>JARGGL010000011.1:2764043-5528086 GCA_029955375.1 Rubus parviflorus
CAAAAAGATAAATACCTAAAAAAAATGGTGTTGTAGGCAAAAAAATTTTTGCCTTCTATTTGTTTATGACTTCTAATTTAATAATTTATATAATAGTCTTTATATTTTATTTGTTTTTACTCATATTTTCTCTAACCCACGTGCCACTCCTCTTTCTTTTCTTCTTCTTCTTCTCTTTCTTTTGCCCTTTGCTTGGTTTTGCCCCTTTCCCTACTTAATTTTGCCCCTTTCCTCCATACTAACATGCTAGCAAGAAAATTTGAGGGGAGTCACTTGCCTGCCCTGGCCCCCTGGCTCCGCCACTGACTATTAGGCATGCAACATTTCAGTAACTCAGACCATATGCATGCTGTACGTTCACAATAAATAAGTGGGCTACTTACGTACCCTAGCTTGCTGCTATTCTATTTAATCAATGCAATTATTGCAAACAATAAAGTATGCTTAACATGCCATGTTATGAATGAGAGATGTTGAAAAGGAAAGATACGTGGGAGAGGAAGATAGCTAGCATTATTCTTGCGAACAATGTCGGCCTATGATGCTCTACTTAATTGGCGATGATTCCATTCATGATCACTGTCATTATCAATTGAAGTTGGTAGTGATCAAAGCTAGCTTCCCCGGCCCACTGACGTGATCAATACTGCATGCCATCGATCGTTGAATTGAAGAGGAACATGCCAACTTTGACTACCCAATCCATCTTGACACATGGATCATTCACCACCGAATGCTTATGAGGATATTCCTAATTAATGTGTGTTTAGCTTAAACTTGGTGTCTTATTTGATGTTGAAATTGTTAAAAATATGGAAAATACTCTCATCCAAATGAGTTTGGATGAGTCCGTCCAAACTATCAATTTTTGCGTATATTTGGCTTCATATTTTCATAATCCAACCATTCATCTTTTAAATCACCATCTAAAGATCATATATATAAAAATTTAATCAAATTGGAGATCGTTTAATCATCCAATTATATCAAACAAATGGACGGTTTTGGTGAAAGTTAACATTCTCATTACAACCGTTCATTTGTTTGATATAGTTGGATGATCAAACGATCTCCAATTTGATTAAATTTTTGCATAGATGATCTTTAGGGTGTGATTTAAAAGATGATTAGTTGGATTATGAAAATATAATATGTAATGAGCAAAAATTGAATGAGTTTGGATGAGGTTAATCCAAACTCATTTGGATGAGAGTATTTTCCTAAAAGTATTTACCCGAGTGATTAATCTCGTACTAAAAGTTATGATATTAATTAAACCGGCATCTTCGGGTTACCCCAACTGATGGTTGATCGAGGAAGAAAAACTAAATCACATAATAAATTAAATGTTCAGAACTCTCTAACGTGACCCCAAAAAAGGGCTAGTGAGTTTTAAGGGTAGCAAAAATAAGAAGGATATACATTTTTATTAGAAAAATGGCCGCAAAACCCACAATTAAGTATCTTACGTGATGTAAGGGAATATATATACTGTATATATATATTCAGACCAAAAGAAACAGCAAATTGCTAAATACAGAAAGTTGCAAGGCCATGGAATTCAGAACAAAGTACAAATGAATCCTTAATTAGAAAGTTCCACTAATTAAATACAATTAATTAATGAAGAAAGCTTTTTGACTTGTAATCTTCAATTAATTAATTCACAACTAGAGCAATCCTTCAGAAAAGGGTATATCTGTGTCAGGCAACCAAGTATCCCCCAATGTGAAATTGAGCACAGTAAAATTGAGAGCTTGTGTAACATTCATCACACTGTAACCAGGCCATCGCACTCTCATACTAGTATTAGCTCCAGGCCCACGATTCTCATACTCACCATAATATAACGTGTCTAATCCAACTGTCCCATTCCATTCCAACCACCCAGCAGAAGTGATCAGAGGGCCAATATAAGACTGCATGATCACAGTCCTAGAGTAGACCTTCCAAGGCCTTCCCAGAAAATTTAGGGTTGAGTTCAAGTCCATTGCCAAGTCCGGTGCAGCTTCAATTGTGCAGTTGTGGATGGAGATTCCCGTGTTCTGATTCGGGTCAGTTCGTCCCTGTGCTGTGAAAGCGTTTTTCTGGTTTGCCATGGGTTTGCGGGCGTATAAGTTGCAACTCTGGAAGACAGCAGCAGCATTGCCGAAGATGAAGTCTACAGTTCCATATATGTCACATTCTTTGTAGAATTGCCTTAGAGAATGTGCATATAAAGTGTCCTGATACCCTTCGAAACTGCATCTATAAAATGTGGAGAAGTCAGCATTGTTTCTTACGGCCACTGCTTGGTGCTTTTCTGGACCTGCTGTGTTCTTGAAGGTAACATCTATGGCCACAAATCGCTCTCCAGAAACAGCTGCAACGTACACAATAACGTGCTAGAATTATAGATAACTCTCTAGGTCGTATCACATTCATACCTCTACGTACATATATAGGTAAATTAAGGAAAGGAAAGTAGTAGCTAGCAAGGCATGTATATATTACTTACCAAAGGTTGAGGAATTGAAAGTAGTCCAGCCATCGACGAAATTGTGTTTCCCAGTAATGACAGTCTTATTGATTCCATCTCCGAGCAGCATTATGTTCTTCTTATATTTTGGGACGACAACATATTCCTTATAGTGCCCTTTTCTCACGTAGATTACAAAATACCCGTCTTCTGGCTTTGTGTTGTTGGGTGCAGAATCAATGGCATCACCAATAGAGGTGAAGTTATCCGTACCATCTCGACTCACAATGACAGTGTTGTTGACTATAATGCCACTACTCTCCATTTCATCAAGAATTCTCTCCTCTCTTGACTTGTTGAAAGAACTCTTCCTTAGACCCTGCAAGATCATATTTATGGATTCAAAAGCTAGCTCATGCTCCCATTTAGTTTGACAGGGAAGCAACTTCAGTTTTTTTGTATTTTTTTTTACACGAAAAGTACTACCACTCTACCAGCTTACAAGGAGAAGCCCCGAGGACAACCAAATTAAGTTCAGCCTAACATGTTATAGTTGTAAAATTTATACCGAAAGGCGAATTACCAAATATAATTTTTATTGAGATTTATTAATGGTAAAGATGGGTACAAATTAATGTAGTGAACTAGTGAGAGTCGGTGACGGTGGGGAATTAAAGGAAGGGCCATGAGGTCCTGATCAGAGCGGTCCAAATGCCTATCTATATGCACTCCTCATGTGACCTTATGTTTTCTAGCTGTCCTGTTTGTCCTACCTTAATTAGTTAACTAGCTAAGTCACAATAACAATAATATTATGATGGGATTGACTTGGCTCATTCACATTGCGTACTGGACTCATTACTAGCTCTAACTCAGATCTGATTCAATACGTACACGAAACTCCCAGTTGACTTACTTAAACAAATAATTAATCACTTTGCCTTAATTTCCTTGTAATTAATTAAGCTAGAATTCAATCTAGTATGTATGTATAATGTATCTATCTAGGATGTAATTTAATTAGTGACATCCTCCTTAATTAATTACACTTTGCATATCTTAGTTCATGTAGACATATTCAATCTGAACGCTCTTAGATAGATTATCCAATATTTAAAAGAGTAAAATTCTCAAATGGTATCTAAACTATCACGTAGACAATTTTAACAGAGAATGGTTAACGGAGATATAATTCGGGTACCACTAGACTCCCTCAAAAAGTTTAGGTACCAAAAAGTGCATTTCGTGATAGTTCGGTACCATTTGATGATTTTACCCTATTTAAAAAAACCTAAGAATGTAGACTTGATTCAGCTACCAGATATGCTAGACATACATTTCGTGATAGTTCAGGTACCATTTGATGATTTTCCTTATTTAAAAAAGCTAAGAATGTAGACTTGATTCAGCTACCAAATATGCTAGATATTAACTTAAGTTTGCCTGTTTAATTAATGTTACTATATAATCTTAAGTTGTTAACCAAGATAACTAATTAATTAGATATGAAATTTGACTAGTGCACGACAAATTATTTCATGGTTCCGGACTATAGCTTTATGATGGTCTGGATCAATCTGGACCGTTTATTAAATATTATTTAATACATGAGTATAGTTTTAATGAATATTTACTATTTAATAAACGGTCCAGATTGACTCGAACTACCATAAAGTCATAATCCGGGACCATTAAATAATTTCTCCGCACGCACTAGTGAAAAAGCAAGCATAATATTATGTACGTACCTCGATGAAAGTTTCAAGTGGCTCCCGGATTTTACGACCGACGGTGACTAAGCCGTTTCGTTTCTTGTGCTTCTTCTTCAGATTTCGAGCCAAAGAGTGAGTGACCAAGCCAAGTGACACACTGTAGAGCTGTGTGGTATTGGAGAATGCGAGAGATAAGGGACTGGTAGTAGTGTTGACGATGGTGCTCTTGGCCACCACGAGGCCATCGTAACACGTCTGCTGGTTGGTGACTATCCCACTCAGCAGCGTCTGCACCTTGTCCACCAGCTCCTCGTTCAGCGACTCGGCGGACTTGAGCTCCGTCGAGATGGCCTCCAGGTAGTCCACGTTCAGCTCCGACAGCTGCCGGCAGTCCTCGAACGCATTGGCCTCGCTGGACGAGGAGGAGGATCGTTTGGTGCGGTTGAGGAACTGGTCGAGGGCCTTGGACAGCTTGCGTGCCTGTTTGAGGCATTGCTTGATGGAGAACTTGCCGTAGTTGTAGGGATCGGAGGGGGAGGATGTGATGGTAGAGAGAATCGAACGGCAGAGCTTCGGGTACAAGGTGAACTTGCATGCGGCGGAGGCAGACGAGGAGGACTCCGCTGCTGCAGACAATAGGATCACGGAAAAGCAGCATACAAGGATGAGGAACAATGACGACGGTGGCGGTGGTAGTCTTGGCATTGTGGGGAAGCAAATTAAGCTAGCTAGGTTTATATGACAATTACTTTGGGGGGCTCTATATATGTGTACGTTGTGGATTTATATAGAAAGAGAACGATGGATGAATGCGCGTGAAGTAGATTATTATTATTAGTAGGAGTAGCAGAGAAGAGTGGTGTGGGGAAATGTGTGTTTGGGTGTGTCGGTTTTGGAGGTAGGCCATCGAAATTAATGCAGAAATATGGGATAGCTGATAGAAGACGCGGCTAGCAGATAAGATGGGAACGTGCAGGGAAAAAGACATGCACTACTCCTACTTCATTATCATTGCATAATAATGTCTCAAGCTGTTGAATGTTATTTGCCTCTAAAAAAATTATTATTTTCTCTTAATGAATATTTTTTTTTAGTATACTGCAAAATACAGAATAGTATTTGTATAATTATATGAAAATAATCGTGTTCGAGGTTTTTTTATTTTTAAACTGGAAATTTGCATTCAAACTGCTTCTCTTTCTTTTGGTTTTTAGTATCATGCTTGTGCTCTTGCTGTGTTCTTAATTAACATAATGCCTACACCTGCATTGATATAATACGTGTTTTCCTTTTGAGAAACTTTATAACAAAGTTCCACCCTTGGACATGCTTAGAATTTTTGGATGCATGTGCTTGATATATACATATAGGGAGATGCTCTAATGAGGACTTGGTGATGACTTTTTGATTAGACATACTTTTTAATTACATATCGACAAATCAATCGTTCAATATTTAGATATTTATGAGTAGATCACTTATACAAATTTTCAATGAAATCGGAAATCGTTAAGTCATCTATAATTGTGATTTACCATTTATGAATATGAATGGTTCAAAATTGACAGATTTGGTTCGTCCATTTATTTCGTCTAGTTCGGTACCTTAACGATTTCAAATTTTGTTGAAAATTTGTAGAAGTGATCTATTCATGAATATCTTAACATTGAACGGTTGATTTATCGAGATGCAATCAAAAAATAGATATCACAACCATTAATCGAAAAATCATCACCAAGTCCTCATTATAAGGGTCCTCATTAGAGCATCTCCCATATATATATATATATATATATCCATTATTGGCACCTTACAGATCTAAAGGTTACATTTGTTATAATCTGGATACAAAGAAGTACCTCATTTCCAGGCATGTGTTCTTTGATGAGGAATTGTTTTTCATATGCTACGTACCGATCTTGAAAAGTAGTTTAGAAGCTTATTTAGTAATGGATAAAGGAGTCTAGGGAGGTGGAATGGATAGAATCTTTGGTGGAAAGAGCCCAACAAGTGTTGTATTGCATGAAGGCATGCAGAAGCTGCCTGGGCACATCAGTCTACTTTGGAGGACCTTTGATCTTCATCTAGCCGTTATTTGAAGCTGAAATTTATAAGTAATATGCCTCTATGTGTCTAATATTCTCAGTTCCAATTTCACCCAGTTCAGACCGTTGGATCTCAAGATATTCAGTTTCAAAAGAGTGGTACTCAGGCTGGAAGTGATTACCCCAGCTTTCACTTTGACCAGTTCGTATTCTGTCTTCCTAAAGGAGTTAGTGGAGTTTCAGATGGCCATCATGAAGCATTTTGAGTCTACTTTCCAATGCCACTGAAACCATGCAATTCCACTTTCTACACTTGGAGTTATGTCCCTCACAATGGGAAGAGGTCATTGCTGATTTGCTGAGCACACTCACTTTCAAGAGATCCTTTGCAAGCAACCTAGGATGAGCTTTCTTTTCACCATCAAAGACTCGAACATTCATGTTATAGTTGTGGGCACCTTAGCCACCGGGCTAAGAGAAAAAATCTTGTACTTTATTGTTCGAGGAGACACATTCTAAAGGAGGCGCTCCCGTGAGCCGAGTTCATACATTGTGGAGTCTTGTGCCATCTTTCACACCATGGAGCATCATTGGAGCTTACGTAAGGAATTCAAGGTCTTGGACCTTGAGGATGGTGTCTTGTTGGTGCACTCCATCTATCTTAGGGAGATTCGTCACAAGGGAGTTTTTCTATTACTTCATTCTCACATGTTTTAGTTTGCAATTCCAATCGGAAGTCTATTAGCCTCATCCCCGGCAACGGCGCCATTTGACGAACGTCAAAATATGGTGGAAGTGTAAATTGTTAACCGGGGTTGTCGTACCTCGGGGATTGGTGGCCCAAGATCCCCTAGATAGGTAACAAGGGTAACTAGATAACCTAGCACTAAATGGTGGGGAATGAAATGGATATCTATGCAATATGAAGTGATATATGTGCAATGTGAAGTGTAGTGATCAATAGATTTGTGTGAGTGAATGAGTGAACGAGAAACAAACCAAGCAAGTAAAGTAAGCTAGGCAAGACTAAATGCAAGTAAGAGAAATGCAAAGATAGAGTGATCGGGAGTAAAGGGTTAACACTAACCCACTTCAATGCAATGAACAACCACAATGAGATGCTTACAATTATGATTCATGATTCCAATTAATCGAGAATGTATCACTCTTACCAACCAAGGTCAAGGTGAACTCTCTAGTGCCAATCCAAGCCATGCCATGGTTCTTGAAATAACACTTTGAGGCTATGAGGGCATTAAAATATATTCTAAGATATGTCTCTCCGGTCTAAGGGTCGAGACAACTCAATGGGCGTAGCTAGAGCCTAAACAAAGGTCTCTAATTACATCCAAAGGTTATGAACACAATAAAATGGTCGATGTGATATATCCTACGTTGTAGGAACTCAATGGAATAACTAGAGCCATGCAATGGTTCCCTAGCTATATCCAAAGGCTATGAATGCTATCGAAACCCATCTAGAAAGTATGGTTATGCCAGTTAGGACTAAAACCAACTCAATTGGCACAATTAGAGCCTAACCAAATGTCTCTAATGTATCAAGAGGCTATGACCACAACAATTACGATATAAAAAGTATGACTATGCCAACCAAGGTCATAATCAACTCAATTGGCACACTTAGAGTCCAACCAAGGATCTCTAGTGCATTAAAAGGCTATGAACACAAATCAAACATACAACACATGCTATATTCCATTGCCCGTGAAACTAGAGGCACCACCCACCAATTCCACATCAAGATAATGCTAGAAACATAGCTAGAAAGTGGTGAATTCCCTAACCCATGCATCTAACATATGAAATTTGAATATAAACATGCTCATGAATCAAGATTGCATCACATATCATTAAAAGAGGTTCAATACATATCTATGGACTAGGGCACACAACCCTAGCCCCCAATCCTAGATCTACTCACTCATGATACAAAATATCATCATCCAAATACAAATCATCAATAACAATATGCCAAAGAGAAAGAGAAAGGGTAAGAGAATGCTCAAGGTGATGACAAGCTTCCTCCTCTCCAAACCAAGTTCCTCCTTGCTCTTCTTGATGAATCTTGTGATCTAGGTGAAGAAATCTAGATGAAACCAAGTGGAAATGGTAGAAATGGACATGGGTGAGTTTACCCAATGAGTTAACTCACCCATGGAAGGGTGAATGGGTGAAAGGAAGAGAGAAATTAGGGTTTTAAGTTGGAAATTCGGGTATGGCAGCTAAGGGGCTGATTTGGGACATATATGGTCCCTATTTTGATGGCCTAGATTTGTTTTTGGAGAGCAAGTTGTGTTGGAGGGCCAAGATTAGAAGAAAATAAAGAGAAAAAGACTAGCTTGCCCTTCATTAATGAGTTGACAAAAGAAATAAAAGATGTAATAATGAAGAGGCTATGGGGGCAAGAACGAAAATAGGTAAAGAGCACATGGCAAATCTGATTTTTTACTTTCCAAGGGTTGACCTTTGCTTCCATGCCTCGGAGTTGACTTTTTGTCATTTTCTCGAAAACGCTCCAAAAGCTCTAAAGTCACGTCTTTTTGCTCCAAAATACTCCCGCTCACTTATTCAACAAAAAAATCATACACACACATTAATAATATTATTTGGCTCTTGGAGAAGCATTATTCAAGTAGTTAGAGACACACTTTGTATATAAAATAGGTACAAATCAGCCACACTAATTGTATATTTGAGTATGTGTGCTAGAGCATGTGTACACCCACGACTCCAAATGTTGAACGTGCCCAACTGACGCCCAAGACGTAGCAATTAATCTGCTGATGTGGCACATGCTTTCTACTCAAGAATATCAAGAAGACTGTCGCTGATTAGGGGTGTTACACGCTCCGCTGATTGTGGTCTGCCATGTGGCTCTACTGAGGCCATGTGGCTTGCATTGTTTGTAACACCCCATAAAGCAAGTGGGGTTAGGTCATGCTCACAGTGATTGATCTTGACAGCTGTGCAAGCCTCACAAGATCCGCCCCAGATTCCACCCTGGAATCCAAGGTGGACCTGGGGTCCACCTTAGAAGAGTGTTTATCGAAAATTCAGCATAAACTCTCCTAAAATGGACTACCCAAAACTTGTGTAAAACAAATTTCACACTTGTAATGATAATTTTCCAACCAAACTCCCGAGCATACTTACTCCTACAATACTACAATCCTGCATAACATAAATACAATCAAGGGTCTCTAACCCAAATTACATAAACTTTCAAATACATTTTAAGTTAAAGAGTTTGGTAATTCAGAGCAACTAACTATCTCACAAAATAGATACAATGAGGACAAAGTAGCCTACTATGAAATTGGGGAAGCGGTGAGAACTGTGCCTCGACTCAAAGGGTGACTCGACCTCCACTAATCTGCAATTTGGGCAAAGTAAAAACTGAAGGACCTAGGAAAAAGCATTCGAAAAATATTAGAGTGAGTGGACAAAAATAAATAATTTACAAAATAGATTATGTAACGCTTTTCTATTTTTTTCTTTCTCTAAATCATGCATGCGATTAAGCTGAATTAATATATTTCGTAAAATATTTTAAATCATCACAATTTATATGAACCGAGGAAATACAACTCTAAAAATTTGAAAACATAAGTGCGAGGAAACACTTATTCTGAAGATCCATTCAAGAAATAAATAGTTTAGAAATATAGAATCGCATGCATATTTAATTTGAAAATAAAAGTCCCCTCACTGATGAAGCCGCTAAGCCTGACGCCCCTCAAGATCCTACTCAGTGTCCTCCTTAGCAACATAAATTATTATAAATATTTATTTTGACGAGACGGGACAATAATTCGAGATTAATATAAATGAACCGAACAGGGTTTCTCTCGATAACTCTTACATTTCTAATTCATCGATAAATTCGAATCTTAACTCATCAATTGTATATTTTCATGATATTTTCAAATTACAATTAAAATTTGGTGATGATTCAATGGTTGAATTGCACGGTCCAATAAATCGAACGAACCGAAACTAAATTAATCGAACTAAATTTTAAACTTAAATAACTCCCTACAAACCATATATCGTCACACTCATAACAAAGAATACAAGCTAAAAGACTACAATATACCACCAACAAAGATCAGACGCGCCGCCACGCTCTGCCAGTAGTGGAGTAACTTAAGCCACTAAAATATACCCAAATCTTGGGTCAAAACCTAAGCCAAATTGTTTGTATTGTAGAGAGTAGTAACTTTTATACCTGCCACAAAGTCGAATTCTCGATGGATTGGCCAGAATTTGGCCGAAAGCTCACGGTGGTCGGAAACTGCAAGTCCTCGATCTGCCGCCGTTTGGCGGTGCCTTGAGGCGAGGCTGGTGGCATTGGGTTCACCATGAGGAGGGCTTCAAAGCCTAGTAGGTGGGGCCGCTCGATTTGGTTGGAAAGTGGGATCGAAACAAGAACAGTTCAGTACCAAAAATACGAGATTTCTCTCCTTGATTTCTCTTCTTACACTGAAAATCAACGAACCTAATGGGTATAAGATTGAAGAGGGTGAAGAGACGAAGAAAATGAGACAAATATCACGTCAAACAGTGGCCGGATGACTGAGATATCACTGACGATAGTCGGCAACTATGTCTGCTTGGTAGATCGACCTCCAAGATATCGCCGTGTTACCCATGGTAAAGACATAACCAGTTTGGGAACGACCTTTGTGCGGGTCAGAGAGGTACCCAGCATAAGCAAAACCAATCAAAACATCACATGGAATTTCGGTGTAGGGAGTTTCAGCATCGGCGCGACCGGTCGACCCATGCTTAGCGATCGGTCGCCTAGCGGCAGCAAGTGTAGGTTTGCCATGTTTTCGTGTCTCTCTGTAGGGATAAATTAAGCTTAAATCAATTTTACTATTTAGGTATCGAAATATTGTCTTTATGCCACTCCAATGGCGTTGCGTGGGCGGAGAGCTAAATCTAGCTAACAAGTTCACAGCAAAAGAGATGTCAGGTCTAATGCATTGAGCTAAGTACAACAATGCGCCTATTACACTTAGATATGACACTTCACCCCCTAGAATTTATTCTTCATCATCCTTTGGACAAAATGGATCCTTCTTTGGATCTAGGGTCCGACCAATCATGGGAGTGCTAACTGGATGTACTTTGTCCATGTTAAATCTTCTTAACATCTTGTGGACATAAGCCGATTGATGGATTAATATTCCACTATCTCGATGCTCTATCTCAAGGCCTAGACAGAACCGAGTTTTCCTAAGATCTTTCATCTCAAATTTGGATTTCAAATATGTAGCAGTATCTCTCAGTTCTTCGAGAGTGCCAATTAAATTCATGTCATCTACATAGACAACAATAATTGCAAATCCGAAACTTGTTCTCTTTATGAACAAGCATGGACATAAATCATTATTTATATATCCCTTCCCAATCAAGTAGTCACTTAGACAGTTATACCACATCCGTCCGGATTGTTTCAATCCGTAAAGTGAGCGTTTTAATCTTATCGAAAACGCACTCTGTGGTTTAGAGTCACTTTCCTTGGGTAATTGAAGTCCACCAGACACCTTCATATATATCTCAGAATCTAGATCTCCATAGAGATATGCTGTAACCACATCCATAAGCTGCATGTCAAGTTTTTCGAAAACTACCAAACTGACAAGGTAGCATAACGTAATAATGTCCATTACGGGAGAATATGTCTCCTCGTAGTCAATCCCAGGGTGTTGAGAGAAACCTTGCGCCACGAGGCGAGCCTTATACCTTAAGACTTTATTCTTCTCATTACGCTTTCTAACAAAGACCCATTTATGTCCAACATGCTTTACACTTGGGAGCGTTAGCACTACGTACCCAAATACCTTTTTCTTTGTTAGTGAATCTAGTTCAGTTGGGATTGCTTCTTTCTATTTAGGCCAATATGCTCTACGTTGATATTCTTCAACAGAGCGTGGTTCGATGTCATCATGCTCTATAATCTCTTGAGTAACTGAGTACGCAAATACATCATCAAGAATAATGGAATTTCTTTCTAATGTCTCAAGCATGCATGCATAATTCATTGAGATTTCTCTATTCTCTGAAATTAGTTCAATCATTGAGGCGTCCCCCAATATTGATTCATGGACATAACTATAATTAGAGATAATCTCATGAGACGGATTTCCAGTGCTGATGATGAATGAATCGGGCTGTGCCAAACTCGGTTTCTTTCTTGGGTGAGTATCCATCAAACCAAGTGGTCTCCCCCTCTTCCTTTGGGGAACCACGGCCTCAACCACACCTCCACTTGGTGTGGTTGCGGCACCATTATTGGCGCCATATCCTGTAGTAGGGATTTCTAATCTTACAGCCACGTTTGCAGCTGGTATGTGTGATCTCGTCACTTTAACAATATCAGAAAACGCATCAAGCATCGAATCTGCTACGTTATGAAGATTGAGTATTCTCCACACTTCACTATCACATTGTGCGGTTCGGGGATCAAGATGAGACAAAGTGGGGACAAATCACAACAATTCCTGTTGTTCTTGTTGAACATTCTTGTTCTTATCTCCCCCTAACGACGGGAAGATTGTCTCATCAAAGTGACAATCCGTAAATCTAGCAATAAAGAGATCGCCTGTCAAGGGTTCCAAATAGCGGACAATAGTTAGAGATTCGTAACCAACATAAATACCTAAACGTCTCTGAGGACCCATTTTGGTGCGTTGTGGGGGCGCAATTGGCACATAAACCACACAACCAAAAAATACGTAAATGTGAGACATCCGGCTCATATCCAGTTACCATCTGGTACGCAGAAAACGGTTGATTGGAAGTGGGTCTGAAACGAATAAGTAAAGTTGCATGCAGTATTGCATAACCCCAAGCAGAAAGCGGGAGATTGGTGCGCATAACCAATGCCCAAGCGACCATTTGAAATCTCTTAATGGTGGCTTCTTCGAGACCATTCTGTGTATGCACATGGCGGTACAGGATGCTCATCATCAATCCCAATAGACATGCAATAATCATCAAATGTATGTGATGTAAACTCTCCAGCATTGTCAAGACGTATTGACTTAATATGATGATCTGGGTGGTGAGCCCTTAAGCGTATAATTTGTACTAGGAGTTTTGCATAAGCAGGATTGTGTGTGGACAATAAAGCGACATGTGACCAGCGTGTCGATACATGCACCAAAACCATAAAGTATCTGAAAGGTCCGCAATATGGTTGGATGGGTCAAGAAATATCTCCTTGGATACAATGTAAGAATGAAATATTTTTTTAGTATCCTTAGCATATGATGGTCTCGATCCTAATTTGCCTAAGGAACAGACTTTGCAAAATGAGCCCTTGGCCGTAAAGGCTGCAGAAGCATAGGAGGAATCCTGATTAAAGTTGGAATCAGGGTGTAAGGGGGATCGAAAATCGATTTTGGTCGACCGGTCGCCGAGATCCTCGACCGGTCGCCGGACGTATGACATTGAGTGCTCGGTTCTTTGGCACGTCAGTGACGCTTATCTCCCCTCCTTGAATCAACTTTTGATTCTTGCTTCGATTAGCTCGATAAAATGGATGTTCGTGTGAGGTTTTCAATATTCGGATCATCTTATCATGACCGGGATGTCCCAAACGGTCGTGCCAAAGCCTATATATGTCATAATCCAAAAGATCATCTCTGAATACATTATTGGATTCAATGATTTGAATAGTGGTTAAGTATAACCCACTAGACACATAAGTTTTTCTAAGATGCGGTTTCTTTCGCATTCATTAGAAGTAATACATAAGTATTTTTGTCCATTCTTACAATACGTTTCCAAATGATAACTGTTGGTGCAAATGTCCTTAAAACTTAGGAGAGTTCGGTTAGCTCAAGGAGCATAAAGTGCTTCGGTGACATTGAGCACGGTGCCATTAGACAACATAAAATTTCGAAAATACTTGCAATACTTTGAAGGAAATTCCAAAATTTATTAATAATATGCCAATGATTACATCGAGGTCTTGTCCAGAAAATCTAATCCATAAAAAAATTATTGTGACAAAAAGTCAAATAAACTAAGGCATAAAAGCCTTTACGTAATAAGCTTGGAAATAAAACAATTGCAATTTTTCGAAGTCTGGAGCTTCCATGGTCTTCTCTTTACTTTGGTCAACCTTAAAATATGCAATTGTGAGATTGATGTTTGTGTCATCTCTAGTATCTTCTTCATATAAACTTATGAGAAACTTCCACTATAAAATGATGATATTAGAGGTGCTCATGTCTTACATATACCGCAAGCGATATAAGACTCGCCAATCCCCTAATGCTTATGATAATCAAGTGAAGTATAGCTCATTATCAACACATGCTTCATTGGCTCGTTTGGCACCTTGTGCCTTTGGAGGATGGATTAGTGCTCTTGGCACCCTATTGCCACGCTTTCCTTTGCCGGCGTTGGCATGGCCTCCATGGCCCATGCCTCTTCCTTCTTGCCCTCTTCCACGTGGTGCAATATTCCCACGATTTGGTGTAACGTTGTTGCGGTTTCCTTTTTTGTTAGGACTACCATATGGAGCGAATCGTCCATTAGCATTACCTTTGACATTAGGGTTTCATCTTACTTTGGCCATTTTGCTATAATTTACTTTTGGAACTCTTTTTGTTCCGGCAGGCCTAAAATTGTTGTTCATCATGATCGTGTCATGTTTTTCAGCTATTCACAGAAAATTGGTAAGCTGATTAAACATATAGTGTGTTGCTTGGCATTATACTCCAATCGATATTACTTGGACAATATAAGTGTCGAAGCTGGGAAGGTAGAGAGGGTCTTCTCTATTAAGTTAGCTTCTGTAAAAGTCACCTTACAAAATTGAATCATAGCCCGTAGTTGAAGCATCTCTGAATTATATTCAGCAACGGTTTTGTGAAATTATTTTAGGACTAATTTCTTGTTAATACCCTGAACTTTTAGGGTCAAATCAGTTCAGTCCCTGAGTTTTTAATTTCATCAGAATAGTCCCTATACTTTCAATTCTCATCAGTTCAGTCCCTCCGTCAAAATTCCGTCCAATTGGGACGTTAAATGCTGACGTGGCACACCCATAAAAAGTGAAATGTCCATTATACCCCTGCTTCTATTCAGTTTTTTTTTCAATTTTTTTTTCTGCACTCTTTTTTTTTTCTTCTCTCTCCCCGATCCCTCTCTCTCTCTCTCCTTCTCCTCTTCCTCCTCCTTCTTCTTCCTCCATTTCTTTTCTTTCTCTTCTTCTTCTTCCCCGTTTCTTTCATCTCTCTCTCTCTCTCTCTCTCTCTCTCTCTCTCTCTCTCTCTCTCTCTCTCTCTCTCTCTCTCTCTCTCTCTCTCTCTCTCTCTCTCTCTCTCTCTGTGCATATTGCCATACTCGATTCCGTTGTTGACCATCTTCACGAAATTACTGAACATGCCTTCTCCGATGTAGGTAACGCACAGTAGGATCCGTCAGGCATGAGACTGGGCCCGTGGCGAGCGCCCTCTTCGCCGTTCGAAACCCCCATGTCATAGAGCAGCCCCTTGCCAAGGATGATGGCGGATTTGGGGCGCTGGAGCGAGAAGACGAAGTCTTTGGGGTTGTACTGTCAGGAGAGGGGGAGGTGGCCTTCGTTGACGGCCCGATTGACAATCTCATCGACTTTGGAGATGGTTCGGTTGTAGACGAAGATGGTTCGATTGACAATCTCTCTCTCTCTCTCTCTCTCTCTCTCTCTCTCTCTCCATCACAACCACAACTCTTCAGTCAATTCAACAATCCACCATGGCAGCCACACACAAGGCTCGGCTGCTCTCTCTATGGTGTCCAATCACTTTGGACACCCATACCTCCAATCACTCACAAGCACCATCGTGCTTCTCTGCACAATTCCAGCAGCAACCTCTTTGCCGTGCCTCTTCCACCACTGCTCATAGCAGCTCTGCCGCTGCAATCACAAATTCCAACAACTGGGTTCAGACCCAGTTCATGCCAATCACAAAATCACCATCACCATCACCCATCATCGACACCGGCTACTCAATTGGTCCACCACTATAGACACCCGAGCTCACAGCGACCCCAGATCACAAAGTCACCGAGCCCAGCCTCATCTGCCATGGCCGCTGCTCAAATTAGCTCAAGCCGAGCCCCTGCTCTGCTCCGCCGACGCCGCACCCAACCCGTGCACTGCCGCCGCATTTCAGAACCTCCAATCCGCCGCCGCTGAACCACCATCTCCGGTCTCTATTCAAGTCGTGCCGTTCTCAATCAGAGAGAGAGAGAGAGAGAGAGGGATCGGGGAGAGAGAAGAAAAAAAAAAGAGTGCAGAAAAAAAATTTGAATAGAAGCAGGGGTATAATGGGCATTTCACATTTTTTTGGGTGTGCCACGTCAGCATTTAACGTCCCAATTGGACGGAATTTTGACGGAGGGACTGAACTGATGAGAATTGAAAGTATAGGGACTATTCTGATCAAATTAAAAACTCAGGGACTGAACTGATTTGACCTTGAAAGTTCAGGGTATTAACAAGAAATTAGTCCATTATTTTATCACTTGTGAAATTACTTTATCAATTGTGAAATTACTTTATCACAATAAGAAGATACTTTAGTTTCGCAGTCTAAAAAGACATCAACGAACACTAATAAAAATTCCAAGAAAATTTGGATTAGAACAAGACCAAGATGATGTATGACCATAACTTAAACCGTTCAATAGCTCTACCCAAGTATGACCAGGTAAGCGAAAAGAGATGTCGGTGGAGCGAGACTCTATATTGAATATCCTAAAACACTCTTGAATTTATTTATTTAGTTATTTTTTCATATAATTTGCATATACTTTGTTTAAAACAAAAAAAGAAATCATATATATTGTTTTGAGTGCCTCAGAGTTTTTAATGGTTATATATAGTGTTGGTTTCTTTGGCTTTATGCACTAAATCATGTCCGTCTATGCATGGCAAGAGGATTTATCTTCTCTTTCCCTTTCCTCGACAAAACAAAGAATATTCTCTACGACTTATAAGAGAAGGGTGAGCAAAACCGGCCAATAATCATTCATAAAAGAGAACATGTCATTTCCTATAAACTCAACTCTATGACTTCTAATCGTACTCATTGAGCACTTTAGTGAACAGAGGCGAATAGATAGATCCAATCCGTAGATGTGTGCCTTGCAAGTTACAAGAACTCATACCCAAATAAAAAGAGGTATGTGGTTTTTTATTTCATGAAATTCAACATCTGATAAGAAAATACAATTAACAAGGTATCATACCAACAAATATCATGCATAACAATAAGGGAGATTCACAGATAGGTCCGTATAAAGCACGTATTTAACAGTTAAGGACAGTATTGTAAGGAAAAGACTTAAATGTCCTGTATCCTTTAACACAATTACTCATTTTCTATTCCTTTGCTGACATAAGCATAAACAGTACCATGCAGTAATTAGAATCAAAACTTCAGAAGCTAGCCTTCAACATGCCATTTCACCTAACGGCTGACTGCCTAGACGGTTACTACAAGGGCGGTATCACTGCTGCCTCTTAGGGATTTTCAACAAATTATTTCATGATAAAATAAATTCTTAACATCAGTTTAGAACAAGAAATATTCATGAACAACTTGATTTGAACAAACAAGAATTAAAATATTTTTGCGACGGTGATGTTCTGGGCACAAATAGAATTTATTTATTCAAACATATTTACAGACTAGAAACCCAGAGCCTCACTCTTGGGTAAACAGCTATAAGCTGTTTTAGCTACTCATGCTCATAGTAATTTAATACAAACTTACTTGAAAGTAAAGAAATGAAGCTGAACCAGGGAGCTTCGACTCACACTCTTGGCTTTCTACTCTCAGATATCTTAGTGATAGTTCTGATTTTCGATGCCTTACAAACTGAAAGAAAGACTCCTTATATAGGGAGCGGAACTCAAAACAGAATTCAAAACTGAAAATTAAAAGATAAGATCCAGCTCATGTGGACCCTTTAATTATGCTTCTTCTGAGTGGATTTTTCTGTTGCTGATGTAGCTTGTCTGGTGTCGGCAGAAAAAGCCAGATTCCTTCTTGATAAGGTTTGGTGCGCTTTTAGCCTTCCATCATATTTTCAATGTTGGTTAGCGCTTCATCATTGAAGGGATAAATGGGGGACCCTGGGGACCCTGTTCCACTTGCTGCTCCTTTGTCGTAGTCTTCGACATGGAAATCTTCCAGATCTGAGTCCGGATAAATCTTGTAGGGATTTTCTTTAGCTAGATTCTCTAGCCAGGTGTATGTAGCTTTAGTGCAATCCACCTCATCTCTTATTAGTGAAGAGAAGCAATCACATGCTGTTGGTGGGGGATGATCATAGCTGGTGATCATAATCTTTTCTCCACTAGCTAGGAGATTCGCCTCTTTGTCTTGAGGGATAAGCTTTTTTATGAAGTCAATAGTCATTGCCTTGATCCAAGGAATGCTTTGATTTGGTTTTCCATTGAAACCTGCAACTGCTGGTTTATCGTCCACTGTAGGACCATTGATTAATCTTACATAATGATATGGCGCTATATATTCAACAGAGCCATCTTGCTTTCTGATCCACTCTGGTGGAGTTGAGATGAATTTAATTCTCAGGATGCAACCATCTGGCCTAATGTTCTTGACCGTGTTAACTATGATTGCAGGGAGACCTCTCAGGTCGTCATTGGTTTTAGTCCATAAATTATGAACAAAACCGTTTTCAATAAGCCATAGCTTATGATTCTGGTGATGATCAGCTTGAACGTTCACCACATATCTGCCAAAAAATGGTCCTGATACAGGAAAAAGTGTACCTGGTAGACCTTCTTCTCCAGCTGTTCCTAGAACATTGTGAAATTCGTACCATTCTGGTTCTGTAAGGGCCTTGAGAGGAACCCTTGCACTTTCTGGAGTTATTACCATTTCAAGCTTTTGTTCCTTTTGAACATTATTTCCTCCGTCGTGGAGTTCTTCTGTTAAAGCGAACAGAGTAGAGAACATTTGCCTGGAGTTTTTCTCTTGAAAGTTATACAAGAGATTGTCGAGCAAGACCTTCTGATCTGCCGTCAAGCGTCTTCCAGTTCTGTAGACATCTTTGTCAAAAGTTGAGAGTTGGTAGCCATGGACTACCGTTGTTCCAGTTGGAACATGTCTGCTTTTGGGCAAAGCAACAGCCGTCAACGGGTTTGATATGCCTTTACCGCCTACCGTTTGAGACGGGCTAGCCAGTCCTTTCCCCTGGGACTGATCAGTTGTTAAGGTTTCTTTTGGAACCTTGGTGTATGTCTCTAGGACATTTTTCAGAGATGAATCTTCATCATTCATTCGGCCTTTGCCTTTGTCAGATCTTCTGAACATCGCCATCTCTCTTGTGAGGGCGTCTGGGAGATAATTCTTGCTACCTGCAATTAATTCAACATTATAATCATATTGATTTAAAAACAATTGCCAGTTAGCTAATCTTCCTCTATCAGCAGCTTTGTCAAGTTTAAAATTTTTAAAATTTTTGACTCTAGCACAATCAGTTCTGACCGTAAAGGTTTTTCCTAAAAATGCAGGAGAATTCAAAATGGTTTTCTTGACTGCTAAAATTTCTTTTTCCCCTGTGGGATAATTTTGCTCTGCAGGGGTTTTAGCTAAGACTATACCCGACCAGTAATTATCACTAGCATCGGTTTGTAGAATGATTTCATCATTCTCTTCAGGTTGTTGTAGAGGGGGTAAATTTTTACACAGATCTTTTATCTATTTTACTATTTTTTCATCATCCTCTGTGAACTTCCAAGTTCTCTTAGAACTTGTCTTAGGAGATAACATTGCAGTTAGTCCTGAGATTTTGGGAATGAAATCTCTCCCATAGTTTATGACTCCTAAAAATCTCTGTAGACTCTTGGCGTCATGGATTCTGTTTGGGAACTTCCAAACCTTTTCAAGGATATGGGGTTGGAGCTTTATCTCTCCATTTTTTATATTGATTCCGAGAAAGTCAACTTCATCTAGGATAAAGAAGATTTTCTTTTCTCCTAATATAATTCCATGCTGAACTATCAGCTTAACCACCTCATGAAGGTGTTTCATGTGTTCTTCTCTGTTCTTAGAGAAAACTAATATGTCATCTATGTAGACAACACAGAATTCTGCTACATGCTTAAAGATGTTGTCCATCTTTCTTTGAAAGATCGATGGAGCTTGTTTTAACCCAAACGGCATGACTAACCATTCGTAATGACCCTGTGGTGTTCCGAAGGCTGTTATTGGGATGCTTTCAGAATGCATCTTGACTTGCCAAAAACCTGATTTGGCATCAAACTTTGAAAAGACCTTTGCTCCTTTGAGCTGGTTTATCAACACTCGTGCTTGAGCAATTTGATAACCGTCTTTTACGGTTTTCTTATTGACATCTCTGTAGTCAATAACCATTCTTGCTTTTCCTCTAACTTCTTCTGCATGGTTTCTGACATAGAATGCAGGAGCATGATGAGGGCTTGTAGATGGTCTAATCAGTTTCTTTTCTAAGAGATCAGCAATGTCTTTTCTGAACTCTTTTTGATCTTCTTCCTTGTACTGAGGAATGGCTTTTACATGACATATGGTATTCATATCATGTAATTTTAATTCACAGACTACTGGGTCTTTTTTCCAGAACTTCTGAGGATCTGTATCAATGTTTTGCTTTAACATTTTCTTTATTTCTTCTAGAGTGAGCACCTTCTGTTTTTCTATTTTGTTTTGAAGGTGTTTGATGTTGTGTTCATGAATGAAGCTTTCTTCTTCATTGTCTTCGTTTTCTTCTTCTGAAGAGTCTTCTATAAGCAATTCTTCTTGCTTTTTGTATTGCAACACAGTTTCAAATCTTGGTTTATATTCACCACGATTTTGCTGCAACTTCTGATATTGTAAGGTGAAATTTGGACCAACAACGCTTCTTGCTTGTTTAAGTCTTTCTGTCCAAAAGGTTTTATCACCTTTCTCGAAGCCCATGACTGCTTCTTTCTGTATTATTGTCTGCTGTAATAGGAAATCATTTCCTAGCAGGATATCAGAACCTTGGCCTTCTGCTTGCCATACGGTTTTGATTGTAAAGTTTCCACCACCTATGGTGATCTTCACATCTTTTGCTACTCTTTTCATGGAAAATCTGCTTCCATCCATTTGTATTCCAGTAGCAGTTTTGTTTTTATCTTCAGTCCAGAGTTCTTCTGGAATAGCAAACTTTTTTGCTATAGTGAATCCTGATCCACTATCTACAAAAGCATGTAGATGGTATTTTCTATAATCAGGAAACTTTAATCCAATCTCTATGTAGTTACTGAATCTACTGGTAGAGATTACCTTAGATTGCTGAAATTCTGTTGACTGTGAGTCTTCATCAGTCAAAGGTTTGCATCCTTCTGTAGGGCACGGAATTTCTTCCATTTCTATTTCTTCGTCGATCTTTTCGACTTCTTCAACCTTAGGGACTGGTTGAATTATTTTGCTTGGAGGGACTAAGTTTACAAAGTCTTCTTTGTTATTAGCAAACTTAGCTCTTTCCATATCTCTGGCATAAAGCTCATTTCTTTCTGCCAATCTTTCGAAGTATTCTTCGTATTCTTGTTCAACTAGTTGACTGATTGAACCATTCTTTGTTTTTCTTCTAGCTTCAGCTATGAAGCATTCTTTGTGGTATGTGAAGCCTGTGCTTTCACAGAACATTGGAAGGCCATTTGTTTCATGACATTGGCAATAGTCACAAACAAATGAACCAGGCATAATACGGTAAGAAGACATTAATTCTTCTGTATTATTTTCTTCCCAATTTTTTACCTTGAGAACGTATACTTCTCTTTGGTATTCTTCTTCTGATTCTGAATCAGATTCTGAAGAGCTATCTTCCTCTTCGTATGCTGAGTAGATAGATAAACTATCTTCATCTTCAGAATAGGCTACTTCATATCCTTTGATATTAGCTTCTTCTATGATGTCTATGTATTCTTCAAATAGCAAGGCTTTTGAAGTTCTTTTATCCTTCTTAGGACATTCATTGGCGTAATGCCCCTCAGCTTTGCAGAGCCAACATCTGCATTTCTTCTTCTCTGGTTTTTCTTGAGAAGAGGATTTCCTTTTGAAGAATCTTTTCTTCTTGTTAAATCTATTATTTTTAAAATTGGAACTTTTCTTAAATTTCCAATTTTTATTCTGGTTCTTCTTGAACCCTTTTGAAAAGATTTTATCTTTTCTTCTTTTCCTTTTCTGAGGATCCCTTATGTTATGACATCCCCAGTTTGTAGGAATATCTAGGATTTTGTAGCAGAAATTCTCATTTCCTTTGAGCTGCTTTCTAGCCATCTTGGACTTGTTGTTTTCTACACACTGCTTTCTTAGCAGTTCTTGTATCCTTTCGGCGACTCCTCCGACTGTAAATCTTTCTAGAGGGCGTTCAGAAATGCTCTCTGCTACAGCTATATTCCAAGGAGCTGGTAACTTCCTATGAAGTAGATTAACTAGATTTGGATCATCCAGTTCTCCAATAGTACAATAGTACTGTTGAAATTCATTCAGATATTCTTCAAAATATCCTATGTCGCATATTGATAATTTTTCAATGTTTATTCTAGCTATTCTTCTGACTCTTTCGTCATTGCTAGTCACGCTGCCACAGAATTGTTCATAGAACGGAATAGCAAAATCATATGGATTTTTTGATGTTGCTATTTGTCCTAGCCAATCTTTTCCTCTTTCTGTTTCTTTAAACGTGAGGTAGAATCTTTTGGCTATCCCTGTAAGGGTTGCTTCGTAGACAACTTGCATGTCTGCGGGTTCTAATTTTCCCAGTGTTAAGGCTCCCATTAAAAAGAGACTTTCTACCCATTGATCTATGGTTTTTCTTTTATCTAGAGCTTTCTCTAGTGCTAACCATGTTCCATGGTTGGTAATAGGAACTCTTGGTATATCATTTACTGGAATATACCTTTCGGAGTTTCTTTCTCCTTTTTTACCCGTAGGGGCTTCTTTTTTTGGAAGTCTTATCCAATCATCTTCTTTGATGATATTTGTTTTTGTTCCAGAGCTTTCTCCCATTTCCATATCTTGGAATGGTTGTATTTTTCGTTTTTTGCTTATCTTGAAATTTTCTATTTCTTTGAGAAGTTGTTCTAACCTTTCTAGGTTTTCGCAGTATTCTGCCTCTTCATAAAGCTCGTAAAGCTTATCTGATCTTAGCATCCTTGCTGGTCTATGAAGTTCTAGTTCGAACTCGTCTTGTTCATCTAAGTAATTTTTTGTACCACTGGTAGAGGAATCTTCTCTTACCGTGTTACTTCTTCTTAGAACTTGCAGGTTGAGGTTTCTAATACCTCTATTGACTTCTTCGATATTTGCGTCACTTCTTCTGTGACCTTCGAATTTAAGGCTGATATTTCCAGTCTTTCTATCTTGATAAGACTTTGATTTTGTATTTTCTGGTTTTAATCTAGGACCAGAAAGTTTCCATTCTACTGGAAAAGTTACTTCATCCCATGTAACTTTCTTTATCTGCTCTGAGCAGTTCTTCGGATTTGTAAAAAATCCAGTAGTGAGACCAGGAATATTTTTTATTTTGGTCTTGGGTTCTACAGTTGAACTCATTAGTTTATAGTATACTCTGTATACTATTGCAAGTTCTTGCATATCTTCTTTCATGGATATGCCATCCGTTTTTACCCTTAATCTTAAGGATTGTACAGCATCTTTTAGACTTGTAGAGAAATTCGGAAAACAGTTGAAGTATGCTACTTGATCGCATAGGGAAGCTTCAAGTGTTCCTAGAAGACTTTTTTGGAAGTCTCCTAATCTATTGTCTTGTAAGACACATAGAACCGAACAGTTTATGCCTTCTCTGGCTAATAGTTTTATGCCTACTTGGACTGCTCCAATGTGCATAAATTCATATTTTTTCTCTGTTGCTCTAGCAACTTCACTAGGTGTTATCATTAGAAGATCTGTTTCTCCAGTATTTGCTGGAGTTGTAAATTCTAATATTTTGAATTGATGACTATTCAAAAGATTAAAACTTCCTTTTTTGTATATCTGGCTGAATTCAAATTTTGGTATCGAAGAGTTTTTTACTTTGTTTTCGATCTCATTGAATTCAAATTCTTCAGCATTTATTAGCTGTATTTCTTTCTTTTTTCTAAAGATATTCATCATCTTAGTATTTCTGATGATTTCTTTAGTTCCCTTTAGAACTTTTGATTTTTCTAGAGATATATTAGTCATTTTTGTTGACTGTTCTATCTCTGGCATGCTGAACTTAGCATGTTGCATAGGTTTTTCTAATGGTTTAAACCTATTTGTTTTAACAGACTGTTCTGTTATTTTTGGAAAGAGAATCTGTTTCTCTTTATTCTTTGTTAGTATTGTTACTAACTTTTCTTCTTCATTTTCTGGAAGAGTTTTAATATAATCGAGTTTTTCTTCCAATTTTATTAATTGGTCGATTATTTTTTGAACATTCTCTAAACTCGTGTTACATTTAGAGATTTCTTCTAAAGTTTCTTGATGACTTTCATCTAGTCTTTTTAATAGAGATACTAGTTTCTCTATTATTTGTTCAGACACTGTTCCCATCTTGGGAAATCTTTGAGCTAAACAAGCTCTGATACCAGTTGGACTGCGGATCTAACCAATGCTCAGAATATCAAGTTGTTCTTGATATTCTGCCAAAGATTCTTTGGCTTCTAATAGCCTTTCTTGAGTATTTCTTACTCTTGCTAATATTGATAGGAAATTCGGGGATAGAGTGCTAGTATTATCTAGGAGCCACCTAAGATCTTCTAACTTCGATCTTTCTCTTTTTATTTCTTCTGTAGAATCTTTACAGTATGATAATAAATTCTCTCTAGTCAGTAGAGGAGGAAGATTGTTCATTAGACTAAAAGTCTACTCAGTCGAGATTCTATCTCTTTTTTCTCATTAAGAAGATTTCTGATGAGATCTTTTTCTATTAGAATTTATTTTTCGAGGACTATCCTCCTTTCTTTAGCTCTGCTAATATTATTAGTTCTGATATGATCTATCAGGAATTGTAAACTTTCAATTCTTTTATAGGCGTTAGCAATAAACTCTCTTTTTAAATCTAAACTTTCTCTTAAATGAGAAGAAATAGTGTAGTAATAAACAATTTTATGAGAAACTATAACTGTTTACCTTTGAGTATTGAGGATAGATCTTAGCTGTACCTGTTTAGAGTAAACGAATTCATAATATGGGCCCACAACGCTCCGTCAAAGTTTTTGGTAAAAATTTTTGTATAAAAGTAAACAAACAAGTGAAAAGGGTAGAGATGGTATTTAGAAAGTATTTGTCCTTCTTTGTGAAATACCTTAAGGTTTTGGGCTTATTTGTAGTTTTCCCTAACAATAAATAGGAGGGTCAAAGACACCATCTTTTGTGTAGATTACACTAAAGCTTTGTGTGCTATTCACTGCTACCTTCTCGGATAACAGAAACTCCCCGCAGCTCGTGCCCAACTAAAGCCTTGTGCTTCGATCTTCTTTAATCAAATTGCCATATCTTTTTCAGACTTCTAGTACCTTGTTCAGCTTCAATCAAACTGCTGTAATAATCCTTTAAGGATATCAAACTTCCAGTATAGCTCCAGATTTTGTTATTGTCCCCAGTCCCATATGTTACGCGATTCATGGAATTAGCACATCTTAGATCCAAAAAGAATGTATCGATTTCGTCTAAATTTTTGAAAAATATGCCATGCTCCCATTCGCCACAAGTTACATACCTCAACTGTCCGAATTCCTTATACAAATCAAACATTTTGATATTTATACTGTAATCTCGCGTCCACTCTTTTTTGTGGTAATCTTTCAACACCCATACCTCAATTTTCGTAGTCATACCTTCTGATAATGAAGTATCTACCAGGGCCAGAGATCCTCTCAGAGTAAGCAAGTGCAAGTGCAACGAGTACTCGTTCGAGCTTTGTATATTGGGATGAGGGGTCAAACAAAACTCTTCTTTTATGAAATCGAAAGAAATGATACAGAATGTTTTTTCGCCGGCATCCAACCAATGCATGTCTCCATATGCACAAGCATTATTCGGGGAAAATAAATGAGAAAATGTGGATAACGGACAAGGAGGAGATGAGGGTATCTGTCGCCATGAGCTTGTGCCCAAAATAAGAACTTGGGCTACCATGCGTTCCCGGCCGCATCCAGTAAAATGGATAACACGAAGAATCTTCAGGGTGTTGGTTACATTATCAAATCCCATACCATACCAGTCGTTGAATACTGGGAATATTTCTTCCTTAGTAATATCATTATTCTTAGGGAGTCTTAGAACTTCTCTCCTAAGAGGATTGATTAAAAAGCAAACTCCTTGTAGACGATCATATCTATTTCTGAAGCAAAACAAGTTGCAGAAAACAAAATCAATTATGTAAGGTGGGGTGCTGTACATACTTGATTTGAAATCGGAGACCTTAATTACATAGTTTCCTCTTGTTGTCAAGGCACTGCCGTCGTATTTCACTGGTTGCAAGGCCGCTGCAACAACTGCACTCTCAGGACCATACGGTGAAGCAAAGGACATAAGTTGAGGTACTTGATGACCAACAACAGCGTTGGTGGTGGCGCTAAGTAAACGACGCGTGTGCAGTGAAACGAAATAGAGGTCTTCAGCCGTCTTTAACAAGGGCTTAGACACGCATCGAATGCAACAGACTGATTCAGAGGGCAATCTCCAAAGGATGTCGATCAGGATATGGGGGGGTAGGTCCAATAACATCAGCTTTGCGCTGTTGCAGCTGTTCTGCGTCATTCTCTACTACTCACAGAAAAAAATAATAAAAAACCCTAGCCCGAACTATTTTCAAAGGCTACGTTTCTTCGAAAGCAGAAACTGGTGTGTATCCTGTCTTTCAGATCCAGCCCTCCTATATTTATATAATACAACCCTCCTAGTTCTCATTGGAATGGGTAACCTAAATCGTAAAGGCATGGGCTTGGGACTCGGTCGTCCCTATACTATTATTTAAGATTAAAAAACTTTAAAAACTCATCTGTATTAATTAAAAGAACATGCTTTATGAGGTTAAATTTTCAAAAACCCAACATTTGCCCTTTGATTAAAATTCTTCAATTGAAAAAATAATATTCTCAAGGGTGATAAGGTAAAGTATGAATATATGGATATATGAATTATATTCAGAAAAAGAAAAACAAAATGGCCACGTTCTGAGTACTTTGGCCAGAAGGAAAAAAAAAAGAAAAAAAAAAGAAGAAAACCTACGTTCAGAATAGAGATAGGCTTCTTACAAACAATTCCAAGCAGTTACATTATGCTCAATTCAGAAAAAGAAAAAAATGGCCACGTTCTGAGAGTAGTTTGGCCAGAAGAAAACAAAAAAAAAAAACCACGTTCAGAATTAGATAGCCTCTATTTTTCATCACTGCAAACACATTCACTGCAGTTCCATCATCATCATACCCACGTTCAGAATAGATAGGCTCTATTTTTCATCTTCACTGTAGTTCCATCATTCTTCATGATGCTTCATATTTGAAGCTCATTCGTTCTTCTCACTGCAAACAACTTCCGCCTTCAGTGGGCAACTGACAAGTGCTCACTACAAGAATTGAAACTTCCACGTTCAGCAACTTACAAGAATTAATACATATGCCATATGCGGATATGCCATAATTTAGTTCTTCATTCTTCCTCTTCCCTGCTAACATTGAATTGAAGGGGAAATACACCAGGTAAACACAAGCTGACAAGCTATCACGTCCATGTTTTATTCTTGGCATCTGTTTCTTTCTTCATTTTCTTTTTCTGGAAAGCAGGGAATCTCCATTGTTTCCATTTTTTTTGCGGTCTACACAGACATTCTCATTTACTTCATATTTTTTTGTCTTCACACAGGCTGACTTCCATTAATCAACACCAAACTGACTTTCTATTCTTTTTTGTGCTCAGATTCTGTGGGGGGAATCACAAAGGTAAGACACACAACCAAAAAAAAGAAAACAAAGTGAAGTTCAGAGAATATTGTCATTGATTAGCACTCATACCATTTTGTTAAATGCAGGATATCCAACTTCAGATCATATTCACAGATATTTATTGAGTTGAAACATAATATTAAGTAGTTTTCAAACCAAAAGTGGAAGTTCAAAGCACGGGTTTGAAGATGTGAATCATAGAAGCAGAAGTTAATTACTTTCACGGCAGGTATCAGTGAAACAAACCAATGAATAAGAAAAATATTTATCTTTTTTTAACTATATAATCTATTTCGTTAGGAGGTGTATCAAATGTTTCATTCTTTCAATTTGTATTCTGAAGTATTTACTCTATCCATGTGCATTCACATTTGGTGTGTAAGCTCGATTATTTTTTTTTTCTTTTCTCTCTGTTTTGAATTTGCACTAGCATGGAGTACATTAAATTTGTACATTGAAGGATAGGTAATGTACACAATATGATGAAGGATAGGTAATTGTTGATGGATTGGTACATTAAATTTGTATATTGATGAATTATACTTATCAATATACGAACTGTTGTAAAGTGGTTATTTAAATCTGATATGGTTTACCTCTATCAATTTTATGGCTTTCTGGCTTTTGACTAGGGTTTCATTTTTTATTTCTTTCCTTCTTGGCTTAGCTCTCCAAGACTGGGGATCTTAATTGAAAAAAAAAGGAGGGTACACAGACATAATTTTTGCAATGTATGTGGTTGATGAATTCATGTATGAATGTACTAACTAGATTTACCCTTTGTGTTTTCTAATTGGTGGACAGATGCTAAAAGGAAGCAGATGGATGGTGCTGCTATGTATGCATAGAAGGCCCCGGTATTGGTCAAGACGTGGGATTGGAGAAGGTCCAAAGGAGGCAAGATTGCAATTTGGATTAGGTTGTTAAACTCCCAGTTACTGTATAAGGTAAGGCTTCAGAACTTTTGAGTTATATTTTTTCACCTAAATTCAACTATATTTTGGTTTTAGGAAACTCTAAAGCTAAGTGTTAGTCAATAGGAAATTGAAAAATGGAAAGCAGCTAATGACAATCTAATGACAGTTTATTCAATGCAGGTGTTCGTTTAATCGTTGAAGGTGAAGTGCTACTTAATTACATAGGAAGGGACACACGCTGCACAGGTTAATCATATGCACCTTAGTCATATTATTCATTTGGTTGTCCTTTAATCATCATTTTGACAAAAGTCCACGGTAACAAATCATCAAATAAGGATAGAAGAGAGAGACGAAATACTGAAGACGGAAGAGAAACTGACACAACAAACTGTTTCCATCTCAGTCAATGCTTACGTATGGAGAAGTTAGGGTTTAGATACACAAATTGTGAGATCCTTTATATATCTTCTATATTTGATCATGTACTCTATTGCAAGCTTTGATAATGGCATGTCTTTATGGTTGGGCTTTCTCCCTAATATGCTTAGTTACTGCAAGTGAAAAAAATTTCAGTCCAATAGCTAAATAATTGAACGAATTTGAAAAAACACTATGCCAAAAAATGCTACAGACGACACACATCAAACGACAGAAAGCATGTTTTCTGTTGTTTGAATTTTTTAGACGACATATAAATTAAATCTGTTGTCTGAATTCGCTATAATGCTTTATAATTTTCATTTCGAAAGATTGGTAAATTTGAGACAACAGAAGCTGTTGTCCCATAACTCCTTGTGGTCATTTTTTTTTTTTGGAATAACGTATGAAGTTCACTTTAATTTTCCCACACTTTAAGCGAAAATAAAATTTTCGTTTCCCTCTTCTCATTCCCTCCCAACTCAAAACCTCTCTAGTCTTCTCTCATCTTTTTCTCTGAAATCCCAAAACCCTAGAATCTCAAACCCCCAGAGGTCAAACCCGACACCTGCTTCACCAATCAATGACCTAGCTTTGCCAGTCCTTCCGCTTCCCTCTTCAATTGAATTAACCCACCAATTTCGTTACCCTAATTTTATCCTTTCTATTAACCTTGGTTTGCTCATTACAACAGAAAAAAAAGAACAAATTGATGTCTCATACGCGAGCTCAAGTAGAAGTCAAAGGCCGATCTTGTGGCCCAGCTCAAGGATCTCAAAGCAGAGCTCGCTCTCCTCCGTGTAGCCAAGGTCACTGGTGGAGCACCTAACAAGCTCTCCAAGATGTACGAACCAAAACACTAATTTCTGTTCTTTTTGTTTCTGATTTCTGTGTTTTTGTGAATCAAAGATCGAAGTGATTTTTGGTGGGTTTGGTGTGTTTGCAGTAGGTTGTGAGGCTAGGGATTGCTCACATGTTGACAGTGTACTCACAGAAGCAGAAGGCTGCATCGAGAGAAGTGTACAAGAACAAGAAGGTTTTGCCTCTTAATCTTTGTCCCAAGAAGACCAGGGCTATCTTCTATAGGCTCACTAAGCACCAGGTACTCCCTTTTACATTGCTCTTTGTTCATATCTCTAAAATTCAATTCGAAATAATTGAACCTTATGTGATGGCACTTGATGCAACCTAGTAGGAAAATCATGGACTATGTTGTTGTATGTGAATCTTTAGTTACTCAGTGTTGGGGTTCAATTGAATTTCATTAAGAAACTAGTGTGCCAAGTTTATTGTTTATCTAGTTGGTTTAACTTTGATTATGTTAGTCTTTGAAGAGTGAGTGCTTCTATTTAAAACTAAGGCTGAAAACCAAGTGATGTTTCTGTAGTAGTTCTTGATTCGCCGCTGTTTTTTACATAGATTGGGTACCAAAATCAACAAGGTCCAGTTAACAAGGTCATGGTGCCTAGCCAAAGGGTATGGACAGGTGCATAGGGAAGGAGGTTATGAGGTAATGGAAGCTTTATGCTTGTGGTTTGAGGAACTTCAAATTTACTTAATTGAATTTTGCATTTGGTCGTAGTGATATGGTAAATGGATCTTGTTTTGTATTTTAATTGAAGTTCGCTGGACATTGAATTTGCAAGATGGTACTCTAGTTTGTGAAAAACAGTTAACAAGCTAGTTTAATGTTATGCAAATGTTGTTGGCTTTGCTTTTGATATAAATCATATGCAGACTGTATTTATCATTTGTTGTAAAAAAAAGATTGTGAGGAGGAGCTGGGAAAATATATGTATATATATTATGAGTATTTATTTTCGTAACTTTGATCTTTTCTTGTTATCTTTGCAAGTTGGGGAATATCAAGGTGCTTTGTGAAGGTGATTTTCCGAGCTCCCTCGTGTTCTTAAGGTTGCAGATTTGGTTTCTATTCTGCAGAGCAACATCCATAATTGCTTTCCTGTATGTCATGCTTAAGTTTTCTTCTCCTTGTGTGTGTTTGTGTGTCTTGCTGTTGTTTGATATGTAATATTATCTTGCAGGTGATTGATCATTCCAGAAATGGAGAAACACTTGTAATTGGACTAATTCTTCGTAGGTATGGTGTTTTTATTTTTTCATGTTTATACCTGATTTCTTTTGTTAGGCAAAGAGTGCAACTGTTGAGAATATTTAACTTGGTAGCATTTGGTTTGTCACTTGTTGGTAATTCTGCAGTCGAAGGTAGCTTCCCAGCATAGCCCTCTGCCATGTGATCCCAGTTCCTTTATTCCTGTATTAGTTTTCTGACGTAATGAACTGTTTTATTAAAACTGGATCTTTCTGTTCATAATTTGAAGTTATTTTCTTCTGAGAAGTTGTAGATAACATTTCAATGAGTATCTCAGATTTGGAATTTCCTAAAAATGATTTTTCTAGAATAAGTTATAAATTTCTGAAATTACAGGTATGCAGCAGGAAGTTCTGAAAATCTGCAGCACAGTCTTGTTATTTTTTTTATTCGTTTCAGTAGCCTTCCTTATTTCAAACTCACTTCAGGGCACCAGTCTTGAAAACTAGACATTCCCAGGTTTCCAGCGAGACTAGCCCTGCCCTTTTTGGAGTTTGTATGAAGTTTATATGTCACTATGAAGTTGGCCCTATGCATTAGATTTTCTGCAGCATAGGCAACTGTCAATATTTCTTTCACATTTCAAAACTACTCCAAATGGCATACGATTTTACTTTAATTCTTCTTAAGGCTTTACCATAGCATAGGGTTTGTGGTTAAAGGTTCTAGGACCATACATGGGGTTTACGGCCAAAGATTGGTACATATAGTTTCAATTGTGCTCTAATAAGTTTTTAAGTAAGTTGTCTTAAATACATGATTCTTATATCATTGTAGTGTACATGCTAGTATGATCAATATTTTTTTTTATGGATGAGTAGTTAGGTGCTGGTTAAAAGTAGTTTATTTTGAAAAAGCTTTTCGTGTTCCTGTTATTACCTCATTGCATCTCTCTTCTTTTGGTCAAAACTCTTGGCAGCAATCTCACTTCATCTCTTTTAATTTGATGACTGCAGCTAGGTGTTTTTAGATTGGCTTGTAAGTCGGCTTGCTCTTTTTCCTTTTATAGTAGCTAGTTATCAAATTAATGTCCATTGTTGTTTCTTGATTATATACTCAGTAACTTAGGAAAGCATATGGCTTTGATTTTATTCAGAGGAGGTGGAAAAGTTGTTTGGCGAAGTTGTTTGCCCATGGGAAGTTATTAAGGTAGTTTGCACTAGTTTTTTTTTTTTTAATCTTTGATTGTATGATAAACCAATACATGCAGTGAACTCATAAAACAAATTCTTGTATATAGTGGTGTTTTTTATATGTTGTGCCTGCTCTATTTGATCTAATTAGCTATGTAATATGATTTTATTGATCATTTCAGTTCAAGGGAAAACACACTTACAGTCAAGGAGAAAGGAGAGATTGATGTAGTTTGAGTTGAGTGGGCAAAGCTGGTTGATGCATATATCCAAGCACATGAAGTAAAATAGTTAGCATGCAACATATTTCATATATATTTCTGGTATTTTTGGTTTATATCTAGAAAGATATTGATCAACTCTGGACTGATATTGGTTTGTAGCTACTTTTATAAAGTATAGAAGAAATTTTAGATAATTGACATGGTTTGCTATATTAGGGATGTATTTTGGTATATACAATGACATTATGAAAATATTTTGGTGAATGCAATGATATTATGGTTAAATGACTTAGTTTTGTTGTGTATATGATTCATAACCAACACAAGAATAATGATAACTATTGTCTATTCACTCTATTGAAACAAGGGACAACATAATCAAACCTAAAATCTGTTGTTGCAACTAACTGAAAACAACAATTTCAAAGAAGTAACTTACGGTTGGTAAGTGTCTCAAACAACAGAAAAACACTAAAAAATGTCATTCTAAACCATTTAAAACAACATACTTCTCAAAACTATAGTGCTCTTCACTTTCAAACAACAGATAACTGTCTTTGAGATCAACTACAAACCATAGACATTGAATAAATAATGTTTTCCTAATGTTATTCAAACCATATATATTATAAAGAAAATGTTGTTAAGGTCTGATACAAACAACATATAATTGTTTTTGAAGCACCACAAATGATTCTACAATATTATTGATTGAATTTTATTAGACGACGATATCTGTTGTTTGATTGACTATCAGACAACGGAGAATCTCCGTTGTTTGATTTTATATCAGACGACGGAGAATGTCCGTTGTTTGATAGTCCTTACAGATATCAGGCTACTAGACAACAGCAAAAAGAACTTCATCAGACGATAGAGTTGTAATACCCCGAAATTTCGTAAATAAATTATTGGAAATTATTTTGGATGGTTGGTGATGTGGATTTATTGATAGACGAAATTTATCTTGGAAAATATAAGTTTCGGGAAGTCAAAAGAGTTGACTATTTATTCGTTGAGAATTTGGAGAAACTTTCTTCATGAAAGTTGTAGAGCTCATCAATATGAGTTCGTGGACATAAAGTTTGTCTAAAACGGAGTACGTATGAAGGAGTTATGGACGTTTGAAGTTGGGTAATTTTTCTATAAAAATAATTTTGGGTTTTACTGTTCACCCGAAAAAGCAGAAATGTATTTTTCTCTCTCCCGTGCTACAGTACACCCGAGTGCTACAGTGCACCCGCGTGCTACAGTACTCGGCGACTTTGACCGGTGTTTTCTCCCGATTCCGGCCACCTCCGGCCATGAAATTTGTCCCAAAATGTTCACCACTCAAAGCTCTTCAATCCTATACTAGTTTCTTGCATGAAATCTTAGTATAGGAGTAGGATTCAAGAAGAGAAAAATGGGAGAAATTATGGCCGAACTGTTCAGCGTTGCTGGTTTTGTTTCCGGCCGATTCGACCTAAGCTACTTACTGGGCTTTGTAGCTCTTGTCAGGGGCTTTCCAGCAACATAAAGTACGCCTCAATCGGAGTTCGGACGAAGGAGAATTTTGGATTTGAAATCCTAGGGTTTCGGAGCTATCGAGGTAAATTCGAGACTTTCTACTTTGAATTGGCCCTTGTGGCAGTTATGAAAGTTGTTGCTGGTAATGTGTAGAACATTGTGTGAAAATTTCATGGCAATCGGAGAAGTTTGACCGGCGGCTGGCCACCGTCGGTGGCGGCGCGTGGCGGCGCGTCCGGCGGTTCCTGGAGCATTTCTTTGCTCCGTTGTGCTTAGTTCATCGTTATGAACAAATTTAGTGTTTGGAGTTTTGTGAAATTCGATCGTTTGATCGATGTTGTTTAAACGTGAATACGGATCGTGCGATTTACGATCTGTGACGATCTAACCGTTGAATCGTCACCATATTTTGATATATTGTTAGGGTGTTAGTTCTGAACACTGTGGTGAACTCGGATCGTTGATAGAGGTCGTTGGTTGAATAGTGGTTTGGTGGGACCCGTTGAATAGTTGACGTGGGACCCACATGGACCGAGAGTTGACTTTTTGTCAAACGGTCTCGGTTTGTGGTTTCGATTTCCTGAGGATGTTCGAAGAATAATTGGAGAGTTTTAGTCGAGTCTTCGACTTTAATTTGCTAAGTTGAGCTTTCGCTTGTTGTTTAGGTTTTGTCAAGGTTACCAGACAATTTCTTGTCGATTTCTGTTCAGTGTTGATTTTGGAGCAGCTGGATATCTAAGGTGAGTAATTCTCACAAGTTATTTGTGGTAGAATTGATTGTTAGGATGTGATTAAATTCACAAATATTTGATTGGTGAAATGTGTTATTAACATTATAAAAATGTTAATATTATTTTTGTGATTGATTTTGAATGAGTTTTTATATTGTTTAATATTCTGGATCACCCTGGTATTAACATGCACGTTGTGAGACGTGTGGGGTTAAAATATGCGGTATGGGACGTATAGGTTCAGTATATTTTATAATATAAACTCTCTGCATTGGTGTTGCATTTATGCATGTAAATTATTGCATAATCTAGGTGTGGTGATTGGTGATTGGTGTTTGGTGATATTTGAGGCGTGGTGATTATCTGAAAAATTGAGGATTATTTGAAGTTTAGTGTTTGGAGTTAGTGATTGATTTTTGGATGAGTTTTCATATTGTTTAATATTCTGGATCACCCTGGTATTAACATGCACGGAATGGGATGCGTAGGTTCAGTATATTTTATAATATAAATTCTCTGGGTTGGTGTTGCATTTAGGCATATAATGTAAATCGTGGCATAAATATGGTGTTGACAAATATTTGAGACTTTGAGGTTATTTGAGGTGTGGAGTTTGGGGTTAGTGATTATTGAGATATGGAGGTTAGTTGAGGTGCATGTGTAATTTAATTATTGAGATTAGTTGAGGTCTGGTGCTTGTGTTGGTGATTAATTGAATCATTGAGATTATTTGAGGTGTGGTGTTTGGTGTTGGCGATTAATCTATTGAGGTTATTTGAGGTGTGTCGATTGGTGGTAGGGATTAATTGAGTTATTGAGGTTAGTTGCGGTGTGGTGTGGCGTGGCGTGGTGTGTCGTTTGACATTATTTGTTAGAATACTAAAATGTATTTTCTTGGTGTGGCGTAATAATGGTGATATTGAAATTATGCATATGATATAAATTGTTGCATGATTTAGTGTGGCGAATATTTGACATATTGTTCTTTTGAGTTGTGGCGTTTGGTGTGGCGTTTGGTGTGGCGTAAATATTTGAGATATTGAGTTCATTTGTGGTGTGGCGTTTGGCGTTATTTGTGAGAATACTAAAAATGTATTTTCTTGGCGTGGCGTGGCACAAAAGGGTCGCTAAAGACCTTACAGTTAGAGCTCTAGTCTGTCTGTCAAACTGGTAGAGGCGTTCGTGGGGGTAACAGGCATGTTATTTGCGTAAATGCTGGCATTACTAACCAGAAATGGGAAGTAGTGTTTGTTTTGAAATGAGTCTCAATGTTATTCTCACTTATAATTGTCCAAAAGCGACATTTACTATGATTTGCTTCGTGTGCATATTTGGTGATTTGGCGTGTCATAAACATTGACATATTATTGGTGGATTGGCGTGTGTCATAAACATTGACATATTATTGGTGAATTTTGAGATTATGGTTGTTGGCGTGATTTACAATTTGTAAATTGTATATGCAATAATTGTTGCATGTAGTTGATAATTGTGGTTACTCATACCAGCTTCACAAGCTGACCGGGTTGTCTTATAACCCGGTATACTATTCGACGGTGTAGGGGTTTATTCTGCAGGTTAGGATAATTAAGAGATGAGCTGAAGGAGCTTTGGAGTTGTTGGTGTTATTAGTCTTCCGCTGTATATTAAACTCTGTAGGTGAATTTACTTAATACTTTGCATAATGTCAATTTATTATGTAAATTGTGAAATGTAATATTCGACTCTAAGGAATGAGTTTGTATTTACATTCTGGTAGAGCATGGTTGGAGGTTATGCACATAATTGTTTAGAAGAAAAAAATATTCATGTGCATTTATGTAGTAATCCATGCTTCACGTTCCGAATTTAAATGGGGTTTGAAGGCGAAAAGCCTTATTTAATTTGTTGAAAATTCGGGGCGTGACAAGAGTTGCTCCGTCGTTTGAAGCATTTTGTGGCTTAGTGAAAAAAAAAAACAAATTGGCAATTGGCACAAAGTTGTTCAAGGCATGAGTGATCAGATTAATTCAGTAAACTAACAAACTAATTGAATGATACATGTGATATTTTTCCAGGACTATAATTGATCTTGGCCAAAAAGAAAAAAAAATCAATAAATAGTATAAATACCTTAGGGAGAACTGGTCGAAGGGACGGAGGTGGACGCACCATGGAATGAGGAACATTAGAACTCCTCTTGGTCGGGCAAAAAATGGCTAAGAAAAAAATATCAGCCAAGGAGAAAAATATGGAATGGAAGGCTTAGATTCGGAGCTTTCTCATCTTTCCTTTCCACTATGGGTCTAGAGATCAGCCCAGGAGAGAGAGAAAGAGAGAGGGGGAAGAGGCCAGAGAGGGAGGATAGAGATAGAAGAGAGAAGGAGGACCAAGGAAGGGTCTCGGTGGAGACTCCACCTTATTTTTACCCTTTTTTCAAGAATCAATGCTGAGAAAGCTTTTTTTTTTTATTGGACTATGAGAAAGCTTATTTTGTGAGTTGGGTTGTTTCTTTTATTTTGTGAGTTGAGTTTAGTATGTCGCTATTATTATTTTGTGGGACGAATTTTATCCTTTCATGGTCGAAGATTATCATTCATCTACTGACATTGCAAACACTTTTGTCAGAAATAGGCTCTTACGAGATTTAAACAGAATACTAAAGCAATTTAACAAGAACATTACAGATTTTTATCTGCCTGAAATGACAAGTGAGCTAGAAGAAAGTTCATGAATGCCGAGATGTATTGAAGACGAACTTTCCGTGCATGTCCCTCAAGAAGATGTTGAGGGAATTGACCGCCTCAATGACTACCAAAGGATTGCATTCAACACCATAATGGCCACAGTTGAGAGACAAGAAAGTGCATTATTTTTTGTCGATGGTCCTGGTGGAACTGGGAAAACATATTTATACCGTGCATTGCTAGCAAACTTACGAAGAATGAACCATATAGTCTTAGCCACAACATCATCTGGAATAGCTGCAAATATATTGCCCGGTGGGAGGACGGCTCATTCTAGATTCAAGATTCTGCTAAATGCAGATGCATCATCTATGTGTTCCATAAGTAAATAATCTGCTCTAGCGAAATTGATAAAAAATGCAACTGCAATAATTTGGGATGTAAACATTATTTCATAATGTTTGTTCGATGCAATATGAAAAAAAAATTGTAAATCATGTGTAACACGGAAATTGATGAAAGATTATAATAATCATATTGGAGATATAAATAAAACAAAAAAATACAACGCACGTGAGAGCGCGGCCCTTTCGCACGCACGTATGCGCGTGCAGGAAGGCTTGTGGATAATAAACCCAACACTTTAATTTGTCTATAGACTTCCAATTTAGTTTTGACGACTTAAACCCTAAACTCTCATCTACGTATACGCGGGTGATCTCTTTCTCAAACTATGAACACTGAACGGCATAAGAAGTTATAATTAATTGAAACAAGTTAATCTTCATTTACAGAGACTTAATTCATGGTTTCAGAACCTTCAAAAGAGGTATTGATTGATGATATCTACTGTTGTTAATCCCACTACATTTATTGATCATGAGATTTTTTTTTCCATTGGTGTTGATTGACGATTAGTTTCGTTGGTATTAATCCCACTACTCTTGAACTTTAACTGATTTTGATAAAGACTTAATTGACGTTAGTTTCGAATTCGATGTTCATACTTTAAAATTATGTTCTCATAGTTTGCTGCAGGTCTAATACGTACTAGAATATACAAGATTTGATTCGATCAACGGAAGTTTCATAATTTTTTGGTGAAGTTTTTTGGTCTAGACAAAAAAAAACAAATAGAGGTGTAGTGAGTGAATTAGAGGTATAATAAGTAATTCATTGTTCTTTACGTGAATTTGACAAAGCAAAAATAGTGGTAAGTGATATTGAGATACGGGAATGTCATTCCAATAGGGATTGACGGTTCCCGATCTCTCGGTAGTGTGTGTGGTCGGGTGACTAAAGCTATAATGTGGAGTGACAAGAGGTGAAATGAGTGAGTGAATGCGTGTTTGAACAATGTGCGAAGTGGTGTAGTGTGTTTGGTTTTGTGTAAGACATGGTGGAATGCCAAGACAAACAAACAAGTAAAGAATGCAAGGAAGTAAAGGATAAAGTGTGTGCAATGTAATAAAATGTTGGGGTTTTCGGGCAAACCCCAAGCCCAATGCAACCAATGATGCTCTAATGCCAAATCATGTCAATGTTATCACGAATCAAGCCCCGTATCCTAGCCATGTTATGGTTCTAGGACCGTACTTTCCTAAGGTATTCAAATGTCTTATTAGGGCCATTCGAACTCTCTATGTGTCATAGGGGATTCCTCTAAGTTACCTAATACTGAATCTCCTAAAGTGCTTAGGAGGCGTAAAAGAGTCGAAGCTTAGGGACTCAAACAAGCAACACATGTGTAATCCACCATTCCACCGATATTATCGATGTGGAAATGACTCTCTCTAAGGTATTCCTAAGCCTTATTAGGGTCTTACGGACTCTCCGCGGGATGGTAGAAAGAAAGGAGGCGTAAAAACACATGAATTAAGGATTACACTACAAATAAAAATTGCATTAGCCACGACAAAAAACCGTCGCTAAAAGCTCTTTTGCCGTTGCAAATGACTTTTTGCGACGGCAAAGCATCGGTTGCAAATGGTGGCATCGCTAATGCTATTCGCGATGGCAATTTCACCATCGCAAGAGCATTAGCCACGACAAAGTCTTGCCGTCGCAATAATTCTACGACTGCAAAAAGCCATCACAAATAGCAATAGCGATGCTACTTATCACGACGGAAACTATGCTGTCGCAAAGTGTGAATTATTAATAAAAAGGGTTTAATACCTCAACAGTATCTGAACTATTTCTCACCGATCAATGTGATACCCAAACTTTAAAAACGATCAATGTGATACCTGAACTTAATTTTAACTATCAACGACTTACCTACGTCCAATTTCCGTCAATCACCCGTTAAAAAGGGTCACGTGCAGCGCACATGGGGCAAAAATGAAGGGAAAAGACTCTAATGACCCCAATTTCTTTCTCTATCCATTCTCCTTTTCTTCCTCTTGATTTTTTTTTCTTCGTCTGCAACTTTCTCTTCTTCCTCTTTCTTCGTTTGCAACCCATGGATTAATTAATTGTCTGCAACCCGAGTTAAGGGCATAAATTTGATGACAATGGTGGATCAATACACCCAGCAACCTCTCCTCCGTCTTCGTAGATATTCTTTCCCTCTTCTAAAACCTGTTCCTTCGTCTTCGCGCACCTACCTTCTGCACATGACAGGCTAGGCCATGGAGAGAGATTGATGAGAGAGAGAGAAACCCAGTCACCACCCTAGCAGACCATTTTGCCGACCTTCAATGGGCAAAGCCTAGGCTTTGCGTCGTCTCCTCCCGTTCTAAAAACCTCGAACAAAACCCAACCCAACCTCTCGGGTTTTTGCTCGGCTTAACATACAGAGCACCAAAACTCACCTGAAACAATCCCAGATCTTATTCCTACAGCCTCGCACTCTTCTCCGATCGCCTTCTCTTCGTAAGGTCTGGCCCAGCCCAATCGTTGAGACCAGTTTGAGATCATGGGGTGGCCGGAGCTCGCCGGACGATAAGCTCGAAAATCTGAAAGTTTGTGGTGGTGCGTGCGGTGATCGTGGGTTGTGTTCGGCGAAGAAAGAGGATGGGCTTTGCTAGCCATCGTCCCCCATGTCTTTTGGCAGTGGCGGTGACATAAACGAAAGGCCGGAGCTGGTAGCTCGAAGGCGACAGTGAGAGAAGAAAGATCCGAGAGGCTTTCCGGCCTCGGAGAAGAAAAAAATGACCAAGAAGGAAGAGAAAGAAAGAAGAAGAGGAAGGAGAGAATAGAGGAGGAAGAAGCCAGAAAGAGAAGAGAAAAGAAAAAAAAATACGAAGAGGAAGAACCCAGAAAGAGGAGAAAAGAAGAAAAAAACGAAGAGGAAGAACTGAGGAAGAGGAGAGAACCTAAAGTTAATTGGAAAGTAGTTTATATAAAATATTTTGCATGTTTAATACCAAAGGGAACATGTGGCTTGGTGGGTATGGCACTACAATTTGTGTTTAGTAGTGATGTGGATGAGGGTTTGAACCTCCCAACACTCAAAATGAGTTAGTACTTATTTTTTTTAATTACAAGTTTGTGTAAAAGTACAATTTTACCCTTGAAAATCCAATCACATGCATAACACGTGATCATTTTTAACAGCATATTGACGGTAAACTAACGGAGATATCATGTTGATATGAAATTTTGAGTTCAGGTATCACATTGATCGTTTTTAAAGTTTGGGTATCACATTGATCGGGGAGAAATAGTTCAGACACTGTTGAGGTATTAAACCCTAATAAAAAAAAAATTTGCACCCCATAATTTTTTTTTCCTTGCAAAAGAAGCTATATATACAAATGGGAGAATTGTATTTCTTTTACACTGAGTTCATACATCTTCACCAATATTCAAAATACAAATTAACAAAATTAAAATACGTAAATTTGATGTTCGATATGCAAAATATAACATCATGCAAACTGTGAGCTACTAAGGTGATTGGGAAGCTTCTTTTACTCCATCTTCTTGTTTGAATCCACAGCCACAATCCAAAGCAAACTTGCAAAAGAAATATGGTACTCTATACCTCCAGATTGCAAGAAGAAAACAATTATATATACAAGGGCCAAAAAAACAGCTAGCAAGTAAAGTACAACAGAAATATATAGTAAACCAATCCAACAAGGACTAATAAGGTTTCAAGGGGCTCTTGGCCATTTGAAACAAAAATTGGTCAATTGTTATAAGGTAACCCTATTTTCGGTAAGAGATGTTCAAACCTCTATTCACAAAACCAAAAAGAAAGAAAAAATGCAATCAATAAACCATGTCCCAAGAGATAAGACATTTAAAAGAGGGAAGCAAACAACTATGTTCAATTAATCAACCATCTGGTGGACCCACCCCACCCTAAATCTATGGTAGCCCTGTGGGGTCCATCATAGAAGAAATTCTACCGAAAATTTTGGCATAACTTCTCTTAAAAATGGACAACCCAAAGCCTACAAATTCAAATCACTTCTAAAATATCCAAAACACTACCCGAACTCCATAGGACCTCCTGTCCCCACTAATACAAACAACCACCATTAGGCAAAAAGGGTCTCTGACCCCAAAACTATATACATTGAGTAGTTCCACTTTAGTATTCAGAGCATAGATTACATAATCTACAATGAAAAGAAACTAAACACAAAAGATGAGGATTCCTACGACTCCGACGATGTTGGATATATACACAAAATCTGCCTCAACGTCCGCAGGTCCGACCTCAACTATCTATAACCTGGGCAAAACATAAAACGAAAAGGGCCCAGAGAAAACCATCGAAAACGTGAGACAAGGAAGCTCAGTGAGTGGACAAAAATGAAATTCTTAGAAAACTTTCATTTAAAACCCTTAACTTTTCGTTATATTCGTAGCATGTGTTTGTACAATTAAATCAACAACATAAATATAGATATTAATATCAATTCGTTCTCAATTTCAACATCAAAATCTATGAACTAAGATATCGTAATAACTTTAAGGACTAACTAATTGAGTTCATTATTTCCAAGTAAGAAAGATCTATAAGCTTACCAAATCGTACCTATTAACTGTCCTACTTGTGCGGAATTTCTCATCGCACAAGCAGAGCGAGGGAGGGGAAAGATTTGTCCTACTTGTGCGGAAAAGCATCACACAAGCAGAGCGGGGAATGATTACTGTCCTACTTGTGTGGAAGAACATCACACAAGCAGAGCGGGGTTGAGGGAAAACTGTCCTACTTGTGTGGAATTGACCGTCACACATGCAGAGCGGAGAAAAGTATGGGTACGCATAAGGTAAAGTTATTAATCTATTCATTCTTGCTTAATTATATTCAATTCCATCGATCAAATACTCAAAAAATCTTATCATGAAATCTCTAGTTGATAAAATAATCAAAGACACTCAATGATCTTCCACTCTAAAATTTGTATGGACATAGTCATTTATAAAACCATTTCGAAAACGAGTATTATATGAATCAAAGAAAATCATCGCTATTTATAAAAGCAAAAGTCCACTCACAGAGAAAATCTGCCAGGAGCTAAGCACGATCCTTCTCGAAATCGTCTCCGGATGTAGGCTCCACAGTCTCACCTAAACCAAATATTTAATAATTAAACTTTGAATTTCACATACAACTATCTAGACTGAAATATAAGTGCATCCTAACCGCGGAACATCCTAACCGCGGACCATGTAATAATAACGTCGCAAACCTCCCAAATTAACGATCCACTTCAACTTGATTATTAACTTCCGAAATTTCACAAATAATTTATTTCCTATAGGAAACCAATATCGTATTCCCATCTCCTAGCCATAGGAGCAGTAGTTGTTGCCGCCCTAAGTGTCAGCTTAATGACCAATTTCTCCGTTAAACTTATTGATTCTTAACTCAACTAATTTCTACCCATCCATAAAAGGCTTATAATGGTTCAAGGAGACCAAAAATGTCAGCTAAACCCGCCATACACAGCAAACCCATAGTGGTTGCCGTTCAAAGTAGCCGCCATTAACCCAATCTTCAATCAATCAAACCAAAATTCGAATTAGATAATCCTCAAACATCCTAAATGGTTCGTAGAGGCTTATAAAGACCAAAAAATGGTCACATAAAGCCGCTGGAGACAGCGGAGCCGCGGCAGCCCTTGGTGGCGAATTTTACCCAAAATCAAAACTTAATTTCTGTATGCAAAACTATACTCAAAAGAAAAGCCTAAGAGATAAGGAACAATTTTATACCTCGGAGTTTCCTCAAAAAGTCGACCGTTTGGCCGGAATTCGCGAAAAACCACCGGAAAACTCAAATATTCTCCTCTTCAATTCGTCACACACAATGGGTTATAGGTTTGGAAATTTATATGGTTAGAAAGCTGGGAAGGAGACGAAGAGTTTGGTGTAAAATGTTTGGCCGGAGGTGGCCGGTATTGGTAGCGGCGACGGGAAGAAGAAAATGGACGTGGGTTTTTTTTTTTTTTTTTTCTTCTTGTTTCTGGAATTTTCTGGGTCAACCATGACCCCCTAATGACCCATATATCCCTTGAGGTTGGTGCTGACCCCCCCTTTTTTTATATATACAAAAATGCTTACAAAAACCTCATTTTAACTCCGATTTAGGCGCCGTCTGCGCCAATATTTTTGTAATGTCGCGCACTATCTATTTGTGCTAAAAAGAAAATTAAAAGTTCAAATTAATTTAGGTCTCCTTTAGAAACCTAAAGTAAATTTTAGGAGTCGGGTTATTACATCTGGTACTACACCAGGTCATGAAAAACAATTATAATTATCTTCAATCAATCAAATCATTTTAAGAGGGAAGCAAACAACTATGTTTTCTCCCACACTCCTACCACCTAATTATTAAATCAGCAAGCATATGTAGAATATATATATTCTACATATATATATATATATATAAATACAAGTCAATTATATTGATGGGAGAAATATTTGAAAAATTCTACAATACCCAAAGCACTAGTGCTCAGGCATGTGAGTAATAATCTGGACCGTTGGATTTGTAAATCTCCATCTTGTCCCTTATAAGTGAAGTCTTAAAAAAATCCTGAGCACTACCCAAAACACTCAAGACATTCCCGAAATATTTACCAAATTCATTCAATTATCATCCTCTTCTTTCAAACGCTTTACATTCTTCTTCTCTCTTCTTTGAACTTGCTTGTCACACCTAAAATTAACCATATTGATTCACCTTCGCATTTTATCAGTAATCTAGTGGGGATCGATCAGTAGTGTTATTAACAAGTAAGAATAACAATATCATAAGCAAAAGTTAGAGTTTAAGCTAAGTAGTAGTAGGACTAGTAGGACTGTAATTGAGCTACAAAGCAATAACACTTCTTTCACTAATACTCTCATTATATAATCAGTGTCTTATAAAGTAAATGACACATTCTTCATACAACTAAAATAAAGGATCTGTGCAAAGAGCAAAAGACCATACCAACAATCAAACGTGTACCAAGCATCCCAAAAATCAGACACCTAGCATGACCATTCTAGGATATAGTCAAATCCCAGTAACAGCATATTCCCAAACGAAAGCATGGCTATAATTTCAATCAATTCACAGCAACATTAAACATATCGGACATTTTAAATATCTAAACCTCATCACCGATTCGCAACACATACGATCAAATAAACCCTAAACCCAATTTCAATATCATTCAAGCATTCAACAGATTAGCCACTGTCCAAACTTCATCCGAAATTCGAGTCATTACCTGCGTCAAAAAAGTAACCAGATCACAAAAGTCGAACCAAAACAGAGCTTCGATGAAACCGTAACAGGGCACGAAAAGCTCTGAAAATGATTCACCAACTAGAAGGCTGCAACCTTTGGGCCTCTTCTAGCTTCCTCAACACCGAATTCGAACAAAATAAACAATAATTAGGACAAGAAAAACCCAAAATAGTCGTTGTGTATAGTGAACAAACCACCACCTCACAACCCAAAACAACAAATCTCCAATCCTCAACCAAAAGAAAATTTCAAGTCTAGGAACGTGTAGAACTCGAAGAGCTGATGAGTTTTCATACCTGACTCGAAGAAAAAGGCGGTCTGAGTCGTCGAAAATCGTCAAAAAAACCCGCCGAAAATCGCGATCTACTTCTCTTCGATTCTCTTTCGTCAGTCGTTGATTTGACAAGCCACTGGCACCATTGCATTTGCCTTACCAAGTCGGAACTTTTGTCACCGCTTTCACGCCGTGAAATGGCCGGACGAGATGGCTGCGCTCGGTGGAGAGAGACAACTCGTACAGTCGTTCTCCGGCATCGAATTGCGAAGGGGTTTGGCCGGTTTGGTTGATCGGAGGCTCAGGAATCAATCCTTGGTGACGGTGATGTGGGATCGTGGCCGGGAACAATCAAACCAGCCCAGTGGTGGCGCTGTGACTGTTCGCTGCGCGTGCGGCGGATTGAGGCAGTGCATGGTGAGTTGGTGGGCTGGGTTTTGCTCGCATCGAGCTCTGAGTATTTTGGGAAGGCCGGTGTTGCTCGCCGGTGGCTGGATTCCATGGTTCCCAACAAGACAGAGGGAGTGCAGAGGGAGATGCACGAGAGAGAGAGAGAGAGAGAGAGAGAGAGAGGATATAGGGTCAATGTGCAAAACAAGTGAGGAGGGAATACTAAAAAAAAAATTGGGGGAAAAAAAGTAGCGACAGCAAAATAATTGTAACGGACCAAAACTTATTACTTTTTTACAGCGTCTCACGGCGAATCGTCGGAAGTTTTGGTTTCGAGCCTTAAATAGTACTTTTAGGGGTCGTCAAGTTGACTTTTTGTTTCGTATAGAATTCAATGAGACTTTCTTCACGAGAGTTGTAGAATATCTTAAACCGAGTTCGTAGACACGAAGTACACTTAAAACAGAGATCGTATGAAAAAGTTATGGTTCGTGAAAGTCAGATTACTATTTCCGAGAAGTTTCTATTTAAGAAACTTCCATTTCGGAAGTTTCCATTTTTGGAAACTCTCTCTCTCTCTCTCCAGCCAATCTTTTTCTCTCTCCCGTGCACAGTACCAGCGAACTTCCGCCGGTGATTTCTTGTGATTCCAGCCACCATAGGCCGTGAAACTTGTCTTGTTTTCTTTGTCTCTTTCTCCTCTACAAATCTATATCCTTGGTTTGCCACGATTCTAGCCGTAGGAGGAGAAATCACAACTCGAAAACCACCCAAAATCACGTCGGACTGCCATTCTTGCCGGCGCCGATTCCGGCCAAATCGACCAAATCGACCAAAGTCACTTACTAGGATTTGAAGCCCTCCTCACCACGAACCCATAGCCACCGGCCTCACCTCCATTTGACGCCGGAGAAGGGAGAATCGAACGGTCAAAGTCTGGTCACCCGGGAACTTTCGAGTCCGATTCCGGCCAAACCACTTCGATTTGGACTTTGTGGCAGGTATAAAAGTTGATCTTCTTGCCTTGATGTTTATTGTGATGAAATTTGGTGACCATCGGAGAAGGTCGGAACTAGCGGCGCGTGAGTCCCACGCGCAGCCACTTTGGGCGACGCGTCTGGTCTCTGTTGAGGCTGCGTTTTGGCCCAAATGATAGTACTTTTTACTACGATCGTGTTGATATATGGTTTGTAGGGAATTGTTGAGGTTTGAGAATATACTCTGTTAATTTCGGTTCGTAATCGAACGGTTTCCGTTCTAGATTAATGTGTAACCGTCGGATAGTTACCAAAATTGGTTAGAATGTTAATATAATTACTTGGAGACTATTGGACGGTTGGATTGAGGAAATGTGTTCGTTTGGTCAATTAAAGGATAACTGTGATTTGTGGGTTCGATAATTATTTACGTTCGTTCAATTTATCGAACAGCGACAATCCGACCATTGGATTCGTCGCCGAGGGTGGTGGATGATTAGTTTTATCATTGAGGAAATTAGTAGTGGAGTTGAGATTCGAGAAGTGTCGTTGGATTAGCGTTGTAAGGGTTATCGGGAACCCTAATTGGATTATTAAGTTACGTCTCGAATTATTGTTTTCGTCTGTCGATTAGTAATCGTTATTAATCCATGTTGTTCAGGAGGGCTTTGAGAAGGACTTTGACGGACATCAGGCCTAACCGGCAAATTGTGAGTGGACTTTTGTTTTTAAAAATAAAATATGCATGCAATTTTATTTTCAAGAAAGATTTATTTCTCGCATTACTTTTCAGTATAAATATATTGAATCACATGATTTATGCGTCTCGAGCATGAGTTAGTTTGTACAGATGATATTTAAACTATGGATTTCTATATAAATGAAGTATTAATGTTTCTAAATATTCACTTGATACTTCGTATGGGCTGGTTATTGTGGAGCTTTGGATTGGAGTCCTTAATTACTTCACGTTGGATGAATGTTTTTGAGCGAAGGTTTATTGGTGGCGGCTTTCGATTTATTGGGGAAAGATTTGTGGTTGATGATCCTTGTATTATGTTTTCGAGAAATTAGGGGAGCTTTTCAGGTCGTATTCAATGATTCATACTCACTTGTCAGCATCCAGTCACCAACATTCAGATGTCAATATTCAGTTTCTTGGGGGTTGGCGCCTCTAGGCACCGTACGACCTGTTGTGGCAGGTGTGCGGCTTAGCCTTTATCTTTCGTTTCCAGAGTCAACGTGCACGTGTCTTGTAGAGGACCCATGTTGGTTTATCGACTTGTGGGTATCTGGAGGTTGGGTCCTTCCAGATCACGTACACCCTGATCAGGTGTGCGGACCTTCGAGGGACCGGTCGGTAACACTAACATGTGTGGTGTTCGGGGGTTGGTGCCTTCCCGCGTACGGACTCACTTCAGATTTCCAGTTTGAGTATCTTCTTGATTTTGTTTTTCAGTAATCTTCTCCCCAATCTCAGATTGTGATTCTTATTGTTGGGTTTCATTCAGCACGAGTTGATATTACCTTTCAGTATGATTTTGGATCGACTAAGGAAGTCTTGTGATGAGATTGTGGGCCCCCAGTGTTAATGGTATTCCTTGGGCTCAAGTATTACTTATTGGTGATGCTTGCTATTAGTGGATGACAGACTTTGAGCGTCCGTACGGACAGTGACTGGGAATTAGATGTTATCGGTGGTGCCAGCTGGGTCACTAAGGGACAGATTGTCTTCTGCTTGTTGGGGGTGCTCATGTATTGGTTGTTAAGGAGAAGGATGATACCTTGAGATTTTGTTTTGGCTTGAGGAATTGAATCATGTGACTGGTGACTGAAAGGAATAAGTACCCTTTTTACCTCGCACTTTTGCGCTCGGATTATTCTCATGGCTTATTTGTTTTTCAAGATATTTTTTCTCAATCGTGTTGCATGCATGGTTTTATAGAAATAAAAGAAATGGAAAAGCATCAAAGATATTTCTTTTATTGTTATTATTATTTCTTTGTCCACTCACTCTAACGTTTTTCCGAAATGCTTTTCCCAGGGCCTTTCGGTTTTTCGTTGCCCAGTTTGCATATTAGTCGAGGTCGGCTACACCGCGCAGTTGAGGCATAGTAATCCTTCCTGCCATCCTTGATCGTAGGTTACCAGTTTAACCTGCTTAAATGTATTTATATTTTCGCTCGTGTTTAGATGCTCTGATTTACCAAACTCTTTTGATTTGAAAGTGAAATTGAAGTAAAGTACTTTGGGTTCAAGACCCTCGTATTTATTTGTTTAACGGAGGTTGGTAATTGTGTGGCGAGCAAGTAGGCTCGGGAGTTTGGTTGGAACTTGATTAGTAGAAGTGTTAAATGGTTTTTAGCAGGGTTTGGGTAGTCCATTTTTAGGGGAGGTTATGTCGAATTTTTTGTGCCATCTCTTCTAAGGTGGGCCCCACAGGGTCACCTCGGATTCCAGGGTGGAATCTGGGGCTGGTCCTGTCAACAATAGCCATAGCCAAACCCAAAAAAATCTAGCGATGGAAACAAAATGTTGTCGCAATTGAGTTATTTATTTACGACGGCATTAATTTGCCGTTGCAAACCACTTTTTTATTTGCGACGCCTTGTTTCCCGTAGTAAATTTAAGGCCATTAAGGACGGCGTTTTTGTGCAGATGCTAATTGCCGTAGCTAATGCAATTCTTTTTTGTAGTGACAAGTGAAACATGCTCATCACACATATTGCCAATTGCCTAGATTATAAATAAGGTTGCCAAACCATACACAACTCATACAAGATGGATCAAATGCATACCAAAGAGTGGCAAATCTTCAAATACACATTCAATACATATGAAATTAGACAATACACATACTCATGAACCAACAAAGACATTTATTCATAAATCAAAGCATCACAAAATCACATTGGACTACGATACACAACCCTAGTCTCCAACAAGGTAACTACTCACTAAGCATCATAGTGTACATCATCAATTTACAATTATAAGCTCTAAACATAGGGAAAAGAGAGAGTAAAGATGAGGAATGCTCAATAAATGACTCTCTAGCTCCTCCTTGGATTTGATGATGAATCTTGATGACTTGATGAGGATCACAGCTGCCCAACATGGTGGATGATGGTGTAGACGTCGTGGTGAACAACTTTGGTGAAGGGTGGAGGAGGAAAGGAGGTGAGGAAGGTGGAGAAAATGGCTGATCTGCCGACGGTCGACGAACGAATTGTGGGCAAACCAAAGGGAAGAAAGAAGAGAGAAAAGGGGAAGGGAAAGTGATGGAGATGGGGGCAGTTGAATGGATGACCTAATGAGGCAAATATGATAGGAGCACAAAGTGTGACGTTTTTAATATGTATTTCCTATTATTTGGCTGCGTTTTAATTGTAACTTAATTTGCTATTTTAGCTTAGTTTCCATCTTTGAGTCCTTAAATGATGTTTTAAATTTGTAAATGGATAAAGTGAGGTTTTTAGGAAACTTTCCTGTTTTGACTTTCCTAAATTATTTTTGGAAACTTTTCTAATTTGAAATCTTTCCTAATTTGAGTTTTTTCCTATTTTTGGCAGGAATCCTAATGGAAGAAGGAATCCTATTGCAACTAGGATTGTCATTTTTATCCCGGAGCGGAAAAGGAAAAGTTGGATTTCGAAAAGCCCATTGTGAGGTTGATATACTTTCTCTTGCATATCTTTGAGTGATAAGCTTTTAAGCATGAGCCATGATTCTGAGTGAAGATAGAGAGCATACCCTTGTGAGGTTGATTTTAATTTGTTTGAAGTATGCTGAGCTCCATTACATCACCATTGTTCTTCCAAGTCTTATATGTTCATATGAATTCTATGCTTGTTAATTAACTCTCGAATTTCTTGTGACAAATTTTGGTTGAGTGCTAAACTTGATATCATGAAAGTATGAGATTTCTGAGGCAAATGTTAAGGGCAATAGAGTTATTTTCGTGTGTTTTGTCCTAGGAAGGATGGATGTGTTTTGATGTTGCTAAGGGACTAGCATGAGCTAAGTGTGGGAGAATTTGACAGGAGCACAAAGTGTGATGTTTTTAATATGTTTTTCCCATTCTTTGGCTACGTTTTAATTGTAACTTTGCTATTTTAGCTTAGTTTCTATCTTTGAGTCCCTAAATGATGTTTAATTGCGTAAATGAATAAAAATGAGGTTTTTAGGAAACTTTCCTGTTTTGACTTTCCTAATTTGTTTTGGAAACTTTCCTCATTTAAAATCTTTCCTCATTTGAGTTTTCTCCTATCTTTGGCAGGAATCCTAACGGAAGCAGAAATCCTATTACAACTAGGACTGTCATTTTGTCTCGGAGCGGAAAAGGAAAAATTGGATTTTGAAAAGCCCATTGGGCTTTGGAAGGCCCAACCCGTGAGGCCCAAGTTGCTAGGCCGAAGACGCAAGACCCATTTGTGAAGCCCAAGCCCATTGGATCTTTGTCGTAGCCCTAGCCCATCTAGGGTTATCTTTGCCGCAAATTACAAGGAGAGGAAGTTGCCGCACTCAAGGAATCCTAAAGCAAGAAGGATAGAGAATTAAATGCTAAATCTTTTAGGATTTACTTCAGATTTTTTGGGGATGTATCAAGACACATTTTCAGCAAGAGAGGAATGAGGTTTCTTGTGGACTACTCAAGGAATATTTCAGCAATTATACAAGGGGATTAATTCAGATTTTTATGGAATAAATACAAGGAAATTCGTGCAAAATTATTGAAGAAAAGAGGCCTTGTGGATCACTCAAGAGAGATTCCAACTTGATTTCTACCTTCTCTTGGACGGTGAGGATCACATCTTGGGTTCCATGCTTTCTTCTATAAATAGGCTGCTCCTAGACTCAAGAAAAACACACCTTACATCCATATTTCCAGAATACATCCATATTTCATCCATCTCTTCCATTCTCTAGTTCTAGGGTTTACAAGTTGCCAAGGAGGAGAAGAAGCCGCCTACACCTTGCCCACAAACCAGCCGTCACCACCATCTTGCCGTGCTCACTTGGATTGCTTGCTTTCAAGGTTCAAGGGTTCGTGGTCTCCATATCTTCCATGCACTCCATCCGGTGTATTTCGGTTTACTCTTTAATTACACTTTTTGAGTTCCTCTTTGTGTACTTGTAGAATCTATGTATTAGTTAACATAACATTAATGGCATGATTTGCAGCCATAATTATGAGTTATATTGTGTTTGGAATTAAATTACTTCTGATTTTCTAAGTCGCTTATGTGTTTTTGTTTGTTTGATTCTGTTTTATAGAGAACTCTTATGTGTTTATGTTATAGGGTTGCAAACTTATAATGTCTACATATAATTGGAGCTAGAATTAAGATTTTCGGCTTTCTGGAATCTGATTCACTAAAGTAGTAAAGGCTTTGGACAAAGGTCGGAATCAAATAAAAAGGATTGCAAATAGATGGACTTTTCCATACTAGGTTGTGCACTTTAATTGACAACTCTTTTCTATGCTTTAAACATGATTTGATTAGCTAACTTTTTAGACTAAGATGTCATGTTTAATTGGTTAACCTAGGTGCTTTCACTTAGGGTAATTTTCGTGGTTAGGGTTTGATTGGAAATGATTAGCTTTTGATTGTTCACAATGTCAATTTCGGATTCATGATAAGGAAATTGGTTGTTTTCAACTCATGCTTTAACTCATATGATTGTGGTTGTGTTTCATGTACTTAATGTTCCATTCCATGTAAGGTTGTCATTAGTAATTGTAATTAGTAGTTTAGATAAGTAGTGTCATATAAATCAATCTCTCTACATCCGCTTATTTCGATGTAAATATGTTTATATATATTTGTATATTTGTGACATTAATTCTTTCTATTGATTCTTTGTTTAGGTACTATCCTTAATCCCCGTTGTTAACGATCCCTACTTGCTTTATACTACCAATGATTTTAGGGTTTAAATTGATGCTAGCAAAAGTCATATCAGTTTTTGGATGGCGTTGGGGGACTCTCATCCTCCATTTTCAATCAGTTGAGGACATTGATCAGAAGGGTGCCCTTGAGTAGAGCACACCCCACAAACTTGGAACGCTCCTCCATTTGGGTTCTGCTTAAGTACTTGAGACAAAAGAGAAGACATTTTGTTAACATTATCCTCTAAGTTAGAGTGATAAGCTTTTAAGCATGAGCCATGATTCTGAGTGAAGATAGAGAGCATACCCTTGTGAGGTTGATTTTTGCAAGCATCAATTAAAAAAACCCTATCGGTAGTATAAAGTAAGTAGGGATCGTTCACAACGGGAATCAAGGGTGTACCTAAACAAAGAATGTCACAAGAATTATTAACAAATATAAACAATATATACATATGTTACATGAAAATAGGGGGATTTTGGAAAAATTAATTGAAACAAATAAATTACAAAGAATGAATTAAAGAATAAATTAAATGTGGTGAAACAATAAGATCATAATCCATGACCACAATTATACAAGTTTACCAATCATTGAACCGAAAATTAATCAATACCCTAGTCATGAATCCGAAATTAACATATGTGGAATGCCGAAAAGTCGGTTATCACCCCCCAAATAAAACCTCTCTACGAAAATTAACCCCGTGAACGCACTGACAAGCTAATCAATTAAACACACATCATAGTCTAGAACGCTAGCTAATCAACCGTATTTAAAGCATAGAAAAGAGTTGTTAATATAAGTGAACGACCCGTTATAGAAAAGTCCATACGTCCGCAATCCTTTTTATTTGACACCGGCCTTTGTCCAAAACCTTTACTACTTTAGTGAATCAGATTCCGGGACGCCGTGAACCTTAATTCTAGCACCAATTATATGCAAACATTATAAGTTGCGCACCCTATAACATAAACACATAAAAGTTCTCTATAATTCAGAATCAAATAAACGGAAACACATAAGCTACATAGAAGAATTAATTAACTTCGATTCAATGATTAAACTAAACTCATAAATATAGGCTATAAATCATGCCCTTAATGTCATGTTAACTAATACATAGAAGTAATCAAGCAAAAAAGAGAAACTTATAAAAGTAATTAAAGAAAAAGTCGAATTACACCATATGGAAGCATGAAGAATTTGAAGACCACGAACCCTTGAATCCTTGAACGCAAGCAACTCAAAGCCGTGAACCTCAAGGTGGTGATGAAGGTGGCAACGTTGATTGGTGGCTGGTGGTGATGGTGTAAACGTCTCCTCTCCTCCTTGAAGACTTGAAAACCCTAGGTATTAGAGAATGGAAGCCAAGAGTTGGTTGTGTGGTTTTCCGAAAGTATGGAGGAATGGAATGGTATCTCTTGGTTGTAGAATGTCGTGCCGAATTGTGTTATGGAGCAGCCTTTATATAGGAGAAACCATGGAACCCTAGATGTGATCCTCACCGTCCAAGAGAAGGTAAAAATCAAGTTGGAATCTCTCTTGAGTGATCCACACAACCTCTTTTTATTCTCCAATAATTTTGCACGAATTTTCTTGTATTTATTCCATAAAAATCTGAATTACATCATTTATGAATCAGCCATTTAATTCCTTGTCCTTCTTGGATTAGGTCTCCTTAAAACTTGCCGAAAATATGTCTTGATACATCCCCAAAAAATCTGAAGTAAATCCTAAAAGATTTAGCATTTAATTCTTTATCCTTCTTGCTTTAGGATTCCTTGAATGCAACAACTTCCTCTCCTTGTAATTTGCGGCAAGGATAACCCTAGATGGGCTAGGGTTACAGCAAAGATCCAATGGGCTTGGGCTTCACGGATTGGGCTTTCCAAATGGGCCTTGCGCCTTGGGCCTAGCTTAATGGGCCTCACAGTTTGGGCCTTCCAAAGCCCAATGGGCTTTTCGAAATCCAACTTTTCCTTTTCCGCTCCGGGATAAAAATGACAGTCCTAGTTGCAATAGGATTAATCCTTCTTCCATTAGGATTCCTGCCAAAAATAGGAGAAAACTCAAATTAGGAAAGTTTCCAAAAACAATTTAGGAAAGTCAAAATATGAAAGTTTCCTAAGAACCTCACTTTATCCATTTACAAATTTAAAACATCATTTAAGGACTCAAAGATGGAAACTAAGCGAGTTTTATTCACAAAATATTTATAATATTTTTGTAAATTGAGTTTTTTGTTTTTTGGAAGCAGTTAGTAAATAGAAGGTCTTGTTAGTAGTAATTACAAGCATAATGCATATAAAAGTTAGTAGAATTCTATCATGTAGGATTGTCGCTTCACTGGTAGTATTTCGATCTTGAGGTGTTCTGCATTCAACGGATGATGGAATGCTTTTCCATTTATGTCTTCAAGCCTGTAGGTTCCAGGCTAGGGCGTACTATCGATGTCACAACATAAGGTCCTTCCCACGATGGTCCAAGTGTACTTTGGCCTTTATCCCATGTGTTGGGTAAGACCATGCATAGAACTAGATCACCCACACGAATAGCTTTAGGTTTTACTTTGGAATCATAATAGCGAGCAACTCGTTGTTGATATGCTGCATTTCTAATATCGGCCTCATCACGTCTCTCCTCGAGTAGATCAAGGTTGAGCCTTAACTTGGTGACAAGACCCGCCCCGACACTTCATACTAAAACATCGGGGTGATCCCATGGGGTCCACTTTAGAGGAAATTCCACCAAAAATTTGGCATAACCTCCCCTAAATATGAACTTCCCAAAGAAAACATTAAAAACAAAACCTGGATAGTAACACTTCTAAAATATATAGTCAACACCACACCCGAGCCTATGTGCTCGCCGGTCACAATAATAACTCAACTTCCAAAACGAACAGATTGAAAAGTCCACAAATCAAAGTATAACAATTCTTAAATCAGGTTATACAAGATTTAGAATTAAATGTACCAGAGCCAATAAATTCTACGAAGTACAAATAAGGAAACAAGAGTAGGTTACTCCATAACCTACAAGGATAGGAAGATGGTGATCTCTATGCCTCAATTGAACGACGTGACCTCAAGGACCTAATCTGCAAACTGGACGGTGAAAAACAAAAAGGACCAGGGGAAAAACATATAAAACATTAGCGTGAGTGGACAAAAATAAAGGTTCACAAATTAATTAGATTGTATTTATGTTTTTCCCAATTGAATGTTTCCTTTTTCGAGAAAAGAATCATGCCTCATAGAATTCAAATTTATCCGAACTGAAAATAGAGGTGGTGACTAAGGGGTCCTACCACTTTAGTCATCGAAGAATGTGGAGGTGATGACTAAGGCGTCGTACCACGTTAGTCATCGGTGACCAAGGGGGCCTAACTCGTTTGTCACCTGATGTCTGGGGGGAAAACTACCAACGCCAAACGCCACTACCTGAGGGGTACTACCACATCAAGTAGATTACCAAAGGGGGACTACCATGTCAGGTAGAAGGTTACCTGAGGGGGGGGCTACCACGTCAGGTAACTATGCATGCATATAAACAATAACCTCCAATTAAAACATAACTAATCAAATAATTGAAAATATACTTCAAACTGATATGAGGCAAATATTTAAATATTCTCCAAAAATAAACGAAATGCTTATTTAATTTAAAAACAAAGTTCACTCACTATGAAGCCGCTATGGCTGGCATCCGTCGAAATCCTCCTCCATAGGAAAATTTTGTCGTCCTCCTGAATAGAGAAATAATAAAGATTATTAACTGACGGACGCGACCAATATTTCGATATTTATTTTAACGATCCGATTAGGATTTCCTCGAACGAGTCAATATGAAGTCCCGGAAGTGAGTCGCACGAGAATTCCGGAAGTTTGGTCAAAAGTCAACCTTTAGTCAACTCCGAGGGTCGTGGTCAAAGTCAACGGCAAAGTCAACCTTGTGACTCACCCACACAAGTCTCCAAATCAGCAAAGGAGTATAGTAGATACCATGAGGTCACCCTTAGTTTATTCCTTCATTTTATTCCCTAGAGAATTTACCCCTTTACCCTTCATTTAATCTATCTAACCATTAGATCTTTCCCTAGTTGATCCTAGCCTTTCATCCCTCTCTACCCTAGCCTATTTAAACCTAGTTTTTGCCATTTAGATTCATTCCCCACCTCTTCATAGCAGCCCTCACCTAGATCTCACCCAATTCTCTCCCTTCTTCCTCCCCCAAAGACTTTCTTTTCTTGGTGATCCGTCAAGGGTCGACTAGCGGCAGCCGAGCTGTTTCCTTTGGTTTCTTCTCCTTCCACCTCCCAAATCTCTTTCCTTCCTTCACCAACTTTCTTCCTCACTTCCTCCTCCATATCCTTGCCTATTTTTCTCCATCATTTTAGCACTTCTACATCACATATGCTTGGATCCATCAAGAACACCAAGATTGGGAGGACAAGAGCAAAGAGAAGAGAAGTTTGCTACTACTTGAGTGACATAAGGAGCTACTGCCATTTTCATGAGAATCCCCCAACTTTCTCTTTATCTTTCCCTAGTTTATAGTTTGTTTATTGTGGGACTATTGATGTGTAATCTAAGCATGTGTGACTAGTTGTTTAGGATTGTTGACTAGGGTTGTGTGCCCTAGTCCATTTGTGATGTGATGATGATTTTAACTATGTATGGATGCTTGAAGATGAATGAGTATATCTATTATCCAATTCAATTTGTGTTGAGTACATGTTTAGGGAATTTAGTCATTTCTTTGAGCATGTGTGCAATCTACTTTGATTGAGATTGTTATGGTGACTTCTAACTCTCTCTAGGCATTTGATAATAGATGTAATGAGGTCCCCTTGTTTGAGTTTCTAAGTATTTGTGCTCTTTGCCTCTCAAGCCAATTTGAGGGAGTTCTAGTGACCCATAATATGGCACTAAGAATACATAAGAAACTATGGTCTTAGACCCATAATATGGCTAAGATATGAAGCTTGATTTATTCATCATTTAAGCATAAATGTATAACCAGAACATCATTCATCATTGTGGGCTTTGGTAGACCCCGAATACTCAATCGTTTTATCATTTCTATTCTCTTCATGTTCCTCTTCCTTACGTTTTGTGCATTAGTTAGTTTACTTTATGTTTCGTGTTTGCATTCCACTCTTTTCCAACTCTCAAATAACGTTACACTACACTCACTTGTATATCCATTTACACTATTTCATCTTCCCATCTCTTGCCTCATCATATTTGTGCATCTTCTTTGGTTACTTGTTTGCCAAGGGGTTGAAGGGCCATCGATCCCCATTGGAACGACAACCCCGGTCTTAAATATACATACACACTTTTGGCAATCGTCAATTGAGATTGTTGGGGTGACTCCTAGCTTTCTCTAGGCAATTGATAATAGATGTGATGAAGTCCCCTTGTTTGAGTTTCTAAGTCTTTGTGCTCATAGCCTCTCAAGCCAATTTGAGAGAGTTCTAGTGACCCATAATATGGCACTAAGAATACATAAGAGAAGATAGTCTTAGACCCATAGCATGGCTAAGATACGAAGCTTGATTAATTCATTGCACAAACACGAGTACTAAATTGGTTCATTAAGCGTCATGTATGGACTTAGGCTAACCCAAAACCCCAACACTTTCCTTATTATGCACACACTCTACTTTACTTGCATTACATTACTTGCTTTCTTTATTTGTTGTTTGTCTTGACATTCCACCTTCTCTTTACATAAAACCACCTCACTACACACACTTCGCACATTGTTCAAACACGCATTCATGCACTCCTTTCACATCTTGTCACCCCACATTAGCTAGAGTCAGCCGACCGCATACTACCTAGAGATTAGGGACCGTCAATCCCTGTTGGAACGATAACCCCGTATCTCAATATCACTCACCACTGTTTTTGCTCTGTCAAAATGGCGCCGGCTGCCGGGGATTGAGGCTAAAACCTTGATTTCTTGGTAGTTGTAGTCGGGTCTTTAGCATTCTATTTGTTTGCATCACTTTGTTTATATTGTGTTGTTTGTTTCACATGTGCTATTCATTTTTGAGTGAGACATGTTGCTACCATTTCATATCTGTCCCGGTACAGACCCCATGACGGGTCAGGAGTAGCCCACCATCGCTGAACAGCCCACCTCTGGGCCCATTACATCTACTTACTCGGTAGGGATCCCCTACCGAGTGCACTGCTTTGACAACGCCCCAGCGGCCCAGGCATCGCCCCAGCGGCATCTACTTACTCGGTAGGGATCCCCTACCGAGCCCACTAGCAAAGCCCTGGCGGTACCCCAGCGGTACCAGCAATACCAGGCCGGGTGTACCGACAACAAGCCTTCCCCTCGGCCTTACAGGGACATCTCTCGACCCGGTACCGTGGAACACACAATCCAGTCGGTACCGGCGCAGCCACCTGGCAGCACGTGCTCGACCACTACCTCGCGGATCGCACTAAAGAATGCCCATACCGCACTAGGCACCGCCGTCCCTCGACGCGCGTGTCGAGGTAGTGGAGTAATAGAGTATTTCCTCGTGCCATGGGATGTCCCCCACGCCAGGGAAGCTTGTCTCCGACCTCAACTCATATATAAGGAGTCTTCACTCCTTATTGAGGTAAGTTCTCTCCATTCCTAGAAACTCTGCTCAAATCCTCTCGGGACTAACTTGAGCGTCGGAGGGTCTTCGGTCGGTACACGCCGGCCTCCCCTGACCTCCTTTGCCCTTTCAGGTACTCAAGTGCACTCCAGGTGCGTCCCTACCGAGCAGCTGGGAAACGGTAGGAACAGTTTGGCGCCGTCTGTGGGAACAATTTCCACCACTTAGTAACAAAAGCAACCTCACCCAGTGAGGTACTCTACCGGTCAAGCTATGACCAAATCAGCAGGTGATGGCTCACAACCCGCCAAGCAAAGTAAGAAGTCCAAGCAATCAAAGGACACAACGACTATTGCTGGTCTTGAGCCCCTCCACGAGGAAACACCGGCAGCAGTCCACTCCACCGAGTCGGAAACCCCTGAGTCCCACCAGATCGAATCTTCGATGATGGCCAGACTTGAAGCCATGATCCGGGACCTCCAGGAGAGCAACGAGCGACTACGGCGCGACCAACTCGCGGCGCAAGAAGACAGTGCCCGAGAGATCGGCCTGCTCAGGGAGCGGCTTAGCCTCGAGCATACGCCCAATCACTCGGTCTCGACACAGCTAGGGACCGAGACCCCTCTCAAACCGGCAGAACGCTTGCCAGCCAAGCCAGGGCGTGTGACCAGTCACCCCCAACCGGCAGCATCGACGCCCAAGGTCTCGTTTCTCGATGCCGCGGGAGTGGTTCACTTCCCGGACGAAGACGGGACCGAGGATCACGTTGTGATACCAGTAAGCGCGCCCGCCATAAGTACCAGCGCAGGCGCAGGGGACGAGGGCGCATTGGTCAACCTCTTCCGGGAGCTCAGCGACCGACTCAGAAGGGTCGAGACCGGCGGTGCTAAAAGTGCACCCAGCCTCGGCATAGCCAAGAAGCCAGTCGGTCCGTTCACCAGGAGGATCCATGAGCACAACCGGGACTTCAAGAGCCTGAAGATGGACTCCTATACCGGTAAAGAGGACCCAGTAATGCATGTGACCGCGTTCCAATCCGCTTACAATGGCAAGGGCTATACTGACGAGGAGTGGTGCCACGCCTTCGTCAACACCTTGACTCAGGAGGCCATGCTGTGGTTCTATCAACTAGAACCGGAGTCCATAGACAGCTATGAGCAACTAGTCGAGGCTTTCACCACCGAGTATGCCACGAAGTCCAGCTTCTTCTATTCGGTGGGAGAACTTACCGGCTTCCAGCAAGCCAGCGGGGAGCGACTGGCGGATTATATGGAGCGGTTCAAAGCTGCCTACCGGCGCTGTACCTCCAAGGACGATGTCCGTGCAGCCCAAATCTTCCGGGATGGCCTGCAGCCGGACGAGTTCCTCAGAAAGCTCAATGCCACGAGCGCTGTCCTCACCTACACCGAACTCATGAACCGAGCAGGGCAGTATGCCCGGAGCTACTACTTGACCTATGAGAGAAAGTCTCAGCTCAACGCGATGCACAAGTTAAACAAGGCCTCCGCAACCACAGCGGACCCCATCGGGGATAAGCGCAAGCAAGAGCAAGGTGGTGGCTCACGGTCGGACGACTCTCGGCAGAATGACAAGCGCAACAAGTTCAACTCCTACCGAGGGGGTAATCGCGGCAACAGCTGGGAGAACCGCGAGAATAACCGAAGATACGGTCCCCCCAACCGGGAGCGAAATCCCCAACACCAGGCTCCCCAGAGCCACCAACAACGACCGGTATATTAGGTCGATCCCGGCTATAGCAAGCCCGAAGAACAGTTGTATTCCAATCAGCGAAAGCAAGGGCAGTACTCCGGCTACTCGGGCCGCGGGGAAATCCAGGCCCATCCAAGTCAGTGGCCATACAGCCAACCCGCCGGTATCAACCAGGTGGACAACTCAAGTCAGGGATGGACCGAGACCGGGTATAACCGGTACCCCAAGAAGAAAAACCCCAGGAGGCGCAACCGCCCCCTGAAGTCCAGTGAGCAGGACGGTACCGACGACGGGCTGCTAGTCTGTACAACGTTCAATAAACCCTTGGGGGACATCTACAAGGAAAACCCCCAGCTTTTCCCCCAACCATGGGCGAAGCAAGCATACGCCGGCAACCGGACTAATACCGGTAAATTCTGCACCCACCATCAGTCCGGGACCCACAACACCGATGAGTGTCAGGCTCTCCGGGACGTAGCCGAGCAGCTATACCGAGACGGGAAGCTTAGCCAATACACCGGACAAGGCAACCAGGGTTATCGGAAGGAAATCTTCACCATCAGCGGGGGGCCGACCTTATTCGGTACTTCACGATCTGAGCACAAGTCTCACGTGAAGGAGGCTAAGCAGCACCTGCAATGTTTCTCCGTGCAATCCGCACCGGCACAGAAAAGGCCTAAGCGAGACCCGTGGAAGATAGAATTCTCCAACGACGAGGAATCCGGTATCGTGACCCCTCACGACGACCCTCTCGTGATCTCGGCCAAGGTTCACACGGACCTGATGCACAAGGTACTGGTGGATGGCGGTAGCTCCGCCAACATCATTTTCAAAAGTGCCTACCTCAAGCTGGACCTACCGCTCGAGAACATATCGCGGACGGTGAACCCGCTTATAAGCTTCTCGGGAGATCTGGTCCAACCTCTCGGTAGCATCTGGCTCAACGTGGAGGTCGGCCAGTACCCCAGGTCCCGAAAGGTATCTGCCCACATGCTAGTGGTAGACTGTGAATCATCCTACAATTTCATTCTCGGTAGACCCATCCTTTGTCAGATCAGGGCCTGTGTGTGCTACTACTTGCTCATGCTAAAGTTCCCTACTCCCGTCGGAGTCGCCTCCATCAGAGGAAGCCAGCCAATGGCCCGGTCATGTTATGCTCAGGAAACTAAGCCACGGCGTCCTTGCCGGGACGTGTGCAATGTCACTACCGGCGACAGAGCAGCGACAACTGACAGACCGGATGACCCCCGGGAAGGAGCAGTGATCATACAGGGCAAACCCCACGAGGAAGTAGAACACATCGCCCTGTTCCCCGAACAGCCTGACAGAGTTGTCAAGATCGGCACCGGCCTACCGGTAACTCTCCGGGGAGGTCTGATCAAACTCCTGAAGGACAATGCCTCAATCTTTGCCTGGTCCTATGCAGATATGCCCGGTATCTCCACCACCATTATCTCTCATAAGCTCGGTATCGACCCCGCCTATCGGCCGGTACGACAAAAGAGAAGGGTAGGAGACCAGGAGCGATACGAGGCCATGAAAGCAGAGGTAGATAAACTCTTGAGCATCGGTTTCATCCGCGAGGTTCAGTATCCTCGGTGGTTGTCAAACCCGGTGCTGGTAAGGAAGCCTAACGGGAAGTGGCGAATGTGCATCGACTTCACCGATCTCAATCGGGCATGCCCCAAAGACAGTTTCCCCTTACCAAGGATCGACCAGCTGGTGAACTCTACCGCTGGACACGAGGCCCTCAGCTTCATGGATGCCTACTCAGGCTACAACCAGATCAAACTTGACCCCGAGGACCAGGAGCACACCTCCTTCATGACCAACCAAAGTCTTTACTGCTACAATGTCTTGCCCTTCGGGCTGAAGAATGCCGGTGCTACATACCAGCGGTTAGTCAACCGCATGTTCTCCAGGCAGATTGGCAGAACCATGGAAGTTTACGTGGACGACATGCTCGTCAAGAGTATCAAGCAAATTGATCACCTCACCGACCTGCAAGAGACCTTCTCCATCCTCCAAGACTATGGGATGAAACTCAATCCCGAGAAATGCGTCTTTTGCGTCGGTGAAGGTAAGTTCCTCGGCTTCATGGTCAGCCACCGGGGCATCGAAGCTAACCCCGAGAAGATTCGAGCTATCCTGGAGCTAAAATCTCCTAAAACCTTCAAGGACGTCCAAAGCCTCAACGGCAGGATCACAGCCCTCTCCCGGTTCATATCACGGTCTACCGACCGGTGTGCTCCCTTCTTCAAAATACTCAAAACCGGGAAGAAGTTCGAAGGCTGGACCACCGAGTGCGAACAAGCCTTCACTGCTCTGAAAGAATACCTAGCGGCAGCCCCACTGCTCAGCAGACCAGTGCTGGGGGAACCACTGTTCCTATACCTATCGGTATCTAGGACGGCCGTGAGCTCAATCTTGGTCAGGAGCGACAATCGGGAAGACTTACCGGTGGACTATGCGAGCAAGTCTCTACTGGATACCGAGACTCGGTACCCGGAGATAGAACAGCTCGTTTTAGCACTCATGGTGTCAGCCAGGAGACTCCGCCCTTACTTCCAGTCTCACCCCATTGTCGTTCTGACCGACCATCCACTACGGCTAATCTTGCAGAAGCCGGAGGCATCGGGGAGGCTCACAAAGTGGAGCATTGAACTCAGCGAGTTTGACATAGCCTACCGGCCCAGGCCGGCAATCAAGGCTCAAGTGTTAGCAGACTTCGTCTCCGAGTTCACACCCGAACACGCCAACACCAATCAACAGCCATCGGCGGAGAAAGCGACTCCCGCCGAGGACGCCCCAACTACCGTTGGTGATCAGTCATTCGATCCAACCATACCGGTCTGGCAGTTGTACGTGGACGGCGCCTCCAACACCCACGGAAGCGGGGCAGGACTCGTCCTCATTACCCCACATACCGAGAGTCCAGACACATCTCACTTGGAGTGTGCCCTCCGGTTCAATTTCAAGGCTTCTAACAACGAAGCTGAGTACGAGGCTCTTCTATCAGGCCTCAGGCTAGCCGGCGATATGGGAGCCAAACAACTCCAAGTCTTCAGTGACTCTCAGCTCATCGTCAACCAGGTCACGGGGGACTACCAAAAAAAAGACCCCACTATGTGCCGGTACGTGACCTTGGTAAAAGACCTCACACTTGGGTTCTCGTGTTTCAGATTAACAAAGGTTCCGAGGGATGAGAACCAACGGGCTGACGCCCTAGCCAGAATAGCTTCCGCTATTGACCCCAACCCAGGGGCCTCGGTACCCATTATTATGCTGGAGCACCGCAGTACTGAGACGACACCCGTCAAGGTGAACCACTTGCGTCTCGAAGAAGCAAACTGGATGACACCAATCCTAGAGTACCTGCGAGATGGCTCCCTCCCGAGAAATAATGATGAGGCAAAGAAAGTAAGATTCCGGTCCTCCCGGTACCTCATCATCAACAGTCATCTTTACCGGCGAGCCCACTCAATGCCATACCTACGATGCCTCGGACCCACTGAGTCCCGGGAGGCGATCAGGGAGGTACATGAGGGCATATGCGGCCACCACCCGGGAGGAAGAGCAATGGCTCACAAGCTTGTTAGGCTCGGATACTACTGGCCAACCCTCCTCCGGGACGCCGTGTCATTCACCAGGCAATGCAAGTCCTGCCAATTCAACGCGCCAAATGTACCGAAGCCATCCCAGCCACTAGAAACGATGGTCAACCCGTGCCCATTCGCACAATGGGGCTTGGACCTAATCGGGCCAATGCCAAAGGGTACCGGCGGCGTTGAATATGTGGTTGTCGCCACCGACTACTCCACCAAGTGGACAGAGGCCAAGGCCCTAAAGTCCATCACTTCCCAGCAAATTCAAACATTCATCTGGGAAAACGTCATCTGCCGCTTCGGTGTCCCTCAAGTCATTGTCACCGACAACGGAAGGCAATTCGATTCCAACTCCTTCAGAGAATTTTGCCGGTGCAAGGGCATCACCCTGTACTTCGCATCGGTAGCCCATCCCCAGACCAACGGTCAGGTGGAGGCAGTAAACAAAATCCTGAAGAGGACAATGAGGACCAAGCTGGGCGAAAAGAAAGGCGCATGGCCTGAACTGCTACCGGAGGTACTTTGGGCATACCGCACCTCATATAAGGCTGCCACCGGAGAAACCCCGTTCTCCCTCGCTTTCGGTGCAGAAGCTGTAGTACCGGTTGAAATTAATTCCACAACCCACAGGATCGACACTTTCGATCCAAACGAAAACGAAGAGCAGTTGTGTCTCAACCGTGATCTACTTGAGGAACGCCGTGAACAGGCCAACCTCCGGAACGCAGAACACAAGAACAGGCTCAAACGCAAGTTCGACACAAAGGCAAAGGTCCGGTACCTCAAGCTGGGGGACTGGGCACTACGCCGCGTACGATTAAGTACGAAGGACTCTGCAGCCATGACGTTCAACCAAAAATGGGAAGGCCCCTACCGGGTAGTCGAAGTTGTCAAGCCTGGAACCTACCGGCTAATGGACTCCAACGGGTACACACTCCCGCACCCGTGGAACATTGAACACCTCCGCTACTACTACCCGTAGGTCGCGCCCATAAAACACCGGAATACATCGGTAGGAGGGTCCACACCCCCTAATGAAAATTCAGTACAACGGAATGGTCGAGCATGGCTCCCACCGGTACTATTGTAAAAGACCGGTTACATGCCGGCCAGGAGCAACGACTCCTGTTCATATATATCAAATCAGTCACTCACAATCGGTGAAATGTGAAACTCTTCTAAGTCATGAGGCCGGTACCAGCGACCCCCATGCATAAGTTTCTGCTCCTATGCTCCTATACTAACATGAGGCCGGTACCAGCGACCCCCATGCATAAGTTTCTGCTCCTATGCTCCTATACTAACATGAGGCCGGTACCAGCTACCCCCATGTGAAACTCTTATAAGTCATGTGGCCGGTACCAGCGACCCCCATGCATAAGTTTCTGCTCCTATGCTCCTATACTAATGTTCCGGCCGTTTCCCAGCTGCTCGGTAGGGACGCACCTGGAGTGCACTTGAGTACCTGAAAGGGCAAAGGAGGTCAGGGGAGGCCGGCGTGTACCGACCGAAGACCCTCCGACGCTCAAGTTAGTCCCGAGAGGATTTGAGCAGAGTTTCTAGGAATGGAGAGAACTTACTTGAATAAGGAGTGAGGGCTCCTTATATATGAGCTGAGGTCGGAGACAAGCCTCCCTGGCGTGGGGGACATCCCATGACACGAGGGAATACTCTATTACTCCACTCCTCGACACGCGCGTCGAGGGACGGCGGTGCCTAGTGCGGTCCTAGTGCGGTATGGGCGTTCTTTAGTGCGATCCGCGAGGTAGTGGACAAGCACGTGCTGCCAGGTGGCTGTGCCGGTACCGACTGGACTGTGTGTCCACGGTACCGGGTCGAGATATGTCCCTGTAAGGCCAAGGGGAAGGCTTGTTGTCGGTACACCCGGCCTGGTATTGCTGGTACCGCTGGGGTACCGCCAGGGCTTTGCTAGTAGGCTCGGTAGGGGATCCCTACCGAGTGAGTATATGCCGCTGGGGCGTTGCCTGGGCCGCTGGGGCATTGTCAAGGTAGTGCACTCGGTAGGGGATCCCTACCGAGTAAGTAGATGCCGCCGGGGTGTGGTAATGGGCCCAGAGGTGGGCTGTTCAGCGATGGTGGGCTACTCCTGACCCGTCATGGGGTCTGTACCGGGACAGATATGAAATGGTAGCAACAGAAGTCCCCCAAGTCCCGAGCAAGAGGAAGTGCTTGGTCGGGGACTTAGTCCAAAAGTTCATATCAGGACGTAGCCAAGTGTCGGTGTGGCAGCCACGGCGCTTAGGGTCGGCCCACGTAGTCCCCCAAGTCCCCGAACAAGGGGTTCCTCCCGGGAGGGAGTTGTAACCGCTCCGAGTTCTAAGGGAATTGCCAAGGTCGTGCCTGTTGGTATGCTTGGCGTAACTGCCGAGGTAGTGGGGCAATAACTGCCGAGGTAGTGGGGCGATACGTGTCGCCTCTCGGGCGGTTTGGAACTGCATGGGGAGTTCAACCGTTGCTTTGACACGTGTCGTCATCCTGTGAAGCGACGGTTGGTGTCGTACGGTGCAGATGTCCCAGGTCCCGCTATATATATAGGGGTGAAGAGAGTTCACTTCACCTCATTCTTGAATTTTTTCATTCCAGAGCTCTGAAACCTGTCGGTAGAGAGCGTGAGAGCCTGTTGCCGGTAGCGTTCAATTTGACCAACCGTTGTCTCGACTTCCGCCGTTTGACAGTGTAAGTACCGAGAACTCTTGTGTTATCTTTATGTGGTTCTGCTTTTGTAACGTAGTTTGCGTACCGGTGTCCTGCCTTAGTACCGAGCTAGGTTGCATAGGCTTAGGATTGTCGTCCCGGTGAGCAACTTAGTTTATCTCTTGCAGATGTCTGATTCAGAGAGCCAGAGTGTAGGGAGCGGCAATGCCTTTTCTGGTGAAGAGCCAGAGAGGTCCCCGTCGGTAGAGATTGTGGACGTGGCCTCCAGTACCGGGAGTAGCAGCAGCGAGACTCGGTCATGTTCGTCCGGTCTTGATCTCTTGGTAATCGGTAACCGAATTTCTTGCACTATTCTTTTTATCTTTGTGTGATATATTTCTATGTTTAGTTTGTTTTGTTTTGAATAAAGAGCTTATGGGAAGTTGGGAGATGTAGGATGGATGTTTCGGTGAAGTGAATTCATTTTTGTGTTGTTTTATTTGATTTCCAGAATCTGCCCTGGGAAGAACAGTCCACTTTGGAAGTAGTTTTATCTCATCTCCACCGCTGGATTGAGCTGCAATTTGTATGACAGCTTCCTCTATGTGTCTACTGTTCTCTGTTAAAATTTCATTGAGTTCCAGCCGTTGGATCTCCGGGTTTGCAGTTCCAAAGGAGTGGTACTCAGAGCTGGAAGTGATTATCCCAGCTTTCACTTTGACTGTTCTTACTCATGGAGTTATGTCCCTTGCCAAGGGAAGAGGTCGGAGTTGATTTACTGTGCACCATCACTTTGGGGGAGGTCTAGCAAACAACCGTTGATGAGCTTTCCTTCACCATGAGAGCTGTTGTGCTTCATTGAAGATGAACACCTTAGCCACCGGGCTAAGTGGTGTTTCATGCCACTTTCTAATTCATTTGGCACCCGAGGAGCAAACGTATGGAAGTCAGGGCCTTGTGCCCTGAGGTTGGTGTCTATTTGTGGTTTCTCGGCTCGCTAGGGGAGTCTACAAAGGGGGTTTTTCTTACTCTATCATTCGTATGCTATATTTTGTATGTGTGCATTCGCCCGACTTTGCTTCTTCACTTTTACCAATTTGCTTTGCACTTTTAAATACCTCACAACATTGAGGACAATGTTGGTTTTAAGTGTGGGGGTGAGGTTGGGCCAAACTAAAAGGATTTCACATTTTCAAACCACCAAAATTTTTGAATTTTTCAAAGTTTTCAACGAACGGTCGACCCATGTGTCGACCGGTCGACACTCGTCCAGGGAGCTGTGGTCGAACGGTCGATGATTTCCGTCGACCGGTCGACTGGTGCAAAAAGTTAAATGTTTGAATTTTGAAACTTTGAAGGTTTTGTGTGTGTTTTGATTGTCTTTTTCAATCCCAATGATAATTGTGAGCCTACTAAGTTGTGAATTAGGAGGATAAAGAGCATGTGCTTAGAATTCATTGAGTTGCCTTGTGGTTAATATGAGTAATTGATGATTGCTTGACACTATACGCACATTTTTCATGTTGATTGGTCACTTGCAATTGGAAAAGCATATCTAGATGATGTTTTGACATGCATACACCCCTATATGGTGAGATTTTGAGCCTCATTGATATGTATGCATCTTTCATACATCCTTGTTCTTCATGTGTGTACATTCCACTAGTTTACGAGACCTAGAACTTGCTCAAAGACCGCTTGAGACTACGTGTTAATTTGCAATGAATTGGAAATGATTAAGGCACTAGATAAGCACCATGGCCAAATTAACTTTCATCCCTTAAACACTAATCCATTAGGACTAACCCATTTTGAGCCTCATTCATCATTAGCTTTTTCTTTGTTTAACCACTAAAGTCTAACCCATGTTACTAGCTTAAACACTAACCGTCCCTTGTTCCAAGTATTAGCGAGACAACAATTGTGACTTCTCATGTTCTTTATGTTTTATGGGTTTGTGAAAAGCAAGTGTGGGGGTAGATTAGTTCGAGTTTTGTAAAGGAGAAATTGTTGGAAGGAAAAGCAAAATACAAAAGAAGAAAAGAAGTTGAGAAAATCAAAAAGAAGTTGTGTACAAAAATAAAGTTCAAAAAGAAAGTCCCAAAAGAAAAGAAAATACAAAATGGGAAAGAAAGTTGTGAGAAAAAGAAAGAGAAAAGTAGAAATGGAAAGTTAGAAAATCCAAAAATAGAGTTTGTTTTTAGAATAAAAGGTTGAGGAGAATAAAAGTTAGGATTGTTTGTTAAAGAAGATGAGTTTCAAAGTCCTTGAGTTGTTTTGTGAAATACTTGGAATACTTGTATATCCATCCCTTCATTTCATGTTAACCACTAACCTTTGGCCCCATTACAACCAATGTAAAGTCCTTTTGATCCAATAAGTTGTGAATTAATTAGTGGAGAGTTGGTCAATGAGCAAGCTTATGGGGACGTTGCTTTTGGTAAATGTCTTGAGAGTAAACACTTAACCCTAAACACAAGAGCGGAAATATTTAGTGAATCATGTGAGTTTAGCGGTTAATCTTGTCAAGCATATGCTAATTTGATTGCTCTTGATTGATTATTCCATGGCTAGCACACACTTCACCAAGCATGCATTAGATACACATATTAAACACTTGGCAAATCATGAGGTTTGAGTATATGCTTAATAGAATCTTGATTTGTGGCTTAGTGGTCTCTATTTGAGGATATGGTTGTTAAGGCAAAATTGAATGTGATGTGGATTGTTGATTCTTTATTTGCTTGAGGACAAGCAAAGCTTAAGTGTGGGGGTGTGATTCGTATGCAAATTGTATACAAATTAGGCCTCTAATCACTTTAGTAATGCTAATCCGAAGGCTATTTAGTGTCCCTAATCCTTGAATTGCACCATTGTAGGGTTCACGAGCATTGGATGGATATCGGGAGCGAAAGAGCGCAATTTGGGAGCTTTTATGGATTTCCGGCTAAAGGACGAAAAGTCAACCCGAGGACCAAAAGTCAACTCGTGGTCAACCTCCGACTTTGGAGCGTCAACGAGTCAGCATGAAGTCCCGGAAAGGAGTCGCAAGAAGAATTCCGGAAGTTTGGTCAAAGTCAACCTTTGGTCAACGCCGATGGTCGCGGTCAAAGTCAAGGCAAAGTCAACCTTGTGACTCATCCACTTGTGCAATTAATTTTCAGCTACACCACACTAGATTTGGTGAGGTCACCCATTAATTACTCTTTCCTTTTGTTCACATGAGGATTTACCCCTTTACCCTTCATTTAATTCATCCAACCCTTAGATCTAACCCTAGCACATCCTAACCCTTCATTCTCCCTTCCTTTGCCTATTTATACCCTAGTTGTTGCCTCATTAGGGCATCCATTCAGCTGCCCCCATCTCCATCACTTTCCCTTTCCCCTTTCTCTCTTCTCCCTTAGATCTAGGGCTGCCCACGGGTCGTCCGTCGACCGGTCGACACCTGGCCGTCGAACGGTCGACCAGCGTCGGGTCAGCCACAAACCACCACTTCCTCACCTCCTTTCCTCCACCACCCTTCATCAAATCTTCTCCCCCACGATGTCTACTACCTCCACCACCACTTTGGGCAGCTGGGATCCTCACCAAGTCATCAAGATCCATCATCAAAGCCAAGGAGGAGCAAGAGAGCATCTATTGAGCATCCCTCATCTCTACTCTCTCTTTTCCTTATGTTTAGAGTTTATATTTGTAAATTGATGATGTATACTATGATGCTTAGTGAGTAGTTACTTTGTTGGGGACTAGGGTTGTGTGCCCTAGTCCAATGTGACTATGTGATGCTTTGATTTATGAATAAATACCTTTGTTGGTTTATGAGTATGTGTATTGTCTATTTTAATATGTGTTGGATGTATATTTGAGGAATTAGTCACTCTTTGGTATGCATTTGATCCATCTTGTATGAGTGTGTAGGGTTTGACCACTTTATTATACTCTAGGCAATTGGCAATATGTGTGATGAGCATGTTTCATTTGTGTGATCCTTTATTCATGAGCTTTTACGCCTCCTTTCTTTCTACCCTCCCGCGGAGAGTCCCTAAGACCCTAATAAGGCTTAGGAATACCTTAGAGAGAATCCACTCCATATCGATAATATCGGTGGAGTGGTGGATCACACTTGTGTTGCTTGTTTGGGTCCCTAAGCTTCGACTCTTTTACGCCTCTTAAGCACTTTAGGGGATTCGGTATTAGGTAACATAGAGGGATCCCCTAAGACACCTAGAGAGTTCGAATGGCCCTAGTAAGGCATTTGAATACCTTAGGTAAGCACGGTCCTAGAACCATAGCATGGCTAGGATACGGGGCTTGATTCGTGGATACATTGGCATGGTTTCGTGTTAGAGGATCACTAGTTGCATTGGACTTGGGGTTTGCCCGAAAACCCCAACACCTATCTTACTTTATTTGCACATTTATACTTTCTTGCATTTTAATTGTTGTTTTGCACTATCTTTCGAAAACCCAAAAACACTACACCTCTACACACACATTGTCATATACACGCCTCATCCACTCTTTTCATCTCTTGTCTCATCATATTTGTGCATCTTCTTTGGTTGCTTATTTGCCAAGGGGTTGAAGGGCCTTCGATCTCCGTTGGAACGACAACCCCGGATCTTAAATATACTTACTAACTTTTGGCAAAACGTCAATGTTCGAGACGGTGATGAGGGGCATCACTACCGGTGAAGACTTAGAGCCGTTGAATACGTTCAAAGATGGCCAGTTGATTCCCGGGAGTAGCAGTTCTGTGCCTGCCACCGAGGTGGTAGGAGGAGTAGAGGCTCGGTCGGAGGCAGAGACTGCTGAGGAGGAGGTACCAGAGGAATCGGTACCTGCGGGTTTTGCGGTAGACCGCCTGAAACTCAGTGCTTCTACCGAGGATGACCTGGTGGCTCTGAGGAAAGCGTTCAGTATTCCAGACTCGGTAACCATGCGCCTACCGGAGATGGGTGAACTGAGGAGTGCCCCCGCGGTACCGGGGGAAACCTTGGTGCACCCATTCTTTTTTGGGGAGGGCCTGCGGATCCCATTACCACCGTACCAGCAGAGGTTCCTGGCCGAGGTTGGCCTTGCCATTGCACAACTGAACCCTAATACCTGGCGGTGTCTCAATGCTTTGTACACCCTATACCGGCATTGCGGTTTCGGCGAGCCTGACCTGGCAGTCTTCTTCAGCCAGTGGAGTTTAGAGGAGCATTCAAAAACGGACAAGGGGTGGTATAAGGCCAAGTCGGTAGGGAGGCCGTGCGCAGAGTGTCCCCGAGACACGGAGTTGATGGACATCATGCACAAGTATAAGAAGGTGACCCGGTGCTGCCTTCAAAAGAGTGCCTTGGTCCGCGAAGGTATGGCCGGCGAGGCCGATATCGAGTCTCACGAGCTTGGGAGCTCCGAGATCATAAGGGATCCGCTGGTGTTTGGCAACCCCACCTCGCAGCAGACTTGGAAACACCGATACCTCTTCGTCGGTGGTCAGTGGGAGTTTCCCGAGGGGTCTGACCCGCCGTTGAAGAGAGTGCCATGTAGCTTTAGAGACGCTCCTGGTTGATAGCCTTCCCGAGTTGATACTTGTAATTGTGCCAAGTTTTATCTCTCGGTGCTAACCTCTTGTGTCTTATGTGTTGTGCAGCTGACCAGTCTTGGAGGAAGCTTACCGAGACGCAAGAGGAAGAAATTGAGTGGATCCGGGAGAACATCTCGATAGTCCTGAGGAGGTCCACCGTTCTTCTCAACCGGTACTCGCTTCACTTCTCGGGCCTAGCACCCATCCCGTGTCCCTGTAAGTTTCTATCGGTAACACACTTGTACATGTATGCCTATTTATACCTTTGTCTGATGTTGGTATTGTGCTTTGCAGTCTTGCCTCAATTCCGCCGGTACCGTCGACTTTCAGACGATCTCAGCATGGTTCGGGAGCGTCGGGACTTCTACCAGCTGAAGAAGGCCGTGGGTGAGAACCCACTTCCCGAGGCTGAGCTCATTGCTGCGGAGACTGCCGGTGCTCCGGCGGAGGCTACCGGTGCTGCTGTTGACGCTACCGGGAGGAGGAAAAAGAAGAAAGCGAAGAGGGTTCGGGCTGCCTCGGAGGCTGATGTGGAAGAGGAGGACTCGGGGGTCCCTGAGGCGGCCGAGACTGAGGTTTCCACAGAAGTTGCTGTGGCGTCCCTGAAGAGGACGGCTCGGGATGAGGTAAACCCCATACTTAACCTTTCTTGCGATTCTCATCTGTCCTGCCGGTACTTATGCTTTTGTAGTTTGTCAAACAGGTGAGGGAGCACCGGAAGAAGCAGAAGGTGTCGGTGGCAGAGACTTCTGTTGAAGGGCCCGTGGAGGGGGCCGGTACCGCCCTGGCTACTCGCAGTACCGGGTCGGATGCCATCTTTGGTAGGGAGGTCGAGTCCGAGAACGCCAAGCTGTTCTTCGGTTGTGCCAGGAAGGCATTGCTGGACCCTCTCCCGCTGTCCAAGTTGGCCACTTTGCCGGCCATGACGATGAAGCAGCAACGGGACCTCCTCTTTCAGTGCAAGCAGAAGGTACCGTCCTGCTTGTTTGGTTTTTTTTTTTTTTTTTTTTGAGCGCCAGACACTTATATATGTGTACTCTTTGGCAGCTGGCATACGAGGAGCTGATGCTGGACCGCCGGTACTGGGAGGAGCTACGCTCTGTCGGTGGGCAGGTCGAAAATATGAAGTCCGGCTACAACACCATGTATAAGCTGAAGGAGGAGGCGACGGCTGAGCTTGCCAAGGTCAAGGAGGAAGCCGGTAGGCTAGTTCAAGAAGCTGAGGATAAAGCCAAGGCTGCCGTGGTCTCCGAGGTCGCCAAGATCAAGGAGGACTTCGACAAGCGGCTGGAGGAAGCTGTCGGGAAGGCCAAGGAGGAGGCTGTGATGGCCTACCGGCGTGATCGTCAGCGCGCGGTGGAGCAGGCCACAGCTTACATCGAGGGAGGTGTCTACATCCTTGGCAAAATCAAGGACGCCTTTCCGGCCCAAGACTGGAGCAAACTCCCGGTACCTAGCGTCACCGAGGACTTCGTTGATGATGAGCACAAGTTTATCCTCAAGGAGATCGATGGAGCCGTCGGTACCACTAGCCAGCCGGAGCAGCAGCAGGAAGAGTGAAGTCCCCCTGTGCGGGTGTTTTGGGCCGACGGCCTTGTAATCATGCTTTGTGTTTTTTTTTTTTTTTTTTTTTTGGGGGTTTTTCGACCCATTGCTGAACAATTGTCCCGGTAGGGACTGCTCTCTCGGGAGCTCGTACTTGCTGGTTGGCCATAAGGCCTTTATTTCTTGTTGGATAATGGCGTTTTCGCCTTTTTTTTATAAAATTGCACTTTCTGCATATATCAAGTGTTTACTCGGGAGGACTGGATTTATCAGTCTGTCTTTCGGTATATATATCTTTCTTGTTTGCATTCGTCTCACGTGGGTAATTGATACCGGCACCGTGGACGCATACATTAGGGTAGCTAGTACCGGCCGTATGTTTTGAAATTTTGCACATGGGTGTCGCGTGGATCGCGCGGCACGTCAAAACATAGGGGCAGAAACTTATGCATGGGGGTCGCTGGTACCGGCCACATGACTGGGAAGAGTTTCACATGGGGGTAGCTGGTACCAGCCTCATGTTAATAGAGGAGCCTCGGAGCAGAAACTTAGGCATGGGGGTCGCTTGTACCGGCCACATGACTTATAAGAGTTTCACATGGGGGTAGCTGGTACCGGCCTCATGTTAATATAGGAGCATAGGAGCAGAAACTTAGGCATGGGGGTCGCTTGTACCGGCCACATGACTTATAAGAGTTTCACATGGGGGTAGCTGGTACCGGCCTCATGTTAATATAGGAGCATAGGAGCAGAAACTTAGGCATGGGGGTCGCTTGTACCGGCCACATGACTTATAAGAGTTTCACATGGGGGTAGCTGGTACCGGCCTCATGTTTTGAAATTTTGCACATGGGTGTCGCGGGGATCACGCTGCATGTCAAAATATAGGAGCAGAAACTTATGCATGGGGGTCGCTGGTACCGGCCACATGACTTAGAAGAGTTTCACATGGGGGTAGCTGGTACCGGCCTCATGTTTTGTAATTTTGCACATGGGTGTCGCGGGGATCACGCTGCATGTCAAAATATAGGAGCAGAAACTTATGCATGGGGGTCGCTGGTACCGGCCACATGACTTAGAAGAGTTTCACATGGGGGTAGCTGGTACCGGCCTCATGTTTTGAAATTTTGCACATGGGTGTCGCGGGGATCACGCTGCATGTCAAAATATAGGAGCAGAAACTTATGCATGGGGGTCGCTGGTACCGGCCACATGACTTAGAAGAGTTTCACATGGGGGTAGCTGGTACCGGCCTCATGTTTTGTAATTTTGCACATGGGTGTCGCGGGGATCACGCTGCATGTCAAAATATAGGAGCAGAAACTTATGCATGGGGGTCGCTGGTACCGGCCACATGACTTAGAAGAGTTTCACATGGGGGTAGCTGGTACCGGCCTCATGTTTTGAAATTTTGCACATGGGTGTCGCGGGGATCACGCTGCATGTCAAAATATAGGAGCAGAAACTTATGCATGGGGGTCGCTGGTACCGGCCACATGACTTAGAAGAGTTTCACATGGGGGTAGCTGGTACCGGCCTCATGTTAATATAGGAGCAGAGGAGCAGAAACTTATGCATGGGGGTCGCTGGTACCGGCCACATGACTTATAAGAGTTTCACATGGGGGTAGCTGGTACCGGCCTCATGTTTTGAAATTTTGCACATGGGTGTCGCGGGGATCACGCTGCATGTCAAAATATAGGAGCAGAAACTTATGCATGGGGGTCGCTGGTACCGGCCACATGACTTAGAAGAGTTTCACATGGGGGTAGCTGGTACCGGCCTCATGTTAATATAGGAGCAGAGGAGCAGAAACTTATGCATGGGGGTCGCTGGTACCGGCCACATGACTAATAAGAGTTTCACATGGGGGTAGCTGGTACCGGCCTCATGTTTTGAAATTTTGCACATGGGTGTCGCGGGGATCACGCTGCATGTCAAAATATAGGAGCAGAAACTTATGCATGGGGGTCGCTGGTACCGGCCACATGACTTAGAAGAGTTTCACATGGGGGTAGCTGGTACCGGCCTCATGTTAATATAGGAGCAGAGGAGCAGAAACTTATGCATGGGGGTCGCTGGTACCGGCCACATGACTTATAAGAGTTTCACATTTCACCGACTGTAAGTGACTGATTTGATATATATGAACAGAAGTCGTTGCTCCTGGCCGGACTGTGACCGGGCTTTTACAAGAGTACCGGTGGGAGCTCTGCTCGACCAATCCGTTGTACTGATTTTTTGTTAGGGGGTGTGGACCCTCCTACCGGTGTGTTCCGGTGTTTTTACGGGCGCGACCTACGGGTAGTAGTAGCGGAGGTGTTCGATGTTCCATGGGTGCGGGAGTGTGTACCCGTTGGAGTCCATTAGCCGGTAGGTTCCAGGCTTGACAACTTCGACTACCCGGTAGGGGCCTTCCCATTTTTGGTTGAACGTCATGGCTGCAGAGTCCTTCGTACTTAATCGTACGCGGCGTAGTGCCCAGTCCCCCAGCTTGAGGTACCGGGCCTTTGCCTTTGCGTCAAACTTGCGTTTGAGCCTGTTCTTGTGTTCTGCGTTCCGGAGGTTGGCTTGCTCCCGGCGTTCCTCGAGTAGATCGCGGTTGAGACACAACTGCTCTTCGTTTTCGTTCGGATCGAAGGTGTCGATCCTGTGGGTTGTGGAATTAATCTCAACCGGGACTACGGCCTCTGCGCCGAAAGCGAGGGAGAACGGGGTTTCTCCGGTGGCAGCCTTGTATGAGGTGCGGTACGCCCATAGTACCTCCGGTAGCAGCTCTGGCCATGCGCCTTTCTTTTCGCCCAGCTTGGTCCTCATTGTTCTCTTCAGGATTTTGTTTACTGCCTCTACCTGACCGTTGGTCTGGGGGTGGGCTACCGATGCGAAGTAAAGGGTGATGCCCTTGCACCGGCAAAATTCCCTGAAGGAGTTGGAATTGAATTGCCTTCCATTGTCGGTGACAATGATTTGAGGGACACCGAAGCGGCAGATGACGTTTTCCCAGATGAATGTTTGAATTTGCTGGGAAGTGATGGACTTGAGGGCCTTGGCCTCTGTCCACTTGGTGGAGTAGTCGGTGGCGACAACCACATATTCAACACCGCCGGTACCCTTTGGCATTGGCCCGATTAGGTCCAAGCCCCATTGTGCGAAAGGGCACGGGTTGACCACCGTTTCCAGTGGCTGGGACGGTTTCGGTACATTTGGCGCGTTGAACTGGCAGGACTTGCATTTCTTGGTAAATGACACGGCATCCCGGAGGAGGGTTGGCCAGTAGTATCCAAGCCTAACGAGCTTGTGAGCCATCGCTCTTCCTCCCGGGTGGTGGCCGCATATGCCCTCATGTACCTCCCTGATCGCCTCCCGGGACTCGGTGGGTCCGAGGCATCGTAGGTATGGCATTGAGTGGGCTCGCCGGTAAAGATGACTGTTGATGATGAGGTACCGGGAGGACCGGAATCTTACTTTCTTTGCCTCAGCGTTGTCTCTCGGGAGAGAGCCATCTCGTAGGTACTCTAGGATTGGTGTCATCCAGTTTGCTTCTTCGAGACGTAAGTGGTTCACCGCCACGGGTGTCGTCTCGGTACTGCGGTGTTCCAGCATGATGATGGGTACCGAGGCCCCTGGGTTGGGGTCGATAGCGGAAGCTATTCTGGCTAGGGCGTCAGCCCGTTGGTTCTCATCCCTTGGTACCTTTGTCAATTTGAAACACGAGAACCCAAGTGTGAGGTCTTTTACCAAGGTCACGTACCGGCACATAGTGGGGTCTTTTGCCTGGTAGTCCCCCGTGACCTGGTTGACGATGAGCTGAGAGTCACTGAAGACTTGGAGTTGTTTGGCTCCCATATCGCCGGCTAGCCTGAGGCCTGACAGAAGTGCCTCGTACTCGGCTTCGTTGTTAGAAGCCTTGAAATTGAACCGGAGGGCACACTCCAAGTGAGATGTGTCGGGGCTCTCGGTATGTGGGGTAATGAGGACGAGTCCTGCCCCGCTTCCGTGGGTGTTTGAGGCGCCGTCCACGTACAACTGCCAGACCGGTATGGTTGGATCGAATGACTGATCACCAACGGTAGTTGGGGCGTCCTCGGCGGGAGTCGCTTTCTCCGCCGATGGCTGTTGATTGGTGTTGGCGTGTTCGGGTGTGAACTCGGAGACGAAGTCTGCTAACACTTGAGCCTTGATTGCCGGCCTGGGCCGGTAGGCTATGTCAAACTCGCTGAGTTCAATGCTCCACTTTGTGAGCCTCCCCGATGCCTCAGGCTTCTGCAGGATTATCCGCAGTGGATGGTCGGTCAGGACGACAATGGGGTGAGATTGGAAGTAAGGCCGGAGCCGCCTAGCTGAGACCATGAGTGCCAAGACGAGCTGTTCTATCTCTGGGTACCGAGTCTCGGTATCCAGTAGAGACTTGCTTGCGTAGTCCACCGGTAAGTCTTCCTTGTTGTCGCTCCTGACCAGGATTGAACTCACTGCCGTCCTAGATACCGATAGGTATAGGAACAGTGGTTCCCCCAGCACTGGCCGGCTGAGTAGCGGAGCTGCTGCCAGGTATCCTTTTAGGGCTGCGAAAGCTTGCTCGCACTCGGTGGTCCAGCCCTCAAACTTCTTCCCGGTTTTGAGTATTTTAAAGAAAGGAGCACACCGGTCGGTAGACCGTGATATGAACCGAGAAAGAGCTGTGATCCTACCGTTGAGGCTTTGGACATCCTTGAAGGTTTTGGGAGACTTTAACTCCAGGATGGCTCGAATCTTCTCGGGGTTCGCTTCGATCCCCCGGTGGCTGACCATGAAACCGAGGAACTTACCCTCACCGACACAGAAGACACACTTCTCGGGATTGAGTTTCATCCCATAGTCTTGAAGGATAGAGAAAGTTTCTTGCAGGTCGGTGATGTGATCAATTTGCTTGACGCTCTTGACGAGCATGTCGTCCACGTACACTTCCATGGTCTTGCCAATTTGCCTGGAGAACATACGGTTGACTAACCGTTGGTATGTGGCACCGGCATTCTTCAGCCCGAAGGGCAAGACATTGTAGCAGTAAAGACCTTGATTGGTCACAAAGGACGTGTGCTCTTGGTCGTCGGGATCGAGCTTGATCTGGTTGTAGCCTGAGTAGGCGTCCATGAAGCTGAGGGCCTCGTGCCCAGCGGTAGAGTTCACCAGCTGGTCGATCCTCGGTAAGGGGAAACTGTCCTTGGGGCACGCCCGATTCAGATCGGTGAAGTCGATGCACATTCGCCACTTCCCGTTGGGCTTTCTTACTAGTACCGGGTTCGATAACCACCGAGGATACTGGACCTCGCGGATGAAACCGATGCTCAAGAGTTTATCGACTTCCGTCTTCATGGCCTCGTATCGCTCCTGGTCTCCTACCCTTCTCTTTTGTCGTACCGGCCGATAGGCGGGGTCGATGTCAAGCTTGTGAGAGATAATGGTGGTGGAGATACCGGGCATGTCTGCATAGGACCAGGCGAAGATTGAGGCGTTGCCCTTCAAGAGTTTGATCAGGTCTCCCCGGAGAGTTACCGGTAGGCCGGTGCCGATCTTGACAACTCTATCAGGCTGTTCGGGGAACAGGGCGATGTGTTCTACTTCCTCGTGGGGTTTGCCCTGCAGGACTACTGCTCCTTCCCTGGGGTCATCCGGCCTGTCGGTCGTGGCTGCTTTGTCACCGGTAGTGACATTGCACACGTCCCGGCAGGGACGCCGTGGCTTAGTTTCTTGAGCATAACACGACCGGGCCATTGGCTGGCTTCCTCTGATGGAGGCGACTCCAACGGGAGTAGGGAACTTTAGCATGAGCAAGTAGTAGCACACACAGGCCTTGATCTGGCAAAGGATGGGCCTACCGAGAATGAAATTGTAGGATGATTCACAGTCTACCACCAGCATATGGGCAGATACCTTTCGGGACCTGGGGTACTGGCCGACCTCCACGTTGAGCCAGATGCTACCGAGAGGTTGGACCAGGTCTCCCGAGAAGCTTATAAGTGGGTTCACCGTCCTAGATATGTTCTCGAGCGGTAGGTCCAGCTTGAGGTAGGCACTTTTGAAAATGATGTTGGCGGAGCTACCGCCATCCACCAGTACCTTGTGCATCAGGTCCGTGTGAACCTTGGCCGAGATCACGAGAGGGTCGTCGTGAGGGGTCACGATACCGGATTCCTCGTCGTTGGAGAATTCTATCTTCCACGGGTCTCGCTTAGGCCTTTTCTGTGCCGGTGCGGATTGCACGGAGAAACATTGCAGGTGCTGCTTAGCCTCCTTCACGTGAGACTTGTGCTCAGATCGTGAAGTACCGAATAAGGTCGGCCCCCCGCTGATGGTGAAGATTTCCTTCCGATAACCCCGGTTGCCTTGTCCGGTGTATTGGCCAAGCTTCCCGTCTCGGTATAGCTGCTCGGCCACGTCCCGGAGAGTCTGACACTCATCGGTGTTGTGGGTCCCGGACTGATGGTGGGTGCAGAATTTACCGGTATTAGTCCGGTTGCCGGCGTATGCTTGCTTCGCCCATGGTTGGGGGAAAAGCTGGGGGTTTTCCTTGTAGATGTCCCCCAAGGGTTTGTTGAACGTTGTACAGACTAGCAGCCTGTCGTCGGTACCGTCCTGCTTACTGGACTTCTGGGGGCGGTTGTGCCTCCAGGAACTTTTCTTCTTGGGGTGCCGGTTATACCCGGTCTCGGTCCATCCTTGACTTGAGTCGTCCACCTGGTTAATACCGGCGGGTTGGCTGTATGGCCACTGACTTGGATGGGCCTGGGTTTCCCCGTGGTCCGAGTAACCGGAGTACTGCCCTTGCCCTCGTTGGTCGGAGTACAACTGTTCCCTGGGCTTGTTATAGCCGGGACCGACCTGATATACCGGTCGTTGTTGGTGGCTCTGGGGAGCCTGGTGTTGGGGGTTCCGCTCCCGGTTGGGGGGATCATACCTTCGGTTGTTCTCGCGGTTCTCCCAGTTGTTGCCGCGATTGCCCCCTCGGTAGGAGTTGAACTTGTTGCGCTTGTCGCTCTGCCGAGAGTCGTCCGACCGTGAGCCACCTCCCTGCTCCTGCTTACGCTTATCCCCGATGGGGTCCGCTGTGGTTGCGGAGGCCTTGTTTGCCTTGTGCATCGCGTTGAGCTGAGACTTCCGTTCGTAGGTCAGGTAGTAGCTCCGGGCGTATTGCCCCGCTCGGTTCATGAGTTCGGTGTAGGTGAGGACAGCGCTCGTGGCATTGAGCTTTCTGAGGAACTCGTCCGGCTGCAGGCCATCCCGGAAGATTTGGGCTGCACGGACATCGTCCTTGGAGGTACAGCGCCGGTAGGCAGCTTTGAACCGCTCCATATAATCCGCCAGTCGCTCCCCGCTGGCTTGCTGGAAGCCGGTAAGTTCTCCCACCGAATAGAAGAAGCTGGACTTCGTGGCATACTCGGTGGTGAAAGCCTCGACTAGTTGTTCATAGCTGTCTATGGACTCCGGTTCTAGTTGATAGAACCACAGCATGGCCTCCTGAGTCAAGGTGTTGACGAAGGCGTGGCACCACTCCTCGTCAGTATAGCCCTTGCCATTGTAAGCGGATTGGAACGCGGTCACATGCATTACTGGGTCCTCTTTACCGGTATAGGAGTCCATCTTCAGGCTCTTGAAGTCCCGGTTGTGCTCATGGATCCTCCTGGTGAACGGACCGACTGGCTTCTTTGCTATGCCGAGGCTGGGTGCACTCTTAGCACCGCCGGTCTCGACCCTTCTGAGTCGGTCACTGAGCTCCCGGAAGAGGTTGACCAATGTGTCCCCGTTTCCAGTGCCTGAGTCGGTACCTATGGCGGGCGCGCTCACTGGTATCACAACGTGATCCTCGGTCCCGTCTTCGTCCGGGAAGTGGACCACTCCCGCGGCATCGAGAAACGAGACCTTGGGCGTCGATGCTGCCGGTTGGGGGTGACTGGTCACACGCCCTGGCTTGGCTGGCAAGCGTTCTGCCGGTTTGAGAGGGGTCTCGGTCCCTAGCTGTGTCGAGACCGAGTGACTGGGCGTATGCTCGAGGCTAAGCCGCTCCCTGAGCAGGCCGATCTCTCGGGCACTGTCTTCTTGCGCCGCGAGTTGGTCGCGGCGTAGTCACTCGTTGCTCTCCTGGAGGTCCCGGATCATGGCTTCAAGCCTGGCCATCATCGAAGATTCGATCTGGTGGGACTCAGGGGTTTCCGACTCGGTGGAGTGGACTGCTGCCGGTGTTTCCTCGTGGAGGGGCTCAAGACCTGCAATAGTCGTTGTGTCCTTTGGTTGCTTGGACTTCTTACTTTGCTTGGCGGGTTGTGAGCCATCACCTGCTGACTTGGTCATAGCTTGACCGGTAGAGTACCTCACTGGGTGAGGGTGCTTTTGTTACTAAGTGGTGGAAATTTGTTCCCACAGACGGCGCCAAACTGTTCCTGCCGTTTCCCAGCTGCTCGGTAGGGACACACCTGGAGTGCACTTGAGTACCTGAAAGGGCAAAGGAGGTCAGGGGAGGCCGGCGTGTACCGACCGAAGACCCTCCGACGCTCAAGTTAGTCCCGAGAGGATTTGAGCAGAGTTTCTAGGAATGGAGAGAACTTACTTGAATAAGGAGTGAGGACTCCTTATATATGAGCTGAGGTCGGAGACAAGCCTCCCTGGCGTGGGGGACATCCCATGACACGAGGGAATACTCTATTACTCCACTACCTCGACACGCGCGTCGAGGGACGGCGGTGCCTAGTGCGGTCCTAGTGCGGTATGGGCGTTCTTTAGTGCGATCCGCGAGGTAGTGGACAAGCACGTGCTGCCAGGTGGCTGTGCCGGTACCGACTGGACTGTGTGTCCACGGTACCGGGTCGAGATATGTCCCTGTAAGGCCAATGGGAAGGCTTGTTGTCGGTACACCCGGCCTGGTATTGCTGGTACCGCTGGGGTACCGCCAGGGCTTTGCTAGTAGGCTCGGTAGGGGATCCCTACCGAGTGAGTATATGCCGCTGGGGCGTTGCCTGGGCCGCTGGGGCATTGTCAAGGTAGTGCACTCGGTATGGGATCCCTACCGAGTAAGTAGATGCCGCCGGGGTGTGGTAATGGGCCCAGAGGTGGGCTGTTCAGCGATGGTGGGCTACTCCTGACCCGTCATGGGGTCTGTACCGGGACAGATATGAAATGGTAGCAACAACTAACATGAGGCCGGTACCAGCTACCCCCATGTGAAACTCTTATAAGTCATGTGGCCGGTACCAGCGACCCCCATGCATAAGTTTCTGCTCCTATGCTCCTATATTAACATGAGGCCGGTACCAGCTACCCCCATGTGAAACTCTTATAAGTCATGTGGCCGGTACCAGCGACCCCCATGCATAAGTTTCTGCTCCTATGCTCTTATATTAACGTGAGGCCGGTACCAGCTACCCTCATGTGAAACTCTTATAAGTCATGTGGCCGGTACCAGCGACCCCCATGCATAAGTTTCTGCTCCTATGCTCCTATTAACATGAGGCCGGTACCAGCTACCCCCATGTGAAACTCTTATAAGTCATGTGGCCGGTACCAGCGACCCCCATGCATAAGTTTCTGCTCCTATGCTCTTATATTAACGTGAGGCCGGTACCAGCTACCCTCATGTGAAACTCTTATAAGTCATGTGGCCGGTACCAGCGACCCCCATGCGTAAGTTTTTGCTCATATACTTTGACATGCAGCGTGATCCTAGCGACACCCATGTGCAATTTTCATTACATATGGCCGGTACCAGCTACCCCAATGTATGCATCCACGGTGCCGGTATCAATTACCCACGTGAGACGAGTTCAAACAAGAAAGATATATATACCGGAAGACAGACCGATGTATCCAGTCCTCCCGAGTAGACACTTTGAATATTTCACTTTGAATATTTCATAAAGTGAAATTTCATAAAAGAAGGCGAAACACGCCATTATCCAACAACAAGTAAAGGCCTTATGGCCAACAAGTACTAGCTCCCGAGAGAGCAGTCCCCACCGGGACGATTGTTCAGAAATGGGTCGAAACACCCACAAAAAAAAACGAAGATTACAAGGCCCTTGGCCTATACCACCCACACAGGGGGACTTCATTCCTGCTGCTGCTGCTGCGCTGGTTGGCCAGAGGTACCGGCTTCTTCGTCGATCTCCTGGAGGATAGATTTGTGCTCATCATCAACGAAGTCCTCGGTGACGGTTGGCACCGGGAGTCGACTCCAGTCTTGGGCCGGGAAGGCATCCTTGATCTTGCCAAGAATGTAAGCTCCACCCTCCATATAGGCTGTGGCCTGCTCCACAGCGCGCTGCCGGTCACGCCGGTAGGCCATCACAGCCTCCTCCCTGGCCTTCCCGACAGCCTCCTCCAGCCGCTTGTCGAAGTCGGCTTGGATCCTAGCCACCTCAGAAGCCACAGCAGCCTTGGCCTTCTCCTCAGCCTCTTGCACAAGCCTACCGGCTTCCTCCTTGACCTTGACAAGCTCAGCAGTCGCCTCCTCCTTGAGCTTGTACATGGTGTTGTAGCCGGCCTTCATGTTTTCGACCTGCCCACCGACAGAGCGTAGCTCCTCCCAGTACCGGCGATCCAGCATCAGCTCCTCGTATGCCAGCTGCAAAAGCATACACATATATAAGTGTCTGGCGCTTCAAAAAAAAAAAAAAAAAAAAAAAAAAAAAAACAAGACGGTACCTTCTGCTTGCATTGAAAGAGGAGGTCCCGCTGCTGCTTCATTGTCATGGCCGGCAAGTCAGCCAACTTGGACAGCGGGAGAGGGTCCAGCAACGCCTTCCTGGCACAGCCAAGGAACAACTTGGCATTCCCGGACTCGACCTCCCTGCCAAAGATGGCATCAGACCCGGTACTGCGGGTAGCCAGGGCGGTACCGGCACCCTCCACGGGCCCTTCAACTGAGGTCTCTGCCACCGACACCTTCTGCTTCTTCCGGTGCTCCCTCACCTGTTTGACAAACTACAAAAGCATAAGTACCGGCAGGGCAGATAAAAATCGCAAAAAAGGTTAAGCATGGGGTTTACCTCTTCCCGAGCCGTCCTCTTCAGGGACGCCACAGCCACTTCTGTGGAAACCTCGGTCTCAGCAGTTTCGGGGACCCCCGAGTCCTCTCCCTCCCCATCAGCCTCAGCAGTGGAACGCACCCGCTTGGCCTTCTTCTTCTTCCTCTTCCCGGAAGTATCAACGCCAGCACCGATAGCCTCCACAGGAGCACCGGTATTCTCCGCAGCGGCCAGCTGGGCCTCGGGAAGTGGGTTTTCACCCACGGCCTTCTTCAGCTGGTAGAAGTCCTTGCGTTCACGCACCATGCTTTGCTCGTCCCTGAGTCGACGGTACCGACGGAATTGAGGCAAAACTGCACAGCAGAATACCGAAGTGAGATTCCAAAATATACAAGTATGCATACACAAGTATACATGTGCTACCGAGAGGAACTTACAGGGACACGGGATCGGTGCTAGGCCCGAGAAGTGAAGCGAGTACCGGTTGAGAAGAACGGTGGACCTCCTCAGGACTATCGAGATGTTCTCCCGGATCCTCTCAATTTCTTCCTCTTGCCTCTCGGTAAGCTTCCTCCAAGATTGGTCAGCTGCACAACACATAAAAAACAAGAGGTTAGTACCGAGAGACAAAACTTGGCACAATTACAAGTATCAACTCGGGAAGGCTATCAACCAGGAGCGTCTCTAAAGCTACAAGGCACTCTCTTCAACGGTGGGTCAGACCCCTCGGGAAACTCCCATTGACCACCAACGAAGAAGTATCGGTGCTTCCACGTCTGCTGGGAGGTCGGGTTACCAAACACCAGCGGGTCCCTGATGATCTCCGGGCTCCCGAGCTCATGAGACTCGATGTCGGCCTCACCGGCCATACCTTCCCGGACAAGAGCACTTTTCTTCAGGCAGCACCGGGTCACCTTCTTGTACTTATGTACAAGGTCCATCAACTCAGTGTCTCGGGGACATTCTGCACAAGGTTTTCCTACCGACTTGGCCTTATACCAACCCTTATCAGTTTTCGAGTGCTCCTCCAGGGACCACTGGCTGAAGAACACCGCCAAGTCTGGCTCGCCGAAACCGCAATGCCGGTACAGGGTATAGAGAGCGTCAAGACACCGCCAGGTGTTGGGATTCAATTGAGCAATGGCAAGGCCAACCTCGGCCAAGAACCTTTGCTGGTACGATGGCAACGGAATCCGTAGGCCCTCCCCGAAGAAGAATGGGTGTACCAAGGTCTCGCCCGGTATCACAGACTCACTCCTCAGTTCCCCATTCTCTGGCAGGCGCATGGTTACCGAGTCCGGAATGTTGAATGCCTCCCTCAGGGCCACCAAGTCATCCTCGGTAGAAGCACTAATTTTCAGGCGGTCTACCGCAAAACCCGCAGGTACCGATTCCTCTGGTACCTCTTCCTCAGCAATCTCTGCCTCCGACCGAGACTCTCCTCCTACCACCTCGGTGGCCGGCACAGAACTACTACTACCGGGAATAAACTGACCGTCCTTGATTGTGTTCAACGGCTCTAGGTCTTCACCGGTAGTGATGCCCCTCATCACCGTCTCGAACATGCTTTCGATGCGGACGGTGCTGGTTCCGGACGAACAGGACCGAGTCTCGCTACTGCTACTCCCGGTACTAGAATTCACATCGACAATCTCCACTGAAGGAGACCTCTCTGGCTCTTCACCAGAGAAGGCATTGCCGCTCCCTACACTCTGGCTTTCCGAATCAGACATCTGCAAGAAGTAAACTAAGTTGCTCACCGGGACGACAATCCTAAGCCTATGCAACCTAGCTCGGTACTAAGGCAGGACACCGGTACGCAAACTACGTTACAAAAGTAGAACACACAAAAGTAAAACAGAGTTCTCGGTACTTACACTGTGAAGCGTCGAAAGTCGAAGAAGCAGATGATTCAAATACACGCTACCGGCAACACGCTCTCTCTCTCTCTACCGACAGGTTTCAGAGCTCTGGAATGAAAAAATTCAAGAATGAGGAGAAGTGAACTCTCTTCACCCCTATATATATAGCGGGACCTGGGACATCTGCACCGTACGACGCCAACCGTCGCTTCACAGGATGATGATACGTGTCAATGCAACGGTTGAACTCCCCATGCAGTTCCAAACCGCCCAAGAGGCGACACGTATCGCCCCACTACCTCGGCAGTTATTGCCCCACTACCTCGGCAGTTACGCCAAGCATACCAACAGGCACGACCTTGACAATTCCCTTAGAACTCGGAGCGGTTACAACTCCCTCCCGGGAGGAACCCCTTGTTCGGGGACTTGGGGGACTACGTGGGCCGACGCTAAGCGCCGTGGCTGCCACACCGACACTTGGCTACGTCCTGATATGAACTTTTGGATTAAGTCCCCGACCAAGCACTTCCTCTTGCTCGGGACTTGGGGGACTTCTGTTGCTACCATTTCATATCTGTCCCGGTACAGACCCCATGACGGGTCAGGAGTAGCCCACCATCGCTGAACAGCCCACCTCTGGGCCCATTACATCTACTTACTCGGTAGGGATCCCCTACCGAGTGCACTGCTTTGACAACGCCCCAGCGGCCCAGGCATCGCCCCAGCGGCATCTACTTACTCGGTAGGGATCCCCTACCGAGCCCACTAGCAAAGCCCTGGCGGTACCCCAGCGGTACCAGCAATACCAGGCCGGGTGTACCGACAACAAGCCTTCCCCTCGGCCTTACAGGGACATCTCTCGACCCGGTACCGTGGAACACACAATCCAGTCGGTACCGGCGCAGCCACCTGGCAGCACGTGCTCGACCACTACCTCGCGGATCGCACTAAAGAATGCCCATACCGCACTAGGCACCGCCGTCCCTCGACGCGCGTGTCGAGGTAGTGGAGTAATAGAGTATTTCCTCGTGCCATGGGATGTCCCCCACGCCAGGGAAGCTTGTCTCCGACCTCAACTCATATATAAGGAGTCTTCACTCCTTATTGAGGTAAGTTCTCTCCATTCCTAGAAACTCTGCTCAAATCCTCTCGGGACTAACTTGAGCGTCGGAGGGTCTTCGGTCGGTACACGCCGGCCTCCCCTGACCTCCTTTGCCCTTTCAGGTACTCAAGTGCACTCCAGGTGCGTCCCTACCGAGCAGCTGGGAAACGGTAGGAACAAGACACATTAGGGGAGTGACGGGCCTTATATCCTAGTGATATATGTAAGACATGAGAACCCCTAATGCTATCACTTGCTAGTTGAAGTTTCTAATAAGTGTGCACATTCTATTTCTTGCTTTAAGTTGTTCTAAGTTTGTCTATATTGAATTCTTGTGTTTGTTTGCGTACTCGTTGCTTCAAATTACTTGTTTAGTTGTCATTTGGGTTCCTTTATTCTTCTAGGAACCTTGTTTATTTAGGTATAAAAGGAGAAAAACACAAAAATATAGTTTCAGGATATTTCTAGAACGGTCGACCCTGTCTCTCGACCGTTTGACCACAACTCCCTGGACGACCATCGACCGGTCGACGACAACTCTCGACCAGTCGACTCGGAGCAATTTTGCTTCCTTTACTTGCTTTCTTTCACTCTTTGCTTTCATTGCTTATTTTAACCTCTTACCCTTATATTGCTTCCCTAAATTGTGATACTTAACCGCTATTCATTGTGTTGTGAAGGTGTATGAACCTTGATTCAACCTCTCACACACCTATTCAACTTGGAAGCGGGAGAGTCTTAAGCGAGAACACAAGAGGTAGACCAAGAAGAAGGAGACGTATTCCAAGGATTGTGTGTGAGAGCGCGCCTCCTACACTTAAGAGCCAAGAAGCACCCTTAGAAGACCATATTCCACCGGCACCAATGGAGGAACCACACCAACATGATCATCATGATGAGGGGCCACACAACAACAACAATTCACCTCCCGTGAGGTGCATGAGGGAGTACACTCTCCCTCATGTGGTGGATCACCTATCATGCATCGTTCTTCCACCGTGCAACACTCATTACGAAATTAAGTCCTCCACATTGAGCATTATGCCTACATTCCACGCCTTGAAGGATGAAAGCCCTTACGACCACCTTATGGACCGTCAATCCCTGTTGGAACGACAACCCCGTATCTCAATATCACTCACCACTATTTTTACTCTGTCAGCTACCGGCCACCATAGGTCATGAAACGGGTCGTGTTTAGAAGATGAGAAGGAGAGGAAGAGAATGAGACCGATCTTGAAGCCTGGGGTGGCCGGACGGTGAAGAAATCGACAGTGGAAAACCGGTTGGTACTGTGCTCGGGTAGAGAGACAGATCCGGGTTTGGGGAGAAAAAGAGGCACCGAAAAAAAATATGAAAACTTCCCAAATATTCCCGTTTGGGAAGTTTCCCTAAATATCCCCTTCCCAAAATATTTTTCTCTTTTCCGGAAACATAACTCCCTCATACGAAATCCGATTTTTTTTATACATGCTTTATATCCACATACAAGGTTTACGAAGTTATACAATTCTAAGAAGGAGATTAATTCAATATCTATCCGAAAAAAAAATTCAACTCGAGGACCCCTAATTAAATTTTTTAAATTCAAAAGAAATCAATTTATTCTCACTTCACATAACCTTAAGATTAAACTATGAAATAATAAAACAAGATATGGGGTATCACACTTGGCGTCATTCTCCTCAGGGTCATAGGTCTCTAGTCAAAAACTTATCATGCCAATCTCCACTGATACCACTGCTTCTGAACCAAAAGCAAGAGAAAAAAGGTGTTTCTACTGTAGCCATTCGGTATGAAGTTTTATATGCCCATAACACGTTTGGCAGCATCACAGGCCATGCTCCCTTACGCTTGTCGAATCAAGTATTTTGGTTCTTCTTAATGGCTTTGTTGACTGCTTCAACTTGGCCATTGACCTGAGGGTGCGCCGATGAGAAAAATAAGTGTTTGATGCCGAGCTCTTCACACATCTCCATGAATTTAGCATTATCAAATTGTCTCTCGTTGTCCGTGACGATAACATAAGGTATTCCATATATGCAGATAATGTTCTTCCAAGTAAAGGTTTTGCATTTGTGCTCCGTGATCGAGTTTAAATGTTCTACTTGGTAAAGTTGTTGACAGCTAGCTACAATGGCATACTTGGTACCTCATTTTAGGGGTGGGCAGAAAACCGATTTAAGGGCAAAACCGACCGAACTGGCTCGCTTTTTCGGGTCTAAAACTGAACCGAATAAAGAGAGGGAAAAATGGCTTGCAACAAAACTGGCCCGGTTCTCATCCGGTTTGGTATCGGTTTGGAAGTCTAAATCGACATCTGTTGACCAAACCGACCGGTTTTTTAATATACAATTTTTTTTTTCATTTTATGCGCTGTCACTCTCTGATTCGGTGGGATTTTCAACATGTGCATCCTGAAATTCTGGGATTCATCAAAAACCCATCTCTCAATCGCTCACTCTCGCACTCCCTCCGTCTCAACTCTCTCTCTCCCTCCCAGTCTCTCGCAACACTTCGTGTCAGATTTCTAGATCGATTGGGTATGGTTTAGGGTTTTCATTTTAAATTTTAGGAATTTGATTTTGGGTTTTGCATTAGTGTTCTACTAATCTGGGTTTGGTTATATATTAGCCTATTTTCTATAATTATTAGTTTATTACTTATTAGATAGTCTGAGTTGATGTTGGGCATGATTATTTCTTAATACTTATTGGGTATGGTTATGGATTCATTTGCTGAATTGATGTTAGAATTGAATTAATTGATGTTAGATAGTCTGAATTGCTGAGTTGACGCTAGTTAACTTGCGTTTGCAAATTTTTGGTATGTATCTGATAGTTATGATTATTAATATTTGTATGGACCTTTGTTTTTGCTCTGTGGACTAGAAACTGGTGTTACTAATGCTCATGAGCTTGAAGAGTGAGATGAAGTGATGAAGGGCTCAATTTGACAATCTGTTGTTGGGAATTGTTGATGTTGTTGCTGGCAGCTGATTGAAGTTCATGTTCTGTTTTGAAGACTTTTGGTTTGTAATAATTGTTTTAAGACTTAAGGTTTTCATTTGAGCATGAACTTTGAACTTTCAATGTTTATTAAGGATTTGTAATAATTTACTTTGAAGTTTGAGCTTTCAATTTCTAATTTTCTATTAAGGGTATGTATTAACTATTAAGGTTTTTAAGCTTAGCATAAACTTTCAATTTCTATTTCTATTAAATGGGCATGTAGTATTTAATTTGGGTATGAGAATAGATCAGATTCTTCATGAAAAAAAAATTAGTTGGGCCCAAAATATTAGCCGAAACTGAACTAGACTGAACATGAAATTCGGCCTAACTGAATATTTCAGCTCAGTAAAAAAAAAAATCAGTTACGGTTTGCATATTGGGCCAGCCGAATGTGGTTTGGGCCCAAAATCGATCCTGCATGACCCATGCCCACCCCTACCTCATTTGCCCGTAGGCATTGGTCCAATCAAATCAATTCCCCACTGAACAAAGGGACAAGGACTCCTATGAGAGGTCAATGGGTGATGTGGCTGGTGAGGTATGGTGGCAAACTCTTGGCATTAGGTATACGTTTGTGCAATCTTTTTAGCATCTTTCTGAAGAGTAGGCAAATATTATCCTTGCCGTATTGTTTTATGAGCTAGAGACCGAGCTCCTGAATGATCGCCATAGACAACTTCATGTATTTTCTTGAGCACATACTGGGCTTAAGTTGGGGCAAGGCACCTAAAATATGGTAATGAGAATTCTCTCTTTTAGAGTGTGTCATTGATAATCGTATACATGGCAGATCAGAAGTGCACATGTCGGGCCTCCAAGTGATCATTCGGAAAAATTGCATAAGCAATATAATCATATATAGGATCCATCCAACTCGATTCAGTGATGATGGGATGGACCTCCAGTGCCCCACCTTCAATACTTGGTCGTTCAAGAATTTGCACAGTACAACATGAACTTGGTCAAGATCCGGTGCAGAAGCTAGACGAGCCAATGAGTCAGCTAATGCATTTTCTTCTCTCGGTATTTGGGTGATCTTATACCCTAGGAAGGATTGAAGCAATTCCTTCACATTGGATAGATAAGCGCTCATGTTGTGCTCATGAACTTGATACTCCTTTGTGACATAGCGTACCACTAGTTGGGAGTCACAAAAGATATGGATCTGTCTCACTCCAAGCTGTCGAGCTAACCTTAATCCTGCGAGGAGTGCCTTATACTCTGCTTCATTATTTGAGGCCTTGAACTCAATCTTAATGCATATTTAAGTTCATCCTTCTATGATGATGTCAATACTAAACTTGTTCCACATCCTTGTTGATTAGAAGCTTCATCCACATGCATGTATAGTCCATAACGACAGGTTTGGTCTCAATCCTTTGTTGGTGATGGTCTCTGGGATGTCAGGCTAGGTCACCGGCGATTCTATGCATGTGACCTCTGACATGAGACTCGGGCTTGGGCCTTAATAGAAGGTCGGGATTTGTATTTTATGTCGAATTCCTCTAACTCGATTGCCTACTGGATGAGTTCCAGAGGTTTCTAGTTTTTAAAGTACTTGTCGAAGAGGTTGATTGGTCAAAACAATAAAAAGTGTGGGCTTGAAAGTATGGTCTTAACTTCCTTGCTGAGACGACTAAAGCTAAGGCTAGCTTCTCTATTTCAGGGTACCTCGTTTCAGCATCTTGAACAGCTTTGCTGACATATTGCACAGGGTTCTCAATGTGTCAATCTTTCTTAATAAGCACATAGCTCAGAGCAATTGCTGATACCGATAGATACATTAGTAACTCATCACCTTTCACTGGTTTGGCTAGCAGAGGCGCTTTGCCCATATACTCCTTGAGGTCTTCAAAAGCTTGTTCATATTCAGGGGTCCAATCTATATTATTCTTCTTCCCTTTGAGATCTTTGAAGAAAGATGAGCACCTGTCGGTAGCTCTAGAGATGAATCTATTGAGAGCAGCTATATATCTAGTGAGACTTTGGACCTCCTTTATAGTCCTTGGTGATTTCATTTAGAGAGATGCCTGTATCTTTTCTGGATTGGCTTCAATTCCTCTTTCACTGACCATGGATCCTAAGAACTTTCCTAAGTAGACACCAAAGGTGTACTTGGCAGGGTTCAACCTCATCCTATACTTCTTCAAGGTTTCGAGGACTTCCTTTAAGTGTTGGATATGTTGTTGGGCTTTGATGCTCTTCACCAGCATATCGTCAACATAAACCTCCACTATTTTATTAATTTGATAAGCAAACATTTGGTTGACGAGTCATTGGTATATAGCTCCGGCATTCTTCAATTCGAAAGGCATGACCTTATAACAATATAAACATTGATCTGTGATGAATGAGGTGTGCTCCTGGTCTAGCGGGTGCATGAGTATCTGACTGGAGCCTGAATAAGCATCCATAAAGCTAAAGAGTTCATGTCCCTCTGTAGCATCCACAAGTTAGTCAATCCGAGGTAGGGGAAAACTATCTTTAGGACACGCCTTGTTTAAGTCGGTGAAATCAACTCACATCCTCCACTTCCCATTAGCCTTCTTTACAATTACCACATTAGATATCCAGCTTGGGTAGTTGACCTTTCTGATGAATCCTATCTTTGTTAGCTTGTTCAATTCTTCTTTCATAGGAGCATACCTTTCTGAGTCGTAAGCTTTTCTCTTTTGCCTTACAGCCTTAAAGTTTGGGTCATGTTTTCATAGGACCAAGCAAAAACCTCTAAGTTGCTCCTAAGGAATGTTATCAAATCTGCTCATACATCTGGGGTTAGTTTAACACCTCTTTGGATGAGTAGCTCTGGGTGGTCCTTTGAGATTGGTATCTTTTCTAGCTCCTCTTTCGGTCGTGTTTGTTGCTTGGCCAAGTTTTTCCTTGGATCTATGATCCCCTCCTAAGGTTGAATAAAGTTGGAACTAACGGAGCAAGATTATTTTTCTGTCTTCTTTCTTTGCTTAACTGTCAAAGCGTAGCACGTCCTGGCCTAGTATTGATCTCCTCTCACAAAGCCTATTCTTCCCTCGGCAGGAAATTTTATTAAGAGTATATAGATAGTTTGCGATGATAGCTCGTAGTGCATTCAAAACTGGTCTTCCAAGTATTATGTAATAAGTTGAGGGGCAGTTCACCACATAAACGCTAGTGAGGACAGTGGTTCTCTGAGGTGATATCTGACATGGTCATGACCCGCCCTGGATTCTAGGGCATCTGACAGGACTTGCCCCATATTCCACCTTGGAATCCGAGATTGGCCCTGTAGGGTCCACCTTAGATGAGCTTTTACCAAAAATTGGGCACAAACTCCCCAAAAATAGACTACCCAAAAACTTGTGAAAAATAAATTCAACACTTCTACTCACAAAATTTCAACCAAACTCCTGAGCCTGATTGCTCGCCACAACATTTTCAATCGTCCATAATGTGAACATAATCAAGGGTCTCTAACCCAATTAAATAAACTTTCAAATATAAATTTAAACAAGAGAGTTTGGTAAATCAGAGCATCTAAAGACATAAACGGAAGTGTAAATACAATTTAGTAGGTTAAACTGGTAACCTACAATCAGAGATGGAATGAAGGGTTAGTATGCCTCTACTACTAATGCACGAACTCGATAAACTAATCTGCAGACTAAGCAATGTAAAACCGAAGAGATCAGGAAAAAACATTTCTAAAAACGTTAGAGTGAGTGTACAAACTAAGAAGTAAATAAAAAGAAAATTTAAAATATCTTTAATGCCTTTCCATTTCTTTTCTTTCACTAAACACATGCATGCAACTCAATTGGAAAAAATATCTTGAAAGTCCTTTAAATCCACAATATTTTTGTAAATCAAGTAAACCATGAAAATAAACCGTAAAAAACATAAGTGCGAGGATTCAAATCATACTAAACAAGAAATAGTCATATAAACTCACACTAAAGATTGAAACCCTCAGTTGAGCCCACAAGCTTCATAATTTAATTAAAATTCTTTCCGCTGATGTGAAAAAAATTCAACAAATCAAACACAGTTCGAATGGGGAGGAAAACTACACCATACAACGAATCCACCATACATCACAAAGACGTACAATAGGCAATCCATACAACACTAAAGCGTTGACTGGAAAAGGACAATCAAGGTGAGGTCGCACACATGCCCCAACAAGTCGTACGGTGCCTAGAGGCACCAACCCCCAAACATCCATATGTTAGTACTACTGACCAGGTCCTCGAAAGGCCGCACACCTGATCAGGGCATACATCATCTGAGGGCATCAACCACTAGACGTCCACATATTGGTAAACTAACCAAGTCCCCTATACAGATACGTGTGCGGTCAACTGAAATATCTGGATACTGGATACTGGATACAGACAACTGAATAAGCAATTCTAGACACTCTCCCCAACATATCATTATTCAAACAATAAATCTTAAATACTCGTGGCAATAGAATTCAACTCTCACAAATTTTAAATTTCAAAACTGAAATTAAATTCTCAAATGCTCATAAAATAGCAATACCTCAAAATCCTCAAATGCACTAAAAATATAACTTACAAGATTTTCTAAAAATACCACCACCATGTTCATAAATCGTCGATTCCACAATTGCCCACTAATCTCAAATCTCTTACCTAGACATCATACCCAAGTATGTGAGCCTAGTAATGAGAAAGTTATGATCAAAAATTGGTCGAATTCGATGCTTTTTGTGAAAGTAGTTTATCACAATTCCTTTATTTGATGCTTATGAAGTTGCTTTATCATAGCATAAAATATGAATCCCCACGATTCAATTAAAACTCATGCTCATGAAATTTCTTTATCATAGCATAATATATGAATCTCCATGATTCAATTAAAACTCATAAAATCCCACGCCATAAGAGGGGTCGGGATGAAGAAGAAGGGAAGCTTTGAAATCCCCGAGAAAAAGAATGCGGAAATTAAATCAAAGCATAAACTTTTAGAAAATCTTACTTGGTTTTGTTTTGTTGCAAAATCGCAGAAAATTTCGATCCTGAGTACCACTCTTTTGGAATCGATTATCAAGAGATCCAACCGTCTGATTTGCGTGAAATTTGAACTACGAATAGTAGACACACAGATAAAAATATCAGCAAAGTTTCTGCTCAATCCAACGGTTAAAAAGAAAAAAAAATGCTTTCAAAGTAGATTGTTCTGCGGAGGCAGATTCTTAGAAATTGGCGGCCATGTTGCGGGATTGCAGAAGGTGCTTCAATCCTTGATTTGTGTAGCAGTGGCAGTGGAGCGGTGAAGCAGCTGGGTTGGCGATGCTTTGTACCGGTGGTCGTCGACGGTGGTGTTTAGGGTTCTAGGGTTTTGGGGTTTTGGGGTTCTTAAGCTAGGACTAGAACTCGTGCTGATAACGTGTTTAAGGGAAACGTAAATAAAAAGAGAGATGAGCAGAGAATATGATGTATATTATTGATGAATAGGGCTCGATATATAGAGGAATACAAGACACAATGTTTGATGAAGTAGGAAACCTATTCTACATACAATCCATATCCTATAAGAATTTACCTTCCATAAAACTATTATAGAGAATGCTAGTTTGACAAGGCACACAATAGGGCTGGGCACGGGACGAGCCGGGATGGGGGTGATCCCGCATCCCGTCCAGCAATTAAATTGCGGGACAGGATTTTCCATTTTCAAAACAGATCCCGTTCGGGATGAACCCATTCGGGATGAACCCATTCGGGATTGGGACGGGACGGGACGGGATCGGGATTCAAAGCCTTTTTTTTTTCCCTTGCATGTTGTTTTGGCCGTGTTGTAGCAGAGGAAGAAAGAAGAACAAGAAAAGGGAAGAGAAGAGAAAGAGAGGGAAGGAAGAAGAAGAAAAGGGAGGAGAAGAGAAAGAGAAGGGAAGAAAGAAAGGGAGACCGGAGAGAGAGAGAGGAAAGAAAGAAGAAGAAAAGGGAAGGGAAGAGAAAGAGAGAAAGAAAGGGAGACCGGAGAGAGAGAAAGGAAAGAAAGAAGAAGAAAAGGGAAGAAAGAAAGGGAGACCAGAGAGAGAAAGAGAGGGAAGAAAGAAGAAGAAAAGGGAAAAGAAGAGAGGGAAGAGAAGAGAAAGAGGCTGGAGGAGCTAGAGAGAGATCGAAGAGTGGACAGAGGAAGAAGAAGAAAAGTGGGCTGGGCTTATTGGCTTTCAAAAACAAAAAAAATTTAACTTCGGGACGGGACGGGATTTTCGGGATTTAATATTCAAATCCCGCACCCGTTCCGTTTTATCGGGACGGGACGGGACGGGACTAAATAGTAAAATTTGGTTTTCAATCCCACACGGGACGATACGGGATAGGGACGGGATTTTCGAGATTTTGTGCCCAGCCCTAGCACACAATAATAATATCCTACAACAAACTTTTAATTTTCAGGGATCAAATTATCAAAGTATAAAAACATAATGAAAAATAGGAAAAAAGAAAAAGGAAAAGGGGAAGTACTACTCCATGCCCACATTCCAAGGAACCATTAAAAAATAAGTAATTTTAAAAGTCTAATAACTACCAATCATCTTCACATTTTGCATACTTCCCACATTCTTTTCTCTCAACTTTCTCCAAAAAAAAAAAAAAGCTCTCCACTACATAAAAACTTCCCACTACATAAAAAAAAAAAACTGGTTTCCAGATTACACATGTATAGCATGTGTGGGCAAGGCTAGTCCGCTAGTATTAATAAAACCAAAACATGAGTTGTGGTTAAATTTTTGAAAACTCAAAATTGATCATTCTTACCCTATATTAGCTAATAAATAAACTTAAATATACTGAGAGTCATACACCAACTTACCCACTTGCCTATTTTTTTTATTTTTATTTTATTTCAAAAGTATTATAATAAAACGAGAAACAAATAATGCGAAAAAACTAAATAATTGAAAACCTTTCTCGTACGAACAAGCGGCTCCTTCTACATGCGCAAAGTGCATGTAGGAAGGCTAGTACACATAATGCCAAAAAAATAAAAAAGATCCAATTAACATGCACTTAAAAAGAAAAAATCTTTTCGAAACAAAAAGCTCTTTACCAAAAAATTAATTTTATACACAAAATGCCAAATAATTAAAAAGAGCCAATTAATTTTACGCGTGTGTGAAGATGTGAGTATATATAAAGAAAATAATAAATTTGATTAAATTTTCAGAAAATCAAAAAATACCCTTACTTAACCAAGATGCATAAAGTCGACATTAATATATAAGTGTTTCAAGATATCACTATTGTGTGCCTCGTCAAACTAGGACTTTAGAATAGGTTTATCCTACTAGGATATGGATTGTATTTAGAATAGATTTTCTACATCAATACAGATTGTATCTTGTACTCCTCTATATATAGAGGCCCTTATTCATTAATGAAATACATCTTATTCTCTGCTCATTTTCTTTGTTATTTACGTTTCCCTTAAACACGTTATCAACACGAGTTCTAGCCCTAGCTACAAAAACTCAAAACCCTAGAACCCTAGCACCATCACCTCAGCAAAGCATCATCACGCAAGAATCTGCCTGCACAGAACAGTCAATTTCAGATGCAATTTTCTCTCTTCTCATCCTTTGGATCAAGCTACAAATTTAACTAAATCTTCCCCCGTGTATCTACTACTTCCAGTTAAAATTTCACATAATTAAAACCGTTGGATCTTCAGATATTCAGTCCCAAAAGAGCGGAACTCAGGATCAAAACTTTCTGCGATTTTGCAATCAAGAAAACCAAGTAAGATTTTCTAAAAGTTCCTGCTTTGATTTAATTTCCGCATTCTTTTTCTCGGGGATTTCTAAGCCTCCCTTCTTCTTCATCCCGACCCCTCTTATGGCGTGGGACTTTATGAGATTTAATTGAATCATGGAGATTCACATATTATGCTATGATAAAGAAATTTCATGAGCATGAGCTTTAATGAATCGTGGGGATTCATAATATATGCTATGATAAAGCAATTTCATGAGCATTAAAGAAAAGTTTTGTGATAAAGTAATTTCACAAAAGCATCGAATTCGACCAATTTTTGGTCATGACTTATTCATTACTAGGCTCACCTACTTGGGTATGATGTCTAGGAAAGTGATTTGAGATTAGTGGTGTCAAGTGAGCCTCGCTCTACCGCCATCTCATCTTACTTACCTGGTCATACTTGGGTAGAGATACCGAACGGTTTAAGTTATGGCCATACACCATCTTGGTCTTGTTCTAATCCAAATTTTTTTGGAATTCTTATTAGTGTTCGTGGATGTCTTTTTATGACTGCGAAACTAAAGTATCTTCTTATTGTGATAAAGTAATTTCACAAAACCGTTGCTGAATATAATTCAGATATGCTTCAATTTGTAAGGCGACTCTTACATAAGCAGAATTAATAGAGAAAACTCTCTCTACCTTCCCAGCTTTGGCACTTATATTGTACATACAATATCGATTAAAGTATATTGCCAAGCAACTTCCAATCAGCTTATCAATTTTCTGCAAGTAGCTGAAAAATATGACACGATCATGATGAACAACAATAATTAGGCCTGCCGGAACAAAGAGAGTTCCAAAAGTAACTTATGGCAACAATGACCAAAAGAGGACGAAACCCTAATGTCAAGGGTAATTCTAATGGACGATCCGGTTCATATAATTATCCCAATAAGGAAGGAAATCGCAACAACGTTGCACAAAATTGTGGGAACCATTGCACCACGTAAAAAGGGCAAGGAGGAAGAGGCATTGGCCATGGAGGCCATACCAACGCCGGCAAAGTAAAGCGTGGCAATAGGGTACCAAGAGCACCAATCCATCCTCCAAAGGCACAAGGTGCCGAACGCGCCATTGAAGCATGTATTGATAATGAGCTATATTTCACTTGATTATGAGAAGCATTAGGGGAGTGACGGGCCTTATATCGCTTGCGGTATATGTAAGACATGAGCACCTCTAATGTCATCATTTTGTATTGGAAGTTTTCACATATGTTTCTATAAAGAAGATACTAGAGATGACACAGACGTCAATCTCACAATTGCATATTTTAAGTCGATCAAAGTAACAAGAAGACTATGGAAGCTCCAGACTTCGAATAAATTGCAATTATTTTTCCAAGTTTATTATGTAAAGGCTTCTATGCCTTAGTTTATTTGACTTTTTGTCCTAATAATTTGTTTATGGATTAGACCTTCTGGACAAGACCTCGATGTAATCGTTGGTATATGGTTTAATAAAGTTTCGAATTTTTCCTCGATGTAATGAAAGATATTCGTGCCAACGGTTATCATATGGAAACTCATTGTGAGAATGGAAACAAATACTTATGTATCGATCACTTCTAATGATTGCGGAAGGAAGTGCATATTAGAAAAACTTATGTGTCGATCTCGTGGGTTATACTTAACCACTATTCTTATTATCGAATCCAACAATGTTTTTAGAGATGATCTTTTGGATTCCGACACATATAGGCTTTGACACAACCGTTTGGGACATCCAGGTTGTGATATGATGATCCGTATATTAAAAACCTCATACGAACATCCCTTTTATCGAGCTAATAGAAGCAAGAATCAAAAGATTATTCAAGGAGAGGAGACTTGCGTCACTGACATGCTAAAGAAATGAGCACATTCTGTCAAACGCCAGGCGATCGATCGCGGAAGCATGTGGGATCGATCGTCCGCCTCAAGCATGCCTCGGACATCGTCCATAGAGCATTTGCGATCGATCGCAGAAGAATGTACGATCGATCGCACGTCTCCAGTATGCCTCGGACATCGTCCAGAGCGCATTTACGATCGATCGCAGAAGAACGTACGATCGATCGCACAGTAACGATTGTTACTTCCCCCTCTAATCCTAATTTCAAACTTGATCAGGATATCTCCTATGCTTCTGCAACCTTCATGGCTAAGGGCTCATTTTGCAAAGCCTATTCCTAGGCAAATTAGGATCGAGACCATCTTATGCTAAGGATACAAAAGAAATTATTACATTCTTACATCGTATCCAAGAAGATATTTGTGGACACATCCAACCATATTGCGGACTTTTAAGATATTTTATAGTTTTGGTGGATGCATCGACATGCTGGTCACATGTCGCTTTATTGTCCACACGCAATGCTGCTTATGCAAAACTTCTAGCACACATTATACGCTTAAGGGCTCACCACCCAGATCATCCTATTAAGTCAACTACGTCTTGACAATGCTAGAGAGTTTACATCACAGACAGTTGATGATTATTGCATGTTTATTGGGATTGATGTTGAGCATCCCGTACCCCATGTGTATAACAAAATGGTCTCGCAGAAGCCACCATTAATAGACTTCACATGGTCGCTTGGGCATTGGTTATGCGCACCAATCTCCCATTATCTGCTTGGGGTTATGCAATATTGCATGCAGCTCTACTTATTCATTTTCAGACCCACTACCAATCAAACCGTTTTATATGTACCAGATGGTAACTGGATATGAGCAGGATGTCTCATATTTACGCATATTTGATTGTACGGTTTATGTGCCAATTGCGCCCCCACAGCGCACTCAATTGGGTCCACATAGACGTTTAAGTACTTATGTTGGTAAAGAATCTCCAACTATAGTCCGCTACTTGGAATCCTTGACATGCGATCTCTTTACCGCTAGATTTGCGGATTGTCACTTTGATGAGACAGTCTTCCCGTCGTTAGGGGGAGATAAGAACAGGAATGTTCAACAGGAATGACAGGAATTGTCGTGGTCTGTCCCCACTCTGTCTCATCTTGATCCCCAACCCGCACAATGTGATAGTAAAGTGCGAAGTATACTCAATATTGAGGACATAGCAGATTCGATGCCTGATGTGTTTTCTAATATTGATAAAGTGACGAGATCACATATACCAGCTGCAAACGTGCCTGCAAGGTTGAAAATCCTCTAAAGGAAGAGGGGATATAGCGCCAATAATGGTGCCACAACCACACATAGTGGAGGTGTGGTTGAGGCCGTGGTTCCCTAAAGAAAGAGGGTGAGACCACTTGGTTCGATGGATACTCGCCAAAGGAAGGAAGCGAGTTTGGCACAGCCGAATCCATTCATTATCAATACCCGAAACCTGTCTCATGAGATTATCTCTGATTATAGTTATGTCCAATGAATCAATATTGGGGGACGCCTCAATGATTGAATCAATTTCAGAGAATAGAAAAATCTCGATGAATGCATGCATGCTTGAGACGAAATTCTTGATGATGTATTGCTCAATAGACTATAGAGCATGATGACATCGAACCACGCTCTGTTGAAGAATGTCAACGTAGAGCATATTGGCCTAAATGGAAAGATGCAATCCCGATTGAACTAGATTCACTAACAAAGAAAAAGGTATTTGGGTACGTAGTGCTAGCGCCCCCAAGTGTAAAGCCTATTGGACATAAATGCGTCTTTGTTAGAAATCGTAATGAGAATAATGTAGTCTTGAGATATAAGACTCGCCTTATGGCACAAGGTTTCTCACAACGCACTGGGATTGACTACGAGAGACATATTCTCCCGTAAGGGATGTTATTACATCCTGCTACCTTGTCAGTTTGGTAGTTTCCACAAAAACTTGACATGCAGCTTATGAATGTGGTTACAACATATCTCTATGGGGATCTAGATTCTAAGATATATATGAAGGTGCCAGATGGACTTTCAAATACCCAAGTCAAGTGATTCTAAACCACAGAGTGCATTTTCTACTTGATTGGGAAGAGATATATAAGTAATGATTTATGCCCATGCGTATTTATAAAGAGAACAAGTTTCGGATTTGCAATTATTGCTGTATGACATGAATTTAATTGGTACTCTCGAAGAACTGAGAGATACTGCTATGTGTTTGAAATCCGAATTTGAGATGAAAGATCTTGGGAAACTCGGTTTCTAGGCCTTGAGCTAGAGCACCGAGATTGTGGAATATTAATCCACCAATTGGCTTATGTCCACAAGATGTTAAGAAAGTTTAACATGGACAAAGTACATCCAGTTAGCACTCCCATGATCGGTCTGACCCTAGATCCAAAGAAGGATCCATTTCGTTCAAAGGATGATGACGAAGAATTACTAGGGACCGAAGTGCCATATCTAAGTGCAATAGGCGCATTATTGTACTTAGCTCAATGCACTAGACCTGACATCTCTTTTGCTGTGAACTTGTTAGCTAGATTTAGCTCTGCGCCCACGCAACGCCATTGGAGTGGCATAAAGACAATATTTCGTTACCTAAAGGGTACAATCGATTTGGGCTTATTTTATCCCTACAAAGAGAGAAGAAAACATGGCAAACATATGTCTGCTGCCGCCGTGCGACCGGTCGCTAAGAATGTGTCGATCGGTCGCGCCGATGCTGGAAACCCCTTTACCAAAAATCCATGTGATGTTTTGGTTAGTTGTGCTGATGCCGGGTATCTCTCTGACCCGCACAAAGTTATAATCAGCAACAACAGACTCTCCTCAAGATTCAAGTGAATCAAGTTAGATCCGAGGAGAATGTGGCAGATTTATTTACTAAGTCTTTGCCTAAGTCCACATTTGAAAAACATGTTAAAAGCATTGGTATGCTTAAGTTATCCGAGCTCCCATGATTGTAGGAATCAGGAGGAGGTGCAGACTTGAGGGGGAGTCTGGTACATACATGTCATTTTCAAATGTGAAGGGTGCGTTGTACTATTTTTCCGTTCGACCAATGTTATTTTTCCCACTGGGTTTTTATTGTTACTTGACAAGGTTTTTAATGAGGCAACATGGAAAGCATCACCTAGTTGTGACCGGCACAAAGGGGAGTGTTTCAGGATATCACTATTGTGTGCCTTGTCAAACTAGGACTTTAGAATAGGTTTATCCTACTAGGATATGAATTGTATTTAGAATAGATTTCCTACATCAATACAGATTGTATCTTGTACTCCTCTATATATAGAGACCCTTATTCATTAATGAAATACATCATATTCTCTGCTCATTCTCTTTGTTATTTACGTTTCCCTTAAACAATAAGCAAGTTAATATAGTACATAAACACTTTTTTTGTTTAGAATCTTATTGCTAATGCACGACAATAATTTAAATTCAACAGCCCCACCACCTCAGATATTCAAGAGAAATCAAACTCAAAACTATTTGATTTGGAAACAATTTTTGGTGCTACTACTACACTAACTCATCTGGATATTCTTGATAACACTTGAAAACACTAAGAAATAGCGACATTACTGAACAGTATCTTTCTTAGCAAATGAGGACAAAATACATTAAACTACCTAAGCGTCCCTACACATTCCACTGATCAAAACTAACAGTATAAAGACGCAATTGAAGTCAAGATGGGAAAAAAAATGGGTCCTTTCGGAATGGGAAATGGCCCTTTTTTCCTTTGGGTAATGAAATGCCCTTTAACCATGACCGTATGACACCCCATTTCATTACCATTCAAGAATGGTAATTTTCGACCAATAATATAAGATGAAGCAGGACAGTATTTGTTTATGGCAAATTCGAGATCGTAACTTACCCAAAATAATAAATAAAAAGCCTAACAGAGAAACTTACTATATTTAAAAGCTTGTTTGGTCTGAGACAGTGAAAATAAAAGTAAAACCAAAAACCACAGACCGGAACTGAGCTAGTGCGCGCTCTCTCTCTCTCTCTCTCTTCCTATCCCTGAAACACTCGAAGCGAGAAAGGCCCAGATATCGATGAACATGCAAAGAGGTAACCAATTTGCTTCTTCTGAATTTTCATATTAATTGCATGTTGAATCTGCTGCTTAATTTTGATTTTTTTTTTCCCAACTAATGTTCTGTTTTCTGACCAAATATATACCCCTTTGATTACCGTGTTTCTAGATCTCGTTATGTTTAGATTTCCGTTTGAGTTTTGTATCTGTTTTCATAATTTGTAGCTTAGAGTGCAAATCTTTTCATGCAGAGAAACTTGTCTAAAGCGGAAAAAATTTAATTGCTTTCTGTGAAAAGTTGAAAATTGAGATTTAGACAACCGTCCCGGATGTTGAAGACAAAAGAAATGGGGTTTTTGGGTTTGTAGAAAAGAGTGAAAAGACTTGACCTTTGTGTTGGTTTGTAGAGAATTGAAGGGTTTGTAATGGAAGGAGGGTCTAGCCACCACTTTGTTCCTCCAAATGGTATTGATAAGTCGAGGGTTTTGGATGTTAAACCTCTGCGTACTTTGATGCCAGTGTTCCCAACCGGCGGTGAAGCCCCTAACTTTGGCTGCATGCCTCCGTTTGGCCATACCACTAATGGGTTTTCTCCCTTTTTCCCATTTACTGCACCACCACTAGCCACTCAACACTCACCTGATCTTAATCATGTCAATCCTCCCGGAATGCACACACCAGCTGGTCACATGCCGGCTCCACTTCGGTCCTATAGAGCCCCAAACCCATCTGGAGTACTGCCCCATGACGTTCCGGAGGAGTCCAATGGAGACAGGGAGTCATCAATGGGTGGGACGGCCAATGAAGATGGGTATTTTGATGGTCATAAGGATGTGTCTGCTCATCGTGGTTCTAGTTCATCTCGAAGGAAGACCAACAAAGCTAGTTCATCTCGAAAGAAGGCCAAGAAAAGTGGAGATGCTGATGCATTAGCCTTTGTTGGAAACAAAGGATCGAGCATCAACTTTGTTTCTGTGATCAATCCAGTTCAACTAGAAGATGGTAACAGGGAGTTGGTTAATTATGTACTCATGAATTTTGATGCACTCCGGAGAAGGATCTGCCAGATTGAAGATACTAAGGAAAAGAACATCGACACGATTAAGCGTGCAGATCTGAAAGCTGGTAATATTATGATGACCAAAAAGGTTCGAACAAACATGAGGAGGAGAATTGGAGTTGTACATGGAGTTGAGATTGGGGACATTTTCTTTTTCCGAATGGAAATGTGTGTGGTGGGATTACATGCTCCATCTATGGCTGGTATTGACTACATGACTCTCAAGGGTGATTTGGAAAAAGATCCCATAGCCTTGAGCATTGTTTCTTCAGGAGGCTACGAGGATGAAACAGATAGCAGCGATGTCTTGATATATAGTGGTCAGGGTGGGAATACCAACAACAAAGATAAGCAGGTGGCTGTCACTGATCAGAAGCTTGAAAGGGGTAATCTTGCTCTTGAGAGAAGCTTGCAACGTGGCAATGAAGTAAGAGTGATTCGGGGGTTGAAAGATGACACTAGTCCTAATTCCAAGGTCTATGTCTATGACGGCCTATACAAAATCCAAGAGTCATGGTCAGAGAGGGGAAAATCTGGTGGCAATATGTTCAAGTACAAGTTAGTGAGGGTGCCTGGACAACCTGATGCCTTTTCAGTTTTGCAAACAATCCGAAAGTGGAAGGATGGGTTTTCATCAAGGGCTGGACTTGTTCTTCCAGACCTCACTTCAGGGGCTGAACGTATACCTGTTTCCCTTGTAAATGAGGTTGATAATGAGAAGGGGCCTGCTTATTTCACTTATTTCCCTACGCTCAAGTACTCTAAATCTTTCACTTTAACGCAGCCTTCTTTAGGTTGCAAATGTCATAGTGCATGCCTCCCAGGTGATATGAATTGCTCTTGCATTCAGAAAAATGAAGGTGAATTTCCTTACACTGGTAATGGGATTCTAGTCAGCCGTAAACAGTTGGTGCATGAATGCGGTGCTACATGTCCATGCCCTCCTAACTGCAAAAACCGAGTATCCCAAAGTGGTGTTAAAGTGCGCTTGGAAGTGTTTAAGTCAAAGGATAGGGGTTGGGGCCTACGCTCATGGGATCCTATTCGTGCTGGTACTTTTATTTGTGAGTATGCTGGCGAAGTTATAGATGAAGTGAAATTCAAACATAAAGGGGACGAAGGTGAAACCGATGAGTATATTTTTGATACAAGGCGCGATTATGACTCCTTCAAGTGGAATTATGAACCTGGCTTACTAGAGGAGGAGAGTCCTAATGATTCTATTGAGGATTATAGCATCCCATATCCCCTGATCATAAGTGCCAAGAATGCTGGGAATGTAGCTCGATTCATTAATCACAGTTGCTCACCAAATGTTTTTTGGCAACCAGTTCTATATGAACAGAACAATCAGTCTTTTCTCCATATTGCTTTTTTTGCCATCAGACACATTCCCCCTTTGACAGAACTGACATATGATTATGGGATTTCAATGTCAGATGAAGCGGACAATAACAGTGGACCCCATAGGAAAAAGAAATGCTTATGTGGATCCTCAAAATGCCGGGGTTATTTTGGCTGATGGTTTGTGTAGGTTCTACCAACAGACGAGCATGGTGCCAGCAAACATGATCCTGGTTAAAATGTTTGGAATTTTCACCATGTTTATATGTTTTTGAACTTGGCGTAACTGTGATTTTGCTGTTGTATCTTTCAATCTTTGATTGTTTAGTTTGCAATCTGCACCATGTTTATATGTATTGTAACTTAGCTTAACTTTGATTTTTGTTGTTGTATCTTTCAAACTTTGATGGTTTAGGGGTCTACAGCAGACAATCATGGTGCTAGTAAATGTGTACTGGTTAGAAATTTGGACTCCATCAAGTCTATATGTTTTTGAACTTAGCGTAACTGTTCATCTTTCCTATCTCCATGGAAGTCATGCTTGCTTAGGTTACCTTATAAATTAGGCTCTTTGCTTTATCTTGAAATCTTGTTGTATGCAAACGGTATGAAAGCTATCTGGTATTGACATGTGAAAAGAATTAATCTAATGCTTATATGGTTCGTTTTAATCTATATGATGTATTAACTTTTTAGGGTCCATTTAGCAGTTTAAGGTCATAATCCCTTTTTTGTGTTACTAGCCTTGCTAAACCAAATTGATTGCTCAAACTTCTGATTTGAGGCATTGACTTAGGTTACTCGCCAAGCACTTGTTCACCAAAACTTGTTTTTAATGTTGATATCTGCCTTTTTTTAGATGCTTATCCTTCATCAGTTGAAGAGATGTATCATTTCAAAAACTGAAAGTGCATTGAAGGAAACTTGTGTAAAAGGGTGAAATGGTTGGAGTCAATTACATTTTTTTTTTTGGCAAATAGTTGCAGTCAATAACTAAATGGGTTGTTCGTTTCATTCCTGAGTTAAGCATATGACATTTGTTCTACAGCTATAGTACTTTAGTTATTGCTAGATGGATCCTTCATTGTTAGTGCTCCCAGAAGCAGCTGATTTTTATGATTTGGGTTGCTTTAGAGTGATGCTTCAGACAGGGGTTTAAACTTGGATTAATTGTAGTAAGAAATACAGTATAAAGCTATTGATGGACTTGTAAAGTATCAATTTGTGCTGCTTTCGGAAGTTTAGGCAGATGGGTAGTGTTCCTTGAATGGTTTTTAACCTTTGAACTTTTTCACATTCACTGCTACATGTTTGAAAGTTCAATCGTGTACACATGCATGTAATTTTATGTGTTTTAACATGTTCTTGACTTTCAGTTTGTCTCAAATTCTCCATCAACTTCTGAATTGGTCATTGTTTAACTATCTTGCATGTAATCAACAAACATTTTGGCTCCTAAGTCCTAACACCCATCAATGAGTCTTCTTCCACTGATTCATGGACACACACACACACACACACACACACACACATATATATAATGTGTTTTTGAGTTTTAGGGTTGAGGATAGACGCAAGCAATCCATCGGCCTTCAAGATTAGAAGCAAAGAAAATGGAGGGTGGTTAACACAGTTTTTACAGTCCACTTTCTTTTTAGCTTGCGTTGCAAACTCAAATTGACTATTTCCCAGCAAGCCTTAAAGGAGATATGAGAAGCAGCCAATGCTCTTCGTCGGTCCCAGTAACTAATACAATACTTGTAAAACGGTACCGAACAGCCCTATAGGTAAAACCAGTTTGATTTCCGCTTGTGAGGGTTTGATTTACGCAAGCAAATACAGAAAACTGTTTTGTATAACCGTTTTCCGCTTGTGAGGGTTTGATTTACGCAAGCAAATACAGAAAACTGTTTTGTATAACCGTTTTGCCCAAATCAAACCCCCACAAGCTGCTGTAGCTCCAATCTGAATCAGCAAAAATTGTAGACATCAATCCATCAACACCTGTATTGTTTTCCATTTTTGGCTACACATCCAACAACGATTGGTTTGTCTTTTGGATGGTTAAGGTTTAGTTCGTCTGTCTAGGCTGGTTTGGATTTCTGGCCTTCTTGGGCTTATTTCGGCTTTTGATTATGTTGGATTAGCCGGAGCTTCTAGACTAGTAGACTTCACTGATTTTTTTTTTGAGATACCAAGTATTTTTTTGTTTCTAGGTTCTAGGTCTTCAAGTCTATTTGTTTTTTTTTGTTACATTGGAAGGGGATTGAATCCCTGACCTAATCTAATCCTAACTTAATTCTCAATCCTTCTCTCCCTTACCATTTCGGCTAACCCAAAAGACTTATTGTATATTTGTGAGATTGCTTAGGTGCCTCTTAATATCGTGCCCCTCGGAGTGAATAATTCGCATCTAATAAATTATTTTGAACGACTTCCGCTAAAAAAAAACCAGTATAAATGCGTTGATGTGTCAGTTTCATAGTTTCATTAATGCTCTCCCTCTTTCTCTTTATCTAGCTAACGTAAAAAATCTATTCTAAGCTTGAAACACTAACAAAATTGTCTCATTGACATTAGTAAAAGTGTGTTAGAGAGAGAAGCTCTTGTTTCTCTCTAACTTCTGCCTTCCTTCAGTTTGATAACAACATTTTCTTTTTTGATTTTGCTCAATTAATCTTGTTGTGGTTCCTCATTGTTTATGGTGATATTGTTTTCCTTTTCCCTTTTTTTTTCTTCTGTTCTTTCTTATTTGGTTTTGGTCCTTACAAGTTCGTTATGATTTCATGCATACCTGAAATCTGAGGTTCTTAGATCTGATGCCAATTTTCTTATCATCTTCTTCTCCAAATTCCTCGATCCCTTGTTTCCCAAAATACTCGAGCCCTAAAAAAACCTCACTCTGCTTGTCCCTCTTGTGCTGCCATGACAGATTTCATTGTACTCGTTTGTAGCCATCCTTGTAGATCTCGAGCCTCTCGATTGACATCTATGTTTGGCATGGTAGTTGTTACTCTTTATGCAATATCTACTCGTAATTGGTCGCTTAGTGAATGTATGGTGGCGTCATTCTGATTCTCACCTCGTAGACCACCCCTAGTTATTGCTTCATGCTCTTGACGTTCATCAGAGGTGGTTGAGAAGGTCATGCGGCTCATGCTAATAATTTGACCTTCTCAACTTTGGTTGCATTTTCTATTTTCTATTTAGTTTGTTGTAGTCTTTTCCATTTATACATATAGGGCTAAACATAAGGGTTTTCAGCACTATGGAGGTTCGCAACTACGGAGGGCTATATATAGGGCTAAATAAATATACACAGTGCTTCTCCACTACGGAGGTCTGCAACTTTTAAAAGTTCGCAACTACGGAGGGCTATATATATAGGGCTAAATATATATACATAGTGCTTCTCTACTACGGAGGTCTGCAACTTTTAAAAGTGCGGATTTTTAATATCAGCCGTGAGATCAAATCATTTAAACAGATTTAACGGTTGAAATTAGAAATCTGCAACTTTAAAAAGTGCGGACCTCCGCACGTGAAAATGATTATATATATAATTTTGACCTTGAACAAGATTGGATTTATTATGGGATTTGGTAGATTTGGTAGACTGTTAAAATTGATTTGCAAAATCCTCTCTTACCTTATGTTGAATTTGAGGGAGTGACTTATGGTTTGGTTTATGAAGGAATTTCAATGATATGCTTCAACTGTGGTTGGTACGGCCATGTCAAATTAAGTTGCTTTTCCTCACGAGGCTAAAGAGCCTAGCCCAGCTCTGAGAATGACATTTCTAAGCAAAGTGAAGACCATCCTCCAGAGCCAAACACTCAAAAAGATGCTAAGGAGGCTGCAATGGACATTAGTAGCATACCCTCTCATAAAGATGAAACTATTGGGTCATCAACGCTCACTCACAATGGAGGTCATGGGCCATTTATATGTTGATGCACTATAAAAAATAGGAAAGGTTCTAATTCCGATAGTGGTAATGTAAAGAGTCAAGGTATCTCTGGTTCTAGATTTGCTGTTCTACAAGATGAGGCATATAACATTGTTGATAAGATGCAAGGTGAACATTCCTCACATGAGAAGGAAAGTTCTAAGGGGGTGAAAAACAATGAACCTAAAATTGTGAAGATTTGGAAGCATGTTCAGGAAAAAATGCATCAAAGAGCAAATTTGAATGAATTATCTGCTACTTCAAACTCTATAACGACTCCCAAAACTGGAAAAATAGGAAGAAGCCACTCAAAGATATTCCTAATGCAAACTCAAATGACCTACGACTGATCGGTTCTAGCTAGGCTTCTAGCTATCTTCATTCCTAGTAAACCAAGGAAATCCAGTTCTGGTATGGCAACTATGACTTACTAAATAAGGAAGGCTAAGGGTGCTGCTACTATGCCCTCATCTTTCAAAATCCCTTTTCCGAATCTTGATTCTCTTATTCACAGTACCACTAAAAATCCACAACCTGCCAACACATTTGCTACTTTTGGTCACTGTCCTCCTGTGATTACTATACATGATACTTCAGTTAGGTGAGGTTTTGGGTGGTAATGTGGTATGCATGTTACTTTTGGCAATGGTTAGGTTTGTTCAGGCCTTGCCTCTGAAATTTCTAAAGAGTACTCTACTTCTACTGTACGTGACTCAAATATGGGTAACACAGATGACACAATATGGCTGTGAAAGGAGACCAAGAGGATATGGTTGTGTCCTAATTTTGGGTTTTTTACCGTCAAGAAAAAAAATATTTAGATTAAAAAAAATTACAATTGATGCATTTCCATTACAATAAATACAAAATAACAAGCTAGGCTATTTAATTCTAAGAAACAATAATCTGCAAAATTAACAGAGAGTAAAGTTTCTCCAAGAACAATGTAATAGGCCAAATTGTAAAGTACTGCAAGTTAAAATGATTATTTCCAATTTTAATCACAAGGTGCAAACTGTGATCCAAATATGTTCATACTAAGGTATATAAGTTTCTCAAGTAGAATAACACATCGCTTCCAAATAACGGTAAAGCCTCGATATAGATACATCGGGACAACTACAACTACAATAATGCATTCAATGAGCCAATAATAATGTTCATTTTTTTGTATTTTTTTTTCTAAACCTGGATTGAACTTCCATTTAGATTCATCCCTGTCTATCATCACGTACAGTAAGAAATGGCTTAAATGTCATCAGAACTGCAATTCCCTCCACTAGATTTAAGATGAAGAAAACCATTTGGATACCTACAATCGAAAATGAAGCAGTAAATTTTCTAAACCTTCAAAAAGCTGTCAATATTTATTGGTGGTCTGGTGTGAAACAGTACATACATTATCGAGTGAATTTGAGAAACAAGATAAAATATAAAACGCAAAATGAGAAACAAGGTACATTTATTTGCTAGTTTGGTTAATAAATGACCTCTGAGATTTCACCTGCATCATCTGATCCACCTCTAGGTTATTCTCACTTAAGCGATTAACCTCTAATCTCTTTCTTCGTTAATCAATAATCAACCATTACTCCCTCAAGGTACCAATCTAGTTATTTTCTAGAGTTTCCTAGCTCTTAAAGATTGTAGGGTTCGGTAGGAGATCCCAAGTAGTTATTATTTCTACAATAATGCAAAAATAAAATAAAGAAATCTTTTGGTACGAGTACAATTAAGCATGTGAATACTTTGGAGCTGGGGTAAATGTGAGTTTCACTGGTTCTATTTTATCTCCTCATTATGCCAAATTAACACAGCGTTATAATACTTACATGCATACTAACAATATGTAGGAGTATCCAGAGTTCGAGACACATTATGTTCAAGTACTTTAATAGCAAACATATCATTCTCCAAGTCCGTAGATGAAAATCCAGCAGTTAACTGGAAACATATCATTGACTGATATTCTTGAGTAAGTTAGTTGAGTATGTACCAGGTAGGATGGCAGCATCCAGGCGTTTTTGTGCCCAAGAAAACCTGTTGAGACGAAATCATAATTAATGAAAAGCAAATAAAGCATTTGAAATACCATGATGTCATATAATAGGCTTTATATGATTTCAAGTGTAAGACAATGTAAGATGTATGTGGTTTCTGAATCTACAGTACATGAATTTGTACGTAGTGATTATAAATTAAAAGGTAATGCTGTGTAGTATCGTGATGCTTGTAAAGTTTCATAAACACATTAGCTGATTTCTTCGTGTCACAACACTAGTAATTTCAAAAATATTAAAGAAACAAATAACTGGATAAGACATACAATAAGCAACTATATGTAGAGGATTAGCATCTGCATAGAGTTTGCAACAAAACCATCTGTTTTGTATAATAATCATAAATTAAGAGAGTATAATTGAATCACTACAGCTCCCAGTTTGCATCATTATTAACCAAAACTAAACTTACACTGCACCACCACCAGCTGGACCAACTGCCTTGAACAGAGACATTCCAGTCATAGCAATTCCATTAGCAGCACCTCTTTGATTTTGGTCCTGTTGTTCAATTACGGTCAAGTGAAGATACGTTCTTCGTTGAAGAGCAATTAAAGAAGAAAAGGAAAAAAATAAAAAGGGGTGGGGGTGGTGTGGTGTGTAAAACTAATTAATTTAACAATAAAATTACCACAGCTCTGTTTTGGAGAATGAATAGGCCAGTGACAATCGTGACCTAGTTCCAAAGAAAACTTTAGTAGTTAGAAGAAGACCATCAGCAGAATATGATAATAGTAAATGAAAAGACAAACAGATAAAAAGAATAAGAGAAAGAGAAAATGTAGAGTCTTTATAGACTCTCAAAAAAGCTAATGCGAAGGGATATGCAGTTCGTACTACATACCTCAACTATAAACAACACCTCATTAGGGACCAAACTGGCTCCAGATGGGACCGACCCGTGGGCCCTTGGCCTAGCCGGGGACCCACACTACAGGACCCGAGTAGTGGTCGGGCAGTCCCAGGCCCGGGTCTATTCTCAAATGTACTCTGAAGTACCTTGTCGGGCAGAGACTCATAGGCTCCATCGAACATGAGTTCCACACAGGAAATGGGCTAAGAGAACCTCAGTCGGTTCTGCTACAAATACATCCATTACTCCCTCATTAATGGTAAGCAATAACTCTGACCTACCGTTATACTGCTTCTTTCTTTACTTATACTGACTTGAGCTTCGGAGGAGTATTGACCGGCCTGCTCTGTTACTCTCCTAACGAGCGTCCCTTCCTTTTCAGATCCCGAGCGAGAGTCAACTACTAGATTGTACTTCTTCACCTACCTCCTAAACCGGGTCAACATCTTTGACACAAACAATTGACGCCGTCTGTGGTGAATACGAGTAATTAACTCAACTACTCATATTACCATGTTTGTCCTGGACGAGCAAACCCCCGAGGTTGGTCGGACCCTGCAGTTCGATACCCCTAAAACCACCCCCTTCAATACCACAGTTACCAGTGAGGCAAGCCCGAGTCAAACCCGGACTCGCCGGTCCGACTATGAAGCCATGGTCGACCTCATGCGCCATGACCTGACCGAGCTAAGCGCAACACAAATGCGTGAGCATGACCAACTGCTCGCATCACAGATCAGGTGCCAAGAGCTAGAGACTCAAAGTGCATAACTCGCACGGGCTAAAGAATCCCATTTTTTCACATCCGCTGCCACCACTAGCCAACAAACCATCCAAACAGTCGGCCAAACAGAAGCTTACGACCCTTCAAACCAAGCCATCCTCCATATTCCAATTCCACTACACCCAGCCGCGCTTCAGGGAATGGGTCCCCCACCGACTCTCACAAGGGATACCGTGGCCGCAGTCGCTGCAACTGAAGCTCAGGCCGAGCAGAGCCTTCTTCTTCAACTAAGCCGCTCGGTCGAGAGGTTAGAGTCACGATGTGAGAAGTCAGAAAACGTAAACGCGCACTATGTCACATGTAAGGGTTTACCGGGGCCATTCACATCCGAGATTCTAAATGCCCGCCCACTGGTCCATCTTAAGTCCCTCAAGGCTGATAGGTACGATGGGACGACAGGAAGACAGGTACCTACCTACATGTGGACAACTTCAGGTCTATCGTCACCGGCAAGGGATATATAATGGCTTCACTTTGCCATGTGTTCCAAGAGACCCTCACGGGTGAGGCTTTGAGCTGGTTCTTTGATCTCAAGTCAAACTCTATCAGCTCTTACGAGCAACTGTGATGAGTTCGCAGAGCTTTTCATCCTGCGCATGGACGATTACCGTGCCACCGCCCATCTCTTCAAAAGGCAGCAGGGAGACCATGAGACCCTCAAGACGTTTGTTAATAGGTGGCAGACAACCACCGCACGCTGCAGAGACCTAGACAAAACACTTACGTACGCTGCATTCATTCAGGCTCTGTGCAAGGGCAATTTCCTTCTGGAGCTCAACACTTGTCCCCTGCTCGATTACGACTGACTTATGACGGTCGTTGTATGTCACGCACAGGCCGAGTTCGACACTTACGGGAACGAGGCGGCCCCCATCAAGCCTACTCCTTTACCACAAGTCCAGGCAGACCGAAATCAATCAGCCAGGCCCAGCTATTCATACTCCAAGAAGGGGAAGGAGCCCGCGAGTAACTCGGGCCCGAACTGAAACACACGCCAACCAAACAAATAGGCCCTTAACCGTTCACCAACCTAGTCCGCCCGATACACCGTCTTCACTGTCCTCACAATCACCTATGAGGAAATTTGGGATCAGTGCAAGGATGAGATCCCGAGACCCAGACACAAAAACTTTTGTCGACCCAAAATCACGGGAACCGGGCTATATTACAAGTATCACGATGACGGAGGACATGACACCAACCTTTGCATAGCGCTGAAGGACATGGTCTAATCCCTCATCAATGACGAGAACCTCAGTCAGTACAAGCCGCGCTAACAGGTTAACACGGTAAACCAGGTCCGGGGCTAGATCAACACAATTGCTGGCAGCGACTTCTTGGGCGGCCAAAAGTCTCAGCGATCCAAGAAAAGGTGCACCAGGGCCAGCCATGGCTGCGAATACCTCAATGTGCACCAATATAACAGCTCAGCCGTCAGAAAGACTGGATGGTCGCCCATCACTTTTGACGAGTCCCAGGAGGGGATTCTCCAATAGCCTCACAGCGACCCATTCCTCATAGCCACCCAGGTCGACCAATTCAGAATGACCCGCATTATAATTAACAGTGGCTCAGCAGTCAATGTACTATTTATCCCGGCGAACAAACAGTTTGAACGCCGCAGGTCCAAAAATTATTAGGACCGTGAGCCATTTCTGAGTTTTTCGAGCGACATAACTCAGCCGCTCGGTTCCGACTGCATGAACATCATACTAGGAACGAGTCTCCAATGTGTTACCCTCGAGACAGAGTTCATTGTAGTGGATTGCCCATCTTCCTACGATGCCATTTTGGGCTGACTAGCTCTATGGCGGACAATGTTCTAAAAATCGCTAGGCGCTAGTCGGGCGGCAAGCAAGGGCCTAGCGCCTAGTCGGCTAGGTGAGGAGTAGTCGACCGCCTAGGCAGTTTTTTTTAATTCTAATTATATTATAAATGTACATTATAATTTTAATTATATCATAAATATATATATTTTTTGTTTGTTTTCAGTTCAAAATAACACACTAAACATTTAAACCCATTCAACTTGATGTTATGGGGTTCTGGGCCGGTCAAACAATTAACCTCTCTCTCTCTCTGTGATTGTCGATCACCGTTTCCAGCGACCGGGAAACAACACCGGCACCACCAAGTTTAAGCATTTCTTCTCTATACCAAAACCTCGAAACCTCACCACCATCTACCACCGCACACTACCAGACACGCCTCTCAAAAGTGATTAATCTTTTGAGTTTTTCGATCACACTAGTCACCGCCTAGCCTGGACTAGGCCCGCCGAGCCCTGCCTAGACCGCCTAATTCGCCGCCTAGGCCACCTAATCCACCGCCTAGGTCCCGACCGATTTTCCTCAATGATTTGCCATTAATCCGGGCGGTGGCGCTACGCCTAGCGCCTAGGCGCCGCCTAGGGAAATTCTTAAAACACTGATGGCGGATGAAGTGCATCATTGCCGGCCATATGCTCCTCATGAAGCTACCAACCCCAGCCAGTTTCGCGACCATTCGAGGAGATTAGTAGGTCGCCCAACAATGCTACAACACCAATATTACTAGAGGGCGCCACTACAGTTAGATTTTATCCCTTACAGCACCATCCTCAACAGATAAGCCGGAGGACCCTCGAGAAGAGAACACCGTTCTGGAGTCTCCACAGCCGGTCGAGGAAGTCACCCTCGTCCCCATCTCGGACGTGCACCCCGAACGACTGGTCTGGATTAGCACAAATCTCTCTCTGTCAGTTCAAATTGAATTGGTCACTTTCCTACGAGACAACTCTCATGTCTTTGCATGGTCGTATGCCGACAAGCCGGGCATACCAACAGAGGTCATCTCTCATAAGCTCACTCTCTATCCATTTGTTGACTCCGTCCAACCGAAAAGAGGAGCCTTTGACGAAGAAAAGTACAAGGCCATCCAGCTTGAGGTCTCTAGGCTCCAGAAAATCGAATTCATCCGAGAGGTCAATTACCCCACCTGGCTCTCGAAAGTGGTAATGGTCAAGAAAGCGAACGGAAAATGGCGCATGTGTGTCGACTATACCAACCTTAACCGGGCTTGCCCCAAGGATAGTTTTCCTTTACCACAGATCGATCAAACTGGTAGACTCCACAGCCAGCCACAAGCTTCTCAGCTTTATGGATGCCTACTCGGGTTACAACCAAATCAAGATGGACCCCCTTGACCAGGAGCACACGTCCTTCATGACCGACAAGGGACTGTACTGCTATCAGGTCATGTCTTTCGGCTTTAAGAACGCAGGGGCAACCTACCAGAGACTTGTCAATTCCATGTTCTCCGACCATATTGGCAAGATAGTGGAGGTCTATGTTGATAATATGCTTGTCAAAAGCATCACGGCCAAGACGCACGTCCCTAACCTTTCCATCATCTTCAAGATCCTTACCAAGTTTGGTATGCGGCTAAACCCGGAGAAGTGCATTTTTGGTGTGGAGGCGGGCAAATTCCTCGGTTTCATCATCAGCGAACGAGGCATAGAGGCCAACCTTGAAAAGGTCTAGGCCATCCTTGACATGAGGTCGCCCATAACTAAGCTGGAGGTACAAAGCTTAGCCGGCCAGGTCGCTGCACTCTCTCGATTCATCTCGAGGTCAACCGACAAGTGCACCCCATTTTTCAAAGTGCTCAAGTCCACAAAACAGAAGTATGTGGAGTGGACGGTCGAGTGTGAACAGGCTTTCCAACACTTGAAGAACTACCTCGGCACGGTCGCTTTACTATCCAAACCCCTTACGGGTGAGAAATTGTACATCTACTAGTCTGTATCGGAAACCGCGGTCAGCTAGGCCCTGACAAGAAGGGTAGACTCGAACGAGCTGGCTGTCTACTATGTGGGCAAGGGATTTGTGGACTCAGAAAATCGATATCCTGTCATCGAGGAACTTGCCCTTGCTTTGATTATCTCGGCTAGGCGACTACGACCATACTTCCAGGCCCATTCTATATATGTCCTCACCGATCAACCCCTCAGACAGGTACTCGAAAAGCTCGAGACATCCGAGAGACTGATCAAATGGGCAACCAAATTAAGGGAAATCGATATCCACTACACGGGCCGGACTGCAATCAAGGGCCAGGCAGCAGCCGACTTCATTTTTGAGCTCACGCCCCTCGACCTGGCACCAGTCTCAACAATAACAGCCCTGTCGACCGGGCCACAACCACCAACCCAAATTTGGGAACCGTACGTTAATGGGTCGGCCAATCAACTGAGAAGTGGGGCCGGTATCATGGTTGGCTCTCTAGGAGACTCAATCTCCGAGTACGCCCTCAAGTTTGACTTCAAGGCCTCCAACAATATTGTAGAGTATGAGGCACTTGTGGCCGGCCTGCAGCTCGCCAATGAGCTGGGTGTGGACCATTTAAACATTTTTAGCGACTCACAGCTAGTCGTTAACCAAGTCTTGGGCGACTTCCAGACAAAGGAGCATCTGTGGGTTGGTTGCTTACGTTGGGTACGTGAAAGTGCTCTTACAACACTTCAAGTTCACCTACCTTACGCGAATTCCGCGCGCTCAGATTTCCAAGGCTGATGCACTCGCCCGCCTAGCTACCTCTTCCCCGAATAACCACCCCGGGCGACCTACGGTTGAGGTAATGTGTAAGCCAAGCATCACCAAGACACTCGAGGAGGTCTTCCCCATTGAGAAACCATCCACTTGGATGGATCCCATCATCGCCTTCCTCACATCAGGGGCTGGACCAAGCGACAAGATCGCCTCCAAAAGGTTGGCACACAAAGCAATACTATACACCTTGCAGGACGGGCAACTATACAGGCGCGGCCTGTCCATGCCCAACTTATGTTACGTGTCCCTAGAGGAAGGCATGTCTGTCATTCTGCTAATCTACGGGTGGCATACGCGGGAACCACTCGGGCGCTAGATCACAAACCAAAAAGACACTCAGGCGCGGCTACTTTTGGCCGAAACTCGGCCGGGATGTCTACAAAGTTGCTACCTCATGCATCAAGTGCCAGAGCTATGCCAGCGTGCCCCAACTTCCTTCGGCTTTGGTCTCTATTATGGTCAGCTCATTGCCATTCACGCAGTGGGGCCTCGACCTAATAAGCAAATTGCTCATGGCCAAGGGCCAGTTCATGTATATCGTTGTAGCGGTCGACTACAACACAAAGTGGGTCAAAGCCGAAGCACTGACACTCATCACGACCGAGTGTATCGAGCACTTCCTCTGGAAGAACATCTACTGTCAATTTGGGACGCCCAAGACTATCATAACCTATAATGGAGGCCAATTCGACAACGATGACATCCGCTCCTTCACTACACGGAATGGCACCAAGCTTCTTTATGTTTCACCTGCTCATCCACAAACTAATGGTCAGGTGGAAGCGGTCAACAAGATCATCAAGAAGACGTTGATGACGCCAAGGGGTTGTGGGCCTCAAAGCTACCAGAAGTACTCTGGTCTTACCGAACCCCAACGACCAGGGCCAATGGTGAGACACCATTTTGCATAGCTTTCGACACAGAGGCTGTCATCCCGGTCAAGATCACACATCAGACCGAGCGGGTCACATTCTACGACTCCAAGACCAATAGTGAAGGCCTCAACCTCAACACTGGCCTATTGGAAGAGAGGAGGGAGGGCGCCCATTTGCAAAATCTTGATAACAAACAACTCATCTCACACCACTACAACTTAAGGGTTAAGGCCCTCCCGCTCAAAGTGGGTGACTGGATCATGAAGGAAGTCATTTCACCCCCGACCGGACTCAGACCCACCTGGAATGGACCATATGAACTCATGTCGAGCACGACCCCAAACTCTTTCTATATGAAGAACAAGGATGGGGAAGTCTCGCGCCACCCCTGGAATATCCAGCACTTGCGTTACTTCTTCAGGTGACCGATCGAGCAATCTCTCGTTGGACGAGTTTTCACTCTCTGGGATACTCGAGCATTTTGTAAACTATATATTTTTAGTACAATATTGGATTATTCAAATCCTTGTGCCCCTCTTATATCATCTCTTAAATACTAAGTACCAAAATGACACAAACTTGATCCTTTTCGCGTTTCCCTAAATATTTATTTCACAGCACTGCCGACATGTCATTTAGTGATTAAAACAAAGCCCATAATGGTCTTTAATCATAAACTAACACATTCACAAGCTCGGGCCACAACAGGCTATTTGTTATCAATTAAACAAAAGGGACCCCACGGCCCATAATCATTAACAAAAAATTGGTTTCCAAACGTGGCCTCTGGCCCATTGTTCAAAAAAAAAACAAATAGGCACGTATGTCGGCCGATGAAAAACAAACTAAAGTACTCAGCAGCTGAGGGGTCTTCAGATGGGGGGTTCGCATCTGGATCAGGTTGGTTCTCTTCGCTTTCTTTTTCGGCCCGCTCTTGCTCAGCCTCGGCCATTTTTGCTTGAGTGGCCGCCCGGTCTGCCTCGCGATCGGCCATGAATTTCTCCACATTCAGCCACCCGCGCGTCCTGTAGAGTTTGGTATTCTCTGTCACAGACTTGTGGTGCTGATATTTCAGAATCTAGGCCGATAGCTTGAACTATTTGATAGCTCGCTCGCCAGCCGACCTAGCTGCATCGGCAACAAATTGGGGGATCTCGTCAACCTTCTTGCTCAGAGTGCGAGCATCCCCCTCCACCAAGCGCAGACGGGCGAGCTCCTCACTAAGCTTCGCGTTCTCCTCCTGCATCCCCCCTAGTCGGCCCTCAACTTCCCTGAGCTTTGCCTGCAAAGCCTCTTTTTCATCCCACAGCTTAGCCTGGCCAGCCACGGCTTTCTCTCGGCCGCTCTCGCTACCTCCTACGCCTTCTCCACCTTGAGTAGTTGCTCCCGAGTGATGGGGCTCCTTTTCCACCTCGTCTACCAGGTAGTGCGAGTGCATAAACTGCAATGCCATATCTCGGTTAGCACGGGCACAATTTTTCATGTTTTGAAAATTTCACAAAGTACTCAACTTACTCGCATCTCTTGCGCGAGCATCCTTGCACAGTTCTCCCTCATGGTGGTGTTGTTGGCCAAGAAGAGGTCGGTCCCCTCGTCCTTGAGATCCTCCACCATTCGCTGGACGAACCGCTCGACCGCCATACCGGCCTCATTAAGGACGCGGTTAAGCCTAGTCCTCGGCAGCTCGGGTGCTATAGGGGCCAACATACCAAAGTTGACCCCAGCAACGGTCGACCGACTTCCCGCAAGTGCGGTCCTCTCCTTTTTACTCCCGCCTCTTTTCTCGGCAATGTGGTCCCCCACAATCTTACCCGTGAGGGTCACACCCGATCCGGCAGTCCTGGACGCTTTGCCCTTTCTCTTCCTGGCGTCCTCGGGCCTTTTGCCCTCTAGTCGGTTGACCAACGGCACATCCTCACCCTCTTCCTCGTTGGGCACCTCGTAGTGCTCAAGCGAAAGCTCGAGATCAACTACATCGCCCGATTTTCTCGTCTCGAGCGTGCCAGGTTCGACTTCCAGGGTCTGGACTTTGTTTCCTTGATTCAACAAGTTGTCAAGCAACCTGTAGTCATCCTCAAGAAGCGGATCCATCGTCTTCCTGTGCGACTTCTTCTGCACAACCTCTGCACATCATAAGATTATTTGGTGAACTAGGAGTTAGACTAAAACAAGATAATCTTTCAAGTTCGACCGCTCGCTTACTCGGAATTCTCCCCACACCAGCGTGTTCCAACATAGGGAACCTAATTAACCGGTACAAACTCTGAGCGTGCAGCGTGTTCCACCCGTGCAAAACCCATGCGATCCTCGCCTGCTCGTGCGGGGACAAGTTGTAGTCCTTTCCTGCACAGTTGAAATGCCAATCAGAACTACCGTCAACCAAAGTCATAACTTACTTTTTAATTAAAGACAAGAGTTAGAACTATGGGCTGAAAAGAAGTAGGCACTCAGTCGGGCAGTACCATCGTCTCATACTCCCACTGACCGCCCGTGAAACAAATAGTTCTCTAGTACTTCTAAGAGGAAGGCAGGTCTTCAACAATGGGACCGACCGTCCGTCCGTTCAGCATAATTTTCCCACCACAATCTTTCTTTGACGAGTAGGACGGTCGGTAGCAGGCGATCACTTCGTTGTACGTGGGCCATCCATGTCCGCTGAAATGCCAAAGCAAGTACATGCCCAGGAGCTGTCTCCAAGCGCTCATACTAATATGATCGGATGAGAATTTAAGTACGCTCAAAATGTATTGCACCCAACCCGGCAGAGGTAGTATGAACCCCTGTTTGAACATGGCCTCGGGCAACGACAATAAGCTCAGGTGGAGGTCTTGTCGCCGATTCTCCTTCCACCGGCCGAAGGGTCACCGAGCTCAGAATTATCCAATCCTTGCGTAGTTTTTGGATCTTTTCCATTGTCATACTACGCGCGGGCTCGTCTACCCAGACACCTTCATCTAACTTCCACTTTCCAAAGGGAATGGAATTGGGCACATTAGTCGGTCGACCCTCTGATGTACTTGTCTGCCCACCACTTTCCCAACGCTCCTTGGCACACTCATGACCATCCGACCTCTTCAGATACTTGTCAATTTCCTGGTTTGGATTTGCGAATGGTCGCGTACGAGCCATTCCTCCTAGCTCCTCTAACATATCCTCCAACTCCGAGTCCGAGCCGGACTCGGACCTCCCACTGTCGCTACTAGTCACCACAATAACCTCCCCTTCTGACAGGAGGTCTGTCTTTTTTTTTGACATTGTGGAAAACACTCTAAAACCTTAAAACCTCTCTTCTTTCAGATTTAAAAGTCCCACTGGTGTTTGTAACAAAATTTCTTCGAACACTGTCAAAGAACAGAAACCCAGAAACCCAAACTAATTTCCTACCTCAACAGACCGGTCCTCGAACCTCCTTCGACTGGGAACTTGGGGACTATTGGGGGCTAGGCAAGGTGTTTCTACTCGCTAGCCGAGAAAATAAAACTGCCCAACCAAGAAGAATCTTGACCGGGAACTTGGGCGACTTGTTCGTACTACATACCTCAACTATAAACAACACCTCAATAGTGACCGAACTGGCTCCAGGTGGGATCGACCTGTGGGCCCTTAGCCTAGCCGGAGACCCACACTACAGGACCCGGGTAGCGGTCAGATAGTCCCAGGCCCGGGTTTATTCTCACATGTACTCTGAAGTACTTTGCCGGGCAGAGACTCATAGGCTCCGTCGGATATATGAGTCTCACATCGCTGGTTACTCTCTTAACGAGCGTCCCTTCCTTTTCAGATCGCGAGCGAGTGTCAAACACCAGATCGTACTTCTTCACCTACCTCCTAAATCGGGTAACATCTTTGACACAAACATATGCTATCAAATGCAGCTTCTCCGCCAGAGGCTTCCATAGAGCACACAAGGAAAGAAGAAATAAAGTATGCTGCTTTAATGACATGGAGATCAAGTACCTTACAACAGATAGAGAGTAAATAAATAAAGTATGCTGCTCACATATCTAATACATAATACTTGAGCAAATTAAATAAACCAAAATTCTTGAGCAATGAGCACCCTACTGCATACAATATGGATTCTTATAACATGACATGTCTAGTTAAAGCAAGTATCAGATCCTGTTTTCAAAATTTTAGAAACAATTGTCACATCAGCTTCTTATTCTTTTTTTAGAAGAAAGACACTTTAATATAACAAAAACTAGTACATACTGTGGACAAGTAGTCCACACATATCAGCTTCTAGGATGCATGAGTAAAGTTTGTACGTTAAGTGGGTTAGCTGAACAGAGATTCGAAGTCATATATGTACTTACAGCTATGACATTTTTCAGCAGAGATGCAAAATTTAACACAACGGAGAGCCATAACCCCGACAACAATGCTATAAAGGGGTAGCTTGACAAAAGAGGTATAGTTAAAACCTGCATACAGAATCAAATGCAAAAAAATTCAGAAAGATGAAGAATTGGGTGAAAGGATGTAAAATGCAGAAGGTACAACAAATGCACAGGAGTCCAGAGCTAAAGATTACCCCTCCAATGCGAGCGATTCTTATAGGACCAAGCATCTTTTCCACATATGGGTACAGACTAGTTTGGAAGAGAATCAGACCAACACCTACAAGTTGATTAAGTTGTCGGCGATTATTCCGACAATGTAGTAAGTTGTAAATTGAATAATCAATCACGGTAAATAGTACAGATGGAAACAAAAACTCATAATTCACATAAACCATAACTGCAATTCATTCAAGGTAATATTACAAGGCAATATGCCTGTTTATTATATTGATTTATAACCATATATGGTGATAGCTACAACTTCTTACCGTCCTAGGAAAAATCATAATCTCACATATATTAATGTAATAAGATCAGACAGAATTTAGGCTTGTCCAATTAGAATTCAAAAAGAAAAATGTTCCAATCTTCAGCAGTTAATATTTCGCTCAGCGTATATCAATTTCATCCGTCACATCATCTGCTACACAACTTTTTTTTTCTTGTAGTAAATAAGAACTAATAGAAAGACATGGTCATCAAAACCAACCGACTTCCAAGCAGTAACATTAGTTACTATAATCAACAAAACACATGGAGTCCAAAAACCAGCAACATTAACAATCTCCTCCATTCCTCGAAAACAATGTTAACATCCTCTAAGGGACAGTAATCATCTGCTACTCAACTTAATTGCACATTTGCGACTGCTTTCAATATCTTCCATTCCTCTAATGGACACTAATCATCCAGCCTAAAGATCTAATACCCTTTTTACCTGGAGACTATTTACTGATCCCATTAGAGATTCAACCCTATTGGTTTATACAGATGATGTCATATGATCCCATTGAAGCAATGCTTGATGTGGATCAACTGATAAGCATATGGAAATATCAAATATTACCTGAGATTGCAAGAACTTCACCAACATCCTCAGTTGAATAGCTCAAACCCCCTAACTTTCGAGGACTCTCGGCCCATAATGAGAACATCTAATTTTTTTTCGAAAGAAAAAAAAATTGTCACTTATTGGCCGTACTTGGATGGTTAGAGATGAATGGTTGAAGAAAAGATGAATACATGAGTGAATTATAAGTAATCATCAAAATTCTTTTGCATGTAAAGCTAAACTTATCCCCATAAAGTTAAACCAAACTAAACTGGCTGATAAACCATGTTACGTAGTCTGCCACCAAAGTCCAAACTATCATAGATACAAATGTAACTACTCCAACATATGCATTCACATTTTAAACACAATCAAACTAAACTGCTGTTTATGTATTTAACAATTCTCATCTTACTAAAACAAATTATATGGCAAAAACCAATTCGAAGAAAAAAGACCAAATGAAAAGAAAATAAATACTGAAAAAAAATCAATCCTTTGCTAACATATAAAAAGATATGAAATTTACCTCTGTATAAGCCATGTCATGAAGTGAGAAAACACAATTAACAATGATTGATGACATTAACGGCCAATTCTTTATGAGACTTTCTTTAGGTTTTTGTTCTTCAGCTTTTTGTTTTATTTCATTTGCATTTGACCCACAGGATGCAGTTTCCAATGCTTCAAAGGAATCATCATGTAATCTACCTTTTTGATTGTGATTGTGTAAAGTTTCCTGCAACCATCAAGAAATAAGTAGTTAGTACTTGTAGTTTCAACAAGTCCTTAATGCAAGCATGTGCCATATATTATAATCTATAGTAACGATGAATCAAGAAGTTTGATTCAAATAAAGACATATTTGAAGCAAGTGAAAATAGAAAAGATTCATAACATATTCATATACTGGAAGTACTATCAGTTCTAATATATTAGTCTAATTAAGTTTACGGAGCTTTATATGAAGCATTTCGTCTAGTTTCTTATTCAATAAGGGGTGCTAAGCCAAATCTTTCACAAAAGTAAGAAAATCAGTGAGCATTGTGCGACTGTTTTCTTCTTTCCTTGTTCCTATGTATAGGACAGCAATTATTAAGCCCAAATTAAGCCCTAACATCTCCAGTTTTCCTTAGGCCCTCAAATCAATTAAAACCACCCAAAAATCAGCAAATGCCGCAGCATCGGAAGAGTATAGGACTCCAACTAAGAAGAAAAGGACATGCATTATGCCTAAAAAACTCAAACTAGATATGTTTTCCCTTGTAATGATAAAACGTAGAAATATTGAAAATATAATACAACCTAATTGAAAGTTTTAAAGGGAAAAAGCTTTAAGCAGGACTTAATCAGTTAATCTGACAGAAAGTTATGAGATAATCAGGAAAGTCCATTACCCTGACCTAATAGTCTAATACAGAACACAGTACTTCATGAACAGCTACTGCATCTAGTATTGTAAAAGTAACTTTTGCCATATAAATGAAGCTCCCTAAAACTTAATCAAACACCAATTCATAAATGAAAAGAAAACTGTAATACATTTAAAAATTGTAAACTTCATACATAAAAATCATAATTTATAAATTGAAAAATAAATTGAAAGTTCATGACTCATGAGAAGTTAGAAAAAATAGCCTTATAAGCAAGTTATGTACCGGAAAGAAATAGATAAAAGATATGTACCGGAAGCCAGAAGCATGCAACTGTACTCCAAGTGCAAAAAGCGATATACAAAGGCAAGGCAAGAAATATGGAAACCTGCATCACAGTTTCACATGTTGGAATATCAAACAATACAGAAATGCAAAAATTTGATTGTCTCACTTCACTTCTCTTAGAGTTTGAAACTCACTTACCTCCCAAATATAGAGTCTGCGGAAAATATACCAGGATATTTCTCTGCTGGCTGAAATAAAAACTTTTTTAGAAACATTTGATTGATAATAAAGAAAGCAGAGAGAGAGAGAGAGAGAGAGAGAAATCAAATAGGAAAAAATAGAGCATAGAAAAATCTCTTCTATGGTGTATCATATTAATAGAACTTGCTTATTGCAAGACCCAAAGTTTATTATTTGCTCTTTTTAACATACTCTTTCTAAACCTGACCATCTTGATGTGTAGGTATAAACATATCTAGTTCTTGGGGTTTGACAACCGCCACAAAAACATATGTTGTGAAAATTATCTAACTTTTCCCACATCAATTTGGAATGAGACCTAGCAAAGACAATTAGCTATTACTTGCTCCTTTTATCCTACTCTATCAAAACTCCACCTTTTCGAAACTGAATTAAACTAAAAGCATATCTTGGAAATATGTGACACATAATGAGTTACTAATGTGGAATTACAACATTCCAATATAAGTAAAGGAAAAATTACGTGATGCTTTGCCTTACGGAATTTGTCCAAATAAATTCACCAAAATTCATACACAAGCAAGGACAAATTAAGTAATTACAAGAGGTATTTTTAAGTGCATTTCCTCACATGAAATTACAAGAAGTAGAATTACCTGGGCAAAGAAACCTCCCACAGCTGGGCCAATGATCAATCCAATACCCCATGCTGTGCTAACCTGAAAACAAATACTCTCAACTCTAATTACAATTTTAAAACTTTTATAATTAAAAAACCAATGTGCCTTACCGTTGACATTCCTAAGGCTTGGTGTTCTTCCCGAAAGACTTCACTTGCATAAGCCTGGTCATGTAGTTAAATCAAATAAGGAAAGTAACTCATGCATATAGACATAGTTGCAGACTTGCAACCACATCATTAATAATAGTACACAGTACACTATGATACCTTTATTGGTCCAAACAAACCATTCAAACTTCCAAGAAGAAATCTTGTAGTGATGGCCATCCAATAATTTACACTCAGTCCAAAGAGAGTGTTGAAAATAACCCTGAGACAATAAATATGAATGTATCAAATGTCTGCCTGAAAACATCCATCCCTATAACTGCAGAAAAATAATATAGAAACTCATTTGCAAAATTGCATTTACTAACACTGCAATAGTCCCTATTATTATGACAGGTTTTCGACCATAGCGATCAGCCACTACTCCCCAGAAAACTGATGTCAGTGCTCTGCCAATCATATACGAAGACCCTTCACAATATATGGAAGCGTTAAAAGATGAAGATCAAACAAATTTATCACTAAGAAAAATTGATAACGATAATCTCACCTACATACCCAGCATAGAAGCCAATATCTTCCTGTCTTTTTGCAATATGAAAATCCCTAATCTGCCATGCAAACAATAATCAATCAAGTGTTGTTCTGGAATCATGGGGATATCGAGTAGAACTCCATGGGTTTGGTGAAAGCAGAACAAAATGATTGGTGCTGGGAAGATATGCTGTAATGCTTTATTTAGAGTGTTTATAAAACATAAGAAGGAGAAAGCAGAACAACAAGTGAGCGTAGAGAAGAAACTTTCATTTTCTTGCAAAACAAAATTCATCACATTTCTGGAGAAGGAAAGGATTGGTGTTGGGCAAATGTGCTGTAATGCTTTTCTGCTGGGCCATTTGGACGGAAAGGAGCTGGACGTTTTGTGGTAAATGGTTCGGTTTAGGTCATCTTGATGGCCTCAGTTTCAGGGACAGCTCTCTTTTGCAATTCATGCAAAATGGAATGCAGTTGTTTGTTAATTCAAATTGGAATGCAGCTGTTTGCAATTCATTCAAACTAGCTTCACTGTTTTTGAAATTGCTTTATACATGTGTTTGAATCAATTCGCTAGTGTATTCCCTGGTACTTATTAATTGTTAGTGGATATCTTAACCAGTGCATTGTATACAATAAGCATTTATAAAGATGAAATCAAAAGAAATAATAAATTTAAAAAGAAAACAAACAAAAAAAAGCAGGGGAAACTCATGTTTTAGTTCAGATGGCATATGAATTACAATAATATAGTCCAAGTACTAGTGCTTGAGAATGCGGGTTGTGCATTAAGACAGTTAGTGTTCCTCTCAGATTTCAAGATCATAATGTTAGAGAGAATCACTCGTTGGCTACAATCAAGCCATCACTTAGCATCAGTTTATGATTTCCTGTATATATGTTGTAAATGCAGATCGCTGCATATCAGCTTCTGATTTTATGTAATTACAATTAATGCTCTCTATGTAACAGTAGCAATTGTGCTGCTATATAACTTGTATACTTGCAATGAGAAAGATAAGGAAAATCATTTTCTACATGGTATCAGTCTAATTTCGATCCTTACCTATTCCATTTTCTATTAAGTCTCTTCCTGTGTCTCCCTTTACAACCAATTCTTGTGTCTTTCTTTCTTTCCCATACTCCACCTGCCTTCCTCAAAGTAAACAACCAATATTCGTCAAAATTCTCACATTCCTCAAACTATATTCAGTTCTTCTTCTTCTTCCACCACTGCTCTCCTCAATCAACTTATTCTCTTCATCATGACCACCGCACTATTATATCATGGCTCCTCCAATTACCGCAATAACTACTCCTTTACCGGTCGTTTCTTCCACTCCACTGGTAGTTCCTCACCGCAGCAATGGCAAAACATGTCTGGCCCCTTTTCCTCTCCTGCCTGGGCCACGCGTCCCCCCAGCTATTCCGGTCCAAATACAGTAGTTCCATTTGCTGGCGCTCACATTACTGCAGATCCAAATTGGTATCCTGACACGGGTGCCACTCATCACATGACGTCCATGCCCGTTGACAATCCTCAACCCTATGGTGGTCCACACAATGTTTATATGGGTAATGGGGATTCAATGTCCATTTCTCATACCGGTACTCTTCCCTTGTCCCTTGGATCTTCTCACTTCTCTTTGTCTAATGTCTTTCATATTCCACATATTCGTAAAAATCTTCTGTCTGTTGCTCAATTCACAAAAGATAATCGTGTCTATTTTCTCTTTGCTCCAGATTTTTATCAAGTTTATTGCTTACTTACCGGCCGTCTCTTATTTCAAGGTCCTTGTAAAGATGGCCTCTATCCACTCCGTCTTCCCAACGTCTCCACCACTCCGCAAGCACTTGTCTCAACTCATTCTTCTGTCTGGCATAACCGTTTAGGTCATCCTTCTTCTCATGTCTTAGCTCGTTTAGGGTCTTCTATAGGTTCTAAGTTGTCTTTTCATTCATTTTGTAGAGATTGTGCACTTAGTAAATCTCATGAATTACCTTTTCAATCTAATAATGCCCATGCTACTTCTCTGTTTCATATTATTCACAGTGATGTTTGGTCATCCTCAACCTCTTCTTTTAGTGGTTTTAAATACTATGTTTTATTTACCGATGAATTTTCTCGTTACACTTGGATTTACCCCATGCGTCGTAAGAATGAAGTACTCACTCATTTCCGCACTTTGGTTGCCATGATTCAAACCATTTTTCAACATACCATCAAGTTTCTCCAAAGTGACAACGGCACTGAGTATGTCAATCATGCATTCTCTGATTATTGTAAATCCTTAGGTATTCAACAAAGATTTTCATGTCCTCACACACCACAGCAAAATGGCATTGCCGAGCGTAAACATCGCCACATTGCTACCGTGGCTCGCTCACTACTTCTTACCTCAAGTGCCCCACATCATCTTTGGGTTGAGGCTGTCTTAACATCTGTCTATCTCATAAACCTTCTTCCCACACCCACCCTTAATTGGGAAACACCTCATACTCGTCTCTATGGTAGTCCTCCTTCTTATTCTTCTCTTCGTGTTTTCGGTTCCGCGTGTTATCCCCATCTTGGTCCTTATGTCTCCAATAAACTCTCTCCTCGTAGTCTTGAGTGTGTCTTCATAGGTTACAGCCCTCATCATAAGGGTTATCGATGTCTTGATCCAAATTCCAATCGGGTCTATATCTCTCGACATGTAATCTTTAACGAATCATGTTTTCCATTTAAAACTTTACAGGTTACTGCTCCTCAGGCCCATAGCCCATTAGAGCTTGTTTGCCTATCCAGCCCAAGCCCAAGGCCCACTGCCTCTCAGCCAAATCTCACTGAAGAACCGCGACCTCAGCTCGATCTCCCAACCAGTTCACTGGTCGCCGAGCACGACCAAACCGCGCCTCCCCAAATCGCGGCTGCTCAGACCGCGCCTCCCCAAATCGCGGCTGCTCAAACCACGCCTCCCCAGAACGCGGCTCCTCAGACCGCGCCTCCTCATATCGCGGCTCCTCAGACCGCGCCTCCCCATATCGCACCGGGTTTCTCAGATCCCCGCTCTGACACCGTCGCACTGGGTTCCTCCCCACGACCGTCACCGCCCACTCCAGGACCGTCACCACCCCCGGCGCCCGCTGCAGCTCCAATACAAACGTATCAGCGACGTCGGCTTTCTCAGGCTCCACCGTCGCCAATCATTCCCTCTGTTCAGCCTCCTCCGCCGCCTATTCAGCCTGTAATCGCCGCTCCTCCGGCGCCAGCTGGTCCTACATCGCCATCCCCTCCACCAGTTATGGCACCTCCTCTGCCCTCCATGAGGACCCGGCTCCGGGATGGCATTGTTCAGCCAAGAATCCGAACTGATGGCACTGTAAAGTATCCTATACCTAAAGCTCTTATTTCAGTTATTGATGCAATGGAACCAACTTGTTATACTCAGGCTTCCAAAGATGAGAAATGGAGAGCTGCCATGACCGATGAAATTAATGCTCTATTGAAAAACAATACATGGTCTCTGGTTCCCTACTCTCATTCCCAACATGTTGTCGGCTGCAAATGGGTATTTCGCATTAAGCGCAAATCCGATGGCTCAGTAGAACGGTACAAGGCACGACTTGTTGCCAAAGGCTTTCATCAGCAACAAGGCATCGATTACGGGGAAACTTACAGCCCTGTGATCAAACCAGCAACTATTCGCACCGTTCTGTGTCTTGCCGTCTCTCGGAGTTGGCCCCTTCGTCAACTTGATGTCAAGAATGCATTCCTCCATGGCTATCTCCAAGAAGATGTGTACATGTCACAGCCACCTGGGTTCGTTGATCCCTCTCAGCCCTCTCATGTTTGCAAGCTCCATAAAGCACTCTACGGCCTCAAACAAGCTCCTCGCGCCTGGTTTCACCGCATGAGCTCGTTTCTGTTATCAGTTGGTTTCCATATTAGTAAGGCCGATTCTTCTTTGTTCATCTATCAACATGGCTCACATATCATCTATTTCTTACTATATGTTGATGATATTGTGGTTACCGGCAGTAACGAACGGCTTCTAGAGAGTTTCATTCAAGCCTTAGGTCGTGGTTTTGATATCACGGATCTTGGTCCTCTGCATTACTTTCTTGGTTTACAGGTCACATCTCATTCCAATGGAATCCACCTAAATCAAGTCAAGTATGCACATGACATCCTAGTTAAGCATGATCTGTTACTCAGCAAACCCGTTAGCACACCTATGTCAGCAAAGTCTCTTCTCAGCAACAATGATGGCGTTTTCCTTGAAGATCCTACTGTGTTCCGCGAGATAGTTGGCTCCTTACAATATCTCACTATTACTCGCCCTGACATAGCCTTTGCAGTCAATTCGGTATCTCAGTTTATGAGCAACCCCCGTGTTCCTCATCTTATTGCTGCCAAACGTATCCTTCGTTACATCAAAGGAACAATGAATCATGGTTTATCTTTCAGTCCTCAACGCCAACCTGTTCATCTATCTGCCTACTCGGATGCGGATTGGGCTGGCTGTCCGGACTCACGTCGCTCCACCTCTGGCTACCTCATCTATCTTGGCAGCAACTTAATCTCATGGTGCTCCAAAAAGCAGCCTACCATTGCTCGTTCAAGTGCGGAATCGGAATATCGCTCCCTTGCTCATGCCAGTGCCGAAACCACCTGGTTAGGCTACTTACTATATGAACTTGGTGCTCTTATTCAGTTCCCTATCACGCTTTACTGTGACAATCTGAGTGCAACCTACATGGCATCTAACCCGGTTTTTCACGCCCGTACAAAACATATTGAGTTAGATTATCACTTTGTCCGGGAAAAAGTAGCACTTGGTAGTCATCGTGTTAACTATGTCCCTTCGGTGGATCAACCTGCTGATCTTCTCACCAAACCACTTCATAAGCATCGTCATCTACTCCTACGTACCAAACTTGTGCGTCCAGAACCGCCCAGTTTGAAGGGGGGTGTTAGAGAGAATCACTCGTTGGCTACAATCAAGCCATCACTTAGCATCAGTTTATGATTTCCTGTATATATGTTGTAAATGCAGATCGCTGCATATCAGCTTCTGATTTTATGTAATTACAATTAATGCTCTCTATGTAACAGTAGCAATTGTGCTGCTATATAACTTGTATACTTGCAATGAGAAAGATAAGGAAAATCATTTTCTACACATAATATATAGTCCAAGTGTACTCTGAAGCTTCAATTGAAATCTTATGGAAGTGATTGGCAGATGGAAAATATTCTACTTCTTCAGCAGTTCATGCACTCAAGTGACTCAACTAAGTTTGAAGGGTTTATATCTCTTGTATTACCTTAAGCATTTGCTGAGTTTCTTTCCATTGCAAAATGACTGAAAACGAATTCTTAAAAAGTGGTGTTATGCAGATCTTTACCACAAAAAATAATCATAGTAAGGTAACAGTGGTGTCAGCAGAAATTGGGATAGTCTAAAAGCTAAAGGCTATATATGCTTGACGGACCAACATGACAAGAAGACAAGTTTGAGAACTCAGTCATGTGTTTATGTCTCCCTAAATAATCAGCAACAAGATTGCAACTTCATTCATATGTCAAATGAAAATTTATGAGTAGATCTAAGGAGCAATTCTAGATCCTGTTTGGTAAGACAAGCACAAACAGAAGTCATGATACGATTTTGTTTTGCAACTTCATTAATAAAATCTAATAGGTAGTGGCCACTGGTATCCACTATCCAGATTCTAAATTTCTAATCTGTAATAAGGAATACAGTAAATAGACCCTCTGTAAGAAAATTGGACTGTGTGGACCGAATCATAATCTGTTAACAGACAGCTAATATTCATTTTATTTCCATACCATTAGAAATCCAACAAAAGTGACAAGAGTCTAAAATAAGTAGACACTCACCATAAAATAAAGAAATGGAAATAGAGATGATATTGGCAGCGCTGACAAATTTCACAAAATAATGAATCAGGATCAGAACAGTGCAATAAATTAGAAGACATAGAAAGGTAAGACATCATATGAAACATAAATACAAAATAATGAAGAAGCTGAAAATCCACAAAATATATATATATATATAGAGAGAGAGAGAGATCAGATTTTCTACAGCTAAGAAGATGTAAAATTGTAAATACTTAAAAAGGTGAATAATCATTTCTAGAATGACAAACCAATTGAACTGTAACAAGCAGGTTAAAGTAAAATTCTAGATGGGTATCCTTAACATGGAAACAGTCACAGATCAACTCTTGCAAAACTATCCTTTAATATGAGAAGAATAGAGCATTGAACCGAGTGTTGACCCTATTGATGGCCCCTGAGTCAATTATAAACAGAAATTCTTGTAAAACATTGAGCCTATAGTCATTTAGTCATGAGTACGTCGTCGCACAGTTAACAGCTTTGACTGAAAGCATTGTCGTTCCCAAGTTTTTAATCTCAATTGTGAAAATAAAAATGAAAGTTGAAACAAGTTTGTTTGTGAAGTTGAACAGCTAGCCAATCCATTGGTACATGCTTCAAACAATAAAGCTACATGATTCAAGTGAGAAATGAAAGAGTAGGTTACAAGCAGAAAGCACGATCATCCATATAGCCATAAGCTTCCGAATAGGTATGCCTCGTTGCAACGCTTTCACCTCTTCGACCTTACAACCTGGGCAGTTTTCATAGTATACCTTCTTCAACAGGCTCTGGCTCTCCCCGTTCTCCTCTGCAGCCATGCTTGCTTTGATTGCTGTCTTGGGTCTCACCCGAATGAGGAAATATTTATTGCTGATGAGTTTTCTCAAGTAAGTCAATAATTCTCACTGTTGCTCTTATTTATTGCCATAATTACTGCGTCCTCTGAAAGCCAGTAGACGACAAAATGCTTGACCATTCGAGGCGGGTCCGACCGACGATCCTCCCAAAACAAATGCTTGTTTTTAGCTTTAGCCAATGCAGGAGGAGGACCAATCCAAATTAATTAATTAATTAATACGGGACAGAATCATTTGCAAACACTCCTTTATTTATGGGGGAGTAGACAAAACAGACTTGTGGACTTGAGGTCTTCACTCTTCAACGTTCAACCAAATAATTGTGATGTCGAGACGCGGGAGTGCGGGACTACCGCTCGTTAATTTTTACGTGTAATTGATTGAACGTTTTGTTGTTTTGTCTTTTTTTTTTAATCTCAAGACATCAAAATACACACACCTCACTGGTTTTAAAAGAGTCGAAATCAAAATATATCCTAATTCAATGTTCGTGCTAAACCGCTACATCAACAATTTTGAATGCACATTTTGCTATTGGAAATAAATTATAACACCGCACCTGGACTAGAAAGAAAAACTTACTTTTAATGAAAGATTTTCAAGTCCTATTATTAAGGACTAAAATATCAGATATCATGAAAATATTAAAAATCCTAAAAAGAGAATTTGATTCTTTCAGATTAAAATATCGGATATCGATTAAAGTTACTACAAAATGTTGGATAAAAATTGCATTATCAACTAAAAATGTATTATTATATATGTAATCAGTTTTAGCCAACACAATCATAGTGTCGTATTTTATTTTACTTTTATTTTAGGTGTCTGAATCATGAGAAAAGTGTGTGTGGAAATCCATCATCCTTCCGCCTTTGGAGAGATTTCAAGCACTTGTATAATGAGTATTCCGACATAATGATTGACCGAATCAAATGCTTGCTTTGATTGCTGTATTGGGTCTCACCCGAATGAGGAAATATTTATTGCTGATGGGTTTTCTAAAGTGAGTCAAAAATTCTCACTCCTATATATGGTGGCTGCTCTTGCTCTTATTCATTGCCATAATTACATGCGTCCTCTGAAAGCCAGTAGACGACATAATGCTTGACCGTTCGAGACGGGTCCTAAAGAGAATTGACAAGAGAAGAACTTTGGAAAATGAGAAAGTTGAAGGTAATAACTTTTGTGTATTTCCTTGATTTGTTCATGTACAATAAGATGCTATTTATACGGGTGCACCTTCAGTGCACGGGGCATGCAGTACCTGAGGAGGGAGATGCATTTGCAGGGGGGTGTGGGGTAGAGATGAGATCCAAGGGTTCTGGGGCATGTCACGTGCCCAAGCACTACATGCCCCAAACATGGCAGAATTTCCCCTATTTATACATCAAAAGAAAAAGACCTAGCTACTACTGGACAATATATCACATGTGCTATCTGAAGGAGTTGTCTGATGTACAATTGAAGTGTGTGGTTGGGTGAAGTCTAGAGCTGAAGGAGTTGTCTGATGTACGTACAATTTAAGTGTGTGGTTTGGGTGAAGTCAGGAGCTGAGAACTAACAACAAAACTGGTCTCTTGTACAGTTGTACTATTTTGTGAGTGCACGAGTTGTCTCCTCTTGAGGAGAAGAGTTCCAGATAGTTCCTTTTAGTAAGGATTGCCTAGGTGCATCCTCATTGCTGGTGTTGCACTGCTGATTAATCAGCTTGGAACTGAGATCCAAGAAGCGATGTTTGGGAAGATGACTCTTGGTGAAAATGTCTGCAACGTTTGCAGCGGAGGAGATGGGGTGAAGCCGCATTGAATTGGTAGCTAGAGGTTCTCTGATGAAGTGAAAATCCACATCGACATGCTTCGTTCGATTGTGAAAGACTGGGTTTGCAGCTAATACAATGGCGGAGATATTGTCACAATAGAAAGACGGGAGTTGCGAGAGAAACACCTTGAGATCACGAAAAAGATAATAGAGCCAAAGAACTTCAACAACTGATAAAGCCAAAGCACGATACTCTGCTTCGGTGGAGGAGCGAGAAACAGAGGATTGTTTCTTCGCACTCCATGAAATCAGATTATTGCCCAAGAACACACAGTAACCGGTGGTAGAACGGCGATTGATGGGACACCCAACCCAATCCGCATCAGAAAAACGGTGAGAGTCGAGGGACCTTTGGTAAATTTGAGGCCTTGATCAGGGGTCCCTATAAGATATCGAAATATGCGTTTGACAGCAATGAAATGTGGAGTTCGAGGGTTGTGCATATGTTGGCAAACCTGATTAACGACATGGGCGATGTCTGGCCGTGTCCATGTCAAATATTGAAGGGCGTCCACCATATAGACCGATAAGAAGAAGGATCAGACAATGGCTCACCAGAGACATTGTCGAGCTTGGAGGAACTTTCAAGAGAGGTGTTGGGCTTGGCCTCAAGCATCTTGAACTTGGAGAGAAGAGCATGCGTATATTTGGATTGACACAAGTACAGAGAGTCACTGGTGCTGCCAAACTTCTATCCCCAAAAAATAGTGCAAGGAGCTTAAGTCTTTAAATGCAAAACGACGACTGAGTTGTTGGATAAGAGATTGACAATAAGATTGAGAACTGCCAGTGAGCACAATGTCGTCTACGTAGACCAAAAGAAAGGTAGTGTGCTAATCATGCTTTATAAAGGAGGATGGATCAGCAAGGGAAGCAGAGAAGCCCAAAGAAATAAGACACTGATGAAGTTCTTCATACCAGGCCCAATGGGCCTGTTTCAGCCCATAGAGAGATTTTGTTAATTGGCAAATGATTGGGCTTGGCAGGATCCACGAAGCCAAGTGGCTTGGCCATGGAGACGACCTCAGTGAGATGCATTCGAGACATCAAGTTGACAAATGGGCCAATCATTCTGGACAACTAATGATAGAACAACCCAAATAGTGGTGGGCTTGGCAACATGGCTAAATGTCTCGGAGTAGTCCAAGCCAACTTGTTGAGTAAAACCTTTGGCAACTAGACAGGCTTTATATCGATCAATGGAACCATCAGCCCGATATTTGATGGGAAAAATCCACCTGCAACCAACAACATTTTGTGATGGGTGTGGAGAGACTAAAGTCCATGTACCAGACTGTGAAGAGCAACAATGTCATCATGCATAGCAGTGACCCAATTTGGGTCCTTGGAGGCGTGGAGATAAGTGTTGGGTAACTTTGGATGAGTGGCAAGGAGGGCACTAGTAAAAGGATGTTTATTGGAAAAAGCCTTCGGCTTGAAAACATTATTTTTGGAGCGAGTTTGCATGTTGTGAGGGAGGGCCATGTGGGGGACGTGGTCTTGATTTGTTGGGAGGAGGAGGGTTCGGTGGTGGAGAGGGTTGTGGATTTGGATGAGTTAGTGTGGGAGAGGGTGAAAGAGGTGGAGAGAGAGATGGAGTGGGGCCATTAAGAGGAGTTGGTTGAACGATATGGAAAATACTCTCATCCAAACTCATCCAATTTTTACTCATTACACATTATATTTTCATAATCCAACCATTCATCTTTTGAATCACACTTTAAAGATCATCTATGCAAAAATTTAATCAAATTAGAGATCGTTTGATCATCCAACTATATCAAAAAATGAACGGTTGTAATGAAAATGTTAACTTTCACTGAAACCGTCCATTTGTTTGATATAATTATGATCTTTAGAGGGTGATTTAAAAGACTAATGGTTGAAATATGAAAATACGAAGCCGAATATACGCAAAATTGGATAGTTTGGACGGGCTCATCCAAACTCATTTAGATGAGAGTATTTTCCGAACGATATTGGGCGTGGGAATGGATGGAGAAGGAGGTAAAGGTAAAAGAATTGGAAAAGATGTGGCTAAAGGTGGTAGGTTGATTGGTTGTGGGATAGAGTGTTTGAATGGAAATATGTTTTCATCAAATGTGACATGTCAAGACACATAAACCCTCCCAGTGGTGGGGTCTAAGCACCTATATCCCTTTTGATGAAGACTGTACCCAAGAAAAACACATCGGCAGCTCCGAAAATCAAGTTTATGGGCAGAATATGGTTTTCACCAAGGAAAGCATAAGCACTCATATGCTTTTAAAAAATTATATTCTGGTGTTGTGTTGAATAATTGTTGAAATGGGGATATAAAATTTAATGAGGAAGAAGGCAATCGATTGATTAAATAGACCGATGTTTGAACAACCTCAACCCAATATTTGAATGGCAGTGATGACTGCACAAATAGAGTACGAGTTAGTTCAATTAAATGTCGGTGTTTTCTCTCTGCCATCCCATTTTGTTCTAGGGTATGTAGGCAGGAGAATTGTTGCGCAATGACATTGGTTGAAAGAAAGGATCGGGAAACAGCACTGGTGTATTCACTACCATTATCACACCTTATAGTTTAATTTTTGTGTCAAATTGATTTTCAACAAGCAATTTAAATTTTTGAAAGGAGTGAAAACCTTCAAATTTGTAATGTAAAGGAAACAACTAGGTAAATCTGGACCAATCGTCAACAAAGATGACATAATACTTAAATCCACTAACAGATAAAATGGGGGCAGGACCTGACGAATGCAAAACGAGTGGTGGATATATAGATTAAAGAACCAGGAGTTGTCATCTCCACTGGGATCGATGGCCCTTAGACACCCTAGTATTATGCGAAGTAGGTCAATAGCAATGTAATGGAGGGGATTTAGGGAACGGAAAGAGTGAGTGAACGTTTCATGAACAATGTGTGAGTGTAGATGTGTGTCGGTGTTTGTAAAAGAGTGAAATGTAAATGACAAGCAAGCGAGAAATCAAATGCAAGTAAGATAAAAGTGTGTGCAAGTTTGAGAAAACGTTGGGGTTTTCAGGTTAACACAAATCCAATGCATCAAGCAACACTTCAACAACAAATGCATGCCAATGCGATTATGAATCAAGTTCCGTATTCTAGCCATGTTATGAGTCTAGAACCATGTGTCAAATAGTATTATAGTGCCATGTTATGGGTCACTAAGAACTCTCTAGGTGTCATAGGAAATTTCTCTAAGTTACTTAATACCAAATTTCTTAAAGTGCTTAAGAGGTGTAAAGCATCGAAACTTAGGAACTGAAACAAGTAAAACTCATCACATATGCTTCTAATTGCCTAGGTTGTGCAAGGTTACCAAGTTTACACAATTTCATCAAATTAGATTGACTAACATGTCAAAGAAGTGGTAAATTTTAAGAACAAGCAACCAACACATATTGAAATAGATAAAGCACACATATTCATTCATCACAAATGCATTTATTCATCATCAAAGTATGACATAGTCACATTGGACTAGGGCACACAACCCTAGTCCCCAACAAGGTAACTACTCACTACCCATCAAAATATACGTCACCATAATACAAATGTAAGCTTAATAGATGGTGGCTGCCCTAGGATTGTCACTCAGTTATCTCCTTCTCTTTGCTTCTCCTTGGCTCTTGATCATCTTGACGAATTGGTGAGAATCCCCAGCAACCAATGAGTGGATGGTGTAGAGGAAGTTGTGGTGGATACCTTTGAAGAAGCATGGAAGTGGAAATGGAGTGAGGAAGGTGGTGAAAATGGAGCTAAGAAGTAAGAACCGTCTCTGTTCGACCGGTCGGCAGTGGTCTTTCGATCGGTCAACTGAAGAGTAGATGCAAGAACAAAGGAAAAGTGGAAGAGGAAGAAAGGGAAAGTGGAGAGTGATGGGTGATGGTGACTAGCTGAAAGATGACCTAATTGGATAAAAACTAGGTATATATACTAAGGGGAGAAAGGGTCAAGGGTTAGGATTAAAACTTAATATCCTAAGGCTAAGGAAAATAGGGAAAAGGGAGGTAAAATGACAAGGCTACCTAAGTGGAATGGTAGGTGGTGTTCAGGAGATATTTAGGTGAGAGACATGGGAGTAAAATCCATTTATTTTTAGCAATTTAAAACCAAAAAGGAAACTCAAAGGGAGTAAAACAAAGGAGTGAATTTTGTAAGGACAAGTATCCTTTTATTCCAAAAGGAATAAGGAAAGTATAAAGGAATAATCCAATGATGAGGTCATTGAATATTCAAGGACATATGTACCCTTCCTTGCTGATTTTGGAGTCTTCAATGGTGAGTCACAAGGTTGACTTTCTGACCTTGACCTTGACTTTGACCTTTAGAGTTGACCAAAGTTGAATTTTCTTCACTTTTCAGTTTCTTGGTCAATCCTCTAGAATTCTCTTGTGCTTCACTTCCGAGACTTGATATTTGACACGTTGGCATTCTTAAGTCATGGTTGACCACGAGTTGACGACGGTCCACCGGTTGACTTTTCGTCTTCTTGTCGGAAATGCACTAAAACCTCCAAAATACGTCGTTTTTCTCCCGATATCAATCATTTCACATTCCCTACATTAGTGCAAAATATGGATTAGAGACACTAAATGACTCCTGGATTAGCATTACTTAATGTGATTAGAGGCGCAATTTGTATGTAAATCACATACAAATCACACCCCCACACTTGAGTTTTGCTTGTCCTCAAACAAATATAGAATCAAAAATCCAAACATCACATTTATTTTGCCTTTCCAACCATATCCTCAAAGAAAGCCCACTAAACCACACATCAAGATTTGTGACGTCTCGGACTAAGACTTACCATTGTGCTAATCAATTTTACGGGAAATTGACGAAGTTTCATTTTCGAGCTTCGATTAGCACTATTAGGGGGCCGTCGAGATGAATTTTGTTTCGGATTGGAATTCGGATAAACTTCCTTCACGGAAGATGTAGAGCGTGTTAAATCGAGTTCGTAGACACAAAGTTGCTTAAATCAATGAGTTCGTATGAGCGAGTATTGGTCACCGAAAGTAAAGTTACTGTTTAGGGAAGGTTTTATTTAAGGGAATTTCCAAAAAGGGGGTTTCCATTTTCGGAAACCCATTTCTCTCTCCTCGCCCCCGCACTCTCTTTCTCTCTCCCCAATCTCTTCTCGCAGCAGCCAATTTGTCAGCCGGTTTCTCACCGATCCGGCCACCTCATGGCCTAAAACCAGTCCCAAACTCTTCATCTCATCCTCCTCTTCAACCCTATACCAGTTTCAAGCCACAATTTTAGCTGTAGGAGGAGAAATCACAAGCCGAAAACCACCCAAAATCGCGAAAATTGTCGAAAACAATTACTCTTTCCGGCGGCGTTTCGGCCGATTAATCCTAAACCACTTACTAGGCTTTGAAGCCCTTCTCACCACGAAACCATAGCCACCGGTCTCACCGCCATTAGTGGCCGGAGTAAGGAGAATCGAAGGTTTGAAATTCCGGCCACCCGGAACTTCCAAGATAAATTCGTACATTTCCACTTCGAATTGGACTTCCTGGCAGGCATAAAAGTTTCTCTTTATGCTTTGGTGTACATGCTAGTAAAATTTGGTGACCATCGGAGGTGGTCGGCTGCGGTGCGTGGGGCCACGCTCAGCCGCTTGTGGCGGCGCATCCGGTCTCCAATGGTGGTACATTTTGGTCCTTAAGCTCGTGTTTTTCGTTACGGGCGTAACAATATATGGTTTGTAGGAAGATATCAATGTTTGAAATTTAAATCGATTATTTTCGAGTTGTTTTTCGTACGAGTTACGAATTACATTAATTTGTGACCGTTGGATGACCACCGATTTTGATTAAGATATTAAGATCTTAATTTGAAGATTATTGTACGGTTGGATTGTTGAAATTTGGCCGTTTGGTTAATTATAGTACAATTACAATTTGTGAGTTCGAATAAATTAATTTACGTTCGTTCGAATTATCGTACCACCACAATCTGACCGTTGGATTAGTCGCCGAGTGTTTTTGCATAATTAGAATCATTGGGGTGTTTTATTCGGGGGTATTAAGATATATTAAGGAATTATTATTGGATTTGAAAAGTAAGTATTATCGAAGGAGAAGCCCTAACCATTTCAATGAAGTAAATTCAGAATTTTCTCTCATTTCGTCCGTCAAATATTAATAGCTATTATACTTGGTTTTATTCAAGAGGACGAGGAGGAGGACCATTTCAGGCGTCAGCCATAGCAGAATTATTTGTGAGTGTACTTTCTTTTTTAAAGTTAAATATTGCTTGAAATTCTATGTTTTTCAAATAATGTTTTACTATTGATTGATTGAGAAATGTGAGATTTACGTGTGCAAATCGTGGTTTGCGATATTTGAGAAATGAAAAGGATTGTTTGGTGTATGTCTCGCCGTATTTGATTGTTTTGGAATTGGATTGTCGTGTTTAAGTGTGACTGATGTGAATGCATTTGTTTTATCGTGATTGTTTGCATGCATGCACGTTTCACCTGTAGTAGGCAGGACCCTGCAGGTACATCGACGAGTAGGCATGACCCTCAATGTTCTACGAGTAGGCATGATCCTCACTTGTAGTAGGCAGGACCCTGCAGGTACATCGACGAGTGGGCAGGACCCTCAATGGCTAAGTAGGCAGGACCCTTAGTCATCATTTCTTGTTGTTTCTTCATTAATCGTCGTTTCTATTTTCATGAGTTAATTGTATCTTTAATTGGGGAAAGTATTATCTATAATTATTTGAAATTCCTTTATTTTTGTCCAGTCATGCTAACGTTTTTCTTTAAATGTTTTTCCCCTGGGCTTTTCTATTTCCGTCGCCCAGTTTGCATTTTAGCTAGCTGAGGTCGCGTGTCGAGGTCGAGGCATAGTCAACACCACTCTTCCCATGTTCCTAGGTTATAGTTTAACCTACCTTTGATTAATTGTGTTTATTCGTAAGTGTTTGATGCTCTGATATTTTCAAGGTTTAAAGGGTAAAACGATTTTGAAAAGATTTTTGAATTGGAGTTGAATATTCTTAGAAGTTGTTTAATTATCACCGGCGAGCACGTAGGCTTGGGCGTTTGGTTGTGGCTGGAGTTATTAGAAGTATGGTTTTTAATAAATTTCAGGTTTTTGGGTAGTCCATTTTTAGGGGAGGTTGTGTCCAGTTTTCGACATGATCTCTTCTAAAATGGGCCTTACAAGGTCATCTCAATATTTCAAAGTGAGATGTCGGGGCGGGTCCTGTCAAGATTCTATTAAGCATACAACACAAACCTCATGATTTGCCAAGTGTTTAAGATGTACATCTAATGCATGCTTGGTGTAGTGTGTACTAGCCATGGAATAATCAATCAAGAGCAATCAAATTAGTATATATTAACAAGATTAACCGCTAAACTCACATGATTCACTAAATATTTCCGCTCTTGTGCTTATGGTTAACTGTTTACTCTCAAGACATTACCAAAAGTAACGTCCCCATAAATTTGCTCATTGACCAATTCTCAACTAATTAATTCGCAACTCATTAGATAAAAAAAGCTTTCATTTTGGTTGTAATGGGGTCAAAGGTTAGAGGTTAGCATGAAATGAAGGGATGGATAAACAAATATTCCAAGCATTTCACAAGACAACTCAAAGACTTTGAAACTCATTTTCTTTTGTAAACAACGTAAACTTTTATTCTCCTCAACCTTTTATTCTAAAAACAAACTCTATTTTTGGATTTTCTTACTTTATTTTTCTCACGACTTTCTTTTTCCATTTGTGTTTGCTTTTTTTGGGAACTTTCTATTCAAACTTTGTTTTTGTACACAACTTCTTTTTGATTTTCTCAACTTTTTTTCTTATTTTGTATTTTTCTTTCCTTCCAACCATTTTCTCATTTACATAACTCTAAACTAATCTACCACCACCCTTGCTTTTCACAATCCCATGGAATACCAAGAACACAAAGAACATGAGAAGTCACAATCGTCATCTCGCTAACACTTGGAACAAAGAATGGTTAGTGTTTAAGCTCGTAACATAGGTTAGATTTTTGTGGGTTAAACGAAGAAAAAACTAATGATGAATGAGGCTCGAAATGGATGAAACCTAATGGAAAGTGTTTAGAGGGTTGAAGTTAATTTGGCCATCATGGTGCTTATCTAGTGCCTTAATCACTTCTAATTCATCACAAATTAACATGTAGTCTCAAGTGGTCGTTGAGCAAGTTGTATGTCTCATAAACTAGTGGAATGTGCACACATGAAGAACAATGATGTATGAATGATGCATACATGTCAATGAGACTCAAATCTCACCATATATGGTACATGCAAGTCAATAAATCGTCTAGATATGTTTTTCTAATTGCAAGTGACTAATCAACATGAAAAAAGTGCGAATAGTGTCAAGCAATCATCAATTACACACATTAATCACAAGGCAACTCAATGATTTCTATGCACATGCTCTTTATCCTCCTAATTCACAACCTAGTGGGGTCAAAATCATCATCGGGGTTGAAAAGGATAAAAAAAACCCAACACAAAAACTTCAAACTTTCAAAATCACCATATTTTAAGTTCTATGCTATGGTCGGCTGGTCGAAATGCGGGCATCAACCGGTCGAAAATCATGCTGGATGCTCTCTGGACAAGTGCCGACCGGTCGACTAGTAGGGTCTACCGATCGTCTAGGCGACTTTTTTAGTCGAAAACTTTGAAAAAAATTTGATTTTTGGAAAATGTGAGTTTTACTTTTTATTTTGCCCAACCTCACCCCTACACTTACAACAGGACCCGCCCCGGAATTCCACCCTGGAATCCGAGGTGGCCCTATGGGGCCCACCTTAAGGAAATTTCTACCGAAAATTTTGGCATATAAACTCCCTTAAAAATGGACTACCCAAAAATCTGCAGATGAAAAACAACACTTCTAAAGTCCAACAAAACCAACCGAACTCCTGAGCCTACTTGCTCACCACAACAAATCACGAACTCCCACAATAATATAGTAACCAAAGGGTTTCTAACCCAACAATCCACTACTTCTGAGAAACTGTATACATTAATAGTTTGGTAATTCAGAGCGTTCTAATGACTCAACAAGAATATGTACAAACAAGTTTAAGGAAAGATACTTCTACAGAAATGGGAAGCAATGGTGAACTAATGCCTTGACTGCATGGTGTGGCCAGACCTCAACTAATCTGCAACCTGGGCAATTTAAAACCGAAGGGCCCAGGAAAAAGCATTTAATAAAAATGTTAGAGTGAGTGGACGAAAATAATTAGGGGTGGCTTCGGTACGATACCGACCACCTAGCCACCCTTACCATTACTGAACCGACCAAAGTTGGTTTTCAATTTTGCGAAACCGTTACCGAACCGCCTGCATCGATATACCGATTGTTTCGGTACCGAGTTCGTCGGTCGGTTTTAGTCGGAGACGGCTTCCAACCGATACTTTTGTTGGCTAGCCTGGAATGAACAGAGATGAAGTGTCACGACCCCAAACCCGAGACCAGTATTATAATGAAATATGGTACCCGAATTTGCGGCGTGACTAAAATTCTAACAGCAAAATAAAATAAATCAAATGAAACAAATATCTGAATAATGTTTCTATTTGAAAACAATATCGTTATTATTTTACAAAACCAGAGTTTAGCGGAATAAAAGACATTACATTTATTCAATTAAAATCACAGTAGGAAAACATTCGTTTATATGTTCATCCCGTTTTCCCCCAAGCTTCGTAACCTGAAAACAAGAAGGTGTAGCATCATGAGCAACACAGGCCCAATAAGTACAGCTTACATTCTTATATTAATGTATCTTATAAGACATCAAAATTGAACAACCAATCAAAAATGTACCAAGAACATTTTATATTGCTTTATACCAATTTTATTGAATATAATCCACATATATCAAGAATGTCTTTGACCCAAATGATTCAGTCTCAAATGTAATCGATTGATAATGCATCATTGGCGTATCACAATAACAATATATCACAAGTAGATATTGGTTATCTCTAAACAAAATACGCAACATAGCATATTATCAATATTTCACAATTTATACGATGTATATACATCATCACATAATCACAAATACATATTTCACAATTAAACATGTATTTTCTCTTCTCAGTGAATATTTTGGATTTAACTGGTCATAATTCCACGAAAACCGCATATCAAGGTTCATAATGTCAAGCATGAATAATAATCATAGATTCACATGCCAATAAGATATGACAAACAAATATTCATTTAATCAGAATATTAGATACTTCGCTTTTTAGTGACTCTCTTTCGGATTGAGATTTATTTACTGGTGACAAAACATAAGACCTGTAACTTAACAGGTTAAGCCGCAGCATACCCGGTCCTTAATACCGAGCATGTATACTCAAGGATCCTTAATACCCTAAAAGTATAATAGTGCACTATCTGAAGGGACATGAGCCCATAGCTAACTTCGAACGTCCATAGATCGTTCATACCAGTGACTCACTTAAGCTCGAGGATATACCGTCTCCCGGTGTCATAAATTATCAAACATAATTAGATCCACAAAATACAGTCTTTATTGAAGACAAGTTATAACTCGTAACATATATAGTTACACTCTTAATTCTTTCCACATAAATATATATATAACATGGACGAAAGACATAATTCGATAAACTCAAGTATTGAACAAGGTTCATCAATACACATAAAATTTATGTGAATAATCAAGGTAAGCAAGTTAAGCAAATAATGTCTCAAATACACACTTAACAATACTTCCATATGAATACATGCTAACATACATGTATTACTAAGTTGACATATCTGCTTAGTAAACAAAATAATCATTATGAGATTATAAATAATTATATGCAAATAAGCATAAACATATGTAAAACAATATATACATATGCACATACATGTAGAACATAAGTAATTGAACTTATGTAACAACAAGATTACTAATAACAAATTCAAGTAGAATATATAGCTAGAAATAAAGAACAAGCATTAAAGATAAATTATTGACAATATAAGGAATTCAAATTGTTATTAGTATTTTTAGTTCTTAAGTCCAAAACCATAGAAGTTCATCACCCATGTTCATGATTCTCCGATTAGAATCGTCAAACTTCAAAACTTGTTATATTGTCCATCACAAGTCTGAATTAATCAAGTGAATCCACCATTTTGAAGGGTTTTTCGTAAAGAATCCAATCGTATAGTCCAAATAAATAAGTCCACAATGTCTAAGTCCAGAAATCAAGATTTACCAAACAGTCCAGAAATAATTATACTCTATTGTAACCCTTTGTACTTAAATTATTTCGTTACTGTAAACCTGGAAATTAGTTGTGATATTCTCCAGATTAGAAGTTCAGGTTCTAAGCTTTGTTTTGATATAAAGATCATCAAATTTGATTAAGAAGTGAGTGAGATATGATCACTTGAAGTTATGAACAATTTGGAGGTTTTCCAGCGAGTATACTGGTTAAATACTTAGATTCAGAAAGTTATACCCGTTAGATGAGTATGACATTTGAACACGAGATAATAGACACAATATGGAACAACTTTGATGAAGAAGTCCAGATGGTAAAATGATCATAAATATGAGTTTAAAGCTCCCCAATTTGGCTGCCGGAATAATTCCAGAAAACAGGATTTAAGTTTTGTATAAAACTTATTCTTTTCTATTTCCTTCTTGATCATGCATTGTAATACCCCGAAAATTTCGATACTATTTTTATAAAATAGGTCGTGAAATTTGAAGTGAAATGGTGTGATTTCATATTTTTAGGGGTTTTCATCGTAAAACGATAATTACGGCGGTAATTATAAGTTACACAAGGTTAATTAAGGTAACTTTTTATCCGTTGAGAATTTGGGAAAACTTCCTTCATGAAAGTTGTAGAACTCGTCGAATCGAGTTCGTAGGAATTTGGTTCACCGAAAACGGACATCGTATGAAGGAGTTATGACCTTCGGAAGTTTGGAAAATTTTGTATAAATATTGGGTATTTTTCAGAAATTTCATTTTTGCCCGGATCTTTCCGGAAACTTCCGAAAAAGCTCCCAACGGACAGAATCTTCGGGCGGCGCGTGGCGGCGCGTCCGGACTCCGATGGCCACGATTCCGGTGGCGCCGGCTTCGTCTCCTCCCCCTCTTCATTTCCCGTGAAGGTACCTTCCCCAAATTCTTGACGGAAAGTTGTCAACCGGAGCCGACAGTTTCTGCCAAAAAGGGGAAGCTTTCCGGCGACGTTTCCGGCCACCTCCGGCGATGAGACCTGTTGGGTTTTGCTCCCCTCCTGCCCAGCAACCTCCCCATGGTGGTGGATCACGGCGGTACGGCCTAGATCGGCGGGAATGAAACTTTGCACTTTTTGGGATCAAAAACCCACCGACACCGATTCCGGCCACTTCCACTCCGATCCAGACCTCGAGGTAGTTATCAAACTTGTTGGGATTGTTGTGATCTACATTCTGGTAAAATTTGGTGTCAATCGGACCACCTTGACCGGCGGTCTGACCACCGCCGGCGGCGGCGCGTGGGCGGCGCGTCCGGCTGGTCCGGGAGCAGTTCTTTGCTCCGTTTGACTTGTTTCGTCGATACGAACAACTTTCGTGTTTTGACTTTTGTCAAATTCGGTCGTTTGACCGATGGTCAATTAACCCGATTAATCGGATCGTACGATTTACGATTCGAGAGATCCGACCGTTGGATGATCATGAAATTTGATCGTGGGGTTAATATTGAGATTATAAGCATGTTGGACCGTTGGATTATTGAAATTAGATCGTTTGATCAACGATCAATTATGCAATGATTATGGATCGTTAGATCCGTGATGATCCGACCGTTGGATCATCACCATTTTTGGATATGATGTTAGGATGCTAGAAATAAGCATGTTGGTGGATTTTGGAAGTTTCGGATTTTGTGTGGGACCCGTTGATGAATAGTAGACGTGGGACCCACGTTGACCGATGGTTGACTTTTGGTCAAATGGTCTCGATTAAATGTTCCGATGTCGTAGGAGACATTTGAGGAACATTTGGATTATTTTGGGAAATGTATTATGCTAATTGGATATTGCATAATCATAGGTGTTTACGAGAAGTGTAGCTCGTGCTTGTCGATTCCTGGTTACTATTTGAAGACGCAGCAGGAATTAGAGGTGAGTGAATCTCACGATATTTTATATATGAATATTAATTCATATTGTGTTGTTTGCGAAAATAAATAATTATATTTATTTAAATGATTTTGCGATATATAAATTAAATACAGTTTTAATTTGATATATCAGCATGTGTGATTTTGTGTTAAAACAATATTTGAAAGTATTCATTTTATTGTTTTAATTGGTGGATTTTGTGGGAACAATATTTCAAAAATTATGATATTGTGTTTGCCTACTCGAATGTTTTTGTAGCCAATGGGTGAAGGTTAGAGCTTTAGACTGTGTAGCCAATGGGTGAAGGTTAGAGCTCTAGACTGTGTAGCCAGTGGTGAAGGTTAGAGCTTTAGACTGTGTAGCCAGAAGGTGAAGGTTAGAGTTCTAGACTGTGTAGCCATGTATTCATTGAAAACAAAGATGAATACTTTATGTAATAAAGGAGAAGAAAAATGGTATTCTCGCTTTATCTTGATGTATTAAAAGGAGAAGAAAAATGGTATTCTCGCTTTTAATCATTTGAAGTTGATTGTGGTTTTGTGTGAGTATGATATGAATTTGCTTCTTAAATAATTGAAGCATTGATTTATTGAATTACAATTCTTGAACAATATTGAATTGTATTTTGAAGTTTTTACTTCTTTAAAAATTGAAGTAATTATTATTATGATTTACGATTCTTAAAAAGAAAGAATCATAATTTTGGGAAATGATTTTGGGGAAAGTTTATATTGTTTAATATTCTGAATTACCCTGGGATTAACATACACGTTTATGGGACGTGTGGGGTTAAAATACGTGGTATGGGGCGCGTAGGTTCAGTATATTTTATAATATGAATTTTCGGGATTTGAATTGTTTTTGAAAAGTATAAGTTACATATATTTGTTTAAAACAAACTATATATGTATATTTTTTGATAAACGGTTTAGGGTGAGTAAAACTGAGTTAACTCATACCAGCTTCGTAAGCTGACCGGGTTTGTTGATATAACCCGGTACACTATTCCACGGTGTAGGGGTTATACCTGCAGGTTAGGATAACCAGGAGTAATGCAAGGCTGCATACATTTTATTGGGTTATAAGACTTCCGCTATTTTATGCTTCGCACTCTGAAGATTTATTTATGTAATATTTTGATGTATCAATTTATTATATAAATATTTGGTATGTAATATTCGACTCTTGTTTTGAGTTTGAAATTACAATGTTGGGCATGGAGTTGGTGTTGTGTACTTGAATTAAAAAGAAAAAAATTCTAGTGCATATTTGTATTTGATATTCCATGTAGTCACGTTTCCGATTTGATTGTAATTAAGGGCAAAATGCCTTATTAATTGATTTGAAAATCGGGGCGTGACATGCATTTTGATAAATCTTAAAGATAAAAGACTATAAGGATGTATTATGTACTTACATGAATTTTCAAGGGTAGGAAGATGGCATCGAGATGAATCCATAGGATTTCGCGAATTTTAAATCGGAGTTATGGATCGTAAACAAACATTTTTCGGAGAAGGATTGGAGAGATTAAGCAAGAGAGATAAAGAGGAGCTAGAGAGAAGCAAGAGAAGTGAATTGGCAGAGAAAACAATGGCTGAACCATCCTATTTATAGAGTATGAGTATGGGAAATTACTTGACTCTTGGGATGATGAAGGAGATGTAATGTACAAACCATTTTCACACTTAAGGTTAATTAACCAAAATTACTTGACTCTTGGGATGATGAAGGAGTGTATTTGCTATGCTGAAAATAATTGAATCAGTATCTAGATTGATTTGATCAGATATACTAGATTTCTTAGATCAGTTCTAGAAGATTGAGATCAATGTTGGATCATGCTTCCATTACAAGCTTAATTCCATTTATTCTTGTGCTCTATGTATCTTGTAAAAATCATAACTAACTCTAGCAATATGATTTTCAGGTGATTCCAACTCTGAGTGTTTCTTTAAAATGCCTACTACAAAACATTAGAAGACCATATCTGCAAATAATAAACACATTGGTGCACTTTTTACGAAATAGGCAACTGCGTCAGATAAGCTTAAAAAAATAATAGGTTAAACTTTCGCTGACCATAACTCCTTCGTATGATATCAGAATTTAGCATGCCACATGTCTATGAACTCGTATTGACAAGCTCTACAACCTTCGTGAAGGAAGTCATCAGAGAATATTAACGGATAAGAAAGTCAACTTTTGACCCCTTGAAAATAAAATGTTTCGAGTCAATATTCGTTCCGAAATATTCTCACTTCATAAACTAGACAAGAAAACTATCATTTAATCCCCTAATTAATTTCAAGAATATTCAAGAAATTAAATATGAAGATTCGGGTTATTACATGAAGGCCTAGGAAAGAAGGAGAAGAAAGATCGAAGGAGAAGAAAAATCGAAGAAGAATGGAGATGAAAGAAAGAAGGAGAAAAAAGAAGAAGATGAGGATGAAGAGAATGAGGAAGAAGAAGAGAGAGATCTGCAGGAGGAGGAAGAAGAAGAGACGAAGGAGGAAGAAACAGAAAGAAGAGATGGAGATGAGAGAGAGGAAAGATGGGTGCGGTGCTGGAGAAAGAGAAAGAAAGAACCAGAAAGGAAAAGAAAAAAATGAAGAAAGAGAGAAGAGAGAGTTGGTGGAGAGAGAGAGAAGAAGTATAATTTTTAAATTTTATTAGTTTTATCGATAGGAGAGTAGTTAAATAAAACATGTTGTGTATATTATAATAAGGAAAACATATAGCCTAGTGGTTAAGGCTTGTGTTTGCACTTAGCAGGTTGTGGGTTCGATCCTTACACCTTGCAAAATTGAGGGGATATTTTGAAATTTCAAAATATCGGTCGGTTCGGTAGAAACCGAACCTCAGTGAGTGGGGAACCGTTGCCGAGCTGAGGAGGCAAGGTTCGGTTCGGTTAACCGAGCCGACAAAGTCGGTATACCGGAAAGTGGGCACAAATCGGTGACGGCTCGGTCGGTACCCGATACGGTTCGGTAAATCGGTCATTTTTGGCCACCCCTAAAAATAATATTATCAGAAAATAATTTTTACGCTTTCCCAAATTTTCTTATTAAACAGTGTGCATGCAATTATTTAAATCAAGAGCTCATAAATCATCAACTTCTATTCGATACAAACTTTGGGGAAATAGTGGGGAGGAGAGGTAATCACACCATATTAATCAATCAACGACTCTCAATCTCCTGTACGTATTCGCTCACCACAAAGGCAGATCGAATACTGGGCATCGGTGAGATTATCACAAAAGACAAGACATCACTTCGTCACAAAGACGGATGGGCACAAACAGTCAACATCTCTCAATCTCTCGAACGTATTCGCTCTGACAAAGGCAACACGAACACTGGGCACCGGTGAGCTTATCACAAAAGATAAGACATCACCTCGTCACAAAGACGGATGGGCATTGGAGACAACCGTCCCTCGCCACGAAGGTGGAAAAACGAGCATGCATCCAGCTACGGGTAACAGTATAGTGATAGAACAAATATAGGGAAATCACCGAAACCTCTCATGGAAAACATCGAAAATTCTCCCCAAAATCAACTTATAAAACATTGAGGCTTAATACGGAACTCATCACGAAGAAGATAGCTCGAAAGGAAAAAAATCATTTCCTCAAATATCCCTTTAAAACCATTAAGCCTCAAATAATAATTTCCCCGAATGTTCACAACCAATAATATCTCGAGCCTCAAGAATTCGAGAAAGTAACTCCGTAATATCAAAATCCATAAAAATCAAGTATCACACGCGGAAAGAATATCAAATTCATGCTCGAGATATATAGGAATAAATCATAAGACTCAAGAATTCAATAAATTCCACGTGGTCGAATCTTAAATCACATAATGAAAATTCCCGTAAAGAATCAATGTACAAGTCTCGAGCCAATATATTTAGAAGAATTAAAATCAGTTTACCTCCATGAGGTTTGGGTCAAAAATCATGTTAGTCCATGGGGTTTCAATTTCATCAGAAACACCCATGCACTCTCAATTTTAATCAACCGTGTCCATACTCACATCCTCCATCCAAATTGGACGTTAAATGCTAACGTGGACCTGCTGCTCTGCTTATGTGGGCCCGCCTGAAGGGTTAAATCCCCAATCTAGCCCTCACCCCACTTCAGTTAAAGAAAAAAAAAAAACCCTCACCCATCTCTCTCTCTCTCACGACTTCGACAGGGAAACCAAATCACCCACACATCCATCAAAGTCCACAGCTCTCAATTTCAGCTGTGCCCAGCTCACACAGCAACCGCCGGCGACCAATTCCAAGTACCTGCAATTGCAATTCAGCAGCTCCGATCACCACGTAGAACAACGCCAACGCAGCTCCAGTCAGCGTCTTGTCCAACACAGCTCTGCCGTGTCTTTGTTTCTTCCCCGTAGCTCTTCACCTCGAGCCCAACTCGAGCTAATTGTTTTAGCCCTGTGCCTTCAATCACGCCACCCACATACGCCCAGAACTACTATGGGAACCCATCACCGACGCCTGCAGGTCTCAGCACCTCCACCAAATAATCAGGCCACCCAAGCTTCACCGTGAAGCTTCAATCACCACCGCCGGCGTCTCCAATTCCCGATCCCGTGCCGAACTCGTCTCTGCCACACCAGCGCCGTTCGCGACGCCAAAAATGGACTAGTTTGCGTGGTTTGCCATGAGAGAGAGCGAGAGAGAGAAAGTGTGTGTGTGTGGTGATTAAGAGATTTGAAGAGGAGATCGAGCAGTGGTGACTTGGAATGTCGAAGCCGTCCAAGCCGAGCCACTTTAATTCCAACGGCTGAGGAGCTTGATGTCGCGGCGGCACGACCTGGGCAGTGCGGATTTGGTGATGGGTGCCAAGAATTGGGTGCCCAAAGTACTGTTTGTGCGTCGGGTTGTGAAATTGCAGGTAGTGGAGTGGGTTTGATCTTGCAAAAGAAAATTTGGAGTGAGTGAGAAATGGAATTTGCAGTCTGGATTGAGAGAGAGAGAGAGAGAGAGTTGGGTGAGGGTTTTTTTTTTTTTGACTGAAGAGGAGTGAGGTTTAGATTGGGGATTTAACGTCCAATTTGGACGGAGGGTGTAAGTGTGGACACAGTTGATTAAATTGAGAGTATATGGGTGTTTCTGATGAAATTGAAATTCCAAGGACTAACATGATTTTTGACCCAAACCTCAGGAGGGTAAACTGAATTTAATCCTATTTAAAAATAACAAAGTTTCGCTTAAGTAGGAAAAACTGTAAAACTGGAAATCAAAACGCAATAATTCAAATCCATGCTCCAGACTTATAATCATAAATCAAATATGCTAAACATGAATTTAATGTGAGAAAATAATTATTTCGAAATATAGAATTGCATGCTCATTTATTTTAAAAGAAAAGTCCACTCACAGATTTTTCAGCTAATCCTCAAGCGTAGCACAAATTCTCCTCGGTCGATGGCTCAACTCGTCCTCCTAAACAAAACGAATTACGCTAAATGATTAAGTTCACGACCGAGCGATTAATCAGAAAATTAACGAATTAATCCGTTTAGGTTTCCATCGGGAATTCGTGTTCCCATAAATCCAACTATAAATTTCGAAACCCAGGACATCTCAATATTTACTCTTCTATTCTTTGACACATTTAATTACCCAAAATACTCGGCGACACATCCAACGGTCGGATTGTTGCGGTTCGATAAGTAAAACGAACACAAATTTATAATTCGAACCACAAACCGTAATCATACTTTAACTAACCAAATGACCTTATTTCAACGATCCAACCGAACAACATCCTCCAAATAATTAACTTTATATCCCAACCAAAATCGGTGGTCATCCAACGGTCACACATTAATATAAATCGTAACTCGTACGAAAAATAATCCAAAAACAATTGAATTAAATCTCAAACTTCAGTAGCTTCCTACAAACCATATACTAACATGTCCGTAATGAAAAATACAAACTAACGGACTAAAACACATCACCATTGGAGGCCGAACGCGCCGTCACATCCCACGCGCAGCCCGATCAACCATCGCCGATGGTCACCACAATGCACATCTAGGCATAAGGATCAACTTTTATGCCAGCCATGAAGTCTAATTCGAAGTGGATTGGCCGGAATCGGCCTCGAAAGCTTCGGGTGACCGGAACTTTGACCGTTTGATTCTCCCCCTCCAGCATCCAATGGGGGTGAGGCCGGTGGCTATGGGTTCGTGGTGAGGAGGGCTTCAAAGCCTAGTGAGTGGTCTCAGCCGAATCGGTCGGAATCGGCGCCGGCAAGGACGTAAAGGTTCGGCAGTTTTGCGATTTTCGGGTAGTTTTCGACTTGTGATTTCTCCTCCTATAGCTAGGTTCGTGGAATATAATAGGTATTGGATTGAAGAGGAGGAGGAGATGAAGAAAGTAGGACCAGTTTCACTGCCTGAGGTGGCCAGACGGCCGAGAAACGGCCGGAGGAAAACCAGCAGTCCCAAGGGGAAAGGAACGCGGAGAGGACGCGGGGGAAAAGAAGAATCCAGAAAAAGAAAGAAAGGAAGGAAAGAAAAAGGAAATAAAAGAAAGGAGAAAAAGAAAAAGAAAAAGAAAAGAAAACCAAATGGGAACTTCCGATTTCGGAAAGTTTCCAAAAATAGAACTTCCCAAAGACAAAGATCTCGCTTGCATTAGTAAAAACTTTTTGCTACAAACTACGACTAAAGTGTACTTCCGAAGTTAAAAACTTCCTCGAATAAACATAAATTCCAAATAAATTTATTTAATATCTTTCTTTGGATACGGGTCGTTCCAACTTAAAACCAACATTGTCCTCAATGTTGTGAGGTATTTAAAAATGAAATTCAAGTTGGTGAAAGTGAGGAAGTGAAGTCGAGTGAATGCACAAAAACAAGAAAGAGCAAGCGGACAATAGAGATAAGAAAACTCCCTTATAGACGACTCCCTAAGTAGCCGAGAAACCACAAATAGACACCAACTTCAGGGCACAAGACCCTGACTTCAAAACGTTTGCTCCTTGGGTGCCAAAGTGAATTAGTGCTAATCAAAGTGTGTTTGCATTGGGATCATTCAAAACCAAGGGAAATCAGTAACACAACATCGACCTTCTCCCAAAGATTTAGGCATAGCTCTAAGAATAGACATCCAAATTGAGTGATACTAGTGGCATTAGACTCAAAGAGATTTAGTTTGGATACTGGAAACTCAAAAATAACCTTCTGGAAATGGAATGAGGAACCAGTCAAAGTGACCATCCAGAAAGTCAAAATGCAATGAGTACTCCTCCTTTAGACACACAGTGAAGAAGATCCAACAGTCTTTTTAGAGAAAAATGTAAACTGGGAACAGAAGACTCATAGAAATAGCTACGCAAACTAATTTCAGTGTATTCCAACGGTTAGATGTAGAGAAAACTGCCTCTACACTTACTGGTTTGCCCAGGCCTCTCTTGGACAAATGCGAATCAACACTTCCAGGGTTTCTTCCTCCAAGACTCCTATCCATAACACCTCCCAACCTTCCTTGATTCTTTTATTCATTACTAAATAATATGAACACAAATAATTTTTTCTCCAAATGGGGTTGCCTCCCCACAAGCGCTTCGGTTTATAGACCTACAAACCGGTCTTGGTTCCATCTTGTAATATCATGGTGGCTCAAAGAAAAACTTCTTTCCACTCATTGTATTGCTTGTCTCACCGTCTCCATGGCTTTCCACAAAGCAACACTTTACTCCATTGAAAATCGATGTTGGAGATGGTGGCCAAGAGTACTTCTTCTTTTTAATCTCACCAACCATTTCTCTAATGGCCTTGATTTTCACCTTTTGTGCTTCATTCATAGGAGGAGTCTTCTTTGTAGTTCCTTTAAGGAATGGATCATTCCCAAGTATGTCATCATGAGACCAAGGTGGTGGCGTTGTATGCTCAATAGAAGGAAGATTGTCATGCCCGCAAATTGGTGAGTAGCGATCTTGAGCACGAAGTGTCGGTGTCGGTGGGTTCAAAGGACCAAAAATCCTCTCACTTTTAGCACTATTCCCCTTCACCAAGTTTATAGCAAACACCTTCTCCATCAACTACCTCCGGTGCATGTATGGGCTTGAACATTTCAAACTTCACATTCTCACCCAACACCTTGAGACTAATGATGCCCTTAAGAACATTAATCTTCACACTCGTCGTTAACAGGACCCGCCCCAAAATCGACCCTAGAATCTATGGTGGCCATGTGGGGCCCACTCAAGGGAAATTTCTACCTAAAAATTTGGCATAACCTCCCCTAAAATGGATTACCCAAAACCTGCAATTGCCAACACTTCTAAAATAATCCAACAAACCCACCAAACTTCTGAGCCTGCTTGCTCGCCACAACAAACACAAACTTCCACAAGAACGAAATAAACAAGGGGTCACTGACCCAAAATTTAAATCTTCTGAATTCAAATTCAACAGAAGTTCGGTAAATCATAGCATATTAATTATCCAACTAGATTTTTCCTACATACAAATTTAAGAAAAGAGTCTAAGGAAAAGGGAAGCAATGGTGAACTAATGCCTCGACTGCGTGGTGTGGCCCGACCTCAACTTATCTGCAACCTGGGCAAGTAAAAACGAAGGGCCCAAGGAAAAACATTTAGAAAAGACGTTAGAGTAAGTGGACAAAACATAAATTTTCGGAAAATAAAATTTATGTTTTCCCATTTATTACTTATTAAATAAATAGTATGCATACAAATCATTTAAGTAAGGAAGATAAATTCATAAATCTTATGTTCCGATAAGGACGTAGGGGAAAAAGATTGGGGAGAAGAAGATCTCACCATACAAGACTAACCAATACTCTCCCGTACGTATGCTCTCGCGACGGAGGCAAAGTGGACACCGGGCATCGGTGAGCTTATCACAAAGATAAGACTCACCTCGTCACACAGACGGAAGACTCCGGGGACACACCCCTCGCCACGAAGGCTGAAAAACAAGCATGCATGTAGCTAAGGGTAACAGTATGGTGCTAAAATCAAATACATAAAATTATCGAAGACTATCCCCAATATCAGCTCATAAACAAGGAGGCTTAATACAAACACTCTCTTCATGAAGGAAAATATAATGTGGAAGAATTATCAATCCCTCAAATAACCAAATAAAATCTGCCAAGCCTCAATTAATGAAATCCCCCGAAGATTATCAGCTCAAATGCTCGCAAAAAATATTATTTTGAGCCTCAATAAAATCCGAGAAAGAAAGAAATTTTCGCATAATTAAAATCCATAAATTCAAATATCACATGCGGAAAATAAAACTCATGCTCGAGATATATAAGTATAAATCATGAGTCTCAAACAGTTCATAACAAATATGAAAATAATTTCTCGCAGAACGAATCATTAATCTCATAGTGGAAAATCCTCGTAAAAGCATCATAGTCCAAGTCTCAAGCCAATATTTTAGAAATAGTAAAGTTTCGCAAAAGTAGAAAAACTATAAAGCTGGAAGTCGAAGTAAGAGAATCCAAATCCATGCTCAAGACTTATAATCATAAATCACTTATGATAAACGAAAATCTAATACGAGAAAACAATTATTTTGAAATATAGAATTGCATGCACATTTGTTTTAAAAATAAATTCCACTCACAGATCTTCGCTAAGCCTCACGCCTTAGCACAAACTTCCTCGGTCGATAGCTCGACTCGTCCCCCTGAACAAAACGAATTACGCTAAAGGGTTAATTCGACGAATGAGCGATTACTTAGAAAAATTAACGAATTAACTCGATTAGGGTTTCCATCAGGAATTCTCATTTCCCTAATTCCAACAACGAAATCTGAAACCCAAATTCTTCAAATATCCAACATCTTAACAATTTTAACTTATAAATTCCAACTTGCCGAAATTCCAACTTGCCGAAATTCCACCATCGGATTATCATGGTTCGAAAACTCGAACAATGTAACTATTTTAATCGGCCTTAAATTCCAAACACCACAATTCACCACATATAATATATCAAAACGATCGTAACGAAGAATGTAAGCTAACTAAGAAAATAAATCCGAAAATAGATGTCGGACGCACCGCCTTGCGTTGCCGCAAGCGGCTGCGCGTGAGTCCTACACGCCGCCAACCCAAACTCAAATCCAACACGATCCAAACCGTTGATCTTGTAGAATACATCAAGGGGAACAAGTTTTATACCTGACACGAAGTCCGGATTGGCTTGGACCGGCCGGATCTAGTTGAAAAAGTTCTGAAAACAGTAAAACTTCAAACCTCTGATCCACCGTCGTCCGGCGTTGCCTTAAGGTGAGACCGGTGGCGATAGCCTCGCCGTGGGAATGGCTTCCAAGCCCAGCAAGTGGTTTGGTCCAATTTGGTCGGAAATTGAGATCGGAGTTAAGGGTATTTTGGCCGAAAATTAGGTTTTTCCCTCCTTATTTTCTCCTCCTACACTAAGATTCGATCAAAGTAATTGTTATAGAGTTGAAGAGGGTAGAGGGGTGAACAAAATGGGACAAATTTTAGATCTTGAGGTGGCCAGAGCTGCGAGTTATTGGCCGGCAAAGTGCCGGCTGTGGCACTGTCAGGGAGAGAGAGAGAACACGGGAAAGAGACAGAGAAGGGAAGGCTGAAAAAAAAAATGGAAACTTTCTCAAAGGGTAAGTTTCCCAAAATATCCTTGCACAAATAGTAACATCTTGCATAACTCATAACTCTCTCATACGAAGTCCAATTTTTACGTACTTCGTGTCTACGAGCTCAGTTTAACACGCTCTATAACTCTCGAGAAGAAAATTTTCTTAAATTTCAAACAAGACACAAAGTCAACTTAATGACCACTAAACGCACTTCCAAAAATAAAAACCTTCTCGAATTAACATAAATTCCACATAAAATTTATTTATTAACTTAGTTTAGATACAGGTCGTTACAGTCTTCCCCCCCCCCCCTTAAGAATTTCGTCCTCGAAATTCAAACCTGTGAAAAGAAGAGGTGGGGGTACGGTTCTCGCATCGGTTCTTCGGGTTTCCAAGTAACTTCTACAATACTAAGAATCCTCGAAAGTACCTTCACTAAAGAAAAAGTCTTACTTCGAATAACTTGCTCCTTCCGGTCTAATATCTGCATCGACTCTTCCACATAAACCAAGTCTTCTCTCAAAATAATAGGTTGTGAGTCGATGACGTGGGAAAGATCTAATAGGTACTTGCAGAGCATAGACATACGGAACACGTCAAGAACTTGAGAAAACTCTCGTGCTGAATCCCAAACGATAAGCCATAACACCAACTCTTTCTATAATGACAAAAGGACCCAATCCTCGGACTGAGCTTCCCATGCTTGCCAAAACGTACAACACTTTTCCAAAGAGACATCTTCAAGAATACCCAAACATCGACATGAAATTTAAGATCCTTCCTACGATTGTCTGCATAACTTCTTGCGTACTCCGAGCTATCTTGAGTATTCCTCTGATTAACTTAACCTTATCAGTTGTCATCTGGCTTATCAGTTGGAGTATGATGTGACCAGAGTGAAAGAATCTCAGTGCGGCCTCTTCCCCAAGCAACCGTTGTCACGTAACACTGTCGAGTGATCTCTTGGTCCCCTCGGATGATCGTTGTACCGCCAGGTATGGGTAGCTTCTTAAGGAGCATGTGACCTGCTATAATGCACTTAAGTTGCCATAGCGCCGGTCAACCAAGTATTGCATTATAAGAAGAGGGGCAGTCGACAACAATAAACTCGGTATCCAGTTGTGCACACATGGGGTGAGTCCCAAGCACTAAGTTAATTGAATCTGACCCTAAGGGTTGGGTGATATCCCCGGAGAAGCTGAGGAGGGGCTCATGATCCTGTACGAGTTTTGATCTATGTTGCTTGAGTTGTTTATAGGCTGGGTGAAACAGGACTTTGACGGCGGACCCGCTGTCTATAAGTACGTACTCGAGAATGTTGTACTGACCGACTTGAGCTGTTATAAGGAATGGCTTAGCATGTGGTTGCTGTAGTGTGCCTTCCTCCGATTCATCGAAAGTGATCGGTGTCCAACCTGTCTTTCGTATGACAGAGGTCTTGTAAATGTGAATATTGAACACCTCTGACCCATGTCTTCCACGAGTACATCTTTTCTTGGAATGCTGACACATTTGACCGACCCTTGCTCCTATTTCAATTGTGTTTATTTGGCCTTGAACCTGTTGTACGAGGTTGACTAGTTGTGTCTGTCGTTGAGGGCGGTACTGGTTGAGTTTCCCGTCTCTCAAGAGGGACTCGATCATGTGTTTGAGGGCGATGCAGACATTGGTGTTGTGACCTCCATCGTCATGATATTTGCAAAATTTGCCAGTGTTCCTCAACTTGGTGTTTAGGAATTTTCTAGGGGGGGCCTGGAATAACGTCTTTGCACTGGTCCCAAATTTTCTCATAGGAAACAGTTAGGACTGTAAAGATGATATATCTGATGATTGAGTGGGTGACCTATATGGTTTTGTGGTAGCTCGATTGCTCTTTCCCTTGCGATCAGGGCCATTGTGTGAAGTGCCCTTGTCTTTTACACTCGAATAGCTAGATCGAGAGTCGGGCTGCGAGTCCTTCTTGTCGTGTGTCAACAAAGGAGGGTGAAGTATAGGTGGGGGTTTAGGGGTGGTGTCGGAGATGCTCTGATAAGTGTCATACTCGGCCTGGGCATGGCGGACTGGGACAACCATGAGTCTATCATAGTCGGCTGGGGGACTGGTGATTTGTATGTTATTTACATACAAATTAGGCCCTTAATCACCATGATAATGTTAATCCAATAGTTGTTTAGTGTCTCTAATCCTTGTTTTGCACTATTGTAGGAAACATGAGCATTAGATTGATATCGGGAGCAAAATGACACGTTTTAGAGCTTTTAGTGGATTTTCGACAAGAAGACGAAAAGTCAACCTGAAGACCGATGGTCAACTCGTGGCCAACCTCGACTTTAGAGCGTCAAAGTGTCAAATACGAAGTCTCGGAAGATGAGCACAAGAGAATTCCGGAGGATTGCCAAAGAAACCGCAAATTCAAGAAAAGTCAACTTTGGTCAACTCCGAGGATCAAGGTCAAAGTCAAGGACGAAGTCAACCCTGTGACTCACCACTAGAGGTCCAAAAGTCAGCAATGACTATGCTAGATACCATGAGGTCACCCATTGATTATTCCTACCTTTTGTTCCCATGTGCTTTTACCCCCTTATCCTTCATTTACTTTATCTAACCATTAGATATTTCCCTAGTTATTCCTAGCCCTACATTCCTTGTCTCTCTCCTATATAAAGCTAGTTCTTTTTCATTTAGGTCATCTTTCAGCTAGCCACTTTCACCCATCACTCTCCACCTTCCCTTTCTTCCTCTCCATTTTTCCCTTTAGATTTCCTCTCTGCCTACCAGTCGACCGGTCGATGCAGACCAATTGACTGGTCGAACAGTGACGGTTTACCTCATTTCACCACCTTCCTCACCTCATTTCCTTTTCCACCCTTCATCAAACTTGCTCTACACAACGTCCACTACAACATCCACTCATTGGCTGCTGGGGATCCTTACCAATTCATCAAGTCCATCATCAAAGGCCAAGGAGAAGCAAGAGAGCCATTTATTAAGAACTCCTCATCCTTACTCTCTCTTCTACTTATGTTTAAAGCTTTAATATATAATTTGATGATGTATACTTTGATGATTAGTGAGTAGTTACCTTGTTGGAGATTAGGGTTGTGTGCCCTAGTCCAATGTGACTATGTGATGGTTTGATTGATGTATAAATGCCTTTGTGTTTCATGAATATGTGTATTGTCTATTCTAATATATGTTGGATGTGTATTTGAGGGATTAGCCACTCTTTGGTATGCATTTGATCCATCTTGTATGAGTGTGTATGGTTTGGCCACTTTACTCTTCTCTAGGCAATGGGCATTATGTATGATGAACATGTCTAACTCTTGAATAATTCTTAATTCATATGCTCTTTACTCCTCCTTTCTTTCTCCCCCTTCGCAAAGAGTTCTAATGACCCTAATAAGGCACTAGAATACCTTAGAAAGAATCCATTCCATATCGATAATATCGGTGGAGTGAAACATTGTTCATGAGTTTTCTTGTTTGAGTTCCTATGTTTCGGTGTGTTATGCCTCTTAAGCACTTTAGGGGATTTGGTATTAGGTAACATAGAGAAATCCCCTATGACACCTAGAGAGTTTGAATGGCCTAAAATAGGGCATTTGAATACCTTAGGAAACACGGTCTTAGATCCATAATATGTGATCACATTGGCATGATTTCGTTGTTAGAGCATTGCTTGTTGCATTAGATTTGGGGTTGACCCGAAACCCCAACACTTATCTTTACTTTGCACACATTTTCTCTTTACATTACTTGCATTACTTGTTTGCTTGTCTTTTCATTCCATCATTGCTTTACTAAACAAACACCTCTACAGACACACATTGTCAAATACACGCACTCACCCACTCTTTCCATCTCTCGTCACTTCATCATAGCTAGAGCACCTAGATTGCATATACTACCTAGGTGTCTAAGGGCCACCAATCCCCGTGGACACGGTGTACGTAAGAATTGGACTTAGCATACTCACTAAGCAATTACACATAATTACTAAAGGATGATATAATCGGAGATTGCATGTAGAATCTAGTCCTGTGTTTATAAGGATATTGTATCTAGATCCTTACTTATTTGGGAACTTAATATACTTGCAAATCAAGTAAGTATATTGGTATGTGATCTATAGAGATTATTACTTATGTGATTAGGATACTTTTATGGGAAGGATCCTAAGTCACATCCTCTATATATAGTTTAGGTCCCTGCATTCTCTAGACACGAGTTATTAAGTCACTTGCCCCATTGTGAGATACTCGGACTTAGAGCTCTTGCAGAAGACCAAACTAGTTATTAATGGCGTTTGATTCCTACTCTGCATCCGATAAGTTATATACTTATTCTTATAGTTGTTCTAGCATGCCTATAGTTATATGTGTTTATATATTTTGTGATTGTGTATATTAGTAATCCTTAAGTTTTAGATTACATGTGGTATCAGAGCCTCTTTCACAAAATTATAAACCACTTCGGTAAAATTGCATGCTAGGGTTTATTTCTTATAATTTTGATTTTATGCAAACGTTTTAAAAAAAAAATAAAAAAAACGAACAGCAGGCTTATGCCTACCTATTGTTTTCGGACCTGGATTGCAAACCTTCAGAGCCCAAGGCCCATACCCATTTTACTTAAATAAAAAAAATAATAAAAAAAAGGCGGAGAATGAAAAAAAAAAATTTGACCGTTGTTCTTTTCAATGATCACTTCTCGTTCTCTTCTGGGCGTGAGTCTTCTGGCTATCGACTCAATCCCAATTCGAGATTCTTGATTTTGGGCACAACAACCACACTATTGTTTGCAATTTGGGATCAGACCAGTTCGTACTACATGGCTGCATATCAATTTTTGCTTCCGCCTACAGTTCTTTTATAGCCAAACGGAGATTTGCTCAAGTTAATTTCTATGCTCAAATCTCGTTTTCTAATTCCAGTACTGATAATCTTGTTTGTAAAGTTGCTTGATTAGATAATAATCTATTATTTAGTTGATAATGAAACTTGTTTTGGGTATTGTCGATATCTGCAACTACATGTCTCTGCAGGATTTGCAATTGATTGTTCTTAGTTCTTAAAAGGGGAAGAAAGTTTATCCTCTTTACTTCAATTCCTCAAGAGGGGAAGAGTTTTTTGTCCTTTTTTCTTTAGTTCTTTAAAAGGGGTAGAAAATCATTAGTTCAAACTTCAAAGCTAGAAGTTCCATGAATAATCAATTCTGATATTGTTGTAGTTATTTTGCTATTATATAATGATCTTAATGATAAATGGTTTAAAATACTATCATGAAATAACCATGATTGCTGAAGATACTCTTCTGTTGCTTCGATATATGATTTCTACGTTTGTTTTGCTTCGGCTAACTTTTGCCATGCAATAAAGATCGAAGCTTGCTAAGGTGCGTTTACACAAACCTTGTTTATTGATTTCGGTTGTTAATTCTGCATCTGAGTTGCGTGTTTAGATGATAATTCATTATTTGGTATGATTGTAGAACTTGTTTTATGATATGTGATGAATATTGTCTATATGTATCTATGCAAGATTACAACTAATTACGTGTTGCTTGTATTAGTAAATAACAACTCAAGACTCTCTGTCTCTCCCAATAATTTTGTTGTTTACAATGGATAAGCAACCAGTTGGTGTTTTCAATACTTGAAAAACTTAAGTAATCGACTGGATTTTTGGTTTGAGATTTACTGGAAGGGTTAAGGGACATGGTGCACATAGCATCCTCTTTTAGCAATTTCAGTAGGTCATTGATATTAAACAAACCAAAGCTTGTATCTTGTGTTTTAGGACTATGACTGTATCTTCCATAGAAGGGTATTCTCTTTACATAGTCTTAAGACACAAGGATAACACATTACAGGTTAAGTAAAACAAATCAAGATTCTTGGGTCTCTTCTTCTGCCATATAGGTGATGATTGACTCTTGGATACCATGTTTTATGTAATTTGGTTTTGTGATTCAGTATTAAGTTATGCCATGTCTTCTGCTCATATGTGATGCTTGGCATGTTTACAAAAAATCTTAATTTTGGGGGCTTAATGCAATTTTTCAGTTTCGTATATTGTATTGTTTGATATTGTTGATTGTTATTGCTCAATTTGGTTATTGTTTGTTGTCGATGTTTTCTGTGATTGCTTGATTGTTAAAAACTTATTCATAAAAATTAACAGAAAACTGAAAACACTTACCTTGAGCAAACAAAATTTAATCAACAATTTATCCTTTTACTCAAACTAGCTTTCACAAAATTTGTAATGCTTTCTTAGGTTTCCTACTTTAGATGCCTAGGATCAGTGGGAGTATTGTAATTCAATTTTGTTTTCGGTTTGTACATTTCAAGTTTCTTTGTTTCTGGAACTTGAGAAATTTTATAATGACTTTTGATTTCATTATTTCCAGTTCAATAAAATCCATGGTATTATTTTCAGTTATGTTTTTGATACAGTTATGGTGTTTATGTTATTAATGCACTACTGATTTTATTTGCAAATAGCTATTTGTCTTTTGATGGATGGATTAAGTTGATTTACATCAACGTTTCAGTACAGTTTTCAGAAGCAAACACATTAAGAAATAATCCATTCCAGTTCCAGTTGTGTTTGAGATTTTGATAGTCAAAATCCTTTTGTTTAGACCATATACACATGCTCTACAACCATATTAGATACATATAGCTTGTGTATGATTTCTTTCGTATCAATTGAGCTTCTGTGAATTATAGGAACTGATTTAGTAGTCTTGGAGTGATATGTTAATGTTAACAGACTCTTTCCTTGGCTCTAGTTAGCTACTGTAATTTGACTAAGCTTGTATTAAGTTTGATTCTTTTATAATCTCATGTGCACACTTCAGCGATTGTTTCATTGATCTTAGTTATCTGTGGTTGATTGAGTAATGCTAGTCCAAGTGGGAGAATGTAAGAATTGGACTTAGCATACTCACTAAGCAACTACACATAATTACTTAAGAATGATATAATCGGAGATTGCATGTAGAATCTAGTCTTGTGTTTATAAGGATATATATTGTATCTAGATCCTTACTTATTTGGGAACTTAATATACTTGTAAATCAAGTAAGTATATTGGAACGTGATCTATAGAGATTATTACTTATGTGATTAGGATACTTTTATGGGAAGGATCCTAAGTCACATCCTCTATATATAGTTTAGGTCCCTGCATTCTCTAGACACGAGTTATTGAGTCACTTGCCCCATTGTGAGATACTCGGACTTAGAGCTCTCGCAGAAGACCAAACTAGTTACTAATGGCGTTTGATTCCTACTATGTATCCGGTAAGTTATATACTTATTCTTATAGTTGTTCTAGCATGCCTATAGTTATATGTGTTTATATATTTTGTGATTGTGTATATGAGTAATCCTTAAGTTTTAGATTACACACGACAATCCCCCGGTCTTAATATCTACACTACTTTTTTGCGTTCGTTAACTAGCGTTGAGCTCATACAAGAAAGTGCCCCTCTGTAATCCTTGCTTGAAAGCGGCATATGCTAGAGACTTGTCAAGGTCTCGGCAGCGTGTAGTGGTTGGCTGCCATCAATTGACAAAGTCTTTGAGGGTTTCACTCTCCCCCTGGAGTACCTTGAAGAGTTGTGTGGTGGTGTGATATCCGTTGGTGCGTAGAATGAAACGCGAGGCGAACGTGTCACACAGATGAACGAATGAGCCAATAGAGTTAGGCTTAAGATAAAAAAAAACCAGCTAAGGGCCTCACCCCTGAGGGTTTCTTGGAATGCGTAATTTGTACCTATTGTACATACAAAATGTGTCTCTAACTACTTGAATAATGCTTCTCAAAGAGCGAGATAATATCATTAATGTGTGTTTGTATGATTTTTAGGTTGAATAAGTGAGCGGGAGTAATTTGGAGCAAAAGGACGCGATTTTAGAGCTTTTAGAGTGTTTCCGAGAAAAGGATGAAAAGTCAACCGGTTGACCCAAAAGTCAACTCGTGGTCAACCTTGACGTTATGATGTCAAGATGGAGAAAGTCAATTCTCGGAGGTGGAGCACATAGAGTCGGAGTATGGAGCATTAGAGGAGCAAAAGTCAAAGGGTTAATCCGAGAAGTCAACTTGGTCAACCAAAAAGTCAACTCTGAGGCATGGAAGTAAAGGTCAACCCTTGGAAAGTCAAAAATCAGATTTGTCATGTGCTCTTTGCCTATTTTCGTTCTTGCCCCTATAGCCTCTTCATTATTACATCTTTTATTTCCTTTGCTAACTCATTAATGAAGGGCAAGCTACTCTTTTCCTCTTTATTTTCTTTTAATCTTGGCCCTCCAACATAACTTCCTCTCCAAGAACAAAACTAGGCCATCAAAATAGGGACCACATATGCCCCAAATCAGCCCCTTGGCTGCCATACCCGAATTTCCACACCAAAACCCTAATTTCTCTCTTCCTTTCCCCCATTCACCCTTCCATGGGTGAGTTAACTCATTGGGTAGACTCACCCATGTCTATTTCTACCATTTTCACTTAATTTCAATGTGTGACAAGACTCGGCAACCGAGTAGCTTTTTCCTACAACAATCGAGGTGAAATTATCCATATGAATGTATAGGTCGGTGGTACCGTTGTATCGATCAATTTTCAAGGATTTGTTTCCACTCGGCCGTACAGCCTGGAGGATTGCATATGTGAAAGGACCCGGGCGTTCTTGGAAACCGGCAGTTGTTATTCGTTGAGCGTTCAGTCCTTCTGCCTTCTTGATTCGGTTCTCAAGTTGTTCGATAGATAGTCTGAGTTGGAGAAGTAGGTGTTGTGAGGCAGGAGTATCAACAATATGTGTGGGATCGACTGCACGAATCAATGGTGGTGAGGTCCCTTGTTGTGTAGGGAGGGGGGGTTTAAGTTGATAGGTATTTGTATGATATTTGGATTGGATGGGGCTGACAAGGGAGTATGATCAACAGAGGAGGAGGGTAATTGGGTATTGGTGTTTGTGTCCCCTGGAGTGAAGAACTGTGTTTCTCGCACTTGGGCAAGCTCTTTGTTTCGGGCCTCGAGTTCCTCACATCTTGCGAGAGCCGCAAGCATTTGATCGTGCTCTTGTCGTTGAGTCTCGCGCAAATCTACGAGATCCCTTTTCATGATGTCCGCCATGGCCTCGAAGTCAGACAATCGAGGTGTGTCATGAGTGACTTCATCAGTGACAGTGGTCGCAGAAGTAGGGGTGTCAAATTGTAGGACTCGGGAAACGTCCTGAACATTAGTATCGGGGGTGTCGTCATTTGGGTTAGTCATGATATAGAGTCGTGGGAGACTTTACTCGTGTAGCCCACATACGGTGCCAAATGTTTCAGTCGAGTTTTTCGGGGTTGACTGAGGTACGAAGTATCTAATGACAAGATGATATCTGACGAAGGGTATAGTCGGGACCTGAAATACAACACGAGAGTTGGACTGGGTTGACCAACCTTTACTCCTCCGAAGATTAAATCAGGAATAGTATTGACTTTGATAGAGTAACGGTAGTTAAAGAAGTAATTGCGTACCATTAATGAGGAATAAATGTCGTTTATATAGGAGAACCGGAGGGGTTCTCTCAGCATGTTTTCGATGTGAGACTTATATGTTGACTTGGGCATATAAGTATAGTTTAGCAAAGTACATTGAGGCATCGGTTAGGTTAGTCTCGAGTGAGGCATGGCCTAGTCATGACTCGGGAAGTGGAGCCTGGGTCCACGGCTGCTTGCCGGGCTCATGGCCAAGGTCTATGTTTGTAACGACCCGAACCAAGATTTACTATTACGCTTGTGGCGGCGCGTGGCGGCGCGTCCGACCTCCATTTGTGGTGTCTTTTGGTCCAGTAGCTCGTGTTCTTCGTTACGAACTTAACGGTATTTGGTTTGTAGGGAATTGTTGAGGTTTGAGAATTTACTCGGTTAATTTCGGTTCGTAATCGAACGGTTCCCGTTCTAGATTAATGTGTAACCGTCGGATGGTTACCAAATTTGGTTAGGATGTTGAGATATTAATTTAGAGGATGTTCTGCGGTTGGATCATTGAAATTAGATCTTGTGGTTAATTAAAGTATGATTACGGTTTGTGGTATCGAACCGCGACAATCCGACATTTGGAAATGTCGCCAAGTATTTTGGATAATTAATTGTGTCGAAGAGTAGGTATTGAGAAGTCTCGGGTTTCGGAATTTATAGTTGGATTTGGGGAAACACGAATTCCCGATGGAAACCCTAATCGGTTTAATTAGTTAATTTTCGGAATAATCGCTTGGTCGTGAAATTAATCTTTTAGCGTATTTCACTTTGTTCAGGAGGACAAGTTGAGCCATCGACCGAGGAGAATTTGTGCTACGCTTCAGGGTTAGCCGAAAATCAGTGAGTGGACTTTTGTTTTAAAATATACGTGCATGCAATTCCACTTTTCAAAATAATTATTTCCTATACTAAATTCTTATTTATCATATATGATTTGTGATTATAAGTCTCGAGTTTGGATTTGGATTATCGCCTTTCGACTTTCGGTTTTACAGTTTTTCCAACTCGTGCAAAACTTTATTGTTTTCAAAATATTAACTCGAGACTTGGCCTATGAACCTTTACGAGGATTTTTCTTATCCTAGTGAGATTTATGATTCATTATTTGAGAATTATTTCATACTTTGTTATAAACTGTGGAGTTTCATGATTTATTTGCATATCTCGAGCACAACTGTTATCCTCCATACTCGATATTTGAACTTATGGATTTTAATTATATGGATTCTGATGTTACGAAATTTATTTATGCGGGAATACCTTCTTTCCCGGAGTTCCATTGAGGCTCGAGATAAATGTTGCTAGCATTTGAGACTTTCTACTATATGAGGATATTTTTGGGGAAATGTATTATTTGAGGCTTAGTAATTTTAATTGGATATTCGAGGAATTGATTTCCCTTCCGAGCCATTTTTCCTTCATGATGAGTTTCGTACTAAGCCTCAGTGTTTTATGATTTGATTTTGGGGAGAGTTTTCGATGTTTTCTATGAGAGGTTTCAGTGATTTTCCTATATGTGATTTATCACCATACTGTTACCCTTAGCTGCATGCATGCTTGTTTTTCCGCCTTCGTGGCGAGGGGATGGAGTCCCCGGAGCCCATCCGTCTGTGTGACGAGGTGATGACTTATCTGTGGTGATAAGCTCACCGATGCCCTGTGTTCGGCTTGCCTTTGTGGCGAGCGAATACGTACGAGAGATAGGGAGACGTTGATTGTTAGTATGGTGTGATTACCTCTCCTCCCCACCATTTCCCCAACATTTTTATCGATCAGAAATTTATGATTTTCAAGCTCATAATTTAAATAATTGCATGCACACTGTTTATTAAGAAAATTGGGAAATGCATAAATATTACTTTTTCTATAATATTAATTTTGTCCACTCACTCTAACATTTTTTATTAAATGCTTTCCCCTGGGCCTTTCGGTTTAAATTTTGCCCAGGTTGCAGATTAGTGAGGTCGGGCCACGTTTCGCAGTCGAGGCATTTGTTTACCTTCGCTTCCCTCCTTGGTAGACTATTCATTTAATCTTGTTTTTACTGAAAATCCTGTGGTGTCACTAGTATGCTCTGTTTTACCGAATATTGTTGTGGTGGACGTTTGTATTTATGGTGAGCAAGCACGCTCAGGAGTTCGGTTGGTTGTTGGATTATTTTAGAAGTGTTGGAAATGTGAAAGTGCAGGTTTTGGGTAGTCCATTTTAAGGGAGGTTATGCCGGATTTTTCGGTAGAAATTTCCCTTAAGGTGGGCCCCGCAGGGCCACCTAGGATTCCAGGGTGGAGTCTGGGGCAGGTCCTGTCAATGTTGGACCCAGTGGGTCCTTGGTAAGGTGTCTGTTTATGTTTGAGGTGATGAACAATTTCAATATTTTAATTATTTGTGAGCCTAGGGTGCAGTTTAGTCCTCATAAGGACAATCTGATCAAGTTGTCTTTTGACAAGTATGAGGTGATGGAGTCATGGAGGCTTTCAGTGTTGGTATTTGGGTTCTCTGGAAGATCAAGTGATAGTATCACTGTGAACTTCATTGATTCAAATTGTCAATATGTTACTGTGAAAGTTTGTTGTAGTGGTGGTCATTCATGGTTGTTAACTGCTATTTATGCTAGCCCTTGCAAACAAGTTAGACACAATCTATGGAGCATTTGGATAGTATCCCTACGCTGCATAATCTTCTTTGGTTTTTTACAGGTGAGTTCAATGAGCTCTTCTCTTGTGCTGATAAAAATAGGGGCTCCATGGTTGCCAAATTTGGAGATCTGAAGAAGTGGATTGAAAGGTCTGCTATGATTGATATGAGATACCAGGGAGCTGACTGTACTTGGTCCAATAACGCAGTTAAAGAGAGATTGGATAGATGTTTTTTTTTTGGCTAATAGATGTTTCTACAACAGTGACTGGAGGTTGCATTTCCCTGAAGCTAAAGTAATTCACTTGGCTCGAATGTCTTCTGATCATTGCCCTTTACTTATCAAGTTAGTTCCATCGTGATGCACCAAAGATTATAGCCTCCCTTTTGATTCCAAGACAAATGTGGATGCATGGAACATGATAAGTATCTTGGTTTTGTCTCAGATCGATCATTGGAATAATTCAAGTGGTGATTTCATAGTGAAGACTAAAGTCCTCTCAACTGCTCTTGACAAATGGAATAAAGATGCATATGGCAATATATTCAAGCAGAAAAGAAAGCTTATTGCTAGGATCAATGGTATTCAGAAATCCTTATGCAGAAGAGAGAATGTTTTTCTCAAACACCTCGAGACTAATCTCATTCAAGACTAATCCTGTATCTGATACAGGGTCCTGGGACCTTCAGAGATTAAACAGTCCTCTTCAACAATGTCCATGTCTTGAATAACCCCCATTAAAGCCAATTCCCACATAATTGAAACCAAATACTTTCACTATATTGCCATAATGCTTATAGAAATTTTACCAAACGAATTATTCCTTTTTGAATGAATATAACATCACTTCCAAATAACGGTAAAGCCTCGGTTCTATATACATAGGGACAACTACAACTACAATAATGCATTAAATGAGCCAATAATAATATATGCTCTTCTTTTTGTATTTTTTTTTTCTAAACCTGGATTGAACTACCATTTAGATTCATTCCTTTCATTCATCACGTACAGTAAGAAATGGCTTAAATGTCATCAGAACTGCAATTACCTCCACCAGATTTAAGACGAAGAAAACCATTTGGATACCTGCAATCGAAAATGAAGCAGTAAATTTTCTAACCCTTCAAAAAGCTGTCAATATTTATTGGTAGTCTGGTGTGAAACAGTACATACATTATCGAGTGAATTTGAGAAAAAAGGTACAATATAAAACGCAAAATGAGAAAATGCAAAACAAGGTACATTTATTTGCTAGTCTGGTAATAAATGACCTCTGAGATTTCACCTGCGTCATCTGATCCGCCTCTAGGTTATTCTCACTTAAGTGATTAACCTCTAATCTCTTTCTTCGTTAGTCAATAATTAACCATTACTCTCTCAAGGTACCTAGCTAGTTATTTTCTAGAGTTTCCTAGCTCTTAAAGATTGTCAGGGTCGGTAGGAGGTCCCAAGTAGTTATTATCTCCATTCTACAATAATGCAAAAATAAAATAAGGAAATTTTTTGGTACGAGTGCAAGTATGTGAATACTTTGGAGCTGGGTTAAATGTGAGTTTCACTGGTTCTATTTTCACTGGTATTCTGCTGGATTTTCATCTAACAGCCAAGAACCTGGTATGAGTCTAGCTATGAGAACTGCATGATGATAAGTTAGTTGAGTATGTACCAGGTAGGATGGCAGCATCCAGGCGTTTTTGTGCCCAAGAAAACCTGTTGAGACGAAATCATAATTAATGAAAAGAAAATAAAGCATTTGAAATACCATGATGTCATATAATAGGCTTTATATGATTTCAAGTGTAAGTCAATGGAAGATGTATGTGGTTTATGAATAAATCTACAGTGCATGAATATGTACGTAGTGATTATAAGTTAAAAGGTAATGCTGTGTAGCATCGTGATGCTTGTAAAGTTTCATAAACACGTTAGCTGATTTCTTCGTGTCACAACACTAGTAATTTCAAAAATATTAAAGAAACGAATAACTGAATAAGACATACAATAAGCAACTATATGTAGAGGATTAGCATCTGCATAGAGTTTGCAACAAAACCATCTGTTTTGTATAATAATCATAAATTAAGAGAGTATAATTGAATCACTACAGCTCCCAGTTTGCATCATTATTAACCAAAACTAAACTTACACTGCACCACCAGCAGCTGGACCAACTGCCTTGAACAGAGACATTCCAGTCATAGCAATTCCATTAGCAGCACCTCTTTGATTTTGGTCCTGTTGTTCAATTACGGTCAAGTTAAGATACGTTCTTTGTTGAAGAGCAATTAAAGAAGAAAAGGAAAAAAAATAAAAAGGGGTGCGGGTGGTGTGGTGTGTAAAACTAATTAATTTAACAATAAAATTACCACAGCTCTGTTTTGGAGAATGAATAGGCTGGTGACAATCGTGATCTAGTTCCAAAGAAAACTTTAGCAGTCAGAAGAAGACCATCAGCAGAATATGATAAAAAGAAAAAGAAAAAGAGAAAATGGAAAGTGTTTATAGACTCTCAGAAAAGCTAATAAAAAAAAATATGCTATCAAATGCAGCTTCTCCACCAGAGGCTTCTAGCCATAGAGCACACAGGGAAAGAAGAAATAAAGTAAGCTGCTTCCAATGACATGGAGAACAAGTACCTTACAACAGATAGAGAGTAAACCTGAGATGCTCAAATATCTAATAAATAATATAGAACCAGGCTGAGCAATGAGCACCCTACTGCATGCTGTGGGAAATTATGTTTTCTTATTTTGGTTGTTCGAACATGGATTCCTATAATCCATCTCTCATTCAGCCATAACTTGACTTGTCTAGTTAAAGCAAGTATCAGATTTTGTTTTCAAAATTTTAGAAACAATTGTCACATCAGCTTCTTATTTTTTTTTAAAAGAAAGACACTTTAATATAACAAAAACTAGTACATACTGTGGACAAGTAGTGAAGTTTGTATCAGTGAAGTTTGTACATTTAGTGGTTTAGCTGAACAGAGATTCAAAGTCATATATATATGTACTTACAGCTATGACATTTTTCAGCAGAGAAGCAAAATTTAACAGCACGGAGAGGGAGAACCCCGACAACAATGCTATAAAGGGGTAGCTTGACAAAAGAGGTATAGTTAAAACCTACAAAAAAATCATAAAGATGAAGAATTGGGTGAAAGGATATTTATCACAATTAATATAAAATGCAGAAGGTACAACAAATGCACAGGAGGCAAGAGCTAAAGACTACCCCTCCAATGCGAGCAATTCTTATAGGACCAAGCATCTTATCCACATACGGGTACAGAGTAGTTTGGAAGAGAATCAGACCGACACCTACAAGTTCATTAAGTTGTCGGCGATTATTCCGACTATGTAGTAAGTTGTAAATTGAATAACAATCACAGTAAATAGTACAGATGGAAACAAAAACTCATAATTCACATAAACCATTACTGTAGTAATTTCAAGGTAACTAAATTATTCTTATTTCCGAAATCCCAGAAAGACTTGACATTTTATATAAAAATGTGTCCTAGAAATGTCAAATCATAAAAAGATATCAATTGAATGCTTAAATTATATGCTAAATGTTTCCTGGTTAATACAAAAACCCTTTATCTCTATATAACTCCTATAAAATCGGAAACGATAATATGATATTAAATAAAAAGGGCGATAGATGTCATATGATCCCATTGAAGCAATGCTTGATGTGGATCAACCGATAAGCATATGGAAATATCAATTATTACCTGAGATTGCAAGAACTTCACCAACATCCTCAGTTGAATAGCTCAAACCCCCTAACTTTCGAGGACTCTCAGCCCATAATGAGAATAACTAATTTTTTTCCAAAGAAAAAAAAATTGTCACTTATTAGCCATACTTGGATGGTTAGAGATGAATGGTTGAAGAAAAGATGAATACATGAGTGAATTATATGTAATCATCAAAATTCTTTTGCATGTAAAGCTAAACTTCGCCAGGTGGAAATGTTAAGAAGAGCCCCATAAAGTTCAACCAAATTCAACAATCATCAGAATATAAGCATTTTGTATGCTGATTTGGACTTGTTGTCATGCACCAGTAAGTTGTGTTTTTTTTTTTTTGCAGTTAGGTGTTCCACACAGATACTAACCATCATAGATACAAATGTAACAACTCCAACATATATCTTGATAAAATGCAGCAATTAGAAATCATGTCTCAGAACGAAAAGAGAATCTTACACATAGTATGCATTCACATTTTAAACACAATCAAACTAAACTGCTGTTTAAGTATTAAAGAATTCTCATCTTACGAAAACAAATGAAATGGCAAGAAACAATTTGAAGAAAAGAGACCGAATGAAAAGAAAATAAATACAGAAAAAAAAAATCAATCATTTGCTAACATAAAAAGGAATGAAATTTACCTCTGTATAAGCCATGTCATGAAGTGAGAAAAAACAATAAACAATAATTGATGACATTAACGGCCAATTCTTTAAGAGGCTTTCTTTAGGTTTTTGTTCTTCAGCTTTTTGTTTCATTTCATTTGTATTTGACCCACAGGATGCAGTTTCCAATGCTTCAAGGGAATCATCATGTAATCTAGCATTTTGATTGTGATTGTGTAAAGTTTCCTGCAACCATCAAGAAATAAGTAGCTAGTTAGTAAATGACGCCAGTATTTTCGATTTTTCGCAAACCAAACTTGTTCTTTTCTTTTTATCACAATCAAGACTTTTTCTGAACCCCAACCCACCACAGAAGAGTAAAGAGAATAAAATACGCAGCATCGGAAGAGTATAGGACTCCAACTAAGAAGAAAAGGACATGTAATGATAAAAGGTAGAAATACTGACAGAAAGTTATGAGATAATCAGGAAAGTCCATTACCCTGACCTAATACAGAACACAGAACACAGTACTTCATGAACAGCTACTGCATCTATTATTGTAAAAGTAACTTTTGCCATATAAATGAAGCTCCCTAAAACTTAATCAAACACCAAGACTAATTATAAATGAAGCTCTCAATTCATAAATGAAAAGAAAACTGTAATACTTTTAAAAATTTTAAACTTCATATATAAAAATCATTATTTACAAATTGAAAAATAAATTGAAAGTTCATGACTCATGAGAAGTTAAAAAAAATAGCCTTATAAGGAAGTTATGTCTGTCATATAGGTGCATTTAACATTAGAGCATGGTCAAAGAACTAGATAAAAGATATGTACCGGAAGCCAGAAGCATGCAACGGATACTCCAAGTGCAAAGAGCGATATACAAAGGCAAGGCAAGAAATATGGAAACCTGATCACACGTTGGAATATCATGGTGCAACAGTCAAACAAAACAGAATGCAAAAATTTGACCTCACTTCACTTCACATAGTAGAAGAGTTTGAAACTCACTTACCTCCCAAATATAGAGTCTGCAGAAAATATACTGGGATATTTCTCTGCTGGCTGAAATAAAAAGTTTTTTAGAAACATTTGATAGATAATAAAGAAAGCACAGAGAGAGAGAGAGAGAGAGAAATCAGATAGGAAAAAATAGAGCATAGAAAAATCTCTTCTATGGTGTATCATATTAATAGAACTTGCTTATTGCAAGACCCAAAGGTTATTATTTGCTCTTTTTAACATACTCTTTCTAAACCTGACCATCTTGATGTGTAGGTATAAACATATCTGGTTCTTGGGGTTTGACAACCACCACAAAAACATATGTTGTGAAAATTATCTAACTTTTCCCACATCAATTTGGAATGAGACCTAGCAAAGACAATAAGCTATTACTTGCTCCTTTTATCCTACTCTATCAAAACTCCACCTTTTCGAAACTGATCGAATTAAACTAAAAGCATATCTTGGAAATATGTGACCTGTCCCTCCATCAACTTTGCCATCCTATGTTTAGAAAAATTGATGAGACATCTCTTCCAATAAGTAAAGGAAAAATTACATGATGCTTTGCCTTACGGAATCTGTCAAAATAAGTTCACCAAAATTCATACACAAGCAAGGACAAATTAAGCAATTACAAGAGGTATTTTTAAGTGCATTTCCTCGCATGAAATTACAAGAAGTAGAATTACCTGGGCAAAGAAACCTCCCAAAGCTGGGCCAATGATCAATCCAATACCCCATGCTGTGCTAAGCTGAAAACAAATACTCTCAACTCTGATTACAATTTTAAAACCTATAATTAAAAAATCAATGTGACTTACTGTTGACATTCCTAACGCTTGGTGTTCTTCCCGAAAGACTTCACTTGCATATGCCTGGTCATGCAGTTAAATCAAATAAGGAAAGTAACCCATGCATATAGACATGGTTGCAGACTTGAAACCGCATCATTAATAATAGTATATAGTACACTATGATACCTTTATTGGTCCAAACAAACCATTCAAACTTCCAAGAAGAAATCTTGTAGTGATGGCCATCCAATAATTTACACTGAGTCCAAAGAGAGTGTTGAAAATAACCCTGAGACAATAAATGAATGTATCAAATGTCTGCCTGAAAACATCCATCCCTATACCTGTAGAAAAATAATATAGAAACTCATTTGCAAAATTGCATTTACTAACACTGCAATAGTCCCTATTATTATGACAGGTTTTCGACCATAGCGATCAGCCATTATTCCCCAGAAAACTGATGTCAGTGCTCTTCCAAGCATAAACGAACACCCTTCACAATATATGGAAGTGTGTTAAGAACACTTATTACAGAACTAAAAGGTGAAGATCAAACAAATTTATCACTAAGAAAAAATGATGACAATAATCTCACCTACATACCCAGCATAGAAGCCAATATCTTCCTGTCTTTTTGCAATATGAAAATCCCTAATCTGCAATGCAAACAATAATCAATCGAGTGTTGTTCTGGAATCATGAGGATATCGAGTAGAACTCAATGGGTTTGGTGAAAGAAGAACAAAAGGATTGGTGCTGGGAAGATATGCTGTAATGCTTTACATAGAGTGTTTATAAAACATAAGAAGGAGAAAGCAGAACGACAAGTGAGCATAGAGAAGAAACTTTCATTTTCTTGCCAAAACAAAGTTCATCACATTTCTGGAGAAGGAAAGGATTGGTGTTGGGAAAATGTGTTGTAATACTTTTCTTCTGGGCCATTTGGACGGATAGTAACAAAAGGATTTTCAAGAATGTGAAAGGAAAGGAGCTGGACGTTTTGTGGTAAACGGTTCGGTTTTGGTCATCTTGATGGGCCTCAGTTTCAGGGACAGTTCTCTTTTGCAATTCATGCAAAATGGAATGCAGTTGTTTGTTAATTGAAATTGGAATGCAGCCGTTTGCAATTCATTCAAACTAGCTTCACTGTTTTTGAAATTGTTTTATTTTTATACATGTGTTTGAATCAATTAGCTGGTGTATTCCATGGTAGTTCTTAATTGTCAGAGGATATCTTAACCAGTGCATTGTATACAATAAGCATTTATAAAGATGAAATGAAAAGCAATAATAAATTGAAAAAGAAAAAAAAAAAAAGCAGGGGAACTCATGTTTTAGCTCAGAATCCCTCAGATGGCATATGAATTACAATATATAGTCCAAGTACTACTGCTTAAGAGTGCAGGTTGTGCATTAAGACAGTTAGTGTTCCTCTCAGATTTCAAGAACATAATATATAGTCCAAGTGTACTTTGAAGCTTCAATTGAAATCTTATGGGAGTGATTGGCAGATGGAAAATATTCTACTTCTTCAGCAGTTCATGCACTCAACAAAGTTTGCAGGGTTTATATCTCTTGTATTACCTTAAGCATTTGCTGAGTTTCTTTCCATTGCAAAATGACTCGAAACGAAATCTTAAAAAGTGTTGTTATACAGATCTTTACCACAGTTTTGAAAATAACAAAAAAAATAATCATGTGTTTATGTCTCCCTAGCTAAATAATCAGCAACAAGATTGCAACTTCATTCATATGTCAAATGAAAACTTATGAGTAGATCTAAAGAGCAATTCTAGATCCTGTTTGGTAAGACAAGCACAAAAAGAAGTCATGATACGATTTTGTTTTGCTATCAGGAAGAGAACAACCTAATAAAATCTAATAGGTAGTGGCCACTTGTATCCACTATCCAGATTCTAAATTTCTAATAAGGAATACAGTAAATAGACCCTCTGCTAATATTCATTTTATTTCCATACCATTAGAAATCCAACAAAAGTAACAAGAGCTAGTCTAAATTAAGAATACACTCACCATAAAATAAAGAAATGGAAATAGGGATGATATTGGCAGCGCTGAAAAGTTTCACAAAATAATGAATCAGGATCAGAACCTGTGCAATAAATTAGAAGACATAGGAAGTAAGACATCATATGAAACATAAATACAAAATAATGAAGAAGCTGAAAATCTACAAAATATATATATAGAGAGAGAGAGAGATCAGATTTTATACAGCAAAGAAGATGTACGTAAATACTTAAAAAAGTGAATAATCATTTCTAGAATGACAAACCAATGGAACTGTAACAAGCAGGTTAAAGTAAAATTCTAGATGGGTATCCTTAACACGGAAACAGTCACAGATCAACTCGTGCAAAACTATCCTTTAATATGAGAAGAATAGAGCATTGAACCGAGTGTTGACCCCATTGATGGCCCCTGAGTCAATTATATACAGAAATTCTTGTAAAACATTGAGCCTATAGTCATTTAGTCATGATCGAGTACGTTATCACACAGCTAACAGCTTTGAGTGGTTTCAAATTTTCCTGGTAACCTATACTGAAAGCATTGTCGTTCCCAATTTTTTAATCTCAATGGTGAAAATAAAAATGAAAGTTGAAGCACGTTTGTTTGTCAAGTTGAGCAGCCAATCCATTGGTGCATGCTTCAAACAATAAAGCTACACGATTCAAGTGAGAAATGAAAGAGTAGGTTACCAGCAGAAAGCACGATCATCCATATAGCCATAAGCTTCCGAATAGGTAGGCCTCGTTGCAACGCTTTCTCCTCTTCGACCTTACAACCTGGGCAGTTTTCATAGTATACCTTCTTCAACAGGCTCTGGCTCTCCCTGTTCTCCTCTGCTGCCATGCTTGCTTTGATTGCTGTTTTGGGTCTGAGCCGAACGAGGAAATATTGCTTATGAGTTTTCTCAAGTGAATCAATAATTCTCACTCATATGGGGGCTGCTCTTGCTCTTATTCAATGCCGTAATTGCATGCGTCAGCTAAAGCCAGTAGACGACATAATGATTGACCGCATCAAATGCTTGCTTTGATTGCTGATGGGTTTTCTCAAGTGAATCAATAATTCTCACTCATATGGTGGCTGCTCTTGCTCTTATTCATTGCCATAATTGCACGTGTCCTCTAAAGCCAGTAGACAACGTAATGCTTGACCATTCGAGGCGGCTCCAAACAACGAAGAGTAATAGCGATCGAATCAAATGCGTGCTTGCTTGTTTTTAGCTTTAGCCATTTCCAAATTAAGAAATAAGATAATCTGCCGTAGGAATCTGGAAATTACGTAAACGATAAAAATAAAGAAAGCAAAACCCAAATGGAACAGATTCATTTGCAAACACTCCTTTATTTATGTGGGAGAAGACAAGGCAGACTTGTGGACTTGAGGTCTTCACTCTTCAACGTTCAACCAAATAATTGTGATCAGATCTGGGGTCGAGAAGCGGGACTACCACCCGTCAATTTTCACGTTTAGTTAATTAGTTGCACGTTTTGTTGTTTTGTTGTTTTTTTTTAATCTCAAGACATCAAAAACACACACACCTCACTCGATTATAGGAGAGTCGAAATAAGAATCTCTCATGATCTAACTTTGGTGTCAAACCCATCAATCATTTTGTATGCACGTTTTGCTATTGGAAATAAATTATAACACTGCACTTGAACTAGAAAGAAGAACTTACTTTTAATGAAAGAATTTCAAGTCCTATTATTAAGGACTAAAATATCGAATATCGTTAAACTATTAAAAATCTTAAAGAGAGAATTTGAGTTTTTTAGATTAAAATATTGGATATCGATGAAAATTATAACAAAATTTTAGATAAAAATTACATAATCAACTAAAAATGTATTGTTATATAGGAAAAGACTCTAATGAGAGCCTTTATAATGAGGACCGTTATAATGAGAACTTGATGAAAACTTTTCGATTAGACCTACTTTTTTATTACATCTCGACAAATCAACCGTTCAATATTTAGATATTTATGAGTACATCACTTCTACAAATTTTCAATGAAATCGGAAATTGTTAAGTCATCTATAATGGTGATCTAACATTTACGAATATAAATGATTCAAAATTGACAGATTTGATTCGTCTATTTATTTGGTCTAGTTCGGTACCTTAACGATTTCAACCAATACAAACTACAAAGCAATCTTTTTACATACAAGCCTCCCCGGAGCATCTTTCAGCAACCTAAGCCTCTCCGGAGCAAGCATCTCACTCTCGATCAAGACAACTTACAAGCAATCTCTTTGCATACAAGCCTCCCCGGAGCAAACCCTAGCAACTGAAGCCTCCCCGGAGCAAACCAGCGACTCACAGCAAAGCTAAAATGACGTTTTAGCAACCCAAGTGTTTCTCAAAGCTTTCCCAATTGATTGCTCTGCTTACTCAGCCTTGAAAAAGTATCAATTATTGCGTTCGCAAGAGATCACGTTCGAAGACCTAATTCCGTTTAGGCGTTGCACGTACGAACCGACAGAGTTAGTGCTCTCTTTGTCTACATTCGCTTGATCCAGAAGCAAGAAGTGGCACACACCGACTACAACAACGTACCCCGTGGTACTGGCACGCCCGCACTCTACAAAAGAGACCGTTTGACTCTCCCCCGTGGTTTCCAGGGCAAACAGAAAATTTGTAGAAGTGATATACTCATGAATACCTTAACATTGAACGGTTGATTTGTCGAGATGTAATCGAAAAATAGATATCACAACCATTAATTGAAAAGTCTTCACCAAGTCCTCATTAGAGCATCTCCCTTGTTATATATATATATAATCATTTTTAGTCAGCACAATCATAGTGTCGTATTTTACTTTACTTTTTTTTCTTAAGTGTCTGAATCATGGGAAAAGTGTGTGTGTGGAAATCCATCATCCTTCCGTCTTTAGAGAGATTTCAAGCACTTGTATATTGAGTATTAAAAATCGTTAATCGGTTTTCTATTGTGTTTGTAAGATGGGGCTTTTACCCTTATTTGATTCATTTATTTACCATATGTAGAAGTGTTTATGGGTTAAAATTTGGATCGAAGAAATGTGATGACAAATGAGGAAAAAGGCGTGGAAGATGAGGCATATTTGCAGGCAGAGCAACACTCTCTAGTATGTTGGTGTGTTTTGATGAAAAAGACAGACAATTTTATTAATAAAGTGTGGGAATAATTTGGACAATCAGGATTTAATTTGTTAAGTATACAACAACTTGTTACCTTAATGCAGAACAAGTAATGAAATTGTCATTACTTACTGTTCTAGGAATCCATCGATTATGATTACTAATCATTCACAAATCACAAGTTTAGGTACAAAATTAGCACATTACAAGATAGATAAGCCACATTTAAAGGTTGTAGGATTGTTGTTCGTGCCATTTAGGTGTTGACAAATCTTATTAACCACCTGTTGGTTTAATGAATGCTTGGTTTTGTGATTTAGTTCATGTTTTTTCCTTGTGCTTTTTAGGTAAAGGCTTGACATGGTTAAATAATATTTAAATCTCCGTATTGCTATGCCTAGTTATAACTTTAAAACTATGATGGAAATTAATTGAAACTATTAATGCCCATAACTATGAACATCCCTGTAAATAGGGGTTTCTGTTTCGGAAAATTTTTCAAAAATCTCGAGTGACCCTTCAGATTTCCATGTGACCCTTGGGCTCCCCGACCCTCTCCATCACTACAGTACCCATGGCCCTTCTTTGACAGTTCTCTCAGCCGTTAGGCCACCTCAAACCTTGAGACCGGTCCCATTTTCTTCCTCTCTCTCCTCTTCCAAATCAAACTTGTTTCATGACCAATAACGGCTGGTAGCCACCGAAATTTGCTCCTAAAGTTGCGGCGGCAGTGAGGTTTTTCTTGGTGTCGATTCGTCATTTTCCGGCCATATTGGCCGGAGAAGCTTGGTAGGTTTTGAAGCCCTCTCCACAACGAACACAACCATACCATCCTCACTCACCGAATTTACCTGTAGAGGGAGAATTTCTGATTTGAAGATCTAGAGTTCCGGCGCTTTCAAACACGATTCCGGCCAAACCAGACCGATTTTGGTTTCGACCCAGGTATGAAAGTTAGTCTACTCTTTGAGATCTTCAATTTGGCATAGTCTTGACTACCAATTTGGGGTTTGGATAGCGGCACGTGGGATCCACATGCAGCCGCTAAGGGAGGCGCGTGGTGGCGCGTCCGATCCTTTTTGGTGTTGATTTTTGGTTGGTTAGCTTGCTCTAGAACCCCGGTTAGCCAGCTTATCGACGACGGCTTTGCCATCGTAGTATCATCTTCACTTGACTGTGAAAATCTAGCAGAGCCTTCGCTCTAGCACAACCGGCTTGCCGGCTTATTGACGACGGCTTTGCCATCGTAGATTCTTTTCACTTGATTGGGAAAACCTAGCTCTCTATGGCTTTTCGCATTTTAGCGTGGAACTGTAGAGGTATTGTTGGGAGTTTTCGACGAAGGGCGCTGGTGGATCTGATTCGACAAGAGCGACCTCGTATCCTTTTTCTCTCGGAAACCCTTTGTGATATGAAGCAGTTAGAAACCCTAAAACTAAAGATAGGGTTCGACAATTGCATTGGTGTGTCGAAAAGTGATTCTTGTCAAGGAGTGGCCCTTCTGTGGATGAATAATGTTCCTGTTAGGGTTCGTCCATATTCGGCGAGACATATAGATGTTATCATTGGCACCAGTGGAGCGCCAGATGAATGGAGGTTTACCGGCATCTATGGGTACGCAAGAACAAGTGATCGTGTAGGTACTTTGGCACTTATGCGTCATCTGGCGTCGGAGGTCAGTTTACCATGGCTGGTGGCTGGTGATTTTAACGAAATTTTAGACAATTCGGAGAAATCTGGAGGAGGGGTTCGGCGTTTTTCTCAGATGCAAGCGTTCCGAGAAGCTGTTATGGATTGTTCTTTGATTGACATGGGTTTTTATGGAAGTCCTTTCACCTGGTCGAACCATCAGATGAAGGAACGCCTTGATCGAAGTCTTTGGACGGATTATTTGAGAAATCTTTTTTCCTTCTCCCGTACATGCGATTTGCATCCTAGTTCCTCGGATCACAGCCCTCTGTTGATTGAGATTGGAGATTCACCTAGTCAAAATAGTGGTAGGAGACGTAAACCCTTCGGATTTGAAGAATTTTGGGCGACTCATTAGGACTGTGAGATGGTGATTCGGAATGGATGGCACGTCCCACTCACTGGAGATCCTATGCGGCAAGCTTGTAAGCGTATCAATCACACTAGTAAGCATCTTACTAAGTGGAATAGAGAGGTTTTCACTCACAGACAAGCTGAAATGAGGTCAGTCAGGGAAAGACTTGATAACCTTCTTGGGGCACCTTTTGATGCAGCACAAAATGCAAAAAAACAATCTCTCCATGTCAGATTTCAAGAACTGCTAACTCAGGAGGAAACTATGTGGACGCAACGTTCTAGAGCTTTATGGTTGAAGGCTGGTGATAGAAACACAGGCTATTTTCATCGACGTGCTTCTAATAGACGGCAAAGAAATAGAATTAAGGGACTCCGGGATGCTTCTGGTCAATGGGTTACTGACCAAGCTGGGTTGGAAGAGATTATAACTTCCTACTATCATAACCTTTTTACTTCAGAAGGGGTTAACACCCAGGCTGCTGATTTGATTTTGAATACTATTCCACCTCGAGTTTCCGAGGATATGAATTTGAGACTCACCTCCCCTTATACTGATGAGGAAATTCGGATTGCTCTGTTTCAAATGCATCCTTCTAAATCCCCTGGACCGGATGGTATGTCTCCTTTCTTTTTTCAAAAGTACTGGAAGACAGTTGGACCTGATGTTTGTATGGCAGTACGTCACTTCCTATCCTCAGGAACTCTGCTTAAGGAGGTTAACTTTACGCATGTTACTCTTATTCCGAAAGTTAAAGACCCTAAGGACATGACAGAGTTGCGGCCGATAGCTCTTTGCAATGTGTTGTATAAGATATGTTCTAAGGTGATAGCCAATAGACTGAAAGTTATCTTAGCTGATATTATTTCTCCATTACAGAGTGCATTTGTGCCTGGGCGTTTAATTTCGGATAATACTCTTGTTGCCACGGAGGTTGCACATTTTCTTCATACTTCTAGAAGTGGTGGAGATGGTTCTTTTTCTTTAAAGCTTGATATAAGAAAAGCTTACGACAGGTTAGAATGGAGTTTTTTGTCTCAGATATTGCTGAAATTGGGATTTGATTCTACTTGGGTGGAGCTAGTCATGGCTTGCTTAACCACTGTCCGCTATTCTTATTTTGTCAATGAGGAGCCTAGGGGATATGTGACACCCACCAGGGGTATCCGGCAAGGCGATTCCTTATCGCCATATTTATTTATCATATGTGCAGAAGGTCTTTCTTCGTTAATCTCACACTTTGCTGGTCAAGATTGGATAAAAGGGATCTCTTTGGCCCCTTCGGCACCTGTTCTCCACCACCTCCTTTTCGCTGATGATAGTTTTTTGTTTGGAGCTGCTACTGAAGCGGAATGTCTGCAGTTTCGCAATATCCTTTCCACCTATGAAGTAGCCTCGGGTCAACGAGTGAATTTGGAAAAGAGTAGTGTGGCCTTTAGTAAAAATGTGCATCCAGAGAGACAAATTTTTTTGGCTTATATTTTGGGAGTTCAGTGTGTTCAAGAGCATGATCGTTATTTGGGCCTTCCATTGCATGATGGTCGTTCTAAAACTGCCGCTTTTGCTTATTTGAAGGAGAGTTGTCTAAGAAACTCATCAGTTGGAGGAATAAACTTCTCAGTGGCGCTGGAAAAGAAATTCTCATTAAAGCAGTAGCTCAGGCAACTCCTAATTATGTGATGAACTGCTATTTGCTTCCCATTTCTCTTTGTGCTGATTTACACCAACTCTGTGCTGGTTTTTGGTGGGGTGACACAGAAGAGAAACATAAAATTCATTGGCATTCTTGGAATCGGTTTTGTGTTCCGAAACGAGAGGGTGGAATGGGCTTCAAGAATTTGCATTGGTTTAACCTTGCTATGTTAGCCAAGCAAGGTTGGAGAATACTTCAAAATCCTGGTTCTCTAATAGCTAGAATTTACAAGGCTGTTTACTTCCCTCATAATGATTTTTGGGGTGCTGAGTTAGGTGTTTGCCCATCATTTTCTTGGAGAAGCATTCTTAAGGCTAAATCTATCCTTAAAACTGGAGTTCGTTGGCAAGTTGGTAACGGTGAGCGCATTAATATTTGGTCTGATGCTTGGTTACCTGGAACTTTTCCTCGTTGCGCGACCTCTCCTCATAGGGAGGATGCGCCTCAGTTAGTTGCGGAACTTATTGATTTCGAAAGGGGGACATGGCGGCTTGATGTATTAGAGCGACATTTCTCTTCAGCTGACATTGATTCTATTCTCTCTATTCCTATCAGTCAGAGATTTCCCCAAGACAGGTTAGTTTGGCATTTCCATAAGAAAGGAGATTTTACTACTAATAGTGCCTATTTTGTGGCACGAAGTTTAGCTCTTGGAGAGGTTCCTTCTCCTGCTCCGGTGAACAATGGTTATCAGAAGCTTTGGAATGCAATCTGGGGAGCTAAGGTCCCAGGTAAGGTGTCCATTACAGTTTGGAGGGCTTGTGAAAATATTCTCCCTGTTAGGGAGAGGCTGGTTGCTAAAGGTTACCAGGGTGATATGTCCTGTCTGCTATGTCCTCACAACTTCGAGTCTATTCATCATGTGTTTTGTGAATGCCCTTATGCAAGAGCCATTTTAGTTGATCTTCATGTTCAACTTAATATCCTTCCTGATACTAGCTTTAAGGAGTGGTTGTTGGGGTGTGCAAATACTTTACCTAAAGCTCAATTTGAAAAGTTGATGATGTTCATTTGGGCGATCTGGAAGAGTAGGAATACTCAATTGTGGGACAAGAAACATCCCCATCCTTCTGAGGTTATATTTCTGACGATGGGATGGTATGAAGAGTTTATGAAAGCTAATACTTCTATTTCAACTACATCGGTGGTGCATGCTCAGTGGGAAAAGCCTACTATTGGAGTTTTGAAATGCAACACTGATGGAGCTTTTGAGTTGGTAAGCAAACGGAGTGGAGCTGGTGCTGTTTTTAGGGATGCTAATGGTGCTTTTGTGGCGGGGTTTTCAAGGTCGCTTGAGTTGATTAGCTCTCCTTTTCAAAGTGAATTAATTGCTCTTCATCAGGCTATTAAATTAGCTAAAGATCTACAATATGATAAGGTATTATTTGAAACAGATTGTCTTCTTTTGGTACAAGCTCTTCAGGCTACAGTCATTGACCAATCTATTTTGGGCTTCATTGTTGAGGATGTGAGGCTTTTGCTCATGGAAAACCACGATTATAAGATTTCTTATGTAAATCGGCGAGCGAATGAGGTAGCTCACCTTTTGGCTCGTTCGACAATGTTTTCAGATATTAACCAAATTTGGTTTGGTCACGCTCCCAACTTTATAAGGGATGTCATTCTAAACGATTGTAATCGTTAATGATTTAATAAATTTCTTTTCAAAAAAAAAAAAAAGTAATGAAATTGTCATTACTTACTGTTCTAGGAATCCATCGATTATGATTACTAATCATTCACAAATCACAAGTTTAGGTACAAAATTAGCACATTACAAGATAGATAAGCCACATTTAAAGGTTGTAGGATTGTTGTTCGTGCCATTTAGGTGTTGACAAATCTTATTAACCACCTGTTGGTTTAATGAATGCTTGGTTTTGTGATTTAGTTCATGTTTTTTCCTTGTGCCTTTTAGGTAAAGGCTTGACATGGTTAAATAATATTTAAATATCTGTATTGCTATGCCTAGTTATAACTTTAAAACTATGATGAAAATTAATTGAAACTATTAATGCCCATAACTATGAACATCCCTGTAAATAGGGGTTTCTGTTTCGGAAAATTTTTCAAAAATCTCGAGTGACCCTTCAGATTTCCATGTGACCCTTGGGCTCCCCGACCCTCTCCATCACTACAGTACCCATGGCCCTTCTTTGACAGTTTTCTTAGCCGTTAGGCCACCTCAAGCCTTGAGACCGGTCCCATTTTCTTCCTCTCTCTCCTCTTCCAAATCCAACTTGTTTCATGACCAATAACGGCTGGTAGCCACCGAAATTTACTCCTAAAGTTGCGGCGGCAGTGAGGTTTTTCTTGGTGTCGATTCGTCATTTTCCGGCCATATTGGCCAGAGAAGCTTGGTAGGTTTTGAAGCCCTCTCCACAACGAACACAACCATACCATCCTCACTCACCGAATTTACCTGCAGAGGGAGAATTTCCGATTTCAAGATCTAGAGTTCCGGCGCTTTCAAACACGATTCCGGCCAAACTAGACCGATTTTGGTTTCGACCCAGGTATGAAAGTTACTCTACTCTTTGAGATCTTCAATTTGGCAAAGTCTTGACTACCGATTTGGGGTTTGGATAGCGGCACGTGGGATCCACATGCAGCCGCTAAGGGAGGCGCGTGGTGGCGCGTCCGATCCTTTTTGGTGTTGATTTTTGGTTAGTTAGCTTGCATTCTTCGTTACGATCATTGTGGTATATTATTTGTGGTGAATTGAGGTGTTTAGGATTTTAGTCTGATTAATTTAGTTTACGTTCATTCGATTTAACGAAATGAAACAATCCCATCGTTGGAATCGTCGCCGAATGTTATTGATAAATTAGATTTATTGATAAGTAAATTATTTGGGGACTTGAGGTTAAGGAATTATCGGTGAATTTGAAGTATTGGAATTGTTGATGCAAGGATTGTCGGTCCCGATACAAGTATATGTCCTATCCTGTGCTGGACCTGCAAGATTAAGTAGAGCTTGTAAAGAGAGTAACCGGGCGGGCCGGTCAATACTCCTCCGAAGCTTAAGTCACTTCAGGGTAGATGTTTTAGCAGTATAACAGTAGGGAGTTATTGCTTGCTTACCGTTAGAGAAGAGTAATGATGGTATTTGTAGGAGAACTAATGGGGTTCTCCTAGCCTATTTCCAATATGGGACTCATATGTCCGAAGGGAGCATATGAGTCTACCCGGCAACGTACTTTGGAGTACTTGTAGGAACAGTCCCGGGCAGGGTATGGTCCGGCCATAACCCGGGATGTGTAGCGTGGGTCCCCAGCCACTGGCCAGGCTCGCATGCCAGCCCCACTGGGAGCCGGTCTAGTCCACAGTGAGGTGTTGTTTAAACTTGAGCCGTATGTAGTATGAACAAGTCCCCGGTCAAGAGTCTTCTTGGTTGGGGAGTTCTATTTCTCGGCTAGCGAGTAGAAACAACACCTTGCCTAGCCCCCACTAGTCCCCCAAGTCCCCAATTGTAGGAGAGTTGAGGACTGGTCTGTTGGGGTAGATATGCGCATCGGTGTGCTCTGAGCGGCCGAGACTATATACGTTGGATATAGTGGCCTTGTTTGACTAGCCCTGGGAGTCCCCCAAGTTCCGTTGGATGGAAGTCGGATAAGATGGATAGACTAGGCAACCTTTAAAACGTGTATGCGACAGGATACACGAGCCTAGTAGCTGTGAGGCGAAATAGCTATATCACTGCACATCTGTGAATGTCTCCCTACGAGTTTTTGTGGCTTTAAGTATGACGGTTGCACGGATGCAAATAGGCTCGTACGGCCGTAAGGTTCGAACCGATTTTGTTCGCACGAATGCGAAAGTATATACGAGGGATGCATAGCCGGACCGCGTATGGGACTCCTGAGCGCACCAAGCCGAGTGCGTATGAGTTATAAACTCGTAGGATAACTGAGCTGAAAAGCTTGAGTGTCGAAAAGCACCTGATCGCGGGGGCGCGATCAAAGTATCCGAGGGATACAGAGCTCGAAAGCTCGAGTGCGTGCAAGCACTTGATCGCGCGGGCGCGATCAAAGTATCCGAGGGATACAGAGCTCGAAAGCTCGAGTGCGTGAGGAATTCGACTGCGGCAGATTTCCAGGTTAGTTTGACTAATTTCCTCTTTCTCTTTTCGAATTTGTAAAGTTTTTCGTTTTCTTGCTAAATAGCAGTAGAGTAGATAAAGTATAAGTGAGTGTGGATTAGGGTCTGGAAGGGGGATAGGAAAAATGTATACTGGGTTTTGATTTGGGGTTTTCTGCGTTTGTGTTCTTCGACAGTGTGTTTGAAGAATTTTTTTTCAAACGCCAGGGGAAGTACTCAATCCGAATGAGAGCAAAGATACTAAGATAAAGGTTTTTAACAATGTCAGAAGAGAGAAACGACCACCCGAGAGAGGAAGAGAGCGTAGAAGTGATAAGTAGCAGTAGCGAGAGAACGACCGTGTCTGACTGACTGACTCAGAGTTAGAAGAGCTATTCTGGGATATTGATATTGCTCGGACTCAACTATATACGCGGCCAGATACAAGTTTAGATCAGTATCTGAAAAGAGTGGACGGGCATGAGCAGGCTATGGAGAGGGAAAGGAGTAGCAAGTAGGCGCGTACTTCTGAAGCCCGGCCGAGTGACGCAATACCGACGACAGTTCCCGTAGGAAGATGGAAGCTGGAAAATGTCTGGGTTGATGAGCCCGGTCAAAGTATGACCAAGGGAGAGATAAAGAAAATGAGAAAGGATTGGATAATCCCGAGTACTGTGACCCTACGCCCGGTCAAGGCGGGGGAATCTGTAACTAGACTGCCGCACGGGCTTATCGCGGTACTCGAGCACATGTTTAAGCATGGATTCAGCCTGCCCTGCCTCCTTGGGTGCAGTACATACTAAGTGTGTTGGGTTTCCCGCCCGCGCAGTTAAGTACAAATGCCTGGAGACAGATGCTGAGCATGTACGTGTTGTGGTTCTTTAGTGGTCACAGATGGCCTACTCACAATGATGTTTTCGCGTGTTACTGTCCTTCTGATTCATCGAAGAAAGGGTGTGGCGGCACTATCAGTCTAAATGCTCAGATCGTTGGGACCATAGTCAAGGACTTGCCGACATCCCAGACCGATTGGAGGTAGACAGTGTGCTTCACTGGCAGACAGTGGGAGTATGACGGGGTGATACCTGCTGGTCGTGTTCCTAACTCGTTCAAACCTATAGGTCTAACTTCTTACTTTAAAATTGTGAACTTAGCGAATATGTCGGAACATGTGTTAACCGTGCAGTTTGGTTTGCAGGAAAGAAAAAGTACGAGTTAGGAAGCTTGGAGCGGGCGAGGATCCCGTGAGTGCTGCAGGGTTGGACTCAAGCTCTCGCGATGAGTTCTTATCGCCTTATTAGATATCTTGTGCTTAAGCACGCGGGCGTGGGCAGAATACCAAGTATCCGTGTAAAATGTAAAAAATATACTTTTTCACCTTGTGTTTTGACTAACCTTGCCTTGTAGAAATACAAGCCAAGAAACCTGCAAGGAAGAAGATGGACCCACTAATCGATGTTGAGGAATACTACCAGCTGATCGAGGACCTGATAAATCAGGGTGAGGATGTGCAGTTACTCTCCGTCGATCCCGACACACTGCTCGTGACCAAAATGACCGAGGTGGTGAACCTGGAGTTGGGCTTGGAGAGCTATGAGGTGCCGGCCAACAAGGACGTAGATGAGACCGTACTAGCCAATCAACTGGAGGCCAAGAAGCGGGGCGTGTTGAAAAAGACCAAGGATACCAAATCATCCCGCCCGGGCGTGACTTTAAGACTCCTTCTTCTTGGTCTTCCTCTTGTATTCTCACTTAAGACTCTCCCGCTTCGAAGTTGAATGGGTGTGTGAGAGGTTGAATCAAGGTTCATGCACCTTCACAACACAATAGACAGCGGTTAAGTATCACAATTAAGGCAAGAAATACAAGGGTAAGTGGTTAAACAAGCAATGATAGGAAAGAGTGAGAGAAAACAAAGCAAAGGAAGCCAAGTTGCTCCCAGTCGACCGGTCAATGGTTGTCGTCGACCGGTCGATGGTCGTCCAGGGAGTTATGGTCGAACGGTCGAGAGACAGGGTCGACAGTTCGAGAAATGCCCTGAAACTATCATTTTGTGTTTTTCTCCTTTTATACCTAAACAAACAAGGTTCCTAGAAGAACAAAGGAACCCAAATGACAACTAAACAAGTAATTTGAAGCAACGAGTACGCAAACAAACACAAGAATTCAATATAGACAAGCTTAGAACAACTTAAAGCAAGAAATGGAATGTGCACACTTATTAGAAACATAAACTAGCAAGTGATAGCATTAGGGGTTCTCATGTCTTACATATATCACTAGGATATAAGGCCCGTCACTCCCCTAATGTGTCTCACTCAAGAGTGAAAAGCACATGTGAAACAAACAAACACAATATGAACAACACAAGTAGTTAACCAAATGAAAACAAAAAGAATGCTAAAGACCGACTACAACTACCAAGAAATCAAGGTTTTAGCCTCAATCCCCGGCAATCGGCAAAAGGCAAAAGAGTGCTAAAGAGTATATTGAGACGGGGGAGTGTCGTTCCACAGGGATTGATGGTCCCCGATCTCTCGGTAGTGTGTGTGGTCGGGAAATTCTAGCTATTGTGTGGAGTGACAAGGGGTGAAAAGAGTGGGTGAAGTGTGTATGTGACAATGTGAGAAGTGTGTGTGTAGTGAGGTGTGGTTTGTAAAGAGATGGTAGAAAGCCAAGACAATCAACAAGTAAAGAAAGTAAGTAATGGAAATTAAAATGTGTGCAAATATATGAAAGTGTCGGGGTTTTCGGGCAAACCCCAAGTCCATTGCAACTAATGATGCTCTAATGCCAAATCATGCCAATGTGTCTACGAATCAAGCCCCGTATCCTAGCCCTGTTATAGTTCTAGGACCGTCTTTCCTAAGGTATTCAAATGCCTTATTAGGGCCATTCGAACTCTCTAGGTGTCATAGGGGATTCCTCTACGTTACCTAATACCGAATCCCCTAAATTGATTAAGAGGTGTAAAAGTGTCGAAACTAGGGACTCAAACAAACAATTCATGTTCATCACACATATTGTCAATTGCCTAGAGTAGAATAAGGTTGTCAAGCCATACATAACTCATACAAAATGGATCAAATGCATACCAAAGAGTGACAAATCTTCAAATACACATTCAATACATATCAAAATAGACAATACATATACTCATGAACCAACAAAGGCATTTATTCATATATCAAAGCATCACATAGTCACATTGGACTAGGGCCTACACAACCCTAGTCCCCAACAAAATAACTACTCACTAAGCATCATAGTATACATCATCAATTGACAAATACAAGCTCTAAACATAAGGAAAATAAAAAGTAAAGATAAGGAATGCTCAATAGATGACTTTCTAGCTCCTCCTTGGCTTTGATGATGGATCTTGATGACTTGGTGAGGATCCCAGCTGCCCAAGATGGTGTAGACGTCGTGGTGAGGAACTTTGATGAAGGGTGGTGGCGGAAAAGAGGTGAGGTAGGTAGAGAAGTAGGCTGACCCGTCGAAGTCGACCGTTCGTTGGGAAGTCGTCGACCGGTCGACGAACGTTTCGTGGGCAAACCTAGATCTAAGGGAGAAGAGAGAAAAGGGAAAGAGAAAGTGATGGGTGATGGTCGGGGGCTGATTAGAGATGACCTAATAGGGTAATAACTAGGATATATATAGGCAAATGAGGGAGAGAATAGAGGGCTAAGATGAGTATGGTTTGATCTAAGGGTGAGATTGATTAAATGAAGGGCAAGAGGGTAAATGCTTAAGGGAATAAAAGAGAGGAATAATCTAAGGATGACCTCATGAGATATAGTGTGATCCTTTGCTGAATTTTGGAATCCTTTGGTGATAAGTCACAAGGTTGACTTCGTCTTGACTTTGACCACAACCCTCGGAGTTGACCGAAAGTTTACTTTTGACCAATCTTATGGAATTCTCTTGTGACTCACTTTCGGGACTTTATGTTGACTCGTTTACGCTCTAATGTCGGGGTTGACCACTAGTTGTAGGGCTGGGCACGGTCCGGGTTGTTGCCGGAAAACCTTGGGACCGGGACCGGACCGGAGAATAGTTGTTCGGTCCGGGTTGGCGCTTTCCGGGATGTGATACCGACGGAGACCGGACCGATCGGGTTCGGTTCGGGTTTCGGTCTTTTCGCTGCAAGACCGATTTCCATAAACAATTCCGATAAGGAGACGCGGAGATGAGAGAGAGAGAGAGAGAGAGAGAGAGAGAGAGAGAGAGAAAAAATGAAATGAAGTGGAGGAATTGCATAAGACGAAAAGTAAAAAGAAAGAAGAGAAATGAAGAAGAAGGGAAGTTGCAGAAGAAGACGACTGAGTTGCAGCAAAGTTGAGAAGAAAAAAAATAAAGGAAGAGTCGTGCAGGTGGGTGAGACCGTGAGAGAAAAGTGAGAGGAGGGGAAAGGGAAAAGAGAGGGGCACGTAGGTGAGAGGAAAGGATATATTATTAAGTGGAACTAGTAGAAAGAATATAAATAAAATTGTGTATAATTATTTTCAAGTGAAACTAGTAGCCTAGTGGTTATGGTTTTGGTTCACATCTGTGAGGTGAGAGGTTCGAACCTCACATCCCACAAAATGCAAAGCATTTTGCATTTAATCGGTCCTATTCGGGCTCGAGTGCTAGCAGATTTCAAGGCCCGGAACCGGCCCGATTGCAATAAATATCGGTCCGAGCCCATTAAAACTTTCAATGTTTTTTAAAAGACCGGACCGATCGGGTCAGTCCGGGTTGGTTTCGGGTCGGTTCCCGAGTTTTCGGGTTCAAATGCCCAGCCCTAACTAGTTGACCGACGGTCCTCGGGTTGACTTTTCGTCATTTTTTCGGAAATCCACTAAAAGCTCCAAAACGCACTCTTTTACTCCCGATATCAATCTGATGATCGTGAACCCTACAATGGTGCAATTCAAGGATTAGAGATACTAAAGGACCTTTGGATTAGCATTACTAAAGTGATTACAGGCCTACTTTGTATGCAAATTACATACAAATCACCATGTGCGTTTGGTAGTGGTCGAACCTTGGTTATTCAAATGTAACCTCAACTCTTTTCCACCAGACCGCATGCGTGCTTGTGGTATTATATTCAAACACATTTATTTATTAAATTATATTGAAGATTGTTAAAAGAAGGGAAAAAAAAAACCTACCTCATCAAAGCTGCCACCTTTTCTCTTCTTCTCAATTGAAGATGATCAAAGCCAGCAGCCCTTCTTCAGTTCTTTTTCCTCCGTCTTTCTTCTCCTCTTCTTTATTCTTCATCTATTCTTCATTGTGTATTCTTCAATTTTTTTTTTCCCGTTCTTCTTCTTTCTCCTCCTCCTTCTTCTCTTTCTCCTTTGCATCTGGAATACTGGATCTAGAAATCCAGATCATATGTTCATCTTCATCACCGCCGTTCCTTCCACATCTAGATCTTCATCGTTGTCGTTGCTTCCAGTCCGATCAACAATTAGATCGGTTAAGCTTGAAACTGACCTTGGTCGGTTCGGTACTGGTAAGGGCGTCTAGGTGGTCGGTACCGTACCGAAGCCACCCATAATCTCTCATCATCCCATCATAGCTAGAATTATCCGATCACACACTACCTAGGAGTTAGGGGGTCTTCAATCCCTGTGGACACGACTAATTATCTACACCACTACTTTTGCATTCGTCAGTCAGCAGAAGTAAACTGAGAATCACGAACAACATGGTCTACACTTTGAGTGACAGTAATAGTAACAAAATGATTTGCGTCCTTAACTACGGACAAATAGAGAACACGCACATCCAAATCAGATTGCAACAAGCATGGCGGATGGTTCGGGACAAGATAGGTCATCTCAAAATCACCAACTTGAAGCTGATGAAACCTTGAACATAACTCAGAACATAATTCTAAGTATGTTGAGTGCCCATAAAAGGGGATAGTTGCAGTCTTATCATTGAGAACAAATCTTCCAACTACAGCTCCATCCATGTCCTACAAAAAATAATGAAAGCTCAGGACAAATAAATTTGACACAAATTGCTTAATCTACCTAGAACAACCTACCTGATAAGTTTACGCACAGTAGCTATATTGTAGGATATTAATTTCTTAAGGTCGAGTGCTGGTTCTGAATAAGTTTACTAACAATGGTCGAGTGCTGCTTCTCAAAAGCAACTTGAAGCAAACAACTTTATTAACTAAAAAGAAGAAACTATATAACAATCGGCAAGATGTTCAAAAAGTTCTTAAACCCAAACAAGGGAGTGAGGAAAAACTAGGCAAATATCATAAGACAATAAAGATAACAATGTCTGGTATACCTGCACACAAATTACTCAAAAGCAACAAGAAGCAAACTTGTATTCAAAAGACAATAAGATAACAATATTTGAAATTAATTCAACTCAACAAGGCATACGTAATACCTCAAAAATGATCATGAGAGAACAAATACCTCAAAAACCTTGAAGGAAACACAAAACTAGATCAATAAGCACATAAACAATAGAGGTATTTTAATCAACGTCCAATTTGCTATAAATATATTGATTTTAGTCCAGCCATTTTTTTTTGTCAATTGGGGTCCAATTACTTTTTTCTTTTGTCCATTTTGCCCCTGAAGAAAAATAAGGGAAACAAATTAAAATCCCTTAAATTTGGCAATTTTTCTTTTTAGTTTAAATTTTCTAATTTTGAATTTCAAATTCTTCAAATATAATTTGGAAAATAATTATGATAAACATGCATTTAAAACTATGTAAACATTTATGAAAGGTCAATAATTTCAAAATTCAAACAATTCAATGTACCTACATCATAGGGAAAAAAAATGAAACTAAGAAAAAACTAAATGACATCGAATAAAAGTATAACAATACCCAATGGTATATTAGCACATTAGTCTCGAATCAAGCTTTAACATTATTCCTAACCAAAAGGTAGGGATAAATCACCACAACTTACCTTCCTATAAGATATGCAAAATGCATCTCTCTTTCCAAAATATCACGTTTGTACTATGTATCTAACTAAAAGTGCAAAAGTTTCTATGCACGAGGTAGAAAAAAAAAACAAGGTAGCTTTAACATTATTCCTAATCAAAAGTTAGGAAAAAAAATAACCAAAATTTACCTTCCGATAAGATATGCAAAATGCATCTCCCTTTCCTAAAAAACTCACCTTTGTATTGGGTATATAAAAGTGCAAATGTATCTATGAACAAGATAAAATAGTACCTCCTTTAAATCGATCGGAACATTTTTATAAAAAATCCACCCAAAATCTCTATTTGATTGTATGATGAAGGTTGATTAACAACATGACGATTCTATATGCAATAGTTTCGGAAAAGTCTATGATAAAGGTAGATTTTAGAAAATTTTTATGTGTTAGAAAAAAGATGGCCATGGAAGAAGAAGGAGAGGAAGAAAGTGATGTTTCAAAATGAAGAAGAAGGAAATGTTGAGATGCTAAGGTAGCTTAACAAATATATAAGGAATTTGTCAAATTTAATGCACTAATAATTATCTTTGATTAAAAAAATAATTTTAGGAAACATTGTTTATAAAAGAGAATAAATTTGTTATTTGATGAAAGATGAAATCTTGTTTGATCTTAATTAATTATTTTAATTATGATGACAATCTACCACAATTTATTACAAAAAGGTACAAGAGGAATGTAAAGGTATAAAATTAGTTAGATAAAATTCAAAAGGAAAGAAATCATATGTGGCAGGTGAGTCACTGGACCTCAATTAGTAAAAAATATTTGTGTGGACTACATTCAAAATAGAGTGTGAATTCTGGACTACAATCAAATTTTCTCTAAACAATAACGGGTGAGGGTTTATTTCAAAGAAGTACAATATATAGAGAGGCACACACAAAAATAATATCAAAGAGGAAATCAAGGCATAGAATTCGAATTTCCCCTTCATTATACGAGCAATGAAACGAAGGGCTAATATCATGGATGAATTAATGAACGCAATAGTCAACTTCTGAAAAAAAAAATCTGTAACGTCTGAAACATTTAGTTTTGGGTGTGTGAAAATCCTATAATCTGAGAGAAGGGTATTCCAGTCAGGTCAAATTTTGAAGAGCTAAGTCATCAAACCTAGAAAGGAAAAAAGCTTAGTTGGCATATGGACGTATCGTGCAAGGACTAAAACTGGCTAACCAAAATAGTTTTTTAGCTACTTTAGCTAAATTTTAATTAAAAAATAGCATAGCATTGCTAAAGATGCTCTAAGGGGGGTGTATTGTATATGGAATTAGTGGAAGTTTTAAAGAAATCCGTGGAATTTGAAAGTCTGGGTGTATTCAATATAGATTTTTGATAGTCCATAAAAGTCTGGGTGTATTCAATTAGGATTTTAAAAAATCTTTATGGAGTCCACCAAAGTCTAGGGGTATTCAATTAGGACTTTTTAAAATGAATAAAAGTTTTAGGGTATTCAAAATATCATTCATATATACGGAATTGGAAAATCATGGAAAATTATGGACTTTCTAGTGTTCAGTATAAATACCCAAGTCCAAAAATTTTCCAGCCACCAGAGCAAAGATTTTCAGCGTGAGAAAAGTCTATCAAAGTTCCTCTCCTCTCTCTGCGCGCGAGAACAGGTTGGTCCTCCATCATCTGTTTCTTGATTTTTTTTCTTTTTTTTCCGTAATCCCTTGTGGTATTAGAATTTTTGGATGCCCAATATGTTCATTATTGTTGTTCAGTTTGATTTTTTTTTTGTCTGATTGATCTATGAAATCCTAAAACCCAACTATTATCTCCTAACCTTAATATTGTCGTTGATGTTGATTATACATATTCATGTTCATGTTTATGCGGAGAGCAAACACAGGATCATGTTTATGAAAAGGTCTGGTAAACCTTCTGAGTAGGTCATGCTCGCTTTTTCATCCTTTTTGAACTTCTTGTTTTTGTTGCTACCATTGTTGATTCCCATTTTCCTAGCCATTAAGTGAACGCCTGAGCTCAAATCTGTTAAAGACTTGTGCTTATCCTCATCATTAAGTGTTATCTCTGCTCCTACTTTAGTTATGTTCATAGAGTTTTATATTCAATTGTCTTTTAGTTCCACTGCACTATTGTATCTGATAACAATCATTGTATCTATTTATACTCAACTCTAATACAATCATAGAATCACTTCTCCCAAAACTTTACATGGTATCGAGCCTGAAAAGCTTCTAACGAAGAAATTAAAAAAAAATCCTTTCTCAGCTTCTTTTTTTTCTTCTTTCCTCTCCGTCATGTCTACCTCTGCCGCATCCAACTCTCTTCCTGGTCCCAACGTGGCTCACTTTCCCATACTTACTGAGTCTAATTACTTACTTTGGCTTCTGATTTTTTCATGACAAAGACAAAAATACGGTGAGAAACTAGACGAAGAGAAAGGTGTTGAACAATAGAGAAACATACAAAAACTCACAAAGCAGTTTGAATGCTCCATCTTGCGTTTCCTAGTTTCTAGTCCCCGGGCATGCATCATATTATTATATTAAAGTACTAAGAACATGTTCAAATTAGGGGTCGTAATTTGTTTTAGTTATTTCAAGTTTCTTTTTGTGTAAAAATGGTGTGTGTATATATATATATATATATAATTTTATATAACTTTTTTAAGGTTGCATGTATGATTAGTTTTAACAATCATATAGATGGGAGATTCACAAAGGAATAGTAAACGAAAGGATTATAAAACTTGGACTGCAGAAGAGAGCAATGTTTTGCTTCAACTCATGGTTGAAGGCACTAAACTTGGGTTTCGTGATATTAATGGTGTGATAAGCAAACAAACGGTAAAGGCGAAGCTACTTCCTAAACTCAAGGAAAAACTCGGTTGTGATATAACTTTCAGCCAATACCAAAGCCGAGTGAAATGGTTTAAGAAACAGTACATCAATTACTCTCAGCTCATGCGTCATAATTCTGGGTTTGGGTGGGACCCGATCACAAAGAGATTCACAGCTGATGATGAAGTATGGGCAGACTATTTGAAGGTGAATTTCTATTGCCTTTTATTCTATTCTATATGACTAATTATTTTGAGTTGTTATCATACTGACATTTTTGTTTTTTTTAGTCACATCCAACGCATGTGCAATTTCGAACAGAAACTTCTCCAGACTATGAGGACTTGAAAATTGCAGTTGGTAATGGAACTGCAACTGGGATGGGCTCAATCAGTCTAGGTGATGAGACAGATGCCACAACATATGAAGTGGAAGATGATAGATCCTGGGGAATAGATGGATTGGTTTTTGATCAAAATATTCAGTCATTCGTACAAAGTGAAAATGAGTCATTATATGAAGAAAGCTCGCCATCTCTCTCACAACAACCCTCCCAAGGTACCAATGCTGATGCTCCACCACATAGCAGGGCTCAAGCAAAACGGAGTAGAACTGACTATGAAAAGAGTAGCGGTTCAAAAGGAGCAACTAGTCAAGCTCAGGTTCTAGAAAACTTATCAACTGGCATTGGTAAAATTGTCACAAGTTTTGATACAATTTGTGGTTTAATGGAGAAGAGAGAATCAAGAGAGACTGAATGTTGGATTGCTATTCAGGAGACCCCAGGATTAACTGAGGAGGCTTGCTTTATGGCTCTTAATTTTCTTAACACTAAAGCAAAGCAAGATATCTTCTTGAAGATGACTCCTGACCAACGACGTAATTGGATCACTTGGGCACAAATGCAATAGGCTATGCTCTGTTATTAATTTTGAGTTATCCAGTTGACATTATTTTGTTTGCATTGCATCTTGTTTTGATTGATTTTGAACTTGTTTGTTATGGATTAGAGCTTCTTTTTTGTTTGAATAATTATGAGTTTTGATTTGTTTATGAATGAATATATATTAATATGAATTGTGACGTTGGCCTTCTTCTAATATGTTTATGTGTTTTGTTTATTAGCAATGTCTGATATTTACATGTATGGAGTTGATGAAGAGGAAGAAGAGTTTTACGAGGCCATTAAGATTTTATTAATGGCAATACAAGCAGTGATTTATGTGTTATACGACATTGTGATCAGAATACGTATTAGACGTCCATTGACTCGGCGACCTGTGACATCAAATGGATACATATATATGAACAAAATATTGGAGAGAGACCCTCAAATCTTTCGACAATTGTACAGAATGTATCCTAACGTGTTTTGGAAATTGTGTAGCATTATAAAAGAGAAAACACCTTTACGGGATACAAGACACATTTGTGTTGAAGAAATGTTTGCTACCTTTTTACTAATTGTCGGCCAAAACAATCGATACAGTGAACCTCGGATGATATTTGAGAGATCTCATTTCACCGTTAGCAGAAGCTTCAACAAAGTCTTGCAGGCCTTAAATACAATAGCACCAGAGTTCATGGCTAAACCTGAGTCCATACCACCTAACATAAGAGAAAGTACAAGGTTCTATCCTTACTTTAAGGTAAGCAATGCAATTTTTATCAACGAATATTACTATTATTGTACACTAGTGAATTTTTTCTTTTCTTTTCATCTATTGTAATATTTTTTTCATTATTTTAGGATTGCGTTGAAGCTATTGATGGCACACACATCCCAGCAATGGTAGTTGGACGTGAGGTAAGTAGATATCGAAATCGCCATGGGAAGATATCACAAAATGTATTAGCAGCTTGTAACTTTGATTTACAATTCATCTACGTGATTAGTGGATGGGAGGGTTCTGCTCATGATTCAAAAGTGTTAAATGATGCGATTTCCAGACGAAATGGATTCAAAGTGCCACCAGGTATAGTATTATGTGCATAAAAAAGTTTCAGCAAACTTTTCGCAATTTATATCATATAATATATAACACACTAATTGCATATGTTTTCTTTTATGATTAGGTAAATATTACTTAGGGGACTGCAGATTTCCAAACCGACGCCGATTTTTAGCTCCATTTCGAGGTACTCGATATCATCTCAAAGATTTTGGTGGTGAAGGAAACCATCCTGTCAATGCAATTGAGTTATTCAATTTTCGCCATGCTTCCTTGAGGAACGTAATTGATAGGATATTTGGAATATTTAAGTCACGTTTCACAATTTTCAAATCAGCACCACCATTTCCATACAAGACACAAGCAGAGCTAGTTTTGGCTTGTGCAGGATTGCACAATTTTCTTCGACAGGAATGTCGTTCAGATGAATTTCCTCCTGAACCAGAAGATGATCATGTAGACAATCAAGAAGATAATTTTGAATGGGATGATTTTCAAACCCAAGATCAGCAGAGAGATAATGCTAATGAATGGAGAATGAGTATTGCTAATCATATGTGGACAGATGCCCAACCAAATGCTCAGCCAAATGCCAACAATGAAAACAATGACAATGAAGAAAATGACGATGAAGGAGAAGAATGATCATATCATTGTTTCAGGGACGTTCGCTTCTTTAACATGAAATTTCGTTAATGTTTTTTTCCTTCTATTTTTGGGTACCTTTTGGTTTGTTTTTGTTTTGTTTTTGATACATATACATTCGGTTCTGTTAATTACATTGAGAGGTTTTTCCTTTGTTTTCTAATTATTTTGTGTCACAACATTATTTGAGTTTCTCTGAAATCTGTAGAAGTCGTTCAAAATAAAGTCTGTAGATTTTCATAAATCAATAAAAGTCTGTGGTAAAAGTTAGTGACTTTAAAGAAATCAACAGAAGTCTATGAAGTCTGTAGACTTTTCAAAAAGTCTGTGGACTTTTCAGAAAGTCTGTGAATTAAAATAAATCCATACAAACAACCCATATACAATACACCCCCCTAAATTACCTATATTTTTATCTAAAAAGTAAAAGTGGCAAGGGCTTTCTCCTAATTTCTCCTAAATAATAACCCAACTCAATTTTAACTAATAAGAGCTTACTAATCTAGATAGCTACAGAATGCTCACTGATTTTCTTAATTTTGTGCAAGATTTGGACTAGGACTTCTTATTGAATAAGAAACTAGATGAAATACTTCATAAAGCCCCGTAAACTTAATTAGAGTAATATATTAGTGTTTGAGCCCAAATGAATATTTGGCTGGTTTGTTTATATTACAGCCCACGGACCGGTTGTTGCGGCCCAAAATACCTTTGAGTTTGTTTAGGGGGCAGATCTTTGCTTTGTGTTTGCCTTATAACTCAAGGAAAGTAATTTACATGTATTTAATTGCATTAATTATATTTGAGAGTCCCGCTTCAGAAAGAAATCTGTAATCCTTGTTCAAGAAGGAATTGGCGACCTATCTCTATAAATAGAGAGTCTTAGGGCGAATGGCGGCTCTCTCTCGATCAATACAACCTACAAGCAATCTCTTTGCATACAAGCCTCTCCGGAGCAAACCCTAGCGACCAAAGCCTCTCCGGAGCAAACCAGCGACTCACAGCGAAGATAAGATCACGTCTTAGCACAACAAGTGTTTCTCAAACCTTTCCCAATTGATTGTCTGCTTACTTGACAAATGCAAAAATAGATGGTAAGTGATAGAAGAGAAGGGGGTTGTCGTTCCACAGGGATTGACGGTCCCCGACTTCTCGGTAATGGATGTATGCGGGTGCTCTAGCTATATGAGGTGGCAAGGAGTGAATAGAGTGGGTGAATGTGCGTGTTTACAATGTGCGAAGTGTGTAGTTAGGTGGTTTTGTGTGAAAAGCAATGGTGGAATGCCAAGACAAACAAACAACAAAATAAATGCGAGCAAGTAAATAAGGTAAAGTAGAGTGTGCACAATATAAAGAAAGTGTTGGGGTTTTCGGGCAAACCCCAAGTCCAATGCAACCAATGATGCTCTAATGCCTAAACATGCCAATGTGTCCACGAATCAAGTCCCGTATCCTAGCCATGTTATGGTTCTGGGACCGTGCTTACCTAAGGTATTCAAATGCCTTATTAGGGCCATCGAACTCTCTAGGTGTCTTAGGGGATCCCTCTATGTTACCTAATACCGAATCCCCTAAAGTGCTTAAGAGGCGTAAAGTGTCGAAGCTTAGGGACTCAAACAAGCAACACATGCATAACCCACCACTCCACCGGTATTATCGATGTGAAGTGGATTCCTTCTAAGGTATTCCTAAGCCTTATTAGGGTCTTAGGGACTCTCCATAAAGAGGGAGAAAGAAAAGAGGCGTAAAGCATCGAATTAAGGGTCATACATAGTGAAACATGCTCATCACATATATTGCCAATTGCCTAGAGAAGAGTAAAGTGATCAAGCCAAACCATTCTCATACAAGATGGGTTAAATGCATACCAAAGAGTGATCAATCCTTCAAATATACATCCAACACATATTAAAATAGACAATACACATATTCATGAATCAACAAAGGCATTTATTCATAGATTAAAGCATCACAAAGTCACATTGGACTAGGGCACACAACCCTAGTCCCCAACAAAGGTAACTACTCACTAATCATCAATGTATACATCATCAATTTACAATACAAAACTCTAGACATAAGAAACATAGAGAGAAAAGTTGAGAAATGCTCAATGGGTGACTCTCTAGCTCCTCTTTGGCTTTGATGATGGATCTTGACGATTTGGTGAGGATTCCCAGCTGCCCAGGTGGTGGTAGATGTAGTAGACGTCGTGGTGGACAAGATTGATGAATGATGGTGGTGGAAAGGAGGTGAGGAAGGTGGAGATATAGGCTGACCCGCCGCCAGTCGACCGTTCGACCCTTGCCGTCGACCGGTCGACGAACGGTTCGTGGGCAAACTAAATCTAAGGGAGAAGAGAGAAAATGGGAAGGGAAAGTGATGGATCTTTTGGGGCTGATTGGGAATGACCTAAATCTGGAAAAGAGGGTTATTTATAGGCTAGAGAGAGAGAGGATGAAGGGCTAGGATGGGCTAGGGTTAGATCTAAGGGTTGGATGAGTTAAATGAAGGGTAAGGGGGTAATTGCCAAAGGGAATGAAAGGGGGAATAATCTAAAGGTGACCTCATGATATCTTGTGTGGTCCTTTGCTGATTTGGGGGCTTGTGAGGGTGAGTCACGCGATTGACTTTTCGTTGACCTTGACTTTAACCTTCGGAGCTTGATCAAGGGTTGACTTTGACCAAACCTCCGGAATTCTTTCGCGGCTCACTTCCGGGACTTCATGTTGACTCGTTGACGCTCTCAAGTCGGGGTTGACCACGAGTTGACTTTTGGTCCTCGGGTTGACTTTTCGTCCTTTTGCCGGAAATGTCCAAAAAGCTCCAAATCGCACCCTTTCGCTCCCGATATCCGTCCGATGCTCGTTTGCCCTACAATGGTGCAAATCAAGGATTAGAGACACTAAACGGCCTTCGGATTAGCATTACTAAAGTGATTAGAGGCCTAATTTGTATGTAAATTTCATACAAATCACACCCCCACACTTAAGCTTTGCTTGTCCTCAAGCAAATAAGGAATCAACAATCCACATCACATTCAATTTGCCTTTTCAACCATATCTTTAACGAGCCCACTAAGCCACACATCAAGATTCAATCAAGCATATACTCAAACCTCATGATTTGCCAAGTGTTTAATATGTGTATCTAATGCATGCTTGGTGAAGTGTGTGCTAGCCATGGAATAATCAATCAAGAGCAATCAAATTAGCATATATCGACAAGATTAACCGCTAAACTCACATGATTCACTAAATATTTCCGCTCTTGTGTTTAGGGTTAAGTGTTTACTCTCAATGACATTTACCACAAGCAACGTCCCTATAAGCTTGCTCATTGACCAACTCTCCACTAATTAATTCGCAACTTATTAGATTAAAAGGGCTTTCACATGGTTGTAATGGGGTCAAAGGTTAAGGGTTAGCATGAAATGAAAGGATGGATATACAAGTATTCCAAGCATTTCACAAAACAACTCAAGGACTTTGAAACTCATTTTCTTTCGCAAACAATCCTAACTTTTATTCTCCTCAACCTTTTATTCTAAAAACAAACTCTATTTTTGGATTTTCGTACTTCCTTTTTCTACTTTTCTTTTTCTTTTTCTCACAACTTTCTTTTCCCATTTTGTATTTTCTTTTCTTTTGGGAACTTTATTTTTGTACACAACTTCTTTTTGATTTTCTCAACTTCTTTTCTTCTTTTGTATTTTGCTTTCTTTCCAACCATTTTCTCATTTACAACGCACACTCTAAGGTAAAATACCCCTACACTTGCTTTTCACAAACCCATAGAACACAAAGAACATGAGAAGTCACAATCGTCGTCTCGCTAATACTTGGAACAAGGGATGGTTAGTGTTTAAGCTAAAAACATGGGTTAGATTTTAGTGGTTAAACAAAGAAAAAGCTAATGATGAATGAGGCTCGAAATGGGTTAAACCTAATGGAAAGTGTTTAGAAGGATGAAGTTAATTTGGCCATGGTGCTTATCTAGTGCCTAAATCATTTCCAATTCATCGCAAATTAACACGTAGTCTCAAGAGGTCTTTGAGCAAGTTCTAGGTCTCGTAAACTAGTGGAATGCACACACATGAAGAACAAGGATGTATGAATGATGCATACATATCAATGAGGCTCAAAATCTCACCATATAGGGAATATGCATGTCAATACATCGTCTAGATATGCTTTTCTAACCACAAGTGACTAATCAACATGACAAAGTGCATAAAGTGTCAAGCAATCATCAATTACACATATTAACCACAAGAAAACTCAATGATTTCTAAGCACATGCTCGATATCCTCCTAATTAGCAACTTAGTAGGCTCACAATCATCATCGGGGTTGAAAAGGACGATCAAAACACACACAAAACCTTCAAAGTTCCAAAATCCAAAATTTTACACTTAAGCCCCTGTCGACCGGTCGACGCAAGGGTCGACCGTTCGACCACAACTCCCTGGACGAGTGTCGACCGGTCGACACAGAGGTCGACCGTTCGTGAAAACTTTGAAAAATTTGAAAATTTTGGTGGTTTGAAAATGTGAAATCCTTTTAGTTTGGCCCAACCTCACCCCCACACTTAAAACCAACATTGTCCTCAATGTTGTGAGGTGTTTGAAAATGCAAAGCAAATTGGTGAAAACGAGGAAGTGAAGTCGGGCGAATGCACACATACAAAATATAGCAACGGATGATAGAGTAAGAAAAACCCCCTTTGTAGACTTCCTTAGCTAGCCGAGAAACCAAAAATGGACACCAACCTCAGGGCACAAGGCCTTGACTTCCATACGTTAGCTCCTCGGGTGCTAAATGAATTAGAGAGTGCGATTGCATCGGGATCATTCAAAACAGGTGACAGCAGCAACACAGCAGCGACCTTCTCCCAAAGATTTGGGCATAGCTCCAAGAATAGGCATCCAAGTTGAGTGATTCCAGTGGCATTGGAAAGTAGACTCAAAGAGCTTTAGTTTGGCCACTGGAAACTCAGAAATCACCTTCCGGGCATGCAATGAAGAACTGGTCAAATTGACCCTTCAGAAAGTCAAACTGCAGTGAGCACTCCTCCTTTGAACAAATTTTACTACAGATCCAACGGTGATTTTCACGAGAAATTTAAACTGGACACAGAGGACTCATAGAAGAAGCTTCTCCAACTGGTTTCAATGAATTCCAATGGTCTGATGTAGAGAAAACTGCCTCCAAAGTTACTGATCTGCCCAGGCCTCTCGTAGACAAATGCAAACCAACACTTCATGGGTTTCTTCCTCCAAGACTCCTATCCAAAACTCCTCCCAACCTCCCTAGATTCGTTTATTCATTACTAACTAATGCTGAAAGTAAATGTGTTTCTCCAAATGGGGTTGCCTCCCCACAAGCGCTTCGGTTTATAGACCTACAAGCCGGTCTTGGTTCATTCTCGGTGAAATTATGGTGGCTCAAAGCAAAGCTTCTTCCCACTCATTGTGTTGCTCGTCTCACCATCGCCATGGCTTCCTACAAAGCAGCCCTTTATGCCCTTAAAAATTGATATCGGAGATGGTGGCCATGCATACTTCTTCCTCTTAACTTCCCCTACCATCTCCCTCATGGCCTTGATTGTCGCCCTTTGCATTGCAGTCATGGGAGAAGTCTTCTTTGTAGCACCCTCAAGAAATGGATCCTTCCCAAGAATGCCTTCATGAGACCGAAACGGTGGTGGCTTCGTATGCTCCATGGAAGAAGGATTGTCATACCCCCAAATCGGTGAGAAGTGATCATGAGGACGAGGTGTGGGCTTTGATGGGTTCAAAGGACCAAATATCCTTTCGCTTTTAGCACTATTTCCCTTCACCAAGTTTATAGAAAATACCTCCTCAACTACCTCCGGTGGATGAATGGGCTTGAACATCTCAAACTTCACTTTCTCACCCAACACTTTGAAACTTATGGTGCCCTTTAAAACATTAATCTTCACACCCGCCATAGCCATGAAAGGGCGTCCAAAGATAAGGGGGAATCCATTGTCTCCATTGGGGTATTCACCCATGTCAAGCACAACAAAGTCGGCGGGAAGAATAAACTTGTCAACTCTTACTAGCACATCTTCCACTACACCCGCCGGTCTTCGTTTGCTTCCATCCGCAAAAGTGAGTGCAATAGGGGTAGGATGCAAGGCACCAATGCTCAACCTCTTGTAGAGAGATAGAGGCATCACATTGACACTCGCTCCTAAGTCCATGAGCGCTCCATCAAGGTGAGTTTCACCGATTTGACATCCAATAGTGAAGCTTCCGGGATTCTTCCTCTTTGGTGGCATGTTGTGTTGAATCATTGAGCTCACATGCCCTTCAATCTTGTAGACTTCATGCTCTTCAAGCCGCTTCTTCTTCGTACACAAGTCCTTGAGAAATTTGCATAGACCGGCACTTGACAAATGAGCTCCAATAATGGGATGTTAATCTCCACCTTGTTGAACACTTCTCGTAGCTCATTCATCAATGTCGTCTTCTTGTTTTTCCTCTCATTGGGGGTGACTTTCTTCACTTCATGGGCAGCGATATTATCATCAAGGAGCTCCCTAGAGGTGCTCATAGTTCTTGGTGGGTCCATAGCCATCACGGCCTCACCACCAAGGTTAGAAACTATGACACTCTCATGCCTAGGAGTCTCCTCACACAAAGCTCCTTCTTGTGTCGTCACTCCATCATAAGAGGTAACATCATTCTCAAAAGACAAGTAACTTAATCCCTTGCCAAGCACAACTCCTTCCTCCATATCATTAGCACACCATACCTCCTCCTTCAATCCATAGTTGCCAAGGAGTACATTTTCTTCCTCCTTAGCCCCATCCTCCATGTAATGCATATGATCAAAGTTCTCAAGAATAGGAATGGAGGGAGAAGGGATATAGTAATTAGAAGTTCGGGGAGTAGGAGTGTAAGTAGCATGAGAGATACCGGAATAGGATGTAGATATAGAATTGCACTCCTCCTTTGACTTGAACTTTAAGTTCGGCTCCACCTTAGAAGGTAATGCACCTTTTGGCCTCTCACCAATCTCCTTGGCCAATTGGCCCATTTGAAACTCAATCTTTGACATGCCTTGTTGCATATTTTGGTACCCTTGTTGAAGTGTCGAAATTGATTGATCGCACTTCACTTGGCTTTGGACAAGGGTAGCAATCATGTCCTTTATCGTTGGGTCCGTTGAATCTTGAGCTTGGGGAACACTTGGGGAAGCGTAGGATGTAGAGACTCTTTGATTGTAAGTGCCTCCTCCTTGGTTAGAAAACCCGGGAGGTGCTCCATAAGTTGAGCTCTTGTATCCTCCGTATGTTCCATTCCCTTGAGTATTGCTCCCATAAGGCTTAGGTTGAAACCCTTGGGTTCTCCCTTGATCATTCCGAGGTGCATAAGTGTTGTATGGCTTCGGAGGCGCTTGATAAGAACCTTGTGGGTATGAGCCCACTTGGTTCACATGTTGCCTTTCTTCCTTCTCCTTGTCAATATGATAAGAACACTCCTCCGTCTCATGACCATGAGATCCACAATAGAAGCAAGGAGGTGAAGATACCACACTATTGACTTGAGAGGGGGTAGCCTTCAATTGTGCTTGTAGGAGCATGTCCACCTTCTTATTAAAAGCCGCTTCCAACCTATCAAATTGAGTGCTCAACAAATCATCACCCGTTGGCTCACTTGAGACATTGTGGACCTTTGATACTTGACTTGCCAATTGTGTGGGAGGGTACTTTCGAGGTCCAAAGTCATCCCAAAGCTCGGAGTTAGTGGCTAAGTCCTCAAAAGTGTCCCATGCCTCATCGGGAGACATGCTTGCTATAGTACTTCCTCGGAATGTATCCACCCTTTGTCGTTGACCGGAAGATAAGCCTCGGTAGAACACATCAACAAGAAACCATTGTTCCAAGCCATGGTGTGGGCAACTCATCACTAAATCCTTGAATCTCTCCCACGTTTCGTAGAAAGCATCTCCCGATTGGTGCTTGAAGTTGACAATGGAATCCCGAACCTTGGCCGCCTTGCTTGGTGGAAATAATTTCGCAAGGAAAGCCTCTTGCAACTCGAACCATGAATGTATAGACCTTGGTGGAATCTTGAGTAGCCATTTCCTTGCTCTATCCTTCAAGGTGAAGGGGAACAAACGAAGCTTCAAACCATCCTCCGGTAGTCCATGTAGTTGAACCGTTGTGCATGCTTGTTCGAATTCCATGAGATGGTCATAAGGGCTTTCATCCTTCAAGGCGTGGAATGTAGGCATAATGCTCAATGTTGAGGACTTAATCTCGTAATGAGTGTTGCACGGTGGAAGAACGATGCATGAGGGTGATCCACCACATGAGGGAGAGTGTACTCCCTCATTCGCCTCACGGGAGGTGGATTGTTGTTGTTGTTGTGTGGCTCCTAATCATGATGATCATTTTGGCGTGGTTCCTCCATTGTTGGTTGTGGAATATGGTCTTCTAAAGGTACTTCTCGGCTCTCAAGTGTAGGTGGCGCGCTCTCACACACAATTCTTGGAATACGTCTCCTTCTTCTTGGCCGTCCTCTTGTATTCTCGCTTAAGACTCTTCCACTTCTAAGTTGAATCGGTGTGTGAGAGGTTGAAGCAAGGTTCATACACCTTCACAACACAACAAACAGTGGTTAAGTATCACAATCGAGGCAAGAAATACAAAGGAAAGGGTTAGATAAGCAATAGAAAGCAAATAGTGAGAGAAATAAAGTAAAGGAAGCAAGAACGCTCCCCGTCGACCGTTCGACAATAGGCGTCGACCGGTCGATGGCCGTCCAGGGAAGTGTCGTCGAACGTTCGAGAAACAGGGTCGACCGTTCGAGAAACACCCTGAAACAAAATTTTTATGCTTTTCTCCTTTTATACCTCAACAAACAAGGTTCCTAAAGGTGCAAGGGAACCCAAATGACAACTAAACAAGTAATTACAAGTAACAAGTACACAAACAAACACAAAAATGCAATATAGACAAGCTTAAAACAACTTAAAGCAAGAAATTGAATGTGCACACTTATTGGAAAGTTCAACTAGCAAGTGATAGCATTAGGGGTGCTCATGTCTTACATATATCACTAGGATATAAGGCCCGTCACTCCCCTAATGTGTCTCACTCAAGAGTGAATTGCACATATGAAACAACTAACACAATATAAACAACACAACTAGTTAACCAAATGAAAACAAAAAGAATGCTAAAGACCCGACTACAACTACCAAGAAATCAAGGTTTTAGCCTCAATCCCCGGCAGCCGGCGCCATTTTGACAAATGCAAAATAGATGGTTAGTGATAGAAGAGAAGGGGGTTGTCGTTCCACAGGGATTGACGGTCCCCGACTTCTCGGTAGTGGATGTATGCGGGTGCTCTAGCTATATGAGGTGGCAAGGAGTGAATAGAGTGGGTGAATGTGCGTGTTTACAATGTGCGAAGTGTGTAGTGAGGTGGTTTTGTGTGGAAAGCAATGGTGGAATGTCAAGACAAACAAACAACAAAATAAATGCGAGCAAGTAAATAAGGTAAAGTAGAGTGTGCACAATATAAAGAAAGTGTTGGGGTTTTCGGGCAAACCCCAAGTCCAATGCAACCAATGATGCTCTAATGCCTAAACATGCCAATGTGTCCACGAATCAAGTCCCGTATCCTAGCCATGTTATGGTTCTGGGACCGTGCTTACCTAAGGTATTCAAATGCCTTATTAGGGCCATCCGAACTCTCTAGGTGTCTTAGGGGATCCCTCTATGTTACCTAATACCGAATCCCCTAAAGTGCTTAAGAGGCGTAAAGTGTCGAAGCTTAGGGACTCAAACAAGCAACACATGCATAACCCACCACTCCACCGGTATTATCGATGTGAAGTGGATTCCTTCTAAGGTATTCCTAAGCCTTATTAGGGTCCTAGGGACTCTCCATAAAGAGGGAGAAAGAAAGGAGGCGTAAAGCATCGAATTAAGGGTCATACATAGTGAAACATGCTCATCACATATATTGCCAATTTCCTAGAGAAGAGTAAAGTGATCAAGCCAAACCATTCTCATACAAGATGGGTTAAATGCATACCAAAGAGTGATCAATCCTTCAAATATACATCCAACACATATTAAAATAGACAATACACATATTCATGAATCAACAAAGGCATTTATTCATAGATTAAAGCATCACAAAGTCACATTGGACTAGGGCACACAACCCTAGTCCCCAACAAAGGTAACTACTCACTAATCATCAATGTATACATCATCAATTTACAATACAAAACTCTAGACATAAGAAACATAGAGAGAAAAGTTGAGAAATGCTCAATGGGTGACTCTCTAGCTCCTCTTTGGCTTTGATGATGGATCTTGACGATTTGGTGAGGATTCCCAGCTGCCCAGGTGGTGGTAGATGTAGTAGACGTCGTGGTGGACAAGATTGATGAATGATGGTGGTGGAAAGGAGGTGAGGAAGGTGGAGATATAGGCTGACCCGCCGCCAGTCGACCGTTCGACCCTTGCCGTCGACCGGTCGACGAACGGTTCGTGGGCAAACTAAATCTAAGGGAGAAGAGAGAAAATGGGAAGGGAAAGTGATGGATCTTTTGGGGCTGATTGGGAATGACCTAAATCTGGAAAAGAGGGCTATTTATAGGCTAGAGAGAGAGAGGATGAAGGGCTAGGATGGGCTAGGGTTAGATCTAAGGGTTGGATGAGTTAAATGAAGGGTAAGGGGGTAATTGCCAAAGGGAATGAAAGGGGGAATAATCTAAAGGTGACCTCATGATATCTTGTGTGGTCCTTTGCTGATTTGGGGGCTTGTGAGGGTGAGTCACGCGGTTGACTTTTCGTTGACCTTGACTTTAACCTTCGGAGCTTGACCAAGGGTTGACTTTGACCAAACCTCCGGAATTCTTTCGCGGCTCACTTCCGGGACTTCATGTTGACTCGTTGACGCTCTCAAGTCGGGGTTGACCACGAGTTGACTTTTGGTCCTCGGGTTGACTTTTCGTCCTTTTGCCGGAAATGTCCAAAAAGCTCCAAATCGCACCCTTTCGCTCCCGATATCCGTCCGATGCTCGTTTGCCCTACAATGGTGCAAATCAAGGATTAGAGACACTAAACGGCCTTCGGATTAGCATTACTAAAGTGATTAGAGGCCTAATTTGTATGTAAATTTCATACAAATCATTACTCAGCCTTGCACGTACGAACCGATAGAGTTAGTGCTCTCTCTGTCTACATTCGCTTGATCCAGAAGCAAGAAGTGGCACACATCGACTACAACAACGTACCCCGTGGTACTGGCACGCCCGCACTCTACAAAAGAGACTGTTTGACTCTCCCCTGCGGTTTCCAGCGCAAACATTTTGGAACGCCCAGTGGGACATGTCGAAAGTGTTTCTTGTGAACCAAGATTGGGAAGCCAGACGAGAATCCTTACGTTAAGACTTACTCTCACTGCCTTAAATACAGTTCCGAGGAATACTTATTGCATAATTCTTCGGCGTGCCGAAGACTTATGCCAGAAGAAGTCCAAAGACAATTTGGTTTGCACCCTTTGACGACAGGAACAATGCCTAAGAACGCAGACGGTCCACCAACTCCTCCCACAGAGTCATCTGCGTTAGATAAGAGAATCGATGAGGCTATTCAACGTCTTGAGGCAGCCATGAAGACGCAAACAGAGGAGTTTCAGCAGGCTTTTCAGAAAGCTTCCAGTAAAACTACTGCCGCGCTTCAACTCCTTAAGGAGTTCAACCCAGAAGAGCAGCAGAAGAAGTTTGCAGGAGTGTATTCTAAGTTATCAGACCACGCCGACGCAAATAAGCTGGTCAACGAACGCGTGGCTACGTTGACTGGTGACCTTCTCCAAGTCAGGAGACAAAATCTCACCATTAGCTCTCAGCTTGAAAATATTTGCCAATATTTGAATTCTGAAGGGGCAGATAATGTTGGTGGGAAGGGTTTCTCTGAACTTCAGAATAATACTTATGTGCCACCAAACATGAGGGGAGCTGGGAATATTGGAGCGCTTAACTTCGAAACCCCACCTTGTAATGAAGGTAATGGCATACCAATTACCAGGCTTTCGTTGGAACCAAAGAAAAAGATCGTCATTACTGATAAGGACGCGAGCGCGTCGTTTGGTGGTGGTGGAACAGCTAATGTGTTCGCCAACAATTCTGCGCCAGTCACTCCTGGCTTGGATTTCCTGGAACAAATAAAGCAGATTATTAGGACCGAAATAGGCGGTCCTTCAGCTAGCCTTACATACAGAAATCCTTATCCAGATTATGTGGCAGCTAGCGAATGGCCTAAGGGATACAAACCAATCAGGTTTACTACTTTTTCAGGAGAAGGATCCGAGGATGCTGCTACTCATATTTCGCGTTTCCAAGGCGAATGCGGTCCATATGGAGGCAATGACAACCTCAAGCTGAGGGCGTTTGGATCGTCTTTGTCGGGATCGGCTTTAACCTGGTACACCAAGTTAGCGCCAAGGTCTATCCCTGATTGGACCACCATGGAAACGATGTTTAGGACTACCTTTGGTGTAGTGGAGCCTGAGGTGGACTTATCGGCACTTATGTCCATGTATCAGCAATCTGCTGAAACTTCCGTGGATTTCCTCAAGAGGTTCAAGATTCAACAAGCTAAGTGCAAGTCACCTATTACTGAGGGCGACGCCATTGCCATTGCTATCAAGGGTTTGGAACATAGACAGCGAACCAAACATCATGATATGAGATTCACCAGCATGACTGATTTGATGAACAAGGTTGGTAGTTACCAACTGCTCCTAAATGAGTTGGATGACAAGGCGAATGCTTCCAGAGGGACGTATACACCCGGGAGACATAGATCCGTTGGAGCTTTGTATACCCCCGTGGATCTTTTCTACACTCATCAGTCGCCAATCTATCGAGAGGAAGATCCTTACAGTGACGACGTAGCAGCTTTGGAGTTGACAGCACGCACTGCAAAGCCCAAGAGTCTCACGATCGCTCGCGAACCCGTCAAGATCTCCACCATGGCATTCACCAAGCCAGAGTTTGAGACATACACTTATAATGCTAACAAGACAGCTGAAATTCTGGAAGAATTAATTCAGCAAAAGTTGATCAAAAGTGATTTTGGCCCGTATCCTAAACCTGAGCAGCTTAAAGGGAAGAAGTACTGCAAGTTTCACAATATGTGGAACCATAATACTTCTGATTGCATTAAGCTAAAGGACCAAATCCAGGTTTGGTTGAACAGCGGACGAATTCAAGTTGATAGTGAGAAGACAGCTGCATTGGTAGATCTTGATCCTTTCCCTCAGGTAGGAATGATAGATATCGTCCCAGGGAAGGCAGGCAGACGAGCACGACACGTACGACCTAAGTTTGAGGCTTATACGTTTAACGCAGATAGAGCTCACGACATCTTAGAAGAACTTATCGTAGCTGGTTTAATCAAAGTGTCTTTTGGCTCATTTCCCACGCTAGAGCAACTGCATGAAAAGACGTACTGCAAATTCCATAATGCGTGGACTCATGACACAGCCAGTTGTGTTAGGTTGAAGAACCAGATACAGGAATGGATAAACGAGGGGCGGATCCAGTTTGAATCAACGGAGAATGCTACTGTGGCTATGGTGAACCTCGATCGTGACAAGAGGAATCAAAGAAAACCTACTTTGGAGCTCCTAACACCAAGGCCAGAAGACGAGGAAGAACCTGTGCCCAAAAGAACTAAGCCAACACCGGAAGCCTCGGCGGTGGTTTTATGTTCACGATGCAAGGTGGAATGCGGCATCTCGGTCAGTTACGAAGAGTTTGCTAATTCTTTCCAGTACCACCCCAAGTCAGCGCTAGCACTTCATTCGCCGCCGGAGAATTTCCAGCCTGCTAGTCCTAAACAGGTACGTACTCAGTCAGAGGTTAATACAGCGATAAAAGATTCTAACCTGTTTAACAAGATGAAGGCAGTTGACTTCTTCCGCAAGGAACCTTTAGCCACCACACAGCAGTAGGCTGTGGTGTCCAAGCCATACATCCCCCCAGCATCGCGGGCGATCGTCAAAGAGGACAAGTGGTACGTTCAAAAGAAAGGACGAGCTGTTGAGTTAACTGCCACCAAGAAAAGGAATATGCAAAAACGCTATGGGCGAGCTACCCGTACATTGGAAGCATTGGAACAAGGTTTGGTCAGACCTGAGGAGTTGGCCAAAACACCGGAGCAGTTGAGGCGCACATTATCCGCCAAGCCTATGATCCAGCAAGGGAAACAATTAATACATTCCGCTTCACCTCAGCCACCAAAAACGGTCAGCAGTGTTTCCTCTGCACCCATAGCTAAGAGGCGGTCAGTATTCGAGCGACTAGAGGATTTTTCTGTCCAGAATTTCAAACAGGAGTCTACTTCAGAAACCACAGGGAGTCCTTTCTTGCCTGTTAAACCAGCCACCCTAAAATCAGTAGTGGTGGCACGCAAACAAGATCCCAAGCCCCAGTGGAAGCCTAAGACGTTAAGGGAAGACATCGTTGAACCATCCAGAGAGGCGGTTCAGCAACAACCCCTGCCAGAGGTTGTCATCCCACCAACGTTGGTTACAAAGGAAGTGGTTCCAAGTGAACCAAAAGACTCATATAGCGAACCTACACCTGAGGTTCTTGTGGAGCAATCATCTGTTGTTACGGACATTTTCGACGTCGCTCTAATACGCAGTCAGATTATGGCGAATGATGACCCGGACATCCCTATGGACAAACCAAAGCTTAGTTTGGAGCCTGAGGACGAATCTGATGAGGATGCTGGGTATGACGTTGCCAATAAGGACTGTGGCAATGAGTTGGAGTGTGACATGGTTTACGTATTATCCTCCAAGTATGCTCTACCAGTTGCAGCATCCGCCTGTCCAGTGGTGGAATTGGAAGGCTATGGCGATGCTCCCATAAGTTTGGAAAAGGATACGTCAGAACCTAAACTAGAAGTTGATTCAACATTGAAGAAATTGTTCATGATGTTCTCCAAACCTAATCTCTCCATGACCATGCATTTGAGACCTCTCTACGCCACAACGTCCATAGAAGGCAAATACATCAACAAGTTGATGGTTGACTCTGGAGCTGCTGTGAACATCATCACAGTACGAACAATGACTGTTCTGGGGATTAAGAAAACGGCTATACAACAAACTTCTCTATCGGTTAAGAACTTTGCCGGTACAACAACAAAGACCTTGGGTTTGTTGTTCTTAAAAGTCAAAATAGGACTAGCGGACGCAGTTCACGCGTTCTTTGTGGTCGAATGTACAGCACCATACAGCGGCATCTTGGGCAGAGATTGGATTCATAGGAGCTAATGTGTTCCATCTTCTATGCATCAGGAATTGTTGTTGTGGAATCCGGCTACGGACGAGGCTGAGCTCATTAAAGCAGACCCACGACCCTTTTCGGTTTCTGCTAACTCAATTGACGCTAGTTACTACAATGGGGATATGCGACCTCTTGCAGTACAGGGTATCGACGTCAAAGGCCGCCCTTTTGGGGTGACGGCCTCCGACTTGGCACAATGGGGAATCATCCGGACCAGGACTGACAGTTCTCGGCCTTTCCTCGTTGCACCAGCTTCCCAAACTTCTCCATGTTAGCACAACCAACAGAGGAGGAAGTACAGGCCTGTTTGTCCCAGTATGCCCGTTTACAGACATACCTGGATGAAGCAGAAGCCTATGATCGACTCGCAACTGTAGAGTGCGTGCATGAAGATGTTCTTGACCATGTCGAGGAGGAGGCAGCAGAGGAAATCCAGTTAACCCCTGCCGCTTTAGATGATACACCCCCTAAGGTCAAGGATCTCATTGAAAAGGTCAATCTTGGTAATGACATAGAGCCAATGGAAGTGGCTATTAGCACTTATTTAGAGCCTGAACAACGGCAGGGGCTCGTCAACTTGTTATTGGAATTCAAAAATTCAAAGACTGCTTTGCCGAAAAATATGAAGACATGCCTGGTCTTTCACCAGAGTTAGTTTGCCACAAGTTACCTACCATGGCTGGCAAGAAACCAATTCAGCAAGCACCTCGGCGAATGAATGCAGATACCATGAAGTCGGTTAAAGAAGAAGTGGAAAAGATGCACAAGTTCGGAATCATTCGCGTGGCTAAGTACAATGAATGGCTATCGAACATTGTTCCCGTTCGCAAAAAGAATGGAAAAATGCGTGTTTGTGTGGATTACAGGGACCTCAATACCGCCACGCCTAAAGATGTTTATCCTATGCCTATAGCGGATATGCTGGTAGACGCGGTAGCAAGACATGAGATGCTTTCGTTCATGGACGGCACGGTAGGATATCACCAGATTCCAGTTGCAGAGGAGGACAGACACAAAACAGCTTTCAGATGCCCTGGTTTCACCGGGGTGTTCGAATACGTTGTTATGCCTTTTGGCTTGAAGAATGCAGGGGCTACCTACCAACGGGCAATGAACCTGATCTTCCATGACATCTTAGGGAAGATTCTAGAGGTTTACATCGATGACGTGATGGTCAAGTCTACCGTGAAAGCTAGTCACCTTATTGATCTCCGGAAGGTATTCGAGCGAATGCGCGTTCATAGGCTCAAGATGAATCCGGCAAAGTATGTGTTTGGTGTACAGGCAGGAGATTTCTTAGGTTTCTTAGTTCATCAACGAGGAATTGAAGTCCCAGGCGATAAGGCAAAAGCGGTTATTGACGCCCCAGCACCAAGGACTAAGAAGGAGCTACAAAGCTTATTAGGAAAGATTAATTTTTTGCGGCGCTTCATCTCCAATTCCGCTGGTAAAATTAACCCTTTCTCTCCATTGCTCAAACTTCAGGGGGTGAAAGAGTTCGTTTGGGAGCCTGTTCAGCAGGAGGCTTTTGATAGAATTAAAGCCTATTTAGCGAACCCTCCAGTCTTGGTTCCTCCAAAGCCACGGGTTCCCCTGAAGCTCTATATCTCTGCTTCTGAGTCGTCTGTTGCCAGTTTGCTTGCTCAGGATGAAGAAACAGCTGATGGACAGATTGTTGAGCATGCCATTTTTTACTTAAGCAGAACCCTCTTGGACGCAGAAACGCGGTATTCGCCGATAGAGCGGCTTTGTCTGGCCCTTTACTTTGCAGGTTGCAAGCTACGCCATTATATGCTTTCCTTCACAACTAGGGTGGTTGCTCAAACGGACTTGGTAAAGTACATGTTAACCAGACCTATTTTGAGAGGCCGGATTGGCAAATGGATTTTAGCACTTTCTGAGTTCTCCTTGCAGTACGTTCCTTTGAAGGCCCAAACAAGTCAAGCAGTGTCTGATTTCCTCTTGCATCATCCGCTTCCTGACGATCATGCAGTTCGAGACCTTGAGGTAGGTGCTATATATTTGCGCCCTTGGGCGCTTTACTTTGATGGTTCTAGTACAGACCGTTTGTCAGGTGCAGGAATTGCAATTGTCAACCGAGAAGGGGTTCGTTTTTCTTATTCCTTTCAACTCGAGTGGAACTGCACTAATAATCAAGCTGAATACAAAGCGTTGATCATTGGCCTAGAGATTCTATTAGAAATGGGAATCCATGAAGTAGATATCTTTGGCGATTCTTTGTTGGTCATTAACCAACTTCAGCGGATTTTCAAGTGTATTAGTTTTACGTTGGTCCCTTTCCTCAATAGAGCTTTGGAGCTTTTGGAGGAGTTTCACGAGGTATACATGGAGCACATTCCCCGGGAACTCAACTTTGCGGCGAACGAGTTGGCGCAACTAGCTACTGGCCTGAGTTTTGCTGATGGCGTTCGAGAACGGACTCTTAAGGTTGAACGGCGGACACTACCATCCTTCATGGCTCGGCGAGAGTACACTGATGATTGGTTTGTAGCTTCATTGGATGCGATTGATATTGATTGGCGTCGCCCCATTATCGACTACATATCTGATCCTAGTGCTCCTACTGACCGGAAAATCCGTTTTTTGGCCCTTAACTACGTTCTCAAGGGTGGCGAACTCTTAAGACGTGGGGAAGACGGCATCGAGTTTCGATGCATCTTTGGCAAAAAAGCTAAGCGAGTCATGAGAGAAGTTCATCTGGGAGTTTGTGGTTTTCATCAGGCAGGCCCGAAAATGAGATGGCTCATTCGCCACTATGGTTACTACTGGCCTTCCATTCTGAAGGATTGCATTAGTTTCGCCAAGGGATGCCAGGATTGTCAAGCTCATGGCCCAGTTCGCCATATCCCCGTCGTTCCTATGCAGCCTATCATCAAACCTTGGCCTGCTAGAGGCTGGGCACTAGACCTTATTGGTCTCATTCATCCTTATTCATCAGCACAACACAAGTTCATCATCGTTGCTACTGACTTCTTTACCAAATGGGTAGAGGCCGAGGCGTTGAAAGATTCCTCTGCAGCTACGGTTCGCTCCTTCATTTTCCGCAACATCTTATGTCGTTTTGGCGTTCCAGAATGTCTGGTTGCAGACAGGGGGGCAGCTTTCATGGCCGCAGATGTTAATAACTCAATGAAGGATTTTGGAATTCAATTCCTTCATTCCACACCATATTACGCTCAATCCAACGGCCAGGCAGAGGCCAGTAACAAGATCATAATCACCATCCTCAGGAAAATGCTGGCCGCTAATGCCAGAGATTGGCATAATGAGCTCGATAGTACCCTTTGGGCATTCAGGACGTCTAAACGTACGCCTACTGGCACTACCCCTTATGCTTTGATGTTTGGTCACGATGCAGTGTTACCTCTGGAGGTTAATGTTCATTCGCTACGCATTCAAGAGCAACACCAACTCATTGGAGAGGATTATGTCCAAGCAATGTGGCAGGAACATGAAGATCTAAGCGAACACCGGCTCACAGCATTAGACAACCTGATCCTCGAGAAGCAGCGAATCGCCAGAGTGTACGATAAGCGCACTCGTGGTCGTAGTTTTGGTGTTGGTGATCTTGTTTGGAAGACCGTTCTCCCCTTAGGAGAGAAAGAGCGCGGACGCGGGAAATGGTCTCCCCGGTGGGAAGGGCCTTTCCTTATTGATCGAATCCTAGGCAAAAGTGCATATCACTTAAGGGATACGGACGGCGAACTGCACCAAAATCCGATTAATGGTCGTTACCTAAAGAAGTATTTTCCAAGTGTTTGGGAATTGGATGATCCGCCAGTATCGTTGCCTAAACAGGGGGGCAATAATTAGTTCTCCTGTACTGCTCTCTCCAAGCCAATACCGTGGCTTCTACCTCATTCGCCATACTTCGTCTAACCAGGGGGGCAACTATATCCCACAAGAGTTCGGCCAGTTTACAAAATATGCATTCCTGTTAGACTTCAAATGTGGTGAGATTTTTTGTTTTTTTTGTTTTCGTTTTTGAGTCTATGAATGCTGGCATTTTTCAGTGTTTAAACTATAAAGTAGGACAATATCACAGTACAAAGCGAATAAACGAAAAACGTTTAATATACATCAACATTTGTCTATATATATATTGGCTTTGCGGCCAAGAGCGATTACATGAAAATCAAAATACAAAATAAAGAGCCAAAACGTGGCTCTGATACCATGGAGGCTGCGTCCAAGGCTCTTCCTGTAACCTATTTCTAGGCTTGGGCAACCCATTTTGGAAACATAGGGCTACCACTCCCCATTTTCTCCTCCCACAGAGTTTTTGAGGGAGATGGAATTCAGCGGGTAACCTGCGCAACCGCAGATCATCCGCTGACAAGCCTAGAACAGCAAGTCATCCTGGCGAACGGAGGCTTGTTGCGACCCGCCAGGAGACTTTTGCTGTCCCCACTCCGCCGCTTTCTCACTTCTGTCTACAAGAAACAGAAGGAATGGTAAGCAGAGTGAGGGGGAAAGCCTGAGGTTTCGTTGTATAACTCAACCTAGGCATGAGGTTTGGTTGTATAACTCAGAACTTTTATGGGATCCTAAGCGAAGGAAGGGATTTGAGGGCCAAAAGGAAGAATAGAACTAGGAGAGGCATTTTCGACGCCTGATGAAGGTTTTCTGCTTGAGAAAAACCAATGCAGGGTTCTCTATTTAAAGAAGGGAACTAGGGTCGGTTTGGTGCGTGATTTGGTAACCGTTTAAAGATTTGCAGTTATTAGGGATAGTTATCACACTTAAATGTTGGCGTGGAAAATTGGTTTTGCGGTTCCCCGGGCTCCTTTTTGAATTTGACCTTTGACTGTTTCAAAGATTATCCTTCCCAAGGGTTATCTTCTTGTTTTCCGGTTTGGGCTGAAGATTGGCTTGGGCCCGTACTTGATTAAATTAAAATTAAACATAGAGTGTTTATGCTTACAAAAACCCCAAGAGGTTTATAGTTACAAGTTGCTGGGCCTACACCATGCGGCCCAATGACGCGATGTCTATAACAGTTTTGTGATACTCGGCCTGCACCCGTTCTGCTTGGACATTCGCCATTCTAGCTTGTGCACGTGCATCTATCAGACGTTGCCGCAACTCCTCGGTTGGACCTACTTCCCTTACCAAGGCATCCTTGTCTTTATCCTTCCTGGATTGAAGTTCGACAATTTGAGCTTCGATTTTAGCCTTGGCAGCGGCAAGCTCTTCTAGTTTGGACTCGCAGAGGGCCACATTGGTTCGCCGGCGTTGGAGTGATTCTTTCCGGGCGGTAAATAGCTTCTCCAGTTCAGCTCGTTGAATGGAAGATAGGTTCGCCCGTTTGGTAGACTTTTCAATGTTGGTATGGAGGGTCGCCATGGCACTCACCTTAGTTTCGAGCTCGTCCAGGATTGCTATGTCTCCTTCATTCGCGTGAAGCCGTAGACTACCGGTGTAGGCAATGATCTTCTCTCGCACCTTCGGATCATCCAAGTTTACGTTGCTGAGGTGGCTGAGGTAATATTGAGCATCTTCTACCAATTCCGGGGTAATATTGAGGCGCTCTTTAAGAGCAAGTGATTGTGTTGAAGGAGAAGGCTCTTCCACAGCAGCAAGGTGTAGGCTCAGGGAGTCCACAGCGAAGTTCGCCAGTGTTTGTGTAGCAGCAGCTGAATCTTTTTCCAATGTGGGCTCTGCAGAGGTTTGTTTGCTGAGCAGGGGTTCACCTCTCTTAGCCCCTAGACCGTCGATTAGATTATTCGCCGCATTCAGATTTGAGCTTGGACCCGATACTTCAGTTTGGACTCCGGAGTGATCCTGCGGAGAAGGAAAGAGAAAGCGAGGGGTAAGCACGGAGAACCTAAACTAAACCAGTAAGTGGTTTAAAGAGGTTAGCGTCTTCATAATAAGCGAGAAATAAATGGAGCATTTACCATTGATGGAACGGATTCCGGGTTTGCTTCCACTCCTGGGGTCGTATTTTCTACCGAAGACTTCGTAGCAGTTTGGTCACCTTCGAGGATTGGTGTTACGTCTTCATTCGCAGGAGGATAGGCAGCGTTGGTGACCGGATTATTCTGAGTTTCGCAGGGTACCACATCCTGGGCTTCAGCAGGGTTGATATCTTGGCTGGGGGGCAAATCAGCGTCCTCCTGTAGGTTTGTACCGTCGCCGTCCTTTGGAGTTTCTGCATTCACCACTTCCACAGGTTGAGGGACGCTTTCAGGAGGGGTTGCAGAAGTTGAAATTGGTCCTTCGCTGGTGTTCATAGGCTGTTCTGGGGGGATGTAAGCGATAGGAACTGCATAGGTCACTGCTAGCATGCCAAGTCCATCCAAGGCTTCGACCATGCTTATTTCATCTTCTTCAGAATTCCCGTCAGTAGAGCTATCTTCAGATCTTTGAGCAGGAGCACTTTCCTTGGCTTCAGGGATAAGAGGGTCATCTGCTATTACAATCACTTCAGGTGCGCTGCGTTTCCTTACCTACGATGAACAAGTAATGACCAGTTAGTGGTTATGTGAGGGATTACGCGAACGAGATATGAGCAGGAATCAACAAGGAAGTTTATCCTTACCAAGGGACGCTCTTCTTCTGTTTCTTCTTCCTCATTGGTTTGCGGTTCGCGGGGTCTTTTCCTTGCAGCATGAGAGGAAGAGGCTTCTCCAGGATATGAACCTGTCAGCGTTTCCTGTGACAATGTATTGGGCAATCAGAGTCAGTACTACATGGAGAATGTTGAAATCAAGACTTAGGACTTGAAACTCATACCTCAACTGTTGCTTCTTCAGTTTGTTTCCGCTTTTGGTCAGGAGCAGCGGTAGCAGGGGTTTGTCTGTTCGCACCATTTAAGACTTGTTGGTCTTTCTCAAGGTTAAGTTCAACCTTGCCTCTGGCAAAGATGGCGCGAAAGAGGTCTTCTGCATCCTGGTTCCACTTGTTGGCTGAAAGGGCATTCCACCAGATGGTATACTGTGGAGAAACAGCCATAGTGCATTTGAGGACACTGCCTCCTAAGGTGGCAAGCGGTAAAATATACTTGAAGTGGACTTTGCATCTGTTTTAGTCCTCTATATCATTTGCCGAGATTCGCCATGAGGTGTACATGTTTAGGCTTTCAAACAAAGGATAAGGGATTTTTTGCCTAAGTCCTAGTTGGCGAGAGAAGTGGTTAGGAGCATATAATTCAAAGCCGGCTTCTTTATCCGGGAGATTGAAGTCCATACAGGACACAGCTCGTTTAAACATTTCCAAGGCGTCTATAGAGTGTTCGCTAGACTAAAGGAAGTCATGCTCTAGTGGACTAGGGAATTTTCTATTGATAACTAGCGTTACCGAATCTAAGGCTGACTCGTCTAATTGGTACAGGTAACGAAAGCAATCAAAGTAGGAGGGAGAGGGAAACTCATCTCGGTTGGCGAATGCCATTCCTAGTACCTCGTCTTCTGGAAAAGAATCTACGTCAGGGTGCCTGAATTGTGAAAAGTAGACCTGCAGCCAGAGGTCCAGAATCCAGAAGGGTCCTCCCAGCGGGTTGTAGTCAAAGGGTCTGAGTGTCAGGGAGTAGAGCGAACGGTACAGGCTGGCTAGAACAGGTTGGCCTAACCCCGTTAATTATCTGTTGAAGAGGGCTGCTGCCAGCATGGTCCAAGTGGCGGTGATTTTCTTCGCCGCGATACAGAACAGGAATTTGCCTAGCCAGAGCTCCAGGAAAGCAATTCCTCCTTGTTCGTTGTTCTTCTTTGAGAAATAGTTACACCAGGATGTGTAGGATTTGCAGTAGGGAAGGCAAACCAGGCTGGGTTTGTGCTCAATTGAGTCTAACCCTTGATCATACTCCCCATAGCTGTAAGGCTTTGGATGGATGGGAAGGCCGGTGATGGTGAGAATATCTAGCAGAGTGATTCCCATTTGCCCAAACCGGAAATTGAAGGTGTTGCTGGAGGTGTCCTAGAAACAGGCAGCTGCAACTATCGGAGCACGGTTCCCTCCTCCATTGTGTAAAGAGAAACAGAGCTCTAGTGTTTCTGCAATTCCCACTTCTTGCCAGCGGTCCAGGTCAGTTGTTTTCCCGGCTTGATACCATTTGAGTTCTTCTAGGCTTGGTGTGGGCCAGCTACCCATTCGCACTGCTTGGTGGTGTCTTTGCCATTTTGGGAAGATAGCGGCGGTCGCCCGGAACGCGAGAATAGGGCATCAGACGGCGTGAAAGTAATGGTTCAGAAATTGAGCCGACATCTCATCAATCCAAGGACCCAGGCTCGCCGTGCGGTTTTCATAGGCTTTGATATGAGAACGGTGAGAATGTTTGTTGGCGGTGAGGGGATACATGGCCAGTTTAAACTACTGGGCATTGTGCTCTGTTAGGATGTTTGAGGCTGAAGCCATTTCTGTTGGTTGTTTCTTGGATTCTCACTAGTTCTGGGTTTTTTTAGGGTTCTGAATTCCTTAAACAGATTAGTGTTGAGGGGTTTGGTTTTAAAGAGCTGAAGCGGTGTTGTAGAAGGATACGATCCTGATCATTTCGCGAACCAGTTTGAATTGGGAGGCGTGATGAAACAGTGTAACGGTTGGGTCTCTTGGTCTTCTGGGCTTTATCGCGGCCTTTTACGAGCAGTTGTCTATTTTCCTTGTGGATTTAGCCCTCTTCAATCACATTTATCGCAGACCTGGGCCTGATTTCGAGGCCTGGGGGGCAATGTTTGAGCCCAAATGAATATTTGGCTGGTTTGTTTATATTACAGCCCACGGACCGGTTGTTGCGGCCCAAAATACCTTTGAGTTTGTTTAGGAGGCAGATCTTTGCTTTGTGTTTGCCTTATAACTCAAGGAAAGTAATTTACATGTATTTAATTGCATTAATTATATTTGAGAGTCCCGCTTCAGAAAGAAATCTGTAATCCTTGTTCAAGAAGGAATTGGCGACCTATCTCTATAAATAGAGGGTCTTAGGGCGAATGGCGGCTCTCTCTTGATCAATACAACCTACAAGCAATCTCTTTGCATACAAGCCTCTCCGGAGCAAACCCTAGCGACCAAAGCCTCTCCGGAGCAAACCAGCGACTCACAGCGAAGCTAAGATCACGTCTTAGCACAACAAGTGTTTCTCAAACCTTTCCCAATTGATTGCTCTGCTTACTCAGCCTTGAGAAAGTATCGATTATTGCGTTCGCAAGAGATCACGTTCGAAGACCTAATTCCGTTTAGGCATTGCACGTACGAACCGACAGAGTTAGTGCTCTCTCTGTCTACATTCGCTTGATCCAGAAGCAAGAAGTGGCACACATCGACTACAACAACGTACCCCGTGGTACTGGCACGCCCGCACTCTACAAAAGAGACTGTTTGACTCTCCCCTGCGATTTCCAGCGCAAACAATTAGAACTGAGTACTTGTAGTACATGAATATGTTATGAATCCTTTCTATTTTCACTAGTTTTCATATATAGGCTTTATTTGAATCAAACTTCTTGAGGCTCCCCCGAGGATAGAGAAACTAATATCACTTGATTTATCGTAATTATAGATTATAATATATGGCACATGCTTGCATTTATTAGGACTTGTTGAAACTACAAGTACTAACTATGTACTTATTTCTTATCTGGATGGTTGCAGGAAACTTTACACAATCACAATCAAAATGGAAGATTACATGATGATTCCTTTGAAGCATTGCAACTGTATTATTAATTAAGCCTTGAAAAATGATGACGTTTATTTTATTTTACATTCCCACTTAAATTTGCACATATAAAATGATTCTCATATAAGAAGATTCTTACTTTATAAGGTGCGAAATTTTGATTTCAGTCATCAAATCCGTTTAAATGATCTGATCTGACGACTGAGACCAAAACTCCGTATTTTATAAAGTAATAACCTCCTTAGTGAAGAAGTCCTGTGTATATATATGTCTCCAAATTTTTTTATTTTTGTAGCAGTTTGCATCGGATTCTTAAAATCTCAAACACCACCAATAAAGTTATATCATAAACACGTAGGTACAATTATTTCTTATTGACGAGAGTTCTGAGAAACTCTTTTGTAGATCCATAGATAGATGATAGATTATTGGAAAACAAAAATTAAGACAGAAACCGCAGTGGACGGATTAGATATATGTATGGATCGATCTGGCCATCAGTGCAGGAGGAACATCTTGTACCAATAGGCAGAATATTTGAGGTATCTTTTTAGATTATCCTTGACATCAACTAATGTGAAGCCAAACCCAACTGTGTAACCAGCATCCCATTCGAAGTCATCCCAGAATGACCATGCATAGTATCCCTTCACTTTAACACCATCCCTGAAATTAATAACAATCATTAATTAACTACTTAATTAAAAATAATAATATCCATGCATGAGTAGTCAGTATTTTATTAACCATGTCCATGAATGACTCACTTAATAGCTTTCAAAAGATACCACAGATGATCATGATGATATCTTATCCTCTTACTATCCTTGCGAGCTTCTTGAATCGGCACTGAGGCATTATATCCATATGCGTAGCCTGCAGGATATATATATATTAGCACCTAAAATATTAATTCGCATGCAGGAGAATTAATCTTGGACCTTACCATTCTCAGTTATGTAAATGTCGGGATTATTGTACTTCTCCTTTATATAAAGAAGAGTCTCTCTGATCCCCTTGGGATAAACGTAAAGCCAATCCAGATCAGTCTGTAGCAATTTTACCACATAAGTTACTGTGTGAATAATAATTGCATGAATATAACTTGGCTGTGTGTGTAAAAAATTAATTATGCCCAAAGAGATGATTATATATATAGCTAGAGAAAATTACGACATACCGCTGCACCAATAAGTTTCCCATTTTCATCAGCTGTTGCAACAAAACAGATGGTGCGTAATTGTGTTAGAAGAGCAATTAATTAGTTCATGCATGGCTTGTTAATTTATAAGTTATAATTAATGAAAACTAATTAATAACGTTAATTATAGATTTTGTGGGATCGATGGATGCATACTAGTAGAAAGTGTAATTTGTCTGTCTGAAGTCCAACTATGGTTGACAGCGTTGGATGAAGCTGGTGCATCTTCTGTATAATATGTTGTGTAGTAATTTAACCCTAGAAAATCGAGGGACCCTTTTATCTGCTTGGACTCAGCTTCAGTAAATTTCGGCAATCGATCGCCCACCAAATCTCTCATGACCTTCGGATAATCACCATGTACTACAGGGTTGGTAAACCTATACACACCATGAAAACATATATTAAAGGTCATATTGTCGAATTTATACATAATCTACGTACATAAATTTTCACAGATTAATTACGTGCTAGATGTAATGATCCATTATCCAATTAACAATATTTCTCTGGCACCACCAAAACTTTGTAATAGAAGTGATTGTTAAGAAAAATGGTAGGACTAGTATGGCAGGCACGTATACACTCACCATCCATACATAAAGTCAAGTGACCTAAGGGTGGCCCTCCGGCTTGCAAGTGTTTTAAACTTAGGTTTCCACCAGTGAGTCACTATTGTAATCCCAATCTCTCCCTTTTGGAAAGCCTGCGCACATTAATGAAGTGATTCACATGAATTTATTCAAGTATGTATCGTCAATAATTTGTCATCCAAATAAAGAATGCATCATTCATTTTTTTTTCCTTTAATCCCGATCTTATATAATATTTGAAATACGTACTTGATATTTGTCTTTGTATATTTTGACAGCAGCTGAATGAGCAAGAAGCAAATGGTGGGCGACAGTGTAGGGTTCGGTTGCAGAGTTACCGGAAGTGCAATTTCCCTCATAGTTAGAACACCGACCGGGTGCAAAGGTACCGCCGTTGTAGCCATTAATTGCAAATCCATTGGGTTCGTTCATTGTGACCCAGAACTTGACTCGATCGCCAAATGTTTTAAAACACAAATCCACATAATCTCCATAATCATTTCTGTTAAATATATCAATTAAGTGCAAATGATCAGTAGTTTACTACACCAGGAATTTAATCATTTAGATTTTAGAGGTAGTAGTCAAACTATTTAAAGTTGACTTACACTATCTTAGGGCTTAGGAACCCGCCATACAGGTCATCAAGTGCTTGGGGAGGATCATAATGGAGCAAAGTCACCAAGGGCTTGATACCTACTCACATCAAATATATATATATAATATATATTAGGGAAAGTTAATTAGTCGATAGATAAATTAAGAGAGAGAGAGAGAGAGAGAGATTGAAATTTTAACCGTTGGATAGGAGCTCATCGATGAGGTTGTTGTAGAATTTGACACCAAGTGGGTTCACTCCCCCACTAAGTTTTCCCTCTGAGAAGCACAAGAGTTTAATATAGTGTCAAAAAAACAAAAAAAGTATATAAAGGGAGTAATATTCATTATAGGCTAGCATGAAGTGGTCTTGGGGTATAAGTAATTAATTAAGATCGGTTAAGATCAATTCAAACAACATTATCTTCTTACTGGGAAGTAATCTGCTCCATGAAATTGAGAATCTGAATGAGTCCAACCCAATTTTTTTCATCAATTTTATATCCTCCTGTCACATCAATTCATGAACGAGTCAAGAAACTTACATTATAGCAAATAACAAGTACTTAAAGATCGAGCATGTGTATAATTAGCAATACATTACTACCCAATTTTTCTTCCGAAAAGTATAGCAATGGCTTTATTGATTAATGAATAAGCTAGTATATCTCATCCCAATGTCCTTCCTTTTATTTTTATTTTTTATTTTTTATTCACTCAATCGTACCCATCCAATAATGTCATAAAAATTGAACCTGATGTCATGGGAATTGATATTAACGATGTTAGTTATTTCAAATAACCAATAGGACGTCACAGTCCTCACCGGCATCATGTCCTTGCTAGCTTGATTAATATAAAAATCCAGGTCAGTCAACAATGCTTGATATTAAATTTACCTTATAACGGTGATAAAAATCATTAGCTACGTCTCCAGTGCTGTGATCCCATATCTTTTCTGCAGCCCACCATAAAATTTTCTCAATAAACATAATAATATATAAGAAGCTTTTTTCTAGTAACATAATATATATATATATATATATATTCCACTACTTGATTTTGTTTTTTGGCTAGAAAAATGGTGGTCGATCAAATGGACTACCACTCCAGAGCTTCGGCTTGACTCTTCCCCATGCATGCTTTTATCCAAGACAGGATTCGAACCTGAGCAGCATCCGCCTGTGCAAGGAGGCTAAGGCTTGCCAACCCGACCACACCGCATGAGTTATTTCACTACTAGATTGATGGTGAGATCTAGCTTTTTTTTCTTTTTCTATGTGAATATAGTTATCAATTGAAACGTAATTATCGCATAAATTTAGAGTATCAAACTCAATGATATGGAGATGATCCAAAATAACTTTGCAGCCATTTTTGATAAAATTATTAAATTTCACAAAAGAATAGATATTTAACCTACTACTTAATTTTGTTTTCTTTTTGTCGTCGATTTTTTTTTTATATAGTTATCAAAAATGTATTGATTGAATGTAATTATTGTATAAATTAGAGTATCAAACTCAAAATCAATTCATAATAAAGATCTTAACTTTTTTTGATATAAATAAAGACCTTAACTGCTAATTGAAGCTCCCTTATGCAATGTTTTATTATTCTTTTTCCAAGGTGGCCGATATTAGAGCGAGCATCCAAATTGACTAGTAGCGAATTAAGAAACGCGGAACGTACATTAGTTAAGCTTATTATGCAGGCAGCCTCAAAGTTTTTGGCCAAAATAATTAATAATGGGATACTTCTGAGTGTTTAATTTGGAGACTAAATTGACACAGAGAGAGAGAGAGAGAGAGAGAGAGAGAGAGAGAGAGACCTGGATGTTTCCTAACGAAAGTATCCCAGATGCTAGGTCCCCGTCCATCTATCAATGCTGCTCCTTCCGACTGATCCATCGATAATGGATTGAAGAGACAAAATGATCGAAAGGAGCATATCGATCAGTACACTTAATTTGCATATAAACACTCGTAAATATATATATAACACAGAGATAGAGATTAGAGAGAGACATCACACACGTAATTAAGTAGAGCTAGCTAGGTACCTGATAAGCAGCTGAACCAACACCAAAAAGGAATCCACTCGGAAAACTGCTTCGGTTAAATGGTATATAATAAGCGTGGGAACTGCTAACCAAGAAGGTAGCAGCTGCAGCCAGGGCTACGAGCATAGACGAGAACACAGAACCTCCAAATGCCATTATATTGCCTTTACCTATAGCTAACTCAAATCTCCTCTATATATAGAGTTCCGGCCTAGCTACTCCATTTGAAAATAATTGTCAAGACTCGATCGGATTCTTGAGTTAATGACTTATGGTTCTGTTCATAATATTATATTTATTGATATGTCGGCAAGCTTTTTCTTTTAATTTTAAAACTGATTTTCGATCGGACTTGAATATATTCAGGTACTAGCTAGTCCATTGAATTACTCTTACCCAGTGTTGGTCGATCTTCCTTCGCATGATCGGTTGGCTGTACATAGCCAACAATATTATTAACACGTTACTGGAGAATGAATAATTGTATATATAGTTCCCCTCCCTGTGCAACTTTTTATCCGGGGTACACAAATACTAAGAGAAATCGAATCAGTAATTGTGAATGATCCATGTTCATATTTCTTAATTGTATATACTGCATTTATACCAATTTGAGGCCGACCAAGGGTGTCTAAACATGGTCATATTGGTGAGAGGACTTCATAGTTTCAGCATAGAATTAATTTTTACTTTCAAATGAGAGAAAGCAACTCAACAAGTCAAACCGACTAACATCGTTAGTTTACTTTTCTAATTTAAATATGAGGTTTTATCATCAACAAGGTTTAAACTTTGGTACACTGGACAGAAATGTACCCAACATTCAAAAGTGATCAATAAGGTACTTAAACTTTCAAAAACACATAATCGGAATACCTCCGTCAATTTTCTGTTACTTGTGCATTAATTATGAGGGCATATCAGTCATTTGACGTATCACAACTTTCAAAAATGATCAATAAAGTATCTGAACTTTTGAAAATACATCATTGAGATATTTTTGTCAACTTTTTGTCATAACTCGGTTAAATGAGATCGGTTGAAGCACAGCTGATGATAAAAACCCTTTAAATATTAGCCAAATTCAAATGAACAGTTGTGGGTTCGCTACCACAACTGGTACAAGTATGTTTTGGTACATTCCAGAATTGACCTAGTAAGATATGCAAGTGGTTTATATAAGTTAATAATATATATCTTATTCTAATCAATAGCGTGAAATGCATTGCGAGTAAAATAACAAGCACAAGTGCATTATTTGCCATGTTTGGGTCAATTAATAAGCACATTATTTGGGTATCTAATTAACTAATTTAAGGAATTTATTTTTCCTGTATCTGTCGATGACTTTTTAGGGTTCTTATATATGTGTATCCGATATCTATCACAGAGATTTGCCCTAGGGCCCCCTCTGATCATATCTTATCTTCTAGATCATCTTGCTTAGTTTCTACACAATACAGAATCCATGGCCTCTTGCTTATGCTCATTTATTCATATCACCTGGGTTCCACAAAACCAGCCATGTGTATATCTGACAAGAGTAGACCTAGCACTATCCAATATCCAAACAATAAATGAATGAATTAAAATACAGAAAGAAAGAAACTCGTGCCTGATCGCGACTTGTAATTTGAACACAACAAAGAAAACTATTGGGGGACTAAGAACAGCGCGCGCAACAGCTAGCAGAAGCCTCAGCCCTTTAAAAAACGAGATAGAATGCTGAATGCCCCCAACAACCATTCCACACTAGAACGGCGAGAAGATGTTGCTAGCGACGAGTCTACGACCTCGATCAAGCATGATCTCAACTCTCAAATTCCCACGTATATTCTCCCAATTAATTAATAATATTATCTCGATCTGCATAGTCCACAGGGCAATCATCTGAATAAAAAAAAACAATAATTAATAAAGATGAAAGATAAATTTTGCTCTGGCTAAATTATGACAAGATCTCCCTTCGCCAATGATCGTGTTCATATACTCAATGAATTTTTTACTCAGTTGTGCTCAATTGTCATTGGATCTAAAACTAACAATGAAGAATAATTAGGTAGTTCGAAATTTTGAAATTCAATCAGTAGGTGAACATGGCTGCATGTTCACTTCCTCACCAGACCGGTTAAGCAATGGTACGGTGGCCTGTTAAGTTTGGTGGTGAATAGGACAATGGGATTCTTCGAAGAATTCTTATTTTCTAAAAGGAATAAAAAGAATAATAATAATCTAACCAGCTAACAGTCATGACTCTTGAGTTCTTATTTGCTTACTGCATTCTTTTAGATGATTTCCGAAAGGCTTTTCATCAAAATGCAAGTGCTATAGATCACAGATTTTTGACCATTCTTCATATTTCAAAAAATTCGAATCTCCAACTTTAACATGTTTGCCACATCTTATTTGGAAGCCCTATAAGAACCATCAATGCTCAAGAAATAAAATAATTCATTGACCAAGAAAATTAAAAATGACAGAAACATTTTTCGGACAAATAATTCGCCAGGAACTGTGAACTTAAAAAAAAAAAAAAAAAGGTGGAAACACCTTTTCTGACGATTAATTCACGAAGAAATGTGAACTTAAAAAAAAACAGAAACTCATTTTCCCACGAATCATTCATCAGCAAAGGTAAACTTAAAAAAAAAAAACTCGGGTCCAACCTAGGTCGGGCGCATGCATCCAAACTCTCTCTTATTTTTGTATATATTCAGTAATGTAGTTCCATAATATGAACCGTTGATCTTATAAAACAACCTTTAGAGATCAATTCTGCAAAAAAAAAAATCAACGTAAACAAAAAGGGTAAAAACCTCAAATGGTACCTGAACTATCACGTAAGATATTTTTTAGTACCTACGAATTTTTGTTACCAAATATGGTACCTAAACTATTGCTCTATTACCTAATATGGTACCTCCGTTACTTGTTTCATTATTTTGGAGGGCAAAACGGTCATTACAACCAGTAATAGCAAAGATAAAAACCTCAAATGGTACCTGAACTATTATGCTTTTACCAAATATTTGGTAACAAAAATTCGTAGGTACTAAAAAATACTTTACACCATAGTTCAGGTACCATTTGAGGTTTTTACCCAAACAAAAATCGTTTATTCATGCAATTACATTAAATAAATAGACAGTTAGTCATGAGAATATTAGTTTTGACCAAAATCATCCATTTGCTTGATATAGTTGGATGAGTTAACGATTTCCTATTTGAATTATTTTTTGCAGAGATGATTTTTAAATGTTACTTTATAAGATCAATGGTTCAAATTATGGAATTATACTGCTGAATGTATGCAAATAAAGAAAAATTTGGACACACAAGTCGGACCCGAGTTTTTTTTTCAAAAAAAGAAAGCGGAAACACTTTTCCTGACGAATAATTCCTTAGGAAATGTGAACACCATATACCAATTCCCTCTAGTCTTAAAATGTGTTTTTTTTTTCTATTGTATGTAGAAATGTTATGTGCAGTTTTATTGATAATTGTGAAATAGGAATCTATTGGAAACACCCCCTAATTGGAGTCCAAATGTTGTTTTCATTTTTCTTCCGCTCTAGACATAGTTACAAGACTTAGTGTTAAATAGCTTTAGGGAAACCGATTCCCACATCGGAAATTGGTGCTCAACTGCTCAAGTCATATACCGGAGCTAACGCATCTTTTGGAAAGCCCGACCATTATTCATTCAATACTCTTAAGCTAGAGCTACCACATTAATTTTTTCGAAAGCTTAGCATAAGGAAGTAAGTTTGACCCCCAGTAAATCAGGCTCAAGACGTGATTGGAAATGCGACAAATGTGGCTCATGTGACCCACTACTAATTTAACCACCTATTAGTGGTGCGGTTTTTCCAAAAAGTCTCAGTGCTAGTAGTAAACTATCTACTTGAATATTGTAGTTCTTTTTATAACTTTCTTCGATCCATCTTCACCCATAATTACAACTAGTCTCTTGACATGCGCGATGCCAATTGGCTTCATTTCTTCTCAAGACCCCGTGGAATTGAGTGCGACACCCATATATATATATATATATATATATATATATATATATATATATATATATATATATATATATATATATATATCAATGTTTTAAATGGCGTGCCTCTAAAGTATAAAAAGCAAAAAAAATTCATATAATCGCATCAGTTTTGATTGCTAGGCGCAGGCCTGAAGCGTATAAAATGTAGAAGGTGCAAAAAATAGAGTAAAGGCATACGCCTTGTGTAGAATGAACGCAAAAAAAAACATTGATGGGAAAAAAGAAGATCATAGTGCTTACGTGTAATCTGGAATGACGAGAAGACTAGCAGGAAGGAGAGTTTCAATGTTGGTTGGGGAGGACGGATGCAAGAGAAGAGAGTTGAGGTAAGTCGAGTCTGGTGCCCTGGTGGTGTCGATCTGGAAAGGAGGAAGAAAAAAAATTGTTTTTGGTTTGTTTATAGCGGCTAATACTGCGCTGCAAAGTGAAGTGGCAAAGAACAATCTATTGTGTGTGGGAACCCTAAAGTGGTGACCTGGGCTTCTCTATGGTCTAGGATATTTGAAGTTTCTCCAGGGCTTTTGTATTGTAATAATTTTTTTACAAAAGGCTTATGCCTTTTACGCCAAAGGCTTACGCCTTTTAAAATACGTCTTACGGAGCCGAAAATGCCTCAATACGCTTTAAAATAAGTGTTGCTTGATAATTTGTTTTCATTATAGTACCAAATGAACAATAATAATCAATATTGCAAAGAAATATGACTGCAGCATCAAATGAGGTACTCCCAGGCATCTAATTAATTACCAAAAGGGGAGCATTTTCCCAATCATCGATCCATACATTTAAACACAAGAAAGCATTCTAACAACTTGCATATATCCATGAAACATCAAAAACTGAGAAATAATCCAAAAACATGAGCAACTGCTGCATGTAAATATAATGTACATAACAGAAGTAGAAAATGTTTTCCTTCGAGCAACTTGATGGCTCTGAGCTAGACATATGTGCTGACTACAAACTTGGCTCACTCATTATGCACCTCATCAATTAATATCCTCTTGGCTATAAGCATGGTTGCCTCTCCTCTTCCAAAGATTAACTTATCAACATTAATATGCAAACAACAACTGAGCATCAAACTGCAAGGGATTGACAACTCCCTAGCTTGGTGGCTTCACCAAGAGAGGCTGGCCACACTATTGAGCATCTCACACTCCTTTTCATCTCCTTTTGCTTGTTTTCTTTGATTAGTTGTACTTTGATGATGTAATCTTGTGCTATGAGTGAGTAAATTTATAATTGAGGGCTATGGTTGTGTGCCCTAGTCTACAGAGATGTAATAAACCATTTTTATGTTATGTTATGTAATTTTGATTCATGGGTATGCATATCATCTATAATAATTGGGTTAGATGCATGTTTAGGAATTGAATAAACTCTTGAATGTGTGTTTGGGTATATTGTTTCCTCTAATTTTTGAAGGCAATGGGTGGTAGATGTGGTTATGCATGTAGATGACTATAGTATGGGTCTAATTCTAACTTGGATCCCTTAGTCTCAATGCATTGTGCCTCCGATTGGTGGTGTGGGAACCATAGCATGACTCACGCCATTAAATCCGAGAGTTATCCTTAAAGCATAGAATGACAAGGATAATACCAACATGTAGACACTGCCTTACAACCATAGCATGGGTAGTGTATGAGATTTGATTTATTGATCATTGTTGTACGTAGACCTGTAAATGGAGTGGGTTTGGAGCGGATCGACCTCAATCCGGATCCGTTTATCAACAACAAATTTTCAATCCGATCTAATCCGTTAACTCGGCGGATCACTGATAAGCCGATCCAAATCCATATTCGGCTGATTAACGGATACTCGGTCCACGATTCAAATCTGTTTAAGTATTATTAAATTTTAAATAAAAATATTAAATTTTTATCATGATATCCGATAAAACTTTGATAAAACATTGAAACAAAATGATCAAGCCAAATGTTGAATTACTTATATTATATAATCTGTATATACTTATTATTTATATTTTATAAAACAAAATAATTTGTATATATTTATTATTTTATAATTTATAAAATAATATTTTATTATTTTAAATACGGAGCGGATCATTAACGGATTAACGGATCAAATTTTCAATCCAAACGGGTTAACGGATCCGGACCATTAACGGATCAACGGGTTAATGAATTGAGTAAACGGGTTAAGTAAACGGGTTAACGGATCCGGACCATTAAAGGATCAACGGATCAAATTTTCAATCCAAACCTGTCAAATAGCAATGGATCCGGAGCGGATCCGGATAAAAATCCGATCTGTTGACAGGTCTAGTTGTACGTGTGCATTTATGATAGTGGTTTATGCATTTACGTGGATTAGAGTAAACTCTAGTTCCTGATTATCTTTTATCTATGCATCTTTGTATTTTTATCTTATCATTTTATTTATTGTTTTTGATTCTGTGCAATTTTATTTTACAAAATTATTTTCCGACAAATAATCTACCTTCATAACCCATCTACGACCGTAGTTAATGAATCGTCATAGGCTTCACGGCCTTGTGTGCTTCATTGCTAGCTTGGTGCTAGCACTTATCCTCTCACAATGTCTTATCTTCCCATTGTAGTGCTTAGGAATTTAAGCTCCCAAAACTAAGGTTGGATTATGAACCGCTAATCCCTGAGGTACGACAACACCCGATTCCTTATATTTTCCTATTTTGACGGACACGTACGCTTGCTTGAGCAACACGAAATGCACGATTAAGTCAATGGCATTGTTGTCTGGTTTTAGGGTATTCCCTTATGACACGTTTACTTACTTGGAATGAAAAAATTCATGAATCAAAGAGAACCTGAATCGGAGAGAGAAGGAATTGGTATGAGAATAAATCATTCTCATTAAGATGTTTACTAAACATAATGAATTGGAATAGGAATGAAAAGGATTCTAATTAAAGTTGTTTACTAGTGATTCAGAATTAAAATTAAATATAATTTGATTACAAAATACCCCTACGAAAATAAATGGCTAAAACCTTACATTACGAATAATAAATCATTTGTGGCGATAATAGTTCTTTGAAAAGTTTTCACACTTACAAAGAAATATAAATTAACTTCCAATTTTAATTATATATAGTAAAAAAAAACCTTACAGGTAAGCTTATAAATCTCCAGGATTTGTCTGCTATATGAAGACCCCATTGCAAGTAGTTCCTCAATTGAGATATTGCAAAAGCACATTTCAAGCATGTGCTTTAAATGTGTGACATATGTAACATTTTGAAGTTAAAACTTCAAGGTATAATCATAAAAAATGTGGTTCCATAATCTGTTTATATTCTTTTCCACACATGTCGAGAACATGTTTGATTAATATACGGTGGATATATCTAGACAACACATATATCAAATTTGCTGAAGTGAGGTATCATTTTCACATGAAGCAACGACTTAAATATAAATAAATAAATATATATATATATATATATATATATATATATATATATATATAAGGAAGTTCTACAATACTGAGATGCATGTTATACCTCAATTTACAAATACTAGTCTTCCTACACGCGCAAAGGCCGCGCTCGCGCGTGCGGTTTGTATTTTCTATTGGCAACATATTGAACTTACTCTTAACACCAACTTTCAAAAATAAAATCGTGCAATAGGAAGAATATTGCAAACTGCATTTGCATATGTCAAGAACATTTCTCTATTTCCCACGTTTTTGTTTTCTTTAGAAGAACTTTCAATAAAGCTATTTTTCTTTGTTTCTTTATTAAGATCATAATCTCCAGAGTCTCCATCAAATTATTTTCTGTTTAGGGTTGCTTGGCAATACATTCATTTATCATCATATCTTTTACATAAGCTAACTCATAATACAACTGAATCATTGATGCTCTCTCTTCCTCCATTCCAATGGGCATACTTAGAGTTAAATTAATTTGGATTTATAGCAACTCATAATTCTAAACAAAATTTACTTTGGTTTCTCCTCAAGTACCACACAATCAAGGCTATCCCTATAAATTTGCCTTTTGTAGATCCTACCTATATTTCCTTCAACAATCAACACCTTTCAACTTTACCTTTAGCAACTTCTGCATGCAATACTACAGAGAGTATATCCCCTCTCTGCACTTTGGCCAGCCCTAATAATCAAGTTGTATATAATTGCGTCCCTTCATCTTTAAGATTAAAGACTCATGCCTAGCTGTAGTTCGAAGCATCATTCTCTTGCACAATCATGCCATACTTCGTTCTATTCACCTTAAACTAATCAAAAGAAGAGACAAACTAAGAAACTGGGCTCCAAAAGACAACAACCACTGATAGCAGTTTACTATAAGATATTAGAGCAATATACAAATTGTCATTCCTATATACTGTGTAATTTTCCGTATGCAAGGAGGTTCCCTCTCATAATTAAGTATTTCAAATATGCAACTACCTCAAGAAACTGTAACATTATTGAAGCTGAGATCAAACCTTTCCTGAGTTGTTCAACTTGCACCTACAAATTGACATAGCCACCCAAAATTTAAACTGTCACTTTGTATATTGCACAACCACTGATCGATCCAAGATTATTGATAGAAAAAGGATCCAAAAATTGCAATTCAAATGAAAAGTTAAGATCTATGTTGTTCAGAAATTAAGTTGAAGCTGCATTGAGACAACAAAAAATATGAAATACTTATTAAAATAAAAAAGCCTAACAGAGGTCATCAATGCAAAGCGTCACTTCAACAACCTAAACCAAGAGAAGTGAAACATGATTAGAGAGAAAAATATAGACAAAAAAAAGAAAAGAATTCAAAGCAAGTAAACCAGAGAAAAAATACCAGGACTATTGTCATCTGATTTGAGACCACCGTAGATTAATAAATTGAGGGTCTGAGACCAAGCAGTACAATACCATCACTGCAATTCATTTAAGACGTAATACTGCATGTTCAAGATTCCCACTTTAGCATAGAAAAGATTAAACTGTTATAAGAAAGGACAACTAATGAATACAAAGTCTAAATGGAACGTTTGAACAGAAAAGTCTAAATGAGAAGGTTTAAACAAAAAGCCTAATGGGCATCAAACTAAGCAATTCAACCAAACAAATTGATATCATTACCTCTTATAGACAGATGGATGACATCAATACATCATATTCCAAAGTCCTGCATCTGAACTGCAATGAAAGAAAAGAAACAAAAGGAAAGGATAATAATAATACCTTCACATGAGGAACAATGAAATTATAAACAAAAAGTAAGAAATACATGGAATATTGAACACAATTAAGACTCAAAGCAATAAACACACCTGCTGTTTGTGTTTTCCGATCCTTCTCCATTTTTAGTGCAACTAAAATCATCTAAATATCAACCATCTTTATACAGACCTAAACAAATCAAGGAGATCTCATAAAGAAAACCGTTCCTCATGCTCGCGAAAAAGGAGAAACGTTAATGAAATACTCAAAACCATAACTCTAGTTTCACACGATCATCTTCACAAATAAACACGCACAAAGAGATAAGTTACCTGATTGAGCAGACTGGGGTTCCTCAACTAATTCCTCTTTCTAACTACAAATCTGGTACATAATGATTAATGAGACAAACCGATTAAGGGTATGGAGTAACTTCAAGGCAGTTGAGAGAGAAAAGGGAGGAAAGAGTTCTTCCATCTTCTGAGCGACTCCGACTTCCTCCTCTTTTTATTTTTGTAGTCGAAAACCCTTCGGTTTGTTCTTGTACGTAAATGGTTAGCGGCTAAACATGGGATGAAAACGGAGGAAACCATTTCACGTCTTGATCATCTCCTCACACACGTTCTCCCTTCTTCGCAGAACGTGGGTTCTCCGGTTTCCACAATTGATATCTGCGTGACTGCGTTGCTTTTGGATTATCCATTTTCATTTTTTAATTTTACTATTTGCAATTTACTGTAATAACCTTTCAATATATTATTTTTAATCGGGTCATTCTAGTCTTAGAAGGGGTTTTTTGGACACTTAATATTTTGGTGAAGCCTTTGACACCAAAGCCCACGCCTCCAATTATAGTAGTGGTGATAACAACAAAATGTGTTGTCATTATGGTAACGAGAGTCTTTTTTTGTGTAATCTTTGTTCTATTAGAGGTAATTACTCCATCTATGACCTTGTTACAAGTTTATGAACAATTTGTTGTCAAAGTTGTAATTTTGGTTCAATTATATGTAAATAGTGTAAAACGAATGTGGTAACTTTGTTGTCAATGTAGTAATTTTGGTTCAATTAGATGTAATCGGTTTGTCTCATTAATCATTATGTACCAGATTTTGGTTCATTAATCATTTTTTGGTTCAATTAGATGTAATTATATATATACAGGCTTTAAAAAAAAATTTGGCCGTGAGGGTTCTCTAGGGTTTGCCGCGACGGCAACGTTTCCTCGCTGTCCAATCTGTTCTTACCAGTTTGCCTCTTTGGCTGATGCCGCTGTAAGTTTGCAATGCAAGATCCTTTCGGTGGTCCTAGGGCAAACGCTACCCCTTGGGGTTTGCCTCCCAACGTCCCTGAAGTCTCTGCTCCTAAGCCTCCTTTTAAGGTCAGGACATTTGCTTCCATAGTCTCTGACTCCATCGAGTCCTCTGTCAGCCTTAGCCAGTTGCCAGCCCCTGTTGTTCGCGGGGATAAAATCTATGTCAAGATAAATGAAGCAATATATCAAGAGCAGTTGAAATCTTTTTAAACCAACCTTATTGGAAGATTATTATTGAGAAAGGGTTCAGTTCCTTTGAAAATAGTTGACCTTAAAGCGGCGCTCGACAGTTTATGGAAACCTTCGGCGCCCTGGCGCCTGGTCCCTCTAGGCAAAGGTTATTATGACATTCATTTTGGCACGGAAGAGGACATGCCAAGAATATGGGGAGGGGGTACTTGCACCCTTGCGAATGGTATTTTTCGTCTCTCTGAATGGAAACCTGATTTCAAGCCTAGTGATGTCTTGCCCCAAACTCATGCTCAGGTTTGGGTTCAAATTTCAGGCTTGAGCCAAGACTATTGGCAACCTCACCTTCTTATGGAGATAGCCCGAGGTGTGGGTACTCCTTTACAACTTGATCGGGCCACAAAAGAGCGTCAGTTTGGTTATTAAGCTCGTGTCTTAGTTGATGTTGACTTAGCTACTGATCTACCTTCTTCCCTTATGGTTGAACGGGAGAATTTTTTCTTTCAAGTGGGGATTTGCTATGAAAATTTGCCTGATAAGTGTTCCAATTGCGGTGTCATTGGCCACTCTGTGGATCGCTGCAGATTCTGCAAAGGAAGGAGCCGCAAGAGAGGAATCCATGCAAAGTTGTGCGTCAAGAATATAGAGCAATAACTAAGAGTACTGCTACTGAAGTGGGGATTCATCCTTCTGCTCAAGAGCCAATTGAACCTAATAAGTTTGTTGTTCAAACAAATACGATATTTGTCCCTTTGGAGCCCGTGGTTGAGGACATAAATGCCGAGATACGGGAGCCTTTGACTGAAGCAAATAAGGCTGTTAGTCCGACATTGAGCATAGAGTCTCCTATGGATGATAATCCATATGCTATTTTGGTGAATGAAGCTTTTGAAAGAGCGGCAAATGAACATTTTGAACGCATTGCTAACGTTGTGATGAATGAGTCTAGTGAGAACACAAGGGAGGGTTTAGACCAGGCTATTGAGTCTTCTGGAAGTGATGATGATGTTGTTGATACTAGGGAGATGGGCACTCCTAAGACATTTACTGATAATGACATGGGCCCTATTATGATGCATGGTACTGTGGTAAATTCACAAGGTGACGAGTCGTCAAAGTGTGGTGGTGAAAGTATAGATTAATGACCGGGGGAATGTCGTACCCAAGGGATTGGAAGACCCAAAATCCCTATATGCGATACAATGCAACCAAGATGTATTAGCACTAGAAGTGGTGTGACAAGTGTAACGACCTGGACCAAAAACTTATCGTTTTACTGTAGTGTTTCACGGCGAATTGTCGAAAGTTTCAGTTTCGAGCCGTAAATATTACTTTTAGGGGTCGTCGAGTTGACTTTTTGTTCGGTAAGGAATTTGATTTAAGTTTTTTCACGGGAGTTGTAGAGCGCGTTAAACCGAGTTCGTGGACACGAAGTACGCAAAAATCGGAGTTCGTATGAAAGAGTTATGGTTCACGGAAAAAGAGTTACTATTTCGGGAAGTAGCTATTTATAGAAATTGCCTAAAATGGAAAGGGGGGAATCAGATTTCACTTTCTCTCTCCTCTTCCCCCGCGTGTTTCTCTCTCCTCGAGCTCTCTTGCTGCCGATTTTTCTCCGGCCGATTTCTCGGTCGTCCGGCCACCTCATGGCATAAAACCGGTCCCAAATTCTTCATCTCCTCCTCCCCTACGATTCTATACTAATTTCTAGCCTCGAATCGAAGTGTAGAAGGAGAAATCCATGAGAGAAAAGGGCTCGGTTTTCGCCCAAAACTGCCACCGTCATCGGCGACTTTTCCGGCCAAATCGATCGAAGCCACCTACTGGGCTTTGTAGCCCTCGTCCCCACGAGTCCAGCGCCACCGGCCTCACCACCATTGGCCGCCGGACGGCGGCGGATCGAAGGGATTAAGGTTCCGGCCACATCGAGTTTCCAAGAGAAATTCGTGGCTTTCTACTTCGAATTGGAACTCATGGCAGGTATGAAAGTTGCTCCTTATGCTTGGGTGAACGTTGTGGTAAAATTTGGTGACCATCGGAGATGGTCGGAACGGCGGCGCGTGGGACCCACGCGTAGCCGCTTGTGGCGGTGCGTGACGGCGCGTCCGGCCAGCTTTTAAACTGCATTTTTATTCATTAGCTAGTACTTGTGCTTATGAACATGTTAGTATATGATTTGTAGGAAATTATCGAAGTTTGAGAATTAACCCGATTATTATTGGTTTGCTATCGAACGTTTCGTGGATTAGATGATCGTGTGACCGTTGGATGGTCACCGAAATTGGTTAGTATGTTAAGATAATTATTGTGAGCATATTGTACGGTTGGATTGGGTGAATTAGATCGATTGGTTAATCGTAGGTTGGTTACGGTTTGTGAGACCGAACAATTAGTTATCGAACCGCGACAATCCGATCGTTGGATTAGTCGCCGAGTATTTTGGTTAATAAGATTCATCGATGAGTAATTTATGTGAGTGGACATTCGTTTTAAATTAAATCATGCATGCAATATATTTTTTCCAGAAATATTTATGATTTTAGAACTTATCGATGATTGATGAATTGTGAGAATGGAGAATTATGTTTCAGTTATTGAATGGTCCCGCCAGTATATCCTGTCATTAGTAATTCAGTCATTAGTGTATCTCTTAGGATTCATAATTCAGTATTCAGTGGTCAGTGGTCAGTGGTCAGTTGTCAGTCATCAGTATTCAGTTATCTAGATATTCAGGGGGTAGTCCCTCCTTGAGTCATTCAGTTGTATAGGGGGTAGTGCCTCCTTCAATTATTCAGTTTGCTGGGGGGTAGGTCCTTCCAGCCACGTGCACGTGTTTCAGTTGAGGACCCATGCTAGTTTATCGATCAGTGGGTATCTGGGGGTTAGGGACTTCCAGATCACGTACGCCCTGATCCAGCGTGCGGACCTTCGGGGACTGGTCGGTAATACTAGCATGAGAGGCGTCTGGGGGGTAGGGCCTTCCAGGCGACGTACGGCCAGCCGTACAGACTCATTTAGATTCCACAGTTCAGTCAGATCAGTCAGTTCAGATCAGTTAAGTTCAGTTCAGTTCAGCCAGTTCAGTCAGTTCAGTTCAACCAGTTCAGTCAGTCCAGTTCAGTTCATATAGTTTGAGTTTACAGAATTTTTGTGATGTTGTGAGCAATAGTTTTTGGAACCGATTATCTTGTTCTGTTTTATTCGTTTTACAGAACGTATTATATCTTTTGAATTGGATTGTTGTTTCAGGCAAGCGCGTAGGCTCGGGTAGTTGGTGGGAATATTATAAGTTGGTTTATTAGTTGTGTTGAGTTGAAATTTCAGGTTTTGGGTAGTCCACTTTTAGGAGAGGTTATGCCGAATTTTCGGTATGATCCCTTCTAAGGTGGGCCCCACAGGGCCACCTCGGATTCCAGGGTGGAATTTTGGGGCGGGTCCTGTCAACAAGAGATGGACTATGTACCTAGAAGTGGGTATGTGCAACATGCAAGTGTAGTGTTCAAAGTGGCGTCACTCTCGAGTGACTAGTGACCTAAACCGTGACCTAAAGTGACCACACTAAACTAGGCAAACAAGTAAAGGGCACAAGTTAGTGTGCTTGATAGTGCAAATGTTGTTGAGGTGACAAGCCCAACAAAGGTGTGATTGTGATCAAGTGATGAAGGTGATTGGGGATTCCGGGTTAACTCTAACCCACTCCGATGAATCTCAAACCTAATGAATATGCAATGTTGAATAATTAACGAACCAAATTCCGTATCTTAGCCATGTTATGGTTCCAAGACCGAGTCTTAATCATCCTCTCGTGCCAAATTGTGTTATTCACAACAACTTGAACTCCTACTCAATTAACCTAAGCCGTGTTAAGGTCCCCAAGTTAATCAAGTAAGGCAAAGGACTTTAAGACTAGGAATTCAAACAAGAAAAGCCTAAAGCTCATACTCATCATACTCAAATGTCAACTGTCCAAGATTATTAAGGTGACTAATCTAAACAATCTCACACAATACAAGTTCAACACATGCTCAAGAATTAGTCTTATTCAATAACAAGCATCAAACATGATTAAATTGACAAAGAACATGTTCATCTTTCAATCAACATACATAAACATTAAGGTTCATCAATACATCATCATGGGCTAGGGCACACAACCCTAGCCCCCAATCTAAAGAACTACTCACAACTCATTGTCAAATACATCAATAATCTCAAATATGAAAGCATAAATACAAAGTGTAAAGTAAAGAGGAGTTGAGAAATGCTCAAGGTGGTGATGGCCAGCAACCCCTTGGTGACTCCAAGTATGTAGCAAGCCTCCTTGTGCTCTTCTCTTCTTCTCCAAACTCGAACTTGTCTCCTTGCTTCCAAATCCTTGAACTCTCAATGGATTGCAGCTTGTAGTGATGAAAGTCCGTGGAATGGTGGTGAAAAGTGGATGGGTATAGTGTATGGGATGTGTGGAAGATATTTCGTGAAGGGATCGAAGTGATTTGGGTAGTGGAAGGTGGAGTAAACTGAAGAACAAAAACAGGGCAGAAGCCCCGGCGTCAGGTCGGAATTGTGGCGTCCGGTCGGCAGGCACGGATTCTGGGTTCTCTCAAAGGTTTTGAGAGAGAAGAAGGGGTCCAAACTCTAGGGTACCCGACTCTCCTCTCAAATGGAAGGTGCTAACTATATATATGATGTTGAATGAATGGTTTTGATGCAAAAGAAATGATCCTAAGGTCCATATGCAAGATGCTCCCCCAAGTGGATGGAAGGCTAAGGGACAAGATGGTGTGTAAGACAATAGGGACAGAAATTAGGGACCATAAGATCAGATTTGGGGCTAGGCTAAGAGACAAAAATGGTAGCTTAAGTATTAAATGCATTGCCTCTACTTTGAATTTGATTTTCCCCCCAAAATATCTCAACAAACAAAGTGGGCTCTCCTTGTGGGCTTGGGAAGCTCATGAATGGATTTGAAATGTGATGCCTTCGGGTTTGACCTCGGAGTTGACCATGTGTGGGCCCGGTTGACTTTGGTTGACTTTCGTCTTTTTCTCGGGAATGCTCATTTTGGTCCCGAAAATGCATCTTTTGTGCCGAATTACCTCAACTCACTTAAATGACCTAAAAACATTAAAACACAAGTTAAATGCGACAAACGGCTTTTGGAGTAGCTTAATTCCCGTGATTAGGAAGACAATTTGCACTATAATTAAGTGCAAATCACACCCCCACACTTGAATCTTGCTTGTCCTCAAGCAAACACAAAACAATACATAAATGGAAACACAATACAATACAAGAAAGGGAAAAACATAATTTAAAAGCTTTCTCCAACCATAGTCCTCAACGAGCTCGCAATGTTATTAACAAGAGTCAAGAGATCACATGCCAAGGCTTCACAAATTTGCTAAGTGTTTAACAAGCGTAATTCATTCATGTTCGGGTGAAGTGTGTGGAAACCAAGTGTACAATTAATCTCATGCAATCAAATAGGCACAACTAAACAACATTAACCACTAAACTCACAAAGTTCACTAGATATTTCCGCTAAAGTGTTTTAGGGCCAAAGTGTTTACTCTCAAAACAAATGCACAAGTAATGTTCCCATAGGCTTGCTCATCAACCAACTCTCCACAAATCGAACCACAAATCGTTAGATCATAAGGACTTTATCAATGGTGTAATGGGGCCAAAAGGTGAATGTTTAAATGAAATGAAAGGATGGATATAACAATTGTTCCACATGTTTGCAAGACAAGTCAACGACTTTGAAACTCATACCTATGCTACAACCGAAACAACTTTCTTATTCTCCTCAAACCTTTTATTGAATTCAAAAGTAATACAAGAAGCAACTTCTATTTTTGGATTTTTTTTTCTTTCTCCTTTTCTATTTTTTTTTTTTGAGGAACTTCAATTCCTTCTTTTTGTTTTTGATTTTCTTTCTTTCTTTGATACAACTACAACAAAAATAAAATGCACCCCCACACTTGCCTTTTGGTATACTACAAACGAATTCCCAAGCATAAAGGACACAAGAAGTCACTATCATCGTCTTGCAAACACAACGAAACAAGGGTGAGATGGTGTTTGAGTGGTGAAATGGGTGAAGGTGATATGGGTGAACAAGGAAAAGCTAATGATGCACATGGTTCAAGTGGGCTATTCCTAGAGTTCATGTTCACATGGATTGTGGTCAATTTGGTCATGGTGCTCAACTAATGCCTTAGTCATCTCTAACTCATCGTGGATCAACAAAACGCCTCAAGAGGTCTTTGAGCAAGTTCTAGGTTCACGACTTATGCAATGTACACTCATGAAGAACAAGTAAATGTATGAAAGATGCATACATGTGAATATTCAATGGGCTCAAATCCTCACAATTTCTGGGTATGCATGGCAATACATGTTCAAATGTGCTTCTCGGATTGCAATCAACTAATTAACAAAGGTGATGTGTACATAGAATATCGAGCAATCACAAATTATGCATAGTAAACCCAAAGCAAATCACACAAAGCCTTAGCAATAATCAACATTCTCAAGAACGTAACAAAGTAAGCTCAATTCATCATTGGGGTTGGAAAGCATTGACACAACATACAAACAACAAATAGAAAAGAAAAACAACAAAGTTTATTGGAAATTTTCAAAAATTTTGAAACTTTTGATGGGTTTGAACCCAAACCTCACCCCCACACTTAAACTTAACATTGTCCCCAATGTGATAAGTGAATTTAATAATTTACGTTGGGTGAGGGACACAACAAACAACCACACAAACACAACAAATGAAACAATTGACACAAAACAAACTAATGTGAGTGAAGTGAAATGAAAACTCCCTTATGGCGATCTCCACAATGATATTCAGTAGGCACCAACAATCACCAACCTCAAGGCATAAAGCCTTGACTTCCATACGTATGCTCCAAGTGTGTTTGCAAGTGTGCATTTCAAAACAGGAGAAAAATAGCAGCTCATAAGTGACCTCCTCCCAATGTTTTGGGCATAACTCTAGGAATATAAGTCACAACTAAGTGATTCCAGTGGCATTGGAAAGTAGACTCCAATGGCTTCATAATGGCCTCTGGAATCATGGAAAAATCATTCCTGAAGGTGAACTTCTTGCTGGTAAATTCGAGCTTCCAGAAAGTCAAAACAGCACTGAGTAGTGCCTACTCCAAACAGGATTTCTGCAGATCCGCTGGTTTAAATAAGGTGAAATTTAATCTGGGTATAGTAGACTCATAGATGCATCTTCTCAAATAATTTCAGCCAATTCCAACGGTGGGATATGAAAATATAGGCATCCAAAGTCAACAGTACTGCCCAGGCAGCTCTGTTTTGCAGCAAACAACACTTCTTGAGTTCCTATTTTCAGAACTTCTATCAAGACTCCTTCAATACCTCCCTTCTTTATTGCAAGAAACAGAACTCAAAATGATATGGGGTTGCCTCCCCACTAGCGCTTTTCTTTATAGACTTCAAGCCGGTCTTGTTTCGTCTCATGCTTGAATCAAGGTGGTAAAAAGCACACCTTCTTGCCATTCACCGGTGAGCTGCTCTCACCATGGTTTTCTCCACCAAAGCAGGTATTGAAGCCTTTGAGGATTGACTTTGTGGCAGTGGGTAATGGAGGCCAAAAACGCTTCTTCTTCTTCTTCTTCTTCCCATGGCCAACAACGTCTCTCATTGCCTCGATGGTCTCCTTTTGTGCCTCACTCATGGGAGGACTGCTCTTCTTGTTTTCCTCTAGAAATGGATCATGGTATGGCTCATCTTCACTCATGTCATCATGCTCCCAAGGTGGTGGCTTACTATCTTTGTTGCAAGGTGGATTGTCACCCCCCCCCCCCCCCCCAAATAGGTGAGAAACGAGCATGTACACCTTCTTTGGGTTTTGGTGGATTCAAAGGACCAAAAATCCTTTTGCTTTTGGCACTATTTCCCTTGACCAAATCCACAGCAAGTACCTCTTTGATAACCTCCGGTGAGTATATGTGATTGAGGACTTGAATCTTCACCTTCTCTCCCAACACTTTCAACCTAATGGTGCCCTTAAGAACATTGATTTTGACTCCCGCCGTTGCCATAAAAGGTCGGCCAAAGATAAGAGGCATTCCATTATCATGAGTAGGATCATCTCCCATATCAAGCACCACAAAATCAGCGGGAAGGATGAATTTGTCAACCCGTACTAACACATCTTCAATAATGCCAACCGGTTTTCTTGTGCTTTTATCCGCAAGTTGAAGAGTCATGGATGTTGGTTGCAAGGTACCAATGCTCAACCTCCGGAATATAGATAGAGGCATCACATTGACACTTGCCCCCAAATCCATAAGTGCACTCTTTAGGAATTGCTCTCCTATTTGGCACCCAATGGTGAAGCTCCCCGGATCTTTCAACTTTGGTGGTATCTTGTGTTGGATCATGACACTAACTTGGCCTTGAAGCTCATAGCACTCCTTCTCTTGGAGTCTTCTCTTTGCAACACAAAGGCTCTTGAGAAATCTAGCATATGCCGGTACTTGACGTATGAGATCCAACAAAGGAACATTCACATCCACCTTCTCAAAAAGTTCATGCAACTCTTGCATCAAACCCTTGTTCTTCTTGTGCAATTTCACATCATGAATGGCCATTTTTCCATCTAGGGCAGCAAGTGATTCATCTTTATAGTCCTCCCTAGAGGTGCTCATGGCTCTTGGTGGATCCATAGCCTTCAAGGCCTCACTACCAAGGTTACTAACCATGTCACACTCATCCTTAGGAGTTGTTTTCTCAACATCATGAACATGTAGATCATCTTCCAAAGTCAAGCAATCATAACCACTCCCAAGCACAACTCTATTATGCATACTCTCCACATTTGACACAACTCCATTTAATCCACAATTGCCAAGGAGTATATTTTCTTCCTCCTTGGCCCCATCCTCCATATAACCAAAATGACTATGCACATTATCATTCAACAAATGGCCAAGAGGTACATTTTCTTCCCTCTTGGCCCCATATGTATGCATATAATCATCAAAGTTCTCATGCATGGAATTAGAAGAGTAAGTGTCGTGAGAAATACCGGAGTAAGATGTAGAGATTGTGTTGCATTGCTCATGTTGCTTGCCTCTTGGATTGGGCTCAACTTGTGAAGGTAAAGCACCCATTGGTCTTGAGCTAAGTTGCTTTGCTAGTTGCCCCACTTGAACTTCAAGTTTGCTTAACCCTTGAGACATGACAGTGACTTGTTGGCTTAGTGTGTCTTGTCGTTGATCGGCCTTCATTTGGCTTGTGGTGAGAGCATTGAGCATCTCCTTCATGCTTGGTTCTCTTGAGTTTTGAGCTTGATGGTTGCTTCCCTTGTTCTCAAAACCGGAAGGTGTGTAGTAGTAGCTTTGCCTTTGAGGTGGTGCTTGAGAAGTACTTGCACCTTGAGTGTTGGAAAAGTTTGAACCTCCTCCATGATAAGCATTTGTTGCTTGAGTACTTCCTCCATAACTTTGGTGAGGATGATTGAACTTGGAAGGATAGTACTTTGAATTGTAGTTGTCAATTTGACAAACTTTCTCATCCAACACTCCTTGATTCAATGAGGCATGGTATAGTTGGCACTCATGAATCTCATGTGTATGCTCTTGGCAAAATGCACAACTTGGAGAAATGGCTTTGACATGCTCACTTGTAGGAGGTAAGGCTGCTCCTCCTTGTGTCTTGAGTAGTAAGTCAAGCTTAGTGTTTATAGCAGCCTCTAGTTGCTCAAACTTGGCATTCATGAGCTCATCTACTTGTTGAATTTGAGAGGCTCCATGGATTGCTCTAGAGTGGTTCTCAACATTCCCATGTCCTCTTCCACCATGGGGCTCTCTTTCTTCTCTTTCTCTTGGTCTTGTGTCTCTTATTCGGTCATGATTGTCCCATTGCCCGGATTGCACAGCGATTTCTTCTATGATGTCCCAAGCGGCATTCGGTCCTTTCCTTTGAAAACTACCACCACAAGCATTGTCGAGTCTTCTACGGTCATCATCAAATAAACCATTGTAGAAGGAAGAGACTAGCTGCCACTTGCTTATCCCATGATGTGGGCAGCCAAGCTCCAAGTCTTTGAAGCGCTCCCAAGCATCATAAATGGTCTCACCCTCTTCTTGAAAGAAATTGGTGAGTTGATTTCTCATGGCTGTAGTTCGATGATGTGGGTAATAGGCATTGAGGAACACCTTTTGCATGCCATCCCAAGAGAAGATACTCCTAGGCTTGAGCTTGTGAAACCAAATCCTTGCCTTTTCCTTGAAAGAAAACTGAAAAAGTCGAAGCTTCACTTCCTCAATTGAAAGGCCTCCACGGCTTAGAGTGTCGCACATGGCGTCAAACTCGATGATATGATCATAGGGCCTCTCCTTGGCCACTCCATGGAAAGTGGGCAAGATGGAAAGAATGGAATGCTTGATCTCATAGGCCACATTCGGATGTGGGTGCACAATGCATGAAGGTGAATCCACGATGTTCGGACATAAGTAGTGACTCAAAGGAAGCTCTTCCTCAACCCATGGTGGACCATGATCATTGTTGACTTCTCCCATTGTCCCTTTAGGAGGTGTTGGCTGCTCTGAAATGTGAGTGATTGGTGGAGCGCTTTCGGTTCTCCTAACTCTTCTCCTCCTTGGTCTTCCTCTTGTGTCCTCGCTTAAAACACGTCCACTTCTCAATGAAATTCGAGTGGTAGAAGTGGAGGGCTCGTTCATGTACCTTTATCACACAACAAGAGGGATTAGGAACAACTAAATACACAATTAAACACAAGTATACAAGCTATGGAACCAATTAGAAGCACACAACAAAAGAGAACAAACATAACAATTTTAGGACAGCTCCCAGGCTATCGGACGGATTCAATACGTCCGGACGGATTTCACGGGCACTACTACCAGTCTCTTTTGGAGTCCGGACGGACTTGTGGCGTCCGGACGGATATGTTAGGCAGAGAGGTTCCAGAAATGCTAGTTACTGATCCTGACGACCAGTACCTAAAAAAATATTTTTTTACCTATGCTAGACTTAACCAAATGATACGAAATTTTAACCACAGATACTAGACACATAGAGACAGTAGCACAAAAAGTTTTGGAATTTTCTTGATTGATTTACTATTTTAAAAAAAATCATGAAAGACACAGAACAGTAGCTAATGACAAACATAAAACAAATTAAGAGAACTTCCCAAGTTAGGCAAGGGAACTAACCTAGCTTGAATTGAAGCAAACTAGGATGCAACTACACACTAAAGAACCGCAAGAACAACACTTGACACAACCTAGAAACAAATGTAACATGCAAAGAAAGGAAGGAAATACACAACAACAACAACAACAAACAAGTCTAGAAACAACAAGCAAACAAACTAGATGCAAACTTAAAGAAACACAAACACTTATGAACAAATAACAACAATCTAAACAAGAATAGTGCTAAGACAACCCGGCTACGATCGCCCAAAGGATCAAGGATTAACCTCAATCCCCGGCAACGGCGCCATTTGACGAGTCGTCAAAGTGTGGTGGTGAAAGTATAGATTAATGACCGGGGGAATGTCGTACCCAAGAGATTGGAAGGCCCAAAATCCCTATAGGCGATACAATGCAACCAAGATGTATTAGCACTAGAAGTGGTGTGACAAGTGTAACGACCTGGACCAAAAACTTATCGTTTTACTGTAGTGTTTCACGGCGAATTGTCGAAAGTTTCAGTTTCGAGCCGTAAATATTACTTTTAGGGGGTCGTCGAGTTGACTTTTTGTTCGGTAAGGAATTTGATTTAAGTTTTTTCACGGGAGTTGTAGAGCGCGTTAAACCGAGTTCGTGGACACGAAGTACGCAAAAATCGGAGTTCGTATGAAAGAGTTATGGTTCACGGAAAAAGAGTTATTATTTCGGGAAGTAGCTATTTATAGAAATTGCCTAAAATGGAAAGGGGGGAATCAGATTTCACTTTCTCTCTCCTCTTCCCCCGCGTGTTTCTCTCTCCTCGAGCTCTCTTGCTGCCGATTTTTCTCCGGCCGATTTCTCGGCCGTCCGGCCACCTCATGGCATAAAACCGGTCCCAAATTCTTCATCTCCTCCTCCCCTACGATTCTATACTAATTTCTAGCCTCGAATCGAAGTGTAGAAGGAGAAATCCATGAGAGAAAAGGGCTCGGTTTTCGCCCAAAACTGCCACCGTCATCGGCGACTTTTCCGGCCAAATCGATCGAAGCCACCTACTGGGCTTTGTAGCCCTCGTCCCCACGAGTCCAGCGCCACCGGCCTCACCACCATTGGCCGCCGGACGGCGGCGGATCGAAGGGATTAAGGTTTCGGCCACATCGAGTTTCCAAGAGAAATTCGTGGCTTTCTACTTCGAATTGGAACTCATGGCAGGTATGAAAGTTGCTCCTTATGCTTGGGTGAACGTTGTGGTAAACTTTGGTGACCATCGGAGATGGTCGGAACGGCGGCGCGTGGGACCCACGCGTAGCCGCTTGTGGCGGTGCGTGACGGCGCGTCCGGCCAGCTTTTAAACTGCATTTTTATTCATTAGCTAGTACTTGTGCTTATGAACATGTTAGTATATGATTTGTAGGAAATTATCGAAGTTTGAGAATTAACCCGATTATTATTGGTTTGCTATCGAACGTTTCGTGGATTAGATGATCGTGTGACCGTTGGATGGTCACCGAAATTGGTTAGTATGTTAAGATAATTATTGTGAGCATATTGTACGGTTGGATTGGGTGAATTAGATCGATTGGTTAATCGTAGGTTGGTTACGGTTTGTGAGACCGAACAATTAGTTATCGAACCGCGACAATCCGATCGTTGGATTAGTCGCCGAGTATTTTGGTTAATAAGATTCATCGATGAGTAATTTATGTGAGTGGACATTCGTTTTAAATTAAATCATGCATGCAATATATTTTTTCCAGAAATATTTATGATTTTAGAACTTATCGATGATTGATGAATTGTGAGAATGGAGAATTATGTTTCAGTTATTGAATGGTCCCGCCAGTATATCCTGTCATTAGTAATTCAGTCATTAGTGTATCTCTTAGGATTCATAATTCAGTATTCAGTGGTCAGTGGTCAGTGGTCAGTTGTCAGTCATCAGTATTCAGTTATCTAGATATTCAGGGGGTAGTCCCCCCTTGAGTCATTCAATTGTATAGGGGGTAGTGCCTCCTTCAATTATTCAGTTTGCTGGGGGGTAGGTCCTTCCAGCCACGTGCACGTGTTTCAGTTGAGGACCCATGCTAGTTTATCGATCAGTGGGTATCTGGGGGTTAGGGACTTCCAGATCACGTACGCCCTGATCCAGCGTACGGACCTTCGGGGACTGGTCGGTAATACTAGCATGAGAGGCGTCTGGGGGGTAGGGCCTTCCAGGCGACGTACGGCCAGCCGTACGGACTCATTTAGATTCCACAGTTCAGTCAGATCAGTCAGTTCAGATCAGTTAAGTTCAGTTCAGTTCAGCCAGTTCAGTCAGTTCAGTTCAACCAGTTCAGTCAGTCCAGTTCAGTTCATATAGTTTGAGTTTACAGAATTTTTGTGATGTTGTGAGCAATAGTTTTTGGAATCGATGATCTTGTTCTGTTTTATTCGTTTTACAGAACGTATTATATCTTTTGAATTGGATTGTTGTTTCAGGCAAGCGCGTAGGCTCGGGTGGTTGGTGGGAATATTATAAGTTGGTTTATTAGTTGTGTTGAGTTGAAATTTCAGGTTTTGGGTAGTCCACTTTTAGGAGAGGTTATGCCGAATTTTCCGTATGATCCCTTCTAAGGTGGGCCCCACAGGGCCACCTCGGATTCCAGGGTGGAATTTTGGGGCGGGTCCTGTCAACAAGAGATGGACTATGTACCTAGAAGTGGGTATGTGCAACATGCAAGTTGTCACGCCCCGGACCCGGTGTCGGCGGATTTTAGGCGCCTAAATCCGAATTCGAGGTGTGAGCGTTAAAAAATAAAAACAAAATCTTACAAAGAGAAATTACACCTTCTTCTACGTTCTAACTCACTCTCGTCTTGTCTAAACATTCCGAAACTCGTAAGTTGTACCTGAAAAACAAACCTATTGTAGGGGTGAGCTTTCGTGCTCGCTGCTCAGTAGGGACAAAAACCTTTTAAGAACACATTATGACTAAAATAACTACAATGAAATTGATGCATGAATGTCAAATGAGCTTCACTTATCTACCCGTTAGTCCATATAACAAGACAAGCAGAGCCTACACGTCCCATACCGTGTATTTTACCAACCGGGGGTGACCCTAAATGTTTCAATATATGATCTAACACCCGTAACAATTCAACCCACATATCCATTTTGCTAGTCATCTTGCCCAACTTCGATCACCAGTTCCGCACAGCTCTATTAGCCCACATGAAATCTGGTCCCTACGAGTCAGACTCAACTACACAAAAGCTATTTCCCATATATTCCATTATTTCCATATCCATCCACCATTCTCAAATCATAATCAAATTCATTCCCAACTATCTATTGTTCTATATGTCATGATGCAACATCATAATACATCATTAGTAATATGCATTTAAACATGTATTTATGCTTGCATATAAGATAACAATCACCGTATATCAAACAAGCATGCTATTCAAACATCGCAAGCAAACAAATCAATTAAAAAGGTTCCCCAAGATCCCCCTACCTTGATTCCGCACAATACTAGTTCTACGTTAGCTCCACTTCACGTCAAGTCTCATTCGAGAATTCCAATCCAAAATCAAGCTCCACAAACTTCAATACTAAACAAAATCAAACCAAACAAATACGCTCGATCACTACTTAACACTTACACAACTTAAATAAAACAAATTAAGCCAAAACAAATAGAAAAAACTAAAATCACTGCCGTTCACGGCGGAGCCACGGTGGCCGGAGGCGGCTATGGCGGCCGGAATCCAACCTTAACCAAAATCTACAAAATTATAACCAAAAGAAAGCTATTGAAGAGACTAACAACTTTATACCTTCGGGTTTTCCCAAATAACCGACGGTTTGGCCGGAATTTGAAGAATAAGCCGGCGGAGGTCTAAAACATTCCGATCCAAAATTCGGAAACAATAGGTAGCGATTCACATCGGGTCTTTAGGGGTTTTGTAGGGTTTTCCAAGACAAACAAAGCCCAATAAGTATCCCCTCTCAATTTGGCCGGAGTTGGCCGGAATTTAGAAAACATGCCGGAAAGAGTCGAATCTTTCTAGCTTCGATTCGTTGTGTACGGTAAAAAGTAGGATGAAAGACTTATATAGATAGAAAGATCGTTCCAAGACGAAGAGAAAGGGACCGGTATCATAACCTATGGTGGCCGGACGAGACGGCGGCGAAGCGGTGAAGCTCCGGCGACCAAACTGAGTTTCTGCCCTATTTTGGGTCGGTTTCCAGAAATAGAAACTTTCCAGAAATGTCTAGTTTCCGGAAATGGACTTGCTATTTATAGTACACGGAGTTCCAGAAATTACAAAACTGCCACTAACTTCTAATGCCTATAACTTCTTCGTTACAACTCCGATTTTCGCGTTCTTCGTGTCTACGAACTCGTAGTGACGTGTACTTTCTAATTGTGACCTCAAAAATAAAATTTGACCAACTTTAAAATTTGAGATCTCACACAAGTGTAGTGTTCAAAGTGGCGTCACTCTCGAGTGACTAGTGACCTAAACCGTGACCTAAAGTGACCACACTAAACTAGGCAAACAAGTAAAGGGCACAAGTTAGTGTGCTTGATAGTGCAAATGTTGTTGAGGTGACAAGCCCAACAAAGGTGTGATTGTGATCAAGTGATGAAGGTGATTGGGGATTCCGGGTTAACTCTAACCCACTCCGATGAATCTCAAACCTAATGAATATGCAATGTTGAATAATTAACGAACCAAATTCCGTATCTTAGCCATGTTATGGTTCCAAGACCGAGTCTTAATCATCCTCTCGTGCCAAATTGTGTTATTCACAACAACTTGAACTCCTACTCAATTAACCTAAGCCGTGTTAAGGTCCCCAAGTTAATCAAGTAAGGCAAAGGACTTTAAGACTAGGAATTCAAACAAGAAAAGCCTAAAGCTCATACTCATCATACTCAAATGTCAACTGTCCAAGATTATTAAGGTGACTAATCTAAACAATCTCACACAATACAAGTTCAACACATGCTCAAGAATTAGTCTTATTCAATAACAAGCATCAAACATGATTAAATTGACAAAGAACATGTTCATCTTTCAATCAACATACATAAACATTAAGGTTCATCAATACATCATCATGGGCTAGGGCACACAACCCTAGCCCCCAATCTAAAGAACTACTCACAACTCATTGTCAAATACATCAATAATCTCAAATATGAAAGCATAAATACAAAGTGTAAAGTAAAGAGGAGTTGAGAAATGCTCAAGGTGGTGATGGCCAGCAACCCCTTGGTGACTCCAAGTATGTAGCAAGCCTCCTTGTGCTCTTCTCTTCTTCTCCAAACTCGAACTTGTCTCCTTGCTTCCAAATCCTTGAACTCTCAATGGATTGCAGCTTGTAGTGATGAAAGTCCGTGGAATGGTGGTGAAAAGTGGATGGGTATAGTGTATGGGATGTGTGGAAGATATTTCGTGAAGGGATCGAAGTGATTTGGGTAGTGGAAGGTGGAGTAAACTGAAGAACAAAAACAGGGCAGAAGCCCCGGCGTCCGGTCGGAATTGTGGCGTCCGGTCGGCAGGCACGGATTCTGGGTTCTCTCAAAGGTTTTGAGAGAGAAGAAGGGGTCCAAACTCTAGGGTACCCGACTCTCCTCTCAAATGGAAGGTGCTAACTATATATATGATGTTGAATGAATGGTTTTGATGCAAAAGAAATGATCCTAAGGTCCATATGCAAGATGCTCCCCCAAGTGGATGGAAGGCTAAGGGACAAGATGGTGTGTAAGACAATAGGGACAGAAATTAGGGACCATAAGATCAGATTTGGGGCTAGGCTAAGAGACAAAAATGGTAGCTTAAGTATTAAATGCATTGCCTCTACTTTGAATTTGATTTTCCCCCCAAAATATCTCAACAAACAAAGTGGGCTCTCCTTGTGGGCTTGGGAAGCTCATGAATGGATTTGAAATGTGATGCCTTCGGGTTTGACCTCGGAGTTGACCATGTGTGGGCCCGGTTGACTTTGGTTGACTTTCGTCTTTTTCTCGGGAATGCTCATTTTGGTCCCGAAAATGCATCTTTTGTGCCGAATTACCTCAACTCACTTAAATGACCTAAAAACATTAAAACACAAGTTAAATGCGACAAACGGCTTTTGGAGTAGCTTAATTCCCGTGATTAGGAAGACAATTTGCACTATAATTAAGTGCAAATCACACCCCCACACTTGAATCTTGCTTGTCCTCAAGCAAACACAAAACAATACATAAATGGAAACACAATACAATACAAGAAAGGGAAAAACATAATTTAAAAGCTTTCTCCAACCATAGTCCTCAACGAGCTCGCAATGTTATTAACAAGAGTCAAGAGATCACATGCCAAGGCTTCACAAATTTGCTAAGTGTTTAACAAGCGTAATTCATTCATGTTCGGGTGAAGTGTGTGGAAACCAAGTGTACAATTAATCTCATGCAATCAAATAGGCACAACTAAACAACATTAACCACTAAACTCACAAAGTTCACTAGATATTTCCGCTAAAGTGTTTTAGGGCCAAAGTGTTTACTCTCAAAACAAATGCACAAGTAATGTTCCCATAGGCTTGCTCATCAACCAACTCTCCACAAATCGAACCACAAATCGTTAGATCATAAGGACTTTATCAATGGTGTAATGGGGCCAAAAGGTGAATGTTTAAATGAAATGAAAGGATGGATATAACAATTGTTCCACATGTTTGCAAGACAAGTCAACGACTTTGAAACTCATACCTATGCTACAACCGAAACAACTTTCTTATTCTCCTCAAACCTTTTATTGAATTCAAAAGTAATACAAGAAGCAACTTCTATTTTTGGATTTTTTTTTCTTTCTCCTTTTCTATTTTTTTTTTTGAGGAACTTCAATTCCTTCTTTTTGTTTTTGATTTTCTTTCTTTCTTTGATACAACTACAACAAAAATAAAATGCACCCCCACACTTGCCTTTTGGTATACTACAAACGAATTCCCAAGCATAAAGGACACAAGAAGTCACTATCATCGTCTTGCAAACACAACGAAACAAGGGTGAGATGGTGTTTGAGTGGTGAAATGGGTGAAGGTGATATGGGTGAACAAGGAAAAGCTAATGATGCACATGGTTCAAGTGGGCTATTCCTAGAGTTCATGTTCACATGGATTGTGGTCAATTTGGTCATGGTGCTCAACTAATGCCTTAGTCATCTCTAACTCATCGTGGATCAACAAAACGCCTCAAGAGGTCTTTGAGCAAGTTCTAGGTTCACGACTTATGCAATGTACACTCATGAAGAACAAGTAAATGTATGAAAGATGCATACATGTGAATATTCAATGGGCTCAAATCCTCACAATTTCTGGGTATGCATGGCAATACATGTTCAAATGTGCTTCTCGGATTGCAATCAACTAATTAACAAAGGTGATGTGTACATAGAATATCGAGCAATCACAAATTATGCATAGTAAACCCAAAGCAAATCACACAAAGCCTTAGCAATAATCAACATTCTCAAGAACGTAACAAAGTAAGCTCAATTCATCATTGGGGTTGGAAAGCATTGACACAACATACAAACAACAAATAGAAAAGAAAAACAACAAAGTTTATTGGAAATTTTCAAAAATTTTGATGGGTTTGAACCCAAACCTCACCCCCACACTTAAACTTAACATTGTCCCCAATGTGATAAGTGAATTTAATAATTTACGTTGGGTGAGGGACACAACAAACAACCACACAAACACAACAAATGAAACAATTGACACAAAACAAACTAATGTGAGTGAAGTGAAATGAAAACTCCCTTATGGCGATCTCCACAATGATATTCAGTAGGCACCAACAATCACCAACCTCAAGGCATAAAGCCTTGACTTCCATACGTATGCTCCAAGTGTGTTTGCAAGTGTGCATTTCAAAACAGGAGAAAAATAGCAGCTCATAAGTGACCTCCTCCCAATGTTTTGGGCATAACTCTAGGAATATAAGTCACAACTAAGTGATTCCAGTGGCATTGGAAAGTAGACTCCAATGGCTTCATAATGGCCTCTGGAATCATGGAAAAATCATTCCTGAAGGTGAACTTCTTGCTGGTAAATTCGAGCTTCCAGAAAGTCAAAACAGCACTGAGTAGTGCCTACTCCAAACAGGATTTCTGCAGATCCGCTGGTTTAAATAAGGTGAAATTTAATCTGGGTATAGTAGACTCATAGATGCATCTTCTCAAATAATTTCAGCCAATTCCAACGGTGGGATATGAAAATATAGGCATCCAAAGTCAACAGTACTGCCCAGGCAGCTCTGTTTTGCAGCAAACAACACTTCTTGAGTTCCTATTTTCAGAACTTCTATCAAGACTCCTTCAATACCTCCCTTCTTTATTGCAAGAAACAGAACTCAAAATGATATGGGGTTGCCTCCCCACTAGCGCTTTTCTTTATAGACTTCAAGCCGGTCTTGTTTCGTCTCATGCTTGAATCAAGGTGGTAAAAAGCACACCTTCTTGCCATTCACCGGTGAGCTGCTCTCACCATGGTTTTCTCCACCAAAGCAGGTATTGAAGCCTTTGAGGATTGACTTTGTGGCAGTGGGTAATGGAGGCCAAAAACGCTTCTTCTTCTTCTTCTTCTTCCCATGGCCAACAACGTCTCTCATTGCCTCGATGGTCTCCTTTTGTGCCTCACTCATGGGAGGACTGCTCTTCTTGTTTTCCTCTAGAAATGGATCATGGTATGGCTCATCTTCACTCATGTCATCATGCTCCCAAGGTGGTGGCTTACTATCTTTGTTGCAAGGTGGATTGTCACCCCCCCCCCCCCCAAATAGGTGAGAAACGAGCATGTACACCTTCTTTGGGTTTTGGTGGATTCAAAGGACCAAAAATCCTTTTGCTTTTGGCACTATTTCCCTTGACCAAATCCACAGCAAGTACCTCTTTGATAACCTCCGGTGAGTATATGTGATTGAGGACTTGAATCTTCACCTTCTCTCCCAACACTTTCAACCTAATGGTGCCCTTAAGAACATTGATTTTGACTCCCGCCGTTGCCATAAAAGGTCGGCCAAAGATAAGAGGCATTCCATTATCATGAGTAGGATCATCTCCCATATCAAGCACCACAAAATCAGCGGGAAGGATGAATTTGTCAACCCGTACTAACACATCTTCAATAATGCCAACCGGTTTTCTTGTGCTTTTATCCGCAAGTTGAAGAGTCATGGATGTTGGTTGCAAGGTACCAATGCTCAACCTCCGGAATATAGATAGAGGCATCACATTGACACTTGCCCCCAAATCCATAAGTGCACTCTTTAGGAATTGCTCTCCTATTTGGCACCCAATGGTGAAGCTCCCCGGATCTTTCAACTTTGGTGGTATCTTGTGTTGGATCATGACACTAACTTGGCCTTGAAGCTCATAGCACTCCTTCTCTTGGAGTCTTCTTTTGCAACACAAAGGCTCTTGAGAAATCTAGCATATGCCGGTACTTGACGTATGAGATCCAACAAAGGAACATTCACATCCACCTTCTCAAAAAGTTCATGCAACTCTTGCATCAAACCCTTGTTCTTCTTGTGCAATTTCACATCATGAATGGCCATTTTTCCATCTAGGGCAGCAAGTGATTCATCTTTATAGTCCTCCCTAGAGGTGCTCATGGCTCTTGGTGGATCCATAGCCTTCAAGGCCTCACTACCAAGGTTACTAACCATGTCACACTCATCCTTAGGAGTTGTTTTCTCAACATCATGAACATGTAGATCATCTTCCAAAGTCAAGCAATCATAACCACTCCCAAGCACAACTCTATTATGCATACTCTCCACATTTGACACAACTCCATTTAATCCACAATTGCCAAGGAGTATATTTTCTTCCTCCTTGGCCCCATCCTCCATATAACCAAAATGACTATGCACATTATCATTCAACAAATGGCCAAGAGGTACATTTTCTTCCCTCTTGGCCCCATATGTATGCATATAATCATCAAAGTTCTCATGCATGGAATTAGAAGAGTAAGTGTCGTGAGAAATACCGGAGTAAGATGTAGAGATTGTGTTGCATTGCTCATGTTGCTTGCCTCTTGGATTGGGCTCAACTTGTGAAGGTAAAGCACCCATTGGTCTTGAGCTAAGTTGCTTTGCTAGTTGCCCCACTTGAACTTCAAGTTTGCTTAACCCTTGAGACATGACAGTGACTTGTTGGCTTAGTGTGTCTTGTCGTTGATCGGCCTTCATTTGGCTTGTGGTGAGAGCATTGAGCATCTCCTTCATGCTTGGTTCTCTTGAGCTTTGAGCTTGATGGTTGCTTCCCTTGTTCTCAAAACCGGAAGGTGTGTAGTAGTAGCTTTGCCTTTGAGGTGGTGCTTGAGAAGTACTTGCACCTTGAGTGTTGGAAAAGTTTGAACCTCCTCCATGATAAGCATTTGTTGCTTGAGTACTTCCTCCATAACTTTGGTGAGGATGATTGAACTTGGAAGGATAGTACTTTGAATTGTAGTTGTCAATTTGACAAACTTTCTCATCCAACACTCCTTGATTCAATGAGGCATGGTATAGTTGGCATTCATGAATCTCATGTGTATGCTCTTGGCAAAATGCACAACTTGGAGAAATGGCTTTGACATGCTCACTTGTAGGAGGTAAGGCTGCTCCTCCTTGTGTCTTGAGTAGTAAGTCAAGCTTAGTGTTTATAGCAGCCTCTAGTTGCTCAAACTTGGCATTCATGAGCTCATCTACTTGTTGAATTTGAGAGGCTCCATGGATTGCTCTAGAGTGGTTCTCAACATTCCCATGTCCTCTTCCACCATGGGGCTCTCTTTCTTCTCTCTCTCTTGGTCTTGTGTCTCTTATTCGGTCATGATTGTCCCATTGCCCGGATTGCACAGCGATTTCTTCTATGATGTCCCAAGCGGCATTCGGTCCTTTCCTTTGAAAACTACCACCACAAGCATTGTCGAGTCTTCTACGGTCATCATCAAATAAACCATTGTAGAAGGAAGAGACTAGCTGCCACTTGCTTATCCCATGATGTGGGCAGCCAAGCTCCAAGTCTTTGAAGCGCTCCCAAGCATCATAAATGGTCTCACCCTCTTCTTGAAAGAAATTGGTGAGTTGATTTCTCATGGCTGTAGTTCGATGATGTGGGTAATAGGCATTGAGGAACACCTTTTGCATGCCATCCCAAGAGAAGATACTCCTAGGCTTGAGCTTGTGAAACCAAATCCTTGCCTTTTCCTTGAAAGAAAACTGAAAAAGTCGAAGCTTCACTTCCTCAATTGAAAGGCCTCCACGGCTTAGAGTGTCGCACATGGCGTCAAACTCGATGATATGATCATAGGGCCTCTCCTTGGCCACTCCATGGAAAGTGGGCAAGATGGAAAGAATGGAATGCTTGATCTCATAGGCCACATTCGGATGTGGGTGCACAATGCATGAAGGTGAATCCACGATGTTCGGACATAAGTAGTGACTCAAAGGAAGCTCTTCCTCAACCCATGGTGGACCATGATCATTGTTGACTTCTCCCATTGTCCCTTTAGGAGGTGTTGGCTGCTCTGAAATGTGAGTGATTGGTGGAGCGCTTTCGGTTCTCCTAACTCTTCTCCTCCTTGGTCTTCCTCTTGTGTCCTCGCTTAAAACACGTCCACTTCTCAATGAAATTCGAGTGGTAGAAGTGGAGGGCTCGTTCATGTACCTTTATCACACAACAAGAGGGATTAGGAACAACTAAATACACAATTAAACACAAGTATACAAGCTATGGAACCAATTAGAAGCACACAACAAAAGAGAACAAACATAACAATTTTAGGACAGCTCCCAGGCTATCGGACGGATTCAATACGTCCGGACGGATTTCACGGGCACTACTACCAGTCTCTTTTGGAGTCCGGACGGACTTGTGGCGTCCGGACGGATATGTTAGGCAGAGAGGTTCCAGAAATGCTAGTTACTGATCCTGACGACCAGTACCTAAAAAAATATTTTTTTACCTATGCTAGACTTAACCAAATGATACGAAATTTTAACCACAGATACTAGACACATAGAGACAGTAGCACAAAAAGTTTTGGAATTTTCTTGATTGATTTACTATTTTAAAAAAAATCATGAAAGACACAGAACAGTAGCTAATGACAAACATAAAACAAATTAAGAGAACTTCCCAAGTTAGGCAAGGGAACTAACCTAGCTTGAATTGAAGCAAACTAGGATGCAACTACACACTAAAGAACCGCAAGAACAACACTTGACACAACCTAGAAACAAATGTAACATGCAAAGAAAGGAAGGAAATACACAACAACAACAACAACAAACAAGTCTAGAAACAACAAGCAAACAAACTAGATGCAAACTTAAAGAAACACAAACACTTATGAACAAATAACAACAATCTAAACAAGAATAGTGCTAAGACAACCCGGCTACGATCGCCCAAAGGATCAAGGATTAACCTCAATCCCCGGCAACGGCGCCATTTGACGAGTCGTCAAAGTGTGGTGGTGAAAGTATAGATTAATGACCGGGGGAATGTCGTACCCAAGAGATTGGAAGGCCCAAAATCCCTATAGGCGATACAATGCAACCAAGATGTATTAGCACTAGAAGTGGTGTGACAAGTGTAACGACCTGGACCAAAAACTTATCGTTTTACTGTAGTGTTTCACGGCGAATTGTCGAAAGTTTCAGTTTCGAGCCGTAAATATTACTTTTAGGGGGTCGTCGAGTTGACTTTTTGTTCGGTAAGGAATTTGATTTAAGTTTTTTCACGGGAGTTGTAGAGCGCGTTAAACCGAGTTCGTGGACACGAAGTACGCAAAAATCGGAGTTCGTATGAAAGAGTTATGGTTCACGGAAAAAGAGTTATTATTTCGGGAAGTAGCTATTTATAGAAATTGCCTAAAATGGAAAGGGGGGAATCAGATTTCACTTTCTCTCTCCTCTTCCCCCGCGTGTTTCTCTCTCCTCGAGCTCTCTTGCTGCCGATTTTTCTCCGGCCGATTTCTCGGCCGTCCGGCCACCTCATGGCATAAAACCGGTCCCAAATTCTTCATCTCCTCCTCCCCTACGATTCTATACTAATTTCTAGCCTCGAATCGAAGTGTAGAAGGAGAAATCCATGAGAGAAAAGGGCTCGGTTTTCGCCCAAAACTGCCACCGTCATCGGCGACTTTTCCGGCCAAATCGATCGAAGCCACCTACTGGGCTTTGTAGCCCTCGTCCCCACGAGTCCAGCGCCACCGGCCTCACCACCATTGGCCGCCGGACGGCGGCGGATCGAAGGGATTAAGGTTCCGGCCACATCGAGTTTCCAAGAGAAATTCGTGGCTTTCTACTTCGAATTGGAACTCATGGCAGGTATGAAAGTTGCTCCTTATGCTTGGGTGAACGTTGTGGTAAACTTTGGTGACCATCGGAGATGGTCGGAACGGCGGCGCGTGGGACCCACGCGTAGCCGCTTGTGGCGGTGCGTGACGGCGCGTCCGGCCAGCTTTTAAACTGCATTTTTATTCATTAGCTAGTACTTGTGCTTATGAACATGTTAGTATATGATTTGTAGGAAATTATCGAAGTTTGAGAATTAACCCGATTATTATTGGTTTGCTATCGAACGTTTCGTGGATTAGATGATCGTGTGACCGTTGGATGGTCACCGAAATTGGTTAGTATGTTAAGATAATTATTGTGAGCATATTGTACGGTTGGATTGGGTGAATTAGATCGATTGGTTAATCGTAGGTTGGTTACGGTTTGTGAGACCGAACAATTAGTTATCGAACCGCGACAATCCGATCGTTGGATTAGTCGCCGAGTATTTTGGTTAATAAGATTCATCGATGAGTAATTTATGTGAGTGGACATTCGTTTTAAATTAAATCATGCATGCAATATATTTTTTCCAGAAATATTTATGATTTTAGAACTTATCGATGATTGATGAATTGTGAGAATGGAGAATTATGTTTCAGTTATTGAATGGTCCCGCCAGTATATCCTGTCATTAGTAATTCAGTCATTAGTGTATCTCTTAGGATTCATAATTCAGTATTCAGTGGTCAGTGGTCAGTGGTCAGTTGTCAGTCATCAGTATTCAGTTATCTAGATATTCAGGGGGTAGTCCCTCCTTGAGTCATTCAGTTGTATAGGGGGTAGTGCCTCCTTCAATTATTCAGTTTGCTGGGGGGTAGGTCCTTCCAGCCACGTGCACGTGTTTCAGTTGAGGACCCATGCTAGTTTATCGATCAGTGGGTATCTGGGGGTTAGGGACTTCCAGATCACGTACGCCCTGATCCAGCGTGCGGACCTTCGGGGACTGGTCGGTAATACTAGCATGAGAGGCGTCTAGGGGGTAGGGCCTTCCAGGCGACGTACGGCCAGCCGTACGGACTCATTTAGATTCCACAGTTCAGTCAGATCAGTCAGTTCAGATCAGTTCAGTTCAGTTCAGTTCAGCCAGTTCAGTCAGTTCAGTTCAACCAGTTCAGTCAGTCCAGTTCAGTTCATATAGTTTGAGTTTACAGAATTTTTGTGATGTTGTGAGCAATAGTTTTTGGAACCGATGATCTTGTTCTGTTTTATTCGGTTTACAGAACGTATTATATCTTTTGAATTGGATTGTTGTTTCAGGCAAGCGCGTAGGCTCGGGTGGTTGGTGGGAATATTATAAGTTGGTTTATTAGTTGTGTTGAGTTGAAATTTCAGGTTTTGGGTAGTCCACTTTTAGGAGAGGTTATGCCGAATTTTCGGTATGATCCCTTCTAAGGTGGGCCCCACAGGGCCACCTCGGATTCCAGGGTGGAATTTTGGGGCGGGTCCTGTCAACAAGAGATGGACTATGTACCTAGAAGTGGGTATGTGCAACATGCAAGTGTAGTGTTCAAAGTGGTGTCACTCTCGAGTGACTAGTGACCTAAACCGTGACCTAAAGTGACCACACTAAACTAGGCAAACAAGTAAAGGGCACAAGTTAGTGTGCTTGATAGTGCAAATGTTGTTGAGGTGACAAGCCCAACAAAGGTGTGATTGTGATCAAGTGATGAAGGTGATTGGGGATTCCGGGTTAACTCTAACCCACTCCGATGAATCTCAAACCTAATGAATATGCAATGTTGAATAATTAACGAACCAAATTCCGTATCTTAGCCATGTTATGGTTCCAAGACCGAGTCTTAATCATCCTCTCGTGCCAAATTGTGTTATTCACAACAACTTGAACTCCTACTCAATTAACCTAAGCCGTGTTAAGGTCCCCAAGTTAATCAAGTAAGGCAAAGGACTTTAAGACTAGGAATTCAAACAAGAAAAGCCTAAAGCTCATACTCATCATACTCAAATGTCAACTGTCCAAGATTATTAAGGTGACTAATCTAAACAATCTCACACAATACAAGTTCAACACATGCTCAAGAATTAGTCTTATTCAATAACAAGCATCAAACATGATTAAATTGACAAATAACATGTTCATCTTTCAATCAACATACATAAACATTAAGGTTCATCAATACATCATCATGGGCTAGGGCACACAACCCTAGCCCCCAATCTAAAGAACTACTCACAACTCATTGTCAAATACATCAATAATCTCAAATATGAAAGCATAAATACAAAGTGTAAAGTAAAGAGGAGTTGAGAAATGCTCAAGGTGGTGATGGCCAGCAACCCCTTGGTGACTCCAAGTATGTAGCAAGCCTCCTTGTGCTCTTCTCTTCTTCTCCAAACTCGAACTTGTCTCCTTGCTTCCAAATCCTTGAACTCTCAATGGATTGCAGCTTGTAGTGATGAAAGTCCGTGGAATGGTGGTGAAAAGTGGATGGGTATAGTGTATGGGATGTGTGGAAGATATTTCGTGAAGGGATCGAAGTGATTTGGGTAGTGGAAGGTGGAGTAAACTGAAGAACAAAAACAGGGCAGAAGCCCCGGCGTCAGGTCGGAATTGTGGCGTCCGGTCGGCAGGCACGGATTCTGGGTTCTCTCAAAGGTTTTGAGAGAGAAGAAGGGGTCCAAACTCTAGGGTACCCGACTCTCCTCTCAAATGGAAGGTGCTAACTATATATATGATGTTGAATGAATGGTTTTGATGCAAAAGAAATGATCCTAAGTGGGCATTGCCTCTACTTTGAATTTGATTTTCCCCCCAAAATATCTCAACAAACAAAGTGGGCTCTCCTTGTGGGCTTGGGAAGCTCATGAATGGATTTGAAATGTGATGCCTTCGGGTTTGACCTCGGAGTTGACCATGTGTGGGCTCGGTTGACTTCGGTTGACTTTCGTCTTTTTCTCGGGAATGCTCATTTTGGTCCCGAAAATGCATCTTTTGTGCCGAAATACCTCAACTCACTTAAATGACCTAAAAACATTAAAACACAAGTTAAATGCGACAAACGGCTTTTGGAGTAGCTTAATTCCCGTGATTAGGAAGGCAATTTGCACTATAATTAAGTGCAAATCACAAGGCTCTTCTCTGCCATCGCCAGTCATCTTGACAAGGACAATGTTAATCAACTTGAAGATGGCATGCATGTGGTTCTTTCCAGATCCCAAATTAAAAAAATGAAAAAGAAGCAGAAGGATGATTTGCTACGTGCAGAAGCAGAAAAAGAGCGCTATCCTATCCGCTCTAGGCATCCTCTCAACCGTTTGAATTTATGAAGATCCTTTTTTGGAATGCCCGTGGGTTGGGTAATGCTCCCACTCGACGGGTTCTCAAACGAGTTGTGCGGCGTTATCAACCAGTGTTATTTGGTATTTCTGAACCTTTTGTTGACTTAACTTCTATTAAATATTCTTTTTGGCACTCTCTTCGACTTTTTCCAGTGGCAGTTAATGATCGCGGTGATCAACCAGCAAATATTTGGCTTCTTGCTCATCCATCTATTCAAATTTCTCTCATTTCGGCTACTGCTCAACAAGTTACTATCTCTTGCAATTTGGATTCGGTCAATTGCATTCTCACTTGGGTCTATGCCAAAACTACAATCACTGGCAGACGTCAACTTTGGTTGGATTTGCAACAGATTAAGTCTTCTTCTGTTCATGGGCCTTGGTTGGTTCTGGGAGACTTTAATTGTGTTTTAGGTGCCCATGAGAAGAGAGGAGGAATTCTTCCCAAACAGGCTTCTTGTTCTAATTTTCTGGAAATGTTGACTAGTTGTGATCTTCTTCAGCTTCCTACGAAAGGAATGCCATTTACATGGACTAATAGGAGGGGTATTAAAGCTCAAGTGGAAATGCGTTTAGATAGGTGTTTTTCTAATTTTGCTTGGTTGAACGCTTGGCCAAGTTTGGAATGTAAGATTGAATAATGTAGACGTTGTGCATACGTGTAATGTACTCGATATAAGAACACGATGTAGTTAGAAATACTAACCTTGGTGAGACATCTCGATCTTCTCCTCTGAGCAATCTTATGAAGGCAATCTCACTTAATGGGGCTGAGAACTTGTAATGCTTATTGTGATTGCTAGAGCAGGGATCAAGGTCTATTTATAGGAAATAGAGAATTAGGTTCCTCCCATAAAGGTTCCTAATCTTTTTACATTTAGGCCTAGTTATTCCATATACAATAAGGTTAACGTCAATAGGTAAGTAACCTTAATTAATTTGTCATGACATCAATAGGAATAGATAGATGAATTACTAGGAATATCTTTTGCTTGTTCTGTAATTAAGGCAACTTAGTTGTCATATGCATAAGTGAATATTGATATGTCCATATCAAGTCTTACAATCTCCCACTTGGACTATCAATATTCAAAACGACAAGAAAAGCTGCTACACCAGATATAGCAAAACTGAAGTGTATACAATCTGAACAATCCCAGATTCATCAAATCATCCTTAACACTCAGTCACTCTGTGTCTAATTATGTTGAATCACAGGAAATCAAATACTTATTCAAAGTACAAGCACCCTGCAATCACAGCATACTCATTCACAGAGCACAGGAGCAAAACTGTATATGAACTCAATGTTACTTTACAAAATGCAGTGTAAGTAACTAAATGAATGATCCAAAACTGCAGAGATTCATAAATGAAGGAATCTGTAATCTTAAGGCTTCGATTAAGAGAAGCATAACATGCAAATTTCATTAGCACATTGAAAAACCTGCAAACAAGCTATAATGCCAAAATAGCAGTCTTTACTCGAGTCATAATCATAACATATGCAGAATGCTTTCAACAATGCTGCTTAAGTCAGAAACTTGCAAAACAAATATTAATATTGTTAATACAGGAACTACTAAAGGTTAATGCTTATGAAAATTTTTAAATTCTACAGCAAAGGTAACTAAAATCAGACTCTAATCCTCCCACTAATCTATGGTGTCAAAACTTTCTAAGACCCCCATCCTTTTAACATGTAACTGATAAGGTGCAACAGCTAGAGCCTTGGTGAATGAGTCTGCTAATTGATCCAAAGTACCAATTTTGATAATCTCAATTTCATTGTCCCTAATACTCTCCCTAACAGCAAAATACTTCACATCAATATTCTTTGAAGCTGAGGATCTCTTATTATTCTTAGCAAAGAATACGGCTGCTGCATTATCACAATAAAGTTTTATAGGTCTCTCAATAGAATCCACGACTCCAACCTCGGTAATGAAATTCCTAAGCCAAAGTGCCTGACCAGTGGCTTCGTGAATAGCAACATACTCAGCTTGCATAGTTGAAGTAGCCGTTAAAGATTGTTTGACACTTTTCCAAGATATTGCACCTCCAGCTAGCATGAATATATATCCCGAAGTTGATTTGAGATCGTCAACGCACCCTTTATAATCTGAATCACTGTAACCAATCACTTCCAGTTCTGAATCCATTCCTCTGTACACCAACATGTAATCTTTTATCTTCTGTAAATATCTCAAAACTTTCTTTCCAGCAGTCCAATGATCATTACCTGGATTTGACTGATATCTAGACAATACTCCCACTGAAAAGGCTATATCAGGTCTGGTACAAACTTGAGCATACATCAAACTGCCTACTAACTTAGCATAAGGCCTCTTGTCCATCTCTTTTCTTTCAATTGCATTCCTAGGACACTGTCCAGTATGTAATTTGTCTCCTTTTGACATTGGTGACTCTCCAGCTTTACATGTTTCCATTGAGAAACGTTTGAGCACCCTGTCCATGTAATTTCTCTGTGACAGTCCCAACAACTTCCTTTCTCTGTCCCTTTTAATTTCTATGCCAAGAACAAACATAGCTTCTCCCATATCTTTCATGTCGAAATTCTTCATCAGAAAACTCTTAGTATCCTTCAATAATCCCAGATCACTACTCGCCAGCAAGATATCATCCACATACAGTATTAAGAAAATAAATTTACTCCCACTGACTTTCATATAAATACATTCGTCTAACCTGTTTTCAGTAAAGCCATACGATGTGATCACAGAATCGAACTTAATATACCATTGTCTAGAAGCTTGCTTCAAACCGTATATTGACTTTCTCAATCTGTATACCTTATCTTCACTACCTTCGGCCACAAAACCTTCAGGTTGTAACATGTAAATCTCCTCATTCAAATCTCCATTCAAAAAGGCTGTTTTAACGTCCATCTGGTGTAGTTCAAGATCATAATGAGCAACCAACGCCATCATTATCCTAAAAGCATCCTTAGTCGACACCGGAGAAAAAGTCTCTGTAAAGTCTATTCCTTCCTTTTGAGTAAACCCTTTAGCTACAAGTCTGGCCTTGAATCTCTCTACCTTTCCCTGTGCATCTCTCTTTGTTTTGAATACCCATTTACACCCTATAGGCTTAAAACCACTTGGTCTGTCAACTAACTCCCATACTCCATTAATATCCATAGACTTGAGTTCAGATTTCATTGCTTCCATCCATTTATCTGCTTGTGACGATTGATTTGCACATATTTGTCGTGCAATTTGCATTCCTAATCACGGGAATTAAGTGACTCCGAAAGCCATTTGTTGCATTTAATGTGTGTTTTCATGTTTTTAGGTCATTTACTTTAGTGAAGGTAATTCGGCACAAAGAGGTGCATTTTGACGACATTTGGCGCATTTCCGAGAAGAGGACGAAAAGTCAACCGTGACTTTCGGATATCAAAGATCACACGAGTCAACCTTCGGAAGATGATGCCATTGAATACCTTGAAGAATCGGAAAGAAGATGAAAAACGAAGAAATTACTTTTCCGGCAAAAAGACGAAAAGTCAACCCGAGGACCAAAAGTCAACTCGAGGTCAACCCCGACTTTGGAGCGTCAACAAGTCAACATGAAGTCCCGGAAGTGAGTTGCACAAGAATTCCGGAGGTTTGATCAAAGTCAACCTTTGGTCAACGCCGAAGGTCGCGGTCAAAGTCAAGGCGAAGTCAACCTTGTGACTCATCCACTTGTGTAATTAATTTTCAGCTAAGGACCACACTAGAAATGGTGAGGTCACCCATTGATTATTCCCCATTTTTATTCCCTTTGGCAATTACCCCCTTACCCTTCATTTATTATAGCCAACCCTTAGATTAAACTCTAGCACATCCTAACCCTCCATTCTCCCCTCCTTTGCCTATATATAGTTTAGTTTTTGCCTCATTTAGGTCATTCCCAATCAGCCCCAACACACACAACAGCCCCCCTTCTTCCTCTTCTTCCTCTCCTCTCTTTCTTCTTCTTTTTCCCTTCTTCCTCTTCCAAATTCCAGCCACCTTCTTCCACCTTTCTTTCTTTCTTGTTCTTCATTTCTCACTCTTTTCTCTCTTCCATTCTCACCACAAAATTCGTGCTCCCCCCTCACCTCACCAAAACAGCCCCTATAACAACATCAAAGATTGCAAGGATTGAAGCTTGGAGCAAGAAGGAGTTCATAAAGGAGGAGGAGAAGTCTTGAATTCATCATTGAGCATTCTCTAACTCTTTTACCTTTTAATTTCTGTGCTTTATATTCTTGTAATTTGAGATATACACTATGATTTGAAATTGAGTTTGTTAGCTCAATAACTTTGTTTATCAAATTTACAAGTATTGCTTATTTACTTTCTTTGCATGTTCTCTTTGAAAACACCAAAAATATGAACACTACAACCATGTGCACATACTTCACTTCACAAGTATATAGTTCATCTCTTATCTCACCACTTTAGTGCTAGAATTACTTGGTTACCATACACATTACCAAGGTGGTTTTAGGGCCTTCCAATCCCTTGGGTACGACAACCCCGATCTTAATCTATACCATCCCCTATCTTTGACAACGATACGATGACATGTTTTCAATGCGAAATTATCGTCACGTCAAATGGCGCCGTTGCCGGGGATTGAGGTTTAACCTTTATCCCTTGGTAATCGGTAACCGAGTTTCTTGCACTATTCTTTTTGTTTTGTGTGATATCTTTATCTATGTTTAGTTTGTTTTGAATAAAGAGCTTATGGGAAGTTGGGAGATGTAGGATGGACATTTCGGTGAAGTGAATTCATTTTTGTGTTGTTTTGTTTGATTTCCAGAATCTGCCTGGGAAGAACAGTCCACTTTGGAAGCAGTTTTATCTCATCTCCACCGCTGGATTGAGCTGCAATTTGTATGACAGCTTCCTCTGTGTGTCTACTGTTCTCTGTTAAAATTTCATTGAGTTCCAGCCGTTGGATCTCCGGATTTGCAGTTCCAAAGGAGTGGTACTCAGAGCTGGAACTGGTAATCCCAGCTTTCACTTTGACTGGTTCGTGTTCAGTTTTCCAAAGGGATCTGGGGAGTTTTTTAGTTGCCAACCTGAAGCATTTTGAGTCTACTTTAAATGCTTCTTGAAATTACTCCATTCCAGTCCCTACTCATGGAGTTATGTCCCTTGCAAAGGGAAGAGGTCAGAGTTGATTTACTGTGCACCATCACTTTGGGGGAGGTCTAGCAAACAACCGTTGATGAGCTTTCCTTCACCATGAGAGCTTTTGTGCTTCATTGTTAAGTGAAGATGAACACCTTAGCCACCGGGCTAAGTGGTGTTTCATGCCTTTTATCGATCTTTGGATCACGTTCTTGGAGGAAGAAACCCGAGAAGTGTTGATTAGCATTTGTTCAAGAGAGGCCTGGGCAGAACAGTAACTTTGGAGGCCGTTTTCTCCACATCTGTCCGTTGGAATTTACTGAAACAAGTTGGAGAAGCTTCTTATATGAGTCCTCTGTTTCCAGTTCAAATTTCTCTCTGAATGCACCGTTGGATCTACTGCAATGTTTGTTTGAAGGAGGAGTGCTCACTGCAGTTTGACTTTCTGAAGGGTCACTTTGACCGGTTCTTCATTGCATGTCCGGAAGGCTATTTCTGAGTTTCCAGTGGCCAAACTAAAGCTATTGGAGTCTACTTTCCAATGCCACTGAAATCACTCAACTTGGAGGCCTATTCTTGGAGCTATGCCCAAATCTTTGGGAGAAGGTCGCTGCTGTGTTGCTGCTGTCCCCTGTTTTCAAATGATCCCAATGCAATCACACTTTCTAATTCATTTGGCACCCGAGGAGCAAACGTATGGAAGTCAGGGCCTTGTGCCCTGAGGTTGGTGTCTATTTGTGGTTTCTCGGCTCGCTAGGGGAGTCTACAAAGGGGGTTTTTCTTACTCTATCATCCGTTGCTATATTTTGTATGTGTGCATTTGCCCGACTTCATTCTCATCACTTTCACCCACTTGATTTTCATTTTTAAACACCTCACAACATTGAGGACAATGTTGGTTTTAAGTGTGGGGGTGAGGTTGGGCCAAACTAAAAGGATTTCACATTTTCAAACCACCAAAATTTTTCAAATTTTCAAAGTTTTCATCGAACGGTCGACCCTTGTGTCGGCCGGTCGACACTCGTCCAGGGAGTTGTGGTCGAACGGTCGACCCTTGCGTCGACCGGTCGACTGGTGCAAAAAGTTAAATGTTTGAATTTTAAAACTTTGAAGGTTTTGTGTGTGTTTTGATTGTCTTTTTCAATCCCAATGATAATTGTGAGCCTACTAAGTTGTGAATTAGGAGGATAAAGAGCATGTGCTTAGAAATCATTGAGTTGCCTTGTGGTTAATATGTGTAATTGATGATTGCTTGACACTTATGCACTTTGCCATGTTGATTAGTCACTTGTGGTTAGAAAAGCATATCTAGACGATGTATTGACATGCATATACCCTTATATGGTGAGATTTTGAGCCTCATTGATTTGTATGCATCATTCATACATCCTTGTTCTTCATGTGTGTGCATTCCACTAGTTTACGAGACCTAGAACTTGCTCAATGACCGCTTGAGACTACGTGTTAATTTGCAATGAATTAGATATGATTAAGGCACTAGATAAGCACCATGGCCAAATTAACTTTCATCCCTCTAAACACTTTTCATTAGGATTAACCCATTTCGAGCCTCATTCATCATTAGCTTTTTCTTCGTTTAACCCACAAAAGTCTAACCCATGTTACTAGCTTAAACACTAACCGTCCCTTGTTCCAAGTGTTAGCAAGGCAACAATTGTGACTTCTCATGTTCTTTATGTTTTATGGGTTTGTGAAAAGCAAGTGTGGGGGTATTTTAGTTTAGAGTGTGCGTTGTACAAAGAAAATGTTGGAAGAAAGCAAAATACAAAAGAAGAAAAGAAGTTGAGAAAATCAAAAAGAAGTTGTGTACAAAAATAAAGTTCAAAAAAGAAAGTCCCAAGAGAAAAGAAAATACAAAATGGGAAAGAAGTTGTGAGAAAAAGAAAGAGAAAAGTAGAAATAGAAAGTTAGAAAATCCAAAAATAGAGTTTGTTTTTAGAATAAAAGGTTGAGGAGAATAAAAGTTAGGATTGTTTGTTAAAGAAAATGAGTTTCAAAGTCCTTGAGTTATCTTGTAAAATACTTGGAATATTTGTGTATTCCATCCTTTCATTTCATGCTAACCCTAACCTTTGGCCCCATTACAACCAATGTAAAGTTCTTTTGATCCAATAAGTTGTGAATTAATTAGTGGAGAGTTGGTCAATGAGCAAGCTTATGGGGACGTTACTTTTGGTAATGTCTTGAGAGTAAACACTTAACCCTAAACACAAGAGCGGAAATATTTAGTGAATCATGTGAGTTTAGCGGTTAATCTTGTCAAGCATATGCTAATTTGATTGCTCTTGATTGATTATTCCATGGCTAGCACACACTTCACCAAGCATGCATTAGATACACATATTAAACACTTGGCAAATCATGAGGTTTGAGTATATGCTTAATAGAATCTTGATTTGTGGCTTAGTGGTCTCTATTTGAGGATATGGTTGTTAAGGCAAAATTGAATGTGATGTGGATTGTTGATTCTTTATTTGCTTGAGGACAAGCAAAGCTTAAGTGTGGGGGTGTGATTCGTATGCGATTTGCATACAAATTAGGCCTCTAATCACTTTAGTAATGCTAATCCAAAGGCTATTTAGTGTCCCTAATCCTTGAATTGCACCATTGTAGGTGAATCGAGCATCGGATGGATATCGGGAGCAAAAGAGTGTAATTTGGAAGCTTTTGTGGATTTCCGGCTAAAGGACGAAAAGTCAACCCGAGGACCAAAAGTCAACTCGTGGTCAACCCCGACTTTGGAGCGTCAACGAGTCAGCATGAAGTCCCGGAAAGGAGTCGCAAGAAGAATTCCGGAAGTTTGGTCAAAGTCAACCTTTGGTCAACTCCGAGGGTCGCGGTCAAAGTCAAGGCGAAGTCAACCTTGTGACTCATCCACTTGTGCAATTAATTTTCAGCTACACCACACTAGATTTGGTGAGGTCACCCATTAATTACTCTTTCCTTTTGTTCACATGAGGATTTACCCCTTTACCCTTCATTTAATTCATCCAACCCTTAGATCTAACCCTAGCTCATCCTAACCCTTCATTCTCCCTTCCTTTGCCTATTTATACCCTAGTTGTTGCCTCATTAGGGCATCCATTCAGCTGCCCCCATCTCCATCACTTTCCCTTTCCCCTTTCTCTCTTCTCCCTTAGATCTAGGGCTGCCCACGGGTCGTCCGTCGACCGGTCGACACCTGGCCGTCGAACGGTCGACCAGCGTCGGGTCAGCCACAAACCACCACTTCCTCACCTCCTTTCCTCCACCACCCTTCATCAAATCTTCTCCCCACGATGTCTACTACCTCCACCACCACTTTGGGCAGCTGGGATCCTCACCAAGTCATCAAGATTCATCATCAAAGCCAAGGAGGAGCAAGAGAGCATCTATTGAGCATTCCTCATCCTTACTCTCTCTTTTTCTTATGTCTAGAGCTTTATTGTGTAATTTGATGATGTATATTTTGATGCTTTGTGAGTAGTAACCTTGTTGGGGACTAGGGTTGTGTGCCCTAGTTCAATGTGACTATGTGATACTTTGATTTATGAATAAATGCCTTTGTTGGTTTATGAGTATGTGTATTGTCTATTTTAATATGTGTTGGATGTATATTTGAGGAATTAGTCACTCTTTGGTATGCATTTGATCCATCTTGTATGAGTGTGTAGGGTTTGACCACTTTATTATACTCTAGGCAATTGGCAATATGTGTGATGAGCATGTTTCATTTGTGTGATCCTTTATTCATGAGCTCTTACGCCTCCTTTCTTTCTACCCTCCCGCGGAGAGTCCCTAAGACCCTAATAAGGCTTAGGAATACCTTAGAGAGAATCCACTCCATATCGATAATATCGGTGGAGTGGTGGATTACACTTGTGTTGCTTGTTTGGGTCCCTAAGCTTCGACTCTTTTACGCCTCTTAAGCACTTTAGGAGATCCGGTATTAGGTAACATAGAGGGATCTCCTATGACACCTAGAGAGTTTGAATGACCCTAATAAGGCATTCGAATACCTTAGGTAAGCACGGTCCTAGAACCATAACATGGCTAGGATACGGGGCTTGATTCGTAGACACATTGGCATGGTTTCATGTTAGTGCATCATTAGTTGCATTGGACTTGGGGTTTGCCCGAAAACCCCAACACCTATCTTACTTTATTTGCACATTTATACTTTCTTGCATTTTAATTGTTGTTTGTCATTACTTTGCACTATCTTTCGAAAACCCAAAAACACTACACCTCTACACACACATTGTCATATACACGCCTCATCCACTCTTTTCATCTCTTGTCTCATCATATTTGTGCATCTTCTTTGGTTGCTTATTTGCCAAGGGGTTGAAGGGCCTTCGATCTCCGTTGGAACGACAACCCCGGATCTTAAATATACCTACCACTCTTTGGCAATCGTCAACGATTCTATGGCTTGATGATAAGTGAAGGGATCATCATCCATTCCTAGATCAAAATCTGCTTCATTAAGAAAAAAAGTTAAGTAGTCATCTGGGATGGCAGATCGTCTTGCTCTCTGGGATCTCCTTAGCTCAACTACTGCTTCTTGTTGTTGTGCTTGCTGTAAATTTGGTTGCAATTGCTGCTGTTGCTCTTCTTGAACTTGAATTTCTAAATTATTCTGCTGTTCAATTTCCGGCTGATCTGGTACATTTATATTCACATCATTCTGCTGTGAATCATCCTCAACAATAGGCTGCTGCAAATTATCTTGGACAATAGGCTCAACTGCAACGTCATTCAAGTCTCCAGTAATACTTACCTGTTCTTGATCATATACAAGCCATTCATCAATGTCATTTACTGTATTTCTAGCAGCCTCTAAATCCAGCTCATCCATGACAACATTGTCAGCATCATTCATCTCTCCTATAAAAGTAGCTCTGTTGGTTTCAAGAATCCTAGTATGATGTTGAGGACAATAGAACCTATAACCCTTAGACTTATTTAGATATCCCACAAAGAAAACACTGGTAGTTCTCGGATCAAGCTTCTGTGCCTTAGGATTATAAATTCTAGCTTCAGCCTTACATCCCCATACATGAAAGTGAAATAAACTAGGCTTCCTGCTGAACCATAATTCAAACGGTGTCTTGTTTGCAATTGACTTACTTGGTGTTCTGTTACAGATATAGTTAGTTGTCTTCAATGCTTCTCCCCACAAAAATCTTGGAAGTCCAGACTTAGAAATCATGCTACGAACCATATTAATAAGTGTTCTATTTCTCCTCTCTGCGACCCCATTCTGTTCAGGCGTCCCTGGCATTGTATATTGAGCTTGAATGCCACATTCTTGAAGATACAAGGCAAATGGACCTTTATTTTGCCCAGCTTCAGTGTACCTTCCATAAAACTCACCCCCTCTGTCGGATCTAACAACTTTAATAACCTTATTTAACTGCTTTTCTATCTCAGCTTTAAAAATTTTAAAAGCTTCTAAGGCTTGTGATTTTTCAGAAATAAGGAAAATTTGACAAAATCTTGAAAAATCGTCAATAAAAGTAATGAAGTACTGATTTCCACAGAGTGTTTTATGAGGAAAAGGGCCACATATGTCAGTGTGAATTAAACGAGCCTTAGAAGTTTGCAAATTTTTTTTTTTTTATTATCGATTCTTAAACGAGCACAAAAGCTCTGATACCAAATGTAAGATTGAATAATGTAGACGTTGTGCATACGTGTAATGTACTCGATATAAGAACACGATGTAGTTAGAAATACTAACCTTGGTGAGACATCTCGATCTTCTCCTCTGAGCAATCTTATGAAGGCAATCTCACTTAATGGGGCTGAGAACTTGTAATGCTTATTGTGATTGCTAGAGCAGGGATCAAGGTCTATTTATAGGAAATAGAGAATTAGGTTCCTCCCATAAAGGTTCCTAATCTTTTTACATTTAGGCCTAGTTATTCCATATACAATAAGGTTAACGTCAATAGGTAAGTAACCTTAATTAATTTGTCATGACATCAATAGGAATAGATAGATGAATTACTAGGAATATCTTTTGCTTGTTCTGTAATTAAGGCAACTTAGTTGTCATATGCATAAGTGAATATTGATATGTCCATATCAAGTCTTACATGGAATGTTCCACTTTGCCTGGAATATCTTCGGATCACTACCCGTTGCTAATTTCTTTTTCCAGAATCTGGAATGTTCCAAAAACTCTATTCCATTTTCAACGCATGTGGTTTGATCATCCAAATTTTATTTCCTTGGTTGATGAAGCTTGGCGGTCTTCTCAGTTTTTTGGCTGTCCAATGTTTGTTTTAGCCTCTAAACTTCGTGTTCTGAAACACAAGCTCCGTGCATGGAATAAAAGTGAATTTACGATGTCAATGTTAATGTTAATGTAGAGTCGGCTATTGCAGATTTAGAGGAGATTCAGCTTGAAATTTCAAATTTGGGCCCCTCTGAAGATAGGTACTTGCGTGAAGATGATGCTACTGTACGTGTAAATGCTGCCCTGGCGTCTCAGGAAAAATTTTATTGTGATAAATCTCGTATTAATTGGCTTTCAGTTGGTGACAGGAATACTTCTTTTTTCCATGCAATGGTGAAGGTTCGTAATCTCAAGCAATCCTTGTCAGTTATGCGAGATGGCAATACAATTCTGGAGGACCCTAAAGCAATGAGTGGTCATATCATTGATTATTTTCATACCCTTTTTATTGCTAACTCTACTGTGGTGGACACTGGGCTTGTTGACTGTACCATACCTAGCCTTGTTACAGATTTAGAGAATACGACGTTGACCGCTATGCCATCGTCATATGAGATTTTTCATGTGATGCGCTCTATGGATCACTCTAGTGCCCCAGGTCCTGATGGTTTTTTTTGGGGGGGGGGGGGGGGGGTTTATTCTCATTGCTGGTCAATTGTTAGGCAAGATGTTATTTTGGCAGTTCAAAGCTTCTTTTCTCAAGGTTTGTTCTCCTAAATTTTAACTCAAATTTGATGGTTTTGATCCCAAAAGTTCCAGGGGCGGATTCAGTTACTTAATTGAGTCCTATTGCCTTGCCTAATTTTGTGTTCAAGATCATTACAAAGATTTTAGATGATCGGTTGGGTCTAATTGCCTCTCGTATCATATCTCCTCAACAAAGTTCTTTTATTAATGGGCGTTCAATTGCTGATCCTATTATAACAACTTCTGAGTGCATCAATCTTCTGGACTGCAGTTTCAGGGCGGGAATATTGCTATCAAGTTTGACATTTGCAAGGCCTTTGATACACTTGATTGGGATTTTTTAATTCGAGTCCTAAAAGCTTTTGGATTTTTGTCTCTTTTTGTTGATTGGATTCATGCAATTTTATCTTCAGCACACCTCTCTATTCTCATCAATGGGTCTATGGAAGGTTATTTCACTTGTTCACGTGGTGTTCGTCAAGGTGATCCATTGTCTCCCATTCTCTTCTGCTTTGCAGAATAGGTTTTTAGTCGGGGTATTTCCTTATTGATAGAAAATGGATTAATTGATCCTCTTTGCACCCCTCTTGGTATCATTCCCCCTTCACATGTGCTTTTCGCTGATGACATCATGGTTTTCACGAGGGGCTCTAAGCGGTCCCTGCGTAATTTAATGAATTTTGTTGAGGAATATGGTGCAAATTCAGGGCAGCGAATAAGCAAGGCCAAGTCACTTGTTTTCTTGGGCAAGTATGCTTGTCCGCGAGCTCACACCATTCGTAAAATTCTTGGCGTTCGATGTGGATCGCTGCCTTTTACTTATCTTGGGGTCCCTATTTTTCAAGGGCGGCCTTTTCCAAGCCCTTGCGGATCAGGTGAGATGCAAATTATCGGCATGGAAGGGTTGTATGCTCTCTCAAGCAGGTCGATTGCAATTGATTAATTCTGTTATTCAAGGTTGGGTACGGAATTTCTTTTGGACAGGTGATCCTTTAAAACGTGGCATGCCTCTTGTTTCTTGGCATCTTTGCTGTAAACCTAAGCAGCAAGGTGGGTTGGGCACTAGGGATATCTTTGAAATGAATCGGTCCTTGTTAATTAAACGTTGTTGGGAGGTCATTTCCGCTTCTTCTCCATCAACGCTTTTATTGCGAAGTCGCTTCTTAAAGGAGAATTTTCAGGTGGTGAAGTCTTATAAAAAATCTTCTGTATGGCTGGGGCTAAAAAAAGTTTGGCATTCTTTTTTCAATTCTCTCCTATGGAGTGTGGGGGATGGTAGTAAAATTTCTTTTTGGTATGATAATTGGCTTGGGGTTTCTTTGGTTTCTAGCATTGGTTTGGATTCCTGCATCCAGCCTCAAGCTAAAGTTCAGGATGTACTTTCTCATTCTCAATGGGCTCTTCCTGAAATTTTTGTTTCGTCTTTCCCTCAGTTGGCTCGTGAGAATAATCAAATTGTTTTACCCATTGATGCTATGGAGGATTCTCTTTATTGGAAGGGCTCTACTTCTGGTTCAATTACAGCCAAGGAAGCTTTCTCTTTCTTTTCTGAGCATGTGCCTCGTAGAGAGTGGGGCTTACTTATTTGGAACAAAGCCATCCCTCCTTGTAGGAGTATAGTAGTCTGGAAGGCCCTTCATGGTAGGTTGTTGACTGATGATTTGCTTAAGAGACGAGGATTTTCCTTGGCCTCTCGTTGCCATTTTTGTTGTGTTGTCGAGGAATCATTAGATCATTTATTCTTGAGATGCCCCAAAGTCGTCGCTTTGTGGAACTGGGTGACTATTCTGTTCTGTAAATCTTTTTCTCCATGGTCTTCTTTGGAGGATATATTTTTGGGTCCCTTTCCCTTGTCCTTATCTCACTCCACTCGTAAGCTTTGGATAATGATGGCTTGTATTTTAATATGGTGGATTTGGCATACAAGAAACTTAGAGGGGTTCACGTTTGCTATTACTTTTCCTCAACGTCAGCTCTTGGGTCATTTTAAAGAGATGATGCATTATTATTTCCTTCATCGGCTACATGTTGCACTATTCCAGTATGTTCTCTTCTCCAGATTTCTCTGCTATCTCCTTCTACGCCAAGTTTTATTCCGGCGTTTTGGCATCCTCCTCCTCAAGGGTGGATCAAGGTCAATACATACGGGTCAAGTAGAGGTAATGTCGCCGCGGGTTGTGGCGGTGTTTTCCGAGATTCCAAGGGTCTTTTCTTAGGTGCTTTTGCTTCTTCTTCGAATTTTGTCAGCTCCATTGCTGCTGAGATTCTTGCAGTGATTGAGGCCGTGGAACTGGCCTGGGTTCGGGATTGGCAACGTCTGTGGCTTGAGACAGACTCCACATTTGTAGTCCACATTCTCTCTTCTTTTTCTATGGAGGTTCCTTGGTATCTAAAAGTTGCTTGGGCTAATTGCTTATGGCGGGTTCGCCGAATGGATCTAAAATGCTCACATATCTTCAGGGAAGGTAATTGTGTTGCAGATGTCTTTGCGAATTATGGAGCGGATCATGTGGAACGCTTTTGGTGGTCTTCTCCTCCTAATTTCACTGTGCTGTCTTATCGACGGGATTTGAGTCGTCTTTCATTTTTTCGCTCTTTATGAGACAACTGTGCACATATCAAAAGCATCATCAGCATGCAGGTTTTTGTTGGGGTTATTTCTATAAGGAAAGAATTGGTGGTCTGGTTGTCCCTATAGGTTATCTAGGGAATTTTGTCACACGCAGTAGTACTGCTCTTTGTCTTCTTGTTTCGTTTAAATAAATTAAAGTTTAAAATATATATATATATACAGGCTTTCTGCACTACATATGACTATGCACTTTTAAATTACATTGTTTTTAATGTCAACCGTTAGATCATATTATTTAAACAGATCTGACGGCTGACATTATAACTATGTATTCGTAAAATGCATAGTCCTATGTAGTGGAGAAAAATGTTCTTATCAGTGGAGTGCATGATAGAGTTCATATATTGATTTTTATGTTACAAAACACGAAGAAGATGAGAGAAGAGAGAAGAAAGAGGGTAGACTTACCTGAAGAACTTCGACCGGTTTCCAGCGTAGAAGGAGTGTCGTTGTTCTTTTTTATGTTGAGAGACTATTTTATTTTTCTAGGGTTATGAGTAATTTGAGGTTATTGTAAATATCTGAGGATATTTTTGGTATAAAAAAACACATTCTAATGGAATTCATTCCTAATACGTACCTCCCTTGGTTATCAAACTCTGGGATATTCAGGAATTGATTTTATATGGAACCCACACCCATTTTAATACATGTATGCGTTAGTAAACGCAGGAGAACTCATGGATTGGAATCAATTCCTTGATTACTATTTTCATTCCAAGTATGTAAACGTGTCATTAATTCTTAGTATTAGTGGATATGGAACCTTCTTATTACTCTCAGGCTTCTAAACAGGCGGAATGGCATGTTGGTATGAGTGAAGAAATAAATGCTCTCCTTAAGAATCACACTTGGTGGCTCGTTCCTCCCTCACCTTCACATAACACAGATGGTTGCAAGTGGATATTTTGTATCAAGCCAAAATTTGATGGCTATATTGACTATCATAAGGCTCGCACGTTGCCAAGGGATTTCATCAACAACCAGACACTGACTATGAGGAAACCTTTATCCCAGTCGTCAAACCGGCCACTATCCATACTGTTCTTAGTCTTGTTGTTTCTCCTGGTCAAACCGGCCACTATCAGTACTGTTCTTAGTCTTGTTGTATCTCAAAAATGCCTTCTTCCATGGATTCTTAAAGGAAGACGTGTACATCACTCAACCTCCAGGTTTTGTTGGTCCAACTCGACCTTCTTATGTTTGCAAACTTCACAAAATACTCTATGGTCTCAAGCAAGCTCCACGAGCCTGGTTTCATCACATTAGTTCTTTTCTTTTGTCATCTGGGTTCCGTCAAAGTCAAGCCGATTCATCAATGTTTATCTTTCACCACGGGCCTCACACCATTAGCTACCTGCTTCTTTATGTGGATGATATTGTTGTTACCAACAACCATGATTGTTGATTTGCACGTAATTTACATACAAAGTATATTTCTAACTACTTGAATAATGCTTCTCCAAGAGCCAAATAATATCATTAATTAATGTGTGTTTATATCTTTTTCATTTGTTGGACCATTAATTAGTCTAACATAATGATATGGCGCTATGTATTTGGTAGTGCCATCTTGTTTCTTGATCCACTCTGGTGGAGTTGAGATGAACTTGAGTCGAAAAATGCAACCATCTGGCCTGATGTTTCTGACCATGTTGACTATGATTGCTGGTAGACCTCTCAGATCATCATTAGTTTCAGTCTACAAATTATGGACAAAACTATTTTCTATAAGCCATAGCTTATGATTCCGATGGTGTTCAGCTTGAACATTCACTTCGTACCTTCCGTAGAAAGGACCAGGAACTGGAAAAAGTGTATTTGGTAACCCATCATTTCCAGCTGTCCCGATTAGATTATGGAATTCAAACCATTCTGGTTATGTTAGTGCTTTGAGATGAACTTTAGCACTTTCAGGGGATTGAATCATTTCAAGCTTTTGTTCAGTCTTCTGAATATTTTTCTCCTCTATCATGGAGTTCTTCAGTTAGGGCATACAAGGTAGAGAACATTTTTCTTGTATTTCTCTCTTGGTAATTGTACAGAAAATTATCAAGCAGAGTCTTCTGATGTGCAAGCAGCTATCTGCCGGTTCTGTAGACATCTTTGTCAGAGGTTAGGAGCTGGTAGCCATGAACTACCTTCGTTCCAGTAGGAACATGTTTGCTTTTTGGCAAAACAACAACCATTAACGGATTTGATAGGCCTTTACCATCTACCGTTTGAGATGGGCTAGCCAGTCCTTTACCCTGGGACTGATCAGTTGTTAAGGTTCCTTTTGGAACCTTGGTATATGTCTCTAGGACATCTTTCAATGATTCTTCATCATTCATCCGGCCTTTGCCTTTTTTCAGTTCTTCTAAGCATTGTCATTTCTCTGGTGAGGGCGTCTGGTAGATAGATTTTGTTACCTGCAATTAATTCAACATTATAATCATACTAGTTAAGAAATAATTGCCAGTTTGATAATCTACCTCTATCAGTAGCTTTATCAAGTTCAAAATTTTTGAAATTTTTAACTCTAGCACAATCAGTTCGAACTGTAAAAGTTTTTCCTAAAAATGCAAGAGAGTTTAAAATCGTTTTTTTACTGCAAAAATTTATTTCTCCCCTGTGGGATAATTTTGTTCTACATGGTTAAATTTACCACTACACAATTTACAAATCTTTTCAATATTAGTCCCTGGGATTTTTGCCAACACTACACCCGACCAGTACTTATCACTAGCATCAGTTTGAACAATGATTTCATCATTCTCTTCTGGTTGTTGAAGAGGAGGTAAATTTTTGGATAAAGCTTTAATTTGCTTAACGATCTTTTCATCGTCTTCTGTAAATTTTCATGCTCTCTTAGAACTTGTTTTGGGAGATAACATTGCTATTAGCCCCGAGATTTTTGGGATAAAATCTCTTCCATAATCACTCCTAAAAATCTCTGCAGACTTTTAGCTTTAGGAATTTTATCTGGGAATTTCCAGACTTTCTCAAGGATATGAGGTTGGAGTTTTATTACTCCATTCTTGATATTAATACCAAGAAAATCTACTTCATCTAGGATAAGGAAAATTTTCTTTTCTCCTAGAATAATTCCATGCTGAACTATCAGCTTGACTACCTCATAAAGGTGTTTCATATGTTCTTCTCTATTTTTAGAGAATACTAGTATGTCGTCTATATAGACAACGCAGAATTGTGCCACATGCTTGAAGATATTGTCCATCTTTCTCTGGAAGATTGAAGGAGCTTTTTCAAAAGGCATGACTAGCCATTCGTAATGACCCTGTGGTGTTCCGAAGGCAGTGAGAGGGATACTATCAGGATGCATCTTAACTTGCCAGAATCCTGATTTAGCATCAAATTTTGAGAAAACCTTTGCTCATTTGAGCTGGTTTATTAATACTCTTGCTTGAGCAATTTGATAACCATCTTTGATGGTCTTCTTATTGACATCTCTATAGTCAATTACCATTCTAGTTTTTCCTCTTACTTCTTCTGCATGATTTCTCACATAGAATGCAGGAGCATGATGAGGGCTAGTGGAAGCTCTTATTAGTTTCTGTTCTAAGAGATAAGCTATATCTTTTCTTAACTCTTTTTTATCTTCCTCTTTGTATTGAGGAATAGCTTTTACATGACATATGGCATTCATATCATGTAATTTTAATTCACAGACAATTGGATCTTTTTTCCAGAATTTCTGAGGATCTATGTCTATATTATGTTTGAGCATTTCCTTGATTTTTTCAAGAGTAGGGACCTTCTGTTTTTCTATTTTTGGTTGAAGGTTTTGGAGATTATGCTCATGAATGAAGCTTGCTTCTTCATCTTCTTCATTTTCTTCTTCTGAAGATTCTTCGACAAGCAATTCTTCTTGCTGTTTGTATTGCAACACTGTTTCAAATCTTGGTTTATAATCACCATGATTTTGCTGCAACTTTTGATATTGAGTGGTAAAATTTGGACCAACAATGCTTTTAGCTTGTTTGATTCTTTTAGTCCAAAAGGTTTTATCACCCTTTTCGAAGCCAATTACTGCTTCATTTTGTGTGACAGTTTGCTGTAATAGGAAGTCATTTCCTAGCAAAATGTCAGATCCTTGGCCTTCTGATTGCCAAAGTGTTTTGATAGTAAAATTCCCACCACCTATGGTGATTTTGACATCTTTTGCCACTTTTTTCATGGAAAATCGATTTTCATCCATCATTATGCCAGTAGCAATTCTTTTACTATCTTCGGTCCAGAGTTCTTCTAGTATAGCAAACCTTTTTGCTATGGTAAATCCTGATCCGCTATAAACAAAGGCATGTAGATGATATTTTTTATGATCAGGAAATTTTAATCCAATCTCTATGTAGTTGCTGAATCTACTAGTAGAGATTATTTTTGGTTGATGAAGTTCTAATTGAGTTTCCTTATTAAGCAGAGGTTTACACCCTTCTGTTGTACAGGTGTTTTCTTCCGTTTCTATTTCTTCGTCAATCTTTTCATATTCTTTTTCATCCTATTGTTGGATGATTTTTTCTTCTTTTTTTTCAACCTTTGGTTGAATTATTGTATTAGGCGGAACTAAGTTAACGAAATCTTCCTTATTCGAGGCAAACTTAGCACTTTCTTTTTCTCGAACATAAAGTTCATTTCTTTCATATGCAGAGTCGATTGACTTATTACATATGCCCACTTTTTATATATTTATTCTAGCTAAATTTTTAGCTTGTTCATCATGGCTTGTAACACTTCCACATAATTGTTCGTAGAAGGGTGTTGCAAAATCTAATGGACTTTTAGAGTTTGCAATTTGTTCCAGCCAGTTTTTTCCTCTTTCTGTTTCTTTAAACGTAGAGTAAAACTTTTTAGCCATACCGGTCAGTTTTGCTTCATAGTATAGCTGTATATCTTGGTACCTTAATTTTCCAAGGGTTAAAGCTCCTTTCAAAGTGAGACTTTCTACCCACTCATCTATGGTTTTTCTTTTATCTAGAGTTTTTTTCTAGACTTAACCATATTTCATGAGTTGTAATTGGAACTCTAGGTATATTATCTTCTGGGATATACCTTTCAGAGTTTCTTTCTCCTTTTCTACCCGTAGGTCCTTCTACCTTTGGGAGCTTGAATTTCTTATCATCTTTAATGATAGTTGTTGTTCTTGTTCTAGAGCTTTCGCCCATTTCTACATATCTGTAGGGTAAAACTTTTCTTTCTTCCTTTCTTGTCTTGAAATCTGCTATTTCTAAGACAAGTTGTTCTAATCTTTCTAGATTATCATAGTTTCCAGCTTCTTCATAAAGCTTATAAGGTGTTTTTGACCTTAGCATCTTTGCTGGTCTGCTTAGTTCCCTTTCGAACTCTTCTTGTTCGTCTATAACGACTTTAGTACCACTGGTACTTGCTTCTCTCACTGTGTTGCATCTCCTGAGATTTTGAAGGTTAAGCTTTTGAAGATTCTTATTGAAGTCTTCAAAACTCACATCACTTTTTCTGTGACCTTCAAATCTTAGACTGACATTTCCAGTCTTCCTATCCTGATAGGATGTAGCTTTTATATTTTCTGGTTTAATTTTGGGACCACAAAGTTTCCATTCTATTGGAAATGTTACTTCGTTCCAAGTAACTTTCTTTATTTGCTCTGAGCAATTCTTTGGATTGGTAAGGAATCCAGTAGTAAGACCTGGGATATTTGATATTTTGGTCTTTGGTTCTACTGTGGTACCCATCAATTTATAGTATACTCTATATACTATTGCAAATTTTTGCATATTTTCTTTCATGGCAATGCCATATGCTTTCACTCTTAATCTTAGAGCGTGTGTAGCATCTTGCAGACTAGTTGAGAAGTTCGGAAAACAATTGAAGTATGCAACTTGATTGCATAATGATGCTTCAAGAGTTCCTAACAGACTGTTTTGAAAATCTGTTATTCTATTGTCTTGTAGGACACATAGAACCGAACAATTTATGCCTTCTCTGGCTAGTAATTTTATGCCTACTTGGACTGCTCCAACATGCATAAATTTATATTTCTTTTCTTTCGCTCTAGCAACTTCTCCAGGTGTTATCATTAGGAGATCTGTTTCTCCAGTAGTTGTTGGCGTTGTAAATTCAAGGATTTTGAATTGATGGCTATCCAATAATCCAAACTTTCCTTTCTTATAAATATGTTTGAATTCAAATTTTGGAATTGAAGAGTCTCTTACTTCTCTTTCAATTTCATTGAATTCAAATTCTTCAGCATTTAATAGCTGTACTTCTTTTTTCTTTCCAAAGATACTCATCATTTTAGTATCTCGAACCACCCTTTTGGTTCGTCCTAGAAGGTTGCATCTTTCGAATGTTATACTAGTCAAGCTTGTTGACTTTTCTAGATCAGGAATTCTGAATACAGTATCTTTTGTAATATTTTCTAATGGTTTGAAAAGATCAGCTTTTTTAACAGTACTTTCTGTTATTTTTGGTGGTAGGAGAACCTTATGTTCTTCCTTTTGTTTTAATTTCTCAACTAACTTTGTTAGATGTTCTTCCTTTTCTAATCAATTTTTTCTTCCAATTTTATTAATTGGTTGATTATATTTGGAAGGTTTTCTAGGTATTTATTATATCTAGAAATTTCATTTATCGTTTCTTGATGACTTTCATCAATTGTTTTTAATAGAGAATCTAATTTCTCTATTATCTTTTCAGATATTGTTCCCATTGGGGAATTTCTAAGCTTAAAACAAGTTTTGATACCAGTTGGACTGCGGATCTAACCGAAAACTCTTTGTTGCTTTTTTAGACTAATAGCCTGCTTAAAAGAGACTGATCTATTATATTCCTTTCGTCTAAGAGATCTCCTATGAGCTCTTCTTCTCTTAGCATTTCAGCTTCGAGGACTAACCTCCTTTCTCTATATCTTCTAAGATTCTTAGTTTGAATATTCTCTATCAAGAACTATAAACTTTCGATTCTCAAATAAGCATTAGCTATAAATTCACGTTTTTGATCTAATTGTTTTCTTAAATCTGAAGAAATATTACTATAATAAGCAATTTTGTAGATGAATTAACCGTTTACCTTCGAGTATTGAAGATAGATCTTAGCAGCATATGTAAGAACAAACAAATTCGTTAACATGGACCAGTTTTTTTATATTTTATATATATATAAAAACTTAGTGAACAATTAAGATAAATAGTAAACAGATAACAGTAACTAAGGTGGAAAGGGTAGAGATGACATTTAGAAAATATTTTGAGTTGGTGGAAAATACATGTGGTATAATGGACTTAATGGGCATTTGCCTTTTTTTCTTTCTTCTTTTTAATATATTCAATATTAGTTTCATTGTTGATGTAGAACAGATGGCGACAAGGATTGAAGAGCAGATGGACCGGCGCAAGAAAGGAAAGGTTGGCACTGTTCATGTCTGGGCTGCGAGCTCAGAATGATGCGAATTTTACCTTTCCGAGAAGGGAACGGCGCTGCGTACTAAAGTCATCGATCTATAGACCCATGATGTAGGGTTTTTTTCAGGCATCCGAGGTCATTTAGACCCTCAAAATCGGCTTTTAGTGTTTTCCGAATTTGTTTTGGATTTTAATTTAACCCATAGGCTTGATTAGGTTTTTGTTAGCGCCCTAGGGTTTTGTTTCCAGTATTTAAGCGTCCTCTTGTGACCGCTTAACTATATCTTTCATATTAATAAAACTTTGAGTTCTCTCAATTTTCCTGGTGGATTCCATAACTTTCTCGTGGATTCTAGAAACTCTAGTCTTATGGATTCAAGGCTGCCGTTGATGGATTCCAACGTGATAATGCCGCTGCATTAATTGTACGGACCTCGTTGATCTTCATAATGGTATATATGTGATGCAGCGGAATATATCACGTTGCAATCCACCAACGGCAGCTTTGAATCCACAAGACTAGGGTTTTCTCGAATCCACGAGAAATCTGGAATCCACCAGGAAAGTTGAGAAAATCTCAAAGTTTTATTAATAATCAAGATAGGTTTAGCAGCTGTTTAAGGGTGCTTAAATATGAAAAGAAACCATAGGGCGCTAACAAAAGACCTAATCAAGCCCATGAGTTTAATTAAAAATAAAATAGCAAAAACTAAAAACTTTCCAAAATTACAAAAATACTAAAATGCTGTTTTGAGGCCCAAGACGACCTCGGCTGCCCGAAAAAGGTCATACATCAGGGCATAGCACAATTCCCTTCTCGGAAACATATTATAATAATTATTTGGAGCTAGAACGCCAAATCTGCACAGTACCGATTTTGGTTTTGCTCCGGTCCATTTGCTCTTCGATGTCAGCTGCCAAGCGTTCTACATCAGTCTCCTCCACTTCAGAAGAACTCGACCCCGAGTTATTATCATCATAAAGAGACACATCCTCATGGAACTCATGTAGATCAGCAACATTAAAAAAATTAGAAATTCCTATGGAAGCAGGCATATCAATAACATAAGCATTATCATTAATCTTCTTTAGTACCTTAAATGGACCGTATTTCCTGGGCTTTAGTTTGTTGTAGGTACCAACTGGAAACCTCTCCTTCCTCAGAAATATCATGACTGAATCCCCTTCCGTAAACAACTTCACACACCTATGCTTGTCAGCTGCAGCTTTGTACTTGGCGTTTGTCTTCTCCAACCTTGCTTTGATCTCTTCTTGGACTGTCTGCACATCTTCAACCATCTTAATAGCAGCATCACTAACACCACGTCCCTTTGGCAGCTTGATCAAATCTACAATATGTCGAGGAACAGAAGTATAGACCACAGCAAATGGTGACTTACCAAGGGCACTATGCACAGAACTATTGTAAGCAAACTCTATATGAGGCAAAGCAAGATCCCACTGCTTCGGTTTATCTCTACATACGCTTCTGATCATGTTTCCCAAACTCCTATTTGTCACCTCAGTCTGACCATCTGTTTGTGGGTAGGCTGTAGTACTCCTCTTCAAAGATGTTCCAAACTGTTTCCACAAAGTAACCCAAAAATGGCACAAGAATTTTGTATCACGATCAGAAGTAATAGACTTGGGTACTCCATGCAAACGAACTACCTCCCTGAAAAACAGTTTGGCATGTTTGTAGCATCTGCAGTCTTTTTGCAAGCAATAAAGTGAGTCATCTTGGAAAATTTATCCACCACAACAAAAACAGAATCCACTCCCCTTTGTGTTCGTGGTAGACCTAACACAAAATCCATAGAAATATCCTGCCAAATATCTTCAGGAACAGGTAAAGGCATGTAAAGTTCAGTATTTTGAGATTGCCCTTTAGATATCTGACAAGTGTAGCACTTCCTCACAATATTGTTGACATCTCTCTTTAATTGTGGCCAGTAATAACGCACCTCCAAGCTTGCAATTGTCTTATCTCTCCCCAAGTGTCCACTGAGACCTCCTCCATGTAAATCTCGAATCAGCTTCTCTCTAAGAGATGATATGGGGACACACAACTGATTGCCACGGAACAGATACCCTTCATTAATAAAGAAACTAGAAACTGGTTGTTCCTTGATAATGCATTGCTCCCAAACCTGTTTAAAGTCGTTATCTGCTTCATATAACTCTTTCAAAAATTCAAAACCGATTACCTCTGGGGATAAAGTAACCAGCAAGCTAGCTCGCCTGCTTAATGCATCTGCTACCTTGTTGAGAACTCCAGATTTATGCCTAATCACAAAAGGGAACTTTTGCATAAATGTCACCCATCTAATGTGTATCTTATTCACATGTTTCTGACTGTTCAGGAACTTCAAGGCTTGATGATCAGTGAATGGGACGAACTCCCTCTGAATCAAATAATGCTCCCATTGCCTTAGAGCTCTCACTACTGCATAGAACTCCTGATCATAAGTGCTCCACTTCTAGTGAGTTTCACTCAGTTTTTCACTAAAGAATGCAACTGCTCTCTTCTCTTGGGACAAGACAGCCCCCACTCCAACACCACTAGCATCACATTCGACCTCGAATATCATGTCAAAATCAGGAAGAACCAAAACTGGTGCGGTACAAAGCTTCTCTTTGATAAGTGCAAAGCTCTTCTCTTGTTCCTCACCCCAATGAAACTTGCCCTTCTTCATACATTCAGTAATTGGTGCGGTGATGGAATTGAAATCTCTCACAAAACGCCTACAAATTAAAAGGTAGCCAATCCATGAAAACTCCTCACTTCCGAAACGGTTGTAGGGGCTGGCCACTCTCTAATTGCACGCACCTTCTCCTCATCCACTTGTATGCCATCTTTTCCAACTACAAATCCCAAAAACAATAGCTGGTGGGTACAGAAAGTGCACTTCTTCAGATTAATGTACAGCTTGTTATCTTGTAACACTTCCAGAACCTGCCTCACATGCTCTAGATGTTCTCCTTTATGCTTACTATAAATAAGAATATCATCGAAATAAACGACGACAAAGGAACCAATGAAAGGACGAAGAACCTGATTCATAAGCCTTATGAAAGTGCTAGAAGCATTGGACAATCCTCATGGCATCACCATCCACTCATACATCCCATCTTTTGTCTTGAACGCTGTCTTCCACTCATCTCCGGGTTTGACTCGAATCTAGTGGTATCCGCTCCTCAAGTCTATTTTTGAAAACCACTTTGAACCATTCAACTCATCAAGCATGTCTTCCAGGCGGGGAATAGGGAATCTGTACTTGATTGTTATCTTGTTAATAGCTCTGCTGTCCACACACATCCTCCATGTTCCTCCCTTCTTAGGCACTAGCAAGACATGAACTGCACATGGACTCATGCTCTCTCGAATGAACCTTTTCTTCAACGAATCTTCAATAATTTCCCTCAAGATCTCACACTCCTTAGGACTCATTCTGTAATGTGGCCGGTTAGGTAAACTAGCTCCTGGGATGAAGTCGATTTGATGCTGAATATCTCTCGTGGGTGGAAGCTCGTTGGGAACATCATCAGAAATCAGCTCCTTAAACTCTTTTAACACCTCCCAAATTTCCTTAGGAATCTCTCCCTCTTGCTTCTCTGCTGCCAATAAACCCTTGACCACTACAGGAAAGATGGTCTTAGATTATTTCAAGGTCTCATTCAGCTCATATTAATCGTTGCTAATGGTGAGAAAACTCAAATTCTCCTTCTTGGGACCTTCAAAAACGTTGGACGGGGCCATGGCAATTTTGTTATGATTCCATGTAAACAACATCACATTATCTCTACCCTTGTGAGTAACATCCATATCATATTGCCAAGGTCTTCCTAATAGTATATGACAAGCATCCATGTCAATCATATCACACATCACCTCATCACGATAATGCTTACCAATATAAATAGGCACCGCATGACGTTGTAACCTCTGCTTGAGGACCTCTCTTTACCCAGCCTAGTTTGTAAGGCCTAGGATGAGGCTCCGTAGGTAACTGCATATACTCTACTAGTTTCTTCGACACAAAATTCTCACAGCTTTCATTGTCTACAATCACCCGATAGATCTTGCTATTTACTGAACATGAAGAATGAAATATATTGTGGCGTTGTCCCTCTTCTCTTGGTGCCAACATGATTCTCTGCAACACCAAAGTGACCTTTTCCAGCCCCTCCTCAATGGAAAACTCAACTCCCTTGTAGTCATCATCGTCTCTGTTTTCTTTCTCCTCATTGTCCTCTTCTTCATGCTCCACTAAGTTAACTTTCTTTCTTTATGGACAAACATTGGAACAATGACCAGGTTTCTTGCAACGATAACAAATATCTCCAGTAGGTTTAGCATACGGATTGGCCTTTTGGTTTTGGTTGGTATTCCCGGTCTTCTCCCAAGTCTTGCTACTTTCTCCTCCTTTGAAAGGGATAACAGCCCTATCAGGTATAGGAGTTTGTCTTCCTCTATCATTGGAAGAATAGAAAGGTTTATTCGCCTTCTCCATCAACTCTGCCTTTAACGCCAAATTTTGAGCTTCAGCAACACTCCACACAATTTGCAATCCGATTTTCTCCTGAATTGATGGATTTAATCCACTCATGTATCTTGCCACCTTCTGCGGTTCTGTCTCTCCCAATTGATTCCGTTCTGCCAACCTCAAGAACTCATTTGTATACTCGTCCACCGTTCTACTGCCTTGTACACAATCTATGTACATGCGATAGAGTAATTGCTCATGATCTGCAGGGAGGAACCATTCTCTCAAAAGCTGCTTCATTCTCCTCCATGTCTGAACCCGTTTCTTTCCTTGTCTCAGACGAGATTTCTGCAATTGATCCCGCCAAACAGCAGTACTACTTTTGAGTCTGAAAGCGACCAATTTCACCCTCTTCACTTCTTGCACATCCATCATCTCAAAGAATCTGTCAACTTCTACCAGCCAATCAAGAAAATCTATAATCTTTAGATGTCCTGAAAAGGTTGGAATTTCGGCCTTCATCTTGTAATCAATTTGATTAATCTGATTTTCACTACCAGCAATCGACATATCTTCTTCTGAATCAAAATCGTCAACCTCTACCTGTGGTTGTCCTCCACGATTTTGATTATTGTTGTTGTTGTTGTTGTTATTGCCAAGCAACAAATCTCGAATTTGTCCAATCTGTTCTGCCATCGTAGTTAATCGCGCATTCTGAGCATTGAACTCTGCTCTGTTTACAGGAGCTTGATCACCCATGAATACGAATTGATAACCACCAAGAAAAAGCCTGCCCTGAATCCACCAACGGTAGCCTTGAATCCACAAGACTAGGGTTTTCTCGAATCCACAAGAAATCTGGAATCCACCAGGAAAGTTGAGAAAATCTCAAAGTTTTATTAATAATCAAGATAGGTTTAGCAGCCGTTTAAGGGTGCTTAAATATGAAAAGAAACCATAGGACACTAACAAAAGACCTAACCAAGCCCATGGGTTTAATTAAAAATAAAATAGCAAAAACTAAAAACTTTCCAAAATTACGAAATTACAAAAATGTTGTTTTGAGGCCCAAGACGACCTCGGATGCCCGAAAAAGGCCATACATCAGGGCATGGTGTTGTGTTGGCTTCGTCTCATGATTTTCTTCTCAGAAACATATTATAATAATTATTTGGAGCTAGAACGCCAAATCTGCACAGTACCGATTTTGGTTTTGCTTCGGTCCATTTGCTCTTCGATGTCAGCTACCAAGCGTTCTACATCAATATGGTTTGTATCATAACAAAATTTACAAACTTACAATTATAGAAGAGTAATGGTTATTAGCTAATAAGGATAAAAGACAAAGTTTTCGTATATTGTTCAGTAAAGAAGAGAAAAGAAGAAACAAAATACAAATATAGTCAGTTTGGCATGGGGTTCAAGTTTTGGTAAAGCTATATGGCGTTCCAAACTTCTGAATTCCCATTTTTTTTTATTTTTCGGAAATTTGTGAGATGGCTTTCTGTGGGAGCCAATTAATTATACCCTATAATTGAGTTTTTGGCCTAGTGTGGAAGATGTTCTTAGAGACCTAGCCTGCTATATAGATGGGAGTTCAATTCTTGATAAATATATTTTTTCTGGCCTTTGGATATTTATCGATATGAATGTTAAAGACGTACTCCAGCAAATGCCTTAATTTTCTGGCCGAATGTCTACTCTCGAATCATCAAACATTAATTTTTCTTGTTGCGAGCGAGACATCAAATTAAACCCACATGTATTGCATGTATATACAATGTAAGACAAAATGATTTCAAGCATATATATGAAACTTTTCTTTTTTTGGCAAAGAAGAACTTCAATAGAACAAGGGGAAAAAAGAACCCTTAAAAATACATATATAACTAATAATTAAGAGGCATATATGCAGTACCTCCAAGTGGAAATTACTTGTAAAATATATAGAATTAATAACTACAAGCGAGAGATATACGAGTTAGTGGGGAAGTGAGAAACTATAATGGGAGCTCCTGAAGATTTGGTTTTCTTAGATTCCCTTGAATGAGAATTGGATGGAGCTTTTCCATCATCGGAGGCCCTTTGTGATGAAAATGATGGCAAGAAGCAACTCAAGAAAGCTGAGAAGAAAGACGCCATTGCTATTTGCTAGCTAGCAAGATAGCTAGCTGTTAAAACCAAGTAACTGAAAACTAACTGACAGAAATGGCTGATGATCGATGAGAACTAATTAAGCTAACAGCTAATATTTATATAGTGCTAGCAGCTCGATCGCTATTCGCTACAGAAGGGTCTTGGATATACGTACAGTGCTGTTTCTTATCAATGTGGATAATTAATATTAAAAATTGAAAATATAACTAGTTACACGGAGATCGAAATTAAGAGGAAATTAAAGGAAAAAAGCAAGCAATTCGCGCCTTGCAGATCACGCCGGCCAGAGATGTCATATCAGATTGACTCGGAGTAGTCTAAGTCGTCGTCTTTGGTCTCCGGCCTCTTTCATTTTAATTAATTAATTTGAAATCATGGGCAGCAAGAAAGATAAACATGTGGTATCATCTAGCCATAGGTGTTATTGATCCTTTTTCACGACAACTTTTTGAGTTTTGCCACACAATAATATAATTCAGTCTTCTTTTTTACAGTTTCTTCAACAAGAACATCAAAGTACGTAAATGTCCACTATGTTTATTTTTTCTTTTAAATATTTCAAACTATGGGCGGGGCTAGAATGTACCAGCACAAGGGACAACAGATAGAGTTTAGGTCAACACGTTAGTTTGAGCCAACGTACACTTGATATTTTGGACATATTTCGATTGTCTTGCGTTCTGTTTTTGAATTTTTCAGCTTCGTGGGGCTCTTTCAATCTTTCCTCTTGTACACCAACTCTGCTTCTCCTCTCTCTACCAACCCCATATAGACCAAATTAATGCAGATCTTTTTCTTTCTTTAATTCCCTTCTTTCACTCTACCTCTTCCACATTCATTCTCTTTCCCTCTCTTTATTCTTTTCCCTTCTCTTTATTGTTTCCTTTCATCTTGGCACAATAATTATTGGTATTGATACGGATGGTATCCTCAAGATTTCTTCATTAAAATATTAATTTTCGTATTTAAATTAAAATAGGAGTTTTGAGTAAGTTTTACCATAACTTAATGATATGTATCCTTAAGATGTTGGTCAAATTTTACATATTTCATTTATTATTTTTAGATTTTATTTAGATTTAGATTTTATTTTCTAAACTTGGGCAGTAGTCTTATAAATAGGAGTTTTGTAGCTATTTCGCAAATTAGCTAGGTTGTTTATGATTATTAATAAAATTGTGAGAGTTCTCTCCAATGTTTTCTATCAACTTGGTATTCCTTCGGGAATCAACAAGGCTATAGAACTTCTGATCCATTCCACCAAACATTACTTTGGCTTCATTTAAACTACAATTGCCACAAAGTGGTAAATCCCATGTCAACGCATTCACATATCTTCTTGTTGATTGTCCATTTCGTCCATAGGAGCTCAATTGACGCCTATATAAAGATGATGGTACATATATTGATGAAGTAATTTGGGCGTCACAACAAAAACCAATTGACAATGGTTGGAGAGGTCTAAATCTTTATAAACACGTACAATTGCAATGTCTCTTTTCTCCAATGTGAGACAACACTCCACATTCTCACATATATAACAATCGACAAATGTACGTCTATCAGTTATACCCTTATATCGATTCAATCAATTAAATTTGCTGATATAGTTTCTCTCACCCAATGAACCTTTGGGAACATAGATATATTGTTAGTATATTAATTGTATTTGAATCTTAATTGATTTAGGATCTTTTCAGCAAAATCTTTTATTGGTTTATCTCCTAATTGATAATCTTTTTAATAAAGATATTTCCTGATAGGAAATCAATTAGGGTTAGGACTTTAAAGTGAGGGGAAGTCGTTGCTCCTATATAAGTTGATTGACACAGGTGCCGTTGGGTATGCTTGGAGGCTAGAGATTATTGTTTATCTCATGTGTTGCTGCGTTTACATGAAAAGCATAAAAGCATAGTTTGTTTTCTGGATTCACTTGTACATGTGAATTGAATCCTTTGTTGCATAATTGTCTCATTCTCTCGTGACAAGTAGAGAAGAGTTACATATTGAAGATTGAAGGACGCGCTCAGTTCCTTCGTTATCCAGAGAAGAGATTACGGAAAACAAGAATCAAGACAAACAAATAAACTAGTACGTGCTGCTAGTGGTTGTAATATTGGTTAATGATTACAATTGTTTGTAAGAGATTTTCTCAACTTCTTCTTAGTGATTGATCATCTTTCTGGGCTTGTGCTTCGCAGTGATGTTTCCTCAAGTTTGAGGTTTACACTGCATAAACATATCGTTGTGTTCTTGCTGTTTTCGTTTTTCCAGAATACTGGGATTGCTAGTGTATCTTCAATCCCAGATACACAGAAACGCGCATGTTCCAGTATTTACATATATTCCCAGTAGCTTTGCGTCTATGAATTAATTGTGATGAGAAATGGTTATAAAAACAGAATTAAGAAAAGTTATGCTGATTGAGGGTTTGATAGGAACGCACTGAACCAATAAAAATATAGTACGCATTCTATCAGAGCATGAGTGGATCGATGATGATCAGGTTAATCAATCTAGCTGGTTTCAAATTGAGAACAACAAAAACTTGTTCGGAATTCAAAGATTAACTATCGAACTACAATCAATTAAGAACCACAAATTAAAACTTGTACTGAAAGTCCTCTATATATATATATATATATATATATATGCAGACCCAAAAAAAAACAAAAAAATGCAGACCCGTCATGCAAAGCAAAACTATACTTGATGATCCTCGATCTGAAAACTCTGCTTAATTATATTTCAACATACTACTTTCTCACAATTCAAACGATTAATTACATGCGAGAACGATAGGAATTTACAGGAAAATGATGAACAACTATGGGAGCTCCAGTCGACGACGACGATTTGCTTTTCTTAATTGGATTTCCTGTTTGCTGCTGCTGTATCATCAGAGACCTGTGACGATGGCATGAAGCAGTTGAGAATAGCTGAGAACACGGCCATTTTTTTTTTGGTCAAAAAAATTCTCTAGAGTTATTTAAGTTTAGCTGATGAGTCAAGTATAAGTTGAAATGGATCGATGAGAAGGAAGCCTATCCAAGTCGTCCATTATTTATAGGGTTATGATTAAGCGAAGAAGATTTTGATATGTATCAGTAATTCAGTATTACTTTAATGCATTGATAATTATGTTTTGCTTTGAATCTTCCGTCCACCTTCGCCCCTTAATTACGTGGCTGCCTTGACTACAAATTAATAGTCTAATAACTACAAAAGACATGTACATGTTGACATTTTAGCCTAATCTATTTATCTATTAATTAGCAGAAAACGAATGTGTTGGCATATATATGTTAATAGTTATATGAGTGTTTCCAAGAAGCTTCACTCATGAGGATGAGGTAACTGATGATGTTTTCATTTCAGGGTTGTGGATGGGACCAAAGATTACGTGTTTAGCATGTTTTTAATGACATGACTAGATTTGTTTTTGATTGGTTTTTTAAAATTCCTGGGAAATCCAATGTGGGAATGAAAGAAGCAGCTCGCCAAGCAAGGTGATCGATGATACCACCAGGGGCGGCCCTAGGGGGTGCGGGTAGTGCCGGCGCACAGGGCCCCGATTTGTAGGGGCCTCCAATTTTCAGCATAGCAAATTAATATAGTTTAAATATTATAAAAAAAAGTCATTATGACAATAGATTGTGTAGCTCAGTTGGATAAGGCTGTTGAATGACATTTCCTATACACGGGTTTGATTCCTATTTATAGCAAATTTTTTTATTTCTAGCCCCTATTATTAAAAAAGAAGTTAATAATCACTCATTCATTGATTCACACGCAATAACCAATTAAGTTCTCCCAAAAGCATAGTCAGTCTCCAAAACTTCAAAAACTAAAGAAAACTCCCCAACTCCCCAGTCTCTCTTTTTTTTTTCCTCAGACCACAAACAACAAAATCAAAATTCAAACAAGGTTTAATCTCTAATTTGAATCATCTTACTGCATCCTGGAACACCCGACTCCGATAGATATTTTACTTCTATTTTTTTCTTTTTCTTTTTTTGCTCTAATTTATTCTTCAATTGAATAAATTATTTTGGTAGAATTGTTCTTGTTATGAATATCTAAGATTTTGGGTGTTTAAATATTTTTTTTTAGTCTTTTAGATTCAATCTTGCTAAATATATCTTCATATATATTTTTTAGATTTAGCAGGGGAGCACTTGTGGAACATGTTTAAAGGTCATTCCATCGAACATCGGTTCATTATAATTATAATGTTTAAACCTTTGATTTTGTTTAGTGGCTACATTTTTATGGAATGATGGTTTTTGTTATAATAGAATTGTCTTTAATGTTATTTGATGATAATATCACCTACTTTTGTTGATGAATTTTAGTTATATCTTGCTTTATGAAAACAAATGAGTCGTAGTAAATATTCTTAAATTTTCGTGTGCGGACTTAATTAGTAGGGCATAGTTTTAAGTTTCGCACTAGACCTAAAAATTTTCAGGGCCGGCCCTGGATACCACCAACAGTTGAGCTACACAGATGATCGGATATGATTACTTTGAAGACGAGTGGTTCTACTTCTACCTGAGCTTGGGATTGGGATTCATGTTTGGTTTTTGGAGTATACGTACTTGGTTCATTGCTGCTCAACATTTCATGGAGCTTTGCTTTTTCACGATTCCTGAATAGCATAGTACTTAAGCTTCATGTTGTCATGGATCCAAACTAAAATAATAACGTACATCGATCTCTTCATTTTCTATAGATATATATCCACTTTTACAGATGAATTAGGAAAAGAGTATTTTGCATTTTTTTTGTATTTCCATTTTTAGTGATGAATGTTTCGTCGGTTAAAGTGTATTTTGTATTTTTTTTTTATCGCCACTTTGAGAGACGAACTGTTCGTCGATAAAATATGAGATTAACGATTATATTACACTTGCATATGAAATGAGATAAATATAGTACGTACACTAGTACAATTGCCTGATTGTCGAAATATTTCCTAAACTTTGTATAAATTGTCAAGTTTCACCCTGAACTTGACAAAAATTGACAATTTACACTCCCTTAACTCCGTTAATTGTCAACTTTTCCATCCATATTTTCTATTAGTGGATGACATGACATTTGTGAGATCCTTTTGGTAACCAGTGCTCTCTACTTTAGCTAAAATTTAACTAAAAAATAGTTAACATTGCTAAAGATGCTCTAAATATTTGTTTGTACATTTCAAAATATCTAAAATGTTCAAATTAATAATAGAACATATATATAACTTTTTTAGATAACTAGAAAATGATGAACGGTTCTAATTACGACAGTGCTTGATTATTGGAATGAGGATCTCCGCTTTTTCTTAATTAGGCAGTTTGTCTTGCAAAGCACCACATAAACTATGGGTCCATCCGTCGATGTGTTAGTTTTGTATATTTTTCCATCTGTCTATGTCCTAGTTAATTTTGTATATTCTCAAATGGTGGTTGTTGTGTAACGGAACCCGCGTGTCCCACTCCTAGGGTTAGCACATAATACACGTATGTTCTTTATTTAACCACTTTGACGTCAACGCTAGTGGAGTTTTATCTCAAAATATATCGGTATATATTGTTATGCACTATTCACCCATTTATATTCCAATAAAAATGTTGTTGTTAACTTGTTATGTTGGTTTCCAATTAAAGTTGGACTTTCCTATCAAACTAATAATAGTTCAGTACGTGATTTTATGTGTGTGGATGATAATTCAGCAAGAAATATCAGCCACTTGCAACTTGCAATGCAAGTTGATTTTCACTTATTCTTATTTTGAATCAAGTGTAACCAAGATATATGAAATTCTAACACAAATAACTAATCCCAAAGAATTATTGACACCCAAAATATATATAAGAGGAAATTATGTACAAATTAAATATATAGCACTACATTAAGGACTTTGACACCCAGAATCTAAGCAATAAAAAGTAAAGAAAATTAAACTTCCACACAACGCTTGGATTGAGCTGCGGCTAGCCAAGAGTTTTCAGCTGCAGGCTGAGCACACCAGCTTGTGATCGAGTTGATCGAGGCGTGAAATGAACGGCCATAATCCATGCATATGTTCATCGTGGTACGATCAAGAGAGTGAGAAAACTCGATCAGAGAAAGATACTTTTCTGTTCGGGACTCAGTGCGAACTTTCTTAGTGGGTACGTAGTAAAACAAGTAATCAATTAATCACAAGCGAGAAATATATGAATTATGGGGAAAGTGAGAAACTACAATGGGAACTCCCGACGACGACGATGATTTTGAAGATTTGCTTTTAATTTTCGATTCCTTTGATGAATAAGGTGCTTTTGCATCATTGGAGACCTGTGATGATGATGAAGGAATGAAGCAATTGAGAAAAGCTGAGAAAATGGCCATTGCTATATACTGTGTTTAAAATGATGAAGGGTTCTGGAAGCTGAGGAAATTAAGGTATGAAATGGATGAACAATTACTGAGAGAAAAGTGATGAGATCGAGTAAAGGCCGAGTTGCTATAGCTATAGCTACGTCGACGTTCTCATTAATTTATAGAGAAGATCAAGAAGACAGATATAGGACTAATTTATTGATTTACTTGGAGGCCAAGGAAGATTATTTTGAAAGACCTCGTCCACATATGATGGTTCTGTCCACCTTCATAGAACTCAACGTGGCTCCTATGACCAGACAAAGGACACGTAATGACAATGACAGAGAACTATATAATTATTTTGGGTGAACGTGAACGGGATCTAGCTAGCTAGTCCATGTATTGGAAAGATGGAGCTTGCTGAGCAAGTAAAAGAAATGCATCACTTTCAAACAAATATTCAAGATCAATGGGGATATAATTATTTTATGTTTTAGCTTCGCTTTTATTCATCTGCACAATTATAATTTTTGACTTCAACTTACTGTTTTAAGGTCGTAACACTTTTGTATTAATTATTTGGGCACTTTAAACGGTTAATTTAACCATCAATTAACTATAATTAATGTAATATAAATGAGACCACATAATTGCATTATATTACGTACATTTTAATATCGTTAAAAACTCTTTCCCAAATTCACATGCAATAGTCTAAAATGTGCTCAAACGACTTCTATAACCACATACGCCTAAAAATGAACACTCGATCAATTTAACGTAACACATCAAGACGTCACATATAGATGAAGTTTATGAAAGACTGGATTTATAGAAGGTGTACATGTCACATCATAATTGCGCGCTTTGGTGTGACGTCTAGGGGCGGAGCTACGAAACAAAGTAACTTCGCAGGCATAAATATAATTTTTGTTCTTATGTTTAACAATAATGTAGCAGTTGGTTTAGTGGTTGAAGCTATATATTTTACCTCGCACTAGATGATCAGTAGTTTGAGTGTTGTGTATGTAGGCTTTTGTACGTGTTTGGCTGACAAGTTCTTGAGAGTGACCCACTGCTAATTGGTTCTTCGATCATTTTTACTAGCCATATGATGCGTAACCCATTGTTGATTGATTCTCAAGTCGGAATAATTAATTGACCATTCTTACTTGTTTGATGTGGAAGTTTCGTAATCTTCAACTATTTTAATTTATTTATTTTAAAATAAAAATCAAATATGTATTACGCCACTGTGCAGGTCACGCTTTAATTAGATCGATCAGGTCAGGTTAAGTAAACTAAGGATAGTTAATCAATCCAGTGGTCGATCTCTACCCAAGTAAGTAGCATGGTTTTGCCTTCTCTTAACCGGTAAACTTTTACTGATGAAAATAAATGGGTGACTTTAGAAGTTAATTTGGTCTATATATATGAACTTTTATTTCGAGGAATTCAAGCTGATGACGCTTTCTTGATCAACACTGTTCATTTGAAAAGAGGAAACATCAAAGTCGCACTTGATTAAAGAATCTGAGACCCTAGCTATTCTATATATACTTCAAAACCCAGCAATTAATGCAAACATAAATAAAATTAAATAATAATCATGAAACTAATAATTCGATCTTGTCTTCAGGCTTCAGGCTTGGATCAGCTCCCGCCATGAACATGTACGTACGTACTATAAGGACAAAGTTGCAGGTAGCTGCATGCCTAGCTCGTGAACGAAACTACATTAATCGATCAGAGGCGAGAGATATATGAATTATGGGGGAAATGAGAAACCACTATGGGAGCTGATCTCGACGAGGATTTACTAATTTTTCTGGATTCCTTTGAACAATTAGGAGCTTTCGCATTTCCTGCATCATCGGAAACTTGGGACGACGATGAAGGAATGAAGCAATTGAGAACAAGAGCTGAAAATTTGGCCATTGGTTATATATGATTGATGTTCAAAACTAAGTAAAGGTTTAATTCTGGAAAAGAAAGATCGAGGGGATAGAGGCTTAGTTATCTGTGTGGATGTTGTTCACTAATTGTCTAATTTATAGAGATCGATGGAGATACACCTGCTTAATTGCAAGCTGTTGATTAGCTTGCAGGGCAAGCTAGATTGGAGGACCATATAATGTATGCATTGAACTTGTACATATATTATATGCAGATTAGTCATTTATTGATTACATATATATACGATGATTACATATATATCTGTGGCTGCTTTGACCAGACAAAGAATATATAATGACATGACGACCCGTGCGTACACAAAGGTTTTATATATATGTTGAAATTTCTTGTGAATTGCTGGCAACTAGTTTTGTAAAATTAATGCGACTAAATTGATTAACTTAGCTATATAGTGATGGACATCATCCATATAGGCTAGGTGCAGATTTTGTTTATAATATCATTCATCGCTTTTCCTAGACTCAGTCTTGTAAAACTAAAACCCAGCTGATCCTATCGAAAAAAAAAAAAAAAAAACCAGCTGATGGGTCAAACTAGTTTGACTAGCTACAGATGCATGGTAGCACAAAAGTTGACCTTTGGTTTTTTCTTGGCACCTGAAATTGCTCTGTGAATCAAAATTCTAAGAATAAGTCGGTCTTTTAATTTGCTATACGTCATGCATGTATTGGATTAATTGATTAATGGATTTTTGACCACCAAGGACAAATGACCCAATATATTTCCCACCCACTTAGGTCCAAAAACAGCTTGCCCATCCGGACCATTAATTCAAAAACATTGATTAATTTACAATTATGTCCTATACTTTCCGCAACAATTACATGATGCCACTGTCACAATTTCCACTTACCCAGACACGCCTTTCTCTTACATCTCCATCTCTCTCGGACCACTCATCGAACTCAAATGGCTCCAATTTCTTACCAATGATGGTGAGGATATGCCGAAGCTCGGAGACGGAGACAAAGCCGGTGGCGTCCTTGTCGAGGACCTTGAAGGCGTCCTCTCTCTCTCTCTCTCTCACTCATGAACTTGAGGAACCCATGATCTGCTCTGCTTTTAGTTCTTCTATGTTCAGATTTAGGTTTTCAAGCATGGCTAGCGACCTGGCTCTAATGGTGAGCCAAATCTGTCAATTATCTTCCGTATGCTATTGATCATTTTGGTTTCTTCTCTGAGAATCAATGTGTTGGTTTTGGGGTCCTGTTGGATGTTATTTCTATGCTTTTGTTCAGATGCATATCTGCAAAATCCCAGAAAACATATATAAAGCAATGAACTTTGGTTTTATGTTCCTATAACTTTATACAATAATTAATTGTGGTTGTGAATGGTGTGATACATACATATCTGTGTTAAGCAGCGACAAGCGTGACATGTGGCCCACTATTGCACCGATATTGTCCCAACTTAACCACCTATTAGGTGTTGGGTTTTATCTCAAAAGGCCTCGGTACAGTTGGGAGTAGCTCACCCACTTATAAGTTATATTTTCTTTACCCACTTATAAGTTATATTTTCTATTGTCACTTTTCTGATGTGGGATCTTTCACTTTCCAACACGCCCCCTCACGTGCAACCTAATTCTAGGTCTGCACGTGTAATTCGTAGACACGGGCTAACGCATTTTTTCGAAAGCCCGGCCATAATTCACAATTCGTTTACTGGAGCCAACGCATCTTTTCGAAGGCCCAGTCATTCGCTTCGAGCCCAGTAATTCAAGCTCAAGACGTGATTGGAAAGGAAACCCGCTCTGATACCATGTTAAACATCGACAAGCGTGACATGTGGCCCACTATTGCACCGATATTATCCCAACTTAACCACCTATTAGGTGTTGAGTTTTATCTCAAAAGGCCTCGGTACAGTTAGGAGTAGCCCACCCACTTATAAGTTATATTTTCTTTTGTCACTTTTCTGATGTGAGATCTTTCACTTTCCAACAATCTGGGCATGTTGTCTTATTCAAACTGCAGGTCTCCCAAGCCTTAACTTCATCTGCCCATTTAGTCTGTTGCCAAAATGTCAAGCTATATTAAACCAAAAAGAAAGAAGCATTCGGATGGATATCGATTAAGCTCAGAAAAATAGTCCCAAAAAATGTTATTTCTGGGATTATTGACTTAATTGATTGGACAATTGTAGTTTGATCCATGCTTTGCATGGCTCTGTGGTGTGGGCAATGGTTTTCTTTTTTCTTTCCCTGTTTAAGACCTTGGGCAATTGTACTTAAATTCATTGATTAGCTATTATAGATTAATGAGAAAGAAGACTACTGGGTGGCCATGGCAGGACTGTCACATATGATGGTGTTGATTTGGACCTTGGTTTCATGGTTTTCAATTGTGTAAGTACCACTTTAATTATTCTCTGAATATCTCCCTTATTTTTGCAAATAAACTCTCATCACCATCCAAATATTAATCATCTGCCTAATTACACACAGCACCTCTCATCACTATCCAAACAAAAGGTTCATTTGTTTTGTTTTTATAATAGTTTGATGGAAATTGCTTTGGAAAGTGGTAGTGAAGCAATAAAATTTTATTGTTTCATCCTTACAAGGGTTCAATAAAATTCTATTGAGTGGTCAATAAATTTCTATTAAGTGGTCAATAAACTTCTATTGAGTGGTCAATAGAATTCTATTGAGTCAACAAACGAGAACGCCAGGGCAGCAACGATGTCGTATCTGTCCAGAGTTTGAATTTTCAACGCCTTTGAGTAATTTCGCCTCTCGAACCCGGGGCCAAGTGAGAGATTGTGAGTTCCGAGAAAATTTAAGGTCAATAAAATTTTAGTAATGGATCAATAAATATTTTAGATGGTTTATTGGATTAAGAAAATGCAAACAATGTTGATCAAACAAGTGCTTAAGTGGTCAATAAATTTTTATTGAGTGGTCAATAGAATTCTATTGAGTGCTCACTAGAATTCTATTGAGTGGTCAATAAAATTTTATTGAAGTCGACAAACGAGAATTTCAGTGTAGCAACGATACCTTATCGGTTCTGAGCTTGAATTTCTAACTCCTTAATTAGAGTAATCTCGCCTCTCGGCCGCAAAGCTAAAGGAGATGTTGTGAGTTCCGAGAAAATTTAAGGTCAATACAATTTCATTAAGGAATCAATAAAAATTTTAGATGGTTTATTGGATTAAGAAAACGCAAACAATGTTGATCAAACAAATGCTTAAGTGGTCAATAAATTTTTATTGAGTGGTCAATAGAATTCTATTAACTGCTCAATAAAATTCTATTGAGTGGTCAATAAAATTTTATTGAAGTCGACAAACGAGAATGTCAGTGCAACAACGATACCTTATCGGTCCTGAGCTTGAATTTCTAACTCCTTGGAATGATCTCGCCTCTCGGCTGCAGAGCCAAAGGATGTTGTGAGTTCCGAGAAAATTTAAAGTCAATAAAATTTTATTGATGTGTCAATATAATTTTTAGATGGTTTATTGGATTAAGAAAATAGAAACGATGTTGATAAAATAAGTGTTTAAGTGATTAATAAAATTTTATTGAGTGAGTGATGAGGACGATGAGGAAGTTGGATGGGGATGAAGACTTTAAGATTACTAAGCCCTTGTAAAGGATAATTACAAATGCTCCAGACACTATAGTGCCCAACAATTTGGCTTGACTGCTTGATTTCATTCCTATTAATTAGTTTAGAATCAATTACAAGAAAATAAACAATCAAATACACAACAACATGGATCTCCTAGCTAATTTTCTATGATTACCTTCCTACCTGAAAATGATTGCGAGCACAAATGTATAGAACTATAGATTGGGATAAGATTTGCCATAGCTGACGAAAGTGTTGGTGAACTTAGTTGATATCATTAACAATTAGTGAATGACAATAACAATTCTTCCTCAAGACACCACACCACCATATCACCATCTCCTAAGAAGGCTTTTCCTACATGCCAAGGAATTCTAAAACTAAAACACAACAAGGAGGGCTTATGGAGAAATATAAAAGGGACCCTAAGCACCACAATTGAAAACTTCTACGTGTGAGAGAGCGGCCAAGCATCCGTGAAGAAAGACAAGCTAGCAGTCGACGCAACGACCTATCGCTCATGTTTCGATCACAACTATGGGTATCTAACTCTTTTGTACGTAGTTATGGGATACTTTGAAGCCTCGTTCATGATTGCAACTATGTTATGACAATTTTAATTGGATTTCTTTTATGGATGGATGAAAATTGGTTCACCATTTATGTCTGGGATGATTTTTTTTTATATGTTTCTTTGAGTGCATGCTTAAATACATATATTATGATCTATTGCTATGAATATATGTTTGACCAACCTTATCTTCATATGTTCTAGAGTAGCACTTGTTAATTGCGGTTAGAATTTGAATCAATTTTTAGGATAAGTAAGACAACTCCAGTTCTTATGATGCCTTAATTGTGATACTCATTCTCTTCATACTTAATGATTCTTGCGTGTTAAATCTATTCAATCTAAGTTGCATCTTAGGAACTATGTTAAGGAGTACATGTCATGCACTTCACACGGCTTCCAAATAACGGTTAAGCCTCGGTTTAGATATGTTGGGACAACTACAATTACAATGGTGCATTCAACGAGCCAATAATAATGTTGATTGTTTTGTATTTTTCTAAACCTGGATTGAATTTCCATTTAGATTCATCCCTATCTATCATCACGTACAGTAAGAAATGGCTTAAATGTCATCAGAACTGCAATTCCCTCCACCAGATTCAAGATGAAGAAAACCATCTGGATACCTGCAATCGAAAATGAAGTAGTAAATTTTCTAGACCTTCAAAAAGCTGTCAATATTTATTGCTAGTCTGGTGTGAAACAGTACATACATTATCGAGTGAATTTGAGAAACAAGGTACCATATAAAACACAAAAGGAGAAAATGCAAAGCAAGGCACATTTATTTGATAATCTGGTAATAAATGACCTCTGAGATTTCACCTGCATCATCTGATCCACTTCTAGGTTCTTCTCACTCAAGTGTTTAGCCTCTAATCTCTTTGTTAGTTCGTCAATAATGAACTATTACTCCATGTCTCCCTCAAGGTACCTACCTAGTTATTTTATAGAGTTTCCTAGCTCTTAAAGATTGTAGGGTTTGGTAGGAGATCCCAAGTAGTTATTACCTCCATTATACAATAATGCAAAAATAAAATAAAGAAATCTTTTGGTACGAGTGCAAGCATGTGAGTACTTTGGGTAAATGTGAGTTTCACTGGTTCTATTTATCTCATTATGTCAAATTAACACAGCCTTATAATACTTACATACTAACAATATGAAGGAGTATCCAGAGTTCGAGACACATTATGTTCAAGTACTTTAATAGCAAACATATCATTCTCTAAGTCAGTAGATGAAAATCCAACAGTTAACTGGAAACTTATCATTGTCTGATATTCTCTTAATGAACCTGCTGGGTACTCTGCTGGATTTTCACCTAACAGCCTAGAACCTGGTAAGAGTCTATCTATCAGAACTGCATGATGATAAGTTAGTTGAGTATGTACCAGGTAGGATGGCAGCATGTAGGCGTTTTTGTGCCCAAGAAAACCTGTTGAGACGAATCATAATTAACAAAAAGAAAATAAAACATTTGAAATACCATGAAGTCAAATAATCGACTCAGCACGATTTCAAGTGCAAGACAATGTAAGATGTATGTGGCTTATGAATCTATAGAACATGAATGTGTATGCTTATAACTTAAAAGGTAATGCTGTGTAGTATCGTGATGTTTATAAAGTTTCATAAACACATTAGCTGATTTCTTTGTGTCACAATACTAGTAATTTCAAAAAATATTAACCATATGTAGAGGATTAGCTCCCAGTTGGCATAATTATTAACCAAATTATGCATTCAAACATCATTATTAACCAAAGCTAAAACTTACACTACACCACCACCAGCTGGACCAACTGCCTTGAACAGAGACATTCCAGTCATAGCAATTCCATTAGCAGCACCTCGTTGATCTTGGTCCTGTTGTTCAATTACAGTCAAGTTAAGACACGTTCTTTCGTTGAAGAGAAATTAAAGAAGAAAAGGAACAAAAAAATAAAAAGGGGTGGGGGTGGTGTGGTGTGTAAAACTAATCAATTTAACAATAAAATTACCACAGCTTTGTTTTGGAGAATGAATAGGCCAGTGACAATCGCAGTCTAGTTCCAAAGAAAACTTTAGAAGTCAGAAGAAGACCATACACAAAATATGATAATAGTAAATAAAAGACAAACAGATAAAAAAAATAAGGAAAAAAGAAAATGTATGCCTTTAATCTTTTATAGACGCTCAGAAAAGCTAATGCGAAAGAATATGCTATCAAATGCAGCTTCTAGCCATACAGTACACCGGGAAAAAGACACTTCAATATATCAAAAACACACTATTCAGGAGGATTCACATGAGCTTCTTATTCTTTTTTTAGAAGGAAGACACTTCAATATAACAAAAACTAGTACATATTGTGGACAAGTAGTCCACACATATCAGCTGCTAGGATGCATCAATAAAGTCTGTACATTCTGTGGGTTAGCCGAACACAGATTCGAAGTCATATATGTACTTACAGATAAGACATTTTTCAGCAGAGATGCTAAATTTAACAGCACGGAGAGGGAGAAGCCGGACAACGATGCTATAAAGGGGTAGCTTGACAAAAGAGGTATAGTCAAAACCTGCATACAGAATCACATGCAAAAAAATCATAAAATGATGAACTATAAATGCCACCAGGAATTGGGTGAAAGTATATTTATCACAATATAAAATGCAGAAGGTACAACAAATGCACAGGAGGCAAGAGCTAAAGATTACCCCTCCAATGCGAGCAATTATTATTGGACCAAGCATCTTATCCACATATGGGTACAGAGCAGTTTGGAAGAGAAACATACCAAAACCTACAAGTTGATTAGGTTGTCGGCGATTATTCCGACTATGTAGTAAGTTGTAAATTGAATAATCAATCACAGTAAATAGTACAGATGGAAACAAAAACTCATAATTCACAGTGTGCCTGTTTATTATATATCAGGCTTATAAACTATAACTGTAATTCATTCAAGGTAACAAAATTATTACAAGGCAATGTGCCTGTTTATTATATATCAAGCTTATAATTAACCATATAAGGTGATAGCTACTACTTCTTACCTTCGTAAGAAAAATCATAAGCTCATATATATTAATGTAACAAGCTCAGACAGAATTTAGGCTTGTCCAATTAATTAGAATTCAAAAGGAAAAAAGTTCCAATCTTCAGCAGTTAATATTTCGCTCAGCATAATCAATTTCATCCATCACATCATTTGCTACATATACAACTCATTTTTTCTTGTAGAAAGAAATGGTCATCAAAACCAACCGACTTCCAAGCAGTAACATTAGTTACTATAATCTAGATAAATTACACTACCAAGGATCCTTAAAACGTCTACACAAGAAGCCTTGAGAAGGGGAGGTATATGATTCTAAAAGAAGCTCCAGCTTTTCTGAAAAAAGTCCTGTACTTCTTTTCAACCAAATATTTCATAGAGGTGTCAAATATGCACATTGGCACACATAGTAGCCTTCTTTTTTACCCCAACTCCAAGATCTTGAACCAACAAAGAGCAACAGTTTCTTGGGCAAGATATCAATTGAATGCTTAAATTATATGCTAAATGTTTCCTGGTTAATACTAAAACCCTTTATCTTTTTATAACTAATTGGAAACGATAATATGAGATTAAATAAAAAGGGCGATAGATGTCATATGATCCAATTGAAGCAATGCTTGATGTGGATCAACTAATAAGCATATGGAAATATCAAATATTACCTGAGATTACAAGAACTTCACCAACATCCTTAGTTGAGTAGCTCAAACCCCCTAACTTTCGAGGACTCTCGGCCCATAATGAGAACATCTAATTTTTTTTTGAAAGAAAAAAAAAGTGTCACTTGTTAGCCATACTTGGATGGTTGAAGAAAAGATGAATACATGAATGAATTATAAGTAATCATCAAAATTCTTTTGCATGTAAAGCTAAACTTAACCAGGTGGAAATGCTAAGAACAGGAAGAGCCCCATAAAGTTAAACCAAATTCAACAATCATCAGAATATAAGCATTTTGTATATATGCTGATTTGGTCTTGTTGTCATGCTAATAATGTTACATTTTGTATCCAAATTATCATGGATACAAATGTAACAACTCCAACATATATTTTGATAAAATGCAGCAATTAGAAATCATGTCTCAGCGTGAAAAGAGAATCTTACACATTGTATGCATTCACATCTTAAATATTAAGGAATTATCATCTTACTAAAACAAATCAAATGGAAAGAATCAATTCGAATAAAAGAGACCAAATTAATGAAAAGAAAATAAATAATGAAAAAAATCAATCCTTTGCTAACATGCATAAAAATGTATGAAATTTACCTCTGTATAAGTTATGTCATGAAGTGAGAAAAAACAATAAACAATGATTGATGACATTAACGGCCAATTCTTTAGGAGGCTTTCTTTAGGTTTTTGTTCTTCAGCTTTTTGTTTTATTTCATTTGCATTTGACCCACAGGATGCAGTTTCCAATGATTCAAGGGAATCATTATGTAATCTAGCATTTTGATTGTGATTGTGTAAAGTTTCCTGCAACCATCCAGATAAGAAATAAATAGTTAATTAGTACTTGTAGTTTCAACATGTATTATAATCTATAATTTCGATGAATCAAGTGATATTAGTTTCTCTATCCTCGGGTGAGCCTCAAGAAGTTTAATTCAAATAAAGACTATGAAAGCTAGTGAAAATAGAAAGGATTCATAACATATTCATATACTACAAGTACGTACTCAGTTCTAATATATTAATCTAATTAAGTATTGTTCATAGTCTAGGACTCAATTAGTTAATCTGACAGAAAGTTATGAGATAATCAGGCAAGTCCATTACCCTGACCTAATACAGAACACAATAGCCAGCCAAGCTTGTACTTAATTCATGAATAGCTACTGCATCTAGTATTGGAAAAGTAACTTTTGCCATATAAATGAAGCTCCATAAAACTTAATCAAACACCAAGACTAATTATAAATGAAGCTCTCAATTTATAAATGAAAAGAAAACTGTAATTCTTTTAAAAATTTGAAACTTCACATATATATATAAATCATAATTTACAAATTGAAAAATAAATTGAAAGTTCACGACTCATGAGAAGTTAGAAAAAATAGCCTTATAAGAAAATTATGTCTGTCATATAGGAGCATTTAACATTAGAGCATGGTCAAAGAAATAGATAAAAGATATGTACCGGAAGCCAGAAGCATGCAACGGTTACTCCAAGTGCAAAGAGCGATATACAAAGGCAAGGCAAGAAATATGGAAACCTGCATCACAGTTTCACATGTTGCAATAGTCAAACAATACAGAAATGCAAAAATTTGATTGTATCACTTCACTGAGTAAAAGAATTTGAAACTCACTTACCTCCCAAATATAGAGTCTGTGGAAAATATACTGGGATATTTCTCTGCTGGCTGAATTAAAAAGTTGTTTAGAAACATTTGATTGATAATCAAGAAAACAGAGAGAGAGAGAGAGAGAGAGAGAAATCAAGTAGTAAAAAATAGAGCATACATAAATCTCTTCTTTGGTGTATCATATTAAAAGAACTTGATTGTTGCAAGACCCAACATGGGACAGACAGAAAAAAAAAATTAGTATTCACTCTTTCAAAACCTGACCATCTTGAAGTGTAGGCATACATATATCTAGTTCTTGGGGTTTGACAACCACCACAAAAAGTATTTTTAAGGGCATTTCCTCGCATGAGTACATGCACACCCAGATATATTTTTAAGTGCATTTCCTCGCATGAAATTACAAGAAGTAGAATTACCTGGGCAAGGAAACCTCCCAAAGCTGGGCCAAGGATCAATCCAATACACCATGCTGAGCTAACCTGAAAACAAATACTTTCAACTCTGATTACAATTTTAAAACTTGTATAATTAAAAAACCAATGTGACTTACTGTTGACATTCCTAACGCTTGGTGTTCTTCCCGAAAGACTTCACTTGCATATGCCTGGTCATGCAGTATACATCAAATATGGAAAGTAACCCATGCATATAGACATGGTTGCAGACTTGGAACCACATCATTAATAATGGTATATAGTACACTATGATACCTTCATTGGTCCAAGCAAACCATTCAAACATCCAAGAAGAAATCTTGAGGTGATGGCCATCCAATAATTTACACTGAGTCCAAAGAGAGTGTTGAAAATAACCCTGAGACAATAAATATGAATGTATCGAATGTCTGCCTGAGAACATCTATCCCTATAACTGCAGAAAAAAAATTATAGAAACTCATTTGCAAAATTGCATTTACTAACACTGCAATAGTCCCTATTATTATGACAGGTTTTCGACCATAGCGATCAGCCATTATTCCCCAGAAAACTGATGTCAGTGCTCTTCCAAGCATAAACGAAGACCCTTCACAATATATGGAAGTGTGTTAAGAACACTTACTACAGAACTAAAAGGTGAAGTTCAAACAAATTTATCACTAAGAAAAATTGATGACAATAATCTCACCTACAAACCCAGCATAGAATCCAATATCTTCCTGTTTTTTTACAATATGAAAATCCCTAATCTGCGATGCAAACAATAATTTAATCAAGTGTTGTTCTGGAATCATGAGGATATCGAGTAGAAAACAATGGGTTTGGTGAAAGAATAACAAAAGGATTGGTGCTGGGAAGATATGCTGTAATGCTTTACATAGAGTGTTTATAAAACATAAGAAGGAGAAACCAGAACAACAAGTGAGCATAGAGAAGAAACTTTCATTTTCTTGCAAAACAAAGTTCATCACATTTTTGGAGACGGAAAGGATTGGTGTTGGGAAGATGTGCTGCAATGCTTTTCTTCTGGGCCATTTGGACGGAGAGTAACAAAACGATATTTAAGAATATGAAAGGAAAGGAGCTGGACGTTTTGTGGGAAATGATTCGGTTTTGGTCATTTTGATGGGCCTCAATTTCAGGGACAGTTCTCTTTTGCAATTCATGCAAATTGGAATGCAGCTGTTTGCAATTCATTCAAACTTGCTTCACTGTTTTTGAAATTGTTTTATACATGTATTTGAATCAATTAGCTTGTGTATTCCATGGTAGTTCTTAATTGTCAGTGGATAACTTATCCAGTGCATTGTATACAATAAGCATTTATAAAGATGAAATGAAAAGAAATAATATATAGTCCAAGTACTACTCCTTGAGAGTGCGGGTTGTGCGTTATGACAGTTAGTTTAGGCTGATCTTTTAATTAAATACAGGCTCCTTAAAGGTCTTCAAAACTTCTGAAAATATTCATGGAAAAACTTCAAGATGTTAGCCTCCAATTGCAATTGGAATTGCGTCAACTTCTATTTAGATAATTATTTGGTGAATATTCACATTTTGTCACTTGGAAGCTGAAAATGCAGAATTAAAAGTGGTTTGGGCTGATGTTTTAATTAAAAACGGACACCTTAGAAGTCTTCAAAAATTCTGAAAATACTCAGTTGACAAACTTCAAGATGTTAGCCCCCAATTCCAATTAGAATTGCGTCAACTTCTATTTAGATGAATATTTGGTGAATATTCACATTTTGTCACTTGGAAGCTGAAATTGCAGAATTAAAAACGGTTTCGGCTAATGTTTTAATTAAAAACGGGCACCTTAGAAGTCTTCAAAAATTCTGAAAATATTCATGACAAAACTTCAAGATGTTAGCCTCCATTTTCAATTAGAATTGTGTCAGCTTGTATTTAGAAGAATATTCACATTCTGTCACTCGGAAGCTGAAAATGCTAAATTACGAGAAATCAACATTATTTATCCAAATTTCTTCACAAAAACTAAATAAAAATGATATAAAATAATGTGAAATTATGAACATATAATCGATCCACGTGGTGTAATGAGGTTTCTCTCTTGTGTAAGTAGAGTCTTATCTTGTGTAAGTAGAGTCTTATCTTGTGTAATTCTCATTATCGATGAAATAATTACTTCTCTATCGACACATTTTACTACAAACCACAACAATTAATGTAAAACGTGGTAATATTTGTTTTACATATAGTAAATACTCCATGTACGACTAGTTATTACTAGTTTGTGAACCAATTTACATATGTGACCACAAATGTGTTACCATAATGGTAAACCTCTTTATTTGAACCATAAGCGCATATGTCTTCAGTAGCGTAATGAGGTTCTCTCTTGCGTAACTATAGTACTATCTTGTGTAATTTCCATCAACGATATAATAGTTACTTCTTTGTTGATGCATTTTACCACAAACCACAACAATTGATATAAAAAGTTATAATCTTTGTTCTCTTTATGGTAAATACTCCACCTACGACTCATATACAAGTTTATGGACAATTTTATGAATGTGACGATAAATGTGTTGCGATAGTAGTAAACCTCTATATTTGTATCATCAATTAAATAATTACTTCTCTAATTACGCATTTTACTACAAGCCACAACAATTGATGTACAAAATTATAATATTTTTCTATTTGTGGTAGTTACTTCACATACAACCTCATTTACAAGATTGTAAACCATTTTACAAATGTGACAACATTGTATAGTGAATATGGTAAAGTTTCATATTAGACCAAAAGAGATGTAAGTTCTCGATGTTGTAGTGAAGTTCTCCATTCGATAATTAGGGTTCTTTATTTGATAAAAAGAGGTCCAACTATGATACTTACATGTTTGACCATGTAATTACCATACCTACAAGTCTATAATAATTTTGGTCATAAGTAGTAATTTTAGTTCTACTAGGTGTAATTTATTATATTTACAATAGTTGTTACGTATTTGTAAACGATATTACATTGGAAACAACGAATACGTTGTTAATGTGATAAATGTCATTTTTAAAAATGACACATGTCAAGCTTTGAGTGGGTAACCTGTTAACCAATTCAATAGGTTTCCATAACATTAATTTGTTAAAAAATAAAAAAATGAAGGTATGACATACATCACGGTACCTAAGCTTACCCCTTATTTTTATATGTGTTGCATTACTAGCAATTAAATTGTTAAACATCAATTAATTATGCCTAATATCGCCTAATCCTCTTTTTTCATCAAATAAAAAATTAAAGAAATTAGGCCCAGCTTGGCCCGGTCAAACAAGGACTGCCCTTTAATGCCTGGCCTGGCCAGTTGACGAGCCATATTCTAGATGTTGTTTAGTATGGCAGAAGTCATGATTTGATGTAGTGTTGCTATCAGAAAAGAATAACCTAATAAGGAAAACATTTGATGTAGTGTTCCTATGAGGAAAATAACAACCTAATAAGGAATACAGTAAATAGACCCACTGCCATAAAATTCTACTGTGTGGACAGAATCGTAATATGCAAACAGACATCTAATATTTATTTTATTTCCATTCCATTATTAGAAATCCAACGAAAGTAACAAGAGTCTAAAATAAGAATACACTCACCATAAAATAAATAAATGGAAAAAGAGATGATATTGGCAGCGCTGAAAAATTATCACAAAATAATGAATCAGGATCAGAACGTGTGGAATTAGAAGACATAGAAAAGTAAGACATCATACGAAACATAAATACAAAATAATGAAGGAAAAATTCTAAGATGTAACCTGCTTTTTTAAAATACAATTGCAATTGCTGTTTGAAAAGTTAAACTGAGGACAATTCGTTATTCTTGAATAGCAATTGTGTATCAAATGGTCAGCTTCACTCTTTTGAACATCAATTGTAATTCAAAAATGTAATTGCATTTCAAAAAATTAAGCATGGTGCATAGTATATGCAGGGCTGCATTTTAGACATACGCATAATGAAAAAGCTGAAAATCAATAAAGCTACATGATTCAAGTGAGAAATGAAAGAGTAGGTTACCAGAAGAAAGCACGATGACCCATATAGTAACAAGCTTCCGAACAGGTATGCCTCGTTGCAACTCTTTCAGCTCTTCGACCTTACAACCCGGGCAGTTTTCACAGGATACCTGAACCTTCTCCTTCATAGTATACCTTCTTCAACAGCCTCTCGTCTTCAACCTTACAACCTGGGAAGTCTTCAGGAATGCCTTGTGGCGAAACTGAGCAGATTTGCTTGTTTAATTAATTAATATGGGACAGATTTATTTGCAAACAGTCCCTTATATATGACGAAACAGACTTGTGTTCGCCAAAAAAAATAAAAAGATAAAACAGACTTGTGGTCTTTGATCACTCGATCTTCAACTAAATAATTGTGGTCAAATCTGGGGTCGGAACAAAACAGACTTGAGGTCTTTACTCTTCAACTAAACAATTGTGGGAATGTTCTACGGCATTTATATCATGTAGACTAGACGAACCCAATAATTGTGGACAAAATAGACTTGTGGTCGTCTTCACTCTTCAACTAAACTCCTTTATTTCAGGTTTAGTTATTGCACGTTTTGTTGTTTTTTTTGGGAAGTCAGCAGATGTATCCCACCCCATCCCACCATAGTATCATAGGGGAGTCGAACCTACAATCTCTTATGATATTGGATATCATGGAAATAACGGAAATCTTAAAAAGAAAATTTTAGATGAAAATATCAAGTATCAAGTATATTGAGTTTTGCAATATGGGGCTTATTTTACAAAAAATGGGTTTAGTCTATTAAAAATCGGTTTTCTATTGTGTTTTGCAATATGGGGCTTATTTTACCCTTTATTTGATTCATTTATTTACCAAAAGTAGAAGTGTTTATGGGTTAAAATTTGGATCGAAGACATGTGATGAGAAATGAGGAAAAAGGTGTGGAAGATGAGGCATATTCGCATAGCATCACACTCTAGTTTGTGAGTTCAAGTATGTTTTGATGAAAAAGACGACAATTTTATTAATAAAGTGTAAGAATAATTTGTACAATCATGATTTAATTAGTTACGTAAACAACAACTTGTTACCTTAATGCAAAACAAGTAATGGAATTAGCATTACTTACTGTTCTAAGGTGGTGTTGGTATAGTGATTTGACACTAAGGTTGGTCCAGGAGAGATCCTGGGTTCGACTCCCCTAAAATATCAATGTGTGTGCGCGTGTTTTGACGTACGTCCTGAATCAAAAAATAAGAGGTCTAAATCATTCACAAGTTTAGGTACAAAATTAGTACATGAAAAGATAGATAAGCCACATTTAATGGTATGTTGTAGGATTGTTCTTCGTGCCATTTAGGTGTTGACAAATCTTATTAATTAACTACATGTGGGTTTATTGAATGCTTGGTTTTGTCATTCAGTTCATGTTTTTTCCTTGTGCCTTTTAGGTAAAGGCTTGACATGGTTAAATAATATTTAATCTCTGTATTGTTGTGCCTAGCTAGTTATTAACTTTATAAACTATGATGACAACTTAATTGAAACTATTAATGTCTATAACTATGAACATCCCTGTGAACCTTAATCAAATTGAACAATTAACTGGTCCAAATTATAAGAGGAGGAAACATATATGACGTCTAGCTAGCACTTGGAATCTTTGATTATGAGCTTGTGCTAAAGAAGAAGAACCTACTGCCCTTACCTCAATAAGTACTAGGAAACCTTCATGGCACTCATCATTATGAAGATGTCCATGTCTGAGGCAGTAAGATTGGGGAGGGAGGAGTTCCAGAAATTTTTATGCGCGCAATTGGTGAGAAATATAAGGAGTCTGAGAAAGCCGAGACAAGAAATTTGATGAATTCCCTAATCACTAAAATTACTACTTAAATAGGACTGATTTTAACCTATATATTAACCTGATATGGGAGTTATCGAAATCAAAACCGACCAACATTTCATATTTAATGTTAACCTTCAAGATCCGTCAAAATCGAGAAAGAAATGCCCAGATATGTGATTTGTGGTCATGAAATTAATATATTACTTATTAGGGTTAATTACAATGGCTGGTTAATTAGTTTGTCTTATGCAGCTAGCAGCTAGCATTGAGTATCAACCCACAAATAAACAAATTACAAAATCCAAAACATGTTGCATGCAACCCATGGTCGATCATATGTTTAATTATATATAGATCCAAACGTCATTAACAAACAAGTTTACAATATGTACGTCGGTCGTTGGTGAGCTAGCTGTGACATGCATGTTCGTTATTTTGAATAATTAATACTATAGAGGTCACGAGTTCAAAACTCACTGCTATTCAAATTTTGAGGTTTTAACGAGAAACACTTTGTTACAGACTCACAAACAAACCAATTTTTTTTTTTTTGCAATCAGATTAATCATATTAAAGGAAGAGGTTTGAACTTTGACGTTTTCCACCAAAACTCAATGAACAAATTAGAATAAACTCTCTGCCACATTTAATTTTTTAATTAAAATCCGAGTCAAATTTTTTTTTTTGTAGTTTCAATTCTTTAACTAGTTGCCAACTAAGCTATTTTTTATTTTTTGATTGATGAGTCAGCCCTGCACATTTGAACTTACTTGAAATGCCCTTTACCTAATTTCAGATGTTCAAAACCATTGACTTTTTGATATTTATGATAAAATTATCTTCTCTCTAATTTTTAGCTTAATTTAATTGATTGTCAGGCTTTTTATTTTGTATTTCAATCATAATTTTGAATTTTCAGATTTCCCATAACTTTTGAGGGAGAAGATAGAATTATGATCCATTCAAAAATGATCAATTTGCAGAAGCAAAACTCATATAATTGCTTTGGTGTGATTGATGTATTCTTCTTGCAATTAGTGTTGCTACAAGATTTAATTATAAGGTATTTGATATATTTGTTTAATTTCTTTTTGGTGATTGACGACTTTTTCAAGTGGTTTTTCATTCGATCTTCTTATCAATGGTATTGTTATTGGGGTTGTTTTCTTGCTCGATTTCATATCATTTTTCTAATTTTCATTGCTTTCATATTACTCCATATCGCTTTAGTAAATTTACCTGCAATATTTTCTTAAAAGATTAATTTACATAAATTATTTAGTAATTTACCTACAATATTTTCTTAAAAGATTAATTTAATTACCTACAATATTATCTTGGAGTAGGCTAGGGTACGGTGATGTATGCCATACCCCCATTTACAATTTTTTTGAACAAAAAATTACATCTAATTGAACCAAAATTACTACATTGACAACAAAGTTACCACATTCGTTTTACACTATTTACATATAATTGAACCAAAATTACAACTTTGACAACAAATTGTTCATAAACTTGTAACAATGTCATAAATGGAGTAATTACCTCTAATAGAACAAAGATTACACAAAAAAAGACTCTCGTTACCATAATGACAACACATTTTGTTGTTATATTTGTAAATGGAGGTATGACATGCATCTCAGTATTATAGAACTTCCCTAATATCTTTAGTAAAATGATTAATTTACCTAGTTTTGTTGTGACAATTTATTTACCTATTCTTTTATCAGTTTAATTTAGTCAATTAATTTACCTACTTAGTTAATTTACCTACACTATATATAGGTGATAAATTAGCATACACTAGTAATAGTATATGTAAAAGAATTAATTTACCCGTATGTCCTAGTATGATACATACAAAACAAACTTAGTAAAGCAGAATCATATTATCAAGTAGTTCATAATTTACCTACACACTATGTCACTAACTCACTATCTACCGCTAATAATTCATAATTTGTAATTAATCTACCACAAAATTTAATTTACCTTAGATGTTTGAATCAGATTTGAAATTAAAAATTTGAATGATAGAATTAATTGTAGGATGTTGAAGGAAACCTAATCCTTGTGTGACTTGTCAATCTAGGAGCAATCAATTCTAGATTGAGATAAGGAAAGTAAATCCTTCTAGAATATGGATTGTATTTAAAATAGGATTCCTTATATAATAAAGATTGTATCTTGTATTCCTCTATAAATAGAGGCACCTATTCATTAATGAAATACATTATATTCCAGAGTAATTAACTTCTTCTTTATTTTCTGTCATTCTACAACACGTTATCAGCACGAGCCCTAACTCTGAATCAAAAGCAAAAAACCTTGAGATAGCATCCTGCTACGCGCCAAAACCCTAGAACCCAAAAACCTAGGATTTGCCGTGCACACCTCCATCGCAGCCTGCTTGCCCCACTACCGAGAACCACCACCGGTCGCACACCTTCACCACCGTGCTCAACTGCCGTGAACCACCAGCCGCTCTCGTGTGCCCTTTCCTTCCCAAATCTCTTCAAGTTCAAGACTGAGAAGAAACATAGAAAAGAACTCCAAGTAAGTTTTTATAAAAGTTGCTGCTTTCCGAATTTCAATTCGATCTTTCTTTTTCTCCGGAGACTTGCAATATCCCCTCTTCTACTTCCCACCTTTTTATAAAGTGGGATTCTTGAATCTTAAGCCGAACTGTGGGGGTTCGAGCTAAAACTCCGGACGAGGACTCCGTTGACAGAAGAGACACTCCGGACGAGGACTCCGTTGAGAGAAGAGATCAAACTCGACCAATTTGGGTCATAACTTTTTCACAACTAGGCTCATCCATTTGAGTATGATGTCTAGGAAAGTATTTTGAGATAAGTGGTATTTAAGAGAGCCTCACTCCATCGACATCTTTTCTTACTTTCCTAGTCATGCTTAATTAGAGTTACCAAACGGTTTAAGTTATGGTCATTCACCATCTTGGCTTTGATCTAATTACCTTCGGATGAGGAGTCCGTAGAGAAGAGATTTGAAACGACAATCTACCTCAAAGTTTCACCTAAATCCTAATACTTGGAAAATGTTTCTTGGGAGCAAAGATTGCTCAGAAACCCTCTATTGTTTCGTGGGAGTATTGACTCCGAAACTTACCCTATTCTTGTTCTCCATATTTTTGAATGTCGAACATGAACGAACTCGATTACACTCCATTGGATTTCGCGGACATTAGATTTCTTAGATGGGCTCATGATATTCTAATGCACCTATCCACGCAAAAGCTTCTAGCTTGAATCCATGAGCGTTGTTTTGAAGGAACCGCTCAAGACCCTCAAACTGAGATTGACAATGCCAGGGTACTTATCTTGATGAAACGCCATATGGATATGACACTCCAGTTTGAATTCATGGAAGAGGTTAGCGCTAGAAAACTTTGATGCGTTTCATGAACGTTATTATAACGTTCATAACTCCATCATTCCGAATTTAGAAGCATAATGGACTAATCTCCACTTCTTTGACTTTGATAAGGTCATTGGTTATAATTCAAAAATTCTCCGCATCAGAAACTTGATGCATCTCTGTGGAAAATCATCATAGAAGAACAATTGATTGAGAAAACTCTCACTACCTTCCCCGTTTCTGCCTTGAGGAAAGACATGACGATGATACTTGTGAAGTATTATAATGTGAGGCCCATGGGAACTAGATCGATATGTTCCGGAGACCCATTATAATGGCGCCCCTAAGGGAGGACACCGCGAGCAAAACCCTAAATCTAGGGACAAATTTGGACATTTTGGTTCGTAAGATCTATTTGTTCAGGAAGGTAATCTCTATGAGAATAGATGACCACGCTAGCATAGGGTCCGCGAATGAGAGAGAGAAGACCGTTGTCCCTATGGGAGGGACGCTGTCGGTCATTGCCACACCGACGCTGGTCTTAGGGATTATGTGTGCCGCGCCTGTGTGCCTCAATCAAGGGAGAATCATCTTCATGATGTCTATTACTGATATGGAGTGTCTGATCAATGGGCCAAAGTTTGCAATACATATGAGGATGTAATTGCAAAGATCAAAATGTCGAGTTAAAGGGTTGAAGACTTTGAAGCTGATTTCGCTTAAGTCTTTTGTTTTCCATTGTATTGTAATAAGACAAGTTTGCCAAGACAATGGATTTAGTTTTGATTTGGGATCAAGATAGAACTTTGAATGTAAAGCGTTGGCTAATATCTTTAATCCCCAAATCGTGGGTCGATACTTATGCCAAAAGATTCACAATGAAGAGGGTAGCAACTTTTATACCTGCCACAAAGTCAAATGCTCAGTGGATTGGCCGAAAAGCATCTGGTAGCCGTCTTACTCTTTCCTTCGATTCGTCGCAGTCCGGAGGTGGTTTGGGCCAAGACCAGTGGAGTTGAACTCGTCTCGAGAAGGGCTTTAAAGCCCAGTACATGGTGTCAACCGATTTGGCCGAAAAACCGATTGGTGACGGTGAACAATTTAGACTAGAATTTGGGTTTTTCTCTAGCTCCTTGATTTCTCCTTTTACACTGAAATTCGAGGAGACGAAGAAATTGAGACAACTTTCATGGCCAGAAGTGACTGGAGGAGGGAGAAATCGCCACCGAAAGGTGACGGTTACTATCCTAACGAGAGAGTCATGAGGGAGGAGAGAGAAAGTGTCCAACAGAAATGGAAACTTCTTGAAAAGGAAAGTTTCCCTAAATAGCATTTCCCGAAATAGTAACTTCCTTCCATAAACCGTAACTTAACCATACAAACTCCGATTTTAGCGTACTTTATGTCTACGTACTTGATTTGTATGTGATTTACATACAAATTAGGCCTCTAATCACCTTGATAATGCTAATCCATTAACCGTTTAGTATCTCTAATTCTTGTTTTGCACTATTGTAGGGAACATGAGCATCAGATTGATATCGGGAGCAAAAGGACGCATTTTGGAGCTTTTAGTGGATTTCCGACAAGAAGACAAAAAGTCAACTTGAGGACTGATGGTCGACTCGTGGTCATCCCCGACTTTAGAGCGTTAACATGTCAAAGATGAAGTCTCGAAAGTGAAGCACAAGAAAATTCCAGAGGATTGTCAAAGAAACCGCAAAGTCAAGAGAAATCATCTTTGGTCTATGACGAGACGATAATTTCGCGTTGAAAACATGTCTACGTATCGTCAAAGATAGGGGATGGTATAGATTAAGGACCGGGGGTTGTCGTACCCAAGGGATTGGAAGGCCCAAAATCCACTCGGTAATCATGTGGTAACCAAGTTTCTAGCACTAAAATGATGAGACAAGAGATGGATGGATGCAAAGTGTAGTGGATATACAAATGAGTGTAGTGTTCATATTTTTGGTGTTTTGTAAATAAGTGAACAATGAAAGTGAAATGCAAGTGGTAAACTAACTAAACAAGAGTGATTGAGCTAGCAAACTTAATGCACTCTAAATGCAAGAGGGGGAACATGGAAAGATATAGGAATGGTAGAATGATTGAGTTTTCATATCTAATGAATCAACAACCCTAATGAAAATGCACAACGATTGATTAAGAACCAAAATCCGTATCTTAGTCTTATTAGGGATCTAAGACCAAGTCTCAAAATGTATCTCTCTTGTCAAGTATGATTCAAGAGTGACTCTCAATCAACTAGCTTAAGCCATTGTCCGGTCCTTAAGTTCATTAAATGAGGCGTAAAGTTCTTAGACTTAGGAATTCAAACAAGCTAAGCCAAAGTTTAACTCATCATGCTCAATGTCAAATGTCTAGAGTGAGCAAAGTAATCAATCTCACAAACTCAAACAAAGATAGATTAAACACATGCTCATTAATTGATTAGATTCCTAAGCAAGCATCTAACACATGTTGTAATAGGCAATGAACATATTCAACCATCAATCAACATGAATAAACATCAAAGTTATACAAATCATCATCAATGAACTAGGGCATGCAACCCTAGTCCCCAACATAAGAATTTATACACACATGCTTGAATCAAACATAAGTAAAGATAGGTTAAGAGATTCTCATGAAGACATCCAGCAGGGCCTTGCTGCCCCCAAGAGTTGCTAGCTGCTCCATGCATCACCCTCTTCTTCTCCTTACTCCTTCTTGCTCCAAATTACAAGGTTCATGCAGACCCTTGCTGTTCTTGATGATTCCAGAGCATGTAAGTGCACAAACGATGGTGAAAGCTGGTCCGTAAGGTAAATGGGGGCCTTAGGAACAACTTTCGTGAAGGATGAAAGTCCAAAAAATGGACAGAACTATGAGAAAACTGGCGATTACAGTAGGTGGACGGGTGGTGTCCGTCCGGACATCCTAGGATGTCCGGACGGATAGGACGTATTCTAGAGTGTTTGAGAGCTCTTGGCTCAGCTGAATGGGTTGTGACTTTCTGAATTGATTGATTCCTTCATTCCCCCCTTTTGATCTGAATATATGTATATAGTAAGGAATATGGCAGTTGTGATCTGAAGTGGTATGAGAGATGATAAAACAAATGAAAAGCAAAAGGAACATGATGGGAGAAATGGAATGATGATGTGGATGGAAGTGAGTGGGGAATATGGCAGATTTTGGCATGTGAGGGGATGGATTTCTGACTTGGCCAAATGGAATTGATGCAGCAAAACATGTGAGCTGCTGCCCCTTTGTCTCACCACCACGGTTGGTGGTTCTCCGGCGGTGCTGCCGCCGCTTGTGGTGGTTCTCCGGAAAATCGCCGAAATTCGGAATTATACTCTTCTTTCTCCGGAATCTTTGTGTGTTCCACTCCCGAAGCTTTGACTCATATGATCTTGATGTCCAAGAGTCACGGTTGACTTCTCGTCCTTTTCTCGGAAGTGGTTCAAATGCGCCAAAATGCACCATATTGAGCCGAATTACATCAACTCACCTAATTAACCTAGAAACATGAAAACACACATTAAACACAACAAAAGGCCTTCGGAGAAGCTTAATTCTCATGATTAGGAATACAATTTGCACGACAAATATGTGTAAATCACACCCCCACACTTGAATCTTGCTTGTCCTCAAGCAACACAAGACAATACAATGAAGGAAACACAATACAACACAAGAAAGGGAAACACAATAGCTTTTCCAACCATAGCCCTCAACGAGATCGCTAAGTTATAAGCAAGAGTCAATAGATCATATGCCAAGACTTCACAAATTTGCTAAGTGTTTAACAAGCGCATTTCAATCATGCTCGGGTGAAATGTGTGGAAACCAAGTGTACAATTAATCTCATGCAATCAAATAGGCACATCTAAACAACATTAACCACTACACTCACAAAGATCACTAGATATTTCCGCTCAAGTGTTTAGGGTTAAAGTGTTTACTCTCATAACAATTGCACAAGTAATGTTCCCATATGCTTGCTCATTAACCAACTCTCCACAATTAATCCACAAATCATTAGATCATAAGGGCTTTCAATGGTGTAATGGGGCCAAAGGGTGATGGGTAAATGGGATGCATAGAATGAAAATATGAGTGGTGCTAAGTGTTTACAAGACGAATCAACGACTTTGAAACTCAAACTTATGCTTCAACCAAAACACTTCCTTATTCTCCTCCAACCTTTTATTCAAACTAAACATTTTTTTTTTTTTAACTTTCTTTTTCTCCTTTTCTATTTTTCTTTTCTTGAGGAACTTTCTTCCTTCTTTTTGTTTTTTGATTTTCTTTCTTTCTTTCTTTCTTTGAACAAATAAATACAACAAAATAAAGAACTCCCCCACACTTGCCTTTTGGTATACTACCATAAAACTTCCAAGCATAAAGGATAAGAGGTCACTATCATCGTCTTGCAAACACAACGAAACAAGGGTGGACTAGTGTTTAAGTTAAAAACAAGGATTAGGGTGATGTGGGTTAACAAAGAAAAAAAAAAACTAATGAGTGATCGGCTCAAAAGGGTTAGTCCTAATGGATTAGTGTTTAAGGGATTAGAGGTTAATTTGGCCATGGTGCTCAACTAATGCCTTAGTCATTTCTAATTCATCACAAATTAACATATAGTTTCAAGAGGTCTTTGAGCAAGTTCTAGGTTCAAAACTCATGAATTGTGCACACATGAAGAACAAGTAAATGTATGAAAGATGCATACATGTGAATTTTCAATAGGCTCAAATCCTCACAATTGGGTATGCATGTCAATGTGTTGCTCAAATGTGCTTCTCGGATTGCAATCAATTAATCAACAAAGGTGATGTGGACATGGAATTTCGAGCAATCTCAAATTATGCATATTAAACTCAAAGCAAATCACACAAAACCTTAACATATAATGAACATCCTCATGAATATAACAAAGTAAGCTCAATTCATCATTGGAGTTGGAAAACATTGACACAACATGCAAACAACACAAAACAGAAAAGAAAACACAAAGTTTCAGAAATATTATCTTCTGCCCAAATCGAAAACAATGAAAATTTTCGAAAATTTTGAAACTTTATGATGGGTTTTAACCCAATTCTCACCCCCACACTTAAACTTAACATTGTCCCCAATGTGATAAGTGAATTTAACAATTTACGTTGGGTGATGGACACAACAATTAACAATACAACAACAAAGAATACACACAATAACAATTTAACAAAATGTGAGTGAAGTGAAATGAAAACTCCCCTTTGTAGAATTCCCAATGCTTGCCGGAATCACCAACAAGACACCAACCTCAAGGCATAAAGCCTTGACTTCCTTACGTATGCTCCATGTATGCTCAATGGTGAAGAAAGTGAATTCGAAGTTGCTTGCTATGGATCACTTGAATTGAGTGCGCTCAGTAAATCAGCAATGACCCCTCCCCATTGAAATGGGAATAACTCCACGAGTAGGAACTAACATGAGGTGATTCCAGTGGCATTGGAAAATAGACTCAAAATTCTTCAATATAGCCACTGGACTCGCCCACCTTTCCCCTCAGAAGACAGAGAAACAGCTAGTCAAAGTGAAGGCTGGGGTTATCAATTCCAGCCTGAGTACCACTGCTTGTAAATTTCATAACTCAAGATCCAACGGTTTGAACAACCTGAAATTGAAGTGGGAGACAGTAGACACACAGAGGAACAACTTTCATGAACGGATCAGCTCATTCTAACGGCTACGATGAGAGAAAAATGGTACGGAAGTGGTCTGACCTGCCCAGGAAGTTCCTGAAATTTAGCAACACAAAATGAATTAAATTCACCAAAAACAAACTCCCAGGTGTCCGGACGGATATGGCCGTCCGGACGGATTGCACGGGAATTGACTACCAGACTATATGAGGTCCGGACGGCGTGGTGGAGTCCGGACTGAATGGTTAGACAGAGACGGTTTGAAAAAATGCCACACTAAAGAACTCAACTGACCAGCAGCTAAACAACTCTTTATTTACCCGACCAAAACTTAATAAAATGACACGAAATTTTAACCACATATACTAGACACACAAATAAACAAGCACACAAATTTTTAGAATTTTCTGGGTTGATTTACTATTTTAACAAAATTCGGGAAAACACAGGACAGTAGCTAGAAAAACAGAAAACAAAGAGCACTTCCCTAGGGAAGGACCCTAGCTTTATTTGAAACAACAAATGAAGAAACAAACACACAAAAACAGCAGAAACAAAGAATAGTGCAAGAAACCGAGCTACCAATTACCAAGGGATCAAAGTTAAACCTCAATCCCCGGCAACGGCGCCATTTGACGAGACGATAATTTCGCGTTGAAAACATGTCTACGTATCGTCAAAGATAGGGGATGGTATAGATTAAGGACCGGGGGTTGTCGTACCCAAGGGATTGGAAGGCCCAAAATCCACTCGGTAATCATGTGGTAACCAAGTTTCTAGCACTAAAATGATGAGACAAGAGATGGATGGATGCAAAGTGTAGTGGATATACAAATGAGTGTAGTGTTCATATTTTTGGTGTTTTGTAAATAAGTGAACAATGAAAGTGAAATGCAAGTGGTAAACTAACTAAACAAGAGTGATTGAGCTAGCAAACTTAATGCACTCTAAATGCAAGAGGGGGAACATGGAAAGATATAGGAATGGTAGAATGATTGAGTTTTCATATCTAATGAATCAACAACCCTAATGAAAATGCACAACGATTGATTAAGAACCAAAATCCGTATCTTAGTCTTATTAGGGATCTAAGACCAAGTCTCAAAATGTATCTCTCTTGTCAAGTATGATTCAAGAGTGACTCTCAATCAACTAGCTTAAGCCATTGTCCGGTCCTTAAGTTCATTAAATGAGGCGTAAAGTTCTTAGACTTAGGAATTCAAACAAGCTAAGCCAAAGTTTAACTCATCATGCTCAATGTCAAATGTCTAGAGTGAGCAAAGTAATCAATCTCACAAACTCAAACAAAGATAGATTAAACACATGCTCATTAATTGATTAGATTCCTAAGCAAGCATCTAACACATGTTGTAATAGGCAATGAACATATTCAACCATCAATCAACATGAATAAACATCAAAGTTATACAAATCATCATCAATGAACTAGGGCATGCAACCCTAGTCCCCAACATAAGAATTTATACACACATGCTTGAATCAAACATAAGTAAAGATAGGTTAAGAGATTCTCATGAAGACATCCAGCAGGGCCTTGCTGCCCCCAAGAGTTGCTAGCTGCTCCATGCATCACCCTCTTCTTCTCCTTACTCCTTCTTGCTCCAAATTACAAGGTTCATGCAGACCCTTGCTGTTCTTGATGATTCCAGAGCATGTAAGTGCACAAACGATGGTGAAAGCTGGTCCGTAAGGTAAATGGGGGCCTTAGGAACAACTTTCGTGAAGGATGAAAGTCCAAAAAATGGACAGAACTATGAGAAAACTGGCGATTACAGTAGGTGGACGGGTGGTGTCCGTCCGGACATCCTAGGATGTCCGGACGGATAGGACGTATTCTAGAGTGTTTGAGAGCTCTTGGCTCAGCTGAATGGGTTGTGACTTTCTGAATTGATTGATTCCTTCATTCCCCCCTTTTGATCTGAATATATGTATATAGTAAGGAATATGGCAGTTGTGATCTGAAGTGGTATGGGAGATGATAAAACAAATGAAAAGCAAAAGGAACATGATGGGAGAAATGGAATGATGATGTGGATGGAAGTGAGTGGGGAATATGGCAGATTTTGGCATGTGAGGGGATGGATTTCTGACTTGGCCAAATGGAATTGATGCAGCAAAACATGTGAGCTGCTGCCCCTTTGTCTCACCACCACGGTTGGTGGTTCTCCGGCGGTGCTGCCGCCGCTTGTGGTGGTTCTCCGGAAAATCGCCGAAATTCGGAATTATACTCTTCTTTCTCCGGAATCTTTGTGTGTTCCACTCCCGAAGCTTTGACTCATATGATCTTGATGTCCAAGAGTCACGGTTGACTTCTCGTCCTTTTCTCGGAAGTGGTTCAAATGCGCCAAAATGCACCATATTGAGCCGAATTACATCAACTCACCTAATTAACCTAGAAACATGAAAACACACATTAAACACAACAAAAGGCCTTCGGAGAAGCTTAATTCTCATGATTAGGAATACAATTTGCACGACAAATATGTGTAAATCAATCTACTCCGAGGGTCAAGGTCAAAGTCAATGACGAACTCAACCTTGTGACTTACCACAAGAGGATCCAAAATCAGCAAGGACTACGCTACATATTATGAGATCACCTATTGATTATTTATTCCTTTTGTTCGAATGTGCTTTTACCCCCTTGTCCTTTATTTACTCCATCTAGCCATTAGATCTTTCCCTAGTTGATCCTAGCTCTCCATTCCTTCCCTCTTTCTCTTATATAAACCTAGTTCTTTCCCATTTAGGTTATCTTTTGGCAACCACTTTTATCCATCACTCTCCACCTTCCCTTTCTTTCTCTCCACTTTTTCCTTTTGTTTTTTCCTCTGCCTACCAGTTGACCGGTCGACATAGACCCTTCGACCGGTCGAACAGCGACGGTTCACCACATTTCACCACCTTCCTCACTTCCTTTCCTCTTTCACCCTTCATCAAACTTGCTCCACACGACGTCCACTACGACATCCACTCATTGGCTACTGGGGATCCTCACCAAACATCAAGTACATCATCAAAGAGCCAAGGAGAAGAAGGAGAAACCATCTCTTGAGCATTCCTCAACCTTTCTCTCTCTTCTACTTATGTCTAGAGCTTTTAATTGTAAATTGATGATGTATATGTTGATGATTAGTGAGTAGTAACCTTGTTGGAGACTAAGGTTGTGTGTCCTACTCCAATGTGACTTTGTGATGCTTTTGATGATGAATAAATGACTTTGTATTTCATGAATATGTGTATTGTCTATTCTAATATGTGTTGGATGTGTATTTGAGGAATTAGCCATTCTTTGGTAAGCATTTGATCCATCTTGTATGAGTATGTATGGTTTGGCCACTTTACTCTTCTCTAGGCAATGAGCAATATGTATGATGAGCATGTTTGACTCTTGAATGATCCTTAATTCATGTTCTTTACGCCTCCTTTCTTTCTCCCCCTTCGCGGAGAGTTCTTTTGACCCTAATAAGGCACTAGAATACCTTAGAAAGAATCCATTTCATATCGATAATATCGGTGGAGTGGATGATTGTTCATGAGTTTTCTTGTTTGAGTTCCTATATTTCGGTGCGTTATGCCTCTTAAGCACTTTAGGAGATTTGATATTAGGTAACATAGAGAAATCCCCTATGATACCTAGAGAGTTTGAATGACCCATAATATGCATGGCATTTAAATACTATTGGAAACCCGGTCCTAGAACCATAACATGGCTAGGATACAGAACTGGATTCATTATTGGTTCAGGCACATTTATCATTGGCAAGTCACTTGTTGCATTAGATTTGGGGTTGACCCGAAACCCCAACATTTTTCATACATTGTACACACTTGCATTCATTTACTTGTTTTCATTTCCTTGCATTCATTTACTTGTTTGTTTGTCCTTATATTCCATCATTACTTTGCTAAACGAAGACTACACCACACTTCACACATTGTCACATACACGTATTCACCCACTCTTTCCATCTCATCATCCCATCATTGCTAGAGCACCCTAGATCACACACTACCTAGGAGTTAGGGGGCCATCGATCCCTGTGGACACGACACTCCCGGTTCTTAATTTTCATACACCACTCTTTTGCATTCGTCAGTACTCGGTTTAACGCTCACTACAACTTTAAAGAAAAAAGTTTATCCAAATTCTAAACGAAACGAAAAGCCAACCCGAGGACCTCCTAAAGTAAAAACTTTCGACAATTCGTTGTGAATCAACAAAGCAAATGGGTAAGTTTTGGACTGGGATGTCACATGCTACTATGCCCTCATCTCTCAAAATCCCTTTTCCTAATCTTGATTCCCTTATTCACATTTCACAGTACCACCAAAAATCCACAACCTACCAAAACACCTGCTACTTTTGGTGACTGTCCTCTTGAGATTACTATACATGGTAGTTTAGTTGGTGAGGTTTTGGGTGGTATGCAGGTTACTTCTGTAAATGGTCATGTTTGTTCAGGCCTTGCCTCTGACAATTCTAAGGAGTGCTCTACTTTTACTGTATGTGACTCAAATATGGACAACACAGATGACACAATATAGTTGTGAAAGGAGACCATCGAAGGAAGAGGATGTGGTTGTGTCCTAATTTTGGGTTTTTCACCCTCCCTCTCTCTTTATTTTCAATGGAAAATATTCTCTTTTGGAATGCTAGAGGTGCTGGAGGAGATAAGTTAAGATATGTTATTTGTGATCTGGTGAAGATGAACAATTTTAATATTTTAATTATTTGTGAGCCTATGGTGCTGTTTAGTCCTCACAAGGAGAATTTGATCAAGTTGGCTTTTGACAAGTATGAGGTGGTGGTCATTCATAGTTGTTAACTGCTATTTATGCTAGCCCTTGCAATCAAGTTAGACAGTCTATCGAGTTATCTTGATACTATCCCTACTCTGCATAGTCTTCTTTGGTTTCTTACAGGTGATTTCAATGAGCTCTTGTTTTGTGCTGATAAAAATAGGGGCCCCATGGTTGGCAGATTTGGCGGTCTGAAGAAGTGAGTTGAAAGGTCTGCTATGATTGATATGGGATACCAGGGAGGTGACTGTACTTGGTCCAATAACGCAGTTAAAGAGAGATTGGATAGATGTTTCTACCACAGTGACTGGAGGTTGCTTAATTTTCCCTGAAGCTAAAGTAATTCACTTGTCTCGAATGTCTTCTGATCATTGCCCTTTACTTATCAAGTTAGTCCCAATGGTCAATGGTGATGCACCAAAGAATACACCCTCCCTTTTGATTCCAAGCCATGTGGATGCAACAGGATAACTATCTTAATTTTGTCTCAAATCATTGGAATAATTCAAGTGGTGATTTCATGCATGATTTTCCCGGGGCTTATAGAACGTCTCTCAAATTTATATTGCCATAATGCTTATACAAATTTTCCCAAACGAATTATTCCCCTTTGAATGCCATAATGCATGGTTTAGAGATGTCGGGACAACTCAAATTACAATGACGCATTCAATGAGCCAATACTAAGCCTGGATTATTATTCTTCTAAACCTGGATTGAACTTCCATTTAGATTCATCCCTATCTATCATCACGTACAGTAAGAAATGGCTTAAATGTCATCAGAACTGCAATTCCCTCCACCAGATTCAAGATAAAGAAAACCATGTGGATACCTGCAATCGAAAATGAAGCAGTAAATTTTCTTTTACTAGTCTGGTGTGAAACAGTACATACATTATCGAGTGAGTTTGAGAAACAAGGTACAATATAAAACGCAAAATGAGAAAATGCAAAACAAGGTACATTTATTTGCTAGTCTAGTAATAAATGACCTCTGTGATTTCACCTGCATCATCTGATCCACCTCTAGGTTATTCTCAGTTTCTCACTCAAGTGATTAACCTCTAATCTCTTTCTTTGTTTGTCAATAATCATCCATTACTCCCTCAAGGTACCAACGTAGTTATTTTCTAGAGTTTCTTAGCTCTTAAAGATTGTAGGGTTCTGTAGGAGATCCCAAGTAGTAATTATTATCTCCATTCTACAATAATACAAAAATAAAATAAAGAAATCTTTTGGTACGAGTGCAAGCTTGTGAATACTTTGGAGTTGGGGTAAATGCATGTGAGTTTCATTGGTTCGATCTATTTTATCTCCTCATTATGTCAAATTAACTCAGCCTTATAATACTAACATGCAGTATGTAAGAGTATCCAGAGTTCCAGACACATTATGTTCAAGTACTTTAATAGCAAACATATCATTCTCTAAGTCAATAGATGAAAATCCAACAGTTAACTGGAAACATATCATAGACTGGTATTCCGCTGGATTTCACCTAACAGCCTAGAACCTGCTGGTATGAGTGTAGCTATCAGAACTGCATGATGATAAGTTAGTTGAGTATATACCAGGTAGGATGGCAGCATGTAGGCGTTTTTGTGCCCAAGAAAACCTGTCGAGACGAAATCATAATTAACAAAAAGAAAATAAAACATTTGAAATACCATGAAGTCATATAATAGACACAACACGATTTTAAGTGCAAGACAATGTAAGATGTATGTGGTTTATGAATCTATAGAACATGAATGTGTATGTAGTGCTTATAAGTTAAAAGGTAACGTTGTGTAGTATCGTGATGCTTGTAAAGTTTCATAAACACATTAGCTGATTTCTTTGTGTCACAATACTAGTAATTTCAAAAATATTAAGGAAACGAACAAGACATAATGTAAGTAACTATATGTAGAGGATTAGCATCTGCATAGAGTTTGCAACAAAACCAACTATCTGTTTCGTATAACAATCATAAATTAAGAGACAGTATAATTGAATCACTACAGCTCCCAGTAGTTGGCATCATTATTAACCAAATTATGGAGTCAAACATCATTATTAACCAAAGCTAAAACTTACACTGCACCACCACCAGCTGGACCAACTGCCTTGAACAGAGACATTCCGGTCATAGCAATTCCATTAGCAGCACCTCTTTGATCTTGGTCCTGTTTTTCAATTACAGTCAAGTTAAGACACGTTCTTTCGTTGAATTAAAGAAGAAAAGAAAAGGAAAAAAAATTGGGGGGGGGGGGGGGGGGGGGGGTGTTCGAGTGGTGTGTAAAACTAATTAATTCAACAATAAAATTACCACAGCTCTGTTTTGGAGAATGAACAGGCCAGTGACAATTGTGATCTAGTTCCAAAGAAAACTTTAGAAGTCAGAAGAATGGTCATACACAAAATATGATAATAGTAAATAAAAGACAAACACATTAAAAAAATAAGGAAAAAAGAAAATGTATGCCTTTAATCTTTTATAGACTCTCAGAAAAGCTAATGCAAAAGAATATGTTATCAAATGCAGCTTCTCCACCAGAGGCTTCTAGCCATACAGTACAGTACACTGGGAAAAAAGACACTTTAATATAACAAAAACAATAGTCAGGACACATCAGCTTCTTATTCTTTCATTAGAAAGACACTTTAATTTCGCTAAAAAAAAAAAGAAAGACACTTTAATATAACAAAAACTAGTACAAACTGTGGACAAGTAGTCCACACATATCAGCTTCTAGGATGCATCAGTAAAGTCTGTACATTCAGTGGGTTAGCTGAAACAGATATCCAAAGTCATATATGTACTTACAGATATGACATTTTTCAGCAGAGATGCAAAATTTAACAGCACGGAGAGGGAGAACCCCGTCAACAATGCTATAAAGGGGTAGCTTGACAAAAGAGGTATAGTCAAAACCTGCATACAGAATCACATTGAAAAAAATCATAAAGATGAAGAAGGTACAACAAATGCACAGTAGACAAGAGCTAAAGATTACCCCTCCAATGCGAGCGATTATTATAGGACCAAGCATCTTATCCACATACGGGTACAGAGCAGTTTGGAAGAGAAACATACCAAAACCTACAAGTTGATTAAGTTGTCAACGATTATTCTGACCATGTAGTATGTTGTAAATTGAATAATCAATCACAGTAAATAGTACAGATGGAAACAAACACTTATAATTCACATAAACCATAACTGTAATTCATTCAAGGTAACTAAATTATTGTATATCAGGCTTATAACCATATAAGGTGATAGCTACAACTTCTTACCGTCCTAAGAAAAATCATAAGCTCACATATATTAATGTAACAAGCTCAGACAGAATTTAGGCTTGTCCAATTAGAATTCAAAAAGAAAAAAGTTCCAATCTTCAGCAGTTAATATTTCGCTCAGCGTAGATCAATTTCATCCCTCACATCATCTGCTACACAACTCAGTTTTTCTTGTAGGAAATAAGAACTAGTAGAAAGAAATGGTAATCAAAACCAACCGACTTCCAAGCAGTAACATTAGTTACTATAATCAACAAAACAATAACGCCCAATCAAGATAAATTACACTACCAGGGATCCTTAAAACGTCTACAGAAGAAGCCTTGGCAAGGGGAGGTATATGATTCTAAAAGAAGCTTCGGCCTCCCGCTTTTCGGAAAAAAGTCCTTTACTTCTTTTCAACCAAATAATTCATAGAGGTGTCAAATATGCACATTGGCACACATAGTAGCCTTCTTTTTTACCCCAACTCCAAGATCTTGAACCAACAAAGAGCAACAGTTTCTTAGGCAAGTCCACTCTAGTCCAAACACATGGAGTCCAAAAACCAGCAACAATCTCCTCCATTCCATGAATACAATGTTAACATCCTGTAAGGGACAGTAACCATCTGCTACTCAACATAATTGCACATTTGCGACTGCTTTCAATATCTTCCATTCCTCTTGTGACGACCCGGACCAAACTTCCTTTTTACTAGTTAATTTCACGGCGAATTTTTGGAAGTTTAGTTTTCGAACCGCGAAAGTTACTTTTAGGGGCCCTCGAGATGACTTTTCGCTCGGTTAGGAATTTGATTGAACTTCCTTCACGGAAGTTGTAGAGTTGGTTAAACTGAGTTCGTGGACATAAAGTACAAACAAATTGGAGTTTGTATGAAGAAGTTACGGTCCGCAAAAGTCAGGTTACTATTTTTTGAAGTTTTTATTTAGGAAACTTCCGGATTGCGAGTTTCCATTTCTGGATTTTTTTTTCTCTCTCGTCTCCCTCGCGCTCTCTTTCTCTCTCCCCGACCTCCCTGCAGCAGCCAAATTTGCCGGCCGTTTTCTCCCTCCTCCGGCAACCTCAGGCCATGAAACTTGGCTCATTTTCTTCATCTCTTCATCCTCTTCAATCCTATACCAACTTCTTTCATCTAATCTTAGTGCAGGGGGAGAAATCAAAGCGAGAATATCACCCAAAAAAGGTGAAAACTGCCGAAACTTTTCATCATTTTCGGCGCCGATTCCGGCCGATTAGACTTAATTCATGTACTGGGCTTTGAAGACCTCATCCATACGAACCTATTTCAACTGGTCTCACCTCAATCGGACTTCGGACAGAGGAGAATTTTGGATTTGAAAATCCGGCCACCGGAGTTTTCGAGGCAAATTCCGACCAACCCAGACTGAATTGATCTTCAAGGTAGTTACAAAACTTGATCCTCATGTTGAGATGTACACGCTGGTAAAATTTCAGGTCAATCGGAGAAGTTTGACTGGCGAGTGGCGGCGCGTACGACCTTCTTTGGTGGGGCATTTTTGCCCGTTGGCTTGTACTCGTTACGAGCGTGATGATATATGATTTGTAGCGAGTTTTGGAAGTTTGGAATTTGAGTAATATTAATTTAGTTTCGACTCATTCGATATTTCGAACTACGATTATCCAACCTGTGGATTGTTGCCGAATTTAATTAGATAATTAGATTTGTCGATAAGTGTTTTAATTGAGAAGTGAGAGCTTTAGAATTCGTCGACATGATTGAAGATATGGGGATTTCCGATGGAAATACTAATCAAGTTAATTCGTTTAATTTCTGAGTATTTGTCTCGACCGATTAGATATTTATTAATTCTTGTTGCCCAAGAGAACGTCGAAGAGGATCGATCTTGACACGCATCAAATTTAGCCGGTTATCTGTGAGTGGACTTTTATTTAAAAATTATTATGCATGCAAATTTTATTTCAAGAAAAATTTATTTCTTTCATTAGTTCTAAATATGATTATATATTGGATTGGCATAATTGCCAAAATACGCCCTAAACTTGGTCATAATCGTCAATTTACACCCTGAACTTATAATTGCGTAAATTTACCCCCTGAACTTGGTAAAAATTGTCAATTTGCACCCTATACGTCAATTTCAACTTTTTCCATCTAATTTTGTGACATGTGACCTTCACGTCAATTTCAATTTTGGTCATTTTATGATATATTTTTTTTATTGTAGAAAAACAAAAATATACATAAAAATTACATTAAAAATAATTAAGAATTCAACTTTTTAATGTTATTTTTAATGTAATTGACGCAATTACAAGTTCAGGGTGTAAATTGACAGTTATGGCCAAGTTTATGGGGCATTTTGGCTATTATGCCTATTGGATTTTATAAGCTATGCTTTCCAAGCATGATTTTTTACTGTCGGTTTCAATTTTAGCATTGAAGATTTCTATATAAGTGAAGTATTAATGTTTGTAATAAATCGCTTGAGGCTTGCTATGGGTTACTTGTTGAGGACTTTGAAATGGTGACGCATATAATTGGTGCCTCCAGGCACCGTACGACCTGTTATGGCAGGCGTGCGGCTTAGCCTTGATCTTTCGTTTCCTGAGTCAACGTGCACGTGTCTGTATAGGGGACCTGGTTAGTTTACCGATATGTGGATGTCTGGAGGTTGGTGCCTTTGATGACGTACACCCTGATCAAGTGTACGGCCTTCGGGGACCTGATCAGGTGTATGGCCTTCGGGGACCTGATCGATAGCACTAACATGTGGATGTTTGGGGTTGGTGCCTTCAGACACCGTACGACCTGTTGGGGCAGACGTGCGGCCTCGCATTGATGATCTGTTTCCAGTTAACGTTTGAGTATGGTATTGTCTTGTCTAGAAGTTGGTGCTTACCAGGCACTGTACGATGTGGGGGTTGGTGCCTTCCTGCGTACGGACTCACTTCTAATTTACAGTTTGAGTATCTTTCTGAGATTGTTTTTAAGTAATCTTCTCCCCTGTCTCGGATTGTGATTCTTAGTATTGGATTTCGTTCAGCACGAGTTGATATTACCTTTCAGTATGATTTTGGATTGACCAAAGAAGTCTTATGATGAAATTGTGTGCCCAGTGTTATTGGTATTCTTTGGGCTCAAGTATTACTTGTTGGTGATGCTTGCGATTAGTGGATGGCAGACTCAAAAGTGTCAGTATGGACACTGACTTAGGGAGTTAGATGTTATCGGTGGTGCCAGCTGGGTTACTAAGGGACAGACTGTCTTCTGCTTGTTGGGGGGGAGTTGATTATTGTTGACATTTCAGTAGCAACATTTCGTTTTGGGGCGCTCATGTATTGGTTGTTTAAGAGAAAGTTCGTACAATGAGATTTTGCGTTGGTTACAGGAATTGGATCAGGTGACACTATGAGGAACATGTACCCCTTATCTCGCACTTTTGTTTTCGGATCATTTTCATGGGTTATTTGTTTTTCAAGATATTTTACTCAGTCGAGTTGCATGCTTTGTTTTATAGAAATAAAAGAATTGGGAAAGCGTCAAAGATATTTTTTAAATGGTATTATTATCTCCTTGTCCACTCACTTTAATGTTTTTCGGAATGTTTTTCCCTGGGCCCTTCGGTTTTACGTTGCCCAGTTTGTAGATTTGTTGATGTCGAGCTACACTACAGCGTCAAGGCATAGTGTTTTCACAGCTTGCTTCCTCGGTTTGTTAGTACGATTTTCGTCGGTCCTACTTTTATGTTATTTTCTTTCCAGTTGTATATTTAGATGCTCTGATTTATCAAACTCCATGTTTTTAAATTGTATTCGGAAGTTTCTGTTGGTTGGGTTAGCGACCCTTGTTATTGTTTTTAGGTTATGGAGGATTGTATTAATGTGGTGAGCAAGTAGACTCAGTAGTTTAGTGGAAAATGATTATTAGAAGTGTTAAAATGGTTTTTCGCAGGTTTTGGGTAGTCCATTTTTAGGGGAGGTTATGCGAAATTTTCAGTATGATCTCTTCTAAAGTAGGCCTCACAGAGCCACCTCGGATTCCAGGGTGGAATCTGGGGCGGGTCCTGTCACCTCTAATGGACACTAATCACCCAGCCTAAAGATCAAATACTCTTTTAACCTGGAGACTAGATTACTGATCCCATCACCGATTCAACCCTATTGGTTTATACTAGCCCATTAAAACAGAATAACTTTATGCATATGGTACATGAGTCCGAGCTCCTCTATATCCCAGTAAGCCAACCTGAATTCTGAAAGCACACATTAGGTTGCCTTTGAAATTGTTGAGGTTAAAGCCCCTAAAGTTGGACCCTGATGCAATCCTTAATTCTTTTAGTTGTTTCTAGCTAGGGTCCCCCAATATCTAAACCAGAATAAATTATCCTCCCATTTTCGATTCTCACAGATTTGATACATATTCTTCTGGTTTGGCATGTACTTTAACTTAAAATAATCTTACATTATTTACATCCAATTGAGTTCAATCAGAATCAATTCAGGGGTTTGAGTCCTTCAGAACTAATGAACTGAATGAATTTCAGTTGAATATATATCCATGTAAGTGATTGAAAGTTGTATCATGTGCCCTATTTTATTTCTGAAATCCCTGAAAGACTTGACATGCTTGCTTTATATAAAAATGTGTCCTACAAATATCAAATGATAAAAAGATATCAATTGAATGCTTAAATTATATGCTAAATGTTTCCTGGTTAATACAAAAACCCTTTATCTTTATATAACTCCTATAAAATCAGAAACGATAATATGAGATTAAATGAAAAGGGCGATGATGTCATATGATCCCATTGAAGCAATGCTTGATGTGGATCAACTGATAACCATATGGAAATATCAAATATTACCTGAGATTATAAGAACTACACCAACATCCTTAGTTGAATAGCTCAAACCCCCTAACTTTCGAGGACTCTCAGCCCATAATGAGAACATCTAATTTTTTTTCGAAAGAAAAAAAAATGTCACTTATTAGCCATACTTGGATGGTTAGAGATGAATGGTTGAAGAAAAAATGAATACACAAGTGAATTATAAGTAATGATCAAAATTCTTTTGCATGAAAAGCTAAACTTAGCCACGTGGAAATGCTAAGAAGAAGAAGAGCCCCATAAAGTTAAACCAAATTCAACAATCATCAGAATATAAGCATTTTGTATGCTGATTTGAACTTCTTGTCACCAGTAAGTTGTGTTTTGTTTTTTCTTTGCAGTTAGGTGTTCCACACAGGTACTAACCATCTTACGTAGTCTGCCGCCAAAGTCCAAACTATCATAGATACAAATGTAACAACTCCACCATATATTTTGATATAATGCAGCAATTAGAAATCATGCCTCAGTGTGAAAAGAGAATCTTACACATAGTATGCATTCACATTTTAAATACAATCAAACTAAACTGCTGTTTAAGTATTAAAGAATTCTCATCTTTCGAAAACAAATGAAATGGCAAGAAACAATTTGAAGAAAAGAGACCGAATGAAAAGAAAATAAATACAGAAAAAAATCAATCATTTCCTAACATAAAAAGGAATGAAATTTACCTCTGTATAAGCCATGTCATGAAGTGAGAAAAAACAATAAACAATAATTGATGACATTAACGGCCAATTCTTTAAGAGGCTTTCTTTAGGTTTTTGTTCTTCAGCTTTTTGTTTCATTTCATTTGCATTTGACCCACAGGATGCAGTTTCCAATGCTTCAAGGGAATCATCATGTAATCTAGCATTTTGATTGTGCTTGTGTAAAGTTTCCTACAACCATCAAGAAATAAGTAGTTAGTACTTGTAGTGCATCTAGTATTGTAAAAGTAACTTTTTCCATATAAATGAAGCTCCCTAAAACTTAATCAAACACCTAGACTAATTATAAATGAAGCTCCCAATTCATAAATGAAAAGAAAACAGTAATACTTTAAAAAAATTTAAACTTCATACATAAAAATCATAATTTACAGGGTAGGCTGTGGTACGGTGATGTATGCCGTACCTCCATTTACAATTATTTTGAACTAAAAATTACATGTAATTGAACCAAAATTACTAAATTGACAACAAAGTTACCACATTCGTTTTACACTATTTACATATAATTGAACTAAAATTACAACTTTGACAACAAATTGTTTATAAACTTGTAATAAGGTCGTAGATTGAGTAATTACCTCTAATAGAACAAATATTACACAAAAAAAGATTCTCGTTACGACAATGACAACACATTTTGTTGTTATATCTGTAAGTGGAGGTATAACATGTTGGAAAGTGAAAGATCCCACATCAGAAAAGTGACAAAAGAAAATATAACTTATAAGTGGGTGGGCTACTCCTAATTATACCGAGGCCTTTTGAGATAAAACCCAACACCTAATAGGTGGTTAAGTTGGGACAATATCGGTGCAATAGTGGGCCACATGTCACGCTTGTCGCTGTTTAACATGGTATCAGAGCGGGTTTCCTTTCCAATCACGTCCTGAGTCCGAATTATTGGGCTCGAACTGAATAACTGGGCCTTCGAAAAGATGCATTGGCTTCAGTGAACGAATTGTGAATTATGGCTAGGCTCTCGAAAAAATGCGTTAGTCCGTGTCTATGAATTGCATGTGCAGACCTAGAATTAGGTTGCACGTGAGGGGGCGTGTTGGAAAGTGAAAGATCTCACATCAGAAAAGTGACAAAAGAAAATATAACTTATAAGTGGGTGGGCTACTCTTAATTATACCGAGACCTTTTGAGATAAAACCCAACACCTAATAGGTGGTTAAGTTGAGACAATATCGGTGCAATAGTGGGCCACATGTCACGCTTGTCGCTGTTTAACATAACATACATCTCAGTATTGTAGAACTTTCCCATAATTTACATATTGAAAAATAAATTGAAAGATCATGACTCATGAGAAGTTAGAAAAAATGGCTTTATAAGCACGCTATGTCTGTCATATAGGTGCATTTAACATTTTAACATTAGAGCATCGTTAAAGAAATAGATAACAGATACGTACCGGAAGCCAGAAGCATGTAATGGATACTCCAAGTGCAAAGACCGATATACAAAGGCAAGGCAAGAAATATGGAAACCTGCATCACAGTTTCACATGTTGGAATATCATGGTCGAACAGTCAAACAAAACAGAAATGCAAAAATTTGACTGTCTCACTTCACTGAGTAAAAGAGTTTGAAACTCACTTACCTCCCAAATATAGAGTCTGTGGAAAATATACTGGGATATTTCTCTGCTGGCTGAATTAAAAAGTTGTTTAGGAACACTTGATTGATAATCAAGAAAACAGAGAGAGAGAGAGAGAGAGAGAGAAATCAAATACTAAAAAAATAGAGCATACATACATCTCTTCTTTGGTGTATCATATTAAGAGAACTTGATTGTTACAAGACCCAACATGAGAGAAAAAAAAGAAGTTATTATTTTCTCCTTTTAACACTCTTTCAAAACCTGACCATCTTGAAGTGTAGGCATACATATATCTAGTTCTTGGGGTTTGACAACCACCACAAAAAGTATTTTTAAGGGCATTTCCTCGCATGAAATTACAAGAAGTAGAATAACCTGGGAAAGGAAACCTCCCAACGCTGGGCCAAGGATCAGTCCAATACACCATGCTGAGCTAACCTGAAAACAAATACTCTCAATTAACTCTGATTACAATTTTAAAACTTGTATAATTAAAAAACAAATGTGACTTACTGTTGACATTCCAAACGCTTGGTGTCCTTCCCGAAAGACTTCACTTGCATATGCCTGGTCATGCAGTTAAATCAAATATGGAAACTAACCCATGCATATAGACCATGGTTGCAGGCTTGCAACCACATCAGCCATAATGGTATATAGTACACTATAATACCTTCATTGGTCCAAACAAACCATTCAAACATCCAAGAAGAAATCTTGTAGTTATGGCCATCCAATAATTTACACTGAGTCCAAAGAGAGTGTTGAAAATAACCCTGAGACAATAAATATGCATATATCAAATGTCTGCCTGAAAACATCCATCCCTATAACTGCAGAAAAATTATAGAGACTCATTTGCAAAATTGCATTTACTAACGTACACTGCAATAATCCCTATTATTATGACAGGTTTTCGACCATAGCGATCGGCCATTATTCCCCAGAAAACTGATGTCAGTGCTCTTCCAAGCATAAACGAAGACCCTTCACAATATATGGAAGTGTGTTAAGAACACTTATTACAGAACTAAAAGGTGAAGATCAAACAAATTTATAACTAAGAAAAATTGATGACAAAATCTCACCTACAAACCCAGCATAGAAGCCAATATCTTCCTGTCTTTTTGCAATATGAAAATCCCTAATCTGCGATGCAAACAATAATCAATCAAGTGTTGTTCTGGAATCATGAGGATATCGAGTATAACTCCATGGGTTTGGTGAAAGCAGAACAAAAGAATTGGTGTTGGCAAGATATGCTGTAATGCTTTACATAAAGTTTTTATAAAACATAAGAAGGAGAAAGCAGAACAACAAGTGAGCATAGAGAAGAAACTTCCATTTTCTTGCAAAACAAAGTTCATCACATTTCTGGAGAAGGAAAGGATTGGTGTTGGGCAAATGTGCTGTAATGCTTTTCCACTGGGCCATTTGGACGGAGAGTAACAGAAGGATTTTTAAGCATGTGCAAGGAAAGGAGCTGGACGTTTTGTGGGAAATGATTCGGTTTTGGTCATTTTGATGGGCCTCAATTTCAGGGCCAATTCTCTTTTGCAATTCATGCAAATTGGAATGCAGATGTTTGCAATTCATTCAAACTAGCTTCACTGTTTTGAAAATTGTTTTATACATGTGTTTGAATCAATTAGCTGGTGTATTCCATGGTAGTTCTTAATTGTCAGTGGATATCTTAACCAGTACAATAAGAACCACCACTGGTGGTCGAGTTGGTAAAGGTCTCTAGGTATGGTATCCCCACTCGAGTTCGAATCCTGCCGACTACGGATTGTTGTTAAATCTTAATTTATTCTGTGGCTGGTCAAGGGGAGGAAGAATTTGACACTTTCCCTGAGTGGATTAGTCCTTGTGCATATGAAGCCTTTAGGATGCCACGATTTCAATTAAAAAAAAACCAGTACAATAAGCAAAGAAATAAAATAAAGAAGCAATAGGAGAGAGAAAAGGGGTTTTACATTCCCTTATTCTTAATAGATTGTCGTTATTCTTTTTAAAAAAATAAGGAGTACAAATTACAAAATATTATTTTTTTATCAAGTAAAATTCATTCAATACTCAGCAATTACAACAACAACTACAGTCTCAACTAGGGGAATTCATTCACAAGACTAAATACAAAGATACTAAAACTTGAAATCCTTGCCAAATGAATATTTGGTGAATATTCACATTTTGTCACTCGCAAGCTAAAAATGCGGAAATAAAAATGGTTTAGGCTAATGTTTTAATTAAAAACGGTTTAGGCTGAAAATGCAGAATGTTTTCATTGTTTTGGAAAACACCCAACGCCAAATAAAAACCCAGGTTATCCTTTTCAACGCTATACCCTATATCTATGCAACTCTCCTCCCTCTCCCTCTCCCTTTCTCTGTCCATGATTTTCTCCAGTCCCTTTCCTCCTCCTACCATTCTTTTTATAAATCTGGACTTTTTGTGAATCAATTGCAAAACAAAGGGACTAAGGCAATATCTCGTCTTTTGTTTAGATTTGATTAAGAGAAATTTGGGACTGGACAAGGGTGCAAGATCTGGTTTGTATATCAGTTTGGTGTTTGGGACTTTGGTATGCTTGCAGTTAGATTAAAGAGAATTGATGGTTTGTATAACTTGAAAATACGCAATCAAATAATTTGATTTATGGTTTTTGGTATGCTTAAGGCTTGCAGTTAGATTAAAAATTGAAGATATGCAATCAAATAATTTGATTTATGGGTTTTGGGGGAATTCTGCTAGATCTTCAATTCGAGCTTCAACAAATAAATTCCGACTTCTGAGAGCTCTTCAAAACAAAAATATTGTTGATCGAAAATTGCATAGTTTCTTTTACTCATCAAATCATCTTATTGAAGATAGTTGTTTATCTTGTTGAGAAAAAGTTATTTAAAAAAAAAAAGACGTGAGAGAAGACCAAAATTTTTAATTCAGATAGATTAAAATTTAATAAATTCACAAATTTATTTTCATTCGTTTCATTTTTTAAAATAGTTTTCGAAATATTGTTTTTAGATTTGAAAAATATAGATTCAATTTCTCGTTTTCATTTTCTAAAACAATTTTTTGAAAATCGTTTTGTAAAACGTTATAGGATGAGCCTAAAGTCTTCAAAAATTTTAAAAATATTCATGGACAAACTTCAAGATGTTAGCCTAGCCTCCAATTCCAATTAGAATTGCGTCAACTTCTATTTAGATAATTATTTTGTAAATATTCACATTTTGTCACTCGAAAGCTGAAAATGCAAAATTAAAAATGATTTGGGCTGACGTTTTAATTAAAAACGGGCACTACAGAATTCTTCAAGATGTTAACCTCCATTTTCAATTAGAATTGCATCAACTTGTATTTGGATGAATATTCACATTTTGTCACTCGGAAGCTGAAAATGCTGAATTCTGAGAAATCAACATCATTTATCCAAATTGTTTCACAAAAGCTAAATAAAAAGAATAAAAAAAATAATGTAAAATTATGAGCATATCATCGATCCACATGGTATGTCATATTTTTTTTGACATGTGTTGTATTACTAGTTATTAAATTGTTAAACATCAATTGATTATTCCTTATGTCACCTAATCTTGATCAATTAAAAAATAAAATAAATTAAACGCCACCCATTGACGAGTCATATTCTAGATTATGTTTAGTAAGACTGTAAGACAGAACTCACAGAAGTGATGCATGATTTGATGTAGTGTTGCTATCAGGATAAGAACAACCTAATAAAGTGTAGTAGGAAGTGCCGTAGTGGCCACTGGTATCCACTCCCAAATTCTAATTTTCTAATAAGGAATACAATATCAGACAAAAAACAAAAACAAAAATAAGGAATACAATAAATAGACCGTCTGCCATAAAATTGAACTGTGTAGACAGAATCGTAATCTGCAAACAGACATCTAATATTTATTTTTTTTCCATTCCATTGTTAGAAATCCAACGAAAGTAACAAGAGTCTAAAATAAGTATACACTCACCATAAAATAAATAAATGGAAATAGAGATGATATTGGCAGCGCTGAAAGATGATCACAACATAAGGAATCAGCAGGATCAGAACGTTTCCAAGACATAGAAAAGTAAGACATCATATGAAACATAAATTCAAAATAATGAAGCAAATTGTGTGGCACATCGTTTAACACACGCGTTGCTAGTTTGTCTAATAATGAAGAAGCTGAACATAATTCAAGTGAGAAATGAAAGAGTAGGTTACCAGCAGAAAGCACGATGACCCATATAGTAACAAGCTTCCGAACAGGTATGCCTCGTTGCAACTCTTTCTGCTCTTCAACCTTACAACCCGGGCAGTTTTCATAGTATACCTGGACCTTCTCTTTCATAGTATACCTTCTTCAACACCCTCTCTTCTTCGACCTTACAACCAGCTGGGCAGTCTTCAGGTATGTCTCTTGGCGAAGCTGACCAGATTTGCTTAATTGATTAATTAATTCATTCATTAGCAAACACTCCTTTATATATATGTGGCAGCAGACAAAACAGAATTGTTTTCGCCAACAAAAAACAGATTTTAGGATTTGTTGTTTGATATGAGGAGCAATGACAAGAAGTGGATACACATTCATTTGTGATTAGTTGGTTTCAAGTTTTCAACGTATGCATCATTGTCTTTTGCCTCCTTGGTCATGCTTTAGCATTGAACTTAAACCAAAGCTATTAATTATAATTATTTTTAGAGATCCAGGACCTTACTTACTGATACTGCTATATCTCAGCTGCAAGTTTTTCCTCCAATTATGATTTCTTAAGCTTTCAGGAATCCCCCACTAAGAAATCAAAGTTTGGAATATAGGTTTATAGCTACGGTGCTTTATGTGGTGGGAAACAAGTAAGGTCGGTCTAGGACACACGTCTATATTTTCCTAAAGTTGTAAAATGAATCACACCCTCTTCCCAACAACTTAACCTCAAAAAGAAAAAAGAAAAGAACTAATTAATTAAGTTTCAAAATTACTGGTGTGTTTGGTATTTGGTTTTCTTTTGTGAATTGAATTAAGATGGTGATGGTCCTGGCGCATGGATATGTACATAGGGCAGTAGCACAACCATGATCATGAATTCATTAGCTATTCTCAATGTTGCTTGCATTTTTTTTTTTTTTAAACAGATACCTATGTATTTAGAAAAAGGATGTGGGATGTGCATTTAGTAAATAGGTTGTGTATTTAAAATTAGGGTAGTTTAGGAAGTTTGAGGTTGTGTATCTAATAAATTGTGTTTCAATAAAGTTAATAGGTGGTGTATTAATAATGAGGTGTGTATCTAGTAATTAGTCATGTGTGAATAAAACATTTTTTTTTCTTCATAAAGGTTTTCCAATCCGACCAAAAAATAAAAGTTTTTAGTTTTCTAAAACTAAATATATAAACTTGAAATTCAACAATAAAACAACAATATACTGATCAAATAAAAGAATAAATATGATTGTAATCTTATTGATCAAGCCTAACACACAATCACACAAAGCAAAAGAGCATACATTTTTTTTTATCAAAGACGACGACCTTTATTCAAAACTCAAAGATTACAAAAAGAAGGAATGCAACTCCTAACCTCAAAATGAGGTGCACCAGTCCAAGACAAAGAACGTCTAAAAATACAAGCAAAGCGAGCACAATCATGAACTAAAACATTAGCTTCATGAAAAACATGTAAAAAGTGAGAGCTAGGAAGCTCTAAAAGTAAAAAGACTATATCATCATACACACGCCCGCCGAACGCCCGCCAAACGACGTATGGGGAACGAGATCTCTAGTATCTAAAACCAATATGGTAGAATCGGTTTCGAAAACAAGCATACATTGATACATATATACTGAAAAATTAAGAAAAACAAAGCATATATGATCATGATAGATATATACAGATAACAGATTAACATATTACAGAAAAAAGAGTAGAGAAAATTACATACTTATGTGTGTGGTTGTGTAATTTAAGAATGATAATTGAAGCAAGCCTTGAAAGCTTCTGCCAGAGACGAAAGATATAGAAAAAACATTGAAACAACTATCAGTATCCCACTGTCCCCCATCAATTAACCAAATTAAACACAATCAAACACAATTAATTCATTATCCTTGTGCTCCCCTAAGTGCGCTCCCCTAGTGCGCTCCAGGAGTGCTCCATTGTTCGTCTTCCGACTCCAAAAGCATTTATATTATGTATATTCTTACGGATGATGATTTATTATACTATATTCCTATTGGGTCAGATTTTTTCCGGGCCCCCAGAAATCATGAGCCTGAGGAAGTCGCCTCAAGGGCTTCGCATCAGGTCCGGGCATGCATCCTACCATAGTATTTTAGGGGATTCGAACCTAGCATCGGATATCCTGGAAATATCGAAAATCCTTAAAAGAAATTTTTAGATGAAAATCGAACTTTCAAGATGGGGCATTTACACTTACTATTATTAGATTAAAATTTGAATTTTCTTCCATAGCTTAGAAATAAAATAAAATAATTTATTATTAGTAGACATAAAAAAGGGTTCTTGACCCATAAGGACAAAATAACTAAACTATTTCCCATTGACTTTGGCCCAAAAACGCGATGCCCATCCGGTCCTTTTAATTGCAACACGGACGAGAAATTACCAAACTATCCATACAGAATAAGATAATTACAGTATGTCACTGCCATTTGATTCCTCTACACCTCTCTCTCTCTCTCTCTCTCTCTCTCTCTCTCTCTCTCATGATGTGCGCCGATTCCGATGCGACTCTCTCATGATGTGCGCCAAATTCGATAAGACCTCAGAGTCGCCCAAGTTCCACCGCTCATACGGCAAGACTGGGAGCTCCAATTCGACGTTGAGGCTGTGGCGGAAGGAGATGGAGAGCAAGCTAAAAGTGTTTTCGAGCGGGGAAGGGACGCCGGCGTCGGTGAGTGGAAGTACCGAGTCTGTTGCGTTCATGGAGGATGATGAACCCAAGGAATGGGAAGCACAAGTGTAGTCTGGTATGCTCATCACTTTTGTTTCTTTGCCCCAAGGAGGAAATGATTTGCGGTGCATTCGATTTGATCAGTTACTTTTATCTCTTGTTTTGTGTTTGATATGTTGGTGGAGGTTCTGGTTTTGGTGGGGTGAATGTGTGATGATGATCGAATATGCTTGTGAATTGTGATGTGGTGGCACTACCATTTGATTCACCGTAAATTTTGTCTTTTGTGTATTGGACTTGTTCTATTGTTCTTGACCTGGAAGTACAACTTATTATTCCTTTTTAGTGTGATTACTTGTTTTTAGTGGGGGGATATTGATTGGAGTTGAACTTTCGTAACATTGACCTTTGTAGTTGAAATTGAGCAATAGAGGGAGGATGTGAGAGTAATCATTCAATTCAATAATGTTAACTAAAAATGCTCAACTATTGTTATTGAAATTAGGTTGTTGATTTCGGACTTTCAAGACTTGTTATTGAGGTCAATAAAAGACATGTTATTGAGGTTAATAAAATAAATTTTATTGACCCCTTAATAAAATTTTATTGACCTCAATAAAATTTTACAAAGTAGCTAGCAATATCCTAACCAATAAACAAACACAAAAGGTGAGATGGACCATCACCTTTGTTTAAGGAGAAAATTATTTCCGTGGTAGGAGGGAAAGAACAAATGAGCATCACCTTTGTGTATTTTATTGGCCTCAATAAAATTTTATTGAGGTCAATAAATTGTTTTATTGAGATATTGTCTTTGTTCCTGGTGAAATCTTTACGACGACTTGGTTGCGTACGTAAGTCATGGCTTGTTTTAATCTGCACTTGTTCTTTTGTTATGAAACACACCAATCGCGGTATCGGAGACAGGAGGAGGTTAAAATTCCTATGTGAATTAAATCCACCCCGATTCATAGACTACGAAGCATTACTATTAGTAGAGAAAGATAGTCCTTATCTTAATTGAACCCAGAAAATTTGGTCAAACCGTCGACTTACTTTTCAAATTCCGGTAAAACTGTCGGTTATTTGGAAAAACCATAAGGTATAAAGTCGTTAGTCTCTTCAAGATCTTTCATTTGGCTATAATTTTGTAAGTTTTATTGAGAGGTCAATAAAATTTTATTGATCACAATAAAAATATTTATTGACCTCAATAAAGTTTTAGATATTTTAATGTGGGTCATTGACATATTTATTGAGAGAGAAATAAAAATTTTAGATGTTTAATTTATTAAGAGCCCTTAACAGATTTCATTGAGGGCCATTAACTCAATGTCGCGCCTTCCATGGAAATCGACATACGAGAACGCTAGTGCAGCAAAGATGTCTTATCGGTCACGACTCACGAGTTTGAATTTCCAACGGCTCAAAAAATTTTACTGACCACAATAAAAAAAATTATTGACCTCAATAAAACATTTTTGGCTATAATTATACTTGTGAATTGCATGCACTAAGTCAGAAAATATTAAGACACATATACACAAACTCATTTATCTTTTGCAAGTTATTCTTTCGGTGAACCTTGACACCATGTCAAGCTTCATAGTTTACAATCTTGCCTAATACCCATGGTACTTCACAAATACCAACAATTATTAAACAAACTCAAGTTCAGCAATTCCTTGCAAACTGCACAACACACAATTTATTATGAAACCCATACACATAGATTCGAACTCTTAGATTTCACATAGAAACCAAGCTTTAATTATACACTCTGACCACAATAAAATATTTTTATTGACCACAGTAAAATATTCTAAAAACATAAATAGAGATTTCATCCATTTCCTTTTGACCCAAACATATATATATATATTATAACAATTCGAACAACCTCGATCTTCAATTCTTTCAGAAATCACAATTTAGAGAAGAAATTGCAAATTACAAACTAACAGAACCATTCAGAAATCCCAGAAGCCTTAACTAGACTAGTAATTACTCAAGTCCGAGATCATTCTCTCTCCACCATTGCCACATGCGTGCTCTATTCACCGCCGCCTTTCTCCTCAAGTGTTCAGCCACCGTGCACCCAATTTCTCTGGGCACCCACGATGTCCTCCACCGCAGCATTGCCAAGCCACCGCATCCTTAATTGCCCAAAAACCAACCACCGCTGTCACCGCAGAGCCTAGCAGCTCCGCCCTCTGCTCTCTCTACTCTCTCTACTTATCCAAATTTCCCCAGTTCTCCTCCTCCTCTCTAATTCTATCTGGAGTTTGGACACCCCACGGCCTCAATTATGTCTCTCTTGGATTCGTTCACTGTCTCTTCCTCCACCGATTCCGGTCACTCTCTTCTTCCTTTCGATTTCTCTTCTTTATCTCCAGCCATGCAACTCTCGTTCTCCGCCGCTTGAGCCCAGGCCGCTTTCTCCATCACAGCAGCCCTCTCAGACTCTCTCTCCCTGAGCTCTCCCGATATGTTCTCTCTTTCTCTCTCTCTCTCTCTCTCTCTCTCTCTCTCGTTCTTGCAGGCTTGTAGCTGATTTGTATGTTATTTACATACAAATTAGGTCTCTAATCACTCTAGTAATGCTAATCCAATGGCCGTTTAATGTCTCTAATCCTTGAATTGCACCATTGTAGGGTTCACGAGCATCGGATGGATATTGGGAGCAAAAGGACGCGTTTTGGAGCTTTTTGTGGATTTCCAGCAAAAGGACGAAAAGTCAACCTGATGACCGAAAGTCAACTCGTGGTCAACCCCGACTTTTGAGCGTCATTGAGTCAACATGAAGTCCCGGGAGTGAGTCGCAAGAGAATTCCAAAGATTGGCCGAAAAGTCAAGCAAAATCAAGCAAAGTCAACTTTGGTCAACTCTGAGGGTCGTGGTCAAAGTCAAAGACGAAGTCAACCTTGTGACTCATCCACATGAGCATTCAAAATCAGCAATGAGTATATTAGATACCATGAGGTCACCCTTAGATTACTCCTTCCTTTTATTTCCTTGAGAATTTACCCCATTGCCCCTAATTTAATCTATCTAACCATTAGATCTTTCCCTAGTTGATCCTAGCCCTTCACTCCTCTCTACCCTAGCCTATTTAAACCTAGTTTTTGCCATTTAGATTCATTCTCCACCTCTTCATAGCAGCCCTCATTTAGATCTCACCCAATTCTCTCCCTTCTTCCTCCCCCAAACACTTCCTTTTCTTGGTGATCCGTCAAGGGTGACGGATCGACCGGTCGACGACCCCTTGTCGACCGGTCGACCGGCGGCAGCCGGGTTGTTTCCTTTGTTTTCCCCTCCTTCCACCACTCAAATCTCTTTCCTTCATTCACCAACCTTTTTCCCCACTTCCTCCTCTACATCCTTGTCTATTTTTCTCCATCATTCTAGCACTTCTACATCACACATGCTTGGATCCATCAAGAACACCAAGATTGGGAGGCCAAGAGCAAGGAGAAGAGGAGCTTGCTACTACTTGAGTGACACAAGGAGCTGCTGCCATCTTCATGAGAATCCCTGAACTTTCTCTTTATCTTTCCCCAGTTTATAGTTATTTATTGTGGGATTATTGATGTGTAATCTAAGCATGTGTGACTAGTTGTTTAGGATTGGGGACTAGGGCTGTGTGCCCTAGTCCATTTGTGATGTGATCATGATTTGAATTATGTGTGGATGCTTGAAGATGAATAAATATGTGTATTGTCTATTCTAATATGTGTTGGATGTATATTTGAGGAATTAGTCACTCTTTGGTATGCATTTGATCCATCTTGTATGAGTGTGTAGGGATTGACTACTTTATTCTACTCTAGGCAATTGGCAATATGTGTGATGAGCATGTTTCATTTGTGTGATCCTTTATTCATGTGCTTTTACGCCTCCTTTCTTTCTACCCTCTTGCGGAGAGTCCCTAAGACCCTAATAAGGCTTAGGAATACCTTAGAGAGAATCTACTCCATATCGATAATATCGGTGGAGTGGTGGATTACGCTTGTGTTGCTTGTTTGAGTCCCTAGTTTCGATGCTCTTACGTCTCTTAAGCACTTTAGGGGATTCGGTATTAGGTAACATAGAGGAATCCCCTATGACACCTAGAGAGTTCGAATGACCCTAATAAGGCATTCGAATACCTTAGGAAACACGGTCCTACAACCATAACATGGCTAGGATACGGGGCTTGATTTATTCATCACTTAAGCATTAATGCAAAACCGGAACATCATTCATCATTGTGGGCTTTGGTAATTAAACTTCGAAGACCCAATCGTTCTATCATTTCTATCCTCTTCATGTTCCCCCTCTTTATGTTTTGTGCATTAGTTAGTTTGCTTTATGTTTTGTTTGCTTGCATTTCACTTTTCATCTTTCCAATAATGTTACACTATCTCACCTTTGCACATATCCACTTCACTATTGTCCTTCCATTTCTCACCCCACCATCTAGTGTTAGTTTCCTAGGTTACCAATGTTACCGAGTGGGTTGAAGGGCCATCGATCCCCGTTGGAACGACAACCCCGGTCTTAAATATACACACACACTTTTGGCAATCGTGAACCACAGAAAACGATACTTTCTGTGGTAGAAGGGAAAAAACAAAGAAACATCACTTTTGTGTATTTTATTAACCTCAATAAAATTTTATTGAGGTCAATAATTTTTTTGAGAAAACGATACTTTCTGTGGTAGAAGGGAAAAAAACAAAGAATCATCACTTTTGTGTATTTTATTGACCTTAATAAAATTTTATTGAGGTCAATAAATTTTTTGAGAAAACGATACTTTCTGTGGTAGAAGGGAAAAAACAAAGAAGCATCATTTTTGTGTATTTTATTGAGATTAATAAACTATTTTATTGAGGTCAATAAAATTGTATTGAAGTCGACAACGAGAACGTCAATGCAGCAACGATGTCGTATCGATCCCGAACTTGAATTTCCAACCTCTCGAAGTAATCTCTTTGAGATCAATTAGTAGATCGAATTCAAGTAATAAATAAACCCAATCCGATAATGGATCTCGTTTTTCTTTCTTTCTTGTTTGTATTGCTAATAACAAGAATAACTCAACCTTTCACTCAGTATGATTACAAATTGAAACCTACACAAACCATCCAACAACAATTACCCACAGAATCAATACTAGTCACCATATATTATAGGGAAAAAATCACCTTTAGTCCTTGAACTTTGACTCATTCGACACTTTCGTCCCTGAACTTTGAAATATATCACTTTAGTCCCTGAACTTTGAAAAAAACTATCACTTTCGTCCCTGACCGAAGTTTTCACCGAATAAACCTCCGATTCCGGCCAATTCGAACAATACCACATACTGGGCTTTGAAGCCCTCCTTGAGGCGAGTTCAACACCACCAATCTCGCCTCAAACCGTCGCCGGACGGCGGAGAATTTTACAATTAAAGTTTCGGCCACCACCGACTTTCGAGCTAAATTCGAGCCATTCTAGGCCGAATTGAGCTTAGCCCCAATTATAAAAGTTACTCCTCTCATCCGTGCGAACATTTTGGCATAGGTTTTGCACCATTTTTTTTCCGGTCAGGGACGAAAGTGATAGTCGGTGTTGAAGTTCAGGGACGAAAGTGATATATTTCAAAGTTCAGGGACGAAAGTGTCGAACGAGTCAAAGTTGAGGGACTAAAGGTGATATAATCCCTATATTATATTTTGGCAGCAAAACATCATCTTTAAATATCATAAAACATCATGACAAGTAATCGTGGACACAAGACTAACAAAGAAAAAGGTCAAACAAGACTAACAATTCATAGGCTATGTTAAGATGGAGAAGTAGCAAACATTGTCCCAGGATCAACTTGCCGCAGCAAAGAGTTATTAATTAGGAACAACAACTTTTGAAACCGGAGTCCTCAAAGCCTTGTCATGATCCTCCAAGCACTCACTTTTAGCCAAAAAAGTAACAATGTCAAGGGAATTGAGAATGCCCACAAACCTCTGCTGCCTCATTTCACTGTTTTCAATACCCACATGTGATTTTCTCATCCACACCGGTATGCCACACATGTGAATTGCGAGCTAGAGAATTGAAGAAACTATGCCCCTTCAAACCACCATCAATCACAAACCCAAACTACTTTGTCCTCAGCCCTTTGGGCTTGGGCATCCACCATAATTGTAGCACCACCGCCGACAATCTCTCCAATTCTTTTGGGCTGACTTGGAGCATCCACGACTTCACATCCTCGAGGCTCGAAGCCGCCACGCCGCGAAAAGCGAAACGGACGTTGACGGCCCAGGCCAAATCGGCGAGTTGTAGCCCGATTTCTGCCATCGTCGTTCCTCTCTCTCTCTCTCTCTCTCTCTCTCTCTCGGCAGCGAGATCAATCCCATTTGGAAGCAACAAGATTGCGACTTCATTCATATGTCAAATAATGAAAATTTATGAGTCGATCTGAGGAGCAATTCTAGATCCTGTTTAGTAACACAAGCACAAAGAGAAGTCATGATTTGATGTAGTTATTAGGAATTGAGCACAAGTACGAAATAATGCACAAGAACTTAGCAATTTGGATGAATGACCTTAGTTTTATTGAAACAAGTTCTAGCTTATATAGCCTTACATCCACGACTAACAGAAAGGAGAACAAACAGCCCACAACTCGCATGATTAAGATGCGTGTGGTAAATGAAACAGGAATGAGTCAAATGAACTAAACTACTCTACAGTCTAGGACTTTATTCTAACAGAAACTGATAAATCCTAAAAATAAGCAATTAACTCAACAATCCCTCCCTTGAACTAACAACGCAGTGTTAGTTTATTTTAGGCACTTCACATACTCCCAGTTGCTCACGAAGCTTATTGAAAGCATCCAACTTCAATGGCTTAGTTAATACATCTGCAATTTGATCATGTGTCCCACAATGCACCATCTCAATAGCTCCATCATTAGTAAGATCCCGCAGAAAATGAAACCGCACATCAATATGCTTACTTCGTCCATGCATAACTGGATTCTTAGATAACTTGATAGCTGAACTATTATCACAGATCACAGTTGTGCAACCTTCTTGTGTATAGTTTTTAGGTCTCTCAACCTCTTCCTTCAATAATGGCTCCCTTAATTGGTATTGGCTTGGAAGTCGGTAATCCGGGCCAAATTGATCAACCACTTCTACAAATCTTTTGAAACTATCATTATCAATAGTATGAAAAAGAATACCGGCTTCATACACCCATCGAGCCAAATATTGATGCACACTATGTGTTCTTTCCTTCCAATGTGAATCATAGATATATATTTTGTTGTCGCATCTTCTTGCTTCCATCTATTGAACAATCAAAATTAATAGAAGATGCAAACTTATCCATAGGCCCAAGAAAGTGCAGCATTTTCCTTGACCCTACATGACAGGACCCGCCCCAGATTCCACCCCGGAATCCAAGGTGGCCCTGCGGGGCCCACCTTAGAAGAGTCTCTACCAAAAATTCGGCATAAACTCTCCTAAAATGGACTACCCAAAACCTGTGAAAAAAAATTTAACACTCCAATATTTTAACTCACAACAACACCCGAGCCTACGTGCTCGCTGGTGGTAAACAAATCAACTTCCACTATACAAAAGAACTTCCAAGAATTTCAATTCCAAAAATAGAAATATTTTCAAATCCGTTACACATTTTGAAACTCGACGTATCAGAGCTACTAAGTTTTTTTTTTGAAGATACACAACAACATGAAAGGACGCTAAACTATAACCTACGATAAGGGAAGTGTGGTGATGACTATGCCTCGACCTCGACACACGACCTCAGCTAGCTCGTCTGCAACTGGGCGACGGAAAACAGAAAAGCCCAGAGGAAAAATATTTAACGAAAAGGTCAGAGTGAGTGGACAAAAGAATCTAAGTAATAAATGTATAATGCTTTCCCATTTTAAAACTAATATTCTTTCTCTGCAATAAAAAATCGAGTCTAAGATGAATGCTGAAAATGAATGAATGGTAACTAAGGGCACTGCCACCTTAGTTACCGAACTAATGGACGTGATGACTAAGGGCACTGCCCACTTAGTCACCAATGATCAAGGGCACTGCCTACATGACCATCCTTTGCCACCTGAGAGCACTGCCAACTCAGATGACACTTCGAGGGCACTGCCTACTCAATCATCGAGGGCACTGCCCACTCGATGATGTTACCTGAAGGGCACTGCCCACTTCAGATAACGCATGCATGCCTACGACTGACGACTAACACTGAGACTGAGAGAGACGGAAACTGACTGGAACTGGCTGAAACTGAAACTGAAACCGAAACTGACTGAACTGGCTGAAACTGACTAGACTGAAACTGAATAATTGGCCTCCATACATGCCATGCAACTATATGCTGAAAACATGCTCATGCTGATAAACTTATAAATTCTACCATTTCTGAAAATATATACTGCATGCATAACTAATTTCAAAACAAACGTCCACTCACCGAAAACCAACTAAATCCGACGCTTGCTAGAGTCCACTTTGACGTCCTCCTGAACAAAACCAAGTATACAAAGTATTACTATTTGACGGACGTACCAAAATTGTAATACCCCAAAAATTTCGATACTATTTTTATAAAATAGGTCGTGAAATTTGAAGTGAAATGGTGTGATTTCGTATTTTTAGGGGTTTTCGTCGTAAAACGATAATTACGGTGGTAATTATAAGTTACGAGAGGTTAAACAAGGTAACTTTTTACCCGTTGAGAATTTGGGAAAACTTCCTTCACGAAAGTTGTAGAACTCGTCGAATCGAGTTCGTAGGAATTTGGTTCACGGAAAACGGACATCGTATGAAGAAGTTATGGCCTTCGGAAGTTTGGAAAATTTTGAATAAATATTGGGTAAATTTTAGAAAAATCAGAAATGTCCGGAACACTCCGGAACATTCCGGATTTTTCTCCCAAACAGACCCGTTTACCCGCGTTGACCCGGTTACCCGACCCGGCGCGTGTGGGCGCGTCCGTCCACCTCCGGCCGAGGCCCGGCCACAGGCCGGTGCGGCTCCTCCTCCTCTTCCTCCCTCCGGTGGCCTTCACGGCCAAATCTCACCGGAAAACGTCGATAGGTGAGTACCCGTTTCGGTGGTTTTTGACCCGATCGGATCTCCTTCCTCCGGCCACCTCCGACGATGCAACAACTTGGGTTTTGCTCCCCTTCTCCCCAGCAACCTCCCCATGGTGGTGGATCACGGCGGCACGGCCTAGATCGGCGGGAACGAAGCTTTGCACTTTTTGGATCCAAAACTTGCTGACACCGATTCCGGCCACTTCCGCTCCGATCCAGACTTTGAGGTAGTTACTAAACTTGTTGGGATTGTTGAGATGAACATACTGGTAAAATTTCATGTCAATCGGAGAACTTTTTCCGGCGACTGACCATCGCCGCCGCGCGTGGACGGCGCGTCCGGCCGATCCAGAAGCATTTCTTTGCTTCGTTGTGCTTAGTTCGTCGATACGAACAACTTTCGTGTTTAGAGTTTTGTGAAATTCGGTCGTTTGATCGATGATCAATTAAGCCGAAAATCGGACCGTTCGATTTACGTTCCGAGAGATCTGACGGTCCGATGATCATCAAATATGATCGTATGGTTAGTATTGTTATTATAAGCATGTTGTACGGTTGGATTGTTGAAATTGAACCGTTTGATCAATGATCAATTAAACGATGGTTATAGATCGTTAGATCCGTGATGATCCGACCGTTGGATCATCACCATTTTTGGATATGATGTTAGGATGCTAGAAATAAGCATGTTGGTAGATTTTGAAAGTTTTGGATTTCGTTTGGGACCCGTTGATGAATAGTTGACGTGGGACCCATATTGACCTACGGTTGACTTTTGGTCAAATGGTCTCGATTAATATTTCCAATGTCCTAGGTGACATTTGAGGAACATTTGATTTATTTTGGAAGTGTATTATGCTAATTGGAAATTGCATAATCATAGGTGATTACGAAAGGTGTTGCGTACGTGCTTGTCGATTCCTGGTTTTTATTTGAAGACGCAGCAGGAATTAAAGGTGAGTGAATCTCACGATGTTTTAGATGTGAATATTAATTCTCATCTGTGTTATTTGAAATGTGTGATATTTGTGAAAAATGCAAATAAATGATTTTATGAGTTTTGGAGTTTTGGAAAACAATATTTTGAAATTATTCATTATTATTGTTTTTAATTGATGGTTTTGTGGAAAACAATATTTTAAAAATATAATATTGTTTTGATGCATTTGAGAGTGTGAAAATGATGTTCTGTGATTTATACAGCTTTCATCATTAATTTGAATGTGGGGTGTTTTGTGGATACGATTTATGTGTTCATTTACATTTTGAATCGTTTTGAGAATATGCCTTAAAATGTGGCATTTGTTAGATGTAAGGTTAAGAATACCTTTAGATGAGTTTTGACCCTTTGGGTTGAGGGACGTGGTAACATGGTCCATGGCAATGGGTGAAAAATGGTAGCCCATGCAGTTAGAGCTCTAGTCTGTCGCCTTAGTATTCCGAGGATGAATACGGTATTCATAAGTCCTAAAATGTGACGAGTGAATATTATTTTTAAAATGAGAAGAAAGTTGGTATTCTCACTTTTATTGTTTATTTAATGACGTTGAGTTTCGGGATGAAGATTTGTGATTTTCTTTTAAATTAAAAAGAAATCAGAATTTGGGGAAAATGATTTGGTGTGAGTTGATTTAAATTACTTCTTTAATATTTGAAGTAATTATTATTGTGTTTTACAATTCTTGAAAAATATTGAATTGTATTTGAAGGTTTATATTATTCTTTTGAAAATAAAAGAGTTTGGTTTTTGGGTAAATGTGTTCGTGTGAGTAAACTGGGGTCATTCACACCAGCTTCATAAGCTGACCGGGTTTGTTGATGTAACCCGGTACACTATTCAATGGTGTAGGGGTTAATCGTGCAGGTTAGGTGAGCAGTGTAGCTTGAAGATTTGGTCGGTAAAACCGTTATCGACCATAAGTGTTTTGTTAGACTTCCGCTGTTGTGTTTTAAACTCTGGTGGTGTAATTACTTAATATTTTGTAATATCAATTTATTATGTAATTTATGGTATGTAATATTTGACTCTAAAGAACGAGTCACCATTTACATACGTTGGGCATGGAGTATGTGTTGTTGTACTTGAATTAAAAGAAAAAAAAAATTCTGGTGCATATTTGTATTTGATATTCCATGCTTCGCGTCCCGAACCGGTTGTGTAATTAAGGGCAAAAATGCCTTATTATTTGTTCGAAAATTCGGGGCGTGACAAAAATAATGTTTCACACTTACTTCCTTGAACCAATTAAACTCCTCTCCGCCAAACTCACTTTTCAAAACCAACGTTAAAACCTTAACTTCAACACTTCAAATAATCTAAAGTTCTAAATTCAAAGATCCAACCGTACACCATACTCAAAATAATTATCTTAACAACATACTAAAATTCGGTGACCATCCGACGGTCACACGATAAAGTCAATCGTAACTCGCACGATGACGAACCTAAATTAATTCGGATAAATTCCTAAACTTTGACAAATTCCACCAAACTATATACTAACATGATCGTAAACACAAGTACTTGTTATTGAACCAAAATGCAGCTCAAAAGGTGGCCGGACGCGCCGCCACGAGCGGCTGAGGGTGGGCCCCACGCGCCGCCCAGTCCACCATCTCCGATGGCCATGAAATTTTACCAGAATGTTCACTAAAGCATAAGGAGTAACTTTCATACCTGCCACGAAGTCCAATTCGAAGTAGAAATCCACGAATTTGGCTCGAAAGCTCCGAAACCCTAGATCTTTGAATCCAAAATTCTCCCGAAATAGGAAGAATTGAATAGCAAGGCTTGTATAGACGTGTTCGTTGAGACGAGGGCTTCAAGACCCACCTAGCTTCCTCGGCCGGTTTGGCCGGAAAAAGGAGATACGATGCCATGATTTTCTCCACTGCCGACGCGACTTTAGGAGCATTTTCCGGCGGCCACAGACGTCAGTTCACCGTGGGACTTGTCGGGTTTTGTAGAGGAGAGAGTGATGAAGATTTTAGGACCGGTATTGAGCCCTGAGGTGGCCGTAGGAGGAAGATATCGGTCGGAGAAGGGCTGCGGTTACTGTAGCGGGTCGGGGGTGTCGGGTCTGAGGGGAAAAGGAGAAGGCCGAAAATGGAAACCCCACTTTGGGAAGTTTCCCTAAATAACAATTTCCCGAAATAGTAACCCTACTTCTAACGTCCATAACTTTCTCATACGAAGTCCAAATTTCACGTACTTTACGTCCACGAACTTAGTTTAACGCGTTCCACAACTTCCGTGAAGAAACTTAAATCAAATTCTTTGCAGAACAAAAAGTCAACTCGACGCCCCCCCTAAAAGTACTATTTGAAGCTCGAAACCGAAACTTTCGACGATTCGCCGTGAAACACTGTAGTAAAACGATAAGTCTTGGTCCGGGTCGTCACACTACAACTTCAATTTCTTCATCTTCTTCTACAATATGTTGAATTTCTTCCCTCATTTCCTCTTCTTTTCTATTCTTTTGTTTCTTCTTATTTTTTGCTCCTTTTGACGCGGTTTTCCATTTGGCTTTATCATTATCTAAAGACTTTGGGCATGAGGCTATGTTTCCCTTGATGTGAGCAACATGTTGTTTGATTTTATATATTCTACCACTACCTACTTTTCCACACAATTTACACTTGAACTTATCTAAGTTCTTAGGATTTGTCAACACCGTAAACTCCTATCCCATATCACTTGAAGAACGCTTCAATGATTTCGTTGTTTCGGACATTGCATTAGATGCTCCAGAAGATACAGTATAGGCCATTTGATAGTGGTAAACAGGTTGAAGAAATAAGGAAAGCAGAGCTCCTGCAATCATAACAGCAAAACTTAATCTTTGGCCTTTTGCCTGCATGGAATAATCCCAATTATAAAAGGCGGCAGTCCACAAAGCCTATATATAGAATTATAGATAGGTACGTATTGATAGATCTGCCCGATATGGCCACTTGATACTTGTCTTTGATGTCAAAAGGACAAAAATTTATATGTAAATGTAATACAAGTTTTAAAAATAGAGGAGGAAGATGAACTTAGAGAATTTAACTCATGAGACGTGAGATGGGCCAGTTGACTAAGAAAATGACCAAAAATGGCATTAGAAAACTCAGAGGTTTCATAACCTTTGAGTGGCGCGTCTGGCCAATTGGGGTGGTGGATGGTGGTGAGGCTTCAGGGTTTTGGTCTAGAGGAGATGGGCTACAGTTTGGTGGTGGTGGTGTCATGTACAGGTGGCCGGAAACCGTCGATCGAGAATGACGGAGAGGGAGAAGAGAGAGAGACGATCACGAGGAGAGAGAAGGTCGCGAAGTTTTTACCAAAATAGCGCTTTTTGATTCATTGAGGCGACTGGACGCCGCCAAGCGCATAGGTGCTCAGTCATTATTTCGAGAGGGACTCACCCGCTCTGATACCACGATAAACAACAAGCATAGCCCATGTGGCCCGTGTAGCCCATTATTGATATTGTCTCAACTTAACTACCTATTAAGTGTTAGATGTTATCACAAAATGCCTCAGTTCAATTAAGAGTAAACCACTCACTTATAAGTTATATTTTCTTTTGTTAGTTTTCTGATGTGGGATTTTCTACTCTCCAACACCTTCCCCATTGAATTTGAGGCCACCACATCATGTGTTGGGCTCTTCACATCTTGAGATTACTTTGATGAATCCCACCACTGGATCGAAACTTTCTAGAACTATCTCTTTGATCATGAGTCCCCTCTCATTTACCCTAGTTATAATGGGCAAACAAATCCGCCTCTTTGATTACATGCACTGGCTTTTTCCTGCTCATCAACATATCAATATATATATATAGGATTTTTCTCCACTACGGAGCTCCGCACTTTTAAAAGTTGCGGAGCTCCGTAGTGGAGAAGGTATGTATACTATTTATATATGGTTCCATAACGAACAGCTTGGCAAATTAATTTCCTTTTTATGTTTTTATTTCCTTTTTAGTTCCCCCCTCACTTGTATGTGTTATTCAGTTCGGGTCAACTTTGCCATTTCCAAGCTTCCTCATTTAGACATCGTGACAATAGTACAAGCATGATGAACGTTACTTGAGATTCGAAAGGTTAAGTCTTTACTCAGTTATTGTAAATGGACCTCGGTGAAAAGGTCTACTGACAGGACCCGCCCCAGACTCCACCCTGGAATCCGAGGTGGCCCTGCGGGGCCCACCTTAAGGGAAATTTTTACCAAAAATTTGGCATAACCTCCCTTAAAATGGACTACCCAAAAACCTGCAATTCACATTCCCAACACTTCTAAAATAATCCAACAAAACCAACCGAACTCCTGAGTCTGCTTGCTCACCAAAAATCCAATCGTCCACCACAAGAAAAATAACCAAGGGGTCTCATACCCGAAAATTTAAGCCTTCAATAAACAAATTCAACAATATTTGGTAAATCAGAGCATTCTAATGACACCACAGGAATTCCTACATATACAAGATTGAATGATTAGTCTACTAAGAAGAGGGGAAGCGATGGTAGACTAATACCTCGACTGCGTAACGTGGCCCGACCTCAACTAATCTGCAACCTGGGCAATTAAAACGGAAGGGCCCAGGGAAAAGCATTTAATAAAAATGTTAGAGTGTGTGGACGAAAATAATTTTATCGAAAAACAATATTTATGCTTTCCCAATTTTTTTATATTAAAAAGTGCGCATGCAATATTTAAATTAAGAGCTGAAATATCATAAATTTTCATCCAATAAAAATGTTGGGGAAATGGTGGGGAGGAGAGGTATACACACCATCCTCACAATCAACGTCTCCCTATCTCCCGTACGTATTCACTCGCCACAAAGGCAAGTCGAACACTGGGCTCCGGTGAGCTTATCACCACAGATAAGTCATCACCTCGTCACACAGACGGATGGGCTCCGGGGACTCCATCCCCTCGCCACGAAGGCGGAAAAACCAGCATGCATGCAGCTAAAGGTAATAGTATGGTGATAAAACACATGTAGGAAAATCACCGAAACCTCTCATAGAAAACATCGAAAATGCTCCCCAAAATCAACTTAAAGCATTGAGGCTTAACATGAAACTCATCATGAAGAAAAGATAGCTCGGAAGGGAAAAATCAATTCCTCGAATATCCATTTAAAATTATTAAGCCTCAAATAATACATTTCCCCAAAATATCCTCATAAAACCGTAAGTCTCAAATGCTAGCAAAACAATATCTCGAGCCTCAATAAAATTCCGGAAAAGAAAATAACTCGACATAATTAAAATCCACAAATTCAATTGTCGGATACGAAAATAACACTCATGCTCGAGATATACGTATAAATCATGTGCCTAACAGTTCATATCAAAATATTAAATAATTTCTCGAACAATGAACCATAATTCCCATAATGAAAAATTCTCGTAAAGAATCATAGGCCAAGTCTCGAGCTAATATTTTTTAAAGACTATGAAACTGGCATAACTCAGAAATCCAATAAAAATTGGAAATCGAAATAAGAGAATCAAATCCATGCTCGAGACTTATTATTCGTAAATCAAATATGATAAACCAAAATTAAATACGAGGAAAATAATTATTTCGAAAATAGAATTGCATGCACATTTAATTTAAAACAAAAGTCCACTCACAAATTTTTCGGCTAACCCTCAAGCGTAGCATAAATTCTCCTCGGTCGATGGCTCAACTCGTCCTCCTGCCATGAAGTCCAATTCGGAGTGGAAAAGCACGAATTTTCCTCGAAAGCCGACGGTGGCCGGAATCTTCTTTTCTTCGGTCCGCCGCCGTCTGGCGGAGTTGGGCCACGAGACTGGTGGCGCTGAGTTCGTGGTGAAGAGGGCTACAAAGCCCAATAAGCTTTTCCCCAAAAAGTGGCCAGAAACGCCGCCGGCAACGGTGACAGTTTTTTCGCAATTTCGGGGGTTTTTTCCGCTCGTGATTTCTCCTCCTTGGGGTGGCCGGACGGCCAAGAAATCGGTCGGAGAACACTGACGGCCGGCTGAGAGAGAGAGAGAGAGAGTCGGGAGAGAGGAGAGAGAAACAAGCTTCCAGAAATGGAAACTTCCATTTCGGAAGCTTCCTAAAATGCCAACTTCCCGAAATAGTAACCCAACTTTCGTTGCCCATAACTTCTTCATACGAACTCCATTTTAGGCGTACTTCATGTCCACGAGCTCTGTTTAATGCGTTCTACATCTTCAGTGAAGAAACTTAAATCAATTTTTTTGCCGTACAAAAAGTCAACTCGACGACCCCCTAAGAGTACTATTTGAAGCTCTAAACTGAAACTTCCGACGATTCGCCATGAAATAAAGTAGTAAAAGGATAAGTTTTGGTCCGGGTCGTTACATCTACTAACGCTATTGTGGAAAATGGAAATGAATGATTGGGTGAAGCACTCTCCACTATCCTTGGTGAAGATCTTGAAGCACGATGTACTTCTTACTCCACCTAGGAAAGCCTAGGAAAGTTGTTTTATTTTTTTAATTTTATTTCCTGGCTTTATGTTGTGTGTTTCCTGGTTTTTCCCTGCCTATTTGTATTGTTCTGTGCTGCCTAATTAATGGGATTCTTCATTATTGCCAACCCCCCCCCCCTAAAAAAAAGACATCGTCAGAACAAAAGTGCCATTTAATTTCTCTTAATGTGAACCAATTGAACTTGTAAATACAAATTTTTACAGTTTTTTTATATATCTCTGTAGCTGTGCTAGAGGTATTGATGTTAACATATAGCTCTGTGCATCATTAAGTTAATGCGGTTGTCCTCACTTTTCCCTTTTAGCTTAAGGTAATGCATCATTAAGTGAATGTTCACCTCCCTTGTTAGACCCTACAATGGCCAATTACCGATTTGCCACGAGGAAGAAGGTTTTATTTGGTCGAGCAAATGTCAGGTTTTGACCATGCGAGTACAAGAGAAGAAAACAAAGTTCCTAGCTGCTGACAGGACCCGCCCCGACGTCTTCTTCTGAAACATCGAGACGATCCTGCGTGGCCCATAACCTCTCCTAAAAATGGACTACCCAGAACCTGAAATTTACAACTCAACACTTCAAATATACTAACAAATCCCACCAACCACCTGAGCCTACATGCTCGCCGGAGATAATACTTCAACTTCAACTCCACAGTTAGAATTAGATTATCTTTCCACTAGAAAACAAAACTCATTAAACTGGAGAAAATCAATATAAATAAAATATCTGTACTAAATTTTTAAATCTAGCATATCTGAAAACAAAGCATGATGACTAAGGGCCTACCAACTTAGTCACCGATTCACTGAGGGCCTACCAACTCAGTGAATTGCCACCCGAGGGCCTACCAACTCGGAGGAAAATGTCATGAGGGTCTACCAACTCGATGACATAACCTGAGGGACCTACCAACTCGAATGACACGTGCCAATGAGGGGACTACCAACTCATGTAACGCATGCATGCAATATCATACTTCTTAAGTACAATAATAAAATAGAAAATCTGATATGTAATTCAAATCTGTAATATAAATCTTAAATTACTTAAGATTGAAACTGAATGAGAGAAACAAAATATCATGATCGAGGAATAATATTTTCGGAATCAAATTCTCTCCCCAAAAATATCATATGCAAATTCTGAAAAACAATAAATCCGAAGGTAAATCTCCAAATTCTCAAATGTCTTTAAAACATAACTTAATTCTCATAAATCATCAACTCTCGCAAATCTCAAGCCGAAGCTAACAGACTAAAACCCTTTACTAATTCACTTCGAACAATTATTCTAAAATAACAATTGACTACAGTTTCGAAACTACACTATCGATTTCATTGGCTGTGAATTCTCATAATTTCTAAGGACACCCAAATTCTCCTTACCAAATTCTCTATACCTTTCCAAATTGAAATCCAAATCAATCTCTTCGATCATCTATTCAAATCACCTCAACCATTTATCACTTCCTACAATGATTCAACATATCTCAACTTCACTATCTAATATTCCAATTTCAGTTCCATATCAACATGCTTTGTACTTTTAACAATTAAACCAATACACCGAAGCACTTCAACTATGGGCACCCAATGTATTCCTTTTTATTGCTTAGGGCACGAAGATACCTTCTTTTACAATTATCCTTTCCTTAGCACAACTTTATTCAATTCTCAACAACAGTTTACCAATTTACCAAGGAACACTAACGTTCCCGATCCAAAGCAAACCTATGATCAAACTTGATTCCAGACCTCAACTTCCCAAACAATTTGCTTGTCGAGAAGTCTAATTATCTACAATACTCGACGATGACTCCAACAGTCGGATTGTCGCGGTTCGATAATTCGAACAAACATAACTAATTTATCGAACCCACAAATCATAATTATTCTTTAATTATCCAATTGGCCTAATTCTAAAGATCCAACCGTACAACAATTCCAATATAATTATCTTAACATCCCAAACAATTTCGGTGACCATCCAACGGTCACCAAATAATCTAAACCGTGAATCGTTCACTAACGAACCTAAATTTAATCGGATTAATCCCTAAACTTCGATAACTTCCTTCAAATTAAACACCAACATGATCATAACGAAGAGCACAACCCAATGGGCAAAAATGCACTTCCAATGGAGGCCGGACGCGCCTCCACGCGCCGCCAGAAGCGGCTGCGCGTAGACCCATGCGCCGCCAGAAGCGGCTGCGCGTAGACCCATGCGCCGCCTTATCAACCATCTCCGATGGCCATGAAATTTTACCACAGCGTTCACAACAACACTGGAAATAACTTTCATACCTTAGTCGAAGTCTGGATCGGGCTAAAACTCCACGAATTTGCTTCGAAAGCTCTGGGTGGCCGGAATTTCAAATGCCCGATTCTCCGTCGTCCGGCCACCAATGGGGGTGAGACCACTTGAGTTGGGTTCATGGTGAGGAGGGCTTCAAAGCCCAATAGGTGGCTTAGGTCGAATCGGCCGGAATTGCCGCCGGCAAGGGTGGGGGATTTTCGTGAAATCGGGCATTTTTCTCTCCTAGATTTCTCCTTCTACACTTCAATATGTGGCTAGAAACAGGTATAGGATTGAAGAGGAGGAGGAGACGAAGAAAATGGGACAAGTTTAAAGCCAAGAGGTGGCCGGAGGGCCGAGAAATCGGCGGAGGAAGGTGGCTGCATACTGTAGCTGGGGGAGGTGAAGGGTCGCGCAAAATTCGAACAGTCCTTCCTCTTTTCGGCAAGTTTCCCAAAATAGCAACTTCTATTTATAGTGGCTTCCCGAAATAGTAATCTCCCTTCCTTGAACTATAACTTCTTCATACGAATTCCAATTTTTACGTACTTTATGTCCACAGACTTGGTTTAACGCGCTCTACAACTTCCGTGAAGAAATACAACTTCCGTGAAGAAAATTTATTCAAATTCCTAACCGAACGAAAGGTCTTCTCGGAGGCCCCCTGAAAGTATTAACCGAAGCTCGAAAGTGAAAGTTCCACCATTTCACTGTAATGCGAACTAGTACATTGGCAAGCCTTGGTATGGGGTGTCACAGCTGCCCAACATATTAAATGTGAAATCATGTCTCAAAAAATCTAGTAGTCCTGAATCTGTAACATATATAAGCCCAAAACACCTATATCCAAAGCAAATTAGTTAGAGACCTTCATAGTCTACCCTTAGCAAGTGTCAATCACCTGTATTGTAAGAGTGATACTCTTTTTTCTTCTTTTTTAAATTTATAATGAAGGATTTTTCCCGGGGCTTATAGAACTTCTCTCAACCTGCTCAATGTATCTGATACAGGCGCCTAGGACCTTCAGAGATTAAACAGTCGTCTTCAACTATGTCCATGTCTTGAACAACCCCCATTAAAGCCAATTCCCACCATAATTGCAACCAAATACTTTCACTATATTGCCACAATGCTTATACAAAGTTTCCCAAACGAATTATTCCCCTTTGAATGAATATAATATCGCTTCCAAATAATGGTAAAGCCTCGGTATAGATATGTTGGGACAACTACAACTAGAATAATGCATTTATGAGCCAATAATAGTGTTGATTTTTTTGTAAACCTGGACTGAACTTGCATTTAGATTCATCCCAATCTATCATCACGTACAGTAAGAAATGGCTTAAATGTCATCAGAACTGCAATTCCCTCCACCAGATTCAAGATGAAGAAAACCATATGGATACCTACAATCGAAAATGAAGCAGTAAATTTTCTAAACCTTCAAAAAGCTGTCGCTATTTATTGCTAGTCTAGTGAAATAGGGGAACGTCTTAAGTGCTTTACGCACTAGTACTTTTTTTTTTTAAGACCTCACGTATAAGGGGCATGATGAAAATTTACAGATTCAACGATCCAGATTATTGCTGACATGCCTGAGCACTAGTGCTTTGGGCATTGTAGAATTTTCCGTGAAATAGTACATACATTATCGAGTGAATTTGAGAAACAAGGTACAATATAAAATGCAAAATGAGAAACAAGGTACATTTATTTGCTAGTCTGGTTATAAATGACCTTTGAGATTTCACCTGCATCATCTGATCCACCTTATTCTCACTTAAGTGATTAACCTCTAATCTCTTTATTCGTTAGTCAATAATCAACCATTACTTCCTCAAGGTACCTACCTAGTTATTTTCTAGAGTTTCCTAGCTTTTAAAGATTGTAGGATTTGGTAGGAGATCCCAAGTAGTTATTATTTCTACAATAATGCAAAAATAAAATAAAGAAATCTTTTGGTACGAGTGCAAGCATGTGAATACTTTGGAGTTGGGGTAAATGCATGTGAGTTTCATTGGTTCTATTTTATCTCCTCATTATGTCAAATTAACTCAGCCTTGTAATACTTACATACTATGTAAGAGTATCCAGAGTTCCAGACACATTATGTTCAAGAACTTTAATAGCAAACATATCATTCTCTAAGTCAGTAGATGAAATCCAGCAGTTAACTGGAAACATATCATTGACTGATATTCTTGTATGAGTCTAGCTATGAGAACTGCATGATGATAAGTTAGTTGAGTATGTACCAGGTAGGATGGCAGCATGTAGGCGTTTTTGTGCCCAAGAAAACCTGTTGAGACGAAATCATAGTCAAATACTCGGCTCAGCACGATTTCAAGTGTAAGACAATGTAAGATGTATGTTGTTTATGAATCTATAGAACATGAATGTGTACATAGTGCTAATAATTTAAAAGGTAATGTTGTGTAGTATCGTGATGCTTGTAAAGTTTCATAAACACGTTAGCTGATTTCTTTGTGTCACAACACTAGTAATTTAAAAAAAAAATTAAAGAAATGAATAAGACATAATATAAGTAACTATATGTAGAGGAAGCTAAAACTTACACTGCACCACCACCAGCTGGACCAACTGCCTGGGACAGAGACATTCCAGTCATAGCAATTCCATTAGCAACACCTCTTTGATCTTGGTCCTGTTGTTCAATTACGGTCAAGTTCAGGGGCAAAAAAATAAAAGAGAGGGGGGGGGGGGGTGTAAAACTAATTAATTTTACAATAAAATTACCACAGCTCTGTTTTGGAGAATGAATAGGCCAGTGATAATCGTCATCTAGTTCCAAAGAAAACTTTAGAAGTCAGAAGAAGAGCATACACATAATATGATAATAGTAAATGACAGACAAACAGGTAATAAAGGTAAGGAAAAAAGAAAATATAAGCCTTTATAAACTCTCAGAAAAGCTAATGCGAAAGGATATGCTATCAAATGCAGCTTCTCCCCCAGAGACTTCTAGCAGGCTGTGGAAAATTATATTTGCTTATTTGGTTGTTTGAATATGGATTCTTATAATCCATCTCTCATTCAGCCATAACATGACATGTCTAGTTAAAAAAATATCAGATATTGTTTTCAACATTTTAGAAACAATTGGCATCACCAACACTATAATCAGGAAACGACCAAAAAAACACACTATATATATTCAGGAGGATTCACATCAGCTTCTTATTATTTTTTTTAGAAGGAAGACACTTCAATATTAAAAAAACTAGTACATACTGTGGACAAGTAGTCCGCACATAACAACTTCTAGGGTGCATCAGTAAAATTTGTACATTCAGTGGGTTAACTGAACAAAGATTCGAAGTCATATATGTACTTACCGATATGACATTTTTTAGCAGAGATGCACAATTTAACAGCAGGGAGAGGGAGAACCCCGACAACAATGCTATAAAGGGGTAGCTTGACAAAAGAGGTATGGTCAAAACCTGCATACGGAATCATAAATGCCACCAGGAATTGGGTGAAAGGAAATTTAATTATCACAATATATATTGCAGAAGGTAGAACAAATGCACAGGAGACGAGCTAAAGATTACCGCTCCGATGCGAGCGATTCTTCTAGGACCAAGCATCTTTTCCACATATGGGTACAGAGTAGTTTGGAAGAGAAACAGACCAACACCTACAAGTTGATTAAGTTGTCGGCGATTATTCTGACTATGTAGTAAGTTGTAAATGGAATAATCAATTACAATAAACAGTACTGATGGAAACAAAAACTCATAATTCGCATAAACCATAACTGTAATTCGTTCAAGGTAACTAAATTATTATAAGGCAACACGCATGTTTAGTATATAGCAGGCTTATAACCATATAACGTGATGGGAGATTCTCTAGTGAGGACCACTTAAATGAGTACCACTTGAGTACTACTTGATTAATGGTTGTGATATCTATTTTTCGATTACATCTCGACAAATCAAACCGTTGAATATTAAGATATTCATGAGTAGATCACTTCTACAAATTTTCAACAAAATTTGAAATCGTTAAGGTACCGAACTACACCAAATAAATGGACGAACCAAATCTGTCAATTTTGAACCATTCATATTCATAAATGGTAAATCACAATTATAGATGACTTAACGATTTTCGATTTCCTTGAAAATTTGTATAAGTGATCTACTCATAAATATCTAAATATTGAACGATTGATTTGTCGAGATGTAATCAAAAAGTATGTCTAATCGAGTGGTACTCAAGTGGTACTCATTATAATGGTCCTCACTAGAGAATCTCCCATAAGGTGATAGCTACAATTTCTTACCGTCCAAAGAAAAATCATAAGATCACATATATTAATGTAACAAGCTCAGACAGAATTTAGGCTTGTCCTCTATGTCCCAGTAACCCAACCTAAATTCTAAAAGCACACATTAGGTTCTCTTTGAAAGTGTTTAGGTTAAAGCCCTTCAAGTTGGACCCTAATGTAGTATTGTTTTAATTGTTTTTAGGGTCCCTCAATATCTAAACCAGAATAAATTATCCTCCCGTTTTCCATTCTCACGGATTTGATACATATTCTTCTGGCTTGGCATGTACTTTAACTTAAAGAGCCACTGTAAAATAATTTTAATTTATTTACATCTAATGGAGTTCAATCAGAACCAATTCAGGGATTAGAGTCCTTCAGAACTAATGAACTGAATGAATTTTACTTGAATATACATGTAGGTGATTGAAAGTTGTATCATGTGCCCCATCTTATTTCTGAAATCCCTGAAAGTCTTGACATGCTTGTTTTATATAAAATGTGTGCTTGAAATGTCAAATGACAAAAAGATATCAATTGAATGCTTCAATTATATGCTAAAATGTTTCCTGGTTAATACTAAAACCCTTTATATTTTTATAACTCCTATAAAATTGGAAAAGATCATATGAGATTAAATAAAAAGGGTGATAGATGTCAATCATGTCATGTGATCCCATTGAAGCAACGCTTGATGTGGATGAACTGATAAGCATATGGAAATACGAAATATTACCTGAGATTGCCAGAACTTCACCAACATTCTCAGTTGAATAGCTCAAACCCCCTAACTTTCGAGGACTCTCGGCCCATAATGAGAATATCTTTTTTTTTTTAAAGAAAAAAAAATGTCACTTATTAGCCATACTTGGATGGTTAGAGATGAATGGTTGAAGAAAAGATGAAAACAGGAGTGAATTATAAGTAATAATCAAATTTCTTTTGCATGTAAAGCTAAACTTAGCAAGGTGAAAATGTTATTAAGAGCCCCATAAAGTTAAACCAATTCAATTGAACAACCATCAGAATATAAGCATTGTGTATGCTGATTGGGACTTGTTGTCATGCTAATAAATACAGTAGCACCAGTAATTAAGTAGTGTTTTTTTTTTTGCGGTTAGGTATTTATACCACATAGATACAAATATAACAACTCCAACATATATTTTGATAAAATGCAACAATTAGAAATCGATGTCTCAGAGCGAAAAGTGAATCTTACACATAGTATGCATTCACATTTTCAATCAAACTAAACTACTGTTTAAGTATTTAGCAATTCTCATCTAACTAAAACAAATGAAATGCCAAGAAACAATTCGAAGAAAAGAGACCAAATGAAAAGAAAATAAATACTGAAAAAACAAAAAAAATCAATCCTTTGCTAACATAGAAATTTACCTCTGTATAAGCCATGTCATGAAGTGAGAAAACACAATAAATAATGATTGATGACATTAACGGCCAATTCTTCATGAGGCTTTGTTTAGGTTTTTGTTTTATTTCATTTGCATTTGACCCACAGGATGCACTTTCCACTGCTTCAAAGGAATCATCATTTTGATTGTGATTGTGTAAAGTTTCCTGCAACCATCCAGATAAGAAATAAGTAGTTAGTACTTGTAGTTATTTAACGAAATCCTTAATGCAAGCATGTGCCATATATTATAATCTATAATTACAACGAATCAATTGATATTAGTTTCTCTATCGTCGGGGGAGCTTCAAAAAGTTTGTAAATAAAGACTATGAAAGCTTGAAAATAGAAAGGATTCATAACATATTCATATACTAGAAGTACTCAGTTCTAATATTTTGTTGTCAGTTGTTGCTTAAATTGGTCTTTGTGTGACCATTAAACTTGATATTAATGTGTGACCATTGAATCATCTTTTTTTTTTTTATATATGAATTTGGTCTTTTTTTTTTGTTACAGTATGAATTTGGTCTTTGTGTGCCCATTAAACTTGATATAAATTTACTTGCCAAAAAAAAAATTGATATTAATTTGGTGCTTCAACATGCCTTTAATTTGGTGCTTGATATTAAATGGCTGTGTCGGGTTAAAGTGTTAAACTGGAGTGGTGGAATTGTTCAATTTATTCCAAATTAAGTGGGCTGCTGAAATTTGGTAGGAAATTGTGAAAATTTTGGAGGGAAAATATTGTTTTTAGGGGCTTTCTCTAGTGAATACCAAACAATGAGGACTTGTTGAGAAGTTTCAAGCTCAACCGGTAGATGAGTATTTTAAATGTTTGTTGATATTTTAAAGCTCATCCAACACAGTTGAGTTTGAAAGTCATTAACAAGTCCTCATTGTTTGGTACTCATTGGAGAAAATTTTTGGAGGGAAACTTGATTTTAATATGCGTCACGTAAGCGAACTTAACGGCTAAGTGAACAGACGTACTATATTGGGTAATGTTGTAATAGTTCAGGTATTTTAACAAAAATACATATATCCTTAGGCCCTCAAATCAATTAAAACCATCCCAAAAATCAGAAAATGTCGTCAGTATTTTAATAAGCCAAACTTCTTTTTTTCTTTTTATCTATGAAGCACTGATACACTGAAATTTTTTTCATGCTCTATCTGTGCGGTATCGGGTACGGGTATGGCTTGGATAGGATACGCGAAAAGCGTATTGGTTGACTTTTATGGTTCTTTGACTATTTGGGTACAGCTAGGATACGTTGGTCAACAAATAAGATACCGTCATGGGGTATTTTTGGATAATTTCTTACCTCCAAAAACTGGGTTGGAACTCGGATCCAAGTTCTAGTTCTGGGAATCCGGAATCTGGAATATTTTAGATCTAATATAGAGGAGAGAAGAGGAAGGAGAAGGAAGGGAAGGGGAGAAGAGAAAGGAAGGAGAAAGCAGAAGAAGAAAAAAAAAAGGCCAATGAAGAAGTTGATTTGCAGAGGAAGAAGATAATTAATATGAGGTTCGGGTTTGGCTTTTGCCTTTGTAAAAAAAAAGGCGTGAAAGGATAATTAAATACAGACTTTGCACAAAACTAAAAGAAGAAGTTTAATGGTATAGTGGTAATGACACCTTATTTTTGAACACAAGGACAATTACCGTATCCTAGACGTATCTGTATCTTACTTTTTAAAAATTTGCCGTGTCCACGTATCGTATCATATCGTATCCCGTACCCCGTACTCGTGTCAGTGCATCATAACTTTTTATCATAAGAATAAAGAAAATAAAATGCGCAGCATTTGAAGAGTATAGGACTATTGTTTCGTTAGAGAAAGCCCCTAAAAATTTGATATTAATTTGGTGCTTCAACATGCCTTTAATTTGGTGCTTGATATTACATGGCTGTTTCGGGTTAAAGTGTTAAACTGGAGTGGTGGAAACCACGAATTGTTCAATTTATTCCAAATTAAGTGGGCTGCTGAAATTTGGTAGGAAATTGTGAAAATTTTGGTGGGAAACTATTGTTTTTAGGGGCTTTCTCTAGTGAGTACCAAACAGTGAAGACTTGTTGAGGACTTTCAAACTTAACCGGTAGATGAGTATTTTAAATGTTAGTTGATATTTAAAAAACTCATTAAAAGCTCATCCAACGGTTAAATTTGAAAGTCATCAACAAGTCCTCATTGTTTGGTACTCATTAGAGAAAGCCTCTAAATAAAATACGCTGCATTAATAAACAATATTGTGGTTTTGTTTTTATCTTCTAGTTTTTTTCATATTGATGTTATGGTGACTTGGGAGGATGGGAAGGGTTGTCGTGTAATGGGGTTCTGTGGTGATTTTGTGGCTAGTCAGCGGGCGTTGTCTTGGGGGCTTCTGCGAAATCTGGCTAAGGAGAGAGATGGCCCTTGGTTGTTTTGCGGTGACTTTAATGAGATATTGAATGTCCATGAGAAGACGGGCTCAGTGATACGGTCTCAAAGGAGGATTAATGAGTTTCGTCATGCTGTTGAAGATTCTGGTCTCTATGATTTTGCTTGTACGGGTTATGAGTTTACTTGGGATAATAAACGAGTTGGTGATGCAAATGTGAATGAGATAATTGATCGGGGTTTTGAGAATTTTGATTTGATTCAACAATGGGGTGGTTTTCTTTCTCATCACCTTGTTACTATGGCTTCAGATCATAGTCCTATTCTCATTGAGAGTGAACCTCCCGGTGGTGGTGGTGGGGATAATGGGAGGCGTTTTCGCCGGTTTATATTTGAGGAGATGTGGACTACTGAGGCTGAGTGTGGTGATTTGGTGGCTCAAGTGTGGAATAGAGGAGTAAATGTTGGAATCGTACAAAAAATTAAGCTAGTGGCAGAGAACCTCAAACGATGGGAGAGGGATAAATTTGGATATGTGCTGCGGTCTATTAGCGAGCTAAGGCAAGAGTTAGATGCCCTTCAAAGGCAGGATCCATTGGCGGATTTAATTCAGCGGAGGGCAGATATTGAGTTAAAGTTAGACAAAGTGCTAGAGAGGGAAGAGATAATGTGGAGCCAACAGTCACGAGTGAATTAGCTTCAACATGGTGATCGTAATACTAAATTCTTCCATAATTATGCTAAGTAGCGTGGAAGAACTAACAAAATCATTGGTATCTTGGGGGCGGATAATAGATGGAGGACTGCTCAACCTGATATAAGCTGTGAGTTTATTAATTATTTTCGGTAGTTGTTCACTTCTAATGGGGGTCGGTTGGATGATGGTATTTTTCAAGCGGTGGACTGTAGAATTTCAAATGAACAATCCATGTCTCTGGTGCAGCCTTTTACCAGGGCAGAGATTGAGTGTGCTTTAAAGAGTATGGGGCCTACAAAGGCTCCTGGTCCGGATGGCTTACCCCCAATTTTTTACCAACGGTATTGGGATGTAGTGGGTGGTGATGCGGTAGCTGAATATCTGAATTTTTTGAATGGGCAAGGAAATTTTGCTGGTATTAATCATACCCTTATTGCTTGATTCCTAAGGTGCCCAATCCAAAGAAAGTTACGGAGTTTAGGCCTATTAGTCTGTGTAATGTGTTTTATAAGCTCATCTCTAAGACTTTGGCTAATAGGCTTAAGAAGGTGCTTCCGACTGTGGTTTCTGATTTTCGAAGTGCTTTTGTCCCAAATAGATTGATTCATGATAATGTTATTGTTGTGTTTGAGACGATGCATAACTTGAAGAGACGTAGTGGAAAGAAGAGTAGACAAAAGGTGGCTATGAAACTTGATATGGCAAAGGCGTATGATAAAGTGGAGTGGGGTTTCTTAAGGAGAATGATGGAGGTTATTGGATTTCCGATAAGGTTTATTGATTTAATTATGGAATGTACATCTTCTGTTACCTATTCCATCCTACTTCAAGGTAAACCTTTTGGGAAAATCACACCCTCTCGTGGTCTTCGGCAAGGGGATCCAATTTCCCCTTACCTTTTTATTTTGGTAGCGGAAGGTTTTTCATCTATGTTATGGAAGGCTGAAAGGGAGAGACTTTTGTATGGGGTGTCTATTGCTAGGGGGCTCCGTGCCTCCGTTGGTGTCACATTTATTCTTCGTTGATGATAGTCTCTAGTTTTGTAATGCTTCAGTTCTTAATTGTGTGAAGTTGAAGGAAATTTTTGGGGAATATGAGAAGGCCTCTGGACAAATGATTAATATTGATAAGTCTGCTGTATGCTTTAGTCCTCATACCTCTCATGGTATAAAGGCTGCTTGTAATGAAATTTTGGATATGAAGGTGGTGTCGTGTCATGAACGTTATTTAGGCTTGCCTACAGTAATGGGGAGGGATAAGAAGGGTTTGTTTAGGGGGATTGCAGACAAGGTTTGGAAGAGAGTTCAAGGTTGGGATGGTAAAATTTTGGCTAAGGCAGGCAAGGAGATTTTAATTAAGGCTGTGGCTCAGTCTATCCCAACATATACGATGAGTGTTTTTAAACTACCGGTGGGTACTTGTGAGGATGTTAATAAACATCTTGCTCATTTTTGGTGGGAAAAACCAGGAGGTAAAGGGATTCATTGGCCTAGGTGGGAGCTCTTGTGTCGCTCGAAGAATGAAGGAGGTATGGGGTTTCATGAGTTTCAAAGCTTTAACAAGGCCTTGGTGGCAAAGCAAGGGTGGAGGCTGCTATGTAGTACGGATTCTCTGGTGAGCAAAATGCTCAAAGACAAATATTTTCCTAATTGCCAAGGTTACTAGATTTTCGGGTCTCCTACAAACAAGAAGTGAATATGAGCTTATGTGTCTCTGAGTTGATTTCAGAGACTGGTGCCTGGGACATACCGATGTTGGAACAGGTTGGTACTGTTAGGGAGGTGGAAGCAATTATGAGTATTCCTTTGATTAGAAATAATGGGAGAGATAGGCTGATGTGGAATAATAATCGACATGGCAAATACTCTGTTAAGAGTGGATATTGGATAGCTTGTAAAGAGGAAAGGAGGAGTGGTGGTGTGGCTAATGTGGAGCCTGTGGTGACGGAATACTGGAAACACTTGTGGAAACTCAAAGTCCCACCAAAAATGAGTCATTTTATTTGGCGGTGTTCTACGAGTTTCATGGCGCTGTGCTTAAGTTCATTGGCTCAGAGGCATATTGTTCATGATCTGTTGTGCTTTAGGTGTCAGCAAGCTGTGTAAACGCCCTTGCATGCAACATGGTTATGTCCTTTGAGTTTTGCGGTGTTGGAGAGGGCGAACTTTTATTTCAAGTTGATACTAGGTACTTCGGAGACTTTTGTTTCTTACTTTGAGTCTGATATGGCTGTTTGATTTGCACATATTTGTCGTACAAATTGCATTCCTAATCACGAGAATTAAGTTGGTCCGAAGGCCATTTGTTATGTTTAATGTGTGTTTTTATGTCCATAGGTTATTTACGTGAGTTGAAGTATTTCAACACTAATAGGTGTATTTTGGCGATATTTGGTAAATTCCTGAGAAGAGGACGGAAAGTCAACCGTGGCTTTCGGAGATCAAAGATCACACGAGTCAACATTCGGATGATGATGCCATTGAATACCTTGAAGAATCGGAAAGAAGATGAAAAACGAAGAAATTACTTTTCCGGCGAACCACCACCACAAGAGGCGGCAGTACCGCCGGACCACCATCGAAGCACCACCACACATGGAGGAGATATTCAAATCAGATTTCATGCATGGGGCTGCTGCACCCTAGAGGTTGGGAAACCATATTTTACTTCACCCAAGTTGCATGCCCTTAAAACCCTCCCATGTGTCTTACTTTTGCATTTCTCCATAACTCCACTTACACATTCCCTTAGGTAACCATTGGGGGCTGCAATAGAGCTGTTGGCAGACCTCCCCACAACCCCAATACACTTCCCAATTCACCCAATTCGGATTAGCCATTGCATTACACAATCAATTCACCAAGAACACCAAGAACACTCTCAAGGACTGTCCAGTTTTGTTCTTCCATTTTTCCCACCTTCCACTACTCAAATCACTTTCGTTCCTTCACGAAAGTTGTTCCTAAGGCATCTATTTATCTTAGGAACTATTTTTCACCACCATTCCACCATCATTCCACCACGTTTGAAGCTCCACAGCTAGGAATTCGTCAAGAACACAAGAACTTCGAAAACTTGGAGAAGAAGAAGCTTGGAGGTGAAGAGGAGTTCAAGAGGAGGCTATCATCTACACTTGGAGTCACCAAGGAGCTGCTGGCTATCATTCCTTGAGAATTTCTTAACCCTACTCTAGTTATTCTTTGTATTCATGTTTCCATTTTTGACAATATTGATGTATTTCCTAAACATGTGTGAGTAGTCCTTTAGATTGGGGGCTAGGGTTGTGTGCCCTAGCCCATGATGATGTATTGATGAACCTTAATGTTTATGTATATTGATTGAAAGATGAACATGTTCTTTGTCAATTTAATCATGTTTGATGCTTGTTATTGAATAAGACTAATTCTTGAGCATGTGTTGAACTTGTATTGTGTGAGATTGTTTAGATTAGTCACCTTAACAATCTTGGACAGTTGACATTTGAGCATGATGAATATGAGCTTTAGGCTTGCCTTGTTTGAATTCCTAGTCTTAAAGTCCTTTGCCTTACTTAATTAACTTGGGAATCTTAAAACGTTTTGGGTTAATTGAGTAGGAGTTCAAGTTGTAGGAATAGCACAACTTGGCACGAGAGGATGAATGAGACTCGGTCTTAGAACCTTAATATGACTAAGATACAGAATTTGGTTCGTTAATTAATCAACATTGAATACTCATTAGGTTTGAGATTCATCGGATTGGGTTAGAGTCACCCAAAACCCCAATCATCTTCGTTCCTTTGATCACAACACACTTCACTTGCATTGAGTTTGTAAGCTTATGCATGTGCCTCTGCTAAGTTTTATTTGCTTACTTTAGTTACTGCTTTGGTTACAAGTTACTCTTTAAAGCATCACAATCTATGAACATTACACCATATTGCACATAATCCACCTCACTAGTACATAGCCCATCTCTTACCCTACCATTTTAGTGTCAAGAATCTTCGGTTACATTACTTCACCAAGTGGGATTTTGGGCCTTCCAATCCCTTGGGTACGACAACCCCGGTCTTAATCTATACATCCACAATTGTTGACATTCGTAAAGACACTTGTTCTTAAGCGAAACTATACGACACGTCACTGTTCTGGCTATGGATGAAGTGAAGCTGCTAGTTACTTTATTATGGGGAAATGAGAATGAGAGGAATGCCGTGTATCAAGGGGAGCGTCCTAAGCCTCCTGCTGTTATTTTTTACTACTGTTTCTCGGTTTGGAACGATATTCTTGCTGTCCAAACTAGAGCTGGTAGCAATTCTCAAGGGCATAGTGGAGCTTCGGTGAATTCTGGGCAAGGTAGGTGGGTTCCTCCTCAGCATGGGAGATTGAAAATTAATTGTGATGTTGCGGTTTCGATGAATGGTTCTCAGGTTGGTGTAGGCATTGTGACAAGGAGGAGTTCTGGAGAATTAGTGAAAGTTGTAGGTGAGCGTCTTCGCAACCGTCTCAAGCCTTGTGCTGCAGAGCTTTATGCGGTGCTGCAAGGGCTAGAACTTTCGATGGAGCGTGGTTGGGGTATTGTGGAGGTGGAGACGGATTGTTTGGAGGCTGTGAGAATGGTAAATGGAAGGGAGGAATGTTGGGCAGATTTCTTTTAGATTCTCTGAGGATCAATGGGATTAATTATGTTCCTAGAGCGGTAAATGGTGCCGCTCATGTCGTAGCTGGTTATGTAGCCCGAGAGTACGGGCGTCATTGTTGGTTAGGGGTTGGGCCCGCTTGGCTCATGGATGTCATTACTTATGATAGACCCGTAACTGAGGTTTCTTTTAGGGGAGAGAGTGGGGAGTATGTCTCCTCCACCAATCATTCCTAAATCATGTAATCGGTTTCTTATTGAATAAAATTTTTCACTCTCAAAAAAAAAAAAAGAGTATAGGACTCCAACTAAGAAAAAAAGGACATGCATTATGCCTAAAAAACTCTAAGAAAAAAAGGACATGCATTATGCCTAAAAAACTCAAACAACTCACCAGCTGTAATGATAAAAGGTAGAAATACTGAAAATAAAATACAACCTAATTGTGACTTTAAATGAAAAAAGCTTTAAGCAGGACTCAATCAATTAATCTGACAATAAGTTATGAGATAATCAGGCAAGTCCATTACCCTGACCTAATACAGAACACAGAACACAGTGCTTCATGAACAACTACTGCATCTAGTATTATAAAAGTAGCTTTTGCCATATAAATGAAGCTCCCTAAAACTTAATAAATCACCAAGAGTAATTATAAATTAAGCTCCCAATTCATAAATAAAAGAAAACGGTAATACCTTTAAAAAATTTTAAACTTTATACATAAAAATCATAATTTACAAATTGAAAGTTCATGACTCATGAGAAGTTAGAAAAGATGGCCTTATAAGCAAGTTAATTATGTCTGTCATATATGTGCATTTAACATTAGAGCATGGTCAAAGAAATAGATATGTACCGGAAGCCAGAAGCATGCAACGGTTACTCCAAGTGCAAAGAGCGATATACAAAGGCAAGGCAAGAAATATGGAAACCTGGATCACAGTCGTTTCACATGTTGGAATATCATGGTGCAACTGTCAAACAATACTTAGTAAAAGAGTTTGAAACTCACTTACCTCCCAAATATAGAGTCTGTGGAAAATATGCTGGGATATTTCTCTGCTGGCTGAATTAAAAACTTGTTCAGAAACATTTGATTGATAATCAAGAAAACTGAGAGAGACAGAGAGAGAGACAGAGAGAGAGAGATCAAATAGGAAAAAATAGAGCATACATAAATCTCTTCTTTGGTGTATCATGGGGGAAAAAAAAGAACTTGCTTGTTGCAAGACCCAACATGGGGGAAAAAAAAGTTATTATTTGCTCCTTTTAACATACTCTTTCAAAACCTGACCATCTTGAAGTGTAGGCATAAACATATCTAGTTCTTGGGGGTTGACAATTCCACCACAACAACATACGTTGTTGAAAATTATCTAACATTTCCCACATCAATTTGGAATGAGACCTAGAAAAGACAATCAGCTATTACTTGCTCCTTTTATCCTACTCTATCAAAACTCCACCTTTTCGATACTGAATTAAACTAAAAGCACATCTTGGAAATTTGTGACCTATCCCTCCATCAACTTTGCCATCCTATGTTTAGAAACTTACGCAAAGTAAATTGATGAGACATCTCTTCAACTGTTTGACACATGCATATTGAGTTATTAAAGAAAAATTACATGATGCTTTGCCTTATGGAATCTGTCAAAATAAGTTCACCAAAATTCATACACAAGTAAGGACAAATTAAGCAATTACAAGAGGTATTTTAAGTGCATTTCCTTGCATGAAGTAGAATTACCTGGGCAAGGAAACCTCCCAAAGCTGGGCCAATGATAACTCCAATAGCGAATGCTGTGCTAACCTGAAAATAAATATTCTCAACTCTGATGTAGTAATTGTACAATTTTAAAACTTGTATAATTAAAAAACCAACATGACTTACTGCTGATATTCCTAATGCTTGGTGTTCTTCCGGAAATACTTCACATGCATATGCCTGGATATGCAGTTAAATCAAATATGGAAAGTAACCCATGCATATAGACATGGTTGCAGACTTGCAACCACATTATTAATAATAGTATATGGTACACTATGATACCTTTATTGGTCCAAGCAAACCATTCAAACTTCCAAGAAGAAATCTTGTAGTGATGGCCATCCAATAATTTACACTGAGTCCAAAGAGAGTGTTGAAAATAACCCTGAGACAATAAATATGAATGTATCGAATGTCTGCCTGAAAACATCTATCCCTATAACTGCAGAAAAATTATAGAAACTCATTTGCAAAATTGCATTTACTAACACTGCAATAGTCCCTATTATTATGACAGGTTTTCGACCATAGCGATCAGCCATTATTCCCCAGAAAACTGATGTCAGTGCTCTTCCAAGCATATACGAAGACCCTTCACAATATATGGAACAGTGTTAAGAACACTTATTACATAACTAAATTGTGAAGATCAAACAAATTTATCATTAAGAAAAATTGATGACAAGAATCTCACCTACATACCCAGCATAGAAGCCAATATCTTCCTCTCTTTTTGCAATATGAAAATCCCTAATCTGCAATGCAAACAATAATCAATCAAGTCTGGAATCATGAGGGTATTGAGTAGAACTCAATGGGTTTGGTGAAAACAGAACAAAAGGATTGGTGCTGGGAAGATATGATGTAATGCTTTACATAGAGTGTTATAAAACATAAGAAGGAGAAAGCAGAACAACAAGTGAGCATCAAGAAGAAACTTTCATTTTCTTGCAAAACAAATTTCTGGAGAAGGAAAGGATTGGTGTTGGGCAGATGAGCTGTTCTGCTTTTCTTCTGGGCCATTTGGATGGAGAGTAACAAAAGGATTTTTAAGAATGTGGGAAAGGAGCTGAACGTTATGTGGTAAACGGTTTGGTTTTGGTCATCTTAATGGGCCTCAATTTCAGGGACAGCTCTCTTTTGCAATTCATGCAAATTGGAATGCAGCTGTTTGTTAATTCAAATTGGAATGCAGCTTTTTGCAATTCATTCAAATTAGCTTCCCTGTTTTTGAAATTGTTTTATACATGTGTTTGAATAAATTAGCTGGTGTATTCCATGGTAGTTCTTAATTGTCAGTGGATATCTTAACCAGTGCATTGTATACAATAACCATTTATAAAGATGAAATGAAAAGAAATAATAAATTAAAAAAAAAAGCAGGGGAAACTCCAAGTTTTAGTTCAGATGGCATACAGTCCGGGTTGTGCATTAAGACAGTTAGAGAATTGTGTTCCTCTCAGATTTCAAGATCATGATATAGTCCGAGTGCACTTTGAAGCTTCAATTGAAATGTAATGGCAGTGATTGGCAGATGGAAAATATTCTACTTCTTCAGTAGTTCTGCTTAGTTTCTTTCCATTACAAAATGACTCAAAACGAATTCTTAATTAAAAGGTGATGTTATGCAGATCTTTACCACAGTTTTGAAAATAACACACAGAATAATCATAGTAAGGTAACAGTGGTGTCAGTAGAAATTTGGATAGTCTAAAAGCTAAAGGCTATATATGCCTGACGGACCAAGAGGACAAGAGAACAAAAGTCTCAGTCGTGTGTTTATGTCTCCCTAAATAATCAGCAACAAGATTGCGACTTCATTCATATGTCAAATGAAAATGTATGAGTCGATCTGAGGAGCAATTCTAGATCAATAGTGTTTGGTAAGACAAGCACAAACAGAAGTCATGATATATATGATGTAGTGTTGCATGTTTTGCTATCAGGAAAAGAACAACCTATTAAAATCTAGGGAGCTTCTCTAGTGAGACAACTTCAATGAGTACCATTTGAGGACTTTTCGATTAATGGTTGTGATATCTATTTTTCGATTACATCTCGACAAATCAACCGTTCAATGTTAAGATATTCATGAGTAGATCACTTCTTCAAATTTTCAACAAAATTTGAAATCATTAAGGTACCGAACTAGACCAAATAAATGGACGAACCAAATCTGTCAATTTTGAATCATTCATATTCATAAATGGTAAATCACAATTATAGATGACTTAACGATTTCCGATTTCATTGAAAATTTATAGAAGTGATCTACTCATAAATATCTAATATTAAACGGTTGATTTGTCGAGATGTAATCAAAAAGTAGGTCTAATCGAAAAGTCCTCAAATGGTACTCATTATAATGGTCCTCACTAGAGAAACTCCCTTAAAATCTAATAGGTATCCACTATTCAGATTCTAAATTTCTAATAAGGAATACAGTAAATAGACATTCTGCAATAAACAGACAGCTAATATTCATTTTAGGGTTTTTATCACATATAGTACCTGAACTATTTCTCAATTATATATTTGGTACCTGAACTTCAATTTTTGTCACAAGTACTACCCAAAGTTTTCAATTTTGTCACAAGTAGTACCCAAAGTTTTCGATTTCATCTCTTGTGGTACCTAATGCCATTTTTGTCACAAATATATGCGCATGAGGGCGAATGTTCCAAAAAAAAAAAACCAAAATGGAAAATTTTGGGTACTACTTGTGACAAAAATTGAAAACTTTGGGTACTATTTGTGACAAAAATTGAAAACTTTGGGTACTATTTGTGACAAAGATTGAAGTTCAGGTATCACAAAAGATGAAATCAAAAACCTTGGGTACTACTTGTGACAAAAATTAAAATTCAGGTACCAAGTATATAATTGAGAAATAGTTAAGGTACAATATATGATAATAACTCTTCATTTTATTTCCATACCATTAGAAATCCAACAAAAGTAACAAGAGTCTAAAATAAGTATACACTCACCATAAAATAAAGAAATGGAAATAGAGATGATATTGGCAGCGCTGAAAAATTTCACAAAATAATGAATCAGGACCAGAACATGTGCAATAAATTAGAAGACATAAACATCATATGAAACAGAAATACAAAATAATGAAGAAGCTGAAAATCTACAAAATATATATATGTGTGTGTGTATATATATATATATAGAGAGAGAGAGAGAGAGAGAGAGAGAGAGAGAGAGAAGATTTTCTACAGCAAAGAAGATGTAAATACTTAAAAAAGTGAATAATCATTTCTAGAATGACAAACCAATTGAACTGTAACAAGTAACCCGAGTTAAACTAAAATTCTAGATGGGTATCCTTAACATGGAAACAGTCGCTGATCAATTCCTGTAAAACTATCCTTTAATATGAGAAGAATAGATCATTGAACCGAGTCAATTATAAACAGAAATCCTTGTAAAACATTAAGCCTATAGTCATTTAGTCATGAGTACGTAGGTTATCACACAGCTAACAGCTTTGAGTGGTTTCAAATTTTCCTGGTAACCTATACTAAAGCATTGTCGTTTTAATTGCAATTGTGAAAATAAAATGAAAGTTGAAGCAAGTTTGTTTGTGAAGTTGAGCAGCCAATCCATTGGTACATGCTTCAAACAATAAAGATACATAATTCAAGTGAGAAATGAAAGAGTAGGTTACTAGCAGAAAGCACAATCATCCATATAGCCACGTGCTTCCGAATAGGTATGCCTCGTTGCAACGCTTTCTCCTCTTCGACCTTACAACCTGGGCAGTTTTCATAGTATACCTTCTTCAACAGGCTCTGGCTCTCCCTGTTCTCCTCTGCAGTCATGCTTGCTTTGCTTGCTGTATTGGGTCTCACCCGAATGAGGAAATATTTATTGCTGATGGGTTTTCTCAAGTGGGTCAATAATTCTCACTCTTGCTCTGATTCATTGCCATAATTACATGCGTCCCCGACAAAATGCTTGACCATTCGAGGCGGATCGAATCAAATCAAATGCTTGTTTTTAGCTTTAGCCAATGCAGGAAGAGGACCAATCCAAATTAAGAAATAAGATAATATGCCTGTATATATTTCTTTTTCTGGTAATTAAGAATCTGGAAATTACGTATACGATAACAAGAAAGGAATCAAAACTCAAATGGGCTTGCAACACTAGTTGGATTCACAAGTGACCGACGAGATTTGCTTAAGTAATTAATTAATTAATACGGGACAGATTCATTTGCGAACACTCCTTTATTTATGTGGGAGTAGACAAAACAGAGTTGCATGTGGACTTGAGGTCTTCACTCTTCAACGTTCAACCAAATAATTGTGATGTCGAGACGCGGGAGTGCGGGACTACCACCCAAATGAGTGAATAAATAATTCTCACTCATATGGCGGCTGCTCTTGCTCTTATTCATTGCCATAATTGCATGCGTCCTCTAAAGCCAGTAGACGACATAATGCTTGACCATTCGAGGCGGGTCCAACCAACGAAGATTAATGGGGATCGAATCAAATCAAATGTGTGCTTGCTTGTTTTTAGCTTTAGCCAATTCCAAATTAAGAAATAAGATAATCTGCCTGGTAGGAATTATCTGGAAATTACGTAAACGATAACAAGAAAGAAAGCAAAACCCAAATGGGACAGATTCATATGCTGTATTGGGTCTGAGCCGAACGCGCGAGGAAATATTGCTGATGAGTTTTCTCAAGTGAATCAATAATTCTCACTCATATGGTGGCTGCTCTTGCTCTTTTTCATTGCCATAATTGCATGCGGAGCTAATGCCTGTAGACGACATAAAAATTATAACAATACTCTCTCTCTTGCTCTTAAAAGTTATAACTGTTGTAAAATGACATAAAATAAAATAAAAGATAATTGCTCTGAAATAGAATGGTTCTTTCTACCGCTTCTCACTTCATTTGTCTCTGAAAATTCCTAACTATGGCTTCACCAGAATACAAGATACAATTTTTATTGTATAAGAAATCATATTCTAAATACAATCCATAATCTAAAAGAATTTACTTTTCTTATCCAATCATGAATTAATTGTTCCTAGATTGACAAGACACACAAGAATTAGGTTTCCATCAACACTCCCTCTTATATCGTCAACTCTAGGTGGTGCTCCTCACGTTGTTTCATTAAAAACTTTGCCAATAAACAAAAACCCAGTAGGACAAAAATAACATTGGTCGAAGGGAAAAAGAGTACAACACACCCTTCATATTTGGAAACTTAGCATGTGGACGCCAAACTCCCCTTGAAGTCTGTGTCTCCCCCTGATTCCTACAATCATGGGATCTCAAATAACTTAAGCAAACCAATGCTTTTAACATGCTTCTCAAATGTGGATTTAGGTAAATAAATTTGCCACATTATCCTCATATCGAACTTGGTTCACTCTGATCTTGAGGAACTTCTGTTGTTGCTGATTATAGAAGAATTTAGGCGATATATGCTTGGTGTTGTCGTCTTTGATGAAACTTTGCTTCATTTGCTCTATGCAAGCGGCATTATCCTCATAAATGCACGTAGGTTCATATTTGGTTGACCTCAAACCACATGTACTTCTTATATGTGTAACTATGGACCTCAACCATATACACTCTCGAACAGCTTCATGGAGAGCAATAATCTTTGCATGGTTCGAAGAAGTAGCGACAAGGGTCTGCTTTGTAGACCTCCAAGATATCGCGGTGTTTCTCATTGGAAAGACATAACCAGTTTGGAAACGACCTTTGTGCGGGTCAGAGAGATACCCAGCATCAGCAAAACCAACCAAAACATCACAAGAGTTTTGGGAATAAGGGACAGAGGCGGCATCATGGCAGGCGGCAGCGGCGGCCCGGCCATGGGCGGCAGCGACACTACTTACGGCGGCATCACACCTTGCTATCATTGCAGGCATGGGTCCCATACCCATCTTGCCATATTTTCTAGACTCTCTGTAGGGAAAGAACAAGCTCATATTAATCGTACCTTTTAAGTAACGAAAGATAGTCTTTATACCAGTCCAATGGCGTTGCGTGGACACAGAGCTATTTCTAGCTAACAAGTTTACAGCAAATGAGATATCGGGCCTTGTACATTGTGCCAAGTACAATAATGCGCCTATTGCACTTAGGTACAATACCTCAGCCTCCAAAACGTCTTCATCATCATCCTTTGGGCGAAACGGATTATTCCTTGGATCTAGGTTGCGACCAATCATGGGAGTGCTAACAAGATGGACCCTATCCATATTAAAATGCCTGAGCAACTTTTTGGGTATAAGCTGATTGATGAATCAGAATCCCACTATCACAGTGTTCAAGTTCCAAACCAAGACAAAACCGTGTTTTTCCAAGATCTTTCATCTCAAACTCGGATTTCAAGTATTCAGCGGTTTCTCTTAATTCATCAAGAGTTCCAATAATATTCATGTCATCGACATAGACCGCGACAATTGCAAATTCAGAACCTGTTTTTTTAATAAACACGCAGGGGCATAATTCATTGTTCACATACCCTCTTCCAATCAAGTAGTCACTTAGACGGTTATACCACATCCGTCCGGATTGTTTCAATCCATATAATGAGTGTCGCAATCTTATTGTAAACGCGCTCCGTGGTTTAGAGCCACTTAACTTAGGTAACTGAAGCCCATCCGGGACCTTCATATAAATTTTGTATCTACATCCTCATAGAGATACGTGGTGACCACATCCATAAGGTGCATATTCAGTTTTTCGAAAACTACCAAACTGGCAAGGTAGCGGAATGTTATGACATCCATTACGAGAGAATATGTCTCCTCGTAGTCGATTCCAGGGCGTTGTGAGAAGCCTTGCGCCACAAGGCGAGCTTTATATCTTATAATCTTGTTTCTCTCATTACACTTTCTAACAAAACCCATTTATATCCAACAGATTTTATTCCAGAAGGTATTGGCACTACCGACCCAAATACTGTTCTCTTTGTTAGTGAGTCCAACTCAGCTTGGATCGCATCTTTTCATTTAGGCCGATCAGCTCTACGTTGGCATTCCTCAACGGAGCAGCGAGGTTCGATATCATCAGTCTCGATTAACTCGCGTGCACAAGCATGTTGAAACACATCGTAAACTACAATGGAGTTTCTATCCCACGTCCCATGTACACTAGCATAATTAATCGAGATCTCTATGTTCCCATGGATAGGTTCTAACGATGGAGCGTCCCAGGCTAGGGTCGGAGCCTCCCAGGCTCTACTAACAGCGTCCCACGCTGTACTCAACTCTACTCATCAAGGATGAGAATGAGATATAAAGGCTAGCTAGCAATGATAATGAACAACCCTGCTATGGTGAAGTTAAATAAAGAGACAAGACCAAAGTACAACACTTCCCCAACATGATGTAATTAATAACTCAAATCCATAGAAAATCTCATTCTATTACTATTCCCGAAATCTCGAATCGACGAATAAAATAATATTAAATTCCGAAAATCACCTCGAAAAATAATTCGTCGAAAATCACATAAATCATAATTTCAAATAATAATCATATATCGGAGATAACCATCGAAAGCTCAATATCCATTTCCGAATCATAATTGAAATAAATTATAATCAATTTCTGAAAATCATCATTTCAAGTAAATCTATGAGTTAAATCGATATCAAAATTCCCGAAAACAAATCATATGCTCAAGTTATAGCAAAATGATAAGTAAATTAATTAAATCATTAATTCGGAAAAATCACAGCATGCATCATTATTTAAAATTAAAAGTCCACTCACAATATACGGCTAAGTCTGTCATCGATCTGAGCTCTCCTCAAGTCGATCCTCCTCTCGACCGGCCTCTACAAGAGTTGCGGTTAAGAACTAAAACTAGAACTCGGAAATTAATTTACAAAAAGAAAGACGAGGTTAAAGTCATCCTCACTCGCCCAAAAATCATCGTAACCTAAACGGTAGCGTCCCAAATTTTTTTGAGGAAAAGGAAGGGCTGGTGCGGCTGCCCTCAAGCCTTGATTAATGAAACTGCAGAATACAAGGGGGGGGGACATGGTGCCTAAACCCCATATTACTATAAGCGTCAAGAGAACGTCCCGAAGTAATATCAGGAGTCTCCATCAAAACTATGTATTCTAACATGCACCAATTAGCAAAGAGTTCACAACTGGCTACTCCATTTGCTTTACAATAGCGGTGACATACTGGAAAGATAAACTCATAAAGAGCGAACAAAACAGATAAATCAGCTTTCCCACTATCTTGCCGACAGAATTAAAACATTCGACACTTTGTTTTATCCTGCCACTAGGAGGTTGTGTCCATTTGATGACGACTAGCAACCGCACTAGGCCAGACAAGGCACACTGGGTGTGCAACCGGGAACAAGCCCAACCTGCCCTACCAAACAAGGGTATGGACTTATTAGTAGCACAAAGCTACAACCAAAAACTAAGAAAGCATAATAAATCACTACGCCAACAAAGTCATCAGACGACAGTCCAGATCTGTCGTCTGATTGAGCCCCTCTCTGTCGTCTAGTAGCCTGTCGTTGTTAACTCTTTCAGACGACAGATATTCCCCGTCGTTGAATATTCATTCACACAACAGAATTTTGCCACAAATCTGTTGTTTGATTGACTCAAAATATCAACATTTGAGGCTCATCTGTCGTCTATTATATATAATTGTCAACAACATTTATATGTCGTCTACAATGAAGTTTTACGACATTTTCTTTATAAGATATGTGGTTTGTATGAGTTCCAATGACATTATTTTTTCTATATCTGTGATTTGATGACACCAAAAGATGAATATTTTATAATCATATGTTGTTAGTTAACTATAACGATGACATTTATCTATTGTTTAAAAGGACTGAGTACTACATTTTTGTGAAATTAAATGTTGTTTAATAATCCTATCAACCATAACTAACTTCTTGAAATCTGTTGTTATTTGTCGATTCAAACAACATATTTTGGGTTTGATTGTGTTGTTCCTTTTTTCAAAGGACAATAGCTATTGCCATTCATTTGTTGGTTATAAACCATATACACAACAAATTAATGTCATGTCATTGATACTCATTCTCATTCTGGAAACTAGCAAGATGATAATCATTTTAATGAATCAAAGCAATTCCTACATTAATGAAATTTGTGGTGCGTCTCCGAGTATATGACTAGACTACACATTCAGCAAAATTGGGGACTTGTAATTCATAAGGAAAGTTGTTTATAAAAAACAGTAGTGATCAGACCACTTGATTCCTCGATGAAACAAAACTTGATTATTGTCAAAATTGTTGTAAATGTGTGAGCCGTAAAGTCTGATGATATCTCGCCTCAAATCTGACTGGAATCCCTCCCAAAAATGAAACGCCTTAACCAGTCTGAGATGACCATTCCCCTGTTACGCCAGCTTACTTGTTTGCTGAAAGTTGAAAAGAAAGCAAGAGATCGAGATCAATATCATTGACGTTTTAACTTTCAACTAAATCGCAAAGAGTGATTATATACCTTGCATAAACAGAATACCAAAGCCATTGCTAGCTGTAGCCAATAGACACTCCATCACCGGGAAGAACAGGAAGTTGTGCAGCTGTTTGCTCCCCCTCCCAAAGGAGCAAATTATCCAAGATGCTTGTACCTTTTAACAATAACAAAGGCATATTAGCATATCATAATTACCATTCTACCTGATGCTACCCTGCAAAACTTAAAATTATCGATCAAAAACAGAACTAACAAGCACAAAATTTAAACGATGAATTCAAAGAGCTTTAGGATGCAGCTACGGCATCTTCTAAGTACTCAATAATACATTTGTAATGAAAAGTCCTCAATTGAGTCTCATCTAATTGTAAAGAATGATTCCAGAAAAAGACAACACACGAACCCAACAGAAACACAGATTTAACTTGTACCTGAAGGGATGCAACCAATGGCGACCTTCTCCTCGAAACCTGAGAGGACCTTCTGGATTTTTCTCACACTTCTCCATACGGTTAAAACAATTGGCAAGGTAGGCACCTTCTTGAGCTGCAACCTGATATTTCATTTGAGAAGCAAATAAGACATACATACTGTGGCATGCAAAATTTGGTGAGTACTATCATTTCAGCACAAACAGGAACCTATTCACTAGATTCCAAGTCATAATAACTGCAGCTTATCTCAAAGATCTGACAACGTAGAATAAAACAACTTAAAACTCAAACTGAATAAGCATACAAAAGAGTATTAGAACAATACAATGTATTCAACAAAATTAATAATTGTATCTTGTATAGCATATTCCAACTAAATTTTTACCAGAGCATAGTCCCAAAAGTCTGCGCCTTCTTAAGCTCACCATTGTTGATGGGTATAAGTTAACAATAAAACTGCAATGAAAAGGCAGTATATTATTATTATAAAACTTGACAAAATTTTTGAAGAGTTTCTTTCCAGTATACAAGTCCTAGACGTATAGATATCAAAAGGAAAATCAAAATAGAATGCCACTAACTATAAGAACAACATTAATTTCAGAGCACGCTGTTCTTACCATACATCAGCTAGAACCAAAAGCAATGTTAATGAAGATTAAAGTCACTTCGAATGAAACTACCATAACAAAATTCATAATAAGCAGGATAAAAGATCACCACGTATTTACATGTCTGAAACTATGTTTCTGATTTCAATTGCTACCACCAAATATTAATGTCAATAAAAGCTATAACAAGGAGCTGCCAAGTAGAGATTTTTATGGTAGTGGGCAGGCTGGCAATACATGTAGATAAGTAACTCAGAACTCTCACACAGCAGGAGGACATCAATGAAGAAAAGAAAAACCAAGAACAACTTTTCCAGATAGTTACTCAAGAACCTTGTGATAAAAGCGAGTATAGAAACAATTCCATTGATGATTACAAAACCAAAACAAGCCCCAGTTGAATTAGATCATGATGAATATAGTTGCAAGTAAAATCAAGTTATCTCTTGGTTCTTAATTGTTCTACTTGGAGCAAGGTGAGACCTTTGCTCATCCTCAAGTGCAAAGCAAATAATTCATCATGTTAAATATGATAAGAATTGAAAGAATCCAAATAACAAGCACCAGAAACTGATATAAAGCCTAATCTCTGACCTTGGAAAGTTAAGTCAACCCAACCAACCTACTACCTTTCATGGAATGGCCATTAGTAAAAGCAAAAACCCATACCAGAAATTCAAAAAATAAACTCCAAATATACTATCATACAATTAGAAACACAGGAAATCAAGACCAACCCACAAAGCCAACAACAATGGACAAAAGCAATTCCAGGTCTTGAAGCTCATCAACGCAAAATGCCCATGACCACAAACTCAGTAGACAAGTCAACAATGGACCACCCATTAAGCAAAAGACAAAACAAGCCAATGGGGAAGAAAAAGTCGGTTTCTTTATACCTGAGGAGGCAGAGAAGGTGGCGGTGGTTGAATTGTAGAGTCAGAAAAACTTGGTAAAATCCCAAAGGCAAAGAGAGATTGAGATTTTAATCAAGAAAACATCTGCAAAAGCTTGCCGAAACTAAAAATTAAATACACCCACACCAAAACAGATACCAAAGAGAGAAGGGAGAGAGCGAGGTATTACCACATCCCATAACTAAATGGCTTGCCGAAACCCTTTGCTAAACGGCGTGAGATAGAGCGGTTGAATAAAGACAGATCGATCGATGGAGCGACGGCTGGAGACGAAGAGCTTGGGTGCTGGTGGAAAGTGAGTTTTAGCACTCACTCGCATACTCTGCTCCGTCGTAATTGATCATGTACTTCCAATCATCAATGATTCATACAAAAATTAAAGAAAGATAATATCTACGAAGGGATCATATCTATGTTAATTTTACTATCGGTGCACGAAATTTGAAAAGGCCGGCGTGTGAAAATTGTTTACCCTCTCCAATCTTTGCAGGAGCACCGTCTTGAACTGCCTCAACAAATCACGGCCACTGGAGCCGGGATCCAATCTGTGAGCCTCCTCAAACGCATAGTGTAAGACTTGTTTGGACTTACATACAATAAAGAACTTATTAAGCACAACTTAAAGATTACTTAAGAAACAAGAATTAAAGGTTATACATTATTTGCTATCCGGATTAACTACAATAAGGATTGTGATTAATTATTGTAGTGAATGGAAACCTAATTATATGTGAATTAATATTCACTTAAGACATAATGTAAAGTATGCTTTGCGGTTGGAGTCTAAGTAGTATTCAATATGGAATCCTTAATGGGCGGAACTTATGAATATTGACTCCTATATAAATCTAGGTCCCTGCTCTCCCAAGATACACAAGCATTAAACGTCTAACCCCATTATAGACAGCATAAGGATATTGGAGAGGGCAGAAGATCTAGTTTTTCTTCATTGAATAAGTAATGGCGTCATCATCAAGTTAGTACCTCAATTCTTTAGCCTCTGTTTGAGTTCTTAACTCATTGATTGTGTTTCTTTGATTATATGTGTTTACGATGTTCAAGATTATATTTACACGTGGTATCAGAGCCGCACATATTAATCTAGAAATCAATCGAAAAAATAATTTATGCTCAAAGTTTTGTTAAAGAAATAATATAAAAAAAAAAACAAAAAAAAAACAAAGGGGGAGCAGATTTTTCCTAGGCCTGTTATTTTATACTTAATAGTCAATACGGAGGCCCAAACCCATATTTTTCCTCAGCCTTAAAGAAACAACGGAAGAAAATGTTTTTATTATTTCGCTCCTTTGAGAGTCAAAAACAAAAGACGCTGAGAATTTTTTTGCCAAAAATTCCAATTCGAAATCCCAAAAGCAAGCAATTAATTGATGATTATGTAATTCCCTGTGCGTGTGATGTTGTATTCTGCTTGCAATAACAAAAAAAAAATTGCAGCAAAGTAGCTGTGCTTCCAGGTACGTATCCATAAACTATGGATTCAAACTTTTGCAATTTTCTGGAATTAATGGTTGTTGGTTATTGATTGATGTGTTCTGTTGCTATTCGACCATGATTGAGTCATTCGGTATTGTATGTATTATACAACATATCTTCATTGCCGTATTGATTGTCTATAAATTGTTTTATTCATGGGGCAAAAAATTTTATTTTTCCTTCCGCTGCTGAATTTAAAAAGAAAAAAAAAATTTGCCTATGTGAATAAAACAATAACGATTTCTTGATCCAATTGAGAAATTTTAACAAAGCTATCAAACCAAAGTAGTTAGCCTTGTTAAAGCTTCCCAAAAATTACAGATTATAAGGATCAAGGTTGCAGTCTTATGCAAAGCTATTAGATGTTCTTCCAAAGAAGGTTTTAAAATTCTTAATAGTCTTGGCATGACACTGGCACATTACAGAAACGTTAAAACACATAAGGTAAGGGTAGTTTCTTAAAGCCAAAGCAAGGAATTATTCATAAAATTTAGTGTTTTAAGACCTCTGGTAGTGTGGTAAAGAAAATAAGGGCTAGTTGTATCTTCTTGCTCAAATGTGTTGTGCAGCTAGCAAAATTGCAGAATGGGGTTGTTATCTTACAGATTGTTTGCTTGTATACAGTTATTTCATGCTTCTAAGATATATGTGTATGTTAGAATACAGAAACGTGCATTATTAATTTGATTTTTTAGTCTAAAAATCAGCTGCTTATGTTAGTTTGTATTGTATTTCCAGCCATCAACCCTGCTACAATGAACCTCACCATAGAGACTCTTACCGGCAACAACTTTAAGAAGTGGAAGAATGACGTTGAAATCTATTTAGGATGTTGGGATTTAGACTTGGCCCTCAGAGAACCTGAACCCCCTGTTATAGTTCACAATAGTACTAGAGCTGAAAAAGACAAGGCTGAGAAGTGGGAAAGGGATAATAGGTTAAGTCTGAAAATTATACAGAAGGCCATGACTGAAACAGTAAGGGGAGGTATTCCTGAGTGTGAGAGAGCCCTGGATTATCTTAAAGCAGTTGAAGAAAAATATAAGGAGAGTGACAAAGCAGAAATAGCAAACCACATGAATTCCTTGATGAACCTAAAGTTTGATGGGATTGGGAGCGTGAGAGAACATTGTCTGAAGATGATAGATATAGCAACAAAACTTAAAGCTTTAGAGTCCCCCATAGCAGATCCAATGTTAGTTTACCTCACGCTGCACTCTCTGCCACCTCAATACAGTCAGCTGTTAACCACCTATAACACCCAGAGAGATAAATGGTCCATCAATGAACTTATATCCATCTGTGCACAGGAAGAAAGTAGGATTAAGAAAGAAAAAGGCAGAGTTGTTGCTACTGTGAACTTGATAAGCAAGGAAGAGAACAAAAGCCATAAGTCCAAGAAACCCTTCAACTCATCTAAGAATTTCCATAAAGCTTCAACTTCTTCTGGAAGATCTCACTACCCTAAAGTCAACAAGAATCCAACTGTTTTCAAGTGTTTTTTCTGTGAGAAAGTAGGACACCTGAAGAGAAATTGTCATAAATATAAGGGGTGGCTAGCAAAGAAAGGTAATAAAATTTGTTTTGTTTGTTATGAGTCTAACTTAGGTAATGTTCCATCAGATTCTTGGTGGTTAGACACAGGATCCCCTATTCACATAGCTAATTCTTTGCAGGGATTCACAAAAAGGAGGGCACCAAGTAGGGCAGAAAAGAACCTATTCGTAGGAAATGGAATGAAGGACGTTGCAGTAGAAGCCATAGGAGATGTCAGACTTCGATTAGGACCTGATTTTGTTTTAGAGTTGGCCAATGTTTTTTATGTACCTTCCATGAGAAGGAATTTGATTTCTTGTTCACAATTAGTTGAAACTGATTTCAGTTATTTTATTAATAAAGTTGAGTGGATTTTATTTTATAAAGATGCTCCTGTTGGTAAAGCTTTTATTGTGCATGGTTTGTGGCAATTGTCGTGTTCTTATATTTCAGAAACTTACCTTGTTGAAAACTCAGGAGTTAAAAGAAATATTGTGAATGAAAAATCTTCAAGTTTATGGCATAAAAGACTTGGTCACATCTCTAAAGAAAGAATACAGAAACTAGTTAAAGAAAACATTCTGCCCAGTTTAGATTTTAATGATTTTGAAATCTGTGTAGATTGCATTAAGGGAAAATTAACAAACTCTAGGAAGAAAGGGTCAACTAGAAGTCAAAATCTCTTAGAAATTATACATACTGATATATCAGGACCCTACTCCCCTCAAACCATCTGTAGGAACCAATATTTTATAACCTTTATAGATGATTTTTCTAGGTACTGCTATGTCTATTTAATCACAGAAAAATCTCAAGCACTTGAAATCTTTAAAATTTTTAAAACCGAGGTAGAAAATCAGTTGGAAAGAACCATTAAGATAGTGAGATCCGACAGAGGAGGAGAATACTACGGAAAATATGATGAGACCGGACAACATAAGGGGCCTTTTGCACTTTACTTAGAAGAATGTGGCATTGTAGCTCAATATACAACACCAGGGACACCGGAACAGAATGGGGTAGCTGAGAGAAGAAATAGAACACTTTTAAATATGGTGAGGAGCATGATGTGTGCTACTGGTTTGCCCAAATTTTTATGGGGAGATGCTTTGAAGATTGCAAACTACATCCTACATAGAGTTCCTAGTAAAGCTGTAGACAAAACACCTTTTGAGTTCTGGACAGGGAGAAAGCCTAGTTTGATGCATTTACATGTCTGGGGGTGTAAGGCAGAGGCAAAACCATATAATCCTCAAGAGAAAAAGCTTGATTCTAAAACTGTCAGTGGCTATTTTATAGGATATCCAGAAAAATCTAAGGGTTTTAGATTTTATTGTCCTAAACACCATCTTAGAATTGTAGAAACACGAAATGCGAAATTTATTGAAGACACTGAACTTGTAGACAAGGAAGACTTAAGTGATTTTCTCTTAGAAGAGGAAGAAGCTACTGCTACAGCCATTTTGCAACATTCTCAAGATTCTGTTTCTGTCTTACCCGTGCCTTTACCTATCAATACAAGATCAGTTGATGAGGAAGAAGTACATGAACATATAGAAAATCCAGATCCAGTTCTCGATATTCCAGAACCAGTCATTCCACAAGACTATCAGCAAAATCCTCCAGCAAATGAACATCTTCCATTACCTGTACAACCTTTAAGACAATCCCAGAGGGTGAGAAAGCCAGCAATCTCCAGTGACTATGTAGTTTACTTACAAGAAACTGATTTTGACATAGGAGAGGAAGATGATCTTGTGAGTTTTAGACAAGCTGTAGAAAGTATTCATTCTGTCAAATGGCAGAATGCAATGGAAGCTGAGTTGCAGTCAATGTTTGACAACGGAGTATGGGAATTAGTTGAGCCACCTTCTGGTATTAAACCCATAGGTTGTAAGTGGGTATATAAGACTAAGAAAAATTCAGATGGGAGCATAGAAAGACATAAAGCCAGACTTGTAGCTAAGGGATTCACACAGAGATAGGGAATAGACTACAATGAAACTTTTTCACCCGTTTCTACCAAAGACTCTTTTAGAATAATCATGGCTTTGGTTGCACATTTTAACATGGAGCTGCATCAAATGGACGTTAAAACTGCTTTTTTGAATGGTGATTTGTATGAAGACATTTACATGAGACAACCAGAGGGTTTTATAGAAGAAGGCAGTGAGCATTTAGTATGTAAACTTAAAAAATCTATCTATGGTTTAAAGCAAGCGTCTAGGCAGTGGTATCTTAAGTTCGATTCAGTGATGGCATCTCATGGTTTTGAAGAAAATCCCTTAGATGAGTGTGTATACCTAAAAATTAGTGGGAGCAAATTTATTTTTCTGGTTTTGTATGTTGATGATATTTTGCTTGCTAGCAGTGACATAAATCTTTTGCATCAAACTAAAGACTTCCTATCTAGAAATTTCGAAATGAAAGATTTAGGTGAAGCTTCATATGTATTGGGTATTGAGATTAGCAGAGATAGAACCAAAGGTCTTTTAGGTTTGTCTCAAAGAAATTATATAGACAAAATACTTAAAAGATTCAAAATGGATAAGTGTGCTTCAGGAGATGCTCCGATGACTAAGGGTGATTTGTTACATAAAGATCAGTGTCCCAGAAATGATTTAGAGCAGGAAGCTATGAAAGACAAACCGTATGCCTCACTTGTAGGGAGTTTGATGTATGCCCAGGTCTGTACAAGACCAGATTTAGCCTATTCTGTTGGTATGCTTGGTAGATTTCAGACAAATCCAGGTCACCCTCATTGGGTTGCAGGAAAGAAAGTCTTAAGATATTTACAGGGTACTCGAGATCATCTTTTAGTTTATAAAAGAATTGAAGGACAGGAGCTAGCTGTGATTGGATACTCAGATGCAGATTATATCGGCAAAAACAAGGCTAAAATTCAAAAGAAATCTACTTCTGGTTTTATTTTTATGCTTGCTGGTGGTGCTATTTCCTGGAAAAGTGTGAAACAGACTTGTGTGACTACATCTACAATGCATGCTGAATTTGTTGCCTTATATGAAGCCACTATACATGCTGTATGGCTTAGAAATTTTATTAAAGCCATTAAGGTAGTAGACAGCATTCATAGACCTCTACAGATTTTCTGTGACAACAGTGCAGCTGTGTTCTTTTCTAAGAACAATAAGAGATCTTCTAAAACCAAGTTTGTAGACCCTAAGCATCTTCTAGTAAGAGAAAAGGTGAAGCATGATGAGATTTTAGTTGAGCATGTTAGTGGGGAAGACATGTTAGCAGATCCTTTTACCAAGCCTTTGGCAATTGCAGTTTTCAAAGAACATGTCATTAATATGGGATTGATTCAATGTTTTGATATAGCTTGAGTCAGTGGGAGCTTTTATTTTGAAGCTCAAATTTTGTAATTTTCTTTACAGACTTATTGTTTTTCTGGAAATTTATTTGATGAATACTTTCGGATATATTTGCTGCAGCATATCTCTATTTTTGGTACATGTATTTTGTCCATATTATGTGTTAGATATATATCAATATGTGTTGATATGTTTGGCTGTCTTTTGGACAGTTGCAGGAGGTCAGGAATCTCTTTTAAAGAGACTTTGCAGACTTCACTTGAAGGATAAGGATTAAATTTTTTGGATTCTGTGTTTGCAGAATAACAGAAGGACCATGTGTAGAGAATAACAAAATCACGTGCAGCTCTCTACATGACCTATTATGTTTGTACGTTGGTGACTTGTTTGATTTTAGTTCTGTTTCTAGTAATCATAGAGTGCTGGCGTTGTAATTTAAACACTTGTTTTCTATGGTTCTGTTACAGTAGCTGCTATCGAATAAAGCTTGAAATTAGGTTGCAGTTTTGTATAACATCAGTGATCACTACAGAAGTTCTTGTTATTTAAAGTGTTGTTGCTTGATGAACTAGTATGAAAGTCCAAGTGGGAGAATGTAAGACTTGTTTGGACTTACATACAATAAAGAACTTATTAAGCACAACTTAAAGATTACTTAAGAAACAAGAATTAAAGGTTATACATTATTTGCTATCCGGATTAACTACAATGAGGATTGTGATTAATTATAGTAGTGAATGGAAACCTAATTATATGTGAATTAATATTCACTTAAGACATAATGTAAAGTATGCTTTGCGGTTGGAGTCTAAGTAGTATTCAATATGGAATCCTTAATGGGCGGGACTTATGAATATTGACTCCTATATAAAGCTAGGTCCCTGCTCTCCCAAGATACACAAGCATTAAACCTCTAACCCCATTATAGACAGCATAAGGATATTGGAGAGGGCAGAAGATCTAGTTTTTCTTCATTGAATAAGCAATGGCGTCATCATCAAGTTAGTACCTCAATTCTTTAGCCTCTGTTTGAGTTCTTAACTCATTGATTGTGTTTCTTTGATTATATGTGTTTACGATGTTCAAGATTATATTTACACATAGAACCGACCCTACATTCATACATTCAAAACCGAAATTAACACTTTAATTGAGAAAACAAAATCAAACGCTAATTACAAAATCGATCGGCCATTAGTTCATACAGAGATAGGCGACGTGAGGGCGCTGGGCGCTCGATCTCAATTTCATTGGCGACGCGAAGGATTGGAGCGATTGAGGCGAGGACGGAGGGGACAACCTCGTTGTCGAAGAGCTCCGTGAAGAACGTCGTCGTGGCCGCGCTCCTCGACGGCCGTCTCGTCTGCCCCTGCGGGCCGGATTCTAGGGCCGACATTGCCGAGGGCTTTGGAACTCCCTCTTCGATTAAGCTACTTTTGCTTCACTACTCCTTGCCCTAGCTAGCTAGCTTCACCAAACGCGTCGATTGGGAGAATCAGATCCTCAATTTCTTCACTGGTGTTGGAAAACAAAGGAGATTGAATTAGAGAGAAACTGCGTGGTGGTGAATTGGGCTCGGCGTCACTGGGAACAGAACGATAGTAGGCAAATCAAAGATGGAGAAGGAAATTAGGGAAAGAAAAGAGAAGAATGGTGAGGGCGAGTTTTAGGTCTGAAAGGGGAGGACTGGGGTTTTTCGGTGGGGAGTTCAGGTTTTTTGGTGGGACTTTTGGTAAACTAGGGCTATTCGAGAGGGAAACGAGATTTTAGTTAGGCTTCTGAGAGGGAAACGAAAAAAAATTTGAAGTGTGGGAACCTAGAAAAAAAAAATCAAGTAATAACGTTAAGCCAAAAAAATAAGCTTTGGGACTCTTTTGAGTGAGATTTTTCAGACAACAGATAACCTTCGAACTGTTGTCCAAACACACCCAGTTAGGAAATTTTATCTTAAAACAATTTCAGGTATGGCGTATATCACAATCAGACCACAGTTTTAATTTACATGTCGTCTGAAATTTTCAGACGACAGAAAACATGCATTCTGTCGTTAAATGTGTGTCGTCTGATGACATTATTGGCGTAGTGAATGAAAACAAAAACAGCAGCCCATAACCCAAGAACAATGACCTGTAAATCACATAAAGCCAAGAACCAAAACCACCACATCCTCTGTGTGACCAGCCGTAACGCACAGCCATCTAAGACGTTCCGTCACCACCAACGCTGCACCATTGAAGTGTAGCGTCCCAAACTTAACCACTAACAATCCTACAATCACCAAGGTGCTCTAGGGCGATTTCGAAGGGAATCCTAAGGTTAGATTCTCGTGTCTCAATCTCCACCGAAAACTAATTTCGTGATTGTACAAACGAATAATGTGGCTCATTAATTGGAAAGTTATGCTCTCATGAGATGTAATGTATAAATTCAATGGTTGGTTGGAGATTAATCCGCCAAATCGGTTGATTCCCTTGTTATTTATGAGGACTAAATTCAGTTTACCACCCTGAACTTTTGTTCAAAAATCATGTTAGTCACTGCTCTTTCAATTTCATCAGCAACACCTATATACTTACCAATTTCATCAGTCTAGTCCAATTCATCAACTTTGACCGTTAAGTGCTAATGTGGCTCAAAGTGGAACCCACCCTTTGATGACGTGACAATGAAATGGATTTGAACCACGTCAACACTTAACAGCAAAAATTGATGGAATTGACTAGAATGATCAAATTGGTAAATATAAAGGTATTGTTAATAAAATTAAAACAGATTGTTGGTCTAACGTTCAACTAAATTTAATCCTACAGTATTTCTGATGTATCTTAGCCTGTTATTCCACCAAATTGATTAATAAAATGAGTATCAGCCATTAAAAAAAGTTTATGGATGAAAATACAACGATAAAGAACAAATAGGAGAATTTATGTTGTTAACGTTTTTAACGAGGAAATGTCATATAAGTGGCACTCTTGTCTGTCTATATCTCTATGAAAAGGATGGAGCAAATTACCTAGCTACGTCAAAGGAAACACAAACTTTGAATATAATTTCTTCCATGTCCTTATGTCGTAGCTAGCTTCCATCAAGTTGCATCAATCATTGACTTGGTTTATCTTTGAAATTAATTGCAAGGCTTTCCCTTTCCTACTAGTATAGTCTCACCTGCATTTACGTCAAACTTGACTCGTGTCTATGGTACCAGTGTACCACTGCTATCCAACATTTTTATTTCTCATAAATATGATAAAATATATAATAGCTCATTTCTCTACTTCAATTGCATCAACTTTTTGGGATCCATCAATACCCTCGAAGAACTGTTGGGTTTATTGGTATGAGGACGTCAACGAGTCTACTAATGGATTTTGAGAAGAAATTTTATTGTCAGTATCTTTTTAGTTTAATTACTCTCCCCTAAGCTAGCTTAACACAATAGGTGGAGTAGTATTGCGTATAACGGTGTCTTTTTTTGACAACCCCACAGGGCAGATCATTGTGTAATGTTATCACTTATTGAATGAAAATGTTTGACGCTCTTGTCATATTAGTGGCCAATACTCTTGTCATATAAGTGGCCAGCACTCTTGTTATTGAAAAGGATGCAAGAAATTACCTACGTACGTCCAAGGAAACACAAAGTTTGACTTAATTTTCTCCTTGTGTCCTAGCTAGCTAGCACTATCATTTCCAGCAATCTTTTTTTTTTTTTGGTTTGATTCCAGCAAACTTGTTAACTGCTATTTATGCTAGCCCTTGCAATCAAATTACACATGCAGTCTATAGAGTTATCTGGAATTCTGGATACTATCCGTACTCTGCATAATCTTCTTTGGTTTCTTACAGGTGATTTCAATGAGCTCTTGTTTTGTGCTGATAAAAATAGGGGCTCCATGGTTTGGAAAATTTGGAGGTCTGAAGAAGTGGGCTGAAAGGTCTGCTATGATTAATATAGGATACCAGGGGAGCTGACTGTACTCGGTCCAATAACGCAGTTAAAGAGAGATTGGATAGATATTTCTACAACAGTGAAGGTTGCTTAATTTTCCCTAAAACTAAAATAATTCACTTGGCTCGAATGTCTTCTGATCATTGCCCTTTACTTATCAAGTTAGTCCCAAAGTTGATGCACCAAAGATTACACCCTCCCTTTTGATTCCAAGCCATGTGGATGCAACATGATAACTATCTTGATTTTGTCTCAGATCATTGGAATAATTCAAGTGGTGATTTCATGATGAAGACTGAAGTCCTGTCATCATAAATTTTTAATTTTTAAATTTATGATGAAGGATTTTTCCCGGGGCTTATAGAACTTCTCTCAAATTTATATTGCCATAATGCTTATACAAATTTTCCCAAATTAATTATTCCCCTTTGAATGAATATAACATGGCTTCCAAACAACGGTAAAGCCTCGGTTTAGATATGTCGGGACAACTACAATTACAATGATGCATTCAATGAGCCAATAATAATGTTGATTGTTTTGTATTTTTCTAAACATGGATTGAACTTCCATTTAGATTCATCCCTATCTATCATCACGTACAGTAAGAAATGGCTTAAATGTCATCAAAACTGCAATTACCTCCACCAGATTCAAGATGAAGAAAACCATCTGGATACCTGCAATCGAAAATAAAGCAGTAAATTTTCTAAACCTTCAAAAAGCTGTCAATATTTATTGCTAGTCTGGTGTGAAACAGTAACAGTACATACATTATCGAGTGAATTTGAGAAACTAGGTACTATACAAAATGCAAAAGGGGAAAATGCAAAACAAGGTACATTTATTTGCTAGTCTGGTAATTCTCACTCAAGTTAACTGCATCATCTGATCCACCTCTAGGATATTCTCACTCGAGTGATTAACCTCTAATCTCTTTCTTCGCTAGTCAATAATCAACCATTACTCCCTCAAGGTACCTACGGACCTACCTAGTTATTTTCTAGAGTTTCCTAGCTCTTAAAGATTGTAGAGTTCGGTAGGAGATCCCGAGTAGTTATTATCTTCATTCTACAATAATGCGAAAATAAAATAAAGAAATCTTTTGGCAGAGTATGTACCAGGTAGGATGGCAGCATCCAAGCGTTTTTGTGCCCAAGAAAACCTGTTGAGACGAAATCATAATTAACAAAAAGAAAATAAAACATTGAAATACCATGAAGTCATATAATAGACTCAACACGATTTCAAGTGTAAGACAATGTAAGATGTATGTGCTTTATGAATCTATAGAACATGAATGTGTATGTAGTGCTTATAACTTAAAAGGTAATGTTGTGTAGTATCGTGATGCTTGTAAAGTTTCATAAACACATTAGCTGATTTCTTCGTGTCACAACACTAGTAATTTCAAAAATATTAAGGAAACGAACAAGACATAATGTAAGTAACTATATGTAGAGGATTAGCATCTGCATAGAGTTTGCAACAAAACCAACTATCTGTTTCGTATAACAATCATAAATTAAGAGACAGTATAATTGAATCACTACAGCTCCCAGTTGGCATCATTATTAACCAAATTATGGAGTCAAACATCATTATTAACCAAAGCTAAAACTTACACTGCACCACCACCAGCTGGACCAACTGCCTTGAACAGAGACATACCAGTCATAGCAATTCCATTAGCAGCACCTCTTTGATCTTGGTCCTGTTGTTCAATTACAGTCAAGTTAAGACACGTTCGTTCATTGAAGATCAATTAAAGAAGAAAAGGAAAAAAATAAAAGGGGGGTGTAAAACTAATGAATTTAACAATAAAATTACCACAGCTCTGTTTTGGAGAATGAATAGGCCAGTGATAATCGTGATCTAGTTCCAAAGAAAACTTTAGAAGTCAGAAGAAGACCATACACATAATATGATAATAGTAAATAAAAGACAAACCGATAAAAAATAAGGAAAAAAAGAAAATGTAAGCCTTTAATCTTATAGACTCTCAGAAAAGCTAATGCGAAGGAATATGCTCTCAAATGCAGCTTCTCCACCAGAGGCTTCTATCCATACAGTACACAGGGAAAAAAGATATAAAGTAAGCTGCTTCAATTACGTGGAGAACAAGTAGATCTGATAGAGTAAACCTGAGATGCTCGTCTACAATAAAGTAAGCTACATAATATAGAACTCGTAAAATAAACCAAAATTCTTGAGCAATGAGCAGCCTACTGCATGCATGTGAGCAGGGTGTGGGAAATTATGTTAAAGCAAGTGTCAGATCTTGTTGTCAAAATTTTAGAAACAATTGTCATCACCAACACTATAAATCAGGACACAACCCAAAAAAAAAAAGAACACATCAGCTTCTTATTCTTTTTTTAGCAGAAAGACCCTTTAATATAACAAAAACTAGCATATACTGTGGACAAGTCCACACATATCAGCTTCTAGGATGCATGAGTAAAGTTTGTACATTAAGTGGGTTAGCTGAACAGAGATTCGAAGTCATATATGTACTTACGGATATGACATTTTTCAGCAGAGATGCAAAATTTAACAGCATGGACAGGGACAACCCCGACAACAATGCTATAAAGGGGTAGCTTGACAAAAGAGGTATGGTCAAAACCTGCATACAGAATCATAAGAATGAAGAATTATAAATGCCACCAGGAATTAGGTGAAAGGATATTTATCATAATATAAAATGCAGAAGGTACAACAAATGTACAGGAGGCAAGAGCTAAAGATTACCCCTCCAATGCGAGCAATTCTTATAGGACCTAGCATCTTTTCCACATATGGATACAAAGTAGTTTGGAAGAGAAACAGACCAAAACCTACAAATTGATTAAGTTGTCAACGATTATTCCGACTATGTAGTAAGTTATAAATTGAATAATCGATCGCAGTAAATATACATGTAGGTGATTGAAAGTTGTATCATGTGCCCTATCTTATTTCTGAAATCCCTGAAAGTCTTGACATGATTGTTTTATATAATAATGTGTCCTAGAAATGTAAAATGATAAAAAGATATCAATTGAATGCTTAAATTATATGCTAAATGTTTCCTGGTTAATACTACAACCCTTTATCTTTTTATAACTCCTATAAAATAGGAAACGATAATATGAGATTAAATAAAAAGGGCGATAGATGTCATATGATCCATTGAAGCAATGCTTGATGTGGATCAACTGATAAGCAAATGGAAATATCAAATATTACCTGAGATTGAAAGAACTTCACCAACATCCTTAGTTGAATAGTTCAAACCCCCTAACTTTCGAGGACTCTCGGCCCATAATGAGAATATCTAATTTTTTTTCAAAAGATAAAAAAAAAGTGTCACTTATTAGCCATAGTTGGATGGTTAGAGATGAATGGTTGAATAAAAGATGAATACAAGGGTGAATTTATAAGTAATGATCAAAATTCACCCAAATTCAACAATCATCTGAATATAAGCATTTTGTATGCTGATTTGGAATTGTTGTCATTGTTACAAATGTATTCACGCTAATAATGCCAAACTTATATTTTGATACAAATATTGTAACAAATCCAACATATATTTTGATAAATGCAGCAATTAAAATTATGTCTCAGCGTGAAAAGAGAATCTTACACGTAGTATGCATTCACATTTTAAGAATTCTCATCTTACTAAAACAAATGAAATGGCAAGAAACAATTCGAAGAAAAGTGACCAAATGAAAAGAAAATAAATACTGAAAAAAATCAATCCTTTGCTAGCATAAAAAGGTATGAAATTTACCTCTGAATAAGCCATGTCATGAAGTGAGAAAACACAATAAATAATGATTGATGACATTAACGGCCAATTCCTCATGAGGCTTTCTTTAGGTTTTTGTTCTTCAGCTTTTTGTTTCATTTTATTTGCATTTGACCCACAGGATGCAGTTTCCAATGCTTCAAAGGAATCATCATGTAATCTACCATTTTGGTTGTGATTGTGTAAAGTTTCCTGCAACCATCAAGAAATAAGTAGTTAGTACTTGTAGTTTCAACAAGTCCTTAAGAAGTTTGATTCAAATAAAGACATATTTGAAGCTAGTGAGAATAGAAAGGATTTCATAACATATTCATATACTACAAGTACTATCAGTTCTAATATATTAGTCTAATTAAGTTTACGGGGATTTATATGAAGCATTTCATCTAGTTTCTTATTCAATAAGGAGTCCTAGTCCAAATCTTTCACAAAATTAAGAAAATCAGTGAGCATTTTGTAGTTATCTAGATTAGTAAGCTCTTAATTATTAGTTAAAATTGTGTTTGGCTATTACTTATTACAGGAATGTGCGACTGTTTTCTTCTTTCTTTGTTCCTATGTTCTCTATTATTCACTGAAACTGTTCACAAGTATTGTTCATAGTATAGGACAGCAATTATTAAGCCCTAACCCTTAATCCCAAATTAAGCCGTAACATCTCAAATCAATTAAAACCACCCCAAAAATCAGCAAATGCCGCCAGTATTTTCATAAAACCAAACTTGTTCTTTTCTTTTTATCATAATCAAGACTTTTTCTGAACCCCAACCCACCACAGAAGAAAATGGTAATACTTTTAAATATTTTAAACTTCATACATAAAAATCATAATTTACATATTGAAAAATAAATTGAAAGTTCATGACTCATGAGAAGTTAGAAAAAATAGCCTTATAAGCAAGCTATGTCTGTCATATAGGTGCATTTAACATTAGAGCATCGTCAAAGAAATAGATAAAAGATATGTACCGGAAGCCAGAAGCATGCAATGGTTACTCCAAGTGCAAAGAGCGATATACAAAGGCAAGGCAAGAAATATGGAAACCTGCATCACAGTTTCACATGTTGGAATATCATGGTGCAACAGTTAAACAATACAGAAATGCAACAAATTTGACTTCCTCACTTCACTTCACTTGGTAAAAGAGTTTGAAACTCACTTACCTACCAAATATAGAGTCTGCAGAAAACAAACTGGGATATTTCTCTGCTGGCTGAAATAAAAAGTTGTTTAGAAATATTTGATTGATAATAAAGAAAACAGAGAGAGAAAAGAGAGAGAGAAATCAAATAGTAAAAAATAGAGCATACAGAAATCTTTTCTTTGGTGTATCATATTACAAGAACTTGATTGTTGCAAGACCCAACATGGGACAGAGAGAAAAAAAAAGTTATTATTTACTCCTTTTAACATACTCTTTCAAAACCTGACCATCTTGAAGTGTAGGCATAAACATATCTAGTTCTTGGGGTTTGACAACCACCACAAAAACATATGTTGTGAAAATTATCTAACTTTGCCCAAATCAATTTGGAATGAGACCTGGCAAAAGACAATCATCTATTACTTGCTCCTTTTATCCTACTCTATCAAAATTCTACCTTTTCGATACTGAATTAAACTAAAAGCATATCTTGTTTAGAAACTTTGCCATCAACTTTGTGACCTCCATCAACTTCGCCATCCTATGTTTAGAAACTTACGCAAAGTAGGCATTTAATAAATAAATCGATGAGACATCTTTTCCACTGTTTGACACATATTGAGTTACTAATGTCAGCAATGTCGAACTACAACATTCCAATATAAGTAAAAGAAAAATTACATGATGCTTTGCCTTACGAAATCTGTCAAAAAAAGTTCACCAAAATTCATACACAAGCAATTAGCAGGCCAGATACATGCACACCCAGAGGTATTTTTAAGTGCATTTCCTCGCATGAAATTACAAGAAGTAGAATTACCTGGGCAAAGAAACCTCCCAAAGCTGGGCCAATGATCAATCCAATACCCCATGCTGTGCTAACCTGAAAACAAATACTCTCAACTCTGATTAAAATTTTAAAACCTATAATTAAAAAATCAATGTGACTTACTGTTGACATTCCTAACGCTTGGTGTTCTTCCCGAAAGACTTCACTTGCATATGCCTGGTCATGCAATTAAATCAAATATGGAAAGTAACCCATGCATATAGACATGGTTGCAGACTTGCAACCACATTATTAATAATAGTATATAGTACACTATGATACCTTTATTGGTCCAAGCAAACCATTCAAACTTCCAAGAAGAAATCTAGTTGTGATGGCCATCCAATAATTTACACTGAGTCCAAAGAGAGTGTTGAAAATAACCCTGAGACAATAAATATGTATGTATCGAATTTCTGCCTGAAAACATCCATCCCTGTAACTGCAGAAAATTTATTGAAACTCATTTGCAAAATTGCATCTACTAACACTGCAAAAGTCCCTATTATTATGACAGGTTTTCGACCATAGCGATCAGCCACTATTCCCCAGAAAACTGATGTCAGTGCTCTTCCAAGCATATACGAAGACCCTTCACAACATATGGAAGTGTGTTAAGAACACTAATTATAGAACTAAAAGGTGAAGATCAAACAAATTTATCACTAAGAAAAATTGATGACAATAATCTCACCTACATACCCAGCATAGAAGCCAATATCTTCCTGTCTTTTTGCAATATGAAAATCCCTAATCTGCGATGCAAACAATAATCAATCAAATGTTGTTCTGGCATCATGAGGATATCGAGTAGAATTCCATGGGTTTGCAGAACAAAAGGATTGGTACTGGGAAGATATGCTGTAATGCTTTACATAGAGTGTTTATAAAACATAAGAAGGAGAAAGCAGAACAACAAGTTGATGGGCCTCAATTTCAGGGACAGCTCTCTTTTGCAATTCATGCAAATTGGAATGCAGCTGTTTTTCATTCAAACTAGCTTCACTGTTTTCGAAATTGTATTATACATGTGTTTGAAACTTTGAATCAATTAGCTAGTGTATTCCATGGTAGTTCTTAATTGTCAGTGGATATCTTAACCAGTGCATTGTATACAATAAGCATTTATAAAGATGAAATAAAAAGAAATAATAAATTGAAAAAGAAAACAAACCAAAAAAAAAAAGCAGGGGAAACTCGTGTTTTAGTTCAGATGGCGTATGAACTACAATATATAGTCCAAGTACTACTGCTTGAGAGTGCGGGTTGTGCATTAAGACAGTTAGTGTTCCTCTCAGATTTCAAGATCATAATATATAGTCCAAGTGTACTTTGAAGCTTCAATTGCAATCTTATGGAAGTGATTGGCAGATGGAAAATATTCTACTTCTTCAGCAGTTCATGCACTCAACAAAGTTTGCAGGGTTTATATCTCTTGTGTATTACATTAAGCATTTGCTGAGTTTCTTTCCATTGCTAAATGACTCGAAACGAATTCTTAAAAAGTGATGTTATGCAGATCTTTACCACAGTTTTGAAAATAACACAAAAAAAATAATCATAGTAAGGTAACAATGGTGTCAGTAGAAATTGGGATAGTCTAAAAGCTAAAGGCTATATATGCCTGACGGACCAACAGGACAAGAGGACAAAAGTCTCAGTCAAGATTCCGACTTCATTCATATGTCAAATGAAAATTTATGAGTCGATCTGAGGAGCAATTCTATATCCTGTTTAGTAAGACCAGCACAAACAGATTGGAAAAGAAGAACCTATTAAAATCTAATTTTCTAATAAGGAATACAGTAAATAGACCCTCTGCCTTAAAATTGGACTGTGTGGACAGAATCGTAATTAATCTGTAAACAGAAAGCTAATATTTATTTTATTTCCATTTCATTAGAAATCCAACTAAAGTAGCAAGAGCTCACCATAAAATAAAGAAATGGAAATAGAGATGATATTGGCAGCGCTGAAAAATTATCACAAAATAATGAATCAGGATCAGAACATCATACGAAACATAGAAAAATAAGACATGATATGAAACGTACATAAATACAAAATAATGAAGAAGCTGAAAATCAAAGCTACATGCTTGATTCAAGTGAGAAATGAAAGAGTATATGGGTTACCGGAAGCAAGCACGATCATCCATATAGCCACAAGCTTCCGAATAGGTATGCCTCGTTGCGACGCTTTCTCCTCTTCGATCTTACAGCCTGGGCAGTTTTCATAGTATATCTTCTTCAACAGGCGCTCCCTGTACTCCTCCTCCTCCAATGCAGCCATGCTTGCTTTGATTGATATATTGGATCTGAGCTAGCTGAATGAGGAAATATTGCTTGATGGGTTTTTTTTGGGTCTGAGCCGAATGAAGAAGAAATATTGCTGATGGGTTTTCTCGAGTGAATCAATAATTCTCACCGTCTCATATGTCGCTGCAATGCTGCTCTTATTGATTGGCATAATTGCATGCGCCAGCTAAAGCCAGTACGTCGACATAATTGACCATCCCAGGCAGGTCCAACCAATAGATTAATGGGGGACGAATCAAATGCTTGCTTGTTTTTAGATTTACTGTTACGTATACGATAACTAGAAAGCAAGCAAAACCCAAATGGGATTGCAACACTAGTTGGGGAAAACTGAAATTCTGACCAGATCTGCAAAACTACAAACACTTCAATTAAGGAAACTCCTTTATTTATGTGGGAGAAGACAAAACAGACTTGTGGTTTAGATGCATGTGGCCTCTCGACTCGTCAATTTTGTCAATTTTCACCCCGTTTAATTATTTATTTAATGTCCACGTTTTGCTTGCTGTTGGAAATAAATTATATACACCGACATCCAGTGCATATGTGGATTCTCTGCTATAAAACTTCATGCTAGGTAGGATCTGCTAGAGTTTTTATGTGAGGCTGCCACGTCAAATAATTACAATCCGAAGGCTCAAAATAAGTTCTTTCCTAAACCTCAAAATCCATGGGAAGCAGCCTATTCTTTCCTCTCTCCCCTTGACAAAAATGCTGCGGCGGAGGAACCCATATCGGAGATGCCGCTATAAGTTCATCTGAGATGCAGCGATGAGCCCAAATCGAGATGTCATCATCACAGAAACGATTATATCCTAATCAAGTGTGCAACACCAATTCTTTAACAAAATCCTTGGTAGATCGATTTGTTTGCACATTGTAAATTGCAGAAGGATATGCATCACTAAAGCTTCAATTGCAAAGTCCAAGTCTGTTCAATTGTTCTCAGATCCAATCCTTTTATGCTTCTCTAAAATTTCCTTCATCAACAAGCGCTACCAGCCTTCCAACGATTCTCTCCTCAAAGTTAAATTGCCGGAAAAGCCTCCACCTTCGAAACCCACAAAGAGATCTGCATCTATAATCCATATGCAGAAACCCACCATGGAGATTTGCTATGAGACTCTGACCAACCAGAAAAAGAAAGAGGAGATCAGCTGCTTGCCCGTGCAAATTGGAGTTTTGCAAACAACTTATTTTGAGCCGTAGGATTACGATTTTATGACGTGGCGGCCTCACATGTAAACTCTAGCAGATCCTAGCATTTAGTTTTATAGCAAAGGGTGTTCGGATTGGCATTCTCTCACAACGTGACGAGTAGACCTATCAATGGACCGGATTTTGATCCGGATCCGTTCCAGATCCGTTGCTATTTGACGGGTTTAGATTAAAAAATTTGATCCGTTAATCCATTAATGGTCCGGATCCGTTAACCCGTTTACTTAACGGATCAGATACGGATTTAGGTTGATCCGCTCCGTTAATAACCCGGTCCGTATTTATAATAATAAAATATTATTTTATAAATTATAAAATAATAAATATATACAAATTATTTTGTTTTTATAAAATAAAAAATAAAAAAATATATACATATTATATAATATAAATAATTCAACATTTGGCTTGATCATTTTGTTTCAATGTTTTATCAAAGTTTTATCCGATATCATGATAAAAATTTAATATTTTTATTTAAAATTTAATAATACTTGATATAATAAACGGATCCGGATCGTGGACCGGGTATCCGTTAATCCGCCGGATACGGATTTGGATCGGCTTATCAGTGATCTGCCGGGTTAACGGATTGGATCGGGTTGAAAATTTGTTGTCGCTAAACGGATCCGGATTTAGGTCGATCCGCTCCAAACCCGCTCCATTGACAGATCTAGTGGCATGTAACATGCCCAACAGCCATAAGCTTCCGAACATGTATGCCTCGAGGTTTAAACTATCGGCCGTCACAGATATATCGAAAGATTGAAAAAAAAACTTATGTATAGATATATTGCTATTGAAAAAATATCAGAGATTTTTTTAAGGATTAAATTCAGTTTATCCTCTTGAACTTTATACCAAAAATCATCTTAGTCCATGTACCTATATACTCTTTAATTTAATTAGTTTAGTTATTCCGTCAGTCAATCCGTTAACTTTAACCGTTAAGTGATGACGTGGCATGAGTGGGCCCATTCTTGGCTACCTTGGCAATGACGTGGCACGCCCAATCTTCAACCAAAGCTGACTGGGCATGCCGCATCACTAACGGAGGGACTAAACTGATTAAATTGAAGAGTATATGGGTGTTTCTGATGAAATTAGAAGTGCAGAGACTAACATGATGTTTGGTGTAAAGTTCAGGGGGGTAAACTGAATTTAATCATTTTCAAAAATATCATTTTACATAGAAATCATGTGCTATAATAAGGAAAAATTTCTCAATTTGCACAATTGACAAAAATAAGCGAAACACCGATTTCGATAAACAATGTGTTGCCAAAGCCCCAAGTCCATTTGCTTTGTTTAATTATAGAGTCCAAAAGAGCCCTAATAAGTAAATTCTCTTACATTTCTTCAAACTTAAAAAAAAATATTAAACACTTGTAGCGACGACCAATTCGTCGCTACAAGAGCTCCTAACTTTTTTTATTTTGTTTATTTTCATTTGATGAAATAGTTAAAAAAGACTTTTTCGGTCTTCATAATGTCTCATATTAGACTTCACTAAGACTCTAAAATAATTTTGAGAACCCATACAAACCGTACTTGAGAATTTCAAAATTAAAAAAATATTTATATAAAAAATATATATATAAATATTTTTTTAACTTTGAACAAATTTAAAATAATTTAGTTATTGGGGCTCATAAAATCTATGATTAAACAATGCAAACGAGCTTTGCCTTTCACAATCTACCGAAATCGAGTTTTCGCTTACTTTGGTGAATTGTGTCAAATTGAGGAAAATTTCTTTATAGCACATGATTTCTATGAAAAATGGTATCTTTGAAATTCTCAAGTACGGTTTGTACAGGTTCTCAAAATTATTTTAGAGTCTTAGTGAAGTCTAACGTGAGATCTTATAGGACCGAAAGAGTCGTTTTTAATTATTTCATCAAATTAAAATAAACAAAATAAAAAAATTTAGGAGCCTCTTGTAGCGACGAATAATTCGTCGCTACAAGTGTTTAAATTTTTTTATTTTTTTTTTAAGTTTGAAGAAATTTAAGAGAATTCACTTATTAGGCTCTTTTGGACTCTATGATTAAACAAAGCAAATGGACTTTGGCAACACATTGTCTATCGAAATCGGTGTTTCACTTATTTTTGTCAATTGTGCAAATTGAGAAATTTTTCCTTATTATAGCACATGATTTCTATGTAAAATGGTATTTTTAAAAATGATTAAATTCAGTTTACCCCCCTGAACTTTACACCAAACATCATGTTAATCTCTGCACTTCTAATTTCATCAGAAACACCCCTATACTCTTCAATTTAATCAATTTAGTCCCTCCGTTAGTGACGTGGTATGCCCAGTCAGCTTTGATTGATGACTGGGATGCCATGTCACTGCCAAGTCAGCCAAGAATGAGCCCAACTCATGTCATATCATTACTTAACGGTCAAAGTTAACAGATTGATTGACGGATGGACTAAACTGATTAAATTGAAGAGTATATGGGTGTTTCTGATTAATTAGAAATGCAGGGACTAACATGATGTTTGGTGTAAAGTTCAAGGGGGTAAACTGAATTTAATCATTTTTTTAAAAAGTCTTCTTTTTATTCATTAAGTTTATTTAAGGACTAATTTCTTGTTAATACCCTGAACTTTAGGGGTCTAATCAATTCAGTCCCTGTATTTCTAATTTCATCAAAATGGTCCCTGAACTTTCAATTCTCACCCAATAGATCCCTCTGTCACTGTTCGGTCCAATTGGGACGTCAAATGCTGACGTGGCACACCCCAAAAAAATGTGAAATGCCCATTTTACCCCTAACTTCTATTCAGTCTTTTTTTTTTTTTTTTTTTTTTTTTTCAGTTTTTTGTTTCCTTCTCTCTCTCCCCCCGATCCCATCTCTGATCTCTCTCTCTCTCTCCTCTTCCTCCCTCTTCTTCCTCTCATCTCTGATCTCTCTCTCCCCGACCCCTCTCTCCCTCTGCTCTTCCTCCTCCTTCCTCTCATCTCTGATCCCTCTCTCTCCCCGACCCCTCTCATCTCATCTCTGATCTTTTTCAAAAAAAATTTCTTCTCTCTCTCCCCGACCCCATCGCTGATCTCTCCTCTCCTCTTCCTCCTCCTTCTTCTTCCTCTCATCTCTGATCTCTCTCTCCCCGACCCCTCTCTCGCTCTCCTCTTCCTCCTCATTCCTCTCAACTATGATCTCTCCCTCTCCCCGACCCCTCTCATCTCTGATCTCTCTCTCTCCCCGACCCCTCTCATCTCTTATCTCTCTCTCTCCCTCTCCTCTTCCTCCTCCTTCTTCCTCCTCCTTCTTCCTCTCCGCCGCTCCTCCCTCTGCCACTCACAACCCCAGCCCAGCCGAGCTCCTCCGAGCCCAGGTGTCTTGTGCCGCACCTCCTGCTGCCGTCGTTCGCCTCCGAATTGGTGCCCAAAATTACTTTGGACACCCACAACCGCCGCTCCAAGCCCGTCTCTCCCCTCCGGTCTCCATCTCCGTTCATCACAGAAAAAAAGACTGCATAAAAAAAACAGAAAAAAAAGACTGAATAGAAGTTAGGGGTAAAATGGGGATTTCACATTTTTTTGGGTGTGCCACGTCAGCATTTGACGTCCCAATTTGACAGAACAGTGACGGAGGGATCTATTGGGTGAGAATTGAAAGTTCAGGGACTGTTTTGATGAAATTAGAAATACAGGGACTGAACTGATTAAACCCCTAAAGTTCAGGGTATTAACAATAAATTAGTCCTTTATTTAAATATTCAGCAATAGGTTTTTTTTTTTGGCAAATCAACAATTGGTTACATAACATAGATATAGCCATATATCCATATAGCTATCAGCTTCACATATAACATGAATTTCTAGCTGGTTGATATGATGCTTGCCCGTCTAATAAAATATAACAATTGGACCAAGTCATACGACCTATATAGTTCGAAGTGTAGTACTGAACGTGATATTCATAGATCTCTTGCGAGCTCCTTACGGTTTTTCCTATAAGGAGATAGTAAGAATGAACCGAAGTAAGTGATTGATCATGGACTTGTTCAAGCTGATTATAACCATAAGTTCCACTTTTCGCATGTATTTCTTCATATGGATTATCTCCATAACATCCATAGCTAGCCAAACTGGCCACTTGATTCATGATCCAGAGATTCATTTGAGGTTCCACTTTGCTCTGTACCTTATCTCATTGAGTCAAAACTTACAGCAATTGTTGTAACATCACATGGATCGATTTGATTACTAGGCACATGTCTCTTCCTTCTCCCATAAGCAATATTTTCATCAACACTATGAATTTCTAAAACTTCTTTAAATCAGTCGATATATCCCTCAAATTCGACAAATATATTGGAATTTTTGTGAATATATCCGTAAATATTGCTAATATCAAGGACATATTAAAATGTTGAAGATATTTCGGAAAAATAGGAGAATATATGACAGTCCCCCCCCCCCCCCCCAAAAAAAATATATCCCTCGCTCGAAAAAAGGATATATTGGGATATCGGCAAATATTTAGAACTCTAGCCTCGTTGCAACTCTTTCACCTCTTCGACCGTACAACCTGGGCAGTCTTCATAGGATACATTCTCCTTCATAGTATGCCTCATGGTGAAACTTAGCAGATTTGCTTAATTAATTAATTAATACGGGACAAATTCATTTGCAAACACTCTCTTTATATATGTGTCAGTAGAGAAAACAGACTTGTGTTCACCAAAAATGACTTGTATCAAACTACTCTACCTTGGACGAACCCAATAATTATGGACAAACTTCAATTAAGTTCCTTTTTTTCAGGTTTAATTACTTGCACATTTTGGTGTTTTTTTTTTACATTAGATCACACCTACGTACCCCACCCCTTCCCACTATGATATCCTAAAGGAGTCAAACCTACCTAGAATCTCTTCTACAATCGGGTATCGTGGAAATATAAAACAATCATAAAAAGAAAATTTTAGCTGAAAATATCGGGTATCAAGTATATTGAGTGTTAAAAATCGGTTTTCTATTGTGTTTTGCAAGATGGGGCTTGTTTTGCAGAGCATCACGCTCAAGTCTATGAACATCCCTGTGAACCTTAATCAAATTGAACAATTAACTAGTTCAAATTTTAAGAGGTGGAACCAAGATCGACGTCAAACTAGCACTAGGAAAGTAGGAATCTTTGATTATGACCATGTGCTAAAGGAAGAAGAACTTGCTGCCCTTACCGAAAGTATTTCTGCCAAAAAAAATTGTTTCCGACCAAACTTTAGACTTTCTTCTGGAAAAATCAAAATCATGAACCGTAAAAAGCTCTGGAAAATAGACATCTTGGGCTTTCCATCCATATAAAGCTCATTCTCTAGTTGATTGTGAGTTGCTCCTGGTGCTTGGTCGAAATGGATTGATCTTGTCATGCCCCAGACCCGGCGTCGGTGGATTTTAGGTACCTAAACCCGAATCCAAGGTGTGAGTATTAAAAAGTAAAAATAAATTAAAATTCATGAAAAGCTGCGCACTCTGATCTAAATAAAAAAATAACAAAATTATTTACAAATTTACAAATAAAACACCTCGATCTAAGCTCGTCATTCTAGGCTCGTCATACTCTAAGTAATTCTCTATAAAAATAATAGAGATGGATGGCTGAGCAAAATCACGCACTCAGTGAGTAGATCATGTAATATGTCAGTGAAGCTATGTTGTTTTACACACGATACTAATATAATATATAATAACGCAATCATCATATCACATCGTCCCTTCATATCAAGGCTATCTTTCAATTTAGTGATCCCCACGACTACCTAATGACATTCTCGTCCTATAGCTCTGTGTGTCACATCCTTATCTCGGCATAACCAATCAAGAAGTTCTCATGTTCCATAAATAATCTCAATCAATATTTCCACATAATATATTTCACAAATAAACATGCTTCACTTGAAAAAGAGAGAGATTTTAAAAATAGAATGAGAAATTTAGAACACATTACATAATTCACTCACCTCGATTCCGAGAATTACCGAGCATAACAACGATATTACTAGCCTCCTAATACGAGCCTTCTAGAAATAACTATTTGATCTCACTTAAATCTCCATGGATAGAAAAATGGCGTCGAGACGAATCCGTAGGTTTTCACGGATCCTAATTCGGACCTACATATCAAAAGTTATGATCCGCAAAAGTTTTTAGAGAGAGAAAGTGAGGAGTGAGAAACTCTCTCGGAAAATTTATGAAGAGAAAATGATATGATCATGTCTATTTATAGTAGTTCATTTCTTGGCCATTAAGAAAGAAATATGATATAATAATATGGTTTTGGATAAACTTAAACAATCTTATCCATATATAACTTAATCACTAAGTAATAAAGAGATAGACATGAATGATCATATCTACATATAACTTAATTACTAAGTAATGAAGAGATGGACATGAAGACTCCTATCCATATATAACTTAATAGCTAAGTAACGAATAAAATTTGACCAAATAAAAAAAATCAAATAATTTTCAAAACCTACTAAAAATAATAAAAATTCCTCGAAAATAGTTTAGACTTAAAAATAAGAAATTTAAAATTTGGATCGTCACATATGTAGATAGACATATTTGCTATTTAACCTTTACTTCCCTCTTTTGCTTCTTTTCTTCATCTTTGCTCTGAAATACCTATAAAACAGAAATCCAAAGTAAATGACTCAAATAGACAAGGATCTAGCTAGAAAAACATAGGAAATTTGATATAAAAACATGTATACTTTAGCACATATCAACAACACCTTTATGGCAGTAGACAAAGTATTCTTGAACTTCTTAATCACTTCCCCATAATTAGGGAATTCATGTTACCCAAAGAAATAGTCAACATCTTTATGATGACAAAATAAAGGTTTCCAAGTATCTTCATATGAATTCAATGACCAAGTGCAATGTTATTTTGTGCTCTAAATCAATGTAGGAAAACACTTCTTTTGAAGAAAAATGTAAGCATAATATTCAAATACAAAATACAAGTGTTCAAGTCTGTTTTTACTTGATGATCCTCTGCAAATACCAATGAAGATTGCTTTACACATTATGTTCACCAACATTTGCAGAGGACTACAAATGATATAAGTTTTGGGGGTAAAATCCTCAAATAGTACATGAACTATCACAAAATGCACTTTTTGGTACCTACAAATGCTTAGGAAATCTAGCTGCACTTGAACTATCCCTCCGTTGACCATTTAAGTACCTCCGTCCAATTTTATGTTAAAATTGAGGGTAAACTTGTCAATCAAAATCTCATTCAATAAAACAATGACACGTGTTTGTTATTTTTCATTACAATTTTCAACCACTGCAATCCCTTTGTTTATGTATTTGATGATTTCTTCCCTTATTCCACCACTCTAGTAGGTCCCTCAAATGTCCCTGAGATTATCCTTGCAATACTATCATCCATAATTAAAGCCCCAGATTCTTCACGTATTAGGTGTCTTCGATGATTATGGGGTTTGGATTGTGAAGATTTGTTGCATCCTTGGACCACTGCAATCTCCGATCTTCTCTCACATTTCTCTTCCCCAAGCCTTTGCCCAATCAACTACAACATAGCCGGTTCAACCGCACCTCTAGTGCTCCGTCGAGCTCTCCAAACCTGCAATCAATTTACAGCTCACATGACAGGACCTGCCCCGACGTCTCCTTCTGAAACATCGAGACGAACCTGCGGGGCCCATTTTAGAAGAGATCATGCCAAAAACTCGACATAACCTCCTCTAAAAATGGACTACCCAGAACTTGAAATTTACAACTCAACACCTCAAATATACCAACAAATCCCACCAACCACCCGAGCCTACGTGCTCGCCGGAGATAATACTTCAACTTCAACTCCACAATTAGATTCAGATTTTCTTTTCATTGAAAAACATAACTCTTAAACAAACTGGAATGACTAAGAAACCTACTCGCTTAGCCATCAATTCACTGAGGAACCTACCATCTTAGTGAACTATCATTCGAGGGTCCTACCCACTCGAAGACATGCCCTAAGGGAACTACCCACTCAATGTATAAACCTGAGGGAACTACCCACACAGTATATGAGGGAACTACCAACTCAATACATGAGGGAACTACCCACTCGATATCACGTGCATACAACAAACATTAACTAGAACCAACTAAGACTACCGTCCGTCGTGATCCTCCTCAGGAGAGTAATCCAGTCGTCCTTCTGAATAAAACTAAATAAGATCGTTACTAACTACTTGACCGGCGAAACAATAATTTAGTTTTTAATTACTTGTTCCGACTAGAGTTTTTCCTTGATAAACCCATTACTTCAAATTCACCGAAAATTTCCGAACCTCAACTTCCTAAATAAATTACTCGTCAATGAATCTAGTTATCCAAAATACTTGGCGACTAATCCAACAATCGGATTGTCGCGATTCAGTAAATCGAACGAACGTAACTAATTTATTCAACCTCTCTAATCGTAATTATACTTCAATTAGTCAATTGACCTAACTTCAGAGATCCAACCGTACATTATACTCAAAATAATTATCTTAACATCATACTCAAATTCGGTGACCATCTGACGGCCACACGGTAAATTCCATCGTAATTCGTACGATAACGAACCTAAATTAATTCGGATTAATTCTCAAACTTCGATAATTTCCAACAATTCATATACCTACATGATCGTAATGGAAAGCGCAAACCTATACGCTAAAATGCACCTTCACCCGAGGTCGGATGCGCTGCCACACGCGCTCGGTCAACCATCCCCGATGGCAATGAAATTTTACCATGACGTTCACAACAACACCAACAACAACTTTCATACCTGGGTCGAAGTCTGGATCGGGCTAAAACTCCACGAATTTGCCTCGAAAGTTTTGGGTGGCTGGAATTTCAAATGTCCGATTCGCCGACGTCCGGCCACTAATGGGGGTGAGACCACTTGCGTTGGGTTCATGGTGAGGAGGGCTACAAAGCCCAATATGTGGTTTAGGTCGAGTCGGCCAGAATTGGCGCCGGCAAGGATGAACATTTTCGGCAGTTTTCGCTATTTTGGGTGAGTTTCTCGACTTGATTTCTCCTCCTACACCAAGATTCGATCTAAGAAATTGGTATAGGGTTGAAGAGGAGGAGGAGACGAAGAAAATGGGACAAGTTTCAAGCCAAGAGGTGGCCGGAGGAAGAAGAAATCGCCGCCGAAAGTTGGCACGGTTATTGTAGCAACGTGAGAGACTGGGGGAGGAGAGAGAGAGGGTCTGATGGGAATAGAAACTTCCTGAAAAGGAAAGTTCCTATAAATAAAATTTCCCAAAATAGTAACATTCTTTTCGTAATCATAACTTCACCATACGAACTCCGATTTTTATGTACTTTATGTCCATGGACTCTGTTTAATGCGTTCTACAACTTCTGTGAAAAAAGTTAAATCAAATTCTGTACCGAGCAAAAAGTCATCCCGAAGGCCCTTTAAAAGCTAATCGAATCTCGAAAATGAAAATTCTGCCAACTCGGTTAACCTTGGTCCAGGGCATCACATCACACAAGGCACAACAATTACTACTCACGCCACCGGATTTCACTCATCCACCGTATTAGGCTCGCACATGTAATTCCCGTCGGCATCTCTGTTCAACGTCGGAATCAAAATCACAATCGCAACTGCAAGCCCAGCTCGGATTCATCTCTAGACTCGGAGCTCTCTCTCTCTCTCTCTCCAATCACGCACCGCCACAGCTGCGATGGTCTAAGGAAAAAGATATAGTTTTGCACGGTGTTTGTGGTGGGTAGAGGAGGAGGAGAAGAGAGAGAGAGAGAGAGAATAAAAGGGTAAAATCTTCAAATGGTACCTGAATCATCACGAAATGCACTTTTAGGTGGGTACAAGGTTTAGGGAGTAGTCTTGACAGGACCCACCCCGACATCTCATTCTGAAACACCGAGACGATCCTGTGGGGCCCACTTTAGAGAAGATTTTACCAAAAATTCGATATAACCTCCTCTAAAAATGGACTACCCAAAACCTGTAATTTATTAAAATCCACACTTCTAAAACCTCAAACGACAACCAACACCTAAGCCTACATGCTCGCCGGTGATAATAAACAACTTTCACAATTTAAAACAACTTCCAAGAATTTCCAGCCCAAGTTAAAACTCTCGTCAAATTCATTACATTTTAAAGCTTGAAATATCAGAGCAACTAGAGTTTACGTAAATACAATACTTAAACATAGGTAGGTTAAACTATAACCTAAGAGAATGAGAAGGTGGTGGTGGTGACTATGCCTCAACTTCGACTCATGACCTCAGCTAGCAGGATTGCAATCTCAAACTGGGATGACTAAGGGACTTACCCGCTCAGCCACCAATTCATTGAGGGCCCTACCAACTCAGTGAACTATTATCCGAGGGACCTACCCACTCGAAAAACATTTGCCATAAGGGACCTACCCGCTTAATGACACAAACCGGAGGGAACTACCCACTCAGTACCACGCGCATACAACAAAAATCACAAATTATAATTAAGCTTCAATTATCCAATTGACCTAATTCCAAATATCCAACCGCACAACATTCTCAAAACTAATATCTTAACATCCTAATCAACTTCGGTGATCATCCAACGATCAGAACTATGTAAACCGTACGTGAACGAACCTAAATAAATAGGATTAATTCCTAAACTTCGATAACTTCCAACAAATCATATACTAACATGATCGTAACAAAGTGTGCAAGCTATGAAGCTAAAATGCAGCATCAAAGGAGGCCGGACGCGCCGCCACAGACAGCCACAAGCGGCTGTGCATGGGCCACACGCGCCGCCGGTCAACCATCTCTGATAGTCATGAAATTTTATTAGCAAGCACACAACACTATAAGAACCAAGTTTTATACTTGTCATGAAGTCTGAATCGAAGTGGTTTGGCCGAAATTTCACTTGGAAGTTCTGGGTGGCTGGAATTTCAAATCGACGATCCGCAGTTGTCTGGCAGCAGATTGGGCCAAGACCGGTGGAGTTGAACTCACAGCAAGGAGATCTTTAAAGCACAGTAGGTCTTCTCAGTCCAATTGGCCAAAAAATGGGATCGAGGTCAATGACAGTTTCGGCTAAAATTTTGGGTTTTTCTCTCCTTGGTTCCTCTTTCGACACTTCAATTTGTGGCTAGAAATGGGTATAGGATTGAAGAGGAGAAGGAGACGAAGAATTTAGGACCGGTTTCACGGCCTGAGGTAGCCGGATGGTCGAGAAAATGGCCAGAGAAGGTGACAGGTATTGTAGCGGGTCGAGGTATTGGGGAGACGAAGGGTTGCACTGCCATTTTTCCGAAAATTTCCCAAAATAGCAACTTCTATTTATAGTGACTTCCTGAAATAGTAACCTCCCTTCCGTGCACCAGAACTTCTTCATACGAAGTCCAATTTTTACGTACGTTAAGTCCATGGACTCGGTTTAACGCGCTCTACAACTTCGATGAAGAAAGTTTAATCAAATTCTTAACTGAACGAAAAGTCACCCCGAATGCCTCCTAAAAGTACTAACCGAAACTCGAAAATGAAAATTCCGCCAAATCGCCAAAATGATAACTAGTACATTGGTAAGCTTTGGTCCATGGTGTCACAAGTCTGGTGGTACCTGAACTATTACGCTGTTACCCATTTTGATACATTCGTTCAATTTTTTGTCAAAATTACTTACGTGGCGCACACGTGGTCCTTATTGTCACAAACATTTTGGTCAAATTGTTTATTCTCAGTTTTGTTTTTGTTTTTTGCTAAGTTTTTGAACTTTTTTTTTGCCAACTTTTCTAATTTGTTTTTTTAAATCTTTTTTAAAAGAATTCTAAAAAATGGTTAACGACGATTTTATTTTATTACAATTTTAGGAAATTACAATAAAACGATTTTAATGTCGTTTAGTGTAATTTAAAAAAAATGTAAATAAACTGTAAAATTGAAAAAAAAAATTGTAATTACATCTAAAAAAATAGAGTAATTTTTAGTGTGATGGAGATCGAAGAATAAAAGTTTATTATTTTATGAAATTAAAATAATATTAATTATAGAAGAATAAATTTTTATTTTTATTTTGGTTGACATATTTACCCCTGTTTTTAACGGAGATATTGACAAATGTACCAAAATGGGTAACGGCGTAATGTAAGAGTAAATATGGACAAAACATGTTTATCTTAGTGAGTGACAGCTTAACTCTAATTGTTGCAGATTAAGTAATCGATAAGCATTAAGGATTTCTACTACGTTATGATCTATAACAATACTAAATCATTATTGTTAAGATTGTAAGGATCTATTGTGTAAATGGTGCATCCATTACGTACATGGTTTTGGTTTACTAATTAAATGTATAAGGATTAGGACTTTGTAACCTTAATGGGAGGTGCTTGTTCTAAACTTATAAATAAAGCCTAAAGGTCTCTGCTCTATCAATCATAGCAATAAATATACTATGCCCCATTGTGAGTTTGCATTCGGGATTGATTAAGAGGACAAGACTTTCTATGGCAGATAATTAACAAAGATAAGTGTTATATGCTTAAAACAATATATATGTATAATTGTATAAGTAATTGTGTTTCTTGCTCTAACATATAAACTAAATTCATATGCATTAGTATTCTTGATATTGAGTACAACATATGATTGTATAATTTAGTTTACATTTGGTATCAGAGCCATTGTGCTCAAATTAAGAATCTCTTTGATGTTAAAAATACAAATTTTATGATTGTTTTGTTCTTAAGAGGGGAAGAAAAATAAAATAAATAAAATATTTACAAAACAATCAATACTTTAAACACCAGACCTTATTTAGTCTTAAGGCCCAAAATTTTGGCCCTATATGTAAATCTTCATGCTTCCGCTTTTGTTTTAATTGTTAACTGTTGTCGAACTACAACAGCTAAATTTTCAGTTTTTTTTCTTCCAAAAATTCATACTCGGCCTCCACAAACCTTTATATTAATCTAGGACTTTGATTAGGATCGAATCACGCTTTTCCTAAAACAAAAACGATTTCATAAAAACTTGCTTCGATTATAGTCAGCACCCTAGCTTTGTAAAGATCAATTACTAAGTAATTTTTTATTTTTTGTTCAATATTGGAGCTAACGTTTAAAGGAGCCTAAGGTACGCAGTTCTTTCAAATTTCTGATGGATGTGCTATTGATCACAATTAATTGCTTATGGTAGTCCTTATGAATTGAATTAGATGCCACTTTTGTCTGTGATTGATGCAATATATGTCTTCCTGAGTTTATGATTTATGATATTGATGCTTTGCTGCGTTAGTTATTGATATACTGTGTTTTGTATAATTGCTTGAGCTTAGTATTCTCCCCTAAATAAACTAAAATACTTGAGCCTTTTGATACAGAACGAAGTCCATTATTTCATAAAACTCAACTAAGACTTTAAAAATTGTTTTCTTGGTCTAGGATGAATGAGATTTTCTAGCATTAAGTGTTGTCATAGCAATCATATGTTTAGAAAGTTTGATTCAGCCATAAGTATTAGACCAACACTTTGTAGCATTAAGACTTAGAATCTGTGTCTTTGCTCCCATAGGAGGTTTAAATATTCACTATTCTTAAGTCTTAATGTTAGCACATAATGAATAATAAAAGTCACATGCATAGGTTATTGGAATTTTTTTGCCAAATATAGGCGTTATTCTAATAAACCAAAAGTTGATTTTTGTTATTTATGTGACGTCCCAGAACAAAACTTATCCTCTTACTATAGTGATTCGCGGTGAATCATCGGAAGTTTCGGTTTCGAGGTTCAAATAGTACTTTTAGAGGGTCGTCGGGTTGACTTTTTGTTTGGTTTAGAATTTAGATAAACTTCACGAAAGTTCTAGAGTGTGTTAAACCGTATCCGATGACTTAAAGTACACAAAAATCAAAGTTCGTATGGTGAAGTTACGATTACTGAAAGAATGTTACTATTTCGGGAAATTTTATTTATAGGAACTTTCTTTTGAGGAAGTTTCTATTCCGATCAGACCCTCTCTCTCTCCTCCCTCAATTCTCTCACGTTGCTACAGTAACCACCAACTTTCGGCGACGATTTCTTTTTCCTCCGGCCACCCCTTGGCTTGAAACCGGTTCCATTTTCTTCATCTCCTCGAGCTCTTTAACCGTATAGCAATTTCTTTCATTGAATTTGAGTGTAGAGAGAGAAATTAAGGAGAGAAGACCCGTCTATTTTGCGGTACTGTTCTTCGTCGCCGATCTCTTATTTCGGCCAAAACGAGCGGAGCCACTTAGTGCGCTTTGTAGCCCTCCTCATCATGAACCCAACGTAACCGGTTTCACGGCCTAACTCCACCGGATGGTGGCAGATCGAAGAAAAGAAAATCCGGCCACCCGAAAATTTCAAGCCAAATTTGTGAAGTTCTACTTTGATTCGGACTTTGAGGTAGTTACAAAACTTGTTCCTTGTGTTGTTGTGAGTTTCGTGGTAAAATTTGGTGGCCATCGGAGTTGGTTGACCGGCGGCGTGTAGGACCCACGCGCAGCTGCTTGTGGCGGCGCGTTCGGCCTCCGATAGTGGCACATTTTGGTCCATTAGCTTGTGTTTTTCGTTACGAGCATGTTGATGTATAATTTGTAGGAAGTTATCGAAGTTTGAGAATTAATCCGAATTATTTAGGTTTGTTATCGAACGATTCATGGTTTAGATTATTAGGTGACCATTAGATGGTCACCGAAATTGATTAGGATATTAAGACAATTATTTTGAGAATGTTGTGTTGTGGGATCTTTGGAATTAGGTATTTGCTTAATTAAAGAATAGTTATGGTTTGTGAGTTCGGATAAATTAGTTATGTTCGTTCGATTTATCGAACCGCAAGGAATTCGATCGTTGGAAGCGTCGCCGAGTGTTTTGGATAATTAGACTTATCGACGAGTAATTTGTTTGGAAAAATGGAAGTTCATGAATTATCGGTGAATTTGAAGTATTAGGTTTATCGAGGAGAACCCCTAGTCGGAACAAGGAATTAAATACCCGTCAAGTAGTTAGTAACGATCCTAATTAGTTTTATTGAGGAGGATCACGACGGACGACAGTCTTAGTTGGTTCTAGTGAGTGTTTGTTGTATGCATGTGATACTGAGTGGGTAGTTCCCTCAGGTGAGTGGGTAGTTCCCTCGGATATTGAGTGGGTAGTTCCCTCATATACTGAGTGGGTAGTTCCCTCTGGTGAGTGGGTAGTTACCTTGGATATTGAGTGGGTAGTTCTCTCAGATACGAAATGGATAGTTCCCTTAGGTGAGTAGGTAGTTCCCTTGGATACTGAGTGGGTAGTTCCCCCAAGTACTGAGTGGGTAATTCCCTCAGGTTTGTGTCATTTAGCGGGTACGTCCCTCATGACATATGTCTCCGAGTGGGTAGGACTCTCGGATGACAGTTCACTAAGATGGTAGGTCCCTCAATGAATGGGTGGCTAAGCAGGTAGGTCCCATAGTTATTCCAGTTTGTGTTCAGTTATTTTAGTTATTTGATTTCCTGTAGTTTTAAGGAGTTATGTTTTCCAGTGAAAAGAAAATCTATTTCTATTTGTGGAACTTGAATTGTTATCACCGGCAAGTACGTAAGCTCGGGTGTTGTTTGTGGTTTGAGGTTTATTGAAGCGTGAATTTCATTTAATCCAGGTTTTGGGTAGTCCATTTTTAGGAGAGGTTATGTCGAGTTTTTGGCACGATCTCTTCTAAAATGGGCCCCGCATGGTCGTCTCAATGTTTCAGAATGAGACGTCGGGGTGAGTACTGTCAATTTAATTATGTGATTCAACAGTGTCTAAAGTCCTTTTGCTATAATAAGTAAAGTAGACGCATAAAGTATTAATTTGGGGCTCTTCAGTTTTATATGCCTAGTGCTTCATTTTCAAACTAGGATTAATATAAGGAACTGTTAATGTTTAGGAACTGTTAAGTTTTCATTATCTTAATATTTTGAGCTTTGAATACCATTTCCATGAGTTTTTCCCAAAATTAAACCCATGAATGGTTTATACTTAAGGGGGGGGGGGGGGGAAGGATTTTTGCTCATCCATCAAATTCATAAAGAAATTATTTTTCAATCATATGTACTTAATGAAATGGTCGCTGTCCTTGAGAATAAGACTTTGTATAGCTTATAAAGTCTCTTTGTATACTATGAATTTGATTGAAAGTGATGGTGTTTGACAGGACCCGCCTCAGATTTCACCTTGAAATCCGAGGTGACCCAGTGGGGCCCACCTTAAAAGAGTTTCTACCGAAAATTCGGCATAAACTCTCCTAAAATGGACTACTCAAAACCTGTGCTCGCCACCGACACCTCAATATTTCCAAATCACAACCGACACCCAAGCCTACGTGCTCGCCGGTGATAATTCAATTATTCAAAGAATAATCAACTCCAAACAAATATCTTTTCAAAATCGTTTTACATTTAAATCTTGACAATATCATAGCATACTATAACCTACGAAAAAGAGAAGGGTGGTGTTGACTATGCCTTGACCTCGACACGCGACTTCAGCTGGCTCGTCTGCAAACTGGGCGACGGAAAACAGAAAAGCCCAGGGAAAAAGTATTTTTAAGAAAAACACGTTAGAGTGAGTGGACGAAAAATAATACATTTTCATAAAATAATAATTATATTTTCCACAATTAAAAACACAAATAATTCATTCAAATAATGAATAAACCCAAAAGGGACGGTAACCACAAGCTCACTCGTCCGATAACCTCACTCGCCCAATACGCTCACACATTCAATAAGCTCGCACGTTCGATAATCTCACACGTCCGATAACGACACACCAAGGTTCCTGCCCACTTGGCCGCAAAATGACGAATCCACAAAAGACGTGGCTAAGGGCCATACCAACTTAGTCAAACCAATATTTGAGGGTCATACCAACTCACCAATATGCCTGTAGGGACATACCTACTACCAGACAAAACCTTGAGGGTCATACCTACTCACCAATATGCTTGTAGGGACATACCTACTACCAAGCAAAACATGCATGCATACAACCAATCACGATAATCCAATACGGCGAGACATAATCGATACTCATTCCCACTTCTCGAAAATCGCATACCACGATTCGCATTGGTAAATCTCACGTTTCTCATCACGGCCTCATAATCCATCTCTCTAATACCGCAACTACGATTAAAATGCGTAAATCTCACATTTCACTACACGGCACCACAACTCGTACTCAATCAATCAATATAATTCAACACATAATCAACCACATTTAACACGGCAATCCAAACATTCCATGAAAGCAACACAAGAGCATTCTCAACCAATCATAACACATTATTCGAAAAACATAGAATTTCAAATAAAATTTAACTTTAAAACAATGTCCACTCACAGATTGCTGACTAAGTCCAACGCGTGTTAAGATCCTCCTCCTCGTCCTCCTGAAACAAACCAACGATAAAACCTTAACTTCCACACCATGATAGTTATTCCTTGAAACCTCTAATTAACCAAAAACACTCGGCGACTAATCCAACGATCAGATTGTCGCGGTCCGAAAGTCATACGAACCAAAAATAATTATCGAACCCTTAATTCACAATTATTCTTCAATTAACCAAATAATCTAATTTCCTTAATCCAACCGTCCAATACTCTCGAAATATTTATCTTAACATGCTAAACAAATTCGGTAGCCATCCGACGGCCACAACCAATTAACTCAAAAATATACGAACCTAAACTTAATCGGATAAAATCCTAAACTTCAACAACTTCCAAAAAATCATATACTAACATGATCGTCATAAATAGTACATACTAATGGGCTGAAATGCATCTCCAAAAGACGCCGGACGCGCCGCCCAAAGTGGCTGCGCGTGGGCCCCAGGCGCCGCCAATCCAAACTCAAATCCACCATGATCCACACCGTTGATCTAGTAGAGTACATCAAGGGGAGCAACTTTAATACCTGACTTGAAGTTCGAATCGGCCTAGATCGGCCAGATCACGCCGGAGAAGTTCCAAAAGGCTGAAACTTCACGGCGTCGATCCGCCGCCGTCCGTCAACGTCTCGGGATGAGACTAGTGGCAACAACTTCGTGGTGATGAGGGTTTCAAAACCCATTAAGGTTCTTCCCCCAACTCGGCCGGAATCGCCGCCGGCAACCGGAAGAAGTTTCGACAGTTTTCGGGGGTTTGCTCTCGTGATTTCTCCTCCTACATGAAAAACCAACCTATGAAACTAGTATAGACTTGAATAGGATGAAGAGACAAAGATTTTGAGACAAGTTTCACACCTTGAGGTGGCCGGAGGAGGGAGATATCGCCGGAGGAAGGGCTGACAGCGGCAAGAGAAGGAGAGAGAATCGAGAGAGAGGAGAGAGAAATTTCCAGAAAAATGGAAATTTCCCAAAATGGAAAATCCCTAAATAGCAAGTTTCCCGAAATAGTAACCTCTCTCCAGTGAGCCATAACTTTCTCATACGAACTCCGTTTTCAGCGTACTTCGTATCCACGAACTCGGTTTAACGCGCCCTACAACTTCCATGAAAAAACTTAAATCAAATTCCTTACCAAGCAAAAAGTCAACTCGACGACCCCCCTAAAGTACTATTTAAGGCTCGAAACCAAAACCTCCGACGATTCACCGTGAAACACTGTAGTAAAATGGTAAGTTTTAGTCCGGGTCGTTACAGTGTTGCTTTTGGAATGCTGGTTGTGTGTTTTATCCCTTGTTGTATTGATGTACTTGTTTGACGCGGAATCAAACCCGTCCCTTTTGGCTCGTGAGTTGCAGGCGTGCCAGCACCAATAGGTGCAAGTTGTTGTTGTTGTTGTTGAACTTGATTACGCGCTCTTCTTGACTTCTTCTCATCACAATTGTCGCACAAAGAGGGATATCTTTATGCTTAGGCTCTTGTTCATGCCTCGTTGATAAAAGGACTTGTGTTTGTAAAGCTCTTTCGAGTTTTACCAATCGATACCAGGAACGTGATCCCTAGCAGAGCATTGCGTCGAGGTAAGGATTGTGTGCTGCGATGCTGCAGTCGCAAATGCGGTGTTGCAGGTTAGCAAGCAATGAGGATTGCATTCGCTAAGCGTGCTTGCAGATTCTCATCATAGTAATTGCAGTCGCAAGCGTTCGTGCAAATACCGAAGTAGCCCAAGGGGCTGACAAGATACTCTTTGAGAGTAGTTTGTGTGTTTGTAGATGATTGAAGGTGTCTTTGGATGAAGGAGCTGCTCTCCTTATATAGCCTCTTGGTAGTGAATGCATCCAAAACTGAATTGGCAAGTGAGTAGGCTTCCATTCCCTAAGTGCAGCCCCTAAGTGCAGCAATACCTCTTGAGTGCAGCAATAACTTCATGAGTGCAGCAATAACTTCATGAGTGCAGCTGCTAAAACTCTATCTTAGAGTGATAATGGTAGTTACCTAACATCATGACAAGCTTGGCACCAAGTTTTGCCTAACTTATCTTTATTTTCAGAAATCTGTGCTGACTTGGAGACCAACTTTGGAGATCTTCCCGAACTCAGAAATTTACCAATGACCACTCTTTGGAAAGCTCTGGATGTCTTCTTTTCAACCATAGGTCTTTTGTAAATTTCTGATTTCGGATGAATCAGTTATGGGCCAGACAATGAGGCTGACTCAAATCTTTGTCTGGAAACAGTTTGGGCTGAAGTTTTAATTATAAATGGGCTTCTTAGAAGTCTTCAAATATTCTGAAAATATTCATGGACATACTTCAAGATGTTAGTGATCATTTTCAATTGGAATTTCTCCAACCTATGTTAAGATGAATATTTGGTGAATATTCTCCTTTTGACACTCAGAAGCCATTTCCAGCTTTCCCAAGTCTTGTTAGGAATGTGCAATCCTTCATCCTTTTTATTTAGTTTTATTCACAAAAACTCTAAAATATCTTGGATTTAAGATCTCAAATCTTGGACTTCCTTCGTAGCATATTATCGTTGTGCCTCTGTATTCTTCAGGCCTCGATGTTGGTATCCACTTTAGATCTTTTAGTTTGTATACATATGGACTTTTCTCATTAAATTAACATTTTATTAAATGTTAATTTCGCAAAGTAGATTGTTTTGTTGGAACTGATCTCCAAGTTCTAACACTTACTAGAAAAAATCTAATCCTTTCTACCAAACCCCATTAACAGGCAAATGAACAATTTCATGAAGTTGTCCCAACGCGAAAAGTTAAGGCCAAGAAAGTCTTTTTGCACTACTGATAAGCATAATGCGGTTTTTGCTTTCTACTTTCCTTTACGAAAGTAGTAGATCCGGGCCAAAATATTTTGGGCTCAAACATTGCCCCCCAAGCTTTGATATCCGCATAGTGATTGAAAAAACTTATAAGTAGTTCCCTCCTTCGCTAGCTTCTCCACTACTCTTGCCTCTCTTGAAAATAGCAGTTATTACCCTTTCTCCAGAAAACGTTCCCAATTCCTCCTTTCCAGAGAAACCCTAATTCCCAATTTCCTTTGAAGAGTCTCCATGGCCATTGAATCATCCGAAATTTCAGATTATGACCGACTACGTGCTGAATCTAAACGCATGGTAGATCAAATCAAGTCAGTCTGTGAGTCTCTGGATATAAACTTTTCCTTCTCCAGATATACTTCGCACAAGGAGGTTGCTCTTATTGGCCCTCATTATGGTCCACACGACTGGACCGAAATAAATGAGGTTCTCAATCTAAGTTTCGCCCGAACAAAGCCACTTCATAGTCACTCCAGGACGGAAATCGATATCATCCACTGGCCGACCACCGCGAAGTCCTAGAAAGTCACCGGATATTGGCCTCTTGCTGACGATGATTTCATTAAATGGAGAGATGCGCTGGTGCCCTTACACGAGAAATCATGGAAGGCAACTGGCATTTATGACCCAATTATGCTATCCACTCAACAAGTTAAAGGTGACAGAAATCTCATTCTTGCTGCCTTATGTTTTTGGAACACCTCTAGTAATACCTTTGATTTCCCTAATGGGCATATGAGTATTAGTTTACTGGATATTTTTGCTATTACTGGATTTACCATCCACCATAAGCCATATATTGCCGGTCTTTATCATGACGAATCTTTTGAAACGAATTTCTATCCAAACCGCAAAGTAGCCTCTGATAACTGTAACAGTTATGACAAATGGGTCAAGTTTTGGATGGGAAAAGGAGGTGCTGAAGAACACGTCGCTTTCATTGAAATGTGGCTAAACAAATTCGTATTCTGTATGAATGCGAACAAAGTCACACATCATTGGAAAGACATGGCCATCGCCCTTCATAAGGGTGAGAAATTAGGTTTAGGCCACCAAGTATTTGCTTCTCTCTATAGAGGGCTTCATCAAATGGTTCTATCTCCCCTGAAGTTTCAATCTGAAGGGCCACTTTGGATACTCCACTATTGGCTCTATGTGTATTTTCCTGATTTTGGCGCAGACGTACATTTTTTCCCTAATCAGGTTATGGGAGAATCTCTGGTAAATACCGGACCATCTGATCGTACTGTCCGAGAATTTTTCGAAGCTTTTAGGAGTGGCGAATATCGCCCAACGTGGGGAAAAGTTGTGACTAGGAGATATCCTTATCCACTTCAGGGTTCAGGATTTTTCCCAGACCGGCCACAAAAATGGAGTAACCCAGATTATTATGCCATGTTTAGAGCCGCTATTTGTTGCAAAGACTTACATTATGGTGGAAAACTTAAACAGGACAAGCATTTGCAGATGGAGGTTTATGCCCCAAATTATTTCGCAAGGCAACTCGGTTTTTTTCAGGCCGTTCCTATGCCCCTAATAAATAGTGTGAACCACTTCACCTCGTGGCGAAAGAACCTGAAGTCATTGGCGAGTGTTGAAGGCATAAGTGAGCTTGGGGATTCAGATCCTGAGCTCAAATATATTTATAACACTGCCAAGATTTATTGTGTTCCTGACTACTTGACATGGCTCGAAGATATGAATAAGGGTCTCTTTTCTTCAGACCATCTTCTTAGATTCATCGTCCTTTTCAACAAATTGTCTGGAACTAGTGTTCTAAAGACTGATTTGTTGATTGCGCCATTATCGAGGAGAAAGACACAACTTGATGAAGCAAGGGCCTCTGAGCCTTCGATGTCATCTCGTATGGCAAGTAGCATCCAGGCAGACTAAGATTTTCTTCGTAGGGAAAAAGAGAAAGTGCTCAAAGAAAAACTGGTAATCCCCTGACTTGATTGTGAATTAGTATTCTTATTCAAATTGTCCTTTTCTTAACCTCTATTTATTTATTTATAGGCTGAAGCAAAGGCCAAATCAATTGCCTCAAAAGCTGTTGCTTCTCAATCAACGCGAAAACCAACCACGCGAAAACAGGTTACTTTTAATCCTGCGCAAAAGGTCTCGCAGTCTTCTCATGTGATAAATTTTTACTCTAGGCTCTGCTTATCTAGCCTCAAGATTGTTTCCCTTTCTTAAAATGACTATACTTCCTCTTTTGTGTATTTTTAGGCAAGAGAATCAACAACGGGAAAAAGAAAAACAATTGAAGCCCCTGATAGCCCTTCCCAAAGGAAGAAAAAAGTTAAACAACCTGTTCGCAGACCTCCTCCTGGAAGTGACGACGAAAGAACTCCTACTGATGAAGATGTGGAAGATGAAGTAGTGAGTGATTTCGTCTAAACTTTCCTCTTTGTACCAATTTTGTCATATGCGACTTGAATTGAACTTTGTTACAGGCTGCTGAAGCAAGAACTCGTCGTCAGGCCAGAGCAAGGATAGCTCAAATGGTTAGTCATCTCATCCTTTTTTAGTATACTAGGTGATATTAGCCTCTGTTCTTACTATCCAAAATTTTTGTTTTTTTTTGTTTTTTAGGTTCGCCTTAAAGATGAACCTCAAGTCCCACCTCTGGCTCAAAATGTACAGGTATAGACACTAGAGTCTATTCTGTGAACGTCCAAATTATAAAATCCACATCTTGAATTTTACAACTTGTCTTTCGCAGGTGGACTTGGGAAATGTCCCTACTTCTCAAAGGAGTAGAAGAAACCCTCAGTCTTCTTTGCAAGGAATCCAACAGGTCTACCCTTTTACTTGGTTTGAGTATTTTTTTTTAATACTGGTTCAATTTGCTGACACAAAAATCTGTCTTTCAGCCCATTGTAACGATTGCTAAACCATCACGAACTCTTCCTCCCCTATCGTCCCTTTATGGACCAACAACCATTGTTGATTTGTCCACTCCTACTACTTCCCCTTCTCAAGAAGTTCATCCAGAAGTAAAGGTGCAACCTGCTGAAGCTTCAAATGCCGAACCTATGGATATGGATTTCGCAATAGAAGGTTCGGAGACTTTCAATGTGGAACCATTGCATGAAAATCCTAGGGTGGACATGGTGGTCACTTCTGAGGGTGATATCAATGTTGAGCCTGAGATCATCCAAGAAGTTGAAAATTCTCAGGGTGACGGTCAACAAATAATTTCAAGTTATGCTATTGAGGATATTGATGTCAGTCGTGTAGAAATTGTGACTTCCACTGTTGAAGTTCCCCAGGTTGATCCAACTGCGAATATGAATGCAGATGCAACTATGCAACCTTCTCCTTCTTTTCAGGTATATATAATTCTTTGAATTTGATCAGTTTTGGTCATAAATGACCAGTGTTAATTCTCTGGTGATTCCTTTACAGGAGATTACCACTGAAAACAGCTCTAGGCCTTGCGAAGAAAACGTAACGCCTCTTAGTTCAGGCATTAATACCTCTGATCTTTTAAGTGATCCTCCTAAAGGTGTAGAGGTTCAGTCTAAAGATAAGATCATTGGGGAAGCTGAAGCTCATATAGATCAGCAACCACCAATATTCAATGATGCTGGTGATGGTAACATAGACAGTCATGGCCTTGCAACCTCTACTGTCTTCGTAGCTCAGGTAAATCTATTTCTTCAACAAATAGTTTTCAAACTGGCATGTTTAAACTATTAAATTTAAACTCATTTTGCCCTTTGCAGGGAATGCATGTAGGCATAGAGAATTTGCCACTTACTTCAAATGTTCAATCTGCATCTTTATCAACTGGACTGAGTAGTGCCTCAAAGACTATCGACTCTTCTTCGCAAACAACAAGTTATTTGCGAAAATGGGCAAAAGAGCATTCTATTATGAAAGACTTATCAGACGAGTTGACAAACGAAGAGCGCGATGCAATCCGGCTCCTTCGTAATTTAGAGGGCGAAATCCTGTTTGAGGAGCAAGAACAACAAGCACGAGAAGCTGTCAGTCTTCTTTCAAAAAATGAGGATTCTTCCTTTTACCAAATTCTTGCTCCTGTTCGAAAATCTCTAAAATTGCTTCCCTCAATTCGAGATATTTATGAGAGTCAGCAAGAGGACCTCGATGAACTGAATGAGCAGACGACAATACTTTTATCAGATCGCCAAAATCTGGCAACTAATGCTCTGCAGGTTGGTGATAGAGAAGATTTGATCACCGAAAAGAAGAAACGTAAGGCTGAAATCCAAATCCAAATTGCATCCCTTCAGGTTGAACTAGAGCGATTAGACAAAGAAATCCCTGTTGATGAAGCCTCGCTTATTGATGATCTGGGTTATGCTTGTTCTTCTTTACAAGATTGTGACGAAAGCATAAAGAACCATCGAAAGAAATGTCTTGCGAAAAAACATGAGGTTCTAGATGCCAAGCTGAACTTTGAGTTTCAGTGTAGAGCTTTAATCCAATTTTTGCAAGATCTTCCGAACGTTTACAAATTTTAGTACCTTTGTTAAACACTTGGTAGTTTATTCAAATTGTACTATGTTTAGATTTTTGCAGAAATTATTGATTATTGATTTCGGGGGCCGTTTCCACAGAATATTCTTGAAATATTGGTGGCCTATTCAAAGTCTTGGGCCTAATTATTTGGCCCATTGACTATTGTATCAATAACCCTTGACTTAGTCAACATTGCATTGCCTCAATGATTTCAATAGGCAATAATGATGTGACATAGTGATGACTACTCTGTTGGTAATTCCTACTCACGTAGGTGGCCCCGACACTTTTGAGGCCAAATGCATTGTATTTCTTTATTTTCAAGATTCGGTTACTGCCGATAAGATATGGTCACGTGGATGTCGCGACTATTTACGTCTTTATAAGCTGTCATTCGACGCTAGGTTTGAAAAAACCACTCTTAAGGCGAAGTTCGCCTCCATCTACTTTCTTAGGCATTTTTCTCTCCATCTCTTGTTTAATGATTTCTATTACCAAAATTCCTTCTTGGCCTCTATTATGAAGGCCTTTGGGCTTTGTAGTCGAATTTCATGCCATGAATAGGCTTTATAGTCTAATTTCATGGCGAGGCGGCTGGAAAAATGGGAAACAGCAAACTCCAGATAGTTTGAGTTTCTCATTTTACCCACAATCAGCCGATCACAGGACTATTGGACTGAAGTGTTCCCCAAGGGAACAAACTTTGCTCCAATTTTCCACCCTAGCTCCTCCCCCTTTCTCTCGTCCTTTCTCTTGTGACTAAATGAAGGAGTGGGAGCGTGGTCGATTGAAGCCCCCAAATGCCACATGTCGCCTCTTGTTATGGTGCGGGAGTGGAGGCAAGAAGCATAGAATGGTAAGAAATCTCTTGCCCATGCTTCTCCTTCTTGCTGGTCTCGACTCGTCAAGAAGCGCTCACGTAGGTCAATCGAAGATTGTATCCTCTCTAGCATATTTTGTATGTAATCTTTTGCACACAAAGTTATCCAATTTTTGCAATATTATTTTACCTCCATATGCGATGTACAAGAAATAATTTATCTCTTAAAAAAGTGACAAATTTATATTTCATGTATTTACCCCTAAAGTATATGAAATTTCATATACTTCTGGATTCATGGACCACAATTAGAATTTGTCTGTTGGTCTTTTAAGGCTTTGGATGACCCCCCTCTTGTTGCTTATAAAGAAATCCTCTTATTTGTGTCCAAGAATATGTGATAGTCCAATTTGTTGAACTCACAGTCCGGCCATAAACTGAAACACTTTAGTTTCATCATGTTTCGCATTAGCCTTTCCCAGATTATTCTGGAGCTTTAACAGACACTTCTTCTTATCAAAGCCTTTTCGCAAAACTTTAAGTTTTAGTCTGATCTCATAGCCGAATGATGAAGACAGGTAAGCCCACTGTGTTACTCACCTGCTCTTTGTCATTGGTCATTTAACGATGGAAAAAGCCATCTGCTCTTTGATAGAAGCATCCTTGTATTTCCTTTATCTAGAATACACGTGCCCCCCTGGATTGGGACCACAAAGGAAGCCAACCCGAACGAGTTTATGAAATTATATTGTGATGGTTGGTGAAGATTGGTTTTGAAAACCACATTTTCTCCAGCATTCTTCAAGCCCACGAATTATCAGAGCCTGATTCTATGTAAATTTCTCGTTTGTAAGGTTTATTTTGCTTTCGCATATGTATGTTCTGGCCATAAAGCCATTTATGAATGAATAAATTGAAGTTTGTAGATTCCCATACTTCATTTATATGCGAAATCTATATTAATGGTGATGTCTATTCGCGAAAACCACTACATGGTTTGCGAAAATTTTACCACAACTTTATTTTCTACTTTCATGAATACTTTAGAAGAATTGTTCATGAATGAGAAACAACAGAAAATAACTAGCCATGCTAAAAAGACTCTAAGCATAACACTGACACTCAATTGCAAAGGTTGTCACCTTACTTTTGACAAAAATCAAAATGTCATTTTGACATTATAAAACTAGCCTAATAACCTTTTTGGTCATTCAAAGCCGCTTCTTTAATGCCAACAATTATTGCTTGAACGCGCTTTTTAGCCTCAGTTAAAGGCTTATTGAAATTCTTTAAATTTTTGCCCCAAAGTACTACCTTTTGAATAGCAACTATCAGTAGTGTCTCATCGGTACACGTACCATGACTTCCTCCAGCTCCCTCAGTAGTAGCCTCATTAGGTATTATCGCAAAACCTGAAGGCAAAAGTGCCACGGAATCTGGGTCTGCTCCACTCAATACTGCCTTTATCTCAAAGACATTGATCTTGGTATATACCACATATGATTCGATTGAGTTCGCACAACTTTCTTGGAGGATTAACTTATTAGTCGTTCCAGAAATTGCGCTATTAATACGCAATATGGATATATAATTTCCTGGTTTTGGGCTCGTGATAATGCGCATAATTTCCTCCACCATGCCATCCTCCGTGAGAATGTCCCATTGTCGTCGGGTTTGATAGTTCTGGAGAAGTTCAAAAACATCCTTTGGCGAAGTAGGAAGCCACAAAGAAGAAATAGCACTAAAAATAGTGCCCTTTGGAATTCCCGGCTTTACCATATTGACCTTCATCATGGACTGTATCTCATCAGATCCGGAACATTTCGATGATGCAGACCAATGATTGGCCGTTGAAGCGCTGACATCTGAATGGAATTTCAACATCATTCTCCGCGCTAGGTTGTATAAACCTTTTTTCCTTTATCATCGTAAATGACCCCTAGACTAATTGGGTCAAGTGATGTAGCCCTTGAGCTTACCAACCGCTCACACTGTCTTTCAAGAGTTGACACCCATCGTTTAGCTCCAAATGCTGTACCAGATCTAATCAATGGAAAATACAGGTTTTGGACATCTTCATTATCTACCTCTGCATTCTCTACCCATGTTACTCTGGAATATCCATCTGGTAAAGCTTGGATCAAGCAACCAGAAGGTCTTCTATGACTTTTTGCAAGAGAATCTTGGAAAATCTCACTAAGATCGGCATCAACCACTACCCAAACATCTTCATAGTATTGGCGGCAATACATGACGAAGTGATGCTCATGCACTAGGACTATTGGTGAAGGCAAATGAAATTCTGCAATCATTTCATGCACTGCCTCATTGAAGTTTTTATCAACTCCAACTGACAAGACCTTAAGAGTTCTTGCTTTTGAAACCATGTTGCCGAACACAGTTGACCATTGTTTCGCATCCATGAGGATCTTGACAATATTGATAGGGTCTATTAGAACCACGGCCGAATCTCTTGAAGCCTCTGGCCAAAGATTTGTTGGTGTATGATTGAGATTTCTAGGAAAAATTCTCAAATATTCTACCTTGTTGAGAATATCAGGCTGATTGGGAGATCCGCCGTCTTTCGCAGAAATCCACAAAGGAGCTCCTGCATGGGCCATCATGACCAGCTCTTCCATAGCTGCAACAACCAACTTTCCAACTAAGTCTTGTCCATCCTTAGTGTGCGAAAATTCTTCCCTCGTTGGTTGAAAGGCCTCCGGAAAATCAAGTGGTGATTTGCCCTTCTCAATGTTAGGGCCTACATTTGACGCTTGTGACCTACAATCAGGGTCTTTGTTGGAGATCCTTGGGCCTCCACAAACCAAACATGTGGTGTTGGCAAAGGCCTCTTCATACCTCTTTAATTTGGCATGAAGTGTGGCCACTTCCTTTTTCAGGGCAGCATTTTCTTCTCGAAAAAACTTAGCCTTTCTGCTTGTCCTGTAATTCTGAATCCAATACGTGATTTGCTTCGGCTGTAAACGGAGCTGTCTCGCCATTTCTTCCTTTTGATTGTCATCTGGACATGGATTCTTTGTAATGAATTCCTCCAATTGTTGGATTGTATAGCCATCATACTTTGCCTTCTTGGATTTGCGTCGACATGGGCCCATGTCAGACCCTGATGACTGGTCTGATCTTAAAAAATCTTCCACAGGTGATTCTGGGCCGCTTGGGCCTATCAATGAGGAAATTTGCAATTCCTTTTCCTTAGGCATGTCACTATTTGTGACCACGCCTCTTGGTAGTTCTCCTAACCAACCTTTGTAATCAAAGTTGCTAGGTTGAATCAACTCGTCGAAGGACCTGACTTGTTTCGACATTTGATTTTTTGCTGGTTTGAATGAATGTGGATTATGATTACTTGGATGATGAAATGAGAATTATGAAGAGAGACTAGGAAGAAAATATAACGTAACAGAAACAGACAGCAACAAAATAAAAGTCAAAAAGTCGACAGTTAAAAGTTTCGAAAAACTCAACACGTGGTGATTTTAATATCTAAATATCATGGCCCATCAACCACAAAAGTCGTCCTCGAAATGGTCCAAGGGCCCATAATCTCTTAAACATTTTGGAAATAAGCCACTCTTTAGGTAGCCTCTCTTAAATTAGGCTTGTTCTTTTAGACCCAAATCGCTAAAGATCTGTTCCTTGTATCTTTGTGTAGTCATCAATGATATGCCCTTTCAAGCATGATGATAGTCTTGGAACGACTCTTGGACATTTACTAAAGCCCATAATGACCTGGTAAGTGATTTATCCCTAGGCTTATTTCAAGGGTACACTTTGTTCAACCTTGTTTCAACCACATTTGGTTAGTTGAGGTATTAATATTGATATCCTGCATAGCCCTTGTTTTTCTCTTGTCAGCATGACTCTCGATCAAATCCCATAATGAATTCGAGTGATTTATTCTATATTGCCACTTTTTATATGGTTGGCATAGTATAACCTCAAATATTAGAAATAAGGAACACCTGTTTGGATATTTAGCATGGTTCTAAATACCCTTCATGCTCACATGGTCTATATTTCAATCTTTGTGCTTACAAATCTTAGGCTCCATACCTCAATCTCGTATCATAAGTAGGCTTGCAGCCTCAACCTATGATAATAAGTAAAAAAAAAAGGAATAACACTTAAGTTTTTAGCTGCAAGACATATTTTGAGCATTCTCTTTTTCGCAAGGTCCAAGTCTTCAAAAGAAGAAAGATATCTATGTTTCTATCAAGAATTCATAATTCTCATCTTCTTGTCCTTCCGATTTCTCTAAATCGAAATCATATTCTTTGAAGGGAGATACTTGAATAGGCCTTAAAATGACCAATCACCTTATTAAGATTAAGCCACCCAATGGCTTTATCTTTCAAATCTTGTGAAAAGAGGTAAACATTTCGAAACTACCGTTGGATTACACATGTCTTAACTGCATTGGACCGTCCTTTAATTTAAAATTCGAGTTTAAAATCCGAATCTTTGGATCCTATTTCAACCACTATCTTGTCGGTTGATTGTTGGTTTTCACGAGATTTTCTCGATCTTATCCCTTTTTACCGCGTGGCTAGCTTGACCACATTTAATGGCAATAACTTTTCAAAGGAAAGCCGTATATGAAGTTTGCGAGGCGTAATTTGGACACCTCTTACTTCCTCTATAAATAAGCTCTCTTTGTTATAGGAAACAACACAACTCAGAAAACTTCTTTTGTCATGTATCAACGAAGTTTTCTTCTTATTGTTCTCTTTCTTAAAGCTTTACCACAAAAATTAGTCTATAGCCTCTAGGTAATTCTAGGCTTCATAGTCTAATCTTGAGCCACAGATAGGCTTCATAGTCTAATCTTGTGGTTAATAATGCGAAAATTGGGAACATTTGCATTCAACAGTTGTTGTTTGCTTCAATAAGTTCCTAATTTTTGCATTACTGGGGAACTAGGATTCCAACAAAATCCTATATTTCAGTAAGGCTGAAATATCAGGTTTTGGGATTTCCGGTTTCCTTTGGCTGCAACCACTGTGGTGGGAAGGGAAAGGTCCATGAAGGGAAGGCAACCCCACATGTGGGTTTGGTCTGCGAGGCCCTGAGAAAAAGTTTTATGCGTGATCCTCGTTCTCTCGCAGTCATCATGTATGTCTCCTTTCATTTGACCATACAGTTTGTAGAGAATTATCTTTTTTCCCCTTTTAGATCCACAACCAACCTGCAGTTGAAGAATCGGTATTTTGGCATACCGCATGGTCTCAGAGCCTTGTTTATAGCTCTACTGATGTATTTACATATTTCACACGATGTAGTTTTGGCCACAAAGCCGCTTATGAAATTTAACAATTTATGACATTCATCTGCGTGCTTTTTGATTATGTGAATTTTATGATATTTGTCAAAGGTAAAATATTATTTTGCATAACCAATTTAAAGTTTACTTTTGACACTCTTGAGAGCGAAAGTATGAAAATACATTAATCCACTTACTGGTAATACAAAGATTAAAAGGCTACTGCGAAAATGTTCAAATTTCAAATTTTTCAGCATTTTCAAGTACCTCTAAGTACCTAAGTACATGTTGCCCCCTTTAGTTTTGATGTACGAATGTGTTAATAAAAGAAGGCGAAGTATATTAAAACTGAAAATGAGTTCCTGCCATTAGTGTCTGAGAGCGTGTTACTCTCTTGAAATCTGGCGCTGGTTTCGCCGGTTTCTCGACCTTCTTCGCAAAATCCCATACACTTGGATAATATTTTTTCAAATATTTTCCATTGATGGGATTGTAATGGATTTCACCATTAATGTGCTTGAGATGATATGCCCCCTTAGGTAAGATTTGGTGAATGACATGAGGTCCTTCCCACTTAGGTGACCATTTTCCAAGACCATCGGTTTTTTCGCGAACTGGTAAAACCATTTTCCATACCAATTCTCCTTCCTTGAAGGATTTACCCCTGGTTCTTTTATCATAGGCTTGTGCCACTTTCTGTTTTTCGGCAATCAAATTATTCAAGGTTTCGAGCCTTAATTCATCCAGTTGCTCATGTTCTTGCCACATGGCCTGAACATAATCTTCGCCAATCAACTGATGTTGTTCTCGCACACGAAGCGATTGCACAAAGATCTCTATTGGCAACATTGCATCGTGTCTGAATGTCAATGCATAAGGAGTTGTAGCTGTAGGCGTCCTCTTGGATGTTCTGTAGGCCCATAATGTGTTATACAGCTCATTATGCCAATCTCTGGGATTATCGGCCACCATCTTTTTTAAAATGTTGATGATAATCTTGTTGCTAGCCTCAGCTTGGCCATTAGATTGTGCATAGTATGGAGTTGAATGGAGCAACTTAATTCCAAACTTATTTGTCATTGTCACTACTTCTTCCGCCATGAATGATGTACCCCTGTCGGTAATAATACATTCTGGAACTCCAAATCTGCAAATGAGATTGTCAAAAATGAAATCCTTGACCTTATCCGCAGTGATGTGCTTCATAGGCTCTGCTTCAACCCATTTGGTGAAGAAATCAGTGGCCACAATGATGAAGTGATGTTGCTTAGAAGATGGCGGACTGATCATCCCAATGAAATCCATTGCCCATCCACGAAAAGGCCACGGTTTAATAATTGGTTGCATTGGAATATTGGGAATTCGGTGAATTGGACCGTGCTGCTGACACTCCTGGCATCTTTTTGCGAAGGTAATACAATCTTTTAAAATTGATGGCCAATAATAGCCATGTCTTCGCAGGAGCCACCTCATCTTTGGTCCGGCTTGATGCGAACCACAAGTCCCTGAATGGGTTTCCCGCATAAGTCTTTTTGCTTCCCTGCCATAGACACACAAGAAATCTACTCCATCTTCCCCTCTTCGTCTTAATTCCTTATTTTTCAGAAAAAAGTTCAAAGCTTGAAACCTGATCTTTTTATCTGTACTTTGGTTTGGATTTTCCCGATATTGAATCAAAGGTTTCCGCCAATCCAAGTCAATAGGCTGCCTTGACGTGGTAGTGGCTGAAACTTCCATAGGCCAACCTCTATCATAGATGGATGGTAGAGAACGTCTTTCCACTTTAAGGATTCGTTCTTGAATTCCGTCTGTCAGCTTGATTCCGGAAGCCACTTGAGCTAATTCATTGGCTGCGAAATTTTTCTCTCTGAGGATATGTTCAATATAAACATTGATGAATTGGGACAAAAGATTCCATGTTGCGAAGAGGTATGGTGCAAGCAATGGGCTAGCGCATTTGAATTTATCAATTACCTTGTTGACCACTAACAGTGAATCCCCAAATATATCTATGTCATATGCTTTGAGTTCAAGCAAAATCTCTAGGCCAATAATGAGAGCCTCATACTCTGCCTGGTTATTGGTGCAGACAAAATCTAACTGAAAAGAATAAGAGAACCTTATTCCTTCTGGATTTTGTAATACAATCCCTGCTCCTGAGGTTTCCTCAGTACGTGATCCATCAAAGTAAAGGGTCCACGGCTTTAAGAAAATAGCTCCAATCTCTAACTCTTTAAAAGCATTGTCTTCCAAGCTAGGATGGTGGGCTAGAAAATCAGCAATGGCTTGCCCTTTTACAGCCTTCGCAGGCACATATTGAAATGAAAATTCGGACAAAGCTAATATCCATTTTCCGATACGGCCCCTGAGAAGAGGCCGTGATAACATATATTTTATAAGATCAGTTTGCGCAATGATGCACGTAGTGAAAGGCAACATGTAATGTCTCAATTTAGCAGCTGAGAAGTATAAAGCAAGACATAATTTTTCCATTGCTGAATACCTGGTTTCACAATCATTCAGAGTGCGACTCAAATAATAAATTGCATGCTCCACTCCTTGTTCATCATCTTGGGCTAGCAAACTACCCACTGACGCATCAGTAGCTGATATATAAAGTTTCAAAGGCATCCCTATTCTTGGAGGCATAAGAACGGGTGTACTTGTTAAATAGGCCTTGATTTTGTCAAAAACCTCTTGATGTTTCTCCTCCCAAATGAATTTTTCTTGGTCTTTTAACTTGAGTAAAGAAGAAAAAGGTTGAATTTTCCCAGCAGAGTTTGAAATAAACCTGCGAAGAAAGTTTATCTTCCCAAGAAGTCTCTGCATCTCCTTCTTGTTTTTAGACGGGGGTGCATTGATGACAGATTTCGACTTATCTTCTGTGACCTCGATTCCTCTTTCATGGACAAGGAAGCCCAAAAAATCTCCTGCCTTTACTCCAAAGGCACATTTTGCAGGGTTCATTTTAAGATTGTGGAATCTCATTCTTGCGAAAACTTTTCGCAAGTTTTCCACATGACCTACTTGCTTCTTGGATTTAACCACGATATCATCGATGTAAACCTCAACAATTTTTCCAAGTAAATCATGGAAAATTAAGTTCATGGCACGCTGGTAAGTTGCACCAGCATTTTTTAGTCCAAATGGCATTACCACATATTCGAACACCCCTGCGAAGCCTTGACACCTGAATGCATTTTTATGTCTATCTTCTTCCGCAACCGGAATTTGATGGTAACCTGCTGTCCCATCCATGAATGACATGATTTCATGCCCTGCCACAGCATCAATAAGCATGTCCGCCATAGGCATAGGATATTGATCTTTTGGTGTGGCCAAATTAAGATTTCTATAATCCACACATACTCGAATTTTTCCATTTTTCTTTTTGACTGGAACAATATTAGACAACCACTCATTATATTTGGCTACTCTTATTACACCAGATTTGTGCATCTTCTCAACCTCCTCCTTAACAAGGATTTGAGTCTCTGGTCTGGTTCTTCGCGGAGGTTGCTGAAAAGGTTGAAATCCTTCTTTAATAGGCAACCTATGTTCCACCAATGTGTTGGAAAGACCAGGCATGTCTTCATACTTCTCTGCGAAGCAATCTTTATATTCCTGAAGGAGTGAAGTGAGAGCCTCTTTTTGTTTAGGCTCTAAATAAGAACTGATAGAGACGAACATTGGTTCATCTAATGACCCCAAATTTATTTTGTCGATCGGGTCCTTCACCTTGGGAGGTGTATCATCAAGTGCAGCAGGAGCCAGTTGAATTTTCTGTTCCTCTTCTTCTATAGGCAACATTTGTGCCTCATCAATACAATCTGACGTGCAAACTCTTGCATAGGCCTCTTTCTCCTCTCTGTATATTGACATTCTTGTATACAAAGAGTAAAAAGCCTCTTCAATGTCTTGTGGTGTCTCACACATTATTACTACCCTGTGTTGGCACAACGATGAACGGCCTTTCCATATCTTCTTGTGCTTGAGTCATTCCCCATTGTGTAAGGTCATAGGCCGTAACCCCAGTGGGGCGGCCATTTTGGTCGATGCCATTGACATTCAAGGGTGTAATACTACCGAAGTAATAACTGGCATCTGTTGCGTTAGCTGAAACAGAGTATGGCCTTGGGTCTGCTGGTACATGGTCTGCTTTCCCAGTTTCTTCATTCCATATGATAAGACTCTGATGAAGTGAAGAAGGCACACATAAACTCCTGTGAATCCAATCTCTTCCTAACAATGCATTGTAAGGAGAGGTACAGTCGACCACAAAGAAGGCCAAAGTCATGCTTTTGGACCCCACCATAACTTGGATAAAAAGCAGTCCATGAATTCTTGTAATGGAGCCTGTGAAATTCTTTACGATCAAGCTGGTTGGCTGAATCGCATATTTGTCCATACCAAGAATTTGCATGGACCTGAATGGTAAAACATTCACCGCAGAACCATTATCAACCAAGATTTTGTTGATAGGGGCGCCTTGCAAATGCGCAGTGATGTATAATGGCCTCAGCTGATTGGCCATATCTTTTGTGGGTCGAGGAAAGCACATCATCTCTGTGCTAACTTTATCTTCACTGCTTTTTGCAGTGTCTGGATTTGCCTCTGGAGCCTTAGAGGATGGCAAAATATTTTCTTCTTTGCCCCCCAATTCTGATGTGTCTGCTAGATTGCAATCGAAAAGATCGTTTCCAACCTCCTTTGCATATTTGGCAGGAAGCACAAAAACCATAGAACAATCTGCCTCAGACATGGCATCATCCATAGCATCATCTTCGCCTTGAATTACTGGTTCTCCTCCAAAGTCAATCATTGCATCACTGTCTCCAAACCCTTCAGGCTCGCTTGGAACCTCCAATGCTTGTGGTTCAGGAATAGGTGATAATTCTTCTGAGACCCCTATCTTGGGTAAGGGCATAGTGTAAGTTGATTTAGGAAATGCCACGACCTTGACTTTTAAGGCCTTTCCTTCATGAATGATTTCTAGATGTCTTTCAAGCTGTTGCAAAGCCTCTTTGTTTTCTGCAACCACATCTTTGCCGCTTATCTCAGTTTGCACTAAAGAAAGAATTTCCTTTCCTTTTCTCTTAGCAAGAGTCTCTTCTTCAAGCAGCATGTCCTTTTTCGCAACATCTTTCTCTTTCCAATATTTATCCTCAATTCTTGGTCTCTGAGGTACTGGAGCATGATGTCCCCTGCTTTGTCTGGGCATTTTTGCGAAAGGTCTGGTGGAGAGTCTATGCACCTCTGCCTCCAATTGGTCGACAGATTTTGCCAGCTGATTAGGCTTTATGAGGCCCAATTGTACTGCTTTCATGGCATTCTTCGCTTCCCCATATTGCCTTTGGGACCTCCTTCGTTGAGAAGCAGTCATGGGCACAATCTTTCCTCCAATTTTGGTGTACCATTGCCCTTCCTTGATGATAGGATTTGAAAAATGAGGAATATATGGCTTGTTGGAAAACGGGGTGGTTCGCTTGATCAGAATTTTCCCACCACCTCTATTTTCAACAGTCCTTCTATTTTCCCCATAGCCCCCTTTTGTAGACTCCTTAGTGAATCGATTCGAGTCCTGGGTTCTAACAAACAGATTAGAATCACGAACTTTCTGTTTGGATGATTCACCTTGCTCGAATTTTCGAGGTGCCCTTGTAAAAGGCTCTCTGTGATCGAGCTGAACCTCATTTTTTCGTGGGCTGTGAGGTTGAAAATATTTCGCAGCCGGCTTCAAGATTTGAGATTTCTTCGGGGTGGTTTCATCATTTGATTTTAAGTTGCACTCTCTTTTGCATCTGTGACAAAGAATTACTGCGGAAGACTTCATCTCCCTAGGCTTTGATTCTTCTGGCTCTAAATCCTTCTTGTCTTTTCGCTGGCCCTGATCCGGCCATTGGACTTCCACCATGTTTACTTCAGCTTGAGGGAAAGGATCTTTATCCACCAAAGTTGCTGCTCTGGGAGGAATCTCGACTTCAATTATTCCAGAATTTAACCAAATCTGGATTTGGTCCTTCAGTTTAACACACTCAAATGTGTTATGATTCCATAAATTATGGAATTTACAGAATTTCTTTCCCTTCAGCTGGTCAGCTTTGGGGATGGCCCCATAATCTGTCTTGACCATTCCGGCTTGAAGGAGATCATCCAGGATTTCGGCAGCTTTATTGGCATTGTAAGTGTACGACTCGAATTCTGGCTTCGCGAAAGCCACATATTTGAGTTTCATAGGCTCCTTGATCAGCCTTAAAGTCTTGCACTTGGCTGGCTTTTTGCTAGTCAGCTCGATGGCCGAAACTCCTTCACCATCATTATCCTCTTCAGCTGACCACTCTTGGTCTAATTGCAATGAAGGCATAGTGGGATCGAAAATCTCCAATGAATTAACATTTCTAGCTCTGTTATGCACATAAGTTCCTTTTGAAGCATTTTTTATATGATCTCCTTCCTTGAGAAGCCTTTCATACCCTGTTGCCTCCCTGATCAAATCTCCAATGGAATCATATCTGTTTCCAAAACACTTCTTTCGGATTTTGTATGATAATCCCTTAGCAGCCAAGTTGACAGCCTCCTTCTCAGGCAGTGCGAAATTGGCTCTAGCCTGCTGAAGCTTAAACCTCTGTAGAAAGGCCAAAGCCGTTTCGTTAGGCTGTTGATACATGCTGGACAATTCAGAAATGCCCACTTCAGCTTCTATTTTCCCGAATTGTTCACGGAAAATTTTCTCCATCTCATCCCAACCACTAACACTGGCTGGTTTCAATCTTGAATACCATCCAAATGCGGCTCCGGTCAAAGAACTGCCAAATAGTTTGAGCTTATACAGGTTGGATTTGCCTAAGTCACCACACTGAGTGGTAAACCTAGCAATATGCACAGCTGCATTCTCCTTTATATCTTCACCAGAGAAGAGTGTGAAGTTGATAGTCTTGTGGCCTTTTGGATAATTTACTTCTGCGATCTCTTTTGAGAAAGGGAAGTTGTATCCAAATTCTTCACCCAAATGGCTGCGAACCGCCTTGCGCACCAAGGCTGAAATCTGTTCATCACTGAAGAGATGTAACCCTTCCTTGTTGGTACCACCATAGGCAACCTGTTTCTTTTCTTCCGCATGAGAAGTTTGTGCCGCGAATTCCACCATAAAATCCTCTTGGTCGCTATCATCGTCCCCGACCTCATCTTGCTTTGAAGAACTAGCTTTGTTGGCTTGGTGCGAGACTTTCGCAGCCACATAAGATTCTTGGCTGGGCTTTTGTTTAAGTCCAATCTCTTTGATGGTTTTACCCTTGAATGGTAAACTTCTCTGACCACGTTGCTTCGCCATCTTAAACCTCAAAGCTGGGGAAACCTTGGTGCGATTTGTGGCAGGTTCTGCCACTGTGCCGCTGCTTTCTCCTTCGGGTTTAGGAGCAAAATCATGCTTGTATAGCAAAGCCAAGAAAGTATTTCTCTCGTTCAACACTGTGCTCAAGGTAGCTTGTTGGGCTTGCACTTGGACACCTAAGGCAACGACAGTTTTTGCCAACTCTCTGATTGTACCATTGATCTCCTTGGCATAGGTGTCAAGAGAGTTCTTTACAAACTGGGAGTTTCGCTCCTCGAAGGCTTTAATCAAGGACTCAGCCACTTTGTCAGCATTAGTGCTATCATCTGAATCATTTCACCCTGGGGCCATAGCTTCTGACTGGAGCTCAGGAAACTGCTCCAAAAGTTGTTGCCTAGATAGGCCTCGGCACTGAGCCGAGTTGTGACCGGAAACTCTGTGTCTCGCACAATAGGAATAAGTCCTCTTATAAGGATCTTCCTCAAGCAAACCCTTCAACTTAGGTTGCCTCTGTTTTGACGCAATGGTAACACTAGAACGAACTCCAGTGGTCCCACTGGGCGTGCCAAAATGTTTGACGCGGAATCAAACCCGTCCCTTTTGGCTCGTGAGTTGCAAGCGTGCCAGCACCAATAGGTGCAAGTTGTTGTTGTTGTTGTTGAACTTGATTACGCGCTCTTCTTGACTTCTTCTCATCACAATTGTCGCACAAAGAGGGATATCTTTATGCTTAGGCTCTTGTTCATGCCTCGTTGATAAAAGGACTTGTGTTTGTAAAGCTCTTTCGAGTTTTACCAATCGATACCAAGAACGTGATCCCTAGCAGAGCATTGCGTCGAGGTAAGGATTGTGTGCTGCGATGCTGCAGTCGCAAATGCGGTGTTGCAGGTTAGCAAGCAATGAGGATTGCATTCGCTAAGCGTGCTTGCAGATTCTCATCATAGTAATTGCAGTCGCAAGCGTTCGTGCAAATACCGAAGTAGCCCAAGGGGCTGACAAGATACTCTTTGAGAGTAGTTTGTGTGTTTGTAGATGATTGAAGGTGTCTTTGGATGAAGGAGCTGCTCTCCTTATATAGCCTCTTGGTAGTGAATGCATCCAAAACTGAATTGGCAAGTGAGTAGGCTTCCATTCCCTAAGTGCAGCCCCTAAGTGCAGCAATACCTCTTGAGTGCAGCAATAACTTCATGAGTGCAGCAATAACTTCATGAGTGCAGCTGCTAAAACTCTATCTTAGAGTGATAATGGTAGTTACCTAACATCATGACAAGCTTGGCACCAAGTTTTGCCTAACTTATCTTTATTTTCAGAAATCTGTGCTGACTTGGAGACCAACTTTGGAGATCTTCCCGAACTCAGAAATTTACCAATGACCACTCTTTCGGATGAATCAGTTATGGGCCAGACAATGAGGCTGACTCAAATCTTTGTCTGGAAACAGTTTGGGCTGAAGTTTTAATTATAAATGGGCTTCTTAGAAGTCTTCAAATATTCTGAAAATATTCATGGACATACTTCAAGATGTTAGTGATCATTTCCAATTGGAATTTCTCCAACCTATGTTAAGATGAATATTTGGTGAATATTCTCCTTTTGACACTCAGAAGCCATTTCCAGCTTTCCCAAGTCTTGTTAGGAATGTGCAATCCTTCATCCTTTTTATTTAGTTTTATTCACAAAAACTCTAAAATATCTTGGATTTAAGATCTCAAATCTTGGACTTCCTTCGTAGCATATTATCGTTGTGCCTCTGTATTCTTCAGGCCTCGATGTTGGTATCCACTTTAGATCTTTTAGTTTGTATACATATGGACTTTTCTCATTAAATTAACATTTTATTAAATGTTAATTTCGCAAAGTAAATTGTTTTGTTGGAACTGATCTCCAAGTTCTAACACTTACTAGAAAAAATCTAATCCTTTCTACCAAACCCCATTAACAGGCAAATGAACAATTTCATGAAGTTGTCCCAACGCGAAAAGTTAAGGCCAAGAAAGTCTTTTTGCACTACTGATAAGCATAATGCGGTTTTTGCTTTCTACTTTCCTTTACGAAAGTAGTAGATCCGGGCCAAAATATTTTGGGCTCAAACAGTACTAAAAAGAAAAATTGGGACGTTTTGCTTAATTACCATTGATGTTCTATAGAACTGCCAGCAGATTAAGTATCTGAGACGCAATTATTTTGCTACCAACCCATAAATTAAAAGTAGTTGCATGACAGCAAATATACTAAGACTACTTTCTCAGTAAAACCGTTTTTGTTAAATTCCCTTGTAAGAAGAAGAAAAATATTAAGTTAATGTTATTGACTCTCAGTCAAATTTGATTAGCTTAAATTAAAGGCTGCAAGGGGGAAACGAGTTATTTTAAAAGAAGTTGAGTATGTCTGATTTTGTTTAGGCTGTGAAGCATCCAATTTTCTAATAGTTTGAAAATTACTTTAGAGTTTCCTATGTATATATTTATATACATTACATACGGTTTGCTTCATTATTGTTTCTACATTATATTTGTATATGTTGTATGCTTAAGTGTTGGTTTGCTTCGAACTTTGGTCAAGATAATTTTCTCACATTTGATCCTTCATGACAAACTTAATATGTTAGCATATATTTATTGGGCGTCTTTTATCTATTATTTGGACTACATTACATTCTTGGATCTATTCTTTATTTTGGTTGATGTGTTTTCTTTTAAAAATGATTTCCCAAGATACTAAATTCACTTTTCTTTCCTCTGTACCAAATTTTAGTACAAGGTTCTGGTGACTCAGGCAATTGTCATTAAAGCATGATGATATATATGATCATATTGGATAAGATAAGAATGATATTGATTACCTCTGATTCACCATTCATGAACCCTATAAACTAAAGCTACTGTATGTATATTATCAGGATAATGGTTTTAGAATTTAAATGGCCGGGCTAGCTTGCTATTACTACTTAGTGGTTTTGTCTACGGTCTCTCGTATGCATGTGCATGTTCATTCATGGTATGAATGCTTTTGTTCGTTTTTGTCACACCCTGCCCCGGGAGTGACGAAATAAGAGTTTTAAGGAATTCCATTAAACACTTTCAACAAATCCAGAATATATAACTCAAATAAAACCAAATCAATTCACCAATTGTTATTTTATTCAATTTGTTTTATTTGAGGTTTCATTAAATATCAGTTTCTCCTCTTTCCTCTTCATCCAAGTTAGGCCCAATACCTCTCGGATTAAGGCCACCGATAACACCCCGTACAAGTGGATTCCCCCTCGAATTAAGGCCATCGAGGACACCCCAAACTAAACGGATTCCGATTGGGTTTTGGGTCTTTCACCCTAAGGAGGCACAATCTCTACTTAATTATCATGCTCGATCCACTGAGCCCCAATCGGGTTTTGGGTCTTTCACCCTAGGAAAGCACAATCCCTACTTAATTATTTTCTCGGGCCTAGCCGGATTAAAATCCTTTTCCAATTTAACTATTCCTTTCTTTTCTTATTCAAACATCTTAATCATTCTTCCAGGCCTTCAATCAGCAAGTGTTATCAATTCATTTTCCATTTCATTTACCTTAGAACAACAATATCTAAATTAATATGGAAGTTGATCTTCAATTGATTTTCATATTTCAATATGAAAATCATAATTACATACAAAAGGATTTTCACGTACAAGTCTTGATAATTAATCGATTAATAGATTAATCACAAGCACATATACAAGCTAAAATCATAAGCATGGATATCAACAACATAGGGTTGGTTAGATCAAATTGTTAAAGAAAGTAGTATAGAAACATGCATAAGCTATTAATTAACTTAACAAGAAAGGTTTACCAAAGCTAGCAAGCCTGACTAGGCATGCCACGTCACTAACGGAGGGACTAAACTAATTAAATTGAAGAGTATAGGGGTGTTTCTGATGAAATTAGAAGTGCAGGGACTAACATGATGTTTGGTGTAAAGTTCAGGGGGGTAAAACTGAATTTAATCATTTTCAAAAATACCATTTTACATAGAAATCATGTGCTATAATAAGAAAAAATTTCTCAATTTGCACAATTGACAAAAATAAGCAAACCACCGATTTCGATAGATAATGTGTTGTCAAAGTCCATTTGCGTTGTTTAATTATAGAGTCCAAAAGAGCTCTAATAAGTAAATTCTCTTACATTTATTCAAACTTAAAAAAAAAAATTAAACACTTGTAGCAACGAATTGGTCGTCGCTACAAGAGGCTCCTAACTTTTTTTATTTTATTTATTTTCATTTGATGAAATAGTTAAAAAAGACTTTTTCGGTCCTCATAAGGTCTCATGTTAGACTTTATTAAGACTCTAAAATAAGTTTGAGAACCCATACAAACCGTATTTGAGAATTTCAAAGTTAAAAAAATATTTATATAAAAAAATATATATAAATATTTTTTTAACTTTGAACAAATGTAAAATAATTTGGTTATTGGGGCTCATAAAATCTATGATTAAACAATGCAAACGAGCTTTGGCTTTCACAATCTACCGAAATCGAGTTTTCACTTAATTTGGTGAATTGTGTCAAATTGAGGAAAATTTTTTTGTAGCACATAATTTCTATGAAAAATTGTATATTTGAAATTCTCAAGTACGGTTTGTACGAGTTCTCAAAATTATTTTAGAGTCTTAGTCAAGTCTAACGTGAGACCTTATGAGGACCGAAAGAGTCTTTTTTAACTATTTCATCAAATTAAAATAAAAAAACAGTTAGGAGCCTCTTGTAGCGACGACCAATTTGTCGCTACAAGTGTTTAAATTTTTTTTTTTTTAAGTATGAAGAAATTTAAGAGAATTTACTTATTAGGCTCTTTTGGACTCTATGATTAAACAAAGCAAATAGACTTTGGCAACACATTGTCTATCGAAATCGGGGTTTCGCTTATTTTTGTCAATTGTGCAAATTGAGAAAAAAAAATTATTATAGCACGATTTCTATGTAAAATTGTCTTTTTGAAAAAGATTAAATTCAATTTACTCCCCTAGCCTGAACTTTACACCAAACATCATGTTAGTCCATGCACTTCTAATTTCATTAGAAACACCCTTATACTCTTCAATTTAATCAGTTTAGTCCCTCCGTCCGTGACGTGGCATGCCCAGTCAGCTTTGGTTGATGACTGGGATGCCACGTCACTGCCAAGTCAGCCAAGAATGGGCCCCACTCATGCCACATTATCACTTAACGGTCAAAGTTAACGGATTGACTGATAGATGGACTAAACTGATTAAATTGAAGAGTATAGGGGTGTTTCTGATGAAATTAGAAGTGCAATGACTAACATGATGTTTAGTGTAAAGTTCAAGAGGGTAAACTTAATTTAATCCTTTTTATAATTCTATTCATATATTTTTTTTCTAGCCTTTGCACAATTGCACGACAATACAAGAATACATGCCTATTGAAAAAAAATTGTCACGCCCCAAATTTCGTAATATAAATAACAACTTGTTATTATCAATAAAACAAATCTGGAACGCGAAGGCTCGGTTACAAAACAACTGGAATATTTTTTTCTTTTATTCCAATAACAAAACACACCGAACCTACAAATGTAAACATAGACTCGTTCTTTAGAGTCAACTATTACATTATACAAATTTACATATTAAATTGAAACTTCAAAATAATAAGTAATTACCCACTCAGAGTATATTACATAGCGGAAATCTAACAAAACCCCAATACGTTAAACGTACATCTAGGAAGCCTCAGCTTCAGTCCTGGTTACCCTAACCTGCAAGATTAACCCCTACACCATGGAATAGTGCACCGGGTTGAAATAACAAACCCGGTAAGCTTTTCAAAGCTTGTATGAGTAAACAAATAACCGCACACACATTCCACAATTTAATAATCTCAACTTAATATCAAATTAAGCAATAACACGAGATCATCAATCAATAAATTCATGTCCAATCTGGACAATAAAAGAATGAATATTCTTGAGACATCTTTTAAAAACAACATTCTTAAATCACAAGACCGACTATAGTTCTAACTAATGGGACGTTTGCCCAACTCATACCATAGGGAACAAACCCAAATTCATCCATAGGGAACGAACCCAAAATCATACCATAGGGAACGAACCCAAAATCATACCATAGGGAACAAACCCAAATTTATACCATAGGGAACGAACCCAAATTTATACCATAGGGAACGAACCCAAATTCATACCACAGGGTCCGAAACCCTTTCCCAAAACACAAATGAGAGAGAGATTCATTCTCATAACAATATACAATTTAATCGATAACACCAACCCGTGAAACACAATCACCAATTAACAATCGTGAGTTTACTCACATTCAATCATCATTATCTCAATATATAATCCTTTCTCCAAATTAATATATGCATACCTTTGCCATATATTCAACTCACACCAAATCACAAATAGCGATATGATTCCTCTCATAATACATTATTTTAAAACACAAATAATTTCACAAATAAACTTAGTTTTCACTTACCTATAAACCGTTGACGATCAAGTCCATATATATTTCAAAACAAATCTTTACTTTCAAAATATAATTTTCTATGGCTAATTATTAAATATGCCGTTCTTCAAACTCCTCAAATGCACCCAATATATCAGAAATCCTCTATACCAATATTACGCAACAATTTATATCACAAGCCTAAATGCAATTCCAATATCGAGAATTCATGATATTAAGAATATACTGAATTTACACGTCCCATTCTGTGTAGATTCATACTAATATTACGCAACAATTTATATCATAAGCCTAAATGCAATTCCAATATCGAGAATTCATGATATTAAGAATATACTGAATTTACACGTCCCATTCCGTATAGATTCATACTATGGTGACTCTAAAAATCAAACAATATAAATATCCATAAAAATCAATCACAAACAATAATAAGAATATTTCCAAATAATCAATCCTAATACAAATATCCAGTGAGTTTACTCACCTTAGTAAATTCCAGCAGCGTCTACGAACTCAACACTTAACCAGGTAATCAACAAGAAACGTCCGCTCGGCTACACGGTTTCCAAAAACACCTAAGAACAAACATTTTGTTTCTCAGCACAAAAACAACTAAACGACAAACGAAAAGTGACCGTATCACTTCCAAAGTTAATCGGATGTCCTTAGAATATCGAAAACTATAAACCGGACTAGTTTGACCAAAAGTCAACTGTCAGTCAATGTGGGTCCCACATCACTATTCTTCAAACGGGTCCCACGTCAACTATTCATCAAACGGGTCCCACCAAAAGTCTAAAACATCAAAATTTACAGCAGGTTAAAAACTAGCACCCTAACAACATACTAAAATTTGGTGACGGTCGGATTATCACCGATCGAACGATCCACAATTTCGGGTTAATTATCATCAGTCAAACGATCGAATCTCAAAAACCCATAAACACGAAAGATGTTTGTATCGACAAACACTACTCAAAAAAGCAAAAATATCCTAAAACGGTGGTCGGACGCGCCACCACGCGCCGCCACAGACGGCGGTGAGAAAACCCTCACGCCGCCGGACCAAAGTCCAAACTCAAAATTAGCTAAAACCCAACGGACAACTTGTAGACCACACAAAATGGAACAACTTTAAAACTTGCCTCAAAGTGAGTTAACGGTCGGATCGGCCTAGATCTCCGTCCAAAGTCGCGACTGCCCAAAATTCAAATGCAAAATTCTCCTTCCTCGGGAATCCGATTGAGGTGAAACCAGCGGCCATAGGTTTGTATGGATGAGGCCTTCAAAGCCCAGTAGGTGGCTCAGATCGAATTGGCCGAAAACGGTGCCAGAAAAGGTGACAAGTTTCGGCAGTTCTTAGGGCTTTTGGGATTTTCCAGATTTTTTCAAAAAATGAAAAATCTGAAATTGCTATATATATAGGCAAAAATAATAAAACTTCAAAAAATGATAACTCTCTCATACGAACTCCATTTTAGGCAAACTTTATGTCCACGAACTCGTATCAATGAGCTCTACAACTCTCGTGAAGGAAGTTTTTCCAAAAAAATAGCCGAACAGAAAAACATCCGAACGTCAATCAAATTGCGACATGTGTCGCATGGTGACTCACCAGACAAAGCTGAGTCACCATGTGTGCTGTTCCAATCACTACCCGCCATGTGTCGGTTACTATTTAGACACTATTTGCCACTATTGACAAATAATACAAATACGTACAAATAATTAATACGTATAATTATATCGTATTTACACAAATACGCCACATCATCAACAATATACGGAAAAACATAAATCTCACTAAATATTTATTTTCACATTTCTGAAAATTAAGGATGAAAATTCGGGGTATTACAAAAATATACATGTTTTTTTTTGTTGAGTGTTGAATAAATTTAATTTTATGCTTTCATTAAGTTTATTAGAAAAAAGGCTTGGCCCGGCCCATAAGGGTTGGCCCTAATCCGGCCCTACAAGCCCGAATGGGCTTGGGCCTATGGGCGGGGTAAGGCTAGTATATTGAAGCTTCGGCCCAACCCTAAGTTTCATTGACTTTGACTAGGCCCGACCTGGCTCAAAGCCCTAAAATTTAGGGCTAAGCCGGCCCTAGCCCGGCCCATGATGACCCCTAACACCAGGTAGACAATTTTAACAGAAAATTGGACGAAGGTACTTAACTGGTTAACAGAGGGATAGTTCAAGTACCACTAGACTCCCTAAGCATTTGTAGGTACCAAAAAATGTATTTCATGATAGTTCAGATATCAGTTGAGGATTTTACCTTAAGTTTTGGTGACTCAATGTTTCTAATAGTATAAAGCCCATGTAAGAAACCCAAAACTCATGTACTTGTGAGTTTTTTCAACAAGACTGTAATTTTGGGAGATAAGTTTCTTATTTTCTTGTACCATTAACATGTATGTATATACCAATTTCTTTCATAATAGCCACATAGCATGTTTATAGTTCCATCATCCTAAACAACCAAATGAAATAATCAAACAACAATAAATAGATATCTTCATATCTAGTCTCGATAAGTAATGTAGAAGCTTTATTAACATGCTTTAGGGCTGAATTGGAAATGAAATTGAATTTTCTGGGTTCATAAAGAACATACCTTTGCAAGCCCTATATTTTGCTGCATAAAATTGGTAAGCGGAAGCAATTCACATATGCAAGCAGTAATCATAGCCTCTGTACCCAATATATAAAACCAATTTAATCTTGATCTCCTCAAAGATGATTTGATCACAAAAGCGTTGGTTTTTTGAAAATTTATCGAGCTGGGTTTGGGCCAAGGTCAGCGCATTTTGAAGACTGAAAACTCCCATAGATTCAAGGGAGCCAAGACCTGTCTTGATGAGTAAATGATTCTTGAATGCCATTGATATGTATGGTTCCCTTAGATAAAGTTTGGAAGGTTTAGGTTGTCTATGTTTAGTTTTTTTTCTCAAGGACTAGCAAAAGCTAAGTCTACGTGGCGGTATTTGATAGGAGCACAATTGTCACGCCCCGATTTTCGAATCAATTAATAGGGCATTTTGCCCTTAATTACAAACCATTTCGGGAACGTGACGACATGGAATATCAAATACAAATATGCACTAGAATTTTTTTCTTTTTAATTCAAGTACACAACACCAACTCCATGCCCAACATTGTAATTTCAAACTCAATACAAGAGTCGAATATTACATACCAAATATTTATATAATAAATTGATACATCAAAATATTACATAAATAAATCTTCAGAGTGCGAAGCATAAAATAGCGGAAGTCTTATAACCCAACAAAAAGTATGCAGCCTTGCATTACTCCTGGTTATCCTAACCTGCAGGTATAACCCCTACACCGTGGAATAGTGTACCGGGTTATATCAACAAACCCGGTCAGCTTACGAAGCTGGTATGAGTTAACTCAGTTTTACTCACCCTAAACCGTTTATCAAAAATATACATATATAGTTTGTTTTAAACAAATATATGTAAGTTATATTCTTCAAAAACAATTCAAATCCCGAAAATTCATATTATAAAATATAATGAACCTACGCATCCCATAATACGTATTTTAACCCCACACGTCCCATAACGTGTATGTTAATCCCAGGGTAATTCAGAATATTAAACAATATAAACCTTCCCCAAAATCATTTCCCAAAATTATGATTTCTTTCTTTTTAAGAAAAGTAAATCATCATAATAATTACTTCAATTTTTAAAGAAGTAAAAACTTCAAAATACAATTCAATATTGTTCAAGAATTGTAATTCAATAAATCAATGCTTCAATTATTTAAGAAGCAAATTCATATCATACTCACACAAAACCACAATCAACTTCAAATGATTAAAAGCGAGAATACCATTTTTCTTCTCCTTTTAATACATCAAGATAAAGCGAGAATACCATTTTTCTTCTCCTTTATTACATAAAGTATTCATCTTTGTTTTCAATGAATACATGGCTACACAGTCTAGAACTCTAACCTTCACCTTCTGGCTACACAGTCTAAAGCTCTAACCTTCACCATTGGCTACACAGTCTAGAGCTCTAACCTTCACCCATTGGCTACACAGTCTAAAGCTCTAACCTTCACCCATTGGCTACAAAAAACATTCGAGTAGGCAAACACAATATCATAATTTTTGAAATATTGTTTCCCATAAAATCCACCAATTAAAACAATAAAATGAATACTTTCAAATATTGTTTTAACACAAAATCACACATGCTGATATATCAAATTAAAACTGTATTTAATTTATATATCGCAAAATCATTTAGATAAATATAATTATTTATTTTCGCAAACAACACAATATGAATTAATATTCATATATAAAATATCGTGAGATTCACTCACCTCTAATTCCTGCTGCGTCTTCAAATAATACCCGGGAATCGACAAAGCTAGCCAAATGCTTCATGATTCCAAAATACCTATGAACATGCAATTTTCCACTTAGCATATCATAGTTTCCAAATTGATGATTCTAAAATCCAATCACTTCAAATATTCCTCAAATGTCTCTTAGACATCAATAACCATAAATCGGGACAGTTTGACCAAAAGTCAACCGTCGGTCAACGTGGGTCCCACGTCTACTATTCATCAACGGGTCCCACACGAAATCCAAAACTTCCAAAATCCAACAGCATGCTTATTTCTAGCATCCTAACATCATATCCAAAATTGGTGATGATCCAACGGTCGGATCATCACGGATCTAACGATCCATAACTATCGCTTAATTGATCATTGATCAAACGACCGAATTCCACAAAAGTGTAAACACGAAAGTTGTTCGTATCGACGAACCAAGCCAAACGGAGCAAAGAACTGCTCCTGGACCGGCCGGACGCGCCGCCGACGCGCCGCCACCGACGGTGGCCAGCCGCCGGACAAAAGTTGTCTGATTGCTATGAAATTTTAACAGCATGTTCTACACATTACCACAAACAACTTTCATAACTACCACAAGGGCCAATTCAAAGTAAAAAGTCTCGAATTTACCTCGATAGTTCCAAAACCCTAGGATTTCAAATCCAAAATTCTCCTTCGTCCGAACTCCGATTGAGGCATATTTTATGTTGCTGGAAAGCCCCTGGCAAGGGCTACAAAGCCCAGTAGGTAAGGTGGCTCGATTTGGCCGGAAACTTGCCCAGAAACTGATGAACAGTTCGGCAGCGTTTTTCTCCTTTTTCTTTTCTTGATTTCTCTTTCTATACTGAAAATCAATGAATGAAACTAGTATAGAATCGAAGAGGATGAAGAGACAAAGAGATTGGGACAAGTCTCACACAAATTGGTGGCCGGAGGAGGGAGAAATCACCGGAGGAAGTTTCTGGTACTGTTCACGGCGTGAACAGTACAGTTCTGGGGTAAATTCTGATTTTCGGGTGAACAGTAAATCCCAACATTCTATTTATAGAAATTCGTCAAACTTCCGACGGCCATAACTTTTTCATACGAACTCCGTTTTTGGTGAACCAAATTCCTACGAACTCGATTCGACGAGGTCTACAACTTTCATGAAGGAAGTTTTCCCAAATTCTCAACGGATAAAAAGTTACCTTAATTAACCTTGTGTAACTTATAATTACCGCCGTAATTATCGTTTTACGACGAAAACCTCTAAAAATACAATTTCACACCATTTCACTTCAAATTTCACGACCTATTTTATAAAAATAGTATGGAAATTTTCGGGGTATTACAGTCTACCCTCCTTAAAGAAATTTCGTCCCGAAATTAGGACGCAGAGTACACCCAAGTTATCACACTTCAATTCCAAAATCCAAAGTTTTTATTGATAATCACTTAGGTAGTACACAACACACTAGAAAACAACTTGCACACAACTTCTATTACAGATTCTTAAGATGCCTCACAGGGCTTACACTACCAGAAGCCATCCTTAAACCTCCAGTAGTGACTTCGTGGATAAGAGGCCGGATGTCTCGGAATTCCATACATCATCAGCTGGTAGAAATATGCTGCCTCCACGAAACACTTGCAAGTGTCGCAACATTCTCTAGCTGCATGCCTATCTCCATCCACGTCCCACATGTCCTGGCCAAAAGGACGCCAAAAACTTGACTCACCGCAAGTAAGACATTTACCAGCGGGCAGGAAAGCAGTAGTCGACGGAAAAAATAATAGAAGATGCTCATGACAAAACTCAGCCTGATGCATCATCCGCTCGACTTCTTGTCTACAGTAGTAGATGTTCCATCCGCTTCTCCACCAGTCGAGGGCTTCACACAGTCGCTGCACCGTTTTCTGCTGCTCGGCTCGTGGTCCTAAAATCATCTTAATCATACATGCTGCATAAAATGCAACATGATGACCTACCACCGAACTGGGACGGGAACCATAGAATGTTCCTGGTTTGCATGCCGCATCGAAATACTCCAGGGCTAGAGATATATTCGCTGCCTCCACGAGTACTCATATTCCCATTCGGAACAGAGACTCCGGGTTCTTCGCTTCCCAGCATCGATTTGCGAAGATGCGCACCTGCCTGTCCGCTTCTATGGAACCAGTGGGTCTGGATCCACCATCGAATCCATCCATGTCGATCGCCGCCAAAGTAGACCAGCTATCGGCATACTCCTTGAAGTCCTTCGAGACACAACGAAGTTCCATTGTGCTCTGCAGGGATGCGGTTGCCACTAACTGGAATATGTACTTCCAGATTTCCACTGGAAGTTCACTCCAGTCAGTATTCCTTGATCTCTTACTGCACTCTCCTTTGCTCACCATTTTGCAAAATCTAGAAGATGTGTTTGTTTGAAATCAGATATGAGTTAAGTAACACAGCTCCTTATCCCATGTATTTAAGACAAAATTTTCCACCGTAAGAAAACCCTTCTTTAATGCGAGTGCGGTGCACTCAGCAACCCACTAAGAATAATTATTGCTCATATCTGTCTCAATTACTCAAAAGTATCGCCCACGATGCAAGATTACACAAGATTTAAATCAACAAAATCTCAGTTTTCCACTAATGTCGATCATAATGGCTCTTTACTTTAACTTTCTCATAATTAATTCCTCAAAAAATGCGAGGTCTCACAAGAGTGGAACTGTATGTGGAAAATCCATGCATCGGGGAAAAGAAATCTTCCACGATCTCCAAGGGCTCCGACAATTAGCTGTAAATCAGCCGCTCACTTTTGCTTTTGAATTTTTAAGTCCTCCACCAACAATAAATATACCCTTACGCATCCACTAACAGATACTTTCCATTAGTTCCATAAACTCCTTTCTCTTTCAAAGAGGACTTCTTCACCCCACTTCTCAGAAATTTACACCAACTCAACATGTCACGTAAAGTGAATTCGTTCAGTGAATTACTTCAATCTGATCCCTCTGAAAGCCAATTCTTTGAGGGCTTAGATGAAATAATTTCACCAGCAATCGAATTCAACAACGATATCGACATGCTAGACATGCTTCTAGCAGAAGACGAAGCCATTGAAGTAGCCCCAAGTCCACAAGTATCATCTCCACAAGCTGAACCTGGTTCATCCAAACGTATTCCACTGAGGAAGAGCTTCACCAAATACCAAGTCCAAGCATTGAAGGACTTCGTCGAGGCTTTTCCACAGCCAACTGTTCAACAACGACAAGATTTGGGTGACCAAATAAGGTTAACGTTTGCACAAGTCTCTGCGTGGGTGATAAAGCATCGACCCAAAACGCCTGCCCAAACAACTCGTCAACAAAATTTTCTGCTGAGACAGCAAATCAATGAGCTTCAAGCTCAACTTAGCCAGTACCAAGCAGCATTCAACAGAATCAACTGCAACCACTGTGGAAAACGAGTTACTCCCAATAGTGAGCTACTAAAAGGGATTGAAGAGACTACCCCACAACCTCAGACTCTTCCAATTCCTGCAGTCATCGGTCCAAGGGAAAAGTCTCACATGAGGAGGGATATTCAAAAGTGTATGTCGATCCCACATCACTCTTCTTCTACACAACAACCATCAGACAACATCAACCGTTCAGAACCTGAAGAAGCATCTGCCGTGGCAGAAGCATCTGCCGTGGCAGAAGCATCTGTCGTGGCAGACACAACTAAGATTTCTGAAATCATTGTGTCGGTCAGAGATGAGCTAATCATCATGGCATCTGCTGCTGCGCCACTGTGGATCTCTGCACTCAAATCCAACTCTGCCACGCTTCATGAGTTCCTGAATGAAGCAGAGTACAAGAGAATCTTCACTAACGGTATTGATCTTACTCCCACTAACTTCCAAACCGAAGCTTCTCGCTACACAGCCACTATTCCCCTCAGTCCTGTCGTACTCGTGAATCTCTTCATGGATGTGGACCAATGGTCCACCATATTCGGTAGCATCATCTCGAGGGCAACGATCCTTGACGTGTTGTCAACAGGGACAACTGGAAGCTACAACGAAACCATCCAAGTCATGACTGCTGAATTTCAGGTGACCAGTCCATCTGTCTCCACTCGTGTAACTCACTTTGTTCGCTATTGCCAAAGACAAACAGAACAAAGTTGGGCAATAATTGACGTCTCTGTGGACGGTTTAAGCTCAAATCTGGGTCCACACTCAAAATCTCAATGCAAGAAGCGTCCATCCGGATGCTTAATCCAAGATTTGTTCAACGGCAGCTCTCGTGTCGTATGGGTGGAACATGTTGATGTACAAGATCAAATCATGCACCAAACATACCGAACACTAGTGGAGTCAGGCTTAGCCTTTGGAGCAAGGCGATGGGTAGAAATACTTCAGAGGCAAGCGGAAAGGTTAAATTATTCCGCGGCTGACACTTATCCACCTCAAGACTTTTGTGTCATACCATCTGTGGAAGGAAGAAGAAACATGTTGCAGATGGCATGCAGAATAGTGACAGACTTTTGCACAGACATCGGCAACTCTACTGCTCATGAATGGAAGGTAGCTGAACAAACCAAGTTCAGGGGTTCAGGGATAAGAGTCTCCACCAACAAAATCTGGAACAGGCTGAATAAGCCTCATGGTCTCACTCGAACTGCATCTGCAATAATCCAGCATCATGTCTCTCACCGAAAGCTGTTTGACTTCTTCATTGACGTACAAACTCGGAACCAGTGGGACCATCTAGCATTGGAAAAAGAAGTACAGGAGATTGCACACATCACAACTGGTCATGATCCACGCAATTGTGTCTCCTTGTTGCAAATGCACAACACCTATATACTCCAAGAAAGTTGTACTGATTCAACAGGGTCATACGTGATTTATTCCCCTATTAGTCAGTCAACGGTGCAGAAGTTAATAGGCGGTTGTGAGTTAGGTACAATTGTATTCCTAACTTCAGGTTTTTCAATTCTACCAGATATGCCTACTGCTGGAAGAACAGAAGGGATCTCAGACAATCCATACATTGGTTGTCTAGTAACGGTAGCAACACAGATCTCTACTGAGTTACTGAAGAACAAGAAAGGGTCAGTGGATCAAGTCTGTCGTTTGATCCAGGGTACGGTTGAGAGAATTAGAAATGTAGCCATGTAAGACTATTAATTTCGGAATTGTAATTTGTACTTTATATTCTTAACAACACAACAGCACTGAAGAGCACATGATGGGGATCCGCCGCGGTCGGGCCATCACTCGATAAATACTGTGCGTAATTAAGCATACGAAGTAACCATTACTTGAATGAATCTAAGAACCTAACGCCAAACCCTAAACCGATCCTAAGCTCTAAACCCTAACTTCACTTCTCAATTCCAAAACTCGTTTCATTTCCTTAGAGCGTTCCATTGCTCAATCACTTCCTTAGAGCATTGTTTTGCTCTGATACCAATCTGTCACGCCCCGATTTTCGAATCAATTAATAGGGCATTTTGCCCTTAATTACAAACCATTTCGGGAACGTGACGACATGGAATATCAAATACAAATATGCACTAGAATTTTTTTCTTTTTAATTCAAGTACACAACACCAACTCCATGCCCAACATTGTAATTTCAAACTCAATACAAGAGTCGAATATTACATACCAAATATTTATATAATAAATTGATACATCAAAATATTACATAAATAAATCTTCAGAGTGCGAAGCATAAAATAGCGGAAGTCTTATAACCCAACAAAAAGTATGCAGCCTTGCATTACTCCTGGTTATCCTAACCTGCAGGTATAACCCCTACACCGTGGAATAGTGTACCGGGTTATATCAACAAACCCGGTCAGCTTACGAAGCTGGTATGAGTTAACTCAGTTTTACTCACCCTAAACCGTTTATCAAAAATATACATATATAGTTTGTTTTAAACAAATATATGTAAGTTATATTCTTCAAAAACAATTCAAATCCCGAAAATTCATATTATAAAATATAATGAACCTACGCATCCCATAATACGTATTTTAACCCCACACGTCCCATAACGTGTATGTTAATCCCAGGGTAATTCAGAATATTAAACAATATAAACCTTCCCCAAAATCATTTCCCAAAATTATGATTTCTTTCTTTTTAAGAAAAGTAAATCATCATAATAATTACTTCAATTTTTAAAGAAGTAAAAACTTCAAAATACAATTCAATATTGTTCAAGAATTGTAATTCAATAAATCAATGCTTCAATTATTTAAGAAGCAAATTCATATCATACTCACACAAAACCACAATCAACTTCAAATGATTAAAAGCGAGAATACCATTTTTCTTCTCCTTTTAATACATCAAGATAAAGCGAGAATACCATTTTTCTTCTCCTTTATTACATAAAGTATTCATCTTTGTTTTCAATGAATACATGGCTACACAGTCTAGAACTCTAACCTTCACCTTCTGGCTACACAGTCTAAAGCTCTAACCTTCACCATTGGCTACACAGTCTAGAGCTCTAACCTTCACCCATTGGCTACACAGTCTAAAGCTCTAACCTTCACCCATTGGCTACAAAAAACATTCGAGTAGGCAAACACAATATCATAATTTTTGAAATATTGTTTCCCATAAAATCCACCAATTAAAACAATAAAATGAATACTTTCAAATATTGTTTTAACACAAAATCACACATGCTGATATATCAAATTAAAACTGTATTTAATTTATATATCGCAAAATCATTTAAATAAATATAATTATTTATTTTCGCAAACAACACAATATGAATTAATATTCATATATAAAATATCGTGAGATTCACTCACCTCTAATTCCTGCTGCGTCTTCAAATAATACCCGGGAATCGACAAAGCTAGCCAAATGCTTCATGATTCCAAAATACCTATGAACATGCAATTTTCCACTTAGCATATCATAGTTTCCAAATTGATGATTCTAAAATCCAATCACTTCAAATATTCCTCAAATGTCTCTTAGACATCAATAACCATAAATCGGGACAGTTTGACCAAAAGTCAACCGTCGGTCAACGTGGGTCCCACGTCTACTATTCATCAACGGGTCCCACACGAAATCCAAAACTTCCAAAATCCAACAGCATGCTTATTTCTAGCATCCTAACATCATATCCAAAATTGGTGATGATCCAACGGTCGGATCATCACGGATCTAACGATCCATAACTATCGCTTAATTGATCATTGATCAAACGACCGAATTCCACAAAAGTGTAAACACGAAAGTTGTTCGTATCGACGAACCAAGCCAAACGGAGCAAAGAACTGCTCCTGGACCGGCCGGACGCGCCGCCGACGCGCCGCCACCGACGGTGGCCAGCCGCCGGACAAAAGTTGTCTGATTGCTATGAAATTTTAACAGCATGTTCTACACATTACCACAAACAACTTTCATAACTACCACAAGGGCCAATTCAAAGTAAAAAGTCTCGAATTTACCTCGATAGTTCCAAAACCCTAGGATTTCAAATCCAAAATTCTCCTTCGTCCGAACTCCGATTGAGGCATATTTTATGTTGCTGGAAAGCCCCTGGCAAGGGCTACAAAGCCCAGTAGGTAAGGTGGCTCGATTTGGCCGGAAACTTGCCCAGAAACTGATGAACAGTTCGGCAGCGTTTTTCTCCTTTTTCTTTTCTTGATTTCTCTTTCTATACTGAAAATCAATGAATGAAACTAGTATAGAATCGAAGAGGATGAAGAGACAAAGAGATTGGGACAAGTCTCACACAAATTGGTGGCCGGAGGAGGGAGAAATCACCGGAGGAAGTTTCTGGTACTGTTCACGGCGTGAACAGTACAGTTCTGGGATAAATTCTGATTTTCGGGTGAACAGTAAATCCCAACATTCTATTTATAGAAATTCGTCAAACTTCCGACGGCCATAACTTTTTCATACGAACTCCGTTTTTGGTGAACCAAATTCCTACGAACTCGATTCGACGAGGTCTACAACTTTCATGAAGGAAGTTTTCCCAAATTCTCAACGGATAAAAAGTTACCTTAATTAACCTTGTGTAACTTATAATTACCGCCGTAATTATCGTTTTACGACGAAAACCTCTAAAAATACAATTTCACACCATTTCACTTCAAATTTCACGACCTATTTTATAAAAATAGTATGGAAATTTTCGGGGTATTACAGTCTACCCTCCTTAAAGAAATTTCGTCCCGAAATTAGGACGCAGAGTACACCCAAGTTATCACACTTCAATTCCAAAATCCAAAGTTTTTATTGATAATCACTTAGGTAGTACACAACACACTAGAAAACAACTTGCACACAACTTCTATTACAGATTCTTAAGATGCCTCACAGGGCTTACACTACCAGAAGCCATCCTTAAACCTCCAGTAGTGACTTCGTGGATAAGAGGCCGGATGTCTCGGAATTCCATACATCATCAGCTGGTAGAAATATGCTGCCTCCACGAAACACTTGCAAGTGTCGCAACATTCTCTAGCTGCATGCCTATCTCCATCCACGTCCCACATGTCCTGGCCAAAAGGACGCCAAAAACTTGACTCACCGCAAGTAAGACATTTACCAGCGGGCAGGAAAGCAGTAGTCGACGGAAAAAATAATAGAAGATGCTCATGACAAAACTCAGCCTGATGCATCATCCGCTCGACTTCTTGTCTACAGTAGTAGATGTTCCATCCGCTTCTCCACCAGTCGAGGGCTTCACACAGTCGCTGCACCGTTTTCTGCTGCTCGGCTCGTGGTCCTAAAATCATCTTAATCATACATGCTGCATAAAATGCAACATGATGACCTACCACCGAACTGGGACGGGAACCATAGAATGTTCCTGGTTTGTATGCCGCATCGAAATACTCCAGGGCTAGAGATATATTCGCTGCCTCCACGAGTACTCATATTCCCATTCGGAACAGAGACTCCGGGTTCTTCGCTTCCCAGCATCGATTTGCGAAGATGCGCACCTGCCTGTCCGCTTCTATGGAACCAGTGGGTCTGGATCCACCATCGAATCCATCCATGTCGATCGCCGCCAAAGTAGACCAGCTATCGGCATACTCCTTGAAGTCCTTCGAGACACAACGAAGTTCCATTGTGCTCTGCAGGGATGCGGTTGCCACTAACTGGAATATGTACTTCCAGATTTCCACTGGAAGTTCACTCCAGTCAGTATTCCTTGATCTCTTACTGCACTCTCCTTTGCTCACCATTTTGCAAAATCTAGAAGATGTGTTTGTTTGAAATCAGATATGAGTTAAGTAACACAGCTCCTTATCCCATGTATTTAAGACAAAATTTTCCACCGTAAGAAAACCCTTCTTTAATGCGAGTGCGGTGCACTCAGCAACCCACTAAGAATAATTATTGCTCATATCTGTCTCAATTACTCAAAAGTATCGCCCACGATGCAAGATTCCACAAGATTTAAATCAACAAAATCTCAGTTTTCCACTAATGTCGATCATAATGGCTCTTTACTTTAACTTTCTCATAATTAATTCCTCAAAAAATGCGAGGTCTCACAAGAGTGGAACTGTATGTGGAAAATCCATGCATCGGGGAAAAGAAATCTTCCACGATCTCCAAGGGCTCCGACAATTAGCTGTAAATCAGCCGCTCACTTTTGCTTTTGAATTTTTAAGTCCTCCACCAACAATAAATATACCCTTACGCATCCACTAACAGATACTTTCCATTAGTTCCATAAACTCCTTTCTCTTTCAAAGAGGACTTCTTCACCCCACTTCTCAGAAATTTACACCAACTCAACATGTCACGTAAAGTGAATTCGTTCAGTGAATTACTTCAATCTGATCCCTCTGAAAGCCAATTCTTTGAGGGCTTAGATGAAATAATTTCACCAGCAATCGAATTCAACAACGATATCGACATGCTAGACATGCTTCTAGCAGAAGACGAAGCCATTGAAGTAGCCCCAAGTCCACAAGTATCATCTCCACAAGCTGAACCTGGTTCATCCAAACGTATTCCACTGAGGAAGAGCTTCACCAAATACCAAGTCCAAGCATTGAAGGACTTCGTCGAGGCTTTTCCACAGCCAACTGTTCAACAACGACAAGATTTGGGTGACCAAATAAGGTTAACGTTTGCACAAGTCTCTGCGTGGGTGATAAAGCATCGACCCAAAACGCCTGCCCAAACAACTCGTCAACAAAATTTTCTGCTGAGACAGCAAATCAATGAGCTTCAAGCTCAACTTAGCCAGTACCAAGCAGCATTCAACAGAATCAACTGCAACCACTGTGGAAAACGAGTTACTCCCAATAGTGAGCTACTAAAAGGGATTGAAGAGACTACCCCACAACCTCAGACTCTTCCAATTCCTGCAGTCATCGGTCCAAGGGAAAAGTCTCACATGAGGAGGGATATTCAAAAGTGTATGTCGATCCCACATCACTCTTCTTCTACACAACAACCATCAGACAACATCAACCGTTCAGAACCTGAAGAAGCATCTGCCGTGGCAGAAGCATCTGCCGTGGCAGAAGCATCTGTCGTGGCAGACACAACTAAGATTTCTGAAATCATTGTGTCGGTCAGAGATGAGCTAATCATCATGGCATCTGCTGCTGCGCCACTGTGGATCTCTGCACTCAAATCCAACTCTGCCACGCTTCATGAGTTCCTGAATGAAGCAGAGTACAAGAGAATCTTCACTAACGGTATTGATCTTACTCCCACTAACTTCCAAACCGAAGCTTCTCGCTACACAGCCACTATTCCCCTCAGTCCTGTCGTACTCGTGAATCTCTTCATGGATGTGGACCAATGGTCCACCATATTCGGTAGCATCATCTCGAGGGCAACGATCCTTGACGTGTTGTCAACAGGGACAACTGGAAGCTACAACGAAACCATCCAAGTCATGACTGCTGAATTTCAGGTGACCAGTCCATCTGTCTCCACTCGTGTAACTCACTTTGTTCGCTATTGCCAAAGACAAACAGAACAAAGTTGGGCAATAATTGACGTCTCTGTGGACGGTTTAAGCTCAAATCTGGGTCCACACTCAAAATCTCAATGCAAGAAGCGTCCATCCGGATGCTTAATCCAAGATTTGTTCAACGGCAGCTCTCGTGTCGTATGGGTGGAACATGTTGATGTACAAGATCAAATCATGCACCAAACATACCGAACACTAGTGGAGTCAGGCTTAGCCTTTGGAGCAAGGCGATGGGTAGAAATACTTCAGAGGCAAGCGGAAAGGTTAAATTATTCCGCGGCTGACACTTATCCACCTCAAGACTTTTGTGTCATACCATCTGTGGAAGGAAGAAGAAACATGTTGCAGATGGCATGCAGAATAGTGACAGACTTTTGCACAGACATCGGCAACTCTACTGCTCATGAATGGAAGGTAGCTGAACAAACCAAGTTCAGGGGTTCAGGGATAAGAGTCTCCACCAACAAAATCTGGAACAGGCTGAATAAGCCTCATGGTCTCACTCGAACTGCATCTGCAATAATCCAGCATCATGTCTCTCACCGAAAGCTGTTTGACTTCTTCATTGACGTACAAACTCGGAACCAGTGGGACCATCTAGCATTGGAAAAAGAAGTACAGGAGATTGCACACATCACAACTGGTCATGATCCACGCAATTGTGTCTCCTTGTTGCAAATGCACAACACCTATATACTCCAAGAAAGTTGTACTGATTCAACAGGGTCATACGTGATTTATTCCCCTATTAGTCAGTCAACGGTGCAGAAGTTAATAGGCGGTTGTGAGTTAGGTACAATTGTATTCCTAACTTCAGGTTTTTCAATTCTACCAGATATGCCTACTGCTGGAAGAACAGAAGGGATCTCAGACAATCCATACATTGGTTGTCTAGTAACGGTAGCAACACAGATCTCTACTGAGTTACTGAAGAACAAGAAAGGGTCAGTGGATCAAGTCTGTCGTTTGATCCAGGGTACGGTTGAGAGAATTAGAAATGTAGCCATGTAAGACTATTAATTTCGGAATTGTAATTTGTACTTTATATTCTTAACAACACAACAGCACTGAAGAGCACATGATGGGGATCCGCCGCGGTCGGGCCATCACTCGATAAATACTGTGCGTAATTAAGCATACGAAGTAACCATTACTTGAATGAATCTAAGAACCTAACGCCAAACCCTAAACCGATCCTAAGCTCTAAACCCTAACTTCACTTCTCAATTCCAAAACTCGTTTCATTTCCTTAGAGCGTTCCATTGCTCAATCACTTCCTTAGAGCATTGTTTTGCTCTGATACCAATCTGTCACGCCCCGATTTTCGAATCAATTAATAGGGCATTTTGCCCTTAATTACAAACCATTTCGGGAACGTGACGACATGGAATATCAAATACAAATATGCACTAGAATTTTTTTCTTTTTAATTCAAGTACACAACACCAACTCCATGCCCAACATTGTAATTTCAAACTCAATACAAGAGTCGAATATTACATACCAAATATTTATATAATAAATTGATACATCAAAATATTACATAAATAAATCTTCAGAGTGCGAAGCATAAAATAGCGGAAGTCTTATAACCCAACAAAAAGTATGCAGCCTTGCATTACTCCTGGTTATCCTAACCTGCAGGTATAACCCCTACACCGTGGAATAGTGTACCGGGTTATATCAACAAACCCGGTCAGCTTACGAAGCTGGTATGAGTTAACTCAGTTTTACTCACCCTAAACCGTTTATCAAAAATATACATATATAGTTTGTTTTAAACAAATATATGTAAGTTATATTCTTCAAAAACAATTCAAATCCCGAAAATTCATATTATAAAATATAATGAACCTACGCATCCCATAATACGTATTTTAACCCCACACGTCCCATAACGTGTATGTTAATCCCAGGGTAATTCAGAATATTAAACAATATAAACCTTCCCCAAAATCATTTCCCAAAATTATGATTTCTTTCTTTTTAAGAAAAGTAAATCATCATAATAATTACTTCAATTTTTAAAGAAGTAAAAACTTCAAAATACAATTCAATATTGTTCAAGAATTGTAATTCAATAAATCAATGCTTCAATTATTTAAGAAGCAAATTCATATCATACTCACACAAAACCACAATCAACTTCAAATGATTAAAAGCGAGAATACCATTTTTCTTCTCCTTTTAATACATCAAGATAAAGCGAGAATACCATTTTTCTTCTCCTTTATTACATAAAGTATTCATCTTTGTTTTCAATGAATACATGGCTACACAGTCTAGAACTCTAACCTTCACCTTCTGGCTACACAGTCTAAAGCTCTAACCTTCACCATTGGCTACACAGTCTAGAGCTCTAACCTTCACCCATTGGCTACACAGTCTAAAGCTCTAACCTTCACCCATTGGCTACAAAAAACATTCGAGTAGGCAAACACAATATCATAATTTTTGAAATATTGTTTCCCATAAAATCCACCAATTAAAACAATAAAATGAATACTTTCAAATATTGTTTTAACACAAAATCACACATGCTGATATATCAAATTAAAACTGTATTTAATTTATATATCGCAAAATCATTTAAATAAATATAATTATTTATTTTCGCAAACAACACAATATGAATTAATATTCATATATAAAATATCGTGAGATTCACTCACCTCTAATTCCTGCTGCGTCTTCAAATAATACCCGGGAATCGACAAAGCTAGCCAAATGCTTCATGATTCCAAAATACCTATGAACATGCAATTTTCCACTTAGCATATCATAGTTTCCAAATTGATGATTCTAAAATCCAATCACTTCAAATATTCCTCAAATGTCTCTTAGACATCAATAACCATAAATCGGGACAGTTTGACCAAAAGTCAACCGTCGGTCAACGTGGGTCCCACGTCTACTATTCATCAACGGGTCCCACACGAAATCCAAAACTTCCAAAATCCAACAGCATGCTTATTTCTAGCATCCTAACATCATATCCAAAATTGGTGATGATCCAACGGTCGGATCATCACGGATCTAACGATCCATAACTATCGCTTAATTGATCATTGATCAAACGACCGAATTCCACAAAAGTGTAAACACGAAAGTTGTTCGTATCGACGAACCAAGCCAAACGGAGCAAAGAACTGCTCCTGGACCGGCCGGACGCGCCGCCGACGCGCCGCCACCGACGGTGGCCAGCCGCCGGACAAAAGTTGTCTGATTGCTATGAAATTTTAACAGCATGTTCTACACATTACCACAAACAACTTTCATAACTACCACAAGGGCCAATTCAAAGTAAAAAGTCTCGAATTTACCTCGATAGTTCCAAAACCCTAGGATTTCAAATCCAAAATTCTCCTTCGTCCGAACTCCGATTGAGGCATATTTTATGTTGCTGGAAAGCCCCTGGCAAGGGCTACAAAGCCCAGTAGGTAAGGTGGCTCGATTTGGCCGGAAACTTGCCCAGAAACTGATGAACAGTTCGGCAGCGTTTTTCTCCTTTTTCTTTTCTTGATTTCTCTTTCTATACTGAAAATCAATGAATGAAACTAGTATAGAATCGAAGAGGATGAAGAGACAAAGAGATTGGGACAAGTCTCACACAAATTGGTGGCCGGAGGAGGGAGAAATCACCGGAGGAAGTTTCTGGTACTGTTCACGGCGTGAACAGTACAGTTCTGGGATAAATTCTGATTTTCGGGTGAACAGTAAATCCCAACATTCTATTTATAGAAATTCGTCAAACTTCCGACGGCCATAACTTTTTCATACGAACTCCGTTTTTGGTGAACCAAATTCCTACGAACTCGATTCGACGAGGTCTACAACTTTCATGAAGGAAGTTTTCCCAAATTCTCAACGGATAAAAAGTTACCTTAATTAACCTTGTGTAACTTATAATTACCGCCGTAATTATCGTTTTACGACGAAAACCTCTAAAAATACAATTTCACACCATTTCACTTCAAATTTCACGACCTATTTTATAAAAATAGTATGGAAATTTTCGGGGTATTACAGTCTACCCTCCTTAAAGAAATTTCGTCCCGAAATTAGGACGCAGAGTACACCCAAGTTATCACACTTCAATTCCAAAATCCAAAGTTTTTATTGATAATCACTTAGGTAGTACACAACACACTAGAAAACAACTTGCACACAACTTCTATTACAGATTCTTAAGATGCCTCACAGGGCTTACACTACCAGAAGCCATCCTTAAACCTCCAGTAGTGACTTCGTGGATAAGAGGCCGGATGTCTCGGAATTCCATACATCATCAGCTGGTAGAAATATGCTGCCTCCACGAAACACTTGCAAGTGTCGCAACATTCTCTAGCTGCATGCCTATCTCCATCCACGTCCCACATGTCCTGGCCAAAAGGACACCAAAAACTTGACTCACCGCAAGTAAGACATTTACCAGCGGGCAGGAAAGCAGTAGTCGACGGAAAAAATAATAGAAGATGCTCATGACAAAACTCAGCCTGATGCATCATCCGCTCGACTTCTTGTCTACAGTAGTAGATGTTCCATCCGCTTCTCCACCAGTCGAGGGCTTCACACAGTCGCTGCACCGTTTTCTGCTGCTCGGCTCGTGGTCCTAAAATCATCTTAATCATACATGCTGCATAAAATGCAACATGATGACCTACCACCGAACTGGGACGGGAACCATAGAATGTTCCTGGTTTGTATGCCGCATCGAAATACTCCAGGGCTAGAGATATATTCGCTGCCTCCACGAGTACTCATATTCCCATTCGGAACAGAGACTCCGGGTTCTTCGCTTCCCAGCATCGATTTGCGAAGATGCGCACCTGCCTGTCCGCTTCTATGGAACCAGTGGGTCTGGATCCACCATCGAATCCATCCATGTCGATCGCCGCCAAAGTAGACCAGCTATCGGCATACTCCTTGAAGTCCTTCGAGACACAACGAAGTTCCATTGTGCTCTGCAGGGATGCGGTTGCCACTAACTGGAATATGTACTTCCAGATTTCCACTGGAAGTTCACTCCAGTCAGTATTCCTTGATCTCTTACTGCACTCTCCTTTGCTCACCATTTTGCAAAATCTAGAAGATGTGTTTGTTTGAAATCAGATATGAGTTAAGTAACACAGCTCCTTATCCCATGTATTTAAGACAAAATTTTCCACCGTAAGAAAACCCTTCTTTAATGCGAGTGCGGTGCACTCAGCAACCCACTAAGAATAATTATTGCTCATATCTGTCTCAATTACTCAAAAGTATCGCCCACGATGCAAGATTCCACAAGATTTAAATCAACAAAATCTCAGTTTTCCACTAATGTCGATCATAATGGCTCTTTACTTTAACTTTCTCATAATTAATTCCTCAAAAAATGCGAGGTCTCACAAGAGTGGAACTGTATGTGGAAAATCCATGCATCGGGGAAAAGAAATCTTCCACGATCTCCAAGGGCTCCGACAATTAGCTGTAAATCAGCCGCTCACTTTTGCTTTTGAATTTTTAAGTCCTCCACCAACAATAAATATACCCTTACGCATCCACTAACAGATACTTTCCATTAGTTCCATAAACTCCTTTCTCTTTCAAAGAGGACTTCTTCACCCCACTTCTCAGAAATTTACACCAACTCAACATGTCACGTAAAGTGAATTCGTTCAGTGAATTACTTCAATCTGATCCCTCTGAAAGCCAATTCTTTGAGGGCTTAGATGAAATAATTTCACCAGCAATCGAATTCAACAACGATATCGACATGCTAGACATGCTTCTAGCAGAAGACGAAGCCATTGAAGTAGCCCCAAGTCCACAAGTATCATCTCCACAAGCTGAACCTGGTTCATCCAAACGTATTCCACTGAGGAAGAGCTTCACCAAATACCAAGTCCAAGCATTGAAGGACTTCGTCGAGGCTTTTCCACAGCCAACTGTTCAACAACGACAAGATTTGGGTGACCAAATAAGGTTAACGTTTGCACAAGTCTCTGCGTGGGTGATAAAGCATCGACCCAAAACGCCTGCCCAAACAACTCGTCAACAAAATTTTCTGCTGAGACAGCAAATCAATGAGCTTCAAGCTCAACTTAGCCAGTACCAAGCAGCATTCAACAGAATCAACTGCAACCACTGTGGAAAACGAGTTACTCCCAATAGTGAGCTACTAAAAGGGATTGAAGAGACTACCCCACAACCTCAGACTCTTCCAATTCCTGCAGTCATCGGTCCAAGGGAAAAGTCTCACATGAGGAGGGATATTCAAAAGTGTATGTCGATCCCACATCACTCTTCTTCTACACAACAACCATCAGACAACATCAACCGTTCAGAACCTGAAGAAGCATCTGCCGTGGCAGAAGCATCTGCCGTGGCAGAAGCATCTGTCGTGGCAGACACAACTAAGATTTCTGAAATCATTGTGTCGGTCAGAGATGAGCTAATCATCATGGCATCTGCTGCTGCGCCACTGTGGATCTCTGCACTCAAATCCAACTCTGCCACGCTTCATGAGTTCCTGAATGAAGCAGAGTACAAGAGAATCTTCACTAACGGTATTGATCTTACTCCCACTAACTTCCAAACCGAAGCTTCTCGCTACACAGCCACTATTCCCCTCAGTCCTGTCGTACTCGTGAATCTCTTCATGGATGTGGACCAATGGTCCACCATATTCGGTAGCATCATCTCGAGGGCAACGATCCTTGACGTGTTGTCAACAGGGACAACTGGAAGCTACAACGAAACCATCCAAGTCATGACTGCTGAATTTCAGGTGACCAGTCCATCTGTCTCCACTCGTGTAACTCACTTTGTTCGCTATTGCCAAAGACAAACAGAACAAAGTTGGGCAATAATTGACGTCTCTGTGGACGGTTTAAGCTCAAATCTGGGTCCACACTCAAAATCTCAATGCAAGAAGCGTCCATCCGGATGCTTAATCCAAGATTTGTTCAACGGCAGCTCTCGTGTCGTATGGGTGGAACATGTTGATGTACAAGATCAAATCATGCACCAAACATACCGAACACTAGTGGAGTCAGGCTTAGCCTTTGGAGCAAGGCGATGGGTAGAAATACTTCAGAGGCAAGCGGAAAGGTTAAATTATTCCGCGGCTGACACTTATCCACCTCAAGACTTTTGTGTCATACCATCTGTGGAAGGAAGAAGAAACATGTTGCAGATGGCATGCAGAATAGTGACAGACTTTTGCACAGACATCGGCAACTCTACTGCTCATGAATGGAAGGTAGCTGAACAAACCAAGTTCAGGGGTTCAGGGATAAGAGTCTCCACCAACAAAATCTGGAACAGGCTGAATAAGCCTCATGGTCTCACTCGAACTGCATCTGCAATAATCCAGCATCATGTCTCTCACCGAAAGCTGTTTGACTTCTTCATTGACGTACAAACTCGGAACCAGTGGGACCATCTAGCATTGGAAAAAGAAGTACAGGAGATTGCACACATCACAACTGGTCATGATCCACGCAATTGTGTCTCCTTGTTGCAAATGCACAACACCTATATACTCCAAGAAAGTTGTACTGATTCAACAGGGTCATACGTGATTTATTCCCCTATTAGTCAGTCAACGGTGCAGAAGTTAATAGGCGGTTGTGAGTTAGGTACAATTGTATTCCTAACTTCAGGTTTTTCAATTCTACCAGATATGCCTACTGCTGGAAGAACAGAAGGGATCTCAGACAATCCATACATTGGTTGTCTAGTAACGGTAGCAACACAGATCTCTACTGAGTTACTGAAGAACAAGAAAGGGTCAGTGGATCAAGTCTGTCGTTTGATCCAGGGTACGGTTGAGAGAATTAGAAATGTAGCCATGTAAGACTATTAATTTCGGAATTGTAATTTGTACTTTATATTCTTAACAACACAACAGCACTGAAGAGCACATGATGGGGATCCGCCGCGGTCGGGCCATCACTCGATAAATACTGTGCGTAATTAAGCATACGAAGTAACCATTACTTGAATGAATCTAAGAACCTAACGCCAAACCCTAAACCGATCCTAAGCTCTAAACCCTAACTTCACTTCTCAATTCCAAAACTCGTTTCATTTCCTTAGAGCGTTCCATTGCTCAATCACTTCCTTAGAGCATTGTTTTGCTCTGATACCAATCTGTCACGCCCCGATTTTCGAATCAATTAATAGGGCATTTTGCCCTTAATTACAAACCATTTCGGGAACGTGACGACATGGAATATCAAATACAAATATGCACTAGAATTTTTTTCTTTTTAATTCAAGTACACAACACCAACTCCATGCCCAACATTGTAATTTCAAACTCAATACAAGAGTCGAATATTACATACCAAATATTTATATAATAAATTGATACATCAAAATATTACATAAATAAATCTTCAGAGTGCGAAGCATAAAATAGCGGAAGTCTTATAACCCAACAAAAAGTATGCAGCCTTGCATTACTCCTGGTTATCCTAACCTGCAGGTATAACCCCTACACCGTGGAATAGTGTACCGGGTTATATCAACAAACCCGGTCAGCTTACGAAGCTGGTATGAGTTAACTCAGTTTTACTCACCCTAAACCGTTTATCAAAAATATACATATATAGTTTGTTTTAAACAAATATATGTAAGTTATATTCTTCAAAAACAATTCAAATCCCGAAAATTCATATTATAAAATATAATGAACCTACGCATCCCATAATACGTATTTTAACCCCACACGTCCCATAACGTGTATGTTAATCCCAGGGTAATTCAGAATATTAAACAATATAAACCTTCCCCAAAATCATTTCCCAAAATTATGATTTCTTTCTTTTTAAGAAAAGTAAATCATCATAATAATTACTTCAATTTTTAAAGAAGTAAAAACTTCAAAATACAATTCAATATTGTTCAAGAATTGTAATTCAATAAATCAATGCTTCAATTATTTAAGAAACAAATTCATATCATACTCACACAAAACCACAATCAACTTCAAATGATTAAAAGCGAGAATACCATTTTTCTTCTCCTTTTAATACATCAAGATAAAGCGAGAATACCATTTTTCTTCTCCTTTATTACATAAAGTATTCATCTTTGTTTTCAATGAATACATGGCTACACAGTCTAGAACTCTAACCTTCACCTTCTGGCTACACAGTCTAAAGCTCTAACCTTCACCATTGGCTACACAGTCTAGAGCTCTAACCTTCACCCATTGGCTACACAGTCTAAAGCTCTAACCTTCACCCATTGGCTACAAAAAACATTCGAGTAGGCAAACACAATATCATAATTTTTGAAATATTGTTTCCCATAAAATCCACCAATTAAAACAATAAAATGAATACTTTCAAATATTGTTTTAACACAAAATCACACATGCTGATATATCAAATTAAAACTGTATTTAATTTATATATCGCAAAATCATTTAAATAAATATAATTATTTATTTTCGCAAACAACACAATATGAATTAATATTCATATATAAAATATCGTGAGATTCACTCACCTCTAATTCCTGCTGCGTCTTCAAATAATACCCGGGAATCGACAAAGCTAGCCAAATGCTTCATGATTCCAAAATACCTATGAACATGCAATTTTCCACTTAGCATATCATAGTTTCCAAATTGATGATTCTAAAATCCAATCACTTCAAATATTCCTCAAATGTCTCTTAGACATCAATAACCATAAATCGGGACAGTTTGACCAAAAGTCAACCGTCGGTCAACGTGGGTCCCACGTCTACTATTCATCAACGGGTCCCACACGAAATCCAAAACTTCCAAAATCCAACAGCATGCTTATTTCTAGCATCCTAACATCATATCCAAAATTGGTGATGATCCAACGGTCGGATCATCACGGATCTAACGATCCATAACTATCGCTTAATTGATCATTGATCAAACGACCGAATTCCACAAAAGTGTAAACACGAAAGTTGTTCGTATCGACGAACCAAGCCAAACGGAGCAAAGAACTGCTCCTGGACCGGCCGGACGCGCCGCCAACGCGCCGCCACCGACGGTGGCCAGCCGCCGGACAAAAGTTGTCTGATTGCTATGAAATTTTAACAGCATGTTCTACACATTACCACAAACAACTTTCATAACTACCACAAGGGCCAATTCAAAGTAAAAAGTCTCGAATTTACCTCGATAGTTCCAAAACCCTAGGATTTCAAATCCAAAATTCTCCTTCGTCCGAACTCCGATTGAGGCATATTTTATGTTGCTGGAAAGCCCCTGGCAAGGGCTACAAAGCCCAGTAGGTAAGGTGGCTCGATTTGGCCGGAAACTTGCCCAGAAACTGATGAACAGTTCGGCAGCGTTTTTCTCCTTTTTCTTTTCTTGATTTCTCTTTCTATACTGAAAATCAATGAATGAAACTAGTATAGAATCGAAGAGGATGAAGAGACAAAGAGATTGGGACAAGTCTCACACAAATTGGTGGCCGGACGAGGGAGAAATCACCGGAGGAAGTTTCTGGTACTGTTCACGGCGTGAACAGTACAGTTCTGGGATAAATTCTGATTTTCGGGTGAACAGTAAATCCCAACATTCTATTTATAGAAATTCGTCAAACTTCCGACGGCCATAACTTTTTCATACGAACTCCGTTTTTGGTGAACCAAATTCCTACGAACTCGATTCGACGAGGTCTACAACTTTCATGAAGGAAGTTTTCCCAAATTCTCAACGGATAAAAAGTTACCTTAATTAACCTTGTGTAACTTATAATTACCGCCGTAATTATCGTTTTACGACGAAAACCTCTAAAAATACAATTTCACACCATTTCACGACCTATTTTATAAAAATAGTATGGAAATTTTCGGGGTATTACAACAATATATATATATATATATATATATATATATCTTTTTATATTAATCTCCCTATGTTTTCTTAGCTATGTTCCTTATATATTTGAGTCATTTACTTCGGTTTTGTGTTTTGTAGATATTTTGGAGCAAAGGTGAAGAAAAGAGCAAACAGTGGAGATTAAAAACTAAACTGGTGAATCTGCTTGTACATATTAGTCTACTTTGATTGAGAACTGAGAGCATCTCAGAATGAACTAGAAAATTTCCCTTCTATAAATGGAAAGCTCAGGATGTCTATTCTAATTTTTCTATAAGAAGTTATGGGTCATTAAGTACGAGAAGGTCAATCTACAGGCGAATCTGAAAATGTTCGAGAATTCAAGTTTTGAGGCACGAGTTGCACCGTGAAGCCCACGAGGATATTTTGACGAGTTTCCCATGTAATTATGAGATTATTAAGTATTTTAATTGGTTTTGACAAGTCATCATGCGTTAGACCAATTAGAATATTTCAAAGAGTTATGAAGAGAAAACTTTCCTAAACCTAATAGGATTCCTATCCTTATTTAAAGAAGCATACAACGCAGCAGCGATTTGGGGGACCTTTGATGAACATCAAAATATAGGGATGTATAGATTAGTGACCGAGATTGTCATACCTCAGAGATTGGTGGCCTAAGATCCCTTTTAGTAACTAGGTAACAAGGTTTCCTAACACTAGTGGTAAGATTAGAGGTGAATATAGAATGTGTGAAGTGAATAACTGCAACATAAAGTAATATAACTAAACTAATACAAATAAATACAAGGAGGAACATGGATAGATAAGAAATGGTAGAATGATTGAGAGTTTCGGGTCTCTCCCTAATCCATATCGATGGATTAACAATCAAATACGCATACATGTTGAAAGGTTCAAGTATCAATCCCCGACCCACATTCCACTCATGCAATGATTATGGAATGTAAATGTTATCTAATGTATTCATATGCCAACAAAGGTTCATACAAGTTAATCCTTCATCAATATTATCAATGAAGGTGCTCCCTCACAAATGTAAAGGGAGGTGAAGCACAAATGCGTTAAGGAATTCACACACGAAACCAAATTGATTAATGGATCAATTTCCATATCCTAGCCATGCAATGGTTCTAGGACCGAGTCTTCTAAGTTATTGTTGTGTCATGCAATGGTTCACATCAACTCCAGATTACGCATTAAAAAAGTTAACACAAGGGGCGTAAAGTTTTAAGACCAAGGAAATCAAACAAGACATGCTCATCACATTTATTATCCATTGTCTAGAAAGGGTAAGGTTACCAAGCTCACACTTTCACACCAAGATAGATCAAACACATGCTTAAGAATAGTTCCTAAACAAACATCTAACACAACAAAAATAGGCAATGAATATACCCAAAAATCAACCAACATGTATATATATAAAAATCATCCAATCCATCATCTATGGACTGAGGCACTCAACCCTAGTCCTCAATCCTAACAACTACTCACATATACTTAGAATGTACATTAATAATCTCAAGATTGACAAATTAAGAAATAGATGAAAGTAAATAGAGATAGAGGAATGCTCAATGAAGATAGTGGCCCCAATCTTGTTGTCACCAAGTCTTGAAGCAAGCTCCTCTTGGCCTCCTCTTCTTCTCCTAGCTTTTTCTTGTCCAAAGCTCCAAGGATCTTGATGTTCTTGATGTCTCCAAGCTTATGTGAGGTAGAAGTGATAGAATGGTGGAGAAAAGAGGTTAGGAATATAGAGGAGGGTCTTAGGAAGAAGTTTCATGAAGGAAGGAAATGGATGTGAGGGGTGGAAGGAGGAGAAAATAGAGGATGAAGTTGGCAGCCGCCGCAGGCCAACCGGTTGAACCGGACGGCAAATCTAAGTGTTTTGTGACTTTTAGGAGAGAAGGAATAGGAAAGGTTTTGAGAATTTTGTGGTGGAGGCTAGGGTTGATGAATAGTGAAATTGTATATGAAAATAGAAGTGAAGAAAAATATATATAGAGGGAGAGAGAAATAATTGGAGGGTGGAGATGGATTGGAATTAATCTAATGGCTAATAACTAAGATCCTAAGCTAAAGAAATTACCTAAAAAGCTATGATAGGTGGGAGAGTGAAGAAGAGAGAAAGGGTAGAGAAGTAATGTCTTTATGGACAAGAAAATCAGATTTGGGAGGTGAGGAAACAAAAATGAGGTAGCATATCAATAAACACTAATTTACTTAATAATAGACATTTGATAAGTCCAATTTTTTCTTACATTTACTACTTAAAATAACACGTATGGGTTAGAGCCTAGACGAGAAAAAAATTGTCTAAAATGGAAAATAAAATAGTATTTAACATACACACCCATGACAACATTACAAAACACAAATAAACCAACTAAGATTAGAGTTATACAAATAAGGACATGCAGCCCAGGCCCACACACTACAATTTAAGCCTAGACCCAAATTTTAAAGGTGCAATTACATAATCATGTCTTTCTTTACTTTATTTACAAGTTTGCCATTATACCAACCCAAAAGTGTGCTACTAGATATTTGTGCAGTAGCAGTAGTGAACATTCATGCAGTAGCAATAACGTATATCCGTGCAGTAGCAGTAGTGATTATTTGTGCAGTAGCAGTAGTGAATATTCATGCAGTAGCAATAACGTATATCCGTGCAGTAGCAGTAGTGATTATCCGTGTAGTAGTATTAGCAAATATCCGTGCAGTAGCAATAACGGTAGCATATATCACCATGCAGTAGCAACTATCACGACAAGTATGCAGTAGAAGCGATCATGACTACTATGCAGTAGCAACTATTATGACTACTATGCAGTAGCAACTATTATGACTACTATGCAGTAGCAGCTATTAAGGTTGCTATGCAGTAACAACTATATACCAAGATTAGTATGTAGTAGCAGCTATCACGATAAGTTTGCAGTAGCAGCTATCAAGAGATATTACACTACTACTGCTACTACACGCATATATTGTACTAGTATTGCACGCTACTGCTACCGTTACTGCTACTACACACATATATGCTACATGTATTGCAAATTATTGCTACTGCACTGATACTGCACTGCTACTGCACTGATACTGCACTGATACTGCACTGCTACTGCACTGATACTGCTACCGTTACTGCTACTGCACTGCTACTGCACTGCACTGATACTGCACTGATACTGCACTGCTACTGCACTGATACTGCACTTCTACTACACGCATATATGCTACTAGTATTGTACTCTACTGCTACCATTACTGCTACTGCACTAACAGTACTGCACGAATATCTATTTTTGTTACTAAATGAATATATGCTATTGTTACTGCTACTGCACCTGCACAAATATCTATTTATGTTATTACACAAATATATGCTACTGTTACTGCTACTGCACGGATATCTATTTCTGCTAATGTACGGATATCTGTTTCTATTATTGCATGAATATATGCTACAGTTACTGCTACTGCATATATATTTGTTGTTACTATTGTACGGATATCTGCTACTGCACGGATATATGGCGGCACACTTTGAGTTTTTTTTTTTGTTGGTATACACATTGAGTTCCAAACCCAAAACTTAGAAGAGGACAAAAAAGTAATTTAACACTTGCCACATGTAAGGTTGTAAACAACTTGTCCTTATGTGTAAAAAAATTTACTTATATGCATGAATTAAAAGTTTGTGGACTTTGGAAAAAAATGAAGAGATGTCATGGGCTTTTCTGTAGTTTACTAAAAATAAAATAAGACCGTAACAAACAAAATACCATAAGTTATTTGAAAAACTTGTCTAAATTCATGAGTTGTGATCCTTTTTTTTTCTCTTCCCTTAGTGGTAGATGTGCTAAATTTCTTGATCACAAAATGACGGTAAGAAATCACTCAATGATTTTATGCAAAGGCCTCTGCAATTTCTAAAAATCATTCCCATTTCCCAATGCGATGAAAAAGACTACTCAATTCCTCACATTATGCAAGAAACTAATATATAATACAGTTTACAAATATATATAATAAATAAAAAATAAATAAAAGTTGAGCATAATCATTTAGCAAGAGATGAAGCGGTGATAGGATGAAAAAGTAGGGTCAAGACCGGAAACGAGAATTTAGGGAGTAGAGGAGACACGCGTCACTATACTAGTGGACATGAGTTTTGAAAAGGAAAAATTGGATCCTGTGTGTGTTTCTGCACTGTTGGGATTCTTCCTTTTTTTATATAAAAACCAAGCATGACTTATTATACAAGGCTAAGCTAAGAAGAGAGAGTTTAGAACAGAGAGACAGAGAAAGAGAAGAGTTAAAAACCCTAGGGGAAGACGGGACGAGACGAAGCGTTGGGATTCGGGTTCAGTTTCAGTTTTGTATTACAGGTCTCTCTATCTCCTGTATTTCTCTTTGGCTTTCAATCTATGCTATTTACGTGAAAGTTGAACACTTTATGTGTTTTCTTTGACTTATATTTCGTGGGTTTGTGCTTGTTTCTTTCTCCCTTATACCATTGAGGCTGGTCTGAACAAGCTTGTCTCAGTGGTCGGTTGGTTTGCTTTCTTACTCTCTTTCTTTCCCTTTTCGTTTGGGTCTCAGAAGAGCGCTCAATGTACATGTAATAACCATTTTTCTTTTACTAGATTATTATTGTATGATAATGACTTAGAAAAGTGTTTTCTTTTGTTCTTGCTGTGTTTTTTTTATTATTATTTTATTTTGCTTTGTTTTCTTTGATTTCCGAGTGCTGAGGTTTTTTTGACTAGAAAGCTCTCACCTTTTTTTTTTCTTCTTGGATTTAAATTTTATTTTTTTGTTTGCTGTCTCAATGTAGATGTAATAACCATTTTTGGTTTACCAGATTGTATATTAATGACTTAGAGAAGTGTTTTCTTTTGTTCTTGCTGTGTTTTTATTTTTATTTTTTATATTTTGCTTTGTTTTCCTTGATTTCCGAGTGCTGAGATTTTGTTCTGAGTAGAAAGCTCTCACCTTTTTTTCCTTATTCTTGCAGTGTTTTTATTTTTATTTTTTTATAGTTTGCTTTGTTTTCTTTGATTTCCGAGTGCTGAGGTTTTGTTCTGACTAGAAAGCTCTCACCTTTTTTTCTTATTCTTGCTGTGTTTTTTTTTTTTGTTTTTTTTTTTATATTTTGCTTTGTTTTCTTTGATTTCCGAGTGCTGAGGTTCTGTGCTGACTAGAAAGCTCTCACCTTTTTTTCTTCTTGGATTTAAATTCTTTTTCTTTTTGGTTACAGTCTTGGACTTAAATTCTTTTCCTTCATAAAACATTTTTTTTGGATGTTTTTGTTTCATTAGAATATCATTTTGGATGTTTCTACAACAATCTCTTTGGGACTGTTTTTAATACAATAGTTGTTTTTTACCCCAATTCTCAGCTGCCAATTTTGATATTCTTTTTGGGTTACAAATTGAATACCACCCCTTTTATGTCAAAAGCCTCATATATATATCTTTTGTTGTTTCTTTAAATGCATTATATGCTTTTGGGTGGCTTAGATTTCGATTACCTGGGTTATAGTATCAGTACTCTGTTTTCAAAGCTGAATATTTAAGCTAAATCTAGATTATTAAGAAATTGCTGTTTTTCGATTTGTCTATACCTCTATATCTTTTTCATCTGTTCTGTATGGTAGAATTATCTCTGTGATTTGGACTCATAGACTGAGAAAGTAAAATGCCATAGACTGATTTGTCCATTACTAAAGCTATATTTCAAGAGAAATCACAATTTGACATTTTTTCCATTAATCTGTCTTTTTAAGCCTTTTCTCTAAACAAAGTTATAGTTTTTTTCTCACCTTTTTCACTTCCTCTGTTTTTCCAATAAAAAGATGTCTTTCTTGCTGATACTAATAGCATCGTTTATTATTTTATCTGTTTAATTTGTTTTTGACAAATGCTGATTCAACTCTTAGCTTTTGCTGGAATTCAGAATTTTTTGTCCTCCTAATTGGAGGAGTATGATCTTTTCAAAACATTTTCTATGGTTTCCGGCATATAAGCTTTTAGTTACTAAGCACAGAACTTAAATTCACTATGGTGGAGTCCCTTCAATGAATTGACTTGTAGTTTCATTGTTACTGCATCAAGTAGTTAGGTCTTGTGTTGCTTAGAATCATCATTTTAGTACTTGTTTTGCTCAGGTGGGTTATATCAATTTTGTCTTGAATTCTTTTCTATCGTGTGGAATATCTCCTATTCATCTTTTGTTCTTATCACATTAGTTCTTCCATGTTAGTGGTAAAAGGTGCCTCTCATGGTCTCCTTGCACCCTAACTATAGCATAAGTTGGTAATTGTCAAAAAAAATTGGTCTGTTATAGCTCTTTAATTTGCTTGCTTTTTACAAAACTATGTTATTTATCAGTCTTGTTATTGAGCAGGTTCAAGGAAATGGGGTCTTCAAATCCCGAAGGAGCCGAACTCCCTCCTCCTCCACCCATTCCGCCAAATGTTGTCCCAATTGTAGCAGGAGAAAAACCTCTTGAACTAATTAACGCATCTACTCCAATACGTTTTCCCATGAAAAGGTCTGGCATTGGATCTAAAGGTCAAAGGATTCAACTTCTAACCAACCATTTTAAAGTGGGAATGAACAAATCTGATGCTGACTTTTTCCATTATAGTGTAATCCCCTCCTCTATCTTGTCTCTCTAGCCACTATTTTTCAGATAAATGATATTTTTAAAATTTTAATTATTATGTAAAATGATGTTACAGATTGCTATGCAATATGATGATGGAACCCCAGTTGACGGGAAAGGCATTGGACGCAAGGTTCTTGACAAAGTAAAAGAGACATACAGCATGGAGCTGCAACACAAAGAATTTGCTTATGATGGAGAGAAGAGCTTGTTTACTGTTGGCCAACTCCCTCATAAAAAACTTGATTTCATGGTCGTATTGGATGACATATCATCAAGCAGGTACTAATATGTAGATCATGGTCAGTCTCCTATTTGCTTGCGGATATTGGCTCAGTGGCTATTTTGCACACAGGTCTAGGACAAATGGGGGATCTGGAGGCAGTTACTCCCTAGAAGAGAGTGACAGTGATAGCAAGAGAGTCAAGCAGTCATTTCAATCCAAAACAATAAAGGTGCAGGTCAACTTTGCTGCTAAAATCCCAATGCAAGCAATCGCGAATGCCTTACGAGGTCAGGACTCTGACCATTTTCAGGAAGCAGTTAGAGTTCTTGACATCATTCTAAGGCAGAATGCAGCAAAGCAGTAAGTACTTGAGTGGTATTTCCTTCCTCAGTCATTGTACTCTTATTTTGGTGTTTCATAAATTTGTTTCTCTCCAGGGGTTGTCTTCTTGTTCGGCAGTCTTTCTTCCATAACAACCCGAGGAACTTCATAGAGTTGGGAGCAGGGGTGTTAGGCTGCAGGGGTTTCCATTCAAGCTTCCGTGCCACCCAAAGTGGCCTATCCCTGAATATTGGTTAGTTTCTAAAAGACAGAAGGCTTGGCTTATTTTGTTATTCTACTTACCTAATCACTGCCCTTGTTTGAATATAGATGTATCCACTACAATGATTGTAAAACCTGGTTCTGTTCTGAATTTCCTCATGGAGAACCAAAATGTTAAAACTCCTTACCAGATTGATTGGATTAAGGTAACAGTAGTCTCCTTAATTGTTGAGATTTCGATGATGTGACATGTTCATGAGTTGAGCTGCTTTATTTCATACTAGTCTAAGAGGATGCTAAAAAATCTAAAGATTGTGACCTATGCCTCCAAGATGGAGTACAAAATCACTGGATTGAGTGATAAACCCTGCAAACAGCAGACGTAAGTTCTTTCTTCCTTCTAATATCAGTGGCTCCACGCCATTTTAAAATAGTAGTAGCATCTCATATTTGGTTTTTGATACAGTGTACTTGCATTCCCTGGAATATTCTTACCCTTCTTCATTTTTGTTTAGGTTCTTTTTGAAATCAAAAAAAGGACAGAATGGAGATGGAGAGGAGATAACAGTTTATGAGTATTTTGCCCAGCATAAGCACATGCCATTACGTGATTCTGCAGATTTTCCATGCATCAATGTTGGAAAACCAAAGAAACCATCCTACTTTCCTCTTGAGGTGATATATTATCTTAAAATATTTACCGTTAAGATGAATACTAGAGTTGTTTTTTAATTCCTCCGTGCCTCTGTAGCTTTGTACCTTGGTTTCTTTGCAACGCTATACCAAAGCTTTATCCAATCTCCAAAGGGCTTCACTAGTGGAGAAGTCTCGGCAGAAGCCCCAGGAGCGAATGTCAACTTTGCGTGATGTAAGTTCTGCCCTCAACATGATAGTCTTATCTTTATGCTAAAACTGGCTAAGATATCAACTTTATGTTCTCACAGGCACTGAAGAGTAGTAAATATGAGGCTGACATGATGCTTCATTCTTCTGGAATATCGATTGGTACAGAATTTATGCAGGTTGAAGGCCGTGTGTTGTCAGCCCCAAGGGTAAAACCTTTTCATAGTCATTTTTGTTTCCTTCATAATTGATCTGGCTGAGTGTGGTTTGGATGCTCAGGGAATTTGTTTGTACTCATTTCCTATATTTATTGATATTTTTGCACAGTTGAAAGTGGGAAATGGAGAGGACTTTTTTCCTCGGAATGGGAGATGGAATTTCAACAATAAGGTGCTGTAGTTTTCATGGCTTTTCTGTTTCACCAGTATAAAATTTTGAAATATTTCTGATGAATCTAACTCTATTACCTATGTTTAGAAATTAGTACAACCTATAAAACTAGAGCGCTGGGTTGTTGTGAATTTCTCTGCTCGTTGTGACGTTCGGTACCTGGTCAACACTATGATAAAGTGTGGAGATATGAAAGGAATTGTACGTGAGATTCTTTTATCTGAATTGTACCTTAAGGATTTTCTGTTGGTTATTTGTTATTCTAAAATATTTCTTTTGTTGTAGTCCATAAACCCTCCGTTTGACGTCTTTGAAGAGAGTCATCAGAATAGACGTGAGTCAGCTCCAATTAGAGTAGAAAAGATGTTTGAATACATTAAGTCCAAACTTCCAGGACCACCACAGCTTCTGTTGTGCATTCTTCCCGAGAGGAAGAATTCTGACATATATGGTTAGCTCACAATTCTTTGCTTCTATTTTTGTTCTCAACACATAGGTTTTTGGAACATAGGATGTATGTACTAACCATTCCCCAAACTTAAGGTCCATGGAAAAGAAAAAGTCTTTCAGACGAGGGGATTGTAACACAGTGTATTGCGCCTACAAAAGTGAACGATCAATACATCACAAATGTGCTCCTGAAAATTAATGCAAAGGTAAATTACTGTGACAATAATATCATTTGTATAGTCTTGTGTTGTCTATTGGTGATGTTTAATCTTCATGTATTCCTTGTTTTATCTGCACCTGTGCAGCTTGGTGGAATGAACTCCTTGCTAACAGTGGAGCATTCTCCTTCTATACCCTTGGTTTCCAAGTCCCCCACTTTGATTTTAGGGATGGATGTGTCACATGGCTCACCTGGGCGGTCAGATGTGCCTTCTATTGCAGCGGTAACATTTTACTACTATGTTTGGACTAGCTTGGAAACTTTACTGAGTAGTCCATAGTCTCTGGGAGTTTGCTGGTATATCATGTTATGTGTGGTATTTGATACCGAATGATTTACATATTGGAAGTGGGAAATTTTGTAGGTGGTCAGTTCCAGGCACTGGCCATTGATTTCTCGTTACCGAGCTGCTGTTCGTACTCAATCACCAAAAGTAGAAATGATTGCTTCTTTGTTCAAGCCTGTGTCTGATAAAGAGGACCAGGGCATAATCAAGTTGGCTCCTCTGTCCCCTTATAGTCTGCCACTTAGATCTTTTGTGCATCCATTTTTCTTTATCTAATTATTCAAACCTCACTATTGCAGTATGCAATTGTAACATAGATTGTTCTCTTTTCAGGGAACTGCTGCTAGACTTTTATAATACTTCAAACAACAGGAAGCCAGAGCAGATCATTATTTTCAGGTATATATACTACTGGTATAGTATTGATTTTGATTAACAATTACTAAGAGTAATAAAATTCATTTTTAACTCATAAAATGTTTTCTTATCTGATGTGCAACTGCAGAGTACATGCATATAGATCATGTCCTTGTTTGATATTGTTTATTAAATCAAAGGAGCTATATACAAACATATATAACTACAATCAATGTGTTCTTTAATGATATGATATTTGAAAATACAAAATCCATCAGTTGAATCAGAAGTAAATATGAATATCTTTTAACCCTTTTTTTTCTTGATCAAAAATATAGTTTAACCTTCACTAGAACTGATTAGCTCCTTGTATTATATATTGTTGTTTTTCATAGTTGTCCCACAACATCCAGTAGGGGAAAAAAGTTATCTCTCTCTCTCTCTCTCTCTCATAAAGAGTGCATTTAATCTGTTTGCTCTAAATAATGATATGCAATTTGTCATTAGCACTTGGCATTTTACACCCAAACCGTACTTGCTCTTGAATTGAAGGACCAAAACCTGTGCTGTTCAGAATGTACGTTCCTAGGAAATGCTTTAGTAATCATAGACCACTAGTGTACTCCCTTTTATCACTTGTTCAACAGTAGTACGTTACTTCCATTTACCATCTAGTGATTATTGGACATTGTTCTATTGTCGTTTAGATCTAACGATTTAATATAATGGAATTAGCTAAACGTCCATGTAGAAGTCTTGACACCGAGCCTTGCCTTTTTTGATTATCTGTTCATTAGCGTGACGCAAAGCATGAGTCATAATAATTATGATCTGGATTTTCTTAGAAATTGTAATTTTCATGTGAAGTTTTTAAGTTCAGATTAACTCTTATTCATGTTTGTTACATTGGCTTTGTATCAGACTATCAGGATCTTGTTAGGGAGTTATAAAAAGGCTTCTCAAGGAGTTATAGACATTCAACAAATAGAACAAGATACTTTAAATTAAAAGATTACTGGAGTGATTAAATGTCGAATCACTCAATCATCTATACTTAAATGTTGTTCATCTCTTTATCGCCTGTTTTTTCTGTGGTTCAGGGATGGAGTGAGTGAATCTCAGTTCAACCAAGTCTTGAATGTGGAATTGGATCAGATTATTGAGGTTTTCACATGGCCAATTTACATTTTCTTTCTACATGCTTCATTTGTAAGAGAAAATGTCAAACTGTTCTTTGGGATTTTTTATGTTTTGCAGGCCTGCAAGTTCCTTGACGAGAGCTGGTGTCCAAAGTTCATGGTTGTTGTAGCACAAAAGAATCATCATACAAAATTCTTCCAGGCTGGTGGTTCTCCTGATAATGTTCCACCTGGTTAGTTATCTTACCATTGGTACAACAATGTATCAAACAGAACGAAGAAAATGAGCTTTTGTATACTGTTTTGCAATCACGCTCATCTTTTTTTCACTTCATCTCAGGGACTATCATTGACAACAAAGTCTGTCATCCAAAGAACAATGATTTCTACTTGTGTTCTCATGCTGGGATGATTGTGAGTATTCTTGACCAAAACCTAGCTGTTACTTTTGAGTTGGATGTTCCCTAAAGGTTTTCATCGATCTACTAATTAATGTAATTGGATCAAGAAAGTATGTTTTTAAATCTCCCTTTTGGTGTTTATGAAATTTTGTTGTGGATATATTGCTAAATGAACGAAAGCTTGAGTACCTGGATGTGCTGTCTACTTCAGAAGGAAACTCAAATCGACTTTGGATTTGTTTATGCAGGGAACAACTCGGCCAACTCATTATCATGTTCTATATGATGAACTTGGCTTTTCAGCAGATGACTTGCAAGAACTTGTTCATTCTTTATCATATGTGTGAGTATACATATATTTTTTGGATTTAGTAAGGAAAATGTGGATTTGATTCTCTTTTTTTTTTTTAAACAAATGTTTAAAAAACTGAAAAAGTGAATTGTTCCCATGCACCAAAAAAACCTGGATGGGAAAAGTAGATTCCATTAGTGCTTCTATTCTTTTTTTTTTTTTTTTGCCTTCTGGTTCTGTGCTCTGTATATTGTGGTTGTGAAGTTAGTTGAGTTGTATACCTAACTGCCTATCGTTGAATTTTGTACAGTTACCAAAGGAGCACAACGGCTATATCTGTAGGTAATATATATCTTCTCATTTGGCATGGGTTGTTTAATATGTAATTGAACTTCAATTTTTAATATATGCTTGAGGAAAGAAAATTATAATTTGCTAGTAACTGCACGTAAAATGAATTAATGAGCTTTCTTGGGTTCTTTCTTTGTGGTAAAGATTCAAGGCAGCTAGTGTCTGAGCAATAGAAAGGGGAATAGTTGCAAGAATATAAGAGCTTAAAAGTTGGTTTTTGAATGAGTTTGGTGTTTTTTCTTTTTTCGCAGTTGCTCCAATATGCTATGCCCATCTAGCAGCAGCACAGATGAGTCAGTTCATAAAGTTTGATGAAATGTCAGAGACTGCCTCAAGCCAAGGTGGTTCTGGTGGTGTTACTGTTGCTGGAGCTGTGCCGGTGCAGGAACTACCCAGGCTACATAAAAATGTCGTCAACTCCATGTTCTTCTGTTGATCGAGTATTAGGACTGGTGTCATATCCCATGGTAATGCTGGCCTGGGAATTTTAGGAGGGATTTCAATTTTCAAACATTCCCATTGACTTTAATGGTTCACATTGCATTGACTGTTGAATATTTTGAGGAATTCCAAAACACATATCATGGCATCTGCTAATTCTAACTTCATGCTCTTTGAAGAGAGGGTTGTAACAGCATCACACCCCTAGAGGGTTTGGACCAAGATCAACCTTTAATATTCCTGCTATGCTCACTTCTGATCATTAGCAAAAAGTGAGCGAGTTTGATCGGTTAGTAATTAGTAAATTAAAAGTTTGATGACCAAGAAACCTAACAATGGTACTTAAAATTTACTAATGAGTTTAACAAAAACATACTAACTATTGGAATGTGCCTGTGCAATGTCTGCGTTTGTTAAGTTCGCTATCTGTTCTATAGCTGGTTGGTGCATATTTTTCTTGATGGACTCAGGGTTGCTTATGATTTGAACCGACGTACAGTTTCATTCCAAGGCTTTAAACATCATTATTAATTGTGTTTAGGGAAAATGATAACTTTAGTCACTGAACTTTGCTTCATTCGGAGATTGCTGGAGAGGAGAGAAAGATAACCTAAATGGCCGGTTTCGGGTCACGGCATGGCCGGAATCGGAGCCGCTGATTGGGTTGATTCGCCGCATTACCTAAAGTGATACATGGTGTTTTAGTTCAGTGACCAAAGTGATATTTTCGAAACTTAAGTGACTAAAATGTCGAACGAAACTTGATCACGAAACACGCATTTTAAACGCAAGCATACGTTGTCGTCAAGATATGGAAAGTATAATTAAGACCGAGGGGTTTGTCATACCTCGGGGATTGGTGACACCAAGATCCCCTAGGTAACAAGGTAACTAGATAATCTAGCACTAATAGAGGGACTAGGAATGGATATCTATGCAATGGCTAAGTGATATATGTGCATTGTGAATGTGTAGTACGTAATCAAGAGATTTGAGTGAGTGAATGAGTGAATGAGTGAAAGACAAACAAAGCAAGCAATACAAGTAAACTAAGCTAAGCAAACAAGTAATGAAAATGAGGAAAAGGCTCAAATGATGAAGCGATTGGGGGCTTTAGGTCACTCTAGTCCATATCCGATGGACAAGCAATCAAATGCATACACATGTTAAACGGTTTGTGAGATAAATCTCTACATTCCACTCATGCAATGGTTATGGAATGTGAATGCTATCTAATGTATTCCTATGCCAAAAAAAGGCTCATAGAAGTTATAATCATTCATCAATGTAATCAATGAAGGTCCTCCCTCACAAATGCAAAAGGGGGGTGAAAGACAGTCTCAAACTTAAGTGACCAAAGTTACATTTTCGAAACTTCAGTGATGAAAGTGTCGAAAACTTCAAACTTGAGTGACCAAAAGTGATTGTTTGACGCGGAATTCCGGAGTCCATTTGTTGCTGGCCTAAAGGGATCCGGGCCAAAAATATTTTGGGCTCAAAGTCCTCAAACAGTGATTTTTTTGCCTTAAGTGTATATATTATCTAATATAGTGTTGAAGGGGTAAATCTTAAGTTTTTTAATGTTTATGATTTGCAGATATTTGTCGTGCAAATTGCATTCTTAAACACGGGAATTAAGGGGGTGTATTGTATATGGATTTGTATGGATTTTTTTTAATTCACAGACTTTCTGAAAAGTCCACAGACTTTTTGAAAAGTCCACAGACTTCATAGACTTCTGTTGATTTCTTTTTTTTTTTTTTTGGCAAGGAAAGAAATTTATTAAAATAAAAAGAGTACAAAACTATGAGGGGGGACAAAAACCAAAACCCACATAAAGAAAATAAACAAGCAAAACCAAACCAAAAAAAATAATCGATGCCAAACAAATCAGATGTTGAGACGCGCAGTAGGCGTTCGAACTCGTTTGGGATAACGATCCAGCTTAATCGTTTGAATTTGATTGCTCTTCAAATTCTTAGGATGAGTCTTGGGGACAGTTCTAAGAATCTCATAATCTAAAGAAGATTCACGCTCATCATACCAAGAACTAACAGAAGCAATATCTGCATAATTGATATCAGAATGAGTCTTTACAGGTTCATCATTTTCCAAATCACCCCAACAAATATTAGTTTTCACTACTTGAGAGCTTGTTGCCAAATTGGGGATGCCCTGGACAATGTCATTAGCCACAATCAAGCCTCCAGGGTCACTGGAACTCATAGTAATCTCCTTAGTAATGTCTCTCTTTCCAGAGAGAGAGGAGCCATTAGTATGGTCCTCAACCAGAGGAACGACAACACCTTCTACATCATTATCATTTGATACAGTGTCTAGAATAGCAAATTGATTTCCCAAATCAAGAACCGGAGATTTGGGATTAGCAACAATAAGCTCCTTGGTATTGATTCTGTTTCCACAGAGAGAGGGGCCCTCAATATGCTTCTCAACCAAAGGAAGCACAACACCATCTTCAACATTTGCTACAATATTATTAGGCTCAAGAATAGCAAATTGGTCTCCCAAATCCAGAGCTCGAGATTTGGGACTGGTAACAATTGGGGACTTGGCCCTATAATGAGCAGGCTTAATTTTTGCTTGGGGCCTGTCCTTTGCAACAACATGCTTGGGTTTGGCAAGAGAGGTCTCATAATCAATAGAAACAGAGAAAACATGGGTACCTCTTTCCACCATGAGAGTAGTCGGATGATCTTGAGACAATTCAATATCAACCGAGATACGAGCATAGTAACCAAATTGACGATCCTTCGTTGATTTATCAATATGAATTGGCGTCCCAACCCCGCTAGCAATTTCCATAAGATGGCGAGGATGCCAATAGTCTTGGCTCAGTCCAGAAATTCGGATCCATACTTGAGAATGGGTTTGAGGCAGAGCATCCCCAGGTTTGAAATCGGGCTTCCATTCCGACAACCGAAAAATACCAGTAGCCACGGCACACGATCCACCTTCCCAAATTCTTTTCATGTCATCTTCACTTTCAAAATGGATGTCAAAAAACCCTTTGCCTAAAGGAACCAGACGCCATGGCCCAGTGGGTTTCCAAATAGCTGCAAGAGAAGTCTTGATAGCATCAGTTCTCAAAGGAATTGATCCTTTGCGAAGAAGGAGCCTACCAATGAGATTAGTGCGAAACAACTTCAATTGCTCTTGATACAAATCCTCACTAATCCGCACAAAAATCTTATCACCCCGAACCTCAGGAATTGGCAGCGTGCTAAGGAGATCATATGTTGCAATGGTGTGGCCAGCAATGGAGGCAAAGGAAGGAGTAGTCTTAGCCATAGGCTCCGGGCACTTCGAAGACGAAGAAAAATCCAAGAACGACCAAGGGCAGCAAACTCGTGGAGTCTGGGACATATGGCTTGAGGGAGCTGACCCAAGCGGTGGCGTAAGGCCCTGTAACGGGCTGATAGGAGTGGCCGGTGTGAGACAACCGGTGGGTTCAGAGCTTGTAGCCAACGAAAAAAGACGCTGGACAATCTCAACAGCAGATGCAGGACGTCGACGATGATAGGTTTTGATGCCGACGCCATCACGAGTCGATGTTGAAGACGGCGCAGGCCGGTGGCGCTGGGGAGCCATGGAGGCTGGCGGCGCACACAGAGCCCTTAACAGATCTGTTTAGAGAGTTTGGAGAACGCGCGTGAGGCGCGTTCCATCCTCAGATAAAGTGCCTTCTGTTGATTTCTTTAAAGTCACTGACCTTTACCATAAACTTTTATTGATTTATGAAAATCTACCAACTTTATTATGAACGACTTCTACAGATTTAAGAGAAACTAAAATAATGTTGTGACACAAAATAATTAAAAAACAAAGGAAAAACCTCTCAATGTAATTAACAGAACCGAAGGTATATGTATCAAAAACAAAACAAAAACAAACCAAAAGGTACAAAAAAATAGAAGGAAAAAAACATTAATGAAATTTCATGTTAAAGAAGCGGACGTCCTTGAAACAATGATATGATCATTCTTCTCCTTCATCCTCACTTTCTTCATTGTCATTGTTTTCATTGTTGGCATTTGGTTGAGCATTTGGTTGGGCATCTGCCCACATATGATTAGCAATACTCATTCTCCATTCATTAGCATTATCTCTATGCTGATCTTTTGTTAGTTCAACTCCTGCAACTATACGTGTACATCATTTCTTGTTATCTTCACAACTAACTACATGTGGATGGGCTAAACTTGAAGTTCTCAAGAACAGAACTGAATGACTTGCTGAAAAGGCATCTATAGGTTTGGCTAAGCTTAAGGAATATATATAAGCTTGAAAAAGGTCTAAATATGTATTTTTAATCTCATTTTTTACCAAATGGATGATTGACAAAAATTGAAGTACTTTAAGCTTCGTGTCTTGGTAGTACCCCTACCCTTCCTAGTATTCTTTTAACCAAAGCAAAGAGTAATCTGGACATTAGATTTAAGTGATCTTGATGTTCAGTAGTACCAGACCTTTTCATAAACATGATCATGTGTTTGCTCTCCGCATAAACATGAACATGAATATGTATAATCAACATCAACGACAATATTAGGGTTAGGATAATAGTTGGGTTTTAGGGTTTCATAGATCAATCAGACAAAAAAAAAAATCAAACTCAACAACAATAATGAACATATTGGGTATCCAAAAAATTCTAATACCACAAGGGATTACGAAAAAGATAGAAAAAAAATCAAGAAAGAGATGATGGAGGCCCAACCTGTTCTCGCGCGCAAAGAGAAGAGAGGAACTTTGATAGACTTTTCTCACGCTCAAAATCTTTGCTCTGGTGGCTGGAAAATTTGTGGACTTTGGTATTTATACTTAACACTAGAAAGTCCATAATTTTCTATGATTTTCCAATTCCGTATATATGAATGATATTTTGAATACCCTAAAACTTCTATTCATTTTAAAAAGTCCTAATTGAATACCCCTAGACTTTGATGGACTCCATAAAGATTTTTTAAAATCCTAATTGAATACATCCAGATTTTTATGGACAATCAAAAGTCTATATTGAATACACCCAGACTTTCAGATTCCATGGATTTCATTAAAACTTCCACTAATTCCATATACAATACACCCCATAAGCGACTCTGAAGGCCTTTTGTTGCATTTAATGTGTATTTTTATGTTTGCAGGTCGTATATGTGAGTTGAGGTAATTCGGCGCAAAAAGGTGCATTTTGACGACATTTGGTGTACTTCCGAGAAGAGGACGGAAAGTCAACCGTGGCTTTCGGATATCAAAGACCGCACGAGTCAACATTCGGAAGATGATGCAAATGAATACCTTGAAGAATCGGAGAGATGAAGAAAATTGATGAGATTACCTTTCCGAGACTCATCCACAAGAGGGTCCAAAATCAGCAAGGTGTATGCTAGATATCATGAGGTCACCCATAGATTACTGCTTCATTTTGTTCCCATGAGCATTTACCCCCTTGCCCTTCATTTAATATATCTAACCATTAGATATTTTTCTAGTTGATCCTAGCCCTCCACTCCTCTCTGCCCTAGCTTATTTAAACCTAATTTTTTCTATTTAGAAAGAAAAGCCTCCATCTCTTCATAGCAGTCATCATCTAAATCTCACCCAATTCTCTCTCAAGCAATCCTTGAGAAAACTTCTGCTGTCCAGTTTTGTTCTTCCATTTTTCCCACCTTCCACTACTCAAATCACTTTCGTTTCTTCACGGAAGTTGTTCCTAAGGCATCCATTTATCTTAGTAACCAACTTTCACCACTATTCCACCATCATTCTACCACGTTTGAAGCTCCACAGCTGGGAATTTGTCAAGAACACAAGAACTTCAGAAACTTGGAGAAGAAGAAGTTTGAAAGTGAAGAGAAGTTCAAGACGAGGCTGTCATCTACATTTGGAGTCACCAAAGAGCTGCTGGTCATCATCTCTTGAGAATTTCTTAACCCTACTCTAGTTATTCTTTGTATTCATGTTTCCATTCTTGACAATATTGATGTACTTCCTAAACATGTGTGAGCAGTCCTTTAAGTTGGGGGCTAGGGTCATGAACCCTAGCCCATGATGATGTATTGATTTGCTATGATGTTTTTGAACCATGATTGTATTGTGAACATATTCATTGTCTAGTTTAATCATATTGAATGCATGTTTGGAGACCTTATCAATTGAAGAGCATGTGTTTGATTTATGTTGGTTGAATTTGTTGAGCTTGATAACCTCTTTAAATTCTAGACAATAGCAATGCATATGATGAGTTAAGTCTTAGCTTAGCTTGTTTGAAATCCTAAGTCTATGAACTTTACGCCTCTTTTGACGAACTTGAGAACCATGGTATGGCTCAAGCTAGTTAATTGAGAGTCACTCTTGAATCTTAATTGACAAGAGAGATACATTGTGAGACTCAATCTTAGAACTCCAATTGAGCTAAGATTAGAAGGATTTTGGTTCATTAATAAATCTTTGTTCATATTCGTTTGGCTTATCATGCATCGGATTGGGTTAGGTTAGACCCGAAACCCCAACTACCTCATTCCATCGAACACAACACACTTCATTTGTAATGAGTTTGTAAGCTCATGCACTTGCTTTAGTTAGACTTATTTTGTCACGCCCCGAATTTCCAAACAAAAAATAAGGCATTTTGCCCTTAATTACACAACCAGTTCGGGACGTGAAGCATGGAATATCAAATACAAATATACACCAGAATTTTTTTCTTTTAATTCAAGTACAACAACGCATACTCCATGCCCAACAATTGTAAATGATGACCCGTTCTTTAGGGTCACATATTACAAACCATAAATTAAATAATAAATTGATATTACAAGATATTAAATAATTTATCCATCAGAGTTTATTACAAGACAGCGGAAGTCAAATAATAACACTTATGGTCGATAACGGTTTACCAACCAAATCCTTCATTGCTACTCTGCTTATCTAACCTGCACGATTAACCCCTACACCATTGAATAGTGTACCGGGTTATATCAACAAACCCGGTCAGCTTATGAAGCTGGTATGAATGATCCCAGTTTACTCACCCTAAAACCGTTTAACAAAATCATACATATATAGTTTGTTTTTAAACAAATATATATAACTTATACTTTTCAAATACAATTCCTTTTTAAGAATCGTAAATCACAATAATATTTACTTCAAATTTTTAAAGAAGTAAAACTCCAATTACTCACACCGAAAACATTCACCCAAAACTCAAATTCTTTTATTTTCAAAAGAATAATTTAAACCTCCAAATACAATTCAATATTTTTCAAGAATTGTAAATCAAAATAGTAATTACTTCAATTATTAAAGAAGTAATCTCAAATCAACTCACACCAAATCATTTTCTCCAAAATACTGATTTCTTTTGATTTAAAAGCAATTCCATAAATCTCCAAATTCAATCCCAATCCAGAAAATTTATATTATATAATATACTGAACCTACGCGTCCCATACCACGTATTTTAACCCCACACGCCCCATAACGTGTATGTTAATACCAGGGTAATCCAGCATATTAAACAATATAAACCCTCATCCAAAACTCAATGTCATCTAATAGACAATAAAAGTGAGAATACCATTTTTCTTCTCATTTTAAAACCATATCCACTTGTCTCATTTTAGGACTCATGAATACCGTATTCCCCCCAGGAATACTAAGGCGACAGACTAGAGCTCTAACTGCATGGGCTTTATTTTCACACATTGCCATGGACCAATGTTACCACTGTCCCCCGACCCTGAAGGGTCAAAACTCATTTAAAGGTATTTTTACCCTTACATCTAACAAATGCCATATTTTAAGGCATATTCTCAAAACGATTCAAAATGTAATTCAACACATAAATCGTATCCACAAAACACCCCACATTCAAATTAATGATGAAAACTGTATAAATCACAGAACATTATTTTCACAATCTCAAATACACCAAAACACCTCACATTCAAATTAATGATGAAAACTGTATAAATCACAGAACATCATTTTCACAATCTCAAATACACCAAAACAATATCGTATTTTTAAAATATTGTTTCCCACAAACTCCACAAATCAAAACAATAAAATGAATAATTTCAAATATTGTTTTCCACAAAATCCACCAATTAAAACAATAAAATGAATACTTTCAAATATTGTTTTCCATCAAATTCACACATGCTGATATATCAAATTAAAAACTGTATTTAATTTATATATCGCAAAATCATTTAAATAAATATAATTATTTATTTTCGCAAACAACACAATATGAATTAATATTCATATATAAAAATATCGTGAGATTCACTCACCTCTAATTCTTGCTGCGTCTTCAAATAATAACCGGGAATCGACTATGCTAGCCAAAAGCTTCATGATTCCAAAATACCTATGAACATGCAATTTTCCACTTAGCATATCATAGTTTCCAAATTGATGATTCTAAAATCCAATCACTTCAATTATTCCTCAAATGTCTCTTAGACATCAATAACCTTAATTCGGGACAGTTTGACCAAAAGTCAATCGTCAGTCAACGTGGGTCTCACGTCTACTATTCATCAACGGGTCCCACACGAAATCTGAAACTTCCAAAATCCAACAACATGCTTATTTCTAGCATCCTAACAACATATCCAAAAATGGTGATGATCCAACGGTCGGATCATCACGGATCTAACAATCCATAACTATCGGTTAATTGATCATTGATCGAACGGTTGAAATTCAACGATCCAACCGTACAACATGCTTATAATCACAATAATAACCATACGATCAAATTTGGTGATCATTGGACGGTCGGATCTCTCGGATCGTAAATCGTACGATCCGATAATCGGGTTAATTGATCATCGATCAAACGACCTAATTTCACAAAACTGTAAACACGAAAGTTGTTCGTATCGACGAACTAAGCACAACGGAGCAAAAAATTGCTCCTGGACCAGTCGGACGCGCCGCCGGCGATGGTCAGTCGCCGGAAAAAGTTCTCCGATTGACACCAAATTTTAACAGCATGTACAACTCAACACGAGAATCAAGTTTGATAACTACCTCAAAGTTCGAATCGTAGCGAAAGTGGCCGGAATCGGCGTTGACTTTTTGAAAAGACAAAACTTCTCGAGCTCGATCCGCCGCTTACGGTGGTTGTCGGTGCAAACCGAGGGTACCAATGAGTTGCTGGGGTTGAGGGCTTCAAAACCCAAGTGGTCCGGTGGTCTGAGGTGGCCGGAAAATGGCCGGACGACGAGAGCACGAAAACAGCCGCTTTGGGCCGTGCGTGCGGCGTCACGCCGGCATGGCTGGCGGCCAACCCGGTTGGGTTTGGACCGTCGACGGCTGCTGCTCCCAATGGTGGGGGCGGTGTCGGTCGGTGATGGCCGGAGCTGGTGGCCGAAAAATCCAGTAGAGAGAGAGAGAGAGAAGCACGGGGAGAGGAGAGAGAAATCGGGTATGAGGAGAGAGAAACAAATTCCAAAAAATAAATTTGGGAAATGTTTTATAGAAAGACATGCAACTTCCGAGGGCTATAACTCCTTCATACGATGTCCGTTTTCGACGTACCACATGTTCACGAACTCGGTTCGACGAGCTCTACAACTTTTATGAAGGAAGTTTTACCAAATTCTCGACGAATAAAAAGTTACCTTGTTTAACCTTTCGTAACTTATAATTACCACCGTAATTATCGTTTTACGACAAAAATCCCTAAAAATACGAAATCACACCATTTCACTTCAAATTTCACGACCTATTTTAGAAAAATAGAATTGAAATTTTTGGGGTATTACAATCTACCCTCCTTAAAGAAATTTCGTCCCAAAATTTAAGCATAAAACACCAATATCAATTAAGGGTAGTTTTATTCCCTTGTTTATGCTCAATAGCCAACAACAATCACAAATCCAACAACAACCGAGGTTATCACAACCACAAATTCAAATCCCAGAATTTATTTAATAATAAACTCGGGTATCACACAACCACACCACAAAATAACAAACTAATTTACAGTTTGCATAATACTCAAAATACAAAGTCTGAAAATGCCTCACAAGGCTTTCACTACCAGAAACCATCCTTAAACCTCCAATAGTGACATTGTGGATAAGAGGCCAGATATCTAGGAATTCCATACATCATCAGCTGGTAGAAATATGCTGCCTCAACAAAACACTTGCAAGTGTCGCAACATTCTCTAGCTGCAGGCCTAACTCCATCCACGTTCCACATGTTCTGGCCAAAAGGACGCCAAAAGCTCGACTCACCGCAAGTAAGACATTTATTGGCGGGCAGGAAGACAGTAGTCGACGGAACAAGTAAGCATGGAATATCAAATACAAATATACACCATAATTTTTTTCTTTTAATTCAAGTACAACAACGCATACTCCATGCCCAACAATTGTAAATGTTGACCCGTTCTTTAGGGTCACATATTACAAACCATAAATTAAATAATAAATTGATATTACAAGGTATTAAATAATTTATCCATCAGAGTTTATTACAAGACAGCGGAAGTCAAATAATAACACTTATGGTCGATAACGGCTTACCAACCAAATCCTTCATTGCTACTCTGCTTATCTAATCTGCACGATTAACCCCTACACCATTGAATAGTGTACCGGGTTATATCAACAAACCCGGTCAGCTTATGAAGCTGGTATGAATGATCCCAGTTTACTCACCCTAAAACCGTTTAACAAAATCATACATATATAGTTTGTTTTTAAACAAATATATATAACTTATACTTTTCAAATACGTACAATTCCTTTTTAAGAATCGTAAATCACAATAATATTTACTTCAAATTTTTAAAGAAGTAAAACTCCAATTACTCACACCGAAAACATTCACCCAAAACTCAAATTCTTTTATTTTCAAAAGAATCATTTAAACCTCCAAATACAATTCAATATTTTTCAAGAATTGTAAATCAAAATAGTAATTACTTCAATTATTAAAGAAGTAATCTCAAATCAACTCACACCAAATTATTTTCTCCAAAATACTGATTTCTTTTGATTTAAAAGAAATTCCATAAATCTCCAAATTCAATCCCAATCCAGAAAATTTATATTATATAATATACTGAACCTACGCGTCTCATACCACGTATTTTAACCCCACACGCCCCATAATGTGTATGTTAATACCAGGGTAATCCAGCATATTAAACAATATAAACCCTCATCCAAAACTCAATGTCATCTAATAGACAATAAAAGTGAGAATACCATTTTTCTTCTCATTTTAAAACCATATCCACTTGTCTCATTTTAGGACTCATGAATACCGTATTCCCCCCCAGGAATACTAAGGCGACAGACTAGAGCTCTAACTGCATGGGCTTTATTTTCACCCATTGCCATGGACCAATGTTACCACTGTCCCCCGACCCCGAAGGGTCAAAACTCATTTAAAGGTATTTTTACCCTTACATCTAACAAATGCCATATTTTAAGGCATATTCTCAAAACGATTCAAAATGTAATTCAACACATAAATCGTATCCACAAAACACCCCACATTCAAATTAATGATGAAAACTGTATAAATCACAGAACATCATTTTTACAATCTCAAATACACCAAAACACCCCACATTCAAATTAATGATGAAAACTGTATAAATCACAGAACATCATTTTTACAATCTCAAATACACCAAAATACCCCACATTCAAATTAATGATGAAAACTGTATAAATCACAGAACATCATTTTCACAATCTCAAATACACCAAAACAATATCATATTTTTAATGACGAAGTGGTGTTAGCTCAGTGGTTAGAGCACCCACTACCTAAGATCCAGGTCATGGGTTCGAGTCACCATGGGGGTAGGAGTGAAATCCTTTGATCCTCTTAAAAAAAAAAATAAAAAAAAAATAAAAAAAAATATCATATTTTTAAAATATTGTTTCCCACAAACTCCACAAATCAAAACAATAAAATGAATAATTTCAAATATTGTTTTCCATAAAATCCACCAATTAAAACAATAAAATGAATACTTTCAAATATTGTTTTCCATCAAATTCACACATGCTGATATATCAAATTAAAAACTGTATTTAATTTATATATCGCAAAATTATTTAAATAAATATAATTATTTATTTTTGCAAACAACACAATATGAATTAATATTCATATATAAAAATATCGTGAGATTCACTCACCTCTAATTTCCTGCTGCGTCTTCAAATAATAACCGGGAATCGACTATGCTAGCCAAAAGCTTCATGATTCCAAAATACCTATGAACATGCAATTTTTCACTTAGCATATCATAGTTTCCAAATTGATGATTCTAAAATCCAATCACTTCAATTATTCCGCAAATGTCTCTTAGACATCAATAACCTTAATTCGGGACAGTTTGACCAAAAGTCAACCGTCGGTCAACGTGGGTCCCACGTCTACTATTCATCAACGGGTCCCACACGAAATCCAAAACTTCCAAAATCCAACAACATGCTTATTTCTAGCATCCTAACAACATATCCAAAAATGGTGATGATCCAACGGTCGGATCATCACGGATCTAACGATTCATAACTATCGGTTAATTGATCATTGATCGAACGGTTGAAATTCAACGATCCAACCGTACAACATGCTTATAATAACAATAATAACCATACGATCAAATTTGGTGATCATTGGACGGTCGGATCTCTCGGATCATAAATCGTACGATCCGATAATCGGGTTAATTGATCATCGATCAAACGACCGAATTTCACAAAACTTTAAACACGAAAGTTGTTCGTATCGACGAACTAAGCACAACGGAGCAAAGAATTGCTCCTGGACTGGCCGGACGCGCCGCCGGCGATGGTCAGTCGCCGGAAAAAGTTCTCCGATTGACACCAAATTTTAACAGCATGTACAACTCAACACGAGAATCAAGTTTGATAACTACCTCAAAGTCCGAATCGTAGCGAAAGTGACCGGAATCGGCGTTGACTTTTTGAAAACACAAAACTTCTCGAGCTCGATCCGCCGCTTACGGTGGTTGTCGGTGCAAACCGAGGGTACCAATGAGTTTCTGGGGTTGAGGGCTTCAAAACCCAAGTGGTCCGGTGGTCTGAGGTGGCCGGAAAATGGCCGGGTGACGAGAGCACGAAAACAGCCGCTTTGGGCCGTGCGTGCGGTGTCACGCCTACAAGGCTGGCGGCCAACCCGGGTGGGTTTGGACCGTCGGCGGCTGCTGCTCCCAATGGTGGGGGCGGTGTCGGTCGGTGATGGCCGGAGCTGGTGGCCGGAAATTCCAGTAGAGAGAGAGAGAGAAGCACGGGGAGAGGAGAGAGAAATCGGGTATGAGGAGAGAGAAACAAATTCCAAAAAATAAATTTGGGAAATGTTTTATAGAAAAACATGCAACTTCCGAGGGCTATAACTCCTTCATACGATGTCCGTTTTCGACATACCACATGTTCACGAACTCGGTTCGACGAGCTCTACAACTTTCATGAAAGAAGTTTTCCCAAATTCTCGACGAATAAAAAGTTACCTTGTTTAACCTTTCGTAACTTATAATTACCACCGTAATTATCGTTTTACGACAAAAATTCCTAAAAATACGAAATCACACAATTTCACTTCAAATTTCACGACCTATTTTAGAAAAATAGAATTGAAATTTTCGGAGTATTACATATTTGCTTTCTTTAGTTACTGTTTTGGTTACAAATCTCTTTTACTCACCACAATTTATGAACACCACACCATTTTGCACATAACTCACTTCACTAGTACATAGTCCATTTCTTATCTCATCATCTTAGTGTCAAGAGTCCTCGGTTACCATTACATTACCAAGAGGGATTTAGGGCCTTCCAATCCCTGTGGTACGACAACCTCCGGTCTTAATCTATACATCCACAATCTTTGACATTCGTAAAAGACACTTGTTTTTAAGCGAACTATACGACATGTTAGTTTACCAAGAACCCAAGTTTTGGCATTATATATATACTTTTATTCCTGCACGCGTAATGCACGTGCAGAAAGCTGTGGTTTCGCGTGCGAGAAACCTTCTCGCTTAGTTTTTTTGAATGCTCTTCTGTTTTATTATATTATTTTTAAAAATATTTTTGCATAACGGATGCAAAAAGTTCTCACCTATTTAGTTTTTCCGCATCATTTGTCTCCTCGTTTTATCATATTATCTTTGAAATTAAATAATTTAAAATGTCAGAATATAAAAGAGAACAAAAAAATGAAAACTAAAAAAAATAATAAAAGAAATAAGCAAGTTGGTGTGGGACCCCATATTATTTTATTTATTATTTTGACTATGCAGTTTACTCTTTTGCCCTTAATATATTTAAGTATATGTATTGTTTAATATAGTTGAGGAGGGGCATATTTTGGGTTTTTTAAAAATTAACCACAACCCATGTTTTGGCTTTCTTAATATAGATATAGATAGATTAGTATTTATCAATGATTATTTACTTTAATATAGACATGTTGTAAGTCCAAAATTTTCTTACATTTACTACTTAAAATCACACGTATGGTCAGAGCCTAAACGAGAAAAAAATTGTGTAAAATGGAAAATAAATAAGACTTAACAAACAAAATAGTATTTGAAAAACTTGTCTAAATTCATGAGTTGTGATCCGTTTTTTTTTTCCTTCCCTTAGTGGTAGATGAGCTAAATTTTTTCATCACAAAATAACAGTAAGAATTCACTCAATAATGACATTTTCTAAATCATTCCCATTTCCCACTGTGATGAAAAAGACTCAATACCTCACACATTTGCAAGAAACTAATATACAACTAACCTTCCATAGGCGCAAGCTCGTGCGTGCGAGAAACTTTCTCACTTATTTAGTTATGCATTAGTTGTTCCTTGATTTTATTTTACAACTTTTGAAATTAAGTATTGAAATTAGTTGTTCCTTGGTGGTGCAGCGATGCTATTGATCTGCTTTTTTGCTGGCGTTGGGGATTTGAACATGAGCTATGTCATTGGGTCTCTGCTAGCCTGAGTTTAATTTCTTGTTTTTTTTTTTTTTTTTTTTTTTTTACTAGTTTTTTTTCCCTAGTCTGTAGCTTTGCTACTAATAATTCTCTATCATCGTTGGTTTCTATGATGATTTGGGACCTTAGTGAGGGTGTTTTCTCCACCTTCAGGTATTACTCTTCGGAGTGTTGAGTCTGCAGATACGGAAATTTCGTATAATCATTTGATCGATGAATCTTTTCGCCGTACCATATGTTTTTGCGGCAGAAGATTCGCTAGTTGTTTAGATGATTAGTGAGTTTTTTGTCTTTGTAGGCTCGTTGTTTCAACGAGCTCAGTGGTCTACAATGAGAGGTATTTGTTAAAGTCTTTAGTTGCCTGACCGACAGATCTGGTTTCAGGCCTAGAAGTTTGATGTATGTGCCTTTCTGGCTTTGATAATATATGAATTATTTGTTTCTCAAAAAAAGTATTGAATAAAATGAAAGAAGATGGAAAAAAAAAGGCAAGTAGACAAGTTAATGTGGGGTCCTCATATTATTTTATTTTTTTAAGGAAAGAAGCATATAATAGATATAATCACGATTACAATTACTGATAATGACATCCTGAATAGCATCAGGAGCTATAATTAACTTAACAAGGTTAATATAACAACCTAAGGCAGACAAACCTTAGTTTATTTAGAGCAAGTGCACCCATTTTGGTGGGCAATTACCAATTTTTAGACCATGTCAATCCACTATTCATCTTTTTTTGGCAATAGCTTTTCGTTTGTCAATGCAGCAAGCCAGCAATTAGAGACAATTCTATAGCCAATACACAATTTAAATTTTTAATTAGATTTATTAATTAAATTATGAATAAAAATTAAGTGACAACCTAAGGATTTGAAATATACGACCCAGATTAAATGACAGTTGAAGAGAGAGAGAGTCAATACACAATTTAAATTTTTTATTTAGATTTATTAATTAAATTATAAATAAAAATTAAGTGACAACTTAAGGATTTGAAATATACGGCCCAGATTAAATAATAGTTGAAGAGAGAGAGAGAGAGCATGTGCATGTGCATGTGCATGTGCATGTGCATGTGCATGACATGGTTAATTAATTGTTTGGCTAAAGGTTATCAATCAAATTAACAATGTTAAGTGGTCCCATGAATTGACAACACAAATTTGTAAAGCTGCATTAGAATAATTGTTAATTAATTATCTTTGCCTTTGCCTTTAAGTTTTGACTTGATATATAAAGATACAGTTTACAAATATTAAAAGAAAAAACTGGTAAAGCATAAGCATTTAGCAGGAGATGAAGCGGTAGTAGACTAGTGGACATGAGTTTTGAAAAGGAAAAATTGTCGAGCTGCCTTCCTCTGCAGTGTCTTCCATTTTTTTAATATAAAAACCAAACATGACTTACTGTACAAGTCTAAGCTAAGAAGAGAGAGAGAGAGAGAGAGAGTTAAATCCTATGGGGATTTGGGGAAGACGAGACGAAGCGTTGGGATTCGGTCTTGTAAAACAGGTCTCTCCATCTCCCTTTTTTTCTCACCGTGTTCACTTTCTTCCTTTGGATAACTTATAAAAAGATGTTTTTCTTGCTATTACTAATAATATCGTTTATTATTTTTTCGGTTTTGTTTTTGACAAATACTTATTCTGCTCTTAGCTTTTGCTGGAATTCAGAATTTTGTGGCCTCCTAATTGGAAGAGTATGATCTTTTCAAAACATTTTCTATAGTCTCCAGCCTTTAATGATCACGACAAACTTGAATTGAGAAACTGAATCTGAGAGTGAAGTATATCGGAGATTGAACGCACTAGCATCTGATTACGATCTTTGATATGAATGAACTTAGGTCACTGATCGACCATGGCTGTGATACCATAACAGCTTTTGTAATAGAGATGAAAGAAAGAGAATTATATTGCTCTCTGTAAACTATGATTACAACACACACTTCTATTGATTTCAGTACAAGCTATTTATACTAACTCAGTCCTTAACAAGTTCAGCTATTGACACGTGACTATGAGCTGTCAAAGCTTCTTAGCTAAGCTAGGCTAAGCTGAGCTGGAACCAGACTCATACATGACTCAGTTCTTAGTTGATCCTTATCAGCATAGCTAGAGAAGAGCTATGGCTTGCTGAGGAAGACATTACTAAGCTTGTTGAGAAAGACACACGTGCCTAATATGTATAACTTATAAAAAGATGCTTTTCTTGCTATTACTAATAACATCGTTTATTATTTTTTCGGTTTTGTTTTTCACAAATGCTTATTCTGCTCTTAGCTTTTGCTGGAATTCAGAATTTTGTGGCCTCCTAATTGGAAGAGTATGATCTTTTCAAAACATTTTCTATAGTCTCCAGCCTTTTAAGTTTTTAGTTACTAGGCACAGAACTTGCATTCAGTTTGGTGGAGTCCCTTCGATGAATTGACTCGTAATTTCATTGTTACTGCATGATTGCATCAAGTAGTTGGGGTCATGCGTTGGTTTGCACATCTTTTTTTTATTTTTATGTAGCTAATGATATATATTAAAATGCTTAGAATCACCATTTTAGTACTTGCTTTGCTCGATCAGGTGGGTTATATCAATTCTGTCTTGAATTCTTTTCTGTCGTGTGGAATTAATATCTCCTATTAGTTCTTCCATGTTGGTGGTAATAGGTGCCTCTCATGGTCCTTAATTCGCTTGCTTTTTATAAAACTACATATATTTTACAGTCTTGTTATTGTGCAGGTTCAAGAAAATGGGGTCTTCAAATCCCGAAGGAGCCGAACTCCCTCCTCCTCCACCCATTCCTCCAAATGTTGTCCCAATTGTAGCAGGAGAAAAACCTCTTGAACTAATTAACAAAGCATCAACTCCAAAACGTTTTCCCATGAAAAGGTCTGGCATTGGATCTAAAGGTCAAAGGATTCAACTTCTAACCAACCATTTTAATGTGGGAGTGAACAAATCTGATGCTGACTTTTTCCATTATAGTGTAATCCCCTCCTCTATCCTGTCTCTCTTGACACTATTTTTCAGATAAAATTATATTTTTAAACTTTTATTATGTAAAATGGGGTTACAGATTGCCATGCAATATGATGATGGAACCCCAGTTGATGGGAAAGGCATTGGACGCAAGGTTCTTGACAAAGTAAAAGAGACATACAGCATGGAGCTGCAACACAAAGAATTTGCTTATGATGGAGAGAAGAGCTTGTTTACTGTTGGCCAACTCCCTCATAAAAAACTTGATTTCATGGTCGTATTGGATGACATATCATCAAGCAGGTCTAGGACAAATGGGGGTTCTGGAGGCAGTTACTCCCTAGAAGAGAGTGACAGTGATAGGAAGAGAGTCAAGCAGTCATTTCAATCCAAAACAATAAAGGTGCAGGTCAACTTTGCTGCTAAGATCCCAATGCAAGCAATCGCGAATGCCTTACGAGGTCAGGACTCTGACCATTTTCAGGAAGCAGTTAGAGTTCTTGACATCATTCTAAGGCAGAATGCAGCAAAGCAGTAAGTACCTGAGTAGTGAGTGGTATTTCTTTCCTCAGTCGTTGTACTCATATTTTGGTGTTTCATAAATTTGTTTCTCTCCAGGGGTTGTCTTCTTGTTCGGCAGTCTTTCTTCCATAACAACCCTAAGAAATTCATAGAGTTAGGAGAAGGGGTGTTAGGCTGCAGGGGTTTCCATTCAAGCTTCCGTGCCACCCAAAGTGGCCTATCCCTGAATATGGGTTAGTTTCTAAAAGACAGAAAGCTTGGCTTATTTTGTTATTCTACTTACCTAATCACTATCCTTGTTTGAATATAGATGTATCCACTACAATGATTGTAAAACCTGGTTCTGTTCTGAATTTTCTCATGAAGAACCAAATTGTTGATTCTCCTTACCTGATTGATTGGATTAAGGTAAAAGTAGTCTCCTTAATTGTTAAGATTTCATTGATGTGACATTGTTCATCATTTGAGCTGCTTCGTTTCATACTAGGCTAAGAGGATGCTAAAAAATCTAAAGATTGTGACCTATGCCTCCAAGATGGAGTACAAAATCACTGGATTGAGTGATAAACCCTGCAAGAGGCAGACGTAAGTTCTTTCTTCCTTCGATTATCAGATGCTACTGCCATTTTAAAATAGCAGTAGCATCTCATGTTTGGTTTTTGATACAGTGTCCTTTCATTCCGTGCAATATTCTTACCTTCTTCATCTGTGTCAAGGTTCTTTTTGAAATCAAAAAAAGGACAGAATGGAGATGGGCAGGAGATAACAGTTTATGAATATTTTGCCCAGCATAAGCGCATGCCACTACGCGATTCGGCAGATTTTCCATGCATCAATGTTGGAAAACCAAAGAAACCATCCTACTTTCCTCTTGAGGTGATATATTATCTTAAAATATTTACTGTTAAGATGAATACTAGAGTTGTTTTTTAATTCCTCGATGCCTCTGTAGCTTTGTACTTTGGTTTCTTTGCAACGCTATACCAAAGCTTTATCCAATCTTCAAAGGGCTTCACTAGTGGAGAAGTCTCGGCAGAAGCCCCAGGAGCGAATGTCAACTTTGTGTGAAGTACGTTCTGCCCTCAACATGATAGTCTTATCTTTATGCTTAAACTTGCTAAGATATCAACTTTATGTTCTCACAGGCACTGAAGAGTAGTAAATATGAGGCTGACATGATGCTTCATTCTTCTGGAATATCGATTGGTACAGAATTTATGCAGGTTGAAGGCCGTGTGTTGTCAGCCCCAAGGGTAAAACATTTTCATAGTCATTTTTGTTTCCTTCATAATTGATCTGGCTGAGTGTGTTTTGGATGCTCAGGGAATTTCTTTGTACTCATTTCCTATATTTATTGATATTTTTGCACAGTTAAAAGTGGGAAATGGAGAGGAATTTTTTCCTCGAAATGGGAGATGGAATTTCAACAATAAGGTGCTGTAGTTTTCATGGCTTTTCTGTTTCACCAGTATGAAATTTTGAAATATTTCTGATGAATCTAACTCCATTACCTATGTTTAGAAATTAGTACAACCTATAAAACTAGAGCGCTGGGCTCTTGTGAATTTCTCTACTGATTGGGACGTTCGGTACCTGGTCAACACTATGATAAAGTGTGGAAATATGAAAGGAATTGTACGTGAGATTCTTTTATCTGAATTGTACCTTAAGGATTTTCTGTTGGTTATTTGTTATTCTAAAATATTTCTTTTGTTGTAGTCCATAAACCATCCGTTTGACGTCTTTGAAGAGAGTCATCAGAATAGTTGTGAGTCAGCTCCAATTAGAGTACAAAAGATGTTTGAATACATTATGTCCAAACTTCCAGGACTACCACAGTTTCTGTTGTGCATTCTTCCCCAGAGGAAGAATTCTGACATATATGGTTAGCTCACAATTCTTTGCTTCTTTTTTTGTTCTCAACACATAGGGTCTAGGAACTTAGGATGTATGTATTAACCATTCCCCAAACTTAAGGTCCATGGAAAAGAAAGAATCTTTCGGACGAGGGGATTGTAACACAGTGCATTGCGCCTACAAATTTGAACGATCAATATATCACAAATGTGCTCCTGAAAATTAATGCAAAGGTAAATTACTGTGACAATGATATCATTTGTATAGTCTTGTGTTGTCTATTGTTGGTGTTTACTCACTCATGTATCAATCTTCATCTTACTTGTTTTATCTGCACCTGCGCAGCTTGGTGGAATGAACTCCTTTCTAACAGTGGAGGATTCTCCTTCTATACCCTTGGTTTCCAAATCCTCGGTTTTCAAGTCCCCCACTCTGATTTTAGGGATGGATGTGTCACATGGCTCACCTGGGCGGTCAGATGTGCCTTCTATTGCAGCGGTAACATTTTTCCCTTTGGACTGAACGTTACAATATTTTTTCCATAAATTTTACTACCATGTTTGGACTAGCTTGGAAACTTGACTGCGTAGTCCATGTTCTCTGAGAGATTACTGGTATATCATGTTATGTGTGGTATTTGATACATATATAATGATTTACTTACTGGAAGTGGGAAATTTTGTAGGTGGTCAGTTCCAGGAAATGGCCTTTGATTTCTTGTTACCGAGCTGCAGTTCGTACTCAATCACCAAAAGTAGAAATGATTGCTTCTTTGTTCAAGTCTGTGTCTGATAAAGAGGACCAGGGCATAATCAAGTTGGCTCCTCTCTCCCCTTATACTCTGCCACTTAGACCTTTTGCGCATCCAGGGCATAATCAAGTTGGCTCCTCTATCCCCTTATACTATTGCAGTATGAAATTGTAACATATATTGTGCTCTTTTCAGGGAACTGTTGTTAGACTTTTATAAAACTTCAAACCACAGGAAGCCAGAGAAGATCATTATTTTCAGGTATAGTATTGATTAAACAAAAAGTAATAAAATTCATTTTTAGATCATTAAATGTTTTCTCGTCTGACGTGCGACTGCAAAGTATATATAGATAATGTCCTTGTTTGATATTGTTTGTTAAATCAAAGAAGCTGTATACAAACATATATTTCCACGATCAATGCATCAGATCGTCCGGACTCCAGAACAAGGATCCTAAGATACAGAGCAGACTTCTATATCTTCCAATAATAATACTTGAAAATGCAAAATTCATCGGTTGAATCAGAAGTTAATATGAATATAGTTGAACCCTTTTTTTTTTCATGATCAATGAATTTTTTAATAATATAATACTTCAAAGTGTGGGAATGCAAAATCCATCAGTTGAATCAGAAGTAAATATCTATATAGTTTAACCTTCATTAGATCTAATTAGCTCCTTGTATTATTTCTTTTTCATAGTTGTCTGGTTGTCCCACAACATCCAGTAGGGGGGGGGGAATGTTCTCTCTCATAAAAAGTGCATTTAATCTGCTTTCTCTAAATAACGATCTGCAATTTGTGGTTAGCACTTAGCATTTTACACCCAAACTATACTTACTCTTGAATTGAAGGAGAAAAACCTGTTCTGTTTAGAATGTATGTTCCCTGGAAATGCTTTAGTAATCAACTAATCATAGACTGCCAGTGTACTCTCTTTTATCACTTGTTCAACAGTTGTATGTTCCTTGCATTTACCATCTAGTGATTATTGGCCATCTCGTTTAGATCTAACGATTTAATATAATGGAATTAGCTAAACGGATATGTAGAAGTCTTAACACCAAGCTTTACCTTTTCTGATTATCTTTTGATTAGTGTGCCACAAAGCACTAGTCATAACTCATAATGATTATGATCTGGATTTTCTTAAAAATTGTATATTTCATTTGAAGTTTTAAGTTCAGATTAATGTCTGTATCAGATTATCATAATTTTGTTAGGGAGTTTTACAAAGGCTTCTCAAGGAGTTTAGATATTGAACTAATAGAAGAAGATTCTTTAAATTAAAATATTACTGGCTTCGGTGATTAAAATGTTCAATCACTCAATCATCTATACTTAAATCTTGTTGATCTCTTTATTGCCTGATTTTTCTGTTGTTCAGGGATGGAGTGAGTGAATCTCAGTTCAACCAAGTCTTGAATGTGGAATTAGATCAGATTATTGAGGTTTTCACATGGCCAATCTACATTTTCTTTCTACATGCTTCATTTTTAAGAGAAAATGTCAAACCGTTCTTTGGGATTTTTTATGTTTTGCAGGCCTGCAAGTTCCTTGACGAGAGCTGGTGTCCAAAGTTCATGGTTATTGTAGCACAAAAGAATCATCATACAAAATTCTTTCAGGCTGGTGGTTCTCCTCATAATGTTCCACCTGGTTAGTCATCTTCCCATTGGTACCAGAATGTATCGAATAGAAAGAAGAAAATGGGTTTTTGTATATTTTGCAATCATGCTTATCTTTTTTTCACTTGATCTCAGGGACTATCATTGACAACAAAGTCTGTCATCCAAAGAACAATGACTTCTATTTGTGTTCTCATGCTGGGATGATTGTGAGTATTTTTGACCAAAACCTAGCGGTTGTTTTTGAGTTGGATGTTCCCTAAAGGATTTTCTTCTACTAATGTAATTTAAATCTCTCTTTTGGTGTTTATAAAACTTTGTTGTGGATATATTGCTAAATGAACGAAAGCTTGAGGACCTGGATGTCCTGTCTATATCAGAAGGAACCTCAATCGACTTTGGATTTGTTTATGCAGGGAACAACTCGGCCAACTCATTATCATGTTCTATATGATGAACTTGGCTTTTCAGCAGATGACTTGCAAGAACTTGTTCATTCTTTATCATATGTGTAAGTATACCTGTGTTTTTGGATTTAGTAAGAAAATGATGATTTGCTTTTCTTTCTTTTTTTTAGCAAATGTCAAAAAAAATTGAAAAAGTGAATTGTTTCCAAGAATCTAACAATGTCTGGTAAAGCATTCTCATCCACTTTAGGGAAGAAAAAAAATGTGTATGGAAAAAATAGATTCCTTTAGTGTTGTTATTATTATTTTTTTCCCCTCTGGTTTTGTTGCTTTGTTTATTATGGTTATGAAGCTTAGTTGAGTGAGTTGTATACCTATTTGCCTATCTTTGAATCTTTGAATTTTGTACAGTTACCAAAGGAGCACGACAGCCATTTCTGTAGGTAATGGATATCTTCTCATTTGGGTTGTTTAATACGTAATTGAACTTCTACTTTTGACATATGCTTAAGGAAAGAAAATTATAATTTGACTGTAACTGCACTTAAATGAATTAATGAGCTTGCTTGGGTTCTTTCTTTGTGGTAAAGATTCAAGGCAGCTAGTGCCTGAACAATAAAAAGGGTAATAGTAGCAAGAATATAAAAATGGTGTTTGAATGAGTTTGGTGTTGTTTCTTTTTTGCAGTTGCTCCAATATGCTATGCCCATCTAGCAGCAGCACAGATGAGTCAGTTCATAAAGTTTGATGAAATGTCAGAGACTGCCTCAAGCCAAGGTGGTTCTGGTGGTGTTACTGTTGCCGGAGCTGTGCCGGTGCAGGAACTACCCAGGCTACATAAAAAAGTCGTCAACTCCATGTTCTTCTGTTGATCGAGTGTTAGGACGGGTTTCGTATCCCATGGTGATGCTAGCCTGGGAATTTTAGGAGGAATTTCAAACGTCTCCATTGACTATAATGATTCACATTGCATTCACTATTGAATATTTTGAGGAATTCCAAAACAGACACATTCTGGCATCATTATTTCTTGATGGTATCAATATTTCTGACCTTATGGTATGTTTAGTTGGAATGAAAATGTGAATGAATCAAAATTTATTCCTAAAATGTGAGTGAGTTTGATAAATTAATAAATTAAAAGTTTGATGACCAAGAAGTGAAGAAACCTAACAATGGTACTTAAAATTTACTATTGAGTTTAACAAATCTACGTTAACTAAAAAAAGAATTTCATTATTGTTTCAAAAAAAAAAATATTCATTACTACTTTCTTTTATGTCCTTTCAAAAAAAAAATTAGAATTTCAGTTTTAATAAAAGAAAACCAAAAATCAGTAGACCACAAACTGGTTGGTGCATATTTTTCTTGAGGGTTTTTATCACAAATGATACCTAAATTTTACCTCAATTATATACATAGTACATGAACTTCACTTTTGATCACAACCAGTACCCGAACTCTTCGAGTTCATCCTAAATGGTACCTGAACTTCAATTTTTGTCACAAGTAGTACTCATTTTAGCTTTTTTTTTTCGAACATGCGCCTCACACGCATATTATATCACAAAAATCGGCCTTAGGTACCAAAAGAGATGAAATAAAAAACTTTAGGTACTACTTGTGACAAAAATTGAAACTTTAGGTACTACTTGTGACAAAAATTAAAATTCAGGTACCAAGTATATAATTGAAAAATAGTTCAAATACTATATGTGATAAAAACCCTACACTTTTATTGATGGACTGAGTGTGTGATGGTCTTTCTTTCCTTTTTGACTTAATTTGAGGGGTTGCTTATGATTTAAACATCATTATTGTGTATGTATTTGTCTGATCATAGTTACTTTAAACATATCTGATTTTGCTAATTATGTTTTTTTTTCCTCCAAGATGATCATTGAAATAGAATAGAGGTGTTTCTCTAACAGTTCTAAGACTAGCATACCCCATTGTATCGAGGTTAAAGTACCGTTTGTTTTTCTTCTTTTGCTATGAACAGATCATACCTTGAGAAGTATGATCATACAGGGGCAGCATAACATAAATGGCATGAGTTGCATCAGGCAGAATCAGACCATAAACTGAACAATTTTGAAAACCCAACACTAAAATTTTCTAGACAAGTCTTACAGACAATAGTGAGAGTAAAATGGTCCCAAGATAATTTCTAATGCAACTGCTGTCACCAAAATAAAAAAAGTGAACGAAAGAAAAACCTCATGACAGGGATATATAAGCATAGCACAAGTAACAGATGCACATAGATACATGTCAGAATGGAGCTGATGTTGTTCTACGAAGTTGATACTTTGGCTCAGGAGGTGGTGCACTAGGCAACACCTTCTCTAGCTCCTGCAAGGAAAAAAAATCATAACATCAGCTAAGGAATTTATTTTACTTCAAAAAGCAATAAATATGTTCAATTCTAAGCTTTGTAATCTAAAGTTGAGAAATGTAATCTAAAATTCAGAAAACTAACGGATTTTTCGTTTTGTTTTATTTGAAGAATGGAGAAAGGGCAGAGAATTGTGAGAGACAGAAGAAAGATGAGAGAGGTGAAAAAAGAAAAAGGTGATAATAGATAAAATTAATAAGAAAACCAGGTGCTTCTCAAAGAGCAAATACTCTCACATCCATTCCCCAAACTTGAAGGGAACTTGACAACATAACCATGCAGACATTGGACATTGGCCTCCCCGAAATCATCCCTAAGATCATCTTCGCACATTAGAACTGCCCTCCCCAACCACTTTCCTAATGAAAGCGTTGCCCAATATAATCCTGAAACCCTGTAATCATTGGCAATTATAACTGCAAGTAATACCTGTTTGTTGGAACAAATCCATTCGGGGAGCAACAAACATTTCTAACAATGTATTCTGATCTTCTAGGTGGCACTAATAGCAAGGCATCATAGACACTACCAACTAGACTTACCAGCCTAGAACTCTAAAGTACAAACTACCAATCACAACTCTTCAAAGCATGTAGAATAATATAAAAGTAACATCATCTCTAACAACACTTGTCATTTTCATTCATACAGCTTTTAACAGATGGTATCACCTATTCTATGTTTCTAACTAACACTACTTGAGACAATTCTCTTCATTTGTAAAACCACGTCACATTGAATTGCTTACTAGAGTCACTAACCTTAAAACAGACAGTACGTGTGTTTGATGGCTCATCTATCTTTAAAATCTTTTCTAAATAGGTGGTAGATGGTTTTATTGGGGTGACTGTATAGTTCTTTTGGGTGAGTGAGCTAACTTATAGACACATGTAAAAAAATGGAGGGGGAAAACAAGATGAGCGCCCCTTTCACGTTATACTAGAATAGATAACAAGCCACCATGGTCACTAATACTGTAAGTATCAACTATCCCAACCTGCACTTACTGGTTTAAAAGGAAACAGTATGCAATCATGCTTTTAACATTATTCATACGGACACCGTTCAATTTGGCATACTAAACTGTTGTGCTTTTGATTATATTTCAGCCTCTTGGACCAGCAAATACCAACTAGTGATTGGATGGTATTAGCTTTCTGTTGTTTACTTCTTTTTTTGTTTTTTTACAGGAAACATAAATTCATCAGAAAATAGAGAATGTACAGAACAGTGAATAAGAAACCCATTGACCAAAGAATGCTACAACTGCAGAAAATAACAAAAAGAACCAACCAGAAATATATATATATATATATATATATATATATACAACCACACACACATACATTTATATTGATATAATTTACCTATATATAAATAAATAGATAACAAGAATATTGATATAATATACCTATATATAAATATATAGATAACAACAGCACTCCAGTTGAAAAACTAGCAAAAAAGGACCAATCTCTGAACTCCAAAGAAACAGAAGCCCGCAAGGAAGCCCTATAACACAAGCTCCTCCACCCTCATATCCTCAAAATTCCTTTTTTTTTTCCAGCCAAATAACCCAAAAAGTTACCACTAGAACCAAGAAAAACTTTCGATACAATTTTAAACCTAGTCAAGTGCACAACTCTAAACCCAGTAAGTGGACAATTGATAGGATCAGATCCGCCTTAGCCTAAGGATCTAAAAAAGAAGCTTTCTTTTAAGTATGCACATATGCGAGCGTTGAACCTAAAACCATGTTTCATTCATGAGATCATTGGGCAAAAATTCTTTGCCTACTCAATTGAGAGGACAATGATAGATCTTGTATGTACCAGAACAACAGTACATTAGGTTCTTCTTCCGGCCTGACAAAAGAACTCTAAACCCCAAAAAAGTTATTAAAAAACAAAAACAATAAGAACAGACGCACACACAATTCAGACTCTGTCCAGGAGCCTTTACAGAACTACATTATCATTCTCTATTTATATCCAATTAGAGTTGGATCCGTTGAAGCTACTTCAAGTAAATACGTGAAACTCTGTTGTCCACTCTTTCAACAACTTAAGCTTTCCTCCAAAGAAAGAAAGAATTCTTACGCTTTAGATCACTTTCTTATAGCACATACAAATCTACCAGACTTATCTATGTTTGGTTAGTGTGGTTTACCATCAACAGAATCTAGGTTTAAGATAGTATGAATATTTTTTAAGAGGAACTCCTCACAGAACTTCAAACCTCAAACATAGGGAGATCACGGGCCAGTTTGTGTGTGTGCATGGTGAAAATGCGCACATGGTTTCCCACAGTTTAGTGAACCACTGGCAGAATTCACAAGCCCATAACTTTTCAACATTGGCTTATTAATATGCCACCACAAGGATTTAGGCTGTGTATTTACTAACAGGCAGCAGAATAGTTTGGACGCTTCTCAGATAACATAAGTTTACCAGACTGACTGTGCAATTGAAATACCCCCACCAGGGATTAAGGCTTTGCTACAGTAATTTACTGACATAAATAAAGCGACTAGTTTGGGCATTTAACAAATCAGCACCAAAATAGTAACTAGGCTGAAAATCCTACCTGGTCATTCGATAATGCTATCGCTTCTAGGATTACTAATTTTTATATACACCCACTGACTAAATTCAGTTTAGCAGCAGAATGTTTTTATTGATTCTTCTGTTAATCTGTTGACATCAAGTATCATGTCAAAATGGGTCCTTTCCACATGTTTTATCAATATCACTTAAGTTTTTCAATGTCAGTTCAAGAAAATTGTGATGCTCACATTTGACCATTCAGTGTCCAGTAAATAGTGAATACTCCCAGAATGGTATAGTGGCACACAAGGAACGTCTGAATAACTAATGCAAGATACAAACACATTCCGCAACTAAGGATGACCATAAATAAGGTCTCAATTAATTACAACAAGATGAAAATCCATTACAAGGTATGATGAGTAGATAAAAATCTTTTCGTGAATTGTTTAATCACCTTTTAAATGATAATTTCAATGAAAATCATGTTTGTAGGATATAATCATTCAGTAACAGGGTAGAAGCAACTCCCAAATTGGCTGCTGCAATGCGATAGCAACAGCTCAAGGTTACACAGCCTCATCAAAAAGCTATAATAAGCATTTTTCTTAGAGGAAGAAAAGATTTAATAAGCATTGCAACACAACATACAAGAGTTTTGAGAGAGAAGTTCTTTTTTGTTTGTTCACCACAAAGGGGCTGTTTGGAACTGCTTCTTAAATGCCTGAAAGCGCTTTTCAAATTTAGTAAAAGCACTTTGGTATGAGGAAGCACCTGTCAAGTACTTCTCAAAACCACTTTCAAGTGCTTCTAAAACTCACCCAAAACAAATTTTAAATTTTTTCAAATTTTTTGTATATTATAATTAATTTTTTTAATTAATTCAAAAGCGCTTTTGGGTCTCCGAAAAGCAATCCCAAATAGACCCAAAGACACCCAATTATTAGTGTCACTAAACAAGATAGTGGAGCCAATACTAAGAACGTTGGTAGCAGCATAAACTGCACAATCTGCAGCCAATAACAGAATGTCCAAATTGCTTTTTATGATTTTTATGTTCCTTTTCCCCAAAAAAAAACACATTACAGTTAAATACTTGTTTTATTAGGTTCAAGGAAGATTTTGGAGACTACAGAAGTCTATCAGACTGAAGCATAGATATCAACTGGAAAGACAAATTAGCAATAATGAGACAAGTTGCTTGTAATGAACAAAAAAATTGAAGCAATCTTATGTGAGCTTTACTAGGCATAGTTGTCTCAAACTAGATATGATGAGTGTGTATGACTGAAAATCCAGGCCACTGCATGATCAGCTTCATATCATACTAAATTGCTAACTGAAAGTGGTTATTAAATCCGACGATTGTTTGGTCTGTGAATTACATCAAAATTTCTTTAAGCTACAGAAGCTAGATAGAGTCACTCTAATATTACTTAAATATTGCAGACGAATTTTGGCCAAAAAAAGAAATATTGCAAATGAATGAAGGTTGGTGTTTGCGCAAAATATTTGGGGCTTTTTTTGTCCTTTTCACGGTTAATTGGGTATTGCCAGAGTCGATTAGTAAATTACTGCAGGATGAAATGGCAACTTTGCAACAGATGTCAAATAAGAAATTCCGAAAGTGACCTCTCCATGCATAACACTATAGGCTGCAGAAGCTACATAGATTCAACCCAACATTTAATGAAACATTGCAAAGTGGATTATTCCCTTCATGAGACCCAGAAGAAAGAGATTTCACCGCCAAAATCCACCTCCTATAAAACCTCTTCAAAGTAGAAGAATCTCTAGGAAAATGAATGATGGTTGGCGTCTGTGCAACATATTTTGGGGCTTGGGAGCTTTGGGGATATATTTGTCCTTTTTCAAGGTTATTTGGGTGTGGCAGAGTCGGTTAGTGGTGTACTCTAGAATGGTAGGGGTCCAACTTTGCAACAGAAATCAAATAAGAGAATTGGAGAGTGACCTGTACATGCATCCTGTCATGTTTATACAGAAATTTTTGGAAGGGACAGAAGACTCCTTAAAGGGGAGAGGTGCAGAGCTTTTGAGACAATACTGGTGAATAATAATTAAAGGTTATCCCTGTTTCTTTCATTTCTTTCATGGACTTTCTTATCTTTTACGATTTAAATTTTCAATTTCTTCTGTCTGCTTGATTGTTTGGATGATGCCCCTTGGCATCCCTATTCCTTCTATACAATTTTCTCACTTATAACAAACAAATCATGCTTTCCCACATTCCATCACCCAAAACTGTGATTTTATCACCTCAAGCAACCCACATTAACAAGTAAAAAAAAAAGTGCAATGTTTTACATCGCTATTGTTCCAGAACCTATGACTCTAATTATCATATGAATCAGTAAAAATCAAGAATATATTAACCCAAAAGCAAAACGACAATTCTAATGGTCATGAATCATGTGCATGTGTCCCAATATCACCTGCAAAGAGCTTGTATCTTAAGTAATACAATCTACTACGGGTATAATAGAAAGCCAACTAAAGTTATCTCTTTTTCAATGAAGAAAAAATTATTGAGTGTAGTTGTAGTGAAGCCAACTACAATTATCATTCAACAATCAAGGTGTATTGGAGAAACCAAATGAATGAAATACCAAAAAGATATCATATAGAAAGAAACCCTAACCTTCTGTTTCCTTAGCCTTTCATTTTCCTCCTCCAGACGTGAAACTTTGTTCTCCAGTTCATTTGTATAAGCCTGTACCAACTTTATCTTTTCAGACAAAAGTTAAAAAAGAAAACACTGGTGGATTCTAACAATAAAAAGTATAAAAGAATGAAAACTAGACCTGCTTCCTTGCCCGTGAACGAGCAGCAGATTCCCGATTCTTTATCATTCTCTTCTGCCTCCTCTCAACAGTCTTCTCAACTATGTCTTCTGGGTTGCCCCTTTTCCTCCCAGGTGTCTGCGTATCTGATAATGTACCCATTAAGGGTGAAGGCAATGCAAGTTGGTTGTCAGGGTAAGGCACATCCATTACAGCACCACCCCCTACGTGCATCGGTGGTGGTATAGGCTGACTTGGCATATATACCCCCATCATACTTTGCTGTGGATGCTGATATTGTGGTTGTGCGTACTGCAGCCACTGACCTTGTGGAAACTGCGATGCCACATTTGCATCAACACCAACCAGAGGACCACCAGCATTTTTTTTGTCTGATGCCTCAGCAACAACTCCTGCTTTGACCAAGAAATCCTCCAAAGTCATCTCTCCCAAAGTAGGTTGTCGTTCTCGAGATTTCTTTTCCTCATTATCTTTACCTTGTTGAATATCTCTCCAAACCTCATCGACTGTCTTTTTGCTCAAAGCACTAGTTAATGACAGGCTAGCCTGACGCTGCAGTGAAGCTTGATTAACCAGTGCGGTACCTTCAATGTCCATACCCATGGTCTGGTTCGCCTCAGCACTCCATACATTTTTGAGAAGCTCATCAAGGTTCATGCTGCTGAGTGGCTTCCCCAAGTCACCTAACTGATTTTGTACCTCATCAAGTGTGAGATTGTAAATCGAGTTTTGTCGTGCCAAAGGCTGGAACTGTGACTGTTTGCAATTACCATCAGCCCCACCTTGAGACCCCATTGTCTGTATCCCCATCCACCAAACTTCAAAAAGAAAATGTCATTACACAAAGCCTAAATAACCAAATATATTAACCGATACCAAAGCTCAGCTTGAAAAGCACCAGAGGCAATCTTCAAAGTCACCCAAAAATCAGAAACCTAAGAAGAAAGAATTGAAATTACACTCATGATTCTCCAGAATTTAACAAGATATGTGCGCTACAAATACCAAAAGTAACCAAAAGCAGAATGAGAATGATGGAGGACATATGAACATGACTTGCAAAACAATATACACACAGAGTGAGGATTAGAATGATTTCAACAATTCAATGCAACAGAACATGTAGGCATGCCAAGGCTAGAGCTATAAGCTGAAATTAAACAAAGATGGAAAAAAAAAATCTAAAATAATTCCCACAAAAATTGCAGCTTAAAATCCCTTAAATGGATAAGAAAATTCCAATTTCGGTGAAAACAAAAAGTAAATCACTAGATTACCAAGTTGCAATTTCAACTCAACAATCCCCAACCTATATATCAAAAAAAAAAAAACAAGGCTTTTAAATCAGACCTGTAAGCTATTGAAGCCTAAATATACCATGGAAGAGAGAAATAGCAGGAAGTGTCAGAAAAGGCTTTTATAAGAGTTGGGCAACTTAATCGCTTGCATGCAAGTGACTGAAGGACATCTACAGTCTCCATTTGACCCAATGCTTTCAAACCCTAAACCCAAAATCGAACTCTGCAAGAGAAGAACTGAAAAGGCACATTTTCCTAGAACAACAAATAGAAAAATGAAGCAAGAAAAAACGAAATTACATTTTACAAAGGGCCAAAATCACAACCTTAGCTCACCGCAATAACCCAAATCCGTCAACTAAGATTTGCATGCAACCAAAAAATCAGTGATTTTTCAGAAACATTTACACCAACAACAGGCAAAAGATCACTCACGCAACTTCATTCTCAAATGCGAGAATGTTTTTCCTCAAAAATGAAATAACGCTCCCAATAAATTAAATTATTCAAAATCAAACAGGAAGAATGAGTGAGAGGTCTGAGGAAATGAAAAGGGAAGAAGAAAATCAGAGACACTCACTTTTGAGACAGTCCGATCTGAATCCAAGGAAGAGTTTTGGGCTGAGAGATTGTTGTGTGTATAAGAGTTCGAGTCTAAAATCATGAGCAGGAGTAGCACACATATACAAACACACACATACTGTTCATATATGTATGTATCTATTTCTTCAATGTATCCCAATTTGCAGAGAGACAAAACTTGAGAAAGCGCAGTTAGAGAGAAAGAGAGAGGTTTCTGGCTTCCTGCAAAAACCAAAATTCCCCAAATTTCATTTTTCTATATATTATTATTATTGTTGCAACTAAAATTTAATTATTATTTTTTTTCTTGGGAAAAACTCCTCTGCGAGCGCCCTCATGTACTAATTATGGGTTCCCAATTTGCTTGGTCCACTTGAGTCTCATGCAACTTCTTTTCCCTTTTTTATTTTTTTTCGTCTGAATTTTTTTTTTGTGAGATAGTAGTAGTTGATGAGTTGACGCAACTATTAAATAATTTTCTATCTTTTTAGTTAAAAGAAATTGTAACTTACAAATGAAATTTACTTTTATTAAATGTTCTGACATGTTGTGTTTGTCGATTCTCAACTGCATACTCTACGTGTCTTCTGGACGATAACAACTATGTAAATTGCGCGGCTTTCGAGCAATAAAAGTTACTTTACATTTCTTTCAAGCGAGGAAAACTTTGTAGTTACGTTTAAACGTCTCGATACATGGTTCGATAAAATAAAGAGTAAATCCAGTTAAATGCACTGACATGTTGCATTTTTTATCAGTAATTATATATTTCACGTGTCGTTTAGACAGAAAAAATTAAGTAGTCCAATCAAAAAACATGCAAAGTTGTGTGCATTATTATTTTTGGTGGGAATAAAAAATAAGACGATATAAATAAAATAATAAATTGATTTTATATCACGTAGAAAAAAAATTCAATTATTAATTTATTTATTTTGGTGTTTGATGTGTTGTATATTATTGTAAGGTTAATCCTACAGAGTAAGCGTGGGAAGGCAGGCAGGGGAGCAAGAGTGTGTGGAGTAAACCCAACTAACGAGAGTTTTGTCCAATAGTGAAAGGCTGTGGAAGTGGGATATATGCTTTGTAGGCACAAAAACAAATTAAAAATTGAAATGCAACAAGCAGTGGGCGCGTGCCACTCCATCCTAATATTGCACATTGGAAAATGCATTGCCACTTTTGTTTTTGGAACCTCCCTCAGTGCACTTTTATAGTTTTATATCATAAAATTCTAAAATTTATAATAAAATCATTTGTTTTCTTGTGGGGTTTATAAGAAAAAAGGGCAAATAAGAAATTCAACAATTAATATAATAATTTTTATTGCTCAATGCATATTGACTCCATCTATGTTTGCGCCTGCAACACTGCTGGTCTGCTTATTAGTTTTTTTATTTATTATAGAATGTCAATTTACACACATGGTCTAAAGGAGTCGAATTAATTAAATATTTAAAAATTTTGGACTCTCAAACTTCTAATTTGATCACATGTATCCTTATACTCTCCGATTTGATTAATCATAATCAACCCTTATCTAATATGTCAATTTCTTCATGAATTGAACCGCCAAGTGGGTTTACTGACTTTTCAGTACCACTCGACACGGCTTGGCAGGGGGTTTCCCTTTGTAGTCTTCTTTCCTCGATTTGTAATTGAAAAAAAAAAAAGTTTGAAATTTTATCTAAAACTTTGCAATAGTGAAAAAAAAAACATAAACTTCACGAAGCAAAACTCGTCGGCCCAACTAGAATTGGGCCGCCCATGAGATCGTTGGCCCATTATACTTACCAAAGGTCACAGAAAGAAAAGAGAGATTCAAACACCGAAGCGCCCAAACAAGCCATCGCGTCGGTTTGGGCAAAATCCCTCTTTCAAGATCAGTTCGTCTCCGATTTTTCTACAATCAAATTCCATTTTGCCCTCATCTCTTCATTTCCGCTGTTCGCAGTTTCCCTCGTTTTCATTCTCTCAGCCTCCAATTCAAAATTCCCTGTAAAATCCAAGACCGACCATTAAATGTCGGCTTCAACTGTATCTATCACGGCGAACCCGACGACCCGGCGGCGACCCGTTGTGGCCGTCGAGAAAAGGTCGACCAACATCGAACTCGTGGCCGCCGAACCCCAAACGCAGAGGGCCGACGACCGAGCCGAAACCAGAGATCTGAGTCACCAGTCCATCAGAAGCGAAACGGCCGTCGACCGGTCGGCTCAGACCAGAAGAACCGGCGGCACTTCCACCGTGTCACCCCCATCCGGTCGCCGCTCTCGCAAATCCGTAGCCGGTTCTCAGAGACCTCGTTGGCTCACCCTCCTCCGTGTTTTTGGCAAGTGGTTCGGTCTTCTTCTTTTTGTTGGTGGTTTGGGCCAGATACTCACGCGCCTCGCTTACGGGCCCAGTGCCGCCGTGCCCATGGCTTTTACCGACTTGGAGGGTCGAATTGCGGAGGTCGAAGCTTCTATGAAGGAAACCACTAAGATGCTGCAGGTTGGGGTGGATGTGGCGAGCCGGAAGATCGATAAGGAGGTCGGAGAGTTGAGAAAGGAAGTGGATAAGAAGATTGAGGACAGAGGGGTTGCTTTGGCGAGTGAGTTGAGGAAATTGGAGGCCAAAAATGAAGGGTTGGAGAGGTCTGTGAACGAATTGAAGAGCGTGGACTGGTTGTCCAAGCAAGAGTTTGAAAGGATTTACGAGGACTTGAAGAAGGAGGCCAAGAGCGGCGGCGAGAGTGGTGAATTGGGTGCGAGTTTGGATGATATAATGGCGTATGCAAGGAATGTGGTTGAGAAGGAGATAGAGAAGCATGCCGCAGATGGGCTTGCAAGGGTGGATTATGCATTGGGGAGTGGTGGTGCTACTGTTGTGAAGCATTCGGAGCCTTATTTGGTGGGGAAAGGGAAAGGGAGTAATTGGTGGACGAGTATGAGGAATGGGGTTCATAGTGACGCTGATAAGATGTTGAGACCTAGTTTTGGAGAGCCTGGGCAGTGTTTTCCATTGAAAGGGACTAGTGGGTTTGTTCAGATTAAGCTGCGGACGGCAATTATTCCCGAGGCTATCACTCTAGAACATGTTTCAAAGGTGTTGTTTCTGCTCACTATTTCGTATTTTGTCTCTGTATGCACTTTTTTTTTTTTATTGTGTTCAGTTTTTCATCTTGGTTGGGTGGATATGATTCAGTAGGTTAAAGGTTTTAGTTAGTTTGAGGTTTAGAGGCTTGAAATTTATGCATTCTTAGCATTTAAGAGTATCTTCGAGTCAGTTCTGTACAGGTTTCATAAATAGTTTATGGTTCTGTTTATATAGAACTTGTACAAGTAAAGAACTTTTCTTAGGGTCTCTTGGATACTAACTCACAGTAAATAGTGGATTAGGAATGTGGGAGTGAATACACATAGTCAGGGACGTTAGAGTGGTATGTAGCTAAGCTTTATTTGCCTATTTCTTATAATGGGCTTGTTTCTCGTAAATTTGGTGCTTACTTAATTGTCTATTTTTCAATATTCCGGTCTAAATATAATACGCAAGAACTATGTTTGAAATTCGTGTTGTTTTATCTTTAAACAATAGGATGGATATCTTATGTTGGTTTCAATAGCTGTACAGACACTGTTCGTAGGAGAGACTCATTTGCTTATGTGGTGAGCATTTGTGAAACTACTTAGAGGTGATAGACTAAGTAGGAGGAAAATTGGGAACGGTTAGGCTGAGAAAAGCTTGGGGATTGGGAATGTATTAGTTTAGGATTTGTTGACCAAGTAACAAGCAAATAGGAAACGATTAGGCAAACCGAAGGTTTCCCTTGTTGTGGCTGGTTGCAGGAGTTTATGTCATAGAAAAAATATTAGGTTTTTGTGTTCTAGGGTAATGTATGAGTGAGCCTGCAGAGAGATCAGTCTGAACAGCATCTAACAACCATGCGAATGGTGACAGTACTGAGAATAAAGTAGGGTAAAGACAAAGAAAGAACTGGGAAGCCTTGCCTTTTGAAATAACTCAATTATTCATTTGAATTGCATACTAAGCTTGAAATCTTGTAGAAATCCACTAATAAAAAATTATAGGAAATCCTTTTGGATGTATGAGAAAATGGATGTATAAGAAAATACCAATATTTCAAGAACATATATATATGTATCTATCTTTGGAATGATTTTTTTCTTAAGAGTAAAGATTTTAGCCTTGGGCTTCTTGAGGGGGACTTTGCTTTCCAAACATGCGATAGATCAGTTATCTACACTGAATTGTGGTTCAAGGGGTCTGCTAGTGAAATGGATTCTAAACTTGAAACAATGTTACGGGCTGAAATAAGGATAATCATTCAAAATTTCTAAATGAATTTATCAGAAGGTGCCAAGGGAAGACTTGATATCTAAGGGAGTTATGAAATTTCTGCTCAGTTGTAAGCAGATCATATGTGTATGTATTGTGATGTAGATTGAAACTTTTATTGATAAGCTAGATACTGGAGGGCATTGGTATTTGGGTAGAATTATAACATTAAGAGTAATGCGAAACTTCGAAGGAGCAGGAAAATATAATAGATGTCAGGAGATGAAAAAGGTGGGAGGTGAGGTTAAGAAAAACAAGGATTCTAACCAACCAGTATGGTTCACTTAGGGTCTATGTATATTTGGGCCGAGTATTTGATGCCAAGTAGCAGCACTTCGCTATGAAAAATACATCTTTTTTTAATTAGAAGAGTAGCAGTTCTTATTGATTTTATAATTTGCTCTGAAGTTAACATTTATGCTAACTAGCATCTATTGCTGAAGTGTAATATGTGAACTAAACAACACGATAAAGGCCTTCTATCCTCTTAACATTTGTTCACATTGATTTCAATACCTTTGCTCGCTAATATGCCCCATTTTTGAAGATATTTTATTATTTTTGAACAGAGTGTTTCGCTAATACATTTTTTCTGTTTTTGAACAGAGTGTTGCTTATGACAGAACGAGTGCTCCCAAGGACTGTCGGGTATCTGCATGGCTGCGAGGAGTGCATGATCAGGATTTAGAAGTTCATACAGAGAAGATGTTTCTTTTGGCTGAGTTCACATATGACCTCGAGAAGAGCAATGCCCAGACAGTCACTGTGTTGGACTCGGCTGTGTCTAACATCGTTGACACAGTAAGGTTGGACTTCACATCCAATCATGGAAGCCCTTCGCATACTTGCATATATCGTCTGAGAGTTCATGGCCATGAACCTGAAGCTGTTTCTGTGATGGCCATGCACCAGTCTTAATTAGTGCTTCATCGCGGGCCACGTGTGTATTCATTCCCTTCTAATTGTCTTTAGATGGTAGCCTTCAAAGAAGATCAGTGTTTTGTTTTTCTTGTGTTGTGGTTAAACTTGGTACTTGGTAGGTACAGATTTCTGGTTGTGTGCTTAGAGATTATCTCTCTGTCCTCTATGATTTCTTAATATTAGTGTAATGTTGTAATTGTGTATTTCTCATTTTCTTTTCATTTCTTGCAGCTTGTTCAGGTCTCATTTTATTGCTTTCCAAGTATATTTTAGAAGTGATTTTATTCATTTTATAGTCAAATCCCGACTCATCAACTGCCAAATTGCCCACAGTGTCTTCATTTCTTCAATGTAGAATAAGGGCTTCCACAAACTCCACCTTTTGTGCATGAATTCGAATAGTGAGTGCAAAATTTTCAGCTTCTTCCTTTGCTCATTTGAACGCCCATATCTCAAGATTGACAAATCATAAAGGGGTGAGACTACTTGAAATGGAAATTAGAAAAACAATATTTTTATCCATATAAAGTATCCCACCCAACTTCAACTGAGCTGAAAACTATGCTTGGTCAAAGTTGAAGCACTGCTCTGAAAATTAATGCTGACCGTTGGTCACCAAAACTGCAATAGCTGAGGCTCTAGAATGGAAAAGTGGGTGGGACCAACCGGATATGAAACTAGACTCATGCAGATTGCTTTCATAAAAATTTAATGTTCTGGTTTACTTGGAGTAAAAAACCGTAGGTCTCTAAACTCATTTCTGCCATTTGTTGAATCTGACCATTGAGTACTCTAATAGCTCCATCTCCAAAACCAGAAATGATTCTAAGATAAAACCAATTGGAGAAGAAACTAGAATCTCATATATTTCATGTGCTATATTGTTGTGCGGAAGCCTAACAAACACGATATTGAATCGAGCTAAATGGGTAAACAAAGAAAACAATCACAAACAAATAACACAATAATTTATAGTAGTTCACTCAATCAGTGTGATTGAGCTACGTTCACTTTCGGAGCCGGCAAAATATTCCACTATGATCAAATTTGAAGAAATACAACTAGAGCTTGAAAACAAACTCTACTACTCAAAACCCCAATACATCCAATTGAGATAGTCTACAAAACAGCTAGAGAAGAAGAACAGCTTACAACTTCAAAGTAACCCCAAGTTTGGGCGGATCACTTTGGCCTCTGTTTTTCTTGGCTACTCTCTCTTTCTATCACTCTGTTTCTTTCTCTCTATGCACACACTTAGCATGCAACTCGCGTATCTCACTCTCTCATGCAGCTCTATATCATACATGTGTATTGAATGGGAGGTAGCAGTTAACATTAATTAGCATTCATTAGTCAAAAGAAAAACCACTTTGCTTTTGCTTTTGACTTCAGCTGCACAAATCCAAAACGATTTGTAATCGTCTTCACCTGCTCCTCCACATATGCTGCAAGTGGAGCCATCATCAACAATCTCCTCCTTGGCTTCACTTGGGAAATTCATGTGATCACAATCACCAAGGAAGCTCATGTCTTACATGAATCACAAGTGATTTAGCCCGTCACTTCTATGGGAATAATCACAATGCTTTCACCACAAAAGTAAAAGAAAATTATGTCTAATGACAACCCCAAGCCAATTACCTAGGGATTAAGATCCGAAGACCCTATTTCCGGCAACAGAGTCATTGACTTGAATTATATGCTCGCAAGCGTACGAATTGTGTCAAGAATAGAAAAATATTTGTGAACCAAGATTGTCGTACTACGGGAATTAGCGGTTGCACTAATCCCTAGGTAATTGGCACAAGGAAATCAAGCAGCATACAACAAAAAAAATAATAAAAACTATAACTAACAAAGTAACAAGGCACCAAGCCTTGATAATGCTCGACTTGGCGCACTCCAAGTCTAATCAAAGCTACTTACTTGCGGCCATGCTTATGGTTATGTACAAATGGGTCGATTTGGTTTGGGATTGGAAATGGATTTGAAATATAAAAAACTAAAATGCGACTAAAGTAAATGAAAACTTCAAAAAACAAGAAAGTAAAAGAAAAGCTTTGAAAACCGTTTTGCAAATCAAGGAGAGAGCGATGGGTGATAGGAGTATACTTTTACATATTTTCTCTCTCATGTCTAGCTAAATATAGGTAGAGAATTTAACAAAAGTTAAATTTATCTTTTATTTAGGTAATCTGTTGGAGCTAAGTTTTATCTTAAATTTAGCTATATTTTAAATTTATTTTAAAATGGGTTATCTGTCGGAGATGCTCTAATAAGACTCGAGAGCCATCAAATTCCGTATGTGGTATTACTACTCCGAACTAAGGGCGTAGTAACTCAATTGGCACAATTAGTCTTGTTGGGATTTCTAATTGCATCAAAAGGCGTACGGCTCTAGAATTTAGGCAACTAAGCTCCAATTGTAACCATCTCCAACAGTTCCTCCAAAAAATCTCTATTATAGAGACTCAAAAGTTAAAATCCCTATAATTTTTCTACTGTATCTCCAACAGCTTTCTTATCATATTCTCTATAATTTATTATCTATAATTGAATATGGTAATATTTTTATTTGAAAATATATTCAAATAATTTATGGTACAAATGAATATAATTTGAAGAGAGAGAAGAGAGAAGAGCATTAAAGATTCAAAGAAGATGTTTCCCTATAATTTTAGAGTTTGTTGTAAATATAGGGATTTTTATTCTCTCTCTACTCACTATCTCTAAAATAGAGATAGGTATAAGGAAGCTGTTGAAGCAAAAAAATGTTCATTTTTCCCTAAACTAGAGAAAAAATAAATTATAAGGGAGCTGTTGGAGATGCTCTAAGTCATCATGATTGTAAAACCTAGATGCGAAATCTAGGGCTCTATCTACAAAATTTAAGGTTGTCAACCCTGAATTTCATTTTAGGCAAAAATACATACCCAAGAGGTGACTAATCTCATACACATGCATTCTAGCACAATGTTAATAGAAACAAGCATCCAACCATCATGAATTTGCATTTTAATTAAAAAAAGCATCCATTACATCAAAATTGTGTAGTAACATAATTTCTCCACTTTGGGTCCTAAGAGGATGGCCTACAACCACATGAAACAAAGATAAACCCTTGGCTTGTGAGAGGACATGTGTGGTACTGGCGAAGGGTCTTTCGACGATCAAGTTAGTAGAGAATATATGAATAATCACGTAGATGGACCGCCACATGCTCAATACTTGTTTTGGACACACCGGTATTGGGCGGACCCCTGGAGAGGCTTCCGGCTTGCATTGTACACCTTTCGAAGGGCTTTGGACCAGTAGCTTGTGTGTACTGGGTTGTGGTTGCTCATACAAACTGAACTTGGTCACTTAGACTGATGAGTACGTTCCTGAGCCTATTAGTATGCGACTCTAATGCTGGGTGTAGCCTATCTTCTTATAGAGATTGCCTCCTAGACGGAGCTAGTTTATTGTATGGAGGTTGTATGTGTTCCAGAGCCTGTCTTGGTTGTATCCCTTAACGAATCATGACCCCTACCAGACTACTAGACTGGTCATGAGGCTTGGAATTAGCTTGGGGTATTTTGGTCTTTTCTTGCCTATTCTAACAATTCCGTCAAGATGGTGAAAATCATATTTGACAAATTAAACTAGATTTTCCAATAGGGAGTCAAAATAGCTTTAGCATTCTTGTTGGAGATGCCTTAAGTTGTTAAGTTCACACATTTAGGGCAATTCCAACCGTGGGAGTTATATGCCCATTTTGAGTCCAAAATCCAATTTCTCATCTCCAATGGTAGAGTTTCCAGCCTTAAGTCTAAAAAAAAACCCACACTCTGACTCAAACTCAGACCAATTCCGAGTCTGGTCTCAAAATTCAGAGGCGGGACCCATAAGTCTTGTGCAACCAACAGAGGGGAGAGAGAAGAAACATAGCCCGGTCTTGCAAGGTAGAAGTGGAGGTCACACACCAGAGAGGAGGGAAGGAGATGTAGCATGTGCCCACCCGCGTGTGTGGGGAAATAGAAGCCTGACAACACATGGGGGCCACCATGTCGGACGCATGTGCAGGTCTTTGATTTGTATGTGATTTGCATATAAATTAGGTCTCTAATCACTTTAGTAATGCTAATCCAAAGACCGTTTAGTGTCTCTAATCCTTGAATTGCACCATTGTAGGGTTCACATGCATCAGATTGATATCGGGAGCAAATGAGTGCATTTTGGAGCTTTTAGTGGATTTTCGGCAAAAGGACGAAAAGTCAACCCGAGGACCGAAAGTCAACTCGTGGTCAACCCCGACTTTTGAGCGTCAACATGAAGTCCCGGAAGTGAGTCACAAGAAAATTCTGGAAGATTGGTCAAAAGTCAACTTTTGGTTAACTCCGAGGGTCGTGGTCAAAGTCAACGACAAAGTCAACCTTGTGACTCACCCACACAAGTCTCCAAATCAGCAAGGACCACATTAGATACCATGAGGTCACCCTTAGATTACTCATTCCTTTTATTTCCTAGAGAATTTACCCCCTTACCCTTCATTTAATCTATCTAACCATTAGATATTTCCCTAGTTGATCCTAGCCTTTCATCCCTCTCTACCCTAGCCTATTTAAACCTAGTTTTTGCCATTTTGATTCATTTTCACATCTCTTTATAGCAGCCCTCACCTAGATCTCACCCAATTCTCTCCCTTCTTCCTCCCCCAAACCCTTTCTTTTCTTGGTGACCCGTCCAGGGTCGACCGGTCGACAAGGGGCGTCGACCGGTCGACAAACGAACCGTGGGCAACTATCTCCTTTGTTTTCTCCTTGTTCCACCACCCAAATCTCTTTCCTTCCTTCACCAACTTTCTTCCTCACTTCCTCCTCTATATTCTTGACCATTTTTCTCCATCATTCTAGCACTTCTACATCACATATGCTTGGATCCATCAAGAACACCAAGATTGGGTAGCCATGAGCAAGGAAAAGCTTGGAGAAGAAGATGGAGACTTAGAAGAGGAGTTTGTTACTACTTGAGTGACACAAGGAGCTGCTGCCATCTTCATGAGAATCCCTCAACCTCTCTTTATCTTTTCCTAGTTTATAGTTGATGTATAATCTAAGCATGTGTAACTAGTTGTTTAGGATTGGGGACTAGGGTTGTGTGCTCTAGTCCATTTGTGATGTGATGATGATTTTAACTATGTGTGGATGCTTTAAGATGAATAAATATATGTATTGTCTATTCTAATATGTGTTGGATGTATATTTGAGGAATTAGTCTGTCACGCCCCGATTTTCCAATCAATTAATAAGGCATTTTGCCCTTAATTACAAACCATTTCGGGAACGTGACGACATGGAATATCAAATACAAATATGCACTAGAATTTTTTTCTTTTTAATTCAAGTACACAACACCAACTCCATGCCCAACATTGTAATTTCAAACTCAATACAAGAGTCGAATATTACATACCAAATATTTATATAATAAATTGATACATCAAAATATTACATAAATAAATCTTCAGAGTGCGAAGCATAAAATAGCGGAAGTCTTATAACCCAACAAAAAGTATGCAGCCTTGCATTACTCCTGGTTATCCTAACCTGCAGGTATAACCCCTACACCGTGGAATAGTGTACCGGGTTATATCAACAAACCCGGTCAGCTTACGAAGCTGGTATGAGTTAACTCAGTTTTACTCACCCTAAACCGTTTATCAAAAATATACATATATAGTTTGTTTTAAACAAATATATGTAAGTTATATTCTTCAAAAACAATTCAAATCCCGAAAATTCATATTATAAAATATAATGAACCTACGCATCCCATAATACGTATTTTAACCCCACACGTCCCATAACGTGTATGTTAATCCCAGGGTAATTCAGAATATTAAACAATATAAACCTTCCCCAAAATCATTTCCCAAAATTATGATTTCTTTCTTTTTAAGAAAAGTAAATCATCATAATAATTACTTCAATTTTTAAAGAAGTAAAAACTTCAAAATACAATTCAATATTGTTCAAGAATTGTAATTCATTTATCAATGCTTCAAATATTTAAGAAGCAAATTCATATCATACTCACACAAAACCACAATCAACTTCAAATGATTAAAAGCGAGAATACCATTTTTCTTCTCCTTTTAATACATCAAGATAAAGCGAGAATACCATTTTTCTTCTCCTTTATTACATAAAGTATTCATCTTTGTTTTCAATGAATACATGGCTACACAGTCTAGAACTCTAACCTTCACCTTCTGGCTACACAGTCTAAAGCTCTAACCTTCACCATTGGCTACACAGTCTAGAGCTCTAACCTTCACCCATTGGCTACACAGTCTAAAGCTCTAACCTTCACCCATTGGCTACAAAAACATTCGAGTAGGCAAACACAATATCATAATTTTTGAAATAATGTTCCCACAAAATCCACCAATTAAAACAATAAAATGAATACTTTCAAATATTGTTTTAACACAAAATCACACATGCTGATATATCAAATTAAAACTGTATTTAATTTATATATCGCAAAATCATTTAAATAAATATAATTATTTATTTTCGCAAACAACACAATATGAATTAATATTCATATATAAAATATCGTGAGATTCACTCACCTCTAATTCCTGCTGCGTCTTCAAATAGTAACCAGGAATCGACAAGCACGAGCTACACTTCTCGTAAACACCTATGATTATGCAATATCCAATTAGCATAATACATTTCCAAAATAATCCAAATGTTCCTCAAATGTCTCCTACGACATCGGAACATTTAATCGAGACCATTTGACCAAAAGTCAACCATCGGTCAACGTGGGTCCCACGTCTACTATTCATCAACGGGTCCCACACAAAATCCGAAACTTCCAAAATCCAACAGCATGCTTATTTCTAGCATCCTAACATCATATCCAAAATTGGTGATGATCCAACGGTCGGATCATCACGGATCTAACGATCCATAACTATCGCTTAATTGATCATTGATCAAACGACCGAATTTGACAAAAGTCAAAACACGAAAGTTGTTCGTATCGACGAACCAAGCCAAACGGAGCAAAGAACTGCTCCTGGACCGGCCAGACGCGCCGCCGACGCGCCGCCACCGGCGACTGTCCGTCGCCGGAAAAAAGTGCTCCGATTGCCATGAAATTTTAACACAATGTTCTACACATTACCAGCAACAACTTTCATAACTGCCACAAGGGCCAATTCAAAGTAAAAAGTCTCGAATTTACCTCGATAGCTCCGAAACCCTAGGATTTCAAATCCAAAATTCTCCTTCGTCCGAACTCCGATTGAGGCATATTTTATGTTGCTGGAAAGCCCCTGGCAAGGGCTACAAAGCCCAGTAGGTAAGGTGGCTCGATTTGGCCGGAAACTTGCCCAGAAACTGATGAACAGTTCGGCAGCGTTTTTCTCCTTTTTCTTTTCTTGATTTCTCTTTCTATACTGAAAATCAATGAATGAAACTAGTATAGAATCGAAGAGGATGAAGAGACAAAGAGATTGGAACAAGTCTCACACAAATTGGTGGCCGGAGGAGGGAGAAATCACCGGAGGAAGTTTCTGGTACTGTTCACGGCGTGAACAGTACATTTCTGGGATAAATTCTGATTTTCGGGTGAACAGTAAATCCCAACATTCTATTTATAGAAATTCGTCAAACTTCCGACGGCCATAACTTCTTCATACGAACTCCGTTTTTGGTGAACCAAATTCCTACGAACTCGATTCGACGAGGTCTACAACTTTCATGAAGGAAGTTTTCCCAAATTCTCAACGGATAAAAAGTTACCTTAATTAACCTTGTGTAACTTATAATTACCGCCGTAATTATCGTTTTACGACGAAAACCTCTAAAAATACAATTTCACACCATTTCACTTCAAATTTCACGACCTATTTTATAAAAATAGTATGGAAATTTTCGGGGTATTACAGTCTACCCTCCTTAAAGAAATTTCGTCCCGAAATTAGGACGCAGAGTACACCCAAGTTATCACACTTCAATTCCAAAATCCAAAGTTTTTATTGATAATCACTTAGGTAGTACACAACACACTAGAAAACAACTTGCACACAACTTCTATTACAGATTCTTAAGATGCCTCACAGGGCTTACACTACCAGAAGCCATCCTTAAACCTCCAGTAGTGACTTCGTGGATAAGAGGCCGGATGTCTCGGAATTCCATACATCATCAGCTGATAGAAATATGTTGCCTCCACGAAACACTTGCAAGTGTCGCAACATTCTCTAGCTGCATGCCTATCTCCATCCACGTCCCACATGTCCTGGCCAAAAGGACGCCAAAAACTTGACTCACCGCAAGTAAGACATTTACCTGCGGGCAGGAAAGCTGTAGTCGACGGAAAATACAGCAGTAGATGCTCATGACAAAACTCGGCCTGATGCATCATCCGCTCGACTTCTTGTCTACAGTAGTAGATGTTCCATCCGCTTCTCCACCAGTCGAGGGCTTCACACAGTCGGTGCACCATTTTCTGCTGCTCGGCTCGTGGTCCCATTATCATCTTAATCATACATGCTGCATAAAATGCAACATGATGACCTACCACCGAACTGGGACGCGAACCGTAGAATGTTCCTGGTTTGCATGCCGCATCGAAATACTCCAGGGCTAAGGGTATGTTGGCCGCTTCCACAAGTACTCGTATTCCCATTCGGAATAGAGACTCCGGGTTCTTCGCTTCCCAGCATCGATTTGCGAAGATGCGCACCTGCCTGTCCGCTTCTATGGAACCAGTGGGTCTGGATCCACCATCGAACCCATCCATGTCGATCGCTGCAAGAGTAGACCAGCTATCAGCATACTCCTTGAAGGTCTTCGAGACACAACGGAGTTCCATTGTGCTCTGCAGGGATGCGGTAGCAACCAACTGGAATATGTACTTCCAGATCTCCACCGGAAGTTCACTCCATTCTGCATTCTTGGATCGCTTGCTGCACTCTCCTTTGTTCACCATTGTGTAAGAGAAAATTTTGAGATGATTGTTTGATAACAGATATGAGATGAGTAACACAACTCCTTATCCCATGTATTTAAACCAAACTTTCCACCGTAAGGAAGCCTTTCTTTAATGCGAGTGCGGTGCACTCAGCAACCCACTAAGAATAATTATTGCTCATATCTGTCTCAATTACTCAAAAGTATCGCCCACGATACAAGATTCCACAAGATTTAATCAACAAAAACTCAGTCTTCCACTAACACCGGTCATAATGACTCTTTTCCTTTTGCTTTCGCATAAATAATTCCTCAAAAGATGCGAGGTCTCACAAGAGTGGAACTGTATGTGGGAAATCCATGCATCGGGAAAAAAAATCTTCCACGATCTCCAAGGGCTCCGACAATTAGCTGTAATCAGCCGCTCACTTTTGCTTTTGAATTATCAAATCCTCCACCAACAATAAATATACCCTTACGCATCCACTAACAGATACCTTCCATTAGTGCCATAATCTCCTTTCTCTATCAAAGAGAAAAACTTCTTCATTCTACTTCTCAGAATTTTCCACCAACTCAAACATGTCACGCAAAGTGAATTCGTTCAGTGAATTACTTCAATCTGATCCCTCTGAAAGTCAATTTTTTGAGGGCTTAGATGAAATACTTTCACCAGCAATCGAATTCAACCACGATATCGACATGTTAGACATGCTTCTAGCAGAAGACGAAGCCATTGAAGTAGCCTCAAGTCCACAAGTATCATCTCCACAAGCTGAACCTAGTTCATCCAAACGTATTCCACTGAGGAAGAGCTTCACCAAATACCAAGTCCAAGCATTGAAGGACTTCGTCGAGGCTTTTCCACAGCCAACTGTTCAACAACGACAAGATTTGGGTGACCAAATAAGGTTAACGTTTGCACAAGTCTCTGCGTGGGTGATAAAGCATCGACCCAAAACGCCTGCCCAAACAACTCGTCAACAAAATTTTCTGCTGAGACAGCAAATCAATGAGCTTCAAGCTCAACTTAGCCAGTACCAAGCAGCATTCAACAGAATCAACTGCAACCACTGTGGAAAACGAGTTACTCCCAATAGTGAGCTACTAAAAGGGATTGAAGAGACTACCCCACAACCTCAGACTCTTCCAATTCCTGCAGTCATCGGTCCAAGGGAAAAGTCTCACATGAGGAGGGATATTCAAAAGTGTATGTCGATCCCACATCACTCTTCTTCTACACAACAACCATCAGACAACATCAACCGTTCAGAACCTGAAGAAGCATCTGCCGTGGCAGAAGCATCGGTCGTGGCAGACACAACTAAGATTTCTGAAATCATTGTGTCGGTCAGAGATGAGCTAATCATCATGGCATCTGCTGCTGCGCCACTGTGGATCTCTGCACTCAAATCCAGCTCTGCCACGCTTCATGAGTTCCTGAATGAAGCAGAGTACAAGAGAATCTTCACTAACGGTATTGATCTTACTCCCACTAACTTCCAAACTGAAGCTTCTCGCTACACAGCCACTGTTCCCCTCAGTCCTGTCGTACTCGTGAATCTCTTCATGGATGTGGACCAATGGTCCACCATATTCGGTAGCATCATTTCAAGGGCGAGTATCCTTGATGTCTTGTCATCAGGGACTACTGAAAGCTACCACGACACCATCCAAGTCATGACTGCTGAAATCCAGGTGACCAGTCCATCTGTCTCCACTCGTGTAACTCACTTTGTTCGTTATTGCCAACGACAAACAGAACAAAGTTGGGCAATAATTGACGTCTCTGTGGACGGTTTAAGCTCAAATCTGGGTCCACACCCAAGATCTCAATGCAAGAAGCGTCCATCCGGATGCTTAATCCAAGATTTGTTCAACGGCAGCTCTCGTGTCGTATGGGTGGAACATGTTGATGTACAGGATCAAAACATGCACCAAACATACCGAACGCTAGTGGAGTCAGGCTTAGCCTTTGGAGCAAGGCGATGGGTAGAAATACTTCAGAGGCAAGCGGAAATGTTAAATTATTCCGCGGCAGACACTTATCCACCTCAAGACTTTTGTGTCATACCATCTGTGGAAGGAAGAAGAAACTTGTTGCAGATGGCATGCAGAATAGTGACAGACTTTTTCACAGACATCGGCAACTCTACTGCTCATGAATGGAAGGTAGCTGAACAAACCAAGTTCAGGGGTTCAGGGATAAGAGTCTCCACCAACAAAATCTGGAATAGGCCGAATAAGCCCCATGGTCTTACTCGAACTGCAACAGCAATATTCCAACATCATGTCTCTCACCGAAAGCTGTTTGACTACTTCACTGACATACAAACTCGGAACCAGTGGGACCACCAAGCATTGGGCAAGACAGTCCAAGAGATTGCACACATCACAACGGGTCAAGACCCACGCAACTGTGTCACCTTGATGCAAATCGACGACACCTACGTACTCCAAGAAAGTTGTACTGATTCAACAGGGTCATACGTGATTTATGCCTCTATCAGTCAGTCAACGGTCCAGAAGTTATTAGGTGGTTGTGAGTTAGGTACAATTGTATTCCTAACTTCAGGTTTTTCAATTCTACCAGATATGCCTACTGCTGGAAGAACAGAAGGGATCTCAGACAATCCATACATTGGTTGTCTAATAACGGTAGCAACACAGATCTCTACTGAGCTGCTGAAGAACAAGAAAGGATCAGTGGATCAAGTCTGTCGTTTGATCCAAGGTACGGTTGAGAGAATTAGAAATGTAGCCATGTAAGACTATCAATTTCGGAATTGTAATTTGTACTTTATATTCTTAACAACACAACAGCACTGAAGAGCACATGATGGGGATCCGCTGCAGTCGGGCCATCACTCGATAAATACTGTGTGCTATTAAGCATACGAAGTAACCATTACTTGAATGAATCTAAGAACCTAACGTCAAACCCTAAACCGATCCTAAGCTCTAAACCCTAACTTCACTTCACAAAACCAAAACTCGTTTCATCACCGTAGAGCGTTCCATTGCTCAATCACTTCCTTAGAGCATTGTTTTGCTCTGATACCAATCTGTCACGCCCCGATTTTCCAATCAATTAATAAGGCATTTTGCCCTTAATTACAAACCATTTCGGGAACGTGACGACATGGAATATCAAATACAAATATGCACTAGAATTTTTTTCTTTTTAATTCAAGTACACAACACCAACTCCATGCCCAACATTGTAATTTCAAACTCAATACAAGAGTCGAATATTACATACCAAATATTTATATAATAAATTGATACATCAAAATATTACATAAATAAATCTTCAGAGTGCGAAGCATAAAATAGCGGAAGTCTTATAACCCAACAAAAAGTATGCAGCCTTGCATTACTCCTGGTTATCCTAACCTGCAGGTATAACCCCTACACCGTGGAATAGTGTACCGGGTTATATCAACAAACCCGGTCAGCTTACGAAGCTGGTATGAGTTAACTCAGTTTTACTCACCCTAAACCGTTTATCAAAAATATACATATATAGTTTGTTTTAAACAAATATATGTAAGTTATATTCTTCAAAAACAATTCAAATCCCGAAAATTCATATTATAAAATATAATGAACCTACGCATCCCATAATACGTATTTTAACCCCACACGTCCCATAACGTGTATGTTAATCCCAGGGTAATTCAGAATATTAAACAATATAAACCTTCCCCAAAATCATTTCCCAAAATTATGATTTCTTTCTTTTTAAGAAAAGTAAATCATCATAATAATTACTTCAATTTTTAAAGAAGTAAAAACTTCAAAATACAATTCAATATTGTTCAAGAATTGTAATTCATTTATCAATGCTTCAAATATTTAAGAAGCAAATTCATATCATACTCACACAAAACCACAATCAACTTCAAATGATTAAAAGCGAGAATACCATTTTTCTTCTCCTTTTAATACATCAAGATAAAGCGAGAATACCATTTTTCTTCTCCTTTATTACATAAAGTATTCATCTTTGTTTTCAATGAATACATGGCTACACAGTCTAGAACTCTAACCTTCACCTTCTGGCTACACAGTCTAAAGCTCTAACCTTCACCATTGGCTACACAGTCTAGAGCTCTAACCTTCACCCATTGGCTACACAGTCTAAAGCTCTAACCTTCACCCATTGGCTACAAAAACATTCGAGTAGGCAAACACAATATCATAATTTTTGAAATAATGTTCCCACAAAATCCACCAATTAAAACAATAAAATGAATACTTTCAAATATTGTTTTAACACAAAATCACACATGCTGATATATCAAATTAAAACTGTATTTAATTTATATATCGCAAAATCATTTAAATAAATATAATTATTTATTTTCGCAAACAACACAATATGAATTAATATTCATATATAAAATATCGTGAGATTCACTCACCTCTAATTCCTGCTGCGTCTTCAAATAGTAACCAGGAATCGACAAGCACGAGCTACACTTCTCGTAAACACCTATGATTATGCAATATCCAATTAGCATAATACATTTCCAAAATAATCCAAATGTTCCTCAAATGTCTCCTACGACATCGGAACATTTAATCGAGACCATTTGACCAAAAGTCAACCATCGGTCAACGTGGGTCCCACGTCTACTATTCATCAACGGGTCCCACACAAAATCCGAAACTTCCAAAATCCAACAGCATGCTTATTTCTAGCATCCTAACATCATATCCAAAATTGGTGATGATCCAACGGTCGGATCATCACGGATCTAACGATCCATAACTATCGCTTAATTGATCATTGATCAAACGACCGAATTTGACAAAAGTCAAAACACGAAAGTTGTTCGTATCGACGAACCAAGCCAAACGGAGCAAAGAACTGCTCCTGGACCGGCCGGACGCGCCGCCGACGCGCCGCCACCGGCGACTGTCCGTCGCCGGAAAAAAGTGCTCCGATTGCCATGAAATTTTAACACAATGTTCTACACATTACCAGCAACAACTTTCATAACTGCCACAAGGGCCAATTCAAAGTAAAAAGTCTCGAATTTACCTCGATAGCTCCGAAACCCTAGGATTTCAAATCCAAAATTCTCCTTCGTCCGAACTCCGATTGAGGCATATTTTATGTTGCTGGAAAGCCCCTGGCAAGGGCTACAAAGCCCAGTAGGTAAGGTGGCTCGATTTGGCCGGAAACTTGCCCAGAAACTGATGAACAGTTCGGCAGCGTTTTTCTCCTTTTTCTTTTCTTGATTTCTCTTTCTATACTGAAAATCAATGAATGAAACTAGTATAGAATCGAAGAGGATGAAGAGACAAAGAGATTGGGACAAGTCTCACACAAATTGGTGGCCGGAGGAGGGAGAAATCACCGGAGGAAGTTTCTGGTACTGTTCACGGCGTGAACAGTACATTTCTGGGATAAATTCTGATTTTCGGGTGAACAGTAAATCCCAACATTCTATTTATAGAAATTCGTCAAACTTCCGACGGCCATAACTTCTTCATACGAACTCCGTTTTTGGTGAACCAAATTCCTACGAACTCGATTCGACGAGGTCTACAACTTTCATGAAGGAAGTTTTCCCAAATTCTCAACGGATAAAAAGTTACCTTAATTAACCTTGTGTAACTTATAATTACCGCCGTAATTATCGTTTTACGACGAAAACCTCTAAAAATACAATTTCACACCATTTCACTTCAAATTTCACGACCTATTTTATAAAAATAGTATGGAAATTTTCGGGGTATTACATAGTCACTCTTTGGTATGCATTTGATCCATCTTGTATGAGTGTGTAGGGTTTGACCACTTTATTATACTCTAGGCAATTGGCAATATGTGTGATGAGCATGTTTCATTTGTGTGATCCTTTATTCATGTGCTTTTACGCCTCCTTTCTTTCTACCCTCCCGCGGAGAGTCCCTAAGACCCTAATAAGGCTTAGGAATACCTTAGAGAGAATCCACTCCATATCGATAATATCGGTGGAGTGGTGGATTACACTTGTGTTGCTTGTTTGAGTCCCTAAGCTTCGACACTCTACGCCTCTTAAGCACTTTAGGGGATTCAGTATTAGGTAACATAGAGGAATCCCCTATGACACCTAGAGAGTTCAAATGACCCTAATAAGGCATTTGAATACCTTAGGAAAGCACGGTCCTAGAACCATAACATGGCTAGGATATGAGGCTTGATTTATTCATCACTTAAGCATTAATGCATAACCGGAACATCATTCATCATTGTAGGCTTTGGTAAATAAACCTCGAAAACCCAATCATTCTATCATTTCTATCCTCTTCATGTTCCCCCTCTTTATGTTTTGTGCATTAGTTAGTTTACTTTATGTTTCGTGTTTGCATTTCACTCTTTCATCTTTCCAATCACGTTACACTACACTCACTTGTCCACTTCACTATTTCATCTTCCCATCTCTTGCCTCATCATCTTTGTGCATCTTTTTTGGTTACTTGTTTGCCAAAGGGTTGAAGGGCCATCGATCCCCGTTGGAACGACAACCCCGGATCTTAAATATACACACACTTTTGGCAATCGTTAGTCTTCAACAATCACATGAAAAATGGACGGATGCGATTTACTTCATTTAAACATGGACGACCCTCCTTTAAAGTGCAATTTTTTTTTAAATATTCAAACAGTTTGATTAGAAAATGGAGGGTTCTGATTGTTTCCAAAAAAAATTTAATTAGATAGGATAAATTTCACAAAATGTTACTCAACTATGACAATTTCGACACTTTGTCACTATACTTTCAAAAACATCATTTTGGTCACTCAACTTCAATATTGTCTTTCACTTTGGTCACTCAACTTCAAAATCGTTTTGATTTTGTTCATTTGATTTCAATACCATTTTCAGTTTGAGTGATGTTTTTGAAAGTATAGTGGCCAAAATGTCGAAATTGTCATCGTTGAGTGACTATTTATAAAAAATTTCTTTTTAGGTATGAGTTTGGACATCCATTATTGGGGATGATGATTTTTAGGGTTGGGAGCGGTCTGGGTTATTGCTGGAAACCCTTGGGACCGGGACCAAACCGTACCAGAGAGTATTTGTTCGGGTTAGGTTGATGCTTTCGGGAATGTGAGATCGACGGAGATCGAACCGATCGGGTTCGGTTTGGCTTTCGGTCTTTTCGTTAGGACTGATTTCCAGAAAATAAATTTGATAGGAGATGATGAGAGAGAGAGAGAGAGAGAGAGAGAGAGAGAGAGAGAGAGAGAGAGAGAGAGAGAGAGAGAGAGAGAGAGAGAGAGAGAGAGAGAGAGAGATTTGCAGATATGTAGATTTTGTGTTTGCAAAGCCATGAAGAACAGAAGAAGAGAAGAAGAAATAAAAATATTGATTTGATTCCATATTCAACTTCTCTTCTCCTGATCTTCATGGCTTTGATACCACAAACACAAAAAATTGATCTTCATGGCTTTGACATACAATCATCAAAAATAAATAGCAGATCAATGTTGGTTGATGGAATTGGAATTGATGGATGGTGGTTGGGAAGAAGAGAGAAACAATGGTTGAGTTGCAGAAGAAGAAAAAAATGAAATGAAGAGGAGGAGTTGCAGAAGACGAAAAGAAAAAAGAAAAGAAATGAAGAAGAAGAGAAGTTGGAGAAGACGAGGAAGAAGAAGAGGACTGGGTTGCAGAAGTCGAGAAGAAAAAAAATAAAGATGAAAGAGTAGAGCGGGTGTGTGAGAGAAAAGAGAGAGGAGGGGAAAGAGAAAGAGAGAAAAAAGAAAAGAGAGGGGGCAAATGTCGGTTTTTGTAAAATAGAGAAAGAGTAAGAGGAAAAAAAAGTAAAAAACTATTAAAAATTATAAAGTCGGTCATATTCGGTCTTTAAGAGAATAAAATACAAGGACTCGACCCAATCTAAAAACATATTATATTAGGACCGGATCAAATTTTTTTTATTTTATATTTTTCAGTAAAGACCGGATCAGACTGGTTCAATTCGGGTTTTCAAGTTTCTGGGCTCAAACGTCCAGCCCTAGTGAGTTTTTGGGTTTGAGACTCATTTGAGGGTGTCAATATGTTTAGGTTTGAGTGGGGACCAATGGTTGGAGTCGCCCTACCCAAACATTTGTGCGATGAGGTGGGATTTGTTAAAGGGGTTTTACAGTTTTACTTGCAAAATAATAAATTTTACAATTTTTTAAAAATAATTCAGCAATAGAAATTGAAGAGGGGAGATAGCACTCATAAAGAAAGAATATTTTATTAAAAAAAGAAAGAAAATAGGTTAAAAACGAAAACAAGAGGGTTGTTTTGGCGTAATGGATAACACACACGCCCAAACGAAAGAAGGCCGAGGAAGAAGCTCCTCTAGCAGCCGTGGTTCTGTTTCCGAACTCAACCAATAGCCAACAGGTGAAATTAATTATTTTCGCACGGTTTTGATTGATCGATTTCGTGGACTTTTTTGTGTGTGGCAAATGCCGGTTTTCGTTTTCAAATATTTATAAATCTTCAACTCCAACCCTAACCCTAAAAACAGCAATCAATTACTTTGAATCGAATCCCTAATAATTAGTGATAGGGTTTGAAATTCAATCACACAAATGGCTCCGCCTGCGGCCAAAGACGAAGCAGCGAGGACGACCATGTCGAACAACCTGTGGGTGGGGAACATTGGGCGTGACGTCACCGACTCCGATCTGATGGACATATTCTCCCAATACGGTGCGTTAGACGGCGTGACGTCATACTCTTCCCGGAGCTACGCCTTCGTGTTGTTCAAACGCAAGGAGGATGCTGCGGCGGCCAAGGAGGCTTTGCAAGGGACTCCGGTGCGAGGACAGCCCGTTAAGATCGAATTTGCTCGACCGGTTCGTATTGATCATCTATCTTTCTGCTTCTTCTTTTTTACCTTGTTATTTCTGTATGGTAATTCCTTGTGTAGATTTGTGGAACCAGCAATTTTGGGTCTATATGATTATGATTACAATTCCAAATCATCTCTGTTCTAACTAGTACTCCAGATTTCTGTTTGCGTTCAATACAGAATTACAGATACAAATACAACACACGACTTCGATTTTTTTTAGGGGGTTTAGAAATTTTTAGATAAGGATTGATGGGTTTTTCCCCTCCTGGTGTTTTTGGAGTTCGATTCCGTACAATTAGTTCATATTAGATTAGAGAACAAGTCGTGGGAATTCATCCAATTAATTTCCTCCTTTTTCGTATAACCGAAGAGACGAATTTTCGCCCAACCGTAGCGAGTTTTGGGTTCAATCAAACAAGATACAAATTTCTATAGAGGAACAAGACATTAAATCTTTATAAAAAGGTGAAATGCCTCTTAACACAGAACCAACCAAAATATGTTGAATGGATAGAGGGACCTTCCTCTAATCTGTCCCCAAAACCGCCAACCTCGCATTGTCAAACGTCCAAGGGCTCCCTCCCTTCAATCCACACGACGGTGATCGTAGTCCGATATGAATGAGAATTCGAAGGCGTTTATACCCTTCTAGGGCAGAAACAATGCCAGTAAACTTCTCATAACAAAGCTTAATCTGATATGAATCCTGTGTAGTATGTAGATGGCGGTAGCTAGCCTCTTAGTAACATTTGATGATCAACATACTACTGGACAAAACATTTAATACACTCTTAATTCACAACAAACTTGTCAATCACCAATCTGGGCGTGTTTCTCCTCTACTTCAACTTAGTACACACCACCAATCTGGAACGATCATATCTCAACGTTTGAGGTCCAACACAACACAACAGGATCTGAAAATTCTACAATTTTATGCCCCGAGTTTATTACCTAATTCACTATGACCTCACTTTAACCTCCATATCATGTATATGCAAAATCCATCGATTTTATGATTCTGATATGATATAGGTCGACTACAGTACTAAATAATTGATTTCATGCGAGAAAATATATGTAGCCTGATATATTAAGTCCCAAGCTCATTGCTCAAAATGGAGAACTTTTTTTTTGAACGAATCTCAAAATGGAGAACAAATATTCTGGAACCAAACCACTTTGTATTCATCAACTGCTTAAGGATTAAAGCATCTCCATTCTATGTCTTGCAACAAACAAATAGTTCCTAAACAAATCACTTATATAACGCATCTGGGAGGGGGATGTCATGGCAGCAAACTTTGTTTCGTTTTGATGATCATGATGAACATAAAAACACTACAAATTTTATTTTATTTTTTCTTAGTTGTATTGTCATCTTCTAATTGGAAGGACATGGTTGGATTTCCTTATGAAGGGAAGGTAGGAGTAGCTAGGAAGGGAAAATGGATTGTATATACTACATGAAGATCGAGGAGATTTTAAAGATTGATTTTGGCTTCTTGTTATCTATGCGCCATTTATTTTATTTTCATGACTAGTAATCAACATTCACTGGCTGTTGCGATATTTTTCATATTATTGATGTTGAAGAGGAGACATAATTTGGATTAGATGTCTGGATTACTTCGATCTGTATTCCTTTGATGTATATCTGCTGCATATTCGTATTCATGCTTACTGGTTGCTCCTTCTGCTGATCACATTTTTACTCCTTTGCTAATCTTCCATTCAGGCTGCAGTTTTTTGCACTAGGAATTTACTGTATGTGTCCATTGTGGGATCTTGAGGGAGATGCTGATTATCCTCAACTTATAATTCTTGTATAATAAATAGGACACAGGCTTTATAATTCTTGTATAATAAATAGGACACTGGCTAGGAATATGGGGTCTTAAGCTTAAGAAGTGCTTACCACTGTAGCAGAAGTTTACTTCTGTTTTTTTCTTCCAAATCATGAGAGACAGATGTGAGGGAGGTTGTAGTTCCAGTTCAATCTGTGGCTCCATTTAGTCTTCCAATGCTGTTTTCATCTTGAAAACACAAATAGCTGTTATCAGTTTGTATTCATTCTATTGTGACTTGTCTATGCACTTGTGTAAAACACTAAAACACCACGACCATTTTATTCTTCACAAAATAGTAACATACAGTAACAACGTGGACATCCCAATTACTTCTTTTGCATGCCATATCAAAATGAGAAGCAAGCTTTCTCCACTAAAGTTAACTTTACCTCGGAAAAAGTGCAATCACCCTCACTAGAAAAATAACCAAAACCACCCATCTTTTAGCCCCCCTCCGTCGAAGATTATCCTGCCAAAAGTTAGTCAAATTGGAAATTGGTTACAATCTCTATCATTTTAGGTCTATCCGACAGTCTGCATTTGTCTGCATGTTTCACCATTTTGGATGACCAAACGGTTTCCGTCATGGCTGAATTGTTACAGAATTACTTATGAAAGAGGGGTCTTAAAGATGACGGTTCCGATTATTAAAATTTATTGTGTGGTTGTCGAAGTGAGAATGAGTGCAGTTTTTCTAAGGTAAGGTTAACCTTAGTGGGGAAGGCCTGTAATTGTAATACATGTGATTTCTCCCTCTGCTAATTTGCGAGTATTAGCAATGTCATCTGTTATACGGATTAAGATTTTTAATTACTCGTTTTGATTTTCAGGTTTCTGTCTATTTTTTTCTCCTAGCCATCGTAAAATAATAATAATGTTTTGCGCTCCCCTGTCGCGCCTTTCACATACATTCTAGGCCGGGGATCTTAAACTTTTGTTTCTTCCTTACAAAATAACTATGTCTTTAATTTCAGGCAAAACCTTGTAAGAAGCTATGGGTAGGTGGAATTAGTCCATCTGTGTCAAAGGAAGAATTAGAAGAAGAATTTCTCAAGTTTGGAAAATTGGAGGACTTCAAGTTCCTTAGAGACCGGAATACTGCATGTCTTGAATATTGTAGAATGGAGGATGCTGCTGAAGCAATGAGAAATATGAATGGGAAGCGATTGGGTGGTGACCAGATGCAGATACATGTGGATTATCTTCGATCACAACCCTCGACCTCAAGAAGGGTAGGCTTATTATTTAGTGTTTAGGATGATTATTACTTCTTGTATATGTATGATTACAATCATTTCTGTTACAACACTCATTACAGAAGCAGACTTCCATCTTGTGCTTGTAGAAAAGAAAAAGTAGACATCTTATCTTATGTTGAAAATTTGATTAAGGAGGAGTACATTATAGGTTGTCTTTCAAAGTGTTAACTGGTGCTGAAACTAGGCATAAGAGGACTCTTCTTGTTTCTTAATGATGTTGGGTGTCCAAGGACATGACACTCAGGTCCAACTGTTTAACAATGGTGAGGACATATATGAAACTTATTTGAACGTATAAAAATGAAACTTATTTGAACGTATAAAAAAAAAAACTTATTTACTTAAAAAGATCGAGTGCAATGTTTTGGAGGCATTATGCATTTTTGTGAAGAAACTTAACATTGATAAGCTTCTTACAACTGGATTTACATGAACATAACCGTGCGTATCTAGATAAAGTTTGAATGTCAAACACAGTCATGCTATCTTTGGTGTTGAGAGACATAGCACTTGTGTCCTTGTCAACAAATCATTCTGTCAATGCCATATTTTGATGCGACTTATCAGGATTTGAATGTATGTCAATGCATGTTTTGCACGTGTATTGGAAAAGCTCTATGTGAATGCTTCAGTTGCTTATAAGCTTATATATTGAGAATAGATAAACAAGAATTTTTTTTCCATTTCTCATTTTATAATGAGTTTGTGTTTCCCTTCGGTCATTTGAACAGGAACAGTTGCCTGACTACCGAGATGGACAGTTTCCGGGCAGAAGCATCATGGGGCCTGCTGCTGATTCTCATTCTGGTCATAAAAGAAAACAGGTGAGTACTTAATAAGCTGTGGAACGAGTGTTGTTTTTTACTAGATAAGCTTATACTATGTTTGTTGTCTACGATTGAAACTTCTTTGAATTATTTGTTAGGTGATTATGTGACAGGAGGTGCATCTTATTTAATTGTTATATGGTTTTGTGGTTACACGTAGTTGGATAGCAGATGGAATTCCTATGTGAATTCTACTTGTATACTACCTATCTTCTCTATCAGTTTGTGATAATTTCTCAAGGTTTTATTTGTATCAATTCATGTTGCAGCCTTATTCTCAAGTTCCTGGCCAACCCAGTAGCTCAGTTCTGTGGATTGGGTACCCTCCTTCTGTCCAAATTGACGAACAAATGCTCCACAATGCCATGATTTTGTTTGGTGAGATTGAGAGGATTAAAAGTTTTCCTTCAAGGCACTACTCATTTGTCGAATTCAGGAGCGTAGACGAAGCTCGACGTGCCAAGGAGGGCTTGCAAGGCAGGCTTTTCAATGATCCTCGGATTACAATTATGTTTTCAACCAGTGAGCTGCCACCAGCTGGCCCTTATCATCCAGGAGGCAAATGGTCTACTCCTAGACCAGATATGCATCTATTCAATGAACATTCAATGAGCAACATAGGGCATGGAGCTCTACCACAAAGTCCAAGTGGCATTATTCTTGGACCAAATGATGTTCCAATGAGGCCTTTAGGTCCTCCACCTCCAGGTAGATTTGATGATCTGCTTTATAGTTATCAAGATGGCAGTTCCAAGAAGAGCCGCCTTAGTCCACCCGGTGTAAGGGGCATACTTGGAGGTCCTAGGCCTCCTGATGATGATTACATCTGGCGTGGCATTATTGCCAAGGGTGGAACACCCATTTGTCATGCTCGCTGTGTCCCTGTAGGCAAAGGGATAAGAATTGAGATGTGAGTGCACCCCTTTTCCTTTTTATTTTTGGTATTTCCTTCCTTTTATCTGTTTTCCATTATGTTTACTTGTTGGAGGTGACAGATAGCATCTTTTGTTTGTTTCTTTCTGCTTAGTAAATGAAGCAACCTTGATATTACCCTCTCTGCTAGGCATTGTATTAAATTCTACCTTACCAAAGCTTTATCAAGTCATTTTCCTGCTTGATCCAAAAGTACTTTAGTTTACAACTGAATAATTTAGCATATAAAGGTTAGTATAATAATCTGATTATTGATGTGAGAAACTCTTATACTCGTATACTTTCTTTTCTATAATGATCTTGCCCTTCTATTCCAGTTTGGAATTCAGTTTAGTTAATTTCAACTAGTGCCCACAATCTTGTATCAGCATGGGTAATCTTGCGTGTGCAACAGCTGATCAGAGCATGTGTCAAGTATGGCTATAATGTGATTGTTTTCTGTTTTGCAGTCCTGAAATTGTTAATTGTTCAGCTAGAACTGGATTGGATATGCTGACAAAACACTTTGCTGAGGCCATTGCATTCGACATTGTTTTCTTCTTGCCGGATAGTGAAGATGATTTTGCTTCCTACACTGAATTCCTCCACTATCTAGGTGCAAAAAACCGTGCTGGTGTTGCAAAGTTTGATGATGGGATGACATTATTTTTGGTACCTCCTTCAGACTTCTTGAAGACTGTTTTAAAAGTTTCAGGCCCCGAACGTCTTTATGGAGTGGTTCTCAAGTTTCCACAACAAGTTCCTAGTGCTCCTTCCATTCAGCAACCATCGCATCTACCCATTGAATCTTCGCAGTATATAGATAAACAGCAGATTCCTCCTCCACATGCCGAGTATAACATTCCATCAAAGGACGAATATGTTTTTCCTATGGACTATTATAACAGGGTTTTAAGTGAGGACTCAAAGCTTTCTTCAAAACCACTGTTTCCGCCTACTAGTGAGTCCTCTATGGTGCAGTCAGTAACCCAAGATTATTCCTCTAAATATAGTAATAGTGCTGCAGTATCACAGGCTGGACTTCCATTATTAACACCTGAACTTATTGGCTCTCTGGCGACGTTACTGCCTGGAAATGCACAGCCGTCTTTGCCAGAAGGTTCTAAGCTATCAGCATGGGAAACAAGATCAACAGCTAGGCCCTCATTTCCTGGATGGAAACAAGATCAACAAATTTCTGATCATGCATTGCAACAGTTAGGTAGTCAGTTTAATCCACAAGAACAAAGTCTTCCACAGTACCAACCTACTTATCCCTCGGTTCCAAACACATCAAATTACCAGTCTGCCCCTCCTGTCCTTGGTAGCACCCAAATGCCAGATGCTTCTTCTCTCAGTCAGCCTCTGCTGCAGGCTGCAAGTTCGTCTAGGCCTTTGAGTAATTTTATGGTACCTTCTCAAGGTGGACAAATTACAGGATCCTCGCTTCCAAATCATCAACATTATTTGGCCGAAGCTCCGCCTGTCAGTAATTATATGGCCTCTTCTGGTGGTAATTTGCAGTCTGATCAGACCTTTGTGCCATTAGGGGCTAAAAAAGTTAACCCAGAATACCCAAATCAGATGCAGCAGCTTCATTCTGCACTTCTGGGTGCTGGTCAGAGCACCTCGGAGGGTGAGGCGGACAAAAATCATCGCTATCAGTCCACACTTCAATTCGCGGCTAACCTCCTTCTCCAATTACAGCAACAACAGCAGCAGCAGCAGCAAATGGGCAGTCAAGCGGGCAAAGGGTCTGGAAGTCATCAATGATAATTATACTCCACATAGGTATTCCTCTCTCTATGCCTTATACTGCTCTTGAATGCATGAATGTGTTACTTGTATAGAAAAATACATATTTTGGTAGTATGGTTAGTTGGCTAATCTATATATGGTGCTTGTTTCTTTTCTTTGTATATTTTTAAAACGTTGTGCTTGTTTTTTCTTTGTATTAAATAATGCTATAGGTTTAGGTTTAGCACAGTATCTTTCCTAGGAGATCAAGCTATAGGCTCAAAACCATTTCCGGCTGCATATGCTTGCTTCTAACATTTTTGCCCAGCGACTTTTTTGTGATTTGACTCTTGAATGGAAAAGTATGGTTAGTTAGCTAATCTATTTGCATCTTTCTTTTATTCGTATATGGTGAAACTTAATTATTCTCATGTATTTATTTTTCATCTGTTATCAATGGCATATTAATATGTGCTGCAAGCATCTCTGCTCCGCAATTTGTTCGTGGAATCCTAGTTCTGGTTTCTTCCAATATTTTAAATATTTGAGTTGCTCTGAGAGTATTTGTGAATCGTGCGTACGTCTAGATAGATATTTATCTTTATTTTTGAGAAAGTACGGGAGAATTCAAATGTTATTTGTGGTGGTTTTGGTAGGATTGAAGTGGATTAGTGCAGTTTTTTTTTTTTGTACTAATTTGTCTCTATATATATATATTGTATGCATCTATCAAACTAAAACAATGATTTAAATGTTTTGACACACTGTTTTATTCGGTAATTAATCTTTGATCGATCGTAAGTGTTCTGAATTCTTCCAACACTCGTTATAGATCACTTCGAAACATGGTAATCCAATCTGCCTTTCCTTGTCAATCTATCTATCTACCTGCAAAATCTGAGATACGAACCATGGTTTTAGCTGGTGGGAATTTTTTTCCTTTACCTTTGATCTACAGTCAAATCGGATACTTTTGCTAGTGGTCATTATTTTTCATTTTTCTCTAATGAAATAAATGAACGTTTTTTCCTCTAAAAAACAAAAGGATTCTTCTGGGTTCGCTAATTAATTTGTAAAGCCATTATGTGCTTTTTATCCATGATATTATTTAAACATATTAGTTTTTGTCGACCATGATGGAAAAATTGATAGATATAATCCTTATATATTAAAAGGGGATTTAAATCCGTCATAATGTATTATAATGGAAAATACATCACCAATGATCTCCACTCCCTGATCCAATGTCGTGTCTGTTTCTAGTTTACTATTAAATAACAAAGAAAATTAAAGGTAATTCTGAAAATAAATAGATATATATAAGCTTTTATTCTTTTGTAGCAAACTAATGGGTACTTGGACTAAATGGGTACTTGGACTAAATTTTTGGAACACCCCTTTACTTTTCAGAAATGGACGGACGTCTGCACTCAGTAGTATCACCAAAAGGATCGATCATTTCATTGCTTGAAATGAAGCAATGCAATCCATGCCCCTGCGGCTGCGGTAGGCTTGCGGATGACCTTTTTGCTTGCGAGAAAATCAACCCTTTTCCCTTCAGTCTCGATGTATAACAAGCTCGTTGCTTTCATCGTGAGTGCCAATATGTGTGCATTCCCCCGACTCATAATCGAAATTGTCTCGTGACTCTAGTGTTGATATTTTCGTTTTAAATTATAATGGCAAAGCGATATGCACGATGATCTGATGTTTTTTCATAGTTTTGTTTTTGCGTCTGTTTTTTTCTTTTTCTTTTTCTGTTTTGGGAATCAAAGAATTATATTGTCTTTTAAGGGGAGATGAGGTTCCAAGTAGGCAGGTTTTTGAGACCCAAACAAATTATAGGATTTTGGACTGTAAATTTTTAGCAAATTTCCTTTATAAAATTTGGCCTATGTAAAAAACAAGGGCAAGAAAATGAAGTTTGTAGGAAAATTTCAAGCTCACGAGGATTTCATATTATAAAAGGCAAGCAACAAAGGGTAGGGCTATTGTCACCCTACTCTCTTTATTGCACGGTTGCCCCCATTGTAGCCAACCCACTGGGTCCACCCACTGGTGGAACTCAGGCATAAACGAGCCCCCCCCCCCCCCCCCGATTCTTTTTCCTAATGTACTTTACTATGCTAAATTGATGCTAATGATTGCTAGGTGACAAAGTTTTAGGCATTAATTACCCTATAAGCCCCCGGTGATTTTGGTTTGTTTGGCTTCCGCCCCCGTTGATTTTGATTTTTTGGCTTCCGCCCCACACTCCCACATCCCACTGCTACACTATTGACCCTGTCAGCCCATTGCTCACTATCAACTTTCTCAGCCCACTGCCCCCAAAAAAAATTCGCCCCCACTGGGCGACAAGTCTGGGTCCGCCACTGTAGCCAACCCATCAGCCTCTCTCTCTCTCTCTTCTCTCTCTAACCACAGTTTTTTTTTTGTTCCATCGAAGGGGATTGAACCTCTGATTTAATTTAATTTTAACATAATCCTCTGCTCTTCCTAACCACTTGGACAGACCCAAGGTCAACCACATCTATGTTTTTTTTTAACCAAAAGGATGTTCACCATTAATAAGTTCAGCAAACAGTACAATAATAACCCGCCCATGATGGGCTATCAAAAAGAGGCATCACTTATATTAGACCACCTAGGATCTACCCTGAGTATACCTACTTTTTTGGATTAAGCCCATACTACAAAGAAATACCTATAAATCCCGAAAAGAAATAAAGTTGTATGAAGTTCTGGTACTCTTTGCGACATCTTCTCAATTAGAAGAAGTCGTAGCTTCCTCAACCAACATTCTCCGCTTCACGTTGATCCTTGGTCGAGAGTTATCGGCTGTCTGTTTGAGTGTAAAAACCCCCTCTAGCCTAGCTATTATTTTTCTATCATCATAATCAAACATCATGACAGAAAAAGAAAAACTAAAATACAAAAAAGCAAAAAACCATATCAAAGCCCAAACCCGAACCACAAACCTAGGCCCAAAGTTGAAGCTCTCAAAAGCCCTAACTAGGAAAAACCCTATAGCATGCATAGTCTTCTCTGAAATAGCATAGCCACTGTCGTCGTCATCACCATAGACGTTGCTACCGAAGTCATCGATCCTGACCCAAAGGAAAGCCATCACCACCAAACAACATGTAAAATCACTCACACTAGCATAAATGCATAATGACCTGAGCCTAAATGGATTCTCCAGCTTTGCCACCATCGTTGCCTTCAAAAGTCCGACCAGCCTCAGCCACTGTCAGCGCCGATCCTCAACGAACCCCAGGTAAACGATAATCAACGTCAAAGAAGTTCCCATGAAAAAAACGAATTACCCACGCGCGTCGTCTCCAAGGTAGAACCTAATCACAACAAGAACAACTCACCATCGTTCCTAATGGAATTAAATCCAAGATCCATACGAAACGATCTCAACGTCGGAACCGTCATCGGATCCTCAACAAGAAGATTGGAGGACTGTCTTCCAGTCTCACCAGCAGCATAATCACCACAAAAGGGCCCAGCACACCCAAGCACCCACTGCTCAAGCCATAACCACCACCATGGTTCTAGTGAACCAATGAGCACAAACCAAAGTTTTCGTTGAACAAACAAATAGATAGAAGGAGGAAGAGGGCCGACCATGCAACAGCAGGATGAGACCCTCGTTTATATACACCGGTCCCATGAGAAAACCCCATGAAAACGGAAAAGATGTGCAAATTGAAGATGGCTAGCGTCCGTCAATCGCAAACCCTAGCATAATGCTAGGTCAAAAGAGAAAGAAGAGAGAAATATTACCACTTCTAGTTTATTAATTCAGCTTATTCTTTATTTAACCATTTTACTCTAAATTTTTATTTTTCTACAACTACTTAACAACATTCAGTAATATTCTCATTATAATTGAACGGAGAGCATAACAAGCTAGCCGCATACACCATCCCTAGAAATCAAAATCATTGAATGACAAAGAGAGCCTTCTAGCAAATTAAGGCCAATGTTCATCTTCTTCACCAAACGGTGAATCATTTGTGTGGATATTAGTAGAGGGCTAACAATACTTGGGAATCCTTTTATCAAAGGTTCGTCACATCCCATAACTCACACTACTACTTAAAGGGCTTGTGGAGACAAATATGTGTTCATGTTGCTAGTGTTCGTATTGTTTTTAGAAACAGTGATCTGTCCCTAAAAGCTACTAACAGGGACAAATATATTATCTGTCCCTTTTAGTAGCTTTTAGGGACAAATCACTGTTTCTAAAAACAATAGGAACACTAGCAACAGGAACACATATTTGTCCCCACAAGCCCTTTTAGTTGTAGTGTCAGTGTTGTTCATCCTTGAATTGTTGATATATATGCTCAGATCAAAGATTTCAACTATTCTACATTTAGATAACATGCGAATATGTACTCTATGATTAACCACGATTGTTTGAACTAATTGATCAAAGATAGGCCAAAAAGAAGCCTCACAAGGCATGAAGAAGTTCCCAAAACCTCTTCTATCCTTAATGCACTAAACTAACTAGGTGGCCGGCGATGGTGAAGAAACACCCTCCCGACGAAGCAACGTACTAGGAAACATAGCTGCAAAGGCAATCCATCCAAATGCATCCAACTTCCATCGGTGCCAGACAAGAGGACTTAACTCTGGCGACCTACCACTCCACTGCCAGCCGTTGATGATAGCCCCAAGCAACATAGCCATAGAAAATCGAGAACCATGAGGGATGACGGTATCCAAGATACAGCCAAGATTCAAAGGACCCCTAGTCGTTCCCAACACCTTCATTAACCATATCGACGCCTTTGAATCGAGTCTCGGCCGCCACTATGAACCTAGATAGGCATCCTTGTAGATCAAGGTTGTCTAACAACCACTACCGAAATTCATTTCGATGGCGCCAGGTGACCAAAGATTGGAGTTGCTATCAGATGATTGGATCAAATCTCTTATCTAACCTAATCCTAACTCAATTATTCACCCTCCTTCACCACCATTTGGGTTAATCCAAAAGGCAGAGACACTCTCATTTTTACTGTTGTTATTAAAGTAATAGGAATTTTGAAAGAATTGGCTTCATCCCTTGACCTTCCATTGGAGATGAATTATGAAGATTACTAGACTTTGTTATGCACACGACTCATTGAGAAGTGGGGACTACTGCAGCTACCTCAGGTTTGAAGCACAAAAGAGCTTCAATTCCAAACATGTTGTCTTTTTGTCAATACCGACTTTGGGGCTGTGCGATTGGTGCAACCGTAGAAAGCCCAAATTTATGGGGGCCCAAAATCATGGTTCGACAATTATTAATGTATGCCTTGCTTTTTTTTTTTTTTTTTTTAAAGAGAGCCTAGCCTAGTTGGTTAAGTAGTTGCATTCCTCATTTTTGGTCGCTAGTTTGATTCTTCATGCAACATGTTTTTATTGTTTTTTTTAATCAAGATTGTGGTATTCCAAAGGCTTTGTAGACCCAAGGACTAATCCATTCAGGGACAGTATTTTCACTGTTTTGTGGTCTTTCTGTTCTTCTTCTACTTCTTTTATTTTATTTTTTCATACTCTCTTACTTTTCTCTTCTCTAACTAGTTCATATCCAAAGGTTCTGATGAACCCTCCGAGAAATAAAAAAAATCTTTTGCCTAGCATTCATTCCAATCCAAAACAAAAATACATAAAAAGAAAATGAAAACCAAAATTTGTACATTTGCAACGTATTTTTGATATACTACAAATTGAATTTGCAAAAATTTGGATATTCTTTTGGGTACGTACTAGTATCAAATTCATGTATGCCCACATTTGTTTTGTTAGTATATGCTTATGCTTGGCTTCCCCTTGAAAACAAAAGCATTGACCCAAAAGAAAAGAGAAAACAAAAGTAAGCATATTATAAGTAATTATAAAATGGTAGCTGATTGTGATTGAGGAGGAAAGTTGGTCTTAGTTACACGATTCAGCACTCGAACACTCTTTCCTTGTAAGCAATCTTTGACTAACAAAGTTTCATTAACTATGGTTTAACATGCTAATAAATAAGTAAATAAATACAACAAGGAATACAAAAATACTATTCACTTTTAATGAAAAAATCCATTACTAGTATGAATGTTTTACACTTAGACTAGATATTTTTTTTTTGAGCAAAATACTAGATGTTATGAAGACGAACTATAAAAAATGACAGGCAGTAAAATTCGAAAATCAAACAAGCATTTGTCTTTCAAACTAGCACTTTTTATGTCCACTTTATCCTTAATGAACGAATCCATATATGGCTAGGTTCGGTCAAGTTTTAAGGGCCAAATTGTGGACCGAATTGGTTAAACTTGTATGGTTGAATTTTTACCCAATTTCAATTGCTCTGGTTCATTCCGGTTTGCCGGATTTGTGCCTAGGCCATTTATTCCTCTTTTACTTAATTAACACAAACTTATTGCCGGTGAGCTTAGGCTAATAACTAAGGAGTTTAAAATGTCAATTTCAGAGATATGAATAGAAATTTCATTTTTATAAAAAAAATCCAGTCTTGCTTAAAATAGGAATCACCTTAGTCTCTCAACTTTCACGCATTCGACACTTTCAGCCCTCAATTTTGAAATTTGTCATTTTCGTCCCTCAACTTTAACATGGACTATCATTTTAGTCATCCGACCTATATTTTCGATTAAATGAATCACGTGATGCATCACATGCCCTTGAATCACGGAGGGCGAAGGGACGGAATCAACCCTTAATAAAAGTGCACGTGATGCATCACGTGATTCATTTAATCGGAAAAATAGGTCATATGACTAAAATAATAGTTAGTGTTAAAGTTGAGGGACGAAAGTGTCATATTTTAAAATTGAGAGACAAAAGTGTCGAACGAGTGAAAGTTCATGGACTAAAAATGATTTTTTTCCTATAATAAAATTATAACCAACCCAGAATGAGAATTGGCTAGCTAATGAGCTCAAAACCGGGAAGGGAATGTCCCCTCCGCAAAAACAAAAAGGGTTCTTCTGGGCAAATCACCATCATATCATATATTAGTATTAGTTTTAACTTTTAATCCAAATCCAAGTCAATTCCATAACCCAAATCAAAGCAGCTTCTTTCTTTCCCGGAGAAGTAAACAAAGTGGAAACTGACCCGCTTTTGACCGCATTTTCCCGAGAAAATTAGGGACCAATCTCTTTCTCTCTCTCTCTCTGAGTCTATTCTATTTTGTTGGTTGGTCTAGTCTGGCCACTAAACACACACATATATATAATATATATATTTACAGTAGACCAGACCAGACCAATAGTACTTGGCTTGGCTATTCTATTCTATTTGGTGGAGTTAATTGCAGTGCACAGAGACAGAGTTTCAGAATTCCAGATGGAATAAGTTGTTTCCATGTCTGGTTCTGGTTTTCCGGGAAGAATTAACAAACAAATAAATTCATTAAGGGAATTGGCCCAGTTGACTTTCTAGGGAATATTGCAGGCCTGCCTGTTTCCATCTCTTTTTATAATACTACTACTACAACTACGTTACAGATCTCCCTCCTTCATGAATTCCTCTTCTTTCTGGTAATGTAATTCTTCATTGCTTCAAGGACTTTATCTTTTTTGAATGCTGAGCTACTAATTGGGTTCAATCTGGATCATTGATTATCCCTATTTGCAGAATTTTAATTTTAATTTGAATTTAAATGAAAAAGGTGTTCAATTCTAATTCTGTATTTGTTTCTCAAGGTCTCTGAAGCCCAATTGCACTTTCAGACATGACTGTTAGAGATCAAGACCTGAAAAAGAAGGTTCCTTTTCTTTCTTTGCTATACTCTCCCTCCTTTTGTCACATTTTGTTAATTGATTGGAATTTCTTTTTGTTTTCTTGCCCTTTGGTTCAGTCTTTTATTCAGAAAATTTTCACCATCAAAGAAAGAGCTGATTTTCCTGGTGAGTCTCCATTACTGCTAGTGCTTTCCATTGGGACAAAATCTAGAGGCAGATAATGTGCTCTGTCTTTGGCTCCTTAGAAATGTGAGAAGATATTCCTTGCTATTGGAGGAGACTCTCTCTGTCCAAGAAAATGTTACTTTTTAGCTATGCAGATAGCAGAATATCATTCCATTTGCTTTTTTTTAACAATGTGATTTACTTCTCTTTTCAAAGGGATCTTTTTTTGGTAGGATAGCGATGATAACTGTACACGACTTTTGGGTCTAAAATGTCTTTGTTGGTAAAAAAGCAAAAATAGATAATCATGTCTAACCATACAAGACAGTTGGGTTTTCTATGTCTTCGTTGGTAAGAAAGATATTGATCATTACAGGAGAAGGGTGGAGAATCATGGCAATTTGATCTAGAATATATTCATGTTTAACTTTAACTAGTGCAAGAAAGGAAGCAAGCATAGAACATGTCCACCTCCAAAACCACAATTTTGGATTGTATCCCCTTTCTTTATGCTCCTATAAATCCTGTGCTATCACTTAACTCGGTTCAGTTTGTGGGAGAGTTTTCTGAGCTACCTGTTTAACTTCTTAACCTGTTATTATAGTTTTAACATCTTAGCATGAAAATTTCCTTGCTTTTATCTTCTTTCAGAAGCACAATCTGATCCAGCGCCTGACAGTCAATCTATAAGTGGCAGAGGGGTTCAAATGCCTGTTGGTCAAGATGTTCAGTCCTTTCGGTAATCATAATATGATTATTTTTTTTCCTGTTTCTATTTCATGTTGTTTTCTTTGAAACAACATATATGCTCCAACTTTTAATATATTCTTTTCGGGTTTGTCTTTTAGAGTTTTTGTAGCAACCTGGAATGTAGGAGGGAAATCTCCCCATAGTGGCCTTAACCTGGACGATTTTCTTCAGGTTAATAATCCGTCAGACATATATGTCTTGGGGTATGGTTTCTTTATTTCTTATTTTTCATCTACTTTTCTATTCTCAAATTTATAGTATCGTATTGTTTTCTCTATGAGCTAATTATTTCTTTTCTCACTGATAAAATTTCCATTGGGATTATATGTAACATCTTTAAGTAAGATAAAACCTAGAGACATTATGCTCTCATTGTGTAGTTTTAGACTTTGTCGTATCACTTTGTACTATGGGGAAAGTAAAATCTATCGTCATATCCCTTAACTACTTCTGTGACAAATATTGATTTGTTCCTTTGATTAATTTCTTTTCTTTCCAACCATCAGTTTTCAGGAAATTGTTCCTTTAAATGCTGGAAATGTGTTAGTCCTAGAAGATAATGAACCTGCAGCAAAATGGCTTGCTTTAATCAATCAGTCACTGAATAAACCACCAAATGGGTCTTCAAGACTCACAGCCAGCCTTGGTGGTTCACTTTTTTTCTCGAAGCCTTCCCTTAAAAAGGTCAGCAAGTCCTTTAGGACAGAGAGCAAAAGAAGGCTGAAGAGTTGCAACTGCAGTTATGAACTAGAAAGGAAGCATAGTAAAGATTTCTGTTTTCGATGCCAACAATCAAATATAAGTGAATATGACTTGTCTTCTGAACCGGATGAAGACGGTTCTAATGGCTTTGATATCTCAGAAACTTCCATTTCCTCTACTACCAGCCAGATGAAGTATAGCCTTATAGCAAGTAAGCAAATGGTAGGAATTTTTGTTACTCTTTGGGCGAGGAAGGAGTGTGTACAATATGTTAGTCACTTGAGAATCTCCTGCATTAGTCGTGGCATCATGGGCTGCCTAGGAAACAAGGTATTCTTAAAATTATTACAATCATAAGAGGCTAAGCGTGTGTCAGTTTATGATTAAAATATATCATCAGACTTTGTACTGCACACTTATATCATTATGACTTTGGTTCACTTGTTGCAGGGCTGTATTTCAGTGAGCTTTCTATTCCATCAGACAAGCTTTTGTTTCGTCTGCAGTCACTTGGCATCTGGTGAGAAAGAGGGGGATGAGCGTAGGAGAAATATGGATGTCTTGGAGATTCTTAAGAATACACAGTTTCCTAAGATTTGCAGAACATCTTATAGTAGGGTTCCAGATAAAATTCTAGAGCACGAGTGAGTATATTTGAATTTTTTATTAAAGAATCGAGCAATTGCTTCATAATCATTCTATTTCCATCATGCGTCATGTTTTCTCGCATTTCTGGTCACTCATTATCTAAACAATCCCTTTGTAAAATGGCTCTAGCCAGGTCATATGGTTAGGGGACTTGAACTACCGCATTGCTTTGAGCTACTCTGAAACCCAGAAACTTTTAGTCGACAATGACTGGGATACACTTCTTGACAAAGATCAGGTATTTGACTTTACCACAAAGGAATGAGAAATTTAGGTTAGAGTTTGGACTGCTTATATATACTATATTTCTTTTAGGAGTTTACTTGTTTTTGAAAATTTGATTGCTCAATGTTGTCCGATATTATTAGTTATAAAGATGTTAGGTTCACTGAAAGAATAAAAGGCCACATGGTTATTTCATGTGATCAGAAATTCAACCCAGCTGGTGTTTTTATTATGAATAGTGCTAGATGAATGATAAATGGAGATGTTGCTTTGAAAATGTTGCAAAATGTATGTCGTAGAACAACTTTCGTTTAGTTGCCAAAGAATTTGATTGAACAACTTTCGTTTACAGCATCAGCACCAATTCCAATAAATGAGCCATTTTGTGTTGGGAATGAACAATGCCTTTCATTTTTTTTTTTTTTTTTTTTACAAATAATCAGCTATAATCCTACCAAGTTAGTAGCTTCCGCTACCTCAAAACTGTGCCACACCTGATTTTAACCCTTGTCTCTGGTGCAAACCAGAGTCAACTTCCAATTTCCTTATGTCTTGCACTCATGTGTGTTTATGTGCTTGTATAGCTCAAGATTGAAAGAGAAGCAGGGCGAGTATTCAGTGGATGGAAAGAAGGAAAAATTTACTTTGCACCTACTTACAAATACTTCTACAACTCAGACACTTACTTTGGAGAGATGAAAACATCAAAAAAGAAAAGGAGAACCCCAGCTTGGTATGCTGATTAGAAGAATATACTTATGGAACCCAAATTTCAACATTTAATGAATAATCTGACTAGTTCGAAATTGCAGGTGTGATAGAATTCTATGGCATGGAAATGGGATTAGACAACTGTCGTACATACGTGGAGAGTCCCGGTTTTCTGACCACCGGCCAGTTTGTGCGTCATTTTTTGTGGATGTCGTGGTTAATGAGAATGGATTGAAAAAAGAATTACCTAGCTATAATATGAAAGTTGAAATTGAAGAGCTTTTACCAGCACGTAATAGATACTTGAGAAACATGTAAGTTTAAGATATATTTTGGTACTATTTTACTATTTTGGAGTTCTCGCAATGATAGTTTGATGGTAATAGGTTGCAAAACCACTTTATATCAGTGATGATATATGCTATTTTCAAGATCAAATATACAGATTGGCTAAAATTGATTACCTGTATGTTTGGTCATTGGATCATTTTATGTTGGCCAAATATACAGAACTAGTTTTGTCAGAATTTTGCAAAACTAGTTTCAGGAATTTGATATGGAATGATTATTATTATTTTCTAATATTTCTCAATCTTGTTACTTATGATTGTCAAGTGCTAAGTATTTGTTTGCTGACTGTTCATTTTATTGTCCTCAGGCACTAAAATGCTAAGAACAGCCAAGGAAAGGTTGAAACTATCCCCAGTTTTGCTGATGATATGAGATGAGGTTTTATGATGTAGAGCGTTTCGCAATATAAAATGTAAATAATTCTGTTAATGGTTAGAATCCAACTTTTCTGATTCTCTAACAGGTTGATGGTCAAAGATGCATAGGTGACGCTTTACTGTGTACTGTACTCGGCTGTTCTTGGCCAAAATTGGTTCAAGAAACAGTGGGTGGTGTATAATTTTTTTTTTGAAAGAGGTGGTGGTGGTGTATAAAAGAAATGCTAGGATTTGAAAAAACTGTCCAAATTTGGATTTTTTAAGGCAGTTGGCCAACATTTTTAGGCTCTGGAAAACTTTAACACTCCAAACCCCTTAAGTATTGTTGGAACCTCTCAAGAAGTGCTCGGAGCTCATCGAGAATTACGTGAACCCTCTCGAGTGGTCGGAATCTTAGAAGTCTAGAAAGGATATAATGTCTCCAAGCAGTCTAAAATTTGGTTGTTCAAAGTTCCCCAGCTCTTGTCAAAATCATCTCAGTGAGTTCAACTTGGAATATAGGTTGGTGCTGGTGAAGGTATCTATGCATATGGTAAGTTTAAATAGAGTTTTCTAATACTGACATGGGCATCAGTTTCAAACTTTGTCATGCAAATTGGCATGACATTGGTAATGTAACCCTTAGTTTTTAAGTTGAGAGTGTCAATATTTTAGGCATATCTATGTCAATCACCAAATCTTGGTATCTCATTGTGGTAATTGTAAAATGGAGAATCCAAAGTTCGGCAACCAATTGCCAGTAATAAAATCACGTGCCTGAATTACCAGTAATGCAAATTCTTTGATGTGGCTTTGGGAACTTGGAAGAAGCTGGAATAGTCAAAGATACATCACATGATAATCCTGCATCCAATCTCCATCTAATCTAATATATAAAATGAAGAACTGAATATTAACACATAAGAAGGTTATTCACTCTCTCAATCGTGAGCTTATAAATAACCCTCAAGTACTACTCATCATTGGAGACCAAGAAGACAGACATTTTCTGAGTCAGCTGCAGCAAAACCATGAAGAAATCTTGCTTCAAATCATTGGTGAAGCTTTTCATTGCTATCTTATTGATGCATTCTTCACTAATTTGCACTAGTTATACAGCCCTAGCAAGAGTTCACCCACCATTGTCTTCAACAATGTCTCCATCCTCTCAAGCTCTCCTACATACAAACTCAGACGTGAAAAAGCCGGTCACCGCCAACGAGCCAGCTCTAGTCGGTAGCCTTCGAAGAATACCTCCCAGCATTCCAAATCCTACCCAGAACAAGTAATTTAATTTTCATTACCTTGTTAACTAGTCTTGGCTTCCTAGCTACGACCCAATTCTCTTCTTAGTCTTAATTCCAAGACATGTTTATGTGACAGGTTGAAGCCTGGAAGGAGGCTAGGGGATGAAGTATAACAGTTGCATCAACATCTCAGATACTTAAAAATTTGTTGCTTTGTTTAGTAGTACTATTAGTTTTTTTCTTACAGTACCGTAGAAACTTTTGTTGGTTGTATGAGAGAGTATTCTACTATTAGAATTAGCAGGTAGTAGAAATCATTAAGAACACAAAGAATGTACGAGAGCATATGACACAATTTTAAATAGTGTAGATTTTCTACATAAGCTATCATCCAAAGCTCTAGCTTTATTTAATTTTTAGTTACTTTAGAGTAGATTCTAATAATGATTGCACTCAATTTCTAGTTCTGCCCAAGTACCTACACTGCAAATGGGGAGCATTGGTTTAATATGTGGTTGGTTGGTTTTCCATGTAAATTAAATATGAGTTTAATATAATATGATTTTACTCTTCTCATCTCACAGTCAAATATAGGTTTGCAACCACAACAATTGATCATATATTAAATCATCTTCTAAGGATCATTTCGATCAAATTAATTTACAGAGTAGAGAGCTTGGACTTTTTGAAATAGTGTCCTGTAGAGTAAGAATCAAAATATGTAATGTCGAGTCCATTGCAGAGGTTGACGAAGTTCCAAGAGTACGTCAAGATGGAACTCATGGCATGCATGGACCTACCAATTACATAGAAATAATAGGAAAAAAAATTCACCATGCATGATCAGAACTCAGAAGTATGTAATAGAGAAAATAAAGGAGTGGATATAATAGAAAGACCTTCATCTTAATTTTCAAAAATTTGCTAAAAAGATAAGAAAATTGGCAAAAAGAAGAAAGAGTAAAAGAAAAGAGGCAACCAAAATGCACCAAGGAGAGTCAAACCACGAAGAAAAAGAAGTATCCAAATTTGTTTACCAACCTAACCACAACGCATTTGATGTATTTGGGCAAAATGCATAATGTAAATGATAACAAAGTAGATGCAAAGAAATAGAGTGCAAGAAAGTGAAAGAACACGAATATAAATTGTAGGAATGTAAAGAACACGAATAAAAATTGCAAGAATAGAACAAGAAATAAATTTCAGCAAAGATAGAAACAATACCAATAAGAATGCGATAAACAAAAATATTGGAGTTTGATAGTGTTTGAAATTTGATTGATTGTGTTGAATTGTGTATTGTATTTGAAAGGTTTTTTGTGTTGGTCGTGGACCTCTAACAAGGATGCATATAGTCACTTTTATAGTAAAATAAAGTACTGAATACAGAAAAAAAATTTAATCTTGGCTTTAATTGCCGTATTGATTACAAGAATTAAAAGTTGGGAGTAACATGCATTTGATTGCAGTAATCGCTCACTTAAGAATTAAAACTCTTAAACGTGCATTCAATCTGAATTCTTCAATGGTAACGACAGCTTTGAATGCATTGCATTATTCTCAATCAATGCATGAGTTGAAATATGTTGGCTTTTATGAGCTCTATTAATACTTGGCCTCGGTCAAGGTTATCCGAACCTCAACCTAGGTAAGCCGAACATCGGCTAGAAATACCTCGACCGTGGCTGGCCGATCCCGATTAGGAATCCCAACTATAGTTGGTGGGCCCGACCCATCTGTCTGCCATGTGGGACATGCCAAATTTAGGTTCAAACATAATCATAATCTAATTTAATCACAGAGAGAATGAATTGGTATCGGAAAAAAAATCTCATTAAGTTGTTTTTTGTGTGTGTACATACCACATATATTACGTACCACTTAGCATAAGTGACATCCACCTAGAGGGCCCACATAACGTGGTGGACTCTGACCATGAGGCCGCCCTCCTGAGCTTGCCAAAAGGCTTCGAGATAGGCAATAGCCATGAAGAATACACTTGAATCCCCTGAGTTTGCCAAAAGGTTTCGAGATAGACAATAGCTATGAATAATGTACTTGTATCCCACATAAAAAAATTGTATGAGAGAGGGGGCCTTGCTTATAAAAGGGACCCCTCTCCCACTTAAAATAGATTTTTCTTTTCTTACCTCTTCTATATGACTTGACCCTCTTGTACATGTAACTCTCTCTCTCTCTCTCCCTCTCCCGCCCATAGTGAAATACTCTCCAGTCTCCAAGTGAAAGTAGCCTCCCACATGGGAGATGAATCACTATATATTTTGTGTCCATGTATGCTGTCTACTTACTCTCTCTATGTACTTGAAAGTTGAAACAACTAAACCTCTGAGATTATGATGATACATTGGAAGCAATTATTAAGCTGTTTACTAACCATATAAAAGTGGAATAAGATTGCAGGTAGGTTTCTATTGATACTATTTATTTATTCTCATGAATCCCAATTAAAATTAATTTGACTATTAAATTATGGGTAATTTGAGGTATTGTAAATTCCGAAAGGTTTTTTTTTTTTTTTTTTTGTAAACAAATTGCATTCTAGAGGAATTGATTCCTAGTACCTACTTCCCCATCGGCAATTGAACATATTCAGGATTAATTTTGAATTTTGATGTAGTCCACTTCAATTCTGATTGTGTTAGTACTTGGTAGTAGACTAGTAGTACAAAAGAAATCATGTATTGAAATCAATTACCTTATTCAATACCTGATAGTGGTTAATGTAGTGGTTTCTAAAGAAGTGAGAGCAACTTGTAATAGTCCTATGAAGTATGAACCAGTTTACTTCTTTTATTTGTTGGGCCTTGGACCCCTTTTAACTAAGAACACAGTATCAAAAGCACATATTTTCATACCTTAGCAAACATATAGTTATGCATTAATCGAGTCATTTTCATTTTTTTTTTGGGCCACACAATGAATTTCATCGACAAATTTTTGCCGTGCATATGTTATGAAAATTCGCTGGGTAAGAAAACGAGAAATTCACCAAAAAGAAGAATACAAAACAAACCATAATATTATAAAAACTATGTTATGTTGGTACTGACAGGCTCACAGCAGGAAATTCCCATCTACAAGTCATATAGAAGAGGCATAATGCATTGCTGTATTGTAAGTCTTCCTATTGAATAGTTTGAACTCTAAATTACTTCTGCAATGTCATAGACTTGGACTCCGACAAAAGAAAAGGCAAAATAGCCCAAAACAGGACTACAAAGATAGGAGAGCATAAATTGAAACAAATCGTTGAAGCCTTCAATCCTTCATATACCAATAGCAATCTAAAAAGAGATAATGCCCATACCTCACGAGAAGCTTTCCATACCTGTCCTGCGTAAGTCCTACTTGTGCAAAGTTAAATTTATATACTGCACATAACTATCCTGCAGCTGATTGTATCCAGAAGAACATTCTACAATAAGACTAACACCTCCCATAGCCAAGCTTACTATCCAACTCTATCTCGTTGAAACCCTCTTCCGCCTTTGTCAAGTCTCTCCTTGCTAACTCAAGATCCATCTCATTGACAGTCAGCATAGCCTTCCGCCTCACCATTTCATTCTCCAAGCATTCCACATCTTCTTTCAGTCTTTTCACTCTCCCTGCCCTTTCCACAAACTTCTTCTTGTCAAAAGCAGATTGCACCTGAGGTTCCAGCCAAGCCAAGCCAAATTTGAAGGTTTCAAGCTCCTCCCAGTAAAGCCGAAGCTGACCACAGGCATCTTCGGTCATATCCTTGACCTTTGTAGTCTGCAGAAAATGCAAGAGTCGACCCAAAGCTGTGAATGCGCATTCAGTAAACATTCGACTTTTGTTGTGTTGGCTCACAATCAATGAAGGATGCCACAAACAGACTTCCTCTAGCAGGGGAGCAAAGGCTTTCTCTATTAGTCCGAGACCCCTAAAATCTATAAGCTCGCCTGTTAGGATGGTGGGGACTTCTCCACGTTCCTTGACTAGAGAAGGTACAGCACATCTACCATGAGTAGGCTTAATGCAAGCTAGTTCAGAATCTGGTGCCTCCGATGCTGCTAGAGTGCCCAGATCAGATTGCACAGAATTCACATTTAAAGGTTTCTGCCTTTTAGATTCTTTCTTCGAGGACTCCACAATTGCATAAATATAATTTCCTTGGTTTTCAATCTTCATTGGCACATCAACCTTGGCTTCAACAATGCATAAATCATTCACAATATAACCTGCTCTGCGGTTATAAAGATCACTAAGACGCATGAATGATTTGATACCCCACTCATTCTGGTTTTCTTTGAACTCTTGTCGAATAGAGCCTGTGAACCAAAACATCAAGGAATACAAAAACAATAATCCATATCGCAAAGTGCATCACCAGGTAATAATGAAACAATAATAAAGGAACTCCATTTTCAATGGACGACCAACAATCAACCAAATCAACAAGACAACAAGATTGAACTTGCTGTAAGAGTGCAACAATTTCATTTGCAAATATCCTGGTCATTGACAGTTACAATTAAAAGCTCTTTTAAGACTTACTTTCTTTTCGCACCATTGCATTTCAGCAAATTATGGTCATGTACATTCAATACATTTTCAATAAATCAAAGCTTAAACAACACAAATAGGAGTAATATACTTGAAGTTTTGAAAATTTAATACCATGTCACCAGTGGCCTTTGGCCAAATAAGTTGCTTGCTTATTTGAAAACTTTCAAAATGCAACAGTTGTTATTAATACACAGTCATAATAAGGTAGTAAAGATCCATGTAGTAATTACACTGTTAAAACTAATTTGCTTCACTTTGAGTAAGAGAAAATAGAATAAAGAGAAGTTGTCTTCAGACAATTGTTTGATGACTGAGAAACATAAAAAGAAAAATACGAAACATGTGTAGAATGGAAAGTATCAAGAACTCCATTTAATGAGTTAGCCTTGCCATAACAGGGAACAACACAAACATAAACAGCAAGAAACTATAATATATATACCCCTTGTAGGCATCGTTATTGACTTCTTGTTGTCAAATTGATTAACCACTGTCAAGCTAAAGTAGGCATATCGAGACCACTCAGATGGCCATGTTGAAGTAGCATCAACACCCAGATAGACTGAAAACTGCTTCACGAGATTTACGTCATTCCCCTTTGGATTTATAATGATCCGCCTGATTATCAAACCAACAAAAGCTAGTAAAAACATAATCACACATATCACAAGGCACAATGTTGGTATTAGGAGGAGTTGTCTTTGGCTTAAACTATTATTGAGTTACTAGCCTATTACCATTTTCACTTTCTCCAAAACTGCAACATATTCATGGTACAATATTACCCATATATATTTTTTGTATTTGGCGGTTGGAGAACCACTAAATTCATCAAATTAGCTACCGTTTCTACCAAGAATGGAAAAGCAAATGCAAGTTATACGGGACACCATAACAATTTTCTCTTTGGTATCTCAGAAAATGACTCTAAAACCATGAAAAATGTAGAACCTAAAAGCAGAAATTCAGTAAAATCCGGGAGTGGAATTTCACTCAAATATATGGGTTCCTGTCTGGGAACCCATCAGTCAGTACTAACATATTAAGCAATTACTCTGCAAATACTAAGTATATAGGAGGGAGATGAAATGCGTACCATTTAAGACCAGCGATGATGAAATCCTGAGAGTAAAGCTTGTCGTCCTTGAGCTTGGAGAAGTCGTTGATTTTCCATGTGAATGTTCCCGATACCAGATCCTTCTCTTCCTTACTCGTCATTCTAGCTAGTAGCTACTTCCTTTCTAAGAGCTCCGAAACCCTACTATGACTACGCCAGCATTATTATTATTATTATATATATATATATATATAGGAAGATTTTCTAGTGAAGACCACTTAAATGAGTACCACTTGAGTACCACTTGATTAATGGTTGTGATATCTATTTTTCGATTACATCTCGACAAATCAAACCGTTCAATATTAAGATATTCATGAGTAGATCACTTCTACAAATTTTCAACAAAATTTGAAATCGTTAAGATACCGAACTACACTAAATAAATGGACGAACCAAATCTGTCAATTTTGAACCATTCATATTCATAAATGGTAAATCACAATTATAGATGACTTAATGATTTCCGATTTCATTGAAAATTTGTAGAAGTGATCTACTCATAAATATCTAAATATTGAACGGTTGATTTGTCGAGATGTAATCAAAAAGTAGGTCTAATCGAGTGGTACTCAAGTGGTACTCATTTAAGTGGTCCTCACTAGAGAAGCTCCCTATATATATATATATATATATATCTGTGCAAAGTAGGATTTGGTCCGAATTTGGGGCACAATAAGCAACCAATAAGCAATGGACTAAGAGTGAATAGAGAGAAAATAAAAATCATTATATTTACAGCAAACTCTAAAATTATAGAGAAACATATTCTTTAAATCTTTAATGCTCTTCTCTCTTCTCTCTCTTCAAATTATATTCATTTGTACCATAAATTATTTGAATATATTTTCAAATAAAAAAAATATTACCATATTCAACTCTAGATAATAAATTATGGGAGCTTCTCTAGTGAGGACCATTATAATGAGTACCACTTGAGTACCACTCGATTAGACCTACTTTTTAATTACATCTCGACAAATCAACCGTTCAATATTTAGATATTTATGAGTAGATCACTTCTACAAATTTTCAATGAAATCGGAAATCATTAAGTCATCTATAATTGTGATTTACCATTTATGAATATGAATGGTTCAAAATTGACAGATTTGGTTCGTCCATTTATTTGGTGTAGTTCGGTACCTTAACGATTTCAAATTTTGTTGAAAATTTGTAGAAGTGATCTACTCATGAATATCTTAATATTGAACGGTTTGATTTGTCGAGATGTAATCGAAAAATAGATATCACAACCATTAATCAAGTGGTACTCAAGTGGTACTCATTTAAGTGGTCTTCACTAGAGAATCTCTCAATAAATTATAGAGATTTTAATTTTTGAATCTCTATATTAGAGATTTTTTGGAGATGCTTTAATGGAGTATCTGTATCAAAGAAAAAAAAACAATTTTTTTTTTTGGGATATTATGTTTTTTGTTAAGAAAAAAAACCCAAAGATAAATAACAATTGAGTCATTCTTTAGTCAACGCCACCATCTTAATTTTTTATTGTACGGTCAGAAGGTACTTTGTAGACCTGATGAAATTGTACACGACATATTAAAGTGACACAAACACAAATAAAAATAGAGTCAATTACATATAAAGTCACTTATGATGACTTTGTAATTTTTAAAAATACTTAATATTTTAATCCGTCTAGCTTGTTCTTTTGCTGTGGACCATAGGCTATCACCACTCATCTTCAAATCCGACTCCACCATGTTTGTTTCAACTACTGGAGATCTCTTTCTCCATACGTCGTTCGGCGGGTGTGTGTGTGTATGACGATATAGTCTCATTATTTTTAGAGCTTCCTAGCTCTCATTTTGTACATGTTTACCGTAAAACTTGTTGCTACCATTTCATATCTGTCCCGGTACAGACCCCATGACGGGTCAGGAGTAGCCCACCATCGCTGAACAGCCCACCTCTGGGCCCATTACCACGCCCCAGCGGCATCTACTGACTCGGTAGGGATCCCCTACCGAGTGCACTGCCTTGACAACGCCCCAGCGGCCCAGGCAACGCCCCAGCGGCATCTACTTACTCGGTAGGGATCCCCTACCGAGTGCACTGCCTTGACAATGCCCCAACGGCCCAGGCAACGCCCCAGCGGCATATACTCACTCGGTAGGGATCCCCTACCGAGCCTACTAGCAAAGCCCTGGCGGTATCCCAGCGGTACCAGCAATACCAGGCCGGGTGTACCGACAACAAGCCTTTCCCTTGGCCTTACAGGGACATCTCTCGACCCGGTACCGTGGACACACAGTCCAGTCGGTACCGGCACAGCCACCTGGCAGCACGTGCTTGTCCACTACCTCGCGGATCGCACTAAAGAACGCCCATACCGCACTAGGACCGCACTAGGCACCGCCGTCCCTCGACGCGCGTGTCGAGGTAGTGGAATAATAGAGTATTCCCTCGTGTCATGGGATGTCCCCCACGCCAGGGAAGCTTGTCTCCGACCTCAACTCATATATAAGGAGTCCTCACTCCTTATTCAAGTAAGTTCTCTCCATTCCCAGAAACACTCTCTGCTTAGATCCTCTTGGGACTAACTTGAGCGTCGGAGGGTCTTCGGTCGGTACACGCCGGCCTCCCCTGACCTCCTTTGCCCTTTCAGGTACTCGAGTGCACTCCAGGTGCGTCCCTACCGAGCAGCTGGGAAACGGCAGGAACAGTTTGGCGCCGTCTGTGGGAACAATTTCCACCACTTAGTAACAAAAGCACCCTCACCCTTTGAGGTACTCTACCGGTCAGGCTATGACCAAATCAGCAGGTGATGGCTCACAGCCCGCCAAGCAAAGTAAGAAGTCCAAGCAACCCAAGGACGCAATGACTATCACGGGTCTTGAGCCCCTCCACGAGGAAACGCCGGCAGCAGTCCACTCCACCGAGTCGGAAACTCCTGAGTCCCACCAGATGGAGTCTTCGGTGATGGCCAGGCTTGAAGCCATGATCCGGGACCTCCAAGAAAGCAACGAGCGACTGCGCTGCAACCAGCTTGCGGCGCAAGAAGCCAGCGCCCGGGAGATCAGCCTGCTCAGGGAGCGGCTTAGCCTCGAGCATACGCCCAATCACTCGGTCTCGACACAGCTAGGGACCGAGACCCCTCTCAAACCGCCAGAACGCTTGCCAGCCAAGCCAGGGCGTGTGACCAGTCACCCCCAACCGGCAGCATCGACGCCCAAGGTCTCGTTTCTCGATGCCGCCGGAGTGGTCCACTTCCCGGACGAAGACGGGACCGAGGATCACGTTGTAATACCAGTGAGCGCGCCCGCCATCGGTACCGGCTCGGGCGCAGGAGACGAGGGCGCGTTGGTCAGCCTCTTCCGGGAGCTCAGCGACCGACTCAGGAGGGTCGAGACCGGCGGTGCCAAAAGTGCACCCAGCCTCGGCATAGCAAAAAAGCCAGTGGGTCCATTCACCAGGAGGATCCATGAGCACAACCGGGACTTCAAGAGCCTGAAGATGGACTCCTATACCGGTAAGGAGGACCCAGTAATGCATGTGACCGCCTTCCAGTCCGCCTACAATGGCAAGGGCTATACAGACGAGGAGTGGTGCCACGCCTTCGTCAACACCTTGACTCAGGAGGCCATGCTGTGGTTCTATCAACTAGAACCGGAGTCCATAGACAGCTACGAGCAACTAGTCGAGGCTTTCACCACCGAATACACCACCGAATACGCCACGAAGTCCAGCTTCTTCTATTCGGTGGGAGAACTTACCGGCTTCCAGCAAGCCAGCGGGGAGCGACTAGCGGATTATATGGAGCGGTTCAAAGCTGCCTACCGGCGCTGTACCTCCAAGGACGATGTCCGCGCAGCCCAGATCTTCCGGGATGGCCTGCAGCCGGACGAGTTCCTCAGAAAGCTCAATGCAACGAGAACTGTCCTCACCTACACCGAGCTCATGAACCGAGCAGGTCAGTATGCCCGGAGCTACTACTTGACCTACGAAAGAAAATCTCAGCTCAACGCGATGCACAAGGCAAACAAGGCCTCCGCAACCACAGCGGACCCCATCCGGGATAAGCGCAAGCAAGAGCAAGGTGGTGGCTCACGGTCGGACGACTCTCGGCAGAATGACAAGCGCAACAAGTTCAACTCCTACCGAGGGGGTAATCGCAGCAACAACTGGGAGAACCGCGAGAATAACCGAAGGTATGATCCCCCCAACCGGGAGCGAAATCCCCAACACCAGGCTCCCCAGAGCCACCAACAACGGCCGGTATATCAGGTCGATCCCGGCTATAGCAAGCCCGAGGAACAGCTGTATTCCAATCAGCGGAAACAGGGGCAGTACTCCGGCTACTCAGGCCGCGGGGAAACCCAGGCCCATCCAAGTCAGTGGGCGTACAACCAACCCGCCGGTATCAACCAAGTGGACGACTCAAGTCAGGGATGGACCGAGACCGGGTATAACCGGCACCCCAAGAAGAAAAATCCCAGGAGGCGCAACCGCCCCCTGAAGTCCAGTGAGCAGGACGGTACCAACGACAGGCTGCTAGTCTGTACAACGTTCAATAAACCCTTGGGGGACATCTACAAGGAAAACCCCCAGCTTTTCCCCCAACCATGGGCGAAGCAAGCATACGCCGGTAACCGGACTAATACCGGTAAATTCTGCACCCACCATCAGTCCGGGACTCACAACACCGATGAGTGTCAGGCCCTCCGGGACGTGGCCGAGCAGCTATACCGAGACGGGAAACTTGGCCAATACACCGGTCAAGGCAACCAGGGCTATCGGAAGGAAATCTTCACCATCAGCGGAGGGCCGACCTTATTCGGTACTTCACGATCTGAGAACAAGTCTCACGTGAAGGAGGCTAAGCAGCACCTGCAATGCTTCTCCGTGCAATCCGCACCGGCGCAGAAAAGGCCTAAGCGAGACCCGTGGAAGATAGAATTTTCCAACGACGAGGAATCCGGTATCGTGACCCCTCACGACGACCCTCTCGTGATCTCGGCCAAGGTTCACACGGACCTGATGCACAAGGTGCTGGTGGATGGCGGTAGCTCCGCCAACATCATTTTCAAAAGTGTCTACCTCAAGCTGGACCTACCGCTCGAGAACATATCGCGGACGGTGAACCCGCTTATAAGCTTCTCGGGAGATCTGGTCCAACCTCTCGGTAGCATCTGGCTCAACGTGGAGGTCGGCCAGTACCCCAGGTCCCGAAAGGTATCTGCCCACATGCTAGTGGTAGACTGTGAATCATCCTACAACTTCATTCTCGGCAGGCCCATCCTTTGTCAGATTAAGGCTTGTGTGTGCTACTATTTGCTCATGCTCAAATTCCCTACTCCCGTCGGAGTCGCCTCCATCAGGGGAAGCCAGCCAATGGCCCGGTCATGTTATGCTCAGGAAACTAAGCCACGGCGTCCCTGCCGGGATGTATGCAACGTCACTACTGGTGACAGAGCAGCAACAACCGACAGGCCGGATGACCCCCGGGAAGGAGCAGTGATCATACAGGGCAAACCCCACGAGGAAGTAGAACACATCGCCCTGTTCCCTGAACAGCCTGACAGAGTTGTCAAGATCGGCACCGGCCTACCGGTAACTCTCCGGGAAGATCTGATCAAACTTCTGAAGGACAACGCCTCAGTCTTCGCCTGGTCCTATGCAGACATGCCCGGTATCTCCACCACCATTATCTCCCATAATCTCGGTATCGACCCCGCCTATCGGCAGGTACGACAAAAGAGAAGGGTAGAAGACCAGGAGCGATACGAGGCCATGAAGGCAGAAGTCGATAAGCTCCTGAGCATCGGTTTCATCCGCGAGGTTCAGTATCCTCGGTGGTTATCGAACCCGGTGCTAGTAAGAAAGCCCAACGGGAAGTGGCGAATGTGCATCGACTTCACCGATCTAAATCGGGCATGTCCCAAGGACAGTTTCCCCTTACCGAGGATCGACCAGCTGGTAAACTCTACCGCTGGACACGAGGCCCTCAGCTTCATGGATGCCTACTCAGGCTACAACCAGATCAAGCTCGATCCCGACGACCAAGAACACACTTCCTTCGTGACCAATCAAGGTCTTTACTGCTACAATGTCTTGCCCTTCGGGCTGAAGAATGCCGGTGCCACATACCAGCGGTTAGTCAACCGCATGTTCTCCCGACAGATTGGCAAAACCATGGAAGTTTACGTGGACGACATGCTCGTCAAGAGTATCAAGCAAGCTGACCACCTAACCGACCTGCAAGAGACCTTCTCTATCCTTCAAGACTACGGGATGAAACTCAACCCCGAGAAATGTGTCTTTTGCGTCGGTGAGGGTAAGTTCCTCGGGTTCATGGTCAGCCACCGGGGCATCGAGGCTAACCCCGAGAAGATTCGGGCCATCTTGGAGTTAAGGTCTCCCAAAACCTTCAAGGATGTCCAAAGCCTCAACGGCAGAATCACAGCCCTCTCTCGGTTCATATCACGGTCTACCGACCGGTGTGCTCCCTTCTTCAAAATACTCAAAACCGGGAAGAAGTTTGAAGGTTGGACCCCCGAGTGCAAACAAGCCTTCACTGCCCTAAAAGAGTACCTGGCAGCAGCTCCGCTACTCAGCCGACCAGTGCTGGGAGAACCACTGTTCCTATACCTATCGGTATCTAGGACGGCGGTAAGCTCAATCCTGGTCAGGAGCGACAACAAGGAAGACTTACCGGTAGACTACGCGAGCAAGTCTCTACTGGATACCGAGACTCGGTATCCGGAGATAGAACGGCTCGTCTTGGCACTCATGGTGTCAGCCAGAAGACTCCGCCCTTACTTCCAGTCTCACCCCATTGTCGTCTTAACAGACCATCCGCTGCGGCTAATCCTGCAAAAGCCCGAGGCATCGGGGAGACTCACGAAGTGGAGCATTGAACTCAGCGAGTTTGACATAGCCTACCGGCCCAGACCGGCAATCAAGGCTCAAGTGCTAGCAGACTTCGTCTCCGAGTTCACACTTGAACATGCCAACACCAATCAACAGCCATCGGCGGAGAAAGCAGCTCCCGCCGAGGACGCCCCAACTACCGTTGGTGAGCAGGCGTTTGACCCTTCAATACCGGTATGGCAGTTGTACGTGGACGGCGCATCAAACGCCCACGGAAGCGGGGCAGGACTCGTCCTCATTACCCCACATACCGAGAGCCCCGACACATCTCACTTGGAGTGTGCCCTCCGGTTCAATTTCACAGCTTCCAACAACGAAGCCGAGTATGAAGCACTCCTGTCAGGCCTCAGGCTAGCCGGCGATATGGGAGCCAAACAACTCCAAGTCTTCAGTGATTCTCAGCTCATCGTCAACCAGGTCACGGGGGACTACCAGGCAAAAGACCCCACTATGTGCCGGTACGTGACCTTGGTAAAAGACCTCACCCTTGGGTTCTCGTGTTTCAAATTAACAAAGGTACCGAGGGATGAGAACCAATGGGCTGACGCCCTAGCCAGAATAGCTTCCGCTATTGACCCCAACCCAGGGGCCTCGATACCAATTATCATGCTGGAACACCGCAGTACCGAGACAACACCCATCGAGGTGAACCACTTACGTCTCGAAGAGGCAAACTGGATGACCCCAATCCTAGAGTACCTGCGAGATGGCTCTCTCCCGAGAGACAACGCTGAGGAAAAGAAAATAAGATTCCGGTCCTCCTGGTATCTCATCATCAACAGTCATCTTTACCGACGAGCCCACTCAATGCCATACCTACGCTGCCTCGGACCCACCGAGTCCCGGGAGGCGATCAGGGAGGTACACGAAGGCATATGTGGCCACCACCCGGGAGGAAGAGCAATGGCTCACAAGCTCGTTAGGCTCGGATACTACTGGCCAACCCTCCTCCGGGATGCCGTGTCATTTACCAGGCAATGCAAGTCCTGCCAGTTCAACGCGCCAAATGTACCGAAGCCATCCCAGCCACTGGAAACGATGGTCAACCCGTGCCCATTCGCACAATGGGGCTTGGACCTAATCGGGCCAATGCCAAAGGGTACCGGCGGTGTCGAATATGTGGTTGTTGCCACCGACTACTCCACCAAATGGACAGAGGCCAAGGCCCTAAAATCCATCACCTCCCAACAAGTTCAAACATTCATCTGGGAGAACGTCATCTGCCGCTTCGGTGTCCCTCAAATCATTGTCACCGACAACGGAAGGCAATTCGACTCCAACTCCTTCAGGGAATTTTGCCGGTGCAAGGGCATCACCCTTTACTTCGCATCGGTAGCCCACCCCCAGACCAACGGTCAGGTAGAGGCAGTAAACAAAATCCTGAAGAGAACAATGAGGACCAAGCTGGGCGAGAAGAAAGGCGCATGGCCTGAACTGCTACCGGAGGTACTTTGGGCATACCGCACCTCATATAAGGCTGCCACCGGAGAAACCCCGTTCTCCCTCGCTTTTGGTGCAGAAGCCGTAGTACCGGTTGAGATTAATTCCACAACCCACAGGATCGACACTTTCGATCCAAACGAAAACGAAGAGCAGTTGTGTCTCAACCGTGATCTACTCGAGGAACGCCGGGAACAAGCCAACCTCCGGAACGCAGAACACAAGAACAGGCTCAAACGCAAGTTTGACGCAAAGGCAAAGGTCCGGTATCTCAAGCTGGGGGACTGGGCACTACGCCGAGTACGATTAAGTACGAAAGATTCTGCGGCCATGACGTTCAACCAAAAATGGGAAGGCCCCTACCGGGTAGTTGAAGTTGTCAAGCCTGGAACTTACCGGCTCATGGACTCCAACGGGTACACACTCCCGCACCCGTGGAACATTGAACACCTCCGCTACTACTACCCGTAGGCCGCGCCCACAAAAAACACCGGAACACACCGGTAGGAGGGTCCATACCCCCTAATCAAAATTGTCAGTACAACGGAACGGTCGAGCAGGGCCCCCACCGGTACTATTGTAAAAGCCCGGTTACAAACCGGCCAGGAGCAACGACTCCTGTTTTAACACATTAAATCAATCAAATTGCAATCGGCAAAGCTGAAACTCTTCTAAGTCATGTGGCCGGTACCAGCGACCCCCATGCATAAGTTTCTTTCATACTTTGACATGCAGCGTGATCCTAGCGACACCCATGTGCAAAATTTCAAAACATGAGGCCGGTACCAGCTACCCCCATGTGAAACTCTTCTAAGTCATGTGGCCGGTACCAGCGACCCCCATGCATAAGTTTCTGCTCCTATATTTTGACATGCAGCGTGATCCCCGCGACACCCATGTGCAAAATTTCAAAACATGAGGCCGGTACCAGCTACCCCCATGTGAAACTCTTCTAAGTCATGTGGCCGGTACCAGCGACCCCCATGCATAAGTTTCTGCTCCTATATTTTGACATGCAGCGTGATCCCCGCGACACCCATGTGCAAAATTTCAAAACATGAGGCCGGTACCAGCTACCCCCATGTGAAACTCTTCTAAGTCATGTGGCCGGTACCAGCGACCCTCATTCTGCTCCTATATTTTGACATGCAGCGTGATCCCCGCGACACCCATGTGCGAAATTTCAAAACATGAGGCCGGTACCAGCTACCCCCTTGTGAAACTCTTCCAAGTCATGTGGCCGGTACCAGCGACCCCCATGCATAAGTTTCTATCCTATTTCGACATGCAGCGTGATCCTAGCGACACCCATGTGCACGCTTTTGTAAGCCATGCGGCCGGTACCAGCTACCCCCATGTATAACACCCCCCATGCACACATCCACGATGCCGGTATCAATTACCCACGTGAGATGAGATAAAGAAAAGTGAAAAACATGCCGGAAGATAGACTGATAAATCCAGTCCTCCCGGGTAAACACTTTGAATATTCCGTGAAATGAAAATTTCATAAAAAGAAAAGGCGAAACACGCCATTATCCAACAAGAAATAAAGGCCTTATGGCCAACAAGTACTAGCTCCCGAGAGAGCAGTCCCTACCGGGACAATTGTTCAAAAATGGGTCGAAAAACCCACAAAAAAAGAAAAGAAAAAAGAAAGCATGATTACAAGGCCCTTGGCCTGCACAACCCACACAGGGGGACTTCACTGCTGCTGCTCCGGCTGGCTGGAGGTACCGACGGCTTCATCGATCTCCTTGAGGATAAACTTGTGCTCATCGTCAATGAAGTCATCGGTGACGGCTGGCACCGGGAGTCGACTCCAATCCTGCTCCGGGAATGCCTCCTTGACCTTCCCAAGGATGTAGACTCCCCCTTCAATGTAAGCTGTGGCCTGCTCCACCGCACGCTGACGATCACGCCGGTAGGCCATCACAGCCTCCTCCTTAGCCTTACCGACAGCCTCCTCCTTAGCCTTACCGACAGCCTCCTCCAGCCGCTTGTCGAAGTCAGCCTGGATATTGGCAATTTCAGAGGCCACGACAGCCTTGGCCTTCTCCTCAGCTTCGTGCACAAGCCTACTGGCTTCCTCCTTGACTTTGGCAACCTCAGCCGTCGCCTCTTCCTTCAGCTTGTACATGGTGTCATAGCCGACCTTCAGATTCTCGACCTGACCACCGACAGAGCGTAACTCCTCCCAGTACCGGCGGTCCAGCATCAGCTCCTCGTACGCCAGCTGCAAAAACACACATATATGTGTCTGGCGCTCAAAAAAAAAAAAAAACAAAAACAAACAAACAAGACGGTACCTTCTGCTTGCACTGAAAGAGGAGGTCCCTCTGCTGCTTCATCGACATGGCCGGCAAGTCGGCCAACTTGGATAGCGGGAGAGGGTTCAGCAATGCCTTCCTGGCGCAACCGAGAAACAACTTGGCATTCTCGGACTCGACCTCCCTGAGAAAGATGGCATCAGACCCGGTACTGCGCGTAGCCAGGGCGGTACCGGCACCCTCCACGGGCCCTTCAACAGAAGTCTCTGCCGCCGACACTTTCTGCTTCTTCCGGTGCTCCCTCACCTGTTTGACAAACTACAAAAGCATAAGTACCGGCAGGACAGATAAGAATTGCGAGAAGGGTTAAGAATGGGGGTTACCTCCTCCCGAGCCGTCCTCTTCAGGGACGCCACAGCAACTTCTGTGGAAACCTCAGTCTCAGCAGTCTCGGGGACCCCTGAGTCCTCCTCCTCCCCATCAGCTTCCGAAGCGGCCCGAACCCTCTTGGCCTTCTTCTTCTTCCTCTTCCCGGCAGCATCAACAGCAGCACCGGCAGCCTCAGCAGGAGCCCCGGCAGTCTCCGCAGCGGCCAGCTAGGCCTCGGGAAGTGGGTCTTCACCCACGGCCTTCTTCAGCTGGTAAAAATCCCTGCGCTCCCGCACCATGCTTAAATCGTCCGAAAGTCGACGATACCGACGGAATTGAGGCAAGACTGCAAAGCACAATACCGACATGAGACAAAAGTATATATAGGCATACATGTACAAGTGTGTTACCGGTATCAACTTACAGGGATACGGAATGGGTGCTAGGCCCGAGAAGTGAAGCGAGTACCGGTTGAGAAGAACGGTGGACCTCCTCAGGACTATCGAGATGTTCTCCCGGATCCACTCAATTTCTTCCTCTTGCCTCTCGGTAAGCTTCCTCCAAGACTGGTCAGCTGCACAAACACATAAAACACAAGAGGTTAGTACCGAGGGATAAAACTTGGCACAATTACAAGTGTCAACTCGGGAAGGCTATCAACCAGGAGCGTCTCTAAAGCTACAAGGCACTCTCTTCAACGGTGGGTCAGACCCCTCGGGAAACTCCCATTGACCACCGACGAAGAAGTATCGGTGCTTCCAAGTCTGCTGGGAGGTCGGATTACCAAACACCAGCGGGTCCCTAATGATCTCCGGGCTCCCGAGCTCATGAGACTCGATGTCCGCCTCACCGGCCATACCTTCCCGGGCAAGAGCACTTTTCTTCAGACAGCACCGGGTCACCTCCTTGTACTTATGTACAAAGTCCTTCAACTCAGTGTCTCGGGGACACTCTGCACAAGGTTTTCCTACCGACTTGGCCTTGTACCAACCCTTATCCGTTTTCGAGTGCTCCTCCAGGGACCACTGGCTGAAGAACACCGCCAAGTCTGGCTCGCCGAAACCACAATGCCGGTACAGGGTATAGAGAGCGTCAAGACACCGCCAGGTGTTGGGATTCAACTGAGCGATGGCAAGGCCAACCTCGGCCAAGAACCTCTGCTGGTACGACGGCAACGGAATCCGTAGGCCCTCCCCAAAGAAGAACGGGTGTACCAAGGTCTCGCCCGGTATCACCGACTCACTCCTTAGCTCTCCCCTCTCCGGTAGGCGCATGGTCACCGAGTCCGGAATACTAAAAGCCTTCCTCAGGGCCACCAGATCATCCTCGGTGGAAGCGCTGAGCTTCAGGCGGTCCACCGCAAATCCTACAGATACCGATTCGTCTGGCACCTCATCTTCCGCAGTCTCCACCTCCGGTCGAGGTTCCCCACCTTCTCCCACTTCGGTGGCCCGCATTGAACTGCTACTACCAGGCACAAACTGCCCATCTTTGATCATGTTCAACGGCTCTATGACTTCGCCGGTAGTGATGCCCCTCGTCACCGTCTCAAACATGCTTTCAAGGCGGACGGCGTTGGTACCGGACGAACAGGACTGAGTCTCGCTACTACTACTCCCGGTACTAGAAGCCACGTCGACAATCTCCACAGAAGGAGACCTCTCTGGCTCTTCACCAGAGAAGGCGTTGCCGCTTCCTACACTTTGGCTCTCCGAATCAGACATCTGCAAGAAGTAAACTAAGTTCCTTACCGGGACGACAGTCCTATGCCCATGCAACCTAGCTCGGTACTAAGGTCGGACACCGGTACGCAAACTACGTTACAAAAGCAGAAACACATAAAGATAACACAAGAGTTCTCGGTACTTACACTGTCAAACGGCGGAAGTCGAGACAACGGTTGGTCAAATTGAACGCTACCGGCAACAAGCTCTCACACTCTCTACCGACAGGTTTCAGAGCTCTGGAATGCCAAAATTCAAGAATGAGGTGAAGTGAACTCCCTTCACCCCTATATATATAGCGAGACCTGGGACATCTGCACCGTACGACACCAACCGTCGCTTCACAGGATGATGACACGTGTCAATGCAACGGTTGAACTCCCCATGCAGTTCCAAACCGCCCAAGAGGCGACACGTATCGCCCCACTACCTCGGCAGTTATTGCCCCACTACCTCGGCAGTTACGCCAAGCATACCAACAGGCACGACCTTGGCAATTCCCTCAGAACTCGGAGCGGTTACAACTCCCTCCCGGGAGGAACCCCTTGTTCGGGGACTTAGGGGACTACGTGGGCCGACCCTAAGCGCCGTGGCTGCCACACCGACACTTGGCTACGTCCTGATATGAACTTTTGGACTAAGTCCCCGACCAAGCACTTCCTCTTGCTCGGGACTTGGGGGACTTCTGTTGCTACCATTTCATATCTGTCCCGGTACAGACCCCATGACGGGTCAGGAGTAGCCCACCATCGCTGAACAGCCCACCTCTGGGCCCATTACCACGCCCCAGCGGCATCTACTGACTCGGTAGGGATCCCCTACCGAGTGCACTGCCTTGACAATGCCCCAGCGGCCCAGGCAACGCCCCAGCGGCATATACTCACTCGGTAGGGATCCCCTACCGAGCCTACTAGCAAAGCCCTGGCGGTACCCCAGCGGTACCAGCAATACCAGGCCGGGTGTACCGACAACAAGCCTTCCCCTTGGCCTTACAGGGACATCTCTCGACCCGGTACCGTGGACACACAGTCCAGTCGGTACCGGCACAGCCACCTGGCAGCACGTGCTTGTCCACTACCTCGCGGATCGCACTAAAGAACGCCCATACCGCACTAGGACCGCACTAGGCACCGCCGTCCCTCGATGCGCGTGTCGAGGTTGTGGAATAATAGAGTATTCCCTCGTGTCATGGGATGTCCCCCACGCCAGGGAAGCTTGTCTCCGACCTCAACTCATATATAAGGAGTCCTCACTCCTTATTCAAGTAAGTTCTCTCCATTCCCAGAAACACTCTCTGCTTAGATCCTCTCGGGACTAACTTGAGCGTCGGAGGGTCTTCGGTCGGTACACGCCGGCCTCCCCTGACCTCCTTTGCCCTTTCAGGTACTCGAGTGCACTCCAGGTGCGTCCCTACCGAGCAGCTGGGAAACGGCAGGAACAAACAATTATATACAAAATACATTAAATCAAATATTAAAAAAATATTAAATTTATAAAATAATTTTATTTAAAAGAAATTGTTATTAACATACTTTTGCATTATTAAGACAATTTTTCCAAACAATGTAAGAGTATTGTTAATTATTTATATAATAAAAATAAATTAAAAAATATAAAAGGGTGTGTTAATAATAATGTTGTGTGTGTTAATAATAACAACCTATTTAAATTGTTATTACATAATAATTAAATATGAAAAAAAATAATTTTATTAAGATATTTTAAATTATATGTGATATTTATTAATATTTATTAATGATATATATTAAAAAATAAATAATTAATAAATGTATAAAATATATTATACGTATATATTGTATTATTCACATATAAGATATAATTTTTTTTTTTGGCAAAGGCATATAAGATATAATTGGAAAATTGGAAGTCGAAGAGAATGTTTTGCTTGGGAAGCTCAAATATGTTATATATCTTATTATGAGATAATGACATTGAAGTTTGGGATAGCTGAGTTGGTTTGAAGCGTGCTTGGAAACCACAAGGTTGGTGGTTCGAATTCCCCTACTTGCACTTTACAATTCTTCCTTTTTTTTTAATTATAACAAATCGTAAAAAGACCATATTGCCCCTCACATGCAAGTCACATGTCAGCCATTTGGATGGAAAACGTTGGAATTGACGGAGGGGGTGCAAATTGGCTATTTTTACAAAGTTCAGGGGGTTAATTTTCTCAATTACAAGTTTGGGGTGTAAATTGACAATTATGGCCAAGTTTAGGGGGCATTTTGGCTATTAAGCCTAGTTTTAATGAAGATTACATTCATGGCATGTTTACTGAGAATGAGAATGAATCGGAATTCATAGGTAAATAACCAATAGGTCCTCTTTTACACTATATATTTTCCTTCAAGTTTGATAGATTTTAAATAATTCCCACTAAGTTTCAGTTGACCATCTTTCACTCCCAGTAAGGACAAAAATATTAAATAGTGATTTTTTGTGACATTATTGCCCTTAGTGTCTGTTTTTGGTATCTTTGTTTTCTCTCCGTCTTCTTCTTCTTCTCTCTCTCTCTCTTTCTCTCCTCTCTTCTCTTTTTTTTTTCTCATAATCCGCCATGAATTAAATTAATTAACTCACACAACCATATCAAAAGCTCAATTTTTTCATTCAAATTTTATTTTTTGGTTTTATTAGATGGGAAACAGTTTTGGAAAAGAGCGTGTACTTCACCAGCGACCGCAATCTCGTTCTATTTGACACCGGTTTTGTGGTAGAATGAGGCAGAGGGGCAAAATTAGGCAGAGGGGAGAGAGAGAGGAAAGAAAAAGAGATGCTGCAGTAGAGAGAATGGAAAGAAAGATGCAGGAAAAGAAGAACAAAAGAAATAAAAGAAGAAGACGAAGAAGAAGAAGAAGAAGAATAGAAAAAAAAAACAAAGAGGAGCACGTGGTTGAGAGAAAGAGAGGGAGAGAAGAAGAAAAGAAAGAAAAAAAAAACGAGGAGCACGTGGGAGGGACATAAGAAAGAGAAGAAGAAAGAGAGATAAGAATAAGAAAATTAAAGAATAGAGATTGATAGTTTCTCCATGGCTGTAAGGGCTGAAGATCAATAATTTTTTTTATTGATGTCAATAATTTTGGTTATTGAGGTCAATAAAATCTGGACTGATACTTCATTGTTGCTGGACTGGTGTTATCGTTATCGACTTCAATAAAATAGTTTATTAACCTTAATAAAACTTTATTGAGGTCAATAAAAACATAAAAGTGATGTTCCTTTGTTCTTTCCTTCCTACCACGGAAAGTATAGATTCCTTATAAAAAAATTATTGAGGTCAATAAAATCTGTCAGTGGATGATTGTGATTGTGAAGTGAAGAGAATGATTGAAAGTGACCTGAATAAAAGTTTATTGACCTCAATAAAATTTGTTTGGCAACTTGAGGTCCTGTACATGATCAAATCAAGAAAATACACAAGAATTATTGACCTCAATAAACAAGTTTATTGACCTCAATAAAATTTGTTTGACAACTTGAGGTCCTGTACATGATCAAATCAAGGAAATACACAAGAATTATTGACCTCAATAAAAGTTTAATGACCTCAATAAAATTTGTTTGGCAACTTGAGGTCTTGTACATGATCAAATCAAAGAAATACACAAGAATTATTGACCTCAATAAACAAGTTTATTGACCTCAATAAAATTTGTTTGACAACTTGAGGTCCTGTACATGATCAAATCAAGGAAATACACAAGAATTATTGACCTCAATAAAAGTTTAATGACCTCAATAAAATTTGTTTGGCAACTTGAGGTCCTGTACATGATCAAATCAAAGAAATACACAAGAATTATTGACCTCAATAAACAAGTTTATTGACCTCAATAAACAAGTTTATTGACCTCAATAAAATTTGTTTGGCAACTTGAGGTTCTGTACATGATCAAATCAAGGAAATACACAATAATTATTGACCTCAATAAAAGTTTATTGACCTCAATAAAAGTTTATTGACCTCAATAAAATTTTATTGACCTCAAGAAAACAGTTTATTGACCTCAATAAAATTTTATTGTGGTCAATAAAATACTCAAATGTGATGTTCATTTGTTCTTTCCCTCCTACCACGGAAAATATGGACAGTTTATTGACCTCAATAAAATTTTATTGAGGTCAATAAAATACATAAAAGTGATGCTTCTTTGTTATTTCCCTCCTACCACTGAAACTATCGTTTTCTAAAAAAAAATTATTGAGGTCAATAATTTTTGCCGGTGGCAGTTTCGTAATTTTTGTAAAATGTATAATACAAAAACGTAAATTGGTCAATTAATGGACCGGAAGGGCACCGTGTTTTTCCCTTGTCCTTGATGGTAAATATTTGTCCAATTTTGTCCTTATGGGTCAAGAACCCTTCTCAATACTTACTCTTCTTTTAATAATCAAACTCCGGATATTCAGAAATATATTCTTCACTTTTATGTGGGACTCACAGCCATTTCGACCCATGTACGTGTTAGTAAATGCAGAAAAATTCAAGAATTGGAATCAATTCATTCATTCTCATTTTAAGTAAGTAAACGTGTTATCATTTTTAAATACATAATTACCAATATTAACTATTACAACAAATATTCACAAAAAAAAAACTATATATGTATATTCCCCTTCATGTGTGGACGTCCGTTTTGTACTAAAATGTGGATCTCTTCATCTTGACTAATTGACAACATAACTTAATCACCGGAATCGCTTATCATTTAGATTATTTTTTTTAGAATTATCGTTGCAAAAAATTAGCCAAATTAGAAATTATTTGTTCATATGGTCCTTGTAGGGTCTATAGAGCAATACATCTCGTCAAATAAAGCTGAAACGATGAATACGGTAATCAAATGGCTAAATAATTTTCAATTTGTAAATTTTTTTTGTCAAAATGATCCTTGAAGGAAGACCTAAAATAAGAATGGTTTTGATCATTAGCTTATACGTCGGGATGAGTTGGTCCACATTTCAATACAAAATAGATGTCCACACGTGAAAGGGGCTGTGTTTAATCTCAACCGTTAAATCTGTTTAAATGATCTAATTTGACGGCTGATATTAGAAATCCGTACTTTTAAAAGTTGCGGACCTTCGTAGTGGAGAAGCCCTTATATAAAATCATTCTCATGAACAATACGTACACTCGATGGGTGTGGGCAGTTAATTGAAATGGTTGCGAGAGTAGTGGGTACTATAGTAATTGTAGATTATTTTTATTATTATTATTTTTGTTTCTACAGTATTTTTAAAAATTTTGGTAGAAAAATGGGACCTAAACCCCACAGAAGAAAAGAAGCTAGCTCTAAGGAATTACAGTACGAGACCTAGATCGGCCATTAATTACAATCATCTTCTAACCTGTCTAGCAGATCCGCAGGAACACATGCCATCCCAAGTCCATATGGTGATCCATTAGCAACAACATTGCACTCCCTATAAACATGAAAAAAATTCTAATATGCATCGTTGCATCCCATGCAGCCTGCTTTTTTCAAATGTAATGAAATGCAATTGCTGTTCAAAAAAATGAAATATATTGAGGACAATTCGTAATTATTGAATAGCAATTGCATATGAAATTGTCAGTTTCACTTTTTAAAACAACAAATGCATTTGTATTTCAAAAAAGAAGGCTACATGGGATGTTAGACATACCCATAAACATGATTAATACTGCAATCCCAATTACTAAGCCAGAGTCTCTTGCAATGGAGAGGATTCGGTGCACGGAACGTGCAGCTGAACGTGCAACATGCTCATCACGTGCCCGTTAGAGTTTAATGGTGACACACGTGCCGCACGGGGGTGAGAAGATTGAGATCTGAGACGTGTGAGATCTGAGATCAAAGATCAAAGATCTAAGATCCCTCATAGCTTAATTAAATTTATGGGCGTTCGTAGAAATTCTACTTGATCTGGAGGTAGATGCTTGGAGTTTAAGGGCGTTCGTAGGCGAAGCAAGGGAAAACGCTGCCACTCGACTTCAAGGTTGCCGGGACCACCTCCGCCACGTCATCACTGCTATTTCAACACGGAGGCGATGGTGATCGATATGTGGAAGTGGAGGGATTTGGAGGTTAACGGAAGCCATGTTTCTACAGATCAATCCCAACCCCAGAACAGCCTAGATGGATCTGGTTTTCGAAGCCATGATCTGCGTGCTGCAGATCTTCGACTTGTACAGCAGGATTTGCAGCAAGCACTGCCATTTTTGAAGCTTCCCAAGCTCTTCCATCAATGGAGGCTCCTTCTCTTAAGACTGAAGATCAAGATCACCGCCCAGATCATGTCCTTAATCCTGCTACAGAGCTGGCCCAGCTAGAAAGCCCTCAATCCTCGACTGAGAGATCATCGAGATCCCTCAACTGTGGACATAACGTCCGTTATCATGAAAGGACGGCCGTGATGAAATAAAAAGTTGGACCCTCATTTAAACGGCTGAGATTGTCCGTGCAAAAGCACTGTCCGTGCATAGAATAATTTCCGCTCTTGCAATTAGAAATAATTAAGGCCATGAAAAGGGTTAGTATCGTCCCTCTGACCCTTAACTAAGCTTCGAGCCGAAGTATATATATGCAATTGGTCCGCACGTAGGCTTTGTTCCTTTTCTAAAGCCTCAACAGAAAAGAAAGAAAGTCTACAAAGAAATAGGGCTTTATTCCCCAAGTTCCTTCCCTTCGTGTCCGACCAATTGCTATTAATCAATGGCTCCTCGAAAGCACGCAATTGCGAGTCGTGCCGCTGATTCCACCAAGTAAAGTTTACAACAACTTAAAGTTGGGAACTTTTGGCGACTATTTTTCTTTATTAAATTTCGTTGCGGGATCTATATATAATGGTTTGAGTCGTTGAGAGGGTAATAATCTTTTTCCCTGAAAACATTAAACCCCAGGATCGCACAAGTTGTCGCTGGAATCTGAAAAAGAGAACAGAAAAAGAAAAAGGCTGCCAGAAACTTTTATTAAAGTTATGTTATGTGATGTGACTATGTGAGCCCTCTATAATGGAGCTTTTCCTTTCTATTGGTACGTCGGACCTCAATAATAGAGTTCATGAATCTCATCCATATATGGTCTTTTTTTTTTGTCAAGAATCCATATATGGTCTTTAACTATTCAAAATATCATAAACTGAAACAAGAGTTCGTACTCTCTCGCTAGCTAGTTCATGATTCTTTTCTTTAATTAATTGGTATATATTCTAATTTCAGTACCCCTACACTTACACTTGTAGTTTCTTCGTTGCAGCAATCTTCTTTCCCCTTTGCTTTGACTATATATTGCTCCAATTCTCCAATATCTCAAAAACCAATCAAAAAAATTAGATTGAGTTCCCGCCTGGTTTTTCGTTGTGCAACTCTCACCTTCACTTTGTTTTCTTCGCCCGTTGTTTTGAAGAGAACCGAAAGAAGAAAAACATAATAACTCTGTTAGTTTGATCTTATTTACCAAACGGATTGTATTCGTACTTTTGTGGTCTAAACGAAGTAAGAAGCCAAAAGATCTGGACACAAGGTAAGTTTTTTTTTTTTTTTTTTTCTCTACTTAATTTTATTTGCTAGCCCACAACCTGGAGAATTACAGAAGCTCGATTAGGTTTCAAATTTGGGCATTTAATGGCGTGACCATCTCTCTTCCAAAACAGTGCAACTGATCGAGTGGAGTGCTGGGATTTTAAAGAAATATTTCCAACTACTCTCTCTCGCTCTCTGTTTATCCATCGGAAGGTAGCAGGTACATATGTTTCTCGACTAATTGCCCTTTGATTCATCAGGAATGATATTATTCATTATATAGTGTTGTGGCATGGCTTAATCAGATCTGTTGTTATATATGGTGTTAGTGTTTCGCTAGTATAATGAAGAAGGAAGATCAAGATGATCTTGTATCTGGAACATTTACATGGAAAATCGACCAATTCTCCAACTTAGATGCCAACAAGTATTACTCTGACGTTTTCGTTATTGGTGGTTTTAAATGGTATGTATATATTTCACTATCTACTACATATTTAGGTGTTAATTAATTTAACGTTTGTGTGCTTAATTTGGTTTGGTCCTTTTGGCCGGACTGTACGTACATGATCAGGCGGATTCTTATATTTCCAAAGGGGAAGGGGAACGCCGCAAGCAAATCCTTGTCCATGTATTTGGATGCTGCAGATTCCTCAACGTTGACGTCTGGGTTGAGTAGATATGCCAAATTCAGTTTGACTGTGCTTAATCAACTTTATGGAAACGAGGACTCAGCCACAAAGGGTAATTTTTTAATTACTGTTCATGTTGTTTACTTCCTATTTTACGTTTTTTTTTTTATTAATTACAAAATACTCTCCGAACTATAAAGTCATTTTCAGTTTTATAATCATGTATCACATTTTGTCATTTTCATACCTCACGTTTGATTCCGTTAACAAACTCATACCTACGTCTCTAATACCATCAAATAACTCCGTTAAGTGATGACGTTACATATTTTTCCATTTTTGAGGAGGACATTTTCGTCATTAATTATTCAAGGCAAACTTCTTAATTAACTATAATTTTTGAATGTATTTGGTTCTGTTAACAACTTAGTTAACATTATCATTGACAACTTAATTAACTGCATTGTATAAAACACTAATGTACGGCTACAATTAATGTTCATTTTCTTCTTACCTGGCTTTCATTCTTGGTTAGTGTTTTTGTGATCTTTGATCGTTTTGTTTTGATAGAAACTTGGCATGAGTTCACAGCAGTTGAGAATGACTGGGGCTTCACAGAATTCATGCCATTAAGTGAAATGCATGAGCTTTACTATCGTGTGAATGATAATGTTATTGTTGAAGCCGAGGTTTCAGTTCGTAAGGGTGATATTAAAATCTTAGAAAAAGAAACTGGAGATCTTATAGATTTTAAGGGTTTAGGAAGAATAGAGTTAGCTTTTCATCCACTGCTGGAGGAAGTCTGTTTGTCGCATCCTTCGTTGATCAAGTGCCAACAGAAAAGGAGTAGTACGTTTGTTCAATGTGCATTTACAACATTAGGCCGACTCTTGCATTTCCTTAAGACTAGAAAGGTGAAGGATTTGAACCAAGACGGCTATGAGAGCCTTCAGCTTTTATGGGAGGAGCTCGAGACCTTCAAATTTGACTTAGCTTGGCTGCAGCCTCACGTTGAATCTGTTTTTGGTACGAAGAACATGGCAGGTAGAGTTGAAAGAATGAGAGAAGATGTGAATATTTTAGAGAATGAAATCAAGAGTCGGAGGGCTATACTAGCAGCTGCAGAGGTCGACCTTGAGAGAGCGAAAGGAGACTTGGTGAAGGCAGAACAAAAGTTCAAAATGGGTGATTTGGATTCTGTAATAGGCTATCCGTTGGCTTGATTGTACAATTCAAATTCTCTCTAGCTTCCAAATAATATGGTTAGTTAAGACGGCCAGATATATGCTATGTTTATAGTATATGTATGAGGTTGCCTCCTGGACTATTGAATACTGAAATATTTGCATCCAACAATCTTGCTTTGTGTTTTTCTTTACTTCACATTATTTCTAGATGAGATATATTTCATTTCCATATATATATTTTCTACTCCACTACAATTCACTTGTGATAAATAATTATTTCGTTTATTTCTGAGTAGAGCTAAGTGGAAAGAGATTATCAAAGCTTCCTAGTGAGAAACTAAACACAGCTTGGGCATTTTTTTTAAAGATCTTTTTATGTAGTTGGTAGTCGTTGGGAACCAATACCGTTAGACTCTTCGTACCAAAATAAGAAACTAGATAGACTTTTTGGCCAAAACTAGCTAGACTCTTCAAACTGAACAACTAGCTAGTTGGGGTTAAATGAGAGACGAAATTACCCATGGCAAAATGTCTAGCTAGTTTAAAGAGTTTAGCTTGTTTCTCTCTGTGACATTTGCCATGGGTATGAAAAGTGTTTCGAAATTGTATCATGAGGTACCAAAATGATGAACCGCCTTAAGTTGGGGTACTGTTTATAATAAAAACTCTATTAACTTTTTAAATATTGATTAAGCTCCTCTATTTAAAATCTCTGCAATGTCGTATATATTTTTCATTCCAAATTTGTGCATTGATGAGTTTAAATTCCATAACCTATGGGATTTAAATTAACAAACGCGTTAGTCTAAAAGTTAAGAATGCATCATCCAATGTGGTTGGTACAGTGGTTTGGCACCAAAGTTGTCTCATTATGAGAGATCTTGGGTTCGACTCTTCTAAGATACGTGTGTGTGTGTGTGTGTAAACTGACGCCCAAAATTTAAACAAATGCATTTTCTCTCTGGTAGGCTTCCTCTAGGATTTTCTCACAGTGTCTTGGAACATTCAATTCAAGGTGGATTCACTTTCTCTTTGGGTTCTAATAAAGAGGAAGGTGGCAAAATTTCACGTCGGCGTCCCCTAACAAGGGTTGTTTTTCGACCAACTTCTCCTTCTTTGCTCGTCTCTTCGGCAATGCTTGTGGATCATGACTCTAGCGTCTAGCAGGTTATAGATCTTGGCGGTTAGTTTCTGGTCCTTGGCAGTGGATATCCCTCCCGAAGTTATCGACTGAGGAGTCATATTCAACCTCGGAACCTGAGTTAGGGTGCACTACAAGCGTGTTGCACCAACAAACACCAAAAAAAAAAAATAGAAACAAAGGCCACCGCTACCTTTGTCAAGCATTAGAACTAGGCAAGCGAGCTTTCCACATTGGATCAAACATAAATAATTTCATTCGAAACACAAATTTCTTCGGAGATAGGCAAGAGGTTTTGACGACACATGCTCAAAACCTTACTCAAGGTAGCTCCGATAAGCCTACTAACTTTCTTAGAGTATAAATCCGGTAGTTTCATAACCATCATATGACTTGATAAGCACCATGGCATTATCAAAACACCACAATCCTCAATGAAAAAATCCGGTAGCGTGTGGCAAACGAAGAATTAGTTGTCTACCATTTGACTAAGTTTTGACTGATTATCAGTAAATAAATTTTTCTTATAACAACAAAAAAACTATAAATATAGGGAGACTGTTGGAGTTGCTAACATGAGCAAGGAAAAAAATTTGCAAGCACAAGTTAATACCACGATATATAAAAAAAGTATTACAATTGTTGAAGGAAACCTACTTTGTGTGTGCCTTGTCAACCTAGGATTAGATTAGTTAGTATAGCATAAGGATTACTTATTGAATAAAAGTCCTATTGGGATGTTGATTGTACCCTTTGTGTTTCTCTATATATAGAGGCACCTATTCATTAATAAAGATCGATTCTATTCCTGTGCTATTTACTTTGTAATTTACTTTATGTTTGTTATTGTATTTCGTATATCCTAAAACACGTTATCAGCACGAACCTCTAACCCTGAATCAAAAACCAAAACTCTTGAGCATAGCATCCTGCTAGCGCCAAAACCGTAGAACCCCAAAACCCTAGGGTGTGCCAGATGAACAGTGTCGATGAACAGTGCGCGTGAACAGTACCGAATGAACAGTACCCGTGAATAGTACCTCCATGCAATCTCCTTTAGTTCAAGAATCTGCCTGCACAGAACATTCGAATTCAGAAGCGATTTTCTCCCTTCTCCACCGTTGGATTAAGCTGAAATTTGGACGAGAGCTTTCTCCGTGAGTCTAATACCCCCAGTTAAAAATTCAGCTAATTCGGACCGTTGGATCTTCGGATATTCGATTCTGAAGCAGTGGTACTCAAGATAATCCGGGAAAAAGAATACCAAGTAAGTTTTTATAAACGTTGCTGCTTTATGAATTTATATTCACCTTCTTTTTCTCCGGAGACTTGCAACCTCCCTTCTTCTACCTCCCACCTTTCTTATAACGTGGGATAATATACGAGACTCGCCAAACTATGAGAAACATTAGGGGAGTGATCGAGCTTCATATCGCTTGCGGTATGTGTAAGTCATGAGCACCTCTAATGTCATCATGCTATTGGTGATGACCTCAAGAGCCGAACTGTGGGGGTTCGAGCTAATACTCCGGATGAGGAATCCGTAGAGAGAAGAGACTATGAACGAGGAGTTCATTGACAAATTAACCTCCGGATGAGGAATCCGTAGAGAAGAAACGGCCTATGGTTTATGACTTATTCCCAACTAGGCTCACCTGCTTAGGTATGATGTCTAGGTAAGGAGTTTGAGATAAGTGGTATTAAGAGAGCTTGCTCCACCGACATCTCTTATAACTTACCTGGTTATATCTGAGTAGAGCTACCGAAAAGGTTTAAGGTTATGACCATACGACACCAAAGTTTCACCTAAATCCAAAATCCTTGGAAGCGTTTCTTGGGAGCAAAGATTGCTCAGAACCCCTCTATTGTTTTGTGAGAATATCCATTCCAAAACATACCCTTTACCGACGAACGGATCGTCGCTATTGGTAACCTATCTTATGCCGACGAACGGATCGTCGCTATTGGTAACATATCTTATGCCGACGAACGGATCGTCGCTATAGGTACCATATTCTTGTTCTCCATATTTTGGATATCGAACATGAATAACTCGATTTTACTCCATTGAATTCTGCGGACATTAGATTCTGAGATGGGCTCATGATATCCTAATGTACCTATTCGCACAAGAGCTTCTAGCTCGAATCCATGAGCGTTGTTTTGAAGAAACCGCTCTAGACCCTCAAACTGAGATATACAATGCCAGGTTATTTTTTCCTGATGAATCGCCATATGGATATGGCACTCCAGTTTGAGTTCATGAAAGAGGTTAGCGCTAGAAGCGCTTCATGAATGTTATGGTAACATTCATCATTCCGAATTTAGAAGCATAATGGACTAATCTCCGCTTATCTGACTTTGAAGAAGTCATGGGACATAATTCGGAAATTCTCCGCATCAAAGACTTGATGCATCTCTGTGGATAATCATCACAGATGAACAATTGATTGAGGAATCTCTCACCACCTTCCCCATCTCTGCCTTGAGGAAAGGCATGACGATGATGGCGCCCCTATGGGAGGAAGCCACGAGCAAAACTCTAAATCTAGGGACGATCCCGGACATTTTGGTCCGTAGAATCTATTTGCTTATGAAGGTAATCGCCATAAGAATAAGCGATCACGTGAGCATAGGGCCGCGAAAGAGTGAGAGAAGACCGCCGTCCTTGTAAGAGGGACACCGCCGGTCACCGCCGGTCAGCGTTGTTGCGCCACTAGTTATGGCAGCACCGCCACCGGCCAAGGCAATCTGTCACCGTCTTAAGGACCGTGAGTAACGAGCCTGTATGCCTCAATCAATGGAGAATCCTCTTCATGATGTCTATTAATGATATGGAGCATCTGATCAATGGGCCATAGTTTGCAATACATATGAAGATGTAACTGCAATGATCAAGATGTCGAGTTTAAGGGTTAAAGACTTTGGAAGCTGATTTTGCTCAAGTCTTTTCCAAGTTGATGATATATGGCATGTTTGCCAAGACATTGGATTTAGTTCTGATTTAAGATCAAGATGAAACTTTGAGTGTAAAGCCTTGGCTAATATCTTTAATAAAATCTGAGTTGCCTTCGTAGCTTATATACATCTGTGACTACGATGGCAAGACCATCGAATCTTGTGCAAGGGAGAGAATATGTCTGATTTCTCTTGCCTAATGGCACTCACATTGATGTCACAAAAGCTCTCTACGCTCCAAGAGGAAATAGAACTTTGTTGAGCTTTAAAGATATAAGAGCCAATGGTTTCCATGCTAAGATGCATGATGAGAATGGAAAAGAATTCCTTTGCATCACCTCTAATGACTGCGGAAGAAAGCGCATCTTAGAGAAGCTTATGTGTCTCTCTAGTGGATTGTATGCAACCACTATCCGAGCTATTGAATCAAACAATGTCATTCGGGATGACCTCTTGGATTCAGACACATATTGGCTTTGGCACGACAGGTAGTGACACCCTGGTCGTGATATGATGATCCGTGTATTGAAAACCTCACACGGACATCCATTCTTTCAAGCTAATTGAAGCATGAATCGAAGAGCGATTCAAGGAGATGAGACAGTTATGAGAAAGAGCAAATTTGCCACTGTCTGACGCCATACGATCGATCGCACGATACCTGCGATCGATCGCAACCTTCCAGGCTGCGTCGTTAACAAACCTGAGAGCTCGGGCGATCGATCGCATCCCCCTGCGATCGATCGTAGGTTCCTTCCTGTACGTTTTCTGGAACCAGAGAGCCCGGGCGATCGATCGCACATCCCCTGCGATCGATCGCATGTCCCATCCTGCATTGTTTCAGGAACCCGAGAGCACGGGCGATCGATCGCACCCCCCTTGCGATCGATCGCATAGAACGAAATCCTCTTTCTCGGATGTGGACAATTCCTCCTATGCTTCTGAAGCTCCCAAAGCCAAACACTCATTATGCAAAGCGTATTCCTAAGGGAAATAAAGGACTAAGACCGTCCTATGCAAAGGATTCTAAAGTACTTCTTCCATTCTTACAGATAATCCAAGGGGATATCTGTGGATATATTCAACCACCAAGCGGGCCATTTATGTATTTTATGGTGTTGGTTGATGCATCGACATGCTGGTCACATGTCATGATGTTGTCCATTCGTTATGCTGCTTATGCTAAACTCCTAGCACAAATGATTCGCCTGCCGGCTCACTACCCGGATCATCCCTTTAACTTATCAGGCTTGATAATGCTAGGGAGTTTACATCGAAGACTTTCGATGACTACTGCATGGGATAGATGTTAGGCATCTAGTCTCACATGTGCATACCCAGAATGGTCTTGCAGAGATTGCCATTAATAGAATACAAATGGTCACGAGGACGTTGGTAATGCGCACCAACCTTTCTCTCTCTGCCTGGGGGCACGCAGTATTGCATGCAGCTCTGCTTATTCGTCCGAGGCCCATCACCACCCAATCATGTTTTGCGTTACAGCTAGTGACTGGGTACGAGCCAAGCATATTGTACTTACGCATATTTGGGTGTGTTGTTTATGTGCCCATTACGCCGCCACAGCGTATTAATATGGGTCCTCAGAGACGAATGAGTATTTATGTTGGATTTGAGTCTCCAACCAGAATCCGCTATGTAGAACCCTTGACAGGCGATCTATTTGTCACTTCGGTGAGACAGTCTTCCCGTCGTTAGGGGGAGATAAGAACGTGAACGTTCAGCAGGAACGACTGGAATTGTCGTGGTCTGTCCCCACTCTGTCCCATAACGATCCCCCTACTGCAGAAAATGCGTAGAATTATAGATCTTCAGAAAGTCAGAGATTCTCTTCCTGACGCTTTCTGAGATCTTAGTGACTAGATCATATATACCAGCTGCAAACATGCCTGCAAGAATGCAAGTGCCTGAACAAGGACTTGGACTCAAAGTCGCTATTACAGCTAACCCTATGGGAGGGACAGCTGGTGGCGCCACTGCCAGTAATGGTGGTGATGTGGCTTAGGCCGTGGCTCCGCTGAGGAAGCGTTGGAGGCCACCAGGTTCGAGGGATTCGCGCCCTAGGGAATGGGCTGCGATGACACCAAATAACCCTCTCATCATTAATACTCAAAATCCGTCCATGAAAACGTTCCGGATTGTGGTTATGTCCAAAAGACATCTTCGGGGGACGCCCTGTCGCTAAGACCTATCCGTGGGAACCTAGAGATCTCGATTATTATACTAGTGTACATGAGACGTGGGATAGAAACTCCATCACAGTTGATGATGTGTTTGCATATGCTTGTGCACAAGAGTTCATTGAGAATGATGATATTGAACCTCGCTCCGTTAATGCCGACGTAGAAGCTGATTGGCCTAAAAGGAAATATGCGATCTAGGTTGAGTTGGACTCACTAACAAAGAGAACGGTAGTTGGGCCGGTAGTGCCAATACCTTCTAGAATAAAACCTGTTGATATAAATGGGTCTTTGTTAGAAAGCGTAGTGAGAGAACGAGATATAAAGCTCGCCTTGTGGCGCAAGGCTTTTCACAACGTCCTGGAATCGACTACGATGAGACATATTCTCTCGTAAAGGACGTCATAACGTTCTGCTACCTTGTCAGTGGTAGTTTTCCGAAAAACTGAACATGCAGCTTATGGATGTGGTCATAACATATCTCTATGGGGATCTAGATGTGGAGATTTATATGAAGGTCCCGGATGGGCTTCATTTACCCAAGTCAAGTGGCTCTAGACCACAGAGCACGTTTGCAATAAGATTGCAACGTTCACTATATGGATTGAAACAATCCGGACGGATGTGGTATACCCGTCTAAGTGACTACTTGATTGGAAGAGGGTATGTGAACAATAAATTATGCCCCTGCGTGAAAACAAGTTCCGGATTTGCAAGTGCCAATGAATACTTGAAATCCGTGTTTGAGATGAAAGATCTTGGGAAAGGATGCTCAGGCGATTTAATATGGATAAAGTCCATCCTGTTAAGCACTCCCATGATTGGTCACAGCCTAGATCCAAGAAGGATCCGTTTCCCCCAAGGGATGATGGTGCATACGTTTTAGAGGCTGAAGTACCGTACCTAAGTGCAATAGCGCATTATTGTACTTGGCACAGTGTACAAGACCCGATATCTCCTTTGTTGTTAACTTGTTAGCTAGATTTAGCTTTGCGCCCACGCAACGCCATTAGAATGGCATAAAGACTATCTTTCGTTACTTGAAGGGTACGATTGATATGGGCTTGTTCTTTCCCTACAGAGAGACATGAAAATATGGCAAAATGGGTGAGGAACCCGTGCCTTCTGCCATCGGGCGATCGATCGCAGGATATGCCACGATCGATAGTACCGAGCTTCTGCCATCGAGCGATCGATCGCAGAATGTCACGATCGATCGCATGAATGTTGCTGCCCATTATTCCGAAAATCTTTGTGATGTTTTGGTGGGTTTTGCTGATGTTGGGTATCTCTCTGACCCATATAAAGGTTGTTCCCAAACTGGTTATGTCTTTACCATGGGTAACACCGCGATATCTTGGAGGTCTACTAAGCAGACCCTTGTCGCTACTTCTTCGAACCATGTTGAGATTATTGTTCTCCATGAAGCAATTCATGAGTGTATATGGTTAAGGTCCATATCTACACATATAAGAAGTACATGTGGTTTGAGGTCAACCACTGATGAACCTACATGCATTTATGAGGATAATGCTGCCTGCATTGAGCAGATAAAGCAAGGTTTCATCATAGCCGACAACACCAAGCATATATCGCCTAAGTTCTTTTGTAATCAGCAATAGCAGAAGTTCCTTAAGATCAAAGTGGATCAAGTCCGATATGAGGATAATGTGGCTGACTTATTTACTAAGTCACTGCCTAAATCCACATTTGAGAAGCATGTGAAAAGCATTGGTTTGCTTAAGTTATCTGACCTCCCATGATTGTGGAAATCAGGGGGAGACGCAGACATCAGGGGGAGTCTGGCGTCCATGCTATACCAAATGTGAAGGGTGTGTTGTACTCTTTTTCCCTTCGACCAAGGTTATTTTTATCCCACTGGGTTTTTGTTACTTGGCAAGGTTTTTAATGAGACAACGCGAGGAGCACCACCTAGTGTTGACGCCACAAGGGGGAGTGTTGAAGGAAACCTACTTTGTGTGTGCCTTGTCAACCTAGGATTAGATTAGTTAGTATAGCATAAGGATTACTTATTGAATAGAAGTCCTATTGGGATGTGGATTGTACCCTTTGTGTTTCTCTATATATAGAGGCACCTATTCATTAATAAAGATCGATTCTATTTCTGTGCTATTTACTTTGTAATTTACTTTATGTTTGTTATTGTATTTCGTATATCCTAAAACAACAATGTCATAATTTTGTAAAAAGGATCTTATAATATATTTCTGAAAAATAATGACCGGTCAAATGACTAAATAAAAAAAAGTTTGTCCTTATTTGCTTATAAAAGAAAACCAATGAAGTTTCCGAGTGTCATCGACCTACTGAATTGGAAAATACTTTGGTCTAAACCAGTTCAAACATGTGTATCCAAACTCTCTCTTATTTGTATATATCCGGCAGTGTAATTTTATGATCTGAACCATTTTTCTTCTAAATAAACCTTTATATATAGATCAATTCTTCAAAAAATCAATGTAAATAGAAATCATTTATTCATGCAATTATATATTGATTTTACCACCTTGGTCATCAAGATCTCAAAAATAGCTAGGCTAGCTAACTAAAAAGGTATGGAGCATTACCTGAACTTCTTCCCAAATTTTTTCTTTCAAATCAACCTCCACATCAAGCCAGCTTTTGGATGGGCACCATCGTTCGTGCCAGCATCCCTATGTAAGATTGTAGAGTGTGCCTTACTAGTCCATTTGGATTGCCACCGGTGGTGTGTAGGTCACTTTAAATTTTTTGTTTAAGGCTTTCTTGACAACAACTTTGTACATACATATAATACTTAGCTTCCCTCTACTTCTAGTTGATTAAGAAGTAGTAATGGTATGGGTTGAGCCAGAATCTTCTTTCTCATCAAGCACCTCATCATTCTTAGTTTTAGGAATCGCCGGATCAGCTTTGCCTTTGGATGTTTTGCCTCTCGGTGATTAATTCCCTTGTTCTTGGAAGGCATTGTGTTTATAATCTGTTCGAAAATCACAATTTAAATGTCATACTATGAATGTTTAACAATAGCTAAACGTGCAAATTAGTGACCTTTTGAGGGTTTTTACATCGACTTGGTAGAATAAAATGATGTATAGACACTTGTTAGACATCGGTGAAAAACCGATATCCCTATTTTTTGGATCTTTCTCTACACCCACTAACACATCGATCGAAATTTTTTGTTAACATCAGTTTTTGGGCTGATGTATATGAGCATAATTCTAGTAGTGATCATATAAGAATGTGTGCTTGCAAACTTGCTTAGCAGCCTTACATTTCCAGAGAGTATGAATGGTACGTGGTTTCCTCGCTACAACCACAACTCACACACAAAGCTAATTCCGAGACAATCCTCCTCTTTAGCATATAAGGATACTATTAAAAATTAACTCAGCAAATTAATTAAAATAAAAAGAATAATTAAAGAAACACCCCTATGAGAGTGAGAACTCTCCACAAAAACCCTAGCCGCCATGGCTTAGATATTCAACGATTCCCTACGGAATCACCACCATTGCCGGATGGGTCATCCTGTGCTGCAATCCAACATCAACAAGCATCGATGAGTTTCATTCCTACTTTGCCGAAGGAGATGGCAGATCTGGGCGGCGGCGTAAGTCTGGTTTTCCTCTTGGTGTCCAGTTGTTTGGTGCCCCTATAGTACCTGGGGTATTTTCTCTTCTATGGATTGTATGGCTCGGATACAGTCTTTGGCCCCTATTTTGGATTACATTTTCTTTGGAGTTTTGGTATGGATTTCATGTGTGGGATCCTAGTGGAAAACATGGTAGTTTGGCAAACTTGGTGTTCCAAGACGGTGACCCTATTGCTGGTAGGGCGCTGCTAAAGCTTAACCCAAGTCAGATTTGGATATTTGATTTGGGTCAATTTATTTTATTGTTTAAGAATAAACATGATCAGTTGTGCAAGTTTAGACTTTGGTTAATTTTACTTTTTCTTTTCATGGGTCATTCTTGAGCTAGATTGGATTTATTAGTCTCAATGACAATATTTGCCCGAATTTTTCTGTTGGAGTTGGCGATTGCGACAACAGTGATGCACAGTGTATGTATTGTTCTAGATTTTGAATCATCGATTAGAGTTTTAGGTTTAGAGACTCATCGATTAGGCCACTTGTGGTCTGTAATGTTCATTCTTAGGATGCTCATGCTAAAGATTGTAATTCTCTATTAATTAATATAATTTATGTTTTTTCTCAAAAAATAAAAAAAAATAAAAAGAACAATAGTCAATATGGTAATTTAAAATAAAACAGTTCTATTATTAAAACAAATGAAAGGCTTAAATAAAAGAAAACGCAAACGACTTGTCACACAAATGAGAGTCACATATCATACTCTTAATGCACAAAATACTCAAACACTTTAGAAAATATATTACAAGCATTAAAACATGGGTCCTTGACCATAAGGTCCAAAATTGGACAAATATTTACCATCAAGGACAAGGGAAAAACACGGTGCCCACCCGGTCCATTAATTGACCAATTTACGTTTCTGAATTATACATTTTACAAAAATTACGAAACTGCCACTGACAAATTTTATTGACCTCAATAATTTTTTTTGACAAAACGTATATTTCTGTGGTAGGAGGGAAAGAACAAAGAAGCATCACTTTTGTGTATTTTATTGACCTCAATAAAATTTTATTGAGGTCAATAAAATGTTTTATTGAGGTCAATAAACTGTTTTATTGAAGTCGACAACGAGAACGCTAGTGTAGCAACGATGAAGCATCACTTTTGTGTATTTTACTGACCTCAATAAAATTTTATTGAGGTCAATAAACTGTTTTATTGAGGTCAATAAAATTTTATTGAGGTAGTAGGAGGGAAAGAACAAAGAAATATCACTTTTGTGTATTTTATTGACCTCAATAAATTTTTATCGAGGTCAATAAATTGTTTTATTGAGGTCAATAACTGTTTTATTGAGGTAGTAGGAGGGAAAGAACAAAGGAATATCACATTTGTGTATTTTATGACCTCAATAAAATTTTATTGAGTCAATAACTGTTTTACTGAGGTAGTAGGAGGGAAAGAACAAACGAGTATCACCTTTGTGTATTTTACTGACCTCAATAAAATTTTATTGAGGTCAATAAACTGTTTTATTGAGGTCAATAAATTGTTTTATTGAGGTCAATAAACTGTTTTATTGATGTCAATAAACTGTTTTGTTGATGTCAATAAAATTTTATTGAGGTACCTAGTAGGAGGGAAAGAACAAAGGAGCATCATCTTTGTGTATTTTATTGACCTCAATAAATTTTTATTGATGTCAATAAACTATGGTAGGAGGGAAAGAACAAAGAAACATCACTTTTGTGTATTTTATTGAGGTCAATAAACTGTTTTATTGAGGTCAATAAAATTTTATTGAAGTCGACAACGAGAACGCCAATACAGCAACGATGAAGCATCACTTTTGTGTATTTTATTGAGGTCAATAAACTGTTTTATTGAGGTCAATAAAATTTTATTGAAGTCGACAACGAGAACGCCAATGCAGCAACGATGAAGCATCACTTTTGTGTATTTTATTGACCTCAATAAAATTTTATTTAGATCAATAAAATATTTTATTGAGGTCAATAAAATTTTATAAGATCAATGAAATTTTAGTTTCTGGGTCTCAATCAACAAAGAACAAATGGACATCACTTTTGTGTATTTTGTTGATCTCAATAAAATTTTATTGAGATCAATAAATTGTTTTATTTAGAGAGGAGCACGGGGGCAATTAAGCTTGATCTTTACTGCTTATTTCTAGCATACTAATTTTTATGAGTCTCAATTAGCAAAGATCCAGGATTCAAGCACTTAATGTCTTTCATCTTCTATAAAAGTCACAAACCTAAAGAAAGCAAAATGCGAATTCGATACAAAAAAAATGCAAGAATTCAAGGTAATTAACCAGCATCAAACATGTATTCAAGAGATGTCAGACATCAAAGATGTCAAACAGCATCAAACATGTATCTAATTAAACAGAAGACCAAAACTGATCTCAAAGTTTTGAAGTAAGATCAAGTGAAGAAGATGATGAACTTGTACTACTTTTCGGTGGCATGGTCCTTCCTGAGTTTATCATTTATGAATTTTGGGTATATTGATCCACATTGAAATGACCTCTCATTCCCTCACCCATCTATCGAAAACTCCCAGGCCAAAACACACCCACGTCATCGTCTTCCATGAACATTGCAACAATGATGTAAATTAGCACAACCATTTCATATATATATATATATATATATATATATATATATGCTTTCTTTTCCATTAAACTTGTCTCTAAGTCCAATCCATGAACACCACCACGACTTCACCCGAAACCCACATGATCAACATCAACTCCACCAGCAATGATTCAAATCAACCAAACTGGCCCTTACTTCTCAAATCATTAAAACCCAGCGACCAGCTATCCAACTTCCGAATCAGCCTCAAATTGCACAGCTTCAAATTGCACAGCTACAAAGCAAATTAAACATCTTTAGCATTGAATCGAAACTAGCAGAAGACCAGACTACGCTAAATACCTGCCCAGGAGTAATTGGCTCAGCGTCTACCATTGTCAATCCCTCAATTGAATGGCAACCAACCTGATTCTAGAGACGGCCCCTCCACGCACTTCACCAAGAACTCGAACACGCCCTTGGCTGCCAGAGACGGCGGCGACGCGATGGCCAAAAATGAGGGCTTAGAAACGACCAGGACGCGGAGCTGGAGGTATTGCTCGACGCGCGTGTAGGATGAGGCGAGGAGAGAGAGAGGCACGGCGGAGAGAGGCGAACTCCTTGCGAGCCTCCTCGGAGCCTTCTCTCTCTCTCTCTCTCTTCGTTCTGAGATGCTGTGTTTGAAGCGTAAAGTTATAAAAGGGTAAAAGGGTCATAAAATAATCAAAACAGATCAGGGTCAAAACATTTTGTCCTTAATGGGAGTAAAACATGCCTAATACAAACTTGTTGGGAAATATTAAAAATCTCCAAACTTAATGGGAAATATAAGGTGAAAATTATGACCTATTAGATATTTCCCTTTAAAACAAACATAATCATACCGCTAAAATAATTAAGCAGATATTACATTTATCAATTATCATCATTTCACACATTTTCATCATACATCCACGCATGCACTACTGCACTACCAAGTTTCAGTTACGTAAACTCCCAAAACGTTTACTCTTATGCGTACGTTTGCTCAATGCTCTAGCTTATTGGCTTAAATGCCTCAACCACCTTCAGAGTACGTTTTTTACTACCAAGAAACCAACCAAAATTGTTAGATAAATAATCATCAGTAAACCAATACAAAAAACAAATTTGTGCTGCATTCAAGAATTTAAAACCTAATAAGAACTAAACAATTGTTAAAGGAGGCATATTTCACCTTTTCTATATACTGCATGCAAGAATTAGAGTTTCGAAAATTGAACACTAGAACAACCACAGTACTAACTTCGAAGAATTATGGTTTCAAAATTGGGGGTTTTTAACACTGCAAGTATCTAGTCTTGATTTTTTTTCCTTTCACTTCCGTGAACCAAACGAGACCATAGGGGAAGTTTTTTTGTTTGGCCAAAGAATTTAATAAAGTTTAGAATGGCTTAGAGTTGGGAACTTTTGGTGACTTGTTTTGCGAAACTTATTTAGTCGACAACATAGGAGGTCCATAGCATGCATGGCAGTGTGAGAGACACACGCACATCGACCTGTCAGATCCAACCCGACCCATCTCCTCCCGTCAGGCCTTGCCGAGTAACCGAACCATTGCCATTCGACTTGCCTCATTCATGCGAGTCGACCCCTACCCTTCTTTCTACTAGGAGAGCACCACAGTGGCCAGATCGCCACTCGATCTAGCCGCAGTTCCGACCCGAAGTGCCCAATTGACAATCTTCTAGTTTCGATCACATCGAGCCACCATACCACCTGGGTTTTGAAACTCGTTTCCCACTAGTTACAGCGCCACCAGTCTCTCCTCTTGATTCAACCATAAGGCGCCAAAATTTCAAATGCCAAAATTTCGATTTGAAATTTTGGCCACTAAGAACTTTCGAGGCGATTTCGGGCCAAACCACTCTGAATCGAGTTTCATGGTAGATATAAAAATTGATCCTTGTATCGTAATGAACATTTTGGCATAAATTCTGTCCAAATCTAACGGGAAGTTTTGGCAACTTTTTTTCTTTATTAAATTTTGTTGCGGTAGTCTATCATGGTAGAGGGTATTTGTGGTAATTTTGTTTTTCCCTCAAAAGTCAAAACCCTTATCCATTAAAACCCACGATCACACAACTGCTCACCGCCTGGAGAATTGCAGGAGATTTAGGTTTCAAATTTGGGCATTTAATGGCGTGACCGTCTCTCTGCCAAAACAGTGCAACTGATCGAGTGGAGTGATATTATTTCCAACAACTCTCTCTCACTCTCTGTTTATCCATCGGAAGGTAGCAGGTACATACGTTTCCAAATTGCCCTTTTATTCATCAGGAGTGATATTATTCATTGTGTTGTGGATTAATCAGATCTGTTGTTATATGTGGTGTTGATTTTTCGATAGTATAATGAAGAAGGAAGAAGATGATCTTGTATCTGGAACATTTACATGGAAAATCGACCAATTCTCCAACTTAAATGTGAAAAAGTATTATTCTGACGTTTTCGATGTTGGTGGTTTTAAATGGTATGTATATATTTCACTATCTACTATATATATTTAGGTGATTGAACGTTTGTGTGCTTAATTAGTTTATGTCCTTTTGGATTGTACATGATCAGGCGGATTTTTATATTTCCAAAGGGGAACAACGTAAAGGAACACTTGTCCATGTATTTGGATGCTGCAGATTTCTCAACGTTGACGTCTGGGTTGAGTAGATATGCCAAATTCAGTTTGACTCTGGTCAATCAAATTCATGGAAAGTACTCAATCACAAAGGGTAATTTTTTTTAATTACTATTCATGTTGTTTACTTCCCATGCATTTTACTTTTTTTTTTCTCTCTGTTGTCTGGTCATTTATTCTGTTAACAACTTAATTAACATTATCGTTGACAACTTAATTAACTGCATTGTATAAAACACTAACGTACGGCCACAATGTTCATTTTCTTCTTACCTGGCTTTGATTCTTGGTCAGTGTTTTTGTGATGTTTGATCGTTTTGTTTTGATAGAAACGGAGCATGAGTTCACAGCAGCTGAGAATCATGACTGGGGCTTCACACAATTCATGCCTTTAAGTGACGTTTTTGACCCTTCTAGAGGCTATCTTGTGAGTGATAATGTTATTGTTGAAGCCGAGGTTTCAGTTCGTAAGGGTGATATTAAAATCTTAGAAAAAGAAACTGGAGATCTTATTGATTTTAGGGGTTTAGGAAGAATAGAGTTAGCTTTTCATCCACTGCTGGAGGAAGTCTGTTTGTCGCATCCTTCCTTGATCGAGTGCCAACAGAAGAGGAGTAGTAGGTTTGTTGAATGTGCATTTACTGCATTAGGCCAGCTCTTGCATTTCCTCAAGACTAGAAAGGTGAAGGATTTGAACCAAGACGGCTATGAGAGCCTTCAACTCTTATGGGAGGAGCTGGAGACCTTCAAATTTGACTTGGCTTGGCTGCAGCCTCATGTTGAATCTGTTTTTGGTACGAAGAACATGGCAGGTAGAGTTGAAAGAATGAGAGAAGATGTGAATATTTTGGAGAATGAAATCAAGAGTCGGAGGGCTATACTAGCAGCTGCAGAGGTCGACCTTGAGAGAGCGAAAGGAGACTTGGTGAAGGCAGAACAAGAGTTCAAAATGGGTGATTTGGATTCTGTAATAGGCTATCCGTTGGCTTGATTGGACAAATTTTAATTTTCTAGCTCTATTCCAGCGGAAATTCTTGTGTCCACTTTGGTGGACATCCAAGACGCGATCTCAGCCTTTAATTTGAATTTCAATCGCTAGTCTAATCCAAACCGTTCATTGAGAGTTAGTCTTTTTGACGGTCAACGTGAGCAAAACACTCCAGCTACTGTGCACGACCCCTTCCCCTGCCGCGACCACCGCCGAACTCACCTTCTCCGCTGATTGTTTCAAGGCGCCGCACATGTACCTTAAGCTTTGCCTTGGCGAGGCGAAAACGATGGTAGCTTTGGCTCGTTAAATCGACGGCTGAAGAGTGAGAATCGAAGGGAAGAAGATGCTTGAATTCCGGCGAGTTCTCGTCGATTTCCGGCGACTCCGGATGCGGTTTGCTTCGCACCAGGTATGTAAAAGTATACACTCTTCGATTTCTACAAGTTGCTATGCTTAGAATTCACGATGATGCTCGGAGGTCGGCAAATCGAGGAGAGAGGATTCAGAATCCATTTTCTCTCTCTTCAAGCTCTCTCTCCTTCGCGCCTCTCTCTCTCCTACATGAACTTGAAGAACCCAGCAGCTGCCATGGCTTGATTTTTGTGGGCTGTGAGAGAGATGAGAGAGGAAAGGAGTTGTGCCCAGAGGAAATGGCTTGATTTTTGTGGGCTGTGAGAGAGATGAGAGAGGAAAGGAGTTGTGCCCAGAGGAAGGAGGAAGGAAGGAGGAACTACGACAAAAAAAAAAAAAAAAAGGAGGGAGGAACTAACGTTTCTAACGGACACGTGCTCGGCATGTGCGGGTGGACGTCCACCGAGGTGGACAGATTACACTCTGTCTATTCCAGTAGTGTTGGTTAAGACGGAGATATTTGCATCCAACAATCTTGCTTTGTGTTTTTCTTTACTTCACATTATTGCTAGATGAGATTTCATTTCCATATATCACTTGTGCTAAGAATTGTGTTTCAAGGACCTTGCATTTCCTGCTTCATACTGACAGTGCTAAATAATTATTTCGTTTATTTCTGAGTAGATCGAGCCAAGTGGACGGGGAAAGAGATTATCAAAGCTTCCTAGTGAGAAACTAAACACAGCTTGGGCATGTTTTTTTGGACTGCAAGCTTGGGCATGTTTTTTTGGACTGCAAGCTTGGGCATGTTTTAAAAAGAGTTTTTTATATAGTTGGTAGTCGACGTTGGAAACCAACGTACCTATAGAATCTTAAACTGAACAACTAGCTAGATTGCTTAATAAATTTTTTAAATATTGATTAAGCTTTCTATTTTAAATCTCTGCAATATCGCATTGCATTTATGAATTTAAATTCCATATATAACCTGTGGGATTTAAATTAAAAGGCGCGTAAGTCTGAACATTAAGAACGCGTTTTCTCTCCAGTAGACTTTCTCGATCTAAAGTTTTCTTAGTGTCTTGGAACATTCAATTTAAGGTGAATTCACATTGTCCTCGGATTTTAATATAGGCCGAAGTGGAAAAATTTCATGTCGGCACCCCCAAGCTCGATCGGGATCACGACTCTAGCATCTAGCTAGGTTATGGATCTTGGTGGTCGGTGAGTTTCTAGACCTCGGCAGTGGATATCCCACCCGAAGTCATCGATTTGAGGAGTCAAATTCAACCTAGAAAACCTGAGTTAGGGCATAACACTAGAAGAACGTAGCACCAACAAACACCAAAAAAAAATGTCACAGACAAGGGACACTGTTACCTTTATCGTAACATTAAACCTGAACATGCAAGCTTTCCACACTGGATCAGACAATAATAATTTCATTTGAAACACGAATTGCTTCAGATATAGGTAAGAGGTTGAGACGATAAACGCTCAAAGCCTTACTCAAGGTAGCTCCAATAAGCCTAGCTACTAACTTTCTCATAACGTAAATCCGGTAGTGAATTCCCTCAGCTATATATATCAATACCCTAACTAATGTGAAAGGGATCATTGCATGGCATTATCAAAACATAATTGGTCTATGTAAGTTTAAGAAAATGGGCAACATTAGGCCCAGGGAAGAGAAGAAGCATCAGCAGACATGGTGAGGGAAGGGAAAGGAAGGGAAAAGTCTGAGAGAGAGAGAGTGGCGGCAGAAGCTAGAAAACTACTGATACCATGTAAACTTAGAGAACTGAATGATTTTATTCATTTGATATTGAGGTATAATTGTATAAATACCAGTACATAAGCTAGCTAAAGAATACAAACATAGACTTCTATACAACAACTACAAGTGTAAACATAATTGAAGTCTAACAAATAGAGAAGTCAGAGTGGATAACAACAACCAAGAGATAAACATTATCATGTTACAAGATCTTGGGCAGTAAGGCAGCTTATTGATTAGAACTTTAGAAGCCAATGATGTGGCTTCAACACCTAATCGAGATGAAGCTTTTGGTATTGGTTTCACGCCGTGAAACGGTCGGAGGAAGAAATTGGATTCGGCAGTGTCACAGAGAAGAGGAGGAGGTCACGTGGGTTCTTGAAGTTTCCCTTTCCTTCCAAACTGATCCATTATGCAACAATGTTTGTTTAATATTTTCTTTTAAAATAGAGTAGATAATTAATCAAATAAACATCTCATAAAGTTTCATTTAAAAATTTCATGTTTTAATTTCTCCAAATTTCTGTCATTAACATTTATCGATATCGAAATTTCTCGATATTTCCGTCGAAAATTTCATTTATTAGACCTTCGAAATTTCCTCAAAAACTCGAAATTTTGGTCATTGGCACAGAGAGAGAGAGAGAGAGAGAGAGAGAGAGAGAGAGAGGAGAGAGAGAGAGAGAGAGAGAGAGGAGAGAGAGAGAGAGAGAGAGAGAGAGAGAGAGAGAGAGAGAGAGAGAGAGAGAGAGAGAGAGAGAGAGAGAGAGAGAGAGAGAGAGAGAGAGAGAGAGAGAGAGAGAGAGAGAGAGAGAGAGCGAGCATGGGTAGACTCGATGGGCATTGGTAGAGTCGTTGATTTGTATGTGATTTACATACAAATTAGACCTCTAATCACTTTAGTAATGCTAATCCAAAGGCCGTTTAGTGTCACTAATCCTTGAATTGAATCATTGTAGGGTTCACGAGCATTGGATTGATATCGGGAGCAAATGAGTGCGTTTTGGAGCTTTTAGTGGATTTCCGACAAAAGGACGAAAAGTCAACCCGAGGACCGTCGGTCAACTCGTGGTCAATCCCAACTTTTAAGCGTCAACGAGTCAACATGAAGTCCCGGAAGTGAGACGCAAGAGAATTCCGGAGGATTTCCAAAGAAACCGCAAAGTCAAACATAGTCAACTTTGGTCAACTCCGAGGGTCGTGGTCAAAGTTAAGGACGAAGTCAACCTTGTGACTCATCCACAAGAGGGTCCAAAATCAGTAAGGAGTATGCTAGATATCATGAGGTCACCCATAGATTAGTCCTTCCTTTTATTCCCTTAAGCATTTACCCTCTTGTCCTTCATTTATTCTATCCAACCATTAGATTAAACCCTACCTAATCCTAGCCCTCCATTCTCTCCCTCTTTTGCCTATATATACCCTAGTTATTTGGGCCATTAGGTCATCCATTCAGCTGCCCCCATTTCCATCACTTTCCCTTTCCCTTTTCTCTCTTCTCCCTTAGATCTAGGTTTGCCCACGAAACGTTCGTCGATCGGTCGACGACTTCCCAACGAACCACCTTCCTCACCTCCATTCCGCCACCACCCTAGCCTTCATCAACCTTGTTCACCACGACGTCTACACCATCATCCACCATCTTGGGCAGCTGGGATCCTCACCAAGTCATCAAGATTCATCATCAAAGCCAATGAGGAACTAGAGAGTCATCTATTGAGCATCCTTCATCTTTAATCTCTTTTTTCCTTATGTTTAGAGCATAATTGTAAATTGATGATGTATACTATGATGCTTAGTGAGTAGTTTACCGTGTTAGGGACTAGGGTTGTGTGCCTTAGTCCAATGTGGCTTTGTGATGCTTCGATTTATGAATAAATGCCTTTGTTGATTCATGAGTATGTGTATTGTCTAATTTCATATGTATTGAATGTGTATGTGAAGATTTGCCACTCTTTTTTATGCATGTGGTTCATCTTGTATGAGTTGTGTATGGTATGGCAACCTTATTATACTCTAGGCAATTGGCAATATGTGTGATGAGCATGTTTCACTATGTATGACCCTTAATTCATGAGCTTTACGCCTCCTTTCTTTCTCCCTTTTCATGGAGAGTCTCTAAGACCCTAATATGGCTTAGAAATACCTTAGAAGGAATCAACTCCACATCGATAATATCGGTGGAGTGGTGGGTTATGCATGTGTTGCTTGTTTGAGTCCCTAAGTTTCGACGCTTTACGCCTCTTAAGCACTTTAGGGGATTCGGTATTAGGTAACTTAGAGGAATCCCCTAAGACATCTAGAGAGTACGAATAACCCTAATAAGGCATTTGAATACCTTAGGAAGCACGGTCCTAGAACCATAACATGGCTAGGATACGGGGCTTGATTCGTGGATCCATTGGCATGATCGATTTGATTAGAGCATCATTAGTTGCATTGGACTTGGGGTTTGCCCGAAAACCCCAACACTTCCATACATTGCACACACTTTTCATTTCTTTTACGTGCATTACTTGCTTTCCTTAGTTGTTTGTTTGTCTTGGCATTCCACCTTCTCTTACACAAAACCACCTCACTACACACTTCGCACATTGTCACATACACGCTTCACCCACTCATTTCACACCTTGTCACGCCATTTTAGCTATAGTTTCCCGATTACGCACGCTACCGAGAGATTGGGGAACCGTCAATCTCTGTGGAACGACAATCCCCCGTCTCAATATCACTTACCATCTATTTTTACATTTGTCAGTCGTGCCGGCAAGAGGAACACATTTGTATTGGTCTGCCGTCGAAAGGTGGGCAAAGATCCGATTGGGTCGAGTTTGGCCTGAAAACAGGTATTTCGGTCGGGGCATTAGCTTTTTGTATCAGGGCAGTAGCTTTTTGAAAGATGTCAGTAGCTTTTTGAAATATGATAGTAACTTTTATTATGAATGGCAACAACTTTTTTTGAGAATGACAGTAACTTTTCGGTTCGTCGGCAATACCTTTTCTGACAAATGACAATTTCTTTTTTGGACTAAATTCGTGTTAATACCCTGAACTTTGGGGTTGAAATCAGTTCAGTCCCTGTATTTTCAATTTTATCAAAACAGTCCCTGAACTTTTAATTCGAACTCAATAGGTCCTTCCGTCAAATTTTCCGTCAACTTGGTCTGTTAATGCTGACGTGTGATTCGTATGCGATTTGCATACAAATTGGGCCTCTAATCACTTTAGTAATGCTAATCCGAAGACCGTTTAGTGTCTTTAATCCTTGAATTGCACCATTGTAGGTGAATCGAGCATCGGACGGATATCGGGAGCGAAATGATGCGATTTGGAGCTTTTTGGAGATTTCTGGCAAAAGGACGAAAAGTCAACCCGAGGACCAAAAGTCAACTCGTGGTCAACCCCGACTTAAGAGCGTCAACGAGTCAAGATGAAGTCCCGGAAGTGAGCCGCGAAAGAATTCCGGAGGTTTGGTCAAAGTCAACCCTTGGTCAAGCTCCGAAGGTTAAAGTCAAGGTCAACGACAAAGTCAACCGCGTGACTCACCCTCACAAGCCTCCAAATCAGCAAAGGACCACACAAGATATCATGAGGTCACCCTTAGATTATTCCTTCTTTTCATTCCATTCCCCTATGAAATGACCCCCTTACCCTTCATTTAACTCATCCAACCCTTAGATCCAACCCTAGCCCATCCTAGCCCTTCATCCTCTCCCTCTCTAGCCTATAAATAGCCCTCTTTACCTGATTTAGGTCATTCCCATCATCAGCCCCAAAATCCCATTTTTCCCTTTCCTCTTTCTCTCCCCCATCTCTCCCTTCCGGTTCAGCCGAGCACGCAGGTCGACCGGTCGACAGCTCCCCGTCGAACGGTCGACGGTCGACGGACCAGCCGTTCTCTCCGCCTCTTCCGCCGCTTCTACCACCACTTGGGCAGCTGGGGATCCTCACAACCTTCAAGGACGACATCTAGATCCAAGGAGAAGAAGGGGGCATCACTTATTGAGATTTCTTCACCCCTTTTCTCTTTTGTATTCATGCTTATAGCTTGCTATTGTGATATGATGTTGTATCCCTTGATGTATAGTGAGTAGTTCTATTTGTTGGGGACTAGGGTTGTGTGCCCTAGTCCAATGTGACTTTGTGATGCTTTAATCAATGAATAAAATGTCTTTGTGTTGTATGAATATGTGTGCTACCTAATTCAATATGTGTTGGTTGCTTGTCCTTAGAATTACCACTTCTTTGGCATGTTAACTAATCTATCTTGATGAGATTGTGTGAGATTGGTACCCTTGCATAACTTAGGCAATTGGTAGCATATGTGATGAGTTGTTACTTGTTTGAGTCCCTAGGTTCGACACTATTACGCCTCTTAAGCACTTTAGGAAATCCGGTATTAGGTAACATAGAGGGATTTCCTAAGACACCTAGAGAGTTTGGATGATCCATAATCCGGCATTCAAATACCTTAGGCAACACGGTCCTAGAACCATAACATGGCTAGGATACGGGGCTTGATTCACACACACATTGGCATGATTGAGTTGATTAGGCATTGCTTGTTGCATTGAATTGGGGTTTGCCCGAAAACCCCAACACTTTCCTATATTTGCACACTCTACTTGTTTTGTTTACTTGTTTGCATTTATTTTGTTGTTTGTTGTCTTGGCATTCCACCATACATTTCACACAAACCGAACACTACACTCACACTTCGCACATTGTTCATATACACATTTCACTCACTCTATTCACATCTTACCATCCACACATAGCTAAAGCACTCGCACACACGCTACCGAGAAGTCGGGGAGCCGTCAATCCTCCGTGGAACGACGACCCCCTTCTCTTCTATCACTTACCATATATTTTTGCTTTGTCAACGTGGCACATCAAATGAACTGGAAAAAACCCATTAAACCCCCGGTCTTTTTTTTTTTGGTTCTTCTCTCTCTCCCCGACCCTCTCTTCCTCTCCTCTTCCATTTCTCTTCTTCTTCCTCCATTTCTCTTCTTCTTCTTCGCCGTTTCTTTCATATCTCTCTCTCTCTCTCCCCATTCTACTGTGGACACCCATAACCCCCGTCATGAGCCCAGCATAGCCACCATCGCCACTACCCAGGAGGTGCGGCAAAGGACACCTAGGCATGGGCTCGAGAGAGACCCACAGAGAGACGCCAAGAGCTGGGATTGATGGCCGCCGTCTCTGGAATGGCGGCGGTGGAGAGGCACAATGGATCTAATCGGAGCTTCACGGCTTTGAGTGTGGAGTGACGGCGTCTGTGAAGAGAGACACCGGAGAGAGCTAGGCTCGGTGGCGTCTGGGCTGTGAGAAAGGAGCGGCTGCCCTTGGGTTCAGCGGCGGTGGAATGGGAGCACGGGCTCGAGGTTGAAGGCGCCGAAATTGATCGGAGGCGCTGGGCATGGTTGGGCTTTGTTGGGATCGAAGGTGAGTCGCGGTGGTCTGCTGGGTGCCATAGCTGGGTTTGTGGAGCGACGCCGAGTGGGAAATCCGAGCTGGGCTCGAGCGATGGTTCTGGGCTTGGCCGTGGTGTAGCGGCGCTGCTGGGTGTCCAAATCAATTGGACCCAGCGGCGGTGGAACGATTTTGATGGCTTTTGGCAGTCCAAGAGATGATGAAGCACGGCTGCTGGGTTGCCGTGGGTGTCCTTAGTAGAAGTGTGGTGGAGCTGCTGTGGTTGTGATTTGATTGTGAATTTGCAGGGAAGAAGAAGGGAGGGAGAGAGAGAGAGAGAGAGAGAGCAGTTGTGGTGAAGGGTGAGAGCAGTTGTGGTGAAGGGTGCTGGGCAGTGGTGGGTTTGGGCACAGAGAAGAACAGAGATGAGAGAGCCGACGGAGAGGAGAGAGATGGAAGAGAGAGGAAATGGGTGCTGGGCTCGAGGGAGAGAGAAGGGAAATTGCAGGTGGCCAACCGGAGAACTGGGCACGAAAGAATTGAGGGAGGTGAGTTCGAGGTGGCCGGAACACGAAAGGAAGGGAGAGGGGGAGAGAGGAATTGCAGGTGCGGCGTGATTTGGTCCATGCCGGTGGTGTCGGTGGTTAGCTAGTGAGGGTGTTTAGGTGTTATGAAGATTAAGGACTAATTTAGACGCGAGAGAGAGAGAGAGAGAGAGAGAGAGAGAGAGAGAGAGAGAGAGAGAGAGAGAGAGAGAGAGAGAGAGAGAGAGAGAGAGAGAGAGAGAGAGAGAGAGAGAGAGAGAGAGAGATGAAAGAAACGGGAAGAAGAAGAAGAGAAATGGAAGAGGAGAGGAAGAGAGGGTTGGGGAGAGAGAAGAACAAAAAAAAAAGGACCGGGGGTATAATGGGTTTTTCCCAGTCTGTTTGATGTTTGTAAATAATGAAAACTAAAAATGCGGTAGCATTTTTGTAAATATTGAAATTTTTAATATTGTGATTACTTTATAACGGATATTTTTTATTTATCAAACACGAAAATCTTTATTCAATAATCAAAGAGGACTAAATTCTTGTTACTATATTGAACTTTAGGAGTCTAATCAGTTTAGTCCTTGCATTTCTAATTTCATCAAAACAGTCTTTGAACTTTCAATTCTCACCCAATGAGTCATTCCATCAGAGTTCCATCCAATTGAGATGTTAACTGCTGACGTGGCAGACCAAAAAAATTGTGAAATACCCATTATACCCCTAACTTCATTTGACAAAAAAAAAAACTCTCTCCACTCTCCTCCCCTGACCTCTCTCTCAATTGACAGCAAAAAAACAAAAAAAACTCTCCCCTCCTGACCCCTCTATCTCTGTTCTCCCTCTCTTCTTATGGGAACTCTCTCTCTCTTCCTCATCGGATTTCTCAGGACACCCAGCGTCGAGCCTAGAAGCCATCACGACAAGCCACCGCCGCAGCACCCAATCAATCCTCTTCCTTAGCTCATCTCCTCGAGCCCATGCTCAGGCCACGCCTTTGAGTCCGGCGACTCAGGTACACCACCACATCAGATCACCATCACATCACCATCACTTCGGCGACTCAATTACACCATCACATCACCATCACCTTTGGTTTGAGGGGACAGAGGCAGGGGTTTGAATCGGGCAGGGAGAGCACAGACTCTGTGGTGCACGACGTTTATGTGGAAGAGACTGAGCACGGGCTCGAGGAGAGAGATAGATAGAGAGAGAGAGAGAGAGAGAGAGAGAGAGAGAGAGAGAGAGAGAGAGAGAGAGAGAGATCCGAGAGGGACTCAGAGAGGTGCGGTGGTGATCTTGGGTGTAGAGAGTCGATCTTGACTGGGATTTAGGTTCCCAAAGAAGAGCAGCGGTGGCTCTGATCTGGGCAATTGCTCGGCGTAGCAGGGAGGCCTGGCGGTGTGTGTGAGTGCGTGATGTGGTGCCCAAATGAATTGGGTTCTGGGCTTGCAATTGATCGGTGAATTGTGTGATTTTGCAGGTCTGTGATGATGGGGGGGTTGGAGCTGGCGGCGGCGTCTGTTGGAACTGGTGGAGAAGAGAGAGAGGGGGGGAAAGAAGAGGAAGAGAGGGAGAGTAGAGAGAGAGGTCGGGGAGACAGAGTTTTTGTTTTGGCTGTCGATTGAGAGAGGTTGGGGGAGGAGAGGAGAGAGGGAGAGCATAGAGTGGTTCGGGGAGTGAGAGAGAGGTCGGGGAGGAGAGTATTTTTTGATTTTTTGCTGTCAAATTGAGAGAGAGGTCGGGGGACGAGAGGAGAGAGAGTTTTTTTTTTGGTCAAATGAAGTTAGGGGTATAATGAGTATTTCACAATTTTTTTGGTCTGCCACGTCAACAGTTAACGGTCTAATTAATTGGACCGAACTCTACTGGAATGACTTATTGGGTGAAAATTGAAAGTTTAGGGACTGTTTTGATGAAATTAAAAATGCAGGGACTAAACTGATTAGACCCCTAAAGTTCAAGATAGTAACAAGAATTTAGTCCAATCAAAGATTACAAAGAGAAGGAATGCAACTTCTAACATCAAGAGGAGGAGCTCAAATCCAAGTAAATGAACGTTTAGAAGTACAAGCAAAACGAGCACAATCATGAGCCAAAACATTGGTTTTGTTCCTGCCGTTTCCCAGCTGCTCGGTAGGGACGCACCTGGAGTGCACTCGAGTACCTGAAAGGGCAAAGGAGGTCAGGGGAGGCCGGCGTGTACCGACCGAAGACCCTCCGACGCTCAAGTTAGTCCCGAGAGGATCTAAGCAGAGAGTGTTTCTGGGAATGGAGAGAACTTACTTGAATAAGGAGTGAGGACTCCTTATATATGAGTTGAGGTCGGAGACAAGCTTCCCTGGCGTGGGGGACATCCCATGACACGAGGGAATACTCTATTATTCCACAACCTCGACACGCGCATCGAGGGACGGCGGTGCCTAGTGCGGTCCTAGTGCGGTATGGGCGTTCTTTAGTGCGATCCGCGAGGTAGTGGACAAGCACGTGCTGCCAGGTGGCTGTGCCGGTACCGACTGGACTGTGTGTCCACGGTACCGGGTCGAGAGATGTCCCTGTAAGGCCAAGGGGAAGACTTGTTGTCGGTACACCCGGCCTGGTATTGCTGGTACCGCTGGGGTACCGCCAGGGCTTTGCTAGTAGGCTCGGTAGGGGATCCCTACCGAGTGAGTATATGCCGCTGGGGCGTTGTCAAGGCAGTGCACTCGGTAGGGGATCCCTACCGAGTAAGTAGATGCCGCTGGGGCGTTGCCTGGGCCGCTGGGGCGTTGTCAAGGCAGTGCACTCGGTAGGGGATCCCTACCGAGTCAGTAGATGCCGCTGGGGCGTGGTAATGGGCCCAGAGGTGGGCTGTTCAGCGATGGTGGCCTACTCCTGACCCGTCATGGGGTCTGTACCGGGACAGATATGAAATGGTAGCAACAGAAGTCCCCCAAGTCCCGAGCAAGAGGAAGTGCTTGGTCGGGGACTTAGTCCAAAAGTTCATATCAGGACGTAGCCAAGTGTCGGTGTGGCAGCCACGGCGCTTAGGGTCGGCCCACGTAGTCCCCCAAGTCCCCGAACAAGGGGTTCCTCCCGGGAGGGAGTTGTAACCGCTCCGAGTTCTGAGGGAATTGCCAAGGTCGTGCCTGTTGGTATGCTTGGCGTAACTGCCGAGGTAGTGGGGCAATAACTGCCGAGGTAGTGGGGCGATACGTGTCGCCTCTTGGGCGGTTTGGAACTGCATGGGGAGTTCAACCGTTGCATTGACACGTGTCATCATCCTGTGAAGCGACGGTTGGTGTCGTACGGTGCAGATGTCCCAGGTCCCGCTATATATATAGGGGTGAAGGGAGTTCACTTCACCTCATTCTTGAATTTTGGCATTCCAGAGCTCTGAAACCTGTCGGTAGAGAGTGTGAGAGCTTGTTGCCGGTAGCGTTCAATTTGACCAACCGTTGTCTCGACTTCCGCCGTTTGACAGTGTAAGTACTGAGAACTCTTGTGTTATCTTTATGTGTTTCTGCTTTTGTAACGTAGTTTGCGTACCGGTGTCCGACCTTAGTACCGAGCTAGGTTGCATGGGCATAGGACTGTCGTCCCGGTAAGGAACTTAGTTTACTTCTTGCATATGTCTGATTCGGAGAGCCAAAGTGTAGGAAGCGGCAACGCCTTCTCTGGTGAAGAGCCCGAGAGGTCTCCTTCTGTGGAGATTGTCGACGTGGCTTCTAGTACCGGGAGTAGTAGTAGCGAGACTCAGTCCTGTTCGTCCGGTACCAACGCCGTCCGCCTTGAAAGCATGTTTGAGACGGTGACGAGGGGCATCACTACCGGCGAAGTCATAGAGCCGTTGAACATGATCAAAGATGGGCAGTTTGTGCCTGGTAGTAGCAGTTCAATGCGGGCCACCGAAGTGGGAGAAGGTGGGGAACCTCGACCGGAGGTGGAGACTGCGGAAGATGAGGTGCCAGACGAATCGGTATCTGTAGGATTTGCGGTGGACCGCCTGAAGCTCAGCGCTTCCACCGAGGATGATCTGGTGGCCCTGAGGAAGGCTTTTAGTATTCCGGACTCGGTGACCATGCGCCTACCGGAGAGGGGAGAGCTAAGGAGTGAGTCGGTGATACCGGGCGAGACCTTGGTACACCCGTTCTTCTTTGGGGAGGGCCTACGGATTCCGTTGCCGTCGTACCAGCAGAGGTTCTTGGCCGAGGTTGGCCTTGCCATCGCTCAGTTGAATCCCAACACCTGGCGGTGTCTTGACGCTCTCTATACCCTGTACCGGCATTGTGGTTTCAGCGAGCCAGACTTGGCGGTGTTCTTCAGCCAGTGGTCCCTGGAGGAGCACTCGAAAACGGATAAGGGTTGGTACAAGGCCAAGTCGGTAGGAAAACCTTGTGCAGAGTGTCCCCGAGACACTGAGTTGAAGGACTTTGTACATAAGTACAAGGAGGTGACCCGGTGCTGTCTGAAGAAAAGTGCTCTTGCCCGGGAAGGTATGGCCGGTGAGGCGGACATCGAGTCTCATGAGCTCGGGAGCCCAGAGATCATTAGGGACCCGCTGGTGTTTGGTAATCCGACCTCCCAGCAGACTTGGAAGCACCGATACTTCTTCGTCGGTGGTCAATGGGAGTTTCCCGAGGGGTCTGACCCACCGTTGAAGAGAGTGCCTTGTAGCTTTAGAGACGCTCCTGGTTGATAGCCTTCCCGAGTTGACACTTGTAATTGTGCCAAGTTTTATCCCTCGGTACTAACCTCTTGTGTTTTATGTGTTTGTGCAGCTGACCAGTCTTGGAGGAAGCTTACCGAGAGGCAAGAGGAAGAAATTGAGTGGATCCGGGAGAACATCTCGATAGTCCTGAGGAGGTCCACCGTTCTTCTCAACCGGTACTCGCTTCACTTCTCGGGCCTAGCACCCATTCCGTATCCCTGTAAGTTGATACCGGTAACACACTTGTACATGTATGCCTATATATACTTTTGTCTCATGTCGGTATTGTGCTTTGCAGTCTTGCCTCAATTCCGTCGGTATCGTCGACTTTCGGACGATTTAAGCATGGTGCGGGAGCGCAGGGATTTTTACCAGCTGAAGAAGGCCGTGGGTGAAGACCCACTTCCCGAGGCCCAGCTGGCCGCTGCGGAGACTGCCGGGGCTCCTGCTGAGGCTGCCGGTGCTGCTGTTGATGCTGCCGGGAAGAGGAAGAAGAAGAAGGCCAAGAGGGTTCGGGCCGCTTCGGAAGCTGATGGGGAGGAGGAGGACTCAGGGGTCCCCGAGACTGCTGAGACTGAGGTTTCCACAGAAGTTGTTGTGGCGTCCCTGAAGAGGACGGCTCGGGAGGAGGTAACCCTCATTCTTAACCCTTCTCGCAATTCTTATCTGTCCTGCCGGTACTTATGCTTTTGTAGTTTGTCAAACAGGTGAGGGAGCACCGGAAGAAGCAGAAAGTGTCGGCGGCAGAGACTTCTGTTGAAGGGCCCGTGGAGGGTGCCGGTACCGCCCTGGCTACGCGCAGTACCGGGTCTGATGCCATCTTTCTCAGGGAGGTCGAGTCTGAGAATGCTAAGTTGTTTCTCGGTTGCGCCAGGAAGGCATTGCTGGACCCTCTCCCGCTATCCAAGTTGGCCGACTTGCCGGCCATGTCGATGAAGCAGCAGAGGGACCTCCTCTTTCAGTGCAAGCAGAAGGTACCGTCTTGTTTGTTTGTTTTTGTTTTTTTTTTTTTGAGCGCCAGACACTTATATATGTGTGTTTTTGCAGCTGGCGTACGAGGAGCTGATGCTGGACCGCCGGTACTGGGAGGAGTTACGCTCTGTCGGTGGTCAGGTCGAGAATCTGAAGGTCGGCTATGACACCATGTACAAGCTGAAGGAAGAGGCGACGGCTGAGGTTGCCAAGGTCAAGGAGGAAGCCGGTAGGCTTGTGCACGAAGCTGAGGAGAAGGCCAAGGCTGTCGTGGCCTCTGAAATTGCCAATATCCAGGCTGACTTCGACAAGCGGCTGGAGGAGGCTGTCGGTAAGGCCAAGGAGGAGGCTGTGATGGCCTACCGGCGTGATCGTCAGCGTGCGGTGGAGCAGGCCACAGCTTACATTGAAGGGGGAGTCTACATCCTTGGGAAGGTCAAGGAGGCATTCCCGGAGCAGGATTGGAGTCGACTCCCGGTGCCAGCCGTCACCGATGACTTCATTGACGATGAGCACAAGTTTATCCTCAAGGAGATCGATGAAGCCGTCGGTACCTCCAGCCAGCCGGAGCAGCAGCAGTGAAGTCCCCCTGTGTGGGTTGTGCAGGCCAAGGGCCTTGTAATCATGCTTTCTCTTTTTTTTTTTTTTTTGTGGGTTTTTCGACCCATTTTTGAACAATTGTCCCGGTAGGGACTGCTCTCTCGGGAGCTAGTACTTGTTGGCCATAAGGCCTTTATTTCTTGTTGGATAATGGCGTGTTTCGCCTTTTCTTTTATGAAATTTTCATTTCACGAAATATTCAAAGTGTTTACCCGGGAGGACTGGATTTATCAGTCTGTCTTCCGGCATGTTTTTCAATTTTCTTTATCTCATCTCACGTGGGTAATTGATACCGGCATCGTGGATGTGTGCATGGGGGGTGTTATACATGGGGGTAGCTGGTACCGGCCGCATGGCTTACAAAAGCGTGCACATGGGTGTCGCTAGGATCACGCTGCATGTCGAAATAGGATAGAAACTTATGCATGGGGGTCGCTGGTACCGGCCACATGACTTAGAATAGTTTCACATGGGGGTAGCTGGTACCGGCCTCATGTTTTGAAATTTTGCACATGGGTGTCGCGGGGATCACGCTGCATGTCAAAATATAGGAGCAGAAACTTATGCATGGGGGTCGCTGGTACCGGCCACATGACTTAGAAGAGTTTCACATGGGGGTAGCTGGTACCGGCCTCATGTTTTGAAATTTTGCACATGGGTGTCGCTAGGATCACGCTGCATGTCAAAGTATGAAAGAAACTTATGCATGGGGGTCGCTGGTACCGGCCACATGACTTAGAAGAGTTTCAGCTTTGCCGATTGCAATTTGATTGATTTAATGTGTTAAAACAGGAGTCGTTGCTCCTGGCCGGTTTGTAACCGGGCTTTTACAATAGTACCGGTGGGGGCCCTGCTCGACCGTTCCGTTGTACTGACAATTTTGATTAGGGGGTATGGACCCTCCTACCGGTGTGTTCCGGTATTTTTTGTGGGCGCGGCCTACGGGTAGTAGTAGCGGAGGTGTTCAATGTTCCACGGGTGCGGGAGTGTGTACCCGTTGGAGTCCATGAGCCGGTAAGTTCCAGGCTTGACAACTTCAACTACCCGGTAGGGGCCTTCCCATTTTTGGTTGAACGTCATGGCCGCAGAATCTTTCGTACTTAATCGTACTCGGCGTAGTGCCCAGTCCCCCAGCTTGAGGTACCGGACCTTTGCCTTTGCGTCAAACTTGCGTTTGAGCCTGTTCTTGTGTTCTGCGTTCCAGAGGTTGGCTTGTTCCCGGCGTTCCTCGAGTAGATCACGGTTGAGACACAACTGCTCTTCGTTTTCGTTTGGATCGAAAGTGTCGATCCTGTGGGTTGTGGAATTAATCTCAACCGGTACTACGGCTTCTGCACCAAAAGCGAGGGAGAACGGGGTTTCTCCGGTGGCAGCCTTATATGAGGTGCGGTATGCCCAAAGTACCTCCGGTAGCAGTTCAGGCCATGCGCCTTTCTTCTCGCCCAGCTTGGTCCTCATTGTTCTCTTCAGGATTTTGTTTACTGCCTCTACCTGACCGTTGGTCTGGGGGTGGGCTACCGATGCGAAGTAAAGGGTGATGCCCTTGCACCGGCAAAATTCCCTGAAGGAGTTGGAGTCGAATTGCCTTCCGTTGTCGGTGACAATGATTTGAGGGACACCGAAGCGGCAGATGACGTTCTCCCAGATGAATGTTTGAACTTGTTGGGAGGTGATGGATTTTAGGGCCTTAGCCTCTGTCCATTTGGTGGAGTAGTCGGTGGCAACAACCACATATTCGACACCGCCGGTACCCTTTGGCATTGGCCCGATTAGGTCCAAGCCCCATTGTGCGAATGGGCACGGGTTGACCATCGTTTCCAGTGGCTGGGATGGCTTCGGTACATTTGGCGCGTTGAACTGGCAGGACTTGCATTGCCTGGTAAATGACACGGCATCCCGGAGGAGGGTTGGCCAGTAGTATCCGAGCCTAACGAGCTTGTGAGCCATTGCTCTTCCTCCCGGGTGGTGGCCGCATATGCCTTCGTGTACCTCCCTGATCGCCTCCCGGGACTCGGTGGGTCCGAGGCAGCGTAGGTATGGCATTGAGTGGGCTCGTCGGTAAAGATGACTGTTGATGATGAGATACCGGGAGGACCGGAATCTTATTTTCTTTTCCTCAGCGTTGTCTCTCGGGAGAGAGCCATCTCGCAGGTACTCTAGGATTGGGGTCATCCAGTTTGCCTCTTCGAGACGTAAGTGGTTCACCTCGATGGGTGTTGTCTCGGTACTGCGGTGTTCCAGCATGATAATTGGTATCGAGGCCCCTGGGTTGGGGTCAATAGCGGAAGCTATTCTGGCTAGGGCGTCAGCCCGTTGGTTCTCATCCCTCGGTACCTTTGTTAATTTGAAACACGAGAACCCAAGGGTGAGGTCTTTTACCAAGGTCACGTACCGGCACATAGTGGGGTCTTTTGCCTGGTAGTCCCCCGTGACCTGGTTGACGATGAGCTGAGAATCACTGAAGACTTGGAGTTGTTTGGCTCCCATATCGCCGGCTAGCCTGAGGCCTGACAGGAGTGCTTCATACTCGGCTTCGTTGTTGGAAGCTGTGAAATTGAACCGGAGGGCACACTCCAAGTGAGATGTGTCGGGGCTCTCGGTATGTGGGGTAATGAGGACGAGTCCTGCCCCGCTTCCGTGGGCGTTTGAGGCGCCGTCCACGTACAACTGCCATACCGGTATTGAAGGGTCAAACGCCTGCTCACCAACGGTAGTTGGGGCGTCCTCGGCGGGAGCTGCTTTCTCCGCCGATGGCTGTTGATTGGTGTTGGCATGTTCAGGTGTGAACTCGGAGACGAAGTCTGCTAGCACTTGAGCCTTGATTGCCGGTCTGGGCCGGTAGGCTATGTCAAACTCGCTGAGTTCAATGCTCCACTTCGTGAGTCTCCCCGATGCTTCGGGCTTTTGCAGGATTAGCCGCAGCGGATGGTCTGTTAAGACGACAATGGGGTGAGACTGAAAGTAAGGGCGGAGTCTTCTGGCTGACACCATGAGTGCCAAGACGAGCCGTTCTATCTCCGGATACCGAGTCTCGGTATCCAGTAGAGACTTGCTCGCGTAGTCTACCGGTAAGTCTTCCTTGTTGTCGCTCCTGACCAGGATTGAGCTTACCGCCGTCCTACATACCGATAGGTATAGGAACAGTGGTTCTCCCAGCACTGGTCGGCTGAGTAGCGGAGCTGCTGCCAGGTACTCTTTTAGGGCAGTGAAGGCTTGTTCGCACTCGGGGGTCCAGCCTTCAAACTTCTTCCCGGTTTTGAGTATTTTGAAGAAGGGAGCACACCGGTCGGTAGACCGTGATATGAACCGAGAGAGGGCTGTGATTCTGCCGTTGAGGCTTTGGACATCCTTGAAGGTTTTGGGAGACCTTAACTCCAGGATGGCCCGAATCTTCTCGGGGTTAGCCTCGATGCCCCGGTGGCTGACCATGAACCCGAGGAACTTACCCTCACCGACGCAAAAGACGCATTTCTCGGGGTTGAGTTTCATCCCGTAGTCTTGAAGGATAGAGAAGGTCTCTTGCAGGTCGGTTAGGTGGTCAGCTTGCTTGATACTCTTGACGAGCATGTCGTCCACGTAAACTTCCATGGTTTTGCCAATCTGTCGGGAGAACATGCGGTTGACTAACCGCTGGTATGTGGCACCGGCATTCTTCAGCCCGAAGGGCAAGACATTGTAGCAGTAAAGACCTTGATTGGTCACGAAGGAAGTGTGTTCTTGGTCGTCGGGATCGAGCTTGATCTGGTTGTAGCCTGAGTAGGCATCCATGAAGCTGAGGGCCTCGTGTCCAGCGGTAGAGTTTACCAGCTGGTCGATCCTCGGTAAGGGGAAACTGTCCTTGGGACATGCCCGATTTAGATCGGTGAAGTCGATGCACATTCGCCACTTCCCGTTGGGCTTTCTTACTAGTACCGGGTTCGATAACCACCGAGGATACTGAACCTCGCGGATGAAACCGATGCTCAGGAGCTTATCGACTTCTGCCTTCATGGCCTCGTATCGCTCCTGGTATCCTACCCTTCTCTTTTGTCGTACCGGCCGATAGGCGGGGTCGATACCGAGCTTATGGGAGATAATGGTGGTGGAGATACCGGGCATGTCTGCATAGGACCAGGCGAAGACTGAGGCGTTGTCCTTCAAAAGTTTGATCAGATCTTCCCGGAGAGTTACCGGTAGGCCGGTGCCGATCTTGACAACTCTGTCAGGCTGTTCAGGGAACAGGGCGATGTGTTCTACTTCCTCGTGGGGTTTGCCCTGTATGATCACTGCTCCTTCCCGGGGGTCATCCGGCCTGTCGGTTGTTGCTGCTCTGTCACCAGTAGTGACGTTGCATACATCCCGGCAGGGACGCCGTGGCTTAGTTTCCTGAGCATAACATGACCGGGCCATTGGCTGGCTTCCCCTGATGGAGGCGACTCCGACGGGAGTAGGGAATTTGAGCATGAGCAAATAGTAGCACACACAAGCCTTAATCTGACAAAGGATGGGCCTGCCGAGAATGAAGTTGTAGGATGATTCACAGTCTACCACTAGCATGTGGGCAGATACCTTTCGGGACCTGGGGTACTGGCCGACCTCCACGTTGAGCCAGATGCTACCGAGAGGTTGGACCAGATCTCCCGAGAAGCTTATAAGCGGGTTCACCGTCCGCGATATGTTCTCGAGCGGTAGGTCCAGCTTGAGGTAGGCACTTTTGAAAATGATGTTGGCGGAGCTACCGCCATCCACCAGCACCTTGTGCATCAGGTCCGTGTGAACCTTGGCCGAGATCACGAGAGGGTCGTCGTGAGGGGTCACGATACCGGATTCCTCGTCGTTGGAAAATTCTATCTTCCACGGGTCTCGCTTAGGCCTTTTCTGCGCCGGTGCGGATTGCACGGAGAAGCATTGCAGGTGCTGCTTAGCCTCCTTCACGTGAGACTTGTTCTCAGATCGTGAAGTACCGAATAAGGTCGGCCCTCCGCTGATGGTGAAGATTTCCTTCCGGTAGCCCTGGTTGCCTTGACCGGTGTATTGGCCAAGTTTCCCGTCTCGGTATAGCTGCTCGGCCACGTCCCGGAGGGCCTGACACTCATCGGTGTTGTGAGTCCCAGACTGATGGTGGGTGCAGAATTTACCGGTATTAGTCCGGTTACCGGCGTATGCTTGCTTCGCCCATGGTTGGGGGAAAAGCTGGGGGTTTTCCTTGTAGATGTCCCCCAAGGGTTTATTGAACGTTGTACAGACTAGCAGCCTGTCGTTGGTACCGTCCTGCTCACTGGACTTCAGGGGGCGGTTGCGCCTCCTGGGATTTTTCTTCTTGGGGTGCCGGTTATACCCGGTCTCGGTCCATCCCTGACTTGAGTCGTCCACTTGGTTGATACCGGCGGGTTGGCTGTACGCCCACTGACTTGGATGGGCCTGGGTTTCCCCGCGGCCTGAGTAGCCGGAGTACTGCCCCTGTTTCCGCTGATTGGAATACAGCTGTTCCTCGGGCTTGCTATAGCCGGGATCGACCTGATATACCGGCCGTTGTTGGTGGCTCTGGGGAGCCTGGTGTTGGGGATTTCGCTCCCGGTTGGGGGGATCATACCTTCGGTTATTCTCGCGGTTCTCCCAGTTGTTGCTGCGATTACCCCCTCGGTAGGAGTTGAACTTGTTGCGCTTGTCATTCTGCCGAGAGTCGTCCGACCGTGAGCCACCACCTTGCTCTTGCTTGCGCTTATCCCGGATGGGGTCCGCTGTGGTTGCGGAGGCCTTGTTTGCCTTGTGCATCGCGTTGAGCTGAGATTTTCTTTCGTAGGTCAAGTAGTAGCTCCGGGCATACTGACCTGCTCGGTTCATGAGCTCGGTGTAGGTGAGGACAGTTCTCGTTGCATTGAGCTTTCTGAGGAACTCGTCCGGCTGCAGGCCATCCCGGAAGATCTGGGCTGCGCGGACATCGTCCTTGGAGGTACAGCGCCGGTAGGCAGCTTTGAACCGCTCCATATAATCCGCTAGTCGCTCCCCGCTGGCTTGCTGGAAGCCGGTAAGTTCTCCCACCGAATAGAAGAAGCTGGACTTCGTGGCGTATTCGGTGGTGAAAGCCTCGACTAGTTGCTCGTAGCTGTCTATGGACTCCGGTTCTAGTTGATAGAACCACAGCATGGCCTCCTGAGTCAAGGTGTTGACGAAGGCGTGGCACCAATCCTCGTCTGTATAGCCCTTGCCATTGTAGGCGGACTGGAAGGCGGTCACATGCATTACTGGGTCCTCCTTACCGGTATAGGAGTCCATCTTCAGGCTCTTGAAGTCCCGGTTGTGCTCATGGATCCTCCTGGTGAATGGACCCACTGGCTTTTTTGCTATGCCGAGGCTGGGTGCACTTTTGGCACCGCCGGTCTCGACCCTCCTGAGTCGGTCGCTGAGCTCCCGGAAGAGGCTGACCAACGCGCCCTCGTCTCCTGCGCCCGAGCCGGTACCGATGGCGGGCGCGCTCACTGGTATTACAACGTGATCCTCGGTCCCGTCTTCGTCCGGGAAGTGGACCACTCCGGCGGCATCGAGAAACGAGACCTTGGGCGTCGATGCTGCCGGTTGGGGGTGACTGGTCACACGCCCTGGCTTGGCTGGCAAGCGTTCTGCCGGTTTGAGAGGGGTCTCGGTCCCTAGCTGTGTCGAGACCGAATGATTGGGCGTATGCTCGAGGCTAAGCCGCTCCCTGAGCAGGCTGATCTCCCGGGCGCTGGCTTCTTGCGCCGCAAGCTGGTTGCAGCGCAGTCGCTCGTTGCTTTCTTGGAGGTCCCGGATCATGGCTTCAAGCCTGGCCATCACCGAAGACTCCATCTGGTGGGACTCAGGAGTTTCCGACTCGGTGGAGTGGACTGCTGCCGGCGTTTCCTCGTGGAGGGGCTCAAGACCCGTGATAGTCATTGCGTCCTTGGGTTGCTTGGACTTCTTACTTTGCTTGGCGGGCTGTGAGCCATCACCTGCTGATTTGGTCATAGCCTGACCGGTAGAGTACCTCAAAGGGTGAGGGTGCTTTTGTTACTAAGTGGTGGAAATTGTTCCCACAGACGGCGCCAAACTGTTCCTGCCGTTTCCCAGCTGCTCGGTAGGGACGCACCTGGAGTGCACTCGAGTACCTGAAAGGGCAAAGGAGGTCAGGGGAGACCGGCGTGTACCGACCGAAGACCCTCCGACGCTCAAGTTAGTCCCGAGAGGATCTAAGCAGAGAGTGTTTCTGGGAATGGAGAGAACTTACTTGAATAAGGAGTGAGGACTCCTTATATATGAGTTGAGGTCGGAGACAAGCTTCCCTGGCGTGGGGGACATCCCATGACACGAGGGAATACTCTATTATTCCACTACCTCGACACGCGCGTCGAGGGACGGCGGTGCCTAGTGCGGTCCTAGTGCGGTATGGGCGTTCTTTAGTGCGATCCGCGAGGTAGTGGACAAGCACGTGCTGCCAGGTGGCTGTGCCGGTACCGACTGGACTGTGTGTCCACGGTACCGGGTCGAGAGATGTCCCTGTAAGGCCAAGGGGAAGGCTTGTTGTCGGTACACCCGGCCTGGTATTGCTGGTACCGCTGGGGTACCGCCAGGGCTTTGCTAGTAGGCTCGGTAGGGGATCCCTACCGAGTGAGTATATGCCGCTGGGGCGTTCCCTGGGCCGCTGGGGCATTGTCAAGGCAGTGCACTCGGTAGGGGATCCCTACCGAGTAAGTAGATGCCGCTGGGGCGTTGCCTGGGCCGCTGGGGCGTTGTCAAGGCAGTGCACTCGGTAGGGGATCCCTACCGAGTCAGTAGATGCCGCTGGGGCGTGGTAATGGGCCCAGAGGTGGGCTGTTCAGCGATGGTGGGCTACTCCTGACCCGTCATGGGGTCTGTACCGGGACAGATATGAAATGGTAGCAACATTGTTTATTTTAAATTATTTTTTAAAATTATTCAAATTGTATATATGATATTTAATAATATTTATTAATAATATATATTAAAAAATAAATAATTAATAAATGTATCAAATCTATACGTAGATATTGTATTATTCACATATAAGATATAATTGGAAGTCAAAGAGAATGTTTTGCTTGGGAAGCTCAAATATGTTATATGTCTTATTATGAGATAATGACATTGAAGTTTGGAATAGCTGAGTTGGTTTGAAGTGTGCTTGGGAACCACAAGGTTGGTGGTTTGAATCCCCCTACATGCACTTTACAATTCTTCCTTTCTTTTAATTATAACAAATCGTAAAAAGACCATATTGCCCCTCACGTGCAAGTCACATGTCAGTTAGGGAGTTAATTTCCTCAATTACAAGTTTGGGGTGTAAATTGACAATTATGGCCAAGTTTAGGGAGCATTTTGGCTATTAAGTGTTAAAACTATGACAAAGAAAATATATAGAATTAGCGCTCCACTAATGTTAAACCAAACGTTTTAGTTTCGGAATTTGATTTTTTTTTCCCTGAACCACAACCAAAATTTTGAGTTTTTCCCTGTGACGCAACTTACTCTGTCTCACTCCCACTTCAAATAATCTTGATTTGAACAAGCTCCGGACACCCATAGCGCTATGTCCTCCATTAACTACTTTCAAGAACGTGGCTTTCCAGGTCCTCTCTCTCTCTCTCTCTCTCTCTCTCTCTCCTCTATAGGGGTTTTCAAGAAATTCATCACTTAATTTGTCGATCCATTCTTTTAAGTTTCTCAAATTATCACAGCAACCAATCAACCATTCACCTCATATGTTACATTTCCTAGCTAGTACAAAGTGTTAAATTTCAGCTTCTGCTGTTGATATTATTAACTGTGATGATCATGCTTCAATTTCTTGGCGTCCGATTCCAGTGTTACTTAGAAGATAATCATGAATTGAGTAAAAGGTGCCAAATGGGTAATAAATAAACCGGCGCCGTCTCAACTAGTTAAAATGATTCAGACAACAGTTTAGGCACTAACGTCATATAAGGACTGTCGTCTGATTAGTTTTTTGTAGTATTGCATTATAGGTTGGTTTCCAAGGACTACCTAGTACCTACTATATTAAAAGCTCTTTTTAAATCAAGCCCAAGCTTGCAGACCAAAAAAAGCATGCCCAAGCTGTGTTTAATTAGCTTCTCACTAGGAAGCTTTGATAATATCTTTCCCCGTCCCCTTGGCTCTACTCAGAAATAAACGAAACAATTATTTAGCACTGTTAGTATGAAGCAGGAATGCTAGGTCCTTATGGAAACATAATTCTTAGCACAAGTGAATGAATAATCTGTGGAGTAGAAAATATATGGAAATGAAATCTCATCTAGAAATAATGTGAAGTAAAGAAAAACACAAAGCAAGATTGTTGGATGCAAATATCTCCGTCTTAACTAACAGTATTGGAATAGAGAGAATTAAAAATTGTACAATCAAGCCAACGGATAGCCTATTACAGAATCCAAGTCACCCATTTTGAACTCCTGTTCTGCCTTCACCAAGTCTCCTTTCGCTCTCTCAAGGTCGACCTCTGCAGCTGCTAGTATAGCCCTCCGACTCTTGATTTCATTCTCCAAAATATTTACATCTTCTCTCATTCTTTTAACTCTACCTGCCATGTTCTTCGTACCAAAAACAGATTGAACATGAGGCTGCAGCCAAGCCAAGTCAAATTTGAAGGTCTCGAGCTCCTCCCATAACAGTTGAAGGCTCTCATAGCCGTCTTGGTTCAAATCCTTCACCTTTCTAGTCTTAAGAAAATGCAAGAGGCGGCCTAATGTTGTGAATGCATATTTAACAAACGTACTACTCCTCTTCTGTTGGCACTCGATCAACGAAGGATGCGACAAACAGACTTCCTCCAGCAATGGATGAAAAGCTAACTCTATTCTTCCCAAACCCTTAAAATCTATAAGATCTCCAGTTTCTTTTTCTAAGATTTTAATATCACCCTTACGAACTGAAACCTCGGCTTCAACAATAACATTATCATTCACAAGATAGCTTCTAGAAAGGTCCTGAATCTCACTTAAACTTATGAATCGTGTGAAGCCCCAGTCATTCACAACTGCTGTGAACTCGTGCTCAGTGTCTATCAAAACAAACCGATCAAAGATCACAAACACACAAACCAAGAATCAAAGCATGTTCATCATTCTTTAGGAAAGAAGGAAATAACATTAATTGTAACCGTGCGTTAGTGTTTTATACAATGCAGTTAGTTAAGTTGTTAACAGATCGAACCAAATACATACAAAAATTATATATAGTTAATTAAAAAGTTTGCCTAGAATAAATGGGAAGAAAACAACATGAACAGTAATTAAAAAGAAAAAAATTACCCTTTGTGATTGACTTGTTTCTATCAAGTTGATTAACCACAGTCAAACTGAATTCGGCATATCTACTCAACCCAGACGTCAACGTTGAGGAATCTGCAGCATCCAAATACATGGACAACTGTTCCTTTACGTTGTTCCCCTTTGGAAATATAGAAATCCGCCTGATCATGTACGTACAGTCCAAAAGGACCAAAACTAATTAAGCACACAAATTAACGTTCAATTAATCACTTAAATATGCAGTAGATAGTGAAATATATACATACCATTTAAAACCACCAATAACGAAAACGTCGGAATAATACTTTTTGGCATCTAAGTTGGAGAATTGATCGATTTTCCAAGTAAATGTTCCGGATACAAGATCATCTTCTTCCTTCTTCATTACACTATCGAAATACTTGGGCATGTTATGTTGGTCTGCTACTTGGGCATCTTCTTCATAATCCTTGGGCATGTTTTTTTTGTCTGCTACCTCCTAATGGATAAACAGAGAGCAAGAGAGAGTTCTTGGAAATATTTCCTTAAAATCCCAGGACTCCACTCGATCAGTTGCACGGTTTTGGAAGAGAGACGCTCAAATTTGAAACCTAAGTCTTCTATAATTCTCCAGGCCGGCTGTGAGCAGTGGGTTTTAATGGTCAAGGCTAGGGTTTTGAGGGAAAAATAAAATTACCACAAATACCCTCTCTACAATAATAGACTACCGCAACAGTTCTCTACTTAATAAGTCGTTCTAATTAAACTTTTTTTTTTTTTATGAGTTCTAATTAAACTTTGATACCTCGGCTTTGCATTTAAGTCATTTTAAACTTTGGTACCTCATCAGCTTTGTAAACTATCATTATGGTTTTTTTTTTTAAATACTATTCATATCTGCCCTTTTTCCAAGTGAGACCGGACATGCCCTTTTTTCAAAACAATTTGATACACCAAAATGATAGTTTTGAAAAAAAAATAATAATAAAGTAGGGTATTCATACCGGAAATTTTAGTGATTGAAAAAAAAATGCATTCTACTTGCAATCTAATACCGATAATTGAGATGAGATCAAAGATAACAAATATGAGGAAATGTTATCTTTTCTCAGAGCATCTCCAACCTAGTAGCTAAAATGAGATTTTAGTAATATTATAACTATTTTGCATCAAAAATCAGCTCAATGTAGAGTACCTAAACTAAAGTTAAATTTCACTTTTTGTTAAACTGATAGCTAAATATAGGATTAAATTCAGTTTACCCCCTTGAGGTTTGAGTCGGTTTCAATTTAATCAAGAACACCCTTACACTTTCAATTTTGATCAACCGTGACCAAAATCTACCCTACCGTTCAAATTGGACGTTAAAAGCTAACTGACCATTAGCCAAAAAAAAAAATAAAAGGAAGGGACCGTCAGCCCCTTTTTTTTCCTCCTCCTCTCTCTCTCCTTTCCCTTCTTCTTCTTCTTCAGTCCTCTCAGGCTCTCACCCCTTCTTTTTTTTCCTCCTCTCTCTCTCTCTCTCTCTCTCTCTCTCTCCTTTCCCTTCTTCTTCTTCGATGGGTACCCAAAAAGGATCGTCGGCGCGGCGGAACCGGAATTGGAAGCGTCGGGTCTTGTAGGCTCACGGCGGCGTGAGCTGTGGTCTGGAGTGGGTGGTCCAGATGATTGGGTCCGGCAGTGAAGCTTATAGGAGCTGTCGGCAGTGGTTTGAAATCGATGGGTGATTTTGCAGCTTGTGGTGGTTCTGGGTTGGTGATGATGGTGTGAGCTGAGAGCTGGAGACGCCGAAATTGGGTTCGGCGGTGACTACTAGAGCTCGTGAGCAGCAGAGAGAGACGCCAGAGTGGATTGGGGCAGACGGCGTCGCTAGGTTGACTTAAATGAGCCGGCGGCGCTGGACTGGAGGTCTGGGCATCATGAATGCTGGTTCTGTGAGTTTGGGTTGTTGTTGATTGGATTTGGGCAGTCCGAGTCATTTCATATAAACCAAAACCAGAAGAAGCATTTCACGACTTTCTGTTTGGCAAGAGAAGAAGACGAAGCAGCAAAGCAAAGCAAATCATCATCATCGATCAAAGATGCGAAAGTTTGATGCTTGGCCCGTGTTCTTCAAGCGCGAGTGGAACCGAAACTGGCCTATCCTAGTCGGCTTCGCCATCACCGGTACACTCATCACCAAATTCTCTCTCGGCCTCACTGGTACTCTCTCTCAGTGTCTCTCTCTCTTTCGAATATGTTATCAATTTCAGTGAGCTAGGGCTTCTAAGATTCGAATTGTTTCTGGGTTTTACTAATGTTGCAGAGGAAGGTGCAAAGAACTCACCTTTCGTGCAGAGGCATAACAAGTACGTCTCTCAAATCCCAATCTCTTCAAAATTCCTCCCCTTTTATGCTTAATTTTGCAATCAGTGTTGGGTTTGATACTGAATATTTTTTCATTGAATTGAATTATTTGGTTTTTGACAGGAAATGTTGGATTTGATTCCTTCTGGGGACGCCGGAGGTGCTGTTGATTGTGATCGATGGGCAGAGGTGCTGCCATGATGTTGGGTTGTTGCTCTGTGGTTTAGATTGCAGGTTCACGGTGGAGCTGGAATTGGAGATGCACGGCTGCAGAGGAGCAGCGGTGGTGAACGGCGGAGCAGCTGGGTGTCCAAATCAATTGGACCCAGCGGCGGTGTAATCGGTAGAGGAGGAGCGGTGCTTTAATGCACGGCTGTGGACTGGAAAATTGTAGAGAGAGAGGGAGAGGAGGAAAAAAAAGGGGTGACGGCCTGAGAGGACCGAAGAAGAAGAAGAAGAAGGGAAAGGAGTGAGAGAGAGAAGGAAAAAAAAGGGGCTGACGGTCCCTTCCAATTATTTTTTTTGGCTAATGGTTTGTTAGCTTTTAACGTCCAATTTGGACTGTAGGTTAAATTTTGGTCACGGTTGATCAAAATTGAAAGTGTAAGAGTGTTCTTGATTAAATTGAAACCTTAAAGACTAATATGATTTTTGACCTAAACCTCAAGGGGGTAAACTGAATTTAATCCCTAAATATAACTAGAAAATCTGAATAGCTAAACCAATTGCCCCTCAAATTCAAATTGAGAAGAAAGCTCTAATGAATCTAACAGACCTATGATATCTCAGCAACACACAATTGAAAATAAACCCAACTACACAAGATCCCACAACCTACAAATGTACATACCAGAAGACAAGAAGTGTGTCAGAGTCCCAGTAGACCAAGAATGCAGAATTCTCATGAATCTTATATATCCTGACTCCAAGCGTGAACTGACTTCAGAGATTGTCTCCCCCAACATTCTCTTGTGATAGTGTAGATTCAATACCTGTATATATGTAAACATCTTGGAAACGTTGTAAAGCAGGAAAAATTATTCAATACACAAAAAACTTTTCAGCATACTTTCTCTACTGTCATCTCATGCATGTTCCTTTAGAATCAACTCCATACTCTACTTTCACAAGAAGAAGCTTTTTGCACCCAACGTTCTAAGATTATTTGGTTAAAGGAACGCAACAGAAATACTGGTTTCTTTCACAGGAAAGCTTCGAATCGCCAACACAAATTAAAATATAATTAAGGGCCTCTTAATTTGATGATCGATGATGGGCAGTGGTTTGATGATGATGCGGGAATGGAGAGAGAAGTGGCTGATTACTTTTCAAAAAATTTCTCTGAAGTTGCGATTGATGTTGAAGCTATGAATATAACCTTGAAAGCCACTTAATAGTTAATGACTCAAAATATGATGTGGTGTTGTGTATGTAATAAGTTGTAAGGGTTGCTTTGTTCCAAATGCATGTATCCAATACTCGCAATGCGTCTCAAGTCTACTATGTTTTCAGGGTTGTTCACTATGGGAATGAGACATATATGGGTGAAATTGACTTGCTTCAAGAGCGCACTTGAATGTAGAAAACTTTGGATAGCTGCAGTTACATCTGCCCCAATTGTCTCCCAATTAATAATGTTGAAAAAATAAAGGTGGAATACCATCAGGGCCTGGATCTACAAGATTTATCCCAAGGTAATTTCCAATAGACTGAAGACTATCTTACCTCGTATCATATCACCATACCTAAGTGCTTTCATCCCTGGTCGATCAATCACTAATAAAATTTTGGTCGCCAATGAAGTTGCACACTATATTCATAACAAAAGATTGGAGCAGGAGGTCATGGCTTTGAAATTGGATTTGAGTATGGCATATGATCGCATGGAGTAGTGGAATTTTTTGAGAAAGGCATTGGAGAGATTTAACTTTGCTCGGAGTTGGATAAATATGGTACTGCAATTTGGTAAATATAGGGGATATGTTATTCCTTCTCGAGGATTAAATCAGGGGGATCCCCTTTCTCCTTACCTTTTTCTTTGAGGGGTAGAGAGTTTTTCGGCATTACTTCTACAAAAGAAAGCTTTGGCTGGAAGAATTACCAGGTATTTCTGTTTGCCAAGATGCTCCATCTGTAAACCACCTGGTTTTTGCTGATGACACGTACGTGTTGTATGCACATGCTACTGAACACTACAAGAAAATTCTCTTTTTGCAACGGGTTTATATACAAGGACTTACAAAGTCCTTGCATTTCATGATCATATGCAAAGAACTTTTCATTTCCTTGCATTTGACTCTTACAATTTGTAAGGAATATAATATATCCTTATATTTAGTCTCTTGAAACCTAAAAAAGGACAAAGTCCTTGCATATCTCTTCAGAATCCTTGCATTAAAATAAAACATGATGCAAGGACTAGTCAATTTCCTTGCCTGACCCCTTTATTATCGAACACCTCCCTTCTGAATCCATCACTTAGCTGTTGGATGAAAAAAAAAAAAAACACAGAGAAAACTCAAGAACCAAAGTACCACACCGTGAAATACCAAACACCCCCAAATCTAGCTGTGGCAATCTTCTTCTCAGTGTGGATCTTGTATTCTAGTCTACCCACTCCCAACCTCAAACTGAAACCTCAACATGTTAATTTCTCCATCGCTATTGTCGTCATCGCCACCGCGACCTCAGCCAGTCAGCCCTGTGTGTCCTTGTTCTTCTTGTAAAACAGGTGAAGTGTTTGTTTCTTTTACATTTGATTTCTACATATGCAATTCGAAATATGAAAATTTTGAGCATCGGGAGGCAAAAGCCCCAATTTTTATTGTTAGATTAGACCTAAAATTGATATAGCTCATAATGGTATATACTCCTCTCTTTCTTTTTGTGGGTTAATAATGATTGCTTTGAATTTGATTGTTCTTCGGTTCATTGATATTTAATTTTAGGGGAAAGTTAGCTTTTAAGGAGGCGGCGAAGGCATTGGAGATGGAAAAGGAGTGATATTCAAATACTATTTTGTATACTCTGTCATCATTTCACTTGATTTATTTCAACATGTTGAATCTAGTTCACAAGTCGAGGAGTTAGAGAGAGTGAGCAAAAATGGAGAGGGTTACTGAGGCTTCGATCCAGAAATATAGAAAGAAATTGAGAATTCTGAGAGGTGAAGTTTACTTATTTTCAATCCATATAAGACAATTACTTTTTCTTTAGTTGTTTATTATTGTGATTATTTTTAGCTACCTTGTTTTCTCCATGTATAGAGAGGCAATGTCATTACCTTCCTCTATTATGAAATGTCTTTTCTGAATAAGGTAAAGACTTTGAAGCCAGCAACCATTTTGAATTGTTTGACATATTGGAATCAGCTGGTATGGTGCTTATGCAGTCTTTAATAGAACTTGGAAGGTAGCTGCATATATTCCATGATAATATCACATTTGTACTTTAGTTTTCTTCTAGTTGTATATGCCAAGTCTATTGTTCAGTATTTTCCTTTATATCAATCATATGCATATGATTATGATCTTAAAGTAAATCATTACTTATGTGCAGAATGGTTTCTCATTCAATTAGGAACTAATATTTTTGCTCGTTGCTTGAAAACAATTTCCATCTGTATGTGAGAGTTGATCTGCATATGAGAAGGAATAAAAACATATAGAGCTCCATATATACTCTTTATGGAACAAAGAAGTCAGTACGGAAGGTAAGACCCTAGTGTTGAGTTTTAAAGGGATCATTCAAGCATTTGTCCAATCTTAGGGGCCTTGTCTGTTTGTCTATTCATTATGGGAAATGTAGTACGCGAAAGGGAAGGGGAGAATGCAAAATCAAGTGAATTTAGTAAACATACCATGGTATTACCTTAGTGGCATCAACTATTTAAAAAAAAAACACTCTAGAACCAGCCTTGTTTTGATGGGTGATTTATGTTATCTATTGTTTATCTATTGTCTTAGTTTTGACTCAAAATTGTTAAGGGATGAGGCATCTAGTACTCACATTTTTTCCATCTCACTATTGCTTTTGCAGTTTTCTTTGCTGTCAAGATAGGATGTTGAACTTTTGAGTGTTCAATGCAAATTAGTTATGGGAGCTTAGAGTGTGTAGTATTTGTGTATACTTATTTACTATGCTTGCTGAATTAATTAATAAACTAACTGTTCTTTGTCCCCTTCTATAGTCTGCCGCCGAAACAGGGGTTTATAAGTTATGAATATATTGTTTAGGCGAGTTATGAAGCTTGATGTTCCCAATTCATTTATAAAATTACAATTGAGGTAAGATATCAGGTTCCATTAACTAATTGTTCTCTGTTTTCCATTAACAAATTTGGATCTGCGTCTGTTTTTTTTTTTTTGGCTAATCCATAATTTGATGGCTGCTTGCAGACCAAAGATTATCCCGACCTAGTAAATCTAAAATGCAAGATGGCCATTCACCTTTGAAACCAACATTTTGACTAAAGTGTGATGCAATTATTTATATATACCAATGTTGTTATGTTTAGTTTATATATACCAATGTTGTTCTGTTTCTTGGTCTGCTGTTTTATATTTTTATTGGGGTTTATTTCTCCCCTGTTTCTCTCCCTCTTTGTTTTTTTTTCTAGCTTGGTCGAATTACTTATTACTAATTCACTTTAATTTTTGAACGAATTCCTGCTGCAGGACAGTGACTAAGAAGTTGAGGCAGAGGATATGGAACCTGATAAGTACATTTGATTGATTGGTACGTGATTTTCTGGATAAACATATTTCTGGATGGTATATAGATGAGCTTAGACTTTTCGTTCATAGCTTAGATTTTAGGAATGAGATACTCTGCAAATTGCAGGTGAGGATCGATGATTATGAAAAAGAAAAGAATCTCAGATAACAAAAACTCTTTAAGAAGTGCAGAAATATATAATTCATGATTGTTTTAGTGATTGCAGTTGTGATTTATCTATCCATGTCCCCGTTCATTATAATGATCATAATTCTCATTCCTGCAGGTAATCAATAAGAGAGGGGCTGCTTCAACTGGAAGTGTTTTGTGGTTGTAATTGAAATGCTTTGTGATTATCTCAAGCTAGCCGAGTAAATCTCAAGTTTTTGACGTAGATGAGATGTCTTAAGCGAGAGTTCTGTGAACTTTTGAGTTATTAATCTGTGGAATTTTCCATATATATGTAATTATTACTCTAATTTATAATAAAAAGTAATTCATTTACTCAAAGTCTCAATGATTTTATTAGATTGGATAAGAAGTTGATAACAAATTAAATGTAATTAAACACTAGAAGCATCATAATTGCTAAAAAGGTCCTTGAATCTACCAAATGCAAGGAATGATATGCAAGGAATTGTCCTTGTATATCAATTAACCATGGTTAACCATGGTTCTCAGGTGGAAAGTATGCAAGGAATTTTTCCTTGCATTTCAGAGGACAATTCCTTGCATTTATGAAATCAAATGCAAGGAATTTTCTGTCTTTGCATTTAGTCTTTTACAAGGGCAACTTTGCAAGGACCGGAGCAACGAATTAATTCCTTGTATTTCATGTTTTGCAAGGATTTTTTGCTTTTTTGCAAGGAGAAAATTCCTTGCAAAAACCAATTTTTCTTGTAGTGGAAGAAGCCTAAAAGCATATTCAGGAGGTAATAGAAATCTATGGGAAAGCATCTGGACAACAAGTCACTTTTCATAAAAAGCTCTATCACCTTCAGAAAGAATGTGACATCTAACCACCAAGCTCTCATCAATTATGTTTTAGAAGTGGAGGTGGTGGAGTCTCATATATGAATGTTACTTAATTGGGAGAGCAAAAACAAAAAAAATTCAGTATATTAAGGACAGGTTAGCAAAAAAACTAAAAGGATGGCAAGGGAAGCTGTTTAGTGGAGCTGGCAAAGACATTTTGATTTGTGTTGTTGCGCAAGCTCTTCCAACCCATGCAATGAGTTGTTTTTCATTGACAAAAAAATTTTGTGACGATTTGCAGCAGATGTGTGCCTACTTTTGGTGGGGTAGCTCAAACGAAAAAAAGAAAAATTAATTGGAAAGCTTGGAATGATTTGTATTAATTACCCGAAGGATATGAGGAAGATGGACTAGGGTTTAAAGATTTGGCAGCTTTCAACCAAGCCATGCTTGTAAAGCAAGATTGGAGGGTAGCTACTAATCCTGACTCGCTTATTGCATCTCTATAAGTCACACTTGATATATGCTAAATTATACATGTTTTTATATAAAATTCCCTATATTTTTGTAGCTAGATCCTTGTCTATTTGAGTAATTTACTTTGATTTTTTGTTTTATAGGTATTTCGTAGCAAAGAAGAAGAAGAAGAAAAGAAGCAAAAGAGGGAATTAAAAGGCTAAAATGGTGAATCTGCATGTGCAAATTTGTCCACTTTGATGACACACTAGGAGCAGCTCACAATGAACCAGCGAATTGTTGGAGAATGGAGATCCCACATCAGAATTAAAACCCCCTCTTTTAAAGTTCATAGTCTATAAAGCCCCTCTTTTTTCCTGATTTCTTTTTAAGCCCTTTTTTTAAAATTTGGTTGTGTAATTTACAATTTTAACCTTCTTCCTCTCATGTCTGAATGTTGTCTAATGTTTGAGAGGGATGGGAGTTCTGGTTCGTAGGTCATGTCCCGGCGATTATGATGGTGATGGAGGTGTACTATTGTAGTGTTTGGAGATCGGCGCGGCTCGACGATTGGCGACGCCGGCTGTGATATGGAAATCGAGCACGGCTCGAGGAGCTTTGAGGATCGATTGGGTTTGCTGTAGCGGTGCCGGCTTGATTGGGTGCCATGGCAGAGAGCAGCGACGGGTTCTGGGCAGTACGGTGGAAGTGAGGCGGTTATCCTTGAATTGCAGGTGATTTAAGCCAAGGGGCCACGGGAATTGCAGTGTGGTGGTGCTGTTGGGTGCCCAAAGCAGGCGCAGCAAAACTGGGATTGAAGAGTGGCTTTGAGCTTGCAGGTGCATAGAGGAATTCTGAGCTGGGTGTGCACGGTGGAGAGCTCAGGAATCGGCACTGCTGGGTTGTGATGATGGCCATCAATGACGGCAGAGAAGCTCACGGTGGATTGCAGATGTGGTGATGATGATTTGGGTGTCCATAGTGGTGGCTTGAAGGCTGGAATTGATGGGTGGTGCTTTGAATTGAGCTCACGAGCTGCTAACATGGTGAATGGGCAAGGAAGCTGCAGCGGTGAAGTAGAGAAGCTCGTGGGAGCTTGGTGGCCATAGCAATCTGAAATTGGCTGCTGCGCTGGTGATGGGTGTAGCGGCTAAGGAGGTGGAGGTCTGAGCCATAGTCACGAAATTAACGTCCTTAACGCAAACCACCACATTTGTAATTGTCGGCAAGAAGCAACTTTTGGGGTCCTTCACCATAACTTTCAGGTGTAATAACTATTGTATTGCTAAAGTTGTCTGTTGTTGTTCTTCTCAATATAATCTGAACAAGTAAACAAATGCATGTCAACAATGTTGAAATATGAGGGTTCAAAACCATAAGATATATATTGTAATGCAAAGATTGATCCACGAATCCCACAACTTAATAAAAAAAAAAGAAAAAAAAGAAGGAAAAAGTGGATTAGAAACGCTAATTTCTATGCTCGTGTTTAGAAATAGAGTAAAATTGTGTTTTGGTGATACTGTGATATACATGTGATACATGTGTGATACACATGTGATACAGTTTGACGTGGCGGGCTCGGGATCTCGATGGTGATTTTTGAAAAAAATGGAGTAAAAATGTGTTTTGGTGATATTGTGATACACGTGTGATACACATGTGATACATTGATACACCTGTGATACACCTGTGATACAATATTATGTGGCGGACCCTCATACACCTTGTAATACACATGTGATACACCTGTGATACACATGTGATACAGTTGTGATACACATGTGATACACCTGTGATACAATATTATGTGGCGGACCCTCATACACCTTGTAATACACATGTGATACACATGTGATACAGTTGTGATACACATGTGATACACTTGTGATACAGTTGTGATACACATGTGATACACTTGTGATACACATGTGATATACATGTGATACCATTGTGATACACATGTGATACATTTGTGATACACTTGTGATACACTTGTGATACACATGTGATACGCTTGTGATATACTTGTGATACACATGTGATACACATGTGATACACTTGTGATACACTTGTGATACAGTTTCTGATACACGTGACCTCCCAAATGAAATGATCGATCAGTTTACCATTAGAATTTGTGATACACATGTGATACACATGTGATACACCTGTGATACACATGTGATACACATGTGATATAGTTTTGATATAGTTGTGATACACATGTGATACAGTTGTGATACAGTTGTGATACAGTTGTGATACACATGTGATACAGTTGTGATACACTTATGATATAGTTTCTGATACATTTGTGATACACATTTGATACAGTTTCTGATACACGTGACCTCCCAAATGAAATGATCAGTTTAACCATTAGAATTTGTGATACACATGTGATACACTTGTGATACGCATGTGATACAATTTTATGTGGCGGAGCTCATACAACTTGTGATACAGTGATACACATGTGATACAGTTGTGATACAGTTGTGATACACGTGTGATACAATTGTGATACACGTGTGATACAATTGTGATACACGTGTGATACAATTGTGATACACGTGTGATACACATGTGATACAGTTTGACGTGGCGGGCCCGGGATGCCGATGGTGATTTTTGAAAAAAAATGGAGTAAAAATGTGTTTTGGTGATACTGTGATACACATGTGATACACGTGTGATACACTGTGACGTGGCGGAACCGGGATCCCAATGGTGATTTTTTGAAAAAATGTATTTTGGTGATACTGTGATACACATGTGATACATGTGTGATACACATGTGATACAGTTTGACGTGGCGGGCCCAGAATCTCGATGGTGATTTTTGAAAAAAATCGAGTAAAAATGTGTTTTGGTGATACTGTGATACACATGTGATACGCGTGTGATACACATGTGATACAGTGTGATATGGCGGGCCCGGGATCCCGATGGTGATTTTTGGAAAAAATAGAGTAAAATTGTGTTTTGGTGATACTGTGATACACATGTGATACATGTGTGATACAGTTTGACGTGGCGGGCTCGGGATCTCGATGGTGATTTTTGAAAAAAATGGAGTAAAAATGTGTTTTGGTGATATTGTGATACACATGTGATACACGTGTGATACACATGTGATACATTGTGACGTGGCGGGTCCGGGATCCCGATTGTGATTTTTTTAAAAAATGGAGTAAAAATGTGTTTTGGTGATACTGTGATACACATGTGATACAGTGTGACGTGGCGGGCCCGGGATCCCGATGGTGATTTTTGAAAAAAATAGACTAAAAATGTGTTTTGGTGATACTGTGATACACATGTGATACAGTTTGACGTAGCGGGCCCGGGATCTCGATGATGATTTTTGAAAAAAAAATCAAGTAAAAATGTTTTTTGGTGATACTGTGATGCACATGTGATACACGTGTGACATGGCGGACCCAGTGTTTAAGTGAGTAAACATGTTCCATAAGGGAAAAGGGTAATTTAGGTAAGTAAAATTTACATTGAAGGAATAAAGGGTTTAAAAAGAAATGAAAAAAAAAGAAGGGCCTTAAAAGGAACAATCTTATTACAAAGGGGCCTTATAGGAAGTGGCCCAATAAAATATAACTTATAAGTGGGTGGCTTACTTCTAATTGTACCGAGGCCTTTTGTGATAAAACCCAACACCTAATTGGTGGTTAAGTTGGGACAATATCGGTACAGTAGTGGGCAACGGGCCACGCTTGTCACTGTTTAACATTGTATCAGAGCGGGTCCATCTCCAATTACGTCTCCATTGTCATTGGACCCGAGTGGGTCGTTGAATTAACCGGAATCATCCCGGTATATAAATTTGTCGTTGATTTAACCGGAATCATCCCAGTATATAAATTTGTCCCAGTTCCCGATGTGGGAATTGGTTTCTTGATTGGTTGCACGTGCATACCTAAATCAGTTAGGTTGCACGTGAGGGGGCGTGTTGGAGAGTGGAGATCCCACATCAGAAGAGTGACAAAATAAAATATAACTTATAAGTGGGTGGCTTACTTCTAATTGTACCGAGGCCTTTTGTGATAAAACCCAACACCTAATTGGTGGTTAAGTTGGGATAATATCGGTACAGTAGTGGGCCACGGGCCACGCTTGTCGCTGTTTAACACGAATGTGCCTTATACATATGGATAGAAATCCCCGGATGTCTATTTTTCAAATATTTTTACGGTTTGTGATTCTGATTTTTCGTGAAGGAGTTTTGGCTGTTCAAGTGTGGGAAGGTCAATCTGCGAGCGAATCTGGAAACGTTTGGGAATTTAGGCTCAAGTTTCATTGCAAAGCCGAAGATGGAAGGAGTTTGGACGAGTTTTTCATGTACTTAAGAGATTATTGAGTATTTTAATTGGTTTTGACAAGTCATAAGGAAAAAACTTAGGTCCGAACTAGGTTGAACTTGTGTGTCTGAACTCTCTCTTATTTGCATACATTTGGCAATCTAGTTTCATGATTTGAACCGTTCATCTTTTAAATTAACCTTTAAAAAACATGTCTCCAAAAAATCATCCAGATTGAAGGAGTCGTAAGGGAAACTTTAAATTTACCTTATGACTTGTAATTCATTGGACCAATTAGAATATTTCAAGGAGTCGTAAGGAGGAAGCTTCCCCAAACCTAATAGGATTGTAATATCTTTTTAATGGACGTACAAGGCAGCAGCGAGAGCTTCTCTTCTCTCTGTCATATTTTTCAAGCAGCAGCAACAGAGCAAGGACCTATGTCTTATCTCCTGCCCAATTGTCATGGTCTTCTTCTTTCCTTTCCCCTTCATTCTTTTATATTTTCTTTACATGTATGTTATGAGTAATAAAATGAACATGAGTGGCTAAACTTCTATTGAGTTAAGGGTGCTTTCAAAGCCCTAGACATGTTCGATTTATATCAATAACTTTTGGATTTTAATTCTCTCAATTCTTCAAATAAGAATGAATTATTGCTTGTTTGTTTAGTGCAACTAGATGAGCACGCTAGGGTTTGAATGCTAGAATTAGATGGATAATCCGTTATTGTTATGCATTTCTTTTGATTGGTAGTGAAGTGGTATTGAATTTAACATGTGAAGCAAAACCTAGGTTTAGCAAGACTACCAACATACTTGTGATCCTTGTTTTACCCAAACCCTTTTTAATCTTAATGATTTTGATGAGTTAAATCTAGTGAGCTTGTGTCTAGGTTATTTAATCGGAAATAGATTAAGTGGTGATCAAGCTTGTATTCACCTAACGAGGAACTAAGAAAGAGTAATAAGGTTAATTCGAGCTTATGAGTTAATCTTGGGTAAATTTATTTGAATTTGAGGAATTTAATTCGGACTTTGATATATTTGAATGTGTTTAGAGGGGGGGAATGAACCCTTGACTTATCTTTTATAATCTGTTTTCATCAAGAATCGAAAACCAATTTCGTTCTTGTTTTTCTGTTTGTCATTAGTTTATGTCCTTTGTTTTGTCAATTTTATTTAAAATACTAATTCAATCAAGGAAAATCCCAAAATTTACATGCTAATTCCTCTGTGTGTCTACTGTTTAGTGTCTCTTTATTTAATTTTGTGATTTTTGGTTGAGTCTAGGTTAGGTTTTCATTTTATTTTTGTCTGCTGGTCAGTTTTGAGTCTTTTGTGTTTTGTGACTTAAGTTAGCATATTAGGTAAAATCCTCTGTGGGTAATGACCTTTTCTTATTTCTATATTACTAATGACAATATTTGAGGGCAAGGAAATTTTGTGTGTGTTTTTTTGTGTATCAATGTTGGTGCCGTCTCACTGGAGATTGTGTTTCCCTAAAGTGCTAATTGTGCTTTGTTTTTCGTTTCCTTTTGAGTCATTAACTTAGTGTGTTTTTTGTTTTCAGATACTTTTGTTTAGTACATGTAGGGTCGTCATTCCCAACAATTTTTGTTTAGGCTTGGCACCTTTTTCTAAGAGTTTCACAAAATTAGAGTTTCCATCTTTTCAAATGATTAAGTTATTAGATTAGTTAATTCAATTTTGTTTGTTTTATTTTAATTTTATCATCACTTTGAGGGGCCCGTATACTTGGGGCGCACCTCGGTTTTTATGTATTGAGTTTGTAGTTCGTTGGGCTTCACTTTATAAGCCCGAAAGCCCATGGCCCAATTTCACTTTCGCTAAATTTATTTGACATTAAACCGGATTGTTTACCTTACTTAGTTTAATTTATATTATTTAAATAAACTAATAATTAAACCACAAAATCCTTGCAATTTTGAGTTGACGGGCTTCCGGGACGCCCTAAGTGACGTGTCGGTCTCCCGTTGGCTTGGAATCGCGGCACTATGGGACCCCCCCTCATCAGGGTGTCACACTTGCCATGGCCCTCAATCAAGTTGGATTGGCCTGGTATGGTTGTCACACAGATATGAGTAGGTGTAAAGTTTGAAAAATATTTTCATTCTCGGAGACTAGTGTGCGTAGTAGCACTGTTAGCCAAACAATCAACTTCCCCACAAGTCATGCTTGGTGTAGATCGGATGAACCTTCTTCTCATGTTAGTGATTCGGATTCCAAGAGCACGTCGTGCTGATAAAAGGTTGTAGTATATATTTTTCAGAGAGCGAGAGTTTGGGAGGCAGCAATAAGATGTGTTCTTTTATTTTCATAAACCTCCTTTATATAGAAGTAGAGTTACTAGGGTTTACATCATAAGGATTCAAAGTATTGAGTATTAAACTTGTACCCTACATGATATAACGTGGACAGCCACATAAATAATGATATTTACAACACATCTAGCCAAAAATAATGTGAATAGAGAGAATTTGAACTGTACAATCAAGCCAACGGAGAGTCTATTAATTACAGAATCCACATGACCCCATTTCAACTCTTCTTCTGCCTTCACCAAGTCTCCTTTCGCTCTCTTAAGATTGAACTATGTAGCTGCTAGCATATCCTCCCGAGTCTTTTTTTCATTCTCCAAAATATTCACATCTTGTCTCATTCTTTCAACACCACCTGCTATGTTCCTCATACGAAAAACAGCTTGAACATGAGGCTGCAACCAAGCCAATTATGTCAAATTTGAAGGTCTCGAGCTCCTCCCATTTTTGTTTAAGGCTCTCATAGCAGTAGTCTTGGTTCAAATCCTTCACCTTTCTAGTCTTGAGGAAATGAAAGAGTCGGCCTAATGTTGTGAATGCATATTCAACAAACATACTACTCCTCTTCTGTTGGCACTCGATCAACGAAGGATGCAATAGACAGACTTCCTCCAGCAGTGGATGAAAAACTAACTCTATTCCTCCCAAACCCTTAAAATTAATAAGATCTCCAGTTTCTTTTTTTAAGATTTTAATATCACCCTTACGAACTGAAACCTCCGCTTCAACAATAACATTATCATTCACAAGATAGTTTTAAGAAAGGTCACGAATCTCACTTAAAAGCATGAATTCTTTGTAGCCCCAAACACCCATAACGTCTCTGAAATCCTTATATGTGCCTAGCAAAACAAAACGATCAAAGATCACAACACTAACCAAAAATCAAAGCATGTTTATCATATATTCTAGGTACAGGTAATTAAGAAGAAAATGATCGAACATTGTAGCTGTACGTTGTTAATAGAACAAAATGCATACAAAAATTATAGTTTATTAAGAAGTTTGCCATAAATGACTAGACAATGACAGAGAGAAAAAAGAGAAAAATATTTTCATTCTCGGAGAATAATGTGCGTAGTAGCACTGTCAGGCAGAAAATCAACGTACTTCTCCACAAGTCATTCTTAGTACAGATCGAATGAACCTTCTTCTCAGGTCAATTAGTGATTTGGATTCCTAGAGTACGTTGTGCTGATAACGTGTTGCAATGTATATATATTTTACCGAGAGAGTTTGGGAGGCAGCAATAAGATATGTTCTTTTATTTTCATAAACCTCCTTTATATAGAGGTAGGGTTACTAGGGTTTACATCATAAGGGCTCAAAGTATTAAGTATTAAACTTGTACCCTAAATAATATAACGTGGATAGCCACATAAATAATGATATTTACAACACATCTAGCTATAAATAATGTGAATAGAGAGAATTTGAATTGTACAATCAAGCCAATGGATAGCCTATTACAGAATCCACATGACCCCATTTGAACCGTTGTTTTGCCTTCACCAAGTCTCCTTTCGCTCTCTCAAGGTCGACCTCTGCAGTTGCTAGCATAGCCCTCCGACTCTTGATTTCATTCTCCAAAATATTCACATCTTCACTCATTCTATCAAATCGACCTACCATGTTCTTCGTACCAAAAACAGATTCAACATGAGGCTGCAGCCAACCCAAGTCAAATTTGAAGGTCTCAAGCTCCTCCCATAAGAGTTGAAGGCTCTCATAGCCGTCTTGGTTCAAATCCATCACCTTTCTAGTCTTGAGGAAATGTAAGAGTCGGCCTAATGTTGTGAATGCATATTCAACAAACGTACTTCTCCTCTTCTGTTGGCACTCGATCAACGAAGGATGCAACAAACAGATTTCCTCCAGCAGTGGATGAAAAGCTAACTCTATTCTTCCCAAACCCTTAAAATTAATAAGATCTCCAGTTTCTTTTTCTAAGATTTTAATATCACCCTTACGAACTGAAACCTCGGCTTCAACAATAACATTATCATTCACAAGATAGCCTTTAGAAAGGTCACGAATCTCGCTTAAAAGCATGAATTCTTTGTAGCCCCAACCACTCGTAATGTCTCTGAAATCCTTATATGTGCCTAGCAAAACAAAACGATCAAAGATCACAACAACACTAACCAAGAATCAAAACATGTTTGTCATATATTCTCGGTACAGGTAATTAAGAAGAAAATGATCGAACATTGTAGTTGTACGTTGTTAATAGAACCAAATGCATACAAAAATTATAGTTTATTAAGAAGTTTGCCTTGAATAAATGACCAGACAACGACAAAGAGAAAAAAGATAATGTAAAATGGGAAGTAAACAACATGAACAGTAATTAAAAAAAATTTACTCGTTTTGATTGACTTGTTTCTATCAAGTTGATTAACCACGGTGAGATTGAATTTGACACGTCTACTCAACCCAGACGTCGACGTTGAGGAATCTGCAGCATGCAAATACATGGACAAGTGTTCCTTTGTGTTGTTCCCCTTTGGATATATAGCAATCTGCCTGATCATGTACAGTCCAAAAGGATGACCAAAACAAATTAAGCACACAAACGTTCAATTAATCACCTAAAATATGTAGTAGATGGTGAAATATAGACATACCATTTAAAACCACCAATAACGAAAACTTCAGAATAATGCTGATTGGCATCTAACTTGGAGAATTGGCCAATGTTCCATGTAAATGTTCCAGATACAAAATCATCTTCTTCCTTCTTCATTATACTAGTGAAAAACCAACACCATATATAACAACAAATCTGATTAATCCACAACACTATATATAACAACGTACACAATGAATTAATAATATCACTCCTGTACCTGCTACCTACCAATGGATAAACAGATAGCGATGGAGAGAGAGTTATTTCTTTTCGATTACGAGAGCAAGAGAAAGATGTTGGAAATATTTCTTAAAAATCTCAGCACTCGATCAGTTGCATGCACTGTTTTGGAAGAGAGACGGTCACGCCATTAAATACCCTCGCAATAAAATTTAATAAAGAAAAAAAGTCACCAAATGTTCCCAAACTTTAAAATTAAGCCATTCTAAACTTTGGTACCTCAGTTTTTTATTTAAGTCATTCTAAACCTCATCTTTGTATTTAAGTTATTCTAAACTTTGGTACCCCATTTTGCATTTAAGAGCATCTTTAGAAATGCTAACTATTTTTTAACTAAAGTGGTTTGACATCAAAGTTGTTCCAGGAGAGATCTTGGGTTCGACTCCCCTCGGATACCAGGTTGGGGTAGAGTGGTTGTGTGTGTGTAAAAAAAACTAAATTTTAGCTAAAGTAGCTAAAAAGGTATTTTGGCTAGTCAGTTTGAAAATACGTTTACACCAATGCTCTATACTTTAGCTAGTATTGAATTTAAATTATTTTTTTAATGAAAAAAATAGCTTAAGTGTATTTAATAATTACACAAAACAACTAAAAATGAATGTTTTAAATTAACAAAAATAATAAAGAGCCTCATCTCGCTCTCTATATTTAAGAGTCATATAGCTAAAAGCTAAAATAGATAGTCATTTAGGAGGCTGGTGCATGTGCTAAAATAGCTGAAAAGCTAAACATACTCTTTAAAATAGTTAAGTAGGTAAGATAGAGAGTGCTAAGTCATTCTAAACAGTTGGCCTCAAAAGAAAAGTCATTCTAAACTTTGCTTCTTGTTTTTTTTTTGGACAATCATTCTAAACTTTGCTAAAATTACGTTTCACCGCACATGCCCTTTTCCCAAGGGTATGTTCGTCTTAACTCAAATTTTTTTAACACTCCTCATCCATCTCTCTCACTCTCCCTCTTGCTTGTTCTCTACTCAAAAGCCTCTCTGTCGTCTTAGTTACAGCTAGCTATGAGATTAAACCATATAAATCTTAGACGAAATCTGCAAAACTTTGCAAAGACTAAGGTAATGACTAATGAATATCCACCATATTGTAAATCCCATAAATTCATTATCTTCATAATCGTCGCATCATCTTTGGTTGTAGAGGTATGAGATTTCAATTTTTTTTATGAACCGAAGGTTAGTGAATGGTTTGGTAACGGTACAAAAATCCTATAGGTCCGGTATTACCGAACCAACCAATATATATTAAATATATATTTTTTATTTTAATTTTTATATGTATGGCTAAACCCATGCCCTTGGATACAAAACTATAAAATCCATAAATATATCCACCGTTCATTTATGTACAACCCTCAAACGACTCTCACCCATCTCTCATTTCACTCATACTCTCTCTCTCTCTCTCTCTCTCTCTCAAACACATAAAACCTACCTCAAATTCGTCCAATTTCGGCCATTTTTGCTTAATCCATGCACAGAAATCAAATCCTAGCCTCGTACCCTAATCACCCTTCGATCCCACAAATCCGACCTTGAATCAATTCCTCAATATCCAGTTACTTAATTTATATCGTTGATTCAAATCCTAAAACCCAAGCAATACATCACCTAATAGCTTCTATTTGAAACCCAGAAACACGAAATCAAGACCAGATACTTGCAATGCTAAAAACCCCCAATTTTGACACCCTTGTTCTTTGAAGTTGGTGCAGTGGTTGTTCTAGTGTTCAATCGGAGTTAAATTCTTGCATGGAATACATAGAAAATGTGAAATATGCCTGACTAATTTTTACGTATTTTACGGCAAATCGTATTCCTAACTACGAGAATTAAGCTACTCCGAAAGCCGTTTGTTGCATTAACTTGTATTTTAATATTTTTAAGTCATTCACGTGAGTTGAGGTAATTCGGCACAAAAAGATGCATTTCGGGACCAAATTGAGCATTTTTGAGAAAATGACAAAAGTCAACTGTGACTTTCGAGCATCAAGAATCATTATTCAAGTCAAGCATCAGAAGTGAAGCACCTTTAAGATTCGGAGTTATGACCAAGAAACCGAAAAGTCAACCAAAGTCAACCGAGCCCACACATGGTCAATTCTTAGGTCAAACCCAAAGGCATCACATTCCAATCCATCCATGAGTTTTCCAAGCACACAAGAAGAGCCCTTTTGATGGGTTGAGATATTTTGGTGGTGAATTCAAATTCAAATTCAAATTAGAGACAAAACATTTAATGCTCAAAACATCATTTGTCTTCTAGCCTTTCCATCCTCATATTTTGCCTCTCTATGGTCCCAAATCTGATTTGAGTTATTGACCCTTGGATCATTACCCCTCAATCATGGACATTCATTCCCTCATATATATACTTAGGACTCCCCATTTTCATCTACCAACCAACCCTAGACATTCACCAAGAACACTAAGAACACTCTCAAAAACTGTCCAGTTTTGTTCTTCCATTTTCATCACCTTCCACCACTCAAATCACTTTTCTTCCTTCACAAAAGTTGTTCCTAAGGCATCCATTTATCTTAGCAACTAACTTTCACCACCATTCCACCATCATTCCACCACGTTTCAAGCTCCACAGCTGGGAATTCGTCAAGAACACAAGGAATTCAGAAACTTGGAGAAGAAGAAGCTTGGGAGTGAAGAGGAGTTCAAGAGGGGACTATCATCTATACTTGGAGTCACCAAGGAGCTGCTGGCCATCATCCCTTGAGAATTTCTTAACCCTACTCTAGTTATTCTTTGTATTCATGTTTCCATTCTTGACACTATTGATGTATTTCATAAACATGTGTGAGTAGTCCTTTAGATTGGGGGCTAGGGTTGTGTGCCCTAGCCCATGATGATGTATTCATGAACTTTAATGTTTATGTTTGTTGATTGAAAGATGAACATGTTCTTTGTCAATTTATTCATGTTTGATGCTTGTTATTGAATAAACTAATTCTTAAGCATGTTGACGAATGCAAAAGTGAGTGGCGTAGATTTTAAGAACCGGGATTGTCGTTCCTACAGGGATCCATGGCTCCCTAACTCCTAGGTAGTGTGTGAACTAGGTGCTTTACTATGATGGGATGATGAGAGATGAAAAGAGTGGGTGGATGCGTGTATTTAACAATGTGTGAGTGTAGAGGTAGTGATCGTTTTGTAAAGAAATGATGGTATGTAAGGACAAGCAAACAAGTAATTAAATGCAAGGTAAGCAAAAGCATGTAAGTAAAGAGAAATGTGTGTGCAAGTTATGAAAACGTTGGGGTTTTCAGGTCAACCAAAATCCAATGCAACAAACAACACTTTAACAACGAATGCATGCCAATGTGATCATAAATCAAGTCTCGTATTCTTATTTTATGGATCTAGAACCGTGTTTCAAAAGGTATTGTAGTGCCATATTATGGGTCACTAAGAACTCTCTAGGTGTCATAGGGGATTTCTCTAAGTTACCTAATACAAAATCCCATAAAGAGCTTAAGAGGCTTAAAGCATCGAAACTAGGAACTCAAACAAACAACTCATGAACAATCCTCCACTCCACCGATGTTATCGATATGAAATGGATTCTTTCTAAGGTATCCTTAAGCCTTATTAGGGTCAAAAGAACTCTCCACGAAGGAGGAGAAAGAAAGGAGGCGTAAAGAACATGAATTAAGGATCATTCAAGAGTCAAACATGCTCATCATACATATTGCCCATTGCCTAGAGATGAGTAAAGTGGCCAAACCATACATACTCATACAAGATCGATGGATTAAATGCATATCAAAGAATGGCTAATTCCTCAAACACACATCCAACACATATTAGATTAGACAATACATATATTTATGAATCAAAAGGCATTTATTCATCATCAAAAGCATCACAAAGTCACATTGGACTAGGGCACATAACCCTAGTCACCAACAAGGTTACTACTCAATAATCATCAACATATACATCATCCAATAATCATCAACATATACATCATCAAATTACAATTATAAGCTCTAGACATAAGTAGAATAGAGAGAAAGTGTCACGCCCCGGACCCGATGTCGGCGGATTTTAAGCGCCGAAATCCGATTCCGAGGTGTGAGCGTTAAAAACTTAAAATAAAAATAATACAAAACCAAATGCTTTTCAGAAATCGTTGAAAATAAATTTACAAAATCTTTACAAATAGAAATTACACCTTCTACAGTCTAATTCACTCTCGTCACAACAGTCGTAATTGAACATAACGTCGTCCCGTTCTAAATTCGTGAGTCGTCTCGTTCAGTCCAATCGATACTCAAGTCACACTTGAACAAATTGATCTATAGGGGTGAGATTACGCTCAGTAGGGCAGAACCTTTTTAGGTGATTCTTATAGTGTTACAACCAATCAAACAATAAATTAAAGTACAGTAATCAAAACTATAATGCATGAATGCGATGCTGACTCAAAGCTCATGTCGCACTCACCATCTCTTTTGTTAGTCGTGTTGTTTCTCATGGTCACTAGTTCCGCAACCCGATAAGATAGTTTTGCAACCTTCAGGCGGTTGTAAGAGTTTTTGCCTTTTAGACAGACAACTCCCAGGGCATACTTTCCCTTGTTTGTGCACTTGTGGGCATACCATAGAATCTAGCAATCCATGCAGCAAACTCAACTACACAAAAGGATATCTCTCTTTTCTTTCATTCTCTCTGGATTTCAATATCCATACTATTTTTCATTGCATCCATATTATTTTACAATGGATCCTCACAATTTCTCACAATGCATCATGTATGATAGCTCTTTAATCCATAATATAGAAATTAAATAACACATGCTTGTTCATCAATTAATGAAAGCAATAACATCCAACAGGTAATTCAACCAATATCAAACAATTCACCAATTTATTGAACAACTTAACATTTTATAGAAAAGGTTCCCCGAGACCCTACCTGAATTTCCAAGCTTTAATTCCAATTCTGCTCAACATTGACACTCTCGTAACTCGTATTCCGAATGGCTAGATTCCAACGATCATTGCACTCGTCAAAAACTATCGAACATTAATTGATAACCACTTCTCTAGATCTCCGTAATCGACTTTGTTCGTGAATTACTCAATCCTTCGATCGTCAAACACAAGGAAGACAAGTATAGTAACAGCAGTTACAATCCTCAATTTCATCGATTCATCAATCATCCAATTCTGTTGTCAAATCTCAATACCAAATCCTTCACCGATTCACTTTGAATCTATTCGACCAATTATTACCAAATAACAATTGACTAGTACTTCACTCCGCATTACATCTCTCATTGGGTGCAACCCTCACAATTACTAAGGACACCCAAATTCATATTCCCCATTTCCTTTGTCCCTTTCCAAATTTGAAATCCAAATCAATCTCTTCATCTATTCAAATCACTTCAATTATTTAACTTCTGCTACAATAGCCCAAAACTTCTCGACTCCACATACTCCATGCTTCCAATAATCAAACTATATACTTGTTCACCAAAACACAATTCCACTTCATATCTTCAAGAATTTAATCGAATAATGCAGTCTCACTAAACACACATTTTAACAGTAGCTAATTTGCTTCATACTTCACTCATTGAACCAAATAACAAATATGAACTCCAAAACCAATTTGAAGACACCTACTGCTCTCATACCCACCTGAACAATAGTCACAGTCTACTCTTCCTGTCACCCAACTTTGCAAATTCTGTGGTTCAGTTATAACAAACAATGAAATAATGTTCTAACGTTTGATTTGACTCCGAAAATGAACTAAGGGTGACCAAAATCATCACCTGCTCCGATGAACCCGTGCAGGCCATAAACCCCAAAAATACAGAATCTCCAAAACTCAACCAAAATCGAAAACCAAGGGCACAAACATGTAGAGTACGACGAGGGGAAAAGGTTTGATACCTAACTTGTCGCCGTTCATGGCCGGAAACGCCGGGAAACACAGAAACCCGCCGGAAAACCAAGAAGCTTTGGAGCTTCGATTCTCACTGAAGCTTGATCTATTTCACAAACCAAGATCAGAGGGAGGTCGGTAACATCGAGAGGAAACTTCCGCCACCAGCCCGACCCCTGAAGTTGCCGGAATCGGAAAACCCGACCGGAAACCCATATAACTTGATTGCTTCGATTCTCTCTATCCCTTCATCGATTTGAAAATCTAAGACCACATCCTTGCTCCCCTTATTGAGACGAAGATAAAGCCATCAGTTTCAGCCGCCGTTGTGGCCGGAATCGGAGAATCCCATCGGAATTGTCGAAGCTTCTCTCCTCTGTTTCTCTCTCATCCGGCATCGGCTTGACTAGCCACAACTACCCACGAACTCACCGTAGCAAGGCGAAGCTCCCGGTACCATTTTTGTGCCGTGAAGTGGTCGGAGGAGAAAGTCGGTGTCGGAGGTGTCGCGGCAGAGGAGAGGGAAGACGGTGGGAGAGTTCTGGGCTTTTCTAATTTAAAAACTAACCGACTTAAAACCAACGGCCCAGATCTAACGGTCTTAAAATCAATGGTCCAGATTGCACCTTGTGGATTTTCCATTAACAAATAATTTTCCTTAATTTCAAACTTTCGAAAATCAAAACAAATAGCTCGGGTGTCCAAATAATTCCACGAAAATTACTACGAACTCGTAACGATGTCTACTTTCTAATTATGACTTCAAAAATAAAATTTGACCAACTTTAAAAAAAAATTCTGGATCTCACAGAAAGGTTGAGGAATTCTCAATAGATGGTTTCTCCTTCTTCTCCTTGGCTCTTGATGATGTACTTGATGAATGATGAGGATCCCCAACATCCAAAGTGGTGGATGATGTAGTGGTAGTCGTGGTGAGCAACTTTGTAGAAGGATGGAAGTGGAATATGGAGTGAGGAAGGTGGTGAAAAGTGGTGGAGAGTGATGAACGGGCCTCTGTTCGACCCGTCGAAGGGACTGTGTCGACCGGTCGACTGGCAGGCAGAGGGAAGATCAAAAGGGAAAAGTGGAGAGGAAGAAAGGGAAGGTGAAAAGTGATGGGTGAAAGTTGCTAGCTGAAAGATGACCTAATTGGGCAAAAACTAGGTATATATACTAAGGGGAAATAAGGTAGAGGGCTAGGATTAAAACTTAAGATCCTAAGGCTAAGAAAAATAGGGAAAAGGGGGGTGAAATTACATGGTTACCTAAGTGGAATGGTAGGTGGTGTGGATGAGACTTTTAGGTGAGGGGCTTGGAGGTAATTGACAATAAATTTCAGCAATTAAAAATACACTTGCAAAAAGAAAGGCAAAAGGAGTAGGACAAACCCTTGGATTTGTAAATACGCAAGCGCTCATCGTTGTCAAAAATATAAGATAAGTAAAGTTTAAGACCAGAATTGTCGTACCACGGGGATTGGAAGACCCAAAACCACCTTGGTAATGTGGTACCTAAGTTTTCTAGCACTAAATGGCAAGACAAGAAATGGAAAGACTATTTACTCGTGAAGTGGACTATGTGCAAGATGGAAGTGTAGAGTTCATATTTTTGTGGTGTTTTCAAAAGATGATTTGTATCAAATTAAAAACAATAACTAATCTACTAATTAAATGTGATTGGGCTGACAAACCCAATGCACATTTGGAAGATGTTTATAAGAGTATTCATTCAAGTCATCTAACCGTTTATTTAAAAGTCCTTACTTAATTCTTATTGCAAAGTTCTCATTAGAGACTCTCCCTTCATATATATAATTTTAGAGAAAAGAAAACAAAGAGGAAGAACACTTTTTGAGGATTGGTGGGAGAAATTCTGAGCTGGCCGGAGATTTATATGAATAAGGAGAGACCATGAAGATTTAGAAGAATAATTAGAGACAAATTCAATTTGTTGTATATCAAAAATAAGTTGAGAATGTACAAATGGTGGTTTTCATTATCTTTTTATGTATTTTTGTTTTAGATTAGAATGAATGCTAGCTAGGCAAAAGATTGTTTCTTTCTCGGAGGGTTCAGGACCTTTGGATATTAGCTACTTATAGAATATGCAAAAATAAAATAAAAGAAAAGAGAAGAAGAAGAAGCAGAAGAAGAATAATAATTAGAGACAAATTCAATTTGTAGTATATCAAAAATAAGTTGCAAATGTACAAATTTTGGTTTTCATTTTTTTTTTTATGTATTTTCTTTGTTAGACCTCAAAATCCTTTCAGTTTTGAGTTGAAGCCCTAAATGCCCTAAGTAACGTGTCGGTCTCCCGTTGTCTTGGAATCGCGGTGCTATGGGACCCCCCCCCCCCCTTTCGGGGTGTCACACTTGACATATATGGTCCTCAATCAGGTTATTGGATTAGCCTGATTTGGTTGTCAGTTGTAAGGTATAAGTAGGCATAAAATTTGAAAAAAATTTCTATTCTCGAGAATAGTATGCGTAATAGCACTGTCAGCCAGACAATCAACTTCCCCAAAAATCATGCTTGGTGCAAATCTGATGAACCTTCTCTCTGGTGTGTGATTCGGATTCCTAAAGCACGTCGTGCTAATAACGTGTTGCAGTGTATATTTTACAAAGATTATAGTTTGGAGACAACAACAACAATAAAATATGTTCTTTTATTTTCATAAACCTTGAACTTATATAGAGGAAAGTAGGGTTACTAGGATTTAAATCATAAGGACTCAAAGTATTGAGTATTACACTTGTACCCTTAAATAATATTATAATGTGGACAGCCACATAAATAATAATATTTACAACACATCTATCTAGCTAGAAAAAATGAGATAGAATAGAAAGAAATTGAATTTGTACTATCAAGCCAGCGGATAGCCTATTACAGAATCCACATGACTCCCTTTGAACTCTTCTTCTGCCTTCACCAAGTCTCCTTTCGCTCTCTTAAGATTGAACTCTGTAGCTGCTAGCATATCCTCCCGAGTCTTTTTTTCATTCTCCAAAATATTCACATCTTGTCTCATTCTTTCAACACTACCTGCCATGATCCTCATACGAAAAACAGCTTGAATATGAGGCTGCAGCCAAGCCAAGTCAAATTTGAAGGTCTCGAGCTCCTCCCATTTTTGTTTAAGGCTCTCATAGCAGTCGTCTTGGTTCAAATCCTTAACCTTTCTAGTCTTGAGGAAATGCAAAAGTTGGCCTAATGTTGTGAATGCCCATTGAACAAACGTACTACTCCTCTTCTGTTGGCACTCGATCAACGAAGGATGCGACAAACAGACTTCCTCCAGCAGTGGATGAAAAGCTAACTCTATTCTTCCTAAACCCTTAAAATCAATAAGCTCTCCAGTTTCTTTTTCTAAGATTTTAATATCACCCTTACGAACTGAAACCTCGGCTTCAACAATAACATTATCATTCACAAGATAGCCTTTAGAAAGGTCACGAATCTCTGTTGTGATGCCCCACCAATTCTGAATTCTATGAAATCCTTAGTGCCTATCAAAACAAAACGATCTAAGATCACAACAACGTACACTAACCAAGAATCAAAGCATGTTTATATTCTACGTACAGGTAATTAAGAAGAAAATGATCGAACATCGTAGCTGTACGTTGTTAATAGAACCAAATGCATACAAAAATTATAGTTAATTAAGAAGTTTGCCTTGAATAAATGACCATACAACGACAGAGAGAAAAAAGAGAAAACGTAAAATGGGAAGTAATTAAACAACATGAACAGTAATTAAAAACAAAAAATTACCCTTTGTGATTGACTTGTTTCTATCAAGTTGATTAACCACAGTCAAACTGAATTTGGCATATCTACTCAACCCAGACGTCAACGTTGAGGAATCTGCAACATTTATAAATATGTGCAAGTATTCCTTTGCCTTTGGAAATGTAGAAACCTGCCTGATCATGTACAGTCCAAAAGGATGACCAAAACAAATTAAGCACACAAACGTTCAATTAATCATGTAAATATGTAGTAGATAGTGAAATATAGGCATACCATTTAAAACCACCAACAACGAAAACGTCAGAATAATACTCGATGGAATTTTTGTTGGAGAATTGGTCAATTTTCCATGTAAAGGTTCCGGATACAAGACCTTCTTCCTTCATTATACTATCAAAAAACCAACACCATATATAACAACAGAACTGATTAATCCACAACACTATATATAACAACACAATGAATAGTATTACTCCAGATGAATAAAAGGTCAATTAGTCAAGAAACGTATGTACCTGCTACCTGCCATTGGATAAACAGAGAGCAAGCGAGAGAGTTATTTCTTTTCGATTACGAGAGCAAGAGAGAGTTGTTGGAAATATTTACTAGCTTCTTCAAAATCCCAGCACTCGATCAGTTGCACTGTATTGGAAGAGAGACGGTCTCTACCTTAAGAGACTACCGCAACAAAATTTAATAAATAGAAAAAGTTACCAAATGTTCCCAAACTTTAAGGGATCCGGATCCACTCCTTTGCTGCCTCATGTCCTTGTTTATTCTTCACTTTTATTTTCACCCGTTGATACCCAATCGAAGGTTATTAATATTCTACCTCAGCATGCTAAATCTTAAACACCCAAAACTTGGGTCTTCAAGACTGACGGCGTTTCTTTTCCTTATTTTCTCCTCGTTTGAGTCCACCTCTCTCTCTCTCTCTCTCTCTCTCTTCCATTAGTTCATTCTTCCTCACAATGGGTTTTCAGTTGCAAAGAACAAAAAAGCAAAACCTTTTCAATCTATTTCAATTTATAAATTTGTAGGTGGGATATATAAACCACCTGTCCTCCTAAAATCTTACCTCGCAGGTCTCTCACATTATGCTTCCACTTTCTGGGAAATGGTCACCCTTTCTTCCCCTGCGTTATCCTCAATCTTGTACAATTAATTAGCAATCTTCAAAAAGTACTACTAAATAATTAAAGGCTGCTTGTACCTTTTTTGATGCCTCAATACAGTTTCGTTTACGAGCAGACTGGTTCGTACAAATATATAAATCCATAAACCAAAAAAATTAAGATGAAAAGATCTGGAACAATACAAAAGGAAGTGTGAGGAGACAGCAAGAGAAGAAAACGAAAAGGTTAAGTAAAAGGCTAGAGAGAACGGGAAAATACGTAAAATGGTGACGTCGTTAGTCTTGAAAACCCAAGTTTTGGATATTTAAGAGTCACCATGCTGAGGTGGAATACTAATAGCCTTTGGATTTGGAATCAACGGATGAAATTAAAAGTCAATGATAAACAAGGACATGAAACAACTGGGGAGAGGATCCGGTCCAACTTTAAGTCATTCTAAACTTTGTACCTCAGTTTTGTGTTCAACTTATTCTAAACTTTTTTTTAATTCACAAGTTATTCTAAACTTTGGTACCTCCCTTTGTATTTAAGTCATTCTAAGCTTTTTTTTACATCGAAATTATTCTAATATTTCCTACCTCAACTTTATAAACTATCATTTTGGTGCCTCAAATTATTTTTATAATACTATTCATATATGCCGCCTATAATACCGTTAATTAAAATCATGTGAGATTGGACATGCCCTTTTTTCAAGGGTATTGCCGTCTTAACTCAACTTTTTTTTTCACAATCTCATCCATTTCTCTTTCCCTCTCTCTTGTTTGTTCACTGCTCAACAACCTCGTTGTTGTCTCAGTTACAACTAGCTATGGGATTGAACCATATAAAGCTTAGACGAAATCTACAACTCTGCAAGGACTCAAGTGAATTCGTTATTGGTGGCAGACGAAATCCCACAAATCCATACCTTCATAATCTTTGCATCGTCCGTGGCTGCAGAGTGTGGGATTTCAAATTTTTCATAACTAAAAAAATAATAATAAAAATAAAAGTAAAAAATTAGATACCAGAGTTCAATTTTATTCAAAATCAAATCCAAAATTTAGTGACTAAAAAAAAAACAAAAAAAAACGCATGCTACCTTCAATTGGATTCCGATAGATGGAGATGAGATCAAAGATAACAAATATGAGGAAATGTTATATTTTCTCAGATTGAGAGGATGTAATCTTAGGGGTGGCTATTTTTACCTAAAAAGGGGAAACCAACCACAAATCGACTGTACCGGCTGATCCAAAACCAACACGTGCGGTAACCAAATGTTCAGTTTGGCATAACCAAACCGAAGGTTAGTGATCGGTTTGGTACCGGTACGCAAATCCTATAGGTTCGCTATTACAGAACCGACCAACATATATTAAAGGGTTATTATCACATATAGTACATGAACTATTTCTCAATTATATACTTGGTATTTGAACTTTAATTTTTGTCACAAGTAGTACCCAAAGTTTTCGATTTTATCTCTTGTGGTACCTAAACTTCAATTTTTGTCACAACTAGTACCCAAAGTTTTCAATTTTTATCACAAATAGTACCCAAAGTTTTCAATTTTTATCACAAGTAGTACCCAAAGTTTTTCATTTTAGCCTCTATTTTTTTTTAACACGCGCATATATTTGTGACAAAAAATTGTCTTAGGTACCACAAGAGATGAAATCGAAAACTTTGGGTACTACTTGTGACAAAATTGAAAACTTTGGGTACTACTTGTGACAAAAATTGAAGTTTAGGTACCAAATATATAATTGAGAAATAGTTCAGGTACTATATGTGATAAAAACCCTATATTAAATATATTTTTTAATTTTAATTTTTATATGTGTGGCTAAACCTAAACCCTTGGATACAAAACAAAATTATAAACCCATAAATAATATCCAGTGTCCATTTTTGCACGACCGACATATATTAAATGTATATTTTTTATTTTAATTTTTATATGCATGTGTCGCTAAGAAAAATTCTAGTGTATGTTAACGTATCTTATACGTACAATTACTACTTTTAGGACTTAATTACTCAAACGAAAACCTATTTACTCTAATGAGGACCTTATTTATCATAACGAGGACTTTTTCGTAATTACTACATGAGTTGTCGAAGTGGTAATATGTGTCATCAAGTAGTAAAATATTACAATTACCACTTTTAGGACTTAATTACTCAAATGAGAACCTAATTTACTCTAATAAGGACATTATTTACCTTAACAATGACTTTCTCTCCTCATTATGTATAAGAAATGTTAACATACTATAGCCTTACTCGTGTGGCTAAACCTAGACTCTTGGATACAAAATTATAAACGCAGAAATAATATCTACTGTCCATTTTTGCACAACCCTCTTATGACTGTCTCTCTGTCTCTCTGTCTCTCTCTCTCTCTCTCTCTCAAACACTGGACGTTATGTTGGCACTTATCTCTCTAAAACACTAAACATTACGTTGGCACTTATTTTACAAAAAAAATGTTTAGAGATGAATTTTTAATGATTTTCTTTTGAGTGCTTCTATTCATACCTACAAAATTGTCATTTGGACCTCTCCTTTAATTTTTCAAGTAATAGTTGACTTTGTGGAATCGTGCTCATAGGCCACTCTTATGCTCGACTACCCATTCCCTTATGGAATCGTGCTTGGTCTTAGATTCCAAAATGATAGAGAGATTTTTTCAGAAGGAGGAAGATAGTTTTGGGCTAAGGACATTTTGAAAAAATTAGGGAGGTTTAGTTAGAATATTGAATATTTGAAAGAGTAAGTTGGATGTCTAATAAGTGGAGACTTCTAAATGCTAATTTTGGAGGTAGTAAATATAAGCACCATATTCTTCTTCTAAGTTAAAGTCGTAGTATTTTATTGATAGAATTTGTACTCCGTTTTAGTCATTCAAAATGAACTTGATTTTGATCTCAATAAGGGTTGAAAATTTTATATGTTAATTGTCGTGTCTAAAATTTGTTTTTCTAATATTAGATTTATATTTTTAGTAAATAATTTATAAATATTTTTCAATTGGAACAAGTTAAGAAACCGATGTCCAAGATGGTTGATGTAGTGGTTTGGCACCAAAGTCGTCTCATAACAGATCTTGGGTTCGACTCCCCTAGGATACCAGGGTGAGGTGGGTGTGTGTGTGTTAATTAAAACAAAAACAACAAAAAAACCGATTTTCACTGGCAGAAAATTTAAGGGTCATTTGACTTACGCTTTAGGTTACCACAAGGTTTTCAAATTGTCTCAAATTTTACAGCAATGTAATTATTGTCTCAGTACTTATCAAATAAATTATTGTCTCATTTTTTGTAGAAATGATTTACATACAGAGGTGCAAAACTTGAACGCTCAGATTGCGGAATAGGATTTCAAAGTGGGTTCCACAAGCAATTCCTTAAAATGACGATGAAAAAAGATCCCTTAGTGGAATGGCTAAACTAATTTAAACTATGAGTTATTCTCACATATAGTACCTGAATTATTTCTCAAGTATATATTTGGTACCTGAACTTTAATTTTTGTCACAAGTAGTACTTAAAGTTTTCGATTTCATCTCTTGTGGTACCTGAACTTCAATTTTTGTCACAAGTAATACCTAAAGTTTTCAATTTTTGTCACAAGTAGTACCCAAAGTTTTCCATTTTAGTCTTTTTTTTGGGAACGCGCACCCTCACGCGAATATATTTGGGTCAAAAATAGCCTTAGGTACCACAAAAGATGAAATCGAAAACTTTGAGTATTACTTATGACAAAATTGAAAACTTTTGGTACCAAAAATTGAAGTTCAGGTACCAAATATATAATTGAGAAATAGTTCAAGCACAATATGTGATAAAAACCCTTAAAGTATTATTGACTTGGTGTGTTCACCAAAACTTCCTCCAACGATATAGGAGGTGCAGTAATGACAACAAAAACTTCCATCCTTGGTTTCTTAAACAACTGCAAACTTTCATCCAAACGTTTCATACGCGTCCCACCAAGAAGAAAGTTTGCAGTAACAGGTGATCACAGAATAAGTCGGGGAATGATCCATGATTGGCTAGGGGCTGCATTCATAGTACCCTTAAAAATCTTTTGACAAAACTCGAGTCGTGCTCGATGAGCCCAAGGGCCGTTGGGTCATTGAAAATATCGAAACTTACAGACGAAGAGATTGGAAGGATTGGATTTTTCTATGAAAGACTGCGTGGATGATAGTGGTAAAATTGATAATTCAATAACAACCGTTGATTATGCGGCGCAGTAACAAATGATGTCGACGAGTGAAAGTGATGTTGCACCTGCTTTCATTCTTTTGTTACCTTTTTAAAAAAAAAATATCTTCAAATATTTACACAAAAACTTATCTTTAAATGTTTTCTGCTTCCGTTTTTGGCCTGTTGCAGAAAGAGAGAGCAGAGTAAAGAGAGACAAGAAGACAGAGACACAGAGAGGAAGACGAATCCTGGGCGCAAAATCAAAATGGAGGGCCGCAAGATCTTAATGGATGGCCAGGATTCAACCGTTAGGAAACCCTCTAATCATCCGTGTCCATATATTACCAGTGTGAGTGCTTGACAGTGCATTGCCCAATCTGGTGGCGTGGCACATTATGCGGCTTACGGTGAGCCACGTCAGCATGACTCATGATTGTCTGTCGGCAAGTCCTAGGACGGAAGTAAGGAGCCACTAGCCAGCCAGTCAACTCCAAGCAAAAATATCACAGCCAGCCAACCAACTCCACGCAAAAATATCCCACCCAGGCCAACGCCACTAATAAAGTCATCCATCTCTCTCTCTCATATTCTCCCTTCTTTAATTCAACTCTCATATTCAATTCAACTCTCTCTCTCTCTCTCTCTCTCTCTCTCAAATTCAATCCAACTAGATCGACGAGGGAGGCAATGGAGAACCAGCAATCGGGTGAGCTTGTATCTATGACGTACACATGGACAATCGACAACTTCTCTAAGCTGAAAACCCAGAAACATTACTCTGATGGTTTCGTCGTTGGCGATTTTAAATGGTATATCTTTATCTTTTAGTTCATTCTTCGTCTTCTTTTTGCTTTCTGCTGCCTATATATATATATATGCCTATACTATACTAGTATACTTACTTGGGTGGTTTTGATCGATCAGGCGGATCGTGATATATCCAAAGGGGAGCAACGGGAAGCAATACTTGTCCATGTACTTGAATGTTGCAGATGCTTTAAAGTTGCCATCTGGGTGGAGTCGCTATGCAGAGTTCACCTTGACTGTGGTTAATCAATTTAACAGTGACAAGTCAATAACAATAGGTATTTTCTTCTTTTTCTGCTGTAGAATGAATTAATGTTTCTATGGACTTTTACTCGATCGGTGATTTAAGGTTATTATCTTCATATATAAATATAAACGGTACGGTTGTCCTCTAATTTTTTTCTAAATCAAGCAACTTATTTGTTCTAAATCAAGCAACTTATGAGTCTTCCAAGCATACTGGACCATTATTTATTATATTTTGATTTTACAGACACTCAGCATCAGTTCAGTGCAAGTAAAAGTGATTGGGGCTTCACATCATTCATGCCTCTGAGTGAGCTTTTTGACCAGAATGAAGGCTATCTTGTGGATGATATCTGTATTGTCGAAGCTGAGGTTGCAGTCAGTAAAGCGGACATTAAGGTTTTGAAAGACAAAGAAACTGCCTTTCTCGAGCAGGAGCTTCAAAGTCAGTCTTCAGATGTGGATTCCGTGAAATTTTCAGAAGCTTCAACAACACATACATCACATACATCACTTTGTAATGAACAGATGCTTGCTTTTCAGGATTATTCACTAAGTTCTGACTCTGCGCAAACAAATAATGGGGATTCTGTGCACACAAATAATGGTGATTCTGTGCAAGTTCAACAATTGTCAATAGCACTTGCATCACCAACATCTGATCGTCAAGTTCTTGCTTACCGGGAGACTGATAGCCCAGTTGGCGAGCTCATAGATTTCAGGGGATTAGGGAGAATAGATAAAGCTTTTGTTCCACTGCTGGAGGAAGTCTGTTCGTGGCATCCTTCGTTGCTCAGCTGCCAAAGGAAAAGAAGTCGTATGTTTAGTGAATGGGCATTCACAGCTTTGGGTCGACTACTGCATTTTCTCAACACTACAAAGGTTAAGGATATGATGGAGGATTCATGTGTGCATGATCCATGTGAGCATCTTCAAGTTTTATGGGACGAGGCTGAGACCTTCCGATTTGACTTGAGTTGGCTGGAGCCTTTTGTTCAATCAGCTTTGGGAATGAAGAAGTTTGGGGAAAGGGAAGGACTAGTGAGGAAACTGAGAGAAGATGTTCAAGCTTTGGAGACTGAAATAAAGAGGTTAAGAGACAGGCTAGCTATTGCAGAGGTAGATCATGAGGTTGCAAAAAGGGACCTAGCAAAGGCAGAGGAAAGCTTTGGCCAGGCAAATATGAACAGCAAGCTAGGTTATGGGAGGCATTAGCCTCGCTGCGGAATTAATTTTTGATATGCAGAGATATGCAATGTGTGCAATATATGTAAATATATGTAATCCTGTTTCTAAACCTATATGTATTATTGGGGGCTGCTTGTGGCTTAAGCTCAATACACGAGAATAAAGGAAACTGGTTTAGCTTGGAATCAATATTTGCAATCAGTGAACAGATCACCATTTCCATTCTGGACCAAACCTCTCCATCAGAGCAGTGACAGGTATGATAATTTTTCACCCTTTGATTTGTGATGTATGGGAATTGAATCACTAAATTGTTACCCAGCACTTGTGTCCAATAACACAAATAAGTGCCATTTTCTTACAAATTCGATTACATAAATTTGTTCTTCTGTCTACAAATGCAGGCATTATAGTAAAAATGCATTTATGTACGGGTTGGGGGAGTAAGCAATGCTGAATTGAACAGACTTGAATTAGACTTTTGTCTAAAATTGAACTGTTTGAGAAAGAACTACAGGGGAGGTAGTAGCTAGTACTTGTAGTGTTTATGAGGCTTTTTAGGGTGAAGACTATTGTTATTTATTGTACAAATTCAGTCGTATATCAATTTGTAGAATTTACGGTTTCTGTGGATAAGTATTTTGGTGGGAAGTTTTTTTTTTTAATTAATTAATTAAAATAGAGGATTAGGCTACATTGTGATCTTCGCTTGAGGCGCCTCATATAAGGAAGAGAATCACTATTTTCTGGAACCCATCTCCCGTCCCTCCATTTTGTTTTATTAAAGTAAAATAAAAAAGAAAATACAAAATGGAAGAAGAAGACATAGACCAAAACCTCACTCAAAAACAAAATAAAAAGAATACAACAACACAAGAACCCCAAACAATAAATAAGAAACCCGTAGAAAATAGAACAAGGGTAAGAACAAGGTTAGAATAACAATGCAAGCTGCAGTAGCAAGATTAAGGAGCAGCTTAATTACAAGAACCAACGGCCCCCAAGTTGACATATTAATTGGCACACCAACATAGAAAATAGAAGAGCCTCCTTCATTCTGTATTATTATATTTTTGGTCCGAGGAGCTTCCATCATTCAGCAGCAAACCAAACCAAACCAAAAATTAAAGAACAGAGAAAAAGCTATAATCGAAATTTATAATTGGGGGGCCAGCTAGTTTCTGACAATAAGCTGCAAGTGTACAAGGAAGGGAAGAATCCCACCAATGAACACCCAGCTAATTTGCACCAAAATTTGCTACGCAGTTATCTACTTCAGTACCTTCGTGATAGACGTGTGGCACCTTTACTGACATAGATGCAAGCATAGCTTGACAAGTCGACATTTGAACCAAATAGTAGAGTAACGCCATGGCACATCATTTTTTAGAGAGGAAAGAAAATGAATCACCAGAGTAGAGTTACTTTCAATCGAAAAGAAATGCCAACCTTTCTGCGATGTGAGAGGTGGGAAGTGAGTATTGTTTGTTTGAAGTAAAAAGGTCTTCAAGTGATGGAATTAATTGGAAGGTCGTGATAGAGTTGTTAGCTTAGGACTTGGTTCATTTGAATTCGGTGACTAAATTTGGTGCATTTCCCATCAGTCCTATTCCTAGAAGCTGGACCATATTCCTCCCCATGCAGTACTAAGTTAATAACATCATCCTCATTAGTCATGTCAGATTGTCCAAGCCTTGATAGTTTCTTAGGTGTGATGGTGTAGAGATTAAGTGTCTGAACTTGTATAATGTAGTTCCTTTTCAAATTCAAATCACAAGATTGTTTACTCTGGCCAACAAAAAGAAATTGTGTCTGTTTCTGTTTCAAATCCTCTATTTAGTGTCTACTGCATGCCATGCTATGCTCATAGAAATTGCCTCATTTGTTTAGAAATAGCTATTAAACATCGACTAACAGAACCACGGTTCACTCAATAAAAAAATATGGAAATACCACGATCCAAAATAAACTCTACAATCGTCGAACATGCTCCTATTTCATCATCGAATTTCTTGAATCACAATAATGGCCCTGGAAATTACCTTGCATCTGGTCACCTTCCTTACCATGATATTTGATTTTTGGGATCCCAAACGATGACGAATCACAATCTTCCTCAAATTCGGAGCATTCTCGAGAACGTACTTTGCAAACTCAATTTCATTAGACCCGCTGGAGAGGTCTATGGTTAACTCCTGGAGCTGAAGAACAAAAGTGAGGTCTTGCAATTTCCAGTATCCCATATCAAATCCGGATGAAGATTGTGACTGCAACATGGAAAGAAGCAAATCAATTTCTAGAATAAAGATACCACAACATTTTATTTATAATGACCTGATCGAAGAAATTACCACATGAAATATATATGATTTAGGGAGACTGAGTGGCAAAACAGATGCTGACTTACTAAAGATAAAGGGTCGCATTTAGATGGCTCAGAACTTATGACCAAGATATTCAGATTACACATTCTTCTGAGAAGAGAGACCATTATTGGAACTAGGTCATTACTGAAGCTCGTAAATTGAAGACCGAGACGAAGAATATCATTCAATGGTGCTTGCATGGAACTTTGTTTGAACATTGCCTGCAATTTTGAAATAACAAATAAAATTCGCGACACGACGAGTCCGTTAGAATTTTCAAGAAATTTATCGGACTCCCGAAGTATTTTTAATAAATTTATCGGATTCAAAACAAAAATGGAAACCACGTTAATGCAGTAGTACTATAGATAATCCATCACCACACATAACAGATCCAATCTCAGTTTCTCAAAAAATTTCCAAAATCAACCCACACCCGTGGTACCCATATCTTCTCTGGGCACCCATCACCTCTTCCCTCTTCCCATGCGCACAGCCAAGAGCACGAGCTACTCTCTTTCTCGTCTCTGTCAATCCTCTCATCATCTCCTCTCAGGCATCAGTCCCAAACCCGTACAAATCCATCTGGGTTCTTTGAGGAGAGAGAGAGAGAGATTGAAACACGCAGAGAAGAGAGAAAACGGATCTAGGATCCTCTTTCCTCCGTCGCCGATATCCAAGCACTGCCACGGTCCACCACCCCTCCCTCCCTCCGGCGACGAGATCGATCCCCATTTGGAAGCTTTGATAAACCACAGTGAATGGTGGCAATTCCGAAAAAAAAAAGTTCAGCAAGGGCAAAAATGTCCGAAAAAAGTTATAACAGATCAGGCCTTAATAATTTTTTTCTTGGTCAGAGTAAAACAGGCCCAACCCAGACCTATTGGGAAAAATTAAAAATCTTCAAATGTAATGTGAAATTATGTACTTATTGTTGTAGAATAACGAAAGTAAAGAAGAAGAGAATAACTCTGGTATTGATATCTTTCATTGATGAATATGAGCCTCTATTTATAGAGGTACTCACAAGATACAATCTGATTGAATCAGAAATCCTATTCTAACTCTAAACCATAGTTTAGAAGGATTCTCTTTCCTTATTCTAATCTAGAATTAATTGCTCCAAATTAAGTTTCCTTCAACACTCCCCCTTGTGCCGTCAACTCTAGGTGGTGCTTCTCTTGTTGTCTCGTTAAAAACTTTGCCAAATAAAAAAAACCTAGTGGGACAAAAATAACCTTGGTCGAAGGGAAATAGAGTACAACACACCCTTCACATTTGGAAACTTAGCATGTGGACACCAGACTCCCCCTGATGTCTGCGTCTCCTCCTAATTCCTACAATCATGGGATCTCAGATAACTTAAGCAAATCAATGCTCTTAACATGCTTCTCATATGTGGATTTAGGTAGCAATTTACTAAATAAATCTGACACATTATCCTCAAATCGAACTTGATTCACTCTGATCTTGAAGAACTTCTGTTGTTGTTTATTATAGAAGAGTTTTTGCGAAATATGCTTGGTGTTGTCGCCTTTGATGAAACCTTGTTTCATTTGCTCTATGCAAGCGGCATTATCCTCATAAATGCACGTAGGTTCATCTTTGGTTAACCTCAAACTACATGTAGTTCTAATATGTGTAACTATGGACCTCAACCATATACACTCACGTACAGATTCATGGAGAGCAATAATCTCTGCATGATTCGAAGTAGCGACAAGGGTCTGCTTTGTAGACCTCCAAGATATCGCGGTGTTTCCCATGGTAAAGATATAACCCGGTTGGGAACGACATTTGTGCGGGTCAGAGAGATACCCGGCATTAGCAAAACCAACCAAAACATCACAAGGATTTTGGGAATAGAGGCGGCGGCAGCAGCGGCGGCCCGACCGCGGGCGGCGGCTCGTCCTGCTGTCTTGGTAGGCATTGGATCCCATAGCCATCTTGACAGGACCTGCATCGACACTTCATTCCGAAACATCGGGACGACCCTGTGGGGCCCACTTTAGAGGAAATTCCACCAGAAATTTGGCATAACCTCCCCTAAAATGGACTACCCAAAAACGTTTTAAAACAAAACCTGGGCATTTAAATAATACCTCACGTACTTGATGAACACACTAGCACCAAAGAGTATGATGGGGATCCGCCGCAGTCGGGCCATCACTCGGGAGGCATTGAGTGTCACCAAGCACGCACAGTCTGCAAAATCATAAAACCTGGCTCTGATACCAAGTGGAAAGGACCCGCAATGACACTTCATTCTGAAACATCGAGACGACCCTGTGGGGCCCACTTTAGAGGAAATTCCACCATAAATTTGGCATAACCTCCCCAAAATGGACTACCCAAAAACGTTTTAAAACAAAACGTGGACATTTAAATTTCACACTTCTAAAACTTTTAGCCGAAACCACACCCGAGCCTACGTGCTTGTCGGTGTCAAATAAAAAAAAAACAATCAATTCCACAATTTAAAATAAGTTAAACGGTTCACAATCCAAAGCATGAAATTCTTTAAGTTATACAGTACTAAAAAAACGTAATGTATCAAAGCATTTAAAATCTACGAAAATACAACAGAGAACATAAGTAGGTTACTCCATAACTTACAAGGATAGGAAGGTGGTGGTGTCTATGCCTCAATTTGATGACGTGACCTCGAGAGCTAATATGCAAACTAGGCGGTGGAAAACAGAAAAGCCCAGGGGAAAAACATTTAAAATATTATCGTGAGTGGACAAAAATAAAGGTTCACAAGAGAAATTCTAGAAATGTTTTCCCCGATTCAAAACTTCCTTTTTCGAGGAAATCATGCCTCAAGAGAAATGCTAAACTGAGAACTGAAACTGAAATCTGAACTAAAAAGAAGCGGAGGTGATGACTAAGGGGAACCTACCACGTTAGTCATCGATGACCAAGGGGTACTTCCACGTTGGTCACCCGACGTCTGGGGAGACCTACTAACGCGAGACGCCACTATCTGAGGGGTACTACCACGTCAGATAGTACCTGACGGGGGGGGGGGGGGGGGGGGGGGCTACCACGTCAGGTAGGTTACCTGAGGGGGGAGCTACCACGTCAAGTAACTATACATGCACAGAAACTGAGTGGAACCTCCAAATAAAACATGATTCAACAATGAAATGAAAATGTGACTTAAACTGGTATGAGGCAAATAAATTAAATATTCTCCAAAAAATAAACGATATGTTTATTTAATTTAAAACAAAGTCCACTCACTATTAAACCGCTAGGGATGGCGTTCGCCGAGATCCTCCTCCGTAGGAAAATTCTGTTGTCCTCCTGAATAAAACAATTATTATAAAGATTAATATTTTGACGGACTCTACAAAAATTCGATATTTAATTATTTCAACGATCCGATTAGTGTTTCCTCGAAGATTCCTCACATCTCACATTCATCGATAATTTCCTAACTTCGACTCCACTATTAAATCACTTATCGATAAATCTAATTATAAATAATGATTCGGCGAACGAGCTATTAATTAAGGTAATTAGCAAATTTTTTCTCGTTTAGGGTTTTCCATCGGAAATTCTCTTTTTTCTTATTTCTCAAAACAAATTTCGAATCTCAAACTCTTCAAACACTCCTCATCTTAACCATTCTAAATTATAGATTCTACCTTGACGAAAAAACACAATCCAATTAACGTTTTCTGAAATATCAACGATCATAAATTAATTTAATCCAGCTAAAATTTCAAGCACCACCGATCACCACAAATAACATACCAATATGATCATAACAATGCACACAAGCCAACCAACGAAAAATCAACCTCAAAAGAGGTCAGATGCGCCACCCATAATGGCTGCGCGTGGGCCCCACGTGCCACCAAGCTAAACCCTAAATCGGGAGTCAAGACTGCTACCAAATTGAAGATCTTGAAGAGTGGAGCAACTTTCATAACTGGGTCGAAGCTAAAATAGGTCTAGTTTGGCCGGAATTCCGTTCGAAAGTGCCGGAAACCCTAGACCTTTGAATTCAAAATTCTCCCGATTTAGGAAGAATCGGGGACCAAGGCTTGCATAGATGTTTTCGTCGTGAAAAGGGCTTCAAGACGCACCTAGCTTCTCCGGTTGGTTTGGCCGTAAAATGAAAATCTGATACCGTGCTTTTCTCCTCTACCACCGCGACTTTGAAGGCTGATTCCGCTGGCCACCGGTCACGATAGGTTATAAAATTGGTAAGGTTTAGCAAAGGGGAAGGAGAGGAAGAAAATTAGACCAGTTTCAAGGGCTGGGGTGGCCGGACGGTGGAGATATCGGCGGTGGAAATCGACGAGTACTGTGCTCGGGGCGAGAGAGATCCGAATCTGAGAAGGGTGAGGGAAGTTTCCCTAAATAATAGTTTCCTGAAATATCTTTCTCCCTTCCGTGACTCATAACTCTCTCATACGATGTCCAATTTTTACGTACTTTTTAACCACGTACTCGGTTTAAAGAGTTCTACAATTCCCAAGAATAAAATTTAATCAAATTCCTATCTGAAAGAAAAGTCAACTTTAGGATCCCTAATCGTACTTTCAAAATTCCGAAATAAGTTAATTTCAGTTCACAAAACCTTAAGATTAAATTATGAAATCAAAGAAGATACGGGGGGTATCACACATCTTGCCATATTTTCTCGACTTTCTGTAGGGAAAGAACAAGCTCATATTAATCGTATCTTTTAAGTAACAAAAGATAGTCTTTATGTCAATCCAATGATGTTGCGTGGGCGTGGAGCTATACCTAACTAACAAGTTCACAGCGAAGGAGATATCGAGTCTTGTGCACTTCAACCTCTAAAACGTCTACACCATCATCCCCTTGGCGAAACGGATCCTTCCTTGGATCTAGGCTGCGACCAATCATAGGAGTGCTAACAGGATGGACCGTACCCTATCCATATTAAAACGCCTGAGCATCTTTTGGGTATAAGCTGATTGATATATTAGAATCCCACTATCACGGTGCTCAAGTTCCAAACCGAGACAAAACCTTGTTTTCCCAAGATCTTTCATCTAAAATTCAGATTTCAAGTATTCAGTGATGTCTCTTAATTCATCAACAGTTCCAATAATATTCATGTCATCAACATAGACCGCGACTATTGCAAATCCGAAGCTTGTTTTCTTAATAAACACGTAGGGGAGTAATTCATTGTTCACATACCCTTTTCCAATCAAGTAGTCACTTATACGGTTATACCACATTCATCCGCATTATTTCAATCCATATAGTAAGCGTCGCAATCTTGTAGCAAACGCACTCCGTGGTCTAGAGCCACTTGACTTGGGTAACTGAAGTCCATTCAGGACCTTCATATAAATTTCGGTATCTAGATCCCCATAGAGATACGCAGTGACCACATCCATACGCTGGATATTTAGTTTTTCGAAAACTATCAAACTGAAAATGTAGCCGAACGTTATGACGTCCATTACGGGGGAGTATATCTCCTCGTAGTCGATTCCAGGGCGTTGTGAGAAGCCTTGCGCCATGAGGCAAGCTTTATAGCTTACAATCTCGTTTCTCTCGTTACGCTTTCTAACAAAGACTCATTTATATCCAACAGGTTTTATTCCAGAAGGTATTGGCATTACCGGCCCAAATATCGTTCTCTTTGTTAGTGAGTCCAACTCAACCTGGATCGCATCTTTCCATTTAAGCCAATCAACTCTACATTGGCATTCCTCAACGGAGTGAGGTTCGATATCATCGGTCTCAATTAACTCGCATGCACAAGCATATGCAAACACATCGTCAATTATGATGGAATTCCTATCCCACGTCTCATGTACACTAGTGTAATTAATCGAGATCTCTATGTTCCCACGAGTAGGTTTTAACGATGGAGCGTCCTCTAAAGATGTGTCTTGGACATAACCATAATTCGGAACGTTCTCATGAGAAGGATTTTGAGCATCGATGATTATGGGTTTATTTTGTGTCATCGCAACTCTCTTCCTAGGGCGTGCATCCTTCGAACCTAGTGGCCTCCCACGCTTCCTCAGTGGAGCCACGGCTTGAGCCACTTCACGACCATTACTAGCGGCGGAGCCGACGGCCGGCCCTCCCTCAGGGATGGCTGCTACGACGACTTTGAGTATAAGTCCTTTGTCTGGGACTTCCATCCTTGTAGGCACGTTTGCAGCTGATATATGTGATCTAGTCACTTTAGCAAGATCTAAGAAAGCATCAGGAAGAGAATCTGCTACTTTCTGAAGATCTATAATTCTACGTACTTCTATTTCTCTTTGTGCAATAGGGGGATCGTTATGAGACAGAATGGGGTCATGCCATGACAATTCCTGTCGTTCCTGCCGAACGTTGGCGTTTTTATCTCCCCTTAACAACGGAAAGACTGTCTCATCAAAGTGACAATCCGAAAATCTTGCGGTAACTCCAAAATATACATAATGGTCTATATTAAACTTCTATTGGTAACTCCAAAATATACATAACTAAAATAAATTAGAGGAGATGTCAATGAAGCAAAGCTTTCTCAAAACTACTTATCGCAACAATTTATTAAGGATTACATAGATTTTCGATGCGCCTATGTGACGACCAGGAATTTTTTAAATATATATTTTACGATATTATTGTCTTTAAGAGCTTGTAAATATGTGCATCTTTATATTTGTTTCTTAGGAAGTGTAAATACAAATTAACCGTGTAAGAGTAACCTTTGTATTCTCTTATAAATGTTAGTAGTAGTCCCTAGTTACTAAGACTAATGCGGTGAGAATATAATTACAGCCCCTTATTTTGTTTGTGAATAGGCTTTGATAGATTACTAGGAGGTGCTTTAGGGTAGTATAATTATGATGACGATATCCTTCTACATATACGCCAACAATGTCATCAGACGACACACGTTTAACGACAGAATGCCTATTTTCTGTCGTCTGAAAATTTCAGACGACATATAAATTGAAGTTGTGGTCTGATTGTGATATACGCCATACCTGAAATTGTTTTAGGAAAAAATTTCCTAGCTGGGTGTGTTAGGACAACAGTTCTAAGGTTATCTGTTGTCTGAAAAATCCCACCCAAAAACCTCCCGAAACATTTTTTTTTGGCATAACGGTATTACCTAAATTTTTTTTCTAGGGTTCCCACACTTCGAATTTTTTTTGGTTTCCCTCTCAGACGCCTCACTAAAATCTCGTTTCCCTCTCGAATAGCCCTAGTTTACCAAAAGTCCCACCAATAGACTTTAACTCCCCACCGAAAGACCAAACTCCTCCCCTTTCAGACCTAAGACGCGCGCCCTCACCGATTCTTCTCTTTTCGTTCCCTAATTTCCTTTTCCATCTCTCGATTTGCCTAATGTCGCTTTGTTCCCAGTGTCGCCGAGCCGAATTCACCACCATCTTCGCTCTGCTCGTCCTCGAGCCCGTGCTTGAGCCACCGCTGCTCTGCGATCGTACCAGATCGCCGCTTTCACCAGCACCCAAGCTGCTCACGAGTCACGACACCCAGCACTGTGCCCATGGTCTTCGTCTCCATCCGTCGCTCTCACCACCAAGTCCATAATTCTACTACCATCGAGTCGTGTCTTTACGTTGGACACCCACCATCGTCGCTCCCTCTGCTCTCAGAGCCCAGCTCCGTCAATCGATCTGTCAATCTTTCCTCCCTTTATTCAACCGCTCTCTATCTTACAGCGTTTAGCAGAGGGTTTCGGCAAGCCATTTAGTTCTGGGATGTGGTAATACCTCACTCTCTCCCTTCTCTCTTTGATATCTGTTTTGGTGTGGGTGTGTTTAATTTTTAGTTTTGGCAAGCTTTTGCAAATGTTTTCATGATACGTGAAAAATTAATACCTCTCTCTCTTCTATGTGATTTACAATTAATTTGATGTTAAGGGGAAAGGAATTGAAATGCTAAATGTGTAATTGCTGCTCTTAGGAACCAAGAGTGATTGGGTTAGAGCTGCAGACATCTGTTGGACTGGTATAAAATCTTACTATTAATTGTTATCAATTTGGGTGTTTTTTCTTTATGTATGTCAATCTTTAGTCTGGGTTGTTGATGGAATGCTGTTGGGGTTTATTGAATTCCTAATTTGTTTTGTTGTTGTTGTTGACTGTGTTTGATTACCTGGTGTTTCTCATAAACATGTTATTGTGAAGACTTTGATTTGGGCAGGTCTCAATTTCTCCTTTATTGCAACCGAGTCCTACAGCTCTCCATATTTGATTTATCTCTTTATTTGATGTGCAGGTATCGTTTCAACAGCATTAGCTTCATACCCTCTTCCCATCATGTGGTGTACAAGGCTTAAGGTAAATTGGACATATTTCTTATATGATAAGGTATGTACATTTACTATTGTGTGTTTCACTGCTATAATATTGTTGATTCGTATATGGGTAAACTTTGTGTATTTACCCAAAGAAATGAATATTCAGTACTTGAGGTTCTCAGTAATTGAATCAAAATATCCATTTTGAGGTCTTGTAGCTTACAATGCATTTGTTAGGTTCAGAGGAAGTGAGAAAATCGACTTTCTGGCTACTGCCATTTGTGATTCTTGTGGTATAATCAAGGCGTTATGGTATAATCAAGTATGTAGTATATTTCTTCTTAGCAGTTCACTATTAAATCAATATCTTGTTTGTTTTTATTGAATCATTCATATTTTCTGTACGTAAAAGATTGCTTTGTGTGTGAATTTGTTTATGGATGTATCCTTAGTTTGTAAATTTCAGAATGGATACGTATTCCCAGAATAATAAGATCGGATCAATAGGCCAACAACTTCAGTTTTTCAGTTTAGGAGTGCAGGCTTGTTTCAGTCCTAATCGAGGATTGCAATATAACTTCAATCCTAAGTGAGACAGCAGACAACAAGAATACGTACTTGAAGATGTTGTGTTCTGTTGTGATTAACTTATATGCCAAACCATTCACAAAAGATAAACATCACACACATAACACAAGATCTGTTGACGCAGTAAAACCCTCCAAAGAGGTAAACAACTGCGGGCACTATGCCGGTGAACAATCCACTATGAATATGAAAGTACATAAAGATCTTACACAACTCATCTACTAGATCCAATCTAGTGGGCAACGGTGTCTCCTCGTCTTTGCTACTTCCAAATCAGCGACTTTGTTCTCCTTTGTCAATCTTGAGATGGCACAACACTATCCTCGGTTGTCAATCACCTCAAGGCACAAATCATGCATGAACTACCAACACACATGAAGCATAAAACCAAAGAAACTTTTTGACCGAAAAGTTTATGGGATTTGATAATCCTTCAAGAGCTAAACATGGAACAGCTCATGAAGAATTCTCAGAAAGTTAGGCTCAATGATTCCAGGAAGAAAGCTCACAAGAAAACGCAGCAAGAATATTATATGTTTTATGCACACCCGTAACAACGTGAAAACCCTATATTTATAAAAGAATGAATGAACTAGGGTATGCTAGGGTTGCTGATGTGCATGGGCTTCAAACCTTTTTTAATGAGCATGGATTCAAATAAAATATCCTTTAAAAAGCCCATAAAACAAATCAACTCACAATTAAAACTTTGGACGTAAAAACCTTTTTTAAAACTTGCGGTTCAACACTCTAGGATGGAAAAGCATCTACAGTCCTAGAATGACTCTGAACACATATGTATGCAAACATACCTTTGAATGTGCTGAGGTGAGTTGATCATTTGAGTCCAGCATTCCAATATGAGGTTCTAAGAGTATAAACTATTGCACTAAAACATGACTCTCGGTTTGTGCTTAGGAAATGCCAACTAAACAAATATTGCACTAACAATCTGATTTGTACAAACGTGATTGCCATATAAGGATATCAATGAATTAGTAGAAGAACTATATAATCTGGGCGGTTATAGTTGTTTTCGATTTCAATTGGTTCTGTTATGAACATATATAATCTGGGCGATTATAGTTGTAAAAATAAAATGCGATCTACCTTTGCCAAATTGTGCAAGTAGTGAGGGCTTAATTCAATGAATTTTGTCAAAGGATTTTGCTTTGGTTGTTAATCGAATGGTTCATGTTGCAGATTCAGTTTGTGCTTCTTATAAGTAGGCAAGGAAAAGTGAGGTTGACTAAATGGTACTTGCCATATACCCAAAAGGAAAGATCTAAGGTATTGCCTACATATATCGTCTACTTTGTGGGTTGTTTATGATATACTAAGGTATTGCTCAACCAAATATACTACCAATTATAATCAAGGTCCCTGTGACAAACAAGTTTGGGCTGACATCATATTGAACATTATGGTATAATCAAGTATGTAGTATATTTGGTTGCTTGGTTTACTGTGTACTGCATCAAGATTGGAGTTTGTATACTTGTTCAGATTGGTTCTCCTCTTCTTGTTTGTTTTCTTTATGTTGAAAGCCAACAAAGGTTGTTATCTTTATTTTCAGAAGCTTAAATATTTTGCTGTGTTTGTATTAATGATGGTCCATCTGCCTTCCAACGGTGCACTACTGCACTTGCAGTTTTGGACTTACTTGATACATTAAAAGAGTTACTTTCTGAGTGTTAATTTACATTACAGCTCTTATAAATTGCCTAAATATTAGATCCGATTTATTTCATTCATTTTTTTTTTTGCTATTTGGCATCCAGTTGAGTTCTCAAACCTAGTTGGTAGGAGAGAATTTGTGGTTTTCAAGTTTATCTTGTATAGGCCTAAAAGTAGCTCATAATTGGAAGCAAGGGCCTAAGCTGTAAGACATTAATTCTTGTATATTGGATCTATAAAATTGATGTAGAAGGAGAGATTAGATGATACTGAGATAGAATGTGATATGCATGACCTATGAACAGATTTCATGAATTTATAATTGGTGTATAAAGTGAAGACAGCAAGCCAAACTACATTTGGTCTTTCCAGGTCTTTTTTTACTATAGCTCATTTGATGTCTGTTTGGACATTAGCTAAATAAATGAAAGAAACCCATTTTTAGGGGTTTTGACAATTGTTGTCAGATTATTTGAGATCTATCTAATTATTGCATTATTTTGATGTTCACTGGTAGAAGATCTCATTTACTTGCATGGGAAGCTATTGCATTTTATTTTTACATATGAACTCAATTTTTGATGCTTGGCTTGCTTGGTTTGCTTGTCTATTGCAGTTGATATTGAATAAGGTTCTCTTGGTGGGCTCAAGTCGTCAGACAATGATCGGTAGGACAATAGCACCAGATGCAGCAGTTCATGCAGTGGTTGAAGAGCATGTAAGTGTGCCTAGAATAAGTTTCAGAATGATGAGGAGGGTTCTGTAGCCAACTTTAGAGAATAGTACTTAGTTACTTAATTTCTTCTTTTTTTCTATAAGGCTTATGGAAAAACTAATGGAGTCTAACTAAAAATGGCTGCAATATACTTTTGTTTTGCACAATTATGCATGAGGTTTTTTATTTTAGAAACTCTGCTGCATAAACTATGTCCAGTAAGAAGTGAATGGTAATTGAGGGAATCTAACTTCTATAATTTATGAAAATCATGTGATTCCATCTCGAATATTATCAATGTCACCCGAATAGCTAAAGTGGGATAACATTTTGACCGGCACTAGACTACATATTGTCATTGTTAGGTATCTTTTCTTTTTACCCCTACAAATTCAGAATTTATATAATTGTTTACTCTAAGGAACCAAGAGTGATTGGGTTAGAGCTAGCTACAGACATCTGTTGGACTGGTATAAATCTTACTATTAATTGTTATCAATTTGGGTGTTTTTTCTTTATGTATGTCAATCTTTAGTCTGGGTTATTGATGGAATGCTGTTGGGGAGATTATATATATATTATGGCATTGATAGGTATTATAGTATGCTATTATATGTTTATATATGTGATCCGGTACCATTTGAATTGTTTTTCTTTGAATGAGCACTACAATATGCTTATCTATTTTGTTATGATTCTAGAGAACACGTTTTTCTTTGAATGAGCACTGCGTATAACTTGCTTAGTTTTTTTTTGCAGTAGAAAAGAAGGATGGATAAAGTTTACACACAAAAGGACATTGTTCAAGTTTGGGTTGAGTGGGCAAAGTATGTTATCAAGTTCCAAGACAACTAGAGGTTATTGGTTAGGAGTTAGGACTTCATTTTGTGGATAACCCATGGAAAATCAAACTGTTGGTCTTAGATTTTTGTTGTTTGGGTTTAGTGATGATAGATGTGACATTCTCCTATTAGATTTCATGGAAGAGTTTAATTTTATCATGGATATATTTTGATGTGTATGCAATGACAAGATCTGGATTTATTTTGGTGAATGCGATGCAATTATGGTTAAACGAGTTTCTTAGTTTCTAGAATGAGATGAGTATCAATGACATGACATTAATTTGTTGTGCATATGGTTTATAACCAACAAATGAATACAATAACTGTTATCTTTTGAAAAAAATGACAACATAATCAAATCCAAGATCTGTTGTCTGAATTGACAAACAACAACAGATTCTAAGAAGCCAGTTATGGTTGATAGGATGATCAGACAACATTTAATTTCATAAAACTGTAATACTCAATTTTTTTAAACAACAGATAAATGTCGTCGTTATAAATAACTAATAATAGATGATTCCAGAATATTCATCTTATGGTGTCATCAAACCACATACATACGAAAAATAATGTCATTAGAACTCATTCAAACCACATATCTTATAAAGAAAATGTTGTACAATTTCATTGTAGACGACATATAAATGTCGTTCAAAAATGTAATAGATGACAGATGAGCTACAAATATTGATATTTTGGGTCAATCAAACAACAGATTTGTGGCAAAATTCTGTTGTCTGAATGAATATTCAACGACGGAGAATATCTGTCGTCTAAAAGAGTTAACAACGGCAGACTACTAGACGACAGATAGGGGGTCAATCAGGCGACAAATCTGGACTGTCGTCTGAAGACTTTTGTGGCGTAGTATATGCTAAACTTAGTATGTGATTCAATAATTTATTCATTTTTTTGAGAATCTAGTTTATCAATCTCAAAGGAAAGCAATAACAGTTTGTATCATTGTCGATGAAAGAATTATTCATTGGGTGAGACATGTATCTATGCTTGCTATTACTTGAGTTGTTGTTTAGTTATTAAATGAAGTAAATCCTGAGAGCCCTAGTAGAATTGTAGGTGACATTTTTAATTAATTAAGGGTGCACGAGATGGTTTTAGTGTTGGCAGAAAAATGAAAGAAGATTGGGATTCTTATCCAGTTGTGATTGTGAGCAAGCATTTTATTTGGATGATTACGCAGAGCTAGTAATTGCAGGTGTCAATGCAAATCTAGATATTAAGAAAGCTAGAGGTAGATTTTAGATGGAGGTTGTGCAATACCTTTGAAACCACTCTAGGTCGATGCATTAGATATTATGTTTTGTTTTGATATACCTCTTTCTTGCTGATCAAGGCAATTGAAGATGAGAACATCAGTACACATCCAAATATAGTCACCGACATCATAAAACCCTTAACTATTAAGTTTCCCTTTCAATATCATGCTTATCCATTTGAATTGTTCCTTAGCTTGAGCTGGATAATATTAATTAGTACCATTCTTATCAGTAGAAGCTCCTTGTGAGCAGTCTACAAGTATAGACTTGACAAGTGCCTTGCTTAGCTTTCATAGTTGAAGGTTGAAGTAAGTCAGCATCTGCTAAGTGTTGACTACAAGTTATAAATCTACTCTTAGCAATTAAGTTATTGATTGGAGATAAGAATGTACATACATATCTGATTCATGGTTTAACCGACTTAGTTACACTATAAATAGGAGCTTAGGTTTGAATTCCATAGACTGGAGAACAGGAGAGAAGAACGTGAGAAATAGAGAGCTAGAGAAAAGAAAGAAAGAAACAGAAACGGAAAGAGAAAGAAAGAAACAGAAACGGAAAGAGCAGGAAAGAAAGAAGAAAGAAACATAGGAGAAAGAAAAGAAAGGAAAAGAGGAAGAGAGAAACAGATGTGAGAAAGAAAGAATAAGAAAGAAAGTAGTGAAGGAGAAAACGAAGGAGGAGGAGGTAACCAAATGAAATTACCTGGGAGGATTAGCATGCAAACCGGCCAGGATTCCAATTAGGCTTGAAAGGTCTGTTTCAATCTTAGAATCTATTTCAATCTTTATTGAACTTTGTTTATATGATTAGCATCGATTTTACACATTTCTGAGTTTCTGACCTAGTGAACAATTTGTTAAAAACTGTACATTTCCGTTGGTTATTTAAAGTTAGTCTCTTCATGGAACTTGTAGTAGACATGTTAAAGATCATTTCAGAGTTTGAATCTCCAGGAAAACAGTTTTGTAGATAACGTTATGATTTTTCAAAGTTGAGGGTTTGCAACTGGAAATTCTGTAACCTGCTGCACTGCCATAATGTTTCTGTTCATTTCAGTAGTTTTTCTTGCCCCAATTTGATTAGGAATACCATAATATGAAACTAGGTATTCTCAGTTTTCAAACAAAACCAGTCACGCTATTTTCAGAGTTCCTAAGAGGTAATTAGGCCACTACGAAGTTTAAGTCATTCACATTAGTTTTGTTGCACTAATAATAACTTCAGATATTTCTTAGGTCAAAATGATAGCTTTGTGTTTTAAATAAATTATGTGCTTATGGATACGAATATGTGAACTGTACTTGGATATTTACTTATTATGCAGGGATGCGTATCTACTTAATAGCTCGGAATCCAGGTAGGGGGATCTGGGGAACCTCGACTTATTTGTATTGTTTGTATTGTTTGCTTGTTTGCTGGTTGATATGTTTGATTGGTAATGCATACTTGAACCTTTGATGCATTTTATATATGAATTTATTATTTGATGCATCATTGAAATGTTTATGGAAGGGATAAGGGTGACGATTGAGATATGCTATTGGAAGGAATGTGATGGAAATATCTTTTGCGTAGTTAAGTCCATAACCTCAGTAGGTACCATGTTTTCATGTATGCCCAATGTTATTGCGCAATTAGTATAGGAAATTGAAAGGGTAATTCGGGACTGGTGACAAGGGAATGGACAAGATGACTAGCAAAAGAGGGCTAGGGGAATTGATTTGGGGTGGGAGTTTATTCATATGGTAGGATATCATGAGTCAGCTGTGAAAAAAAGGTAAAATACACGGTATGGGACGTGTAGGCTCAGTCTATTCTACTATATGGATTCTCGGGAATAGAAAATGCATTCATGCATACTATATAAATTGTTGATTGATTATCTATTGTTTGAAGAGGAATAGCTTCCTACTGAGCCACAGGTTGAGCTCACCCCTTTATAGGTTTTGCAGGTTCTGTTTTAGGTACGAGAACTATGAAGGTTATAGAATGGAAGCAGAGTTAGATTTTACACTTGTAAGACTATTGTTCAGTAAACTTAAGTTGTACGAATTTTTATATTAAAATAAGAAATTGATTTCACCAAGTGTCGATTTTATTTTCTATTTTTTTTTTATTTTCCTCACACCTCGGATTTCGGGAAAAATGTAAAAAAAATTTGACCCGGGTCCTGGGCGTGACAGCCTACTTGAAGAGAAATAATACCAAAGTGCAACTACTAAAATGTCTTGGCAGACTTGCCTTATTACAATACAATGGAAAACAAAAGACTTAAGCGAAATCAGGAGTCTCTTCACTCGGTTCAGCTTCAAAGTCCTCTACCCTCATTTTGATGTCACCATCGTCATCCTCTTGTTCTATGTTGTTAGCTTCCGTGGCTTTCTCGATACAGCTTGTATGTGTTAGCGACATTCTGGGACGTTATACATATCTTTGCTCAATGACCGGATTGTCCACACCTGAAGCATATGAATTTTTGTTTAGAGTCCTTTGATTGAGGGGCGTTATTCACACGTGGAGCACTCCCCTTGAGTGGCACGGCGTTGGCGCCTGCCCCTATCATATGGCTGGCGACGCCTTTCCCCCTTCGATGGCCTCCATGGCCACCCCCTGGCCTACTACGGCGGTTACCTTCTTGAGCAGAGCGACAATATGGACTAAAACGTCCGGATTTGTCTCTAGGTTTAGAGTTTCGCTCGCGGCGTCCTTTCTTTGGGCGCCATTATAATGGGTCTCCGGAATAGGTCTAGTTCCCACGGGCCTTGCATTATAATTCTTCACAAGGATCGTTTCATGTTTTTCAACAACTGATAAAGTAGAGATCAATTCATGAAACCTTGTGATCCGTCCATTCTTGACTTCTATACGATAGTTCTTAGCAACTACCAAGTCAGAGACGGGGAAGGTTGAGAGGGTCTTCTCAATCAGCATCGCATCGGTGATGTTCTTCTAACAAACTTCATTAGGGATTTTATGCGAAGTGCTTCCGAGTTATACTCAAGGACTGAGGCATAATCACAGAAGCGCAATTGTTGCCACTTCACCTCCAAGTCTAGAAGCAAGGATTCACTGACATTGCCAAACCGTTCTTCGAGTGCTACTCATAATCTTCTGGGGTCCTCCTCATTGAGGTACTCCAATTGAAGAGATTCGTCCATATCACGGATCATGATAATGATTGCTTTGGCATTCTTAGCCTCTAAGGAATCAGCGATAGCTTGATCAGAAGCTGCAGCAGCGGCAGGTGCAGCAGCTGCTGCTCCCTGAGCAGGTGCAGCGATGGCAGAGGGCTCCCGGATCGCATATATGATCCCTTGAGCCTTTAGGTGGTTGCGGACATCACGAACCCACTTGTGTATCCAATGCCAGTTGTATCCAGAGGTGAGAAATCCAGTTTGTTCAGGTTACTCATCTTTCTCTTGAAAGCAACAAGAGGTTTATGGTTAGTTTCAGAGTCTTAATACTTCCACGAAAACAAATAAGGTTTCTAAGCTATGCTCCCAAGAAACATTTTCCACGTATTCTGATCATGTTTCCCAAACTCCTGTTTGTCACCTCAATCTGACCATATGTTTATGGATGAGCTGTAGTACTCCTCTTCAAAGATGTTCCAAACTGCTTCCACAAAGTAACCCAAAAATGGCACAAGAATTTTGTATCACGGTCAGAAGTAATAGACTTGGTTACTCCATGCAAACGAACTACCTCCCTGAAAAATAGTTTGGCTATGTTTGTAGCATCTGCAGTCTTCTTGCAAGCAATAAAGTGAGTCATCTTTGAAAATCTATCCACCACAACAAAAACAGAATCCACTCCCCTTTGTGTTCGTGGTAGACCCAACACAAAATCCATAGAAATATCCTGCCAAATATCTTCAGGAACATGTAAAGGCATATAAAGACCAGTATTTTGGGATTGACCTTTAGATACCTGACAAGTATAGCACGTCCTCACAATATTGTTGACATCCCTCTTCAATTGAGGCCAGTAATAACGCCCCTCCAAGCTTGCAATTGTCTTGTCTCTCCCCATGTGTCCACTTAGACCTCCTCCATGTAAATCTCGAATCAGCTTCTCTCTAAGAGATGATATGGGGACACACAACTGGTTGCCTCGGAACAGATACCCTTTATTAATAAAGAAACCAGCAACATGTTGTTCCTTGATAATGCACTGCTCCCAAACCTATTTAAAATCGTTATCTGCTTCATATAACTCTTTCAAAAATTCAAATCCGATTACCTCTTGGGATAAAGTAACCAGTAAACTAGCTCGCCTGCTTAATGCATCTGCTACCTTGTTGAGAGTTCCAGATTTATGCTTAATCACAAAAAAAATTTTTTGCAGAAACGTCACCCATCTAATATGCATCTTATTCACATGCTTCTGGCTATTCAGGAACTTCAAGGCTTGATGATCAGTGAATAGGACGAACTCCCTCTAAATCAAATAATGCTCCCATTGTTTTAGAGCCCTCACTACTGCATAGAACTCCTGGTCATAAGTGCTCCACTTCTGGCGAGCCTCACTCAGTTTTTCACTAAAGAATGCAACTGCTCTCTTCTCTTGGGACAAAACAGCCCCCACTCCAACACCACTAGCATCACATTCGACCTCGAATATCTTGTCAAAATCAGGAAGAGCCAAAATTGGTGCGGTACAAAGTTTTTCTTTGATAAGTGCAAAGCTCTTCTCTTGTTCTTCACCCCAATGAAACTTGCCCTTCTTCATGCATTCAGTAATTGGTGTGGTGATGGAATTGAAATCCCTCCCAAAACGCCTATAAAAGGTAGTCAATCCATGAAAACTCCTCACCTCCGAAACGGTTGTAGGGGTTGGCCACTCTCTAATTGCACGCACCTTCTCCTCTTCCACCTATATGCCATCTTTGCCAACTACAAATCCCAAAAACAGTAGCTTGTGGGTACAGAAAGTGCACTTCTTCAAGTTACTGTATAGCTTGTTATCTTGTAACACTTCAAGAACCTGCCTCACATGCTCTAGATGTTCTTCTTTATGCTTACTATAAATAAGGATATCATCGAAATAAACGACCACAAAGGATCCAATGAAAGGACGAAGAACCTTATTCATAAGCCTCATGAAAGTGCTAGGAGCATTTGACAACCCGAATGGCATTACCATCCACTCATATAGCCCTTCTTTAGTCTTGAACGCTGTCTTCCACTCATCTCCGGGTTTGACTCGAATCTGGTGGTATCCACTCCTCAAGTCTATTTTTGAAAACCACTTCGAACCATTCAACTCATCAAGCATGTCTTCCAGGCGGGGAATAGGGAATCTGTACTTGATTGTTATCTTGTTAATAGCTCTGCTGTCTACACACATCCTCCATGTTCCTCCCTTCTTAGGTACCAGCAAGACAGGAACTGCACATGGACTCATGCTCTCTCGATTGAACCCTTTCTTCAACAGATCTTCAATAATCTCCCTCAATATCTCACTCTCCTTAGGACTCATTCTGTAATATGGCAGATTAGGTAAGCTAGCTCCTGGAATGAAGTCGATCTGATGCTGAATGTCTCTTATCACTACACCAAAAAAGCACATAGTTGACGGCTCAAAACCGTCAAGAAATGTGATCCTTGACGGCTAAAAAAGCGTCAAGACTACCAATGTCACGAAAGGGGGCATAGATTCTTGACGGTTTAAAACCGTCAACTAAAGTATTTTTGACTGTTTAAAACCGTCAAGATAAAATTTCCGTGACGTTTTTGAGGTCTTTTCTTTACGTTTTTGAACCATCAAATAATTATTTTACTTGACGCTTTATAGCCGTCAAGAAATTTATTTTCAGAAGAAAAAAAATTTATAATTTATGCATTTCCATTATAATATATACCAAATATACACATACATACATACATATGTACCAATTGAGGTACATTCTCGTCTACAGTTAGCAACCTTCTCGGGCCAATATCAGAAAGTAGAGAACATAATGATACTTCCCCAAAATGATGGCTTTCATATCAAGACATCCATGCAGCATGGTTATGATTGCACTAAGTGCCGCTGGTGATAATAAGAAGCGGTCAGAATGATATGGATTTAGAGTTAATAAACCCTTTCCTAAATGAACAAGACCTTGAGCAATTCGTACACAGAAGAGAAGGCTGGCATCCTTGTAGTAATAACTTGAAAGATTGCGAAGCATGGCAGCTATTCTGGCATTGTTGGTTCCTGCCGCTATCACACCCAAGGAAATTACTGCAGCCATTGCTACTTCTGAATCTGTATCATGGCTAAGTCTGCTTAATGTGTCCATAACAGTGACCTTTGGATTTGATATGCAAAGGAGACCAAGAGCCAAAGGAACTGCCCGACGGATATTTTGTTCTCCATACTGTAAAAGATGCTCTAATGAACGAATAGCCATTTCAAGTCCCAACTCTTCAGCCATTGCGATCATCGCAATACTGAGCACAGCAGGTCCCTGGTGTGTTTCACCCTTCTCAAGATGTTGCGAACAGTGGCCAAGAAGGTTTTGAACCTTGAGAACATTTCCTGTTCCAGCATAAGCACAAGAAAGCAGAGTCATATCGCAATGTTTTCTGATTTTTTCATGAAATGTCTTTGAAACTTCAGGAGTGGCCTCAACACTTTCCTGCTTCCCAAGGTACAGAAGACCCAGGCTGAGGGGTATTAGGTGAGCAAGGGGCTCCCCCAACTCAGCGTCACTTCGGTCCATTAGTCCAAATATGATTGCCTGAGCGACCTCTTCATTGCAAGAACCAACGTATATCAACCCCAAGGAGACAGCATATATCAATACACTAAAATAGGAAGCTATTGTTCTTTGGGACATACCTGAAAAAGTGTGATGACATTTGCGCTAGGGAATTGATAAGAAGATAGAGCTGCTTTGTTGAACATCACCAAGAGCACTACAAAACAAAAAAGGAACAATTAAACAATTAAACGATATCAAAACCACTAGCAATGCAGAAAAAAGTAGTCAGGAATACTTGGTGAAGTAATTACCATACAAATGCTTGTTGCAATCCTGAATACGCCATAAGGGGGATAATCAATAACATCCTTACATCGTACAAAGGTCTAATGACTGTCTTTGACAAAGAAAACACATAAGCATAAAAGTAGAGAGAAGAATCCTGGGGGTCCTCCTCTTGTTTACCACCCCTTTTATGCAAGAAGCACATCAGTATGATACCTAAGGTCACAATGACAAGAAATACAGTGAACAACAAGGTTGTCCCGCTACTACTTCCCCCCTGTCATGATGGGAAGGAAAAAAAAACTCAGCACACATAATATCCTGACAATAAGAAATTCAAAACCAGAAATGATACAATTAATGTACGTGAAGGACTACGTTAAAGAATCAAAAGAGTAAAAAGAAAATGCAACATGTGTCAATCATTCAACCATTCAGAAATTAAAAGAGATACTATACTATACAAGTAGTTTTTTTTTAGAAACATCCTGCAATAATAATAAAAAATAAAATCAATTTCATCATAAGTCATGACTGAGAAGTTCAAAGAGGGGTATGAAACCACAAGCCACGCTTGCACCTCCTTGACACTGCTGATACTTTTCTTGGTTATGAATAGTGGATTAATATCATTTTCATCAAATCAGGTTTTGTTACCACCAAATGCAATTTAATATTTGTTTGGAGATTAAATTAGATGACAAAATACCAATTTTGAATACAGCGTTATCAGATCTGTGGGCTAATACCTAAATATAATAACTAAATTAACAGAAAGAACATGACAAAAAAAAGTTTAACTAAAAGGGTCAACACTTACTGTTCCATTTCTTAGCAAGGCGAGTGATACAAGATTTCCCACAAACTGCAAAATTTTACAGTAAGATTATCAGCCAATGACAAGATAAGTTCATTGAAAATGTAACACAAATTCATCTGTATAAGAAATTATTGTTAGTGAGACAAATACATATAGATTTCCTAAACAATATCCAATACATTCACCTGGTGACAAGCAAACATTCCCCAAAATTCTCCATTGAAGTGGCCAATAACAGTTCCTTAATGTAAGCTATTATCTCTAGCATGAGTACGCGCAGTAGAAGTTAAATATGTCCCCTGATGGATCCACAACAAGGTCAGAAAGAGTTTCTAGCTTATGCCATCAAATACAAATAGGAGAACTTGGAGGAAAACCTGAAACATGGTCTATTATTGTACCTGCCCAACCCATATTATTGAAGCAGCAAAACCCATGTACAATGAAGCTGGAACCATAGTATACCTACACAGAAATACTTCAAACACTTGAACCATATGCACTGTGTGTGAACTTATGTACAAAATTGAGTCAGATAAAAAGTGAAATAGCAGATATATTAAGTACCTAGTTGGCTTCAAATTTGCAGCTATGAACAACCAATATCCAGTACTCCCAAGAATTAAAGCATTCTTTGATCCCAGTGCCCTAACCACCGGAGACGCCACCAAAGAGAAAAATGTGAAAGACAAATACAAAATCCCAAGCGAAGTGGTTCCCAAATCATCCTCCTGACACCAAAATCCACACACAAATCACATCAATTTCGCACAAAGCAATCAAATTTGTCTAAAATTCCACAAAACTAGCTATCACAGTATGCCAATTTTGCAATAGAATACAACAGAAAGTCCTACCACCTATAAATAAACAAGAGGGATTGTTAGAATAATCTTCGAATTTAGTAGTAGATTCTCAATCAAATATTGTTAATCCTCTTACTAAGGGTTTATTAAATTGCTATTTTCTTATGAATTACATTGTTCAGTTATGCATAAACTTGTTGCTAATATAAAATAATATAATCTGAAAACAATCTACATGAAACTTGAGCTCTTGTTTTTCTGTTTATTATGAAGTGTTATCTCATAATGACCATAAAGCTGTCATGATGAACATAAGGTTATTGCAATTCACTTACTTGTAGACCCATATAATTCCAATCCATTGATAGCATGACAAAAAAAGCTTTGAAGATAAGCCAATGCTCATTGGATATTGATACTCCAAGAAACTTAAGTCCATCTGACCCTCAAATGCAGTCACCGGCAGTGTAGAAGAGTGAATGATGATGCCATCATCTGAACAGAGTCATATATGAAGAATTGAATTAAAAATGCAGGTTTTAGAAAACCAAAATAATCAAGAAACAGATAAATCCAACAACAATAACTCCGATTTAATACCCTAGAAACCTAAAAACTCAATCTTGAAACCTCACAACCCCAATTCAATTTTCCAAGAACCAAAAGAAATCGAGAACCTTTTACCAATTAATTTACACGAATCTATATACTCACCGTTCTCAAGATCATACCGAATCGCATCATCAACGAAATAATCACCGTAAAGACTGAGTGAAAACTCTGTGTTGAGTTTTAATTGCTTCAGCAAAATGTGCAGAGGAAAGGTCACGGCGCGGCTCTCGTCGCAGTTCAACCTCCGCATTATCGAGCTCGGTATGTACACGAAGGTCAGAATCTTGAAAAATCATTGTGCGAGAGTCCAGAAACTAACGCCATGAACCTTGGAGTGAAGCAGAGGTGGGCCGTGTTCGGAATCGAATGGTAAATAAGGAGCGTAATTAACACTAGAAAAGGTCTGTTGTTTACCTTCACATGCCATGTAAGAGATGGCGGCATAGGCTCCGCGTCAGGTCATGGCGGATCCTTTGAAGAGCTTCTCCTCATCGTCGTCGTCTCCTCCGATTAGTCTGTCTCTCTCTTGGTCCGGCGGAGGATCCGATATCGGCAACATCAACATCTTGCCCGAACCCGACGCCCTAACCGCATCGCTAAGCTCTCTGCGTCGCTCTCTATCTCCGTCTCTATGATAAAGAAATTACCATTCTTGGCTCCAGCAGCGACCTTGTCGGCGGCACGATCGGCTTCAGAGGAAGAGAAAAGCGCGAAGCTTACCAGTCGATCTGGGGTTTTGCCGGCAGGGTCCTTACGAACTAGTTCATTTTCTTGCGGTTCGCTAGGGTTGGCGGTTGAGAGAAAGAATACACAGTTCTGGGATTAAGAGAGAGTGGAAGAGACTGACTAAAAAGCGATGAACCCGTTTCCTTTTCTTTTGTTTAATAGAAAAAGGCCTTACTTGATGGTTTAGTACAAACGTCAGGATACTTAGAAGAGATATAGCTGACGTTTTTTAAAAAACGTCAAAGCTTGTCACCTAAGGTGATGGTTTTTCAGAAACCGTCAACTAAGCTAGTGTCACGAGAGGTGATTTTTGTTGTAGTGCATGGGTGGAAGTTCGTTGGGAACATCATCAGAAATTAGCTCCATAAACTCTTTCAGTACCTCCCAAATCTCCTTAGGAATCTCTCCCTCTTGTTTCTCTGCTGCCAATAATCCCTTGACCACTACAGGAAAGATGGTCTTAGATTTTTTCAAGGCCTCATTCAGCTCGTATTCATTGTTGCTAATGGTGAGAAAATTCGAATTCTCCTTCTTGGCACCTGAAAACGTGTTTGACGGAGCCATGGAAATTTTGTTCTGATTCCATGTAAACAACATCACATTATCTCTACCCTTGTGAGTAACATCCAGATCATATTGCCAAGGTCTTCCTAATAGTATATGACAAGCATCCATGTCAATCACATCACACATCACCTCATCACGATAATGCTTACCAATAGAAATAGAAACCTTGCAGGACGTTGTAACCTCTGCTTGAGGACCTCTCTTTACCCAGCCTAGTTTGTAAGGCCTAGGATGAGGCTCCGTAGGTAACTGCATATACTCTACCAGTTTCTTCGACACAAAATTCTCACAGCTTCTGTTGCTACAATCAACTGGCACATCTTGTTATTCACTGAACATGAGGAACGGAATATATTGTAACGTTGTCCCTCTTCTCTTGGTGCCAACATGATTCTCTGCAACACCAAAGTAACATTTTCCAGCCCCTTCTCAATGGCAAACTTAACTCCCTTGTAGTCATCATCGTCTCTATTTTCTTCCTCCTCATCGTCCTCTTCTTCATGCTCCACTAAATTCACTCTCTTTCTTTCTGGACAAACATTTGAACGATGTCCTGGTTTCTTGCAACGATAACAAATATCTCCAGTAGGTTTAGCATATGGATTGGACTTCTAATTTTGGTTGGTATTCCCAGTCTTCTCAAAAGTCTTGCTACTTTCTCCTCCTTTGAAAGGGATAACAGCCCTATCAGGTATAGTATTTTGTCTTCCTCTGTCATTGGAAGAATAGAAAGGTTTCTTCGCCTTCTCCATCATCTCTGCTTTTAACGCCAAATTTTGAGCTTCAGCAACACTCCACACAATTTGCAACCCGATTTTCTCCTAAATTGAAGGCTTTAATCCACTCATGTATCTCGCCACCTTCTGCGGTACGGTTCTATCTCTCCCAATTGATTCCGCTCTGCCAACCTCAAGAATTCATCTGTGTACTCGTCCACCGTTCTATTGCCTTGTACACAATCTATGTACATGTGATAAAGTAGTTGTTCATAATATGCAGGGAGAAATCGTTCTCTCAAAAGCTGCCTCATTCTCCGCCATATCTGAACTGGTTTCTTTCCTTGTCTCATACGAGATTGCTGCAATTGATCCCACCAAACAGCAGCGCTACTCTTGAGTCTGAAAGCGACCAATTTCACCCTCTTCACTTCTTGCACATCCATCATCTCAAAGAATCGGTCAACTTCTACCAGCCAATCAAGAAAATCTTCAATCTTTAGATGTCCTGAAAAGGTTGGAATTTCGGCCTTCATCTTGTAATCAGTTTGATTGATCTGATTTTCACTACCAGCAATCAACATGTCTTCTTCTGAATCAGAATCGTCACCCTCCACATGTGGCTGTCCTCCACGATTTCAATTATTGTTGTTGTTGTTGTTGTTGTTGTTGTTGTTGTTGTTGTTGTTGTTATTATTATTATTGCCAAGCAATAAATCTCGAATTTGTCCTATCTGTTCTGCCATCGTAGTTAATCGCGCATTCTGAGCATTGAACTCTGCTCTGGTAACAGGAGCTTGATCACCCATGAATACGAATTGATAACCACTAGGAAAAATCCTGCTCTGATGCCACTTGATGCAGCGGAATTATCACGTTGGAATCCACCAACGGCAGCCTTGAATCCACAAGACTAGGGTTTCTCGAATCCACGAGAAGTTCTGGAATACACTAGGAAAATTGAGTAAATTAACTCAAAGTTTTTATTAATAATCAAGATAGGTCTAGCAGCCGTTTAAGGTTGCTTAAATATGAAAAGAAACTCTAGGACGCTAACAAAATGCCTAATCAAGCCCACGGGTTTATTTAAAAATAAAATAGCAAAAACTAAAAACTTCCCAAAAATTACGAAAATACTAAAATGCTGTTTTGAGGCCCAAAACGACCTCGGATGCCCGAAAAAGGTCATACGTTAGGGATAGCACTGTGTTAGCTTCGTCTCGCTGTTCCCTTTTCGGAAAGGTAAATTAATCACTATTCGGAGCTAGAACGCCAAATTTGCACAGTACCGATTTTACCTTTGCTTCGGTCCATTTGCTCTTCGATTTCAGCTTCCAAGCGTTCTACATCAATATACAAGAAAGACTACAAATACATTTTATTCCTTACCTTTTTTTTGTCAATAAACCTAGCTCAAACATGTCAATCTTTCATGCTTGGCTAAATTCTATTCCACAAACCCAACGTCTTCCTTATATTATTGATTTGACTCAAAGTTTCTTTTATGATATTCCCTTGGATTATAGAGAGTTGAGTTTTTTTTATGATTTTGCGTCAAAGTTTTTGACAGCATTCAAATAATATTGCCCCATTACCTCAATCTACCAGAAATGGTTATCAGAGTTACACTATACTAACTAATCCAATATGACCAAGGAACCAAAGAAAATATTGCTTGTAGAGAACATACAAAAAAGTAGCAAAACTTCCACCATGGCATGTTGCATGGAAAGTTTTACTTAATCCTTGCTAGATTTTATCAATTTGAAAGAACTGGACGTATTTCAGTATTTGTCACCCTTTCCCCACTCTTTGCTCATGCTCGTAGGCCACTCATATGCTTGACTACCCATTCCCTTATGGAATCATGCTTGGTCTTAGATTCCAATATGACAAAGAGATTTTTTTTAGAAAGAGGAAGATAGTTTTGGGCTAATGGTATTTTGGGAAAATTAGGGAGGTTTAGTTAGAATATTGAATACTGCATATGAAAAAGTAAGTTAGAGGTCTAATAAGTAGAGAAGTCTAAATGCTAATTTTGGAGGTGTGAATAGATCGAAGCATCATATTCTTCTTCTAAGTAAGAGTCGCAGTATTTTATTGATAGATTATGTACTCCGTTTTTAGTCATTCAAAATGAACTTGATTTTGGCCTCAATAAGAATTGAAAATTTTATATGTTCATTGTCGTGTCTAAATTTAGTTTTTCTAATATTAGACTTATATTTTTAGTAAATAATTTATAAATATTTTTCAATTGGAACAAGGTAAGAAACCGATGTCCAAGACAGTTGGTGTAATGGTTTTGCACCAAGGTCATCCCATAGGAGATCTTGGGTTCGACTCTCCTAAGATACCAGGATGGGGTAGGTATGAGTGTGTGTGTGTGTGTGTTAATTATAAACAACAAAAAAAACCGATTTCCACCGGCAGAAAATTTAAGGGTCATTTGACTTATGCTTTAGGTTACCACAAGGTTTTCAAATTGTCTCAAAAATTTACAGCAATGTAATTATTGTCTCATTTTTTGTAGAAATGATTTACGTATAGAGGTGTAAAACTTAAACGCTCGGATTGCCGAAATAGGATTTCAAAGTAGGTCACACAAGCAATCCCTTAAAATGACCATGAAAAAAGATCCCTTAGTGGAATGGCTAAACTAATTTAAACTATTATTGACTTGGTGTGTTCACCAAAACTTCCATCCTTGGTTTCTTAAACAAATGCAAACATTCATCCAAACGTTTCATACGCGTCCCACTAAGAAGAGAGTTAATTAGCATTAACAGGTGATCACAGGATAATTCAGGGAATGATCGATGATTGGCTAGGGGCTGCATTCATAGTACCCTTAAAAACCATTTACGAGAGTCATATGAGTCAAAGCTGAAACGAGAGCCCGGAAGCTTAATGAAGAATCCTAAGCAGGCAGATCAACACTCGCCTACACAACTAAAAGAGTGAAATTTTTGCAGTGTGGTTTAAGAGCCTACACAAGTAACACAAACCCTTAATCTTCTCACATTAGAAGAATAATTCAACATCGACATTAGTAACTAGTACGTCGATTATGGAATGACAACCGTACAAATCTTTTGACAAAACTCGAGTCGTGGTGGATGAGCCCAAGGGCCGTTGGGTCATTGAAAATGTCGAAACTTATAGACCAAGAGATTGGAAAGGATTGGATTTTGCTATGATACACTCACACTGGTACAGTAATAGGTAATAGGAAACGGATCCTCTCCTCATTAGGATTTCCTCACGGTTGGCCATCCATTTTGATTTTGCCACCATGATTTGTCTTCCTCTCTGTGTTTCTGTCTTCTTGTCTTTCTTTACTTTGATCTCTCTTTCTGCAACTGGCCAAAAACGGAAGCAGGAAACATTTAAAGATAAGTTTTTGTGTAAATATTTGAAGATATTATTTTTATAAAAAGGTAACAAAAGAATGAAAGTAGGTGCAGCATCACTTCACTTGTCGACGTCATTTGTTACTGCACCGGATAATGAACGGTTGTTATTGAATTATCAATTTTACCACGTACTATCATCTAGGCAGTCGTTCATAGCAAAATCCAATCCTTTCCAATCTCTTCGTCTATAAGTTTCGACATTTTCAATGACCCAACGGCCCTTGGGCTCATCCACCACGACTCGAGTTTTGTCAAAAGATTTGTACGGTTGTCATTCCATAATCGACGTACTAGTTACTAATGTCGATGTTGAATTATTCTTCTAATGTGAGAAGATTAAGGGTTTGTGTTACTTGTGTAGGCTCCTAAACCACACTGCAAAAATTTCACTCTTTTAGTTGTGTAGGCAAGTGTTGATCTGCCTGCTTAGGATTCTTCATTAAGCTTCCGGGCTCTCGTTTCAGCTTTGACTCATATGATTCTCGTAAATGGTTTTTAAGGGTACTACGAATGCAGCCCCTGGCCAATCATTGATCATTCCCTGAATTATCCTGTGATCACTTGTTACTGCGAACTTTCTTCTTAGCGGGACGCATATGAAACGTTTGGATGAATGTTTGCATTTGTTTAAGAAACCAAGGATGGAAGTTTTTGTTGTCATTACGGCACCTCCCATATCGTTGCAAGTCAATAATAGTTTAAATTAGTTTAGCCATTCCACTAAGGGATCTTTTTTCATGGTCATTTTAAGGGATTGCTTGTGTGACCTACTTTGAAATCCTATTTCGGCAATCCGAGCGTTCAAGTTTTACAGCTCTATACATAAATCATTTCTACAAAAAATGAGACAATAATTACATTGCTGTAAATTTTTGAGACAAATTTGAAAACCTTGTGGTAATCTAAAGCATAAGTCAAATGACCCTTAAATTTTCTGCCGGTGGAAATTGGTTTTTTTTGTTGTTTTTAATTAACACACACACACACACCTACCCCATCCTGATATCTTAGGAGAGTCAAACCCAAGATCTCTCATGGGATGACCTTGGTGCAAAACCATTACACCAACCGTCTTGGACATCGATTTCTTACCTTGTTCCAATTGAAAAATATTTATAAATTATTTACTAAAAATATAAGTCTAATATTAGAAAAACTAAATTTAGACACGACAATGAACATATAAAATTTTCAATTCTTATTGAGGCCAAAATCAAGTTCATTTTGAATGACTAAAAACGGAGTACATAATCTATCAATAAAATACTGTGACTCTTACTTAGAAGAAGAATATGATGCTTCGATCTATTCACACCTCCAAAATTAGCATTTAGACTTCTCTACTTATTAGACCTCCAGCTTACTTTTTCAGGTGCAGTATTCAATATTCTAACTAAACCTCCCTAATTTTCCCAAAATACCATTAGCCCAAAACTATCTTCCTCTTTCTAAAAAAAATCTCTTTGTCATATTGGAATCTAAGACCAAGCATGATTCCATAAGGGAATGGGTAGTCAAGCATATGAGTGGCCTACGAGCATGAGCAAAGAGTGGGGAAAGGGTGACAAATACTGAAATACGTCCAGTTCTTTCAAATTGATAAAATCTAGCAAGGATTAAGTAAAACTTTCCATGCAACATGCCATGGTGGAAGTTTTGCTACTTTTTTGTATGTTCTCTACAAGCAATATTTTATTTGGTTCCTTGGTCATATTGGATTAGTTAGTATAGTGTAACTCTGATAACCATTTCTGGTAGATTGAGGTAATGGGGCAATATTATTTGAATGCTGTCAAAAACTTTGACGCAAAATAATAAAAAAAACTCAACTCTCTATAATCCAAGGGAATATCATAAAAGAAACTTTGAGTCAAATCAATAATATAAGGAAGACGTTGGGTTTGTGGAATAGAATTTAGCCAAGCATGAAAGATTGACATGTTTGAGCTAGGTTTATTGACAAAAAAAGGGCAAGGAATAAAATGTATTTGTAGTCTTTCTCGTATATTGATGTAGAACGCTTGGCAGCTGAAATCGAAGAGCAAATGGACCGAAGCAAAGGTAAAATCAGTACTGTGCAAATTTGGTGTTCTAGCTCCGAATAGTGATTAATTTACCTTTCCGAGAAGGGAACGGCGAGACGAAGCTAACACAGTGCTATGCCCTGACGTATGACCTTTTTCGGGCATCCGAGGTCGTTTTGGGCCTCAAAACAACATTTTAGTATTTTCGTAATTTTTTGGAAAGTTTTTAGTTTTTGCTATTTTATTTTTAAATAAACCTGTGGGCTTGATTAGGCCTTTTGTTAGCGTCCTAGAGTTTCTTTTCATATTTAAGCAACCTTAAACGGCTGCTAGACTTATCTTGATTATTAATAAAAACTTTCAGTTAATTTACTCAATTTTCTTAGTGGATTCCAGAACTTCTCGTGGATTCGAGAAACTCTAGTCTTGTGGATTCAAGGCTGCCGTTGGTGGATTCCAACGTGATAATTCCGCTGCATCAAGTGGCATCAGAGCAGGATTTTTCCTGGTGGTTATCAATTCGTATTCATGGGTGATCAAGCTCCTGTTACCAGAGTAGAGTTCATTGCTCAGAATGCGCGATTAACTACGATGGCAGAACAGATAGGACAAATTCAAGATTTATTGCTTGGCAATAATAATAATAACAACAACAACAACAATAATCGAAATCGTGGAGGACAACCACATGTGGAGGGTGACGATTCTGATTCAGAAGAAGACATGTTGATTGCTGGTAGTGAAAATCAGATCAATCAAACTGATTACAAGATGAAGGCCGAAATTCCAACCTTTTCAGGACATCTAAAGATTGAAGATTTTCTGGATTGGCTGGTAGAAGTTGACCGACTCTTTGAGATGATGGATGTGCAAGAAGTGAAGAGGGTGAAATTGGTCGCTTTCAGACTCAAGAGTAGCGCTGCTGTTTGGTGGGATCAATTGTAGCAATCTCGTATGAGACAAGGAAAGAAACCAGTTCAGACATGGCAGAGAATGAAGCAGCTTTTGAGAGAACGATTTTTCCCTGCATATTATGAACAACTACTCTATCGCATGTACATAGATTGTGTACAAGGCAATAAAATGGTGGACGAGTACACAGATGAATTCTTGAGGTTGGCAGAGCGGAATTAATTGGGAGAGATAGAACCGCAGAAGGTGGCGAGATACATGAGTGGATTAAAGCCTTCAATTTAGGAGAAAATCGGGTTGCAAATTGTGTGGAGTGTTGCTAAAGCTCAAAATTTGGCGTTAAAAGCAGAGATGATGGAGAAGGCGAAGAAACCTTTCTATTCTTGCAATGACAGAGGAAGACAAAATACTATACCTGATAGGGCTGTTATCCCTTTCAAAGGAGGAGAAAGTAGCAAGACTTTTGAGAAGACCGGGAATAACAACCAAAACTAGAAGTCCAATCCATATGCTAAACCTATTGGAGATATTTGTTATCGTTGCAAGAAACCAGGTCATCGTTCAAATGTTTGTCCAGAAAGAAAGAGAGTGAATTTAGTGGAGCATGAAGAAGAGGACGATAAGGAGGAAGAAAATAGAGACGATGATGACTACAAGGGAGTTGAGTTTGCCATTGAGAAGGGGCTGGAAAAGGTTACTTTGGTGTTGCAGAGAATCATGTTGGCACCAAGAGAAGAGGGACAACGTCACAATATATTCCGTTCCTCATGTTCAGTGAATAACAAGATGTGCCAGTTGATTGTAGACAACGGAAGCTGTGAGAATTTTGTGTCGAAGAAACTGGTAGAGTATATGCAGTTACCTACGGAACCTCATCCTAGGCCTTACAAACTAGGCTGGGTAAAGAGAGGTCCTCAAGCAGAGGTTACAACGTCCTGCAAGGTTTCTATTTCTATTGGTAAGCATTATCGTGATGAGGTGATGTGTGATGTGATTGACATGGATGCTTGTCATATACTGTTAGGAAGACCTTGGCAATATGATCTGGATGTTACTCACAAGGGTAGAGATAATGTGATGTTGTTTACATGGAATCATAACAAAATTTCCATGGCTCCGTCAAACACGTTTGAAGGTGCCAAGAAGGAGAATTCGAATTTTCTCACCATTAGCAACAATGAATACGAGCTGAATGAGGCTTTAAAAGAATCTAAGACCATCTTTCCTGTAGTGGTCAAGGGATTATTGGCAGCAGAGAAACAAGAGGGAGAGATTCCTAAGGAGATTTGGGAGGTACTGAAAGAGTTTATGGAGCTAATTTCTGATGATGTTCCCAACGAACTTCCACCCATGAGAGACATTCAGCATCAGATCGACTTCATTCCAGGAGCTAGCTTACCTAATATGTGACTAATGCAAAAATAGTGGTGAGTAGTAGAAGAGAAGGGGGTTGTCGTTCCACGGAGGATTGACGGCTCCCCGACTTCTCGGTAGCGTGTGTGCGAATGCTTTAGCTATGTGAAGTGACTAGATGTGAATAGAGTGAGTGAAATGTGTTTAAACAATGTGCGGAGTGTAGTGTGGTGTGTTTGGTGTACGCAATTGTGGAATGCCAATCAATCAAACAAGGAAATGTAAGTAAACAAAGCAAGTAAATGTAAAGTGTGTGCACAAAATATAAAGGTGTTGGGGTTTTCGGGCAAACCCCAATCCAATGCAACAAGCAATGCCTAATCAACTCAATCATGCCAATGTGTGTGTGAACCAAGCCCCGTATCCTAGCCATGTTATGGTTCTAGGACCGTGTTGCCTAAGGTATTTGAATGCCGGATTATGGATCATCCAAACTCTCTAGGTGTCTTAGGAAATCCCTCTATGTTACCTAATACCGGATTTCCTAAAGTGCTTAAGAGGCGTAATAGTGTCGAACCTAGGGACTCAAACAAGTAACAACTCATCACATATGCTATCAATTGCCTAAGTCATGCAAGGGTACCAATCTCACACAATCTCATCAAGATAGATTAGTTAACATGCCAAAGAAGTGGTAATTCTAAGGACAAGCAACCAACACATATTGAATTAGGTAGCACACATATTCATACAACACAAAGACATTTTATTCATTGATTAAAGCATCACAAAGTCACATTGGACTAGGGCACACAACCCTAGTCCCCAACAAGAGTACTACTCACTAAACATCAAAGTGTACATCATCATCTCACAAGAGTATGCAATAAACATGAATACAAGAGAGAAAAGGGGTAAGAGATTCTCAATCCAAGGTGTCTCCTTCTTCTCCTTGAGTCTAGATGATGTCCTTGACGTCTGGTGAGGATCCCAACAGCCCAGGGCGGAGGAGGAAGCGGTGGAAGAAGCGGAGGCGGCGGAACCGTCGACCGTCGACCGTTCGACAGGATGTCGTCGACCGGTCGACCAGCGTGCTGCGGCTGAACCGGATGGGGAGAGGAAGAGAGGAAAAAGGGAAAGGGAAAATGGGACTTTTGGGGCTGGAGATGGAATGACCTAAATCTGGTAAAGAGGGCTATATATAGGCAAAGGAGGGGGGAAATGGAGGGCTAAGATGAGGTAGGGTTTGATCCAAGGGCTATTGGGTTTTAATGAAGGGTAAGGGGGTCATTTCATAGGGGAATGAAAAGAAGGAATAATCTAAGGGTGACCTCATGATATCTTGTGTGGTCCTTTGCTGATTTGGGGGCTTGTGAGGGTGAGTCACGCGGTTGACTTTGCCTTGACTGTGACTTTAACCTTCGGAGCTTGACCAAGGGTTGACTTTGATCAAACCTCCGGAATTCTTTCGCGGCTCACATCCGGGACTTCATCTTGACTCGTTGACGCTTTCAAGTCGGGGTTGACCACGAGTTGACTTTTGGTCCTCGGGTTGACTTTTCGTCCTTTAGCCGGAAATCCACAAAAGCTCCCAAATTGCATCCTTTCGCTCCCGATATCCGTCCGATGCTCGATTCACCTACAATGGTGCAATTCAGGGATTAGAGACACTAAATAGCCTTTGGATTAGCATTACTAAAGTGATTAGAGGCCTAATTTGTATGCAAATCGCATACGAATCACACCCCCACACTTAAGCTTTGCTTGTCCTCAAGCAAATAAAGAATCAACAATCCATATCACATTTAATTTTTGCCTTAACAACCATATCCTCAAAGAGAGCCCACTAAGCCACACATCAAGATTGAATCAAGCATACACTCAAACCTCATGATTTGCCAAGTGATTAAGATATGTATCCAATGCATGCTCGGTGTAGTGTGTGCTAGCCATGGAATAATCAATCAAGAGCAATCAAATTAGCACATAATGACAAGATTAACCGCTAAACTCACATGATTCACTAAATATTTCCGCTCTTGTGTTTAGGGTTAAGTGTTTACTCTCAAGACATTACCAAAAGCAACGTCCCCATAAGCTTGCTCATTGACCAACTCTCCACTAATTAACTCGCAACTTATTAGATCAAAAGGGCTTTCATATGGTTGTAATGGGGCCAAAGGTTAGGGGTTAGCATGAAACGAAGGGGTGGATATACAAGTAATTCCTAGTATTTCACAAGACAACTCAAGGACTTTGAAACTCAATTTCTTTTGCAAACAATCCTAACCTTTTATTCTCCTCTACCCATTATTCTAAAACACACTCTCTTTTTGGATTTTCTTTCTTTCTATTTCTACTTTTCTCTTTCTTTTTCTCATAACTTTCTTTTCTCATTTTGTATTTTTCTTTTCTTTTGGGACTTTCTTTTTGAAACTTTATTTTTGTACACAACTTCTTTTTGATTTTCTCAACTCCTTTTCTTCTTTTGTATTTTGCTTTCTTTCCAACCTTTTTCTCCTTTACAAACACCTAAAAAGTACTCTACCCCCACACTTGCTTTACACAAACCCATAGAACACAAAGAACATGAGAAGTCACAATCGTCGTCTCGCTAATACTTGGAACAAGGGATGGTTAGTGTTTAAGCTAAAAACATGGGTTAGATTTTAGTGGTTAACAAAGAAAAAGCTAATGATGAATGAGGCTCAAAATGGGTTAGTCCTAATGGATTAGTGTTTAAGGGATTAGAGATTAGTTTGGCCATGGTGCTTAACTAGTGCCTTAATCATTTCCAATTCATCGCAAATTAACACGTAGTCTCAAGAGGTCTTTGAGCAAGTTCTAGGTCTCGTAAACTAGTGGAATGCACACACATGAAGAACAAGGATGTATGAATGATGCATACATATCAATGAGGCTCAAAATCTCACCATATAGGGGTATATGCATGTCAATACATCGTCTAGATATGCTTTTCTAACCACAAGTGACTAATCAACATGGCAAATGTGCGTATAGTGTCAAGCAAGCATCGATTACATAAATTAATCACAAGGCAATCCAATGATTTCTAAGCACATGCTCTTTATCCTCTTAATTAGCAACTTAGTAGGCTCACAATCATCATCGGGGTTGTAAAAGACAAACAAAACACACACAAAACCTTCAAAGTTCCAAAATTATAAAATTTAAACCTTATGCACCTGTCGACCGGTCGACGGTAAGGGTCGACCGTTCGATAATAGCTCCCTGGATGAGTGTCGACCGGTCGACACACGGGTCGACCGTTCGATGAAAACTTTGAAAAATTCAAAAATTTTGGTGGTTTGAAAATGTGAAATCCTTTTAGTTTGGCCCAACCTCACCCCCACACTTAGAACCAACATTGTCCTCAATGTTGTGAGGTGTTTTGAAAATGAAAATCAAATTGGTAAAAGTGAGGAAACGAAGTCGGGCGAATGCACACATACAAAATATAGCAAAGGATGATAGAGTAAGAAAAACCCCCTTTTTAGACTCCCTTAGCTAGCCGAGAAACCACAAATAGACACCAACCTCAGGGCACAAGGCCCTGACTTCCATACGTTAGCTCCTCGGGTGCCAAATGAATTAGAAAGTGCGATTGCATCGGGATCATTCAAAACAGGGGACAGCAGCAACACAGCAGTGACCTTCTCCCAAAGATTTGGGCATAGCTCCAAGAATAGGCCTCCAAGTTGAGTGATTCCAGTGGCATTGGAAAGTAGACTCAAAGAGCTTTAGTTTGGCCACTGGAAACTCAGAAATCACCTTCCGGGCATGCAATGAAGAACCGGTCAAAGTGACCCTTCAGAAAGGCAAACTGCAGTGAGCACTCCTCCTTCAAACAAACATTGCAGCAGATCCAACGGTCTATCCAGAGAGAAATTTGAACTGAGAACAAAGGACTCATAGAAGAAGCTCCTCCAACTGATTTCAGTAAATTCCAATGGTCAGATGTAAAGAAAACTGCCTCCAAAGTTACTGTTCTGCCCAGGCCTCTCGTAGACAAATGCAAACCAACACTTCTTGGGTTTCTTACTCCAAGACTCCTATCCTTAACACCTCCCAACCTCCCTAGACTCTTTTATTCATTACTAAATAATACTGAAAATAAATGTGTTTCTCCAAATGGGGTTGCCTCCCCACAAGCGCTTCGGTTTATAGACCTACAAGCCGGTCTTGGTTCCTTCTTGGTGAAATTATGGTGGCTCAAAGCAAAGCTTCTTCCCACTCAATGCATGGCTGGTCTCACCATCTCCATGGCTTCCTACAAAGCAGCCCTTGATGCCATTAAAAAGTGATGTGGGAGATGGTGGCCAAGAGTACTTCTTCCTTTTAAACTTACCAACCATCGCCCTCATGGCCTTGATTGTCGCCTTTTGTAGCTCATTCATGGGAGGGCTCTTCTTTGTAGCTCCTTCAAGGAATGGATCCTTCGCAAGCATGTCTTCATGGGGCCAAGGTGGTGGCTTCGTATGCTCAATGGAAGGGAGGTTGTCATACCCCCAAATTGGTGAGAAGTGATCATGAGCACGTGGTGTAGGCTTCGGTGGGTTCAAAGGACCAAAAATCCTCTCACTTTTAGCGCTATTTCCCTTCACCAAGTTAATAGAAAACACCTCCTCAACTACCTCCGGTGGATGAATGGGCTTGAACATTTCAAACTTCACTTTCTCACCCAACACCTTGAAACTAATGGTGCCCTTTAAAACATTAATCTTCACACCCGCCGTAGCCATGAAAGGGCGTCCAAAGATAAGGGGAAATCCATTGTCTCCATTGGGGTCTTCACCCATATCAAGCACAACAAAGTCGGCGGGAAGAATAAACTTATCAACTCTCACTAGCACATCTTCCACTACACCCGCCGGTCTTCGTTTGCTTCCATCCGCAAAAGTGAGTGCAATAGGGGTAGGATGCAAAGCACCAATGCTCAACCTCTTGTAGAGTGATAGAGGCATCACATTGACACTTGCCCCTAAGTCCATAAGCGCTCCATCAAGGTGAGTTTCACCGATTTGACATCCAATAGTGAAGCTTCCGGGATCCTTCCTCTTTGGTGGCATGTTGTGTTGTATCATTGAGCTCACATGCCCTTCAATCTTGTAGACTTCATGCTCCTCAAGCTTCTTCTTCTTTGTGCACAAATCCTTGAGAAACTTTGCATAGACCGGCACTTGGCAAATGAGCTCTAGTAGTGGGATGTTAATCTCCACCTTGTTGAACACTTCTCGTAGCTCATTCATCAACGCCGTCTTCTTGTTCTTCCGCTCATTGGAGGTGACTTTCTTCACTTTATGGGCAGCGATATCATCATCAAGGAGCTCCCTAGAGGTGCTCATAGTTCTTGGTGGGTCCATAGCCATCACGGCCTCACCACCAAGGTTAGAAACCATGACACTCTCATGCCTAGGAGTCTCCTCACACAATGCTCCTTCTTGTGTTGTCACTCCACCATAAGAGGTAACATCATTCTCAAAAGACAAATACCCAAGTCCCTTGCCAAGTACAACTTCTTCCTCCACTTCATTAGCACACCATACCTCCTTCCTCAATCCATAGTTGCCAAGGAGTACATTTTCTTCCTCCTTGGCCCCATCCTCCATATAATGCATATGATCAAAGTTCTCATGAATAGGAATGGAGGGAGAAGGGATATAGTAATTAAAAATTGGGGGAGTAGGAGTGTAAGTAGCATGAGAGATACCGGAATAGGATGTAGATATAGCATTGCACTCCTCCTTTGACTTGAACTTGAGGTTTGGCTCCACTTTAGAAGGCAATGCACCTTTTGGTCTTTCACCAATCTCCTTAGCCAATTGGCCCATTTGAAACTCAATCTTGGATATGCCTTGTTGCAAGCTATGGTACCCTTGTTGAAGTGTTGAAATTGCTTGATCGCTCTTCACTTGGCTTTGGACAAGGGTGGCCATCATGTCCTTCATAGTTGGGTCCGTTGAATCTTGCGCTTGGGGAACACTTGGGGCAGCGTAGGATGTAGAGACTCCTTGATTGTAAGTGCTTCCTCCTTGGTTAGAAAACCCGGGAGGTGCTCCATGAGTTGAGCTCTTGTACCCTCCATAAGTACCACCCCCATGGGACTTCTCTCCTCCTTGGTAAGTGTTGTAACCTTGAGATCTCTCTTGGTACCCTTGAGCGTTGCTCCCATAAGGCTTTGGTTGGTACCCTTGAGTTCTCCCTTGATCGTTCCGGGGTGCATATGTATTGTACGGCTTTGGAGGTGCTTGATAAGAACCTTGTGGGTAGGAGCCCACTTGGTTTACATGTTGCCTTTCTTCCTTCTCCTTGTCGATATGATAAGAACACTCCTCCGTTTCATGACCATGAGAACCACAATAAAAGCAAGGGGGCGAAGAGACAACACTATTGACTTGTGATGGGGTGGCCTTCAATTGTGCTTGTAGGAGCATGTCCATCTTCTTGTTAAAAGCCGCTTCCAACCTATCAAATTGAGTGCTCAACAAATCATCCCCCGTTGGCTCACTTGAGACATTGTGGACCTTTGACACTTGAGTTGCCGGTTGTGTGGGAGGATGCCTTCGAGGTCCAAAGTCATCCCAAAGCTCGGAGTTTGTTGCTAGGTCCTCAAAGGTGTCCCATGCTTCATCGGGAGACATGCTTGCTATGGTGCTTCCTCTAAATGTATCCACCCTTTGTCGTTGATTAGAAGATAAGCCTCGGTAGAACACATCAACAAGAAACCATTGTTCCAAGCCATGGTGTGGACAACTCATCACTAAATCCTTGAATCTCTCCCATGTTTCGTAGAAAGCATCACCCGATTGGTGCTTGAAGTTGACAATGGAATCCCGCACCTTTGCTGCCTTGCTTGGTGGAAAGAACTTGGATAAGAAAGCCTCTTGCAACTCGAACCATGAGTGTATAGACCTTGGCTGAAGCTTGAGTAGCCATTTCCTTGCTCCATCCTTCAAGGTGAAGGGGAACAAACGAAGCTTCAAACCATCCTCCGGTAGTCCATGTAGTTGAACCGTTGTGCATGCTTGTTCGAATTCCATAAGGTGGTCATAAGGGCTTTCATCCTTCAAGGCGTGGAATGTAGGCATAATGCTCAAAGTGGAGGACTTGATTTCGTAATGCGTATTGCACGGTGGAAGAACGATGCATGATGGGTGATCCACCACATGAGGGAGAGTGTACTCCCTCATGCGCCTCACGGGAGGTGGATTGTTGTTGTTGTTGTGTGGCTCTTCATCATGATGATCATGGTGGCGTGGTTCCTCCATTGTTGGTTGTGGGATATGGTCTTGTAAAGGTACTTCTCGGCTCTCAAGTGTAGGAGGCGCGCTCTCACACACAATCCTTGGAGTACGTCGCCTTCTTCTTGGCCGTCCTCTTGTATTCTCGCTTAAGACTCTTCCACTTCTAAGTTGAATCGGTGTGTGAGAGGTTGAAGCAAGGTTCATACACCTTCACAACACAACAAACAGTGGTTAAGTATCACAATCGAGGCAAGAAATACAAAGAAAATGGTTAGATAAGCAATAGAAAGCGAAGAGTGAGAGAAACAAATCAAGGGAAGCAGGTTTGCTCCCAGTCGACCGTTCGACAATTGTCGTCGACCGGTCGATGGTTGTCCAGGGAGTTCCCGTCGAACGGTCGAGAAACAGGGTCGACCGTTCGGGAAATGCCCTGAAACAAAAATTTTTTGGTTTTTTCTCTTTATAAACCTAAACAAACAAGGTTCCTAGAAGTGCTAGGGAACCCAAATCAACACAAAACAAGTAATAACAAGCAACTAACATGCAAACAAACACAAGAATTCAATATAGACAAGCTTAAATGCAACTAAAGCAAGAAATGGAATGTGCACACTTATTAGAAACTTCAACTAGCAAGTGATAGCATTAGGGGTGCTCATGTCTTACATATATCACTAGGATATAAGGCCCGTCACTCCCCTAATGTGTCTCACTCAAGAGTGAATAGCACATGTGAACAAACACAATATGAACAAAATAGATTCAAACAAAAAGAAAGCTAAAGACTCGACTAACTACCAAGAAATCAAGGATTTAACCTCAATCCCCGGCAGCGGCGCCATTTTGACTAATGCAAAAATAGTGGTGAGTAGTAGAAGAGAAGGGGGTTGTCGTTCCACGGAGGATTGACGGCTCCCCGACTTCTCGGTAGCGTGTGTGCGAATGCTTTAGCTATGTGAAGTGACTAGATGTGAATAGAGTGAGTGAAATGTGTTTAAACAATGTGCGGAGTGTAGTGTGGTGTGTTTGGTGTACGCAATTGTGGAATGCCAATCAATCAAACAAGGAAATGTAAGTAAACAAAGCAAGTAAATGTAAAGTGTGTGCACAAAATATAAAGGTGTTGGGGTTTTCGGGCAAACCCCAATCCAATGCAACAAGCAATGCCTAATCAACTCAATCATGCCAATGTGTGTGTGAACCAAGCCCCGTATCCTAGCCATGTTATGGTTCTAGGACCGTGTTGCCTAAGGTATTTGAATGCCGGATTATGGATCATCCAAACTCTCTAGGTGTCTTAGGAAATCCCTCTATGTTACCTAATACCGGATTTCCTAAAGTGCTTAAGAGGCGTAATAGTGTCGAACCTAGGGACTCAAACAAGTAACAACTCATCACATATGCTATCAATTGCCTAAGTCATGCAAGGGTACCAATCTCACACAATCTCATCAAGATAGATTAGTTAACATGCCAAAGAAGTGGTAATTCTAAGGACAAGCAACCAACACATATTGAATTAGGTAGCACACATATTCATACAACACAAAGACATTTTATTCATTGATTAAAGCATCACAAAGTCACATTGGACTAGGGCACACAACCCTAGTCCCCAACAAGAGTACTACTCACTAAACATCAAAGTGTACATCATCATCTCACAAGAGTATGCAATAAACATGAATACAAGAGAGAAAAGGGGTAAGAGATTCTCAATCCAAGGTGTCTCCTTCTTCTCCTTGAGTCTAGATGATGTCCTTGACGTCTGGTGAGGATCCCAACAGCCCAGGGCGGAGGAGGAAGCGGTGGAAGAAGCGGAGGCGGCGGAACCGTCGACCGTCGACCGTTCGACAGGATGTCGTCGACCGGTCGACCAGCGTGCTGCGGCTGAACCGGATGGGGAGAGGAAGAGAGGAAAAAGGGAAAGGGAAAATGGGACTTTTGGGGCTGGAGATGGAATGACCTAAATCTGGTAAAGAGGGCTATATATAGGCAAAGGAGGGGGGAAATGGAGGGCTAAGATGAGGTAGGGTTTGATCCAAGGGCTATTGGGTTTTAATGAAGGGTAAGGGGGTCATTTCATAGGGGAATGAAAAGAAGGAATAATCTAAGGGTGACCTCATGATATCTTGTGTGGTCCTTTGCTGATTTGGGGGCTTGTGAGGGTGAGTCACGCGGTTGACTTTGCCTTGACTGTGACTTTAACCTTCGGAGCTTGACCAAGGGTTGACTTTGATCAAACCTCCGGAATTCTTTCGCGGCTCACATCCGGGACTTCATCTTGACTCGTTGACGCTTTCAAGTCGGGGTTGACCACGAGTTGACTTTTGGTCCTCGGGTTGACTTTTCGTCCTTTAGCCGGAAATCCACAAAAGCTCCCAAATTGCATCCTTTCGCTCCCGATATCCGTCCGATGCTCGATTCACCTACAATGGTGCAATTCAAGGATTAGAGACACTAAATAGCCTTTGGATTAGCATTACTAAAGTGATTAGAGGCCTAATTTGTATGCAAATCGCATACGAATCAATATGCCATATTACAGAATGAGTCCTAAGGAGTGTGAGATATTGAGGGAGATTATTGAAGATCTGTTGAAGAAAGGGTTCATTCGAGAGAGCATGAGTCCATGTGCAGTTCCTGTCTTGCTGGTACCTAAGAAGGGAGGAACATGGAGGATGTGTGTAGACAACAGAGCTATTAACAAGATAACAATCAAGTACAAATTTCCTATTCCCCGCCTGGAAGACATGCTTGATGAGTTGAATGGTTCGAAGTGGTTTTCAAAAATAGACTTGAGAAGTGGATACCACCAGATTCGAGTCAAACCCGGAGATGAGTGGAAGACAACGTTCAAGACTAAAGAAGGGCTATATGAGTGGATGGTAATGCCATTCGGGTTGTCAAATGCTCCTAGCACTTTCATGAGGCTTATGAATAAGGTTCTTCGTCCTTTCATTGGATCCTTTGTCGTCGTTTATTTCGATGATATCCTTATTTACAGTAAGCATAAAGAAGAACATCTAGAGCATGTGAGGCAGGTTCTTGAAGTGTTACAAGATAACAAGCTATACATTAACTTGAAGAAGTGCACTTTCTGTACCCACAAGCTATTGTTTTTGGGATTTGTAGTTGGCAAAGATGGCATACAGGTGGATGAGGAGAAGGTGCGTTGATTCGTATGCGATTTGCATACAAATTAGGCCTCTAATCACTTTAGTAATGCTAATCCAAAGGCTATTTAGTGTCCCTAATCCTTGAATTGCACCATTGTAGGTGAATTGAGCATCGGACGGATATCGGGAGCGAAAGGATGCAATTTGGGAGCTTTTGTGGATTTCCGGCTAAAGGACGAAAAGTCAACCCGAGGACCAAAAGTCAACTCGTGGTCAACCCCGACTTGAGAGCGTCAACGAGTCAAGATGAAGTCCCGGAAGTGAGCCGCGAAAGAATTCCGGAGGTTTGGTCAAAGTCAACCCTTGGTCAAGCTCCGAAGGTTAAAGTCAAAGTCAAGGCAAAGTCAACCGCGTGACTCACCCTCACAAGCCCCCAAATCAGCAAATGACCACACAAGATATCATGAGGTCACCCTTAGATTATTCATTCTTTTCATTCCCCTATGAAATGACCCCCTTACCCTTCATTTAATCCTTCCAACCCTTAGATCTAACCCTAGCCCATCCTAGCCCTTCATCCCCTCTCTCTAGCCTATAAATAGCCCTCTTTTCCAGATTTAGGTCATTCCCAATCAGCCCCAAAAAGATCCCACATTCCCCTTCCCATTTTCTCTCTTCTCCCTTAGATCTAGGCTGCCCACGAAACGTCCGTCGACCGGTCGACGACTTCCCGACGAACGGTCGACCGTCGGCAGGACAGCCTACTTCTCCACCTTCCTCACCTCCATTCCGCCACCACCCTTCATCAACCTTGTTCACCACGACGTCTACACCATCATCCACCATCTTGGGCAGCTGGGATCCTCACCAAGGCATCAAGATTCGTCATCAAAGCCAAGGAGGAGCAAGAGAGCATCTATTGAGCACTTCTCATCTCTACTCTCTCTTTTCCTTATGTCTAGAGCTTATATGTATAAATTGATGATGTATATTTGGATGCTTAGTGAGTAGTTACCTTTGTTGGGGACTAGGGTTGTGTGCCCTAGTCCAATGTGATGTATTGATGGATTGATTATGTATGAATGTTATGTGATGAATGAGTATATCTTTTATCCATTTCAATTTGTGTTGAATGCATGTATAGGAAATTTAGTCACTTTCTTGGGCATGTGTGCAACCTATCTTGATTGAGATTGTTGGGGTGACTCCTAGCTTTCTCTAGGCAATTGATATTAGATGTGATGAGGTTTCCTTGTTTGAGCTTCTAAGTCTTTGTACCCTTCGCCTCTCAACCCAATTTGAGAGAGTTCTAGTGATCCATAATCCGGCACTAGAATACACATGATAAGATGGTCTTAGATCCATAACATGGCTAAGATACGAAGTTTGATTCATTCATTGCACAAGCATGAGTACTAGTTAGTTTGTTATGCATCGCATTCGGACTTGGGTTAACCCGAAACCCCAACACCTTTATATTTTGTGCACACACTTTACATTTCCTTGCATTCCATTACTTGCTTGTTAATTTGATTGTTTTGGCATTCCACCATACCTTTTACACAAACCGAACACCACACTCACACTTCGCACATTGTTTATACACACATTCACTCACTCCATTCCACTTCTAGTCACTCCATATAGCTAAAGCACTCGCATACACGCTACCGAGAGTTGGGGAGCCGTCAATCCTCCGTGGAACGACACTCCCGGATCACAAAACTACCTACCACTCTTTTGCATTAGTCATGCGTGCAATTAGAGAGTGGCCAACCCCTACAACCGTTTTGGAGGAGTTTTCATGGATTGGCTACCTTTTATAGGCGTTTTGTGAGGGATTTCAGCTCCATCACCGCACCAATTACTGAATGCATGAAGAAGGGCAAGTTTCATTGGGGTGAAGAACAAGAGAAGAGCTTTGCAGTTATCAAAGAAAAACTTTGTACCGCACCAGTTTTGGCTCTTCCTGATTTTGACAAGATATTCGAGGTCGAATGTGATGCTAGTGGTGTTGGAGTGGGGGCTGTTTTGTTCCAAGAGAAGAGAGCAGTTGCATTCTTTAATGAAAAACTGAGTGAGGCTCGCCAGAAGTGGAGCACTTATGACCAGGAGTTCTATGTAGTAGTGAGGGCTCTAAGACAATGGGAGCATTATTTGATTCAGAGGGAGTTCGTCCTATTCACTGATCATCAAGCCTTGAAGTTCCTGAACAGCCAGAAGCATGTGAATAAGATGGATATTAGATAGGTGACGTTTTTGCAAAAATTTCCTTTTGTGATTAAGCATAAATCTGGAACTCTCAACAAGGAAGCAGATGCATTAAGCAGGCGAGCTAGTTTACTGGTTACTTTATCCCAAGAGGTAATCAGATTTGAATTTTTGAAAGAGTTATATGAAGCAGATAACGATTTTAAGCAGGTTTGGGAGCAGTGCATTATCAAGGAACAACATGTTGCTAGTTTCTTTATTAATAAAGGGTATATGTTCTGAGGCAATCAGTTGTGTGTCCCCATATCATCTCTTAGAGAGAAGCTGATTCGAGATTTACATGGAGGAGGTCTAAGTGGACACATGGGGAGAGACAAGACAATTGCAAGCTTGGAGGGGCGTTATTACTGGCCTCAATTGAAGAGGGATGTCAGGTATCTAAAGGTCAATCCCAAAATACTGGTCTTTATATGTTCCTGAAGATATTTGGCAGGATATTTCTATGGATTTTGTGTTGGGTCTACCACGAACACAAAGGGGAGTGGATTCTGTTTTTGTTGTGGTGGATAGATTTTCCAAGATGACTCAATTTATTGCTTGCAAGAAGACTGCAGATGCTACAAACATAGCCAAACTGTTTTTCAGGGAGGTAGTTCGTTTGCATGGAGTACCCAAGTCTATTACTTCTGACCGTGATACAAAATTCTTGTGCCATTTTTGGGTTACTTTGTGGAAGCAGTTTGGAACATCTTTGAAGAGGAGTACTACAACTCATCCATAAACATATGGTCAGATTGAGGTGACAAACAGGAGTTTCGAAAACATGATCAGAATACGTGGAAAATGTTTCTTGGGAGCATAGCTTAGAAACCTTATTTGTTTTCGTGGAAGTATTAAGACTCTGAAACTAACCATAAACCTCTTGTTGCTTTCAAGAGAAATATGAGTAACCTGAACAAACTGGATTTCCCACCTCTGGATACAACTGGCATTGGATACACAAGTGGGTTCGTGATGTCCGCAACCATATAAAGGCTCAAGGGATCATATCTGCGATTAGGGAGCCCTCAGCCATCGCCGCACCTGCTCAGGAAGCGCAGCAGCTGCTGCACCTGCCGCTGTTGTAGCTTCTGATCAAGGTATCGCTGATTTCTTAGAGGCTAAGAATGCCAAAGCAATCATTCACGATCCGTGATATGGGCGAATCTCTTCAATTGGAGTACCTCAATGAGGAGGACCCTAGAAGATTATGAGTAGCACTCGAAGAACGGTTTGGCAATGTCAGTGAATCCTTGCTTCCAGACTTGGAGGTGAAGTGACAACAATTGCGCTTCTGTGATTATGCCTCAGTCCTTGAGTATAACTCGGAAGTACTTCGCATAAAATCCCTAATGAAGTTTGTTAGAAGAACATCACCGATGTGATGCTGATTGAGAAGACCCTCTCAACCTTCCCCGTCTCTGACTTGGTAGTTGCTAAGAACTATCGTATAAAAGTCAAGAATGGACGAATCACAAGGTTTCATGAATTGATCTCTGCTTTATCAGTTGTTGAAAAACATGAAACGATCCTTGTGAAAAATTATAATGCGAGGCCCGTGGGAACTAGACCTATTCCGGAGACCCATTATAATGGCGCCCAAAGAAAGGACGCCGCGAGCGAAACCCTAAACCTAGAGACAAATCCGGACGTTTTAGTCCATATTGTCACTCTTCTCAAGAAGGTAACCGCCATAGTAGGCCAGGGGGTGGCCATGGAGGCCACCGAAGGGGGAGAGGCGTCGCCGGCCATATGATAGGGGCAGGCGCCAACGCCGTGCCACTCAAGGGGAGTGCTCCACGTGTGAATAGCGCCCCTCAATCAAAGGACTCTAAACAAAAATCCATATGCTTCAGGTGTGGACAATCTGGTCATTGGGCAAAGATATGTATAACGTCCCAGAATGTCGCTAACACACACAAGGTGTATCGAGAAAGCCACGGAAGCTAACGACATAGAACAAGAGGATGATGATGGTGACATCAAAATGAGGGTAGAGGACTTTGAAGCTGAACCGAGTGAAGAGACTCCTGATTTCGCTGAAGTCTTTTGTTTTCCATTGTATTGTAATAAGGCAAGTTTGCCAAGACATTTTAGTAGTTGCACTTTGGTATTATTTATCTTCAAGTAGGTTGTCACGCCCAGGACCCGGGTCAATTTTTTTTTTACATTTTTCCCGAAATCCGAGGTGTGAGGAAAATAAAAAAAATAGAAAATAAAATCGACACTTGGTGAAATCAATTTCTTATTTTAATATAAAAATTCGTACAATTTAAGTTTACTGAACAATAGTCTTACAAGTGTAAAATCTAACTCTATTTGCTTCCATTCTATAACCTTCATAGTTCTCGTACCTAAAACAGAACCTGCAAAACCTATAAAGGGGTGAGCTCAACCTGTGGCTCAGTAGGAAGCTATTCCTCTTCAAACAATAGATAATCAATCAACAATTTATATAGTATGCATGAATGCATTTTCTATTCCCGAGAATCCATATAGTAGAATAGACTGAGCCTACACGTCCCATACCGCGTATTTTACCTTTTTTTCACAGGTGACTCATGATATCCTACCATATGAATAAACCCTCACCCCAAATCAATTCCCCTAGCCCTCTTTTGCTAGTCATCTTGTCCATTCCCGTGTCACCAGTCCCGAATTATCCTTTCAATTTCCTATGCTAATTGCGCAATAACATTGGGCATACATGGAAACATGGTATGTACTGAGGTTATGGACTCAACTACGCAAAAGATATTTCCATCACATTCCTTCCAATAGCATATCTCAATCGCCACCCTTATCCCTTCCATAAACATTTCAATGATGCATCAAATAATAAATTCATATATAAAATGCATCAAAGGTTCAAGTATGCATTACCAATCAAACATATCAACCAGCAAACAAGCAAACAATACAAACAATACAAATAAGTCGAGGTTCCCCAGATCCCCCTACCTGGATTCCGAGCTATTAAGTAGATACGCATCCTTGCATAATAAGTAAATATCCAAGTACAGTTCATATGTTCGTATCCATAAGCACATAATTTATTTAAAACCCAAAGCTATCATTTTGACCTAAGAATACACTTTTCTATAAAGGACATGTCTTAATAAGAATGTACCTAAATTCTCAGACCATTTGGAATTCATTTGAAGTGCCAAAGAAATATCTGAAATTATTATTAGTGCAGCAAAACTAATGTGAATGACTTAAACTTCGTAGTGGCCTAATTACCTCTTAGGAACTCTGAAAATAGCGTGACTGGTTTTGTTTGAAAACTGAGAATACCTAGTTTCATATTCTGGTATTCCTAATCAAATTGGAGTAAGAAAAACTACTGAAATGACTAGAAACATTATGGCAGTGCAGCCGGTTACATAATTTCCAGTTGCAGACCCTCAACTTCGAAACATTATAACTTTATCTACAAAACTCTTTTCCTGGAGATTCAAACTCTGAAATGATCTTTAACATGTCTGCTACAAGTTCCATGAAGAGACTAACTTCAAATAACCAACGAAAATGTATAGTTTTTAACAAATTTTTCACTAGGTCAGAAACTCAGAAACGTCTAAAATCGATGCTAATCATATGAACAAAGTTCAATAAAGATGGAAATAGATTCTAAGATTGAAACATACCTTTCAAGCCTAATTGGAATCCCGGCCGGTTTGCATGCTAATCCTCCCAGCTAATTTCATTTGGTTACCTCCTCCTCCTTCGTTTTCTCCTTCACTACTTTCTTTCTTATTCTTTCTTTCTCACATCTGTTTCTCTCTTCCTCTTTTCCTTTCTTTATTTTCTCCTATGTTTCTTTCTTCTTTCTTTCCTACTCTTTCCGTTTCTGTTTCTTTCTTTCTCTTTCCGTTTCTGTTTCTTTCTTTCTCTTTCCGTTTCTGTTTCTTTCTTTCTTTTCTCTAGCTCTCTATTTCTCACGTTCTTCTCTCCTGTTCTCCAGTCTATGAAATTCAAACCTGAGCTCCTATTTATAGTGTAACTAAGTCGGTTAAACCATGAATCAGATATGTATGTACATTCTTATCTCCAATCAATAACTTAATTGCTAAGAGTAGATTTATAACTTGTAGTCAACACTTAGCAGATGCTGACTTACTTTAACCTTTAACTATGAAAGCTAAGCAAGGCACTTGTCAAGTCTATACTTGTAGACTGCTCACAAGGAGCTTCTACTGATAAGAATGGTACTAATTAATATTATCCAGCTCAAGCTAAGGAACAATTCAAATGGATAAGCATGATATTGAAAGGGAAACTTAATAGTTAAGGGTTTGATGATGTCGGTGACTATATTTGGATGTGTACTGATGTTCTCATCTTCAATTGCCTTGATCACCAAGAAAGAGGTAGATCAAAACAAAACATAAAATCTAATGCATCGACCTAGAGTGGTTTCAAAGGTATTGCACAACCTCCATCTAAAATCCACCTCTAGCTTTCTTAATATCCAGATTTGTATTGACACCTGCAATTACTAGCTCTGCGTAATCATCCAAATAAAATGCTTACTCACAATCACAACTGGATAAGAATCCCAATCTTCTTTCATTTTTCTGCCAACACTAAAACCATCTCGTGCACCCTTAATTAATTAAAAATGTCACCTACAATTCTACTAGCTAGGGCTCTCAAGATTTACTTCATTTAATAACTAAACAACAACTCAAGTAATAGCAAGCATAGATACATGTCTCACCCAATGAATAATTCTTTCATCGACGATGATACAAACTGTTATTGCTTTCCTTTGAGATTGATAAACTAGATTCTCAAAAAAATGAATAAATTATTGAATCACATACTAAGTTTAGCATATATGTAGAAGGATATCGTCATCATAATTATACTACCCTAAAGCACCTCCTGGTAATCTATCAAAGCCTATTCACAAACAAAATAAGGGGCCGTAATTATATTCTCACCGCATTAGTCTTAGTAACTAGGGACTACTACTAACATTTATAAGAGAATACAAATGTTACTCTTACACGGTTAATTTGTATTTACACTTCCTAAGAAACAAATATAAAGATGCACATATTTACAAGCTCTTAAAGACAATAATATCGTAAAATATATATTTAAAAAATTCATGGTCGTCACATAGGCGCATCGAAAATCTATGTAATCCTTAATAAATTGTTGCGATAAGTAGTTTTGAGAAAGCTTTGCTTCATTGACATCTCCTCTAATTTATTTTGGTTATGTATATTTTGAAGTTACCAAAAGAAGTTTAATATAGACCATTATGTATATTTTGGAGTTACCGCAAGATTTGCGGATTGTCACTTTGATGAGACAGTCTTCCCGTTGTTAGGGAGAGATAAGAATGCCAACGTTCGGCAGGAACGACAGGAATTGTTGTGGCATGTCCCCATTCTGTCTCATAGCGATCCCCCTACTGCACAAAGAGAAATAGAAGTGCGTAGAATTATAGATCTTCAGAAAGTAGCAGATTCTCTTCCTGATGCTTTCTCAGATCTTGCTAAAGTAACTAGATCACATATATCAGCTGCAAACGTGCGTACAAGGATGGAAGTCCCAGAAAAAGGACTTATACTCAAAGTCGTCGTAGCAGCCGTCCCTAAGGGAGGGCCGGCCGTCGGCTCCGCCGCTAGTAATGGTGGTGAAGTGGCTCAGGCCGTGGCAACACTGAGGAAGCATGGGAGGCCACTAGGTTCGAAGGATGCACGCCCTAGGAAGAGAGCTGCGATGACACAAAATAAACCCATAATCATCGATGCTCAAAATCCTTCTCATGAGAACGTTCCAGATTATGGTTATGTCCAAGACACATCTTTAGAGGACGCTCCATCGTTAGAACCTACCCGTGGGAATATAGAGATCTCGATTAATTACACTAGTGTACATGAGATGTGGGATAGGAATTCCATCATAATTGACGATGTGTTTGCATATGCTTGTGCACGTGAGTTAATTGAGACCGATGATATCGAACCTCACTCCGTTGAGGAATGCCAATGTAGAGTTGATAGGCTTAAATGGAAAGATGCGATCCAGGTTGAGTTGGACTCTGTGACGACCCGAATTTTAAATTTCTTAGTTTTAAGTCGCAAAACAATTTTGAAGAATTTTCAAGTTTGTCAAATTTTATCTCTTCGTTACTTAGCTACTAAGTTATGTGTGGATAGAATCGTTCATGTCTATCTCTTATATGTGGATATGATCGTTCATATCTATCTCTTCATTACTTAGTGATTAAATTATCTGTGGATAGGATCTTTCGAGTTTATCCAACCATATGGATAGGATTGTTCGAGCTTATCCAAAACCTTGTGGATAAGATTGTTTGAGTTTATCCAAAACTATGTGGATAGAATTGTTTGAGCTTATCCACAACCGTATTATTATATTATATTTCTTTCTTAGCGACTAAGAAATGTACTACTATAAATAGGCCTGACCGAATCTTTTTCTCTTCATAATTTTTCGAAGAGAATTTCTCACTCTTCACTTTCTCTCTCTAGTTTCTCTCTCTAAAAACTTCTGCGGATCATAATTTTTGATCCGTAGCTCCAAATTAGAATCCGTGAAAACTTTCGGATTCGTCTCGACGCCAGTTTTCTATCCATGGAGGTTTAAGTGAGATCAAACGGTTATTTTCTAGAAGGTTCGTATTAGGAGGTTCGTAATGTCGTTGTTATGCTCGACAATTATGCTCGGCAATTATGCTCGGAATCCAGGTAGGGGGATCTTGGGGAACCTTTTTAAATGATTTGTTTGCTTGCGATGTTTGAATAATATGCTTGTTTAATATACGATGATTGATATCTTATCTGCAAGCATAAGTTATATGTCTAAATGCATATTACTAATGACATATTATAATGATGCATCATGGCATGTAGAAGGATTTGATAGTTGGGAAGGAATTTGTTTATGATATGAGAATGGTGGATGGATATAGAAAGAATGGAATATATGGGAAATAGATTTTGTGTAGTTGAGTCTGACTCGTAGGGACCAGATTTCATGTGGGCTATTAGAGCTGTGCGGAACTGGTGATCGAGATTAGACAAGATGACTAGCAAAAGGGGAATTATTGGTTGGGTTGGGGGTTAATTCATATGTTAGGTCATCTGGAGTCACCTGTGAAAAAAGGTAAAATACACGGTATGGGACGTGTAGGCCCCTTGTGTTCTAGCATGTGAATTAACGGGTAGATAAGTGGAGTTGCATTGCATTGCATCGTAGTATTGTTATACTTGATAAATGTGTAATAATTGAAATATGTGTTTGGTGTTACTTTTGGTCAATTATCGATGATGAGGTTTATGTCCCTACTGAGCAGCGAGGACGAAAGCTCACCCCTTTATAGATTTTGCAGGTTTTGGAATCGAGAATCGAAACGATTAGATAAGCCTAGAATGACGAGCATAGAACGAGGTGTTTTATTTGTGTATTTGTTAAAGATTTTGTTATTATTAATATATCAGAGTTCGCAGCGGAAACGTATTTTCTCGTATTTTATTTTATTTTTACTTTTTAAACCCTCACACCTCGGATTCGGATTTAGGTGCCTAAAATCCACCGACACCGGATCCGGGGCGTGACAGAATGGTATCAGAGCTAACCAGGGATTAGAACCCCAGGATATGTGGTAGTTTAGAATTTTCTTTGACTTAGGTTAGAGCCCAAAAACGTTTTCGGAATTTCTAAATATTGGAAATTTCGAGGACGAAATTTTTTTTTAAGGAGGGTGGATTGTGACGACCCGAATTTTAAATTTCTTAGTTTTAAGTCGCAAAACAATTTTGAAGAATTTTCAAGTTTGTCAAATTTTATCTCTTCGTTACTTAGCTACTAAGTTATGTGTGGATAGAATCGTTCATGTCTATCTCTTATATGTGGATATGATCGTTCATATCTATCTCTTCATTACTTAGTGATTAAATTATCTGTGGATAGGATCTTTCGAGTTTATCCAACCATATGGATAGGATTGTTCGAGCTTATCCAAAACCTTGTGGATAAGATTGTTTGAGTTTATCCAAAACTATGTGGATAGAATTGTTTGAGCTTATCCACAACCGTATTATTATATTATATTTCTTTCTTAGCGACTAAGAAATGTACTACTATAAATAGGCCTGACCGAATCTTTTTCTCTTCATAATTTTTCGAAGAGAATTTCTCACTCTTCACTTTCTCTCTCTAGTTTCTCTCTCTAAAAACTTCTGCGGATCATAATTTTTGATCCGTAGCTCCAAATTAGAATCCGTGAAAACTTTCGGATTCGTCTCGACGCCAGTTTTCTATCCATGGAGGTTTAAGTGAGATCAAACGGTTATTTTCTAGAAGGTTCGTATTAGGAGGTTCGTAATGTCGTTGTTATGCTCGACAATTATGCTCGGCAATTATGCTCGGAATCCAGGTAGGGGGATCTTGGGGAACCTTTTTAAATGATTTGTTTGCTTGCGATGTTTGAATAATATGCTTGTTTAATATACGATGATTGATATCTTATCTGCAAGCATAAGTTATATGTCTAAATGCATATTACTAATGACATATTATAATGATGCATCATGGCATGTAGAAGGATTTGATAGTTGGGAAGGAATTTGTTTATGATATGAGAATGGTGGATGGATATAGAAAGAATGGAATATATGGGAAATAGATTTTGTGTAGTTGAGTCTGACTCGTAGGGACCAGATTTCATGTGGGCTATTAGAGCTGTGCGGAACTGGTGATCGAGATTAGACAAGATGACTAGCAAAAGGGGAATTATTGGTTGGGTTGGGGGTTAATTCATATGTTAGGTCATCTGGAGTCACCTGTGAAAAAAGGTAAAATACACGGTATGGGACGTGTAGGCCCCTTGTGTTCTAGCATGTGAATTAACGGGTAGATAAGTGGAGTTGCATTGCATTGCATCGTAGTATTGTTATACTTGATAAATGTGTAATAATTGAAATATGTGTTTGGTGTTACTTTTGGTCAATTATCGATGATGAGGTTTATGTCCCTACTGAGCAGCGAGGACGAAAGCTCACCCCTTTATAGATTTTGCAGGTTTTGGAATCGAGAATCGAAACGATTAGATAAGCCTAGAATGACGATCATAGAACGAGGTGTTTTATTTGTGTATTTGTTAAAGATTTTGTTATTTTTAATATATCAGAGTTCGCAGCGGAAACGTATTTTCTCGTATTTTATTTTATTTTTACTTTTTAAACCCTCACACCTCGAATTCGGATTTAGGTGCCTAAAATCCACCGACACCGGATCCGGGGCGTGACAGACTCACTAACAAAGAGAACGATATTTGGGCCGGTAATGCCAATACCATCTGGAATAAAACCTGTTGGATATAAATGAGTCTTTGTTAGAAAGCGTAACGAGATAAACGAGATTGTAAGGTATAAAGCTTGCCTCGTGGCGCAAGGCTTCTCACAACGCCCTGGAATCGACTACGAGGAGATATATTCCCCCGTAATGGACGTCATAACGTTCGGCTACATTTTCAGTTTGATAGTTTCCGAAAAACTAAATATGCAGCTTATGGATGTGGTAACCGCGTATCTCTATGGGGATCTAGATACCAAAATTTATATGAAGGTCCTGGATGGACTTCAGTTACCCAAGTCAAGTGGCTCTAGACCACGGAGTTCGTTTGCTACAAGATTGCGATGCTTACTATATGGATTGAAACAATGCGGACGAATGTGGTATAACTGTATAAGTGACTACTTGATTGGAAGATGGTATGTGAACAATGAATTACTCCCCTACGTGTTTATTAAGAAAACAAGTTCCGGATTTGCAATAGTCGCGGTCTATGTTGATGACATGAATATTATTGGAACTGTTGATGAATTAAGAGAAACCACTGAATGCTTGAAATCTGAATTTTAGATGAAAGATCTTGGGAAAACAAGGTTTTGTCTCGGTTTGAAACTTGAGCACCGTGATAGTGGGATTCTAATTCATCAATCAGCTTATACCCAAAAGATGCTCAGGCGTTTTAATATGGATATGGTACGGTCCATCCTGTTAGCACACCTATGATTGGTCGCAGCCTAGATCCAAGGAAGGATCCGTTTCGCCAAGGGGATGATGGTGTAGACATTTTAGAGGCTGAAGTGCACAAGACTCGATATCTCATTCGCTGTGAACTTGTTAGTTAGGTATAGTTTCACGCCCACGCAACACCATTGGACTGACATAAAGACTATCTTTTGTTACTTAAAAGATACGATTAATATGAGCTTGTTCTTTCCCTACAGAGAGTCGAGAAAATATGGCAAGATGTGTGATACCCCCCGTATCTTCTTTGATTTTATAATTTAATCTTAAGGTTTTGTGAAGTGAAATTAACTTATTTCGGAATTTTGAAAGTACGATTAGGGATCCTAAAGTTGACTTTTATTTCGGATACGAATTTGAATAAATTTTCTTCTTGGGAATTGTAAAACTCTTTAAACCGAGTACGTGGTTAAAAAGTACGTAAAAATTGGACATCGTATGAGAGAGTTATGAGTCACGGAAGGGAGAAAGATATTTCAGGAAACTATTATTTAGGGAAACTTCCCGAAAGTCCCTTACCCTTCTCAGATCCGGATCTCTCTCGCCCCGAGCACAGTACCCGTCGATTTCCACCGCCGATATCTCCACCGTCCGGCCACCCCAGCCCTTGAAACTGGTCCAATTTTCTTCCTCTCCTTCCCCTCTGCTAAACCTTACCAATTTTATAACCTATCGTGGCCGGTGGCCACCGGAATCAGCCTTCAAAGTCGCGGCGGCAGAGGAGAAAAGCACGGTATCAGATTTTCATTTTACGGCCAAACCAACCGGAGAAGGTAGGTGCGTCTTGATTCGTATGCGATTTGCATACAAATTGGGCCTCTAATCACTTTAGTAATGCTAATCCAAAGGCTATTTAGTGTCTCTAATCCTTGAATTGCACCATTGTAGGTGAATCGAGCATCGGACGGATATCGGGAGCGAAAGGATGCAATTTGGGAGCTTTTGTGGATTTCCGGCTAAAGGACGAAAAGTCAACCCGAGGACCAAAAGTCAACTCGTGGTCAACCCCGACTTGAAAGCGTCAACGAGTCAAGATGAAGTCCCGGATGTGAGCCGCGAAAGAATTCCGGAGGTTTGATCAAAGTCAACCCTTGGTCAAGCTCCGAAGGTTAAAGTCACAGTCAAGGCAAAGTCAACCGCGTGACTCACCCTCACAAGCCCCCAAATCAGCAAAGGACCACACAAGATATCATGAGGTCACCCTTAGATTATTCCTTCTTTTCATTCCCCTATGAAATGACCCCCTTACCCTTCATTAAAACCCAATAGCCCTTGGATCAAACCCTACCTCATCTTAGCCCTCCATTTCCCCCCTCATTTGCCTATATATTGCCCTCTTTACCAGAATTAGGTCATCCCCATCATCAGCCCCAAAATCCCTCAAATTCCTTTCCCTTTCCTCTCTTCCTTCCTTCCCCTCACCCTACATCCGGAACGTCAGTCGACCGGTCGACAACTTCCCGTCGAACGGTCGACGGTCGACGAGCTCCGCCGCCTCCGCTTCTTCCACCACTTCTTCCTCCGTTTTGGGCAGCTGGGGATCCTCACAACCTTCAAGGACGACATCTAGATCCAAGGAGAAGAAGAGGGCACCACTTATTGAGCTTTCTTTAACCCTTTTCTCTCTTTGTATTCATGTTTAAAGCTTACACTTGCTATATCTTGATGTATGCTTTGATGGTTAGTGAGTAGTCACTTTGTTGGGGACTAGGGTTGTGTGCCCTAGTCCAATGATGTGTATTTGAACCTCTTTTAATGATATGTGATGCAATCTTGATTCATGAGCATGTTTATATTCAAATTTCATATGTTAGATGCATGGGTTAGGGAATTCACCACTTTCTAGCTATGTTTCTAGCATTATCTTGATGTGAAATTGGTGGGTGGTGCCTCTAGTTTCATGGGCAATGGAATATAGCATGTGTTGTATGTGTGATTTGTGCTCATAGCCTTTTGATGCACTAGAGATCCTTGGTTGGACTCTAAGTGTGCCAATTGAGTTGATTATGGCCTTAGTTGGCATAGTCATACTTCTTATATCATAATTGTTGTGCTCATAGCCTCTTGACACATTAGAGACCTTCGTTTAGGCTCTAATTGTGCCAATTGAGTTGGTTTTAGTCCTAACCGGCATAACCATACTTTCTAGATGGGTTTCGATAGCACTCATAGCCTTTGGATTATTCCATTGAGTTCCTACAATGTAGGATATATCACATCGACCATATCATTGTGCTCATCGCCTTTGGATGTAATTAGAGACCTTTCTTTAGGCTCTAGCTACGCCCATTGAGTTGTCTCGACCCTTAGACCGGAGGGACATATCTTAGAATATATATTAATGCCCTCATCGCCTCAAAGTGTTATTCCAAGAACCATGACATGGCTTGGATTGGCACTAGAGAGTTCACTTTGACCTTGGATGGTTAGAGTGATACATTCTCGATTAATTGGAATCATGAATCATAATTGCAAGCATCTCATTGTGGTTGTTCATTGCATTGAAGTGGGCTAGTGTTAACCCTTAGTTCCCCATCACTCTATCTTTTCATTTCCTTTACTTGCATTTAGTTTACTTGCTTGTTTGTTTTATTTCTCATTTACTCGAAAACACCCAAAACATTTACACTTCGCACATTGTAAACACGCACCTCACCCACTCTATTCACTTCTTGCCACCTCATATAGCTAGAGCACCCGCACATACACGCTACCGAGAAGTCGGGGAGCCGTCAATCCTCCGTGGAACGACAACCCCCTTCTCTTCTATCACTCACCACTATTATTTTTGCATTAGTCAAAATGGCGCCGCTGCCGGGGATTGAGGTTAAATCCTTGATTTCTTGGTAGTTAGTCGAGTCTTTAGCTTTCTTTTTGTTTGAATCTCTTTGTCTATATTGTGTTTGTTGTTTCACATGTGCTATTCACTCTTGAGTGAGACACATTAGGGGAGTGACGGGCCTTATATCCTAGTGATATATGTAAGACATGAGCACCCCTAATGCTATCACTTGCTAGTTGAAGTTTCTAATAATTGTGCACATTCTATTTCTTGCTTTAGTTGCATCTAAGCTTGTCTATATTGCATTCTTGTGTTTGATTTGCGTACTTGTTGCTTGTTATTACTTGTTTTGTGTTGATTTGGGTTCCCTAGCACTTCTAGGAACCTTGTTTGTTGAGATATAAAAGGAGAAAAACCAAAAATTTTTGTTTCAGGGCATTTCCCGAACGGTCGACCCTGTTTCTCGACCGTTCGACGGAAGCTCCCTGGACGTGGCTCGACCGGTCGACACCTATTGTCGAACGGTCGACTGGGAGCAACCTTGCTTCCCTTGCTTTGTTTCTTTCACTTTTTGTTTTCTATTGCTTATCTAACCCTTTCGTTTGTATTTCTTGCCTCGATTGTGATACTTAACCACTGTTTGTTGTGTTGTGAAGGTGTATGAACCTTGCTTCAACCTCTCACACACCGATTCAACTTAGAAGTGGAAGAGTCTTAAGCGAGAATACAAGAGGACGGCCAAGAAGGAGGAGACGTACTCCAAGGATTGTGTGTGAGAGCGCGCCTCCTACACTTGAGAGCCGAGAAGTACCTTTAGAAGACCCTATTTCAGAACCAACAATGGAAGAAGAAGGGCCACACAACAATCCACCTCCACCACCCGTGAGGCGCATGAGGGAATACACTCTCCCTCATGTAGTGGATCACCCATCATGCATCGTTCTTCCACCGTGCAATACGCATTACGAGATTAAGTCCTCCACTTTGAGCATTATGCCTACATTCCACGCCTTGAAGGATGAAAGCCCCTATGACCACCTTATGGAATTCGAACAAGCATGCACAACGGTTCAACTACATGGACTACCGGAGGATGGTTTGAAGCTTCGCTTGTTCCCCTTCACCTTGAAGGATGGGGCAAGGAAATGGCTACTCAAGATTCCACCAAGGTCTATACATTCATGGTTCGAGTTGCAAGAGGCTTTCTTATCCAAGTTCTTCCCACCAAGCAAGGCGGCAAAGGTTCGTGATTCCATTGTCAACTTCAAGCACCAATCGGGTGATGCTTTCTACGAAACATGGGAAAGATTCAAGGATTTAGTGATGAGTTGTCCACACCATGGATTGGAACAATGGTTTCTTGTTGATGTGTTCTACCGAGGCTTATCTTCTAATCAACGACAAAGGGTGGATACATTTAGAGGAAGCACCATAGCAAGCATGTCTCCCGATGAAGCATGGGACACCTTTGAGGACTTAGCCGCAAACTCCGAACTTTGGGATGACTTCGGACCTCGAAGGCATCCTCCCACACAACCGACAACTCAAGTGTCAAAGGTCCACAATGTCTCAAGTGAGCCAACGGGTGATGATTTGTTGAGCACTCAATTTGATAGGTTGGAAGCGGCTTTTAACAAGAAGATGGACATGCTCCTACAAGCACAATTGAAGGCTACCCCATCTCAAGTCAATAGTGTTGTATCTTCGCCTCCTTGCTTCTATTGTGGATCTCATGGTCATGAATCGGAGGAGTGTTCTTATCATATCGACAAGGAGAAGGAAGAAAGGCAACATGTGAACCAAGTGGGCTCCTACCCACAAGGTTCTTATCAAGCGCCTCCGAAGCCGTACAACAACTATGCACCCCGGAATGATCAAGGGAGAACTCAAGGGTATCAACCAAAGCCTTATGGGAGTAACACTCATGGGTACCAAGAGAAGTCCCATGGGGGTGGTACTTATGGAGGGTACAAGAGCTCAACTTATGGAGCACCTCCCGGGTTTTCTAACCAAGGAGGAGGCACTTACAATCAAGGAATCTCTACATCCTATGCTAACCCAAGTGTTCCTCAAGTTCAAGATTCATCGGACCCGACTATGAAGGATATGATGGCCACCCTTGTCCAAAGCCAAGTGAAGAGCGATCAAGCAATTTCGACACTTCAACAAGGGTACCATAGCTTGCAACAAGGCATATCCAAGATTGAGTTTCAAATGGGCCAATTGGCTAAGGAGATTGGTGAGAGGCCAAAAGGTGCATTGCCTTCTAAAGTGGAGCCAAACCTCAAGTTCAAGTCAAAGGAGGAATGCAATTCTATATCTACATCCTATTCCGGTATCTCTCATGCTACTTACACTCCTACTCCCCTAATTTCTAATTACTATATCCCTTCTCCCTCCATTCCCATTCATGAGAACTTTGATCATATGCATTACATGGAGGATGGGGCCAAGGAGGAAGAAAATGTACTCCTTGGCAACTATGGATTGAAGGAGGAGGTATGGTGTGCTAATGATGTGGAAGAAGGAGTTGTGCTTGGCAAGGGACTTGGGTATTTGTCTTTTGAGAATGATGTTACCTCTTATGGTGGAGTGACAACACAAGAAGGAGCATTGTGTGAGGAGACTCCTAGGCATGAGAGTGTCATGGTTTCTAACCTTGGTGGTGAGGCCGTGATGGCTATGGACCCACCAAGAACCATGAGCACCTCTAGGGAGCTCCTTGATGATGACATCGCTGTCCATGAAGTGAAGAAAGTCACCCCCAATAAGAGGAAGAACAAGAAGACGGCGTTGATGAATGAGCTACGAGAAGTGTTCAACAAGGTGGAGATTAACATCCCATTGCTAGAGCTCATTTGCCAAGTGCCGGTCTATGCAAAGTTTCTCAAAGACTTGTGTACCAAGAAGAAGAAATTTGAGGAGCATGAAGTCTACAAGATTGAAGGGCATGTGAGCTCAATGATACAACACAACATGCCACCAAAGAGGAAGGATCCCGGAAGCTTCACTATTGGATGTCAAATCGGTGCAACTCACCTTGATGGAGCGCTCATGGATCTAGGGGCGAGTGTCAATGTGATGCCTCTATCTCTCTACAAGAGGTTGAGCATTGGTGCTTTGCATCCTACCCCTATTGCACTCACTTTTGCGGATGGAAGCAAACGAAGACCGGCGGGTGTTGTGGAAGATGTGTTAGTAAGAGTTGACAAATTTATTCTTCCCGCCGACTTTGTTGTGCTTGATATGGGTGAAGACCCCAATGGAGACAATGGATTTCCCCTTATCTTTGGACGCCCTTTCATGGCTACGGCGGGTGTGAAGATTAATGTTTTAAAGGGCACCATTAGTTTCAAAGTGTTGGGTGAGAAGGTGAAGTTCGAAATGTTCAAGCCCATTCATCCACCGGAGGTAGTTGAGGAGGTATTTTCCATAAACTTGGTGAAGGGCAATAGCGCTAAAAGTGAGAGGATTTTTGGTCCTTTGAACCCACCAAAGCCTACACCTCGTGCTCATGATCACTACTCCGCAATTTGGGGGTATGACAACCTTCCTTCCATTGAGCACACGAAGCCACCACCTTGGCCCCATGAAGACATACTTGGGAAGGACCCATTTCTAGAAGGAGTTACAAAGAAGAGCCCTCCCATGAATGAGCTACAAAAGGCGACAATCAAGGCCATGAGGGCGATGGTTGGTAAGGTTAAAAGGAAGAAGTACTCTTGGCCACCATCTCCTACATCACTTTTTAATGGCATCAAGGGCTGCTTTGTAGGAAGCCATGGAGATGGTGAGACTAGCAATGCATTGAGTGGGAAGAAGCTTTGCTTTGAGCCACCATAATTTCACCGAGAAAGAACCAAGACCGGCTTGTAGGTCTATAAACCGAAGCGCTTGTGGGGAGGCAACCCCATTTGGAGAAAAGTTTTTGTGTTTCACATTATTTAGTAATGAATAAAAGAATCTAGGGAGGTTGGGAGGTGTTAAGGATAGGAGTCTTGGAGGAAGAAACCCAAGAAGTGTTGATGAGCATTTGTCTACGAGAGGCCTGGGCAGATCAGTGACTTTGGAGGCAGTTTTCTCTACATCTGACCGTTGGAATTCATTGAAATTAGTTGGAGAAGCTTCCTTTCTGAGTCTTCTATGCCCAGTTCAAATTTCTCTCAGAAAGAACCGTTGGATCTACTGGAATGTTTGTTTAAAGGAGGAGTGCTCACTGCAGTTTGACTTTCTGGAGGGTCACTTTGACCGGTTCTTCATTGCATTTCAAGAAGGTGATTTCTGAGTTTCCAGTGGCCAAACTAAAGCTCTTTGAGTCTACTTTCCAATGCCACTGGAATCACTCAACTTGGAGGTCTATTCTTGGAGCTATGCCCAAATCTTTGGGAGAAGGTCGATGTTGTGTTGCTGCTTTCCCCTGTTTTGGATGATCCCGATGCAATCACATTCTCTAGTTCATTTGGCACCCGAGGAGCAAACGTATGGAAGTCAGGGCCTTGTGCCCTGAGGTTGGTGTCTATTTGCGGTTTCTCGGCTAGCTAAGGGAGTCTACAAAGGGGGTTTTTCTTACTCTATCTTCCGTTTGCTATATTTTGTATGTGTGCATTCGCCCGACTTTGCTTCTTCACTTTCACCAATTTGCTTTGCACTTTTAAACACCTCACAACATTGAGGACAATGTTGGTTTTAAGTGTGGGGGTGAGGTTGGGCCAAACTAAAAGGATTTCACATTTTCAAACCACCAAAATTTTTCAATTTTTTCAAAGTTTTCACGAACGGTCGACCCGTGTGTCGACCGGTCGACACTCATCCAGGGAGCTATTATCGAACGGTCGACCCTTACCGTCGACCGGTCGACAGGGGCTTAAGTGTAAAATTTTGGATTTTGGAACTTTGAAGGTTTTGTGTGTGTTTTGATTGTCCTTTTCAACCCCGATGATGATTGTGAGCCTACTAAGTTGCTAATTAGGAGGATATTGAGCATGTGCTTAGAAATCATTGGATTGCCTTGTGATTAATTTATGTAATTGATGCTTGCTTGACACTATACGCACTTATGCCATGTTGATTGGTCACTAGCAATTAGAGAAGCATATCTAGACGATGTATTGACATGCATATACCCTATATGGTGAGAGTTTGAGCCTCATTGATATGTATGCATCATTCATACATCCTTGTTCTTCATGTGTGTGCATTCCACTAGTTTCCGAGACCTAGAACTTGCTCAAAGACCTCTTGAGACTACGTGTTAATTTGCGATGAATTGGAAATGATTAAGGCACTAGTTAAGCACCATGGCCAAACTAATCTCTAATCCCTTAAACACTAATCCATTAGGACTAACCCATTTTGAGCCTCATTCATCATTAGCTTTTTCTTTGTTAACCACTAAAATCTAACCCATGTTTTTAGCTTAAACACTAACCATCCCTTGTTCCAAGTATTAGCGAGACGACGATTGTGACTTCTCATGTTCTTCGTGTTCTATGGGTTTGTGAAAAGCAAGTGTGGGGGTATGTTAGTTTAGAGTGTGCGTTGTACAAAGAAAATGTTGGAAGAAAGCAAAATACAAAAGAAGAAAAAGAGTTGAGAAAATCGAAAAAAAAGATGTTGAGAAAATCAAAAAGAAGTTGTGTACAAAAATAAAGTTTCAAAAAGAAAGTCCCAAAAGAAAAGAAAAATACAAAATGGGAAAAAGGAAAGTTTTGAGAAAAAGAAAGAGAAAAGTAGAAATAGAAAGAAAGAAAATCCAAAAAGAGAGTTTGTTTTAGAATAATGGGTAGAGGAGAATAAAAGTTAGGATTGTTTGTAAAGAAAATGAGTTTCAAAGTCCTTGAGTTGTCTTGTGAAATGCTTGGAACACTTGTATATCCATTCCTTCGTTTCGTGCTAACCCTTAACCCTTTGGCCCCATTACAACCATATGAAAGCCCTTTTGATCTAATAAGTTGTGAATTAATTAGTGGAGAGTTGGTCAATGAGCAAGCTTATGGGGACGTTGCTTTTGGTAATGTCTTGAGAGTAAACACTTAACCCTAAACACAAGAGCGGAAATATTTAGTGAATCATGTGAGTTTAGCGGTTAATCTTGTCATTATATGCTAATTTGATTGCTCTTGATTGATTATTCTATGGCTAGCACACACTACACCGAGCATGCATTGGATACATATCTTAATCACTTGGCAAATCATGAGGTTTGAGTATATGCTTGATTCAATCTTGATGTGTGGCTTAGTGGGCTCTCTTTGAGGATATGGTTGTTAAGGCGAAATTAAATGTGATATGGATTGTTGATTCTTTATTTGCTTGAGGACAAGCAAAGCTTAAGTGTGGGGGTGTGATTCGTATGCGATTTGCATACAAATTGGGCCTCTAATCACTTTAGTAATGCTAATCCAAAGGCTATTTAGTGTCTCTAATCCTTGAATTGCACCATTGTAGGTGAATCGAGCATCGGACGGATATCGGGAGCGAAAGGATGCAATTTGGGAGCTTTTGTGGATTTCCGGCTAAAGGACGAAAAGTCAACCCGAGGACCAAAAGTCAACTCGTGGTCAACCCCGACTTGAAAGCGTCAACGAGTCAAGATGAAGTCCCGGATGTGAGCCGCGAAAGAATTCCGGAGGTTTGATCAAAGTCAACCCTTGGTCAAGCTCCGAAGGTTAAAGTCACAGTCAAGGCAAAGTCAACCGCGTGACTCACCCTCACAAGCCCCCAAATCAGCAAAGGACCACACAAGATATCATGAGGTCACCCTTAGATTATTCCTTCTTTTCATTCCCCTATGAAATGACCCCCTTACCCTTCATTAAAACCCAATAGCCCTTGGATCAAACCCTACCTCATCTTAGCCCTCCATTTCCCCCCTCATTTGCCTATATATTGCCCTCTTTACCAGAATTAGGTCATCCCCATCATCAGCCCCAAAATCCCTCAAATTCCTTTCCCTTTCCTCTCTTCCTTCCTTCCCCTCACCCTACATCCGGAACGTCAGTCGACCGGTCGACAACTTCCCGTCGAACGGTCGACGGTCGACGAGCTCCGCCGCCTCCGCTTCTTCCACCACTTCTTCCTCCGTTTTGGGCAGCTGGGGATCCTCACAACCTTCAAGGACGACATCTAGATCCAAGGAGAAGAAGAGGGCACCACTTATTGAGCTTTCTTTAACCCTTTTCTCTCTTTGTATTCATGTTTAAAGCTTACACTTGCTATATCTTGATGTATGCTTTGATGGTTAGTGAGTAGTCACTTTGTTGGGGACTAGGGTTGTGTGCCCTAGTCCAATGATGTGTATTTGAACCTCTTTTAATGATATGTGATGCAATCTTGATTCATGAGCATGTTTATATTCAAATTTCATATGTTAGATGCATGGGTTAGGGAATTCACCACTTTCTAGCTATGTTTCTAGCATTATCTTGATGTGAAATTGGTGGGTGGTGCCTCTAGTTTCATGGGCAATGGAATATAGCATGTGTTGTATGTGTGATTTGTGCTCATAGCCTTTTGATGCACTAGAGATCCTTGGTTGGACTCTAAGTGTGCCAATTGAGTTGATTATGGCCTTAGTTGGCATAGTCATACTTCTTATATCATAATTGTTGTGCTCATAGCCTCTTGACACATTAGAGACCTTCGTTTAGGCTCTAATTGTGCCAATTGAGTTGGTTTTAGTCCTAACCGGCATAACCATACTTTCTAGATGGGTTTCGATAGCACTCATAGCCTTTGGATTATTCCATTGAGTTCCTACAATGTAGGATATATCACATCGACCATATCATTGTGCTCATCGCCTTTGGATGTAATTAGAGACCTTTCTTTAGGCTCTAGCTACGCCCATTGAGTTGTCTCGACCCTTAGACCGGAGGGACATATCTTAGAATATATATTAATGCCCTCATCGCCTCAAAGTGTTATTCCAAGAACCATGACATGGCTTGGATTGGCACTAGAGAGTTCACTTTGACCTTGGATGGTTAGAGTGATACATTCTCGATTAATTGGAATCATGAATCATAATTGCAAGCATCTCATTGTGGTTGTTCATTGCATTGAAGTGGGCTAGTGTTAACCCTTAGTTCCCCATCACTCTATCTTTTCATTTCCTTTACTTGCATTTAGTTTACTTGCTTGTTTGTTTTATTTCTCATTTACTCGAAAACACCCAAAACATTTACACTTCGCACATTGTAAACACGCACCTCACCCACTCTATTCACTTCTTGCCACCTCATATAGCTAGAGCACTCGCACACACGCTACCGGGAAGTCGGGGAGCCGTCAATCCTCCGTGGAACGACAACCCCCTTCTCTTCTATCACCTACCACTATTTTTGCATTTGTCACGTCTTGAAGCCCTTTTCACGACGAACACATCTATGCAAGCCTTGGTCCACGATTCTTCCTAAATGGGGAGAATTTTGGATTCAAAGGTCTAGGGTTTCCGGCACTTTCGAACGGAATTCCGGCCAAACTAGACCGATTTTAGCTTCGACCGAGTTATGAAAGTTGCTCCACTCTTCAAGATCTTCAATTTGGCAGCAGTCTTGACTCCCGGTTTAGGGTTTAGCTTGGTGGCACCTGGGGCCCACGAGCAGCCATTATGGGTGGCGCGTCTGACCTCTTTTGAGGTTGATTTTTCGTTGGTTGGCTTGTGTGCATTGTTATGATCATATTGGTATGTTATTTGTGGTGATCGGTGGTGCTTGGGATTTTAGCTGGATTAAATTAATTTATGATCGTTGATATTTCAGCAAAACGTTAATTGGATTATGTTTTTTCGTCAAGGTAGAATCTATAATTTAGAATGGTTAATATGAGGAGTGTTTGAAGAGTTTGAGATTCGAAATTCGTTTTGAGAAATAAGGAAAAAGGGAATTTCCGATGGAAAACTCTAAACGAGAAAAATTTTGCTAATTACCTTAATTAATAGCTCGTTCGCCGAATCATTATTTATAATTAGATTTATGGATTAAATTCAGTTTACCCCCTTGAGGTTTAGGTCAAAAGTCATGTTAGTCCCTGGAGTTTCAATTTCATCAATAACACCCCTACACTTTCAATTTTAATCAACCGTGTCCAATTTCGTCAAATTGGACGTTAATGCTGACGTGGCATACCGGAAAAACCCATTTTATCCCTGGTTTCTATTTCCCCTTCTTCCCCACCCCGTCCTTTTTTTTTTCTTCTTCTTCTCTCTCTCCCCGACCCCTCTCATCTCTCCTCTTCCTCCTCCTCCTTCTTCTTCCTTCATTTTTTTTCTTCTTGTCTTGTTTTCTATTTTTCTTTCTCTTCTCTCTCTCTCTCTCTCTCTCTCTCTCTCTCTCTCTCTCTCTCTCTCTCTCTCTCTCTCTCTCTCTCTCTCTCTCTCTCTCCGTTCTACTCTGGACATGCACCCACCCGTGAGCCCAGTTTTTTTTTGTGCTCACCTCCTTCTCTCCCACACCGCTCCTCCCTTGGCCGCCGCACAACACCCACACCTCATCTACTATGCCCAGAGTCGATCACCCGAGTCGCTGGAATTCGAAGAAAACTTGCCGGAACACCAAACCTTTCTCTCTTCGATTCTCCCTCGTCAGTTGACGATTTGACAAGACAAGACCACAGACGATCTCGCCTCACCTAGACGAAGCCATTGACACCGGTTTCACCCGCCATCGTGGCGGAATAGGAAAATCCAATCGGAGTAGTCGGAATGTCTTTCCTTCGTTTCTCTCTCTTCCGACGTCGTTTGGATGAGCCACCACCACCGTTGAGTTCGTGCCGTCGAGACGAACAATATGGGACCGGTTCGGCGCCGTGAAATGGCCGGAAAGAGGGGGTAGTTGTGGTCTGAGAGAGGTCGAGCAGGAGAGGTTTTTCTTTTTCCTGTCAATTGAGAGAGAGGTCGGGGAGGGGAGGGGAGGAGAGGAGAGAGATTTTTTTTTAAATGAAGCCAGGGGTAAAATGGGCTTTTTCTGGTGTGCCACGTCAGCATTAACGTCCAATTTGACGAAATTGGACACGGTTGATTAAAATTTAAAATGTAGGGGTATTACTCATGAAATTGAAACTCCAGGGAATAACATGATTTTTGACCTAAACCTCGGGGGAGTAAATTGAATTTAATCCTAGATTTATCGATAAGTGATTTAATAGTGGAGTCGAGGTTAGGAAATTATCGATGAATGTGAGATGTGAGGAATCTTCGAGGAAACACTAATCGGATCGTTGAAATAAATATCGAATTTTTGTCGCGTCCGTCAAAATATTAATCTTTATAATAATTGTTTTATTCAGGAGGACGACAGAATTTTCCTACGGAGGAGGATCTCGGCGAACGCCATCCCTAGCGGTTTCATAGTGAGTGGACTTTGTTTTAAATTAAATAAACATATCGTTTATTTTTCGGAGAATATTTAATTTATTTGCCTCATACCAGTTTAAGTCACATTTTCATTTCATTGTTGAATCATGTTTTATTTGGAGGTTCCACTCAGTTTGTGTGCATGCATAGTTAGTAGCTCCCCCCTCAGGTAACCTACCTGACGTGGTAGCCCCCCCGTCAGGTACTGTCTGAAGTGGTAGTACCCCTCATATAGTGGCGTCTCGTGTTAGTAGGTCTCCCCAGACGTCGGGTGACCAACGTGGAAGTACCCCTTGGTCATCGATGACTAACGTGGTAGGTTCCCCTTAGTCATCACCTCCGCTTCTTTTTAGTTCAGATTTCAGTTTCAGTTCTCAGTTTAGCATTTCTCTTGAGGCATGATTTCCTCAAAAAAGGAAGTTTTGAATCGGGGAAAATATTTCTAGAACTTCTCTTGTGAACCTTTTTTTTTGTCCACTCACGCTAATATTTTAAATATTTTTCCCCTGGGCTTTTCTGTTTTCCACCGCCTAGTTTGCAGATTAGCTCTCGAGGTCACGTCATCAAATCGAGGCATAGACACCACCACCTTCCTATCCTTGTAAGTTATGGAGTAACCTACTTATGTTCTCTGTTGTATTTTCGTAGATTTTAAATGTTTTGATACATTACGTTTTTTTAGTACTGTATCACTTAAAGAATTTCATGCTTTGGATTGTGAACCGTTTAACTTATTTTAAATTGTGGAATTGATTTTTTTTTTTTATTTGACACCGACAAGCACGTAGGCTCGGGTGTGGTTTCGGCTAAAAGTTTTAGAAGTGTGAAATTTAAATGTCCACGTTTTGTTTTAAAACGTTTTTGGGTAGTCCATTTTGGGGAGGTTATGCCAAATTTATGGTGGAATTTCCTCTAAAGTGGGCCTCACAGGGTCGTCCCGATGTTTCAGAATGAAGTGTTAGTGCGGGTCCTTTCCACTTGGTATCAGAGCCAGGTTTTATGATTCTGTAGACTGTGCGTGCTTGGTGACACTCAATGCCTCCCGAGTGATGGCTCGACTGCGGCGGATCCCCATCATACTCTTTGGTGCTAGTATGTTCATCAAGTACGTGAGGTATTATTTAAATGTCCAGGTTTTGTTTTAAAACGTTTTTGGGTAGTCCATTTTAGGGGAGGTTATACCAAATTTCTGGTGGAATTTCCTCTAAAGTGGGCCCCACTGGGTCGTCCCGATGTTTCGGAATGAAGTGTCGATGCAGGTCCTGTCAAGATGGGTATGGGATCCAATGACAGCAGGACGAGCCGCCGCCCACGGCCGGGCCGCCGCTGCTGCCGTCCATGCCATCACTGCTGCTGCCGCCGCCTCTATTCCTAAAATCCTTGTGATGTTTTGGTTGGTTTTGCTAATGCCGGGTATCTCTCTGACCCGCACAAATGTCGTTCCCAACCGGATTATATCTTTACCATGGGAAACACCGCGATATCTTGGAGGTCTACAAAGCAGACCCGTGTCGCTACTTCGAATTATGCAGAGATTATTGCTCTCCATGAATCTGTACGTGAGTGTATATGGTTGAGGTCCATAGTTACACATATTAGAACTACATGTGGTTTGAGGTCAACCAAAGATGAACCTACGTGCATTTATGAGGATAATGCCGCTTGCATAGAGCAAATGAAACAAGGTTTCATCAAAAGCGACAACACTAAGCATATTTCGCCTAAATTCTTCTATAATAAACAACAACAGAAGTTCCTCAAGATCAGAGTGAATCAAGTTCGATTTGAGGATAATGTGGCAGATTTATTTACTAAATTGCTACCTAAATTCACATATGAGAAGCATGTTAAGAGCATTGATTTGCTTAAGTTATATGAGATCCCATGATTGTAGGAATTAGGGGGAGACGCAGACATCAGGGAGAGTCTGGCGTCCACATGCTAAGTTTCCAAATGTGAAGGGTGTGTTGTACTCTATTTCCCTTCGACCAAGGTTATTTTTGTCCCACTAGGTTTTTGTTATTTGGCAAAGTTTTTAACGAGACAACAAGAGAAGCACCACCTAGAGTTGACGGCATAAGGGGGAGTGTTGAAGGAAACTTAATTTGGAGCAATCAATTCTAGATTAGAATAAGGAAAGAGAATCCTTCTAAACTATGGTTTAGAGTTAGAATAGGATTTCTGATTCAATCAGATTGTATCTTGTGAGTACCTCTATAAATAGAGGCTCATATTCATCAATGAAATATATCAATACCAGAGTTCTTCTCTTCTTCTCTACTTTCGTTATTCTACAACAATAAGTGCATAATTTCACCTTACATCTGGAGATTTTTAATTTTTCCCAATAAGTCTGGGTTGGGCCTGTTTTACTCTCACCAAGAAAAAAATTATTAAGGCCTGATCTGTTATAATTTTTTTCGGACATTTTTGCCCTTGCTGAACTTTATTTTCGGAATTGCCACCATTCAATGTGGTTTTGATAAAAGCTTCCAAATGGGGATCGATCTCGTCGCCAGAGGTTTATGGTGAGAGAGAGAGAGAGAGAGAGAGAGAGAGAGAGAGAGGCGCGATGATGTCGCCAGTTGACGCGAGGCCTGGGTTCTGCCCAGAGGAGGCCGGCGAACAGGACGGTAGTGGTGGTGGACCGTGGCAGTGCTCGGATATCGGCGACGGAGGAAAGAGGATCCTAGATCCGTTTTCTCTCTTCTCTGTGTGTTTCAATCTCTCTCTCTCTCTCTCTCCTCAAAGAACCCAGATAGATTTGTATGGATTTAGGACTGATGCCAGAGAGGAGATGATGAGAGGATTGAGAGAGACGAGAAAGAGAGTAGCTCGTGCTCTTGGCTGCGCGCATGGGAAGAGGGAAGAGGTGATGGGTGCCCATAGAAGATATAGGTACCACGGGTGTGGGTTGATTTTGGAAATTTTTTGAGAAACTGAGATTGGATCTGTTATGTGTGGTTGGATTATCTATAGTACTACTACATTAACGTGGTTTCCATTTTTGTTTTGAATCCGATAAATTCATTAAAAATACTTCGGGAGTCCGATAAATTTCTTGAAAATTCTCACGGACTCGTCGTGTCGCGAATTTTATTTTCGAGTTCTCAAACTGAAGATTTTTGTTGAAGAAAACTTTTATGGATTAAAATCAGTTTACCCCTTGAGGGTTGAGTCAAAAATCATGTTAGTTTCTGGAGTTTCAATTTAATCAAAGACACCCTTACACTTTCAATTTTGACCGTATTTACGTAAATTACAAAAGTAATAAATGAAATGGATCATAATCATTCAGGCATTGGAATGGTGAATTGATGATACATCTTCTTCCTCCTTTCAACCGCTTGGTCTTCCTCTAAATTTCAAGGTTCTCTCCACCGTCCAAGAATGAGCCGGCGACTCATACGCAAAGAAACAAGTGTTGGGTCTCCATCTTTGAGGTATGATTCTAACCCCAAAACCCTAACTGCTGTTGTCGTTGATTCCATTAACGGGTTATCAAATGCAGAATGAATCTTAATTCTGCTGTTGAGGTATGCTTAATTTTGACCCCCAAACCCTAACACATCTAGATATAGAGAGAGTTTGATTCTTGATTCCAAGTAATTCTACTTATTATCATAAACAACCCAGATTGTTGTGTGTGATTAATGGGATTATCTTGGATTCTATGGCTAGTTAGTGTAATGAAATACTTGGGTTCTTATGCGTTGGTTCAATTAGTTTGTGCAATTGGATGAATTATAAATTCAAAATTTTTGTTCATTGTTTTTTTTCATGAGTAGTACAAGGATGATGAAATTTAATTGTGACTATTCTTAATGTTGTAGCTGAGCAATTTCCCTTATAGCTGCACCATTACATACAACAAAACTGTAACAGAGAGAAGCACACAGCTTGGTATTAATGATGTCGGGCAAGAAGTCATGGTCAAACAGATTTAGTCATCTTCCAGACGAAGTTGCTCATCATATTCTTTCCTTCCTCAGTTTCAAAGAACTCGCTCGTGTAGGTGTTGTGTCCAAAAGATGCAGAGAATTTTATCTATCAGTTCCATTAGTGAATCTTGATGCAAAAACCAACCAGAAGCGAGCAGAGTTGATGAGTTTTTGGGATAGATACATGTTTCATCGTGGTGACAAGAAGATGCAGCGCTTTTACATTGAGTGGAGATTCTCTACTAGTGACACTGCAAATAAAGTCTGTGACGAGCATTTTCGAATAATCACGTGGATTTATAATGCAGTAAGGTGTAAGGTTGAAGAACTTGACCTTAATTTCACAGTATGTGGTATGACCACATTTGCATTGCCGTCTTGTCTATATCAATCTCAATGTTTGAAGTCTCTAATATTAAAATGCTCGAATGAGATGACTCTTGAAGCGCCATCCCTATCTCTTTTCTGCAATCTGCGTTACTTGCAGTTGAGTTCTGTTAAAATAGTAGTTGAAAGGGTTTGCAGATGGATCTCATGTAGCTGCAAATGCATTAAGGAATTACAGCTTATTCTAGTTAAAGGGTTGCAAAATATCGCCATCAAGAGTTCGTCTTTGGAATCATTTAAGCTGGTTTCGGGTGTTGGTATGGACCTCGTCCACCTTAACATCTCTGGTGGGAAACTTGAAAACATCGATCTAAACTGGATCTTTGGTACTTCACCTGACAACCATTCATTAAATATTGATGCTCCAAATCTTAAAGCTTTGAAATGGGTGGGCCAGGTCTTGAATAGCCAAAATCTGGGCAAATTAATGAATTTGCAGAGCGCTTTCATTTTTCTTCAGCCCAAGGTAAACGACGATATATCTGAGGTTTTTGGCAGTATATGCAGGACTAAAATTCTTGTTCTAAATGAGAACACCATGAAGGTATGTGGACATTACCCTTTACTTTTGGTAAATTCAAGTTATTTTACAATTCAAATCTTTCAAAGATATACCTTAGTTGATCATATAGCTTTTGAAACTTGCAAGCGATGTTGAGTATTTAATATTTGTTTCAAAATTGCAGGCAATGTTCAAACAAAGTTCCATGCAAGCACCATTGAATGATATTCTTCGTCTCGGTCTTCAATTTACAAGCTTCAGTAATGACCTAGTTCCAATAATGGTCTCTCTTCTCAGAAGAATGTGTAATCTGAATATCTTGGTCATATATTCTGAGCCATTTAAATGCGACCCTTTATCTTTAGTAAGTCAGCATCTGCTTTGCCACTCAGTCTCCCTAAATCCTATATATTTCAGGTTGTAATTCTTCGATCAGGTCATTATAAATAAAATGTTGTGGTATCTTTATTCTAGAAATTGATTTGCTTCTTTCCATGTTGCAGTCACAATCTTCATCTGGATTTGATATGGGGTACTGGAAATTGCAAGACCTCACTTTTGTTCATCAGCTCCAGGAGTTAACCATAGACCTCTCCAGCGGGTCTAATGAAATTGAGTTTGCAAAGTACGTTCTTGAGAATGCTCCGAATTTGAGGAAGATTGTGATTCGTCATCGTTTGGGATCCCAAAAATCAAATATCATGGTAAGGAAGGTGACCAGATGCAAGGTGATTTCCAGGGCCATTATTGTGATTCAAGAAATTCGATGATGAAATAGGAGCATGTTCGACGATTGTAGAGTTTATTTTGGATCGTGGTATTTCCATATTTTTTTTATTGAGTGAACCGTGGTTCTGTTAGTCGATGTTTAATAGCTATTTCTAAACAAATGGGGCAATTTCTATGAGCATAGCATGGCATGAAGTAGACACTAAATAGAGGATTAGAAACAGAAACAGACACAATTTCTTTTTGTTGGCCAGAGTAAACAATCTTGTAATTTGAATTTGAAAAGGAATTACATTATACAATTTCAGACACTTAATCTCTACACCATCACACCTAAGAAACTATCAAGGCTTGGACAATCTGACATGACTAATGAGGATGATGTTATTAACTTAGTATTGCATGGGGAGGAATATGGTCCAGCTTCTTGGAATAAGACTGATGGGAAATGCACCAAATTTAGTCACCGAATTCAAATGAACCAAGTCCTAAGCTAACAACTCTATCACGACCTTTCAATTAATTCCATCACTTGAAGACCTTTTTACTTCAAACAAACAATACTCACTTCCCACCTCTCACATCGCAGAAAGGTTGGCATTCCCTTTGGATTGAAAGTAACTCTACTCTGGTGATTCTGAGAATCACGACCTCTATTTTAATTAATTAATTAAAAAAATACTTCCCACCAAAATACTTATCCACAGAAACCGTAAATTCTACAAATTGATATACGACTGAATTTGTAAGATAAATAACTACAAGTACTGGCTACAAGTACTGGCTACTACCTCCCCTGTAGTTCTTTCTCAAAACAGTTCAATTTTAGACAAAAGTCTAATTCAAGTCTGTTCAATTCAGCATTGCTTACTCCCCCAACCCGTACATAAATGCATTTTTACTATAATGCCTGCATTTGTAGACAGAAGAACAAACTTACGTAATCGAATTTGTAAGAAAATTGCACTTATTAGTGTTATTGGATACAAGTGCTGGGTAACAATTTAGTGATTCAATTCCCATACATCACAAATCAAAGGGTGAAAAATTATCATACCTGTCGCTGCTCTGATGGAGAGGTTTGGTCCAGAATGGAAATGGTGATCTGTGATCACTGATTTCAAATATGGATTCCAAGCTAAACCAGTTTCCTTTATTCTAGTGTATTGAGCTTAAGCCACAAGCAGCCCCAAAAATACATATAGGTTTAGAAACTGGATTCCATATATTGCACACATTGCATATCTCTGCATATCAAATAATAAATTCTGCAGCGAGGCTAATGCCTCCCATAACCTAGCTTGCTGTTCATATTTGCCTGGCCAAAGCTTTCCTCTGCCTTTGCTAGGTCTCTTTTTGCAACCTCATGATCTACCTCTGCAATAGCTAGCCTGTCCCTTAACCTCTTTATTTCAGTCTCCAAAGCTTGAACATCTTCTCTCAGTTTCTTCACTAGTCCTTCCCTTTCCCCAAACTTCTTCATTCCCAAAGCTGATTGAACAAAAGGCTCCAGCCAACTCAAGTCAAATCTGAAGGTCTCAGCCTCGTCCCACAAAACTTGAAGATGCTCACATGGATCATGCACACATGAATCCTCCATCATATCCTTAACCTTTGTAGTGTTGAGAAAATGCAGTAGTCGACCCAAAGCTGTGAATGCCCATTCACTGAACATACGACTTCTTTTCCTTTGGCAGCTGAGCAACGAAGGATGCCACGAACAGACTTCCTCCAGCAGTGGAACAAAAGCTTTATCTATTTTCCCTAATCCCCTGAAATCTATGAGCTCGCCAACTGGGCTATCAGTCTCCTGGTAAGCAAGCACTTGACGATCAGATGTTGGTGATGCAAGTGCTATTGACAATTGTTGAACTTGCACAGAATCACCATTATTTGTTTGCGCAGAGTCAGAACTTAGTGTATAATCCTGAAAAGCAAGCATCTGGTCATTACAAAGTGATGTATGTGCTGTTGAGGCTTCTGAAAATTTCACGGACTCCACATCTGAAGACTGACTTTGAAGTTCCTGCTCGAGAAAGGCAATTTCTTGGTCTTTTAAAACCTGAATGTCCGCTTTACTAACTGCAACCTCAGCTTCGACAATACAGATATCATCCACAAGATAGCCCTCATTCTGGTCAAAAAGCTCACGTAGAGGCATGAATGATGTGAAGCCCCAATCACTTTTACTTGCACTGAACTGATGCTGAGTGTCTGTAAAATCAAAATATGGAGGATATATCATCGAAAAGTAATATAAAACATAATAAATAATGGTCCAGTATGCTTGGAAGAGAAACATCAAATCAAGTGAGCCTTAAATCACCGATAAAGTAAGTCTTTTACCCTAAAGTAGAAACATTAATTCATTCTACAGAACTTAGAAATCAGCTTGCAAAATGCAATCTCATCATAATAAGGAGACAAGAGACTTAATTATATGCGAGTGTGAGATAGAAAAACAAGATGAAACAAGAAAATACCTATTGTAATTGACTTGTCGCTATTAAATTGATTAACCACAGTCAAGGTGAACTCTGCATAGCGACTCCACCCAGATGGCAACTTCGAAGCATCTGCAACATTCAAGTACATGGACAAGTATTGCTTTCCGTTGCTCCCCTTTGGATATATCACGATCCGCCTGATCGATCAAAAGCACCCAAGTAAGTATACTAGTATAGTATAGGCCTATATAGCACGGAAACTTCAAAACTCAACGATTCTTTGTTTCCAAACGTTTCGGAAACGAAAACTCAAGGGAATCTCGATGGAAACACGTTTAAAATCGCCAAGAATGAATTAAAAGATATAGATATACCATTTAAAATCGCCAACGACGAAACCATCAGAGTAATGTTTCTGGGTTTTCAGCTTAGAGAAGTTGTCGATTGTCCATGTGTATGTCATAGATATAAGTTCACCCGCTTTCTGGTTCTCCATTGCCTCCCTCTTCGATCTAGTTGAATTGAATTTGAGAGAGAGAGAGTTGAATTGAATATGAGAGAGAGAGAGAGAGAGAGGTAGATGACTTTATTAGTGGAGTTGGCTGCCTGACTTACCGACAGAGATTTGCGTGGCTCACCATAAGCCACATATGTGCTCCAGAATCGACTCGCCACGTCACCACTCACCAGATTGGGCCATGCACTGTCATACACTCACACTGGTACAGTAATAGGTAATAGGACACGGATCCTCTCCTCCTCACGGTTGGCCATCCATTTTAATTTTGCCGCCATGATTTGTCTTCCTCTCTGTGTTTCTGTCTTCCTGTCTTTCTTTACTTTGCTCTCTTTCTGCAACTGGCCAAAAAGGGAAGCAGGAAACATTTAAAGATAAGTTTTTGCGTAAATATTTGAAGATATTATTTTTATAAAAAGGTAACAAAAGAATGAAAGTAGGTGCAGCATCACTTTCACTTGTCGACGTCATTTGTTACTGCACCGGATAATGAACGGTTGTTATTGAATTATCAATTTTACCACTATCATCTAGGCAGCATGGCCCAATCTGGTGACGTGGCTAGTCGATTCTGGAGCACATATGTGGCTTATGGTGAGCCACGCGAATCTCTGTCGGTAAGTCCGAAGGACGGAAGGAAGGATCCAGGCAGTCAACTCCAAGCAAAAATATCGCTGCCAGCCAACTCCTCCCAAAAATATCAACTCCACTAATAAAGTCTTCTATCTCTCTCTCTCTCTCTCTCTCTCTCATATTCAATTCAACTCTCTCTCTCTCTCTCAAATTCAATTCAACTAGATCGAAGAGGGAGGCTATGGAGAACCAGAAAGCGGGTGAACTTATATCTATGACATACACATGGACAATCGACAACTTCTCTAAGCTGAAAACCCAGAAACATTACTCTGATGGTTTCGTCGTTGGCGATTTTAAATGGTATATCTATATCTTTTAATTCATTCTTGGTGTTCTTTTTGCTTTCTGCTGCCTATATATATATATATGAAGCAAGGAAACGGAAACATGTTTTCGAAACATTTGGAAATACGAAAACGGCAAATCTTGAAAATTCAATAGGAAAATATTATATAATTAAAAATCGAATATCATAATTAATTAAAAAATGAATTTGGTACTTTGATGACAAAAGTTGTCATTAAAAACAATGTTGTTTGTTGATATTTTGTACAAAATTTGTATTTATTTATCAATTCAAGTATTTCTTCCTCTTCTACATCAGCCAAGCATTTTTTTTTCTTCTGCTCCTTTCCTCTCTTCCTCTTCTTTCTCTCTTCTTTTCTTCTTCCCTTCCCTTTCTTTACGAAAAACGTTTCCAATATTAGAAACTCGTGTTTCCAATCTTGAAAACGCAAGTTTCCATAACGTTTCTTTCAGCCATCAACTGAAAACGTGTTTCAATCAAGTTTTCCTTGAGTTTTCGTTTCCGAAACGTTTGGAAACGGAGAATCGCTGAGTTTTGAAGTTTCCGTGCTACATAGGCCAATACTATACTAGTATACTTACTTGGGTGCTTTTGATCGATCAGGCGGATCGTGATATATCCAAAGGGGAGCAACGGAAAGCAATACTTGTCCATGTACTTGAATGTTGCAGATGCTTCAAAGTTTCCATCTGGGTGGAGTCGCTATGCAGAGTTCACCTTGACTGTGGTTAATCAATTTAATAGCGACAAGTCAATTACAATAGGTATTTTCTTGTTTCATCTTGTTTTTCTATCTCACACTCGCATATAATTAAGTCTCTTGTCTCCTTATTATGATGAGATTGCATTTTGCAAGCTGATTTCTAAGTTCTGTAGAATGAATTAATGTTTCTACTTTAGGGTAAAAGACTTACTTTATCGGTGATTTAAGGCTCACTTGATTTAATGTTTCTCTTCCAAGCATACTGGACCATTATTTATTATGTTTTATATTACTTTTCGATGATATATCCTCCATATTTTGATTTTACAGACACTCAGCATCAGTTCAGTGCAAGTAAAAGTGATTGGGGCTTCACATCATTCATGCCTCTAAGTGAGCTTTTTGACCAGAATGAGGGCTATCTTGTGGATGATATCTGTATTGTCGAAGCTGAGGTTGCAGTTAGTAAAGCGGACATTCAGGTTTTAAAAGACCAAGAAATTGCCTTTCTCGAGCAGGAACTTCAAAGTCAGTCTTCAGATGTGGATTCCGTGAAATTTTCAGAAGCTTCAACAGCACATACATCACTTTGTAATGACCAGATGCTTGCTTTTCAGGATTATACACTAAGTTCTGACTCTGCGCAAACAAATAATGGTGATTCTGTGCACACAAATAATGGTGATTCTGTGCAAGTTCAACAATTGTCAATAGCACTTGCATCACCAACATCTGATCGTCAAGTGCTTGCTTACCAGGAGACTGATAGCCCAGTTGGCGAGCTCATAGATTTCAGGGGATTAGGGAAAATAGATAAAGCTTTTGTTCCACTGCTGGAGGAAGTCTGTTCGTGGCATCCTTCGTTGCTCAGCTGCCAAAGGAAAAGAAGTCGTATGTTCAGTGAATGGGCATTCACAGCTTTGGGTCGACTACTGCATTTTCTCAACACTACAAAGGTTAAGGATATGATGGAGGATTCATGTGTGCATGATCCATGTGAGCATCTTCAAGTTTTGTGGGACGAGGCTGAGACCTTCAGATTTGACTTGAGTTGGCTGGAGCCTTTTGTTCAATCAGCTTTGGGAATGAAGAAGTTTGGGGAAAGGGAAGGACTAGTGAAGAAACTGAGAGAAGATGTTCAAGCTTTGGAGACTGAAATAAAGAGGTTAAGGGACAGGCTAGCTATTGCAGAGGTAGATCATGAGGTTGCAAAAAGAGACCTAGCAAAGGCAGAGGAAAGCTTTGGCCAGGCAAATATGAACAGCAAGCTAGGTTATGGGAGGCATTAGCCTCGCTGCAGAATTTATTATTTGATATGCAGAGATATGCAATGTGTGCAATATATGGAATCCAGTTTCTAAACCTATATGTATTTTTGGGGCTGCTTGTGGCTTAAGCTCAATACACTAGAATAAAGGAAACTGGTTTAGCTTGGAATCCATATTTGAAATCAGTGATCACAGATCACCATTTCCATTCTGGACCAAACCTCTCCATCAGAGCAGCGACAGGTATGATAATTTTTCACCCTTTGATTTGTGATGTATGGGAATTGAATCACTAAATTGTTACCCAGCACTTGTATCCAATAACACTAATAAGTGCAATTTTCTTACAAATTCGATTACATAAGTTTGTTCTTCTGTCTACAAATGCAGGCATTATAGTAATAATGCATTTATGTACGGGTTGGGGGAGTAAGCAATGCTGAATTGAACAGACTTGAATTAGACTTTTGTCTAAAATTGAACTGTTTTGAGAAAGAACTACAGGGGAGGTAGTAGCTATTGTTATTTATTGTACAAATTCAGTCGTATATCAATTTGTAGATTTTACGGTTTTTGTGGATAAGTATTTTGGTGGGAATTTTTTTTAATTAATTAATTAAAATAGAGGATTAGGCTACATCGTGATCTTCGCTCGAGGCCCCTCATATAGGGAAGAGAATCACTATTCCCAGGAACTCATCTCCCGTCCCTCCATTTTGTTTTATTAAAAAAAAAATAAAAAAAAAATAAAAAAAAAATACAAAATGGAAGAGAAAGACATAGACCAAAACCTTACTCAAAAACAAAGAATACAACAACACAAGAACCCGAAACAATAAGGGTTTTTATCACAAATGGTACCTGAACTTTACCTCAATTATATACATAGTACCTGAACTTCACTTTTGATCACAAATGGTACCTGAACTTTTTGTTTTGATCACAAATGGTACCTATCGTCAAATCTACCGTTAAAAAATTAAAACAAATTCATCATACGGTCAAAAATTGAAAAGAAAAAAAAAACAAAAAAATTTAGTTTTTTTTTTTTTTTTTTTTCTCTTTCTCTCTCTCTCTCTCCCCCTCCCTCTCTCCTCTCCCTCTGCACCATAAGGCGCCACCACCTCCGGCCACTTCCGATCCTCCAAACCTATTGGGCTTTGAAGCCCTCCATCCCAGCAACCTCGTGGTACCCTCAATTTTCAACGTTGACCGCCGTACGTGGAGGATTGAGGTCGTCGACTTTTCGATTTTTGGAACTTCCGGCATCAATATCTCTCGATCTACTTTGAATCTTACCTTGATGTAGTTACATAATTTCATCCTTGGATTGTGCTCTACATTTTGATATAAACTTTGTGATCATTGGAGATGGTTGACGGCGGCGCCGAGGGAGAGGAGAGAGAGTTCCGGCGGGAGAGAGAGAGGTTTTTTTTTTCAATTTTTTTTTTTTTTTACTGAAAATTGACTTTAGGTACCATTTAGGATGAAAACGAAAAGTTCAGGTACCATTTAAAATGAAAACAAAAAGTTCGGGTACTAGTTGTGATCGAAAGTGAAGTTCAGGTACCATGTATATAATTCACGTAAAGTTCAGGTACCATTTGTGATAAAAACCCAAACAATAAATAAGAAACCCGTAGAAAATAGAACAAGGGTAAGAACAAGGTTACAATAACAATGCAAGCTGCAGTAGCAAGATTAAGGAGCAGCTTAATTACAAGAACCAATGGCCGCCAAGTTGACATATTAATTGGCACACCAACCAATTATTATTATTTTTTTTTTTGGTCCGAGGAGCATCCATCATTCAGCAGCAAACCAAACCAAACCAAACATTAAAGAACAGAGAAAAAGCTATAATCGAAATTTATAATTAGTGGGCAGCTAGTTCCTGACAATAAGCTGCAAGCGTACAAGGAGGGCAACAATCCCACTAATGAACACCCACCTGATTTGCACCAAAATTTGCTACGCAGTTATCTACTTCAGTACCTTTGCGATAGACATGCGGCACCTTTACTGACATAGATGCAAGCAAAGCTTGACAAGTCGACATCTGAACCAAATAGTAGAGTAACGCCATGGCACATCATTTTTTAGAGAGGAAAGAAAATGAATCACCAGAGTGGAGTTACTTTCAATCCAACAGGAATGCCAACCTTTCTGCGATACGAGAGGTGGGAAGTGAGTATTGTTTGTTTGAAGTAAAAAGGTCTTCAAGTGATGGAATTAATGGAAAGGTCGTGATAGAGTTGTTAGCTTAGGACTTGGTTCATTTGAATTCGGTGACTAAATTTGGTGCATCAGTCTTATTCCTAGAAGCTGGACCATATTCCTCCCCATGCAGTAATAAGTTAATAACATCATCCTCATTAGTCATGTCAGATTGTCCAAGCCTTGATAGTTTCTTAGGTGTGATGGTGTAGAGATTTAGAGTCTGAACTTGTTTAATGTTTCCTTTTCAAATTCAAATCACAAGATTGTTTACTCTGGCCAACAAAAAGAAATTGTGTCTGTTTCTGTTTCTAATCCTCTATTTAGTGCCTACTTCATGCCATGCCATGCTATGCTCATAGAAATTGCCTCATTTGTTTAGAAATAGCTATTAAACATCGACTAACAGAACCACGGTTCACTCAATAAAAAAAATATGGAAATACCACGATCCAAAATAAACTCAACAATCGTCGAACATGCACTCCTATTTCATCATCGAATTTCTTGAATCACAATAATGGCCCTGGAAATTACCTTGCATCTGGTCACCTTCCTTACCATGATATTTGATTTTTGGGATCCCAAACGATGACGAATCACAATCTTCCTCAAATTCCGAGCATTCTCGAGAACGTACTTTGCAAACTCAATTTCATTAGACCCGCTGGAGAGGTCTATGGTTAACTCCTGGAGCTGATGAACAAAAGTGAGGTCTTGCAATTTCCAGTATCCCATATCAAATCCAGATGAAGATTGTGACTGCAACATGGAAAGAAGCAAATCAATTTCTAGAATAAAGATACCACAACATTTTATTTATAATGACCTGATCGAAGAAATTACCACATGAAATATATAGGATTTAGGGAGACTGAGTGGCAAAGCAGATGCTGACTTACTAAAGATAAAGGGTCGCATTTAGATGGCTCAGAACTTATGACCAAGATATTCAGATTACACATTCTTCTGAGAAAAGAGACCATTATTGGAACTAGGTCATTACTGAAGCTCGTAAATTGAAGACCGAGACGAAGAATATCATTCAATGGTGCTTGCATAGAACTTTGTTTGAACATTGCCTGCAATTTTGAAACAACAAATATTAAATACTCAACATCGCTTGCAAATTTCAAAAGCCATATGATCAAGTAAGGTATATCTTTGGAAGATTCGAATTTCAAAAGTAAAGGGTAATGGCCACATACCTTCATGGTGTTCTCATTTAGAGCAAGAATTTTAGTCCTGCATATACTGCCAAAAACCTCAGATATATCGTCGTTTACCTTGGGCTGAAGAAAAATGAAAGCGCTCTGCAAATTCATTAAATTTCCCAGATTTTGGCTATTCAAGACCTGGCCCACCCATTTCAAAGCTTTAAGATTTGGAGCATCAATATTTAATGAATGGTTGCAAGGTGAAGTACCAAAGATCCAGTTTAGATCGATGTTTTCAAGTTTCCCACCAGAGATGTTAAGGTGGACGAGGTCCATACCAACACCCGAAACCAGCTTAAATGATTCCAAAGACGAACTCTTGATGGTGATATTTTGCAACCCTTTAACTAGAATAAGCTGTAATTCCTTAATGCATTTGCAGCTACATGAGATCCATCTGCAAACCCTTTCATCTATTATTTTAACAGAACTCAACTGCAAGTAACGCAGATTGCAGAAAAGAGATAGGGATGGCGCTTCAAGAGTCATCTCATTCGAGCATTTTAATATTAGAGACTTCAAACATTGAGATTGATATAGACAAGACGGCAATGCAAACGTGGTCATACCACATACTGTGAAATTAAGGTCGAGTTCTTCAACCTTACACCTTACTGCATTATAAATCCACGTGATTATTCGAAAATGCTCGTCACAGACTTTATCTGCAGTGTCACTAGTAGAGAATCTCCACTCAATGAAAAAGCGCTGCATCTTCTTGTCACCACGATGAAACATGTATCTATCCCAAAAACTCATCAACTCTGCTCGCTTCTGGTTGGTTTTTGCATCAAGATTCACTAATGGAACTGATAGATAAAATTCTCTGCATCTTTTGGACACAACACCTACATGAGCGAGTTCTTTGAAACTGAGGAAGGAAAGAATATGATGAGCAACTTCGTCTGGAAGATGACTAAATCTGTCTGACCATAACTTCTTGCCCAACATCATTAATACCAAGCTGTGTGCTTCTCTCTGTTACAGTTTTGTCGTATGTAATGGTGCAGCTATAAGGGAAATTGCTCAGCTACAACATTAAGAATAGTCACAATTAAATTTCATCATCCTTGTACTACTCATGAAAAAAAACAATGAACAAAAATTTTGAATTTATAATTCATCCAATTGCGCAAACTAATTGAACCAACGCATAAGAACCCAAGTATTTCATTGCACTAACCAGCCATAGAATCCAAGATAATCCCATTAATCACACACAACAATCTGGGTTGTTTATGATAATAAGTAGAATTACTTGGAATCAAGAATCAAACTCTCTCTATATCTAGATGTGTTAGGGTTTGGGGGTCAAAATTAACCATACCTCAACAGCAGAATTAAGATTCATAGTGCATTTGATAACCCGTTAATGGAATCAACGACAACAGCAGTTAGGGTTTGGGGGTTAGAATCATACCTCAAAGATGGAGACCCAACACTTGTTTCTTTGCCTATGAGTCGCCGGCTCATTCTTGGACGGTGGAGAGAACCTTGAAATTTAGAGGAAGACCAATTAAGCGGTTGAAAGGAGGAAAGAGATGTATCACCATTGCAATTCCTGAATGATTATGTGCAATTTCATTTAATACTTTTGTAATTTACGTAAATACGGAGTAACTTCACTATGGTCGCGATATCAGCCCTCAAGGACTCAAGAAAAGAAAAGAACAGGGTAGAACAATCTCAATCTCAGTTTTGCCCCTGAAATTTTGTGAGTTAAGTTTGGAACGATATCAATCACAATCAGGCCGGAATAAATATTTTTTGAATTCATTTATTTTGGGCTCATTGGTTTGGTTTGAACGCGTGTGGCCTATTTCGGGTGGAGAAAAACTCTGTCCAAAATCAGTTCGGACATGTATGTTTCAACATTTTTTTATTTGCATACATTCGGCACTATAATTTATTGATCTGACGATTTTGTCCTCTAAATCAACATTTAAAGACCGTTTCTGTAAAAAATAATTCAAAAACTAAAGGCCCGTTCGGTAAGGTTTTCAACACCCCTTTTTCATTTTTGAAAATGAAAACAACACAAAATCATGTTCAGTAGTCCATTTCTGAAAACACTAAAAATAAAAATTGAAAACGTTTTCAACTTTTACTCTAAGAATATGAAAACGTCAATTTGATGTTTTCAATATTTTCTCTGAATCTATTTTCATCCTCAGACCTCAAAGACCTCAACTTCATCCCAACACCTCTGATCCTTGCATCTCCAACCCCTCAACTTCATTCCAACACCTCCAGACCTGTGTCCTTGCCGGATTCTAACCAACCCTTCGCTCATGCCGGGGTCCACAGGCTGGGCTTCTCAAAGAACCGGACTGCGACACGGCTGGGATTCTGAAAATATGGATTCTGTGTTTGACCGAAGAAGTAGAGCTTTAAGGACCGCGATTGAGGAGAGAGTCCAGCGACTAAGGAAAAATGATCATGAGATTCATTTTCTCTCTCCTCTGTGAACTCTCTCTCGTATGCGTCTCTTTCTCTCACTTCAAACTCAATCTCTCTCTCTCTTCTAAGAACTTGATGAACCCAGTAATATGGCTTGATTTTGCTGTTGGTTTGAGATTGATGTAACAGGAGAGGAATGAGAGATGATGATGATGGTCTCTTTCTTGTATGATTGATTAGGGAGGGATGAGAGATGAATGGGTCTGGGTGGTATTGAACAATAGAGGGGTTTGAAAGTCAAAATGCTACCTTTGCCTTGCAGTGATGAGAGCGGGATGCGAGATAAATGATGGTCTTGCAGGGATGCGAGATGAACAATAGAGGGCTTACCTTTTCAATTCGATACCGAACACATTTTCATTTTGAAAATGGTTAAATTCACCAACCATATCTAGACTATTTTGTACCGGACAATATGATATCTGACTATTAAAAACGATCAATGTGATACCTGAACTCAAAATTTCGTATCAACGTGATACTTCCGTCCATGTGCCGTTAATAGTCAGTTAAATTTAAGGCTATATTTGACATCTCTCTCCATCGATGACTGACAAATGCAAAAGATAGTGGTAAGTGTATTGAAATACGGGATTGTTGTTCCAACAGGGATTGACGGTCCCCGATCTCAAGGTAGCAAGTAATCAGAAATCTAAAGCTAATGGAGAGTGACAAGAGGTGAAATTAGTGGGTGAATGCGTGTTTGAACAATGTGCGAAGTGTGTAGTGAGGTGGTTCTGTGTAAGAGAAGGTGGAATGCCGAGACAAACAAACAACTACAGAAAGCAATGCAAGCAAGTAAAAGGAATGAAAAGTGTGTGCAATGTATGGAAATGTTGGGGTTTTCGGGCAAACCCCAAGCCCAATGCAACTAATGATGCTCTAATCAACTCAATCATGCCAATGTGTCCACGAATCAAGCCCCGTATCCTAGCCATGTTATGGTTCTAGGACCGTGCTTTCCTAAGGTATTCAAATGTCTTATTAGGGCCATTCGAACTCTCTAGGTGTCTCAAGGGATTTCTCTAAGTTACCTAATACCGAATCTCCTAAAGTTCTTAAGAGGCGTAAAGTGTCGAAGCTTAGGGACTCAAACAAGCAACACATGCATAACCCACCACTCCACTAATATTATCGATGTGGAGTGGATTCTTTCTAAGGTATTCCTAAGCCTTATTAGGGTCTTAGGGACTCTCCATGAAAAGGGAGAAAGAAAGGAGGCGTAAAGCTCATGAATTAAGGGTTATACATAGTGAAACATGCTCATCACACATATTGTCAATTGCCTAGAGTAGAATAAGGTTGCCACACCATACATAACTCATACAAGATGGATCAAATGCATACAAAAGAGTGGCAAATCTTCACATACACATTCAATACATATGAAATTAGACAATACACATACTCATGAATCAACAAATGCATTTATTCATAAATCAAAGCATCACAAAAAGTCACATTGGACTAGGGCACACAACCCTAGTCCCCAACAAGGTAACTACTCACTAATCATCCTAGTATACATCATCAAATTACACAATAAAGCTCTAAACATAAGTAGAAGAGAGAGAGATGAGGAATGCTCAATAGATGACTCTCTAGCTTCTCCTTGGCCTTTGATGATGAACTTCGTGACTTGGTGAGGATCCCAGCTGCCCAAGGTGGTGGAGGACGGAGTAGACGTCGTGGTGAACAAAGTTGATGAAGGGTGGAGGCAGAATGGAGGTGAGGAAGGTGGAGAAGTAGGTTGACCCACCGCGCGTCGACCGGTCGATAACCTGGTGTCGACCGATCGATGACCATGCAGAACCTAAATCTAAGGGAGAGAATGAGAGGAGGAAAGGAAAAGGGAAAAGTGGAGTGTTTGGGGCTAATTGATGGATGACCTAAATGAGGCAAATACTAGGCTATATATAGGCAAAGGAGGGGAGAATGAATGGCTATGATGAACTAAGGGGAAATCTAATGGCTATTTGGAATAAATGAAGGGTAAGAGGGTAAATGTTTAAGGGAATAAAAGGGAATGAATAATCTAAGGATGACCTCATGATATCTAGTGTGGTCTTTTGCTGATTTTTGGAATCCTTTGGTGATGAGTGACAAAGTCGACTTCGTCTTGACTTTGACCACGACCCTCGGAGTTGACCAAATGTGACTTTTGACAAATCTTCCGGAATTCTCTTGCAACTCACTTCTGGGACTTCATGTTGACTCGTTGACGCTCTAAAGTCGGGGTTGACCACGAGTTGACCGACGGTCCTCGGGTTGACTTTTCGTCCTTTTGCCGGAAATCCACTAAAAACTCCAAAACACACCTTTTTGCTCCCGATATCAATCTGATGTTTGTAAAACCTACAATGGTGCAATTCAAGGATTAGAGACACTAAACGGCCTTTGGATTAGCATTACTAAAGTTATTAGAGACCTAATTTGTATGCAAATAACATACAAATCAGTTGATAAAAAACATTTCTTATCAATAAAGTGTTAATTAGCAGAGATCGTAAGTTCGACTCCCCATCCATGTTGATCAAAAACAAAATAAATAAATAAACATCACTCGTATGGTATTCCTGACTTTAGCAAATAATTTTTATTGCAACATCAATACTATTTGTTAGCAGCCACCAGAACTTTTCTGCCATCTTTTAGTTTCATATATAGTGCTACGTACCATAAACACGATGGTCCAAGTAAATTACCCAAAAAAAAAGAGCATATATGATGTATAAGTCTTCTACTTATTCACTTGACTAAAGAATATATATATATATATACAATCCTTTTCACGTGTGGACGTCTACATTGTATTAGAATGCAAACATCCTCTTTCCGACCAATTGACAACATAACTTAATTATCAGAACCGTTCATCGTTTATATTTATTTTCAAGAAATATCCTTACAGAAAATCAGCCGAATTATAGATTGTTTGGTCATCTGTTCGTTGAATAGTTTACAGACAAATACAGTCTGTCAGGTACGTAAAGCCCAAATGGCTAAATAATTTTCAATTTGGAATTGTTTTTATCAAAATTATCCTTGAAGGAGGACCTAAAATACGAACAGTTTTGATCATTAGGTTGCATGTCGGAATGACGATGTTTGCATTTTAATACACACACACACACGAATCCAAATATGAAGATATATTATAAAGGCCAAAAGCCCAAAAAAAAAAAACTAAGCCACCAGATAGAAAAGATAAACAAAAGAATTAATTATAAAAAGACTCTCCGAATTATAGGGTTATTTTTAATTTTATACCTAAGTATCAAATTTTGTCATTTTCATACCTCACGTTTAATTCCGTTAACGAATTCATACCTTGGAGGTATTAATTCATTAGTTATTCCGTTAACAAATTCATACATTTGGAGATATTAATTCATTAGCTAAATCAAACATGGGGTATGAAAATGACAAAATTTGATATGTGGGTATGAAATTGAAAATGACCTTATAATTCGGGAGATTTTTTGTAATTAAATAGCAAACAAGGTTACCAATTGACATACAGAGGATAAACAAGGAACTAATTTTGACTGAAAGTGATAGTGAAAAACCCTTAGGCTCTGTTAGGGTTTTTTTGTAGACGGCAGCGGCGGCCTTTGGGTTTTGTTAGTCTAGTGGGGCAAGTCTCCGATCTCGCTACATGGAGAACTTTCCTCTCTGTTGGTTGGGTTACTGGTTTGGCTGCTTGGGTGCGAGATTCGAATACCTTCGTGATTGGATTGGGGGTTGAATCAATTTGGTGGTTTTTACGTAAGGCGTTGCAATTTTGTTAGGTGCTCTATGCAGGGCAAGAGGACAAGTGCAGTTTGCCGATCCGATCCTTGGGTCGTGCTCGTGGTATTGTGCTTTGTTAAGGCGGTTGTTTGTCCTCCTTAATGGCAGTGGTCCTATGGCTGAAGAACGAGGTTGGCCGCCGGAGATCAGGGTGTTTGAGAAGTGTCGATTGGTGGTGGCTTCCAGTTCCGGCGCTAGTTGCATTTCTTCCTCTGGGGAGCTCGGTGCCGCCAGGGAACAATTTGCACGGAAGGGATTTTGGGTTTTAGGCCTCTGTGCTCTAGCCCAATTTCTCCTTTCTTTGTGAATTGGGCATGGGTTGGCTTGGGTTTCTCAGAGGGGGTTTCCTTTGGCCTTTCTGATGTTATATTTGTTGCAGGCTCATCCCGTTTGACTAGTATTGATGTACACCAATTGCGGCCTCTAAGTGGATTTACTAGTTTAATTGTTTGCGTTGTGTAATATCATATCATATAAAGTGTGTAACCGAGGATTGAATGTGTATTATTTGCTAGGGCGTGTTCCGGTGATGGCCAAATGTTGGCTTAGGCAGTAGTTAGATTGCTTCCTGAGCTTGTCTCCTGGTGTATGTAATACTCTGGCAGTGACCTACTACGGTCGTTTATCAATGAATTTATCCTCTATTCTCAAAAAAAAATTTGACATACAGAGGAAAACAACTAGTACCAAATAGCAAAGAGAGAGCAAGTAGAATCATAACAAAACACAGGAATGAAGTCTCTCTCAATGGTTTCAGATTTCCTGACATTAAAAATTCACTTTCTCCCAAATTTGGCATCATCTCTGGTTATTTGGGTTTAAGGGTTAAAATTTCATCTGTATTCTTGCTGGTGTTTTTTGGCCCGTATATAAATGGTTATATACTTATCCGTCCCCTATTCTTTCTTTTTTTTTGGATACAAGGGGGGTCAAAACCGTCAAATTGATAAAGGGCATATTCTACCAGATGCATACCGGCTTGTAATATATCAATCAGGCCGAAGGAGAAGAAAACACAGAAACAACATAGTAAATTTCAATAGCAACTGGCAACAAGGTACTACTGATATGAATAGCTCGTAGAAAATGATTGATTAGCTTATAAATAGCAGCTTTAGTGAGACAATGATCACCCAGCAACATATTGTTTGGAGCAATCAATCCTTACATTAACCATGGCCTTAAGATATTTTCCCCTACTGATTATTTTAGTACTTTCCCTGGCCACTTCCAAAACGGCCTTAGCAGGTGATCCTGACATCCTTTCCGACTTTATAGTACCACCAAATAACACCAAAGTTGATGAAACATTTTTTACTTACTGTGGATTCCGTGGACTATTTGATGGAGTTCCTAAAACTTTTAAGGTCTCAAAAGCTGCCTTGACTGAGTTCCCTGCTCTTAACGGCCAGAGTGTGTCATATGCTGTGCTTCAATTCCCCGCAAATGGCGGAGTAAACCCACCTCACACCCACCCTCGCTCCGCTGAACTTTTGTTCCTTGTTGCTGGTTTCTTGGATGTAGGGTTCGTTGACACAAAAAATGTTCTCTACACTCAAAAGCTTCAAGTTGGAGACATCTTTGTGTTTCCAAAAGGACTAGTCCACTATCAGTATAACTCACAGCCCGACATGCCAGCAATTGCTGTTTCAGCATTTGGAAGTGCAAATGCCGGAACAGTTTCAGTGCCATTGTCGGTGTTTGCCACTGGAATTGATGATGAGATCCTCGCCAAATCATTCAAGACTGACGTTGATACCATTGAGAAGATCAAGGCTGGCCTCGCCCCTCAGAAATGAGATACCAATCAACCAACACCATAATCTTTGTCGTCTACACTTGTGTGCGAACATAGGATTCAGACAAAGACAATAAAGGGTCACATACAAGACTTAGACCCCCCACCCCCTCTTTCATTACAATGTTAAGATTTGCACAAGCAAAATTTGATTACTTTTTGTTTCCTGTATCATGTTGTTCTGTGTATGATTGTAACCCAGTCTCCTTTCAATCAATAATATGATGATATAAACCTGCAGTTAAATGACATAGGGAGAATTCCTATATAGATAACAATCATAATATGCACTACAACATTAACTAGTAACAGATTTCATTACAGGATATAAAATTGTTGTCAAGAGGTTAAGATAGTGAATCTTTGTCATCATGGCAATTGTAACGATATAAATTAAGATTTAAGACCGCAACTTTCAAGACCTTGTGGTCACTGCCAAAACGAATACTGGCAACAAATTCTTGTCCCAAATATGGCTAAAGTTTGAAGTGTCCAAAGGTAAGAAAACGAAGGTGTTGACTGTAAGTTATTGTCTTACCTAATCTCTTGTACCAAATTGCAAGTAAAGCCTTGGTACTTTTTTTTTCTTCTAGAAAATGGGTTATGTTACTTATGTATACAAAAATACAAATACAAAGGGCCATTGACAAATTGGAGGAAAAGTAAAAATATCAGACTATTTAATACAAGAAAAGAAGAGACAAGGAATTATTACCTGACAGAATAGAAGCTTCATTCTCTGTAAGCATGGTAGAGAATCCTCTAAAAGCATGATTATACTTGTGAATTATAGATGTTCTTTCTCTCTGATGGCTGGCAGGAAATCAAAACTTTTGCATATGATTAAAGTAGGAAGCTAGAAAATTAAATGATAAAGAGTCCAACACTCTTATTAAGATCATGATTAATTGATGATGGTGATGATAACCTTGGAATAATGGATGACAGCATTTCCAAATAAGCTGATTGATCTGCACCTTCAGCATCTCTTCTATTTCCATTTGATAATGAACTTCCCATGTAAACCACATGATGCTGCCATAGAGACAACAACATTGATTTCACAATAAGTATGTCATGTAATTTCGATATGCGGGTGAAATGCTTGTGGCAATAAAATTCCAATTACGTAATACAATTCATGTTCATATTCTCAGAAACGAAAGCATATTAAGAGTAAAACTAGGAAATAGCCAGTGTGGACATTACCCTCTTGAAATTACCCTGGGAATATTTGAAGTGGCGGCTGCACCACAGAGGAGAAAGCAGGGGAGTAGAAGAATTATTAAGATGCTTTGGAGACTAAAGCAGGAGAAATGCCATTTCAAATCTTTTGAGCAACTCTGACTGCTTATAATCAAGACTAAAGCAAACCCACCCATAATGATTTTACACCTACCATTATTTGAGTTCCCTTTACAGCAGCGCACGCCTTTGGCTCATGCTCCATGACTCCATCTTTATAAGAAACCCTGAACCCAAAAGAAAACTAGAATTTCAAGATTACTTGTAACACAATAGACCAATATATAATTCAAAAGCCTATCTACTTTCCAATTTTCCCTATGAACAAAAATAGTGTGAGCGAGAAAATACTTATAACCATGCAACTGCCCTTTGGTAATCGTCGTAACCGTAACATGAGCTACGTAAATCATGCTCGCCAGGGCTTCTCCTCTAAACCCCATGGACTTTATGGCCTGCAAGTCCTCAAACGTCGACAATTTTGACGTCGTATGCCGCTCACACAGTATAGGCAAGTCCTCATACTACAGTAGAGAGAATTTCAAAATCAATCGTAAAGAATGGTTCCGAACCGACCACTTGGGGTTATGACCAAAACCGAACCGATGGTGAATTGGTGATCGGTTTCCCACAAGTTAGAGTCGATATCGATTCAATGACAGTTTGTTTGTTAACGGGTTAGTATCGATTTAGAGTAAAACTCTCAAATGGTATCCAAACTATCACGAAATGCACTTTTTGGTACCCACAAATGCTTAGGGAGTCTAATGGTACCCAAACTATGACTCCGTTAACCCTAAATGGTACCTCCGTTATGTTTTCCGTTAAAAATAAATAAAAAAATTCAACAAGGGTTAGACCAAAAAATTCACTCATGGACATTTTGGTAAAATCATTCACTTTTTGTGGTTTTAGTCTAACCCTTGATGAATTTTTTTATTGTTTTTTAACGAAAAACATGACGGAAATACCATTTGGGGCTAACAGAGTGATAGTTTAGGTACCATTAGACTCCCTAAGCATTTGTGGGTACCAAAAATTGCATTTCGTGATAGTTTGAGTACCATTTGAGAGTTTTACCCTATCGATTTAATAGTAGTTAGTTAACCAACTTAACCAGCGAACCGACTACCCTAGTCAGTTTCGATTCGGTTTGTGATTTAGATCAATATGTTTACGGGCCAGATTGGGCTTACTTTTTAGACTTTTTGACATGGCCCAATTATATGTTTTTGACTTTTTCAGAAAAAATACACTATTTTCACCTAAAGTCATTCATTAACTAAATTCAAATCAACGTTAATGTACATCATCTATATATATTGACGAAGTGGTGTTAGCTCAGTGGTTAGAGCATCCACTACCTAAGATCCAGGTCATGGGTTCGAGTCACCATGGGGGTAAGAGTGAAATCTTTTGATCCTCTTAAATTTAGAAAAAAAAAAAAAAAAAAAAAAAACATCATCTGTATATACTAGCTTTTCTATGCGTGTGATTATTAACTAGTATCTTCCTCACGTTGGGTCTCATATTAACCTTTATTTAGTCTATTCAAATGACATTAAATTTCGGAAAATACTTATGTCCGACCTGGGTCGGACCTAATGTGTCCGACCCCTCTATTTTTTGTTACATTCGATGATCTATTTTCATGATCTGACCGTTTATCATTTAAATCAACATTTCAAGATCATGCCTGCAAAAAATCATCCAAAACGGAAATCGTTTACTCATGCAATTGCATTAAACAAATGAACGGTTGTTAATGAGAATATTAACTTTCACCAAAACTGTTCATTTGTTTGATATTAACTTTCAACAAATGGATGAGTTAATGATCTTCAATTTGGATGATTTTTTGCAGGCATGATCTTGAAATGTTGATTTAAAAGATGAACGGTTCAGATCATGAAAATAAATCATCAAATGTAACAAAAATGAGAGGGGTCGGACACATTAGGTCCGACCCAGGTCAGACATAAGCTTTTTCCATAAATTTCTTAGATAAATTCAAAAATATATATATATATATATATATTGAATAAGAGAAGAACATTAATAAAAAATATGAAAACTAGGCAATTGGGTGTGGGGTCTTCACTCTTAGTTTATTTCTTTCTTGATTTTGTTATTTAATGGTTTGCCCTTAATATATGAAAATTTATATTTCAGTATATTGGTAAGAACGGGCAATTCTTGAATCTTTGAATGTACGGATAGTCTCCAAGGAGTATCTTATAATGAGGACTTATTAAACACTTTTAAACTCAATCATTAGATAAATTTTTAATGAGTTTTTTAAATATCAACTAACATTTAAAATACTCATCTAACGATTGGCAGAACCGGCCCTGGGGCTGTGCTAGTTGTGCAGCCGCACAGGGCCCCCAATTTTAAGAGGCCCCGGTTTTCGTTTGCCGAATTTCAAGTTTTGATATTTTTTAAGTACATAATAAGTAATAAGTAATATGAGAAACAATATTATACATAATAGTTTCTGTGGCCCAGTTGGTAAATGTCAATGTTAATTCCTTGAAGGAGCAAGGTTCGAAACCGCTCTATGTCTATTTTCCATTCTTAGGCTTTTATTTATTTATTTTGTTTCCTTCTCCAGTTCTCCTTTTTTCATTTTTAGGCTCTTAGTTTTTTTTTTCTTCGCCTTTTTTCCTGCTCTCTTAACCTTACCTTTTTTTTTTCGTCTCTCTTAACCATACCACATAACTCAATATTACAAAATTCTACACTCTTGCATTTCTATATTTCTTTAATGAAGCTTTTGGTCTTTTTTTCTTTCTTTTTTCTAATTTGTTTCCTTTTCCCTTAACCATACTACGTACATAACCCAATTTTACGAAATAAAATCTACATTATTCAATTTCTATATTTGATATGATTATTAAATCATAATCGAAAGCCTCAACTTCTTCGGTCACTTCAATTCTATGGGTGTTCGATAAATCTCAAATATTTTGGGCTAAATAAAGTGACTTTGGATTCAATGGTTGAATATACTCATTATTAGGCCGCTTTAATCAACGTGTACTCATGAGCTAAATCGTTTTTAATCGGTATTGATATTTTATTATTATTTGATAATAGCTGTAAATGTTTGACTACGAATTTTAGTCATAATTTTTGCATTATGAAAAATAATTTTGATAAATTTATACTGTATCGAGATTCGATACTGTAAATAGAAAGTTAAATTTCTATTCTCGCACAGGGCCCCCAAAATCTCAGGGCCGGCCCTGACGATTGGTTTAACTTTAATGTTGTGTTCCAACAAGTACTTATTATAAGGTACTCACTAGAGAAGCCCCCAACTTTTAAATGCCAATGTAAATGTTTATGAAGTAATGAAAGGGATTATTGAAACCCAGAATGCTTTTGATTCACAGCGGTGCAACATTTTTGATTCTTTTGGCTAAAAAGAGAAATTCTATTAGGACCTCCAAATTTGCTCACCTGACCTCTTATACTCTTTGCACCTCCTTTTTGCTTTTAAAATACAAGATTTGCTTACTAAACCTCTTCTAAATTCCTAAAATAACCATGATGATATAATTCACATTAAATATACAAAATTACTACTATAATTCTAAATTTACTCACCACACATCCATTAATTAATTTATAATCAACAAGAAAATATTTTAGCATGAACTATTCTTTGTTTTTTTTTTAATCTTTTTTTAACTATTTTTTTCTCTTTTAGTTGTGCAATAAAAAAAATAATCATTTATTCTTACTATTTATTTTTTTCATCTATTTTTTGTACCTCATGATTAAATATTTTATATATTTTTTTAATTGCTATTTTTTTTTGCAAATATAATGGATAGACTTAGATTTAGGTCATAGTAGAATTTCTTTTGTTCTCTATCACCAATATGCGTTCAACAAATGATACAAATTTTTATGTCACATGATCTATCATAGTTTTAATTTTTATTAAATATATATAAATGTTTTAATGAGTATGTAGTGAAATTGGAAAATAAAAATAGATAAGGAAAATAATAAAGAATGCAATCTAATATTATTGAATTGGAAACTCTAGAGAAAATAAACATGATATCTTTTTGGTATAATTATTGTCCTTAATAGTCATTTTATAGGAGGTTATAAATGTCATTTAATAATTCATAATGGAGTGAGGTCAAGTGAGCAAATTTGGAGGTCCCAATAGAAACACTCGGCTAAAAAACATATGCAAGAACAAAATAGTGAAATATCGTTCATTGTTTACTGTTTGCTAAATTGATGGATTGAATTATTAAGAAGAAAAAAAATGCATCAACATTTCATTCTGCTCAGGGCACCCTAAATCATAGAGCCGCCCTGGCCGGGATATGGAGATTGAAAGTGACAATTTTAAGACAATGATCCCTGAAGAAGGGCAATCCTATTGTTCGTAGTCTTTTTTAATATAATTATAATGAGTCGTTTTCCCCTCAAAGAAATTATACAAAAGTAAAAATACGAAAAGTGAGGGAGAGGAAGGAGAGAGCTTTGCTTTGTAAAGTGTAAGCCTATGGACAACCACAGGTTCTACAGCTTCTGATTTCATATATGAAAAGTTTTACAAAATAAACTGAGACTGTACTGAGACTATACTGAGATACATGTTTGGCTTACTGATAGTCTGGTAGAATCCCCACATCAAGTCCAATTCCGCTACCTGCATACAACAACAAAATTCCAACTTCCTGTTAAGAGTCAAAACTATACATGTCTTCCTGCTATTTTTGGTGTGCGACTAATTTGAAAATTGTCATTTGTCAAGATTTATGGACTGTTCAAAATCTTCCGCGGTGGCGATAGAGTAGCAAGCGGACAATGGGGGTAATAAGGATGACAACCATGAGGATAACACATAAGAGATCGAGTGCAGTAAATATTCCTGCAGGTCCTGCAGGAACACTCAAAACAAGAATGATAGTAGTAAAATTGGTACGTAACAAAACAATTCCACAACAATACTTTAACCAATGAAAGTAGAAATCATAAGACACACCTTGCGGAATAATTTCATAGGCACTCAGTAGCGCATTCCAAACAGAAGCAAGCTGTACATTTAAGAAAACAAAAATTAACAGTAGGTGAGATCTTCACAATGGGCATATAGGTATGCTTCAGAATTACAACCATGTCATATACATCTGAAGATGTAATACCCCGAAAATTTCACTATTATTTTTATAAAATATGTCGTGAAATTTGAAGTGAAATGGTGTGATTTCGTATTTTTAGAGGATTCCGTCGTAAAACGATAATTACGGCGGTAATTATAAGTTACACAAGGTTAATTAAGGTAACTTTTTATCCGTTGAGAATCTGGGAAAACTTCCTTCATGAAAGTTGTAGACCTCGTCGAATCGAGTTCATAGGAATTTGGTTCACCGGAAATGGACATCGAATGAAGGAGTTATGGCCCTCGGAAAATCGCATTTTTTCTATAAAACAATTTTCTTATTTTTTTTCCCTCATTTCTCTCTCCTCCCTCTCTCTCTCCCCGCGCGGGTTCTCCCTCTCTCTCTCTCATCTGAGTTTTCCGGCGAACCCGTGCCGGCCACCACTTGCCTCACCGTCCCCACCAAAAGAGGCGGAGGCCGCCGACGGTCCAGACCGGACCGGTCTTGCCGCCAGCCATGCCGGCGTGACGCCGCACGCGGCACCGAAAGGTGCACCGTTTTGCACCTCGTCGTCCGGCCATTTTCCGGCCGCCTCAGACCACCATACCTATTGGGTCTTGAAGCCCTCAACCCCAGGAACATGATGGTGCCCTTGGATTTCACCGAAAACCACCGTACGCGGTGGATTGAGCTCGGGAAGTTTTGGATCTAGAACTTGCCGACACCGATTCCGGCCACTTCCACTTCGATCCAGACTTTGAGGTAGTTACTAAACTTGTTGGGCTTGTTGAGTTCTACATTCTAGTAAATTTTGGCAGCCATCGGACCACCTTGACCGGCGGCCGGCAGCCACCTCCGGCGGCGCGTCGGCGGCGCGTCAGGTCGGTCCGGGAGCAATTCTTTACTCCGTTTGACTTGTTTCGTCGATACGAACAACTTTCGTGTTTTGACTTTTGTCAAATTCGGTCGTTTGATCGATGGTCAATTAACCCGATTATCGAATCGTACGATTTGCAATTCGTGATGATCCGACCGTCAAATGATCATGAATTTTGATCGTGGGGTTAATATCGTGATTATAAGCATGTTGGACCGTTGGATTATTGAAATTAGATCGTTTGATCATTGATCAATTATGCAATGATTATGGATCGTTAGATCTGTGATGATCCGACCGTTGGATCATCACCATTTTTGGATATGATGTTAGGATGCTAGAAATAAGCATGTTGGTAGATTTTGGAAGTTTTGGAATTTCGTGTGGGACCCGTTGATGAATAGTAGACGTGGGACCCACGTTGACCGACAGTTGACTTTTGGTCAAATGGTCTCGATTAATAGTCCCGATGTCGTAGGAGACATTTGAGGAACATTGAATTATTTTCGAAGTGAATTATGCTAATTGGAAGTTGCATAATCTTAGGTGTTTACAAGAGGTGACACGTGCGTACGTTGATCGATTCCTGGTTACTATTTGAAGACGCAGCAGGAATTAGAGGTGAGTGAATCTCACGATACTTTATATATGAATATTAATTCATATTGGGTTGTTTGCAAAAATAAGTAATTATATTTATTTAAATGATTTTGTATATATAATTTAATAAATAATTTAATTGATATATCAGTTTGTGATTTTGGTGTTAAAACAATATTTGAAAAATATTCATTTATTGTTTTGATTTGTGAATTTTGTGGGAACACAATAATTCAAAATAAGATATTGTGTTTGCCTATTTGAATGATTTTGGACAATGTTAAATGGGTGAAAAATGGTAGCCCATTCAGTTAGAGCTCTAGACTGTGTAATACTAATAAAGGAGGGGAAAAATGGTACTCTCGCTTTATCCGTCCGTATCGTTTGATTAACTTGATGTATTAAAAGGAGAAGAAAAATAGTATTCTCACTTTTAATCAGGCGAAGTTAAAAATAACTTGATGTATTAAAAGGAGATGAATCTCACTTTTAATCAGGCTAAGTTATAAATGATTTTGTGTGAGTATTGATTTAAACAATTATGATTTACGATTCTTAAAAAGAATGAAATCATAGTTTTGGAAATCTGATTTTTAGGAAGATTTATATTGTTTAATATTCCGAATTACCCTGGTATTAACATACACGTTATGGGACGTGTGGGGTTAAAATACGTGGTATGGGACACGTAGGTTCAGTATATTTTATAATATAGATTTTCGGGATTGGGATTGATTTGGGATATTTATGGAATTTCTTTTAAAACAAAAGAAATCAATATTTGAGGTTTTAAAATGATTCTTTGAAAATAAAAGAATTTAGTTTTGGGAAAATGTATTCAGTGTGAGTAAACTTAGATCACTCATACCAGCTTCGTAAGCTGACCGAGTTTGTTGATATAACCCGGTACACTATTCCACGGTGTAGGGGTTATACCTGCAGGTTAGGATAACCAGGAGAAAGCAAGGTTGCATTCATTTATTGGTTTATAAGACTTCCGCTGTTTATGTAATAAACTCTGATGGATTAATTATTTAATATTTTGTAATAACAATTTATTATTTAATTTATGGCTTGTAATATGTAACCCTAAAGAACGGGTCAACATTTACATTTATTGGGCATGGAGTATATTTGTTGTACTCGAATTAAAGGAAAAAAATTCTAGTGCATATTTGTATTTGATATTCCATGTCGTCACATTCCCGAAATGTATTGTAATTAAAGGCAAATGCCTTATTAATTGATTTGAAAATCGGGGCGTGACAGAAGATAACGTAAAACTGAAACTTTTGAGTTAAAAACTTTTAACTTCAGTGCAATATTGAGCACATGTTTACCAAGTCCAACCATATAACTGCATGTACAGCCGTATCGACTAAGTAAAAAGTAATCCTGATACAGTGATACTAATGGCTAATCATTGTATGGCAAACTTTGCTAGAACACATTTTTGACTGGCAAGTCCATTTCATTTGCAACCTTGGTAGAGATCTGAGCAACAGACCCCTAATACTCTAAGAACCCTAATAATATTTATATGAAAACAAAAGGTCAACAAATGCACATAACAAACGAAAGGGCTATGAAGAGGCAAACTTAAAGATCAAACGAATAAAATGGATTGATATCATATCTCATCAAATGTCCCAAGAGTCCAGTCTTCTTCTTCTTCTATTTCGCTTTACTCTCGCTATCTATTTTGCATTCTTTCCTTCTGTTTCTCTTCTCTTGAAACCAAATCTTCTCAATCACTTTCTCAATTTCTCAACAGTAATTTTATATTCATTCATTCAGAGTCTTACACCATTCCTCAAATAATCCACTTAATCCTGAATTCATTTCAAATTCCCGTGGACATTTTACTTAACTGCAAAAAGGGAGCAGCGGGCCATTCTAACAAGGGACATAGATCTCTGAGGATCTGCCGCTAGTTCTTGTAACAGCCTCTGCAGGTGAAAAGGAAGATCCTGCATTCTCTGTAGAAAAAGAGAAATGATTGTTAAACGCTAGCTGGAATAAACCAAATACTCTAACACTATTACCAACCATAATATCATAGAGAAGTAGAATCATTGGGGGGGGGAGAAGAGAGAGAGAGAGAGAGAACAAGATCATACGAACTGTTGAAAGCTTAATAGTCTGATACTATTACCAACGGTAACAATCATCTCCAGGTACACATATTTAACAGAGAGAGGGAGTGACATTTGACCGAGCTACAGTGCAATCAATCATGGGTGAAATAACGAATTAGAATTCCTCCATGGTGTGTGATGTGGAAGGTGGAGCAGAGTGTAATACCCCGGTTTTTCGTTAATAATTTCTCTAAGCAAGAAATAATTATTCTATGATGTTTTACTATTTGATGTATTCTTGTATTTATTATTATATATTTTATTTCGACTTGTGTATTTGTTTATATTAATTATGGTTACTTGTATTTTGTATTGTATAGTATTAGTATAAATACATGGCGGCAAGTTGTGATTGGTAACACTTGGCACTCTCTAGTAGGAACAACACATGAGGTGACTCACCATTGTCTAGGTGATTCAGCTAATGAGTCACCCTTGTTGGTGATTCATCGGGGTGAGTCGTCGTGAGACGTGTCACGACGTGATTAAACCGTCGTTTGACTTTGGTTTGACTACGTTTTTCGGAAAAACTTTCTTCACGAAAGTCGTAGAGCTCGTTGATACGAGTTCGTGGGCATAAAGTTTGCTTAAATTGGAGTTCGTATGAGTGAGATACGAATTTTTGAAGTTCGGGTTACTATTTAGATTTTTTTTCTATAAATAGCATTTTCCGGTTTTAGAAAAAACTACAAAAAAAAAAGAAATCAGAAATCCCTTAAACCTCAGACCCGCCGGAAAACCTTCGACCCGGCCCGACTTTTTTCGCCGATCCCGACCAGCTCTCGCCGCCGCACCAACCCAGATCGACTCGTTCCGAGCCGGCCGTCCTCCTTGTGCCACTGACCACCGTCGATCTTCACTGGAAACACAGATCGGAGCACGGCAGTTTGTGCATAATTCAACCCGGTTCGATCTCCTTCCTCCGGCCACGGCGGCGCACCAAACCACTTAGGTTTTGTTCCTCTCTTCTCCAACAACGTTCTAGTGCTCGTGGATCATCGAATCGACCACCGTACACGGCGGATCAAAGCTTGGAAGTTTTGCGCAGCCGCGGCTTTCAACGGCGATATCTTCACATCCGACCGTTATCTCACTTCGAGGCAAGTTTTAAAGTTGTGCCTTTAGTTGTGTTCTACAAGTCCACCGTTGGGATTTGTCAGTTTTTAAGTTTGGACAGGCGGCACTTTCGTGCCGTAGCCACCGCCGGCGGCGGCGCGTGGCGGCGCGTCCAGTCATTCCAGGAGCAATTTCTTGCTCTGTTATTTTGGGTTCATCGATACGAACATCTTTTATGTTTACCAATTTTTGAGATTCGATCATTTGACCAATGTTTAATTTTCCGTAAGTTAAGGATCGTTAGATCCGTGACAATCCGACCGTCGGAACGTCACCGTTTTTGAGTATGCTGTTAAGTTACAATATTTGAGCCTATTGTTAATTTTGGTGTTATGAAGTTTTGTGGGACCCGTTTGATGAATAGTTGAAGTGGGACCCACTTTGACCGAGAGTTGACATTTGGTCCAACCATTTCGGTTTAGGGTTTTTCAATGTTCTAAGTTGAGATTGCTTGTTCTTAGGCGTTTTCTGAGCTATCTAGCTAGCGGAGCAGACGTTATTGTCGATTACCTGGTTAAGTGTTGATTGTTGAACGCAGCTGGATTTTCGAAGGTGAGTAAACTCACGATTGTTAATTAGTGATTGTGTTTCACGGGATTGTATTATTGATTGATTTGTATGTTGTCATGAGAATGAATCTCTCTCTCATTTATTTAGCTTCTATCTAGGTTGTTAATTACCTGTTATTGCTTGAAATGTCTTTAAAGGACTTGAGATGAGTGTGGAGAATACAATGTTTCGTGTGAGTAAATCATAATATTGTATTGCTGATTGATTTGTTTGAAAATAATTTCAAATCATGATAACTGTGTTTTTGATGAGACTGTATTGGGTCCAGTGTGGCCTCTTTGAGTTGAGAAGGGGTTTCGGACCCTGTGGTATGAATTTGGGCAAGCGTCCCAATGCGGTTAGAGCTCTAGTCTGTCTACCAATTCTTTTGTGTTATCGGGAATAACCCTGTGATACAAAAGATGTGTTTCTAAAAGAAGTCTCAAGAGTTTTCATTCTTTTTATTGTCCAAATTGGACTTTGATTTATTATTTGGCGATTTTGTTAAGCATACATATGTCATTGAAATCATTGGGTGAATGTTGTTATCAATTTGACATTTCTTTCATTAAGTTATTAAATTTAATATTGTGATATGTCTGAGAAATTACTTAAATTGATTATTAGGATGAGATATGAAAATTATTATCTCTTGTGTTGTGTTTACTCATACAAGCTTTAAAAGCTTACCGGGTTTGTTATTTCAACCCGGTGCACTATTCAATGGTGTAGGGGTTAATCCTGCAGGTCAGGGTAATCAGAACTGAAGCTGAGGCTTCCTTGCTGTTGTCATCTAGGGTGCTTTGTTAATTTTTCCGCTGTATAATAAGCTCTGTTTGGGCACTTACATTATTATTTTGAAGTTTCAATATAATATGTAATGTTGTGTAATGTAATAAATGACTCCAAAGAGACGAGTCGATATTTACATTAGTAGGTTCGGTGTATTTTGTTGTTGAATAAAAAGGAAAAAAATTCCTTGTGTTTTGTTGTTAACCGAACCTTCGCGTTTCAGATTTGTTTTATTAATAATAACAAGTTGTTATTTATATTTCAAAATTTGGGGCGTGACAGTTTGGTATCAGAGCTTAGGGTAGCTCTGTTAGAGTCTGTTAGAGAAGTATTAGATTTTGTGAAGATTATATGAGTTTAAGGATGACTCTAATCAGGAGAAGTAGAACTTAAGTGAGCATTCTTCTAAAACTTGCGATGTCTAGGAAAGTTCTTTAAGGAGACAACCTTTGGTGTCTAAGAGACGATGGTACTTAAGCGAGTTCATCTCCACCATCTCTCCCGGAACTTACCTGGTCGCATCTAGTGGAAGTGCTAACTAGAAGTTAGAATAGCTCCGAGGAAATAGAGTGGAAGCATAAGTTAGCTTGATTGGTCATAAGGTGTTGAGGATAGGGAACCTCTAAACTAAACACTTAGGCAAGTTGTGAGATTTATATTTCACAGACTTTATTCTTTTATCTAGCATCATAGTTTTTGTTGATTAAATTTGGTCATATGGAAATTTTGACTTATTCTTGTATCGAAGGTTATGCAAGTATTTAATCAAATATTTATATGCTTCTTAGGTGATGGATCCACCAAGACGCAGGGGTAGGCCTAGAGGCCCAGTTAGACGTAGAGGTCCAGTTAGGGGCAGAAACCCTCCAGTGTTGGAGGTGCATCAGGCAGAAGAAGTGGCAGAATCTCATGTAGCTCAACCTCTTCCCCAGGTGCCTGAAGCCGTTGTTGGTCCTAGTTTGGCTAATAAAACTAAGGACATCGTGAGGTTGGGAGCATCACACTTCAGTGGAGGAATTGATGCATTAGAGGCTGATAAGTGGATCAATAATCTGGCAACCTACTTTACCTTGGTCGAGTGTACTGAGGTGGAAAAGGCAAAAGTAGCAGTTTTTCTGCTAAAAGATGAAGCCCGAGACTGGTGGGACTCTTTGATTAGAGGAGGAGTGGATAATCAAAACATGGATTGGTTAAGCTTTAAGGAGGTTTACCGTGTTAAGTATTTCCCTCCTGCTGTGAAGAGACAGATGGAAGCTGACTTTCTGGAGTTGGTACAAGGATTGATGACTGTGCGTCAATACGAGGCACGTTTTGCTGAGCTTTATCGCTTTTGTCGACAAATGGATGCAGAATCATTGGCACGGAAGTTCGAAGCAGGCCTGAATGCAAGGATCAGAACAAAGATAGTTATATTGGAGTTAGGAACTGTAGCTGCTATTTTAAGTGCTGCTATCGCAAGTGAGCGTGATGACTCCGTTTACAAGAAGGAGCAAAGTGCACTGAGAGACTCTCAGGGAAAAGGAAAGGCTGTAGCTGAAAGCAGTAATCCAACTGGAAATAGTGGTAGACCTTGGAAAAGACAGAAGAATCGTCAAGCCACGACTTTTAGGACTACTGCTGGACCTATTAGAGCGGTGCCTGTTCGGCAAGTTCCACCTTTGACTTGTTATAATTGTCATGAAGTGGGCCATACCTCCAAAAACTGTACAAAACCGAAGAACATGACATGCTACAATTGCGGGCAGAGAGGACACATGCAAAAAGATTGTAATCAACCTCGCAGAAATGGACAGGGAGGTCAACAGAGGCAACAACCTCAGGGGCAAGCAAGAGTCTTTGCCATTGGTCAGAACCGAGAAGGGGTGAAAGGTACTTTGTCAGTCTTTAATTTCTTTGCTAGAGTTTTGTTTGATACGGGAGCATCTCATTCCTTCATTTCTAGCTCAATGGTGGATTTGTTGGGTTTGACTCCGAAGCATCTAGTTCGACCTTTGTGTGTTAAATCACCACTCGGTGTTTCTGCTATACTTGACTTGGTTTGTGATGCATGCTCTATTGTTATCTGTGGTAGAGAATTTCTTGCAGACTTGATTGTACTTCCAGATAATACTTATGATGTGATATTGGGTGTGAATTGGCTGCGGCTAAATCATGCTAAGATTGATTGTTATGAAATGGTTGTGTCTTTCCATATTTCGGGAGATACGGTGTTCCGTTACCGGTGTCTTAAGGCAGATAATGCCTTAAGATCGGGACTCTTGGCTCTTGATGAGTCTGTGAGTAGTGCTGCAATTATTGTAGAGATTGCTATAGTTTCCGAGTACAGAGATGTATTTCAGGAAATACCGAGGTTACCTCCAAGGAGGGTAGTAGACTTTGCTATTGATGTGATACCAGGAACTGAACCTGTATCAAAGGCACCTTATAGAATGGCACCGAATGAACTAAGGGAGCTGAAGATTCAGATCGATGGGCTACTTGAGCAGGGATTCATCAGACCCAGTACTTCTCCTTGGGGTGCACCAGTTTTGTTCGTGAAGAAGAAGGATAATTCACTTCGGTTATGTGTGGATTATCGACAGTTGAACAAGGTGACTATCAAAAATCGTTATCCTTTGCCTAGGATAGATGATTTGTTTGATCAGCTTAGAGAAGCTACGGTGTTCTCTAAGATTGATTTGAGGTCCGGATATCACCAATTGAGGGTAAAGGAGCAGGATATTCCTAAGACAGCTTTTAGGACAAGGTATGGACATTTTGAGTTTATTGTCATGCCATTTGGTTTAACCAATGCACCTGCTGCTTTTATGGATTTGATAAACCGTGTGTTCAATCTCTACTTGGATCAATTTGTAGTGGTGTTCGTGGATGATATTTTGATCTACTCCAAGACTATGGAGGATCATGATAAACATCTTCGGATTGTACTACAAACTCTAAGAGATAATCAGTTATATGCGAAGTTTGAGAAGTGCGAGTTTTGGCAGAAGGAAGTCAAATTTCTTGGTCATGTGGTTTCAAAAGATGGAGTTTCAGTGGATTCTTCTAAAGTGGAGGCAGTGATGAATTAGAATCAACCTACTACAATTACAGAGATTCGTAGTTTCCTTGGTTTAGCAGGGTATTATCGGAGATTTATTTCTGGATTCTCTAGTATTGCCTCTGCTTTGACTAAGTTAACTAGGAAGGATGTTCCGTTTGTTTGGACAGAGGAGTGTGAGAAGGCATTCAATGAGTTGAAGATCAGTTTGACTACAGCTCCAGTGTTGACAATACCCACAAGTGGGGGTGGTTTAGTCATTTACACTGACGCATCCCATCAGGGTTTGGGGTGTGTGTTGATGCAACATGGTGGTGTTGTTGCTTATGGCTCTAGACAGTTGAAAGTGCATGAGAGGAATTATCCTACTCATGATTTAGAGCTGGCTGCAGTTGTTTTTGCTTTGAAGATTTGGAGGCATTACTTATATGGCGAGAAGTTTGAGATTTTCTCTGATCATAAGAGTTTGAAGTACTTATTCTCTCAAAAGGAATTGAATATGAGACAGAGAAGATGGATGGAATTCATAAAGGACTATGACTTCACTTTGGAATATCATCCCGGAAAAGCTAATGTTGTGGCTGATGCTTTGAGTAGGAAACCGAGGGGTATTGTGGCTTCAGTGATGGTTCAAGAATGGCTTATGCTGGAAACGGCGTCCGAGTTTAATCTTTTATCATTAAGTGATGAACAGGGGACTTTTCTTGGATGTGTAACAGTTCAACCTACTTTGATTTCAAGAATTATTCAAGTTCAAGCACAAGATGAGTTTTGTCATTCTAAGTTTACGGAGATGACAACTGATTCAATGGGTGATGGTCCTTCTGATTGGACAGTTGGATCAGATGGTGGATTGAGATTTAAGCTAAGGCTGTGTGTACCAGATAATGATGACCTCAAGAAAGAAGTTTTTGATGAGGCACATCGATCTCGGTATACTGTGCATCCAGGAAGCACTAAGATGTATAAGGATCTCAAGAGACAATTTTGGTGGAGTGGGATGAAAAAGGATGTGGCAGTATATGTTTCAAAGTGTCTTACTTGTCAACAAGTGAAAGCGGAGCATAAGAAACCTGGTGGTATGTTGAAACCCTTACCTATTCCTCTGTGGAAATGGGAACAGATCTCAATGGATTTCGTTACTGGACTACCAAAGTCAAGACAAGGTCATGATGCTATTTGGGTAATCGTGGACCGTCTAACGAAGTCGGCGCATTTTCTTCCTGTGTCGATGACGTATTCGGTGGATACTTTGTGCAAGATTTATGTCAAGGAGATAGTGAGACTACATGGTGTACCTATTTCCATTGTGTCTGATCGAGATGCACGTTTCACTTCGAATTTTTGGAGCGGTTTTCAAAAGGCAATGGGAACTACATTGGACTTAAGCACGGCTTTTCATCCTCAGACAGATGGGCAGACTGAACGAGTGAACCAAGTGATGGAGGACATGTTGAGAGCTTGTGTTTTGGATTTTAAAGGAAGTTGGGAAGATCATCTATCATTGATTGAGTTTGCCTACAACAACAGTTATCACTCAAGTATTGGTATGGCACCTTATGAAGCTCTTTATGGAAGGCCATGCAGATCTCCTATATGTTGGGCAGAAGTTGGAGATAAAGAATTATTGGGTCCAGAGATTGTTCAAGAGACTACGGAGAAGATCGCAATTATCAGAGATAGGATTCGAACAGCACAGAGTAGACAGAAAAGTTATGCAGATCTGAAGAGGAGAATTCTGGAGTTTGAAGTTGGAGATTATGTTTTTTTGAAGGTTTCACCTATGAAGGGAGTGGTGAGATTTGGTAAGAAGAAAGGGAAGTTGTCACCAAGGTTTGTTGGACCTTTTAAAATTCTGGAAAGAGTTGGGGATTTGGCTTACAGACTTGCCTTACCTTTTAATATGTCTAGTGTACACAATGTTTTTCATGTGTCTATGCTAAGGATGTATATACAAGATGAATCTCATGTGATAGATCTTGGTAAAATCAAGGTGAATGAAGACGCAACTTTTGTCGTGACACCTGTTCGTATTCTAGACAAGGCTACGAAACAACTTCGTAGAAAGACTGTTGACTTGGTCAAAGTTCTGTGGAGTCAGCACGACGAGGGAGACGCTTCTTGGGAGTTAGAGTCTGAGATGAGGACTAAATATCCTTATCTCTTTGTCGTGTGATAGTACTTTAATTTCGGGGACGAAATTTTCTAAGGAGGGTAGATTGTAATACCCCGGTTTTTCGTTAATAATTTCTCTAAGCAAGAAATAATTATTCTATGATGTTTTACTATTTGATGTATTCTTGTATTTATTATTATATATTTTTATTTCAACTTGTGTATTTGTTTATATTAATTATGGTTACTTGTATTTTGTATTGTATAGTATTAGTATAAATACATGGCGGCAAGTTGTGATTGGTAACACTTGGCACTCTCTAGTAGGAACAACACATGAGGTGACTCACCATTGTCTAGGTGATTCAGCTAATGAGTCACCCTTGTTGGTGATTCATCGGGGTGAGTCGTCGTGAGACGTGTCACGACATGATTAAACCGTCGTTTGACTTTGGTTTGACTACGTTTTTCGGGAAAACTTTCTTCACGAAAGTCGTAGAGCTCGTTGATACGAGTTCGTGGGCATAAAGTTTGCTTAAATTGGAGTTCGTATGAGTGAGATACGAATTTTTGAAGTTCGGGTTACTATTTAGATTTTTTTTCTATAAATAGCATTTTCCGGTTTTAGAAAAAACTACAAAAAAAAAAGAAATCAGAAATCCCTTAAACCTCAGACCCGCCGGAAAACCTTCGACCCGGCCCGACTTTTTTCGCCGATCCCGACCAGCTCTCGCCGCCGCACCAACCCAGATCGACTCGTTCCGAGCCGGCCGTCCTCCTTGTGCCACTGACCACCGTCGATCTTCACTGGAAACACAGATCGGAGCACGGCAGTTTGTGCATAATTCAACCCGGTTCGATCTCCTTCCTCCGGCCACGGCGGCGCACCAAACCACTTAGGTTTTGTTCCTCTCTTCTCCAACAACGTTCTAGTGCTCGTGGATCATCGAATCGACCACCGTACACGGCGGATCAAAGCTTGGAAGTTTTGCGCAGCCGCGGCTTTCAACGGCGATATCTTCACATCCGACCGTTATCTCACTTCGAGGCAAGTTTTAAAGTTGTGCCTTTAGTTGTGTTCTACAAGTCCACCGTTGGGATTTGTCAGTTTTTAAGTTTGGACAGGCGGCACTTTCGTGCCGTAGCCACCGCCGGCGGCGGCGCGTGGCGGCGCGTCCAGTCATTCCAGGAGCAATTTCTTGCTCTGTTATTTTGGGTTCATCGATACGAACATCTTTTATGTTTACCAATTTTTGAGATTCGATCATTTGACCAATGTTTAATTTTCCGTAAGTTAAGGATCGTTAGATCCGTGACAATCCGACCGTCGGAACGTCACCGTTTTTGAGTATGCTGTTAAGTTACAATATTTGAGCCTATTGTTAATTTTGGTGTTATGAAGTTTTGTGGGACCCGTTTGATGAATAGTTGAAGTGGGACCCACTTTGACCGAGAGTTGACATTTGGTCCAACCATTTCGGTTTAGGGTTTTTCAATGTTCTAAGTTGAGATTGCTTGTTCTTAGGCGTTTTCTGAGCTATCTAGCTAGCGGAGCAGACGTTATTGTCGATTACCTGGTTAAGTGTTGATTGTTGAACGCAGCTGGATTTTCGAAGGTGAGTAAACTCACGATTGTTAATTAGTGATTGTGTTTCACGGGATTGTATTATTGATTGATTTGTATGTTGTCATGAGAATGAATCTCTCTCTCATTTATTTAGCTTCTATCTAGGTTGTTAATTACCTGTTATTGCTTGAAATGTCTTTAAAGGACTTGAGATGAGTGTGGAGAATACAATGTTTCGTGTGAGTAAATCATAATATTGTATTGCTGATTGATTTGTTTGAAAATAATTTCAAATCATGATAACTGTGTTTTTGATGAGACTGTATTGGGTCCAGTGTGGCCTCTTTGAGTTGAGAAGGGGTTTCGGACCCTGTGGTATGAATTTGGGCAAGCGTCCCAATGCGGTTAGAGCTCTAGTCTGTCTACCAATTCTTTTGTGTTATCGGGAATAACCCTGTGATACAAAAGATGTGTTTCTAAAAGAAGTCTCAAGAGTTTTCATTCTTTTTATTGTCCAAATTGGACTTTGATTTATTATTTGGCGATTTTGTTAAGCATACATATGTCATTGAAATCATTGGGTGAATGTTGTTATCAATTTGACATTTCTTTCATTAAGTTATTAAATTTAATATTGTGATATGTCTGAGAAATTACTTAAATTGATTATTAGGATGAGATATGAAAATTATTATCTCTTGTGTTGTGTTTACTCATACAAGCTTTAAAAGCTTACCGGGTTTGTTATTTCAACCCGGTGCACTATTCAATGGTGTAGGGGTTAATCCTGCAGGTCAGGGTAACCAGAACTGAAGCTGAGGCTTCCTTGCTGTTGTCATCTAGGGTGCTTTGTTAATTTTTCCGCTGTATAATAAGCTCTGTTTGGGCACTTACATTTTTATTTTGAAGTTTCAATATAATATGTAATGTTGTGTAATGTAATAAATGACTCCAAAGAGACGAGTCGATATTTACATTAGTAGGTTCGGTGTATTTTGTTGTTGAATAAAAAGGAAAAAAATTCCTTGTGTTTTGTTGTTAACCGAACCTTCGCGTTTCAGATTTGTTTTATTAATAATAACAAGTTGTTATTTATATTTCAAAATTTGGGGCGTGACACAGAGAGTGTGGATCACGTGTTTTGGCACTGTGAAATAGTCTTATCTCTTAAGTTAAGGCTGTTCAAGGAGGCTGTCTGTGTTGAATTATCCCAGCCAAGTGAGTTGCTTTATTTTGTAAATTATTAAGTTGTTGGGTAAAAGAAGAAGGCTATGGTCTGCGGGATAGATGTCTCGGGATAACTATTTTTTGGCCAATTTAGAGGAACAGAAGGCTATTTGAAATGTGAAGGGTGCAGGGTAAGGGGATGAGTTATCTATGCAGAGGGCTCGCTTTTGGTATCATCTTCAATCTCTTCCAAAATAAGTATAGCTAGTTTTTACTCTGTAATATTCAAATAGGAATACTGTTGTTTATTAGTGCTTTTTCTTTTTTCCTTGTGCAGATTTATTGATGTAGTTGAGGTTGTTGCTGGTCTGGTGTAGAAAGCTAATGTATATAGGGTACTTTAATTCTTTGAAACAGTAGACATCTTGATAGAAAAACAAAATAAATTAAAGAAAATGAAATAATAAAAATAATGGAAAGATTTTCACTGGTTCAAAAGAACTGGAAGTACCGTATTCTATGAACTGTCTACAATAGACCAGCAACAACCTCAATCACATCCTCAAAACATTCCTTAATCCACACCAATAACCTAATGAAAATTTCCTAGCATGCAGATGCGTGATAGCAAGAGGTCTAGCTAAATGCAAACAATGTACATTTGCTATGAAATAAAAGTTCTCTTCCTATCATGTCGTAGGCTAACAAGAGGTCTTGTTACAATGAAAAACAATGTAAATTTGTTTTGGAATGAAAGTTCTCCTACTATCACGCGGATGAACCTGATGATCCTGATGAACCAGTTGTTATATATGAGGACAACACTGTTGTTATCAATCAAGCTAACCATGGTTACATCAAGGGAGATGCCACTAAGCATATCTCGCCGACACTCTTCTTTACGCATCAACAACAAGTACACATGAAGATCGAAGTGAAGTACATTGGTTCAGAGCACTACCTTAGAATAACGATTCATGCCTAGGTCGAAATTCCCGCACCTAGTCGTGTGCATGTGAGGGGGAGCATCCCGAAGAATGCTTGTATTTGATCGACGCTTGGCTAGTGTACTCTTCTTATCCTTAGACCAAGGGTTTGTCCCACTGGGTTTACCTTGGCAAGGTTTTTAACGAGGCACCTTTTCGGCCACCGTCTAGCTATTTGTGAAATCATTGACATATATTGATCATACCTTCACTAAGGGTTGTCGAAGTCAGGGGGAGTATCCAGTAGTATACTTCTAACCACCGTCTACTCTTTTGTCCTTCGACCAGAGGTTTGTCCCACTGGGTTTACTCTGGCAAGGTTTTGATGAGGCACATCTATGGTATGGTCACCCTACTTTACTGCATCCTGAAGATGCCCTTATATGCATTTGCTCATCTTTTCCCTTCGACCACGGGTTTGTCCCATTGGGTTTACTGGACAAGGTTTTGGTGTAGCAACTCTAAATGCATTCAGCTCTCTTAGACATATTATATGCTAATGATCCAGATGAGATGACTTCACCTACTTTCGAGGTTCTGATGCGACTACTCCACACTCAAGCGCGTTGTACTCTTTTCCCTTTCGACCAGGGTTGTTTTTGTTCCCACAGGGTTTTTATTACCTGACAAGGTTTTGACGAGGCAACATTAAGCGCACAGATCATCGTATCATTGCTTGATGGACATCCAAGGGGGATTGTTGTAAATATTTATATTTATGTGGATGTCCATTGGGGTTAATATGAAATATCTATTACTTTGTATCTCTATGATGTAAATCAAGGAAGCTTCCTAAGGTGTGTTCACCAAGCTTTGTAAGTGTATTCAACAAGCTTCACCAAGTGTGGTGACCAAGTTTCTTCACCCTATATAAGGGATGAATGAGAATAAATCAAACAACCAATTCACAACATCTCTTCTCTCCATTTATTCTCTCTATGTTCTTTACTCTCTAGCTAATTCAATTTATTTCACAACAAATGTTATATTAACCTCTGATCTGAACATAAAATTTTGTCTATGACGAAAAAACAATTTTTTATGTCTATATTAATTTTTTATTATACCTTGGCCAATCAGTGCAACCCATCACACATGTGACGGGCACACTGAAAAACTTCTCGATCTGAACATGTGATATATACAAGAAAACTAAGGTCAGCTGTGTAAAGTGTAAACAACTCATGTCCTAACCAAACATATCTTCGTTTATTTTATTCCTACAACTTATTCTGACTCACGCAAACCAGAATTTCCAGCTGGTTTGCAGAAAAGATATTCTTCCAGCTAGTTTGCAGCTCCTTTTCTTTAAGCCATCAACTTTTGCCTATTCTCTTGCACACACACAGTAGAGGCAAAAGTCACATACAAACATGCATCTCAAAGCAATTAATGAGCTAGAGACAAAGAGAATAATTAATGCGCTAGAGACAAAAGAACAAAATGCATTAGAAACAGTAAAATGTATCTTTTGTTTATCTTTTAGGCCAATTATTTAACAATATAAACCCACATCCTATTAAATAATCCTATAGTGGTTCTCATATTAAATCTCCCACCATCCTCTCTTTATCGATTAAATCTCCCACCATCCAGATAATTCCACCATCCCATCATCTATATTCTCTCACCATCTCCCAAAAATAAAAAAGAGCGCGCAAACAAATGGCGGGTTGTTGATTTCAAATTAAAAGTGACCTAATTAGTGCTCTTTTTAAAGCGTCATCCCTTTCTTCTTAGTGCACCTCTTCGTTTCCAATTTTCCATACAGTAAGCAAAGTAGGAAACCTTTTCTATATTGCGCATTTGAATTATCAATTATGGGATCGGTCAATTATATGTGAATGATTTTCTATTATGGGTTTAAATATTTGAGGTTATTGCATCTTAAACAATCCATAAAAACCGTTAATGAGTTTGATTTTCAATAATGTTTTTGCCCTTCAAATGTAGATCAAGGGTGAATTAGATCTCGTCGTCTGTCAAACTTCAAATCGGTCAGGTATATATTATCCATTTAATCCGTTTTTTTTTTGTGCAATCAGTTTTGTTTTTTGGTTTTAAGTTTCAAATTATTTGGGCAATTCAATTTTAGAATAATATTCAGGGGAATGCTGCATTTCTAAAACTTCAATTTTGAGGAAAATAAAAAAGCATTCACTTTTAATTATAAACTAACAGAAAAAATATAATAAAATTTGCAACTGATGCGTAATGGGCATCCATTTTATCAAATATGGTTTCCCTTAGTAAGATAATCGGGAAAATAAACATTGTACATAAGGACATAAGGAAAAAAAACAAAGAAAAGAAAAAAGCACATATTAGATATCACATAAACGAGGAAGACTTAGATTTTCTCCACAACTCACAACTCACAACTTTTCAAAATCATACTAATTTACCTTACTTACAAAACTTTGACAAGCTCATCTCTTTCTAACTAGTCACAGGCTCACAACTCCACCTACGACAGCTCCACCTCCAATTGATAAGTTTTCAATGTCTCTTACCACAACTGTACATAGCACAAAAGACGTACAATTAAATATGGCTTGTAATTTGGCCAACACCATAACAAAATAATAATAAGACCAATTATCTCCAGAACCTCACAATATTCATCAAGAGTATCAACTTCTGATCTGGAGTATTCTAAGAAGCAAAGATATCATAATTCATAAGCACCATCATCATGAATTCAGTATTCAAAATCAGTTAATCAATATCATCAATATTCATCAGTTGATCACACACAAAACAACTTTCATATTCTTGGGCAGAGGCATTCATAAACGTTATTCATCATTCACATTTAACATCACTGAATCATCATCATACCTTAATGAGCTCCAAAAAGGTAAAACTTATGCTCCAAATTGTTTGTTCGTAGCCTACCAAAATCACCAGCCTCTTCAACAAAATCTACCTACCAGATAAATAATCAACACAACATAACCCAAAACATAATAACAAGATCAATATTCAACCTTTCCAAGCCCAAAACAGATCAGATCATATTCAAGACAACATAAAGATTCTGGGGTTTTTGGGACTACCTTGATGAGATCAATGAACGACCTTGATCCACCACCAATGCTTCCAAACCCGAAATAACCGATCCATATCTCCACATCAAGTTCCACACCAAACTCCTCAATTCCTGTAATTTACAAAAATTCCCAGGATTAATTCATGCTCAATAGACTATTTTAAGATCAAGCATAAGTCGAAGAGAGGATCGAGGTTTACACCTAAGTCGAGGCCAAACGTTGCCGGAATCCGCCGGAAAGCTTAAAGCTTTGGAGCTTCAATCATTCTTTCTTGGAGCTCATTTGCGACAATCAGAGGTCAGTAGCTAAATTCCATGATCAAAAGGGTAAAAACCCTAATTAAGGCAGCTTGCACTGAGCAAATCGGACACCTAAATGTTTCCAATTGTTTTGTAAATTACCAAAAAAGTGGTCATCTTATAGTTTTCATCCCCTTATGAAATTGACAAGCAAATTATCCCCATTCACTACCATCCATGCATCTTCTTGAATTAAGGTTAAGGACAAAATTGAATAGTATGTAAGAAACAACATGCTCATTAGCTTATATTGTTTATGCTCTTTCTATGTGATACTCAGTTCTATGTGTGAAATGATTAGATACTAAACTTAGAAAATAGATTGAGATGATTAGAAACTGTTGTAATGCTTTTGCTGGTATTTTACAAGACTCAGAGTATTAATAAATTTATCTCCCGATCTTTAATTGTTAGTTTTGAATTTGTAGATGAGCTAGTACATGATATCCGTCCGAGGAAGAAGGATTTGTTCAACTTGTAGATGGGTAGACAAATCTGTGTGTCATCTCTTTCATATGTTTTTGTTTGATTGCAAGCAATTTGATTGCTTTGCAAATGTTCATTTTGATTATTGTGAACCTTTGATATTTGTCATGTTTAGTTTCATTGTTTACATTTGTAATGCTTATTGTTTTTGGTAAAAATTGTAAACCTTTGATACCGTCATGTTTAGTTTCATTATTAAATTTTTAATTTTATTATTTGTCTTTTTTGTGTGGACATTTTACCGAAATTTGTCGGTTTACCGAAAATCCTAAAACCTAAAGAATCCAAAACAAAAAATATTTTGGTTTTGGATTTGTAACCATTTTTCAAACCGAAATAATTTTGGGTTCGGATTGTTAAGGCCCCAAACTGGATCGATCGGACCGAACGGTAGCCCAATATATTCGGCTTATGGCTTCTTGCCTTTAATAATATATAATATGTGATCACTGGTTTAGCATCACAAAATAGTAATTGTGGCAATCACTTTTCGTTGCAATTTGTATATTACAAAAAATTAGCTTCCCATATTAGTATCACCAACAAGTGGCCGAGCCTTACATATAACTATAAATGGGACCGCAAAAGTCTCGCAAATTACTTTTCGTAACAAATATATGTGGCTCTCAAAATCTTAAATACAAGGAAGTAATATGTGTTGCAAATTAGCATTTGTGACAACCACTCTTCGTTACATTTCGTATTCCACAACAAGAAGTAAAACCTTGCATATCCTTATTTGCGATAAATTATTAGCCTCACATATTAGTATCCCCAACAAATGGCGGAGGCTTGCATAATTATAAACGAGACCTCAAAAGTCTCGCAAATTACTTTTCGCAACAAATATATGTGTCTCAAAATCTTAAATACAAGGAAGTAATACGTGTTGCAAATGAGCATTTGTGACAAACACTCTTCGTTACATTTCGTATTCCACAACAAGAACTAAAGCCTTGCATATCCTTATTTGCGATAAATTCTTGGCCTCACAAAATACTTTTTGTAAAAAATATTTGTGCCTCTAAAAATCTTTATACAAGGAAGCAATCCGTGTCACAACTTAGCTTTTGTGACAACCACTCTTCGTTGCATTTTGTATTCCACAACAAAAAGTAAAGCCTTGCATATCCTTATTTGCGATAAATTCTTAGCCTCACATATTAGTATCCCCAACAAGTAGAAGAGTCTTGCATATAACTATAAACGAGAGCGCAAACGGCTCGCAAATTATTTTTTGTAACAAATATATGTGCCTCTCAAAATCTTAAATACAAGGAAAAAATATGTGTCGCAAATTAGCATGTACGACAACCACTTAGATTCATCACATTTGGTCTTCTGCAACCTACATTATGCGACGACTGGAAGCGACGAATGTAATTGTAATACCCCGAAAATTTCCATACTATTTTTATAAAATAGGTCGTGAAATTTGAAGTAAAATGGTGTGATTTCATATTTTTAGAGGTTTTTGTCGTAAAACGATAATTACGGCGGTAATTATAAGTTACGAAAGGTTAAACAAGGTAACTTTTTATCCGTCGAGAATTTGGGAAAACTTCCTTCATGAAAGTTGTAGAACTCGTCGAATCGAGTTCGTAGGAATTTGGTTCACCAGAAATGGACATCGTATGAAGGAGTTATGGCCCTCGGAAATTGCACGATTTTCTATAAAACATGAACATGTTTTATTTTTCTGGAATTTTTTCTCTCTCCTCCCCGATTCTCTCTCCCCGCGTTCTCTCTCTCTCTCCCATCTGGGTTTTCCGGCGACCCAGCTCCGGCCACCGGTGACCCTCACCGCCCAGACCAGTCGACGCAGCCCGGGCCGATGGTCCTAACCGGACCGGTCGTGCCGCATGGCTCACCGGCGTGACGCCGCACGCGGCGGCCAAAGTAGCTCCGATTTGCCTCCATGATTTCCGACGTGATTCCGGCCACCTCGGACCAATCCGTGTATCGGGTTTTGAAGCCCTCAACCCCTGGAACACGATGGTGCCCTTGGATTTCACCGAAAACCACCGTAGGCGGCGGATTGAGCTCGAGAAGTTTTTGATTTTCAAAAAGTCAACGCCGATTCCGGCCACTTCCGCTCCGATCCAGACTTTGAGGTAGTTACTAAACTTGTTGGGCTTGTTGAGTTCTACACACTGGTAAAAATTGGTAGCCATCAGACCACCTTGACCGGCGGCCGGCAGCCAGCTCCGGCGGCGCGTCAGGTCGGTCCGGGAGCAGTTCTTTGCTCCGTTTGGCTTGTTTTGTCGATACGAACAACTTTCGTGTTTTGACTTTTGTCAAATTCGGTCGTTTGACCGATGGTCAATTAACCCGATTAATCGGATCGTACGATTTACAATTCGAGAGATCCGACCGTTGGATGATCATGAAATTTGATCGTGTGGTTAGTATTGAGATTTTAAGCATGTTGGACCGTTGGATTATTGAAATTAGATCGTTTGATCAACGATCAATTATGCAATGATTATGGATCGTTAGATCCGTGATGATCCGACCGTTGGATCATCACCATTTTTGGATATGATGTTAGGATGCTAGAAATAAGCATGTTGGTAGATTTTGGAAGTTTTGGATTTCGTGTGGGACCCGTTGATGAATAGTAGACGTGGGACCCACGTTGACCGATGGTTGACTTTTGGTCAAATGGTCTCGATTAATATTTCCGATGTCCTAGGTGACATTTGAGGAACTTTGGATTATTTTGGAAATGTATTATGCTAATTGGATATTGCATAATCATAGGTGATTATGAAAGGTGTTGCGTACACGCTTGTCGATTCCTGGTTACTATTTGAAGACGCAGCAGGAATTAGAGGTGAGTGAATCTCACGATGTTTTTATATATGAATATTAATTCATATTGTGTTGTTTGTGATTTTGGTGTTAAAACAATATTTGAAAAATATTCATTTTATTGTTTTGATTTGTGAATTTTGTGGGAACACAATAATTCTAAATAAGATATTGTGTTTGCCTATTTGAATGTTTTTGTCCAAACGGACTGTCCTGACCGGGGACAATGTTAAATGGGTGAAAAATGGTAGCCCATTCAGTTAGAGCTCTAGACTGCATATTGTATGATTAACTTGATGTATTAAAAGGAGAAGAAAAATAGTATTCTCACTTTTAATCAGGCGAAGTTAAAAATAACTTGATGTATTAAAAGGAGATGCATCTCACTTTTAATCAGGCTAAGTTATAAATGGTTTTGTGTGAGTAAAGATCGAGGGTTTATATTATTTAACATACTGGATTACCCTGGTATTAACATACACGTTTATGGGGCGTGTGGGGTTAAAATACGTGGTATGGGGCACGTAGGTTCAGTATATTAGATAATACGAATCTTCCGGATTTGAAATGGAACTTTTGGGTTTTAATTGATTTCTGAAAATAAAAGAATTCAATTGGGAAAATGTTACAGTGTGAATAAAACATAGATCACTCATACCAGCTTCGTAAGCTGACCGGGTTTGTTGATATAACCCGGTACACTATTCCACGGTGTAGTGGTTATACCTGCAGGTTAGGATAACCAGGAGTAAGCAAGGCTGCATACATATTATTGGTTTATAAGACTTCCGCTGTTTATGTAATAAACTCTGATGGATTAATTATTTAATATTTTGTAATAACAATTTATTATTTAATTTATGGCTTGTAATATGTAACCCTAAAGAACGGGTCAGCATTTACATTTATTGGGCATGGAGTATATTTGTTGTACTCGAATTAAAAGGAAAAAAATTCTAGTGCATATTTGTATTTGATATTCCATGTAGTCACGTTCCCGAATTGGTTTGTAATTAAGGGCAAAATGCCCTATTAATATTGATTCGAAAATCGGGGCGTGACAGTAATCTCTCGCAAATTGGTTTAAGCAAGGAAATTGGACTTTTTGTGAGAACTTGAGGTTGTCACAAATGTTATGGCAAGATGCTAAAATGTTATGAGATACCTAAGATGTACAGATTGAAGTTTTTTAAGAATAAATCAAAGATGTTGTATAAGGAAAATTTTGAGGATGTAAGAAACGAAAACGGCTGGGGAAAGAAATAATTTACTCAGGGGAAGGACCAAAAAGTTAGGTTTCCATGTACACACAATGCAAGTGCTTTTAAATTATACATATGCATATTTACAGAGTACGGAATATTACAAATATATATACAGGCTTTCTCTGCTAAGGAGCTCCTTACTTTTTTAAGTTAAGGAGTTTTGATCTCAGCCGTCAAACCAAATCATTTAAAACATATCTGACAGTTGGGTCCCACGTCTGTTTTGATCTGACGGTTGAAATCGAAACTCCTTAACTTAAAAAAGTAAGAATCTCCTTACCTGAGAATCATTCTATATATATATATATATATATATATATATGTTTACCTGAATAAGACCCCTCTCATGATCTCCAAAATAATGATTGTATGTCTCAACCTTACTCAGAATCTCAGCCACCTCAGGCCTACCACGCTGCCTCAATGAAGCCTCACTTGGAACCAACAAAGTGATCTGACGACGACATAGAGGGCATTTACAATGTTGAAATATCAAAGTATTTCTTTAGAAGTTGTGTTTTTGTATTTAGATTTTGTGGTAGGTTTTCTAGTAATAGGATCCTCCACTCAAGGTTTTGTTGTTAATGTTTTTGGTTTTGTTCGTTAATGTTTGTTACTTTTGTATTGTTTATGAACTCCTTTTGAGGAGATGTTTGTCATGTTGTAGTAGTGGAGAGGAGAGGTGTAGGAGCTACACATGCAGCAGAAGTGTGCAACTGTGTAGGTCTCTTTCTATATATATCCTCCGGATTGGAGAAGAATAAATCAAGCAAGTTAGCAAGATGTAATCCCTTATCTATTTCTTGACATGGTATCAGAGCATGTTGCTCTTGAGACCCAAATGCTTCCGCTGCTTACTGCTACCCATACCAGAAATATCCAAACTCTGCCATACTAGTCAAACTCTTGCTCAAAGATTGAGTACGAGAGCTGCTATAGCATACTGCTATCCTTCATCAGAAAAACCCATGCCCAGTTCCAAACAACCATTCCTTCTGTTATCAAGAGTAGAAGGAGGTGCAGCCAAACCCAATACCACAAGCCCTGCATAAATGTTGTTCTGCCAGAATTGCTAGCTGCCCTTGCTGCAGCAACTGGAAGACCAAGGAAGGAGGACCAAAATGCCCATGTGCCTTTCATCCTCTTTCTACTTATATATATATGATATGTATTATCTTTGATTAATCAAAGTAGGCAAGGGTATGTCCTTCCTACAATGATATTTGAAAAGAAAAGAAAAGAAAAGAAAGAAAGAAAATGGAAGAAAAGAAAGAAAGAAAATGGAAGAAAAGAAAGAAAGAAAAAGGAAGAAGAAGAAGAAAGAAAGATGAATTTCTCCTGCATGGTCATTGTCAACTGCACGTCAAGGTCAAGGGAGTAAGGGACTGCCGACCATATAGCCACTGCATGGTTTGTTGACCGTAGGAAGTTTTTAAATTTTGGCGAATTAAGCTTTCAAAAAGTTGCGTTAGCTCCTTAATTTAGCTTTCGACAAGTTACGTTAGCCCATGTTCGTCTATTTAATTGACTCTTCTTCAAGCTTGTTGTTTGGGATATCCAAGCTCTTGCTTGAGGGGGAGTGTTGAAAAATGAGAAGAAATTTGGATCTTTGTCGATCGTAGCTGCATGTTCAAAGATTGATCGTAGCTGCATGATCAAGGCGAGATATGAACGATCGTAGTTTCATGATCAAAGATGGATCGTAGCTGCATGATCAAGGATGGATTGTAGCTGCATGATCAAGGATAATTTTCAAGCTTGTTGTTTGGGATACCCAAACTCCAGCTTGAGGGGGAGTGTTGAAATATCAAAGTATTTCTTTAGAAGTTGTGTTTTTGTGTTTAGGTTTTGTGGTAGGTTTTCTAGTAATAGGATCCTCCACTCAAGATTTTGTTGTTAATGTTTTTGGTTTTGTTCGTTAATGTTTGTTACTTTTGTATTGTTTATGAACTCCTTTTGAGGAGATGTTTGCCATGTTGTAGTAGTGGAGAGGAGAGGTGTAGGAGCTACACATGTAGCAGAAGTGTGCAACTGTGTAGGTCTCTTTCTATATATATCCTCCGGATTGGAGAAGAATAAATCAAGCAAGTTAGCAAGATGTAATCCCTTATCTATTTCTTGACATACAAGGCTGAAATGCTGGGCCATAATGCCAAACAAGCATAATACAGTCTCCTGAAGAAAGGGAGCCAATGATGCATGATTTGTTTATAAAATTCAATGATTCGTAATACATACAGATTATATGTAATGGAATGCAGATACTTTAAGGTTTCTATAAAGTAAAACTGATAGTGCTGCTACTCATGTTATATGTATGTTCTCATCAGCACTCGCCATGTTATATTTGATCCTTTAACTTACATAATAAACAAAGGACTATTAATCACCCAGTTTAGGTTAATAAAATTCATTATTCAAAAACTATGCCTTTATCTCTCTAAATTAAACGCAATTCTTCACAGCATAGCAATTCTAATTCTCTACTCCATAACTTAGGCATATAAAATTCTTCAAAAAAGAAATTACGCAGTTTAGCAATACATCGTATAAATGCCTTCTGTTTCTTTTTCTTTTTAAACACTCGGCTCTCTTTAGCGCTTCATATAAATGCCTTTAAAAGTTCAAAGCCAAAGTGACTAAACTTGTGTCCTCCTACATACAATATTAGAGTCATACCATTCCCCTTGTCGTTTCTCGATTATCCCCACACTTAGAGTAAATACGGTAATATACATTCAGCATAGCCTACTGAATTTGCATTTGTTAGATATGCAAACAAAATATCCTATAAGTCTCTCACTCTAGAATTTCAATATGAGAGCAGCTGCAAAAACTTTCAAGTTCATGGACACAAGCATTGCTTATATAGCTATATCTTAACATCCCCAAGCAACACAACTTACTTCAAAAACAAATAAAATGATGAAATTGCATGGAAAAATAGAAATTTCTGGAGACCCACATAAGTATATATGCACAAAAATTGATTGAAATGCAAGAGAAGAGAATACATAGTAATACTCAACAACACATTTCCGGTCAAAACCCAACTCAATTCTGAACTAATGCTAGCAAACTACGGCAAGTAAAGCAATGTAAACACTACGGAAGATGAAAAGCGAAATTTTTAATATTATGTGGGTAGAGATTACATGGTGGAAGCAAAGAGCAAGAAATGGAAACAGGGTTTAAGTACACATTGAAAATTCAGGAGGAGAGTGAAGGAGAAGAGAACCACAAAACCAGTGAGAGCAATTAGCTTGACAAGGAGTCTTGAACACGCCAAGGCACACTGAACAAATATCATTTGCTGGTGGAGCGCTCATTCCGACCTTCCTCTGTCGCTCTCCTCCTTTGGACTGTCACACTCCCACACTCTCTTTCTTTTTTCTATTAGGAAAAAGAGAGTAATTTACTCATGGATAGGGTGAAAGTTACAAATAGACCCTTAGGATTAATTTTTTTTAATGTTTTTTATATTTGGTTATCTACGCTAATCTTCACCTAATTCTCCATTTTATTTAGCCACTTGAGTTTAACTCCAATAACTTTTTCCTTGAAAAGTAAGTGAAAAAATCAATATGCGCCTAAATTTGCTCTCACATCCTCCGCAGAGCGCACGTGAAAAGGAAGGTCTTGCATTTTCTGTAGAAAAAAAGAGACATGACAGTGTTAAACGCTGGAATAACTCTGACAATATTATCAACCATAATAATCATAGAGAGAGAGAGAGAGAGAGAGAGAGAGAGAGAGAGATAGATTGCTGAAAGAGCGTCTAATACTTATAGTATAATACTATTACTGTTGGGTTTTCTTATCTCTGTGGGTGCCAACCTTCGATTTTCTTTATATTTCTCTTCTGAAGGATGATTGTTTTTATGATTTTGACTTTGACTATTGTTGACCCGGTGATCAAGCGGTTGACTTTTCATATTTTTTTTGGAAATCACCAAAAAGCTCTAAATTTCTCTTTGTTTCGCTCTTTAACTTATTCTACCTATAATATGAACAAATGTAGATTAGTGATGCTTAATAGCTTTGGAATTAGCATAATTGAAGTGATTAAGAGTATAATATGCACGTAAAATACGTGTGAATCATCTACAACAGACCAACAACAACCTCAATCACATCCTTAAAACATTCCTCATTCCACAGTCCACACCAATAACCTAATGCACCCGATGTATGGGTGCTCCATATTTTGTGACAAAATATTATTAGCCATAGATATAATCTAAGGGCTAAAAATCCATGACTTGTTACCTCGATAGTAAGTACTAATCATATTATTAAATTTTAAAAAATTCATTTATAATGATGGGGAAAAAGAAAAATATAAAAAAATAAAAATTAATTAACTACAATCAATCTGTAAAATTAACCCCTAGTTAAGCTAAACTACTTCAAACGAGGATAAAAAAAAAGGTTGAACTCGATCAACGCAGAAGACGAAATATCATCGCTTAACGACCAGGTGATCAAACTTTATCATAATCGGCCAAATTTTGGCGTAGTAGCAATAACCGATAATCTAATGATATTTACCAGGCTCAATCGATCTAATCATTAATCTAGATATCACTTCCTCATAGGGATCAACACAAAGAAACCTTTATATATATAAACAAATTTGTCCGACTTATTTTCGCCTTCTAGATCACTTATTTTTCCATAAACCTTAAATATCATCGCTTAACGATCGAATAGTCAAACTTTATCATAATCGACCAAATTTTGGTAAGGTAGCAATAACCGATAATATGATGATATTTTTCAGGCTCGATCGATGTAATTGTTAATCTAGATATCACTTCCTCATAGGGATCAACACAAAGAAACTTTTATATATATAAAAAAAAATTGTCCAACTTATTTTCGCCTTCTAGATCACTTGTTTTTCTATAAACCCTAAATATCATCGCTTAACGATCAGTTGGTCAAACTTTATCATAATCAGCCAAATTTTGGCTTGGTAGAAATAACCGATAATCTGACGATATTTATCAGGTTCGATCGATCTAATCATTAATCTAGATGTCAGTTCCTCATAGGGATTAACACAAAGAAACCTATATTTTTAAAATAAAAAAAAGGAAAAAAATTACTGGAACTGATTTGATTAAAAGTTATGAAACTAGGAAAAAAATGTTAAAAGCAAAAATTAGGGATTTTTAGTTGTATTTTTTTTCAATTATTTTGACTTTAAATATGAGATATTAATTTTTTTTGTTACAAAAAATTATATTTTTTAATTAAATATTATATTTTTGGTTTAACTTGTTAATTACTTATCCCTTATTTTCTAATTTTAAATTTAAATACAGTATAAGTCATGTGCAAGACACACTAAAACATGATGTATTGGTGTACCTGGAGCACTAAAGTCGCTCTCGATAAAAAAAAAAAAATATATATATATATATATATATTTGTATTAATTGGTGACCTTATCTAAAAAGCTAAGGTTATTATTATTTTTTTTCAAACAAGCAACAAAATCTAAGGTTGAGGTTACCAGTTTCGTCATACTCAAGAATTGGAATAAATAAATTGACTAGCTACTCAGCCGTCTCCTAGGGTTTTCTCTCTAAAAATCTTGGGTCGAGAGTTTTCAGGTGATCTCGTTCGGCGGCGCCCCCTTATCGGTCTTGGTCCCTGGCCTTGCCGGTGTGGGTTGGTTGTTGCTGGACGGGTGTTTGGTAATAGGAAGGCTATAGGTGGTGCGATATTCGGCTCCTTTTCCTGGGTGATGGCGGCGGTAAGTCCGACAAGAGATCGGATCTGGTTATGGCCGCTGGAGACGCGATCGTGGCTCTGCTCCACTGGTCTTATTGCTTTGGCATCGAAGCAAGGTCGTATGGGATCATGGTGAATGGGAGGGTGGGATCAAATTTCTCTTGTGTTGTGGCCGGTTGGCTTGAACGACTTGGCTATGAACTTTGACGGATTGGGTTGGTGTTTGGTGACTGATCTGAAGGGTGGTGGGTGGGGTTTTGGAGGTTGGATCTGGTTTTGGAGGTTGGATCTGGTTTTGCTGGTTGTGGAAAGAAGTGGCTGATTTGGATCTTTCTTGTAAGACTCTAGGCTGGTGGTGGTGGAGGGTGAGAGGTCAGATGGGTTGATGGTGGAATTTCCAGGGCTGTTTGAAAAAGAGATTGAGGTCTGTTGCAGTTCAACTTCATGAGAGAGTCTAATTTGGCCTACTTCATCCCGACGGCGAAGGTTATTGGTGACCCGGTGTTGGTTGTTCAAGGAAGGGAGGTGGATTGTCATTGTTTTTGGTCGTCTTTTTTTTAGGCTTTTTGTTTTGGTTTTAATTGTTTGCTTAGGGTTAATAAGTCTCTACTCTTTTGAGCTAGGGTTTGGTTTTATTGTAGTGCCATGGCTATGGCGTTATTCTCGGGGATTAATTGCTTCAATTTCGGTATGCTTTTGTCGTCAATATGCTGACATACGATCCTTGCATGTGGTCTGGTACATTTTGGGGCGCGGTGTAGAAGAGGGAGTTGTCTTTGTGGTTGTGTCTATGAGGTGTTATCGGGACTCTCGAGATTATTCTTCATCAGTAGCCTGCGTGGGCGATTCTTGTGGTTCGAGGTTGGGCCTTTTTGGCTCATTTGGATTGTTTTTAACAATCTCTATGTAACCAATGTCATTTCTAGGGTTGTGCGTGATTCTCTTACTACTCGAGTTGTGCGTATATATAGAGGCTGATAATCATTCTGATCTTAACTTTGTTTCACATCCTGTCTTCACTTGCTTTTAATTCTAGTGAAGATGATAAAGTTCTAGCAAGACATTATGACAAAACTAGGTAATGGAATTCTCCGCAAAGTGAAGAAAAGAGTTGGGTCAGGTTCTAGCAATAAGGGTAAAGTTGAATTGGCTAAAGATTCAGCCTCATATATTCCGGGTAAAGATGTTAAGAAGTCTATCTTTAGAAATTCCAACCACAGTAGAAAATCCTTATTCGGGTGAAGGAAAATGTAAGTCGTCAAATGACTCGAATCATCGAAAGTACTACTATAACATATGGTTTCCACTTGGTAAAGTGAAATAATAGTTGGCTTATGGAAGACTATGTTGTTGCAAAGACAATGAAGATAGGATAGCAGTACAATGTGGGACTGTTGCCGTATTTGATGGCTATCATGGCCCTGAGGTTTCTGCATACTTGCAAACTCATCTATTCAATAACTTAATAACACAGCCTGATTTCTTGATAAACAATCAGAAAGCTATAAGGGAAGGATATCGTTTAACCAATAGTGATGTTCTATCAAAGTTTTATTATTCTGAGTTTTTATCTTCAACTGCAGTTACAGCTTTATTAGTGAATCCGCACGGCGTTACAAGATATTATCACTTGGTTTTAGCCAATGTCGGAGATTCTCGAGCTGTAATTTGTAGCAAGAATGGTGTGGCTAAACAATTTTCAGTTGATCATAACACATACAACAAAATGGAACAGACAACAATTTATGCGATAGGTGGTAGTATATCAAAAACGTTGAACAAAGTTAATGGGAGTTTCAAACTAACGAGGGCATTTGGTGCTTGGAGGATGATGAAATATATCAGTTGTGAACCTTCTTTGGTGTTGGAGTCGATAGATGATGACACAGTTTCTTGTGTTAGCAAGTATGCCATTGTGGAGCGTGGTGTCAAACCAACAGGTTGTGGATTGCATCAAGTAAATTAAGAATCCTATGAAAGCAGTTAAGCAGCAGAGCACCTTATTCAACTTACACTCAATAATAATATGAAAAATTTTCCTATTTCTGACAACATTTCCTGCATCGTTGTAAGATTTGGGTGATTGATTAATGATTGTAAGATTTTGGTTAGAGTCAGGTTTCAGAGAAAGTATGGGTCCATTAATTCTTTACCTTTAAAAATTAAAACCCGACCGGACTGTGAATGAGGCTTTGTATTGTAATTTGTCTTTCCTTTAAGAAAAAAAAAAAAGAGACGTACAATGTTATATCTAATTTGGTTCATAAAAACTAGTACCTAATTGATCAATAAAGTATTTGGATTATTGAAAACATATCAATTTGGTACCTATGCTAGCTTCCTCAAGCTTTTCGATCATTAGTTCTAGTTGTATGTTAATGAAATCATATATAAAATTGTTAAGTGTCTTTCAGGGAAAAATCAGATATAGATGTGAGTGGGCGTGACAGCACCGGTTGGTGCAGGAATGCTATAGACGTTGTAGGCTTTTGATTTCTTCCTCAAACGATTGTGCCCTAGAAAGGGATAACTCTAGGCGTGATCATTTTCTATGCCTGGTGACAACAAAGACTTTTGCAACCTTTTCAGGGCTTTACCAAATCGATACTAAGAATGAGATTCTTAGCAGAGCTTTAACAAAAAAGTAATAGGTGCGAGGATGATAAGGCAGACCTTATTTTTGCGGATACATGAGGCAGACCTCATCAGAACCGGCCCTGAGGATGTGCGGGTCGTGCCGGCGCACCGGGCCCCCCATTTTCAGGGGCCTCCGATTCTCAGTACAGCAAACAGAAATAATTTAAATTTTATAAAAAAAACAACATAACAGTGATAGACGGTGTAGCCCAGTTGGCTAAGGCTTTACAATTCATTTTTCACATGTGGGTTCGAAGCCCCGTATATGTAATGTTTATGTTTTTTTTCTGCTGACCCTATTATTAAAAGGGAAAGTAAATTATCACACGCAAACCCCAAAGTGGCTTGTTCCCAAAGCAAAAGAGAAGAATCAGCAAAGAACTTCATCATCGTCAGTCCCCAAAAAACCCCCCCAACTCCCTAAGTCTCTCCTTCATTATATTTTATTTTTCTCAAACCACAAACAACAAAATCAAAGACCAAAGGTTCAATCTAACACTCTCTAATTTGAATCATCTCTATGCTGCATACTGGAAGAGTAGTGGAACTCCGATAGGTATTTTCATTTTTTTTCTGATTATTATTCAATTGAATAAATTCTTTTGGTGAAATTGTTCTTGAATATCTTAGATTTTGGGGGTTTAAATGTATTGTTTTACATTCAATCTTGATAAATATATCTTAATTTTTTTGTTATAATAGAACTGCTTTTAATGTTATTTGATGATAATATTATATTTTTGTTGATGAATTTTAGTTATATTTTGCTTTATGAAAACAAATGAGTCATAGTAAATTTTCTTATACTTTCGTGCGACCTTAATTAGTAGGGCCTAATTTTAAGTTTCGCACAAGGCCCCTGAATTCTCAAGGCCGGCCCTGGACCTCATCAATTGCAGGTAAGTAAGGCAAACCTCACCGATTACAGGGTTTCAACGCAGAGGTTGAAAAACGGAAGTGCTTGCCGAGTTTGTATATGTGTATACTGTGTATGCTGTTGTTGTGGAGTAATTTACAAGTAAATAACTGGGTTCACCACCCATTATTTCAAAATCTATGAAGCGGCCGGTGAATCCTATCTCCTACCCTTTGCTCAAGTTTTCTATGCGCTAACTAGCTACTTCCTGCGTTGGTCTCTATGGAGATTCTATTGTGGAACTTTTGGGGATGAATTTGCAACGATTTCACGTTCAAGACTTGAGAAGAGTTTTATAACACCACCAAAAATTTATTAGGTCAATGGATGTAAAATTAGCTCATCAATTTAATTTTCAAAAAATTGCGACTTGAATTGATATTAAACCATTAGAGGCACTTTGTTAGTTTGAACAGCTAGAAGCGTCAAAGATTAGCACAACGTACATTTAAATTATTTTAAAACAATTTGTAGTTTAATTAAACAAAATATTGTACTGTAAGTTACTACTGGATTCTTGGACTGTGTCTCAATTTTATCCAATGTTCAGTCGTCAGGAGCCTACTCTTAATTCACTCATGCATCTACACAATATTTAACATAGATTAGACATACCTATGAATAAAATTGCATAAACAAAAACTATGACACACAACTCTAACCTCCAATTCTAGATTCAGTCACACATGGTGCACAATAATATCATACAATTACAAATAGACAAAGAAAAGAAGCCAAAGAAAGAGTTAGAAAGAATGTTCAATAGTGGCTCCAATATTGATGCAAAAAAGTTAAAGAAGATGGAAAGAGTTAGAGAATGCTCAATATTGATGCTGGGACAAGAATTGAGTTCCAATTTCATATTCATATTATTTAACCTAAAAAGGAAAGAATTAAAAGAAAGAGTTAGAAAGAATGTTCAATAGTGGCTCTAATATTGATGCAAAAAAGTTAAAGAAGATGGAAAGAGTTAGAGAATGCTCAATATTGATGAGGGACTAGAATTGAGTTTCAATTTCATATTCATATTATTTAGCCTAAAGTATTTTATCAATTATTATTTACTCAAAATAAATATGTAATAAGTCCAAAAAAAAAATGTGACAAGTCCATAAATGTCTTACACTAGTGGTCATGAAATTTGAATATTTTGCTTTATATTTTTTTCCTGTACAAAAAATGTGGAGTCTTGAGTACCAGTGTAATACCCCGAAAATTTCACTATTATTTTTTTAAAATAGGTCGTGAAATTTGAAGTGAAATGGTGTGATTTCATATTTTTAGGGGTTTTCGTCGTAAAACGATAATTACGGAGGTAATTATAAGTTACACAAGGTTAATTAAGGTAACTTTTTATCCGTTGAGAATTTGGGAAAACTTCCTTCATGAAAGTTGTAGAACTCGTAGAATCGAGTTCGTAGGAATTTGGTTTACCGAAAACGGACATCGTATGAAGAAGTTATGGCCTTCGGAAGTTTCACGAAGTTCTATAAAAGGATTTTAAATTTTTGGAAAATCATTTTAATTCCAGAAAATACCGGAAAATTCCGGAAAATTCCAGAATTCTCTCCAGACGACCCGATAACCCGCGTCTGACCCGGTAACCCGACCCGGCCATATCTCGGCCGTCCGGCCACCTCCGGCCACGGGACCGGCGCAGACCGACGCGCCTCGTCGGCGCCGTCCGACCGACGGTGGTCTCCGCCACCGATTCAAGCCTGAAACAGGCGGATGTAGCAAGCTTTGGCGCGGCAAACCGACCCGATCGGATCTCCGTCCTCCGGCCACCTCCGACGGTGCAACCTCCATGGGTTTTGTTCCCCTCCTCCCCAGCAACCTCCCCATGGTGGTGGATCACGGCGGCACGGCCTAGATCGGCGGGATTGAAACTTTGCACTTTTTGGATCTAAAACTTGCCGACACCGATTCCGGCCACTTCCACTCCGATCCAGACTTTAAGGTAGTTACTAAACTTGTTGGGATTGTTGAGTTGTACATTCTGGTAAAATGTGGTGGCAATCGGAGCACTTTGTTCCGGCGACGGACAGTCGCCGGCGGCGGCGCGTGGGCGGCGCGTCCGGCCGATCCAGGAGCAGTTCTTTACTCCGTTGTGTTTAGTTCGTCGATACGAACAACTTTCGTGTTTTAAGTTTTGTGAAATTCGGTCGTTTGATCGATGATCAATTAAGCCGAAAATCGGATCGTACGATTTACGATTCGAGAGATCCGACCGTCCGATGATCATCAAATTTGATCGTGTGGTTATTATTGTTGTTATAAGCATGTTGTACGGTTGGATTGTTGAATTTGAACCGTTTGATCAATGATCAATTAAGCTATGGTTATGGATCGTTAGATCCGTGATGATCCGACCGTCGGATTATCACCATATTTGGATATGATGTTAGGATGCTAGAAATAAGCATGTTGATGGATTTTGGAAGTTTCGGATTTTGTGTGGGACCCGTTGATGAATAGTAGACGTGGGACCCACGTTGACCGACGGTTGACTTTTGGTCAAACTGTCCCGAATTATGGTTATTAATGTCTAAGAGACATTTGAGGAATAATTGAAGTGATTTGGATTTTAGAATCATCAATTTGGAAACTATGATATGCTAAGTGGAAAATTGCATGTTCATAGGTAATTGTGGAATCATAGAAGCTTTCGGTTAGCATTGTCGATTCCCGGATATTATTTGAAGACGCAGCAGGAATTAGAGGTGAGTGAATCTCACGATATTTTTATATATGAATATTAATTCATATTGGGTTGTTTGCAAAAATAAATAATTATATTTATTTAAATGATATTTGCGATATATAAATTAAATAAACATTTTAATTTGATATATCAGTTTATGTGGATTTGTGGAAAAACAATATTTGAAATTATTCATTTTATTGTTTTGATTTGTGGATTTTGTGGGAAACAACATTTCAAAAATATGATATTGTGTTTGCCTACTTGAATGTTTTTGTCCAATGGTGAAGGTTAGAGCTTTAAACTGTGTAGCCAATGGGTGAAGGTTAGAGCTCTAGACTGTGTAACCAAATGGACTGTCCTGGGGACAATGTTACTGGGTGAAAAATGGTAGCCCATTCAGTTAGAGCTCTAGACTGCGTAGCCAGTATTCATTGAAAACAAAGATGAATACTTAATGTATTAAAAGGAGAAGAAAAATGGTATTCTCGCTTTTAAATCATTGGAAGACAAAATTGGTTTTGTGTGAGTTGATTTGACTTTGCTTCTTAAATAATTGAAGCATTGATTTTATTGGATTACAATTCTTGCAAAATATTGAATTGTATTTGAAGGTTTTACTTCTTTAAAAATTGAAGTAAATATTATTATGATTTACGATTCTTAAAAAGAATGAAATCAGAAATTTGGGGAATTGATTTTGGGTGAAGGTTTATATTGTTTGATATTCTGGATCACCCTGGTATTAACATACATGTTATGGGACGTGTGGGGTTAAAATACGTGTTATGGGACGCGTAGGTTCAGTATATTTTATAATATGAATTTTCGGGATTTGAATTGTTGAAAGGTATAAGTTACATATATTTGTTTAAAACAAACTATATATGTATATTTGTTAAACGGTTTTAGGGTGAGTAAACTTAGATCACTCATACCAGCTTCATAAGCTGACCGGGTTTGTTAATATAACCCGGTACACTATTCCACGGTGTAGGGGTTATACCTGCAGGATAGGATAACCAGGAGTAAGCAAGGCTGCTTTCAATCGTTGGATTTTTAAGACTTCCGCTATATTTTGTTTCGTACTCTGATGGATAAATTAATTAATATCTTGTAATATCAATTTATTATTTAATTTATGGTTTGTAATATGTAACCCTAAAGAACGGGTCAACATTTACATTTGTTGGACATGGAGTATGTGTTGTTGTACTTGAATTAAAAGAAAAAAATTCTAGTGCATATTTGTATTTGATATTCCATGTCGTCACGTTCCCGAAATGATTTGTAATTAAGGGCAAAATGCCTTATTAATTAATTTGAAAATCGGGGCGTGACAACCAGACATGACTAGATTCTGTCTTCTGATTTGAATGAAGACAAAAAAAAAAACAAATATTGTTGCCACATCCAATTTTGTACCTACTGTGTTGTTTTACCTTATCTTTTGAAGAATGATTTACACACCTTTTTCTTACTGACCAAATTCATTTCACTGATTATCTTCACCTGCAATTAGGGGTCATCATATGGCCCTTAGGCCCTAAGCCTCTTTAAAGCCCGCCCGGCCCGTAGGGCCGAAGCCCGGCCCGGCCCTTCCTCTCAGCCCATTTGGCCCGGCCTCTTTTTTTAGGGCCGGGCTTGGGCTCAAGTATTTAAGCCCGGCCCGGCCCTAAATGCCATTTCAAGCCCGGCCCGGCCCGGCCCTAATATATATATATATATATATATATATATATATATAATTATACAATAATATATAAATTTTTCAATTTTTTCTTGTATTTATTAAATTCTTTTAATTTAGAAGTTTGTTTGTTAATATAATAGTTTTTTTTTTTTCATATATATATATATATGAAAGCCCTTTTGAGCCCAATGATAATTATCCTCCTATATATATATACATACACACACATATAATTATACAATAATATATAAATTTTTCAATTTTTTCATGTATTTATTAAATTCTTTTAATTTAGAAGTTTGTTTGTTAATATAATAGTATGTTTTTTTTCCATATATATATATATATGAAAGCCCTTTTGAGCCCAATGATAATTATCCTCTTTTATATATATACACACACATAATTATACAATAATATATAAATATTTTCAATTTTTTCATGTATTTATTAAATTCTTTTAATTTAACACTAAAAAAATTTGGCCCTACCCGGCCCGACCCGTAAGGGCCGGCCCGGCCCGGCCCTATCGGCCCATTTCAGCCCTGGGCTGGTGGGCGGCTAAGGCTTGCATATTGAAGCCTCGGCCCGGCCCGGCCCGGCCCTAAATTATATTGACTTTGACTAGGCCCGGCCCGGCCCGGCCCGACCCTAAGCCCTAAAATTTAGGGCCGGGCCGGCCCTAGCCCGGCCCATGATGACCCCTACCTGCAATGATATCACAAATGATTATCTTGGGCAACACTTCCTGAAATACATATATATTTATAAACTAATCAAATAAGAAAAAAAAAATTGGTTATATGATATAACTATACATATCTATACTATTATAATGAGAACACCTATTGTCAATCAAAACATAATTTTTTTACCAAAACAACCCTAAAGTATTAAATAACCTTGAATAAAAGTCAACTGTTAGAGATAAAAAAGTAAAAAACAAAACAATTAATAAAAGAATTAAAAATAAAAAAACTACCCACTACTTTTCAAAAAAAAAAACTGTTTCTCAAAGTAAAAACTGTCACACATGCAGAGCATGTGTCCATAATGCTAGTATAAATGAAATGAACGATATTCCATTTCCAATGAGTTAATATCTATCTGAGAATACTATATAGCATGAAGGTCTATGAATATTACCAATTGATTCCATTTAGGATCCAATATTCCAATCCATGCAAAGTACTTCAAGGCAAAACTAAGCAAAGAAAATATATACAGTTTGCCTCTGATACAAGTGTCGCCAGCAGTCATGGGTACAGACCAAGAATTATTTAGTAACAAGTTTGAAATAGTTAGTCATTCAATAACTAGAACGACAATCTTATCTGAGAGTTCATGGGCACAGTCTAAGAATTCAATTCATCAGGTAGTTGTTGATACACAGTCCAATTCATCTTCCCCCCTGCAATTCAGGCCTCTGATTAGTAATTTCTGTTACTTAAATTAAAATAGAAACATTCTAGAAATAGTTTATGAAAAGGTTGAAGCTCAATGAGGGCAATAGTTGCAATCTTATGGGATAACAAAAATAAACAAAACAACCAACAAAAGAACTGAGAGGAGACTCAAACAAGCAGGAGAGAAGCAGAGAAATTGTGATGGAGGCATAGGCTGAATTTTTATTTGCAGACTCAACAATTTTCACCATGTACATACAACACAACCATGGTCGTCTAAGATGCAACAGTTCCAAAGTTCATTGCGACAGTAAAAATGATCAGCTTCAACAATCAAAGATGAAAATTTAACGATCTTTTTATGAATGGCAAAAAAGCTGGAAGCTGGGTCATCAACTATTTCTCTGAAGCACAAAAAACCTTAGCAACATCTATATTGTGGTGTTTGGCTGCGAGAGTTCTTTAGAAGTGAGTCTTGTACTGAATTTGGTTAAGGTATGCTCTATTATTTGTGTGAGTTTGCTACCTAATGTCATAAAATGTACTTTTGGATTGCACAAGTCTTATCTATAATATATGGCATTTTTGCTATGTTGCCATTTTATTATGGGAATCAAGTCATTATCCTTTGGTTGTGCTATAGGATTCTGGGAGGTCTGAGAGAGCATCTCATCTGTTATGATGATATTTGGTGGCGATCGAGAATGTCATTCTCCTGTTATCTTGATACAGGATACTGGAGGGATCCAAACGGCGAGGCTAAACTCGACAACCCTAGATCCAGGCTAGGGTGAATTTCTTAAGATTAGACAGTTGTGGTTGACTGATCCTTGTTGGATATCAACAGCTGAATGTGCTGTCCCATCCCCTCAATCTAGAGTCAATAAAGGATGAATTTTAGAGAAACCTACTCATCCTATCCAACAGTTCAACATAACCAGTACGTCCTTCACACACAGCTCTCCCCTTGGCAATGAAACAACCGACGTTCTTCCTATCGATTCTCATGGGACTTTCCATTCGATGCATCATCTCTTTAACCAGATCTTTAACCGGGGATTCACCTCGAACACTGCTATGCTTTCCCAATCCGCAAACAATGGCTAAATTAGGGAAAACTCAGAATTTTTTCCCTATATTTTTAATCAATTATAATATTTTTTATATACTTTCATTATACATGTTTATGTTTCTCAATACAAGTATAATTTTGTTTTAAGTAAATACTTATTTAGTACGTTATTTATGGGAGATTCTCTAGTGAGGATCACTTAAATGAGTACCACTTTATTAATGGTTGTGATATCTATTTTTCGATTACATCTCGACAAATCAAACCGTTCAATATTAAGATATTCATGAGTAGATCACTTCTACAAATTTTCAACAAAATTTGAAATCGTTAAGGTACCGAACTACACCAAATAAATGGACGAACCAAATCTGTCAATTTTGAACCATTCATATTCATAAATGGTAAATCACAATTATAGATGACTTAACGATTTCCGATTTCATTGAAAATTTGTAGAAGTGATGTACTCATAAATATCTAAATATTGAACGGTTGATTTGTCGAGATGTAATAAAAAAATAGGTCTAATTGAGTGGTACTCAAGTGGTACTCATTATAATGGTCCTCACTAGAGAAGCTCCACGTTATTTATATGTTGTATAGTAAAATTAAAATAAAATAAAAAATTGCCTAGGCATCCACTAATCACCTAGGTGCTAGACCCCTCTTCGCCACCCGACTAGCACCTAGCTATTTTTAGAACATTGATTTCAATCGGTATGAAATTGTATGTTTTTGTCGTTTTTCATTTTAGGAACCGTGTCAAATCAATTCTATTTTTTTTTTTGAGCAATTCTATTTAGTTCGGCTTGACTTTGGCACCATTTCGGTTTTGGGTTGCAATCCAAAAATCAATGCCCAAATTGTGAAAAAAGACCTGCAAATTTACAAAATTCTGACTTCATTTTTTGATACATATAATCAACTCATCGATCATACCAAAAGACCAATCTACCAACTAGTTCAAACTGTTTAGTTTTTCAACAACATACCATCTAAGTTCAACTGCTCAAAAACATTAAAAGTTGTTTGTAATATAGGTTTTAGGTTGTACTTTTCTTTTTTATTATACAAAAATAACTGCTCAAAAACATTAAAACCAAATATTCAAAGAGAAAAACCTCCATATGGTACATGAACTATCACCAAATGCAATTTTTGGTACCTGAACTTTCAAAAGGAACTTGGTGGTACCTGAACTATGCCTCCGTTAGCCATTATAGTACCTACCGTTAAATATTCCGTTAAGTGCTTATGTGGCATGGGTAAAACAGTAATTTTATTTATTTTCAATTTTCAAAATAAATTATACAAAAAAAAAATTAGAAAAGTTATCCCAAAATTCAAGACTAAAAATAAGAAAAATTATTTTTATTTTATAATATAATTTATTTCCAATTTTTATGTATTTAATATAATTTATTACCATGTAGGTGGTTTTCTTATTAATTAAAAAATAAAAATAAACTATACTAAAAAAAGTAATTAAAATTTTTATTATATTAAAAAAATGATAATTTATTTTGATTTTAAAATTTAAATAAATTATACAAAAAATTTTTAAATAATTTATCCACAATTCAAGATTAAAAATGAGAAAAATTATTTTTATTTTTGTAATATAATTTATTGCCAATTTTTATGTTTTTAATATAATTTAGTACCATGTAGGTGGTTTTGTTATTAATTAAAAAATAAAATTAAACTATACTAAAAAAAATAATTTAAATTTTATTATATTAAAAAACAATGATAATTTATTTTGATTTTAAAATTTAAATAAATTATACAAAAAAAGATTTAGATAATTTATCCACAATTCAAGACTAAAATGAGAAAAATTATTTTTATTTTTATAATATAATTTATTACCAATTTTTATGTTTTTAATATAATTTATTACCATGTAGGTGATTTTATTATTAATTAAAAAATAAAAATAAACTATATTAAAATGCTACATAAGCACTTAACGGAATATTTAACGGTAGGTACTATAATGGCTAACGAAGGCATAATTCAGGTACCACCAGGTTCCTTATGAAAGTTCAGGTACCAAAAATTGCATTTGGTGATAGTTCAGGCACCATATGGAGGTTTTTCTCATATTCAAAACCTCAATCAAACTTAAAAAACAAAGTTGACTAAAATGAAATAGAAGTATATAAACACTGAAGCATACAAAAAGTTGCCCAAACAGCCAATAGTGTGGCCCCACCTAATTAAAAATAAATTAAATAATTAAATCAGTTCGGTACGGTACAAATTTAGTATCAATATATTGATGTTAATACTTAATACCATAACGTTTGAACCGGTTTGGTTTAGTATTTGAATTTTAGTATAAAAATGAAAAATGAAACTATCCCGTACCGCTTTGGTTCGATATGAACCGTATACAATTTCGGTTTTGCGGTTTCGAATGCCCACCTCTAGGCTAAATCGTGTATTCTAATTCTATGATGAAGTTAAGCCTATGTCATTAAAAAAGTTTGTTCCAACCAAAAAATAAAAATATCCTCCCAATTCCCAAGTTCCCAACTGCCCCTCTATAATCTCTACTAGGGAAGGTCCCATGAGATTTTTTGCTCATCCCTGATCCCTACCCCCTAGGGCCGCTCTCACATTTCATTTTCCCGCCTGGACATGCAACTCGAAATTGATATATTATTTATTTATTTTTTGAAGCGGATATATTTATACTTTTTGAATGAATGTTGAGGTTCAAAATCGCGTCTAGTGGTACATCAGATAAAAGCTTCGGTGAGGAGGCAGAAGTTGCTGAGAAATTGAGAATCCAATTCCCAGAATATATAGCTGCAGCTTCTAGTTCTCTAGTTCTCAGCTCTCACAAACGACACAAACGTCTCCGTGTTGACTCTTGAATTGGAGATGGAACCGCCGGACGAGTTCACGGCCGATCCCTCGGACTCGGACTCGGGTCGTGGATCATGCAGGCACCCGAGGCTGTTCATCAGGGAAATGGTCATGAGCAACTTCAAATCTTACGCCGGTGAACAACGCGTTGGTCCTTTCCACAAGGTTAGGGTTTTACACTTCTTTTCCCTAATCTGTCTGTTAACTTTCAAAAATCGTAATAATTTCAGAAGACTTAGATATGTTTCTGTTGGTTTTTTGGCGCGGGTTCAGAGCTTTTCTGCTGTTGTTGGACCTAATGGGAGTGGGAAAAGCAACGTGATCGATGCAATGCTCTTTGTATTCGGAAAACGAGCTAAGCAGGTATATCAATTGCACATGATTTTCATTTTAGAATGAACCATATTAGGGCTGTTTGTCTTATTGTCTCACTCATTTTCTTTTTTTTGTTCCTAATTGTGCAATATAATTGTCTAGATGCGACTCAACAAAGTTTCGGAGCTCATTCATAACTCCACTAATTGCCACAATATGGACAGTGCTGGAGTTTCTGTTCATTTCCAGGAGATCATTGATTTGGTAATTTTAGCCTTTTCACTTTTGGTTCTTCTTTACTCTAAAAAGAGTTTCTTTCTACTATCTCATTGGGTACTATCTCATTGGGTTTTTAAGAAAACAAAACAAGAAAGAACAAATTTGAAGCACTAAGTTTCCATTTGTACGTTGTAACTACTACCTCGGAAAAGCAGTCACTTTAACCAGAACTGTATGGCTCTCATGAAGTTTTGATTTTGGTATTTAGTATTGAAAGTAGTAGGATTTATAGATTTGTTGGGACTTTGTATTAGGTGGGAGGGAGTGTAAGCTATCTCAATTGATGATTTTTGTTTGCGGTCTTTACAGGATGATGGAACATTTGAAGCTGTTCCAGGAAGTGATTTCGTAGTCACTAGGGTAGCATATCGGGATAACTCCTCCAAGTATTACATCAATGACCGTTCAAGCAATTTTACTGAAGTTACCAAGAAACTGAAAGGGAAAGGAGTTGACCTGGACAACAATCGCTTCTTGATTCTTCAGGTTTGATATTTGACATGCAGCTCATCTATTTTGACTGAGATTGTCTTGGCATATTAAGAGTGTTCTTGTGGTTACCGTCAGGGTGAAGTTGAGCAGATTTCACTCATGAAGCCAAAAGCTCAAGGATCTCATGATGAAGGTTTTCTCGAGTACCTTGAAGACATTATAGGGACCAGCAAATATATCGAAAAAATTGATGAATTGTACAAGGAGTGAGTACTTTTCCTATGTTCTAGTTCATTCAAAAGCTTACATGTTAATCCTGCTCATGTACATCCATATCTACTTTTAACCATGCTTGTTTGTTAGTCTAGGAAATGAAATACTAAAGAAAAATTTCAATTGTATGGCTGCCTTACAAAAGAGATGGATGATTATTGCTCTATAACCTCAAAAATTAAGATCATATTTATCAGACTCCGGATGATGCTAAAGTTACCTGACTTGAGCAAACTTCACTTGCATTTCATTCCTTTTTGAACGGAATTGTAATTGGCTTTATTAACTTTGGTTACCGGAGAACTTTAATTTCCCTAGGCCAAGATTCTTAGAGGAAAGCTAAACAGGCTTTATTTGATATAGAATTCTCATTTATCTAACAACTTTGCATGATTGTTTTTATTCCTTTCATAGGCTAGAGTCCCTCAATGAGAAAAGATCTGGTGTCGTGCAAATGGTTAAGCTGGCAGAGAAAGAAAGAGATGGCTTGGAGGTATATACAGTTGCACATTGGTAGACTACAGCTCCTGATATTTTCCGTTGACCTTCTTATTTTAATTTTTTTATATATGTCATGATTCATGAAACAGGATGGGAAAAATGAAGCAGAGACTTACATGCTGAAAGAGTTGTCACTTCTGAAATGGCAAGAGAAAGCCACAAAATTGGCTCATGAAGATACCTCTGCCAAAATGGTTGATTTACAGGAAAATATAACCACCATAGAAGATAATCTGAAGACTGAAAGGTAAACTTTCTGATACTATTATGGATTGATTCAAAACTTATTTCTTATGAGGATCTATGAGGATCTTGGTTACTGTTTCAGGGAGAAGATCCAGGAGCTTAACAATGCATTGAAGGAGCTTGATCCTGTGTACATTAAACATATGAAACAACAAGAGGTTTGGATTACATGCATTTGCTGTTGTCAGAAACCATGCATGTGGCAGTGAAATTTGAATTTCTTGTTTTTTATCTTGTTATTATTATTATTATTTTTTTTTTTCAAACAATGTCGAGTGTTGAGTGTGTCAATTTAATTATCAATTCATGACTAGATTCTGTCTTCTGATTTGAATGAACCAGGAACTTTATAATACCCTCAACAGATATAAGGATGAATTTAAGCATCTTGAAAAGGATCGTGAAAAATATTTGGTGAATCTGCAATATGTGGAGCAGAAGATCAAAAACCTGAATGACAAACTTGAAAAGGTAAAGGAAAGACATTCTTAACTTGAAGTCAAAACAGATACAAATCATACCTTTTCATTTCAACTGCAGGATTCATCAAAGATTGATGACAGAGAGAAGGACTGTGAGAACTCCACTAATCAGATCCCAGAACTTGAGGAAAGTATTCCCCAACTGCAAAAATTATTGTTGGATGAAGAAAAGGTCCTAGAGGAAGTTGTTGAGAATTCGAAAGGTTGTATCTTTGCAGTTTCAATTACATTTAGGATTTTCATCTTGTTAGACTCTTTTACCCTAATTATAAAAGAAAGATTCTTTAAAATTGTATTAGGATGCACTTAATTTGGTTTTTGTAGGCCATTATATATGATTTTTAACTTTTGTTGAGATCGAAAAGTAATGGCCCTATGGGTCTTGTTTTATATGTTTATGGTATATTGACAAAGAACCAAGCCGTTACATCTGTTTGGTTAATTGACGTACATGCTTGTGTCTGTTCCAATGTCTGTTATATATATATTGTTTCTTCTTTGGGTGTTGGAACTATGCTAATTTTTAAAAGTTAAGCTTTCACATCATCGGTATCAATTCTTCATAGCATGATGCTAGCTTTCTAATATGTTATACGCTTTCCTCCTCTCACAAGCAGCGGATACTGAAAGATATCGCTCTGAGCTTACAACGGTTCGTTCCAAATTAGAACCTTGGGAAAAACAATTGATTGAGCACCAGAGGAAACTTGATGTTGCATTTACTGAACATAAACTTTTGGATGAAAAGGTGAGATTGCTATATTAGTATTGAGACTCTATTTCAATAAAAACCTTTTATATAATGGTGACTGTACAGCTCTAGGTATGCTTAGTGTCTTTTCTCTTTTGAAGATTATATTAAATGACATTCTTTCTGTGACTAAAATCTAAGAGAGCTCTTTTTGTACTGCTCCTTGGATTGAAGAACTTGTAAATTTTAGGTTGAGAAGGATTTCAAGTATGTGGCTGAAAGAAATTGTTAATTGTTTCAGCATCAAGCTGGTCATGCAGCTTTTGATGACGCTCGAAAGCAGATGGATGATATATTGGGAATGATACAAAGAAAAACTGCAGGCATTGCAAAAATTCAGTTTGATCTTGAAAAGAGCGAGTTCGAAAGGATGAAATATCGTAAAGCAGAACAAGTTCGTATTTTCATTTTTCATAATTGAATTTTCATTTATTCTTTCTTTTGGTTATTACTTTGCACATAAAGGCATGCAGTAATAAAATGTAATCTTGCAGGAATACATCAAAGAACAAGAAGCTCTCATACCTTGTGAACAAGCTGCAAGACAGAAGGTTGCAGAACTCAAGTATCTTCTGGATTCTGAAAAGATTAGGGGAAGACTTTTGAAAGCAATTTTACATGCTAAGTTGTCCAACCAGATACCAGGAATACATGCCCGGCTGGGTGATTTAGGTGCTATTGACGGTGGGTGTTCTTTGCTTAGATGATAGTTCAGTTACCAATAACTTTGCTCTGTTCAGGTTTCGCATGTTACATTAACTTTTCCTGTGTATATCTGGGTTATCAGGCCTACTGTAATTGACATATGGTTAAATATATGGAAGTTTAGATCTGTACTTGCTCCGTGAAATATCTGGTGTCACCATGATTCATGTGCTTGTGATGTTTAACACACCAAAAGTTTATATTTCTTTATTAATCCGTTATTTATTGATTTCCATAGGCACATTATTAACATACACTCACCTTAATTTTTTGGAATTAACTCCTTTTGGCAAATAACATTTTCTTTGCAGAAAAATATGATGTCGCAATATCAGTCCACTTGTAAAGCTGGTGATATAATTTTATGAGTCAGGAATGACTGGAACTAGAATACAATATAATACAATTTTGTCCGATTTCTTTTGAGTGCTTGACTATTACTGCTTCTCTGTTCTTTTAGGCCCTGGACCTTCAGCATGACATAGAAAACGCTGGTGGTGAAAGATTAAAAGCACAGAAGTCAAAGGTCGATAAGATTAAGTCTGTAAGTATCTGCACCACTATGAACTATCCTAGCTACGGAATGTCTGTCCTAATTTGTCCCAATCAATTGTCAGGATATTGATGAAAAAAACACTGAAATCAACCGCCACAAAGTCCAAATTGAGACTGGCCAGAAAACTATAAAGGAGTTGAGAAAAGTGATTCAAGATTCAAAGAAGAAGAGAGAACGACATGACAAGGAGAAGGAAATGTTATGTGCCAATTTCAAAGAAAAAGAAGAGAAGGCATCTGTAGTTCAAGAGAGCTACAAGGAAACACAGAAGGTTCACTTTCTCATTAGCTTGGCTTTATTTGAATCTTGTGCTGCTGATTGATAAAAATATGGATTTTTTAGATATATCAAAATCTGACTGGTACATATCATATTTCTTGTCTTGTGCAGCTGATTGATGAACATAAAGATGCGTTGGATAAAGTGAAATCTGAGTATTGCAAAATGAAAAACACTCTGTATGAATTGCGGGCATGGAAGGTACTGCGATAAAAAATGCATATGGTTATTATGAATCATTCTATCTGAACACAGTTGATACCATTTTGACATTTCAGAGGTGGTAACTGTGCCATAATAGTACATGATTATGATCTGCAGTGCAGTGAGCAGAACCATAGAATTAGTGAGTGGCACTTACTAGTAAATGGTAATATTCGCCGTTTGCTTCTTCATCGATCATGATTTACTATGAGTGGCATAGTACCAATCTGGTACTTAGAACTATGCTGTTATTGTTTTGTACATATATATTTTTAATAGTCTATTTATGCTGGTCAAATCTTTTCTCCCATTAACATGAAGAAAATTTCCTTGGTGAGTGTCACAGGATAAATCTGAGTTTGAATTAGAAGATATGAAGAAGAAATACAAGGATTTGAAAATTGAGGGGAGGGCTTACAAGGACAGGCTTGATAAGTTGCAAACTGCCCTTGTAAAGCATATGGATCAGTATGTGGATCTGAGGAAATACTTGTTAGAATGGTTTATGCATGGTTTACAAATTTTTAATGCTACATTGTGTTTGCAGAATTCAGAAAGATTTAGTGGACTCTGAAAAGGTTCAAGCAACCTTGGCTGATGAACTTCTTAATAATCGTTGCGACCTTAAAAGGGCCCTTGAAACAGCAGCACTTCTGGAAGCACAATTGAGAGAGATGAATCCAAATCTTGATTCAATCTCAGAGTATGTCTTGTTATTTTATTTAGTGGAAAACTAAGCTGATTTGGTTTGTATGATGCAAAGCTGTTCTAATTGCGTAAATTTGATAGGTACCGAAGAAAGGTCTCATTATATAATGAACGAGTGGAGGATCTGAGTAGGGTCACTCAACAGCGTGATGACATAAAGAGGCAGTATGATGAATTGAGAAAGAAGAGGCATGACGCCTGTTTGTTTATATTTATGGTTGCATGCTTTGTAATATTGGAACTAATAACTCATCTGACATTAATATGATTTGTCTAGGTTGGATGACTTCATGGCAGGATTTAATGCAATATCTTTGAAGTTAAAGGAAATGTATCAGGTCTCTCTCTCTCTCTCTCTCGCTCTCTCTCATTGGATGGATGGCTGGATTTTATACTTGCAATGTTTATTTTGGTCCTCTGGTCTTCTATTGAGCATGTTGAACAGTTTGAATTAGCATAGGGGTCGCTTGTGCCACTTTCCCTCTGGTAAGCTGGTAGCAAATGCTCATTTGAGAATGCTGTTGGTTGCTTTCTTTAGTTTGGTGAGAAAACTGACCTCGTTTGTTACCGCTTACATTTTCTCACTTGTGTCACATGTGCACGTATAGATGATCACGCTGGGAGGTGATGCAGAACTTGAGCTAGTTGACTCCCTGGATCCTTTCTCCGAAGGTGTTGTCTTCAGCGTGAGACCACCAAAGAAGAGTTGGAAGAATATTTCAAACTTATCAGGTGGTGAAAAGGTAACTCTATGTAGTGCTGACTGCTTGTTTCTTGGAATAATATTTCAACAATGCATGTCTATACAAGTCATTAAATTGTTCTCTTACATCTTGCAGACATTGAGCTCATTGGCTCTTGTGTTTGCACTGCATCATTACAAGCCTACACCTCTTTATGTAATGGATGAAATTGATGCCGCCTTAGGTACTTTCAAGCCGAATTCGTAAACGTTATCATCTGAATTTATTTAGTCCATTCCAGCAAGCATTCATTTCTCTTGATTTTTTTTGGCGTTCGATGTAGACTTTAAGAATGTCTCCATTGTTGGTCATTACGTGAAGGACCGGACAAAGGATGCACAGTTCATAATCATAAGGTTGGTTGAATAATTAATGCTTTTAAGTTGGTGGTGAATTGTTTATAACTGGGTTCACTGATACTGAAATTATGTTTAATGCTGCGTGCAGCCTTAGAAATAATATGTTTGAGCTGGCGGATCGACTTGTGGGGATATACAAAACTGATAATCGCACAAAGAGCATTACCATTAACCCAGGGAGTTTTGTGATCTGCAATCAAGCTGCTTGAGTCTAAGGTTTCACCTGGCGATTAATCAAGCTGCTCGATCAGTGATGTATTGCTCGCAGAGGGAGGAAGTTCCAAGAAAAAGAGAGGGAGGAGTCACGCCTTCTCCATAAACCCACAGCGAACCATTATCTCCATATATTGGTTTCTCTATCTTTCTAGCTCTCTCTCTTTCCTCTTTCGTGTCTATGTCAGTATGTCTTGGGTCTGTTTCACTCACCGGATCCTCCATTTCCGGCAAAGTGTAACGCCGGTTCAGTGTTTATTTGAAAGAAATCCATTTGCTGCAAAATACAGGTACTTTGCTTTTTTGAAATAGTTTTTCCTTTACAAGAGTTGATTATTACTTGATTGCATATATGTAGTTTCAAATTTTCTGTAATTTCTTATATGTTCTATACATAATGTACACAGATCTTTATATTATAATTTTTTTGGGCCGGATTTACAATTCCCACCACAAGTATAATAATTATAAAGTATCTGTGAAGAGTCTTTGTTCGTCTTACAAGAGACCGAACACAACACTTCAATACTTCAATACTTTAATGCTTTATCAGCATGTTTAGAGGTGTAGTAATTTTCAATGATAGAGATATTAAAATGCTTGAAAAAACCATTAGAACACCAAATATTTAAGACCAGTTACTAATTTGCTATAACTCCTCCATCTATGTACTTGATTTAGCTGTATAGCTAGAGTGGTACAAAACTACCTACTTGTTCTTCCTACCCATATCGATGTGATAATCCCCTCCGAACTCAGATTACGTAATTTAACGTTTTTCAGAGTGTACGAAATTCAACTTATAATAATTAATAGATCATAAATATGAAATATTTATGTTACACAAAAATAAAGTACACATTATCGGAAAACATGTAGGTTCAACTTAAATCCATATTTGTTATGATATCGGATTGAACAGCCAAATCCATGCCATTTCCTATTAATAATGTTCAACAAATTTGATTATTCATTTCGAATCAAATCCAATCCTTTGTGAGGACTACATAGTTGTTCCCACGCTACATGGTAACCTGACCCATAAATAACAGGCTGCCACACTCGTTAGAGCTCGGACTGAGTTCGATTTTTAGGCCTAAATTGCATGTCGTTAGTGGAATTTGCTGGGTCGGTTGGGGTTAGTTGTTCAATGTTAGGTCAAAGAGAGATGAAGATGAGGCACAATGTGGATGGGTGATTTGCTCAATGAGTCGGAAGCTAAGAGACGTCCAGGGTGTAGGTATGGAATTGTGGGTGCTAGGAGTGAGCAATGCAATCGTAGTTTTTGAAGAAGGAAGAGATAGAGGAGAGAAGAGCAAATAGGAACACGAAGGACGAGATCGAGAAACAGATTAGATGGATTGAATTAGACCTGGCAAAAAGTAAACTTGTGAAGTTTGTTTTGTGTATACGGTAACAAACCATTAACCTAACATCCGGAGAGTAGTGCCGAAACAAAACATGATAATAAAAAAGGTAAAAATCTGATTTGGTACCTAAACTATTGAGAAAAGTATTTTTTTGTACTTACAATTTTTTTTATATCTAAAATGGTACTTGAACTATTGTCATTACCCAAAATGGTACTTCTGTTAACTTGGACGTTAAGTTCGCCTACGTGACACATATTTGGATGAGAAATGCTACATAATTGGACTGAGGTAAAAACCTAATTTGATATTTGAACTATTGCGAAAGGTACTTTTTGGACCTATAATTTTTTTTTACCCAAAATGGTACCTAATTGGACTATACTTAATGACCAAGTATGGTACCAAAAAGTACATTTCTCAATAGTTTAGGTACCAAATCAGGTTTTTACCCTAATAAAAAATAGATAAAGCACCCATCTTTCATAAATTAAATTAATAATAAAAATCTAAATGAAACATATATTGTATATTGCAACCAAAAGTGAGAATAAAGGTTACTTCAAAAATAGTAAATGAAAATTCTTGTTTATGACTATGAAACTTTTAATTGAAGAGTCTCATCAAACTAGTTAGGGACGGGCAGCGAAAACCCTAGTCCCCATGAGAGTCATCTCTCTAGCAAAACCCTAGCCCCCATGAAATTCTTCAATAGCGTCTCTGTGCGCATCAAATCCAGCAGTACCTTCGTGTGCTTTCCTCCTAGCCTCTGGCTTCTTTCTATAATGTTTATCGCACAAATTCTAGTGACGTCAGCAATCGCTAGTGTGGCTTCCTATGGTGAGGATGGTTTTTGCCTCTCTCACTCACAAGGACTGCTCTGTCTGTCATACTCTTTTCAGGCTTTTGGTGATTATGCTCCTGCAGGGCATCTCTTCGGCAATCAAAGATGGTTGGCATCCCGATTAGATCTGGTTTTCTGCTTGTCGTTGCCGGTTCTTTTGGGTGTCAATCAAATCCAAGGATTCAAGGTTTGGGATCCAGGTGAGTTTTGGGTGCTTGGTATTGGAGGCTCAGCAGCCTTGGTGTTCCAAGTCGGCGACCTTATTACTAGTGGGACGCTGCTAAAGTTTAACCTAAATCAGATTTGGTTATTTGATTTGAGTTCTTTTAATTTCTTATTTAAGAATAAGCATGATCAGTTGTGCAAATTTCGATTGTGGTTTTACTTTCTTTTTTCATGGGTTCTCCTTGAGGTAGATTGAATTTATTGGTCTCAATGGCAATACGTGCCGGAATTTTTCTGTTGGTTGTTGACAGCAGTGATTCACGGTGTATGTATTGTTCTAGGTTTTGAATCATCGATTAGAGTTTTAAGTTTAGACTCATTGATTAGGCCATTTGTGTGGTCTATACTGCTTCTTTTTAGGATGCCCATATTAAGGATCGTAATCCTCTATTGATTAATAAAGTTTATGCTATTTTCAAAAAAAAAAAAAAAAGGTTACTTCAAAAGTCGGACAAAGATCAACAAAGAGAGCTGCCGCAAAAATTGATAAGAGAATAAAACATACTGAATATTAGGATTTCTAATGGATTAGACTGCGGAATTGAATCTTTCTGACATGCCTTAACAGGTGTTTATCATCTTGGAGGGTTTAACAACAAACCACACCGTTAAAAATCATGTCCTTATCGTAGTGACCGATATGACACGAACCAATAAACCTCAAACCTAATGCTTATAATTCATCTGAGTTCGTGCTGTGTACAATTTTTCCAGGTTAAGAATGAAGGTTCTTGACAGATTTGGCCTTTTAGGAACCGAAAATTGAACCAAAGTTACCTTAATAAAAAGCACCAAACTATCGGTCGGTTTAGTTGGTTTTAGTTCCAAAAATTGCACCCTAAGGCTAGAGGTGGCCGTAGTGTTTTCTCTTTACCTTGGGATCCATCGTTAACATGTCAACTTGCTATTAATCGGCTCGACCAGCCAAATGACACTGTATCTCCCACTAAGATTTTGTTGTCCATAAGTATGAGAAACTAGCTTAACTTGCATGGCAAGAAAGTGAGACAAAAGTGCAAGGGATGATTAAAAGGCTAATCCTTAGATCCAAATCAATATATGTTATGCCATTCAAAACCTTTTAATTGTTTCCATCCCGAAGTGTAGTGTCATGAAAATTTTATAAAGATGATCTTTGAAGAGTGATTGGCATAACCATTTCGGATGGTAGAATCTTGCAGGATGAAAAATAGAGAGGATAATGGCCCAGTACGTCCAAATTGATTTTGACCCCTAGGTATTGTTGGTTTACTTATCAATGGATCCCAATAGGACATGAATTAACAGGAGATAAATTAAGTGTTTCCATCTGCTAACTTGATAAGTTAATGGATCATGTATGGATTTGAGTTGATCTGATCACACAAAGGATTGAATATGGATTTGGTTATCAACACCGGATTATCAAATGAGATCGAATTTGGGCTGATTCTTTGACAATGTAATTATTTTAATTGTAACTTGCTTAATAACGGGTAGGACTTGGGAAATTCCAAAGTTTTATGGCCACATTGTATTAAAATGTGAACATCTTCATTCCGACCAATTCGCAACATAACTCAATCATCAAAACCATTCAATATTTTTAAATTTATTTTCAAGAATTATCCTTATAAAAATCAGCCGAATTGGAGATTGTTTAGTCATCTGTTTGTTATATAGCTTATAGATAAAAACAGTCTGTCAGATAAAACTGAAATGATAAATGTGGTAATCCTAACCAAAACTAACAATAAATACAATCCGTCAGATATATACTTATGCAAATATGAAGATATATTATAAAGGCCAAAAGCCCGAGAAGAACAGCTAAGCCACTGGATACAAAAGATAAATAAAAGAATTAATTACAAAAGACTCTCCGAATTCTAGGGTCATTTTCAATTTCATACTTGAGAATTAAATTTTGTCATTTTCATATCTCACGATTAATTCCATTAACGAATTCATACTATGGAGATATTAATTCCTTAGTTATTTTGTTAACAAATTCATACATTTGGAGATATTAATTCGTTAGTGAAATCAAACGTGGGGTATAAAAATAACAAAATTAGATACTTGGGTATGAAATTGAAAATAATCCTATAGTTCAGGAGATCTTTTGTAATTAATCCTAAACAAAACTAAATAGCAAACAAGGTTACCAATTGACATACAGAGGAAAACAACTAGTACCAAATAGCAAAGAGACAGCAAGTACAATCATAACAAAACACAGGAATGAAGTGACACGGAGTGTGACTCCAACAATGCTCTCCCAAGTGTCCGGACAGATTAAAGGTCAGTAGTTTTCAGAAGCTTGTTCTGTTTTCCTGTGCAAAACAGTCAACTTCAGTGGCCAATTGCTTCCACTGGAATCGTTGGATCGAGCTGTAATTTTATGGAGTTGTTAATCTGGGTGTCTAGTATCTCCAATTAAAATTACAGGATGATCTGTCCGTTGAGACTTTCATCATTCGGTTCCAAGTAAACACAGCTCAGTGTGGTGTGCTCTTTAATTAATCATGCTTTTCAGAGTGATGTACTGGTCGTGCTCTTGTGTGGGCTGACTTTGTGTGCAGTTTGAAATGGTTTATATTATCAATAAGTTAGTGGTTTATCATCAAATGATGGTGGACTAATCTGATAGGAGTTTAATTACTATAGTGTGTTAGGTGGAGTGAAGTGTGCTTCCCTTTTATTTGTTTTCTATTTCTTTCTTGTGGAGGGCCTAAGTGAGCTAAGTGCAGCTCCTTATCTCTAGCTTTCGTCTGTTATTGTGCAATGCCTATTTAAAGAGCTATTATGTATTGTATTGGACAGACTTTGAATAAAAATTAAACATATTGTTGTGAAGAAGTTTTCTTCCAAATTATCAGTCCTTATCTCTCGGAGGATTCCTTGAGTGGCGGATTTCCCTCTTATCAGTTCTTATCTCTCGGTGGATTCCTTGATGGCGAACTTTCCTATCCGTTCCGGTATCATGAAGTCTCTCTCAATGGTTTCAGATTTCCTGACATTAAAAATTCACTTTCTCCCAAATTTGGCATCATCTCTGGTTATTTGGGTTTAAGGGTTAAAATTCCATCTGTATTCTTGCTGGTGTTCTTTGGCCAGTATATAAATACTAGCCATTAAACCAAATTAACCAAATGGTTATATACTTATCCGTCCTCTATAAATTAAAGGACATATTCTTTTTTTTTTTTGGCTACAAGGGGGTCAAAGAGATAAAAGGCATATTCTACTGGACGCATTTCAACTCCTCTCAGTTTCCTAAGAAATTCAGTCAAAATGATGTTCTAATAATGAGGTGCATAGAGGCCAGATGCAGACCGGCTTGTAATATATCAATCAGGCCGAAGGAGAAGAAAACACAGAAACAACATAGTAAATCTCAACGGCAACTGGCAACAAGGTACTACTGATATGAATAGCTCGTAGAAAATGATTGATTAGCTTATAAATAGCAGCTTTAGTGAGACAATGATCACCCAGCAACATATTGTTTGGAGCAATCAATCCTTAGTCCTTACATTAACCATGGCTTTAAGATAGTTTCCCCTGCCGATCATATTAGTACTTGCCGTGGCCACTTCCAAAAGGGCCTTAGTAGGTGATCCTGACATCCTTTCCGACTTTATAGTACCACCAAATAACACCAAAGTTGATGAAACATTTTTTACTTACTGTGGATTCCGTGGACTATTTGATGGAGTTCCTAAAACTTTTAAGGTCACAAAAGCTGCCTTGACTGAGTTCCCTGCTCTTAACGGCCATAGTGTGTCATATGTTGTGCTTCAATTCCCCGCAAATGGCGGAGTAAACCCACCTCACACCCACCCTCGCTCCGCTGAACTTTTGTTCCTTGTTGCTGGTTTCTTGGATGTAGGGTTCGTCGACACAAAAAATGTTCTCTACACTCAAAAGCTTCAAGTTGGAGACATCTTTAAGGTAACAAAAGCTGCCTTGACTGAGTTCCCTGCCCTTAATGGCCAGAGTGTGTCATATGCGGTGCTTCAATTTCCTGCAAATGGCGGAGTAAACCCACCTCACACTCACCCTCGCTCAGCTGAACTTTTGTTCCTTGTTGCTAGTTCCTTGGATATAGGGTTCGTCGACACAAAAAATGTTCTCTACACTCAAAAGCTGAGACATCTTTGTGTTTCCAAAAGGACTAGTCCACTATCAGTATAACTCACAGCCAGACATGCATGCCAGCAATTGCTGTTTCAGCATTTGGAAGTGCAAATGCCGGAACAGTTTCAGTGCCATTGTCGGTGTTTGCCACTGGAATTGATGATGAGATCCTCGCCAAATCATTCAAGACTGACGTTGATACCATTGAGAAGATCAAGGCTGGCCTCGCCCCTCAGAAATGAGATACCAATCAACCAACACCATGCATAATACACTTGTGTGCGAACACAGGATTCAGACAAAGACAATAAAGGGTCACATACAAGACTTAGACCCCCGTTTATATTTCAATGTTAAGATTTGCAAAAGCAAAATTTGATTACTTTTTGTTTCCTGTATCATGTTGTTCTATTTGTTGATTTATGCAGCTAACTGTTGCATCCCATTCTACTTTGAATCATAATATGATGATATAAGTATATAACCCAGTGCTTAAATGGCATAGGGAGAATTCCTATATTGATAAAAATCATAATATGCACTACAACATTAACCAGTTAGAATTGTTGCCAAGAGGTTAAGGTAGTGAAATCTTTGTCATCATGGAAATTGTAACGATATAAATTAAGATTTAAGACCACAACTTTCAAGACCTTGTGGTCGCCGCCAAAACGAATACTGGCAAAAATTCTTGTCCCAAATATGGCTAAAGTTTGAAGTGTCCAAAGGTAAGAAGACGAAGGTGTTGACTGTTAGTTATTGTCTTACCTTTTATATGCTATGATATGAGGATTGATCAAGTTTTAAATTTCTAACCTTCAAATTTCGCAGTGACATGATTTTGCAGACAATTATATTTCGTAGGAAACACTACAAGAAAAAAGGTCATTTACGGCGTGCATAAACACGCCCTTAAAGACCGCGCCGTAAAAGACATTTCAGTTTTACGGCGTGCATTTTGAACGCCGTAAATGAGCTAATAGAACGCCGTAAAAATAGTTTTATGGCGCACATTGCACGCCGTGAAAACTAATTTACGGCGCACATTGCACGCCGTAAATGAGATTTATGCACGCCGTAAATGGCATTTATGCACGCCGTAAATGGCATTTATGCACGCCGTAAATGACATTTATGCACGCCGTAAATGACATTTATGCACACCGTAAATGCTATTTAAGCACGCCGTATTTGATATTATTTTAAATAAAAAAAATTAATTTAATTCTTTGCTTGTTGCAATTTCATAATAGAACTTTAATTTATATTAAAAGTTGATCAGTATACATATAATTGCTTCCGAAGCAATCACAAATGAAGCTTAAAGCATGTTACACAGGAAAGTTAGAAATAAAGAATCAAACAGCAGTTGCAGCTGCTAGCACGGCCTGTGCTTGCTTATGACATCTCTCCTTCCTAGGTATCTTTCTTCTTTGCCACTAAGCTCGCAAAGATAACGGTCATTAAGTATAGCTTCCCATTTTTGACTTCATGGTGCTTCAGCCTCTCTTTTGGCAGTCTCTTAGCAACATTACACATCAAAATATCTGCAGCAAAATGATATATACATAGGGAAGGTCAACATTTATATCCATATATAAGACATTAAAATACAGAAAGAAACAAAGAGGCATGATCTAAACTCTCTGTAAGAATTATGGCTGATACTGAGACTTTTAAGACTTAATTTCAGGACCTAGAATCTTTAACCACAAACCTTATGCTATGGTACAACCTTAAGAAGAATACACGTAAAATCCTATGCCAATTGGAGTTGATACGAGTTGCAAAAGTAATAAGAAAGTGAACTATGCAACAGAAATCGTAATGCACAAGGCCAACTTTGTAGTAACCTATAATCTTCATACGAACACCAAAAAGGGCGAGGCTGGTTTTGTTAGAAACCTGTAAATGTCTACTTTTCAACTAATGGAGCCCCGAAGTAAGTTTGAACAAGAATAGATACTGAAATAAATAGAAAGAACGAAACAGTGCTGCATGTTTCAGAAATTCTTGCAGCAGACCTGCAACTTTGGAAATTCATAACTAAACCAACAAAACTCGTTTTCAGGAGATTCCAACTCTGAAAAAATCTTTGAAATGTCTACTACAAATTCTCAGAAGACAACAATTTTAAATTATGAACAAAAAAGTACAGTTTTTAGTAAAAAGCTCACTGGGTCAGAAACTCAGAAAAGCAATTTTGGCAGTGCAGACCTCTATGTTTTCCCTTGAGTTTAACCAATCAAAACTTATCCAAATTTAGTGATTCTTGAATTAATATGAAGATAAACATATGAAATTTTCAAAGGTACTTTTTAATTGTAAAAAGAAGACCTGAGCTGTGAGATATAGTAACTCGAAGTAGACAAGAAAATAAGCTTTTCTGGAAATTTCAGCAAGCTCACAAAGACTCTTAACTCAGTTTGGTCGACTTCAAGGTTACCAAAAGTATTGTTTGGACTTCGAACAAGTAGTATAAGACCTTTACTTCACTTCTAGAACACCAAAACGTCATGAACAATTCGAAATATTGAATCAAAAATTCCAGAATTTGCTCTGGACACTCAAACTCAAGAACAGAGTTCTTGAGTCAAAATGAATCCGAATTTAATCACTGATATTGAATTCGATTTCATTCCTAAGCTCATATACTATCAGAGATATAACATCATAATACTTTTTCAATCAAAAACTCAGGAATTCAAGAACAACCTGCATATACCAAATGTTGTCATCGGAAAGAATACCAAAAATGAATCCGTCGAGGCAACTAACTGGGTTTCCTTCAATTACAAACCCAAATCCCAACTAAACAACAAGTCAAACCCAAATTTACTATCAGTTACCAGAATCGGAATTAATGCATTACAGATCTAATTAGGAGATTTTAAATTGTAGAAACTGACCTCATATGTTGAGCGTTAGGGTTCGAGATGATTGGGAAGAGAGCTGACGACACCGACGAGCTGAAGCGGTGGTCCAGACCTCCCATCGTCAAGTTCATCACCATGCTTCTCTTCCTCGACGCCACCATCACAAGCCCCAGATCTGTCCTTGCGACGACGTCAAACTTCTGAAAATTGCTTGGGTCTTCGATGGGGGTGAAGAGATTTTCAGATTGAGAGAGAGAGAGAGAGAGGAGGGTGGTCGACGAAAGGGGACGAAGCTGAGAGCCCTTTTCTGCAGAGTCCACTTTTTTTTCATCTTATTAATTGAAGACTTGAAGTGGACTCGTGCAAATTTTTTTTTTTTCGAGATTTACGGCGTGCAAATATTAAAATTACGACGTTCAAATGCGCGCCGTAAATTAGTGAATATAATTTACGGCGTGCGACTAAATGAACGCCGTAAATGATTAAAATTCACTTAATTTACGGCGTGTAACACTTGCACGCCGTAAATACATAATATTAACGGCGTGCAATTTGTGCACGCCGTAAATTTCACATCGTGAATGAGCTCTTTTCTTGTAGTGAAATATGAAACTGCTAAAATAACTATTCACTACAAACAATGTAGAATAACAATTCACTCCAGAAACATAAGCTTACTTGATTTACCCATGTCAGGAAGGATATATGGTATTCCAGGGCTATAGAATAATTAATCACTCGTATCCTATGCTTACTTGCTCTCCAAGTTAAACCACCGCGTCCAGCAGATCACCTCATCAAGCGCGCCACTTGTTCATGTCACAAAAATTTTACTCAGGCATTCAGGGGCGGAACATTATCGGAATTTGCAAAGTAAACTTTATGGAAGTTAAAGATTAAAGACCACTCAATTACCATGCATTTCGGATGCAAGATTTATGCATCAACGGTGCCCAAGTTTCAGAATCACTCCCTAAAGTTTAAACCACAATGTATGGAGATGACTATCGCATTTTCTTACCTTTGAACTCTTTCAAATTCTTCCAATCAAGGTACTGACTTCTTTTTCTTGTACTACTCTTCCAATGCTGGTGAGCAAGTTAACAATACATCTTTGATTTGCTAATTCGCAATAGCCGTCTCTATTACCTATCACAACTTTGGGGGAAAAAAAAAAGGTACTTAAATAATTATAAATCTCGATCCCTAACTTCACACTCCTCTAACTTCAAAGGAGCTGGATCCTTCTCTCATATATGGTCAAATTCATAACTCGTACGGTATTCCTGAATTTAGCAAATGATTTTTACTAAAACCTCAATACTATTTGCTAGGCACACCAGAACTTTTTTACTATCTTTTAGTTTCATATATAGTGCTACCAGAAAACATGATGCTGCAAGTAAATTACCCAAAAAAAAAAACATAAATGATGTATAAGTCTTTTATTTATTCACTTAATTAAATAATACATATATATATATATACTAAACCAAATATGAAGAAATATAAAGGCCAAAAACCCCAGAAAACAGCTAGCCACTAGATAGAAAAGATAAAAAAAAACTAACTAGCGCAAGGTAACCAATTAACATACAAAAGAAACCAACTAGTACCAAATAGCAAACAGACAGCGAGTAGAATTATTACAAAACACAGGCCGGAATGAAGTCTCGCTATATGGTTTCAGATTTGGCATGGCATTCTACCCTTCATCTCGGGTCGGGTTATTTGGGTTTAAGGTTTAAAATTCCATCTGTATTCTTGCTGGTTTTTTTTGGCCAGTATATAAATACTAGCTGTTGAACCAAAGCAAATGGCTATATACTTATATCCGTCATCTGTAAATTAAAGGGCATATTCTACTGGATGCGTTTCAACTACTCTCATGCATTTTCATTGATGCATCCTATGAAATTCAGTCAAAATAAATGTTCTAATAATGAGATGCATAGATGCCACATGCATGCCAGCTCGTAATGCTTCTATCAGGCCAAGAAGAAGAAAACACAGAAACAACATAGTACATTTCAACAGGAATAAGATACTACTGTTATGAACAGCTCGTAGAAAATGATTGATTAGCTTATAAATAGCAGCTTAGTGAGACAATAATAACCCAGCAACATATTCTTTAGAGCAATCAATCCTTACATTAACCATGGCCTTAAGATATTTTCCCCCACTGATCATAGTAGTACTTGCCCTGGCCACTTTCAAAAGGGCTGTAGCAGGTGATCCTGACATCCTTTCCGACTTTATAGTACCACCAAATAACACCAAAGTTGATGGAACATTTTTTACTTACAGTGGATTCCGTGGACTATTTGATGGAGTTCCTAAAACCTTCAAGGTAGCAAAAGTTGCCTTGACTGAGTTCCCTGCCCTTAATGGCCAGAGTGTGTCATACGCGGTGCTTCAATTTCCTGCAAATGGCGGAGTAAACCCACCTCACACTCACCCTCGCTCAGCTGAAATTTTGTTCCTTGTTGCTGGTTCCTTGGATATAGGGTTCGTCGACACAAAAAATGTTCTCTACACTCAAAAGCTTCAAGTTGGAGACATCTTTTTGTTTCCAAAAGGACTAGTCCACTATCAGTATAACTCACAGCCAGACATGCCAGCAATTGCTGTTTCAGCATTTGGAAGTGCAAATGCCGGAACAGTTTCAGTGCCATTGTCGGTGTTTGCCACTGGAATTGATGATGAGATCCTCGCCAAATCATTCAAGACTGACGTTGATACCATTGAGAAGATCAAGGCTGGCCTTGCCCCTCAGAAATGAGATACCAATCAACCAACACCATAATCTTTGTCGTCTACACTTGTGTGCGAACACAGGACTCAGACAAAGATAATAAAGGGTCACAAACAAGACTTAGACCCACCCCCCCCTCTTTCATTACAATGTTAAGATTTGCACAAGCAAAATTTGATTACTTTTTGTTTCCTGTATCATGTTGTTCTGTGTATGATTGTAACCCAGTCTCCAGTCTCCTTTCAATCAATAATATGATGATATAAGCCTGCGGTTAAATGGCATAGGGAGAATTCATTACAGGATATAAAAATATGGCTAAATTTTGAAGTGTCCAAAGGTAAGAAAACGAAGGTGTTGACTGTAAGTTATTGTCTTACCTTTTATATACAATGATATGAGATTGATCAAGTCCTTAAATTTCAAACCTTCAAATTTCGCAGTGACATGATTTTGCAGCCAAATATATTTCGTAGGAAATATGAAACTACTAAGATTAAATGATTTAGCAATGGCTAAAAGTTATAAAATTAACAACAGAAAGGTATTATACATTGTATACAAATGAAAATACGAGCAAATCAACTTTAAAGTACTAGTCACAATAGTAAACATGCATTGTTAGGATAGGACAATTACTGAGACAGGGTCAAGGGGATGACAGACTGGAGAGGGATGAGGAAATGGTCCAAATTCTTCCTCTATCTCATCGAATTACGCAACATGTAAGAACTTTCAGCTCGAACTGGCTGTTTTTCTTTATGCATATTGAGTGTTGTTATAACATATATAGACCAATTTGAGAAATCAAACTGGGAATTCTAATATTAAGATACACCCCCACAAACAGACAACACACACACACACACATATATATAGGATATATAAGTATACAAATATGGCACTTTTGATTTCCTTCTGTTTTACATTTCCCGGCCCCTCAAGGATTAATTATCTTGTATCTTTTAGTTGACTCCAAGCAGTAAAACTAACAGATTCCTAATTATTCTACATTCACACCAAACACAGTATTAACTGAATGTCGACCATCAAACCATGTTATTGACCCATAACTGTAGCCACTAGGAGCTTCCTTGCCATAAAATGAGACTTGGAAAGACACCCTCCTCACACCCTCAGCAAAAACCATCTTCTGTGGCAAAACCTTGACTACTAAGCCTGCAGGAGCATTCACCTTTGCAATGTAGGTAGAATTTGGGGCTCCCACATTGGTTGCAGTTCTTTTAATTGTCGTTTCAGGTTGGTGCCGGTTGAGTTTGCTAATGGAGATTGATGGGTAGTTGATATTAGAGATGAGTTCTTCAGTGGAGATTTTCGGGCAGTTGAACTTTGTGTTTGACATTGATCTTAAATCCTTCTCCGTGTAGCCATAATAACAAAGGAACTCAAGATAATTTTCTGTTGTAGTTTCAAAGACTAGTCCTGGGTTAAGAGCCTTGATTGGGTTTATCTCTCCAACCCCCACCTCATGTGGATTTGCATAGTTGTTAGTGCTGTTTGACAAAGGCTTTTTCATGTTGTTGTACATGGTTGCTGAAACAAGACCAGAGATCCAAATAAATATCTTCTCTGATGTTCTAGTACTTTAGATTGAAATCAACTCAAATCAATATGATCTACATAATCTCTCGCATTTGAAGTATATTTTAATCTAATTGCCTTGTTATTGATTATTTCCTTTGGTATGCACAATATCTCCCTAAAGTTTTTATAATGAAATCAAACAAAAGGAGTAATGCACAAAATATCATTAAAGTAGAAAAATTGCACCATAGACTGTTATTTTTCCAACTCAACCTCATATAAAATTTACCTGTAGTCATAAGTGCTGATTTGATCATGGAAGATGTCCATCCACGATGCACTGACTTGATGAATGCAGCAGCACCTGTTACATGTGGGCAAGCCATTGATGTTCCAGATTTTATGGAAAATTTGGATGGTTTTTCTCCATTTGGGACACTCCCTGATTCATTCATGGGACTAATGGCAGCTAAAATGGCCACTCCCGGAGCCATTATATCAGGCTGAACAACAAATCAATTAAGAGTATATTAGTATAAACTCCGGCCAATGTTACAAGAAAATTCATAGTATGTATATATGTACATGTTTGAGTTCATGTCAGGAATATGTATTGACTAGGATCCCTTTGGCATATGTGCAAGTGCATTGTTAGTCTGGAAATGAGGACTAGAGACGTGAACTAGACAAATCCTAAAATGGACAGATGCAGCAGTTCCAAGTATATAATAAAATTAGCATGGTTCTTCTGGTGACAATGGCAGCTCAATGACCCTAAAGAGCGTAGAGAGAGAGAGAGAGAGAGAGAGAGAGAGAGAGAGAGAGTCTCTCTGTGTGTGTGTTCGCTTAATCGGTTGATCAATGAGCCTCCTACAGATCCCAACTCCCAAGACAAGGGTATATAAGTAGATAGTGTGTGTGTGTGTGTGTGAGAGAGAGAGAGAGAGAGAGCGCGCCCATTGAGACCAAGGATGAGACAAACCTTCTTCATAAGGTTGATAAACTTAGTTCCACAGATAGTATTAATGTCAAGTGTCCTGTATAAAATATTACCTTCTAGCTTCTGAAAAGGGACCCCAAGGGTGCATGCTAATTCACCTGATCTCTAAGACCAATCCCTCAAAGAATGTCCCAATATGTTTCCTTTTTCTTTTACTATCAAAAGCAAAACAAAACACAGTACCAATTGAACTGGTGATATTCCACTCAATTGAAAGTCGAGGAATGTCAAAAAAAAAAAAAAAGAATACAAAATGTATGGCTTGTGATTCCAATCCAATGTTAAGAGGTTGGTTGACCAATCCTATGAGCTTGTTTGCCTCATTCAGTGTGTCAAGTGTTGCTCAGCCAACTTAATGAGTTCATGTCCCTAAGATTTATTTAATCAAGAATGATTTGCTACATTGAATAACTACTTTACAGATGCTCAACCACTCTGATTTTGTTTGCCCTATCTCATTGACTTGGGATGCATTATGCCTTCTCTAATAATTTGATAAGAAACTTTAGATTTATTGGGGTCTGTATTGGTCCCTTTCCTGATTTCTGTCTTAGTAAATATTTTTAGGAATTTCACATATGAACATACATCAAGCTTTTATAATGTTAAGGTGAAAGCAAAAGAAAATAACCTTGAGAATGTTTTCTGTAAGCTGTGAAGGACCTCTCGAGGAAAAATACGCAACTGTTGGTGCAGGTCTATACCTTTGAACGCCAACTGTTGGGAGGATTGTCGCTGTTGGGTTTCTGTTGTTATGGCATAGAAAAGTCAGTGTGCCTACCAGACTTAATGTTCATAAGTGGACTGCACAAATTGGAAAAGCTTACTTAGTAGAGTTAATGTAATTGAGAATCTGAAACCCTGCAATGTCTCCAACTTCTGCAAATGGGAAAATGCCTGAATCAAAAGGCACACTTTTCTCATCTTCATCGATCAGAATAAACCCTTTGGCTTTAGCATCATCTACCACTAATTTCTTGATTTTTCTCGAAACAGTCGGATCATCAGCAACACAAACAACAATTTTGCCAATTACTTTTTTTGGATCAAATGATCCTGGATAGCAATTTCTGCAGTTCAGGATAAAAAGGATGCAAGTCAAATGATAAATTTTATTGTCCTTTTGGAATTGTTAAAACCGAAATATTTTACCAAATGTGACACCACCAATTGATAACAACAAAAAGGGAATCAAAAAGCAAGAGGGGATTTGAAATAATGACCACCTTGCTTCTGATACAGGTGTAAAATTAGCAGCGACATCCTTTCCAAACACAAGAGGATATGTCCTTGAGCGAGTGAGATTAGAGAAATTAATGGCTGAACCCTATTACAACATGGATATATATGAGAAACTTTTCACAAACAAAATAATGAAATGTTAAACAAATGAATTGATTATCTTACCGTGAAAGTTCTCCCATTTCCAAGGACTAGAGTAGATTGGAAATCCCTATCAATGTTAGAAGCTGCAACAGTGAAGATCCACGGCGCTGCATTAACAACAGTGTAAGGATCAGGGCCATCATTTCCTCCAGAGCAAATAACCGTGACTCCCATTTGTTCAGCATGAAATGCTCCAATGGCTATGGGGTCATTCAAGTAATCCGGTTGAAATATCAAGCTCATCCCAATGGAAATAGATATCATATCGACTCCATCTCTAATAGCATCATCAATAGCCTTCAATATGGTGGCACCAGAGCAACCAACATCTGAGCATGCCTTGTAGCATGCAATCCTAGCTGATGGAAAGCCTCCCTTTGCTGTACCTTGTCCTAAGCCATAGTAACTAGCATTTGGAACTCGTGCACCAGCCGCTATGGATGCAGTGTGAGTCCCATGGCCAACAGAATCTCTTGGTGAGCCTTTTGGTCTGGCTAAATGGCTCTGGTTACTATTCGTTGTCAGTTGGACATTGTAGTATCTTGCACCTATCAATTTTCTAAGACAGTATAATGCAATGAATCAAAATATAGTACAAGTGATAAGTGGAAGCATTGTCAAAGAGCTTCGCCATTTACCGAATAAATGCAATTCTGAGATGGAGTGTGAGACAACATAATCACCTATTACAGTTAGATTTCTTGAAGTCGGAGCCCTCCATACAGACCCCTTTCCATCTTGAAGGGATTGCACCAATTCCCTCATCATTGAAACTTGGAGACTCGGGCCATATACCTTAACCAATACATTGAATGAAAAATCATGCTACGTACGAAGGTGGCTAAATATAGCAAAAAAGGAGGTTGCTAGATAAATTCATCCATGAAACAATGTACTATGCTTCAACTGATTACAGAGTTGTAGGAAATATGCTACTTTAATTTAGAGCTAGCTATTTAAATCCATAATGACTCAAATATTTCTATGTCAATTCCTCTTTTTGTAGTTCCAGATTCATTTCCTTATAGACTTTTGTTTTGTTGAAAGAAAGGAAACACATACCACGAGTTCTAAGGTTAGGGTGGTCTTCTTCTCCACAATAACAATGACAATTTATTTTGCTAGCTCAAGTGTTTCTTTTCTTTTCTTTTTTTAAACTTTCCCTTTTCAAAAAAATAATAATAATAATTCCTGGGCTTATAGCATCTATTCTTCATCTTTTCCTTTCATCTTTTTTTTGACATGGATGTAGTAAATGCATTATTATTAATCAAGCTATAATTTCAAACTGATCGAGTTCTTGTTCTCAATTGGCCTAACCATAATTTGATCACTTAAATATATCAAGCTTTTGTTCCTCTAGCATACACAGAAAATTAATAAAAAAATATATAATAACAAGAAAAAGAAAGAGCAACGAAATGAACCTGTATCTATCATTCCAATTATAACGTCATCACTACTCCTAGTTGTTGGGCGCGGCTGATATCTTCTGCTTGATACTGATTCCGCCGCCACCTCTTGTATGAAATCCCAAGAACGTGTTGTATGTAATTCAAGTATTGAGTCGGGGAAGACAGAAACGATATCATCATGCCCTACATTACAATAATACAATGCATGTTACTGGACTATGTCTTATAATACTAGGCTTTTGTTGTAAATAATGTGCTATATATGTGCTTTTAAAACTTCTTTTAACACTAGTAATTACTACTCCGAGGAGCCGGATCCGTCACTTAGCAGTAACTGTTTGACCTTCCACTTATAAAGAAGAGACTGATGTCACTAGACCAAATCGTGGGTGAAGTTACCTACTTAGCTATCATCTCTCTCTAATAAAAAAAATTTTAAAAAAATACAAGTAAAGCCTTGTACCAAATTGCAAGTAAAGCCTTGGTACTTTTTTTTTTTTCCCCTAGAAAATGGGTTATGTCACTTATGTATACAAAAATACGAATACAAAGTGGCCTTGACAAATTGGAGGAAAAGTAAAAATATCAGACTATTTAATACAAGAAAAGAAGAGACAAGGAATTATTACCTGACAGAATAGAAGCTTCATTCTCTGTAAGCATGGCAGAGAATCCTCTAAAAGCATGATTATACTTGTGAATTATAGATGTTCTTTCTCTCTGATGGCTGGCAGGAAATCAAAACTTTTGTATATGATTAAAGTTGGAAGCTAGAAAATTAAATGATAAAGAGTCCAACACTCTTATTAAGATCATGATGAATTGAAGATGGTGATGATAACCTTGGAATAATGGATGACAGCATTTCCAAATAAGCTGATTGATCTGCAGCTTCTGCATCTCTTCTATTTCCATTTGATAATGAACTTCCCATGTAAACCACATGATGCTGCCATAGATACAACAACATTGATTTCACAATAAGAATGTCATGTAATTTCGATATGTCGGTGAAATGCTTGTGGCAATAAAATTCGTAATTACGTAATACAATTCATGTACATATTCTCAGAAACGAAGCAGATTAAGAGTAAAGCTAGGAAATAGCCGGTGTGGAAATTACCCTCTTGAAATTACCTTGGGAATATTTGAAGTGGCGGCTGCACCGCAGAGGAGAAAGCAGGGGAGTAGAAGAAGAAGGAGAGTCATGGAAGAAGAGTGCAGGGAGTGAACTACTGAAGAGTTGTTTGGGATATGCATGTACTTATGCAGCCACACAGTGAATTTGAAGTAAAAGCTTTTTATAAGCTTGAACCATGAGCAAAGTATCTTTGATACTTTTGTTGTTCTTATGATCTAATATGCATCATCAGATCTACAATTTTATATGGAAAAAGACATGTTGTATAATTTTCACAAATAATTGCTTCTTCCCTGTATCCTTGCTGAGAAACAATAAATATCTTCATGACACTTGAGCAATCAATCATGGTATAGCTTCACATGGTTAAACGCTATAAAATAGTTAATCAGAAATATATATATATATATATATATATATATATATCTACAGATATCTCACTTGACTACAGATTCCAACCCTCTTTTTTTCCTTTATATCATTTTCATTATTCATGGAAAAAGCAGATTATAAACTTGAATTGCAAGTAAGCAATGTCTCTTTAACAACAAAAGAGTATAAGGGAGAAGAATTAATTGCCATGTGCAATTTTCTTTCTTGTTTCCTTTATTCTCTCTCCCCTCTTTCCATTATTTTACTCCTTTACATATTTCTCAGTATAGTTTATATCCTCTTTTGTCTTGAATAACTTTCAAAAAAAAAAAAATGTAGTACAGCTAGCCTTGCAAGTGCGAGCACCATTATAGGCTTTATATGCCAACGCCTTGTAATCCTTGCAAGCGTAAGTAGCATGTTACAACTTTAAGCATTAAGCATTATACAAATCATTAAGCTTCTACTAAAGCTAAAGAATAAGCTTAAATAAGCTTAGAGCTATGAGAAGCTTAAACTACTATCTCTTCCATTTCCTCAGTAATGAAGAGTTCAATTAATCTACTCAATATTGCATCACTTGGCAAAAACCGATCCTATTTCTACCACTTCATCTTGTTGCAATTTTCCCCAACAATTGCATCACTTGGCAAAAACCTATGCTAGATTTAGTTGGTTTAAACATAAGTTAATGAGTTGCAAAAGCTAGAATTTGTTGTACGCTTTTGCAACTCATTGACTTATGTTTAAACCAACTAAATCTAGCATGCAACAACCACCCCCAAGGATTCAACGGAATCATTAGAGGACACGACACTCGATCCGAAAGTCGAATACATTATCCAATATGATCCTGCTTAATGGCAAAACTATTTAGGAATACTTTAACATCCACCAGTGTCAATCATATCAACAACATTAAGTTCCAACCATAAAAGTCATTCCTTAGACGTATAAGTTCAGAAAATGAAAATTTATGAACATGTATAGATATACTCAAATACATATGAATATATTTAATCTATACATTGTTACAACATTGCTCCATCACAATATAGTGTTTAAGATAGAGCTAAATAGTTCACCCTTCGCATCAGGAGAAAAAGGAAAATAGAATCGGATTATATGAATAAGTGGAATTGTCATGATCGTAAGAGGAAGTTCATACCTAATACCACAGAGAAGAAAGTTCAATAAATGCAGCCAAAGACAGGAAGGGGATTATTGAGAGGAGGAAAAAGAAAACAGAAAAAGGGAATGCCCTTGATAATAATATCAGGGATGACACTTTTATATACAACTGAGTGGTGATGAGTGACGACGATTATGGAGGCATCAATCAGTTAAGAAATATGGGAGCAAAAAGCACCCAGTACTTCATTCTCCATCCCTCACAACACTAGTTCCTCAGATTGAACATGCTAACCGAGTACTAACTGAGCTTATTACTGAAGCAAAGCTAATTTATTCAACTATATTCCTCTGGCCGGTTCTCTCTTTCTGGTGGGAAACCTGAAGTCAGATATTGAATTAGGTTTATTTCTCCACAATTTGATTCTTAAGGAACTCCAACACTGAAAGCCGCTGCATTGAAAAAAAAATGTTCAATCAGTTTTTTAGAATGCAAACTTATGAAATGAAGTCAACACATGACCATAATGAAATGAAGTCACCCAAGGGAACCTTACCCGTTGCTCAAGACCAGTGTCTTCAGATTTTAATGTCAAAGATTCCAACAATTTTATTCCTTCTTGAAATTCATTAATTGCCACATCCTCGTTCCCTAGACTCCTGTCAACATCTGCGACCTTTGCAAATGAAACAGCTAAATCCAGAATCTGTAATCACAAGAAGAAATGCAACAAGACAAAGTTAGGACTTGGGAACGACAATGCATTTGTATAAAACTATATCTCGATAACTAACAAAAAGAAAACACTAAACGACTAATATAAATGTATTTCAGTTATCAATCAGGATCACAATGTATAAATAAGTAAAAACACTTCTATGGTTGGTATAAACCAGGAAATATATAATCTTCTTATTTCTTTTGGTTGATTAAATCGTCTAGAGAGTGAGAAAAGAAAGGAGTTAAACGTCCACATTTAAAGAGCTCTAAGAAGATAGAGTTTGAAATCAAATTAAGGTTCTTGCAATTCTTCAATTAATCTTCTCGTAAAGTTCAATTGTCCAACCCAAAACCAATTCACATTGGGTAGAAATTCAGGATTGTACATACTGTGATGCAAGCTTAGAATGTCAAAGACGGGATTAAGTTGATCGGAGTACATGTGATAAAACTTGCATGAACGGATTACCTGTTCAAATAATAGTTGGAGAATCCAACCAAAAGCAAATTGGGAGAGGCTTATGATTTATACATACATGCAAGGCTTAGAATGCGCCATTATGGGACACATTATATTCTCAAACCTTTCTTTTTTATTGACCTCAAATTATTTAAGTAACAAAACTCAAACTCAATTTTTTTCGCTATTCTCTTATAGCCTTCTCAAATTAACAAAACGCTGCTTCTAATCATGATGTCAGAAAACATCATATGCATATTGTGTGCTGCAAAACAAAAAAAGCTTCCTAGTCTCACTGTTTACTCTCAGAGAACCACAATTACAACGTAGGAACCAACGCATTCTACAACAATAAACCATAACATCCTGTGTGTATGGGTCCTATCTGACCAAGCATCCATGGGTTTGTGGAACTTTTTTTATTTCAAAATGGATATTAATGTAGAACAAATTAATAAAATGTAGAAAGGGATAGAAACTACCAGCTTCACACCAGTAGGGTTCTAGCAATAAATCCTAGAGAGAAATTCGAAAATTGCCGGCTTCACACTGGCCTTTGGCATCACACCAAAGGTGCTTGGAATCCCTCCAAGTCAACCCATGCCTCACATACGAGAAGAAAAAATCAAGTTCTTCACTATTTTTTTTACTTTCCCCAAAGCTTTTTATAGAGCCATTGATATGGAATCATGGATAACCCTCAAACTAATGCACTTAAGAATTCTGAAAGACATAACTGATGACACTTAATACATTGAACAATTTGATATAAGGGAAATCAAGACAATTACCTGAAATGCATTTGTGAATTGCATTTATTACATGATTAGGGACAAACTCTTAATCATATGGTGCTTAGTAATAGGATGAACTTATTTAATATAATATGAGCTTGGCTTCCGCATCAGATAGTAAGGAAATCCCCTGATTCCCAAAACCTAGTTTGTTTAGATGGCCAACTATAGTCTACCAGCCACCTTTCCATCAAAATTTCTTAAACTATAGTTCATATTGCTTAATCTTTGGTCCTAATTCAATACAATGCCACCTTTCCATCAACATTTCTTGACTTAGATATACATTTGATAAGGCCAACTGGATGGACTGGTTGCAGCTTAGTCAAACCATTGTTATGATCATGTAACGTGTACCCTTATGTGATCAAATAACGTGTCTGAAATCAAGTATTCAAGATCACTATGTCTCAAATGTATTTAAATGATCAGAGAAAGGTGAAGAATCTAGCCTTGCTTTTTTGGGCTGTGAGGTGGGAGATAGCCTATGAAGTAATTGGGCTTGCCGCCTGGGGGCAATCCAAGGCCAAATATCTTCTAGGATTATGTGGTGGAAAAGGTAGAGAGAAGTGGAACGCTGTACTATCATAGAACCTGATTGTGCTGTTATCTTGTGGTTGTATTTTCTGCTTTCTTTAATGTTTATTAGCGTATTGTTAGTTATTATAGTCATGCAGACACCTTGTCCTAATGGGGAAAACAAATAAAAACGGAGCGGGAAGAAGCAAATAGTAGTTGCTACCTGGGATGGAACATTTGGATCATGCTTGACAGCATCACGGCGAACATTCAACGACTGGAAGTAGTAAGATCTTGCAGCTTGCAAGTCTCCATCATAGTATTTAAGATCTCCAATTTTATTAAGTGAGATAGATAGTGTATGTATTATCTGTAAAAGAATTTATAGAAAAAACATCATGTCAGGGCAAGCACGATTAGGATGCAATAAAGGTTGGATACAAATGTTGGATGCAATAACCTCTTGATCATTTCTTGGCAGTTTGGAAAGAAATTCAACGCTCCCTTCAAAATAATTGACTGCAGAACTAGCATCTCCCGTTGCCCGACTGAAATATAATATATGGGATAGGTTAACATTTCATTTTACCAAACATATCAGGAATCATTGCTGAAATCATCATGAAGGCAGTAACACTCTAGAGTATGCATATTTTCTATATTGACGGATTTCTGAAAATTCTAATTTCAGAAAATTAATCTCAAATTATGTACTCTCTCTCTCTCTCTTATAAAATTGCCAAACAAGAGAGAGAGAGAGAGAGAGAGAGATAGAAGGCTCCAAAGGCAGAGATTTATTTTGTGACAGTTGTACCCACATGGTTTGCTAAAGCATGTAAAAGACCAACATTATCAACAATAAGCACAAAAAGAAAATAATACCTAATCTAATTGAAATTGACACTGCTATCTCCATCACCCTCAACACTAGTATCCACAACTTCCAATAACCATAACCCTCTACGACACAACTATGGCAACCATTTACATTCTACCCAACCTGCCCTAAACCTTTGTTCTTGAAACTCAAATCATCATTACAAGACTTATTGTTGTCCATATTTGTATGTTGAGGTTTAGTCAATAAAATTTCAGTTTCATCTCCAAAGAAAATAAATCAAAGAAAAAAAAAAACACAAAAAAAATTACAACCTTCTTGCAACCTATGAAAGCCACAACACTACGTCACTACCTCCTGAAAATTCTTCTGACCACGAAGAAAAGAAAGAGAAAGGGAAAAGAAAGCAAAACAATTCATACACAAGGGAAGCAGTTCTGTTTCAAATCAAGCCCAATAATAACTCAAAGGAAAGAGATCAACACACAATCAAACAACGCAAAACTCAATGACCATATCCGTATTCAATAAACTTCACCAGCTCTACAAATACATACTCAACCAAAGAACCCCGGATTATTCAGCTCAATTCCTCCATAATCTTCAACGCGCAACCAGATGCATTAGGTACAAACAACCAAAGCTCTCAAATCAAGGCCACATTTCACCACACAAATACAGTTAAACCCACAAGCTAGCTTTCAACATATCTACCAAAGTTGAACTACGATGACAAGCTAATCAAATTTATCAATCAAGCATCCAAATGCTCAACCCTTGGTATTCTCGCATCAAAAAATGACTACTAGAGAGAGAGAGAGAGAGAGAAAGATGCACAAGAAGCATCTCGAATACCTTTCCTCATTATTAAATCTCCTTGCAGCATAACTGCACTAAATTGAACCCGCTAGTAGTTCTTTACAGGAGAGGAATGTGAATTAACAAAAATCGACTTGTACAGAGCAGAGGATAAGATATCCACTGATAATATTACACCTGACTACAGCAGCTATATAACCCAACCACATCAGACAAAACAGCAACGGCCATTACAATGAACCTAATAAACGCATGGCAATCTGCAAGAATTGAAGAGGAAAAAAAAATGAGCTGTTCCTGCAGTCCAAATGAAAGAAGAGAAAAAGCCATAATGACAACAAGAGGTCCAGCTACTTCCCCCTCACATCCTCAAAAAGTCTTCTGTTCCTCCCCATCTAAATGACCCTGAAGACAGCCCTTGAAGTATAATCTAACCAACACCAATCCCTTCATTCTACCTCCAAAAAAAAAAAAAACCTTTCATGCAACAAAGCCACAAAATCAGCTGGGGTGTCCCAGATACATATTAGACTCCCCAAACAACCATCTCCACAGTGCTAATGCAACCAGGCTGTGTAAAAAAAAAAATTATTCGCACACTCAGCTCCATCTATGCACATTACACACCATTGTTCGGAGGAAAGAAAAGCAGGTCTTCTCAATGAAATATGTCATAGGTATTGATCTTTTCATGAGCAATAATCCCTAACACCTATGTTTTAGGAGGAACTTTAGCCTCCCGAACTACAGAAGAAGCAACAAATTGAGGACAGGTTGTCCATCAACTGCCCCAAATAGGATTTTCAAGCAAACTCCCTTGAAGCCTCCATCAACCCCCTGCTCTCATCTGGTCTAGATGCGGTCACAAAACACCATCTAGATAAAAGAATAAGGAAAGAAATTCCCAACTTGTTGCTCAAATTCCTTCTAAACCCCAAAATCCCAACTCAAAAGAAGAATTACTGCACATCCAAGCAATGAAAAAATAATGATATTTTGATAATATAGAACAACGGAAAAATGACTTAAAGCTGATCAATACACCTAAAATATCAGCTAGAATGGAGGAAAAAGGGAGTGATGGTCTTTTCACCCTTTCCACCAATTGTTTTCTAAGGTTCAAGTTAGAAAATAATGTGGCACGCGTGCTCTACTTTCTATCAAACTAGCCATCTGATGTAACAAAAGAAACCACAGGTTTAAGTAACACAAATCAAAGCACAAGTGAATTCTGTGTTTTTGGGTCTCATGGTGAAGCATAAATTAGACTTGTAAATGAGCAGTATAATTCTGATTAAAAAACAAAAAAAGAGGAGTAACATAAATGAAGACTGGTATATTCAATCAAATTATACATAAATTACACTTATAAATAGTATATCCAATATACTACTGGTGATATCCAATATCCTGTGCAATGTGTTTGGTTCCAAAATCCTATGCACAGTTAGATGAAATCAGTTAGTTATGTTCCCCTGCATACAAATGAAGGTTTTTATGCTTTACTACAACCCACACCTATATAGGAAGGAGGAAATATTGTTTTCTTGGTGGCGACAGGCAGAGAGAGACTAGAAACCTGTTGGCTTGAGAGAAACAACTCGAAAACAAAACCAAAGAAAATATTAAATTCCTTAAGCATTCTAGGCCTCTCCCAAATTCCAATCATGTACGCTTCTCCATCATTTGGTATACTTAGAACCAATAGATTGAGTAAAACTCACATGCTTAGATAGTCCTAGTATATTACTGGTATTGCTTTTCTTTACACAACTCTTTTTCTCTATATTCATGTTCTAATAGTCTTCTTGAAAAACGAAAAAATGTATTAACACCACTTCATGTGAACTAGCCAGACAAAGGATACACAGATACTCTATATAATCATAACCATCCAATTATCCAAATGCATACAATAGAGAGAGAGAGAGAGGACAGACCAGCAGTCACCAAGCATTCCCAGAACCGCTCCAAGCTGAGAACACAACTCTGACGTGCTACCCATGGTTTCTAACTGACCCCTGATGTCTTCTGCACAGAGACTGAGCCTTGATTTGGCACTTTCTATGTTCTGGGCTCGGAATGCCTAGACAGTTAAATCACAACAGCAGCACCAAAGTTAACAAAGTGAAGCAGGAAAAGAAAATGCTTCAAATCAAAGACAATAAGAAAATAAAATACTGACCCTCATGGCTTGTTGCACCAAGAAAGCACCTCTCTCCAAAGACACGTCTTCATATATCACTCTCTTACTATCACTAGCATCGTTCTTGTCCTCCTCTGCTGCATTATGAGACCTCTTAATTCTGGCATGACCTTCAATGAAGCGATCCACCAAACCCTGAAGTTCGGAGTTGACCTCGATCTTCTCAATGTCAGCACCACACAAGGGACAGTCATTGAATCTGGATACACAAACTCTAAAACCACCCAAACCCGAGAGATTTCGTATTAAACGTGAAGGCAAGCAATGGAATTTCAGAGAACAAAGGTTTGATTTTCACTTACTTGCAGAAGGAATGAGAACAAGGGACGCATTTTGCAGAGTCGAAGAGAAGGGCGTGGCATATCATGCAGCTGAGAGGGCCAAGCTTGAAGGTCTGGGAATCGTAACCCAGGGGGCATTTTGGGGAAACTGTCGCCGTTTCAGCTGCAGACGACTCTTTCTTGATTGGCTCTGCTGGTCGCGCGGCTTTCACGAACGGGCACACCGGTCTCATCTTCTTCTTCTTCCTCTTCTTCCTCCTCCTCTTCCTCTTCCAATCAATTATTCAATTCAATCTTGTAGCTTCACCTTACAAATTTTCTTTAGCTTCCAAATACGACGACGTATGGATTCTTCTCGCAGCCTCGATCGTCTTGGGATTCTGAACGCTGGATTGTGTGATTAATGATTATCCTCCGCCGAGTTTATCCTGAGATTTTGAATTCAACACTCCCTTTCCCATTTATCGTTTCTTTTTTTTTCTCTCTCTCTCATTTTGTTTTTCTTTTTAGATAACTAAAGAAAAACCAGCAAAAATGTCACGTCTGTTGTAAATATATTATTATATGTGGCTGTTCGATCATGTAAATATTTATTACAGTAGAACCTCTTTAAATTAATAGTCTTGGGACCACTTAAATTCTATTAATTTAGCGAGATATTAATTTATCGATAAATTAATAATTATTAATTTACAAAGATATTTTTAGTTTTTAGTTTAATAGTAAACATATTTTATTTATTTATTTAACAAGATTCGATAAATTCGATGAAAAAATGGATGTCAACCACCTCTTGAATTTTTCCGGTGAAAATGATACCAGTACAGAGGTTTTAAGCGTAGATGAGATCATTGACAACATGGCATGGCATTCTAAAGTTGAAGTTGAAGTTGAAGTTGATGATGATACACAACCTTTGAGACTAGTGTCATGCAACGAAGCACTCAAAGCATCAATGACACTTTAAAACTTCTTGTTGCAATACGAGAAAACAACTCCAGGACTTTTGGGCGCATTGCGAACTAAAGATGAGATTTAGCTAGAATGCTAGATTAGAAGTTCAAAAAAATACAAGCTACTATTTATTCATATTTTGAGAAAACCACATGATCAATTTATTATGTACTTTTTAGCTAATTATTAATTTATAAAATATTTGGGACCTATAATATACAAAGGAAATATTTAAAATGTATTATCTTATAATTTTATCGAGATTATTAATTTAGCACGTTCGTCCCAAGTCGGGATCGGACAATTTTATTATTTAATCGAGATTATTAATTTTCGAGTATTAATTTAAAGAGGTTCTACTGTAGTTTGGTCCTTATGAATTATGATGTAAACACTACCGGGGGGGTGTATTGTATATGAAATTAGTGGAAGGTTTAAAGAAATCCATGGAATCTGAAAGTTTAGGTGTAATATAGACTTTTGATAGTCCATAAGAGCATGTGCATTGGGGCTTATTTAGCCTAGTCTAAGCTAATATATAGGTCATATAAACCAAAAGTCAGTTCCAACAGCACCATTATAGACTTGGCTAAACACATGCTGACTTTTGGAAAAGACTAAACTGAATAGAGCTCCAGCACATGTTTCATTAAATTAATGGACTACATCTCTTTGTACATAAATAATGGTCCAGATTTAATACAAAAATCAATATTGACTTAGACTTTAGACCTCATTGGTGGAAACATAAAATTGTGGAGAACTCTAAAACTATAAATAGTGTAGTTTTTGGGGCTTAAATTTTAGTTTAGGTCTTAGCTTTTAGCCTTTACCACTGCACATGCTCTAACCGTCTGGGTGTATTCAATTAGGATTTTAAAAAATCTTTATTGAGTCCACCAAAGTTTATTCAATTAGGACTTTTTAAAATGAATAGAAGTTTTAGGGTATTCAAAATATCATTCATATATACGGAATTGGAAAATCATGGAAAATTATGGACTTTCTAGTGTTCAATATAAATACCAAAGTCCAAAAAAATTTCAGCCACCAGAGCAAAGATTTTGAGCGTGAGAAAAGTCTATCAAAGTTCCTCTCCTCTCTCTGCGCGCGAGAACAGGTTGGTCCTCCATCATCTCTTTCTTGATTTTTTTTCTATCTTTTCCGTAATCCCTTGTGGTATTAGAATTTTTGGATACCAATATGTTCATTATTGTTGTTGAGTTTGATTTTTTTTTTTTGATTGATCTATGAAACCCTAAAATCCAACTATTATCTCTTAACCCTAATATTGTCGTTGATGTTGATTATACATATTCTTGTTCAGTACGTCAATATATGTTGATTAGAGTCAATGCGTATTAGACATATTCATGGTTAGAGAACCTTTGTTTGAAGGTAGTCAAGGTATATGGGATAATATAATAGTCCATATCTTTTTTTTCCATGATATATATGTTATAGTCCAGATTGAACATTTTTGGTTGAACATGTTACCAAAAATCATCTTATTAATTGTTCTCATTTAATCGTTCAGAAACATCTTAATATTATATTCCAGATTGCTCACACCGGTATGGAACATGTTATATCTTACCTTTAATTTAGGGTTAATTAACACTAGCTACAATGGACCCATGATTTTTCCCATGTGCAAGGCCCAGACAAACGCGGCCCATGCGGTCTACTAATGAGATGAACAGTAACGGACATGTCAACCTAATGACAGAAAGGTTACTCCAACTTGTAAAAAATTACAGAAAAATGCCACTGAGCTCATTCTCAGTCTCTACCACTTTCATTCCGTTTCAAAACCATCTCATTTTCTCCCAAACTTCAAACCAAAATCACCAAATCTAGGGCTCTTATGTTGAACTCAACAGAAATTAGGGCTAGAGAAAAAGGAAATTGTTCCAAAAATCTCCGAATCTTATATATAATCGTCAAGAAGAGGAAGTATCAACCGGCAAATCCAACGTCGAACAAAGAGACGAAACGTTAACTTGCAAATCCAATGTCAAACAAGGAAGTGAATCTAGATCGAGGTCGGCCTCAACCTGCAAATCCAGATTAGTTTTCTAGCAAAAGAAAAAGGTATTCAACTCTAATTTTTTTTTCATCATTTTTCTGTTGTTTTCCATAGATTTATAGTTTGAGTGCTTCTTCAAATTATAAGGCAAGAACTCATATGGATTTAATCGAAACCCTTTCGATAATTTAGTGAAAAATGTGGAAGAAATCAACTAAAATTATTATCCTACGATTTGTCCTAGTTCGATAATTTCAGTGCTCTTCAAATAATAAGGTGAGAAATTATATGGTTTTAATCGAAATGTTTTGATAATTGAGTAAAAAAAGGTGCAAGAAACAAGATGCAATTATATTCCTAGGATTTTACAGACTTTGCTGAGGGTCAGTAGTTTTACTTTCATACTTTTTTAGTGATTTTTCCTAGTTAAAAGTTTTCAATCAGTGCTTCTTGGAATTATAAGAGGAGCAATTATATAGATTTGCAGTATGACAAATAGTTTTCAGTGCTTCTTGAATTTATCTATAGCTCAGATTTGCAGTATGACAATAGCTAGCATCATAATGTCGTTTCAAGATTACAGATACGGATAAAATGTATATGGTTATTTGGTATGTTTCAAAACTATGCTTAGTTCATTTATGTGTGGCTACGTATAGAGTTCATTGATTGTTACTACGACAATGATCGAAAACTAATTGTTAGTTGCTTCTAGTTTCTTGTGCCATTTGGGTATATGGTACTTAATTGATTACTTTTTGCATACTTGGATTAAATCTTGAAACGAGTCTGTATTGATTTAGGCTTAATTCTATCATGTCAGAAACAACTCCAAGCAATGGTGAAGTAGCGAATCCCGGCCTCCAAATTATTAGATACTCTCCTTACCAGCCCTCTAGTAAATTATCCTCATCCTGGTTTGATCTGAGAGTCTTCTATGTGAGGATCAACAACTTTAAGGTGGATGAATCTACCCCAAAGTTGTCTAAGCACAATTCTATTTTTGTTGTCTGTTGTCCAGTAATAAAAATTCAAATAGTACAGGAATATAATGTCTCTGCCCATGTCACTGACCATGTCATTAACCACGTCACTGACCATGTCACAGGTTAAAATGGTAGAAATTTGGATGAATGCAGTGAAGGAGCAAGCAGATGATATGTTGGAACAAGGTTGCAGAATACAAGTTGATAGAAGGAGAAGCAGTGGTACAAAATTGAAGATGAAAGAAGTCACATTAAGTGAAGACGAAATCGAAACAATAAAGTAGATCAAGAATGCAAGCTCCGAGGAAATTCCGGTGAAAGAAAGTTCCACCTGCCCACAACAAGATGCAGATTCGTAAGTGAATTTTGTTTCTTAATTTGTAATCTGTTGTGCCTAAAGTATGTCATTGGCCATGTCACTGGACATGTCACTAGCCATGTTATTGAGTTTACCTTTCTGTGGTTGATATATATAAATACATATGTTTTTCGCAGATTGGATTGTGGAGCGTTTGTCATGTATTACATGGACAAAATCTCAAAAGAGGAGATGTTTTTGAATAGAATGAGCAAGAAGAAAGTGCAAGAATATAGAGGCCATATTTTAAAAAGATTGGTTGAGCACAAATCTAGTTAGAATTCGAAGAACCTTTCTAGATGAATCTTGTTGTGCTGAGGAGACAAATGTATTAGCTAGATTAGGGGAAAACAATGTTGTTCGAATGTATATTTGAGTTGACTTTAGTTTCCTAGAACGATCAAGTTTAACATTAGTGTAAAACAAGTACATCAATGTCAACTTTGCCTTTTTCAACTTTCCATTGCTCTCTCTCTCTCTCTATCTCTCTCCCACTTTTTAATTGTGTGCTAAAAATGTGTATTAGACTTAACATTGCTGGAATGTATATTATATTGCTGAAATAAAACAGTTTCATTTCCAAAAAAAAATATAAGGAAGCTGTATTGTGCTTGATATTGTAACAAAACTATGAATTTCAGATGTCGCTAACAAAGTCACTGAACAAGTTGTTGACTATGTCACTGCTGGAATGGCAGTGAAACATTGTAGGAATAGTGCAGTTTAGTTGCTAAGACAAAAAGGAAGTTGTATTGTGCTTCACCATGTAAAAAAGTATGAATTTCAAATGTCACTGACAAAGTCGTTGTACAAGTCATTGACCATGTCACTAACTATGTCACTGAGATACTAAAGAATATCCTGAAACATGTTATATATTATCCAAAAAAATTCTAAAAAAGCTACTGAACATCAGTAGCAAACCGACATGTCTTATAGTTCTATTGTACCTCAATAGAAAACCATAATAAAATGAAACATGAAAATAAAACTACAATAACTTCCTAATCAAAGTTCAATTAATCAAAAAATCAGCAGAACACATCTTTTAGCGGAACCAGCGAATTTTATTTGAACTTTGTAAGTCTTCCTATTGTGGCGCCCCAATTCACCACAACGGCCACATGTTCTCTCCTTTGAAGACCGCCAACAAAATTGATACGCTTAGTCTTAGGTCTTCCCGGAGGTACGTTACTCGAAAATAATTACAAAAGATTGTTCTTCATATATATAAAATAGATAAAAGGAATTGGAAAATTTAGAAAAATCTCTCGCCAATGAATTCACCAATCATGTGTGGAGATCTGAAACAGACGTAACAATCCTCCCATGTGGATCCAAAATAGACTTCAAGATCTCAAAAAACCAATTTCAATTAGCATCAATTTCGGCATTAACAACGACAATGGCAAAACGAAAACCCTGAAGAAAAAAGAAAGCACTACATCAAAACAAAAATATAAAGCACAAACAGAAAGAAAAGCTATTGAACCTCAGTAAAAAACAAAAGTGGTTTAACTTGGTTTCGTAAAATCATTATGCACCGTGCTGCTGCACAAAAGGGGAAAAACTCTTAAGAATGAAACATAGTACTACATCAAAACAAAACTACAAAGGGCAAAGAGCACAGCTAGAAAGGAAAGCTACTGAACCTCAATAACAAACCAAAAAAGATATATAATTTTCTTTTGTAGTATAATTATGCAGCGTGCCGCTGCACCGCAACGATAATATGCCGTTGCACAAAAAACAACTCAATTCCATAATTCTAAACAAAAATAGGACATAATTTAACAGACAATAAAAAGGCAAAAAGAAAACAACACAGCTACATTATTGTACCACAATAGCATTAATACAACACCAAAAATCTTGTTAAAATCATAATGTAGCAGAGACTCAGAGAGTCCCACTACACCACATCACATTTATAGTGTTACATTAAACTAATACAATAATTGAACACACATATGATATCTACAACAAAATTCATTCCTTTAAAAACATGAAAATCTACTGAGACACAGTAAACAATACATACACTATAAGTCAAAAAGTAAAATGAAAGTAGAATTGTACCTCGACTTCCATCCTTCCCAGTAAGAGATAGAAGCTGGCTCTTATACTTGTTCTTCATATGTGAACCATCCACGAACAACAAAGGTATGCAAGGCTTAAAATCCTCAATCTCTGACATACTTGTAGCTAGCAATCACCTCTGAATACATACATCGAAAAGAAAAAGATTAAGGACTTCAAAAAGCAAAATCTAAATCAAATTTGCAGAAACAAATGCCTAAAACAGTTCTAATTAGATCAGATGTACATCTATCACAAGAATAATCACCAGATCTTGAAATTCGCATGAAGATCATCAAATTCAAACATTTGAGTGTTTGAAAATCAAATTCTAAATCAGATTCGAAGAACATGAAAGCTAACAACAATCTCATTCTATCAGAACTAGATGGATGGAGATAAAACAAAACCTAAATCAAAGTCAAACACAAAGTATTTTGAAAAATAATCAAATTACCTGAAAACTTGTTTGGATACGAATCAAGAAGTTGATTCTCCATAAAGTTTAAACTGGTTCGACTAACAAAGGAAGAGAATCAAAGTTCTTGTGCGAACGAAGAAGAAAAATAGCTCAAATGAATTAAACGGCAAAGAAATTTGCCCAGATCTAATAGAGGGGTATTTCTGTAAAGTACCATTTAACAGAAAAATTTAAAAAGAAAACAGAAAATAACCGCACGGGCCTTGGGCTGTCCACACGGATGGTAGGCCTGTCCACTTGGATCTCAGGAAAAAACCCTTTGCGCATGGGAATTGGTCTCCAACTTTTGTATGTATTGGTAATTTGCTATTAATATTATAGTCCAAATTGAGTTGTGTTTATTTGGTGGCTTCTTCGTTGATCTTGTAGTACTTGCATGCACATGAATTGATTGAATTGATTTTGTTGTGATGTATGATTAGTTTTAACAATCATATATATGGGAGATTTACAAGGGAATAGTAAACGAAAGGATTATAAGAATTTGTACTTATTAACCAAAATGACGAAGAACTTTCAAAAAAAGAAAAGAAATAAAGATCAAATAAAAGAAAATAAGACTACAACATATTTTCAGTACATAGCTACAGATCGATGACGTTGTACAATAGATCACACATAACATTACTTTGTCTCCTTTTTCTTCTCTTTGGTGTTGCTCCCCACCTTTTCCTTCTTCTAGCTCCTTGGTTTTTCCCTCACCTATTCCTTTGGATCTTTCCTTTTCACATACACCATGTAATTCTTTGTAAGTAGACCAAAGAAACTCGATCCTCAAGAAAGTTCTTATATGGAAGGGCAGATTGTGAAATACCAACCAGCTCGGAGAAACCATACCATGTCATCACAGTCCCAAATTTTAAAAAGAAAAAACTTTCGGAAATAAAATATAATTCAATGAACACTCACCTTCTTGCAATGGTCCAAACTCCAAAACAATATAAGAATAGTAACCGAAAGGATTATAAGAATTCCGTTAATGTTTTTTTCCTTCTATTTTTTGGTACCTTTTGGTTTGTTTTTGTTTTGTTTTTGATACATATACCTTCAGTTCTGTTAATTACATTGAGAGGTTTTTCCTTTGTTTTCTAATTATTTTGTATCACAACATTATTTGAGTTTCTCTGAAATCTGTAGAAGTCGTTCATAATAAAGTCTGTAGATTTTCATATATCAATAAAAGTTTGTGGTAAAAGTCAGTGACTTATTAAGAAATCAACAGAAGTCTATGAAGTCTGTGGACTTTTGAAAAAGTATGTGCACTTTTCAAAAAGTCTGTGAATTAAAAAAAATTCATACAAATCCATATACAATACACCCCCTACCTCTATATAAAGGAGGCTAATGAGACTGAATAACACACTTCTATTCCCTCATATCTTGCGTCTCTCTATTTTCTCTTTATGTTCTCTCTAGTGTATAACACGTTATCAGCACATTTTGCTCTATTTTTTTCTTTTAAACTCTATGATGATCCAAGAGTTATATGGTGCAACTTGATTATTTTTGACCAATGCTCTGAATTTATGAGTTTTATATATGCTTGCTTTCAATTTTATGATCCATCTTTTTTCTTTTAGATATATGAAAACCATGAGGATATGCATAATTGATGTTGCAATTGTATCTATATGTTTTCATTGTGCGATGTAGATATTGATTTCTAAAATTTCCTATCTGTATATGCATTGACATGCATATGAGTTTTCAATACACCTGATTTGATTGCATATCGATTTCCATTAATTTCATATAATGGTTTCACTCACAAGCAATTAATTTTATAAAAATAAGAGCATATGAAAAATCTGCGGCTAATGGTCATGAAAAATCTGCAATGGCTTACCCATATGGTAAGGATTAAACGTATGAATGATATGATATTTATTAATTACCCTTTTGATTAATTCAAATATTAATTGATTATTGTTGTTACTTCCTACGGAAGAGCATTGAATGATTTTTGTTTTCATTTAGTATTTTCACTATCTTGTTAATTATTGGCGTCATGCTTTCTTTCTTTTTTGGAACAGTACCCTTTGATCAATATAATGTTATATGCGCTACTATTTTCTTAAATAGTTTTGGCTAAAGCATGTGTGATTAAGCAAGCAAGGAATGCCCGATTAGTTGAATAAGAATTGGTATATGAATTTTCACAACCTTTAAATTCATCAATAAGAACTTAATGTTTCTTGATTTGATTATATGGGAACCTCATGTTCCTCAAGAGTTATACAATGAAAAATGGATCGAAACCACATGTTTCTTGATCCGATTATTTTAAGAACATCATGTTCTCAATCGCTATATAACGAAAAAGATTGACACCTTAAATTCTCTAAATCTTTTGCTATTAACAAGGGCCGGAAGATCCTCAAAATTATGCTATTCAAATTAAGATTGAAACTACATGTTTCTTGATCTTATTACATGAGGACATGAAATTCCTCACAACTTATACAATAACCAAATCTTATGCAATTAAATGATCAAAACCACATGTTTCTTGATCTCCGAATTTATGTAATTAAAGGATCGAAACCACATGTTTCTAGATCCCTGAATTTATGCGATTGAAGGATTGAAACCACACGTTTCTTGATCCCCGGTTATATGAGAACCTAAAGTTCATACTTCCTCCTATTTATGATTACATGGGAACCTCACGTTCCATCCACTTTTAGGACATGATGCTCCTAATTGTGTAGACTCAAATTAACCTCACGTTTCATTAAAGTAATGACTTATTTTTACCCATATGGACCGTAGTCCTCACCTTGAAATTCGAGTATCATTTTGGCCAGAAGTTCAAAATAAATTTGAAATAATTGATACACATCAACGGGTAATATGAACCTCAAGTTTTTAAATTGCATTCGCCTTATGGATATTCATGATGGCAACAATATTTGTTTTGCTTACAATGCAACTATGGATATGATCCATTGTAGTTGTCTATATTTTATTTTTTTTACAATTACTACTGCCTTAATTAAGCTAAGGTAATAATCATCTCAAGAGCTGCAGATCTTAATTGATGGCTCCGGAAGAGCTCTTATCAATTTATTAGATTACCAAATATGAAATATTCATTGCATTAAATACCTCCAATACGGGTGTATGGAGAAGATTGTCATCACATATGGAATGTGTTAAATATCCATAAGTAAATTGAATGTGTCATGAACCACATGTGCATTGAGCCAAATACATTAATTTTGCATGACTAGTTGTGTCATTCTTGATCTACCAACTTGTGTAAGATCACTTACAAACTCCAATGACATTCTTTGTTTGAGTATAAATATTATTTTTTCATACAATTGTGAATGAAAAAATTGCTCACAAGAACCATTATTTCTCGCACAGTTTGTCAGTTATCACTTTAATGAGACGATCCTCTCATGCACCATTAGGGGGAGAAAAAAAATTGTTCATGATGCATGATGTGACTTGGTGTGGGATCTTTATCCACCATGTCTGATTTTAATTTTGAGGAAAAGTCTCCACCAATTATGAGTAAATTAAGAAAGTCAAATATTTTTTTGACCTAACAATTGGTTTGGGCTCGCCATCTACCAATGGATATTTTAAATTCATTATCTTTACACGTATGTTTTGCGAATGGTCAAATAAGATAGTCTTCCCGCCATTAGGGGGAGGAAAGACTAATGTTCTCAAAAGAACGGCGTGAATTAATGTGGAATGTATCTACAAGGTCCAACATTTTATGCTCCCTAGAAGTGGAGATTATACAAGCCCTACAACGCTTTGAAAGAGATTATAAGTAAAAAGATCCATATTCTCTAAATAATTTCTCTATGAGAGATGATTGTCCTGGAAGAGACAATAGATGCCCTGAAGAGGCATGGGTACCCAATATCAATGAGCTATATATTTAGCTAATGCGCATATAAGAATGTGTGGGATCAAAAATTAAAAGATCATCGACGATATTGAATTTATGGTAGCTACCAAAATCATAAAGAGCTCTGTATATATTGACATTACCACGTTTCATTATGTATGTCGACAAATTATATTATTGGCCAAATTGGAAAGAGGTAATTCCAATGAAATTATATATCAGAAACGTGATGAAATATTATGGACCATGTAATTTCCTCATTTTTAATAAACATCTAATTAAAAAAAAGGCTCATTATTTGTGTTTTGGTTTTCAAATGTGGAAAGTTTTCATTTTTAGGGTTTGGTCTGTGCATAGAACATGGCATGAAGATGAAGGAGTTTTTCTATGTAATCCTTAATTTGTTTACTTTTATGTTGCTTAATACAAAGGGTTAAAAGTGTAACATTTAAGTTGTCTTTGTGAGCTTACACAATTCAACAAAGTGAGCTTTTTTATACTTGAATTTGTACTTTTTTTTTGCTTAATACATAAGGTTAAAGGTGTAACCTTTAAATTGCTTATGCGGGATTACACAATTCAACAAAATAGTATATTTCCTTAATAATTTTTTTTACCATATTATATATTGTTTGTTGGACTTGATGATATCACTTTTTTTTTAAGAAGAAGAATTTGTTTGCCTGTGAACTACTGAACTGACATGGTAAAAACATTATTTTTCCTTTATTGGCCAGAATAAATGTCAAGACAAGATAAATATTTTTATTTTTTGTCACACAAGAAAACATAGTAAATATTACTTCTGATATGTTATTATTATAAAACCAGCTAAATATAAATAAGCAGTACCAACAAGTAGAGAAATCCAATTGTTTACTTAAAGAGAGAATTCTTCATGACTAAGAGATTGATGTGCACTTGAGAATTTACTGCAAAAAGGCACCCATCATCTCTACATCGACGGCGCCAACTTTAAACCTTTCACTGTTTCTATACTCAATTGTGTGAGTACGTACCCAAGAATTTAACCTCCAAGGGGGATGCCTTATTTTCGGTAATGTTAAACTGAAACTTTACAAGAAAAAAAATCATTTTTGCAGTCTCGTGTTCAAACTTAGAGAATGAACCCATGAAACGAGACAATAACAAGCATACTGTTCCATCTGCTAAATCTAGGAAAGTATAGCCGTCTGGTGGATACATGCTAAATTCATCTGGTAACTGATCTTCTGGCAGCCGCAGATTTGTTATAGGTATAATAGATTCAAATTCATTGGACATCATGTGGACTGATATAGTCAAATGACGAGCCAAACTTGGTCATAGCACTTGAATACACTACGCCACCAAGTGTAAGAGACGACAGTCCAGCTCTGTCGTCTGATCGAGTCACCCACTGTCGTCTAGTAGCTTGCCGTTGTTAACTCATTAGAACGACGGATATTCTCCGTCGTTGCCAATTGCTTCAGACAACAAAATTTTTCCATAAATCTGTTGTTTGATTGACCTAAAATATCAATATTTCAGGCTCATCTGTCGTCTATTATATTTGTTAACGACATTTATATGTCATGTATAATAGAACTGCACAACATTTTCTTTATAAGATATGTGGTTTGATGACACCATAAGATGAATATTTTGGAATCAGCTGTAATTAGTTATTTATAGGAACGACATTTATCTGTTGTTTAAAAAGATTGAGTACCACAATTTTGTGAAATTAAATGTTGTTTGATCATCATATCAACCATAATTGACTTCTAAGAATCTATTGTTATTTGTCGATTCAGACAACAGATTTTAAATTTGATTATGTTGTCTTTTATTTCATAAGACAATAGTTATTGTCATTCATTTATTGGTTATGAACCATATACACAAATAATGTTATGTCATGTCATTGATACTCATACTCATTTTGGAAACTAACAACAAACTCATTTAACCATAATTGCATTGCCTTCACCAAAATAAATCTTGATGCCATCATTCCAACACACCAAAATACATCCATGATAAAGTTAAACTCATATAAAATCTAATAAGAGAATGTCACATCATCACCAAATCCAAGCAACAAAAATCTAAGTCTAACAGTTTGATTTTCCTTGGGTTATCAACAAAATATAAGTCCTAACTACCGACTAATTAGCTCTAGTTGTCTTGAAACTAGACAACATATTTTGCCCACTCAACCCAAACTTGAACAACAATGTCTTTTTGTGTGTAAACTTTATCCATTCTTCTTTCCCACTGCAAATAAAAATTAAGCAAATGATGTCACGCCCCGATTTTCAAATCGATTAATAAGGCATTTTGCCTTTAATTACAAATCAATTTCGGGAATGTGACTACATGGAATATCAAATACAAATATGCACTAGAATTTTTTTCTTTTAATTCGAGTACAACAATATACTCCATGCCCAAAAAATGTAAATGCTGACCCGTTCTTTAGGGTTACATATTACAAGCCATAATTAAATAATAAATTGTTATTACAAAATATTAAATAATTAATCCATCAGAGTTTATTACATAAACAGCGGAAGTCTTATAAACCAATAATATGTATGCAGCCTTGCTTACTCCTGGTTATCCTAACCTGCAGGTATAACCACTACACCGTGGAATAGTGTACCGGGTTATATCAACAAACCCGGTCAGCTTACGAAGCTGGTATGAGTAATCTATGTTTTATTTTCAAAGAATCATTTAAAACTCAAAAGTTCCATTTCAAATCCGGAAGATTCGTATTATCTAATATACTGAACCTACGTGTCTCATACCACGTATTTTAACCCCACACGCCCCATAAACGTGTATGTTAATACCAGGGTAATCCAGTATATTACATAATATAAACCCTCGATCTTTACTCACACAAAATCATTTATAACTTAGCCTGATTAAAAGTGAGATGCATCTCACTTTTAATACATCAAGTTATTTTTAACTTCGCCTGATTAAAAGTGAGAATACTATTTTTCTTCTCCTTTTAATACATCAAGTTAACCAAACAATATGCAGTCTAGAGCTCTAACTTATGGGCTACCATTTTTCACCCATTTAACGGTGTCCCCAGGACAATCCGTTTGTACAAAATCATTCAAATAGGCAAACACAATATCTTAATAGAATTATTGTGTTCCCACAAAATTCACAAATTAAAACAATAAGATGAACATTTTTCAAATATTGTTTTAACACCAAAATCACAACAACACAATATGAATTAATATTCATATATAAAAACATCGTGAGATTCACTCACCTCTAATTCCTGCTGCGTCTTCAAATAGTAACCAGGAATCGACAAGCGTGTACGCAACACCTTTCATAATCACCTATGATTATGCAATATCCAATTAGCATAATACATTTCCAAAATAATCCAAAGTTCCTCAAATGTCACCTAGGACATCGGAAATATTAATCGAGACCATTTGACCAAAAGTCAACCATCGGTCAACGTGGGTCCCACGTCTACTATTCATCAACGGGTCCCACACGAAATCCAAAACTTCCAAAATCTACCAACATGCTTATTTCTAGCATCCTAACATCATATCCAAAAATGGTGATGATCCAACGGTCGGATCATCACGGATCTAACGATCCATAATCATTGCATAATTGATCATTGATCAAACGATATAATTTCAATAATCCAACGGTCCAACATGCTTGTAATCTCAATATTAACCCCACGATCAAATTTCATGATCATCCAACGGTCGGATTCCTCGAATCGTAAATCGTACGATCCGATTAATCGGGTTAATTGACCATCGGTCAAACGACCGAATTTGACAAAAGTCAAAACACGAAAGTTGTTCGTATCGACGAAACAAGCCAAACGGAGCAAAGAACTGCTCCCGGACCGACCTGACGCGCCGCCGACGTGCCGCCGGAGCTGGCTGCCGGCCGCCGGTCAAGGTGGTCCGATGGCTACCAAAATTTACCAGAACGTAGAACTCAACAATCCCAACAAGTTTAGTAACTACCTCAAAGTCTGGATCGGAGAGGAAGTGGCCGGAATCGGCGTTGACTCGTTTTGAATCCAAAAACTTCCCGAGCTCAATCCGCCGCCTACGGTGGTTTTCGGTGAAATCCAAGGGCACCATCGTGTTCCAGGGGTTGAGGGCTTCAAAACCCAGTACACGGAGTGGTCTGAGGTGGCCGGAATCACGTCGGAAAACGAGGGGGGTGTCGGCAGCTTCTTTGGCCGCCGCGTGCGGCGTCACGCCGGTGAGGGCCGCGGCATGGCCGGGTGGTTTAGGTCTGTCGCCGGCTGCTGCTTCCATCTAAGGGGGCGGTGAGACACACGGTGTCCGGGATAAGGTCGCCGGAAAACTCAGTGAGGAGAGAGAGAGGGAGAGCACGCGGGGAGAGAGAGAGAGAGGAGAGAGAGAAAAATCCCAAAAATAAAACATTTTCATGTTTTATAGAAAATCGTGCAATTTCCGAGGGCCATAACTCCTTCATACGATGTCCATTTCCGGTGAACCAAATTCCTACGAACTCGATTCGACGAGGTCTACAACTTTCATGAAGGAAGTTTTCCCAGATTCTCAACGGGTAAAAAGTTACCTTAATTAACCTTGTGTAACTTTTAATTACCGCCGTAATTATCGTTTTACGACGAAAACCCCTAAAAATATGAATTCTCTCCATTTCACTTCAAATTTCACGAACTATTTAATAAAAATAATACGGAAATTTTCGGGGTATTACAAATGATATCAGATTTTTGGTGGTTATTGTACAAGTTGCTAATCATTCAAATATGGCAGATTGAAACAATACTCCAAAAATTGTAGCAAGAACACTTGATAATTGTACTAGTTGCTAATCATTCAAATATGACAGATTGAGAAGAAAACAATACTCCAAAAAGAGGTCACCGTATCAATATGAAATTAACCTAAACTCTTAATTGACGAACCATTATTTATCCACATAAGAAAGTCATATAGAATTGTAGAGAAAGCATCTCAAGTCAATCACACCTAATACGTATGAGTTTAGAATCAAAGCCATAAATAATGTTTTGTATTCCTGCACAATAATAAGTCACAATTTTGTCAGATTTCCCTCAAGAGAAAGTGGATATTCAAAACTCAAGTTCTTGTCTCACTATATTTTTTATTTACTTTGATGACAATTTGGACATGACTAACAATATCCATTCAAACCAAGACAACACTGAAAACCAAGGACCGTAATCCTACGAAACTGACCCCTGTATGCAAAGGTGAATCACCATGCAAAAAAAAAGAGATGCTTAATTTCTCACCTCACAATTAAGAGGTGTGTAAATTGCTGTAAATGGACAACCACAATCATCAATGAAGTTGAATTTCAAAACCATCTCAATTGATTTTGACTGCGAGGTTCTCCTGATACATATTGAACAAAATAATGTGAGAACATGACTGTTAGATAATATCACAGCCTATTTAATTATAATTGCCAAACAATTGGATTCTCCGAGAAATTCATCACCAAGAGTTACAATTAAAGCTACCAGTATATTTTCATAGAAAACAAAGCACATTTCCATTAAAAAGAGGCATCAGAATAATAGAATGAGGCATCTTGAATTGTTATAAAGCAAAGATATAAGTACACAAGATAGAATGAGGTATTAATTCCTTTCATGTATCAAGAAAACATCTGCAAAAGCTTGCCAAAACGAAAAATTAAACACACCCATACCAAAACAGATGCCAAAGAGAGAAGAGAGAGAGAAGGTATTACCAATTTTGTATTATTGATACCTGCTCTAAGTTATATAACGTATAATGGAAGTCTCAAAATTCCAACCTGCTCTCTAACATCATCCCTCAACTAACCAAGAAGCTTCACGGAGATTGGGACTGCCACATGACAAGTCAGTACCCTGGTGATATGTTAGGAAACCTACTTATGTGAGCCCAAGCAGCCTCAAAAAGGAAATTAAAAGAACCAACAAACCCAGAACAAAGTGATAGATACAAAACTACAAAACCCTAAGCTTTGAGGTATCCAATGTAAAACACAGACAAGCAAGTAACAATAACAATTCAAAGTAGAAACGACGTAGGGAACAACCTCAGATACGATAACTTCGAGAATTTCCGAGGTGTTGGTTCAGTTCGGAAGCTATCATTATAACTGCAAATCACAAATGCTTGGGTGAAAGGGATTTCAAAATCATATTACAGAACCAAAACCAAATCTAAATTATGGGTCACCAAAACTAAATCAAATAATCAATCGAAGCTCATTCCAGCTAATACAAATAGGTTTGGTGATGTAGAAACTCTCTCGGGCATTAAATCAAACAGATTGTGGGCACAAACACAAAACAACCCAACAACACAAAAATCTCCCAATTGACAACAAATAAACCACAAGCAAAGATATTTCCATGAAAGAAATAGAAGTTACCTTAATTTGAGGCGGGATAAAACTTCGGGGCCTTGACAGCAGGGACGTCAGCGGCAAGCTTCTTATCTTGGCGAGCGAAAACTCCTCCGTGTTTGGCCTTGAGAGTGCTAGGGCCTCTCTTGTGGTACATCTTCGACCTCGAGTATTTCCTAGTTCATCTAATCAAATCTGGGTTTCTGCTCATCTTTGGGATCCTCTGCTTCAGAGCCATCGCTCAATGTCTTTGTGTTATTTGCTCCACGACTCCAAGTTTCAGCCGAAGAAGCCATGGTTGTTGGTACGTTGGTGTGTTTGGTGATGAGAGAGAGAGAGAGAGAGAGAGAGAGAGAGAGAGAGAGAGAGAGAGAGAGAGAGAGAGAGAGAGAGAATGAGAGGAGGAGAGAACAAGATGTGGATATTTATGAGATTTTGGAGTTTGGGGGTTGAAATTTTAGAGTGAGAGGAGACACAAGAGGTTTGTCGATGAAGGAGAGAAAGAGAAAGGGGGAGTTAGTGAGCAGAGAGAGATGAGAGATGGGGTATTGTGCTGAAAAAAAAAAAGAGATAGGGTTCGGGGAGAAGAGAGCCATCGGTTTTGATTTGATGAGAGGGAAACGAAAATTTCATTTTCGCCAAGTGTGGGAAAACTAAAGTGGATTTCATACCTTCTGCCAAAAAAAGAGAGAGCCATGTTTAGACAACATATTCACGTTATATGTCGTCTGAGAAACGAAATGGGTTACTAAAATTTTTTAAATGAAAATCACTATGACTTAGAGTAAATTCAGACAACAGATTCAATATGTACGTTGTCTGAAAAATTCAGACAACAGAAAACACGTCTTCTGTTGTCTGATGTGTGTCGTCTGATAACATTATTGGCGTAGTGATATAAACAATTTTGTTGATTGAATTTGAATGAAATATCGTGATTGTATGTCAGAAGTTTGAAGCATGTTGTTCATATGTTTACATTAACCAACACTATAAAGACCGTTCTAAAGTTATATTTAATTGGTTTGTGAACTTTATAAGAATGCACTTTATGTATTGTAGTGCTACTATGTGATCCTCTCAAGTTGCCATATTTTATTATTGCTTTGTTGGCATTCTGTTTTATTGTGTCTTGTTTAGATTTGTAACATTTTATTCTTATTAAAGGAAATAAAAGATGAATAATTCAAATTTTAGATATTGAATTTCAAAGATTGTTGTTCTGTATGGTTTTCGAATTTTGATTATGTAATGCTTAAAAATTTGGCACATTTGGCTGCAGATGAATCATGTATCTCACTTACTTTGCAGAGGGCTTTTACACTTTGTTGAGGAGTCTTTACAATTATTGTATAATATATATATATGTAATGGAAAAACTTGGGTTCTTAGTAAACATTTAAAAACCGAAGATTTGCCACTCTTAAACTATATTAGCCAATATATAAACTTAAATAAATTAAGGGCAAAACAGTAAATAACATAATAAAGAAAATTAAAACCATATTTCTGAAGGTCTCACACCAACTTGCCCACTTGCCTATAATTTATATATTATTTTATTTTATTACAAAACCGAAAAGTAAATAATGCAAAAAAAACTAAATAAGCGATAACGTTTCGCTCACGCACGAACGCCGCCTTCCACACGCGCATGGAGGGTGTAGGAAGACTAGTAGTCTTTATGTGATCAATTATAGGTTTGCACTTTGCAATTAATGGAGGCCACATGTGGATTTTTTGAAGGTTATGAGAAAAGGCTTCAGGTATCCTTTGAACCATGAGTGTTTGTTGTTTAGTTAATTAGTAGCACATCCAAAATATCCAAAATATCTTCAAAGAATCACTAGTACGTACAAACTTAAAAAATTATGCATCTTGGGCACTCCAATTATATATACTAGCCTCCATGCACATGTAATTTGTTTAATATTTTTTTTCATTTAAATCAACGAAATTGGAATTTGTTGTATCACATATAGATGATTTACCTAATAATCTTAAAAACAACTACTTGAACATGTAATTTTACCTTGATATACAAACTTTTTTAAGAAAACAAATGGCATAAAATCAAATCAATACTCATTGCCAACATAAGAAAAACAATGGCTTACAAATCACTAACCTCATTGCCAACATAAGAAAACAAAGGGCATACAAATGAATGAGCTCATTGCCGACATAAAATTTGGTATGGTCCTGTAGAGCAGTAAACAAATCAATTGCTCTAAAAAAATTGAAACATGCATGTCCTCAAATACAAGTCCCACAATTTTATACTAAATGTTAGAAAAGCTCTCTATACTCCATTTAGATTAGTACTTCAAGATCTGTATATCTCTACGAGGTAACAGGATAATACAGGGTTGATCCTTAAAGTCTACTTATGCCTGTATCTACAATGTAATAGGAGACTGCAGGGGTGAGTCTTAAAAAATCTTACTCTTTGGAACCTTCACCAAATGGCAAACAAGAACTAGGCATGTTAAGGGAATGACGAGAGACATAATACGTAGCAGGAATGCCATACAGAAAATGGTCATGAGTTGACCAAGAAGAACAACTACAAAACGAGGGACATAGGGTGCAAACCTTTCATCCAACAAACAAATGTAGTTATAATACTCCACCAATCTTCTTCCAAACCACTCACCAGATAATATCTTTGGCTTACGCCACCAACGTATATATATGGTTCCAAAATGCAGTTAGTGCAAAACACCGAAAATCTCTTTCAGAATGGGCCATGAAATAAGAAATGATTATCACCAATGCAACAACCATACCGAGAGTGGAAGAGTAGTTATCACAGCGTTCAGAATTTCAAACTTCCAACCTTTCTTCTAACCCCATCTTCAATCAGAGTATATTCATCAACCATTTTTAAACCTTCCTCTAGACCACATCCTTCCTTCTGGGCATTAGACAAAGTTTTCTCATTCACTTCTTTCTTACCACATTCCATCTTTCCTGCAACTATATTTAAACATTTGTTCTGAGAAGAATCGTTTATCAAAGTACATCCATCAACAGGATTCAACCACTCATCTTGTTTTATCACTATGATCACACATAGAAGTGGGAGAGCTCTCACAACAAATTCATAAAAAATCATACTCATAAGATTTTTCGCCAAATGACATATAAGGTTCCAAACTAGAACTAGGCACGTCAAGGGAACTATATACATGCAATTTGTTTACATATGTACATATAATTTGTTTCTGTTAATCCGATCATACTTGGCTTGGTTGATAGTTTGTCTTCGAATTTCTAACAAAAAAATAAAAAACTAACAGACAAAAACAGCTTATATATTGCTGAAAGCCTGAAAATACAAAGAACAAATTAAACACAATAAAAAGAACAAACTCATTCGAAGGCCGTGCCAGCACATGCGAAAAACAGTTCTTTTAGTTTAAATCATTTCCATAATCTTTTAGAACTTTAGAAGACCGCGTTTGAGCATCCAAAAAATATTTGTGTAGAAAATTCATTACGAACATATCATATTATGGGGTAGACTATGGTATGGTGATGTATGTCATACCTCTATTTACATATAATTGAACCAAAATTACAACTTTGACAACAAATTGTTCACAAACTTGTATCAAGGTCGTAGATAGAATAATTACCTCTAAGGGCATCTCCAACAACCCTTGCCGAAACCCATACCCAAATTCCAAACCCAAAAAAGTCAGCTCCAACAAGTAAAACCTATAACCCATTATGGGTTCCTACTAAGGACTTGACCCAAAATGGATCGACTATGGGGGAGGAAAGTCAAAACTGTGCGGGTGGGGCAGGAAAGGGCCACAACTAATGATGATGCCAAAAGATGACGCGCCAAGCTAGCGGTTGAATGGCCAGTCTCACAAAAGGACAAAATAACGGGAATCAGGCTGGGAAATGAAGGAAAGACGCGCGGAACGCTCGCTGCTTTGTTGCCATTTTCTGGGCCCCGCATCAATTGACCGTTTGAGCTTCCAACAGTCATATAATCCAACGGCTGTGATTTATGTTTGATGATTAATATGAACGGTCCAGAATAAATGGACTATTTTTTTATTTGGAAATAACTTGAAAAAAAATACAAAAAAATCATCAAAATGTTTTGCCCGTTGGAACAATATTTTTCAGAATTTTCTATAAATATCATCCCCTCTTCTTCAATATTTTTCACTCCAAAACATCTCCATCTCCTTCCAAACTCTTTATTTTTACAATAGTCATTCATCTAGCTTCAAATTTTTCTTCAAAGATGTCCAACCCTAAACCTAAAGGAGTAGGGTGGAAAAATGAGGAAGATGTAGCCTTGTGCATAGCGGTGGTTACCATTGGTGAAGATGGTGACAAGGCTATCAGTCAAGAGAAGAAAAAATTGTGGGAACGTATACATGGAGTGTACGTTAGTTACAAGCCGATCGATCGAAGGAGATATTAGATCCGGAGGAGGGTGTGAAGCTCGTTGGAGAAAGATTAGACCGGCTTGCCAAAGATGGCATGAGGCTCTTACAAAGGCGGCGGCCGCTCGTGCAAGTGGTGAAAATGCCACCGACGAGGTAATTTTTCTTCTTATATAAATTTAGTAATATATATCGGAAAAATTGTGTTACTTATATATGAATTTGTTACTTATGTATGATTAATATGATGCATATGATTAATTAATATACATGCTAGTGTTCCACCGAGCACATTATTTATCATAATTAAGTTTATGTGTATACATGCTAGTTTAAATGCATGCTTATGTGTTAATATATTAAATGATAATATGATTATTATGTTCAAAACGATACATGATGAACACTAATATTTATTTTTTTATATACATATAGGAAATACAAGCTAAGTCGGTGTATCGCACATTAAGTAAAATGCATGATTTTGAATATGCACATTATTGGCCGATATTGAAGGACACAAAAAAGTTTGGCGATCCTCCATCTATGAATTTCGATACCACTAGTAGTCCGTCATCTATTAACTTGGAGGATGATCACTCCCCAAGCCCTTCAAATGTGCATGCACGCCCCCCAGGCCAAAAAGCTCAAAGGGCTGCTAAGAATAAGACCAACAAAAATGATACATCTCAACTCTTAATCCAAATGCAAAGAATTGCAGACCAAGGAGAACGCGATCTCGAACATAGGCAACGCCTTAGGGAGGAGGTCGAACTTGCCGAGCAGCGCGCGGATGATAGAGTCACAATGACAGTGGATCCATCAATCTACTCACCTATAAAAAGGAGTTGTTGGGAAAGGAAGCAAGCACAAATTATTGAAAGGGAGCAACAAGAGAGTAGATCCAGGCCATACCCACAACCAACGACTTCGTCTCAAGCACCCTCCACACAAAGTGAAGACAACGTACTCCTTGGAGCCATATGCGCCAGGTCATGAAACAGAGTGGACGGGAGGAAATTGAAATGTTGTTGTATTAATTGACGTTGTTGTACTTTGTCGCTTCTATTTTAATTTATGAAATAAAATTGCAAATTTCCTTAATAGATGGTGGCTACCCCAGGATTATGTCACTCAATCAGGGATGCAAGCTCTTATATCCTTCTTTTTGCTTCTCCTTAGCTCTAAATTCCACACATTGGTGTTTGATGATGTCCTTGACGAATTGGTGAGGATCTCCAACAACCAATGAGATGATGGGGTGAGGAAGGTGATGAAAAGTGGTGGTGATAGTGGCTGCCGCCGACGTTCGACCGGTCGGACTACCTTAGACGACCGGTAGACCAAGAGGCAAAGGCAAGAACAAAGGGAAAAGTTGAGAGGGAAGAAAGGGAAAGGAAAGGTGAAAAAAATGGAAAAGTGAAGTGTCACGCCCCGATTTTCAAATCAATTAATAAGGCATTTTGCCCTTAATTACAAAACAATTCGGGAACGTGACTACATGGAATATCAAATACAAATATGCACTAGAATTTTTTTCCTTTTAATTCAAGTACACAACACCAACTCCATGCCCAACATTGTAATTTCAAACTCAAAACAAGAGTCGAATATTACATACCAAATATTTATATAATAAATTGATACATCAAAATATTACATAAATAAATCTTCAGAGTGCGAAGCATAAAATAGCGGAAGTCTTATAACCCAACAAAATGTATGCAGCCTTGCATTACTCCTGGTTATCCTAACCTGCAGGTATAACCCCTACACCGTGGAATAGTGTACCGGGTTATATCAACAAACCCGGTCAGCTTACGAAGCTGGTATGAGTGATCTATGTTTTATTCACACTGTAACATTTTCCCAAATTGAATTCTTTTATTTTCAAGAATCAATTAAAACCCAAAAGTTCCATTTCAAATCCGGAAGATTCGTATTATCTAATATACTGAACCTACGTGCCCCATACCACGTATTTTAACCCCACACGCCCCATAAACGTGTATGTTAATACCAGGGTAATCCAGTATGTTAAATAATATAAACCCTCGATCTTTACTCACACAAAACCATTTATAACTTAGCCTGATTAAAAGTGAGATGCATCTCCTTTTAATACATCAAGTTATTTTTAACTTCGCCTGATTAAAAGTGAGAATACTATTTTTCTTCTCCTTTTAATACATCAAGTTAATCATACAATATGCAGTCTAGAGCTCTAACTGAATGGGCTACCATTTTTCACCCATTTAACATTGTCCCCGGTCAGGACAGTCCGTTTGGACAAAAACATGCAAATAGGCAAACACAATATCTTATTTAGAATTATTGTGTTCCCACAAAATTCACAAATCAAAACAATAAAATGAATATTTTTCAAATATTGTTTTAACACCAAAATCACAAACAACACAATATGAATTAATATTCATATATAAAAACATCGTGAGATTCACTCACCTCTAATTCCTGCTGCGTCTTCAAATAGTAACCAGGAATCGACAAGCGTGTACGCAACACCTTTCATAATCACCTATGATTATGCAATATCCAATTAGCATAATACATTTCCAAAATAATCCAAAGTTCCTCAAATGTCACCTAGGACATCGGAAATATTAATCGAGACCATTTGACCAAAAGTCAACCATCGGTCAACGTGGGTCCCACGTCTACTATTCATCAACGGGTCCCACACGAAATCCAAAACTTCCAAAATCCATCAACATGCTTATTTCTAGCATCCTAACATCATATCCAAAAATGGTGATGATCCAACGGTCGGATCATCACGGATCTAACGATCCATAATCATTGCATAATTGATCGTTGAACAAACGATCTAATTTCAATAATCCAACGGTCCAACATGCTTATAATCTCAATATTAACCACACGATCAAATTTGATGATCATCGGACGGTCGGATCTCTCGAATCGTAAATCGTACGATCCGATAAATTGGGTTAATTGATCATCGATCAAACGACCGAATTTGACAAAACTTAAAACACGAAACTTGTTCGTATCGACGAACTAAGCACAACGGAGCAAAGAATTGCTCCGGGAACAGGCCGGACGCGCCGCCACCGACGGTGGCCAGCAGCCGGTCAAACTTCTCCGATTGCCTTGAAATTTTAACACAATGTTCTACACATCACCAGCAACAACTTTCATAACTGCCACAAGGGCCAATTTAAAGTAGAAAGTCTCGAATTTACCTCGATAGCTCCAAAACCCTAGGATTTCAAATCCAAAATTCTCCTTCGTCCGAACTCCGATTGAGGCGTATTTTATGTTGCTGGAAAGCCCCTGACAAGTGCTATAAAGCCCAGTAGGTAAGGTGACTCGATTTGGCCGGAAACTTGCCCAGAAACTGATGAACAGTTCGGCAGCGTTTTCTCCATTTTTCTTTTCTTGATTTCTCTTTCTATACTGAAAATCAATGAATGAAACTAGTATAGAATCGAAGAGGACGAAGAGAAGAAGAGATTGAGACAAGTCTCATGCAAATCGGTCGCCGGAGGAGGGAGAAATGGCCGGAAGAATCGGGTTACTGTTCACGGCGGGAACAGTAATTTTCTGGGGGATTTCTATTTTTTGGTGAATAGTAAAACCCAAAATCCTTTTTATAGAAAATTGTCAAACTTCCGAGGGCCATAACTTGTTCATACGATGTCCGTTTTCGATGAACCAATTTCCTACGAACTCGATTGGACGAGCTCTACAACTTTCATGAAGGAAGTTTTCCCAAATTCTCAACGGGTAAAAAGTTACCTTAATTAACCTTGTGTAACTTATAATTACCACCGTAATTATCGTTTTACGACGAAAACCCCTAAAAATATGAAATCACACCATTTCACTTCAAATTTCACGACCTATTTTATAAAAATAGTATCGAAATTTTCGGGGTATTACAGTCTACCCTCCTTAAAGAAATTTCGTCCCGAAATTAGGACGCAGAGTATTCCCAAGGTTATCACACTTCAATTCCAAAATCCAAAGTTTTATTCATTAATAACCTGGTAGTACACATCAAACCACAACATAAAAAACCACACTACAACTTGCACACACTCTTATTACAAATTCTAAAATGCCTCACAGGGCTTACACTACCAGAAGCCATCCTTAAACCTCCAATAGTGACTTCGTGGATAAGAGGCCGGATGTCTCGGAATTCCATACATCATCAGCTGGTAGAAATATGCTGCCTCTACGAAACACTTGCAAGTGTCGCAACATTCTCTAGCTGCATGCCTATCTCCATCCACATCCCACATGTCCTGGCCAAAAGGACGCCAAAAACTTGACTCACCGCAAGTAAGACATTTACCTGCGGGCAGGAAAGCTGTAGTCGACGGAAAATACAGCAGTAGATGCTCATGACAAAACTCGGCCTGATGCATCATCCGCTCGACTTCTTGTCTACAGTAGTAGATGTTCCATCCGCTTCTCCACCAGTCGAGGGCTTCACACAGTTGCTGCACCACTTCCTGCTGCTTGGCTCGTGGTCCCAAGATCATTTTTATCATACATGCTGCATAAAACGCAACATGATGACCTACCACCGAACTGGGGCGTGCACCATAGAATGTTCCTGGTTTGCATGCCGCATCGAAGTACTCCAGGGCTAAAGGTATGTTCGCTGCCTCCACGAGTACTCGTATTCCCATTCGGAACAGAGACTCTAGGTTCTTCGCTTCCCAGCATCGGTTTGCGAAGATACGCACTTGCCTATCCGCTTCTATGGAACCAGTGGGTCTGGATCCACCATCGAATCCATCCATGTCGATCGCCGCCAAAGTAGACCAGCTATCGGCATACTCCTTGAAGTCCTTCGAGACACAACGGAGTTCCATTGTGCTCTGCAGGGATGCGGTAGCAACCAACTGGAATATGTACTTCCAGATCTCCACCGGAAGTTCACTCCAATCAGTGTTCTTGGAACGCTTGCTGCACTCTCCCTTGTTCACCATTGTGTAAGAAAAAAATTTTAGTCGAAGTGTTTGTTTGATAACAGATATGAAGTGAGTAACACAACTCCTTATCCTATGTATTTAAACACAACTTTCCACCGTAAGGGAAACCTTTCTTTAATGCGAGTGCGGTGCACTCAACAACCCACTAAGAATAATTATTGCTCATATCTGTCTCAATTACTCAAAAGTATCGCCCACGATACAAGATTCCACAAGATTTAATCAACAAAAACTCAGTCTTCCACTAACACCGGTCATAATGACTCTTTTCCTTTTGCTTTCGCATAATTAATTCCTCAAAAGATGCGAGGTCTCACAAGAGTGGAACTGTATGTGGAAAATCCATGCATCGGGGAAAAAAAATCTTCCACGATCTCCAAGGGCTCCGACAATTAGCTGTAATCAGCCGCTCACTGTTGCTTTTGAATTTTCAAATCCTCTACCAACCATAAATATACACCTTACGCATCCACTAACAGATACTTTCCATTAGTGCCATAACCTCCTTTCTCTTTCAAAGAGGACTTCTTCACTCCACTTCTCAGAAATTTACACCAACTCAAACATGTCACGTAAAGTGAATTCGTTCAGTGAATTACTTCAATCTGATCCCTCTGAAAGCCAATTCTTTGAGGGCTTAGATGAAATAATTTCACCAGCAATCGAATTCGACAACGATATCGACATGCTAGACATGCTTCTAGCAGAAGACGAAGCCATTGAAATAGCCCCAAGTCCACAAGTATCATCTCCACAAGCTGAACCTAGTTCATCCAAACGTATTCCACTGAGGAAGAGCTTCACCAAATACCAAGTCCAAGCATTGAAGGACTTCGTCGAGGCTTTCCCAAAGCCAACAGTTCAACAACGTCAAGAATTGGGTGACCAGATAAAGTTAACGTTTGCACAAGTCTCTGCCTGGGTGATAAAACATCGACCCCAAGCGCCTGCCCAAACAACTCGTCAACAAAATTTTCTGCTGAGACAGAAAATCAATGGGCTTCAAGCTCAACTTAGTCAGTACCAAGCTGCATTCAACCGAATCAACTGCAACCACTGTGGAAAACGAGTTACTCCCAATAGTGAGCTACTCAAAGGGATTGAAGAGACTACCCCACAACCTCAGACTCTTCCAATTCCTGCAGTCGTCGGTCCAAGGGAAAAGTCTCGCATGAGGAAAGATGTGCAAAAGTGTATGTCGTCCACACCTCACTCTTCTTCTACACACCAACAACTAGACAACATCAACATCCACTCAGAACCTGAACAAGCATCTGTCGTGGCAGACACAGCCAAGATTTCTGAGATCATTGTGTCGGTCAGAGATGAGCTAATCATCATGGCATCTGCTGCTGCGCCACTGTGGATCTCTGCACTCAAATCCAGCTCTGCCACGCTTCATGAGTTCCTGAATGAAGCAGAGTACAAGAGAATCTTCACTAACGGTATAGATCTTACACCTACTAACTTCCAAACTGAAGCTTCACGCTACACAGCCACAATTCCTCTCAGTCCTGTCGTACTCTTGAATTTCTTTATGGATGTGGACCAATGGTCCACCATATTCAGTAGCATCATTTCAAGGGCGAGTATCCTTGATGTCTTGTCAACAGGGACTACTGAAAACTACCACGACACCATCCAAGTCATGACTGCCGAGTTCCAGGTAACCACTCCATCTGTCTCCACTCGTGTCACTCACTTTGTTCGTTATTGTCAACGACAAACAGAACAGAGTTGGGCCATAGTTGATGTCTCTGTGGAGGGTTTAAGTTCAAATCTGGGTCCACACCCCAGATCTCAATGCAAGAAGCGTCCATCCGGATGCTTAATCCAAGATTTGTTCAACGGCAGCTCTCGTGTCGTATGGGTGGAACATGTTGATGTACGAGATCAACTCATGCACCAAACATACAGAACGCTAGTGGAGTCAGGTTTAGCCTTTGGAGCAAGGCGATGGGTAGAAATACTTCAGAGACAAGCAGAACGGTTCAATTATTCTGCGGCTGTCACTCATCCACCTCAAGACTTTTGTGTCATACCATCGGTAGAAGGAAGAAGAAACTTGTTGCAGATGGCATGCAGATTAGTGACGGATTTCTGCACAGGCATCGGCAACTCTACTGCTCATGAATGGAAGGTAGCTGAACAAACCAAGTTCAGGGGTTCGGGGATAAGAGTCTCCACTAACAAAATCTGGAATAGGCCGAATAAGCCCCATGGTCTTACTCGAACTGCAACAGCAATATTCCAACATCATGTCTCTCACCGAAAGCTGTTTGACTTCTTCACTGACGTACAAACTCGGAACCAGTGGGACCACCAAGCATTGGGCAAGACAGTCCAAGAGATTGCACACATCACAACGGGTCAAGACCCACGCAACTGTGTCACCTTGATGCAAATCGACGACACCTACGTACTCCAAGAAAGTTGTACTGATTCAACAGGGTCATACGTGATTTATGCCTCTATCAGTCAGTCAACGGTCCAGAAGTTATTAGGTGGTTGTGAGTTAGGTACAATTGTATTCCTAACTTCAGGTTTTTCAATTCTACCAGATATGCCTACTGCTGGAAGGACAGAAGGGGTCTCAGACAATCCGTACATTGGTTGTCTAGTAACAGTAGCAACACAGATCTCTACTGAGTTGCTGAAGAATAAGAAAGGGTCAGTGGATCAAGTCTGTCGTTTGATCCAGGGTACGGTTGAGAGAGTTAGGAATGTAGCCATGTAAGACTATCATATAAGGAATTGTAATTTGTACTTTATATTCTTAACAACACAACAGCACTGAAGAGCACATGATGGGGATCCGCCGCGGTCGGGCCATCACTCGATAAATACTGTGCGTAATTAAGCATACGAAGTAACCATTACTTGAATGAATCTAAGAACCTAACGTCAAACCGTAAACCAATTCTAAGCTCTAACCCTAACTTCACTTCACAAAACCAAAACTCGTTTCATCACCGTAGAGCGTTCCATTGCTCAATCACTTCCTTAGAGCATTGTTTTGCTCTGATACCAATCTGTCACGCCCCGATTTTCAAATCAATTAATAAGGCATTTTGCCCTTAATTACAAAACAATTCGGGAACGTGACTACATGGAATATCAAATACAAATATGCACTAGAATTTTTTTCCTTTTAATTCAAGTACACAACACCAACTCCATGCCCAACATTGTAATTTCAAACTCAAAACAAGAGTCGAATATTACATACCAAATATTTATATAATAAATTGATACATCAAAATATTACATAAATAAATCTTCAGAGTGCGAAGCATAAAATAGCGGAAGTCTTATAACCCAACAAAATGTATGCAGCCTTGCATTACTCCTGGTTATCCTAACCTGCAGGTATAACCCCTACACCGTGGAATAGTGTACCGGGTTATATCAACAAACCCGGTCAGCTTACGAAGCTGGTATGAGTGATCTATGTTTTATTCACACTGTAACATTTTCCCAAATTGAATTCTTTTATTTTCAAGAATCAATTAAAACCCAAAAGTTCCATTTCAAATCCGGAAGATTCGTATTATCTAATATACTGAACCTACGTGCCCCATACCACGTATTTTAACCCCACACGCCCCATAAACGTGTATGTTAATACCAGGGTAATCCAGTATGTTAAATAATATAAACCCTCGATCTTTACTCACACAAAACCATTTATAACTTAGCCTGATTAAAAGTGAGATGCATCTCCTTTTAATACATCAAGTTATTTTTAACTTCGCCTGATTAAAAGTGAGAATACTATTTTTCTTCTCCTTTTAATACATCAAGTTAATCATACAATATGCAGTCTAGAGCTCTAACTGAATGGGCTACCATTTTTCACCCATTTAACATTGTCCCCGGTCAGGACAGTCCGTTTGGACAAAAACATGCAAATAGGCAAACACAATATCTTATTTAGAATTATTGTGTTCCCACAAAATTCACAAATCAAAACAATAAAATGAATATTTTTCAAATATTGTTTTAACACCAAAATCACAAACAACACAATATGAATTAATATTCATATATAAAAACATCGTGAGATTCACTCACCTCTAATTCCTGCTGCGTCTTCAAATAGTAACCAGGAATCGACAAGCGTGTACGCAACACCTTTCATAATCACCTATGATTATGCAATATCCAATTAGCATAATACATTTCCAAAATAATCCAAAGTTCCTCAAATGTCACCTAGGACATCGGAAATATTAATCGAGACCATTTGACCAAAAGTCAACCATCGGTCAACGTGGGTCCCACGTCTACTATTCATCAACGGGTCCCACACGAAATCCAAAACTTCCAAAATCCATCAACATGCTTATTTCTAGCATCCTAACATCATATCCAAAAATGGTGATGATCCAACGGTCGGATCATCACGGATCTAACGATCCATAATCATTGCATAATTGATCGTTGATCAAACGATCTAATTTCAATAATCCAACGGTCCAACATGCTTATAATCTCAATATTAACCACACGATCAAATTTGATGATCATCGGACGGTCGGATCTCTCGAATCGTAAATCGTACGATCCGATAAATCGGGTTAATTGATCATCGATCAAACGACCGAATTTGACAAAACTTAAAACACGAAACTTGTTCGTATCGACGAACTAAGCACAACGGAGCAAAGAATTGCTCCGGGAACAGGCCGGACGCGCCGCCACGCGCCGCCACCGACGGTGGCCAGCAGCCGGTCAAACTTCTCCGATTGCCTTGAAATTTTAACACAATGTTCTACACATTACCAGCAACAACTTTCATAACTGCCACAAGGGCCAATTTAAAGTAGAAAGTCTCGAATTTACCTCGATAGCTCCAAAACCCTAGGATTTCAAATCCAAAATTCTCCTTCGTCCGAACTCCGATTGAGGCGTATTTTATGTTGCTGGAAAGCCCCTGACAAGTGCTATAAAGCCCAGTAGGTAAGGTGACTCGATTTGGCTGGAAACTTGCCCAGAAACTGATGAACAGTTCGGCAGCGTTTTCTCCATTTTTCTTTTCTTGATTTCTCTTTCTATACTGAAAATCAATGAATGAAACTAGTATAGAATCGAAGAGGACGAAGAGAAGAAGAGATTGAGACAAGTCTCATGCAAATCGGTCGCCGGAGGAGGGAGAAATGGCCGGAAGAAAATCGGGTTACTGTTCACGGCGTGAACAGTAATTTTCTGGGGGATTTCTATTTTTTGGTGAATAGTAAAACCCAAAATCCTTTTTATAGAAAATTGTCAAACTTCCGAGGGCCATAACTTGTTCATACGATGTCCGTTTTCGATGAACCAATTTCCTACGAACTCGATTGGACGAGCTCTACAACTTTCATGAAGGAAGTTTTCCCAAATTCTCAACGGGTAAAAAGTTACCTTAATTAACCTTGTGTAACTTATAATTACCACCGTAATTATCGTTTTACGACGAAAACCCCTAAAAATATGAAATCACACCATTTCACTTCAAATTTCACGACCTATTTTATAAAAAATAGTATCGAAATTTTCGGGGTATTACATGAAGAATGGTTGCTCAAAAGATTGCTAATATTCTAGGCAAAGTTTGGGTATTTATAGGCATAGAAGGTGAAAGGATAGAGGGCTAGGATTAAAACTAGGAGGTGGATCTAAAGGCTACAAATGGTGGAGTGGGTGAGGACAAATGGGTAATTGGCAATAAATTCCAGCTCAATAACTTATTCCAAAGTCAACAAGGAATGTTGACAAAAGAATATATTTGAGAAGGACAAGTATCATTTTCTTCCAAAAGGAAGGAATAATTAAAAGATGACATAATAAGGAAAATGACATATTTCTTGATTTTTGGGACTTCTTGTGGTGAGTCACAAGGTTGACTTTCGACCTTGACCTTGACCTTCGGAGTTGACCAAAGTTGACTTTTCTTGACTTTTCGGATTCTTGGTCAAACCTCCGGAATTCTCCTGTGCTTCACTTCCGAGACTTGATATTTGACACTTCGGCGCTCTAAAGTCATGGTTGCCCACGAGTTGACCGCAGGTCTACCGGTTAACTTTTCGTCTTCTTGTCGAAAATGCACTAAAACCTCCAAAATGCGTCATTTTGCTCCCGATATCAATCCGCTTCTCATGTTCCCTACATTAGTGCAAAACATGGATTAGAGACACTAATGACTATTGAATTAGCATTATTAAGGTGATTAGAGACCCAATTTGTATGTAAATCACATACAAATCACTCAGCATAATGGGTTGACTGAGCGTAAGAACAGATAGATAATGGAAGTTGTTTGTGCCTCTCTCTTTGGCATGAACATGCCTTGTGCCTACTAGGGAGAAGTAGTGAAGACTGCTGCATATTTAATTAACCGAAATTCATCCAGTGTTCTTGAATTTCAGACTCCACAACAGAAACTTCAGACACTTATGTATGTTCCTTCCTTACCTAATCTGGAGCCCAGAGTATTTGTGAAATTCCGGTAACCCGGATTGTCCCAACAACGGTAGTCGTCTTAAACACTAATTGGAGAGTATACACAACTTTGAACAAATTAAACTTAACTCTCCTACAATTAACAATTGTTCAATCAATACAATTACTTATGCAATATACACAATTGATTGAAACAATCCTAAAACCCAAAGAGTGCGTCAAACTAGCACTCCACGGTCTAGTGTTCACTATATGATGCAATTAGCATGCACAACAATTATAATCACAATTATACTAAGTAGTGAACAACAATAGGAAGCAATACAAATATGCTTCACAATAAACAACCTAGGTTCTAACTATTGCACAAGCAATACACAATTGATTACAAATATATATGCAACAAGCACAATCAATTGTACAACCTAAAATCCCAAAGTGTGCATCATACTAGCACACCACGGACTAAATCTATATATGAACAAGCATACAATATGCTAATTAATCAAGCACAATATATAGATAATCAATCACACAACCAACACAATATGGTCACCCGGAACCTCTACCTCTAGAGGAAAACCGGAGGGGAGCCGTACCCCACGCTCTTGTGTAACACTGTGAAAACGCCAAACGGCAACACGTACAAGGGGGAACTCCGTCCCAAACTCTACACTATCAACCCTATGACTAGTGGCAGCTCTAACCTTGTGTAGCCCCGAATGCTCTTCAAGTGATCCCACCTCAAGCTTCTCCGATTGATCGAACTTCACCGCGTGAATCCTCCAACCGCAAGACACCGACTATGCAAGTGTGTGTGTGTATATGAATGAATGAATTCAATTCAATTAACACAAGCAATTCAACAAGGAACAATTGCTTGCATTAACCAAACCGAATTAACAAAGCCTTGAATGTGATTCAAGGGTTGATTTAGTTATTCACAAGGAACAATAACTAAATCAACAAACATCAAGGATGTGAGGAGCCTATAACATGGAACTAGGGTCACTCAACAAACATAGCAACTCTCTCTAATCTGTTTTGGCACAAGGGATAGAGAAATAAAAGAGTTGAACCGAAATGAATTGTCCAAAGTTCTATTTATAGAGAACTGGACATAACTATGCGATCGATCGCCCGTAAGGATGCGATCGATCGCACTACACAAAATCAGCACAAAAATGTACTGTTCGATCGATCGCGGGCAAGGATGCGATCGATCGCCTAGTGCAAAAACAATGACCAGAAGCTTCTGTAAGTGTAAACCCTTATTTGCGATCGATCGCATAACATGGTGCGATCGATCGCACGAAAAGTCCCAACGGACATATTTCGAACTGCAACGGTCATAAAAATCCAACGGACATATTTGCCACGTGGTGCGATCGATCGCATGAACAGTGACGATCGATCGCAAGGCATAAAACAGCCTTAAACATAAAGGAATGCTAATCAAAACAAATCTATAAGAAGATCTAGCAATCCTAACATCATAAACTCAAATGTATGAACAAGACACAAGTGTGGCAATCAAGCATCCTATACTTATGTGATTCACATCATAAGTGAAAGGAAAACAACCTAGATAAACCTAGGACAACAAGGAAGACTTAATATGAATGAAATGCATGTGCATATGCATGAGTCATACCTTGAGGTGCTTGAATGAAACCTTCGATGACCAATGATCAAAGTCCGGAGAAAAGACTGGATAAGAAAGACGTCTTCACGAACCATCTCGAGTAAGAACAACTTAAGCCACGACATCTAATCCCTAAACAATCTAGCATTGAATACAAAACAAATGCTAATACAAGGGAAGAGGTTTTGTCAAATAGGAAATAGCCAATAGCAAATATTTTGCCCTTACAATTTGGATGCACCATTTATGTCCACATTTATAAACATCAGCGTAGCAAGCTTAACCTGTATGCTCGAAAGTGTGTTTTTGTTGATTATGCTAAGTTTCATAAGGGTTACCGGTGCTACGATCCTCTTACTGACAAAGTGTATGTATCACTTGATGTATCATTCCGCGAATCCGAACCATACTACTCAGGGGGAGTTTTAGAGTCTTCCCTTCAGGGGAGAAAAGTTGTGAAGGGAATCCTTCTTCTCATATTACAGAGTTTGAAAAAATTAAAGATTTGGAAGCAAGACTCAATAGCCCAGTTGACCGGTCGAATGATCCACGACCGGTCTAATCTGACACAAAAGCCACGGACTCAAGCGTTGCACGACCAATTGGAAAGGATACACGATCGGTAGTACTGGCCACTGACATTGCGCGACCGATCGGAGAGGATACACGATCGGTCGTACCGGCTACTGACATTACGCGACCTGTCAGAGAGGATACACGACCGGTCGGACGTCATTTGGCTGAAGATTTGATTGAAGAAATTGTTGCATATCCAACCTCTTCTACACCACCAACTGAAGAGTCTACTCAGAATGTCATTCCTCAAGAAAGTCTAAACCCTACACTCAGTCAATCTTCTAGGATAGGGGATGTAGAACCAAGAAAGTCACAAAGAGCAACCAAGGGCATTTCTAAGAAACAGTATGAACCTGAAATCAAGGCTAAGGCGATGTAACGCCCCAAATTGCACCTCTTCAATTTAAGCACGCTACAGTGCCGCGAATCCTTAAAAATACAAGCTAGATTACTAACTTATACTTTAAAGAAACGCAAGACATTTATGGGATTTGTTTTTAGAACGCGATGCGGAAACATATTTAATTTAAATAGAGGTGAAACAATTGGAAATCGTAAAACGATTTAAATCCAATTTTCAAATTAAATAGCCGGATCGAAATATGAGTTCATGAATGAGTTTCACGTGGTAAAGTACATTATTGACCATGAACAAGATAAATGGTCAACATGTTCCAAAATAAATGAAATGGTACAACGAGAATGAATAGATAACTCCGGAACTTGATATTCGATAAACGAATATTCGATTATAGCAAGTTTGCACACCCAGCTTCATCCATTGTTGTCCCGTTCCCAGTACACAATACCTGCATCCAAAACTAATGTAGGGGTGAGCTTTCGTCCTCGCTGCCCAGTAGGGGTGTCACGCCCCGATTTTCAAATCAATTAATAAGGCATTTTGCCCTTAATTACAATACATTCGGGAACGTGACGACATGGAATATCAAATACAAATATGCACTAGAATTTTTTTCTTTTAATTCGAGTACATCAAACATACTCCATGCCCAACAATGTAAATTCAAACTCCACACAAGAGCCGAATATTACATACCAAATATTTATACAATAAATTGATACATCAATTATTACATAAATAAATCTTCAGAGTACGAAGCGTTAAATAGCGGAAGTCTAAACAATAATACTTCTGTCGATAACTGTTTACCGACCAATTCTTCAAGCTACTCAGCTTACCTAACCTGCACGATTAAACCCTACACCGTGGAATAGTGTACCGGGTTATATCAACAAACCCGGTCAGCTTACGAAGCTGGTATGAGTGATCTAAGTTTTACTCACACCGAAACACATTTACCCAAAACTGAATTCTTTTGTTTTTCAAAGAATCGTTTATAAACCAAAGTTTCCATTTCCAATCCGGAAGATTCGTATTATCTAATATACTGAACCTACGTGTCCCATAACACGTATTTTAACCCCACACGCCCCATAAACGTGTATGTTAATACCAGGGTAATCCAGCATGTTAAATAATATAAACCCTCGATCTTTACTCACACAAAACCAAATTCATCTTCAAATGATTAAAAGCGAGAATACCATTTTTCTTCTCCTTTTAATAAATCATTATTTCAAAAACAACACGGACGAATAAAGCGAGAGTACTGTTGCTACCATTTCATATCTGTCCCGGTACAGACCCCATGACGGGTCAGGAGTAGCCCACCATCGCTGAACAGCCCACCTCTGGGCCCATTACCACGCCCCAGCGACATCTACTTACTCGGTAGGGATCCCCTACCGAGTGCACTACCTTGACAATGCCCCAGCGGCCCAGGCAACGCCCCAGCGGCATATACTCACTCGGTAGGGATCCCCTACCGAGCCTACTAGCAAAGCCCTGGCGGTACCCCAGCGGTACCAGCAATACCAGGCCGGGTGTACCGACAACAAGCCTTCCCCTTGGCCTTACAGGGACATCTCTCGACCCGGTACCGTGGACACACAGTCCAGTCGGTACCGGCACAGCCACCTGGCAGCACGTGCTTGTCCACTACCTCGCGGATCGCACTAAAGAACGCCCATACCGCACTAGGACCGCACTAGGCACCGCCGTCCCTCGACGCGCGTGTCGAGGTAGTGGAATAATAGAGTATTCCCTCGTGTCATGGGATGTCCCCCACGCCAGGGAAGCTTGTCTCCGACCTCAGCTCATATATAAGGAGTCCTCACTCCTTATTCAAGTAAGTTCTCTCCATTCCTAGAAACTCTGCTCAAATCCTCTCGGGACTAACTTGAGCGTCGGAGGGTCTTCGGTCGGTACACGCCGGCCTCCCCTGACCTCCTTTGCCCTTTCAGGTACTCAAGTGCACTCCAGGTGCGTCCCTACCGAGCAGCTGGGAAACGGCAGGATTAAAATCTTCAACAAACCGTAAGGTGTAGCGAGAGTGTCCATTCATGCCATACCGCCTAGATCTAGTGCCACACCTCAAAGGATGTCAGACACTATTCCGTCTGTACAGCCCCTCCGGAGGTTTAGGGGATCGAAACCCAAGGTAGTCACTATGCACCACTCACTCTCAGGTCATCATATAAATCAAATATAATTTAAAACACACATGGCGTAAATCATAGCCATGCAAATCTTATATAACATATATATACGAGAAAACTCTAACCGAGAGAGTCCCAAGTTTATTTTTATCCCTACCTGGAATCTCGGAGCTTGTTCTCGTTCATCACATCACATCAGGCCAACACCACCACCACCACAATTTACGTCTCGGGTTAACTGGAGTTCCTGGTCCGACAATAACAATATTCGAGTGTTAATATAAATTCTCGATTTAACAACACTCGACAACTTAATCAAAGTCCATTTGATTAACCATTTCCGATATACGGAATTCATTTCTTATCGGGTGTCATTTCCATAATTACTATGGACACCCATGACACTTTCCTTTATAATCAAATATGGACACTAATCCATATTTCAACAACAGTTCACAAATTGAACTCAATCATCAATTCAAATATGAATTTATACCTGTGCCAAGTATATAACTTCACAATTGAAACGAGGAACACAATTCAACCGAGTTTCGACGGAAACTCATTAGCTCAACCTCTGTTCCAAGATCACCAACAGAAGTACCTCGACCTCAGGGTCTTTTCCAAGGTTCCTATACTTCGAATTCAGACCAAATAAGCAATGATTAGGCCGGAAAGACACAAAACTAACCGGAATACCACTGTTCACGGTGGTTCACGGTGGCAGCACAAAATCCCAAAATACCAATTCTCTAAACGTTAACCAAAAGAGAAACCTGAGCACAGAAACTTGTAGAGCTCGAAGAGCTGATCAAGTTTCATACCTGACTCGAAGGAAACCGTCGCCGGAGTCGCCGGAAAATCAAGAAACTCGCCGGAAAAGAAAAGAAGCTTTGGAGCTTCGATTCTCTCTCGTCAGTTGACGATTCCACAAGCCGTGACCACAGACAAGCTCTCCTTGTCGAGAGGAAGCTATTGGCACCGGTCTCAGTCGCCGTCGTGGCCGGAATCGGAAAGTGCCATTGAAGCTGCCGGAGCTTCTCTCCGCCGTTTCTCTCTCCACCGGCGTCGGCTGGACTTGCGACGACCGCCGTTGGTCTCGCCGTGTCGGGGCGAACAAAACGGGACCGGTCCGGCGCCGTGAAACGGCCGGACGGAGAAGGTGAGTTCAGGCGGTGTCGGCAGAGGAGAAGAGAGAGAAAGCCACGCGGGAGAAAATGAGGAAGAGAGAGAAAGTTCTGGGTATTTCTAACCCATTGAGTGAAATGACCATTTTGCCCTTACGCAAAATAATACTCTAATGCTATACTTCATTCTCGAGTCTTCCAGTCGAAGTTACGACAAAGAGGAAATATCTGAAAAATTCCCGAAGCTCTTTAATAATTATCGAGATTAAGAATTTAATCTCGATTAATATCCAAATTAATCCTTTAATTTTCCGGGTCTCACACGACCTCCCTACCAAAGATGGCATCCGACCCGGTACTGCGAGTAGCCAGGGCGGTACCGGCACCCTCCACGGGCCCTTCAACAGAAGTCTCTGCCACCGACACCTTCTGCTTCTTCCGGTGCTCCCTCACCTGTTTGACAAACTACAAAAGCATAAGTACCGGCAGGACAGATAAGAATCGCAAGAAAGGATAAGTATGGGGTTTACCTCATCCCGAGCCGTCCTCTTCAGGGACGCCACAGCAACTTCTGTGGAAACCTCAGTCTCGGCCGCCTCAGGGACCCCCGAGTCCTCCTCTTCCACATCAGCCTCCGAGGCAGCCCGAACCCTCTTCGCTTTCTTCTTCTTCCTCCTCCCGGTAGCGTCAACAGCAGCACCGGTAGCCTCCACCGGGGCACCGGCAGTCTCCGCAGCAATGAGCTCAGCCTCGGGAAGTGGGTTCTCACCCACGGCCTTCTTCAGCTGGTAGAAGTCCCGACGCTCCCGAACCATGCTGAGATCGTCTGAAAGTCGACGGTACCGGCGGAATTGAGGCAAGACTGCAAAGCACAATACCAACATCAGACAAAGGTATAAATAGGCATACATGTACAAGTGTGTTACCGGTAGAAACTTACAAGGACACGGGATGGGTGCTAGGCCCGAGAAGTGAAGCGAGTACCGGTTGAGAAGAACGGTGGACCTCCTCAGGACTATCGAGATGTTCTCCCGGATCCACTCAATTTCTTCCTCTTGCGTCTCGGTAAGCTTCCTCCAAGACTGGTCAGCTGCACAACACATAAAAAACAAGAGGTTAGCACCGAGAGATAAAACTTGGCACAATTACAAGTATCAACTCGGGAAGGCTATCAACCAGGAGCGTCTCTAAAGCTACATGGCACTCTCTTCAACGGCGGGTCTGACCCCTCGGGAAACTCCCACTGACCACCGACGAAGAGGTATCGGTGTTTCCAAGTCTGCTGCGAGGTGGGATTGCCAAACACCAGCGGATCCCTTATGATCTCGGAGCTCCCAAGCTCGTGAGACTCGATATCGGCCTCGCCGGCCATACCTTCGCGGACCAAGGCACTCTTTTGAAGGCAGCACCGGGTCACCTTCTTATACTTGTGCATGATGTCCATCAACTCCGTGTCTCGGGGACACTCTGCGCACGGCCTCCCTACCGACTTGGCCTTATACCACCCCTTGTCAGTTTTTGAATGCTCCTCTAAACTCCACTGGCTGAAGAAGACTGCCAGGTCAGGCTCGCCGAAACCGCAATGCCGGTATAGGGTGTACAAAGCATTGAGACACCGCCAGGTGTTAGGGTTTAGTTGTGCAATGGCAAGGCCAACCTCGGCCAGGAACCTCTGCTGGTACGGTGGTAATGGGATCCGCAGGCCCTCCCCAAAAAAGAATGGGTGCACCAAGGTTTCCCCCGGTACCGCGGGGGCACTCCTCAGTTCACCCATCTCCGGTAGGCGCATGGTTACCGAGTCTGGAATACTGAACGCTTTCCTCAGAGCCACCAGGTCATCCTCGGTAGAAGCACTGAGTTTCAGGCGGTCTACCGCAAAACCCGCAGGTATCGATTCCTCTGGTACCTCCTCCTCAGCAGTCTCTGCCTCCGACCGAGCCTCTACTCCTCCTACCACCTCGGTGGCCGGCACAGAACTGCTACTCCCGGGAATCAACTGGCCATCTTTGAACGTATTCAACGGCTCTAAGTCTTCACCGGTAGTGATGCCCCTCATCACCGTCTCGAACATGCTCTCAATGCGGACGGCGTCCGTACCGGACGAACATGACCGAGTCTCGCTGCTGCTACTCCCGGTACTGGAGGCCACGTCCACAATCTCTACCGACGGGGACCTCTCTGGCTCTTCACCAGAAAAGGCATTGCCGCTCCCTACACTCTGGCTCTCTGAATCAGACATCTGCAAGAGATAAACTAAGTTGCTCACCGGGACGACAATCCTAAGCCTATGCAACCTAGCTCGGTACTAAGGCAGGACACCGGTACGCAAACTACGTTACAAAAGCAGAACCACATAAAGATAACACAAGAGTTCTCGGTACTTACACTGTCAAACGGCGGAAGTCGAGACAACGGTTGGTCAAATTGAACGCTACCGGCAACAGGCTCTCACACTCTCTACCGACAGGTTTCAGAGCTCTGGAATGCAAAAATTCAAGAATGAGGTGAAGTGAACTCTCTTCACCCCTATATATATAGCGGGACCTGGGACATCTGCACCGTACGACACCAACCGTCGCTTCACAGGATGACGACACGTGTCAATGCAACGGTTGAACTCCCCATGCAGTTCCAAACCGCCCGAGAGGCGACACGTATCGCCCCACTACCTCGGCAGTTATTACCCCACTACCTCGGCAGTTACGCCAAGCATACCAACAGGCACGACCTTGGCAATTCCCTTAGAACTCGGAGCGGTTACAACTCCCTCCCGGGAGGAACCCCTTGTTCGGGGACTTGGGGGACTACGTGGGCCGACCCTAAGCGCCGTGGCTGCCACACCGACACTTGGCTACGTCCTGATATGAACTTTTGGACTAAGTCCCCGACCAAGCACTTCCTCTTGCTCGGGACTTGGGGGACTTCTGTTGCTACCATTTCATATCTGTCCCGGTACAGACCCCATGACGGGTCAGGAGTAGCCCACCATCGCTGAACAGCCCACCTCTGGGCCCATTACCACGCCCCAGCGGCATCTACTTACTCGGTAGGGATCCCCTACCGAGTGCACTACCTTGACAATGCCCCAGCGGCCCAGGCAACGCCCCAGCGGCATATACTCACTCGGTAGGGATCCCCTACCGAGCCTACTAGCAAAGCCCTGGCGGTACCCCAACGGTACCAGCAATACCAGGCCGGGTGTACCGACAACAAGCCTTCCCCTTGGCCTTACAGGGACATCTCTCGACCCGGTACCGTGGACACACAGTCCAGTCGGTACCGGCACAGCCACCTGGCAGCACGTGCTTGTCCACTACCTCGCGGATCGCACTAAAGAACGCCCATACCGCACTAGGACCGCACTAGGACCGCACTAGGCACCGCCGTCCCTCGACGCGCGTGTCGAGGTAGTGGAATAATAGAGTATTCCCTCGTGTCATGGGATGTCCCCCACGCCAGGGAAGCTTGTCTCCGACCTCAGCTCATATATAAGGAGTCCTCACTCCTTATTCAAGTAAGTTCTCTCCATTCCTAGAAACTCTGCTCAAATCCTCTCGGGACTAACTTGAGCGTCGGAGGGTCTTCGGTCGGTACACGCCGGCCTCCCCTGACCTCCTTTGCCCTTTCAGGTACTCAAGTGCACTCCAGGTGCGTCCCTACCGAGCAGCTGGGAAACGGCAGGAACAAGTACCATTGTTCCCCTCCTTTATTAATATTCCACACGACGGATAAAGCCAGAATACCAATGTATTCTCCTTCATTACATAGTATCCTTTAGCGACGGAATAAAGCCAGAATACCAATGTATTCTCCTTCATTACGTAAAGTGTTCATCTTTGTTTTCGAAGAACACTTGGATACGTGGATATGCAGTCTAGAGCTCTAACTGATGGGCTACCATTTTTCACCCATTTACTTTGTCCCCAGGACAGTCCGTTTGTACAAAATCATTCAAATAGGCAAACACAATATCATATTTTTGAAATGTTGTGTTCCCACAAAATCCACAAATCAAAACAATAAAATGAATAATTTTCAAATATTGTTTTAACACCAATTTCACAAAGCCGATATATCAATTAAATTATTTATTTAATTGTATATCACAAAATCATTTAAATGAATGTAATCATTTATTTTCACAAACAACACAATATGAATTAATATTCATATATATATAAAAACATCGTGAGATTCACTCACCTCTAATTCCTGCTGCGTCTTCAAATAGTAACCAAGAATCGACGAGTTCTAGCCAATTGCTTCATGATTCCAAAATACCTATGAACATGCAATTTTCCATTTAGCATATCATAGTTTCCCAAAACGTTACATTATTCCTCAATGTCACTTAGACATCAATAACCATAATTCGGGACAGTTTGACCAAAAGTCAACCGTCGGTCAACGTGGGTCCCACGTCTACTATTCATCAACGGGTCCCACACAAAATCCGAAACTTCCAAAATCCACCAACATGCTTATTTCTAGCATCCTAACATCATATCCAAATATGGTGATGATCCAACGGTCGGATCATCACGGATCTAACGATCCATAATCATAGCTTAATTGATCATTGATCAAACGGTTCAAATTCCACAATCCAACCGTACAACATGCTTATAACATCAATACTAACCACACGATCAAATTTGATGATCATCGGACGGTCGGATCTCTCGAATCGTAAATCGTACGATCCGATAATCGGGTTAATTGACCATCGGTCAAACGACCGAATTTGACAAAACTTAAAACACGAAAGTTGTTCGTAACGACGAACCAAGTCAAACGGAGCAAAGAACTGCTCCTGGACCGGTCGGACGCGCCGCCCACGCGCCGCCGCCGGCGGTGGTCAGACGCCGGAGAAAAGTTCTCCGATTGACACCAAATTTTACCCGCATGTACATCTCAACAATCCCAACAAGTTTAGTAACTACCTCAAAGTCTGGATCGGAGTGGAAGTGGCCGGAATCGGTGTCGGCAAGTTTTAGATCCAAAAAGTGCAAAGTTTCAATCCTGCCGATCTAGGCCGTACCGCCGTGATCTATCACCATGGGGAGGTTGCTGGGCAGGAGGGGAGCAAAACCCAACAGGTCTCATCGCCGGAGGTGGCTGGAAACGTCGCCGGAAAGCTTCCCCTTTTTGGCAGAAACTGTCGGCTCCGGTTGACAACTTTCCTTCAAGAATTTGGGGAAGGTACCTCCACGGGAAATGAAGAGGGGGAGGAGACGAAGCCGGCGCCACCGGAATCGTGGCCATCGGAGGCCGGACGCGCCGCCACGCGCCACCCGAAGGTTCTGTCCGTTGGGAGCTTTTTCGGAAGTTTCCGGAAAGATCCGGGCAAAAATGAAATTTCTGAAAAATACCCAATATTTATACAAAATTTTCCAAACTTCCGAAGGCCATAACTCCTTCATACGATGTCCGTTTTCGGTGAACCAAATTCCTACGAACTCGATTCGACGAGTTCTACAACTTTCATGAAAGAAGTTTTCCCAAATTCTCAACGGATAAAAAGTTACCTTAATTAACCTTGTGTAACTTATAATTACCACCGTAATTATCGTTTTACGACGAAAACCTCTAAAAATATGAAATCACACCATTTCACTTCAAATTTCACGACCTATTTTATAAAAATAGTATGAAAATTTTCGGGTTATTACAGTCTACCCTCCTTTAAGAAATTTCGTCCCGAAATTAGGACGCAGAGTACACCCAAAGTTATCACACTTCAAATCCAAAGTTTTAATGATTAATAACTTAGGTAGTACAATCAAACCACAACATAAACAACCACACAACTTCTGAAATACACTTATTACAAATCTTAAAATGCCTCGCAGGGCTTTAACTACCAGAAGCCATCCTTAAACCTCCAATAGTGACATTGTGGATAAGATGTCGGATATCTCGGAATTCCATACATCATCAGCTGGTAGAAATATGCTGCCTCCACGAAACACTTGCAAGTGTCGCAACATTCTCTACCTACATGCCTTTCTCCATTCACGTCCCACATGTTCTGGCCAAAAGGACGCCAAAAGCTTGACTCACCACAAGTAAGACATTTATTGGCGGGCAGGAAAACATTAGTCAACGGAAAATACGACAACAGATGCTCATGACAAAACTCGGCCTGATGCATCATCCGCTCGACTTCTTCTCTGCAGTAGAAGATGTTCCATCCGCTTCTCCACCAGACGAGGGCTTCACGCAGTCGCTCCACCATTTTCTGCTGCTCGGCTTGTGGTCCTAAGATCATTTTTATCATACATGCTGCATAAAACGCAACATGATGACCTACCACCGAACTGGGGCGTGCACCATAGAATGTTCCTGGTTTGCATGCCGCATCGAAGTACTCCAGGGCTAGGGATATGTTCGCTGCTTCCACAAGTACTCGTATTCCCATTCGGAACAGAGACTCCGGGTTCCTTGCTTCCCAGCACCGATTTGCGAAGATACGCACTTGCCTATCCGCTTCTATGGAACCAGTGGGTCTGGATCCACCATCGAATCCATCCATGTCGATCGCTGCCAAAGTAGACCAGCTATCGGCATACTCCTTGAAGGTTTTAGAGACACAACGGAGTTCCATTGTGCTCTGCAGGGATGCGGTAGCCACCAATTGGAAAATATATTTCCAGATCTCCACCGGAAGTGCACTCCAATCAGTGTTCTTGGAACGTTTGCTGCACTCTCCTTTGTTCACCATTGTGTAAGAGAAAAATTTGAGAAGATTGATTGATAACAGATATAAGTTAAGCAACACATCTCTTATCCCATGTATTTAAACCAAACTTTCCACCGTAAGGGAAACCTTTCTTTAATGCGAGTGCGGTGCACTCAGCAACCCACTTAGAATAATTATTGCTCATATATGTCTCAATTACTCAAAAGTATCGCCCACGATACAAGATTCCGCAAGATTTAATCAACAAAAACTCAGTCTTCCACTAACACCGGTCATAAAGACTCTTTACTTTAACTTTCGCATAATTAATTCCTCAAAAGATGCGAGGTCTCACAAGAGTGGAACTGTATGTGGAAAATCCATGCATCGGGGAAAAATAATCTTCCACGATCTCCAAAGTCTCCGACAATTAGCTGTAATCAGCCACTCACTTTTGCTTTTGAAATTTTCAAATCCTCCACCAACAATAAATATACCCCTTACGCATCCACTAACAGATACTTTCCATTAGTGCTATAACCTCCTTTCTCTTTCAAAGAGAACTTCTTCACCCCACTTCTCAGAAATTTACACCAACTCAAACATGTCACGCAAAGTGAATTCGTTCAGTGAATTACTTCAATCTGATCCCTCTGAAAGCCAATTTTTTGAGGGCTTAGATGAAATAATTTCACCAGCAATCGAATTCAACAACGATATCGACATGCTAGACATGCTTCTAGCAGAAGACGAAGCCATTGAAGTAGCCCCAAGTCCACAAGTATCATCTCCACAAGCTGAACCTGGTCCATCCCAACGTATTCCACTGAGGAAGAGCTTCACCAAATACCAAGTCCAAGCATTGAAGGACTTCGTCGAGGCTTTTCCACAGCCAACTGTTCAACAGCGACAAGATTTGGGTGACCAAATAAGGTTAACGTTTGCACAAGTCTCTGCCTGGGTGATAAAGCATCGACCCCGAACGCCTGCCCAAACAACTCGTCAACAAAATTTTCTGCTGAGACAGAAAATCAATGAGCTTCAAGCTCAACTTAGTCAGTACCAAGCTGCATTCAGCCGAATCAACTGCAACCATTGTGGGAATCGAGTCACTCCCAATAGTGAGCTACTAAAAGGGATTGAAGAGACTACCCCACAACCTCAGACTCTTCCAATTCCTGCAGTCATCGGTCCAAGGGAAAAGTCTCACATGAGGAGGGATATTCAAAAGTGTATGTCGATCCCACATCACTCTTCTTCTACACAACAACCATCAGACAACATCAACCGTTCAGAACCTGAAGAAGCATCTGCCGTGGCAGAAGCATCTGTCGTGGCAGACACAACTAAGATTTCAGAAATCATTGTGTCTGTCAGAGATGAGCTAATCATCATGGCATCTGCTGCTGCGCCACTGTGGATCTCTGCACTCAAATCCAGCTCTGTCACGCTTCATGAGTTCCTGAATGAAGCAGAGTACAAGAGAATCTTCACTAACGGTATAGATCTTACTCCCACTAACTTCCAAACTGAAGCTTCTCGCTACACAGCCACTATTCCCCTCAGTCATGTCGTACTCGTGAATCTCTTCATGGATGTGGACCAATGGTCCACCATATTCGGTAGCATCATCTCGAGGGCAACGATCCTTGACGTGTTGTCAACAGGGACAACTGGAAGCTACAACGAAACCATCCAAGTCATGACCGCTGAATTCCAGGTAACCAGTCCATCTGTCTCCACTCGTGTAACTCACTTTGTTCGTTATTGCCAACGACAAACAAAACAAAGTTGGGCAATAATTGACGTCTCTGTGGACGGGTTAAGCTCAAATCTGGGTCCACACCCAAGATCTCAATGCAAGAAGCGTCCATCCGGATGCTTAATCCAAGACTTGTTCAACGGCAGCTCTCGTGTCGTATGGGTGGAACATGTTGATGTACAGGATCAAATCATGCACCAAACATACCGAACGCTAGTGGAGTCAGGCTTAGCCTTTGGAGCAAGGCGATGGGTAGAAATACTTCAGAGGCAAGCGGAAAGGTTGAATTATTCCGCGGCTGACACTTATCCACCTCAAGACTTTTGTGTCATACCATCTGTGGAAGGAAGAAGAAACTTGTTGCAGATGGCATGCAGAATAGTGACAGACTTTTGCACAGACATCGGCAACTCTACTGCTCATGAATGGAAGGTAGCTGAACAAACCAAGTTCAGGGGTTCTGAGATAAGAGTCTCCACCAACAAAATCTGGAACAGGCTGAATAAGCCTCATGGTCTCACTCGAACTGCATCTGCAATAATCCAGCATCATGTCTCTCACAGAAAGCTCTTTGACTTCTTCATTGACGTACAAACTCGGAACCAGTGGGACCATCTAGCATTGGAAAAAGAAGTACAGGAGATTGCGCACATCACAACTGGTCATGATCCACGCAATTGTGTCTCCTTGTTGCAAATGCACAACACCTATATACTCCAAGAAAGTTGTACTGATTCAACAGGGTCATACGTGATTTATGCTCCTATTAGTCAGTCAACGGTGCAGAAGTTAATAGGTGGTTGTGAGTTAGGTACAATTGTATTCCTAACTTCAGGTTTTTCAATTCTACCAGATATGCCTACTGCTGGAAGAACAGAAGGGATCTCAGACAATCCATACATTGGTTGTCTGGTAACGGTAGCAACACAGATCTCTACTGAGCTGCTGAAGAACAAGAAAGGGTCAGTGGATCAAGTCTGTCGTTTGATCCAGGGTACGGTTGAGAGAATTAGAAATGTAGCCATGTAAGACTATCAATTTCGGAATTGTAATTTGTACTTTATATTCTTAACAACACAACATCACTGAAGAGCACATGATGGGGATCCGCCGCGGTCGGGCCATCACTCGATAAATACTGTGCGTAATTAAGCATACGAAGTAACCATTACATGAATGAATCTAAGAACCTAACGCCAACCCTAAACCGATCCTAAGCTCTAAACCCTAACTTCACTTCTCAATTCCAAACTCGTTTCATTTCCTTAGAGCGTTCCATTGCTCAATCACTTCCTTAGAGCATTGTTTTGCTCTTATACCAATCTGTCACGCCCCGATTTTCAAATCAATTAATAAGGCATTTTGCCCTTAATTACAATACATTCGGGAACGTGACGACATGGAATATCAAATACAAATATGCACTAGAATTTTTTTCTTTTAATTCGAGTACATCAAACATACTCCATGCCCAACAATGTAAATTCAAACTCAACACAAGAGCCGAATATTACATACCAAATATTTATACAATAAATTGATACATCAATTATTACATAAATAAATCTTCAGAGTACGAAGCGTTAAATAGCGGAAGTCTAAACAATAATACTTCTGTCGATAACTGTTTACCGACCAATTCTTCAAGCTACTCAGCTTACCTAACCTGCACGATTAAACCCTACACCGTGGAATAGTGTACCGGGTTATATCAACAAACCCGGTCAGCTTACGAAGCTGGTATGAGTGATCTAAGTTTTACTCACACCGAAACACATTTACCCAAAACTGAATTCTTTTGTTTTTCAAAGAATCGTTTATAAACCAAAGTTTCCATTTCCAATCCGGAAGATTCGTATTATCTAATATACTGAACCTACGTGTCCCATAACACGTATTTTAACCCCACACGCCCCATAAACGTGTATGTTAATACCAGGGTAATCCAACATGTTAAATAATATAAACCCTCGATCTTTACTCACACAAAACCAAATTCATCTTCAAATGATTAAAAGCGAGAATACCATTTTTCTTCTCCTTTTAATAAATCATTATTTCAAAAACAACACGGACGAATAAAGCGAGAGTACCATTGTTCCCCTCCTTTATTAATATTCCACACGACGGATAAAGCCAGAATACCAATGTATTCTCCTTCATTACATAGTATCCTTTAGCGACGGAATAAAGCCAGAATACCAATGTATTCTCCTTCATTACGTAAAGTGTTCATCTTTGTTTTCGAAGAACACTTGGATACGTGGATATGCAGTCTAGAGCTCTAACTGATGGGCTACCATTTTTCACCCATTTACTTTGTCCCCAGGACAGTCCGTTTGTACAAAATCATTCAAATAGGCAAACACAATATCATATTTTTGAAATGTTGTGTTCCCACAAAATCCACAAATCAAAACAATAAAATGAATAATTTTCAAATATTGTTTTAACACCAATTTCACAAAGCCGATATATCAATTAAATTATTTATTTAATTGTATATCACAAAATCATTTAAATGAATGTAATCATTTATTTTCACAAACAACACAATATGAATTAATATTCATATATATATAAAAACATCGTGAGATTCACTCACCTCTAATTCCTGCTGCGTCTTCAAATAGTAACCAAGAATCGACGAGTTCTAGCCAATTGCTTCATGATTCCAAAATACCTATGAACATGCAATTTTCCATTTAGCATATCATAGTTTCCCAAAACGTTACATTATTCCTCAATGTCACTTAGACATCAATAACCATAATTCGGGACAGTTTGACCAAAAGTCAACCGTCGGTCAACGTGGGTCCCACGTCTACTATTCATCAACGGGTCCCACACAAAATCCGAAACTTCCAAAATCCACCAACATGCTTATTTCTAGCATCCTAACATCATATCCAAATATGGTGATGATCCAACGGTCGGATCATCACGGATCTAACGATCCATAATCATAGCTTAATTGATCATTGATCAAACGGTTCAAATTCCACAATCCAACCGTACAACATGCTTATAACATCAATACTAACCACACGATCAAATTTGATGATCATCGGACGGTCGGATCTCTCGAATCGTAAATCGTACGATCCGATAATCGGGTTAATTGACCATCGGTCAAACGACCGAATTTGACAAAACTTAAAACACGAAAGTTGTTCGTAACGACGAACCAAGTCAAACGGAGCAAAGAACTGCTCCTGGACCGGTCGGACGCGCCGCCCACGCGCCGCCGCCGGCGGTGGTCAGACGCCGGAGAAAAGTTCTCCGATTGACACCAAATTTTACCCGCATGTACATCTCAACAATCCCAACAAGTTTAGTAACTACCTCAAAGTCTGGATCGGAGTGGAAGTGGCCGGAATCGGTGTCGGCAAGTTTTAGATCCAAAAAGTGCAAAGTTTCAATCCTGCCGATCTAGGCCGTACCGCCGTGATCCACCACCATGGGGAGGTTGCTGGGCAGGAGGGGAGCAAAACCCAACAGGTCTCATCGCCGGAGGTGGCCGGAAACGTCGCCGGAAAGCTTCCCCTTTTTGGCAGAAACTGTCGGCTCCGGTTGACAACTTTCCTTCAAGAATTTGGGGAAGATACCTTCACGGGAAATGAAGAGGGGGAGGAGACGAAGCCGGCGCCACCGGAATCGTGGCCATCGGAGGCCGGACGCGCCGCCACGCGCCACCCGAAGGTTCTGTCCGTTGGGAGCTTTTTCGGAAGTTTCCGGAAAGATCCGGGCAAAAATGAAATTTCTGAAAAATACCCAATATTTATACAAAATTTTCCAAACTTCCGAAGGCCATAACTCCTTCATACGATGTCCGTTTTCGGTGAACCAAATTCCTACGAACTCGATTCGACGAGTTCTACAACTTTCATGAAGGAAGTTTTCCCAAATTCTCAACGGATAAAAAGTTACCTTAATTAACCTTGTGTAACTTATAATTATCACCGTAATTATCGTTTTACGACGAAAACCTCTAAAAATATGAAATCACACCATTTCACTTCAAATTTCACGACCTATTTTATAAAAATAGTATGAAAATTTTCGGGGTATTACAAGGGGAATTCACCCCGGCTAGATTTTAAAAAATCATTAAATACATTTAATTGGGCCCAGTATGTAAAATACTTTAAGGAAACCATTAAATCATTTCTTAATAATAATCCATAAGAAAATAAATAAGTACCCGGGTGATATATCAAACCTGATGACCGATCAATCTAACCAACTACATCCTTACCGAAGATTAAAATCTTCGACAACTGGTAAGGAGTAGCAAGAGTGTCCATTTAATGCCATACCGCCTAGATCTAGTGCCACACCTCAAAGGATGTCAAACACTATTCCGTCCGTACAGCCCCTCCGGAGGTTTAGGGGATCGAAACCTAAGGTAGTCGTTATGCTCCACTCACTCTCAGGTCATCACAATATCAAAGATAATTGAAAATACGCATGGCATATAAAATATCAAATCATTCAAATTCATAAAGAACTCTAGCCATGCATTATTATTTACTCAATATATACGAGAAAATACTAACCGAGAGAGTCCCAAGTTTCCCTACCTGGAATCTCGGAGCTTGTTCTCGCTCAACACTTCAGGCCAACATCACCACCACCACAATTTACGTCTCGGGTTAACTGGAGTCCCTAGTCCGACAATAACAATATCCGAGTGTTAAAATGAGATTCTCAATTTAACAACACTTGACAATTTAACTCAAGTCCACTTGATTAACCATTTCCGATTTACGGAATTCATTTCCTTATAGAGTGCATTCCCAAATTACTTTGGGCACCCAATGTATTCCTTTTAACCAAATATTGACACCAATCCACACTTCAACCAAGTCAATTGAATAAGCAATTAACTTCCAAGATTTCTTTAATTCAAAGACATGTCCCAATAACTACTAAGGACACCCATACTTGATCTCTGACTATTTCTTTACATATTCTCGACTCAAAAGTCGGAACCAAACTCAACATTGACACAACAAGCATTCCAACCAATTCTTTGTACATAACACAACTTCCATGTAACCAACTAATTCTACCAACACTTCAATTAAAAACAACTTTCGACAGTTTCAAATCAAAGTACAGACCAGCCAATACTTCAATAAGCATTCCCACATAATTCCATAACCAATTAACAATCCCAATACGAGTTTATACCTGTGTTGTATATGTAACCAAAACACAAAGCTCAAATTACAATCAAATTCAACTGCTACTCCCTTTGGTTCATCAACAGAAACATCATGACCTTCTGGTATGCTTCCCAACTCTGTAAATAATAACTTAAGCATTAATTTGTGCTCAGAGGCACAAACCTATACCAGAAATCAAACAACGAAACTAAACCCGCCACCAAACACGGTGGTTTCACGGCGGCAGAACAATACCCAAAATACCAATTCTCTAATCGTTGACCAAAAGATAAAACTGAGCCCAGAAACTTGTAGAGCTCGAAGAGCTGATCAAGTTTCATACCTTACTCGATAAAATCCGTTGCCGGAGACATTGGAAAACGTAGAAACCCGCCGGAAAACCAAGAAGCTTTGGAGCTTCGATTCTCTCTCTCCCCTCATATATTTGAGAAGCTGAGACCACCTTTGTACTCGCCTCATCGAGACGAAGCCAAAGCCACCGGTTTCAGTCGCCGTCGTCGCCGAAATCAGAATGTGCCATCGGAGCTGCCGGAACTTCTCTCCTCTGTTTCTCTCTCGTCCGGCGTCGGTGTGACTAGCCACGACTACCCACGCAGTCACCGTAGCAAGGCGAAGCTTCCGGTACCATTTTGGTGTCATGAGGTGGCCGGAGGAGGAGGCTGAGTTCGGAGGTGTCACGACAGAGGAGAGGGAAGACGGTGGGAGAGGTCTGGGTTTTTCCTAATTTAAAACCAAACCGACTTAAAACCAACGGCCCAGATCTTGCGGTGCTGACATCAACGGCTGAGATTAAACCACCTTTAATTTCTTTTCTTTTATAATTTCCTTAACTTCCAAACTTCCGAAAATCAAAACAAATAGATCGGGTATCCGAAAAATACCCCGAAAATTCCCACAAACTCGTCGTGACGTGTACTTCATTCTCGAGTCTTCAAATCGAAATTATGACTAAAAGGAAATTTCTGAAAAATTCCCGAACTCTTTAGTAATTACCGAGATTAGAAATTTAATCTCAATTAATATCCAAATCAATTCTATTAATTTTCTCCGGGGTCTCACAGGCGAGATATCATATTGCCGACTTTATGTCTCCCACAAGTTATCTAAGCCATACACATTCATTGTTGAGCAAATGTCTATTGCGTCTATTCCAAGTAATGTACAAGATGCTTTGGGAAATGGACAAAAGCAATGAACGAAGAGATGAAAACCTTACAGAAGAATTCTACTTAGGAGCTTGTTCCTATGCCATCTGGAAAGAAAACTGTGGGATGTCGATGGGTGTTTACAGTAAAGCTTAATGCTGATGGAAGTATTGATAGATACAAAGCTCGGTTGGCTGCAAAAGGATATACACATCAATATGGAGTAGACTATTAGGAGACTTTTGCTCCTGTGGTGAAGATCAGCATAATTTGAATCCTCATCTCATTAGCAGCTAACAAAGATTGGCCCTTACATCAATTTGATGTGAAGAATGTTTTTCTCAATGGAGACTTAGAAGAAGAAGTATATATGGATATACCTCCAAGAACAAAGTGTAAACCCTATGATATTGGAAAAGTGTGCAGATTGAAGAAATCATTGTATGGTTTGAAGCAGTCACCTCGAACTTGGTTCGAAAGATTTACCAAGTCAATGAAAGCATTTGGATACTGACATAGTAACTCAGACCATACGTTGTTCATCACTTATTGTATATGTTGATGACATGGTTGTTACTGGAGATGATCCTAAAGAGAATGAGGCTTTGCTGAGACATTTGTCTAGTGAATTTGAGATGAATGACTTGAGCCAATTGAAGTATTTTTTGGGTATTGAAGTTGCAAGTCGGAAATATGTCTTGGACCTGCTAACAGAAACTGGAATGCTTGATTGCAAGCCTATTGAGACACTCATAGAGATTAATCACAAGCTAGGGATTATTCCAGATCAAGTCTCGACGGATAAAGGAAGGCATCAACGTCTTGTTGGGAGATTGATCTATCTCTCTCATACTATACCTGATATAGCATATGTTGTCAGTGTTGTGAGTCAGTTCATCCATTCTCCAAGTAAGGAACGCATGGAAGCTGTGAATCGAATACTCAGATATCTAAAGACATCTCCAGGAAGAGGGTTGTTGTTTGCTTAAAGCAGTGAGCTGAAAATTGTAGGTTACACTGATGCTGACTTGGCAGGAGATCAAACTGACCGAAGATCCACATCTGGGTACTTTACCTTTGTTGGGGGTAATCTAGTTATGTGGCGAAGCAAGACGCAGAAGGTCGTGGCTAGCTAGATCAATTGCAGAAGTAGAATTTCGAGGTATGGCCCATGGTGTATGTGAGCTATTGTGGATTAAGAATGTTTTGAAGGATTTGGGTTTTAAGATTCAAAGACCCATGGACTTACATTGTGATAATGAAGCTGCCATTGAGATTGCTCATAATCCGGTTCAGCATGATCGAACTAAACATGTGGAGATTGATCATCACTTCATTAAGGAGAATCTTAATCGTAAGATTATTCGGTTTCCTTTTGTTCTATCTGAATATCAACTTGCAAATGTTCTCACGAAAACTGTTTTAGGGCGAGTATTTCACAGCTCAATCGACAAGTTGGGCATGATTGACATCTATGCTCCAACTTAAGGGGGAGTGTCAACAAGCTGTTTATATTATTTCATTTTATGTTTTATTGTAACTAATTGTAGGGAGTTATGAGGAAAGATTGTTTCCTTATCTGTATAGGGTTGTAACACCACTTATATCTCCAATTGGAGAGAATAGTATTATCTCAGTATTCCTGAATACAAACTTTAATAATATTTACTCACTAAATTGGATTCGTAACATTTTTTAGAAGTCTTGGATTTCTAATCCATGACTAGCATTGGAACAAGCAGCTATAGGATCCAACTCTCATTTCTATTGACCCTAGGCTCGTTTATAACAAACGTACTAGTGCAATCTGTGTAAAAGAAAGGAAATATCAAAACTTGGTTATGTACGTAGTTAATATGAATCCATATATATATGACGTGGTGATGAACTGTGCAATTATTAATTGTTCTTGTATTGATTCCTGGTTATTTCGGTTCACAGGTATTCAAAAGGATTTCAATGAAGACAAGATTGACTATATGACCCAGGAGACCTATGAGCGCCTTCAAACTTTGTGGGAGGATCTTCAAATTTGAGTTGATTTGGCTTTGGCTGGAGCCTCATGTTCAATCTGCTTTAGATATGAATAAGTTTTTGGAAAAGGCAAAGGAAGGTGAACAGAATGAGAGAAGATGTAGGAGGCTTGGTTACTAAACAAAAGATCGAGGCCAAGTGCTGCACTATCAGGTTTGTTTTGAGGCATTATTAGTCATGACAGAGTTTTTCAGTTTCCAACTTGGTCATGTTAAACTTTCTAGCTAGCGAATCTCATAAATCAGTTTTACTGTCTATCTTGTCCTGTAAGACTTCAATAAAGCTAAGAAGAACAAGGATTATGTGATTGCTCCTGTGTTTGAGCATGTTCCCTAGCTGGAGATGATATATTTCAGATTTCTACAGCTGAAAGATGGAGGCCAGGCTCATCGACCTAAGGATTTAGACTATTCCAATCCATACGTGTCAAATTGTCAATAAATCACTGGGAATTTACCGAAACTAGCAACCTTTCATAACCTTTGAACAAAAATGGCCCCTTTTAAACACGAGAGAATATATGAATTCAAAGAAAAAGAAGAGGGCACAAGAATTTCTAATGATTCCATGCGCCTGGCTATTTCAAATGTGTTTTTTGCTTTTATTTATTTCATATCCATGTTCCACAGTTCTTGATCCTTCTTCTCAAATCTAAAATCCTTTTCTTTGAAATACAATTACGTTACTTGTATACAGAAAGATACAATTATATTAAAAGTAAACCCTACTCGACCAACTAAAGAAACTGAAAACGCTCTCATTGCTTTAATATATATACATCAACCTATTGTAATCGACTCCTTATTAATGCTATTCCTTGAAAGAGAGGTAGGGATTCTCACCCAGAACTTGAGAATCGGCCAGAATTGAAATCACTCTCTTAATAGGAACGTCCAAGAGCTCAGAATTAGTAGTTACAGGAGCCTCCAAGCTTACCCCCTCACTCGGAACACTAACCTCTAAGAAAAGAGAGAATGAAACTTTGGAAGAAAAATACAAATAATAAAAACATAAAAATCAATAAACAACAAAAAAAAAAGTATGTTCAACTAAGGTAATCTAAATCATCATCAAAAACTGAAGTAAACTAAGAGTGCAAAACTTACTACCCCTCCCTTTTCATGTGAATAAAGCTTTTTTGTTTTTCTTTTTATAAACATATTAACCTTTCAATCTTTCATCCAAAGTAGCATTTAATTACTGCTGTCCATTTTCTACATTGTTATCAAGAATAATAAAATTAATATAACCAAAAGTACCTTTCCTCTTTCGGATGTCATAGTTCTTAGGGAGTATTCAGTATTGTTTAGGGGGTGTTCTCACTGCTCTATTCTTCTGTGTTTTGGCCAGTAAATATCATCACCGGAATACAACAACCTTTAGCGAAAACAGCTCTGGGTGCAAAGTCAACACTTGAATTTGGACTCACGCTCACTTCAGTCAAACGCACACAGAATATTGCTCGGATCTAGCAGACAGCCTTGGCAGCAGGGGAGCTCAACTTGGTCATCCCAGAATGGCTAAGATCTTGACTTGCACCCGTAATCATCATTCATCATAACTTTCCCTCTCCAATCCAAGGATCCTGATCCGTTTTGGAAACTCTTTTAGAGTATATAGTCATATTTTTTTTCACAAAATGCAAAAGGGTGTTATGATAATCTTCAAACTAACAATAAACTCTGTAACTCCAATTCACATGCCTTCCAACTCAAATCTACCGACTCTTACAAGAGATCTTTGTAAACATCACACACACGTCCTTTCAACTTAGATTGCTGTTTTATATGATTTTTGCAGGAGCAGAATTGATATTCTTATCTGCGTAAGATTTGTGCTGCATTAGATACACGTAGTGATTTTCTACCAAAAATGAAAAAAAATAAAAAATAAAAAATATATATATATATATACACACACACATATAGATATATTAATTTGAGGCAGCAATACAATGAAAGCACTAAGATTGACAGTACACATCAAACAATTAGAATATGATCAGTTTCAGTGAAAACTGAAAAGTATTACCTTGTCCAAGTTCAAGGTGCTCTGAGCATTAAAAAGCGTTGATTTTTTCTGTTCTTAAAGTATCATTCAATTCTTTCTTGATCTAAGCCTTGGCATCGAGTAAATGGAGATGTTGCTTGATCGAATCTAGACCTGTTCCATCATCAAATGCTCGAAGAGAAAGTGAGTGTTCAGGACGTGAGATAAAATCCTGGGCAAATGCTAGTAATTGCTCTTCTGCTCGAAGCCAAGGACCATACCAGCACCACATGACTTTTTCTAATTGTGATTAATTTTACTCATTATCGAAACGATACACTATCCGTGTATCGATCTACAAATCTATTTGCTAAAGATGCTCCAAAATGGGTGCCTCTTTCTGCCTGCGGTTGCTCTCTCATTATTAATTATTAATTATTCATCAAAATCAGTATGAATACCATATCTGAGAAGAATTTCTTGCAACTTATGAGCTGCCACTAGTACAGGATTCCTAACCCACTTTTTTCCAAACCCAAGGACAAGTGCCTGGCGAGTAACGTTATTGGGAAGGATACCATTTTCAACCATCATACATATCAAGTTACATGCATCATCCATGTTTCCAACAATACAAAATCCACGAATCATAGTGTTGTACAGCATCAGGTCTGGACGTAATCCAATATCAAGCATCTTTCGAAATAAAACAATGGCTTGTTCCATTCGATGTTTCCTACAGTATCCACTGAGAAGAGCACTGCATGTCACTACATCTGGTTTCACCTCATGCTCACTCATACAGAACCACACAAAAAAGGCTTCCTCAAAATTCCCCTTCTTTGAAAACCCATCTATAACGTTAGTGAATGTTGCTACATCCAGAGAGAAACCCCTTTTGATAAGCTCGAACAAGATTTCTTTTGCCTCATTGGAAAATCCTCTTGTGACAAGACTATGAATGAGAGTGTTATATGTCACAACATCCGGGGAAACATTAGAAGAATTCATCATATCTAAGACCCCAAAAACCTTTTGTAAGTGTCCCTTCCTTCCATAGCCATCCATTAAAGTGTTGTACGTGACAATATCAGGTAGTAGACCCTCTGAAACCATTGCTTGAAACATATATTCTGCCATTCCTATATCTCCAGACTTGCAATAAGCATCAATGAACAACGTGCATGTGGTAGCAGATGGTGTAATTCCACTTTTTAACATTTTCCCAAAATACTGAAAAGCTCTGTTGAAGTCTTTCACCTTGCAGTATCCCCCTATTATAGTTGAGTAACAACAACAATCTGGGAGCAAGCCCAACTCAGATATCTGAAGAAACAGTCCAGAAGCTTCAAACATGTTACCATCTATACATAACTTCGAAATAAAGCTATTGTACACAAAAATATTGAGGGGAGGACGGAAAATCTTCAGTATCTTAATTGCCACCCCCACCTGTCTCAGTTTACAGTGACCATCAATAATTGAACTAATCAAAACCAAATCAGGAGACATACCCAACTGAATCATCTTAAACAATAAAGTAGTGGCTTCGTTCAAATAAGACATCTTGCAAAGGGAATGAATAATGATTGTATATGAAACAACATCAGGTTGAATCCCATAGTTCTTCATTTCGAAAAGCAACTTGAAACCACTTTCCAGATCACCGTCGCTACAGTACTTATGAATGAATAGACTTATTATAGAAGCATTTAAACCCAGTCCTCTTGTCCGCATAACTTCCAGAAAATCCCATGCGAAGTCCAACTGGTTTGTTTCTAATAATGCCCTTAGCAGAGTGTTGCAAACCCCACCAGAAGGAAAAATGCTTAGGTGCTTCATTTTGCATGTTATTTTCAGAGCAATGTTCACCATTCCTTCCTTAATATAATGATTGACTAGCATGCTACACACAGTTTGTAAAATCCTTCTTTCGCTATGGGTTTCATAAAGGACTTCCAGCAACAAATTACATGACTCCTGTTCAGTATGATTTCTCACAAGATGCAGTATCAGGTCCACTGCTCTATGATTCATGTTCCCAGAAACCAAAATATGTATCATTCTACATATGGTCCAAATTGTATGCTTTGATCCAGTGCGACATTCTGACCACTTGAAAAAGTATAGAGAAAGGTTAGCATCCAAACTCTCCTCAAACAGATAGTTCAAAATCTGTATGATGTTGAACTGATTCTGATAGATATTATAACCATTTTGACAACCAAGACTGCATCCACGCTTTGCGAGTATTAACATGATTCTTTTCATTTCATCACCTTCTCCTGTCTGACTATTGGAGAACAAATAACTAGTGTCAGCAGAGTCAATGACATCTTTTCCACTAAAATAAAGTTCTTTCTGCTCTCTAAATTCAGTTGGATTGTAATATTTATTTAGCAAAAAACCATTATCACCAGAAACAGTAACTTCAAACCTTGAACAAGATATGGAAGACAGAGCGAGATTCCCACAAGAATAATATCTCGGTGTACTTCTTCTCCTGAATATCAGCTTCAAGCTAGTAGCATACACATTGATTATTGACGACAGAACCTTCATGAACAACCTTAAAAAGTGAAAATGGCTGTAAGAGCACGAAAAGGGAAAGCAATTGGGAAGTGTCATATATCCTGCAGAAGATAACACAATAGAATCTAAAACCAATTTGCAAGGACCCATGAACTAAAACAGTCTTGTGTATCGGTGTAGTAAACAACCCAGTTTCAATTGTTGCCCGAGGGCGCTTGTTTACAACAGTTACAAACAAGAATTTCTCTCGTGAGCTATATTAATAATAGGGATGAAAGTAATGGCATAGAGACATTTAACAGCAGAAAAATTCAAATGAATACATTTTTGGAGGTAACTCCCTTTGAGGCATTTCATCGAACAGGTGATGGCCCATTGCAAAAAATGACCAAACTAAAAGTTGATAGTTATGATTAGTGACATGGTCTTAGGATTAACAATTTCGCGGAAACAGAAATCAAATTGAGCAGCCGATTGAAATTTAAAGAAGAAGAGAAACCTTACCAGAACCTATGCGGTGTGCATTCGTTGTATCCTACAGCTGGAGCAATGTTTACAGCTCTCCGATCACACTTCACCACCACACAACTGCTGATGTTTACTCTGCTGTTTGCACTTTTATGCCCAGTTTGGCATTGCTTTTGGAACCAAAAGTGCTTCTGAGAGTTTTGTGAGGTGTTTGGTAAAACATCAAAACCCAGCTTTTGCCCCACAGCTCTCCGATCACACTTCACCACCACACAACTGCTGGCTCTACTTCAGCAGACCACCTCGTCTCCAACTCTTTCAGCCGCCGAGCCCATGCGCTCGAACTCTCTCTCCGCCTCTGCCCAGCCACCAATTCTTCTCTTCAGGTCACCATCTCCACCAGCCGCCGCCCTCTGCACACAAGCCTCCGCCAGCTCCAATTAGAGACACCGCTCCACCACGTGCCAATTCAGCAGCCACATCACTGCCCACCGCCGATTCAGACCAGCGCCGGCGACTGGAGGAGAGAACTCAGATTGACTTTATCTCTCCTTGAACTCTCTCTCTTCTGTGGATCTCTTTTTCTTCGAACTCTCTCTCTCTCTCCTCCAAAGAACCTACAAATTTGCTTCGGTTGGGGTGAGATAGGAGCGAGATGATGATGGCGGAGAGGAGGAAGAGAGTGTTCTCTCTCTTGGCTGCGCGCACGGGAAGAAAACAATAAGAGTTTTTTTTTTTCTGCTGTGTTCTAATTTAATTCATGGCTGTGATTAATTGGTGAGAAATTGAACGGTTCAGATCAGCACAGTTTGTATTTCCTTTTAATTGAAATAATTTGTTTTAATTATAAGTATTTTCAACATTCATATCCATTTAGGCGATAGTTTGGCGGTTCGGATCCACTATGTTTTCGGTGGAGATCCGAGTTCTAGATGGAGCTACTGGAGTGTGGTTGTTGATTAAGGGGAAGGCGAAAGGTGTCGGGTTTGCTTTGAAAGTTTGGAATGTGGTTGAGGGTTGGATTCCTGTGGTGCTGAGGGTGTCGGGTTTTGGTGGGGCGCTGGCCGCTTTGGTGGAGAGGAGCCGCCGCCTGCATGTCCGGCGACAGTGGGACTGCCAATGCTGGTCTGGTCTGGGCTTGTCTCTATTTTTGTTTATTTGGTTTGTTTTTTGCTTCAGTTTGTGTTAAGTTTTAGATTTGATTTCGGCTATAAGTCCTGGCTCTTCCGAATCTGGGTTGTTGTCAGGGATTTCGGCAGAGATCTAGTTTTGGGTAGTTGGTCTTTTATCCATAGGACCCAATCTCTCGGCGGCTTTTAGCCGTATGGTTGATTATCAGCCTCAACTGATGCATTGACCTTGATGTCAATGTCAAATGCTCGGAATGGCTATCCGAAAGGTATGTCTGACTAGTTATGCTATTTAAGTATTAATTGATTATTCTGACCCAGTTAACTGCCCAATTCTATTCATGCTTGGATACTTTGACTGGTCAGCCCTTCCTCTTTCGAGTGAGGATGATTACTTGTAGTTTTTTTATGTATGTCGTTGTTGACGTATATATTTGTCGATGTATGTCCTCTTGGTGTTGTATTTGATGCAGTTTATTGAATGAAAATTTTCACCTTGATCAATAAAAAAACATTCATATCCATTTTAATAATTATATACTATCCGCCTCATAAAAAAAATTATATATTAGGAAGTTACACGCGTCATACGCGTGCAAAAGCCACGTTCTTGCGAAATGTTAGTTGATTTTATAAAATGAATGATCAAATATAAAATGAGAGAAAAATAAAAAAAATACTAATTAATAAATAAATTTTAAAAGTTTGCAAGTGGGGTTTCATCTCACAACAATTTCAAAAGCAATTCTCCCAACAACACACCAATGCCAAACTGGGCCTTAAACCTGTATGTGCCTCAATCTTTTGGGTCTTTTTTACTGGGTTTTTTTTTCCTCTTCTTCTTTCTTTTTTAATGGTCGAGTCATGTTTCCTTAAATTGGCTTTACTAATTTCAATATTCGTGCAGTCTCACATAAAAGTCTTGAAAATAACGGAGAAACCCCCCTCCCCCCCCCCCCCCCTACACACACATTCAATGCAACAAGCCTATGACCATTGTAGCCCCTCAATTTATGAAACCCACTAGGTCCATATCTTTTCAATATATGCTCACACTCGTCGAGAGTGTATTGTTTCTAGCCTTTACGATAAGAACCCTCAGTTTAAGCCAAAAGTGCTCCATGTCAAGGACGACATAACATTTCGAACGGAAAGGACGATTTCCCATATGCTCTCCTTCACTCTCTATTGTAGCATGAAATTTTCACACCCTCCCCCAACAAAAAATATTCCCTCCATTCAAATGGATTTTTTTTATTGGAAAGACCATTCAAATGGTGTCAGAATAAGACCAAAATTATCCGAATAGAAGTTGAGTCTTATATATGCTAATTTTTTTCTTCATTTAATAAAACGTATAATAACAATTCATTTCCTCATATTTCTGTTAGGTATAGGAAGTTGATCTTTCAGTTCTGTCCATTTCAATGTATCGTAGACTAATCGACATAACAAACATTAGCCTAGCTCTTTGTCAAGAATCAGTTCTTATCAAGATTAATATATATCAAAAGATTGTGCCTCCCGAATCAGCAAACCCTAACGCGACCTTGTCTCTCCTTGTCTGGCGGTGCCCCACCGTCAGCATTGGCCTTTGGCCTAGTTGGTAAGACGAGGGTGCGGCCAGACGGGATCTCTCTCCCTTGTGGAGCTTAGAGCACTTCGTGGGCGTTGGTGGTAGTCGGAGTAGCGGTTCGGTGCAGTCCCAATCTGTCTCGTTTGGTTTCATGGGGTTTTTAGGAGACGATGGGTGGCAGATTGGTGGCTGAAAAGTAGGGCTGTTCTATCCTAAACAAGGGCTTGCGGTCCTGTGCCCTCGAACGTTGGTGGTAAAGGCATGGGTTTCGTACGGCCTGGGATGGTGGGTGGGTCGACCTCGCTGGCAGGGGAGTGTTGATCGGGTTTCTGATCAAGGCTGGGTTGGGTGGTGGAGGGTCTTTGGTGGTGGTTGGTGGTTGGTCTTGGTATTGGCTAGGGGTGGATCTCTCGTGGTTTGGTCGGAGGGCATACAGTTTAGTGTAGGTGGTGGTAAGTGTGGTGGAGGTGTTGCGGCGACAGTTGCGGCTCCGGCGAGGCAGGGGTGTTGGACAACATGTTGGCCTCTACTTGGGCTTGCTGGTGGTTGGGCCTTGGGTTTTGCTTCTTGGCCCAGGCTTTTTTGTTTTGCATTGTTTTTGTGTTTTTAGTTTTTAGCTGTCTTTTGCTTTTAATAAGTCCCCACCTTCTAGTGGTCGGGTATGGTGGACTTTGTCCCGGTTTGCTCACTTTGAGTGCCTTGTCAGGCCTAGTGAGGCGGTGTGTCATTGTTAAATGGGCGCTACCTCCTAGTGGCATGATGAAACGTAGAGCCACCGGAATTTTTGGTTGGCTGCATAGTGAGAAAGCTGAATTACATGACAAATTATGGCTATGTTTTGGCATGATCTTTCCGGTATGCCACCTATATTGTAAAGCGGTTGGAGTTGCCAGTTGTGCAATCCCTCCTTAATGGTGCTTGTTAGAATATATGAATTTAGTGGAGACTCTTGCTATTATTGCGAGACGTACGTTCTCTAGAAGTGTATTATAATTTGGGGTTTAGGCACTATGTCCCCCCTTATATTTGGTTTCATTAATGAAGGTTTGAGGGCGGCCGGGGCCCTTCTATAAAAAAAAAACGTATAATAACTTTGATTGTATCATAACATGGTATAAAATACATTTTCTCCTAATAAAATACAAACAATCCTATATCATTTATGATATTCCATATGTTTAGTAAACATCTAAACGAGAATGATTATCCTCATACCAATTCCTTCTCTCTTCAAGTCTCCGATTTGGATTGTCTCCAATTTATGAATTTTTTCATTTCAAGTAAGTAAACGTGTCATTAGAGTTTATTTTTGTTACAAAGAGTCATTGGCCTAGGAAAATGTGTCATTAGAGTTTAATGTAAATATAGGGAATCAAACTCTCTTTTTTAGGAAAGTTATTGGGGCAAAATAATGCTCATTTTTCTCTAACGGTGCGTTTGGATGAAACAATTGTAAATTCTTTAGAATTTTTGAAATGATGGAATTTACAACTCCATCAATTGCAATTTCTATTGTTTGGTTGTATCTATATGGAAATTTTTTTTTTTTGATCTAGGTGAATAATTTCATTCAATAAATTGCATCAAGTACAACACCCAAAGGGTATACATCGACACCGACATACATCAACAAAGACATACATCAACAATGACATGAAACAATAAACTAAAACTAGACATCATCACTCGAAAGAGGAAAGGCTGACTAGTCAAGAGATCCAAACAAGAATAGAAATGGGTAGTTAACTGGGTCAAAAAGACCAATGAACAGCATAACTGGTCAGGCATACCATTCGGATAGCCCGCCCTAGCATTTGACATTGACATCAAGGTCAAAGTCATGAACACAGGCTGATAATTATGTCCTATGGATAAAGGACCAAGTACCCAAAACCAATTCCTTGTCGAGATCTCTGACAACAACCCAGACTCAAAAGAGCCAGGACTTATTTCAGAACTGAAGACAAAAACAACGACAATTATTGAAAACAATAACCAACTACAAATCAAACAAAACAAAGCAAGATAACGAAACTCGACGTCAATCCACACTTGCGATCTAACAGTGAACAACATGCACCCAGCAACAGCAACTATGTCACAACTCCAGACCGCCGGCAAAACCACCGTGGACATGAACCGCGAAGCCACGGATCTCATCTCCACATCACTCCATCGCCAGCACATCTACTTCGGCCACTAACAAGACCAAACGAAAACGAAAAACAAGAGGAAAGATCCACCCCCACTCACACACCCAAGATCAAACTAGATCTGGGAATGGAGGGGGGAGGACATAGAACTAATTTTGGGTTTTGGGTTTCTCTGTCCTATATGGAATTTTGAATATGTAATAAATTAAGAATTTTTAAAACAAATTAAAAGATTAAAATGAAAAAAACCTTGTTTTGGAAACTAATAACGAAATAAAAACAAATTTTTGCAAGAGAATTCGAAATGACACCTATTTTGGTGAAAATTGAAATGAAGAATTCGGGCAATCAATTCTTTTATTTTTTTTTCCACAGAGAAATTTATAATTTCCAAGTTGAAAATGACAAACGAGGTAATTGAAGTCAAGAAATTATGAATTCCTCACTTTCAGTTAAATTCTATCTTTTTTTCCTTCATCCAAACACACCCTAATGCTACGGCTAAATGGACCCCATTTAGAGCTCATTACACCCAACAAGCAATTTTGTTAACAAATATTTATAGCCAACACCGTACACGGTGGTGGAGATTTAGACTCTTTTTCATACCAACAATGACGACACTTCCTAATTCTCTCTCTCTCTCTCTCTCTCTCTCTCTCTCTCTCTCTCTCTCTCTCTCTCTCTCTCTCTCTCTCTCTCTCTCTCTCTCTCTCTCTCTCTCTCTCTCTCTCTCTCTCTCTCTCTCTCTCTCTCCCTCCCTCTCTCCCCATACTAGATGGAACTTTACATCATGATTATTGTTGCATATATGGAAAGAGAGTTGAAGGGCTTTGGGAAAATCCGTTCGATTTGGATGGCAGCGTGGCTATACTCCTCTGATCCAAGCATCTGAGAAAGAATTCTTGCATTAGTTTGAGCAAGATCTAAGGCAGTCGCCATCTAGAAATAGAAAGAGGGAAGAAAGGATGTAATAAGTGAAGGTGCTAATGTTGTCGGCGTTGAAGGAGAGTGGTGTCAACGGCGGCGACGAGAGAGCTCAAGGAATGTTGTAGACAATGTTGAGGTTGAAGACGATCATTAAGATTTTTTTTATTACACCTCATCCCCCCTCCCCCACTCTGGTATCTTAGGGGAGTCGAAGACATGATCTTTGTTGGGACACCCTTGACGCCAAACCATTATATCAACCATCTTGGATAAGATTATCATTAAGGAAAAAAATTTCTATGGTCCCATCACGCCACGTGACATATGTGACGGCGTATTATGATTGGTGACTGTGTAATAAAATAATTAGTGAGTAATAAAATATTGAATGAAGAAATCATAAATTATTGAGGTCACCAATTATGGTGGCTCGTCACATATGCCATGTGGGTGATGTGGCGTGACAGGACCTGATTAAGCTGTTTTTTTTTTTTGAGATTTTTCATTTGTATTGCAATGAGTTCTGATTGGGGTGCATTTAGCCGCAACGTTTTCTAAACTAACATAAAAACAACTTATAACTTATAAAGAAGCTACTAGAGTTGCTCACAGTAGATCCATAAAGAAGCTTTAAGGTAGACTGATTATGCCTGTATGACGTGCCTGCCTAATTATAAAGGGGGTCAGTTTCTAACTTTCTATATATAAAAAAAAAAAAAAACTTGTGCTCTCGCTGCTCACCATTGTAGACTCCTTCACAAGGCACAGGGTTATAAAGAAAATCCAATACCAAAAGAATCCCAATATCTTTGTGCGGTCGAAATTCCCATTCTCAATGCAAAATTAGAACCCCTAAGCGCTAGGGTTTCGATCTCAGATCCAGCACCAAAGGTACAACCCTCTTCGGGCACCTGGCACTTTCTTGGATATTTGCCCTCAAAACTGTTCTACTGTGAAGTTATTTCTCATACAATCATTTGCATGGGTTCTACATTGCTGTGATGTTCTTCTCATTCATTTCTACCTCTGCAGATTCAGAACGATGTTTGTCCATTTTATCTGAAATTAGTTGCGAATTTAATTGTTGGGTCACTTTTGTGCTCCGTTTGGTTGCTCAAAAACTTATGATTCTGTTCATTTCTGGGAAACCGATTCGCTGTAACTCATATGAATAATAAGAATTGGGTGAAAAGCGATGCTGTTACTATTTTGTATATACGTTTTAGAAAAAAAAAATTTCTGCTTATAATCTGAAGCTATGATCGATGATAGGACTTTTGTAGCGATGGAGGGGTTAAGGCAACTGGAGGCGTTGTGTGAAAGGTTGTACAATTCGCAGGACTCAGTTGAACGAGCCCACGCCGAGAACACTCTCAAATGCTTTTCTGTGAACATTGAATACATTTCCCAGTGCCAATACATTCTTGATAATGCTATGACTCCGTACGCTCTGATGCTAGCTAGTTCTAGTTTGTTGAAGCAGGTCACTGATCATAGCCTTGCCTTGCAGCTCCGTCTTGATATCCGTAATATTCTTCACTTTTATCCGTTTTCAAATTAAATCATGGTTTGCATCTTCATTGTATGATATTGAACATAGTGACAATTTGTTGTAGGGAGCTACCTTGTTAACTATCTGGCCACTAGAGGACCTGAGTTGCAGCCGTTCGTTACTGCTTCCTTAATCCAACTCTTATGTCGACTCACAAAGTTTGGGTGGTTTGATGATGACAGATTCAAGGATGTGGTTAAAGAGTCAATGAACTTCTTGAACCAGGTGATATGACTTTCTCTTTCTAACATTGTAATGTTGTCTTTTCCTTAGGTACTCTTGCTATCTATGTTGTATTTTATTTCTACGGTACCCATGTTCATATAAATACACACACACACATATGTTGCCTCTTTTAACTTCTGCTCTTCATTTGTTATTCTTATTTTATGATTCTGTGGCAATGCTGTTGCACAGCAGTGACATGAACAAGCATAAAAAAAAAACTTTAAACAGACAATATGAACCAGCAAACATACAACAAAATTACAGTGCTCAACTACAATTTAAACAAATTTTAAGTGGCAACTTCCTTCCCATTGACATAAGTAAAGAAGAATGGTGTATCACAAACTCGGTGGCAACTTCTTTTTTTTTCATTCCCAAAACCTTAAGGCCAACACTTATGATATGATTCAGTGGAGGAGACCTATGTTTGTCTGTCTCCCCCTTTGGTGCGTTTCACTATTTTGTGCAAATGATGGGCTGAAAATTTCTGAGTTATATTACATCTTACTTCTGTGTCAAATTTATGGCGGAGATTCAGGGAAGCTCATTTGAACTGTCTTTCCAGAAAACTCTAATGCAGTTTTATGTGAACTGTGAAAAGGTTAAGTGTGTGTGTCTGTGTGTATCTTTTTTGGTTTTTGTTTTGTTTTGGTTGGAAGAAGGCTGAAGTTGTATTAAGGTGGGGATCGGCTGTGTTTTGAGTACTGAGGCTGAAAAAGTGAAAAGAAATAGAAGGATCTCTGACAATTTTAGGAGGAAGGAGGAGATGGAAGTTGCAGGACTTACCTTTTATCATTATTGGAAACTGTCACCTCCTCCTTACTAGTCCATTTTTGCTATATTTTCCATATCACAGCAGGTCTATGACGACAAATAGGTGCACATATCCATTGTTTTACCTTCTATTCTGATACATGATACTAAGTTAATGACATATCAATTAGTTCTAGAAATGAATCAATAAAATCTTCTGGAGGAAATGGAAGTTGGATTCATCTGCAGTATATTCTTGTAAATTTTATTTCAGGGAGATATATGATAATCCATCTTTTTCTTTGTTTGTACCCTCTTCTACGTTTTCGAAGGCTAAAGTACCTCCTAAATGATCTATCATTACTTATAACTCATGGTAGGGTCAATACTTGTAAGTTGTAACCTCAACCTTATGAATGCATTGCAGTTCTATCTTATGTATTCTTATGTTGTTCCATATCCATCTTAACATTATTCACGTTCTCCATTTGCTTTGTAATAGTGCACTCTTAGAAGTGTAGAGGTATTTTACAATATTTAAGTGACTACATACATTTTACGAATAGTCATTACTGAGAGATTCAAGTGGTCTTATCTGCCTATTGTTAAATTTTTTCTCGAGTTAGTAGAGTTTGAAGATAATTGTAACTGACAGTATCAATCTTCAGATTTGAATGTCACATCTCCATATGCATTGTAAAATTGCTCTCTTAAAACTGTAATATGTGAGTGACTACATTCAGTGCTAATATTGAGAGATCCAAGTGTTTGTGTCTACCTATCGTATATTTTTTCTTTAGTCAGTACATTTGCAGATAACTGTGACTTACTGATGATCTGTTTACCAGGCAACTTCTGATCACTATGCCATTGGTTTGAAGATATTAAACCAACTTGTGTCTGAGATGAATCAGGTTAGTCTTCAACTTCTGCCCTGGATTGTCATCAATCATCATTAACGTGAGAATTTAGATCCAGTTAAGGAACTTTTCCATCTTGTATTTCAGTCTTGCTTTGTCTTGTTTTTTTTTTTTGAAAAGAAACATCTTTATTAAAACTAACCAAACAGCATGATACAAAGAAAGTGGACAAGAAATCCACAAACACGATGAAAGAAAGACTAAAGACTAGAAAGAGAAAAGAAGAATCTCCTAAAAGAAATGAAGAAAAAACTCCCAAAGAAACTAATCTAGACTACAGCAGCCCTCCAATCAATCAAAATTAAAGAGGTACTATAATCTATAAATTCCACTGAAACAGAAGCCCATAATGCTGCCAGGTATTTCACTCTAAGCCAAAGTTCCTCCAAACCTACCCCTCTGTAATCTTCAAAGATTTGTCTATTTCTTTCCATCCAGATCACCCAAATAACAGCTAGAACACTACTCCCCCATAGAACTTTAGCCTTTTTACCTGTGCCGAAACCTAATCTTCTTACACTTAAAAGCTCATGACTCCCTGCTGGAGAAACCCAATTCAAACCAGCCTCCAGAAATAACCTCTCCCACAATTGAGAAACAACTTCACACTGCACAAAAACATGGTCTCCACTCTCTCCCTGCTTTTTACATAAAACACACCAATGAGGAGAGAAACAAGCTTTTGGTCTTCTTCTCTGTAGCATATCACAAGTATTCACCCTCCCATGCGCCACCAACCAGCCTAACATCTTGATCTTGGGAGGAACTTTTGACTTCCAGATCAAATTTGCAGGCAAGAAGACTAGATCAGAACTGTTCTCGATTAAAAATCTATAAAAAGATTTAGAGGAAAAAAAACCAGATGTCTCCAATCTCCAACTTCTCATGTCCACTCTAGCTGCATCCAATTTGACTCTTTCTAATATCAACAGTAAGACAGACAGCTCCTCCACCTCCTCATCATTTAAACTTCTTCTGAAGCCAAAGTCCCAGCTCACAGGAAAGGTATTTAGAATAGCTAAGGTTTCGATTGTGGAGTTACAGAACCTTGACAATAAATTCTGGGAAAAGTAAGGCTAAAAGGTTGGTCCTGCAGCAACACATCTTCCCAAAATCGAACTTTTCTCCCATTACCTACTATCAATTGAAGACAAGGAGCAAGCCTATTCAATTGAGCAGATATATCCTTCCAGGGATTTCTACTTGAAATTAGTTGGACTTGATTAGCATCCCACCCGTTAATCTGATAGCCATACTTCTTATTACCACATGCCATAGTGAGTCTCTCTCTATTGGAAATCTCCAAAGCCACTTTCCCAAAAGAGAAACATGTCGTTTTACTAAGTTCCCAATTCCTAAACCTCCTTTCTCTCTACTTCTAGACACCACTTCCCAACTAATCAGATGATCTTTTCTTCCCCCTCCGATTCCTTCCCATAAAAAATTTCTCATCATTGACTCCATTCTTTTTGCCACACTTACTGGAATTTTGAATAAGGACATATAATAAGTTGGAAGACTACTCAAAACGGCTTGAATCAGGGTTAGTCTTCCCCCTTTCGAAAGAAAAGCCTTTTTCCAGCCATCTAATCTCTTCTCAACTCTCTCTATCACAGGGTCCCAGAAGGAAGCAGCTCTAGGATTGCCACCTAGAGGAAGTCCTAGATATTTCATGGGCCAATCCCCCATTCCACAGCCCAATTCTCCTGCCAATCTTTCCACAACATCTCAGACTGAATATTAATGCCTGCCAATGAACATTTGGCTCTATTTAGTTTCAGTCCTGAGATCAGACAAAAGCTCTCTACCACTAAGCACAGATTAGCCCAGTTGTGATCATCACCCCTCACTAAAAGCATAGTGTCATTGGCAAATTGTAAATGAGTAATTTCCACCTCTTCCCTTCCTACATACAACCCTTCAATCAATCTAAACTCTTTTGCCCTCTCCAACATCCACCACCACAGTAAAAAGAAAAGGTGATAAAGGATCACCTTGCCTTAATCCTCTTGTCGCATCAAACTTTCCTCTAAAGCTTCATTAGTTCCAACAGCAACTTTCTGCCTCTCTCCCCTCTCAATATTGCCATCTGTCGCTCCACTACAAGGTGAATCTCTTTCCGGAAAATTCAAACTCACCGGTGCTTTGCCGACTGTTAACCACTGCTGACCGCCATCAGGTTGGGATTTTGGGTCCAGAAACTTCGTCGGAAACTCCATTGACTTCCTTGAAATTGCATCCAAAAACAGAAACCGACTTCTGCTAATGTTGGACGGTTGAATTGCAGGGGATATAGGCCGAATTTGGACAGTATAAGATTGCTCTCCCTCGGTTAGCTTCACCAATTCAGGCAAAAACCCTAACTCGTTAATTCTAACCTTAATTCGAGCATCATACATATATTCCCGCTTTTCTGTCCTTTTATCCACTTCGACCAAACCTCCACAAACATCTCCAATCTTCTTAAAGAAGTTTTTTGTCCACCAGTGAAGAGGAAGTCCACAAACATCTCTCTAGTAGACTTCCCACAACTTCTATTTACTGACCTTGGCTGGCAGTTGTTGACATTCTCTTCACTGATTCTATTTGATTTGAGATTAGTCTTTATTTGGAACATGCTGAAAGGCTGTAGTTCCCATGCTAGCTGCATACAGTTATGATATATCCACCAACAATATGGGTACAGGCCTGGTGATGATGCCACAAGTTGGAGTTGTGTACCATGCCATCAAAAATTGAAAATTTTGATCTGTCTTAATTTCTCCCGGAGAATTCTCTTACTTATGGATGATGATCTTATTTGAATTTTTGGGTTATTAGACACTTGTAAGACGGATAGTAAGGAAAGACATTAAATGTCAGTCAGTTCCATCCTCTGCATTAAATATGCCTTGTTTCTCCATTTCTACAAGTACCAGCACCCAAAAAAGAAAAATATTATTATTTTGATTTAGTTTCACTGTTGATGTAGAATTATTAATCACTTATTTTGCATATAAGAATGTAAACTTTTGTTTTCTTTGTCAATCTATGGCCTTTCGCATAAAAAATTAATCAGTTTAATAATTTGTATATTGTGTAACATTCTCATGTATGTTCATAAACTGGTAATTTCTCAGCCTAATCCTGGGTTGCCTTCAACACATCATCGAAGGGTTGCCTGCAACTTTAGGGATCAGTCTCTTTTCCAGATATTCCAAATTTCTTTAACTTCATTGCGTCAACTGGAAAACAATGGTATTATTCCAGCATTCTTTCTTTAAGTTGTTTGCTTCTTCCTTACTTCCTACTTTCTAATTATTTAACTTCTCGGTTAACTGGTATTAATGGCGCTGCATTAATGTGGTGCACAGTTGAAAGTCGATTGCGAGAGTTGGCTCTTTCCCTTTCTCTTAAATGTTTATCTTTTGATTTTGTCGGGACATCAATTGATGAAAGTTCAGAAGAATTTGGTACTGTTCAGGTATTTTCTCTTTTGGTTTAGATTGTTAACTATTTGGAGGTCTGTCATTGAGTCCCCACTGCTGTCGTCATGAAATACTGATGTAACTGGTAATCTTTCAGATCCCGACTTCTTGGAGGTCAGTCTTGGAGGATCCTTCAACACTTCAAGTCTTCTTCGATTACTATGCCATTACAAAGTCCCCTCTGTCAAAGGAGGTTAGTATATTTGTTTTTGGTCAAAGGTGGCTGGTATATGTAATGTTTTTTTTTGTTTAGTATATTGTTAATGATTTCTAGCAAATGTTGATGTATAGGAAGGAAAAGAAAATAAATGTCATGTATAATTTTTTTTTCTTATCTTTAATAGTTAAAATTTTACAATCCGTGTATATATATATATACATACATCTACAACACATGCAGAATTATATGGAGTTAGTCATGTACAACACATGTATACAGCATGGGCCCCTAAGCTGTGAAAAAGCTATATGATTCACAAATGAGGATATTTATAAATTTGAAATGGGGAGTAATTTTCACCGAGTTTTGGGTAAGGGGTGAGGAGTTGGATTAGTTATGGGGCAGGGCTCTTTTTGGGCATCTCTTTGGGCGGCAGTGTTCATGAGTTTAAAAATAATTCCTTTCAGACAATTTTCTGTTAATGTAGTTTTTTCTTGTTTTTGTTGTCCTTAGTTTTGAGTTAGTTTTTTCATTTTATCCCTGTTTTTTTGGTGTTTTTGTATTGGTTTCAAGTTTTCCAATTGAGGATTCTTCATATAAAATAGAAAATATTTTCAATTTCATCTCTGTTACTGTGGACTGCTTGTCAACAGTTTGTATTCACTTTCTTGTATAAAAATTTCTTTCTTCTTAAAGTAATAAGAACAACAACATGTTAATAATAATTATATTAATTCACACAGGAACTTAAACGAAAAAAATTACTGGTAAGAAGTAAGTAGTAAGGTTGGAAAAAGAAAAAACCAAGCTACGTGTTTTTGTGGGCTAATTGTTACTGATGCTGGATATGTTTTTGATGGTTCCTCGTCATACTTACTAATAAATGGTTTATCCTTTGTTTTCAAAGTACTTCGTTTATCTTCTGAATGAGCTCATTTTTAGTTCTCAATAGCTGAAACAACAGAATTTTACTTGCATTCATGTATGTCCAAGCGTACTGTGCTGGAATTTTTTTTTTTTTTCTCACTTTCAAACATGTCTTGTTCTTTATTTGTTGAAGTAAAAGGTTTCTTCTCCCCCATTAAAAATACTTAATTGTTTTCTTGTTCACGTATCTCTATTGTAAATCTCTTTTATTTGGATTTTTTTACAATGTTTTTTTTTCTCTAGGCACTGGAGTGCTTGGTGCGACTAGCTTCTGTTAGACGGTCTTTATTTACAAATGATGCTGCTCGTTCGAAGTTTCTGGCCCATTTGATGACAGGAACCAAAGAAATCCTACAAACAGGCCAAGGTGTTGTTGGCTCATCCCCTTGTCCCTTTATATGTAGATTGTACTTTAGTGTTGCTGAATAGGATACAATATGTTCTGTGTGTATGAATGTGGGTGGACACATTTTCATGTATTTTTGGGCAGTTCTTACTTTTCTCTGTAGCATGAAAAACTGTGGACATATTTGTACCTATACTTATTCCAATGTTTCTGAATGAAAAAAATAATATGTTCTGTTTGCATGAATGTTCACCAAAGTTTTGTGTATTTTTAGCAGTGATTGCCTTTTCTCTTTGTAGCATGAAAAAATGTGGATAGATTTGTAACTATATACTCATTCCAAGTTATAGAGTTTGTCATTTATTGATTGGGTCTAGGCTAATTCTCTATTGTATCTATATGTATTCTACTTAGGAGGCTTTGTTCTGATTTTTATTCTGTCTCTTTACTTGGTGTTCTATTACCATAAACAACTGGCCTTAAATTTGATTGGTCAATTTAACATTTACTATTAAATGTTGTCTTTGTTCTGTTGGATTTTGTTTATGATGAATATTTTGGACTGGATTTTAGGTCTTGCTGATCACGATAATTACCATGAGTATTGCCGTCTTCTTGGACGTTTCCGAGTTAATTATCAGGTAATTCTTTGTCATTTTTAATTTTGACATTTTTTTCGTGGTAAGAAATACCCAAGAGTCATTTTTGTTATCTTTGGTCAAGAATTTTTATTTGTTTCGGAAAAGAATGTAACTTTTATACACAAGACAAAGAGTAAGACAGACTGAACAAGTTATTTACCTTAAAAGAGATATCACCTAAAACACAGCAAAATAAATAATGTCCTGTCAAATAAATAACTGGTTGATGGCATAGTAGGCTTCTTTATTCGTTAGTGACTAAATTTGTTTTGATGAACTTCTTGGCAATCTTTTTGCATATCCCTTAGTATCTGTAAAACTATTGTTTTCTCTGCACATAAACCTTACATTTTATTTTGGTCTTCTATTATGAATTATGATATATGAATGTTATCACTTTTCTGTGATTGATGATTTTTATTACTTTTTTGTGATTGTTCTAGTAAGTTTTATAACTCGAAAAGGTGAAATGTAAGTTTTTAAATTTCTTTTCTTACATTGGGGAGTTTGTGATTTTGTTTTTTGATCTGAGAGTGCTGGATAGCTTTTTTTTTTTTTTTTAGGTGCCTAAGAACATAATTTTCTGGTATTTTAAATTGTAATTCTTGGTTTGCATGGATCAACTTTACTGCTCATGTTTGTTCAATTTCTAAACTCTTGTGCAGTTGTCAGAGCTTGTGAATGTGGAAGGTTATAGTGATTGGATTCGATTAGTAGCAGAATTCACATTAAAGTCTTTGCAGTCCTGGAAGGTTGACTGTCTTTCATCACCCTTTCTTAGCTATTACCAAAAGAATGTTGCATATCAAGCTGTTAATTGTAATCACTTCCATGATAATATCAATGTCATTTTTGTTTTTCCCCATGCATATGGGGCACCCTCTGAATTTCCATTGTTTTATATTGTATGCTCTATCCACTAAATCTGACTTTATAGATCCATTCATTTTACTTCATACCATGTGCGTCTTGCTTAGCCTCTGAACCTTTCTACCTTCTATTTAAGTTGGTATTCATTTGGTTTCTCTAAGTCCTCCTTCTCTTATACCCTCGAAGATCCAATGTTTCTCTAATATCCATATTTTTCTTCTTTCTTTTCTAGTCACTTCTAGCATCTGTCTTAGCACTCTCATCTATGCTACATGGATGCATTGCTCATTGCTTGTGTTACCTTATTTTTACTGACCGGAAGCTGGAGTAATTATGTGGGTTCAAAGTGCAACTTGATTTACTGACAAGCTTGTATTCTTGCCAGTGGGCCAGCAGCAGTGTATACTACCTTTTAGGACTGTGGTCTAGATTGGTCACATCTGTACCATACTTGAAAGGCGATGCACCCAGCTTACTTGAAGAATTTGTGCCGAAGATTGCCGAAAGTTTCATCACATCAAGATTTAACTCTGTGCAGGTATAGCATCAGCGTTTCTCTTTCCAATACTGTAGTACTGTCAAAGCTGACCAAATTCTCTCTATTTATTTAATTACTGATTTACAGGATGGATCTCCAGATGATCTTTCTGAGAATCCTCTAGACAATGTTGAACTTCTTCAGGATCAGTTGGATTGCTTCCCTTACCTCTGCAGATTCCAGGTTCATCCTCTACATTTGATATGTGCTTGTTTCTGTTAAGTCTGAAAAGTATGATTTTATTATTCCTCAAGTGACAATTATTGTCTATAGCATTGCACTTTAATACATATACTGATTCCTGACAATTATATTCCTGCTTTCATATACTTTAATACATATACTTATTTGTATTTGTTGTATGCTGGGATTGTGACCTTCTCTCTTTGCAATGCAGTATGAAAGCAGTAGTTTGTATATAATAAACACAGTGGAACCCATTTTGCAAATATACACGGTATGTATATATGAAGGATACCTCTTTTGGAAATTGAAAATGAAAAGGGTTTGTGGCTTCATGTTTTTGTTCATTTCTTCTGACTTGAATAGGAAAGAGCTCGCGTGCAGCCCAGTGAAGTCAATGACCTCTCTGTTATTGAAGCCAAACTTGCGTGGATAGTTCATATTGTTGCTGCTATTCTTAAGATAAAACAATGTACTGGGTGTAGGTAAAGAAACACTAACATACTTTTTTTTCCTTGGTTTTTTTTGTCCACCTTCAATGCCCTGTGGAATTGTTACTGTCGCACATTTTTATTGTTCTATATTTCTGCCGTGCAGTGTTGAGTCACAAGAAGTATTTGATGCGGAACTTTCAGCTCGCATCTTGCAATTAATAAATGTTACTGACAGTGGGGTACACAGCCAGGTACAGCTGCAGGAATGACCTGCTTTGAGTCTGATGATATATAATGAAATTATGAATATTTTAATGCTACATTACTCTGTCCTTTCTCTTCCTCGTTTGTTGCTTTTGGTTTAATGGTTTGATAAAAAAATGAAGGTGGGGTGATGCAGGACAATAGGGGGAAAATCTGTAAAAGAAGCTTTTCTCTGAAGTATCTAAGGTTTTATGGGTTTGAGTTATGGGATTACGAGAACAGTAGGGATATTATAAAATTAAGAAGATAAAAATTAAGAAACCAGGATAAAACTGCATTGCACCAGTAGGGTTCTAGGAAGCACATCTAGAGGCCTTAGGCATCACCTAGGGTTAGGTTGTATCTCACAACCTGGAGAGAAGCAAAAGCTTTCAATTTTAAGCATACGTAACAAAAATTACAATGTTGTAATATAACCCTACAATTAAACCCTAGGTGACAAAAGTAAAATACGCTTATTACAAAACAAAAGAACTATTGTAATTGAGCTCAAGCTTAATTCTGCAAGATCTGAAGTTGTCTCAACATCATCTAACAAAGCTAGAGGCCCTAGAACCTTTTTATGAGGCCTTGGATAAGCCTCAGGGGTCTGCCACTTATGTTCTTCATCACGGGCTCTTTCAAGCTCTGCTGCACTGGGATTCAAGCACTGTAGCTTATTTATTCAACCATATAAGTTGGCGTTAGTGTGATTTTTTCAACTTTAAAGATTGTCTAGTTATATTTTAATTTCCTCATAGTGTGGTAGATGGGAGCAAGAATGAAAGTATCACCAAGATCGTCAATGTTGGTCAATAGTTTGGTCCTATGATATGGAAACAGAAGTTAGTGCAATTTCTTCCTCCTGTGTCGACAGAAAATAGGAAATTTGGCGAAATATCGACAAAATGCCAATATTGGATCAAATGTGTTGTCGATCAATAGTTTGGTATTTTAATTTTATGATATGGAAGCAGAAATGGGTGTAATTACTTGCCCCTGTGTGGACAGAATATCAGAAAGTTTGCGAGAAAACCACGAAAATTCGACATTGGAAGTGTAGAAAAATAGGAGAATGCCAAAATTTTGGAGACAAACAAAACTAAACTCTCAGCGATATTTCTAGAAAGTTTGACGAAATTTAAGTTGATGAAGTGCATTTTTTCAACAAATCCAGTATAAGAACTCAAAAAAGAAGAACCGAACTACTAGTAGTGAGATGCATGCTGATGAGATCCATAGGAGAAGAAGAGTTTTGCTGAGACCCACGCTGATGAGAATCAGAGGAGAAAGATCAAGAGTCTTTAATCAAAGGAATAAAGAAAGATAAAGAGTGTTCGGCAAAGAAAGTAAATACAAGATGAAGGGTTTGGAAAAGAAATAGGCATTTACTAGTCCACCTTGAAATCTGGACTTTCTCTGCCCAGTAAGGATTTAACGTTGCACGGTATAGCATTAGCTTAGTGGTGAATTACTAGTGCACTTTGATTTGTTATGTTTTTGGTACTAACAAATTTTGGTTCTTATCAAAAGAAAATCACAACAATTGAGGCCCATATTTCCCTTCTTTTTCTAAATAACCAGTACAACCTTTGGACAAGTTGTAGTTGGCTTTGAGTTGAGCACTTTTGGATTTTGTTATTTCTACATTACTACATGCTAGTTTTTGAGTCGGTTTGCATTTATTGAAATTAACCTTCTTGGCATTTGACAGAGGTATGGTGAAATAAGCAAGCAAAGACTTGATCGTGCAGTTCTTACCTTTTGCCAACATTTTCGGAAGTCTTATGTTGGTGATCAGGCCATGCATTCTTCAAAGGTAATTAAGTTTCTCTTTGTATTCTTCTAAAGTTATGTAAACATTTTGTTTGAGGCTTCTCTTATTTGTTGCAGCAGCTGTATGCCCGCCTTTCTGAGCTTCTTGGACTTCATGATCATCTTTTAATGTTAAATGTGATTGTTGGCAAGATTGCTACAAACCTGAAATGCTACACTGAGGTTAAATCTTTGTCCAGATTTGTTTATAAAAAATACTGAAGGATTCTGATTGTCATGTTAATTCTTGTAACTATATCAGAGTGAGGAGGTCATTGGTCACACCCTGAGTTTGTTTTTGGAGCTGGCATCTGGGTTAGTTTCATTACATCAGCATTTGGTTTAGAGGACTGGAGCTACTTGTTGCTTTACAAAAGCCTCAATTCCTTTAATTATATTTGGTTAATGTGTTTTTTTTTTCCAGATACATGACTGGCAAGCTGCTTTTGAAGTTGGATACTGTTAAATTTATAGTGTCCAATCATACTGTAAATCTCACTCTGATATCTTTCTTTTGCTTTTTTACTTTTGATTTGATAGTCTTTTAAAGCATCTTTTATACCTTGTCTGAATTTTCTTTTCTTTACTTTCTCTTTTTCAGAGGGAGCACTTCCCTTTCTTAGAAGAATATAGATGTTCTCGTAGTAGAACAACTTTCTATTTTACAATTGGTTGGTTAATATTCATGGAAGACAGCCCGGTGAAGTTTAAATCTTCAATGGATCCACTGTTGCAAGTACTCTCTCTCTCTCTCTCTCACACACACACACACACACACACACACACACACACACATGCATGCATTCTTCAGACTTGAAAGTGCATAACTGTACTTCAGACTTCATACTGTCAAGTTTGGTCTCATGCACAGTTTTGTAATAGGAGAAAATTTGCAAGTCCGAATTTCATTCTTCTGAATAAGATTTTGGCACTCTTGTCTCTAGTGTTTTGGTTACATCTATTCTCATGTTTATTCATTTCTTGATTTGGAACATGATGAATTTAGTAACAATATAAAAAATTAGCAGCTTCTATAGTCACAAGACAATTAGAAGTACACAGTCAAGTTACAACCTCCATGGATAAAGAAAATTATTCGTGAAACCTGGCGGAAATTGAATCAAGCCCACAAGGGTGTTCGACAACAAACTATTATCCTACAATACATTCTAAAAATTCTTCCTTTGGTATTGGTTTATTGATCAGAGTTTTTTGCATTCATTGAAGAAAGAGTGTTGTTATTTGGGGATTGTCAATAGTAATTACTTTTCGATGGATTTTTATTTTAGTTACTCATATTCTATATAAATTTAATTTATAAGAAACTCATATGCTCTATATGTAACGCATGATCGATATGGAATTTAGGTTTTTATCAATCTGGAATCAACTCCTGATTCAATGTTTCGCACTGATGCTGTAAAGTATGCATTAATTGGGCTGATGAGGGACCTTCGAGGAATTGCTATGGCCACAAATAGGTAAATTACTTTTGCATTTTCAGAACCAAATTTCTAAGGCCTGACAAATTTTTCTCCTATGCTCTTCTCTTTCAACATCTTCAGTCGCAGAACTTATGGGCTTCTGTTTGATTGGTTGTATCCTGCACACATGCCACTTCTTTTGAAAGGCATCTTGCACTGGTCTGACACACCAGAGGTAGAGGATAATCTTACTTCTTCCTTTATTGAGAATTCAGCAGAGTTCCCATGTTAATAGTGGTTTAGCAAACAAAATATTATCTGGACTCTCTTACTCTGGAAATTCACTTTATGAATTAGTTAAAGACTTTTCAGAAAGCTCTTTTTTTATTTTTTATATAATATATATAATGTGTGTGTATATATATATATATTACTCGCAGAGATTCGGTTTTTTCTCTTTCAATTTTGTCTTTTGATTTCATATCTTCCAGACTTTATAAACATTTTATCTCTTTACATGTATGACCTGCTAAGTTTGGTTTCATTCTTGTTTTCTTGCCAAGTTTATGGTGTGTCATATTCTCAAATTTTCCCCTCTTGATACTGCAGGTTACCACCCCTTTGTTGAAATTCATGGCTGAGTTTGTACTGAACAAAGCCCAACGCTTGACTTTTGACTCATCTTCTCCTAATGGCATACTTCTTTTCCGAGAAGTCAGTAAATTGATTGTTGCTTATGGGTCAAGGATTTTGTCTCTTCCAAACGTTGCTGATATATATGCCTTCAAATACAAGGGAATATGGATTTCTTTAACTATTCTCGCAAGAGGTGTGGCATGATCCTCTAGTTTCTTGTAACAGTAACGTGGGTGCACCATTGACTTTGTTTGTTTGTTTGTCTATTCTTTATTTTTTTATTTTTTTTATTTTTTTATAACAAGTTACTTTTCAATATTGTTATGTGACCCAAACATGAAATAGCTATTGTGCTGTTTATATTGCATGTTGTATGTATAGTCTTGAAGCATTGAACCCGTGGATTTTTTATGTTTGTTTCCTTTCTTTTCTTGGATATACTTTTTCATCTGCCGTGCTCTTACACAGTGCAATTTGTGGTCTGGAAATAATTAGAATCATATGTCTGGGTTCAGGAAACGCAGTAAATTAAGAAAAGACTGATAAGGGCATGAATAAATCTTACTTTCGTAATTTTCTTGTTAACTGTCAACTCATTTCATTATACTTAAATTGCATACAATCTTTCTGTTCAAAACTTGTTCGGTCTGAAGTTATGACTGAATAATGGTTTACTGGTTCAGAATGGTTGCATACGATCTTTATTTCATTTGTTTTCCTGTGTCCTTGCTTTCCTGATTGAATATTCACAAAATAAATAGTATCTCTTAAAAAAAATGTTTGCACGCTGATTTAGTATCTTGCTGCCAAATGACAGCTCTTGCTGGAAACTATGTCAACTTTGGGGTGTTTGAGCTATATGGAGATAGAGCACTTTCTGATGCACTTGATATTGCGCTAAAGTTGACATTATCAATTCCTTTGGCTGATATATTGGCATTCCGTAAGGTACATGAACCTTTTGTTTGCTGGTCTTCTTTGCATATTAGTTTTGAATACCAGGTTCAGTTTGTATTTGTAGAATCATATGATTTCCATTGACTGCTTGTTTGTGTGGGATCCCTTCAAAATTTGATTTTTGGTGGGTACTACTTGTTTTTGTGTTTCTGCTGTACTGAATATGAGATTCAAGCCAGTAATGAAAACTATGGAATTGGAGATCGCTGAGAATTTATACAGGATGAACTTCGTATTTTTCTAATGGATTTACATCCGATAGTTGGTGTTTCAGCCATTCTGACACCAACACATGAAGCCTAGAGGCTATCGTTGAATTTTCGGTGACACCCAGTGTCTCTGGAAGTTGGGGTACAATGCTTTTTTCCACAAAATTTTAGTGAAATTTAGTTTAAAGTATGTTTAAACATATAGATAGTAGTACTAATAATCCACATTCCTGATATATGTTTGAAATATGATTCCTCTGCATTATAATAAGCAGCCGGGCAGTTATTATATTGCTGGAAGTGCTCTGAAGTCCGAACATCAGTAAGACTTTTTCTGGTTTGATCCCAACTATATTAGTTATTTTCTTTATACAACTTAAAACCTAGGAATCCCTTCTCCATTAGTTCTCATCATGATCTGTCCAGCAGTTGAAAAATATATATGTTTTGGACAAAACGGTACTCAAGAAGTTTAGAACCAAGTGCTTAACAATATTGTCCGACTTCCTGGATTCAAAAATTCCAAGCAGATTCTGTAGATTTCGAGAAAAACTTGTTTACAAAGCTTCTTTCTAGCTTATATAGCCTTAACCATCTCTTCTAGTAAGCGAAGAAGTTCCAAATGAAATGACGGTTTAAAAGTACAAGTATTTAATTAGGTTGACACAATGGTAATATCCTAATCTTGAAGTGAGATATATTGTTAATATGCTTATGTAGTTTCTGGAGTTTGACCTTTGAGAAGTATGCATATGCAATTTTTCAAGTTTGAAATCAATGTTTTAGCCTATTCTTTAGTTAGTCCATGCTGAATTTCTATGATGTCAATGCTTTTTGATGCTATAAGGGCAATACATTGCTGACATATTCTTTAAGATTTATCTTGTTTTGAGTTTTTCATCTGGCGTAAAATTTGTAAGGGGGAACTTTATCTGGATTTCTTACTCTGTGCAGCTGACAAGAGCCTACTTTGCGTTTTTAGAGGTCTTATTCAACAGCCACATAGTTTACATACTGAATCTCGATACCAGTACTTTTATGCATATTGTTGGATCTCTTGAATCTGGGCTTAAAGGTCTAGATACAAATATCTCATCACAGGTATGTGTTATGAAATTATGCCAACTAACCTATGGATGTAAGCACTCTTCCATTATCATCTACATGTCTCGAGTTTTAGGCTCTAATTGTTTCTCTGAAAATAATTTAGAGGCGAACATTTTTCCCTCTGTTTAATAGAACTGGAAGATCAGTCAAAGAAAAATTGTCCAAGCAGAAAGAAAGGGTAGCTTAAAATTTAGAAAAATGAACGCCCCCCTCCCTCCCTCAAGGGCACAACTCAGTCAGTGGCAAATGGTACGGCTGTTCAGTGAGAAGTGCCGACTCCCATCCAGCCAACATTAATAGTAGCATAAATCACCTCCATTTATGAGATGGATAGTGAAATTTAAGAACGATAATTTTCATGTAGGACAAGTGTCAAAATTACTTGGAAAAAAAAAGTGATTTATTTTAGTGACAATATGTGCTACCAAGAATTTATTTTCTAAATTCCAAATTATTTTCTTTTGCTCCAGTGTGCGTCCGCTGTTGATAATTTGGCTGCTTTTTATTTCAACAACATTACCATGGGAGAGACGCCTACATCACCTACTGCAGTAAATCTTGCTCGTCACATTGCAGACTGCCCCAATCTGTTTCCTGAAGTAAGTTAGGATGGTGTGCTTTAGTTCAGTTTTATTTCCATTTTGTCTTGGTTAATGTTGTCAAAATTTGATAACACTTGGTAGTTATCCATAATTATTCAATTATAAACGGCAATATCAATAATCTGAGTTCTTTTTTCATGTAAAGATACTGAAGACTCTGTTTGAGATTGTTTTATTCGAGGACTGTGGCAACCAGTGGAGTCTTAGTAGACCAATGCTGAGCTTAATACTAATTAGTGAGCAGGTGATACTTCTCTTTGAGTATATATATGACTTTTACCTTCATATTTTACCTTGTTCAAGACCACATCTACACAAACGTGGATGCATGCAAATCCTGTCTCTCAAATGCTTCTTCTAAATCAGTTCTTCGTTCTATCTTCATCTGATACACATCAATATCCTATTTGGTATGTGCATGTTTGTGTTGCAGCTTCCCACAGCAATTTTTTTTTTCTTTTGACTGCAAACATAGAAAAGATCTTGATAGTACTAATATTATATTTTCAAAGACAGTTTATACTTCCCTTCTGCAAGATTATAGGAAAATTTCCTTTTCGTTTTCTGTTAAATATTACCCTGGAAACAGTGTATCTGTCTCTAACATGTACAGTGCTCTTAAGGTGTTTATATTAATATTGTAGATATGCTTTGTTTGTTGTCTTCAATATTGTTTAACCTTTCTCTATTCTTGTGGCCTCTATGGCCTGTGCTTGGAGCTGGTCCTTTGTATTTCAGACTTTCAGTAAGAAGTCACTCTTGCGCCATTTGAATTTATTACTTTTTAGGTTTGTGCTAAGCTCATTTAGAGGTGTGCCAATTTTACTAATGAAAGAGGCTACTAACCTTGGAACTGCTGGTGTGTTCTTTGTAACTTTATATTGTACTGAAAGATGGCCTTTAACTTGCAGATATTCTCTGATTTGAAAGTTCGTATCTTGGCTTCACAGGTTAGTTCCTTACTCTTTTGATTGTGAGTTATCCAAGGGAACACTAAAGAAGTAAAGAGTGATCAATTTTTTTAAGGTCAAATGATCTTTCGAGTTGGAGAAATGTTGAACTTTAAATTAAAAATGATAAATACTGGCATCCTCACCATCTTATCAAGTCTTTTATACTCGGAATTGCTATGGGTTTTCCCATGAGGGGTTCATTAATTGTCATGCATATTTTAGTGAAATTAAATCTCTCTCTCTCTCTCTCTCTCTGATTGACACGTGTACATGATCTGCATTGACCTGCAGCCAGTGGATCAACACCAGCGGCTTTCCCTGTGTTTTGACAAACTAATGGCAGATGTTACTAGAAGCTTGGATTCAAAGAACAGGGACAAGTTTACCCAAAACCTGACTGTATTCAGGAATGAGTTTCGTGTGAAATAACTCAAGTATTCCAGAAAATTAGCTGTACCTGCAGAAGCTGTTAGAGGAATATAATGTTACATACTTCTCTAGTTGTAAACACAGAATCTCTGGTATTGGGAGCGGCTTCTCTAGATTAAACAGGGACTCTCTGGTAAGAGATAAAGGGAAGCTAGCCTTTTGAAGTTTATGGGTTTGTGGAACTTGAAGGTGCATTGTGAATTTTTTGTGGTGGTTGTATACTTTTAACTGTAGTTGAAGAGGGAAGATGCTAAGGTTTGCCGTCCTGGTGGTTTGTAGATGATGGTGGTGGGTTTGACGTGTAGTCGAAATGGCCAGTTCTAATATTAGTCGATCATTCTTTTAGACCAAAGGTGTACATCTCCAGTTTGTGTTTAGGGATGGATCAGTTGTAAGTTGATCTCCTGTACATTAACCTCTACATATTCTTTGTATTTGTTGATAATAGGAAGGAAAAGAAAAAGGGTTTGTTCTTGGTTCCTTGGACTTTGTTTTCTTCACTCTTTACCTTTAGTTTCATGTGAAATTCCTACCTAGATTTATAATACTTTCAATCTATTTTTGACACACCATGTGAATATCAAGTGTACCTATTTTTTGTGCCTGAACGACATAGGTTAGTGGTGGTCGTCAGCAAATTTATCAATTTCACTTTCTTGAAATCTCAATTATTCGGAAGGTGAACATGTTCTATTTGCCTTTATCCAAACTGGACATGGGTATATAATCTACTACTGGACTACTAGTCTCCACAATTTGTATTGTTTCAGAATCAACTTGGGTTGATTGTAGTCGAGGCATTCGAGAGTTGCTAAATTTGTACTCTTTATTTAGTACTAAACTTATAATGATTTAGCAAGTTAACCTAGGGGTTGGCATCTTTGCGAGTCAATCTCCAAAATTAGCCATCCACCCAGTTTTAGGTGGATGTCGGTTTGTGACACAGAAAATAGTAAAACTGGGTTATTACCCGTCCACACTAGAAAAAGGCCCCAAGGGAACTGATCATATTTGTTGCTTTTGTTGCCAATGGCTCAGAGAAGACAGATGAGGTGAGAAAATTTTCAGAGTCTCACATATGAGTAACGGACTATTGTGATTGGACCACTTATATAATAATGAGCAAATTACCCAAAACTACAAAAGCAGGAAACTTGTATCCATGCGGTACAAATTCACTATGCAATAGTTCTTAAATACCAACCTTACCCTCTAAAAAAAAAAAAAAAAAAAAAAAAAAAAAAAAAAAAAAAAAACCCCTTTAAACTGGCGGAGCGTTGTGGGCCCATATCTTTGAATTTGTTTGTTCTAACAATTACAGCTAAGATCTATCCTCTACACTCGAAGGTAAACAGTTATATTTTTCTCATAATATTGCTTATTACTGCACTATTTCTTCTCATTTAAGAGAAAGTTTAGATTTAAAACGAGAGTTTATAGCTAACGCTTATAAAAGAATTGAAAGCCTACAGTTCTTGATAGATCATATCCGAACCACTAATCTTAGCAGAGCTAAAGAAAGGAAGATAGTCCTCGAAGAAGAAATCCGAATAGAAAAGGATCTCATAAGAAATCTTTTAATTGAGAAAAAAGAGATAGAATCTCGCCTGAGTAGACTTTTAGTCTAATGAGCAGTCTTCCTCTTCTACTAACTAGAGAAAATTTATTATCCTACTGTAAAGATTCTACAGAAGAACTAGAAAGAGAAAGAAAGAAATTAAAAGATCTTGTGTGTCTTCGAGAAAATACTAGCATTCAATCACCAAATTTCTGGTCTATCCTAATCAGGATTAGAAATACTAGAGAAAGAGTAGACGAAGCTAAAGAATCTCTAGAAGTTTATCAAGAAATGCTTGATGATTTGAGCATCGGTTAGATCCGCAGTCCAACTGGTATCAGAGCTTGTTTAGCTCAAAATTTCCCAAAATGGGAACAGTATCTGAACAAATAATAGAGAAACTGGAATCTCTATTAAAAAGAATAGATGAAAGTCATCTAGAAACTATTGAAGAAATCTCTAAATGCAACACAAGTTTAGAGAATGTTCAAAAAATAATCGACCAATTAATAAAATTGGAAGAAAAGCTCGATTATATTAAAACTCTTCCAGAAAAGGAAGAAGAAAAGTTAGTAAAAATACTAACAAAAAATAAAGAGAAACAGATTCTCTTTCCAAAAATAACAGAACAGTCTGTTAAAACAAATAATAGGTTTAAACCATTAGAAAAACCTATACAACATGCTAAATTTAGCATGCCAGATATAGAACAGTCAACAGGACTGACTAATATATCAAAAGTTCAAAAGGGAACTAAAGAAATTATCAGAGATACTAAAATGTTAAGTATCTTCAAAAAGAAAAAAGAAGTTCAGCTAGTAAACGCTGAAGAATTTGAATTCAACGAAATCGAGAGCAGAGTAAAAAACTCTTCGATACCAAAATTTGAATTCAGACAAATATATAAAAGAGGAAATTTTGAATTATTGGATAGCCATCAATTCAAAATGCTAGAATTCACAACTCCAGCAAATACAGGAGAAACAGATCTCCTAATGATAACACCAAGCGAAGTTGCTAGAGCAAAAGAGAAAAAATATGAATTTATGCACATTGGAGCAGTCCAAGTAGGCATAAAATTATTAGCCAGAGAAGGCATAAATTGTTCGGTTCTATGTGTCCTACAAGACAATAGATTAGGAGACTTTCAGAAAAGTCTTCTAGGAACACTTGAAGCGTCTCTATGCAATCAAGTTGCATACTTCAACTGTTTCCCAAATTTCTCTACAAGTCTAAAAGATGCAGTACAATCCTTAAGATTAAGGGTGAAAACAGATGGTATTACCATGAAAGAAAACATGCAAGAACTTGCAATAGTATACAGAGTATACTACAAGTTGATGAGTTCAACAGTTGAGCCCAAAACTAAGATATCAAACATCCCTGGTCTCACTACTGGTTTCATTACCAATCCAAAAAACTGCTCAGAGCAGATAAAGAAAGTTACTTGGGATGAAGTAACATTTCCAATAGAATGGAAACTCTCTGGTCCAAAATTACAGCCAGAAAATACAAGAGCAAAGTCTTATCAAGACAGAAAGACTGGAAACATCAGTCTTAGATTCGAGGGTCACAGAAAAAGTGACGTGAATATTGAAGAAGTAAATAGAGGAATTAAAAACCTCAACCTGCAAGGTCTAAGAAGAAGTAATACTGTTAGAGAAGGTTCCTCTACCAGTACAAAAAATTACTTAGATGAAAAAGAAGAGTTCGAATTAGAACTACATAGACCTGCAAAAATGCTAAGGTCAGAAAAGCTTTACGAGCTTTATGAAGAAGCAGAAACATGCGAAAACCTAGAAAGGTTAGAACAACTTCTCATAGAAATAGAAAATTTCAAGATAAGCAAAAAAGAGCGAAAAATCCAACCTTTCCAGAATATGGAAACAGGAGAAAGCTCAGGAACAAAAACAAATATCATCAAGGATGATGACTGGATAAGACTTCCAAAAAAGGAAGCCCCTACGGGTAAAAAAGGAGAAAGAAACTCCGAAAGGTATATACCAGTAAATGATATACCAAGAGTCCCTATTACAAACCATGGGACATGGTTAGCTTTAGAGAAAGCTCTAGATAAAAGAAAAACTATAGATCAATGGGTAGAAAGTCTCTTTTTAATGGGAGCCTTAACACTAGGAAAACTAGAACCCCCAGACATGCAGATTGTCTATGAAGCAACCCTTACGGGAATAGCCAAAAAATTCTACCTCACGTTTAAAGAAACCGAAAGAGGAAAAAATTGGCTAGAACAAATAGCATCTTCAAAAAATCCATATGATTTTGCTATTCCTTTCTATGAACAATTCTGTGGCAGTGTAACGAGCCATGATGAAAGAAGCAAAAGAATTGCTAGAATAAATATTGAAAAATTGTCCATATGTGACATAGGATATTTTGAAGAATACTTAAATGAATTCCAACAGTACTACTGTACCATTGGAGAACTAGATGATCAAAATCTAGTTAATCTACTTCATAGGAAGTTACCAGCCCCTTGGAATATTGCCGTAGCAGAAAGCATGGCTGAACGTCCTCTAGAAAGATTTACAGTTGGAGGAGTTGCAGAAAGAATACAAGAACTGTTAAGAAAGCAGTGTGTAGAAAATAATAAATCCAAGATGGCTAGAAAGCAACTGAAAGGAAATGAGAATTTTTGCTATAAAATTCTCGATACTCCTACAAATTGGGGATGTCATAACATAAGAGATCCTCATAAGAAGAAGAAAAGAAAAGATAAAATCTTTTCAAAAAGGTTTGAGAAAAACCAGAACAAAAATTGGAAGTTTAAGAAAAGCTCCAATTTTAGAAAAAATAGATTCAACAAGAAGAAAAGATTCTTCAAAAAGAAATCTCCGTCTCAAGAAAAATCTGAAAAGAAAAAATGCAGATGTTGGCTCTGCAAGGCAGAAGGGCATTATGCCAATGAATGTCCCGAGAAAAACAAAAGAACTTCAAAAGCCCTGCTATTCGAAGAATACGAGGACATCATAGAAGAAGCTAATATCAAAGGATACGAAGTAGCTTATTCTGAAGATGAAGACAGTCTATCTATCTACTCAGCCTATGAAGAAGAAGATAGCTCTTCGGAATCTGATACAGAATCAGAAGAAGAATACCAAAGAGAAGTATATGTTCTCAAGGTAAAAAATTGGGAAGAAAATACTACAGAAGAATTAATGTCTTCTTACTGTATTATGCCTGGTTCGTTTCTCTGTGACTATTGCCAATGTCATGAAACTAATGGCCTCCCAATGTTCTGTGAAAGCACAGGCTTCACATATCACAAAGAATGCTTCATAGCTGAAGCTCGAAGAAAGACAAAAAATGGTTCAATCAGCCAATTAGTTGAACAAGAATACGAAGAATACTTCGAAAAACTGGCAGAAAGAAATGAGTTATATGCCAGAGCTATGGAAAGAGCTAAGTTTGCTAATAACAAAGAAGACTTTGTAAACTTAGTCCATCCAAACTGTATAATACAACCAGCCTCAAAGGTTGAAAAGGTCGAAAAGATCAACAACGAAGAAATAGAAATGGAAGAAATTTCGTGTCCTACAGAAGGATGCAAACCTTTGACTAATGAAGATTCACAGTCAATAGAATTTCAGCAATCTAAAATAATCTCTACCAGTAGATTCAGCAACTACATAGAGATTGGATTAAAGTTTCCTGATTATAGAAAATATCATCTACATGCTTTTGTAGATAGTGGATCAGGATTCACTATAGCAAAAAGATTTGCTATTCCAGAAGAACTCTGGACTGAAGATAAAAATAAAACTGCTACTGGAATACAAATGGATGGAAGCAGATTTTCCATGAAAAGAGTAGCAAAAGATGTAAAGATCACCATAGGTGGTGGAAACTTTACAATCAAAACCATATGGCAAGCAGAAGGCCAAGGTTCTGATATACTGCTAGGAAATGATTTCCTATTACAGCAGACAATAATACAAAAAGAAGCAGTTATGGGCTTCGAGAAAGGTGATAAAACCTTTTGGACAGAAAGACTCAAACAAGCAAGAAGCGTTGTTGGTCCAAACTTCACCTTACAATATCAGAAGTTGCAGCAAAATCGTGGTGAATATAAACCAAGATTTGAAACAGTTTTGCAATATAAAAAGCAAGAAGAATTGCTTATAGAAGATTCTTCAGAAGAAGAAGAAGATAATGAAGAAGAAAGCTTCATTCTTGAACACAACATCAAACACCTTCAAACTAAAATAGAAAAACAGAAGGTACTCACTCTAGAAGAGATAAAGAAAATGTTAAAGCAAAACATTGATACAGATCCTCAAAAGTTCTGGGAAAAAGACCCAGTAGTCTGTGAATTAAAGCTACATGATATGAATGCTATATGTCATGTAAAAGCCATTCCTCAGTATAAGGAAGAAGATCAAAAAGAGTTCAGAAAAGATATTGCTGATCTCTTAGAAAAGAAATTGATTAGACCATCTACAAGCCCTCATCATGCTCCTGCATTCTATGTCAGAAATCATGCAGAAGAAGTTAGAGGAAAAGCCAGAATGGTTATTGACTACAGAGATGTCAATAAGAAAACCGTAAAAGACGGTTATCAAATTGCTCAAGCAAGAGTGTTGATTAACCAGCTCAAAGGAGCAAAAGTCTTTTCAAAATTCGATGCCAAATCAGGGTTTTGGCAAGTCAAGATGCATCCTGAAAGCATCCCGATAACAGCATTCGGAACACCACAGGGTCATTATGAATGGTTAGTCATGCCGTTTGGATTAAAACAAGCTCCATCAATCTTTCAAAGAAAGATGGACAATATCTTTAAGCATGTAGCAGAATTCTGTGTTGTCTACATAGATGACATATTAGTTTTCTCTAAGAACAGAGAAGAACACATGAAGCATCTTCATGAAGTGGTTAAGCTGATAGTTCAGCATGGAATTATATTAGGAGAAAAGAAAATTTTCTTTATCCTAGATGAGGTTGACTTCCTCGGAATCAATATAAAAAATGGAGAGATAAAGCTCCAACCCCATATCCTTGAAAAGGTTTGGAAGTTCCCAAACAGAATCCCTGACGCTAAAAGTCTACAGAGATTTTTAGGAGTCATAAACTATGGGAGAGATTTTATTCCCAAAATCTCGGGACTAACAGCAATGTTATCTCCTAAGACAAGTTCTAAGAGAACTTGGAAATTCACAGAAGATGATGAAAAAATTGTGAAGCAGATAAAAGATTTGTGCAAAAATCTTCCTCCTTTACAACAACCTGAAGAGAATGACGAAATCATTCTACAAACTGATGCTAGTGACAATTACTGGTCGGGAATAGTTTTAGCTAAAACCCCAGGCACTAACATCGAAAAGATTTGCAAATTTTGCAGTGGTAAATTTAACCCTGCAGAGCAGAATTATCCCACAGGGGAAAAAGAAATTTTAGCAGTCAAGAAAACCATTTTGAATTCTCCCGCATTTTTAGGAAAAACCTTTACGGTTAGAACTGATTGTGCTAGAGTCAAAAATTTCAAAAATTTTAAACTTGATAAAGCTGCTGATAGAGGTAGACTGGCTAACTGGCAATTATTTTTGAATCAATATGATTATAATGTTGAATTAATTGCAGGTAGCAAAAATTATCTCCCAGACGCCCTCACAAGAGAGATGGCGATGTTCAGAAGAACTGATAAAGGTAAAGGCCGAATGAGTGATGAAGAGTCATCCCTGAAAAATGTCCTCGAGACATACACCAAGGTTCCAAAAGAAACCTTAACAACTGATCAGTTCCAGGGGAAAGGACTGGCTAGCCCGTCTCAAACGGTAGGCGGTAAAGGCATATCAAACCCGTTGACGGCTGCTGCTTTGCCCAAAAGCAGACATGTTCCAACTGGAACAACGGTAGTTCATGGCTACCAACTTTTAACATTTGACAAAGATGTCTACAGAACTGGAAGACGCTTGACTGCAGATCAGAAGGTCTTGCTCGACAATCTCTTGTATAACTTTCAAGAGAAAAACTCCAGACAGATGTTCTCTACTCTGTTCGCATTAACAGAAGAACTCCATGACGGAGGAAAAAATGTTCAAAAAGAACAAAAGCTTGAAATGGTTATTTCACCAGAAAGTGCAAGGGTTCCTCTAAAAGCCCTAACAGAACCTGAGTGGTTCGAATTCCACAATGTCCTCGGAACAACTGGAGATGAAGGATTACCAGGTACTCTGTTTCCTGTATCAGGTCCTTTCTTTGGTAGATATGTGGTGAACGTTCAAGCTAATCATCACCAGAATCATAAGCTCTGGCTTATTGAAAATGGTTTTGTCCATAATCTGTGGACTAAAACAAATGATGACTTAAGAGGTCTCCCTGCAATCATAGTCAATACGGTCAAGAACATCAGGCCAGATGGTTGCATTCTGAGAATCAAATTTATCTCAACTCCACCAGAGTGGATCAGAAGGCAAGATGGCTCTGTTGAATATATAGCGCCATATCACTATGTGAGATTAATCAATGGTCCTACAGTGGACGATAAACCAGCAGTGGCAGGTTTCAATGGAAAACCAAATCAAAGCATCCCTTGGATCAAGGCAATGACTATTGATTTCATAAAAAAGATTATCCCTCAAGACAGAGAGGCGAATCTCTTAGCAAGTGGTGAAAAAATTATAATCACCAGCTATGATCATCCCCCACCAACAGCATGTGATTGCTTCTCTTCACTAGTAAGAGATGAGGTGGATTGCACTAAAGCTACCTACACCTGGCTAGAGAATCTAGCTAAAGAAAATCCCTACAAAATTCACCCGGACTCAGATCTGGAAGATTTCCATGTCGAAGACTACGACAAAGGAGCAGCAAGTGGAACAGGGTCCCCAGGGTCCCCCAATTATCCCTTTGATGACGAAGCGCTAACCAACATTGAAAATATGATGGAAAGCTGAAAGCGCACCAAACCTTATCAAGAAGGAATCTGGCTTTTTCTGCCGACACCAGACAAGTAGCATCATCAGCAGGAAACTCCACCAAGAATAGCATAATTGAAGGGTCCACATGAGCTGGATCTTATCTTTTAATTTTCAGTTTTGAATTCTGCTTTGAGTTCCACTCCCTATATAAGGAGTGTTTCTTTCATTTTGTAAGGCATCGAAAATCAGAACTATCATTGAGATATCTGAGAATAGAAAGCCAAGAGTGTGAGTCGAAGCTCCCTGGTTCAGCTTCAGTCTTTTATTTCTCAAGTAAGTTTGTATTTAGTTATGAGTAGCTAAACAGCTTATAGCTGTTTACCCAAGAGTGAGGCTCTGGGTTTTATCTGTAATCATGTTTGAATAAAGAAATTCTAGTTTGTGCCCAGAATAAACCGTCGCAAAAATATTTCTTATTCTACTTTTACCTTTTATGTTTTAACAAAACTCTCTTTTCCAGATTTGATGTTAAACTCCTCATTATCATGCTTTGTTTTTAATCCTAAACCCTAAGAGGCAGCAGTGATTCCGCCCTGGAAGTAACCGCAGTAGGTGAAATTGGTGCATGTTGAAGGCTAGCTTCTGAAAGTTTGTTATTAAACCATTATTGCATGATACTGTTTAGAATAGTGTCAGTTTGGATTAAGTTGAAGTTGTTTATAACAAGTAGTCCTTTTAGGACTTTTCCCTATACTAGTTTTGCTACTGGGAATTGATAAGTTGGTCTTGTAGGTATTGGTAAATAGCCCTATAATAATTTTGACATATCAATTCCTTGAATTTCATGTAAAATAGCTAGCTATAATACTTGGAGTGTCGTGTAAAGAAATCTGTTGAGTACGTTTATAAGAATCATCACCATATTTAGGTAGGATGATAACCATGCACGCAAACTTTACTGAATAAAACAAAGAGAAACATGAATCCTAATTCGATTTGGAATCTCAACCTAATTTAAAAAGGAGATGAATTCACTAGTCACTCGGACTTGCCAATTATTAACAAGCTGAAAAGAAAGAGAAACTACATTGGGACAGATCACAGATGTAATGAACTCTTCTGATTATATAGTTTCCATTTTCTAGTTTGATTATGTTTTCTTGTCCGACCTAGGTTATGTTTCCAGCCTACACAAACGTTATAATACACTACCAGCCTTCCTACACGTGCAAGGTGGAAGGCGGCGCTCGTGCGTGCGAGAAACATTCTCAATTATTTAATTTTTTCTCAAAAAAAAAAAAGTGGGCAAGTTGGTGTGGAACCCTCATATTAATTAAATTATTTAATATTAAGCTATTGTTGAAGGAAACCTACTTTGTGTGTGCCTTGTCAACCTAGGATTAGATTAGTTAGTATAGCATATGGATTACATATTGAATAGAAGTCCTATTGGGATGTGGATTGTACCATTTGTGTTTCTCTATATATAGAGACACCTATTCATTAATAAAGAGATGATCTATTCCTGTGCTATTTACTTTGTATTTACTTTCTGTCTTCTGGTTGTAATTCGTATTTACTTAAACACGTTATCAGCACGAACCTCTAGCCCTGAGATCAAAAACCAAAACTCTTGAGTATAGCATCCTGCTAGCGCCGAAACCCTAGAACCCCAAAACCCTAGGGTGCGCCGATGAACAGTGCCGATGAACAGTGCGCGTGAACAGTACCGGATGAACAGTACCGGTGAATAGTACCTCCGTGCAATCTCCTCTAGTTCAAGAATCTGCCTGCACAGAACAGTCGAATTCAGAAGCGATTTTCTCCCTTCTCCACCGTTGGATTAAGCTGAAATTTGGACGAGAGCTTCCTCCGTGAGTCTAATATCTCCAGTTAAAAATTCAGCCAATTTTGACCGTTGGATCTCCAGATATATAACTTCGAAGAAGAGGTACTCAAGATAATCCGAGAAAAGAATCCAAGTAAGCTTTTATAAACGTTGCTGCTTTCTGAATTTAATTCAACCTTATTTTTCTCCGGGGACTTGCAACCTCCCTTCTTCTACCTCCCACCTTTCTTATAACGTGAGATAATATACGAGACTCGCCAAACTATGAGAAGCATTAGGGGAGTGATCGAGCTTCATATCGCTTGCGGTATGTGTAAGTCATGAGAATGGTGTTCCTGCCGTTTTCCAGCTGCTCGGTAGGGACGCACCTGGAGTGCACTTGAGTACCTGAAAGGGCAAAGGAGGTCAGGGGAGGCCGGCGTGTACCGACCGAAGACCCTCCGACGCTCAAGTTAGTCCCGAGAGGATTTGAGCAGAGTTTCTAGGAATGGAGAGAACTTACTTGAATAAGGAGTGAAGACTCCTTATATATGAGTTGAGGTCGGAGACAAGCTTCCCTGGCGTGGGGGACATCCCATGACACGAGGGAATACTCTATTACTCCACTACCTCGACACGCGCGTCGAGGGACGGCGGTGCCTAGTGCGGTATGGGCATTCTTTAGTGCGATCCGCGAGGTAGTGGACGAGCACGTGCTGCCAGGTGGCTGCGCCGGTACCGACTGGACTGTGTGTTCCACGGTACCGGGTCGAGAGATGTCCCTGTAAGGCCGAGGGGAAGGCTTGTTGTTGGTACACCCGGCCTGGTATTGCTGGTACCGCTGGGGTACCGCCAGGGCTTTGCTAGTGGGCTCGATAGGGGATCCCTACCGAGTGGAGAGATGCCGCTGGGGCGTTGTCAAAGCAGTGCACTCGGTAAGGGATCCCTACCGAGTAAGTAGATGCCGCTGGGGCGTTGCCTGGGCCGCTGGGGCGTTGTCAAGGCAGTGCACTCGGTAGGGGATCCCTACCGAGTAAGTAGTTGTAATGGGCCCAGAGGTGGGCTGTTCAGCGATGGTGGGCTACTCCTGACCCGTCTTGGGGTCTGTACCGGGACAGATATGAAATGGTAGCAACAGAAGTCCCCCAAGTCCCGAGCAAGAGGAAGTGCTTGGTCGGGGACTTAGTCCACAAGTTCATATCAGGACGTAGCCAAGTGTCGGTGTGGCAGCCGCGGCGCTTAGGGTCGGCCCATGTAGTCCCCCAAGTCCCCGAACAAGGGGTTCCTCCCGGTAGGGAGTTGTAACCGCTCTGAGTTTAGGGGGGAATTTCAAAGGTGTTGCCTGTTGGTATGCTCGGCGTAACTGCCGAGGTAGTGGGGTGATACGTGTCGCCTCGTGGGCGACTTAAAACTGCATGGGAAATTCAACCGTTAAATTGGCACGTGTCGCGAGAACGTGAGGCGACGGTTAGAATGTCAACCGTTGCGCTGACACGTGTTGCAATCTTGTGAAGCGACGGTTGGTGTCGTACGGTGCAGATGGTCTGAGTCCCGCTATATAAATAGGGGTGAAGAGAGTTCACTTCTCCTCATTCTTGAATTTTCTCATTCCAGAGCTCTGAATCCTGTCGGTAGAGAGAGTGAGAGCCTGTTGCCGGTAGCGTGCATTCGAATCATCTGCTTCTTCGACTTTCGACGCTTCATAGTGTAAGTACCGAGAACCTTTGTGTTACTTTTGCGTTTTCTGCTTTTGTAACGTAGTTTGCGTACCGGTGTCTGACCTTAGTACCGAGCTAGGTTGCATAGGCATAGGATTGTCGTCCCGGTAAGGAACTTAGTTTACTTCTTGCAGATGTCTGATTCGGAGAGCCAAAGTGTAGGAAGCGGCAACGCCTTCTCTGGTGAAGAGCCGGAGAGGTCTCCTTCGGTAGAGGTTGTCGAGGTGGCTTCTAGTACCGACAGTAGCAGTAGTGAAACTCGGTCCTGCTCGTCCGGTACCAGCACCGTCCGCATCGAGAGTATGTTTGAGACGGTGATGAGGGGTATTACTACCGGCGAAGACATAGAGCCGTTGAATACGATCAAGGATGGTCAGTTTATTCCCGGTAGTAGTAGTTCGGTGCCGGCCACCGACGCGGTGGAAGTTGGGGAGTCCCAGGTGGAGGCGGAGACTGCTGAAGAGGAGGTACCAGAGGAATCGGTACCTGCTGGTTTTGCGGTGGATCGCCTGAAGCTCAGCGCTTCTACCGAGGACGATCTGGTGGCCCTGAGGGAGGCCTTCAATATTCCGGACTCGGTGACCATGCGCCTACCGGAGAGGGGAGAGCTAAGGAGTGAGTCTGTGATACCGGGCGAGACCTTGGTACACCCATTCTTCTTTGGGGAGGGCCTACGGATTCCGTTGCCATCGTACCAGCAAAGGTTCTTGGCCGAGGTTGGCCTTGCCATTGCTCAGTTGAATCCCAACACCTGGCGGTGTCTTGACGCTCTCTATACCCTGTACCGGCATTGTGGTTTCGGCGAGCCAGACTTGGCGGTGTTCCTCAGCCAGTGGTCCCTGGAGGAGCACTCGAAAACTGATAAGGGTTGGTACAAGGCCAAGTCGGTAGGAAAACCTTGTGCAGAGTGTCCCCGAGACACTGAGTTGATGGACCTTGTTCATAAGTACAAGAAGGTGACCCGGTGCTGCCTGAAGAAAAGTGCTCTTGTCCGGGAAGGTATGGCCGGTGAGGCCGACATCGAGTCTCATGAGCTCGGGAGCCCGGAGATCATCAGGGACCCGCTGGTGTTTGGTAATCCGACCTCCCAGTAGACTTGGAAGCACCGATACTTCTTCGTTGGTGGTCAATGGGAGTTTCCCGAAGGGTCTGACCCACCGTTGAAGAGAGTGCCTTGTAGCTTTAGAGACGCCCCTGGTTGATAGCCTTCCCGAGTTTATACTTTGTGGTTGTGCACCTTATTTGTGTCTCGGTACTAATGTGTTTTTTTTTTTTTTTTTTTTTTTTTTTGCAGTTGACCAGGCTTGGAGGAAGCTTACCGAGAGGCAAGAGGAAGAAATTGAGTGGATCCGGGAGAACATCTCGATAGTCCTGAGGAGGTCCACCGTTCTTCTCAACCGGTACTCGCTTCACTTCTCGGGCTTAGCACCGATCCCGTGTCCCTGTAAGTTCCTCTTGGTGCACATGTATACGTGTGTATGCATACTTGTATATTTTGGAATCTTACTTTGGTATTCTGCTTTGCAGTTTTGCCTCAATTCCGTCGGTACCGTCGACTCGGGGACGAGCAAAGCATGGTGCGTGAACGCAAGGATTTTTACCAGCTGAAGAAGGCCGTGGGTGAAGACCCACTTCCCGAGGCCCAGCTGGTCGCTGCGGAGACTGCCGGCGCTCCTGCTGAGCCTGCCGGTGCTGCTATTGACGCTTCCGGGAAGAGGAAGAAGAAGAAAGCCAAACGAGTGCGTGCCACTTCCGAGGCTGATGTAGAGGAGGAGGACTCAGGGGTCCCTGAGGCTCCCGAGGCTGAAGTTGCTGAGGCTTCAGCAGAGGTTGCTACGGTGTCCTTAAAAAGGACTGCTCGGGATGAGGTAAACCCGATGCCTTTTCCCCTTCATATATATATATTTTTTTTTGTGCCGGTACTTACACTGTTGTAGTTTGTCAAACAGGTGAGGGAGCACCGGAAGAAGCAGAAGGTGTCGGTGGCAGAGACCTCTGTTGAAGGGCCCGTGGAGGGTGCCGGTACCGCCCTGGCTACCTGCAGTACCGGGTCTGATGCCATCTTTGGCAGGGAGGTCGAGTCCGAGAATGCCAAGTTGTTCCTTGGCTGTGCCAGGAAGGCGTTGCTAGACCCTCTCCCGCTGTCCAAGTTGGCTGACTTGCCGGCCATGACAATGAAGCAGCAGCGGGATCTCCTCTTTCAATGCAAGCAGAAGGTACCGTCTTGGTTTTTTTTTTTTTTTTTTTTGGAAGCGCCGGACACTTATATATGTGTACTCTCTGGCAGTTGGCATACGAGGAACTGATGCTGGACCGCCGGTACTGGGAGGAGCTACGCTCCGTCGGTGGGCAGGTCGAGAACATGAAGGCCGGCTACAACACCATGTACAAGCTCAAGGAGGAGGCGACTGCTGAGCTTGTCAAGGTCAAGGAGGAAGCCGGTAGGCTTGTGCAAGAGGCTGAGGAGAAGGCCAAGGCTGCTGTGGCTTCTGAGGTGGCCAGGATCCAAGCCGACTTCGACAAGCGGCTGGAGGAGGCTGTCGGGAAGGCCAGGGAGGAGGCTGTGTTGGCCTACCGGCGTGACCGGCAGCGCGCTGTGGAGCAGGCCACAGCCTATATGGAGGGTGGAGCTTACATTCTTGGCAAGATCAAGGATGCCTTCCCGGCCCAAGACTGGAGTCGACTCCCGGTGCCAACCGTCACCGAGGACTTCGTTGATGATGAGCACAAATCTATCCTCCAGGAGATCGACGAAGAAGCCGGTACCTCTGGCCAACCAGCGCAGCAGCAGCAGCAGGAATGAAGTCCCCCTGTGTGGGTAGTATAGGCCAAGGGCCTTGTAATCTTTGTTTTTTTTTGTGGGTGTTTCGACCCATTTCTGAACAATCGTCCCGGTGGGGACTGCTCTCTCGGGAGCTAGTACTTGTTGGCCATAAGGCCTTTACTTGTTGTTGGATAATGGCGTGTTTCGCCTTCTTTTATGAAATTTCACTTTATGAAATATTCAAAGTGAAATATTCAAAGTGTCTACTCGGGAGGACTGGATACATCAGTCTGTCTTCCGGTATATATATCTTTCTTGTTTGAACTCGTCTCACGTGGGTAATTGATACCGGCACCGTGGATGCATACATTGGGGTAGCTGGTACCGGTCATATGTAATGAAAATTGCACATGGGTGTCGCTAGGATCACGCTGCATGTCAAAGTATAGGAGCAAAAACTTACGCATGGGGGTCGCTGGTACCGGCCACATGACTTGTAAGAGTTTCACATGAGGGTAGCTGGTACCGGCCTCATGTTAATATAGGAGCATAGGAGCAGAAACTTATGCATGGGGGTCGCTGGTACCGGCCACATGACTTATAAGAGTTTCACATGGGGGTAGCTGGTACCGGCCTCATGTTAATATAGGAGCATAGGAGCAGAAACTTATGCATGGGGGTCGCTGGTACCGGCCACATGACTTATAAGAGTTTCACATGGGGGTAGCTGGTACCGGCCTCATGTTAATATAGGAGCATAGGAGCAGAAACTTATGCATGGGGGTCGCTGGTACCGGCCACATGACTTATAAGAGTTTCACATTTACTGCTTGTAAGTGGCTAAATTGATATGTTTAAACAGGAGTTGTTGTTCCTGGCCGGTTTGTAACCGGGCTTTTACAAGAGTACCGGCGGGAGCCCTGCTCGACCATTCCGTTGTACTGAATTTTTATCGGGGGGTGTGGACCCTTCTACCGGTGTGTTCCGGTGTTTTCTGGGCGCGACCTACGGGTAGTAGTAGCGGAGGTGTTCAATGTTCCACGGGTGCGGGAGTGTGTACCCGTTGGAGTCCATTAGCCGGTATGTTCCAGGCTTCACAACTTCGACTACCCGGTAGGGGCCTTCCCATTTTTGGTTGAACGTCATGGCTGCAGAGTCCTTCGTACTTAATCGTACGCGGCGTAGTGCCCAGTCCCCCAGCTTGAGGTACCGGACCTTTGCCTTTGTGTCGAACTTGCGTTTGAGCCTGTTCTTGTGTTCTGCGTTCCGGAGGTTGGCATGTTCACGGCGTTCCTCAAGTAGATCACGGTTGAGACACAACTGCTCTTCGTTTTCGTTTGGATCGAAAGTGTCGATCCTGTGGGTTGTGGAATTAATCTCAACCGGTACTACGGCCTCTGCGCCGAAAGCGAGGGAGAATGGGGTTTCTCCGGTGGCAGCCTTGTATGAGGTGCGGTACGCCCATAGTACCTCCGGTAGCAGCTCTGGCCATGCGCCTTTCTTTTCGCCCAGCTTGGTCCTCATTGTTCTCTTCAGGATTTTGTTTACTGCCTCTACCTGACCGTTGGTCTGGGGGTGGGCTACCGATGCGAAGTAAAGGGTGATGCCCTTGCACCGGCAAAATTCCTTGAAGGAGTTGGAGTCGAATTGCCTTCCATTGTCGGTGACAATGATCTGAGGGACACCGAAGCGGCAGATGACGTTTTCCCAGATGAATGTTTGAATTTGCTGGGAAGTGATGGACTTGAGGGCCTTGGCCTCCGTCCATTTGGTGGAGTAGTCGGTGGCGACAACCACATATTCAACACCGCCGGTACCCTTTGGCATTGGCCCGATTAGGTCTAAGCCCCATTGTGCGAATGGGCACGGGTTGACCATCGTTTCCAATGGTTGGGATGGCTTCGGTACATTTGGCGCGTTGAACTGGCAGGACTTGCACTGCTTGGTAAACGACACGGCATCCCGGAGGAGGGTTGGCCAGTAGTATCCAAGCCTAACGAGCTTGTGAGCCATTGCTCTTCCTCCCGGGTGGTGGCCGCAGATGCCCTCATGTACCTCCCTGATCGCCTCCCGGGACTCGGTGGGTCCGAGGCATCGTAGGTATGGCATTGAGTGGGCGCGCCGGTAAAGATGACTGTTGATGATGAGGTACCGGGATGACCGGAATCTTATTTTCTTTGCCTCATCATCTTTTCTCGGGAGGGAGCCATCTCGCAGGTACTCTAGGATTGGTGTCATCCAGTTTGCTTCTTCGAGACGCAAGTGGTTCACCTCGACGGGTGTCGTCTCGGTACTGCGGTGCTCCAGCATAATAATGGGTACCGAGGCCCCTGGGTTGGGGTCAATAGCGGAAGCTATTCTGGCTAGGGCGTCAGCCCGTTGGTTCTCATCCCTCGGCACCTTTGTTAATCTGAAACACGAGAACCCAAGTGTGAGGTCTTTTACCAAGGTCACGTACCGGCACATAGTGGGGTCTTTTGCTTGGTAGTCCCCCGTGACCTGGTTGACGATGAGCTGAGAGTCACTGAAGACTTGGAGTTGTTTGGCTCCCATATCGCCGGCTAGCCTGAGGCCTGACAGAAGTGCCTCGTACTCGGCTTCGTTGTTAGAAGCCTTGAAATTGAACCGGAGGGCACACTCCAAGTGAGATGTGTCGGGGCTCTCGGTATGTGGGGTAATGAGAACGAGTCCTGCCCCGCTTCCGTGGGAGTTCGAGGCGCCGTCCACGTACAGCTGCCAGACCGGTATGGATGGGTCAAACGCATGCTCGCCAGCGGTAGTTGGGGCGTTCTTGGCGGGAATTGCTTTCTCCGCCGATGGCTGCTGATTAGTGTTCGCGTGCTCGGGTGTGAACTCGGAGACGAAGTCTGCTAACACTTGAGCCTTGATTGCCGGCCTGGGCCGGTAGGCTATGTCAAACTCGCTGAGTTCAATGCTCCACTTTGTGAGCCTCCCCGATGCCTCCGGCTTCTGCAAGATTAGCCGTAGTGGATGGTCGGTCAGAACGACAATGGGGTGAGACTGGAAGTAAGGGCGGAGTCTCCTGGCTGACACCATGAGTGCTAAAACGAGCTGTTCTATCTCCGGGTACCGAGTCTCGGTATCCAGTAGAGACTTGCTCGCATAGTCCACCGGTAAGTCTTCCCGATTGTCGCTCCTGACCAAGATTGAGCTCACGGCCGTCCTAGATACCGATAGGTATAGGAACAGTTGTTCCCCCAGCACTGGTCTGCTGAGCAGTGGGGCTGCCGCTAGGTATTCTTTCAGAGCAGTGAAGGCTTGTTCGCACTCGGTGGTCCAGCCTTCGAACTTCTTCCCGGTTTTGAGTATTTTGAAGAAGGGAGCACACCGGTCGGTAGACCGTGATATGAACCGGGAGAGGGCTGTGATCCTGCCGTTGAGGCTTTGGACGTCCTTGAAGGTTTTAGGAGATTTTAGCTCCAGGATAGCTCGAATCTTCTCGGGGTTAGCTTCGATGCCCCGGTGGCTGACCATGAAGCCGAGGAACTTACCTTCACCGACGCAAAAGACGCATTTCTCGGGATTGAGTTTCATCCCATAGTCTTGGAGGATGGAGAAGGTCTCTTGCAGGTCGGTGAGGTGATCAATTTGCTTGATACTCTTGACGAGCATGTCGTCCACGTAAACTTCCATGGTTCTGCCAATCTGCCTGGAGAACATGCGGTTGACTAACCGCTGGTATGTAGCACCGGCATTCTTCAGCCCGAAGGGCAAGACATTGTAGCAGTAAAGACCTTGGTTGGTCATGAAGGAGGTGTGCTCCTGGTCCTCGGGGTCAAGCTTGATCTGGTTGTAGCCTGAGTAGGCATCCATGAAGCTGAGGGCCTCGTGTCCAGCGGTAGAGTTCACCAGCTGGTCGATCCTTGGTAAGGGGAAACTGTCTTTGGGGCATGCCCGATTGAGATCGGTGAAGTCGATGCACATTCGCCACTTCCCGTTAGGCTTCCTTACCAGCACCGGGTTTGACAACCACCGAGGATACTGAACCTCGCGGATGAAACCGATGCTCAAGAGTTTATCTACCTCTGCTTTCATGGCCTCGTATCGCTCCTGGTCTCCTACCCTTCTCTTTTGTCGTACCGGCCGATAGGCGGGGTCGATATCGAGCTTATGAGAGATAATGGTGGTGGAGATACCGGGCATATCTGCATAGGACCAGGCAAAGATTGAGGCATTGTCCTTCAGGAGTTTGATCAGACCTCCCCGGAGAGTTACCGGTAGGCCGGTGCCGATCTTGACAACTCTGTCAGGCTGTTCGGGGAACAGGGCGATGTGTTCTACTTCCTCGTGGGGTTTGCCCTGTATGATCACTGCTCCTTCCCGGGGGTCATCCGGTCTGTCGGTTGTCGCTGCTCTGTCGCCGGTAGTGACATTGCACACGTCCCGGCAGGGACGCCGTGGCTTAGTTTCCTGAGCATAACATGACCGGGCCATTGGCTGGCTTCCTCTGATGGAGGCGACTCCGACGGGAGTAGGGAACTTTAGCATGAGCAAGTAGTAGCACACACAGGCCTTGATCTGACAAAGGATGGGCCTACCGAGAATGAAATTGTAGGATGATTCACATGTGGGCAGATACCTTTCGGGACCTGGGGTACTGGCCGACCTCCACGTTGAGCCAGATGCTACCGAGAGGTTGGACCAGATCTCCCGAGAAGCTTATAAGCGGGTTCACCGTCCGCGATATGTTCTCGAGCAGTAGGTCCAGCTTGAGGTAGGCACTTTTGAAAATGATGTTGGCGGAGCTACCGCCATCCACCAGTACCTTGTGCATCAGGTCCGTGTGAACCTTGGCCGAGATCACGAGAGGGTCGTCGTGAGGGGTCACGATACCGGATTCCTCGTCGTTGGAGAATTCTATCTTCCACGGGTCTCGCTTAGGCCTTTTCTGTGCCGGTGCGGATTGCACGGAGAAACATTGCAGGTGCTGCTTAGCCTCCTTCACGTGAGACTTGTGCTCAGATCGTGAAGTACCGAATAAGGTCGGCCCTCCGCTGATGGTGAAGATTTCCTTCCGATAACCCTGGTTGCCTTGTCCGGTGTATTGGCCAAGCTTTCCGTCTCGGTATAGCTGCTCGGCCACGTCCCGGAGAGCCTGACACTCATCGGTGTTGTGGGTCCCGGACTGATGGTGGGTGCAGAATTTACCGGTATTAGTCCGGTTGCCGGCGTATGCTTGCTTCGCCCATGGTTGGGGGAAAAGCTGGGGGTTTTCCTTGTAGATGTCCCCCAAGGGTTTATTGAACGTTGTACAGACTAGCAGCCCGTCGTCGGTACCGTCCTGCTCACTGGACTTCAGGGGGCGGTTGCGCCTCCTGGGGTTTTTCTTCTTGGGGTACCGGTTATACCCGGTCTCGGTCCATCCCTGACTTGAGTTGTCCACCTGGTTGATACCGGCGGGTTGGCTGTATGGCCACTGACTTGGATGGGCCTGGATTTCCCCGCGGCCCAAGTAGCCGGAGTACTGCCCTTGCTTCCGCTGATTGGAATACAACTGTTCCTCGGGCTTGCTATAGCCGGGATCGACCTGATATACCGGTCGCTGTTGGTGGCTCTGGGGAGCCTGGTGTTGGGGATTTCGCTCCCGGTTGGGGGGATCGTATCTTCGGTTGTTCTCGCGGTTCTCCCAGTTGTTGCCGCGATTACCCCCTCGGTAGGAGTTGAACTTGTTGCGCTTGTCATTCTGCCGAGAGTCGTCCGACCGTGAGCCACCACCTTGCTCTTGCTTGCGCTTATCCCCGATGGGGTCCGCTGTGGTTGCGGAGGCCTTGTTTAACTTGTGCATCGCGTTGAGCTGAGACTTTCTCTCATAGGTCAAGTAGTAGCTTCGGGCATACTGCCCTGCTCGGTTCATGAGCTCGGTGTAGGTGAGGACAGTACTCGTTGCATTGAGCTTTCTGAGGAACTCGTCCGGCTGCAGGCCATCCCGGAAGATTTGGGCTGCACGGACATCGTCCTTGGAGGTACAGCGCCGGTAGGCAGCTTTGAACCGCTCCATATAATCCGCCAGTCGCTCCCCGCTGGCTTGCTGGAAGCCGGTAAGTTCTCCCACCGAATAGAAGAAGCTGGACTTCGCGGCATACTCGGTGGTGAAAGTCTCGACTAGCTGCTCATAGCTGTCTATGGACTCCGGTTCTAGTTGATAGAACCACAGCATGGCCTCCTGAGTCAAGGTGTTGACGAAGGCGTGGCACCACTCCTCGTCAGTATAGCCCTTACCATTGTAAGCGGATTGGAATGCGGTCACATGCATTACTGGGTCCTCTTTACCGGTATAGGAGTCCATCTTCAGGCTCTTGAAGTCCCGGTTGTGCTCATGGATCCTCCTGGTGAACGGACCGACTGGCTTCTTTGCTATGCCGAGGCTGGGTGCACTTTTAGCACCGCCGGTCTCGACCCTTCTGAGTCGGTCGCTGAGCTCCCGGAAGAGGTTGACCAATGCGCCCTCGTCCCCTGCGCCTGCGCTGGTACCTATGGCGGGCGCGCTCACTGGTATCACAACGTGATCTTCGGTCCCGTCTTCGTCTGGGAAGTGGACCACTCCCGCGGCATCGAGAAACGAGACCTTGGGCGTCGATGCTGCCGGTTGGGGGTGACTGGTCACACGCCCTGGCTTGGCTGGCAAGCGTTCTGCCGGTTTGAGAGGGGTCTCGGTCCCTAGCTGTGTCGAGACCGAGTGATTGGGCGTATGCTCGAGGCTAAGCCGCTCCCTGAGCAGGCCGATCTCTCGGGCACTGTCTTCTTGCGCCGCGAGTTGGTCGCGGCGTAGTCGCTCGTTGCTCTCCTGGAGGTCCCGGATCATGGCTTCAAGCCTGGCCATCATCGAAGATTCGATCTGGTGGGACTCAGGGGTTTCAGACTCGGTGGAGTGGACTGCTGCCGGTGTTTCCTCGTGGAGGGGCTCAAGACCAGCAATAGTCGTTGTGTCCTTTGATTGCTTGGACTTCTTACTTTGCTTGGCGGGTTGTGAGCCATCACCTGCTGATTTGGTCATAGCTTGACCGGTAGAGTACCTCACTGGGTGAGGTTGCTTTTGTTACTAAGTGGTGGAAATTGTTCCCACAGACGGCGCCAAACTGTTCCTGCCGTTTCCCAGCTGCTCGGTAGGGACGCACCTGGAGTGCACTTGAGTACCTGAAAGGGCAAAGGAGGTCAGGGGAGGCCGGCGTGTACCGACCGAAGACCCTCCGACGCTCAAGTTAGTCCCGAGAGGATTTGAGCAGAGTTTCTAGGAATGGAGAGAACTTACTTGAATAAGGAGTGAAGACTCCTTATATATGAGTTGAGGTCGGAGACAAGCTTCCCTGGCGTGGGGGACATCCCATGACACGAGGGAATACTCTATTACTCCACTACCTCGACACGCGCGTCGAGGGACGGCGGTGCCTAGTGCGGTATGGGCATTCTTTAGTGCGATCCGCGAGGTAGTGGACGAGCACGTGCTGCCAGGTGGCTGCGCCGGTACCGACTGGACTGTGTGTTCCACGGTACCGGGTCGAGAGATGTCCCTGTAAGGCCGAGGGGAAGGCTTGTTGTCGGTACACCCGGCCTGGTATTGCTGGTACCGCTGGGGTACCGCCAGGGCTTTGCTAGTAGGCTCAATAGGGGATCCCTACCGAGTGGAGAGATGCCGCTGGGGCGTTGTCAAAGCAGTGCACTCGGTAAGGGATCCCTACCGAGTAAGTAGATGCCGCTGGGGCGTTGCCTGGGCCGCTGGGGCGTTGTCAAGGCAGTGCACTCGGTAGGGGATCCCTACCGAGTAAGTAGTTGTAATGGGCCCAGAGGTGGGCTGTTCAGCGATGGTGGGCTACTCCTGACCCGTCTTGGGGTCTGTACCGGGACAGATATGAAATGGTAGCAACACACCTCTAATGTCATTATGCTATTGGTGATGACCTCAAGAGCCGAACTGTGGGGGTTCGAGCTAATACTCCAGATGAGGAATCCGTAGAGAGAAGAGACCTTGAACGAGGAGTTCATTGAATGATTTACCTCCGAATGAGGAATCCGTAGAGAAGAAACAACCTATGGTTTATGACTTATTCCCAACTAGGCTCACCTGCTTAGGTATGATGTCTAGGTAAGGAGTTTGAGATAAGTGGTATTAAGAGAGCTTGCTCCACCGACATCTCTTATAACTTACCTGGTTATATCTGAGTAGAGCTACCGAAAAGGTTTAAGGTTATGACCATACGACACCAAAGTTTCGCCAAAATCCAAAATCCTTGGAAACGTTTCTTGGGAGAAAATATTGCTCAGAAACCCTCTATTGTTTTGTGAGAATATCAATTCCAAAACATACCCTTTACCGACGAACGGATCGTCGCTATTGGTAACCTATCTTATGCCGACGAACGGATCGTCGCTATAGGTACCATATTCGTGTTCTCCATATTTTGGATATCGAACATGAATAACTCGATTTTACTCCATTGGATTCTGCGGACATTAGATTCTGAGATGAGCTCATGATGTCCTAATGCACCTATCCGCACAAGAGCTTCTAACTCGAATCCATGAGCGTTGTTTTGAAGAAACCGCTCTAGACCCTCAAACTGAGATGTACAATGCCAGGTTATTTTTCCTGATGAATCGCCATATGAATATGGCACTCCAGTTTGAGTTCATGAAAGAGGTTAGCGCTAGAAGCGCTTCATGAATGTAATGGTAACATTCATCATTCCGAATTTAGAAGCATAATGGACTAATCTCCGCTTCTCTGACTTTGAAGAAGTCATGGGACATAATTCGGAAATTCTCCGCATCAAAGACTTGATGCATCTCTGTGGATAATCATCACAGATGAACAATTGATTGAGGAATCTCTCACCACCTTCCCCATCTCTGCCTTGAGGAAAGGCATGACGATGATGGCGCCCCTATGGGAGGAAGCCACGAGCAAAACCCTAAATTTAGGGACGATCCCGGATATTTTGGTCCGTAGAATCTATTTGCTTATGAAGGTAATCGCCATAAGAATAAGCGATCACGTGAGCATAGGGCCGCGAAAGAGTGAGAGAAGACCGTCGTCCTTGTAAGAGGGACACCGCCGGTCAGCGTTGTTGCGCCACTAGTTATGGCAGCACCGCCACCGGCCAAGGCAATCTACCACCGTCTTAAGGACCGTGAGTACCGAGCCTGTATGCCTCAATCAATGGTGTTCCTGCCGTTTCCCAGCTGCTCGGTAGGGACGCACCTGGAGTGCACTTGAGTACCTGAAAGGGCAAAGGAGGTCAGGGGAGGCCGGCGTGTACCGACCGAAGACCCTCCGACGCTCAAGTTAGTCCCGAGAGGATTTGAGCAGAGTTTCTAGGAATGGAGAGAACTTACTTGAATAAGGAGTGAAGACTCCTTATATATGAGTTGAGGTCGGAGACAAGCTTCCCTGGCGTGGGGGACATCCCATGACACGAGGGAATACTCTATTACTCCACTACCTCGACACGCGCGTCGAGGGACGGCGGTGCCTAGTGCGGTATGGGCATTCTTTAGTGCGATCCGCGAGGTAGTGGACGAGCACGTGCTGCCAGGTGGCTGCGCCGGTACCGACTGGACTGTGTGTTCCACGGTACCGGGTCGAGAGATGTCCCTGTAAGGCCGAGGGGAAGGCTTGTTGTCGGTACACCCGGCCTGGTATTGCTGGTACCGCTGGGGTACCGCCAGGGCTTTGCTAGTGGGCTCGATAGGGGATCCCTACCGAGTGGAGAGATGCCGCTGGGGCGTTGTCAAAGCAGTGCACTCGGTAAGGGATCCCTACCGAGTAAGTAGATGCCGCTGGGGCGTTGCCTGGGCCGCTGGGGCGTTGTCAAGGCAGTGCACTCGGTAGGGGATCCCTACCGAGTAAGTAGTTGTAATGGGCCCAGAGGTGGGCTGTTCAGCGATGGTGGGCTACTCCTGACCCGTCTTGGGGTCTGTACCGGGACAGATATGAAATGGTAGCAACACACCTCTAATGTCATTATGCTATTGGTGATGACCTCAAGAGCCGAACTGTGGGGGTTCGAGCTAATACTCCAGATGAGGAATCCGTAGAGAGAAGAGACCTTGAACGAGGAGTTCATTGAATGATTTACCTCCGAATGAGGAATCCGTAGAGAAGAAACAACCTATGGTTTATGACTTATTCCCAACTAGGCTCACCTGCTTAGGTATGATGTCTAGGTAAGGAGTTTGAGATAAGTGGTATTAAGAGAGCTTGCTCCACCGACATCTCTTATAACTTACCTGGTTATATCAAAGTGTAGGAAGCGGCAACGCCTTTTCTGGTGAAGAGCTGGAGAGGTCTCCTTCGGTAGAGGTTGTCGAGGTGGCTTCTAGTACCGACAGTAGCAGTAGTGAAACTCGGTCCTGCTCGTCCGGTACCAGCACCGTCCGCATCGAGAGTATGTTTGAGACGGTGATGAGGGGTATTACTACCGGCGAAGACATAGAGCCGTTGAATACGATCAAGGATGGTCAGTTTATTCCCGGTAGTAGTAGTTCGGTGCCGGCCACCGACGCGGTGGAAGTTGGGGAGTCCCAGGTGGAGGCGGAGACTGCTGAAGAGGAGGTACCAGAGGAATCGGTACCTGCTGGTTTTGCGGTGGATCGCCTGAAGCTCAGCGCTTCTACCGAGGACGATCTGGTGGCCCTGAGGGAGGCCTTCAATATTCCGGACTCGGTGACCATGCGCCTACCGGAGAGGGGAGAGCTAAGGAGTGAGTCTGTGATACCGGGCGAGACCTTGGTACACCCATTCTTCTTTGGGGAGGGCCTACGGATTCCGTTGCCATCGTACCAGCAAAGGTTCTTGGCCGAGGTTGGCCTTGCCATTGCTCAGTTGAATCCCAACACCTGGCGGTGTCTTGACGCTCTCTATACCCTGTACCGGCATTGTGGTTTCGGCGAGCCAGACTTGGCGGTGTTCCTCAGCCAGTGGTCCCTGGAGGAGCACTCGAAAACTGATAAGGGTTGGTACAAGGCCAAGTCGGTAGGAAAACCTTGTGCAGAGTGTCCCCGAGACACTGAGTTGATGGACCTTGTTCATAAGTACAAGAAGGTGACCCGGTGCTGCCTGAAGAAAAGTGCTCTTGTCCGGGAAGGTATGGCCGGTGAGGCCGACATCGAGTCTCATGAGCTCGGGAGCCCGGAGATCATCAGGGACCCGCTGGTGTTTGGTAATCCGACCTCCCAGTAGACTTGGAAGCACCGATACTTCTTCGTTGGTGGTCAATGGGAGTTTCCCGAAGGGTCTGACCCACCGTTGAAGAGAGTGCCTTGTAGCTTTAGAGACGCCCCTGGTTGATAGCCTTCCCGAGTTTATACTTTGTGGTTGTGCACCTTATTTGTGTCTCGGTACTAATGTGTTTTTTTTTTTTTTTTTTTTTTTTTTTGCAGTTGACCAGGCTTGGAGGAAGCTTACCGAGAGGCAAGAGGAAGAAATTGAGTGGATCCGGGAGAACATCTCGATAGTCCTGAGGAGGTCCACCGTTCTTCTCAACCGGTACTCGCTTCACTTCTCGGGCTTAGCACCGATCCCGTGTCCCTGTAAGTTCCTCTTGGTGCACATGTATACGTGTGTATGCATACTTGTATATTTTGGAATCTTACTTTGGTATTCTGCTTTGCAGTTTTGCCTCAATTCCGTCGGTACCGTCGACTCGGGGACGAGCAAAGCATGGTGCGTGAACGCAAGGATTTTTACCAGCTGAAGAAGGCCGTGGGTGAAGACCCACTTCCCGAGGCCCAGCTGGTCGCTGCGGAGACTGCCGGCGCTCCTGCTGAGCCTGCCGGTGCTGCTATTGACGCTTCCGGGAAGAGGAAGAAGAAGAAAGCCAAACGAGTGCGTGCCACTTCCGAGGCTGATGTAGAGGAGGAGGACTCAGGGGTCCCTGAGGCTCCCGAGGCTGAAGTTGCTGAGGCTTCAGCAGAGGTTGCTACGGTGTCCTTAAAAAGGACTGCCCGGGATGAGGTAAACCCGATGCCTTTTCCCCTTCATATATATATATTTTTTTTTTGTGCCGGTACTTACACTGTTGTAGTTTGTCAAACAGGTGAGGGAGCACCGGAAGAAGCAGAAGGTGTCGGTGGCAGAGACCTCTGTTGAAGGGCCCGTGGAGGGTGCCGGTACCGCCCTGGCTACCCGCAGTACCGGGTCTGATGCCATCTTTGGCAGGGAGGTCGAGTCCGAGAATGCCAAGTTGTTCCTTGGCTGTGCCAGGAAGGCGTTGCTGGACCCTCTCCCGCTGTCCAAGTTGGCTGACTTGCCGGCCATGACAATGAAGCAGCAGCGGGATCTCCTCTTTCAATGCAAGCAGAAGGTACCGTCTTGGTTTTTTTTTTTTTTTTTTTTGGAAGCGCCGGACACTTATATATGTGTACTCTCTGGCAGTTGGCATACGAGGAGCTGATGCTGGACCGCCGGTACTGGGAGGAGCTACGCTCCGTCGGTGGGCAGGTCGAGAACATGAAGGCCGGCTACAACACCATGTACAAGCTCAAGGAGGAGGCGACTGCTGAGCTTGTCAAGGTCAAGGAGGAAGCCGGTAGGCTTGTGCAAGAGGCTGAGGAGAAGGCCAAGGCTGCTGTGGCTTCTGAGGTGGCCAGGATCCAAGCCGACTTCGACAAGCGGCTGGAGGAGGCTGTCGGGAAGGCCAGGGAGGAGGCTGTGTTGGCCTACCGGCGTGACCGGCAGCGCGCTGTGGAGCAGGCCACAGCCTATATGGAGGGTGGAGCTTACATTCTTGGCAAGATCAAGGATGCCTTCCCGGCCCAAGACTGGAGTCGACTCCCGGTGCCAACCGTCACCGAGGACTTCGTTGATGATGAGCACAAATCTATCCTCCAGGAGATCGACGAAGAAGCCGGTACCTCTGGCCAACCAGCGCAGCAGCAGCAGCAGGAATGAAGTCCCCCTGTGTGGGTAGTATAGGCCAAGGGCCTTGTAATCTTTGTTTTTTTTTGTGGGTGTTTCGACCCATTTCTGAACAATCGTCCCGGTGGGGACTGCTCTCTCGGGAGCTAGTACTTGTTGGCCATAAGGCCTTTACTTGTTGTTGGATAATGGCGTGTTTCGCCTTCTTTTATGAAATTTCACTTTATGAAATATTCAAAGTGAAATATTCAAAGTGTCTACTCGGGAGGACTGGATACATCAGTCTGTCTTCCGGTATATATATCTTTCTTGTTTGAACTCGTCTCACGGGGGTAATTGATACCGGCACCGTGGATGCATACATTGGGGTAGCTGGTACCGGTCATATGTAATGAAAATTGCACATGGGTGTCGCTAGGATCACGCTGCATGTCAAAGTATAGGAGCAAAAACTTACGCATGGGGGTCGCTGGTACCGGCCACATGACTTGTAAGAGTTTCACATGAGGGTAGCTGGTACCGGCCTCATGTTAATATAGGAGCATAGGAGCAGAAACTTATGCATGGGGGTCGCTGGTACCGGCCACATGACTTATAAGAGTTTCACATGGGGGTAGCTGGTACCGGCCTCATGTTAATATAGGAGCATAGGAGCAGAAACTTATGCATGGGGGTCGCTGGTACCGGCCACATGACTTATAAGAGTTTCACATGGGGGTAGCTGGTACCGGCCTCATGTTAATATAGGAGCATAGGAGCAGAAACTTATGCATGGGGGTCGCTGGTACCGGCCACATGACTTATAAGAGTTTCACATTTACTGCTTGTAAGTGGCTAAATTGATATGTTTAAACAGGAGTTGTTGTTCCTGGCCGGTTTGTAACCGGGCTTTTACAAGAGTACCGGCGGGAGCCCTGCTCGACCATTCCGTTGTACTGAATTTTTATCGGGGGGTGTGGACCCTTCTACCGGTGTGTTCCGGTGTTTTCTGGGCGCGACCTACGGGTAGTAGTAGCGGAGGTGTTCAATGTTCCACGGGTGCGGGAGTGTGTACCCGTTGGAGTCCATTAGCCGGTATGTTCCAGGCTTCACAACTTCGACTACCCGGTAGGGGCCTTCCCATTTTTGGTTGAACGTCATGGCTGCAGAGTCCTTCGTACTTAATCGTACGCGGCGTAGTGCCCAGTCCCCCAGCTTGAGGTACCGGACCTTTGCCTTTGTGTCGAACTTGCGTTTGAGCCTGTTCTTGTGTTCTGCGTTCCGGAGGTTGGCCTGTTCACGGCGTTCCTCAAGTAGATCACGGTTGAGACACAACTGCTCTTCGTTTTCGTTTGGATCGAAAGTGTCGATCCTGTGGGTTGTGGAATTAATCTCAACCGGTACTACGGCCTCTGCGCCGAAAGCGAGGGAGAATGGGGTTTCTCCGGTGGCAGCCTTGTATGAGGTGCGGTACGCCCATAGTACCTCCGGTAGCAGCTCTGGCCATGCGCCTTTCTTTTCGCCCAGCTTGGTCCTCATTGTTCTCTTCAGGATTTTGTTTACTGCCTCTACCTGACCGTTGGTCTGGGGGTGGGCTACCGATGCGAAGTAAAGGGTGATGCCCTTGCACCGGCAAAATTCCTTGAAGGAGTTGGAGTCGAATTGCCTTCCATTGTCGGTGACAATGATCTGAGGGACACCGAAGCGGCAGATGACGTTTTCCCAGATGAATGTTTGAATTTGCTGGGAAGTGATGGACTTGAGGGCCTTGGCCTCCGTCCATTTGGTGGAGTAGTCGGTGGCGACAACCACATATTCAACACCGCCGGTACCCTTTGGCATTGGCCCGATTAGGTCTAAGCCCCATTGTGCGAATGGGCACGGGTTGACCATCGTTTCCAATGGTTGGGATGGCTTCGGTACATTTGGCGCGTTGAACTGGCAGGACTTGCACTGCTTGGTAAACGACACGGCATCCCGGAGGAGGGTTGGCCAGTAGTATCCAAGCCTAACGAGCTTGTGAGCCATTGCTCTTCCTCCCGGGTGGTGGCCGCAGATGCCCTCATGTACCTCCCTGATCGCCTCCCGGGACTCGGTGGGTCCGAGGCATCGTAGGTATGGCATTGAGTGGGCGCGCCGGTAAAGATGACTGTTGATGATGAGGTACCGGGATGACCGGAATCTTATTTTCTTTGCCTCATCATCTTTTCTCGGGAGGGAGCCATCTCGCAGGTACTCTAGGATTGGTGTCATCCAGTTTGCTTCTTCGAGACGCAAGTGGTTCACCTCGACGGGTGTCGTCTCGGTACTGCGGTGCTCCAGCATAATAATGGGTACCGAGGCCCCTGGGTTGGGGTCAATAGCGGAAGCTATTCTGGCTAGGGCGTCAGCCCGTTGGTTCTCATCCCTCGGCACCTTTGTTAATCTGAAACACGAGAACCCAAGTGTGAGGTCTTTTACCAAGGTCACGTACCGGCACATAGTGGGGTCTTTTGCTTGGTAGTCCCCCGTGACCTGGTTGACGATGAGCTGAGAGTCACTGAAGACTTGGAGTTGTTTGGCTCCCATATCGCCGGCTAGCCTGAGGCCTGACAGAAGTGCCTCGTACTCGGCTTCGTTGTTAGAAGCCTTGAAATTGAACCGGAGGGCACACTCCAAGTGAGATGTGTCGGGGCTCTCGGTATGTGGGGTAATGAGAACGAGTCCTGCCCCGCTTCCGTGGGAGTTCGAGGCGCCGTCCACGTACAGCTGCCAGACCGGTATGGATGGGTCAAACGCATGCTCGCCAGCGGTAGTTGGGGCGTTCTTGGCGGGAATTGCTTTCTCCGCCGATGGCTGCTGATTAGTGTTCGCGTGCTCGGGTGTGAACTCGGAGACGAAGTCTGCTAACACTTGAGCCTTGATTGCCGGCCTGGGCCGGTAGGCTATGTCAAACTCGCTGAGTTCAATGCTCCACTTTGTGAGCCTCCCCGATGCCTCCGGCTTCTGCAAGATTAGCCGTAGTGGATGGTCGGTCAGAACGACAATGGGGTGAGACTGGAAGTAAGGGCGGAGTCTCCTGGCTGACACCATGAGTGCTAAAACGAGCTGTTCTATCTCCGGGTACCGAGTCTCGGTATCCAGTAGAGACTTGCTCGCATAGTCCACCGGTAAGTCTTCCCGATTGTCGCTCCTGACCAAGATTGAGCTCACGGCCGTCCTAGATACCGATAGGTATAGGAACAGTTGTTCCCCCAGCACTGGTCTGCTGAGCAGTGGGGCTGCCGCTAGGTATTCTTTCAGAGCAGTGAAGGCTTGTTCGCACTCGGTGGTCCAGCCTTCGAACTTCTTCCCGGTTTTGAGTATTTTGAAGAAGGGAGCACACCGGTCGGTAGACCGTGATATGAACCGGGAGAGGGCTGTGATCCTGCCGTTGAGGCTTTGGACGTCCTTGAAGGTTTTAAGAGATTTTAGCTCCAGGATAGCTCGAATCTTCTCGGGGTTAGCTTCGATGCCCCGGTGGCTGACCATGAAGCCGAGGAACTTACCTTCACCGACGCAAAAGACGCATTTCTCGGGATTGAGTTTCATCCCATAGTCTTGGAGGATGGAGAAGGTCTCTTGCAGGTCGGTGAGGTGATCAATTTGCTTGATACTCTTGACGAGCATGTCGTCCACGTAAACTTCCATGGTTCTGCCAATCTGCCTGGAGAACATGCGGTTGACTAACCGCTGGTATGTAGCACCGGCATTCTTCAGCCCGAAGGGCAAGACATTGTAGCAGTAAAGACCTTGGTTGGTCATGAAGGAGGTGTGCTCCTGGTCCTCGGGGTCAAGCTTGATCTGGTTGTAGCCTGAGTAGGCATCCATGAAGCTGAGGGCCTCGTGTCCAGCGGTAGAGTTCACCAGCTGGTCGATCCTTGGTAAGGGGAAACTGTCTTTGGGGCATGCCCGATTGAGATCGGTGAAGTCGATGCACATTCGCCACTTCCCGTTAGGCTTCCTTACCAGCACCGGGTTTGACAACCACCGAGGATACTGAACCTCGCGGATGAAACCGATGCTCAAGAGTTTATCTACCTCTGCTTTCATGGCCTCGTATCGCTCCTGGTCTCCTACCCTTCTCTTTTGTCGTACCGGCCGATAGGCGGGGTCGATATCGAGCTTATGAGAGATAATGGTGGTGGAGATACCGGGCATATCTGCATAGGACCAGGCAAAGATTGAGGCATTGTCCTTCAGGAGTTTGATCAGACCTCCCCGGAGAGTTACCGGTAGGCCGGTGCCGATCTTGACAACTCTGTCAGGCTGTTCGGGGAACAGGGCGATGTGTTCTACTTCCTCGTGGGGTTTGCCCTGTATGATCACTGCTCCTTCCCGGGGGTCATCCGGTCTGTCGGTTGTCGCTGCTCTGTCGCCGGTAGTGACATTGCACACGTCCCGGCAGGGACGCCGTGGCTTAGTTTCCTGAGCATAACATGACCGGGCCATTGGCTGGCTTCCTCTGATGGAGGCGACTCCGACGGGAGTAGGGAACTTTAGCATGAGCAAGTAGTAGCACACACTGGCCTTGATCTGACAATGGATGGGCCTACCGAGAATGAAATTGTAGGATGATTCACAGTCTACCACTAGCATGTGGGCAGATACCTTTCGGGACCTGGGGTACTGGCCGACCTCCACGTTGAGCCAGATGCTACCGAGAGGTTGGACCAGATCTCCCGAGAAGCTTATAAGCGGGTTCACCGTCCGCGATATGTTCTCGAGCGGTAGGTCCAGCTTGAGGTAGGCACTTTTGAAAATGATGTTGGCGGAGCTACCGCCATCCACCAGTACCTTGTGCATCAGGTCCGTGTGAACCTTGGCCGAGATCACGAGAGGGTCGTCGTGAGGGGTCACGATACCGGATTCCTCGTCGTTGGAGAATTCTATCTTCCACGGGTCTCGCTTAGGCCTTTTCTGTGCCGGTGCGGATTGCACGGAGAAACATTGCAGGTGCTGCTTAGCCTCCTTCACGTGAGACTTGTGCTCAGATCGTGAAGTACCGAATAAGGTCGGCCCTCCGCTGATGGTGAAGATTTCCTTCCGATAACCCTGGTTGCCTTGTCCGGTGTATTGGCCAAGCTTTCCGTCTCGGTATAGCTGCTCGGCCACGTCCCGGAGAGCCTGACACTCATCGGTGTTGTGGGTCCCGGACTGATGGTGGGTGCAGAATTTACCGGTATTAGTCCGGTTGCCGGCGTATGCTTGCTTCGCCCATGGTTGGGGGAAAAGCTGGGGGTTTTCCTTGTAGATGTCCCCCAAGGGTTTATTGAACGTTGTACAGACTAGCAGCCCGTCGTCGGTACCGTCCTGCTCACTGGACTTCAGGGGGCGGTTGCGCCTCCTGGGGTTTTTCTTCTTGGGGTACCGGTTATACCCGGTCTCGGTCCATCCCTGACTTGAGTTGTCCACCTGGTTGATACCGGCGGGTTGGCTGTATGGCCACTGACTTGGATGGGCCTGGATTTCCCCGCGGCCCAAGTAGCCGGAGTACTGCCCTTGCTTCCGCTGATTGGAATACAACTGTTCATCGGGCTTGCTATAGCCGGGATCGACCTGATATACCGGTCGCTGTTGGTGGCTCTGGGGAGCCTGGTGTTGGGGATTTCGCTCCCGGTTGGGGGGATCGTATCTTCGGTTGTTCTCGCGGTTCTCCCAGTTGTTGCCGCGATTACCCCCTCGGTAGGAGTTGAACTTGTTGCGCTTGTCATTCTGCCGAGAGTCGTCCGACCGTGAGCCACCACCTTGCTCTTGCTTGCGCTTATCCCCGATGGGGTCCGCTGTGGTTGCGGAGGCCTTGTTTAACTTGTGCATCGCGTTGAGCTGAGACTTTCTCTCATAGGTCAAGTAGTAGCTTCGGGCATACTGCCCTGCTCGGTTCATGAGCTCGGTGTAGGTGAGGACAGTGCTCGTTGCATTGAGCTTTCTGAGGAACTCGTCCGGCTGCAGGCCATCCCGGAAGATTTGGGCTGCACGGACATCGTCCTTGGAGGTACAGCGCCGGTAGGCAGCTTTGAACCGCTCCATATAATCCGCCAGTCGCTCCCCGCTGGCTTGCTGGAAGCCGGTAAGTTCTCCCACCGAATAGAAGAAGCTGGACTTCGCGGCATACTCGGTGGTGAAAGTCTCGACTAGCTGCTCATAGCTGTCTATGGACTCCGGTTCTAGTTGATAGAACCACAGCATGGCCTCCTGAGTCAAGGTGTTGACGAAGGCGTGGCACCACTCCTCGTCAGTATAGCCCTTACCATTGTAAGCGGATTGGAATGCGGTCACATGCATTACTGGGTCCTCTTTACCGGTATAGGAGTCCATCTTCAGGCTCTTGAAGTCCCGGTTGTGCTCATGGATCCTCCTGGTGAACGGACCGACTGGCTTCTTTGCTATGCCGAGGCTGGGTGCACTTTTAGCACCGCCGGTCTCGACCCTTCTGAGTCGGTCGCTGAGCTCCCGGAAGAGGTTGACCAATGCGCCCTCGTCCCCTGCGCCTGCGCTGGTACCTATGGCGGGCGCGCTCACTGGTATCACAACGTGATCCTCGGTCCCGTCTTCGTCTGGGAAGTGGACCACTCCCGCGGCATCGAGAAACGAGACCTTGGGCGTCGATGCTGCCGGTTGGGGGTGACTGGTCACACGCCCTGGCTTGGCTGGCAAGCGTTCTGCCGGTTTGAGAGGGGTCTCGGTCCCTAGCTGTGTCGAGACCGAGTGATTGGGCGTATGCTCGAGGCTAAGCCGCTCCCTGAGCAGGCCGATCTCTCGGGCACTGTCTTCTTGCGCCGCGAGTTGGTCGCGGCGTAGTCGCTCGTTGCTCTCCTGGAGGTCCCGGATCATGGCTTCAAGCCTGGCCATCATCGAAGATTCGATCTGGTGGGACTCAGGGGTTTCAGACTCGGTGGAGTGGACTGCTGCCGGTGTTTCCTCGTGGAGGGGCTCAAGACCAGCAATAGTCGTTGTGTCCTTTGATTGCTTGGACTTCTTACTTTGCTTGGCGGGTTGTGAGCCATCACCTGCTGATTTGGTCATAGCTTGACCGGTAGAGTACCTCACTGGGTGAGGTTGCTTTTGTTACTAAGTGGTGGAAATTGTTCCCACAGACGGCGCCAAACTGTTCCTGCCGTTTCCCAGCTGCTCGGTAGGGACGCACCTGGAGTGCACTTGAGTACCTGAAAGGGCAAAGGAGGTCAGGGGAGGCCGGCGTGTACCGACCGAAGACCCTCCGACGCTCAAGTTAGTCCCGAGAGGATTTGAGCAGAGTTTCTAGGAATGGAGAGAACTTACTTGAATAAGGAGTGAAGACTCCTTATATATGAGTTGAGGTCGGAGACAAGCTTCCCTGGCGTGGGGGACATCCCATGACACGAGGGAATACTCTATTACTCCACTACCTCGACACGCGCGTCGAGGGACGGCGGTGCCTAGTGCGGTATGGGCATTCTTTAGTGCGATCCGCGAGGTAGTGGACGAGCACGTGCTGCCAGGTGGCTGCGCCGGTACCGACTGGACTGTGTGTTCCACGGTACCGGGTCGAGAGATGTCCCTGTAAGGCCGAGGGGAAGGCTTGTTGTCGGTACACCCGGCCTGGTATTGCTGGTACCGCTGGGGTACCGCCAGGGCTTTGCTAGTGGGCTCGATAGGGGATCCCTACCGAGTGGAGAGATGCCGCTGGGGCGTTGTCAAAGCAGTGCACTCGGTAAGGGATCCCTACCGAGTAAGTAGATGCCGCTGGGGCGTTGCCTGGGCCGCTGGGGCGTTGTCAAGGCAGTGCACTCGGTAGGGGATCCCTACCGAGTAAGTAGTTGTAATGGGCCCAGAGGTGGGCTGTTCAGCGATGGTGGGCTACTCCTGACCCGTCTTGGGGTCTGTACCGGGACAGATATGAAATGGTAGCAACAAATGGAGAATCCTTTTCATGATGTCTATTAATGATATGGAGCATCTGATCAATGGGCCATAGTTTGCAATACATATGAAGATGTAACTGCAATGATCAAGATGTCGAGTTTAAGGGTTAAAGACTTTGGAAGCTGATTTTGCTCAAGTCTTTATGTTTTCCAAGTTGATGATACATGGCATGTTTGCCAAGACATTGGATTTAGTTTTGATTTGAGATCAAGATGGAACTTTGAGTGTAAAGCCTTGGCTAATATCTTTAATAAAATCTGAGTTGCTTTCGTAGCCTCGATTTTAATAATGAGCTTTTAGGAATGGGTTCTGGAGAACTTGAATGTCTCGGAGATAGCAGAACCACGCATGTCATATTGCGTCATAGGCATGATGCCTACACATTCCTCTGTGACTACGATGGCAGGACCATCGAATCTTGTGCAAGGAAGAGGATATGCCCAATTCCTCTTGCCTAATGGCACTCACATTGATGTCACAAATGCTCTCTACGCTCCAAGAGGAAATAGAACTCTGTTGAGCTTTAAAGATATAAGAACCAATGGTTTCCATGCTAAGATGCATGATGAGAATGGAAAAGAATCCCTTTGCATTACCTCTAATGACTGCGGTAGAAAGCGCATCTTAGAGAAGCTTATGTGTCTCTCTAGTGGGTTGTATGTTACCACTAATCGAGCTATCGAATCAAACAATGTCATTCGGGATGACCTCTTGGATTCAGACACATATTGGCTTTGGCACGACAGGTAGTGACACCCTGGTTGTGATATGATGATCCGTGTATTTAAAACCTCACACGGACATCCATTCTTTCGAGCTAATTGAAGCATGAATCGAAGAGCGATTCAAGGAGATGAGACAGTTATGAGAAAGAGCAAATTTGCCACTGTCCGACGCCGTACGATCGATCGCACGATACCTGCGATCGATCGCAACCTTCCAGGCTGCGTCGTTAACAAACCCGAGAGCTCGAGCGATCGATCGCATCCCCCTGCGATCGATCGTAGGTTCCTTCCTGTACGTTTTCTGGAACCAGAGAGCCCGGTAGATCGATCGCACACCCCCTGCGATCGATCGCATGTCCCATCCTGCATTGTTTCAGGAACCCGAGAGCACGGGTGATCGATCGCACCCCCCTTGCGATCGATCGCATAGAACGAAATCCTCTCTCTCGGATGTGGACAATTCCTCCTATGCTTCTGAAGCTCCCAAAGCCAAACGCTCATTATGCAAAGCGTGTTCCTAAAGGAAATAATGGACTAAGATCGTCCTATGCAAATGATTCTAAAGTACTTCTTCCATTCTTACAGATAATCCAAGGGGATATCTGTGGACATATTCAACCACCAAGCGGGCCATTTATGTATTTTATGGTGTTGGTTGATGCATCGACATGCTGGTCACATGTCATGATGTTGTCCATTCGTTATGCTGCTTATGCTAAACTCCTAGCACAGAGTATTCGCCTGCCGGCTCCATACCCGGATCATCCCATTAACTATCAGGCTTGATAATGCTAGGGAGTTTACATCGAAAACTTTCGATGACTACTGCATGGGATAGATGTTGGGCATCTAGTCTCACATGTGCAAACCCATAATGGTTTTGCAGAGATTGCCATTAATAGAATACAAATGGTCACGAGAACATTGGTAATGCGCACCAATCTTTCTCTCTCTGCCTGGGGACACGCAGTATTGCATGCAGCTTTGCTTATTCGTCTGAGGCCCATCACCATCCAATCTTTGTCCGCGTTACAGCTAGTGACTGGGTACGAGCCAAGCATATCGTACTTACGCATATTTGGGTGTGTTGTTTATGTGCCTATTACGCCACCACAGCATATTTATATGGGTCCTCAGAGACGAATGAGTATTTATGTTGGATTTGAGTCTCCAACCATAATCCGCTATGTAGAACCCTTGACAGGCGATCTATTTGTCACTTCGGTGAGACAGTCTTCCCGTCGTTAGGGGGAGATAAGAACGTGAACGTTCAACAGGAACGACTGGAATTGTCGTGGCCTGTCCCCATTCTGTCTCATAACGATCCCCCTACTGCAGAAAGTGCGTAGAATTATAGATCTTCAGAAAGTCAGAGATTCTCTTCCTGACGCTTTCTCAGATCTCAGTGACTAGATCATATATACCAGCTGCAAACATGCCTGCAAGGATGCAAGTGCCTGAACAAGGACTTGGACTCAAAGTCGCTATTGCAGCTAACCCTATGGGAGGGACAGCTGGTGGCGCCATTGCCAGTAATGGTGGTGATGTGGCTTAGGCCGTGGCTCCGCTGAGGAAGCGTTGGAGGCCACCAGGTTCGAGGGATTCGCGCCCTAGGGAATGGGCTGCGATGGCACCAAATAACCCTTTCATCATTGATACTCAAAATCTGTCTATGAAAACGTTCCGGATTATGGTTATGTCCAAAAGACATCTTCGGGGGACGCCCTGTCGCTAAGACCTATCCGTGGGAACCTAGAGATCTCGATTATTACACTAGTGTACATGAGACGTGGGATAGAAACTCCATCACAGTTGATGATGTGTTTGCATATGCTTGTGCACAAGAGTTCATTGAGAATGATGATATTGAACCTCGCTCTGTTGATGAATGTCAACGTAGAGCTGATTGGCCTAAATGGAAATATGCGATCCAGGTTGAGTTGGACTCACTAACAAAGAGAACGGTAGTTGGGCCGGTAGTGCCAACACCTTCTAGAATAAAACCTGTTGATATAAATGGGTCTTTGTTAGAAAGCGTAGTGAGAGAACGAGATATAAAGCTCGCCTTGTGGCGCAAGGCTTCTCACAACGCCCTGGAATCGACTACGATGAGACATATTCTCTCGTAAAGGACGTCATAACGTTCTGCTACCTTGTCAGTGGTAGTTTTTCTGGAAAACTGAACATGCAGCTTATGGATGTGGTCATAACATATCTCTATGGGGATCTAGATATGGAGATTTATATGAAGGTTCCGGATGGGCTTCATTTACCCAAGTCAAGTGGCTCTAGACCACAGAGCACGTTTGCAATAAGATTGCAACGTTCACTATATGGATTGAAACAATCCGGACGGATGTGGTATACCCGTCTAAGTGACTACTTGATTGGAAGAGGGTATGTGAACAATAAATTATGCCCCTGCGTGAAAACAAGTTCCGGATTTGCAAGTGCCATTGAATACTTGAGATCCGTGTTTGAGATGAAAGATCTTGGGAAATGATGCTCAGGCGATTTAATATGGATAAAGTCCATCCTGTTAAGCACTCCCATGATTGGTCACAGTCTAGATCCAAGAAGGATCCGTTTCACCCAAGGGATGATGGTGAAGACGTTTTAGAGGCTGAGGTACCGTACCTTAGTGCAATAGCGCATTATTGTACTTGACACAGTGTACAAGACCCAATATCTCCTTTGTTGTTAACTTGTTAGCTAGATTTAGCTCTGCGCCCACGCAACGCCATTGGACTGACATAAAGACTATCTTTCGTTACTTGAAGGGTACGATTGATATGGGCTTGTTCTATCCCTACAGAGAGTCGAAACTAGGTGAGGAACCTATGTTTGCTGCGGTTGAACGACCTGGGCATCCGGACGAGGACTTACCTGCTGGATGGAACACAAAGGGCACGTTACCTGCAGAAAGGCATGAAAATATGGCAAAATGGGTGAAGAACCCGTGCCTTCTGCCATCGGGCGATCGATCGCAGGATATGCCACGATCGATCGTACCGAGCTTCTGCCATCGAGCGATCGATCGCAGAATGTCACGATCGATCGCACGAGTGCTACTGCCCATTATTCCGAAAATCTTTGTGATGTTTTGGTGGGTTATGCTGATGTTGGGTATCTCTCTGACCCATATAAAGGTTGTTCCCAAACTGGTTATGTCTTTGCCATGGGTAACACCGCGATATCTTGGAGGTCTATAAGCAGACTCTTGTCACTACTTCTTTGAACCATGTTGAGATTATTGTTCTCCATGAAGCAATTCATTAGTGTATATGGTTAAGGTCCATTGATACACATATAAGAAGTACATGTGGTTTGAGGTCAACCACTGATGAATCTACATCCATTTATGAGGATAATGCTGCTTGCATTAAGCAAATGAAGCAAGGTTTCATCAAAGCCGACAACACCAAACATATATCGCCTAAGTTCTTTTGTAATCAGCAATAGCAGAAGTTACTTAAGATTAAAGTGAATCAAGTCCGTTCTGAGGACAATGTGGCTGACTTATTTACTAAGTCACTGCCTAATTCCACATTTGAGAAGCATGTGAAAAGCATTGATTTGCTTAAGTTATCTGACCTCCCATGATTGTGGAAATCAGGGGGAGACGCAGACTTCAGGGGGAGTCTGGCGTCCATGCAAAGTTTCCAAATGTGAAGGGTGTGTTGTACTCTTTTTCCCTTCGACCAAGGTTATTTTTCTCCCACTGGATTTTTGTTACTTGGCAAGGTTTTTAATGAGACAACGCAAGGAGCACCACCTAGTGTTGACGCCACAAGGGGGAGTGTTGAAGGAAACCTACTTTGTGTGTGCCTTGTCAACCTAGGATTAGATTAGTTAGTATAGCATATGGATTACATATTGAATAGAAGTCCTATTGGGATGTGGATTGTACCCTTTGTGTTTCTCTATATATAGAGGCACCTATTCATTAATAAAGAGATGATCTATTCCTGTGCTATTTACTTTGTATTTACTTTCTGTCTTCTGGTTGTAATTCGTATTTACTTAAACAGCTATTTTATTGTTTTAACCATAGTATATTTAAGTTTATTTATTAGCTAATATAGGTTAGGAGTGACCAATTTTGGATGAGTGTTGTTATTAACACACTATCTCTCTCTAGGGTGTGTGCATTAAAAGAAGAGAGAGATAAAGAGAGAGAGGGGTGTGTTATTAACACACAAGGGTGTGTTAATAACAACACTTTTGGATTTTCAAAAATTTAACCACAACCCGTTTTGACTTTATTAATATAGATAAATAAGAGCAAGTCTACTGGATCTTTCATATGCAAAACACAACTCGCAAGCCTATCATACGTTAAAACTTTCAGCCATAACGATGAAATCAGCTCTTGTTATTCTCTTCTTTTTCTTTTTCTTGTTTGTTCACCTAGCCGAAGGAGAATCTTTTTCACTTTCAAATCTAAACCATCATGAAATACCTATCCATGTACCTCAGCCCGAAAGCATTACATTTGGCTGCAATGACGCACCCCTACGTTGGTGTGGCTGATGGCAGGATATTCAAGTGGCTAGGACGTCCGTTTAGTTGGATTGAATTCACTGTCCCCTCCCCCTTTAGGCCGAGAAGGTTATGTGATTTCTCTACCAACAAGGACAATGAACCCATATGCGGGAGGCCGCTAGGTTTGAAATTTGACCTCAAGACGTGCGAACTGTATATCCTAGATGTCTATTTTGGGCTTTTAAAGACGAAACCCAATGGTGGGATGGCCCGAACACTTGCGACATCAGTTGAAAACGTTCTTTTCCGTTTCTTAAACGGTTTGGACATTAATCGCGGAACTGGAATGGTGTACTTTACAGACACCAACACTGTTTATCAGAGAATGAACTAGGAATTGTCAGTCAGTTCAGGTGATAAAACTATAAGGTAATGCGATATAATTTGTGGACAAAGAAGGTGGATGTGCTGCTCCTTGACTTGTCTTTTTGCAAACGGCGTGGCTCTAAGCATTGACGGTTACTTTGTGCTAGTAACCCAAACGACCACAATTTTTTTTTTGAGGTATTGGCTTCAAGGGCCCTAAGCTTACACACCACCAGATTTTTTTTTTTCAGTCTACAAGGTGCCCCAGACAATATCAACAAAAATATAAATGGAGAATTCTTAATTGCAGAAAGTAGTGCCTGAAAAGGTAAAGCGGTCAAGTTTGATGCCCAAGAAAATTTTCTTGACGTGTTAGATGGACTCAACCATGTGAGTCATGTTGAACAACACAATAGAAACCTTTGGATATGATCCGCGGTTAATAATTTCATGGGGGTTATTCTAAATTTTGTTTGAACCTCTAGCCAGTAAATCTTAATTTTCTTGGACCTAGTATTAAATTTTTTATTATTGATATTTTTTGTATGAAAAAAAAGAATTGAACTATAAAAAGTATTTCTCAAAGGGTTTTTGTGGATCTTTGCTTTATTTCATATGGTTATGTAAAGGCTTCACTGTAATAACAATTTCAAATATGCAATAGTATTGATAATAAGGTACGCATTCGTTTTATGTTCATCAATAATAACTAATAAGTTACAAATTGGGAGTATGTAAGCATTGACTCATATAGGAAGGCATGCACGATAGCTTGAATTTGTGTTCATAGGAAATCCTGGGCTCCTACTCTCCTAGCAATTAGTGCTCATACGGAATCCTAAGCTTCTGTTTAACATTTGGCTTTTCTTTATTTGAGACTCATTAATCTTGGTTTTATGTTTTTGTTTCTGCTGCTTGTAGCAGAACTTCATAGGATATACTCTAAAGGGTTGTTTTAAAATAGGAGAAAACTGAAGTTTTGGTTTTGGCTAAACTCTAAAGGGTTGTTTTAAAATAGGAGAAAACTTTTTATCCAAGAAATGAAACACATTTTCCATTTTCCCCCTCTATCACAGGTAGCAATACGGTGACAGAAATTTAGTTCCAGGCATAATTTAACGTAGATTTCTAAATCAAAAACGTATCAACACAGACAGGCCACTTGCTCGGTTGAAGCTGATGGCCGGTGTTCGAGATTAGGAATTCCTGGGGCAAGCAGAGTAGATAACGAGCATACCATCTCTTGAAGACATTCTTGGATACAGATTGAGCACACCATCTCAGAAATTTCAAAAAGAAATTTAGTCTAATGAATTTTCTAGCGGAGAAAAACCCAAAAATTGGGAAAATCAAAGAGAAACTAAGGAGAAAAGAAATTATTCTCCTTGTGGAATATGCAATAAATCTTGTCATCTAGAAAAAGATTGCTGGTTTCGGGAAAAGCCAAAATGCTAAAACTGCAACAAATTAGATCATGAGGAGAAAAACTGTCGACTCAAGAAAAACTACCGAGCAAATTTCTCAGAAGAAAATGAGCAAGATGAGCAGCTCTTCTATACTTGTCAAGCTGCAATTGAGGAGAAAGACAGGTAGTGCTACGTCGACAGCGGCTCTAGCAACCACACGATAGAGGACATCTTCACTAAGGCACTTCCAAGATCGAGATTCGAGTTTCTACGAAACTTGCTCAGAGTAAAACCAATCTGCATTAAGGAGGAGTGTTAAAAAGTAATGCACATTGTGAATTCTAAACTATTCTACATTAACCTAGATCAATCTAGAACATTGATGAAAGTTTTATCTAGAGTTATCATGTAACATGAGAAGAGTAGAAAGGAAGTATGGAATAGCATATGAAGCAATTAACCACAAGCTATGTCGGTGGTGTAGTCGGTTAAGAGCTTCTAAATATATGTATCACCTCATGTAATCATGTAAGGGAGAAATACAATCAATTAAACCTCCTATGTTCCCTTCTCCCCTGTTTCTCTCCTTCATTCTATAAACCTTTGTCCTAATATCTTGTCCTAAGCCCATCACTACTCCTAAACTCTTGTACTCCCAAAACACATACTAAACTCTCTCCTCCAATCTATAAACCTTTGTCCTAATATCTTGTCCTAAGCCCATCACTACTCGTAAACTCTTGTACTCCCAAAACACATACTAAACTCTCTAAATTCTATAAGTGCTAACATAGCACCAATTCTAACAGTGGTATCAACCCTTTAAATTCTAACAGAAGGACCAGCAATTTGGACATCCCTAGCTGAGGCTTTCTAATGGTTTCTCTTACGATGACGCTTTCATCAACTATGAAAACCATGTTAAAGTAAATGCTTTTGGTCTAAAAAGGAATAAAATACATAATATAGGGGAGAAAAATGAGTATGATACATACCAAATCTTTTTAGTTGTGTCCTCATTCAAAACTAAAATCACCAGCAGGAAAAGGTAGAACCATGGAATCACCAATGGGATCTGGCACTGGATCAGCAGGGGACTCATAGACTGAACTACAAACGAATAGCATTGGATGGTGCCACATCTATCCTTGGGAACACAATGCTTCATAACCTAACACGAAATAGTATCTAATCAAACCTCAATAGTATCAAATTAAACCTCATATAGATGAAAATCTTTATGTATTGAGATCATATAAAACTGCATTGTAATCTTATATAGATATTTGAGAATTCCAATATCATATTTCCATGTATAGCCTCTAGCTCAAATATTTGGAGTTTCAGTTTTCAACATACAGCCATAGTATAAAGCAGAATGATGAAGAAGAAATACCTGAGAGAGAATTGGATAAGGGAAATTACAAGAAATAGGACCCTGTTGATCAATATCTTGGGGATGTGAGAAATCTTTGGCCAATCTCCCCCCTTCTCTCTCTGGCACCATTGTTTGCAAAGGACAACGCAGAGTTGTGTACTAGAAATGGGCAACCCTTCATCTGGCAAGCATTGGAGGTCAGGACAGTAATGGATTTTTAGAGAAATGAGAGAAGGTAGACCTCTATCTGGCAAGCACTGGAGTGCATGCAATAGGGTGCCCAAACCCCTTGCCATCCATGGTCTTAAGATTCAAAAGATTAGAGGTGAAGAGACAAGTCAAAGTGGTAGGCAGCAGCCCCTCCTCCGGAAATGAATCTGCAATTCGTTCACATCCTCGAAAGCCTATCCATATTGTCTATCTACAGCCAAGCATTAGGAAGATTAGCATAAAAGAGTTCTCAATTACCAGAACACATTGACTAAGTTACGAGACATGCTGATCTTGAAACTCTAAAACTAATGGCATGCAAACACCAATACTTATAATGAGAAAATGGAACCATGATGTCTAGCTCTCCTCCTCATTGGACACATGGCCAGTTCGAACATGTAGAATTTCAATATACGAAGAACAACAACAAAGAAGCACAGATTGCAGAAAAGCACCTGAGATGGAAGTGGATAATTACGACCACAAAAGCTAAGCCCCATCACGATATTGCAGATCAGATCCGTTCCCCATTGATAGTATTTGCAAAGGGATAAATGCCACCTCCAGATATATAGACGATAAGGAGAAGTGACAGCTCACAAGTCGCAACAAACTGGGAATAGCACAAACTCAGTCCGCTACTCAAAGTTGAAGCTTTGACTACTATCCCTCCTCCATTGCATATAGTCTGCTACTCAATTGTTGGTTTTATTCACCTTAGCCTTCCAATTTGAAATGCAAATTGCTTTTAAGACAGTGCTATGATAAACTATGATATCAATGTAAAAGTGAATATTTCTATGTACTCTTAAAATGAAGAAAAGAGAAGAGGAAAAGGAAGTGAGCATGAAATGAATGAAATGCCAATTTCTTTTAAGACAATGCTTTCATGAACCATGAAAACCATCCAAAAGAGAATAAAATGAAGAAACAAAGAAAATGAAAAAGAAGTGAGCATGATAATTTACATACAAATTTTTTTAGTTGTGCGCCTGATACAAAACTAAAGGTTGAGGCTAGGTGCGTCATAGAGATGTCAGTAGGAACTAGCACTGGTCAGCATGAATAGCATCTAACATAAAAGGAAAATCATATCTAATTAGGCATCAAAACTTTGTGGCTGGAGATTAAATTTCAAAATCTGTCAAGAAAATTTATACTGCAGAGGTGATTTAGATAGATTTTCCCCATCTCATAAAAATTTGACTCGAGTTCAAATATTCATAGTTTCAACTTTGAAGAGAAGATTGACGAACAAGGCATAGCACATCATATCCTCTCTCCATCCACAATTATATTGGGGATGTGAGAAATCTTAGGCCAGTCTTCCCCTTTCTTTCTCTTGCACCGTTCTATTAGCAAAGGACAATCATCGATAAGTAGATAAATAAGAGAAGTGGGTAGCCTTTCACCTGGCAAGCACTTGAGCACAGGGCAATTCTTAATCTCCAAGGATTGAAGAGAGTCGAGGTGTCCAAAACCCTTTTGGTTGATGGTCTTTAAATTCAAAAGGTGTTGGATGCTGAGATGAGTGAGAGTCCTGGGGAGATTATCCCCCTCCTCCGGAAATGAGTCGACGACTTGTTGACATCCTTCAAAACCAAGTGACAATCTCACAAGGGAGGTGAGTCTTTGGAAACCCCACTGCATACGGTTTGCAATTAGTTCTTTGCAATATAAGATCTGAAGGGATTCTAATTTTGAAGGCAATCCCCCTTCCGGAACTGATTCCAATTGAGGACAGAATCTTATCTGAAGATGCTGAAGAGATGGGAGAAGGGTGTGCATTTTTTCCGGCAGAGATCTCAAATTTTGACATCTACATATGTTTATCACAGTCAAGTTCGGCGCATCCAAACCTTGATCGGGAAAAGATACAATTGCTGGGCAATCAAATAATGTCAATCTCTTGAGAGCTAGGAGTTTAGGGCATCGTGAAATAGCAAATGATAACTTAGTCCTATACAAATCGAGAATTTCAAGAGTTGGAAATTTGTCAAAGGCGAGTTTCCCAGTCAGCTCGTGACAATTCCGCACAATTAGCTCACGAAGATTAGGAAAAACCCCACGTTCATCATTGGCATCTCCAACATAAGACCATTCTTTCAATGCCAGCATTGTACCAATATTAAAAACTTGTAGAGAGCTAAATGGCTTAATTCTGCGAGTACTGTAGTCATAAAACTCAGGACCTATGGACTTCACTCCATCTAACTCCTCAATATGAAGTTCTCTAAGAGATTGTAGCTGCCCCAGTGGTGGCAAGGAGGTACAATTTAAACATTGTTCAAGTTGAAAATAAGCTAGAGTGGAGGAAGCAAAATATCTTGACCAATCAGGAAAATTGGTGCCTCTATATTGACGAATTGAAAGATATTCAAGTTTTGCATGAGGTTGGAGCTTGTCGAGCACTTCGCTTTCCATTTGTGTATCGACAATAGTTCTCGTTGATCCCCAATCCAAAACTAGTTCTGTCAAAAACTTTTTGTCCTTCAAAAAGTAGGCCTCCAAAGCGCTGCCATTAACAATATTACCAAGCCCTGAAATACAAAGTCTTCCGCGCAAATTTTGAAGCTTCCTTAACTCTAGAATACTATCCCCAGTATGTTCGTCGAGCACAAACTCGTTTAAGATCTGCAGGTCTTTCAAATTGCCCATATGTGCTGGCATCTTTTTTAAGTTTGTACCTTTGATATCCAGATGGCTCAAGTTGGTCAATCTTCCCAACTTGGTTGGCAGTGCTGTAAGCGATTTACAATACGACAACAATAATACTTGCAGGTTATACAAAGAACAAATTGTATCAGGCAGCTTACGGATGGAAGTGAAGGACATATTCAAGTGCCTCAGAAGTTTCAAGTTGTTAATTGAATCAGGCAACTCCCGAATATCGTATTGTGATAAATTGAGCACTCTTAAACACCGCAGCTTTGGCAACAGATCATATAGTACTTTGTCCATCATGCGGTACTTCTGTATCACCATGTTATCAGTTGATGGTAGGAAGGTGCGCAAATATATAGCTTCATGTAAAGCCTCAAATTTTTCATAGCTTTCAGCACGTCTTTTCATATATGAAAAATGACGAGTCTTGGACGTCACAACGTTGGATGACTCACTGTCCTCCCAACTAACACAAAAGTCTCCAGATACAAATTTTGCCAAATCATTTATGAGGTCATGCATGATGTAATATGATTTGTGGAATAAAGTTTGAGGAGGATATGGTTGAAAAAATGACTTTGAGACTAGATCATTGACGTAGTCTTCTCCAACTTCCTCTTCCACTTTCTTCTTTGTGCGTTGTAAGAGACCTTCAGCCTTCCACAAGTAAAGCAATTCTGATTTTTCAAATTTATAACCTTTGGGAAAAATTGAACAATAGGCAAAACAACGCTTCAGACATAGAGGCAGATAACGATAGCTCACCAACAATGCTGGCATAATGTTACTTTCAACGTCCCATATATCACTGTTCGATATATTTTCCCATTCACGCACACTTAAATTAGAACATGAGAGACCACCAAGTGATTTAAGTGCCAAAGGAAGACCCTTACAGTTTCTAACAATTTGTCTTCCTATTTGTTCAAGATTTGAGTGTGCACCAACACCTGTATTTTTGAAGGCATGTTTTTCAAATAACAACCAGCCATCTTGCTCGGATATTGGCATTAGAGAGTGGGGTTGAACAGTACCCACCATAGATACAACATCTACATTGCGTGCTGTGACAATGATCTTACTTCCGTGTGCTCCAGATTCAAAGGGAAGCCTTAAGAATTCCCATAGAGTATAATTCTTGTTCCAGATGTCATCAAGAACAAATAAGAACTTTTTCCCCTCCAAAGCTGCCTTCAACTTTGATTGAAGAAGATTTAGGTTCACAATTTGGCAAGTATTTGAGGTGAGGGACTCATAAATGTGTTGTGAAATCCGAAGGACATCAAATTCTTCCGAAACATAAGCCCATGCATGGAGATCAAAATGTTGTTTAACTCTAACATCGTTGTATAGAAGCTGGGCAAGGGTGGTCTTTCCGATCCCACCCATGCCTACAATAGGAATCACACTTATCTTCGCATCATCTGATAGCAATAATTTAATGAATGCCTCCTTCTCCTCATCTCTTCCATACACACCAGAGTCTTCTACCAAACAAGTTGAAGGTATCGTTTGTGATACTCTGTGTCCAGCACTTGCTTCCAAACCCAGGACATCTTTTCCCTCCTTCTGAATGCAGTCTAGTCTTTCAAGAACTACCTCTACCCTGGAGTTTATTAATGCTGAGTCAAAAGCATGAGATGGAGGACTAGAGATGAGCTCTTTTACCTTACTCGTGCTACTTTCAGATTCGGGTGCCATCTTTTGCCTCAACACTTCTGTCTGGATCTCCTGCAACAGGTCCTCAGCAACATAGACAGTCTCTTTAAGCTCATCCAGCCAGTCCTTCACCTTTGGATTATTCAGTTGCTTCCCCTCGGCATCATCCAGAACAGTGTTAATAAACAACAGCTTCTTCTGTAACATCTCCTGGACATCGCTTAGGGGCACACGACCTATCTTGTCTTGAATCACTTTAACAAGATTTTGGATGAACTTTGACTCGTGCCTACAAAATTGCAATCGAAACGAAAATGTATCAAACAAGCTAGCTATGACTGCAATTAATTAGATTATACGATCTGAAATGGAAATAGCTACATGACATTTGGTAATATACTCTGACAGTTGTAATGAATTACATACCCATCAGCTTCATTCTGCAGAACCATGCCTGCTAGGCCTGCAACTTCTTTAAGTGCTGCCCGCCATCCAGTCAACTTCTCCGACGATTGATTTTCTTGGTATTCAGGAACTTTTGAAAGATTGTCTGCCTGCTTCTTCAGTTGAGATGGATCAAGGTCGTAAAAGACTGGTAAAACAGCCTGATCTGAGGTCCTCCTGCGTTCAAGTATCATCACAAGCTCGTCGAGGCACCATTTGGAAGAGGTGTAGTCTTTAGAAAACACAATGACAGAACTTCGTGACTGTTGGATTGCTTCCTCTAGTTTTTGCTTGATATTTTCCCCTCTCTCAAGTTTAGGGTCATCTCGGAAAGTACGAAATCTGGCGTTGACAAGGGCCGAGTAGAGGTGATCTGTAAAAGTCTTGCGGGTGTCCTCACCTCTGAAACTCAAGAACACATCATACCTGAATTCAGAATTCCAAGGAGAAGTAGTGCTTTTGGAAGATGAGGTTTTTTGACCTCTGAAAAGAGCCATGAATAATGAACAAACAAATATGCAGCTAGCCTTGAGCTTCTGAAGTCTTTGCACTCTTTGCACTCTTTCAGGTTCAGCCGAGTGGAAAAGAGTAAAGAATGTCGGTAGCTCAAATGTCCTGTGCTGGTGAGCTGGATTCCATTCATCCATTGACTTAAGAAATTACAATCAACTTGCAATAATGCATGACAGCTAGTACTTTTTGTAATTTTTTCTCACTATTCTTTAAAAAAAATTTATATAGCAGTTAGTAGAATCTGACGTACAAATGGATTTAAACCCCCACTTGAAGTAAAATAGCAAGCCGGTGGCATTGTTTGGTCACATAATGAGATCTCTGGACTTTGGTAAAAGCCCAGTCTTTCTAATTGCAATCATCAAAGGCAAAAAAGAAAAGTAAAGTCATTCCTAACTCTAAACCATCGAATCAACAATTGAAAGCTTAATGAAGTGAAGTGGTAATTAGGACTACGAGTTTTTCTATTGGGATCTCCAAATTTACTCACTTGACCTATTATACTCATTACACCTCTTATCTCTTAACGAAAAAAATAATCAAACAATACCAACTGTTGGGTTTCAAAAATTAATATTCAATTAATAATTTTTTTTTACTTGAACTATTGTGTTTTTTTAGCGAAATAAGTATGCAAGCTTGATTTTTTTATTCCCATATATATATATATATATATTTGTAACAATTTGTATGATAATAGGGTTTTTTTTTCCTACCTCACCTTCTAAGTACGTAGTGAAATTGGAAAATGGAAATCAATGAAACAAATAATAGATATTCATTTCATTATCATTATTATTGAATGAAAGAAAAAATGTAATTATTCCTTACACTTTTTTGTCTATAATAGTCATTTTATGTGAGGATATATATGTCATTTATTAATTTATAAAAGAAAGAGGTCAATGAGTAGATTTGGAGGTTCCAATAGAAAAACTCTTAGGACTACATACTAGGTTATCTTACTTGAGACTGAAATCACCTGTCTAAAAAGGACTGAAATTTACCCGCTAAAATCCACTCCTCTTCACCATCCAATTCAGGCTCTGGACTCTCAAGTCTCAACGCTTTGATTTGATTCCGTCAAGGTTTCTTATTTGGGGGTATACAGGAACATTGCGTTTTCTTCTAATTTTCAAATTCAAGATAACTTGCAGAGCTAAAAAAAGTGAAATTGAAAACAATTTGTTATCTTTGAATATGAATTGCATATAAAATTGTCGGTTTCATTTTTTTGAACAACAATTACAATTCAAAAATGCAATTGCATTAAAAAAAGAGGTTGCATGGGATGTAGCACCGCTGCATATTAGACATACCCTACTACGTACACACTCATTTTGAGACAAAACCCATGAATGTCATGCATATTCATAGCTCTGCTTTAAATTTTCCGGAAACAATTGCCATACATTCTCTTTTAATTTGGTAGTAGCTAGTAGAGATTCTTTTTGCCCTTGTAAGATATTGTAATTAGGTAATAGATTTTTTTGATGAGTATACAACAAACTGGGAACTGCCTCTTTGTGCTACTTCTACGTCTGCTCCTTGGAAGTTGAAGCCTTTGAAAGTATCCCCATCCATGCAAACTAGAAGCTTTGATAAGAAGAGGATTCAGAAGTTGACAGATGCAAATGGAAAGTAGAGATTCAATGCAGCCAAACATTAGAAGGATTAGCATAAAAGTTTACTACACTGGCCAAGTTACAAGACACTAATCCAATTGCTCTTAAATAATGGCATTCAAACATAAAAATTTAATTAGAAAATTAAAGATGTTTTCCTGTTGATCCATGATAGGACCTTTCTCAGCACCGCTCACTGGACTCAGTACAAACGTATATATACAAATAAAAAATAAAAAGTTATTATCATAAATAATACCTTATCGATAATACCTGAATTTCATTTGGCTGACATATTGGCGTTCCGTAAGGTACATGAACCTTTTGTTTGCTGGTCTTCTTTGCATATTAGTTTTGAATACCAGGTTCAGTTTGTATTTGTAGAATCATATGATTTCCATTGACTGCTTGTTTGTGTGGGATCCCTTCAAAATTTGATTTTTGGTGGGTACTACTTGTTTTTGTGTTTCTGCTGTACTGAATATGAGATTCAAGCCAGTAATGAAAACTATGGAATTGGAGATCGCTGAGAATTTATACAGGATGAACTTCGTATTTTTCTAATGGATTTACATCCGATAGTTGGTGTTCCAGCCATTCTGACACCAACACATGAAGCCTAGAGGCTATCGTTGAATTTTCGGTGACACCCAGTGTCTCTGGAAGTTGGGGTACAATGCTTTTTTCCACAAAATTTTAGTGAAATTTAGTTTAAAGTATGTTTAAACATATAGATAGTAATACTAATAATCCACATTCCTGATATATGTTTGAAATATGATTCCTCTGCATTATAATAAGCAGCCAGGCAGTTATTATATTGCTGGAAATGCTCTGAAGTCCGAACATCAGTAAGACTTTCTGGCTTGATCCCAACTATATTAGTTATTTTCTTTATACAACTTAAAACCTAGGAATCCCATCTCCATTAGTTCTCATCATGATCCATCCAGCAGTTGAAAAATATATATGTTTTGGACAAAACGGTACTCAAGAAGTTTAGAACCAAGTGCTTAACAATATTATCCGACTTCCTGGATTCAAAAATTCCAAGCAGATTCTGTAGATTTCGAGAAAAACTTGTTTACAACGCTTCTTTCTAGCTTATATAGCCTTAATTACCTCTTCTAGTAAGCGAAGAAGTTCCAAATGAAATGACGGTTTAAAAGTAAAAGTATTTAGTTAGGTTGACACAATGGTAATATCCTAATCTTGAAGTGAGATATATTGTTAATATGCTTATGTAGTTTCTGGAGTTTGACCTTTGAGAAGTATGCATTTGCAATTTATCAGTTTGAAATCAATGTTTTAGCCTATTCTTTAGTTAGTCCATGCTGAATTTCTATGATGTCAATGCTTTTTGATGCTATAAGGGCAATACATTGCTGACATATTCTTTAAGATTTATCTTGTTTTGAGTTTTTCATCTGGCGTAAAATTTGTAAGGGGGAACTTTATCTGGATTTCTTACTCTGTGCAGCTGACAAGAGCCTACTTTGCGTTTTTAGAGGTCTTATTCAACAGCCACATAGTTTACATACTGAATCTCGATACCAGTACTTTTATGCATATTGTTGGATCTCTTGAATCTGGGCTTAAAGGTCTAGATACAAATATCTCATCACAGGTATGTGTTATGAAATTATGCCAACTAACCTATGGATGTAAGCACTCTTCCATTATCATCTACATGTCTCGAGTTTTAGGCTCTAATTGTTTCTCTGAAAATAATTTAGAGGCGAACATTTTTCCCTCTGTTTAATAGAACTGGAAGATCAGTCAAAGAAAAATTGTCCAAGCAGAAAGAAAGGGTAGCTTAAAATTTAGAAAAATGAACGCCCCCCTCCCTCCCTCAAGGGCACAACTCAGTCAGTGGCAAATGGTACGGCTGTTCAGTGAGAAGTGCCGACTCCCATCCAGCCAACATTAATAGTAGCATAAATCACCTCCATTTATGAGATGGATAGTGAAATTTAAGAACGATAATTTTCATGTAGGACAAGTGTCAAAATTACTTGGAAAAAAAAAGTGATTTATTTTAGTGACAATATGTGCTACCAAGAATTTATTTTCTAAATTCCAAATTATTTTCTTTTGCTCCAGTGTGCGTCCGCTGTTGATAATTTGGCTGCTTTTTATTTCAACAACATTACCATGGGAGAGACGCCTACATCACCTACTGCAGTAAATCTTGCTCGTCACATTGCAGACTGCCCCAATCTGTTTCCTGAAGTAAGTTAGGATGGTGTGCTTTAGTTCAGTTTTATTTCCATTTTGTCTTAGTTAATGTTGTCAAAATTTGATAACACTTGGTAGTTATCCATAATTATTCAATTATAAACGGCAATATCAATAATCTGAGTTCTTTTTTCATGTAAAGATACCGAAGACTCTGTTTGAGATTGTTTTATTCGAGGACTGTGGCAACCAGTGGAGTCTTAGTAGACCAATGCTGAGCTTAATACTAATTAGTGAGCAGGTGATACTTCTCTTTGAGTATATATATGACTTTTACCTTCATATTTTACCCTGTTCAAGACCACATCTACACACAAACGTGGATGCATGCAAATCCTGTCTCTCAAATGCTTCTTCTAAATCAGTTCTTCGTTCTATCTTCATCTGATACACATCAATATCCTATTTGGTATGTGCATGTCTGTGTTGCAGCTTCCCACAGCAATTTTTTTTTTCTTTTGACTGCAAACATAGAAAAGATCTTGATAGTACTAATATTATATTTTCAAAGACAGTTTATACTTCCCTTCTGCAAGATTATAGGAAATTTCCTTTTCGTTTTCTGTTAAATATTACCCTGGAAACAGTGTATCTGTCTCTAATATGTACAGTGCTCTTAAGGTGTTTATATTAATATTGTAGATATGCTTTGTTTGTTGTCTTCAATATTGTTTAACCTTTCTCTATTCTTGTGGCCTCTATGGCCTGTGCTTGGAGCTGGTCCTTTGTATTTCAGACTTTCAGTAAGAAGTCACTCTTGTATTTCAGAATTTATTACTTTTTAGGTTTGTGCTAAGCTCATTTAGAGGTGTGCCAATTTTACTAATGAAAGAGGCTACTAACCTTGGAACTGCTGGTGTGTTCTTTGTAACTTTATATTGTACTGAAAGATGGCCTTTAACTTGCAGATATTCTCTGATTTGAAAGTTCGTATCTTGGCTTCACAGGTTAGTTCCTTACTCTTTTGATTGTGAGTTATCCGAGGGAACACTAAAGAAGTAAAGAGTGATCAATTTTTTAAGGTCAAATGAACTTTCGAGTTGGAGAAATGTTGAACTTTAAATTAAAAATGATAAATACTGGCATCCTCATCATCTTATCAAGTCTTTTATACTCGGAATTGCTATGGGTTTTCCCATGAGGGGTTCATTAATTGTCATGCATATTTTAGTGAAATTAAATCTCTCTCTCTCTCTCTCTCTCTGATTGACACGTGTACATGATCTGCATTGATCTGCAGCCAGTGGATCAACACCAGCGGCTTTCCCTGTGTTTTGACAAACTAATGGCAGATGTTACTAGAAGCTTGGATTCAAAGAACAGGGACAAGTTTACCCAAAACCTGACTGTATTCAGGAATGAGTTTCGTGTGAAATAACTCAAGTATTCCAGAAAATTAGCTGTACCTGCAGAAGCTGTTAGAGGAATATAATGTTACATACTTCTCTAGTTGTAAACACAGAATCTCTGGTATTGGGAGCGGCTTCTCTAGATTAAACAGGGACTTTCTGGTAAGAGATAAAGGGAAGCTAGCCTTTTGAAGTTTATGGGTTTGTGGAACTTGAAGGTGCATTGTGAATTTTTTGTGGTGGTTGTATACTTTTAACTGTAGTTGAAGAGGGAAGATGCTAAGGTTTGCCGTCCTGGTGGTTTGTAGATGATGGTGGTGGGTTTGACGTGTAGTCGAAATGGCCAGTTCTAATATTAGTCAATCATTCTTTTAGACCAAAGGTGTACATCTCCAGTTTGTGTTTAGGGATGGATCGATCAGTTGTAAGTTGATCTCCTGTACATTAACCTCTACATATTCTTTGTATTTGTTGATAATAGGAAGGAAAAGAAAAAGGGTTTGTTCTTGGTTCCTTGGACTTTGTTTTCTTCACTCTTTACCTTTAGTTTCATGTGAAATTCCTACCTAGATTTATAATACTTTCAATCTATTTTTGACACACCATGTGAATATCATGTGTACCTATTTTTTGTGCCTGAACGACATAGGTTAGTGGTGGTCGTCAGCAAATTTATCAATTTCACTTTCTTGAAATCTCCATTATTCGGAAGGTGAACATGTTCTATTTGCCTTTATCCAAACTGGACATGGGTATATAATCTACTACTGGACTAGTCTCCACAATTTGTATTGTTTCAGAATCAACTTGGGTTGATTGTAGTCGAGGCATTCGAGAGTTGCTAAATTTGTACTCTTTATTTAGTACTAAACTTATAATGATTTAGCAAGTTAACCTAGGGGTTGGCATCTTTGCGAGTCAATCTCCAAAATTAGCCATCCACCCAGTTTTAGGTGGATGTCGGTTTGTGACACAGAAAATAGTAAAACTGGGTTATTACCCGTCCACACTAGAAAAAGGCCCCAAGGGAACTGATCCTATTTGTTGCTTTTGTTGCCAATGGCTCAGAGAAGACATATGAGGTGAGAAAATTTTCAGTGAGTCTGTCACATATGAGTAACGGACTATTGTGATTGGACCACTTATATAATAATTTTGACATATCAATTCCTTGAATTTCATGTAAAATAGCTAGCTATAATACTTGGAGTGTCGTGTAAAGAAATCTGTTGAGTACGTTTATAAGAATCATCACCATATTTAGGTAGGATGATAACCATGCACGCAAACTTTACTGGATAAAACAAAGAGAAACATGAATCCGAATTCAATTTGGACTCTGAACCTAATTTAAAAAGGAGATGAATTCTCTAGTCACTCGGACTTGCCAATTATTAACAAGCTGAAAAGAAAGAGAAACTACATTGGGACAGATGTAATGAACTCTTCTGATTATTATAGTTTCCATTTTCTAGTTTGATTATGTTTTGTTGTCCGACCTAGGTTATGTTTCCGGCCTACACAAACGTTCGAATACACTACCAGCCTTCCTACACGTGCAAGGTGGAAGGCGGCGCTCGTGCGTGCGAGAAACATTCTCAATTATTTAGTTTTTTCTCAAAAAAAAAAAAAAAGTGGGCAAGTTGATGTGGAACCCTCATATTAATTAAATTATTTAATATTAAGCTATTTTACTGTTTTAACCATAGTATATTTAAGTTTATTTATTAGCTAATATAGGTTAGGAATGGCCAATTTTGGATCGGTGTTGTTATTAACACACTATCTCTCTCTAGGGTGTGTGAATTAAAAGAAGAGAGAGATAGAGAGAGGGGTGTGTTATTTACACACAAGGGTGTGTTAATAACAATACTTTTGGATTTTCAAAAATTTAACCACAACCCATGTTTTGACTTTATTAACATAATAAATAAGAGCAAGTCTACTGGATCTTTCATATGCAAAACACAACTAGCAAGCCTATCATACGTTAAAACTTTCAGCCATAACGATAAAATCAGCTCTTGTTATTCTCTTCTTTTTCTTTTTCTTGTTTGTTCACCTAGCCGAAGGAGCATCTTTTCCACTTTCAAATCTAAACCATCATGGAATACCTATCCATGTATGTTTGACGCGGAATCAAACCCGTCCCTTTTGGCTCGTGTGTGTTGCAGGCGTGCCAGCACCAATAGGTGCAAGTTGTTGTTATAGTTGTTGTTGAAGTTGATTACGCGCTCGTCTTGACTTCTTTTCGTCACGATTGTCACACGAAGAGGGATATCTTCGTGTTTGGGTTCTTGTACATGCCTTGTTGATACAAGGACTTCTTTTGTAAAGCTCTTTCGAGTTTTACCCAATCGATACCAGGAACGTGATCCCCAGCAGAGCTTGCGTCGAGGTAAGGATTGTTGTGCTGCGGTGCTGCAGTCGCAGATGCGGTGTTGCAGGTTAGCAAGCAATGAGGATTGCATTCGCTAAGCGTACGTGCAGATTCTCATCTTAGTAATTGCAGTCGCAAGCGTTCGTGCAAATACCGAAGTATAACCCGGAGGTTAGTGCCCGAAGGCTAGCCCGGAGGCTGACAAGGTACTCTGTGAGAGTAATTTGTTTGTGTAGATGATTGAAGGTTCTCTCACCTTTGCATGAAGCCCCTTTATATAGGCTTTAAGGCTGTATAATTATCAAATGATTAATCTTCAATACGGCATGCATTTATTGACTTTTTATTCTTTAGGCTTTTATTTGTCAAAACCTCTTTAGCTTTTATGCATTTATATATTCACATTCCCTCCTTCCGTATTGAAACATGAAGACTCTAGCTCTCTTAGGTTAGGCAGCCCATTAAATAGCTAGTAGATATATTGACCAATTTTTATTGCTTTAAGACTTCCATGTCTTTCATAGAGACTTCCTCTCTTTCTGCGACATTAAATGCTGCTAAGAATACTGCTGCAATTTTACCTACTACCCAATAAATGGTTTATTGGTTAACAAATTCAGGGCATAGGATCCACATATTGGACTTTGAAAATCGTTCAATGATTCTTTTTCGCAGCCTAGGCTATTTCGCAGCCTCTTTAATTGTGTATGAACAATTATAATTAATCAAAGATAGGCTTTCTCATAGCCTCCGTAATGAACACTTATAATTAATCACGGATTGATTAATTACATATATATGTTTGTTCACATATGCAAAAATGTCTTGGTTTCACATTTGATTGATACCTTTTGCATCACTCTGTAATGAATGATTAATCAAAGATTGATTAACTAAACATTGTATAATATTACTCATAAGTGTGAAACCTCCTTTCTTGAATGATTTTCACACCAATTTATTTGTCATGATCTTCCTTCTGTGAAAGCGGAAAGAATGTGCGAAAAGTAGGTGTCGAATGAGCCACTCTTGGCTTTATGATAATTAAATTGTTTATCATATTCCTTTTCACACTGTTCTATGTTTCTGAGTCTTCTGCGAAATGAGAAATGATAGATGTTTGCCACTAGAATCTTGACTTATTTAGCCACAATCTTGATTAAATGGATTTGATGACGTTTGGCTATTATTAAATGGCTATTAAGGAGATTGCTCTGGATTTCTCCTAAATGATGAACCACGTTGGTTTATTCGTCAGAGAATGTTTCAACAAAGGCTGCTCATTTGTTTAATTATGCCATGATTAAACCACTTTGCAATTATTTGGATTAATCAGAAAGCCTCATGTGCGAAACGTAGGCTTTGTTTAAAGAATGTGAAGCAATTACCTGAAAAAAGCTCCTCAATCGTATATTGCTGCCTCTTTGTATTATGAATACATATTTTCCCTCTTTCGCACAATAATAAGGAAAGAAAGTCAATATCAATTAATATCAAAGTAGGCTTAATTTAGCCTCTAGTGACCATTATTGGACTTTCCTTTTCTTCCTCTTTCATTGTCGGCAAAAGAAAATTCAGTGGTGAAGTGAAATCTCCTTGGCTTCTTCTTTACTAATTTGATCTTGAGATCTGTGTCAATCACTTTAGAATGATTCGTCTCTGAGAAGTTGTTTCCTCTCCGAAGTCTTTTCAAAGGGAAAAAGAAGAGGAGTAGAGACATGAGAGATAGATCAAACAATAAAGAACCATTTATGCCCCTTTTTCGGGCTTGAACAAGTGATGTAGGTCACACGTATTAACCCATTGGTTTGCAGGCCTACAGGGATCCGGGCCAAAATATTTTGGGCTCAAACAATGTACCTGAGCCCAAAAGCATTACATTTGGCTGCAATGACGCACCCTACGTTGGTGTGGCTGATGGTAGGATATTCAAGTGGCTTAGACGTCCGTTTGGTTGGATTGAATTCGCTGTCCCCTCCCCCTTTAGGCCGAGAAGGTTATGTGATTTCTCTACCAACAAGGACAATTAACCCATATGCGGAAGGCCGCTCGGTTTGAAATTTGACCTCAAGACGTGCGAACTGTATATCCTAGATGTCTATTTTGGGCTTTTAAAGACGGAACCCAATGGTGGGATAGCCCGAACACTTGCGACATCAGTTGAAAACATTCTTTTCTGTTTCTTAAACGGTTTGGACATTGATCGCGGAACTGGAACGGTGTACTTTACAGACACCAACACTGTTTATCAGAGAAGGAACTAGGAATTGTCAGTCAGTTCAGGTGATAAAACTAGAAGGTAATGCGATATAATTTGTGGACAAAGAAGGTGGATGTGCTGCTCCTTGACTTGTCTTTTTGCAAACGGCGTGGCTCTAAGCATTGACGGTTACATTGTGCTAGTAACCCAAACAACCACAATTTTTTTTTTTGAGGTATTGGCTTCAAGGGCCCTAAGCTTACACACCACCAGATATTTTTTTTTTCAGTCTACAAGGTGCCCTAGACAATATCAACAGAAACATAAATGGAGAATTCTGGGTTGCAAAAAATAGTGCCTGAAAGGGTAAAGTGGTCAAGCTTGACGCCCAAGAAAATTTTCTTGACGTGTTAAATGGACGCAACCCTGTGAGTCATGTTGAACAACGCTATAGAAACCTTTGGATAGGATCCACGGTTAATAATTTCGTGGGAGTTATTCTGAATTTTGTTTGAACCTTTAGCTAGTAAATCTTAATTTTCTTGGACCTAGTATTAAATTTTTTATTATTGATATTTTTTGTATGAAAAAAAGAATTGAACCATACAAAGTATTTCTCAAAGGGTTTTTGTGGATCTTTGCTTTATTTCATATGGTTATGTAAAGGCTTCACTGTAATAACAATTTCAAATATGCAATAGTATTGATAATAAGGTACGCATTCGTTTTATGTTCCTCAATAACTAATAAGTTACAAATTGGGAGTATGTAAGCATTGACTCATATGAGAAGACATGCACGATAGCTTGAATTTGTGTTCATAGGAAATCATGGGCTCCTACTCTCCTAGCAATTAGTGCTCACAGGGAATCCTAAGCTTCTGTTTAACATTTGGCTTTTCTTTATTTGAGACTCATTAATCTTGGTTTTATGGTTTTGTTTCTGCTGCTTGTAGCAGAACTTCATAGGATATACTCATATAGATACACTAATCATCTTAGGTGTTTTTCAATGAGTACTAGCTAGCTAGCTAGATTTGGGCGGAAGCAATGAATGTGGCTGGTTTGGTACTGTCTAGATGGCTTGAAATTTGAGGTTCTAGAAGAGAAGAAAATTGAAGTTTTGGTTTTGGCTAAACTCTAAAGGGTTGTTTTAAATAGGAGAAAACTTTTTATCCAAGAAATGAAACACATTTTCCATTTTCCCCCTCTATCACAGGTAGCAATACGGTGACAGAAATTTAGTTCCAGGCATAATTTAACGTAGATTTCTAAATCAAAAACGTATCAACACAGACAGGCCACTTGCTCGGTTGAAGCTGATGGCCGGTGTTCGAGATTAGGAATTCCTGGGGCAAGCAGAGTAGATAACGAGCACGCCATCTCTTGAAGACATTCTTGGATACAGATTGAGCACACACCATCTCAGAAATTTCATAAAGAAAAGAAGTCTAATGAATTTTCTAGAGGAGAAAAACCCAAAAATTGGGAAAATCAAAGAGAAATTAAGGAGAAAAGAAATTATTCTCCTTGTGTAATATGCAATAAATCTTATCATCTAGAAAAAGATTGCTGGTTTTGGGAAAAGCCAAAATGCTGAAACTGCAACAAATTAGATCATGAGGAGAAAAATTGTCGACTCAAGAAAAACTACCGAGCAAATTTCTCAGAAGAAAATGAGCAAGATGAGCAGCTCTTCTATACTTGTGAAGCTGCAATTGAGGAGAAAGACAGGTAGTGCTACGTCGACAGCGGCTCTAGCAACCACAAGATAGAGGACATCTTCACTAAGGCACCTCCAAGATCGAGATTCGAGTTTCTACGAAACTTGCTCAGAGTAAAACCAATCTGCATTAAGGAGGAGTGTTAAAAAGTAATGCACATTGTGAATTCTAAACTATTCTACATTAACCTAGATCAATCTAGAACATTGATGAAAGTTTTATCTAGAATTATCATGTAACATGAGAAGAGTAGAAAGGAAGTATGGAATAGCATATGAAGCAATTAACCACAAGCTATGTCGGTGGTGTAGTCGGTTAAGAGCTTCTATATATATGTATCACCTCATGTAATCATGTAAGGGAGAAATACAATCAATTAAACCTCCTATGTTCCCTTCTCCACTGTTTCTAGTTCCTTCTCCTCCATTCTATATAAACCTTTGTCCTAATATCTTGTCCTAAGCCCATCACTACTCCTAAACTCTTGTACTCCCAAAACACATACTAAACTCTCTCCTCCATTCTATAAACCTTTGTCCTAAGCCCATCACTACTCCTAAACTCTTGTACTCCTAAAACACATACTAAACCCTCTAAATTCTATCAGTGCTAACATAGCACCAATTCTAACAGTGGTATCAACCCTTTAAATTCTAACAGAAGGACCAGCAATTTGGACATCCCTAGCTGAGGCTTTCTAATGGACGAATGTTGTTTCTCTTACGATGATGCTTTCATCAACTATGAAAACCATGTTAAAGTAAATGCTTTTGGTCTAAAAAGGAATAAAATACATAATATAGGGGAGAAAAATGAGTATGATTCATACCAAATCTTTTTAGTTGTGTGCCTCATTCAAAACTAAAATCACCAGCAGGAAAAGGTAGAACCATGGAATCACCAATGGGATCTGGCACTGGATCAGCAGGGGACTCATAGACTGAACTACAAACGACTAGCATTGGATGGTGCCACATCTATCCTTGGGAACACAATGCTTCATAACCTAACACGATATAGTATCTATTCAAACCTCAATAGTATCAAATTAAACCTCATATAGATGAAAATCTTTATGAGATCATATAAAACTGCAGAGTAATCTTATATAGATATTTGAGAATTTCAAGATCATATTTCAATGTATAGCCTCTAGCTCAAATATTTGGAGTTTTAGTTTTCAACATACAGCCATAGTATAAAGCAGAATGATGAAGAAGAAATACCTGAGAGAGAATTGGATAAGGGAAATTACAAGAAATAGGACCCTGTTGATCAATATCTTGGGGATGTGAGAAATCTTGGGCCAATCTCCCCCCTTCTCTCTCTGGCACCATTGTTTGCAAAGGACAACGCAGAGTTGTATACTAGAAATGGGCAACCCTTCATCTGGCAAGCATTGGAAGTCAGGACAGTAATGGATTTCTAGAGAAAAGAGAGAAGGTAGACCTCTATCTGGCAAGCACTGGAGTGCATGCAGTAAGGTGCCCAAATCCCTTGCCATCCATGGTCTTAAGATTCAAAAGATTAGAGGTGCAGCAGCCCCTCCTCCGGAAATGAATCTGCAATTCGTTCACATCCTCGAAAGCCTATCCATATTGTCTATCTACAGCCAAGCATTAGGAAGATTAGCATAAAAGAGTTCTCAATTACCAGAAAACATTGACTAAGTTACGAGACATGCTGATCTTGAAACTCTAAAACTAATGGCATGCAAACACCAATACTTATAATGAGAAAATGGAACCATGATGTCTAGCTCTCCTCCTCATTGGACACATGGCCAGTTCGAACATGTAGAATTTCAATATACGAAGAACAACAACAAAGAAGCACAGATTGCAGAAAAGCACCTGAGATGGAAGTGGATAATTACGACCACAAAAGCTAAGACCCATCATGATATTGCAGATCAGATCCGTTCCCCATTGATAGTATTTGCAAATGGATAAATGCCACCTCCAGATATATAGACGATAAGGAGAAGTGACAGCTCACAAGTCGCAACAAACTGGGAATAGCACAAACTCAGTCCGCTACTCAAAGTTGAACCTTTGACAGTCATCCCTCCTCCATTGCATGTAGTCTGCAACTCAATTGTTGGTTTTATTCACCTTAGCCTTCCAATTTGAAATGCAAATTGCTTTTAAGACAGTGCTTTGATAAACTATAATATCAATGTAAAAGTGAATATTTCTATGTACTCTTAAAATGAAGAAAAGAGAAGAGGAAAAGGAAGTGAGCATGAAATGAATGAAATGCCAATTTCTTTTAAGACAATGCTTTCATCAACCATGAAAACCATCCAAAAGAGAATAAAATGAAGAAACAAAGAAAATGAAAAAGAAGTGAGCATGATAATTTACGTACAGATTTTTTGAGTTGTGCGCCTGATACAAAACTTAAGGTTGAGGTGCGTCATAGTCTCATAGAGATGTCAGTAGGAACTAGCACTGGTCAGCATGAATAGCATCTAACATAAAAGGAAAATCATATCTAACTAGGCATCAAAACTTTGTGGCTGGAGATTAAATTTCAAAATCTGTCAAGAAAATTTATACTGCAGAGGTGATTTAGATAGATTTTCCCCATCTCCTAAAAATTTGAATGTTTTAGCTCCTCTCATGAGATTCGAGTTCAAATATTCATAGTTTCAACTTTGAAGAGAAGATTGACGAACGCTGACATGGAATGGGATCCAACAAGGCATAGCACATCATATCCTCTCGTTATTCACATCTATAAAGGGGATGTGAGAAATCTTAGGCCAGTCTTCCCCTTTCTTTCTCTTGCACCGTTCTATTAGCAAAGGACAATTAACGATACGTAGAGAAATAAGAGAAGTGGGTAGCCTTTCACCTGGCAAGCACTTGAGCTCAGGGCAATTCCAAATCTCCAAGGATTGAAGAGAGTCGAGGTGTCCAAAACCCTTTTGGCTGATGGTCTTTAAATTCAAAAGGTCTCGGATGCTGAGAAGAGTGAGAGTCCTGGGGAGATTATCCCCCTCCTCCGGAAATGAGTCGACGACTTGTTGACATCCTGTAAAATCAAGTGACAAGCTCACAAGGGAGGTGAGTCTTTGGAGACCCCACTGCATAAGGTTTGCAATTAGTTCTTTGCAAGATTCTATCTCAAGTGTTTCTAACTTTGAAGGCAATCCCCCTTCCGGAACTGATTCCAATTGAGGACAGACTGTTATCTGAAGAACCTGAAGAGATGGGAGAAGGGTGTGCATTTTTTCCGGCAGAGACCTCAAATTTTGACATCTACATATGTTTATCACAGTCAAGTTCGGCGCATCCAAACCTTGATCGGGAAAAGATACAATTTCTGGGCAATCATATAATGTCAATCTCTTGAGAGCTAGAAGTTTAGGGCATCGTGAAATAGCAAATGATAACTTAGTCCCATACAAATCGAGAATTTCAAGAGTTGGAAATTTGTCAAAGGCGAGTTTCCCAGTCAGCTCGTGACAATTCCGCACAATTAGCTCACGAAGATTAGGAAAAACCCCACGTTCATCATTGGCATCTCCAACATAAGACCATTCTTTCAATTCATGCATTCTCCTAACATTCAAAACTTGTAGAGATCTAAATGGCTTAATTCTGCAAGTACTGTAGCCATAAAACTCAGGACCTATGGACTTCACTCCATGTAACTGATTCATATGAAGTTCTCTAAGAGACTGTAGCTGCCCCAGTGGTGGCAAGGAGGTACAATTTAAACATTGTTCAAGTTTAAAATAAGCTAGAGTGGAGGAAGCAAAATATCCTGACCAATCAGGAAAATTGGTGCCTCTATAAAGACGAATTGAAAGATATTCAAGTTTTGCATGAGGGTGGAGCTTGTCGAGCACTTCGCTTTCTATCTGTGTATCGACAATAGTTCTCGGTGATCCCCAATCCAAAACTAGTTCTGTCAAAAACTTTTTGTCCTTCAAAAAGTTGGCATCCAAAGCGCTGCCATTAACAATATTACCAAGCCCTGAAATACAAAGTCTTCCGCGCAAATTTTGAAGCTTCTTCAACTCTAGAATACTATCCCCAGTATGTTCGTCGAGCACAAACTCGTTTAAGATCTGCAGGTCTTTCAAATTGCCCATATGTGCTGGCATCTTTTTTAAGTTTGTACCTTCGATATCCAGATGGCTCAAGTTGGTCAATCTTCCCAACTTGGTTGGCAGTGCTGTAAGCAATTCACAATACGACAACAATAATACTTGTAGGTTATACAAAGAACAAATTGTATCAGGCAGCTTACGGATGGAAGTGAAGGACATATTCAAGTGCCTCAGATGTTTCAAGTTGTTAATTGAATCAGGCAACGCCGGAATATCATAGTGTGATAAATTGAGCACTCTTAAACACCGCAGCTTTGGCAACAGATCATATAGACCTTTGTCCATCATGCCGTACTTGTACCGCACCCGTATCAGCATCTCACGAGTTAATGGTAGGAAGGTGCGCAAATATATAGCTTCATGTAAAGCCTCAAATTTTTCATAGCTTTTAGCATGTCTTTTCATATATGAAAAATGACGATTCTTGGACGTCACAACGTTGGATGACTCACTGTCCTCCCAACTAACACAAAAGTCTCCAGATACAAATTTTGCTAAATCATGTATGAGGTGACGAGACGATAATTTCGCGTTGAAAACATGTCTACGTATCGTCAAAGATAGGGGATGGTATAGATTAAGGACCGGGGGTTGTCGTACCCAAGGGATTGGAAGGCCCAAAATCTACTCGGTAATCATGTGGTAACCAAGTTTCTAGCACTAAAATGATGAGACAAGAGATGGATGGATGCAAAGTGTAGTGAAGTATGTGCAACATGTGAGTGTAGTGTTCAAAGATGTGTCACTCCCAAGTGACAAGTAACCAAAACAGTAACCAAAGTGTCAATTCAATTCTAAGTAAACAAGAGAAACATAAGTGAATGTGTTGAGGTGACAAGCCCAACAAAAGTGTAAAGTGGAATATGGAAAGATATAGGAATGGTAGAATGATTGAGTTTTCATATCTATTGAATTAACAACCTAATGTATGCACATGTTAAAGAAGTTTGTGTAACAATCCCCACATTCCACCCATGTTATGGTATGGAAAGCGAATGCAATCTAATGTCATCATGTCCAGTTATGGTCATGAGAATCAAGTCTCACATTCAAACGTGAATGGAGGTGAAGAACAAATGCAGCAAGGATTTACACAAAACCAAGTTGATAGTGGATCAAACCCCAAATCCCAGCCATGTTATGGTTCCAAGATGTGATTCTTCTAGGCCTATTTTGTGCCATATTATGGTCACAAATACTCCTCATCCATTTACCCAAGCCTTGTTAAGGTCCCCAAGTAAACTTCCTAGGCATAGAGTTCCAAGAATCAAGATTCAAACAAATCAAGTTCCTTACTTAGATTCATCATGCTCATTGTCATTTGTCTAGAATTAATAAGGTTCTCAAGCTTACAAACTCTCACAAAAAATGGATTAAACACATGCTCATGAATTTGTCATATTCCTAAGCAAGCATCTAACACAAATAGACAATAAACATATCCAAGAATCAACCAACATGCATAAAACATCAAATTTATACAATCCAACATCAATGAACTAGGGCATACAACCCTAGTCCCCAACCATAAGAATTTATACACACATGCTTGAATAAAACATAAGTAAAGATAGGTTGAGAGATTCTCATGAAGACATCCAGCAAGTCCTTGCTGTCCCAAGAGTTGGCTAGCTGCTCCATGTATCCTCTTCTTCTCCTCACTCCTTCTTGCTCAAAACCTCCAGGATTCCTACAGGTCCTTGCTGTTCTTGATGATTCCAGAGCATGTAAGTGCACAAACGATTGTGAAAGTTGGTCCGTAAGGTAAATGGGGGCCTTAGGAACAACTTTCGTGAAGGATGAAAGTCCAAAAAATGGACAGAACTATGAGAAAACTGGCGATTACAGTAGGTGGACGGGTAGTGTCCGTCCGGACATCCTAGTGGAGTCCGGACGGAGAGGACGTATTCTAGAGTGTTTGAGAGCTCTTGGCTCAGCTGAATGGTTGTCTAACTCCCTATTGATTGATTCCTTCCCCTTTGAATCAGATGTAGACATATATAAAGAGCTTGTGATCTGAAATGGTATGGGAAAAGATAAAACAAATGAAAAGCAAAAGGAACATGATGGGGGAAATGGAATGATGATGTGGAGGGAAGTGAGTGGGGAATATGGCAGATTTTGGCATGTGAGGGGATGGATTTCTGACTTGGCCACATGGAATTGATGCAGCAAAACATGTGAGCTGCTGCCCCTTTGTCTCACCACCACGGTTGGTGGTTCTCCGGCGGTGCTGCTGCCGCTTGTGGTGGTTCTCTGGAAAATCGCCGAAATTCGGAATTATGCTCTTCTTTCTCCGGAATCTTTGTGTGTTCCTCTCCCGAAGCTTTGACTCATATGATCTTGATGTCCAAAAGTCACGGTTGACTTCTCGTCCTTTTCTCAGAAGTGGTTAAAATACGCCAAAATGCACAATATTGTGCCGAATTACATCAACTCACATAAATAACCTAGAAACATGAAAACACACATTAAACACAACAAAAGGCCTTCGGAGAAGCTTAATTCTCATGATTAGGAATGCAATTTGCACGACAAATATGTGCCAATCATGAGGTCATGCATGATGTAATATGGTTCGTTGAATAAAGTTTGAGGACGATATGGTTGAAAAAATGACTTTGAGACTAGATCATTGAAGTAGTCTTCTCCAACTTCCTCTTCCACTTTCTTCTTTGTGCGTTGTAAGAGACCTTCAGCCTTCCACAAGGAAAGTAATTCTGATTTTTCAAATTCATAACCTTTGGGAAAAATCGAACAATAGGCAAAACATCGCTTCAGACATAGAGGCAGATAACGGTAGCTCACCAACAATGCTGGCATAATGTTACTTTCAACGTCCCATATATCACTGTTTGATATATTTTCCCATTCACGCACACTTAAATTAGAACATGAGAGACCACCAAGTGATTTAAGAGCCAAAGGAAGACCTTTACAGTTTCTAACAATTTGTCTTCCTATTGCTTCAAGATTTGAGTGTTCACCAACACCTGTATTTTTGAAGGCATGTTTTTCAAATAACAACCAGCCATCTTGCTCAGATATTGGCATTAGAGAGTGAGGTTGAACAGTACCCACCGTAGATGCAACATCTACATTGCGTGCTGTTACAATGATCTTACTTCCGTGTGCTCCAGATTCAAAGGGAAGCCTTAAGGATTGCCATGGATTATTATTCTTGTTCCAGACGTCATCAAGAACAAACAAGAACTTTTTCCCCTTCACAGCTGCCTTCAACTTTGTTTGAAGAAGATTTAGGTTCCCAATTTGGCAAGTATCTGAGGTGAGGCACTCATAAATGTGTTGTGAAATCCGAAGGACATCAAATTCTTCTGAAACATAAGCCCATGCATGGAGATCAAAATGTTGTTCAACTCTAACATCGTTGTATAGAAGCTGGGCAAGGGTGGTCTTTCCGATCCCACCCATGCCCACAAAAGGAATCACAGTTATATTATTGCCAGTCTCATCATCTGATAGCAATAATTTAATGAATGTCTCCTTCTCCTCATCTCTTCCATACACACCAGACTCTACTACCAAACAAGTTGAAGGTATCGTTTGTGATTCTCTGTGTCCAGCACTTGCTTCCAAACCCAGGACATCTTTTCCCTCCTTCTGAATGCAGTCTAGTCTTTCAAGAACTACCTCTAGCCTGGAATTTATTAATGCTGAGTCAAAAGCATGAGATGGAGGACTGGAGACGAGCTCTTGTCCCGTACTCGTGCTACTCCCTGGAGAATCGGGTTCCATCTTTTGCCTCAACGCTTCTGTCTTGATCTCCTGCAACAGGTCCTCAGCATCATAGACGGCCTCTTTTAGGTCATTGAGCCAGTCCTTCACAGTTTGGTTATTCAGTTGCTTCCCCTCGGCATCATCAAGAATAGGGTTAACAGATGACAATTTCTTCTGTAATACCTCCTGGACAACGCTTAGGGGCAGGCGACCTAGCTTGTCTTTAATCACTTTAACAATATTTTGGATGAACTTTGACTCATGCCTACAAAATTGCAATCGAAACAAAACAATTAAGCTAGCTAAGAGCCTAAATAAAATCTGATATGGAAATAATTACATGACATATATTTGTATATTTTGACAGTTGTAATTAATTAATCAAAGGTTCAATAAAATTAATGAATCTGCATACACATCGGCTTCATTTTGTAGCACCATGCGTGGTAGACCTGCAACTTTTGTAAGTGCTGCCCGCCATCCATTCAACTTCTCCGTCGATTGATTTTCTTGGTATTCAGGATCTTTTGCAAGATTTTCTGCCTGCTTCCACACCTCAGATGGTTCGACGTTGTAGAAGACCAGTAAAACGACATGATCGGAGGAGTTCTTGCGCTCAAGGATCATCACAAGATCGTCGAGGTACCATTTGGAAGAGGTGGAGTCTTTGGAAAACACAATAACAGAACTTCGTGACTGTTGAATGGCTTTCTCTAGTTTTTGCTTGATATTTTCCCCTCTCTCAAGTTCAGGGCCATATTGGAAAGTGCGAAATCCGGCCTTGCCCAGGGCCTTGTAGAGGTGATCTGTAAAAGTCTTGCGAGTGTCTTCCCCTTTGAAACTCAAGAACACATCGTAACTAGATCCAGACCAAGCTTGGAAAAAGTAGGCTTTTTGAGCTTTGGCAAGAGCCGTGGATGAACAACCAACCACCTTGTTGAAGTCGCCGTGTAAGTCCTTGATGAAGTCGCCGTCTACTTCCATGACGACGTCACCCTGGTTACCCAGGTTGATGTTAATGTTACGTCCTTCAGAGATTGAACCACGGAATTTTGTGATCAAGTCGTGCAATTCCTCCGCCATGGTAAGATTTGGGTCGGAGCTTGAACTCGTCCAGGCAGATGAACCAGGGACTTTGGCGATCTCAATTTCTGTGAGATCAGAGATATTGTTTTCCTCGGTCAATGGAGGCCTGCATACTGCGGTGGGTTTGGTGAGAAGATGAAGTGATGAACTGAATTTTTTTTTTTTTTTCTAAACAGTAGGAGTTGAGGGTGGTTAAAAGTGTTAAGAAAATTAGACAGGTGTCAGAAATTGAGTGGGAGACAGGGAGAGTTGGGGACAGAACATTTCAACCCATATTTGTGGGTCTCAGCAGAATAATCAATATATGAATGTGAATGTATAAAGCTGTTCCACAGTACAAAAGGATAATGTGCCATGCTCGAGAAAAAGATGTCTCTTCGTTCACATTATCTAATCAAACATTACGATCAAAGTAGTTCAAATTAACTCATCATGACTAAGACCACTCAATTCCGTCGATCATATTCTTTATGAAGGTAATTCATAGGAAGGGTTTTTATCACAAATGGTACCTGAACTTTACCTCAATTATATATATAGTACCTGAACTTCACTTTTGATCACAAATGGTACCTGAACTTTTCGTTTTGATCACAAATGGTACCTATCGTCAAATCTACCGTTAAAAAATTAAAACAAATTCATCCTACGGTCAAAAATTGAAAAGAAAAAAAAAACAAAAAAATTTAGTTTTTTTTTTTTTTTTTCTCTCTTTCTCTCTCTCTCTCTCCCTCCCTCTCCCCCCCCACCCGTAATCTCTCTCCTCTCCCTCTGCACCATAAGGCGCCACCACCTCCGGCCACTTCCGATCCTCCAAACCTATTGGGCTTTGAAGCCCTCCATCCTAGCAACCTCGTGGTACCCTCAATTTTCAACGTTGACCGCCGTACGTAGAGGATTGAGGTCGTCGACTTTTCGATTTTTGGAACTTCCGGCATCAATATCTCTCTATCTACTTTGAATCTCACCTTGATGTAGTTACATAATTTCATCCTTGGATTGTTATTTACATGTTGATATAAACTTTGTGGTCATTGGAGATGGTTGACGGCGGCGCCGATGGAGAGGAGAGAGAGTTCCGGCGGGAGAGAGAGAGTTCCGGCTGGAGAGAGAGAGTTTTTTTTTTTTTTTCAATTTTTTTTTTTTTTTACTGAAAATTGACTGTAGGTACCATTTAGGATGAAAACGAAAAGTTCATGTACCATTTAAGATGAAAACGAAAAGTTCGGGTACTAGTTGTGATCAAAAGTGAAGTTCAGGTACCATGTATATAATTCACGTAAAGTTCAGATACCATTTGTGATAAAAACCCTCATAGGAAACTGCAGCGGTATCGATCAGTAATTTACATACCAATCATGTTAAAGACTCCTATAAATACTCTTCGCATTTTTTATTTTTCATGGGTGATATTATTGCCGCTTCCTATATGTGATTTTTTAAGTATAGATAATCAAATCATAATAAGTAAACTACAAGACGTATATAATACGGAAAAGTACACATTTACTAAGAGAAGAGTGTGCTTCCCAACATTTTCCACATTACCCTTTTTTGTTAATATAATAATAAAGAGGCACCAAGTATTACAAGGCCCAAGAATGAGCTTGCCCCGAAAATGGAACAGAAACATATAAGAAACAATGCCCATTGAGGGCAGCAACAACAAGGAAACATTCGGGCCCAAAATTGGATTGGCTCATTGTTTCTCGATACCGAATTGCCGATCCCACGACCACTGGAGTTTTTAGGTTGGGCTCCGTTGCCGAAATTGATCGCCCACTGCTCGATCCGACCCTTCATCTCAGGATCCACTGAAGAAGTGATCTCCACCATCCTTTTCTGGGCCTGATCGAAGGCAGGATCTGTGTAGCCAGAAAATAACCGTTCAGACCCAGTTTTAAAGAGAGCTACTCGAGACGAAGCATCCTCTCATCAATTGGAGAAAGGAAGGAGGAGGGGAAGTGGATGGAGATGGTGATGCAGATTTGTTGGCTTGGAGATGAGAAGTAGGCTGGGGAGGACAAAAAATACAAAAACAAAAAAAGAATATTGGGAAGGATCCACATCTCTTTGGCAATGAGTCTTCACACAATCATGTTTAGTAATGCTACCTATTTTTTAACTAAATTTTAGCTAAAGTAGCTAAAAAGCTATTTTGGCTAACCAGTTTGAAAATAAGTCTGCACCAATACTCTCTACTTTAGCTAGTATTAGATTTAAATTATTTTTTAATGAATAAAAAATAGGTTAAATGTATTTAATAATTATACAAAACAACTAAAAATGAATGTTTTTAATTAACATAAATAATAGAGAGTCTCATCTCGCTCTCTATATTTATGAGTCATATAGCTAAAAGCTGCAGCTGCTAAAATAGCTGAAAAACTAAACAGGCTCTCTAAAATAGCTAAGGAGCTAAGATAGAGAGTCTGCTAAAGATACTCATAAATATAGAGAGCGAGATGAGGCTCTCTATTATTTTTGTTAATTTAAAACATTCATTTTTAGTTATTTTGTATAATTATTAAATACACTTAAGCTATTTTTTATTCATTTATAAAATAATTTAAATCTAATACTAGCTAAAGTAGAGAGTATTGGTGCAGACGTATTTTCAAACTGGTTAGCCAAAATAACTTTTTAGCTACTTTAGCTAAAATTTAGTTAAAAAAATAGGTAGCATTGCTAAATATGCTCTTAGGAGCCATATAACTAAAAACTAAAATAGATAGCCACTTAGGAGTCTGGTGCATCTGCTAAAAGCTAAATATGTTCTCTAAAATAATTAAGGAGTTATAATATAGAGTCTGCTGAAGATGGTCACATAGCAAAAAGGTTATATATATAGAGGAAACAAATAAAGAAAAATGAATTCAAAAACCTAATAGTTGGAGCACATTTTGAATTCAAAAACCTAATAGAGTTGGAACGAGCTCTCCATAAGTAATGTCTAACCTTTGGAAGTGTGTGACAGCATCACACTTTTTCCAGACATCAGATTTTATAATATGTGATGAATGAGCAGATTGAAGAGAGGGCTTCTTGCCTTCTTCTCAGAATATATACTGTATGCATGTGATAACCAGACCTCACCTTATATTCACCTAGCTCCCTTTTCAAGTGGCCAAACCAGCCTATTAGGTTCCCAAACTGAAGACAAATGGCTATTCAATGGCTGTGATCTCCTCCTGCTTTAAATGATGCAAAATAGGATTAAGATTCCAGAAGTGAGAGCTCCAATCAATTAGGTCAACACTTAACAACCTTCTAATAAGGCTCATTAATTTTCAGCAGCAGCAAGTTTTTGAGCGCTAACCAAGAAGACGTTGGAAAGCCTAATCTTGTCGGAACTTGACCACTGGGAAATGTGCCGCAAACCAACTTGCACATGGAAGTCCGGCATGGAAACTCGGCCAGCCGAGATTGCATCATCTACCGATCATGTCCTCAATCCTGCCACAGAGCCGACCCAGCTACAAAGCCTCTCAATCCTCGACTGAGAGGTCTCTTGATCTCCCTTAAATTGTGGGCGTAGGCGGTTATAACGTCCGTCATCATGAATGGACGGCCTTGATGAAATAAAAAACTGAATCCCCATTTGGCGGTAAAAACTGAAATAATTTCCGTAGTTTTAAAAAACCATCCCTTTTTTTTTTGGTAAAGAAAGATCATCACTTTTAAAATAACGGAAGCAATTTACAGTACTAGCAAAAATCTACAATATCTATGAAAAAGAAAAAAAAATTATAGAAAGAAAAAATACTTAAATCAGAGCATCTTTAGCAATGCTAGCTATTTTTTAACTAAATTTTAGCTAAAGTAGCTAAAAATGTATTTTGGTTGGCAGTTTAAAAATACGTCTGCACCAATGCTCTATACTTTCACTAGTATTGAATTTAAATTATTTTATAAATAAATAAAAAATAGCTTAAGTGTATTTAATAATTATACAAAATAACTAAAAATGAATGTTTTAAATTAACAAAAATAGTATAGAGCTTCATCTCGCCCTCTATATTTAGGAGTCATATAGCTAAAAGCTAAAATAGAGAGTCACTTAGAGCATCCACAATGGGGACCCAAATTTGGGTCCAAAAACACCCACAGTGGATCGGAGGGAATATGACTTATAGTTGCTGGAGACCCAAATGTTGGACTCAAATATAGGTCTAGTTTGGACTCAAAAATTTTGGACCTATATTTGTGGGTCCCCCCATGTGCAACTAATTTATGAGGATTTTGGAGAGAGAAATTGATGATTCATCAATGAGAGAGAACAAGTGGAGTTTTTGGATCCAATATCTATATGACACAGTGGAGATGACTCAAATTTGGAACCTAAATTTGAGTCCAAAAATATAAGTCCAAAAATGAGTCTTGCACCACTGTGGCACCCAAAAAAGTAAGTCATTTTATCCACTATTCCGATGGACTCAAATTTGGATTACGGCCAATTTGGACCCATATTTGGGTCTAAAAAATGAGTCCCCACTGGTGATGCTCTTAGGAGCCTGGTGCAGCCGCTAAAAGCTAAACATGCTCTCTAAAATAACTAAGGAGTTATAATAGAGAGTCTGCTGAAGATGGTCACATAGCAAAAAAGCTATATATATGGAGGAAAAAAATAAAGAAAAATGAATTCAAAAACCTAATAGTTGGAGCACATTTTGAATTCAAAAACCTAATAGAACTGATCAAGGCTTTACCTTTTTTGAACTGGAGACGTTGCTCGATCTATGGAGTTTCTGATGTGGATGGGCGCTTGTCAGATATCCTTCCTGATTGGTTTCGATATGTACGTATATCATTTCATTTAGGAGCTGAAAACATTAATTACAATAAATTAATATTAATCCCAAAGATATCGTTCCTAATTAATAAAAGTGTCGTAGTGATCAATGGAATATATATCCCAATAAGCTAGGAAGGAATGATATCATCTTATCTTAATGGGGATGCCAGAGATATCCGAAAAACGTAATTAAATGAATCACATAATTAATATACGTTTTTGTTTCAAATTTCAAATCTTCTAATTAACCCTAAATACCGGCCAAACCCTAATAGAACTCCATCAGCAGCTTATAAAATCCATATATATCGCAGTGATAACCTTAAACCTAACAAACCTCGATCAGCAGCTTAAAAAATCCCTCATCAGAGACTCTCGCGAACTAGCCTTGCTTTCTCTTAATATCATTATTCTTCTGCATCGATTAGTCTTTGTCATGGAGGCAGATGCAATGATAGCGATCATTGGTGTGAATATCCATCTTTATTTTTCAACAGTCATCTCTTTGTAAAAACAAACTGCGAGCCTCTAATTGTGTACAAACGGTAAGTCAAAGGGTCTTGAATCTTGAATTTTTTTTGTTAGTAATATGTTCAACAAATATGTTACACATAGAAAAATGTTCAAAACCTCATATGTTACAAAATACTAAACTCATGCATTTCCTTGTAATTCTTATATTTTTTTTCCAGGGCATTCACAGTCTCGAAGGCACAACAAATTAGGGAAAGCATCGGACATGAAAGGCCAAAGGCATTTCAAGCGTTTTGTCTATTGAGTGTGAGAAGATTGTGAGGGAGTAATGCCCAATGGTGTACAAATTAAAGTCACTCATCTTAAAAAGAAGAGGGGCAACACATATTTGTGACTTATGCATATGAATTTATGATTACTAGTAATTATGAATGTCTTCATATTATACATTATTGATATATTATAAACAAATATTTTGAAAACAATGTAGTTTCTTTGATGTGTGAAAGTCATAATAACATGTAGTTTCTTAGATCCATGTGTGAAAGTCATAATTTATTTGTTCTTTATTAGTTGGAATGTGGGATGCATGTTTTCTTTCAGCAGGAGTACAATCCTTCTAATTCCAAATATGATTTTTCTGCACAATTCTTTACAAATCTTTATTTTAAGTTATGATGTAAAGATCTCAAGTATAAATTTAAAAGTTTATAACGTGAAAATTATGATAAGGTTCAATCTTTCTCAGAAGATGAGATGGACATCTAGGTGAAAGAATACCTGGTTAGCATAATCATTTAACCCCTATGGCCCTATGAGAATGTTGAATATTATTAACATTTTTTACGTCAAAACTTAAAATAAAATAAAGATAATTAATTCACATAATAAAAAAGAAATACCGGGTTAGCCTAAGTGGTTAGAAGGTGGAAATTTGGATTAGGATTAGGATTAGATTAGGTCAAGTTCGATCCCTTCCAATGTAACAAAAAAAATCCGTAAAAAGGAGAAGGCAACATTTTAATAATGCAATTAGTCTATACATTTGGTTCTTATGTTCCCTTTACGGCTTTACTTTTGGCCTCGCAGGCAATATCCTGTAATTTAATTGTCTTCTTTAATCCATTCGTTGTTGAAAGCTTGTTTTCATATATTGTAGAAGATGGGTGTGGAAACTGCAACACCAGAAGAGATTAACAGATAATGAACAACTAGAATCTGATACACCAAGTCCTTTTCAATAGAGAATTAATTAATAGTGCCCACTGCAATACTTTTCTCTTGGTTCTTTTTGAGAACCACTGATCACTTCTAATACAGTAATACTAATACTGATCAGTGATCACTTCTAAGTTCTAACGGAAGTAGAAAAGTAAAACCCAGCTGGAGTGTTTGAGAACCAATGATCACGTACTTATAAATTCTACTACAGTAATACTAATAATACTGCATTATTAATTATCACGTGTTGAATAAGTAAGATTTATCCACCGGAACAAATATACAATGTAGCACCAAGTCTCTGTCAAATTAACATATATAGACGACACCTATAGAGTACACAAGTCTGCGAAATGAACAGCCATGTCTGTTCATCATGATCTCGTACGTAGCAAGTCAATTTCAAATGGCACTTCTATCATTGACAGATATATACATCTTCTCATCTTGTGACACAGAAAGCCGAAAACTAGAATGATATATCCTGCAGATGAAATTTCTAATTCTACAAGTACGGCAATTACCAAAGAACAATTCTTTCCCGCAATAACTACCAGAACACTGGAATTCCACAAGGCATTTGCCCTTCTCCCTCCTCCCAAAACCCCTAAAGTCCTAAACAAACAGAGTATAACATGCATGCCTCTGGAGTCTGGAGGATCCCAGCTACCCTAAAAGGAAAAAAAAAATGCTGAAAACAAAAGAAACTGAAGGCAACAACTATACTTGGTATATATTTATTTCTTTTCTTGTCCTCCCGTGAGTGTTGCAAGCATTTTTTTTTTTTGATACATTTGCGGAGATCAAATATGTTATCTAGCCTAATTTAGGCTAAAAATCAACCTTTTTGGACTTCAAATTTTCCATTTTAACTTCCAAATAATCGTTTTTAATTTGTTTATGGAGTTGATTATTGTGTAACTAGGTTAATTTCACGGTACAATTATTGCCAACTATATATGGCTAACTAATAATGAGATTGAAGATTTTTCCTGATTTACTGGGTTGACTCGTTATTGACTAACAAAATAATTAAGCAAGCAAATCGCAGAATCATATATATTAATGTGTTCGATATTGTATCAATTATCAAATATTTTGATCTCAATGAACAGGCGGATCAATCAATTAATGGAAACAAATAACATAGGCAGATGCACCCAAACCAGTTAATTAAGGAAACCATTGCTATTAATTTCACCAAAATCTATGACGTACGTTAATTTCTGCAATCACATAGGTAAATGTAAAATATATATACACACACACACACACACACACACATGCACAATATCTCCTCCTTGTTAATCTCCACAATTCACTGCCCCTCTCTTTTTTCATTAATTCTTAGTGTGAGCTAGCTAGGGTTTAATATGGAGGGTCGAGTACTTGCAATGATCTTTTTGTTCATGATCCTTTGGATTGCTTCACCTTCGCCAAGTTCATGTGCTAGACTTGGTTTTCCCACAACAAATACTTTGAGAGATGATTATTTTGATTCTTATGCTGCTGCAACATCAGATAGATTTAATAATAGGGAATATGGTGATGATCACGTTGTTGCAATACCAGATACCTTGAATGAGTATTATGGTGCTCTTGCAAAGCCCCAAATTGATGATGATTCACCAGTACGTATAATTATACCCTAGCTAGCTAGCTTCTCTTATTTACTGTGATAAATCTAGCTTCGATCTATTAAATTTTAATTACTGCGTCTTATTTTATATGATGGAAAGGGTTTCCCAGAAGCATGGAGATCACTAGCAACAAGCACTTTCAATGTCATGAACTATGGCGCAGTTGGGAATGGCCAAGTTGATGATACACAAGTATGTATGATATATATACATATATGTATATATTATTTATTTATTGTAACTTAGCTAATTGATTTACTTTTAATTTCCCTTTTTCTTAATGATTTTGTTTGTTTTACTGAAAGGCCTTTCTAAAAGCATGGGGAGATGTCTGTGGATCCACTCAAGGCATCCCTACCCTCATCATACCAAAGGGCAACAATTTCTTGCTCAATTCTGTGGTTTTTCAAGGGCCTTGCAGGGCTGGAAGCGTAAATTTTCAGGTATATATATGTAAATAACAGAAATATTTATAACAAAAAATTAACCATTTTGTCCATGAATTTGACTCGAGGACGAACATGTAATAAAAAAGTAAAAAATTGACCATTTTCAGAGTCTTTATTAGTTGGGATCCTACCTACTAAAGTTCAAGTATCAATAATTGCATATTTAGATTTTTTTTTGCCTAATTAATTGTATTGATCATCTTAAATTTGTGTAACACAGCTAAATGGGAACATTGTTGCACCAAATGATATGAGTGCTTGGAGAGACAAGGATAAATGGGTTCAGTTTGTAGATGTGCAAGGTCTGATAATCAATGGAGGAGGTCAAATTGATGGTCAAGGTCATGTTTGGTGGAAAACTTGCGACAACACAAACTGCCAACGACCAACTGTAAGTGGGATTAGTAGTTTCTTCTTAATTGTATCGTGTTTGGTCATGTTCGCGTCTAAAGCGCAATTGAGTTCCTTAAGTTCGTGCTTAGTCATGTTCGTGTCTAAGGCACAATTGTTACTGAACCTGACAATGTGTTGTATTTAGTCATGTTCGTGTCTAAAGCGCTAGTGAGTGTCGCATGTTAATTTGACGGAGATCCATTTGTTTGTTTTATTTATCCATTGCGAACCACATAATACTAAACTTTTCATTTGTGATATTAATGTAGGCTCTCCATATTGACAAGTGTGACGGTCTACGGTTGAGTGATATTACTCATATTAATAGTGCAAAAAACCATATAAGCATCGTCGACTGCAATGACGTTCACATTTCTGATATCGTTATTAGGGCTCCTGAAGATAGTCCAAACACAGATGGAATTGACATCACTGTATCGACCAATATTAACATTCAACATTCTTATATAGGAACTGGTAACTAGAATCAAATTTTATCAATAACCATTTTCACATTACTTTTTTTGGTAAATTATTGATTATATGTTATTTCCAATTTATAGGTGACGACTGTATTGCAATCAATACCGGTTCATCACATATCAACATTACTGATGTTTTGTGTGGTCCAGGCCATGGAATAAGGTAAGTTTTCAAATTTCCCTATTTCCTACCTGGACCATAAATCATGAGTCCTAAACTTTAAACTCTAAACCTCTTGCTTGCTTGCTCGATCTCTCTTTCTTCCTCTCATTTCCAATATTTTGTACGTAGTATTGGAAGTCTTGGTCAGCATGGAACTTATAGCACGGTGGAATATGTGCAAGTGAGACATTGCACCTTCAAGGGGACACAAAATGGAATGAGAATTAAGACATGGCAAGTAAGATGAGAAACGTACTTTATTGTTGTGATTTGATTTAAAGTCCAAATGAACTAGCTAATCAGAATATTTAATCTCAGTGTGATTTTTTCTTCTTTTTTGTGTTTGTAAAAACTAGGGCGGATCAGGGTTTGCTAGGCACATCATTTTTGAGGATATAATAATTCAAGAATCCCGCAACCCTATCATTATAGACCAGAAATATTCTGATATCCCCACTGGATTTGGATCATTGCTTGACCAAGGAAACGCCGTACAAGTGAATGATGTGATGTACCGTGACATTCGGGGATTGGTTGCTGGCCAGACAGCCATTACTTTGGACTGCGATAGTCAAATTGGTTGCACAAACATTGTAATGCATAACATCGACTTAACTTCGTCTGATCCCGGCGAGAATACTTATGCCTACTGCAAGAACGTCCATGGCTCATCTTCTTCGTCTACTCCTAAGGTGCCATGCCTTTAAAAGTTGAGCCTAAGTAGTTTCTTTGACTGTGTTCCTTGTCTATCCGATCATGAGAGTCGGAAATTTTTAGGTTGTAACGCAAAAAGTTACAACTATTAATAAGTGAAATCTCTTTTTTTTTTTTTTTTTTTCTCCCTCCATTATTTTGCTATTTAGAAACTCACATTTTCCGGTAAATTGTAATGGGAAGGAACGACCTTTCCATGTCTGAGCCTTTTGTTTTTTTTCTGATCTGTACGTTAATGTGCCATTGTGGCTTTCACAGTGATGCCCATGCAGTGAGTCCATAATTATCAATGAGCATCAATTTCCACGATGATTAAAAACAAAGCAAAAAACTGAGAGAGGAAGGCAAAGACAATGGACCATAGACCGATTTTATGTCAACAAATTTATACTACTAACCAGTGCTTCCATTGTACCAGAACGTTCCATGTTCTAAATGCATAATTATTCTACAATAATAAGAATAGCCAGAATGCAATTGTATAACCCGATCATATGGTTCTGTTCAGGTATACATGCATCGCTCTGTTTGAAAAGAAACCAAGTGAACCACAAACAAAAAACAACACGCAAAACAGGACCACAAGTCTCAATCGCAACTGGCCTCTCTCAGACCAGGACATAGCCAGGACTCCCTTCCCACAGTAAACAAATCAACAACATGAATTAGGGGACAAAAGTTTCAAGTTCATACAATTAACAGAGCCGTTTCTCAAGGAAGATCCGACATTTGACAGACGGCAGGCATGTTGTTCCACGGACAAGAACCAAGACCCCACCCTTGATTTGATGTAGAAGTTCCAGAAGCCATGTGCTTGTAGTCATTGGCCAAATCCTCTCCAAGAAGTGATGCAATAGCATCAGTCATGATTGATTGGTCTTTAAACCCAGTATTTGGCTCAAGCCAATCTGAACCAAGTAATGCATCAGGACGAGTATAATCCACCGGAGATGAAGTTTGTTTTTCTTTCTCAGGTGTCCAAGCGTGGTCAACTGGTTCTAGTTTCACATTGGATCCTGGAAGAACAATCAAAAGCAACATAAGTCATAACAAGAGGCAGCACATGATTTATCCTGCACATTAGGCACCACAAGGTTTATGCACATTAGAGATAGGAGTTTAACTAATAATATTCATACAAACAAATGAATTAGTTTTCTCAAGGAGAAAATGCTATCATATTTACCAAAAGAGAAAAAGAAAAGTGTTCATAATTGGGTGTTAATATTTGAGAACCATTCAAATGATTAGGAAAAACAAGAGACGCAACTGCTAACAGAAAAATTGTTACCAAGTGAAGAAATTCAAGATTCTCTTTACAATGTGATGATAAACCTCATTTCATCTCCAGGTCTCAGACACAGATACTCACCAGTAAGGGTCTCAGCAGGTGGCGCTTCCTCCAATGAACTTCCACTGGCACTGATAGGAGTGCACTCACTGAACAGCGAAGTAGCAGAATGACCCAATGGAGAAATTGGGTCGCCATATTCTTCCCATTCTGTCTCGCAAACATTCAAAGTGGAACTGTCAGCTACTTCCCCAGGAGTAACACTAGATGAATTGGAACTCTTGTCGGTTGAATGATTCTTTGTACTACTGAGAGTCTTTGCCTCGTAGAGTAAAGCATCTAGCAGTCCACTGTTACGTGGTGAGGCACAATCTGACTCAAATGCACCAACAGGTGGAGGAGACTGGATAAAATTATCAATTGATTCAAGTAAGGGTGGAGGAGGAGAAGTGCTCCAGCTACCTAAATCAGTTTCTGGATATTGGAGTGAAGGGAGCTCCAGCTTCACAGCCCCACAAGTGGGTTTGGAAGCAGAAGAATTGCCATTTGAAAGGGAATGGCTACCCTGAATAACACCAAAAGGCAGTGGACTCTTGGTGGTAGGATCAGGATCGTGAGGAAAAGACAACCCAAACGATCGAGCAACTTTATCACAAGCATCATTTTCAAATTGGTCAAACTGGGGGAAACCATTTTTAAAGCTACCACCAGAAGTAGGGAATAAAGCAGTTGATTCTCGAGGACGCTTTTGGCGATGCAGTGTTGGTGGCATAAAACCACAATATGGAGAAGAACCAAGGCCTTTCATCAGCATTCCACTTGCAGAGATATCAGGAAGCTCAGGAACATAGGGTAAGACACAACTGTTCCCTTTCAAACTGTCAAATACAACATCAGGTATCTCATAACTGTTAGTTTGCAGAGAATCATGATGTGCTCTGTCAGTGCTATTAAGTGCACCATTGTACTGGCCTTGTTGACTCTCCTGCAATGCTTGCAAACACACCTCAGGAGGATAAAGTGGTAAGCCAGCTCGCTGACGTCGCTTAATTCTGGTATTCCAGTAGTTCTTTATCTCATTATCCGTGCGGCCAGGTAACTAAGAAGAGCAAAAGAGACTGTTAATCAAGATTCTCATCATGCTGACAATAGTTTACGTGTGTGTGTGTGTGTGGACATATATTTTACTTTTCATTTTTACCCTAGTAAAAAAAAATAATGGAAGGACCCATTATATAAAATCAGTAAAATCGTTATCAAGTTTGATGAGGATTTAAGTGAGAAATATGACAAGATGGTACATCTCCTACAAAAAGGATTGTGCCAACAGTAAACTTTACCTAGTACATAATAATCTCTTAAATTACACTACAATAATGTCACCTTTTCAAGCGTACAGGCATTAACACATTATTGTTCATGCTTTTACCCTATGGAAAGTAACTATACCTGACCCTTTTAGGGACACATATCACCTCATCATTTTTACATGTTCACTTCCAGGAAAAGTATAGGGTGTCATGACTTCATTACCTTTCTGTAACCATATTAAATCAAGCATGAATAGTTTCCATTAAATTCGTGAAACATCTAGCAGATAGGAAAGGAGAGCAAACTCTAGCACTTTAAAGTAGTAGATCTTTAAACTCCCGTAGTAACATATACATGTATACCACAGACTACCCAGAGCTAGGTTATGTTAAGCATATCTGTAACCCTGAAAAATCTTGTCTGATATATCTAATGCTCAAACTCACAGAATAAAAAACTGGATGGTACCACAGCCAAGTTCTCATTCACTTCCAGAAGTTGTAAAGAACAAAAGCTACATGATTTCAGTGAGATTTCTCCAACTGAGAAGCTATATCACTTGGAATATCAATGAAACTATGGTATCTAATGTTGGAGAGTTATTCAGGCTTGTGAACACATTAGAGGTGCTTATATGATTTTATTTTATCCGATCTTAATGAGATAAAAAGCACGAGGGCCTTATTTGTGGTAGTGGTAGTAAGTACAGCAGTCAGAAGTTTATTCTTTTTGTTCTAGCAGCTCAGCAGATACAATAACAAGTAATTGGGGAGTTTTATTTCATGCAAGAAATACATGCAATTACACGTTTGAAAATTGCAGTTTGAAAGTTAGAACAAATTTCAAAGAATACTGATGAACTTCTGTATTAATTTTCCTTTCTTTTCTTTTCTTTCTTTGACAAGATCACAAGAAGCACAGGGATTTTACTAGAATAATAAGAAAGATACAAACCATAGAATAATTTCAATAAACTTCTGTATTAAGCATCTTCCTATGTTATATGTCTGAATCTGATATTAAATATGAGGCATGAGAAAAGGAAACAGAGCTTAGCATGAACCATAGTAGGCAAAGACAAATGATCTATGTACTTACATGTGCCGCCATTCGCGCCCATTTGTTTCCCATCTTTGCATGGAGTTCAACAATCAAACGTTCTTCTTCAGGAGTAAATGCCCCTTTCTTCAGATTTGGCCTCAGGTGATTTGCCCATCGCAGCCGGCAGCTTTTGCCACAGCGGAACAGTCCTGAATGCTTCTGAACAGCATTCCAGTTTCCTTCCCCATGCTTCTTAACATACTCCACCAAAATTGCATCTTCAGCCGATGTCCATGGCCCTTTCTTTAGAACAATTCCGCCAATTCCAATTCCTCCGCTACTCTCATCCATCAACGGTGACTCAATTTGATCCGTAGACAGCAGCCCATCATCACTGTCACTTGTTATTAGACTCATCTCTTAATTTTTATCAAAACGAGCCAAGACCATGCAAAGAGTAACTTGACAACCTGGATTAAAAAGGGAGAAGAAACAAACAAACAAAGACATATGAGCAGAACTGTACAGACTTTTTTGATCCACTTGTTATACATGCACTGACCTACCTGCCTAATTACTTAAAAACGACAAACAATTTGCCACTGCTTTAGACAAAAAAACTACCCCATGTCATAAATACAAACAACCCAAGACTCCAAGAGCTCAGACAATGGTAGAATCCATACACAGAAAGAAAAAAAAATGTGGTAAATCATACAAGCAGTTCTGGGTATGGAATATGGATAAAGGGGTAAAGTTGGCACAAAATTACTAACTTATGGATACAGTCATTATTAAACAACAATTATGAGTAAGCAGCACTCAGACGCATATTAATGATATGTTCTAAAATGCGAGTACATTGCAGATCTTCAAAACCCACAAAAGGATAAGCAGTGACTAATATTCCAATGACGAATTAAATACTTTGACCCCATTCAGAAGCAAATGACTCAAGCAAAGGGGATCAGTATAATGTGATACAAAGACATAGCCTATCCAAAATCATAAAACCTGGTCGAGCTGGCAACCACAGAGAATTCACCTTCCTTTGTATAGGTCACACAGAATTCACTTCTTGGGTTACAACAATGTCTATATATGGCAAGGTATCCATGCTCACATTTATTACAACATACATAACAAAGATTCAATATCAGCTGAAGTAATTAAATTTATATAATCCTAATCACGACCCAAACGTAAAATTTGGGAAAAACCAGGGAAATATAAGTGAATTACCTGAATCAAAGGAAGACGGAGCAGATGAAAAAAAAATCCAAATTTGAAGCTGCGAATCCACCAAAAGGAAAAAAGATACGTCCTTTTGCCCGCAATCAATAATCTCCAGAATTGGAAATTGCAATTGCAATTAAAATCGGAAAGCTCAAGCGTAGTGTCGAAATGATCTAAGACCTGAGAGAATCGTAATAATGGAACACCTGAAAGTGCCAAAAAATCATAAATTCAGATATAAAAAAAAATCATGAAATTCGAACGCGCTCCATTCATAATTGTAAATTTAAAAATTCATCTCGGAAGGTGAAATTTACTCAAAGAAAGCCTTAAATTCCAGAATCGTAAATCTCATAGCTTGAGCATCCAAACGCGAAGGAAATCAAATTCAATTCCTCTTTTTTTTCTTTCTAATTTCTAGATCCAGAGAAACAGAAACCCTAGCTGAAACGGGCATTGAAAATTAGAGATAACGCAAGCCGGATCCTAACCGCAGTTTGTGAAACAGGAAGGAGACGATCCGAGCGTGGAGAGAGCAACACATCTGAGAACTGAGATTTGAGATCACCCGCACACACACCCCCACAGTCTCAAATACACAGAGACAGAGAGAGAGAGAGAGCTGAGAATTTTGAAAAGAAAAAATAGAAAAAAAAATGAAGGAGATAGAGAAATGAGAAATGGAAGCAAAGAAGAATTGGGGATTTGAGAGGCGAAATGGCAACAGCAGAGCAATGTTAGGCTGAGATAAAGGAGGTGACTGTGGACTCCCTACCACCTCACTCCTCTCAAACTCTCTCTCTCTCTCAAACTCTCTCTTCCTCTTTTTTTCTTTTCCTTTCTTTTTTCTATTTTTTTTTTTTTTTTTTTTTGTGTATTACTATTTTTTATAATAAAAATTCCCTCCACTTTTTCTAATTTTTGCTTCACAGACGAACTTTGAGTTTGAGTGTTTGACTCGTAATCTGCACATCACCAAAGACTTGCCGGTTGCCGCTGCTTCTCTCTCTCTAATGCAATGATACTCAGTTGGGTAAATTGGTAAAATAGCAATTTTTTTTTTCTAAAAAAGATAAAATGTTTTTTTTTATCTTGAGATTTAATGAATTTATGTAGAAGTGAATTTGAAACGAAATTCTATCCAAATTTTTTTTGAAATATATGTTTTATTAATAGCCTCTATGGTCGTCGTCACCGTTATTTCTGCCATCACCACCTCACTCTAACCTCATCGTCGTTGACACCACGATCACCGCTAACCTTTTGCTCCTGTCCACAACGCTCATCGCTACTATACCATTATCTCTAAATTGGAAATTTCCTTCATTTTTGAAGTTTTAGTGATGACAAACAATTAAATTGGTGGGTTTACTTGCAATTTTTTTTTTTTTTCAGAAGATGTTCATTAATTTCATTCATAAAAGCGAGGTTATAAATAATGAATCATCCCTAGAAGCAAGTTATAAAGGGTCACTCCATTAGCAACTTTACGTGCTCTATTGGTTATAGCACAAGGACAATCATGAACAACCATGATTAATTTACTTGCAAAAAGAAAAAACCCTAGCCGAGAGAGGGCAAAGTGAGAGACTAGAGCTCTTAATGAGATAAGAAAGCTCAATGAGATAATCATATCTTTCTTATTGAATTTAGGTTTACTTCCAAATTTTTGGTCTCTAATAAGAAAAAACAAATATAAACTTGCATAGGTGTTTCAGATCGAGTGGGAAAGTTGGTTTATTTGTTTTATGTCATCATGCATGTTATCTTTTCAATATGTCACGTATCGTTGCTGTAAACTGAATGGAGTAGCTGAGTTTGCATTCCTTGTTAATTGGTGCATGTTTGATACATAGGATTAGTTGAGGCTCCTATTATTATTCGTAATACTCTTTCGACACTTATTGTAATCTGAGATTTATGCACTATGTCTCTCCATTATATTCAACAATTTTATTATGAAGGAAATAGCATCGGCCCTCCTCCTTTTCAAAAAAAAAAACATAATTTGTATTAAAGACTACAAATTAAGAGACATGTGAGACACCAAAATATTTAATGGTAAGATTGAACGCAATTCTTGATAGACTTTGGTTCTTTGAGTCCATATTTGACTGTTGCTCACTTTCTCTCAACTTGAGTTTCTTTAATGAGCATTTCTAGTGTTTTTTTACACCTACACTCACTCAACTTGAGTTTGCAATGAATTCTTCTACCATATTGCCTTGTATACAAAATGTGTAAAAAGGAAATCTGCCAAAAGTGGGAGTATCGATCAAAAATCTTGATGACCCATTTCTGTTAATTAATAATTATGTGCATAAGAACAAGAACATACATGAATTAATAGTCCATTTTATGTTGCATTTGGAAATTAGAAAAGAGGTTTCAGATTATTCTCTCTCTCTCTCTCTCTCTATATATATATATATACACACACACCCAAGCTAGGCAAGGTTATGGTAGCATTTTTGTGATGAAATCCCATACGTCTCAATCTTTTTTTTTCTTTTCCCAAAATGCCTCAACCCAACTTTGCAAGAAAATGATGTCATATTTGTAAGAAGAAAATGCATGTACAAAGGTTTCTAGGCTAAGATGACAAAGCCATTCATTGATATATTGATTGAAAATAATAAATTATTAATTTGCTCCATCGATCTATATATAGATGGCGTCTGCATGAATTAGTTTGTCAGAATAGGATAGATAGAATTATCTATATATCTTCAAGAATAGACTATCTCTCCAAGTGAGGTCAATATATATGAAAGGAAAAAATTCGATGAAAGGTAGTATTGTCTAAATCAACAAGGAACCAACGTACGTAGCAATGGAAACCAAAAATCACTCCTAGCTAGGCATGCTTCAAGGGTACGTAATTATGAGCTTTCCTCATTAAACACTAAAAAATTTGCGGTTTGTATCGACAAATTGATGGAAATTTGGTATTATTAACCAATTAATCTATATATATATATAAAGAAAAACTTAAATTTGGTAAACAATTAAAAATCCAATATCTGCTCTTGTTCAACTATATTAGCCAATATATAAACTATTGTTGTAAGACACCTAGTGGAATGGTTGTCCAGCAAACTAACGTTCGTACAAGATACAAGATACAAGATGTGGACTACATACATTGTGTAAAACCTTTGGTGTTCTCCTATTTTACTCCACAGTCTCGTTCACCTACTCAATCAATTATGTACTCAGTTGTGCTCAACTGTCGTTGGATCTAAATCCAATGGTGGTGAATAATGAGGTAGTTGGAATGATTTTATTTGCGTCATTATTCTCCACCAATGGATTTAAATCAAACGGCAGTTGAGTACAACTGAGTATAGAATTAATTGAGTAGGTGAACAAGACTCTTTTACTCCATAAGAGTTACACTACTTATGAGAGGATATAAATTGTATATATAGTTAGTGGGGTTAGTGGCGATAGTGGAGAAACTAAAGGGTTTCTCCTCATTATTGTATACCACGAATACACCTCAATATCTTCACTATATAAAGAGGTTGATGCATCATCATTTCACACACCAAAACATCAATCAAATCATTCACAACCAGAGCAATAGAAAACTTACTCTCTACATTTCTATCTCTCTTTCGTTTTTCTATCTTCCATAGTTGAGTTAATAGGCAACTTACAACACGTTATCAGCACGCTCAAAGATTGAAGAACAAGGAGCAAGAAAGACGAATGCTTTCATCAAATTTGAAGAAACAACCCAAAATTTGTTGGAGTTTTTCTCTTAACTCGTGGAACTCTAATTTTTTTTTAGGTGTATTTCTCAAATAAGTTATGATTTTTACTATTTAAATCCTTGAAAAATAGTGAACCATAACCATTGAGCATGAACCCTAATTAATCTTAGGTCAAGAGAAATTGTAATTTGGATTGCATCTGCTTTATTATTTCGTTGATTACTTGATCACTAAATTGAAAGATAAAAGCATGTACAACGGTACACACAACACATATATCTCTACATTAAATCACAAAAAGTTATGAATCTTTCACAACTAGCTAGGCTCATCCAGTTGGATGCGATGTCTAGGCAAGGTTTGGAGAATACTGACACTATTCCGAATGAGGTTCGGTACTAAAAGAGTCTCGCTCTACCAAAAACCTCACCCCACCCTACCTTACCTGGTCGTATTCAATTGGAGATATCGAAAGGGTTGAGTAAATAACTTTTCATTCTATAATTTTTAAAATTCTTGCAATTATGTGGTAGAAATTATATGTATGTTTGCCAAATGATGACCATAAGATTTTATCTATATCGACCTATCAATTTCGATATAAATCCATGAGAATTTTAATTCTAACAAAACCGTGATTACATGTTTCGAACAGGCCCGGCCCTGGAGCAGGGCAGACTGGGCGACGGCCCAGGGCCCAAAGAAGTAGGGGGCCCAATTTTTTTTATATAAGGTTATATGTATGAAGCAAAAAAAAAAATTATGTCTATTGCTAATTGCTTTGTTTGCGTGCGCATCTATCGGGCACAAAAAAATAAAAATATTGCTTCATTCCTTGATTCTTGATGCATGCGTCTCTCGGTCTTAGTGCATACGCAACTGTCGCATCACTCGTCTCTTCGAGAACCCCAAAATTCTCTTTAAACTCATGGTTCAATGGTTCTTCTTCCAGTCATCAGCTCTCAATTTTTCTTCTCTCTAACTCTCTACGTCTATTTTTCTCATCAGAAAAGATTTGTGCGTCGGTGTCTTTCAATCAATCAACCATTCAATCAACTAATCAATTCGAGCCTTCGAGGAAGGATTGACAAAATACAGTAAGACTCTTTGAACCAAATTCAATTTTTCATTATATTTTGTTCATTATAATTGATTAGTTAACTAATGTACTTGGAATACTTGATTATGTTAAGGGTTCATTGGTCTGTGCGGCTCTGTTTCTGTTGGTGTTCCTTGTTCAACAACTTTTCTCATCAGAAAAGATTTGTGGGTTGGTGTCTTTTAATCAATTGATCAATTCGTTCATTAATCATTATAATTTGTTCATTATAATGGACTAATTGACTTAATTATCTTAGGGGTTCATTGGTTTGTGCGGCTCTGTGCCTATTGGTGTTCAACAGGAGGTGCAGACTTGCAGATTTCAATCTTTCCCTTATCCGGGTTTTATTATTGTGTGCTCACTGTCCAAATTGACGAGACGATAATTTTGCGTTGAATTCATGTCTTCGTATCGTCAAAGATAGGGGATGCATATAGATTAAGGACCAAGGGTTGTCGTACCCAAGGGATTGGAAGACCCAAAATTCACTCGGTAATTATGTGGTAACCAAGTTATTTAGCACTAAAATGATGAGACAAGAGATGGATGGATGCAAAGTGTAATGGATATACAAAATGAGTGTAGTGATCATATTTTTTGTATTTTGTAAATAAGTGAGCAATGAAAGTGAAATGCAAGTGGTAAACTAACTAAACAAGAGTAATATGATTGAGCTAACAAACTCATGCACACAAAATGCAAGAGGGGGAACATGGAAAGATATAGGAATGGTAGAATGATTGAATTTTCATATCTAATGAATTAACAACCTAATGTAGATGCACAACGATTGATTAATGAACCAAAATCCTCCTAATCTTAGCTCATGATTAAGTTCTAAGATGAAGTCTCACAAGGTATCTCTCTTGTTAGGTACGATTCAAGAGTGACTCTCAATCAACTAGCTTAAGCCATTGTCCGGTTCTTAAGTTCATTAAATGAGGCATAAAGTTCATAGACTTACGACTTCAAACAAGCTAAGTCAAAGCTTAACTCATCATGCTCAATGTCAAATGTCTAGAGTGAGTAAGGTAATCAATCTCACAAACTCAAACAAAGATAGATTAAACACATGCTCATTAATTGATTAGATTCCTAAGCAAGCATCTAACACATGTTGTAATAGGCAATGAACATATCCAACCATCAATCAACATGAATAAACATCAAAGTTATACAAATCATCATCAATGAACTAGGGCATACAACCCTAGTCCCCAATCATAAGAATTTATACACACATGCTTGAACAAAACAAAAGTAAAGATAGGTTGAGAGATTCTCATGAAGACATCCAGCAGGTCCTTGCTGCCCCAAGAGTTTGCTAGCTGCTCCATGCATCACCCTCTTCTTCTCCTCACTCCTTCTTGCTCCAAATTCCAAGGTTCCTGCAGACCCTTGCTGTTCTTGATGATTCCCGAGCATGTAGGTGCACAAACGATAGTGAAAGTTGGTCCGTAAGGTAAATGAGGGCCTTAGGAACAACTTTCGTGAAGGATGAAAGTCCAAAAAATGGACAGAACTATGAGAAAATGGACGATTACAGTAGGTGGACGGGTAGTGCCGTCCGGACATCCTAGTGATGTCCGGGCGGAAGGAACGGCTGTTCTTGAGTATTTGAGAGCTTTTGGCTTGGGTGAATGGATGTATGACTTTCTGAATTGATTGATTGATCCCTTTTGAATCAGATGTAGACATATATATAGAGCTTGTGATCTGAAATGGTATGGGAGATAATAAAACAAATGAAAAGGAAGGGGAATATGATGGGGGAAATGGAATGGTGAGGTGGAGGGAAGTGAGTGGGGAATATGGCAGATTTTGGCATGTGAGGGGATGAATTTCTGACTTGGCCACATGGAATTAATGCAGCGAAACATGTGAGCTGCTGCCCCTTTGTCTCACCACCACGGTTGGTGGTTGCTTGGCGGTTCTGCCGCCGCTTGTGGTGGTTCTCCGAAAAATCACCGAAATTCGGAATTATACTCTTCTTTCTCCGGACCAAAAGATTATCACCGAAATTATACTCTTCAAAAATCACCGAAGTTTCGAACCAGAAGATTTTCGAACTTGAACTCATGTTCACATGTCTACATAATCCATAAACATTATCATGAACATATAAACCAATCGATTTATATGATACAAAAATCCAATTTCTGCCGTCGTAGAAACAATGTCAATCAAACTTGACTTGCCGCTCTTAGACGTACACTGATCCAGAGGCTAATGCTACTCGTGGACATCGTCCACGACCTAAGCATCGAGACAAAGGTCAATCGTCCCATCAACCTCGAAACCGCTGCGAGCCTCGTGCTTTTCCAGCCAAGTGAGGTTTGGGCTCTCATCCAAACCGAGGATCTTTGGCCCTAAGAAAATCAAGACAACTTCAAGAAAGGAACAACAACATGGCCAGTGGTCCTGAAGCAAAAGACAATGCTCCCGAGCCTAATCTCTACTATCGTTGTGATGGTATGGATCATTGGCAACGAACTTGTCATGCTTCTGCACAACAAGTTCACAACTATCATCATGAAAATAAGTCTGAAACTAATGTGGTCGAAATTAATCAGGAGGTAACTCTTGAGGCAGCCGACTTTGTCGCTAAAATAGATTTGTATTAGTTTTTTATGTTTTAATGATAATAATTGGGCCAAAGTGTAGCCTATCTAGATATATGTTTTGTCACGCCCCGGACCCGGTGTCGGCGAATTTTAGGCACCTAAATCCGAATCCGAGATGTGAGCGTTAAAAAGTAAAAAATAAAATAAAATACAATAAAATATGTTTCCGCTGCGCAACTCTGATCTATTAAAAATAACAAAATCTCTTACAAATACACAAAATAAAACACCTTGATCTACACTCGTCATTCTAGGCTCGTCAAACTCTAAGTAATTCTCTGCAAAAATAATAGAGATGGATGAGTCAGCAAAACCACGCGCTTAGTGAGTAGATCATATAATATGTCAGTGAAGCTATGTTGTTTTACACACGCTACTAATATAATATATAATAACTCAATCATCATATCACATCGTCCCTTCATATCAAAGTTATCCTTCAATTTAGTGATCCACATGGTCACCTAATGACATCATCGTCTTATAGCTCTGTGTGTCACATCCTTACCTCGGCATAACCAATCATGAAGGTCTCATGTTCCATGAATAACCTCAACCAATACTTCCACATAATAGTTTTCACAAATAAACATGCTTTACTTGAAAAAGATAGAGAGATTTTAGAAATAGAATGAGAAATTTAGAACACATTAGGCCCTGCCCTGTAACATTTTCCAAAACCATTTTTCAGAAAGTGTTTTGCAAAATAAAAATAGAAAATTAAATTATGTATTTTTAAGATTTAAAAACACGTTCGGTTGTTGTTGACTTTCAAAACTGTATTAGTACCTAGTTACCCACGACTCCTCCTTCTCCTTCTCCTGCCGATTCGTTCTTCTTCCTCCTCCTACCAATTCCTTCTTCTTCTTCCTCCTCCTCCTCCATCTCTTGCTGATTCCTTCTCCTCCTTCTCCTGCTGATTCCTCGATCTGCTCCTATGCCCAAGCACCCACCGGCCTTCTTCTTCCCGACGTCGGAGATGGCTAGGTGTCGTCGGAGACTGTTGGGTTTCATCTGAGATGACTAGAATTTGGAAGAAACTGTTGGGTTGCAAACTTGCAATGAAAATGGTGATGAAGATCTAGTAACCCGTCAGGAGGTGTTCTTCAAATTCACCGAAAACATCAATTTGTTGTTTTTCAAATTTACACTATAATTCTGAGTTGTATCCAACATTTTATAAAACTCATTCTTCAGATTTGTCAACCGTACGCATTCTCGGTGCGTTTTTGTTTTACAAATACAGAAAACCGTTTTGTAAAACGGTACCGAATAGCCCCTTACATAATTCACTCACCTCGATTTCGAGAATTACCGAGCATAATAACGACATTGCGAGCCTCCTAAAAAATAGCCATAAAAATATCTACACTTAATCTTAAATATATGTAGCTAGATGGATAGATCTTGTCGAGACGAATCCATAGGCTTTCGCGGATCCTAAATCGGAGCTACGGTTAAAAAGATACGATCAACCAAAGTTTTAGAGAGAGAAAGTAGGAGAGAGAACCTCCGAAAATTGTGGAAAGGATCAGATCCGAGTAGCCCTATTTATAGGGTCGGATTGCCGACATAATGGGTCGGTTTAGTGAGATGGCCCAATGACAAAGTGTCATATGCCAAGCCATTACAAATTGACCAACACATGTTCTTCATGTGTCACCACCATATTGAATACTTTCCTACTTGCAGCCATGTGTCACCACCATAATTATATGCCTGCAGCCAAGTGACATATGTCACTGACGCAGCCAAAGCGGCTGTCCATGGCTGACACTTGTCCCTCCAACCAATAAAATCTCGACACCTCAATACTTTCTTAACACAACTTCAAAATTTCATTAAAAATAGCTTAGGACTCCGAAAAAATGTTCGAAAAATACCACGAACTCATGGAGACAACTACTTTCCTGATATGAGATCAAAAATAAAATTTGACCAACTTAAAAATTCTTCAAAATTGTTTTGCGACTTAAAAATAAAAAATTTAAAATTCGGGTCGTCACATGTTTACTCTTTCTTTTGGATTATAGTTTTGTTTTTATGAATCATGTTTCAACATTTCTCGAAATAATTTAAAATATTATTAAGCTAATTTATTTGACAATGTGACCGGCTTTAAATTGTTATACTATTAGGCATGACTAGTAGGGAAGTTGATTGTCTGGCTGATAGTGGTATCACTCACACTATCTTATAAGATTAAAAATATTTCATCAACTTCACGACTAAAGTAACCTCAATGAAAACGATTTCGGGCCCGTCGACCCCAATCGAATGCTTTGGCAAAGCCAAACTCGCGTTGTCCAATAATACTCTTATGACCATATTTGAGGTTGTATACTCTCATAGGTCCAGTCGAACATTTTTGAGTTTTAAGAACATTTGAGCAAACGAATATCATGTTGAAACCGCTCATGAAAATTGTGTGAATTTCCTTTACACATGACCTCCAATAAATACGGTCAAAAACGTATCTTGGAGAAATTGAGACATTTTTTTAAGTGGTCTTTATGTTACCACAATATACTTGATTGAAAATAACCTTATCATTCGCCCAGTGCCGATTGATGAGAGCACTTATATGATGTGGCATGACCGTCTGGGATATCCGGGTCGTAATATGATACTTAGAACTATGAATGCATCGCACGGGCATCCTCTTGGATGAAAGAATTTCGTGATTAATCCGAAAAGCCCATGCCAAGCTTATTCTATTGGAAAGACAAATCTCAAACTAATTCATGTAAAGCCCACCACACTTGTATCAAAATTCCCTTGAGAGAATCCAAGGTGATATTTGTGGACCTATCCAACCAGCATGCGGACCATTTACATATTTTATGGTTATGGTTGATGTATCGATAAGATGGTCACAAGTTTGTTTATTGTCCACAAGAAACGCTTCTTTTGCTAAACTCCTCTCCCAGAGGTCTCATCAATTGAATTATCCCATAAAGTCCAAAAGACTTGATAATGCCAGAGAGTTTACATCGAAGTTTTTCGATGATTATTACATGTCTCTTGGGATTGACGTTGAACATCTGGTTTTCCATATTCACACCCAGAATGGTCTCGTAGAAGCGTTCATTAAATGATCGCATGAACCTTGGATTAGCGCACCAAGCTTCTAATTTCTACGTGGGGCTATGCAATCTTGCATGCAACCATGTTAGTCTGATTGAGGCACACTACTACCCAACCTTATTTCACGTTACAGTTGGTGACTAGGTACGAACTGACGTTTCACACTTACGCATATTTGGGTGTGCAGTTTGCGTGCCAATTGCGTCGCCACAATGTACAAATGGGTTGTCAATAAAAAATGAACATATATGTCGATTATGAATCCTCATGCATTACACGTTTTTTAGAGCCCTTGATATGCAATCTCTTTACCGCATTTGCGGATTGTCACTTTGATGAGACTGTCTTCCCATTGTTAGGGGAGATTCGCACGTTAACGTTGATAAGGAACGACGTGAATTAACGTGACATGTACCTACTCAATCTTATCTTGATCCCCCAACTGCACACAGTGATAAGGAAGTGTAGAGAATCCTAAGTCTGCAAAATGTTGCTAATCAATTGCCAAACACATTTAATGACTTAGCTAAAGTGAAGAGATCGATCACATATACTTGCTGCAAACGTGCCTGCAAGGATAGACGTCCTAGTAGGACGCAAAGTTATCACTAAAGGATGCAATGTCCCCGTAGGACTTATCGTCCCAGATGGACGACATACGACTTGGCGGCTAACAAGTCATATGTCCCTGCCCAGAAGCGAGGTGGACCTCTAGGTTCGAAAGATTCTTATCCCCGGAAGTGGCTATATTTGGCACAAACGAATCATCTTGACATCGCGATCTCAACCGATCCATTTCACGAAATAATCCGAATTATGGATCCGTCCTAGTAGAAACAACGTTGGGGGACGCTCTAACATCTGAACTCACTCCCAGTAATAGAGAAATCTCGATAATGCATGCTTATGTGATATTTAGAATCGAAATGAGATTATCATTGATGATATATTTGTATTCGTGGTAGCTACCAAAATCAAAACTAGCGATGCCATCGAACCTTGCTTCGTTGATGATTTTTAACGTAGAGACGACTTGCCAAAATGGGAAGAAACAATCCAGGTCGAATTGGATTCCTTAGCAAAACGAAGTGTGTTCGGACCAGTCGCTCCAACACTACCCAATGTTAAACTAGTTGGTCATAAATGAGTTCTTTTAAGGAAGAATGATGAGAATAATGAGATTGTACGATATAAAGGTCGCCTAGTGACGCAAAGCTTCTCTCAACGCCCTGGAATTTACTACTAGGAGACTTATGCTCCCGTAATGGACGTTATAACGTTTCGCTACTTAATCAGTTTAGTAGTTTCAGAAAAACTGGATATGCAGCTCATGAATGTAGCTACAACTTATCTCTATGAGGATTTAGACACAGAGATATATATGAAAGTCCCTAACAGATTTAAGTTTCTCGAATCAAGTAGTTCCCGACCACGGAACACGTTCTCGATTAAACTGAGACGTTCACTATATAGATTAAAACAATCCAGACGGATGTGATATAATCGTCTAAGTGAGTACTTGATCGGCTTGGGAGACGTGAATAACGAACTGTGCCCTTGCATGTTTATTAAGAAATTCACTTCAACATACGCTATTATATATCTCAGTTTATGTAGATGATATGAATCTCATAGGAACCTCGAAAGAGTTTATTGAAACTGCGAAACTTCTGAAGAAGGAATTCGAGATAAAGGATCTTGGGAAGACACGGTATTATCTCGGCCTGCAGATCGAGCACGGTAAAGATGAAATCCTAGTACATCAGTCGAACTACACCCAGAAGGTGTTGCGACGTTTTAGTCATCATAACGCTAAGTCGTTAACTACTCCCATGATCGTTCGAACTCTAGACATTAACAATGACCCATTCTGTCCTAAGTGAGACGATGAAGAGATATTGAGCCCTGAATGTTCATATCTAGGTGATCGACATTTTTCGTCACCTTAAAGATACTACAGATATGAGCTTGTTCTATCCCTACGCGTCATCGAGTGGATCTAGCCCCCTTGGCATTCGAAATAATGCAACCCATGTCGGTTAAGCCGATGCTGGTTACTTATCAGACCCGCATAAGGTACGTTCTCAATCTAGTTATATCTTTACCATTGGGAATACAATGATATCTTGGAGGTCTCGAAACAAACTTTAGTAGAGGCAACTAGAGAGTATGTATGGCTTCTAGCATTAATTGGCCATATACGAAGTGCTTGTAAGCTATCTACGTAGAGGCAACAAACCACTTTGAACGAATCGCTCTCTACGTAGAGGCAACTAGAGAGTATGTATGGCTTCTAGCATTAATTGGCCATAGACGAAGTACTTGTAAGCTATCTCATACATGATCCTGATGAACTAGTTGTCATTTATGAGGACAACACTGCTGTTATTGATCAAGCTAAGTATGGTTACATCAAGGGAGATGTCACTAAGCACATCTCGCCAAAACTCATTAACTTGTCCGTTTGGGAGAGTGGTAGCACGCCCATACTCCGTACGACCTGGGTAGCCGGCATACAAACTTATCTTGATTCCTCTGGGAGAGTGGTAGCACGCCCAGATTCTCGGTTTGTATTGTCTGGGAGGGTGGTTGCACATCCAAGCACCGTACGGCCAGGGTAGTCAGCATACGGATTCATCATGAGTTTTTAGTTAGAGTTCCATTTAGACTTTGTGTTAAGTGAATTGTCTCTCCAGTTTCAGACATTTGATTAAAGAATTATTATCTACTCATAATTTCACAGTCGATCTTTTTAAGTTGAATTGCATGCATGATTTTAGAAAAAGAAAAAAAATGGAAAAACATTAAAGATATTTTAGATTTCATTGTATTTACTTCTTTATGTTTGTCCACTCACTCTAACATTTTTCTTAAATGCTTTTCCCTGGGCCCTTTGGTTTTACTTGCCCATATTGCAGATTAATTGAGGTCGAGCTACACTACGCAGTCGAGCATTAGTTTACCACCACTTCCCATTTTCATAGTAGTTCATTTTGTTAATTTGTTTGTATGAAAATCATATTGGGTTATTAGATTGCAATGAATTACCAAACTCTTTGTCTTAAAAATGTATTTAAAAGTTTACGTAGTTGGGTAAGAGACCCTTGATCTTTTATTTATGTTATGGAGGATTGTGGTATTGTGGCGAGCAAGTAGGCTCGAGAGTTTAGTTGGAATATGATTATTAGAAGTGTTTAATTTGTTTTTCACAGTTTTTGGTAGTCTATTTTAGGGGAGTTTATGCCGAATTTTTAGTAAAGCTTCTTGTAAGGTGGGTCCCACATGGTCACATTGGATTTCAAGGTGGAATCTGGGGCATGTCCTGTCACAAATGCTTCTTAGCCCACAACATGTGTATCAATTAAATCTTCAGATTAAGAGCTGATGGTGTGGCTTCTTTCAAGTAGATATTCTCCACGATTAAGAGTTGTCGACTTTTTCAATATTAAGAATTGAGACAAGATGTGCCTACTAAACTCCACCTTACACCATGCTGGATAGTGCACTTTTCTATCATTGTATGCTTTGGTCAATTTGTGGTCAAGTGATAATGATTTTACATATTGTCCTTCCCAAAATTGATTGGTTTCTAATTTTGGTTTTACTGTTATGAAATTAGTTGTTTATTTTCTAAAACAAAGTCTCAAACTCAAATGATGGTTATAGGAATAAGCGAAATAATTCTAAATTCCACTACATGACTTCCCATGCATTTATTAATAAAAAGTGAATCCGAGTGAAAGTGAATCTACATTAATGTCACATTTACTTACTTGAAATGAGAATAAAAATAAAGGAATTGATTTCATTTTATGAGTTCTCATGCATTTACTAACACATATATAAATCGGAATGGTTGTTGGTCCCACGTAAAAGTGAGTAAAAATGAGGAATCTATTCCTGAATATCTGGAGTTTGATAACGAATGGAGATGGGTAGGTAGGTATTAAAAATTTCATTAGAATGAATTTCGATTCATTCACATTTTCATTTCATGTCAGTAAACACGCCATAAAAGATTTGGAAATTATGTTTTTCATTCGTTTCAAGGATTCGATTATATAGTGGTCCGATATCTTTAGAAATTTATTCTCATTTTTATTTTTAGCACACAGATAAAAAACATAAAAGCACTCAATTCTTGTTGCTAGCTTGTGGTCTAATCAGTTCAGTGCATGAACTTATAATTTCATCAAAATCAAAACGATCATATACACTCTCAATTCTCATTCAAAATTAAAAGTGTAGGGACTGAACTAATTAAAAGTGCAGTAACCAGAATTTAATCCAAAATAAAAACAATTAAGTAGAATGACCTGTCTAGCTCGGTGATAAAAAAATTTCCAGCTGGAAAAGAAAAGAAAAGAAGGGAGAAGAATATATGGTGATAAAGCAGTGATCGCGTACCGCCTACATATCACAGTGATCGTCATCTTACTTGAGGGATTGCACAGACAGCGGGGAATGGGAATTAGGATTATTAGGGTTACGGCTTTGCAGCGACGACCATACATTTAAGAGGCTTCAGAGTTCAGACCTGAGTTGAGTTCGTCGTAGTCGAAATTGAAAGCAGAGAAGAAGTCGGGGGCATCATCAGTCATCAGTAGTAATGTTTAGAAGCCACAATGTTGTTACCAGAATTTTCGACCGCCAAATTTCATCCCCTGCTCCGGGCACTAGTGTATGTTCGTCTTGCTCTTTTGCTTGTGATAATTTTTAGTGCATTTTTATCTAGAAATGAATGGGTAATTGTTTACTGAATTCTGATTTTTACTGTAACGCTAATGCTCGTAGGTTCACTATGCTAGGCGATTTTACGAGAATTTAGTTCCAAACTGTACCATATATGAAGTTGAATGCCCAGACCATCTGTTCCGTAAATTCACTGATGATGGTCAGTATCTCATATGTTTCAGTAGAAATCATCAGAAAGTGATTGTTTATAGACCAACGTGGCTTTCGTATTCGTGCAAAGGAGACTGCAACACTAATGATCTTCCCCAAAAAGCAAGGAGGTTTGAGAGTTTCTTTAGCCAACTATACAGTGTATCACTCCCTTCTAGCAATGAGGTTATATGCAAGGACTTTTTCCTTTACATGGAGAGTAACCGCTATGGACTCTTTGCTACTTCTACTGCACAAACTTATGATGCACTGCCTGTTGGAGGGGCTGTACAGGGAGTCCCCTCAATAGAAAAGATAACCTTTCACCTCTTGAGGTGGGCTTTCTTTTTCTCGTAACGGATTTGCCTGAGAGTTTATAATGTGTAGCATTGTTGGTTGTTTTTTGAAGGTTACTCTATGATTTTATTCTCTCTGTTGGTTAGATTGGAAGATGGAGTTGTACTGGATCAGAAGTGCTTTCACAATGATTTTATTAACCTGGCCCATAATGTGGGCGCTTTTTTGTATGATGATTTACTGGCAATTGTGTCTCTTCGCTACCAAAAAATACACATTCTGCAAATCAGAGACTCCGGGAACCTTGTTGATGTACGAGCAATTGGGGCATTTTGTCGTGAAGATGATGAGCTTTTTCTCAATTCAAGTGCGCAGGTTAGTGACATTTATTTTCAAGCCTTTAGTTAATAACTTGCCTAGTAGGATCACTGTAGAGAAAATGTAGGTTCTTTATTTATGAAGAAACAGGTGTTATCTTTTGCTGAGCTTAGATTGTTTATTCCTTACTCTTTCGATGTTGGAGAAAGGATATAAGAGATGAGATAAATAACATTTTTGGGAGGGTGAATGTGCTAAGCTATCTATTCAATTGTCATCACTTTAGTTTGTCATAATCCTTTGAAAGAATAAGTATACAGTTTGGTGTGCAAGTTATTGTTTGACACATAATGTTTTAATAAAAGAATTGGGTTTGCTGTAATTCTTTTCTATAATATGCATAAATAGAATTTAGATGATAATGACAACATAATGGGTAGTTTTCCGAAGTCAGAGGCAATGTGGGAATTTGCACAACTTCCGTGTCATGCTGTTCAAATGCCCTATATCCTGCAGCAAAAGGGTCCCAGTATAGGAGCAACCTTATCGTTCAATTTGTATATAAATCACTCTTGAAGCTAGTACCTTTTCCTTGTATGAATATGATAGTATTAGGACTTCTAGTGGCACTACTAAACCAAACCAAATACCACATGCAAAGGCCCAATGGTGAATTAGATTCACATACTAATAAAATAGAACACATGCCTACCACTAGGATTGGTAATTGCACGAGGCTCCCTGATGTTAGTACCAATCAGAGAGAACATCACTCCAACAATATGTGGATTGGGAAGGATAAGAAGCTATACCCAGTTTTAGAGACTTGGTTTCTACAACTTGAGTCCACAACCATCTGCTTGCTTGGGGAAAAGCCATAATTTGACCACAATAACAACCCAGAATCCACAAATTTAAACTAGAATTCATGGATACACAAAAACTGAGTACAAATAATTATCTAATAGCTACCCTGGAGTTGTGGACAACTGTTCTGCATTTAAAGTCTTCTTAGGACTTTAGGAGTAGGAGATTTAGTCTGGGCTTCCACAGGAGAATTCTTTTCTAGTTGTGCTATGCTGCTCCTGAAGGCTGGTCAACTACCCTGGAATCGTGGACTACTATTCTGGATTGAAAGTCTTCTTAGGAGTAAGAGGTTAGTCTGGCTTTCCACAAAGGAGAATTCTACTCTAATCATGCTATGCCAACTTTACTCTGCTGGTCTGGTGATGGAAGCAGTTGCATGATGGAGATGTCAGGAATTTAAATATTGGAAATGGATACTCGTCCAATTGTCATCAAATAGGTTGAAATGTAAGACAGATCCATAGCTCTAACCGTTACCCTATAATCTTGAGAAAGCCATGGTAGTTTAATTTTGGGTTAAATTCATTTTAACTCCCTGATCTTTACACCTATTTGTGTCCCTTCACTTTCAATTTCATCACTGTGCCCTTGCACTCTCCAATTTAATCAGTCATAGCCAACTGTTAATTGCTGACATGGTGACGCACCATGTCGTCGCCATGTCATAAAAGGTGGAGCCCATAAGAGCCACGTCAGCAGTAGGTGCGACTAAAGTCCTTGTTTCAAACTATTATCTGGGGATTATCAATATAAGTTCCCAAAACATGTCGACTAAAGTACTTGTTTCAATCATGTCTACCCTTTTCCCCCATGTAGATATTAACAGTTGTAGTGCTAGTTATGTCATATGGAGCTGGTTGGATTGATTTTTTTGTTTTAAAGTAATGTTTGACAAGTTATTAAATAACAGAGTGATTAACACAGTAATAGATGCAACCACCATGTACCCTAAATCCTAAGCCTCTTAAATGTATGGTTGTTGCTGCAAAGCCGTAACCCTAATAATCCTATTCCCATTCTTCACTCTGTGCAATCCCTCAAGTAAGATGACGATCACTTTGATATGTAGGTGGTACGCGATCATTGCTTTAGCACCATATATTCTCCTTTCTTTCTTTCCAAGCTGGAAAAAAATTATCACCGAGACAGGGTCATTCTATTTGTTTTCTTTTCTCAACACAGTAATAGATGCAACTATCATTTGCCTAATTCTGAAGATGTTGGATTCCTTGAAGATCAGCGACTATTTATATGGCAATTATGTTCGTACGTTTGTATAAAATCCTTGACCATAGAACAAAAAGTTTGTATAAACTCCTGGGTCCTGGTTCCTCATAATATCCCGATAGCTAAGTTGTTGGATGTTAGGATTTTTTTTCTTAAAGAATTTAACAATCGTCGAAAGTGTTTGCTTAAAAGGAATTCTACAATTTGTGTAGAAAAATTAGAGGAGGAGGGTTTGTTTTGGTATGGGAAATTTCGTGTCTTTGGGTTTTGTCAACTTTGGTCTCTATGCATTTAGATTCCATTCTCAATTCTTCAAGGGGTTGGGAACTGCAGCTTGCTGAATTGTTTATGGTATTTGGTTGTTATTCTTCTGCAATTGAGTGTATCTGGACACTTTATTGGTATTTTCAGAGTTTATCTACTGAAACGATTCTTTCTTATAGAAAAGAAACAAAGGAAATTTGGTATTACCGTCATATAGTTATCCAAACATTTAGTAACTAATACAAAATTATCTTCCTTTATTTTACATCTCTTTCACTGGTTTCGGTGATTAGATACGTTTTCTCATGTTTGATATGTGGAGCACTTGATTGACAACTCATCTCTTGATTGCAGAATATTCATGAACCAACTGTTGCTTGCTTTCATAGTGGCATCAAACAGCGGTTGCTTTCTTTCATATTTAGAGGAATATGGAATGAAGAAACAGATCCGACATCGGTTGGTTATCTCTGTCACTTTTCTTTGTATATTTATGTGCTGCATCTCATTGTAGGCATATTTTTAGGCACGCTCCAATTTTGGCGAACAAAGTAGAATGGTTGAAAATCTTATGTGCTTTTCTTTTTGGAGGGGGACGTAGATCTTTCTAAGTAATGTCATAGAAGCTTTGCTCTGTGGTCTATTAGCTTGCTTCCATTTGCATTTCATGTTTTCAACTCATTTCTGCTATTATTATATTACTTTTGTTTTTCAATAAAAGGTTGTTTCTATTCAAAAAATAGTAGTATATATATATATATATACTCTAGTTTTAGAGTTCCCTCAATGTTTTACTCATGTTACTTCTATGTGTTGATCCATTAATTAAATAGGATTGAAGGTGATAGTTTTACACTTTTACCATTAATCCAGTTGGTATAGTCACATGTGTCATCTCATTTCATCTAATAGAGAAGTTCCTACAACTTTCAGCTGATAGAACCTCTGTACATGTCATATTTTTCTTACATGACTATAGTTCTAGCCTTCTAGGCCATATATTATCTCTCTGATTCTGATGTAGCACCTGTTGGCTTCCCTTTTACCCTAGTCAAATCTCTTTTCTCAGTTCCTTTGGTCATACTCTAGCATATCTGGTCGTTTTACATTGGTCCTGAAGCCAAAGCAGACGTGTGTATATACTGATGGGATTTCCTATTGGATTATGTGGTTCCAGCTTGGGGCCCTTAAGCCTAGACTCATTTATAGCCAATTTTGTATCTGCTTTCCTTATTGCTACAACATATCACCTCGGAATATCTTTATGGTGGTGTTTTCAGTCTTGATTGATTTATGTTTGTTTACCAGTGTTTTCTGAAACCATTTTCACTTATTTGTTTGGTGATTGCTCGACCATAACATGTTCCTGGCTTTGTGGATATGGTATGCTTTATGCATGAAGTTACAATAAGTAGAATTGTGTACATACATACCCTCCTTTTTTGACATAAAAGAAAAAGAGACAACATAAAATAAAAAGAGTCAATTCTAGGTAAAGATTGTTTCAGTCTATCCCTGAGCGGATAGCATGAGGTACTATAATGCTTGCCTGGGCCCAAGAGCTCGGATGATGTAGTGAATGGACTCAGAAGCTACTTGTCAAATATAATACACGGGCGTCAAGAGGTAGACCGGCCGGCCCCTCCGATGCCCAAATCGGAATGAGTATTAATGTTGGCAGAGTCACGTTAGGTGGTCAGTAATTGCTTACTTGAATGAGGAGAGAGTCTTTTATAGGACCCACGGGGGTTTGCATACTTGTTCTTCAATGTGGGATTGACTGCTTCTTGCTTGATTCTGGTGGAGCAAGCTCGCTTAAATTGGAACATTTATATGTTGTTCTTGCCAATGTGCATTACTAATCAGCTTTTTTGAATTTTTTGAAGCAAATAACTTTAATTCAATTAGCTAAGTGATGACTTTTTTACTCTAGAGGGTCCAAGGCCTGAAGAAGAAGTTCTATTTCCATTTCCAAGACTATGTTGACTTGATTATCTGGAAGGTAGGGTCTGAATGCTGATTTTTACTTCTTTTCAATGTATATAAATCTTCTTAATATGCTTTGAGAAGTCTGAACTCCCTTTCATATTTTTCACTGCTCTATATAACAGGAAAATTTGATAATGCGCATCCAATATGACATGTAACAAGTTGTTTATACGCAACTCTTGGACAGGTACAATTCTTGGACCGGCACCACCTGCTAATAAAGTTTGGTAGTGTAGATGGAGGGGTGAGATTTTCTTTCTAGCACTGTTCATCATTATAGTATGTCTAAGAAGTACTAATTTAATGCAAATACTTTATCACACAATTTTATCCTCCCTCTTCAATGGGTCACTCTAGGGTGGACTTTTTGGAACCGAAAACCGACAAACCGCACCGAACCCATGCTTGTGGTGTGGTTTTCGGTTAGTACTAAAGAGAAACCGACAAAAACCGAACGTCAAGAATATAATTAATTACAATTTATATGTTTATTATATGTGGTTAACTCTTATTAGTTTTTAATTTCTATCGTAGGCTCTCAAACACTAGATCATCGTAGCTGACTCTAACTTTACTAAGTCTTATGGGAGTTTAATTTTCTATTGCTATTAGAACTTTTAATTTCTTTGAGTAGTAGCTTAATTTCCTATTATAAATGTAGTTTACTCTGCTCGTTTGTTTTCTCTTATAGACTTAAATTTCTCGTCTTTTTGGTCTTTCAATGCATGTTATTCGGTTCAAATTAAAATTGTGGATATTGATTTAATTAGGATAAGTACTAATTATTTAAATTACAATTGACGAATTAAATGTTTTTGTCAGAAATAGGGGTCAATTTGTTGATGTCAACGCGGTTGAAATTAACCAAAACCGAAGTTCGGTTTTGGAAAATGGAAAACCGAATCCATTGGTTCGGTTAGCGGTTAGTACCAAAAAACCGAACCGATCGAACCGAGTTCACCCCTAGGTCACTCACGAAGGGGATCAATTGCCCTGGGATATTGAGCCCAGATGCTTTCTCAAATGAGTCACCCTATTCATTGTAGTATCCAACAATGTGGGTTTTCTCACATCTGCTTTCTTTTGCTTGATGAGCTTTGTGCTTTCAGAATGTTTACTATATTCTTTTATTATTTTATATAATTGAATCAGATATCACGCAATACTGATCTCCACCCAGCCTTTCTTGCGGTATATAACATGGAGACTACTGAAATTGTATCTTTTTATCAGGTTATTTTCAGTGAATTATTTTCTTTTTTCCTTTCTTATAAATGTATTTTTTGAAATATGACTTAATTTATTTGACATTTTTTCTTGTAGAATTCAGCAGATGAGCTCTATCTCTTGTTTGAGCAGTTTTATGATCACTTCCACGCAACATCAAGAAATTCATATACCATGAATTTCGTGTCATCTCACTCAAATAACATGCATGCTCGGGAGCAACTGAGATGTATTAAAAATAAAGCAAGTAGTTTGCAGGTGAAGTTTCACCATCAGAAATAGTCACATGCATATCATAAACAGTCATGGCTAACAATTAGTCTGCTATCATTAAGGCTTGATAGATTTGTTTATTAATATTATGGTTGCATGGGTATTTAGCTGTGTGCCCAAACCTCACTTATATTCAGCTGATGATCCTGCAGTTTGTGAAGAAGATGCTAGCCTCTTTGCCTTTTAATTGTCAATCGCAGAGCCCTTCTCCCTACTTTGACCAATCTCTTTTCCGATTTGATGAAAAGGTTTGATTCTGAAACCAAGTCTTCCCGATGCATCCATTGTTTTTTTTTTTTCTTTTTCCTAAAATTAATAGTGGAAGTGAACAGATCGAGCTAGCTTACAAAGGCAAATTGCTGGAATTTCCTAAACTGAAGAGAAAGATCAGTAGGTTTTACCTGTTCGAAACTCCCCTTAAATTGAGGAATAATCTTTGTCAGTAGACGATTATGCTCCTGAGATCTTTAGCAAAAGAAAATCTACGAGTAGATATGTTGACCAAATAGAATATTTAATATCTGTTGCAAAAATAAAGGCCTGATCTAGATTTGGAAGTAAAATAAATTAGTAAGAAATTAAGAATAAACTTCTTGTTATGATTTTCCCCTTTTTCTTTACATTGCATCACAATCTCTCTCTCTGTATGGTTTAAAAAAAAAAAAAAAAACTAATTTAAGAATACACGTAAACACCGCCATATTGATTGTAATAGTTCTCTCTTAAATGTGATATAAGGCAATTTGTGATGTTTGATTAATAATGGGCCGATCAGTTTCACAATTTCAAATGTACTACTGTTGCAGTTAATTTCTGCAACTGATCGGCATAGGCAGTCAACAGATCATCCCATCAAGTTCATCTTAAGAAGGCAGCCGTATACCCTCAAATTTAAGATCAAGCCAGGTACCTGTCATTTACCCATAGTTGTGTTTAATACATGCTTACATTTATACATACCTGGCAATCTAATTTGTGTTGTAAGGATGACTCTGAAAGGGGACCTAAAAATGGACAGTTAGATAATGAGATTACTGTGTGTTGTGGACCCAAAAGAGTGGTTAACCTCATATCAACACTTTAAGCGGTCAACATTTGAGGTCTTTTATATTAAATGTACGAAGAGAATCTTAGACTTGCTTTACAATTGTTACAAGTTTATGTGTGGGTATTCATGAGGAAATTTTTACATCATTCAGTTCTGGAGATTTTGAATTGTTTGCATTGTAGTTTTATTTAAACCATCAAGGGCCGCTCTTGAGTTGTAGTTAGTAGACTTTTTGAAGTAAGCAAATGTTGCTCTGGTTATTTTCAACAGGTCCAGAAGCTGGTAGCACAGACAGCCGGATAAAAAAGATTTCTTCATTCGTATTTCATCCATTTTTGCCTCTTGCTCTCTCCATTCAGCAGACTTTATTCTTGAATCCAGCTGTTGTGAATATTCACTTCCGGAAATGAGTATTATATTGTTTACTATCTTTTTGTTACACAACAATTGGTCGATCGATCTTGAGTCGAACTTAGGACATCCCGCTTACAAAGGGAGACTTGTGCCACTAGACCAAATGGTTATAGGTTGTTGCTTACGATGTTAAAATCTCTTTCCGTGAGCAGCCTTTTGTAAAATTAATGTAATTAGATAGAGAATTGTATATTTAATATATAGAATCTGAATCTGTATGATATAACTTGTAACGTTTATTTAATTTTTTTTTCTTTTCATAATATGTATCTAGATATAACTTCCGATTTTCATAATGTAATTCAATAATTGAAACTGTTCATTCTCTAGCTTCCGAATTTTTTCTTTTCATACTATTGTCATTTTTGTCCTACTTTTTCTATTTCCACCAACTTCTCGCACAAACTCTCTTGCAGGTGCAGCAATACCACACCCGTAGCTCGTAAAAGATTAGCGAGTATCCACCCCTAGCCAGTTAAGCTAGTTAGGCTCTAAGAAGCCAAACTAAAAAGGAGCGAGGGTTAGGAGTGAGGCCAAAATTCTTGTATCACCGATATCTGGATCTGGAAGTGAGTGTTTAGGGCTGCTAGGGTCTTCTTATTTGAACCAAACTTCCGTTAAGTAAACGGATTCACGGATCCAGATCGTTAACGGATCAAAAACATGAGAGAGAGGATTATGCTCCCTAATTTGTTCTAGATATGCTTATCTACACATTCAAGAGTTAATCAAGCTACTAAACTAATCATGCATCTCAGCCAATTCTTTTAGATTAGAACATATGCCATACATAGAATTCATGCTAGAGCTGAAACCAAACCCAAACTTCCTAAAAAGTCTACTCACTATCTATCACACAGCCTTACTCGGTATGTGGAGATGTGATCTAATTATGAGGTGCCTCTCGCTTAGATACTTCTTAACGACACATGTAAGTGTATTACACGGGTGTCAAGAGGTAGACCGGGTGGCTGATCTTCACTCCTCATATGCCTAAGTCAGTGTCTAGGTATTAATGTTGACATAGCAACTTTAGGTGAGAAATAATGCTTACCATTAAAGATGAGAGAGATTGTCTTTTGTAAAGGCTTTGATGTGGGATCAGTTGATTTTCAGTTTACTTGAAGCTTTGCGGCAAAGGTTTTATACTTTTATACTTGCATTGAGATTACCTTCCATATGAGAATTGGCCCAAGTCTCACCTGGATCCGGCAGGGTAGGTGCCAGAGTAACCGTTGGTCACACCGGCGGGGCTCCGGTGTGGCCGCAATAGTCCTCAGGTGATTGCTATGTCTATTTGGTAGTAGGCGGTATGTACAAAAAGGTGATTGTTAACACTTGGATTCCTTCGGTTTGATTATATATTTTTTCCTAATGATCAAAGTTCAATATAATATCCTAGTGTACACCAAAACACATACATCATCATCGAAATCGATGACAGTAGAATGTGGGTATCCAATGGATTGGTCATTTTGCCATCTCGCACAGACGCACACCTCAGTGAAGCAGGAGTCGAGCAGGTTGCACATTTTTCTTTCAATTTAATCATTTTTTTTGTAGAAGAGTATTTACAAGTAGTTTATTTAAATGAATTGGAGTGAATAATTTGGTGGCTGGTGATTATAGTCCTACTCTTAACTTTCCATGACTAAATATCGCTTTGGTGCAAACTTGAAGGACGAAACAAGAGATTTATCCTTAAAAAATTGGGAAGTTTAACGAGTGCTCTAGGCATTTTTTTTTTTTACAATGAAGGACGCCCAAGAGACCCTGACAGTGAAGCATGAACAACAATTACAACTACTCCCATCCCATAGCTTTGTTCCAATCATCTACCCTGAATAGCGTAAGATTAGCTCTTCCCTTATCAGTCTTAAGACATCTCCCGGAACCTAGCCAGTGCCTTCTTGTGAATGAGAGTTTTATAACTATCTCCAGCCTGCGCCTCAAGAGCAGGATCTAACTTCTTCTGCTGACTCCCGAGTCCGGCTCTCCTTTCCACATTCTGAGCCTGCACTGGTTCAACCATTCCACTCCCATCTCTTCCTAAACCCTGTAATCAGATCAATAACAAAACAAAAGAAACACACATTCCCCAAAATATGAGTTAGAAACTGCTACAGATGCATCAACTAGTGAGGTCATATGACAAGCAATGTGGTTTTATTTTATTTTTCTGTTGGTGAAAATAAAGACCCATCAGCTAGATTGGGAGATCCTGAGATTGATCGACACTATGCTACTTAATATATATATATATATATATTTTATTTTATTTTTGAAAAGAAACATAATTTATTAATAAAAGAGATGAATACAAACACAGTGGATGAGGGATCCACAAGAAACAACAGGGAAAAACAGAGAGCACAAACACCAATACATACAGAAAACAACTACCCCCCTCACGCAAGAAATCTCCCTCAGGATAAGACAAAAAAAACTCCTAAACTGCTGCTGCTCTCCAGTCCCTTAGAATAGAGGAGAAACTATAATCTTTAAAAACGTCAGAGACCGAAGCCCAAAGAGCCACCCAAAATCTTACTCTTTCCCAAAGAACCTCAACCCCTACCCCCTCGTAAGCTTCAAAAATTCTCTTATTTCTTTCTATGCTACTTAATATAGATATATATATATACACACACATATAAGTACTACCAACATAACCAAATTCACTCTTTTGCCAGTAAAAAAACTAGACCACAGATTGTCAATCATCAAACTAGACTACAGAATAATGCATTGCTTGAGAACATTCAAACAAAAATAAATTCCACCTTCATGAATCATGAGCAATTGGGAGATTTGGGATTTTCTTCTTTAAGGTCAAGTTAGGAGGTAAAAGAATAATACTACATATTTAAAGTGCAAAAGAAGGAGTTGATACCAAGCCTTCGTGCCAGCCCATGCTGCGAAGCATCTTGTTGCCCACATTGCTCTCATCAATTGCTTTGTCGGCTGTAATCACCTCATAACTGTCAATGGTGGTATCTCCGGTCCCACGTCCTCCACCAACACCAGGAGGGAAAGGCATTGTATCAAAAGAACCCTTCCTCGATGCCAAGTCTCGATCTTTGCAGTAAAAAATAAGCATGGAGAATTCTTACAAGTCAATTGAAATATTTATAATTAAGAAAGTCACACATCCAACCTGGGTAACCATATTGAGGTATGAAGAACTCAAGTTTGACAGACATGTTCATTCAATTAGGCTGACCAGTATGAATGGTAGCTAAATTTATAGTCCTAATACAATGGTATTTAAAGCCAACACTATTTATATTGAGTTTGTAAGACAGAAATAAGGTAAATTCAATCAAAAACAACATTTCAAGAAAGCTTACTGAAAGCTAATACTAGAGTGAGGTGCATTTATATATTGACCTTGTACAAAGAAATAAGAATCATGCCAATGAAAAACAAATCTCAAAAAAGCTTACTTGACTCCCCAAAACCATGGTCAGGTAAATCATCTCCAAAAGAAGACGAGCCATACAAGCTCCTCCTTTCAGCCGCACGATCCCTGTATGCAGTATGTTGTTCTTTATGTGCAGAAGCAGAAGCTAGTGGCATTTCAGAAAATCTTCTCTTGCCACTCCCAGCAGCCACAGGTGGCATATAAGAACCCAATGCAGATGCATCAGTTCTGAAGGGTGTCAAAACTGTGGGGATATCTGCATCTGTTGATGCAGAAGAACCTGCTATGAATGCAGCAGAAGTTGAAGGTGTGGAAACTCCGCCAGATGCTGAAAAGGAGGTATCTGATTTAACCACACTTCTTCCAGAGCCCCTTATCACTCCCATCAGTGTTCCCCCTATACTGTTGCTCACAGGCCTTGGCATGACTGAAGACTCCATACCAAGAGTATCTGCAGTAGAAACATTTGCAGTAACCCCTGAACTAGATATAGCATTCTCATTTTTGGTTGCTACATCAATTTTAGACTTGGTCTTTGGAGCTTGCACCGAAGAAACCGGTCTATCGTTAGCAGATGCACTTGGCTGGTTATCATCCAAAGCTAAACGGGGTACTTGCCCTTCATGACTCCTCTGCTTCCACATAGTCAATACATTACTCATTTTCTTCTTGTTAGCCAAAATACTGCTCTTTGAAGCCAACTTGATCTCTTTTGACTTTTCCTTTTCTTTTCTCTCTGCAGCTATTGCTGCTGTTGCAGCAGCCTGGACAGCATCTGGTAACGATGCAGCCGAGGTTGTAGCTGGTGCAGAGATTACTACTTTTTTTATACTTGAACCATCTGATGCCTTGGAAAGCTCAGATTGCTTAGCAGATTCTTTGATGCCATTCTGATCAGTGCAAGGTATGTATTGCAGAGTTTGGTGGTCATAAGAATACCAAATCCCGTTGTTACCATCATAATAAAGACCTACATTAAAAAATGCATCAAGATTCAATATTCAATAAATCATGGATTAAAAAGAAATTATTTGAGCGCATTGAGAGAGATAAGGAGAATGGGAAGAAACTGAAAGTCTGACAGCACAATGAGCATTCAGAATTGGGGTACGAAATTGGACAACTGGGCTGGAGAAGTAATACGGAATAAATGAGATAGTGCACTAATTTCAGCATCCAGATTGACGACACATAAAACAAGGCAATTTATAGGTGTTGAATAAATGTTAGAGTCCAATGTCTGTGGATTGAATGTTATAAGCAACAGCATTATTCGGGCAAAAAGCAAAATGTCTTAAGTTGTCAACCAGAGAATTATAATAAAGTAAAAGCAAAATTAAAACAGGATAGAAGAAGAACAAGAGTCCAGAAAAATGACAATAAAAAATATGTAGCCTTATCATCTACCAAATGCTCCACTGCCTTGAAGGACCATCGAAATACTCCGGATCAAACATAACAGGGAAATACAACAAATATCCATGTGAATCTTTAACAGAAAAGAGCATTCTCTAACTAAATTTGTCAGAGTGGGGAATAAAAAATAAACAAAAATAACCTGTATTTCCATCATAGTAGAACCCAGAAGAAGCATCATAGTAGTAACCGGATGCCTCATCCCATACAAAACCCGATTGTGGAGCCAAACCATCTTTTTGTACTTTTGTGTCCCCACCACTTTGATCCTTCCCTCCAGTGGATTGTTTGTCATCTGGATTATATTCCTTTGGTGCCCATCCAACAGCATCATACTAGAATGAAGAGAATAAGATTCAATTAAATAAATAGAACAGCAAAAACAACAGTTGCCAAGTGACACTATCAGCATAAGAAATATGTAAGCAATCCTATAAACATGTACTGATGTACATGACTAGGCTCATTATTAGTCTTGGAGGAACAATCTGTTTGAAAAATACAGTAACTCTCTCAGGCTTACTGAGTTACTTTACTCACGTGAGAAGGCTCCCCCTATATATAAAGTTTTCTTTGTTAAGATAAAGTAAATTACACTGAACCTTTTTTTGCAATTTATTATGTTTAGTGCATTTAGACATGACCCTGCACTTTGAAAAAAAATGAACCATTTAATTAATTATTAAATTGTGTAACAAAAATTAAATTTCAAATTTTATTTGAAGTGAATACAGAATATATATATATATATATATATATATATATATATGTATATATTTGACTGACACACTATAGCATATCCGATTCCAGATCAACCTTGGAATAAAAAATAGAAACCGTGTTGGCTTAATAATTCTTGCCAAAAAAAAATGTTTTCTAATAATGAGGCCCTTGAAATATATTCCACGTACTAGTTGGTACAATAATTACCAATCAATACTTCAACAACTTTTCTACATAAATTGTTTTATTGGAAATGGTGGCTTTATTGACAAAGTATAAATGAAACATGCATCAGTGGTCAAGAAGTCCACAAATGCAACAGAATGGAAATAACCTCTACAGAGCCTACAAGTATGACCGACTTCCTACTACAAATTCTTCAAATAAAATCCAATCTACAAACAATTCCCTGTTCCCAAATAACCTCTACAGAGCCTACAAGTATGACCGACTTCCTACTACAAATTCTTCAAATAAAATCCAATCTACAAACAATTCCCTGTTCCCCAATCAACAAGAATATGGAGAAAAGACCTCTAAAACCTAAGCAGCCATAGCCCAAATGGAAGCACCAAAACAAATACCTCCACTTCCTTGTTATCTCCAAAATTTCTAGCATATCTCTTTAACCAAATTACCCAAAAGAAAGCCAATTGCAACATCTCCACACAACACCTCCCACCAAAAGCACAATGATCAATCAACACCTCTGCTCCATACTGGTCTACTGAATATAATTAGTCTCATCTTAAATTCTGGAAATTTAAGTAGGGACCTATCAAGGTAATATACCTATATTATATGTGACGAACAGAACATTTTTTATTCCCTTAAATGTCAGGCTAAACAGAAATTAGCTCTCCAATATTCTTCAACAATTATAAAATCAGAAATGTCAGTACATGTCAGGCTAAACAGAAATGTCATGCTATCTTGTGATCAAACATTATAAAATCAAATGAAATAACAGTATATATAAACCAAAAAGATGCGAAAAACAAAAGTACAGATAATTGTTTAAAGAAACCTGTTGAGCAAATGTTGCTGCCTCAATTGCAGCAGCTGCCAGGCTGCTTGACTGTGAAGATCCTGACATTCCTGATCCTGGACCAAGAATGCTTTTTGCATATGCTACTCTTAAAATCTGCCCATTCCTCTCGAGTGTTGTTCCATTTGTTGCTTCAAGAGCTTTTGTAGCATCGTCCACCTGGAAAGATAAAGGGCTGTAGCTTAAACAGCAAAATCTTTGAAAAGGATTCTAGGGAAATCTTCTTTTCTTCCCATATTGGAATACAGCAGGACAGAGGAACAAGTCCCTTAGGGGTGACAGAGTTCCGAGACTGTACGTATAAAGTAGAAACCCTTCAACACAAAAGATTGCAACCAAAACATTTTAAAAAATAATACATGAATAATCAGCTTTTTTGCAAATAAAGTATCTTTGAGGAAGTCTTCCAACAAAAAATTGAAACAAAGAATACTACTTATTCAACAAGTTCTATCAAAGCATGCAAAAGTTCACCAACAATAGCAGAAAAAAACATGCAATGCATCTGCCCACACAGCTTTTGAGAATAACAAGCTTACGCAAAGGCATCTGCTTTATGTAAACCTAGTCGACAATATATAATTGGCAAGAGTAGGAGTATAAGGTTGAATTCTTTCTGTTTTTCATTCTTCGTAAGATTTGAATGACATATTACAACTCCAGCTTACGCAATTATGACCTCATATATGCTTAGGTAGAGGATATGCATACTTGAACATGCAGACAGATTAAATCGTAGAAAGAACCAAAAGAATTGGATGGCAGGCAGTCGTTTAAATGCTAAGCCACGATAGTAACAAACATCTAGATATGTAAAATATTAAAAAAAAATCAAGTAAGATTAGTTTTCTGTATTCCCCAACTTGTATGAACTATGTACTATATCACGCAATGGGAATAATAAGCCTTGCCTCACACTTTATACTGACTTGGGCTCCACCCTTTGCCAATTGTTTTTGGTTTGTCTCCAATTTCCCCGTATGTAATTATAAGATGTCAATAAAATTTCATCATTCAGGTTACTCGAGGGCGAATGGCATACATAACATTTATATCTTCATTTAAATATAGCTCAGCACTAGGAGACCAAAGGAGTAACCAACTCATGAATACATCTCATACATTTCACCAAGTCCACATCACAGTATTCTTTTGTTCTAGCTTGCAAGACAAAAACACAACTTTACACCAGGTTTATTCGCATAACCAGCATATAATATATCTTAAACCTTCCCTCACTAATGGATATATGCTATACAAAATACCTTCTACTATACACTGTACTTTCACATTCCCAGACCCCTACATCAGTTAACTTCAATGCCTGTTCTTGTATGAGAGCATCATAACTATACTTGATATATGAATAATACAAGAAATGGAAGGCAATAAATTTCAATATTTAACCAGCTCAATCACCCAACAAAATTAGCCAGACCAAATTAATTCACATAACCAGCAAAAGAATATATACATATTTTAAACATCTTTTCCTAACGGATACTGCAGTAATGCAATAAACCTACAAATATAGTTGTTCAGCATATGATGACCACAAGTTCTGTACTTTTAACAGCTCACATCCTTTTCCCCAGTCCCCCACATAAGATAACCTCCATGTTTAAATTCTTGTATCAGAACATTATAACCGGTAAAATGAATACTAGAAAAATGGGCAATAAAATTACAATATTTAACCAATCACGGAAAAGAAGTTGGACATACCGAATGGAAATGTACAAATGCAAATCCTCGTGAAACATGAGTGAATTTGTCTCTAACAAGACGAAGATCCTTAATTGGAGCATGTTTGGAAAATTCATAGCGCAGCATTTCCTCATCAGCATTTTCATCCAGGCCACGAACAACCAAAACATGAGTAGGACCTAATTGCATACATACTCAGTGAAGTGCATAAGAAATAATACTTAAATATTCCAGCTAAAAGCAACAATGTAAACCAACCAGCTTCTGATCCTTTCTTTGCTGTCATTTGATTGGATAAAGAAATATCTGCTGCGGGAGCATCCTCAGTCCGTGCCTCGTTACACTGATATTGAAGAGAAAACAAAGAGATCCATAGTTAAAATTATTCTTAAACATAACTAAATACCATATAAGCAGTGAGCAGGAGCTTGATCAGTATAAATCACAAGAACAAGAAATAAATACCTGAAGGCAGGATGTTCGTCGTGCAAAATTAACATATCCACAGCTAATACACATCCAATCAGATGGCACTGCGATGCTTTTATGGTTAGCATGGCCGGATTTCCCAGCATTGTCCTGCCCAAAAGATCCACCTGCACCCCCAGTTGGCTTACTACTGCAACAAGACAGTTCAAATGGAAATAAATCCAGTAGCAGCAAAACAAATACATAGATATATATATATATATATATATATATATATGTACACATATATACATAGCAAAGCAGACAAAGGTAAATATCAGCAATTGTAATAAAAAAAACTTCATCAGGATTTGACAATCTCTGATCCATGTTAATTCCTCAATGATGTCTAAAAGGTAATGATATTAATGCAGAACTTACAACCTTTATAAAAACAGAAATTCAGAGATCCACAAAATATGAAATACAATCAAGAAAAAATACCTATACTCAAAAAAAAGTTTCCTGCCATCCACCACAAGCCCATTGTCCCCAAGCTTGTCCATCATAACTCGGGCTGCTCCCTATTCGAGAAACATAACCTCCATTGTGAGTTATTCATTCAAAGAAGATATAGGGCATCTACAGATAAAGAAAGATGGATACCACGGAAGGAAAATCAATAAAAGCAAATCCACGGGAAATGCCAGAATTGCGTTCTTTGATCACGCGGACATGGCGAAGAGGTCCCCATTCAGCCTGATAGATAATACAACTTGCAGTGTTATCAAGGAAACAGATAGAAGTAGAACTGTATATTTCATAGCCAAAACATCAAATGACACATTACAAGGATCTGGTATAGATCTTCCTCAGTGGTCTTCTGTGAAAGACCCTTCACAACAATAGTTGCAGATGGGGCCTGCAAAAGAATATTATACTTATGAAGTTATCCGCCATACAAAACACCAAAGTCAAATACGTTTAACATCAAAACATACCACAGAATAATGCTCTCTCTGGCGTTTCTCATCCCTGTCTCTTCGCTTATCAGTTCTCTCATACCTTCCATCATCATAGCTGTCCTCTCGATGACTTCGGCCATGGCTTCGACTTCTAGGCGACCTTGATCTAGGACGATCATCATGCCCACGAGATCGGGACCGAGATCTAGAATGCTCATGCCTTCTATATGGACTCGTTTCTCTTTCCCTACTCAAACACTTCTTGTCATGCTCACGGTCACGAGATTCGCGGCGCCTCCAATTGCCCTCTCTCCTACTACTTCTGTCATAATCAGAATCATAACTATGGCGACCAAAGTCATAATCCCTCTCACGACTATCATCCCTGGTCTTATGGGTAATACCCGACCTATAGTCAAAATCATCATATGCATAATCATCACGATCACGTCCCCCAAGCCTTGCAGTCCTGTCAAACCCAGGATCACGATAGCTGTCAACACTGTTGTGATAGCCATCCCGTAATTTATCAAATTCCTGAAATGTATCAATCTCATGATCACGGAGGTTATCCATCTCATGATATGAATCAATGTACTGTTTCTCATGCCTCCTAGATTCCCTATCATTTGGAAATTCTTCTTCGTAACTTCTCCTTCTTGAATGTGGCCATATACCAACAGCATGAGGAGGTGGTGGATAGTTATCCCTATCCAGAACATCACGGTGGAATGCATTTCTTGGATAAGGGGCATTGTCCCTTGAGTATCTTTCCTCTATAAACCTCCTCCCATCATATGAACCACCGACCCTGCCATAATAAGAAAAAAAAAGGTATGGGACGAGAGGAAAAGATAAAATGTAATAAGCGCTCAATATATAAAGATATATCAAAAATTAAAGCAAGCTTTCAAAGAGTATCACAAACAATATCGTTACAAGAACTAAACAGAAAATCTTGATCAGCAGTACTTACAAATTTCAGTAGCTATTTTTATTATGAGATCTAAATTGCCTTGTGAAATTGGAAAGCAACACTCAATAGCACTCACCGAAAGTTTGGCTCGTGAACTGCACCATACCCCTCTGGAGCCTGTGGATTCAAGAGAATAAGGTTATGTCAGCAAGAGATCAATGATGATATGAGGTTAGGCAAATCCAGTCAGTCCATATCCTCATTGCCCCACGGCTCTCTCATTTTTCTCCCAAAAAAAATGGACAGTAAGATTGGGCCCTAATAAAATCTTGTATTTATCATCATTTCATCCCATATAGGTGATTTATTAAGGAGGAAACCACAATTACGCTGTTATTATCCCATCCTTGCTGAAGACCATAGCGACCGGGATCCATTTCTTTCAAGCAACCAAGCAAACCGACAAAGCTCCCGATGATGGTATCGTTCAGAATTTGGATACCTTTCCTGTAATATAATGCACAAACAGACACACACAGTTACGCCCATGATGAACCAATAACCAAGAATTCCCACGACTATGACCTTGTTGGCCTCCGCTTTCACAAGTCAGAACCGGAATAACCAAAATCCTTTTTCCACAAAGCCCTAATTCTCTTAAAACATAACACCCTCGACGGCAGACATCATCAGCTTATAAATAATGAATACCATTCAACCAAATAATGAATAAAATTCAAAAATGTTAGATAACCACGCATAACTGAGTCATTGACCCCTTTACACAGCTGCATAATTCCTAATTGAAAATCTAAATCAGCTAAAAACTAAAACTAAACTCTAATCAAACCAAATAAAACTCTGAAAAAACACTTCAAATTAAGAAAACATCAGGCTACAAAACAACTCAAAATTTAAAATAGTATCAATGAAATAAAACAGCAATCGTAATTGTCCCGCAGTCAGTAACATATTGGTGCACTGTCCACACAAAAAAAAAAAAAAAATATTGGTGCAATAAACCCTGGGGCACAAAACAATGCCTTGAATCTCAAGGGAAAATAGAGACGAATCCGTTCCACCGATGAAAAATAATTGTTCGGAAAACTGAAATTTTATTCAGAAAGGGTTTCACAAGGTTGAAAGCTAAATCCGGAGGGAGAAGGAGAAGCAAGACTTACCGTAGATCCTCCTAGGCTTCAGATCTCAGACCAACTTCTATCTCTCTTTCTCTTTCTCCTTCTACTTTCTTCGTCGTCCGTCTCGAGTCTGCGTCTCCGTCTCCGTCTCCTCGCTTTGTTTTTGTTCGACTGTGTTTGCACGTTTTCGACCGAAGCTTTGTTTTTGTTGCATATTAAAGGAAGACAAATTTTGGGACCAAAAAAATTAATCATGAAGTATATATAATACCCTTCAAAATAAAAATAAAACAAAATAGGAGAATGATCACTTTGGTCTAGGGGTGGCCTTTTTGGAATCGAAAACCGACAAACTGCACCGAACCGCACCGACCAAAATTAACCGAACCGAACCGACGCTTGCGGTGTGGTTTTCGGTTAGTGCTTATGATTAACCGAAATAAAACCGAACTGAACAGATACTTAGTTAAAAGTTATAATTTTATTATAAGAGGTTAATTCCTCTTGATTTTTATTTTCTATATAGGCTCTCAAGTAGTAGAATACTATAATTCTTACATGTGTTTAATTTTCTATTGCTACTTTTAATTTATTTGAGTTGTAGCTTAATTTTAATTGTAATTTTATTTGGTTATTCTTATTTTTTATTCATGTAGATTTAAAATATAGAGTAAGTTATAATATATATTCAGTTTCTCTTATCTTGTTGGCATTTCAATGCATGTTTTTTGGTTCACATTAAAATTGTGGATATTGATGTTGTTTAGTTAATTACTAATTATATAAATAAAAATTGAAAAAGTAATTTTTTGATAAAAATATGAGTCAACTTATTAAAGTCAATGCGGTTTATATTAACCAAAATCGAATCAAACCGAACCGATATGCCGGTTAACCGATACGGTCGGTTAACCGAATTTTCGGTGCGGTTTCGGTTAGTACCAAAAAACCGAACCAATGGAACCGAGTCTACCCCTACTTTGGTCATTGAATTTGCGGAAATATCACTTTAGTCACTTAACTATTACACTGTCTATCATTTTAATCACTTGTTTATTTTTTTCCGTTATAATTTTGTAAATAATATATTTTCTTAAGGGTATTTCGGTCAAATTGCTTAAAATAAAATTATCTCCCCCCCTCCCCCGCGAACTCGCTTTCTCTCTCTTCTCCCTTTGCACCGTACGACACCACCATCGCCGGCCACTACCTTTCGTCACCACCCCCACCAACAAAAGCAAAAGATCACGGCAAGCTGAACCCACCCGGGTTCGAAGCCAAACACGCAGTCAAGCCACATTGAGGACCACTAGAAAAGCTTAAAATTTTCAAGCTTTCGTTCCGAGCTCCTCCGGCCACTTCCGATCCTCCAAACCACTTGGGCTTTGAAGCCCTCCATCCCAAAAACCTCATGGTACCCTTTGTTTTCAACGTCGACTGTCGTATGTGGAGAATCGACGTGGTTGACTTTTCAGGTGTCAGAACTTCCGGCATCGATATCTCTCTATCAATGTCTAATCTCACCTTGACGTAGTTACATAATTTTATTCTTGGGTTGTGCTCTACATGTTGATATAAACTCTGTGGTGATTGGAGGTGGTGACAGCGGTTCAAAGGGAGAGGAGAGAAAGGTCACGGGGAGAAAGAGAGAGAGAGAGATATATATATATATATATATATATATATATATTTTTTTTTTTTTCTATTTTTTTAGATTTAAATATTTAATGGTAATTTGAGAAAAATACCCTCAAGTTCCAACCGACTGAAGAACAGCTTATAAAATTTTTGATAATGAATATGGATGGTAGAGATTCTCAGTTCATACCTGAAATCGATTTTTACAAATATGAGCCATGGGATTTGCCTGGTAATCTATCCATAAATCTCACTTTGTTCTTCACTTTCCATTACTCATTTGGTGTGGGAATCAATGACCGATTGAATTGTTTTTTCTTTCCCCTCTTCTTCCCCTTTTCTTCAAGTGAGTCTTAGTTTTCATGGATGATTTATTTGCATGCATCATCTTTTTGAATATTTTTTTCAATCAAAATATGTTTTTCAACCAGTAAAGTGACTTTTCGGGTTTCAACTTATTTTCCTACACCTTGGGAGGGTCATCCTTGAATATATATTTTCTTTTTTGACACAATTCTAAATTTCTAATTTTGTGTAACTCCCAGTTAAACAAATATATATTGTCTTCGCAATATCCACCATTGACATATGTCATGGCCTTCCAAATAGACATAAGAATCATTAATATCGATCACTTGACAAGTAACATCTTCTTTACAAAAAATTTTCTCAGAGATAGGAATTTTGCAAACCTATGTTATTTGTGCATATTCATTCTCTCCATATTAAATCGGGTATATATAGTGCAATATGCTTAGTGGTTGGTAATTGAAAGTAATCCATAATTTTCTTTGGCACAAAGTTTGCACGGCCACTATTAATTATTAGAGATCGAGCATACTTTTTTGTTGATGTTGCATGACATTTGAAAGTAGTCATATTTCGGTGATGTAAATATTCAACGTTGCATTTTTTTTGTAAGACTCAGAAAGAGCATGTTTTTTTTTCTATTCTCTTCGTTTTGAAATATATTTCTCCGTGTTTTCTAAAATATGAGAATAAAAATGTAAAAACGTGAAATACGTTTTCAATATTCACAAATAAAATTGAAAATATTTTTAAACTCTCATTTTTTGTATTTTAAAATAAGACCAACGAACACAAGTTCATGCTATTTTTATTTTATAAAATTAAAAAAGATGACTTGAAAACACTACCGAACGTCACCTAAATTATTTATAGAGAAATGAAAAGAGAAAGACAAAAAATGCAAGTTGTTTATGGAGAAATAAAGTTGGATGAACATACTCAAAAAAGTTATAAATGTTGGGCTCACCATCCTTCATTAGACTAAAAGTTAGCTATATCGAGATCCTGTGCTAAATTGTTGATGACAGTGGCCATAGGTTTGACACATTCAATCCGGCCTCAATTCATTTTTATCATAGAGTACCGTATTGACTGCCACTTGAACTTGCAAATATGTACATGTCGTCATCCTCATCATAATAAGAGCACAAAACTCTTGTTATGATGGGCATAGGGTCTCTCTCCACCGAGAGAACATGGAGATTGAATGGAGTGGGGAAATTCTCTGCTAGTACATCTCAACCCTGATCATTTCAGCAATTTTTCACTTTCAAGCTCATGCTGACACTTAAAGGGACAGTAACAAACATAACTAATGGACCCTTAAGTAGCCAAGAATCACTCCAAAAATTAATTGTCCTGTCATCACCAATTCTCCAGCTTAATCCTTTTCGAAGTAATTTAGTATCAAACACAACAGTCATTCAAGTGCTAGAACAATTGGAGGGACTAGAATATTGAGGATGTAGGATTGTTGTGTTTGACGAACCCCCAGGCAACGACGCTATTTGACAAATGGGAAGAATGGATGTGTAAATTATGAACATGGGGTTATCGTGTCCACGGGAATTGATGGCCTTAGACTCCTAAGTAGTATGCAACTAGGTCATTTAGCAATGTAATGGAGGGATTAAGAAATGGAAAGAGTGAGTGAGAGTGATATCCACAATGTGCGAGTGTAGTAGTGTATCGATTTGTAAAGAGATGATGAAATGTAACAAGTATCAAGCAAGAGAGAAATCAAATGCAAATAAGCAAATGCGAGTAAAGTAAAGCGTGTGTGCAAGTTTTAGAAAACGTTAGGGTTTTTGGGTTAACCCAATGAATGCGACAAGTAATACTCCAACAACGAATACATGCTAATGCGAGTCATGAATCAAGTTCCGTATTCTAGCCATATTATGGGTATAGAACTGTGTTTCCAATGGTATTCGAATGTCATGTTATGGATCATTAGAACTCTCTAGGTGTCATAGGGAATTTCTCTAAGTTACTTAATATCAAATTCCCTAAAGTGCTTAAGAGGCGTAAAACATCGAAACTTAGGAACTCAAACAAGGATTACTCATCACATATGCTTCAAATTGGCTAGATTGTGCAAGGTTACCAAGCTTACACAATCTCATCAAATTAGATTGGTTATTATGCTCAAGAGGTGACAATTCTTAGAACAAACATCAAACACATATTGAAATAGGTAAAACACACATATTCATTCATCACAAAGACATTTATTCATTATCAAAGTATCATATAGTCACATTGAACTAGGACACACAACACTAGTCCCCAACAAGGTAACTACTCACTATTCATCAACATATATATTATCATATTACAAATATAAGCACTAGATACAAGTAGAAGAGAGAGAAAGATTGACGAATGCTCAATAGATGGTGGCTGCCCTAGGATTGTGTCCCTCAATGAGGGATGCAAGCTCTTATCTCCTTCTCTTTGCTTCTCCTTGGCTCTAAACTCCACACATTGGTGTTTGATGATCACTACAAGAAAACTGAGCTTTTACCGCGTGTATTTTACGGCGTGCAAATATGTGCGCCGTAATTAATACTCTTTTACGGCGTGCTTTTATGTACGCCATAAAAATTCATATTTATAGTCTTTTATGGCGCGTAGATAATGCACGCCGTGATTGTTTGTTTTTTACGGCACACATATTAGGCACGCTGTAAATGAATATGACTAAACTGGTGCGAAACTTTCGCCAAAGGGCTTATTTCGCTCTACATTTTTTGGTCTCTTCCCTCTTTTTTTTTAATTAGCTATATCCTCACTTTTTCCCAAACACACCTACCACCAATTCCCCAAAAAAAGACCAGTTCACAGAAATAGAGACTCAAATAGCGATCAGATCGTGATTGATTGCAAACCACCCTTTATCTTTTCTCTGAAACTCCTGCAAAAATCCCAGAGACCCAAACCTAGATAGTCAACAGTTTGGGTCGGCATCGTGTGTCTGGTCAAGGACAACGGTGAGGAACTCGAATTAAAGTTTGTTAATTGTTTAATTGGATTATCTACAAAATTTAGTCTTGTTAGTGTAATTAGCTGATTTCTGCTTGGTATTTGTCTAATTGCATTGTGTAGCCTCCGGCAAAGAAAATCTCCAAGACTATAGAGAACACCAGGGAAGAGGACGAGATTGTTTGTAGGTCCGACGACGAAGAGGTTTGTTCTATATCTGTGTCTTTCATGGTTTATTGGATTACTTGGTTACGTTGCTGGAATTTTTTTTTTTATCCATAGGGGTGAGGCTTAAGTTCAGCTTTGTTTGTGATGTGTTCAATTGCAGTTGTTTAAAGCTTCTTCAAAATAAAAATGTTAAATTAGCTTTTGTAGTTTTGCTCCCTAGTTTTTCTTTTGCTTGCAACACCTTTCTTTAATTTGTTTAGTAGTAATTTGTAGTTGTGTATCACCTCCTTTGTTCACAGCATAGCTTTATAAGGTTTAATATTAGAGTTGTGTATCTAATAATCTTTGTAACTTATATATAGTTCCTCCTTTTGCAGGTTTGGTGTTACCCGTGGAGAACAGAAGCCATATTTATTGGAGCTTCATTGTCATTGGAAATAAGCTAGGGGTGGAGAAGAATCACAAGATATGTTTTCTCGGTCACAAGAAATTCAACGATTGAAAGAGATGCTTGGAACTCTTTTTGCTCGGTCAGAGAAAGGAGTAAATAACCATGTAAGTCTTCAAACTACATATATTGATTTTCTTTGGGTTAATTATTGCTTCATATTTGGTCTTTCATACGTTTAATTTGGTTAATGTTATGATAAAAGGGAAGTACTAGTGCTTAGCAATCTGCTAATGAGTTTGCACAACAAAAACAACCAGAAAATCAAAGTGTTCAACATTGTAGTAGTGATGTAGCACAAAGCAAACAAAAAGTTGCAAGGCAAGGTTCTGAAAACAGGAGACCACAAAGCAAGCAGAGCAAACATAATCAAAAGGAAGGTACAAGGAACAAGGGTAATAAGGATGACCAGAATAGAATAGAGTTGTTAAGTTGGTTTGAGATAGGAGAAGAGGTAGTTGCAACAGCAAAACTTGAGTCAAAAGATCCAAGTGTAAAGGTCCATCATGTACCCCTTGGCCATGAATGCTAGAAAGTTTGGGTGCTCGATGTTTTTGAGGATATAGCTTTGTATCGACCAACCAGTGAGTTTGGAACATTGAGTAAGGCTCAAGGAAGTACAATTGCATGACCTATCAAGTACATCAAGTTGAATTAGTCATGGAACTCTCAGGTAATTTATTCTAACATTTACTTTTGATGCACTTAATAAGTATTAATTTGCACATATTTGTCGTGCAAATTGCATTCCTAATCATGAAAATTAAGCTTCTCCAAAGGCCTTTTGTTGTGTTTAATGTGTGTTTTCATGTTTCTAGGTTAATTAGGTGAGTTGAAGTAATTCGGTGCATTTTGGCGCTTTTGGCCCACTTCCGAGAAAAAGACGAGAAGTCAACCGTGACTCTTGGACATCAAGATCATATGAGTCAAAGCTTCTGGAGTGGAACACACAAAGATTCCGGGGAAAGAAGAGTATAATTCCGAATTTCGGCGATTTTTCGGAGAACCACCACAAGCGGCGGCAGAACCGCCAAACAACCACCAATCGTGGTGTGAGACAAAGAGGCAGCATCTCACATGTTGTGCTGCATCATTCTCATGTGCTCAAGTCAAAAACCCATCCCCTCACATGCCAAAATCTGCCATATTCCTCACTCACTTCCCTCCACATCATAATTCCATTTCTCCCATCATGTTCCTTTTGCTTTCCCATTGTTTAATCATCTCCCATATCATTTCAGATCACAAGCTCTTTATACATGTCTACATCTGATTCAAAAGGAATCAATCAAATCAGAAAGTCACAAACCAATTCGGCTGAGCAAAAGCTCTAAACACTCTAGAATACGTCTTTGCCGTCTGGACATCACTAGGATGTCCGGACGGACACTACCCATCCACCTACTGTAATTGTCCATTTTCTCATAGTTCTGTCCATTTTTTTGACTTTCATCATTCACGAAAGTTGTTCATAAGGCCCCCATTTACCTTATGGACCAACTTTCACCATCGTTTGTGCACTTACATGCTCTGGAATCATCAAGAACAGCAAGGACTTGCAAGAATTCTGGAGGTTTTGAGCAAGAAGGAGTGAGGAGAAGAAGAGGGTGATGTATGGAGCAGCTAGCGACTCTTGGGGCAGCAAGGACCTGCTGGATGTCTTCATGAGAATCTCTTAACATATCTTTACTTATGTTTTATTCAAGCACGTGTGTATAAATTCTTATGATGGGGACTAGGGTTGCATGCCCTAGTTCATTGATGATGATTTGTATAACTTTGATGTGTATTCATGTTGGATTGTGCTATGAACATGTTCATTGTCTAGCTTAATTATGTTGAATGCATGTTTGGAGATGTTATCAATTGAAAATCATGTGTTTGATTTATGTTGGTTGAATTTATGAGCTTGATAACCTCCTTAAATTCTAGACAATTGGCAATGCATGTAATGAGTTAAATTTTGGCTTAGCTTGTTTGAAATCCTAAGTCTATGAACTTTACGCCTCATTTAATGAACTTAAGAACCGGACAATGGCTTAAGCTAGTTGATTGAGAGTCACTCTTGAATCATACTTGACAAGAGGGATACATTGTGAGACTTGGTCTTAGATCCCTAATAAGACTAAGATACGGATTTTGGTTCATTAATCAATCGTTGTGCATTTTCATTAGGGTTGTTAATTCATTAGATATGAAAACTCATTCATTCTACCATTCCTATATCTATCCATGTCTCCCTTTACTTGCATGCATGTAGTTTGCATTAGTTACATATTTAATTTACTTGCATCACTCTTATTTACAAAACACCAAAAACATATCACTACACTCACTTGTATATCCACTACACTTTTCATCCATCCATCTCTTGTCTCATCATTTTAGTGCTAAGCAACTTGGTTACCACATAATTACCGAGTGGATTTTGGGCCTTCCAATCCCTTGGGTACAACAACCCCCGGTCCTTAATCTATACCATCCCCTATCTTTGACGATACAAAGACATGAATTCAACGCGAAATTATCGTCTCGTCAAGTATTTTATTTCTTCCTTGGTCATTAAATATATATATATATATATATATGAGCTTTAGGTAATTAAATACTGGTCTTCAAATTTATTAGATTGTTAACTTTGGTTAATATTTCTAGCAGGGACTCTGAATTTTTGGCGTATATATGGGATATCTTAATGCTAGCTTTATATGGCACCTAATAGTTGAGAGACATTCGGCAGTAGTTGTGTAGTAAAATGCAAGTTTGCTATCACTCGAGATCATACACACACTGTAATGTTACTCTTAAACTCAAGTTTGGGACAAATTAATGCACTTATTTAATTTGGAGTAGAGTTGGCCGGATATGACAAGTTAATTTGTTTGGACATCTTTATTAATTTGAATGGGATGTACATATGTTAATTCACCTTACGTTGAGATTATTGTTCTTGTCTTGAGGTTTTGGCATTGATATATGTTGAACAGCTGTAATTGTACAACCAAATTTGGAAAATCGATAAGTACCAGTATGAAAAGAACTTTGCAAAAAAAAAAAAAGGTCAATCACGGCATGCAGAGCGTGCCATAAATGATATTAAAATTTTCTAATATAACATCTTTTATGGCGTGCAACATGCGCGGTAAAACTATTTTTACGCAGTCGTTTACGGCGTGCTTTTATACTCTTTTACGGCGCGCATAAATGTTATAAAGCAAATTAGAGAATTGGCGGGAACCTTTATTACGACGTGCTTTGATCCACATTTAAGACGCGCAAAAATACACCGTGAAAGAAGTATGTCTTTTACGGCACTGGCTTTTACGGCGCACAATGTGCGCTGTAAAAGACCATTTTTCTTGTAGTGGATGTCTTTGACGAATTGGTGAGGATTTCCAGGAGCCAATGAGATTATGGTGTAGAGGAAGTCGTGGTGGACAACTTTGATGAAGGAAGGAAGTGAAAATGGGTTTAGGAAGGTGGTAAAAATAGTGGAAGTAGCACTCACCGCCGAAGTTTGACCGGTCGAACGACCTTAGTCGACCGGTTGACTGGTAGTCAGAGGCAAGAACAAAGGGGAAAGTGGAAAAGGAAGAGAGGAAAGGGTGGAGTGTCTAGCTGAAAAGGTGAAGAGTGGCTGCTAAAAAGATACCTAATTTGGCAAAAACTATGAATATATATGCAAGGGAAGGGAGAATAGAAGGCTAGGATTTAGGTTAGGTGGATCTAAGGGCTAGAAATCGGTAGAGTAAGTGGAGGATAAGGGGGTAATTGCATACAAATTCCAGCTCAAAGGGGTAGATCAAAGTCAACAAGGGAATAGACAAACCCTTGGATTTGGTGAGGACAAGTGTCATTTTCTTCCTTTGGAAGAAAAAGAAGGAATAATCAAATGATGACCTAAGAAAAATTGGCATATTCCTTACTGATTTTTGGGGCTTCTTGTGGTAAGTCACAAAGTTGACTTTCGACGTTGACCTTGATCTTCAAGGTTTATCGCAGTTGACTTTTGGGTAAAATCTTGACTTTTCGGTTTCTTGGTCAATAATCTGAAATTTTCTTGTGTTTTACTTCTGAGACTTGATATTTGACACGTTGGCGCTCTTAAGTCATGGTTGACCACAAGTTGACCGCCGGTCCACCGGTTAACTTTTCGTCTTCTTGTGGGAAATGCACTAAAACCTCCAAAATGCATCATTTTGCTCCCGATATCAATCTGCTACTCGCATTCCCTACATTAGTGCAAAACATAGATTAGAGACACTAAATGACTATTGAATTAGTATTATTAACGCTCTTAACACTGATCGCATGCTCGTACGAGCCCCATAAGTGTTTATTTTTTAGCATGGGAATATTGAAAAAGTAATGATGTATCGATCTAGAACTTTAGGCCTATCTTCCAAATATCTCAAAGGAATTCCAGGAACCACATCGGGTGTCAATAATAGAGCAAGATTAGTGTCACGCCCCGGACCCGGTGTCGGTGGATTTTAGGCACCTAAACCCGAATCCGAGGTGTGAGCGTTAAAAAGTAAAAACAAAACCTTACAAAGAGAAATTACACCTTCTTCTACGTTCTAACTCACTCTCGTCTTGACTAAACTTTCCGAAACTTGTAAGTTGTACCTGAAAAAACAAACCTATTGTAGGGGTGAGCTTTCGTCCTCGCTGCTCAGTAGGGACAAAAACCTTTTAAGAAAACATTATGACTACAATGAAATTGATGCATGAATGTCAAATGAGCTTCACTTATCTACCCGTTAGTCCATATAACAAAACAAGCAGAGCCTACACGTCCCATACCGTGTATTTTACCAACCGGGGGTGACCCTAAATGTTTCAATATATGATCTAACACCCGTAACAATTCAACCCACATATCCATTTTGCTAGTCATCTTGCCCAACTTCGATCTCCAGTTCCGCACAGCTCTATTAGCCCACATGAAATCTGGTCCGTAAGAGTCAGACTCAACTACACAAAAGCTATTTCCCACATATTTCATTCTTTTCATATCCATCCACCATTCTCATATCATAATCAAATTCCTTCCCGACTATCAAATCCTTCTATATGTCATGATGCAACATCATAATACATCATTAGTAATATGCATTTAAACATGTATTTATGCTTGCATATAAGATAGCAATCACCGTATATCAAACAAGCATGCTATTCAAACATCGCAAGCAAACAAATCAATTAAAAAGGTTCCCCAAGATCCCCCTACCTTGATTCCGCACAATACTAGTTCTACGTTAGCTCCACTTCACGTCAAGTCTCATTCGAGAATTCCAATCCAAATCAAGCTCCACAAACTTCGATACTAGACAAAATCAAACCAAACAAATACGCTCGATCACTATTTAACACTTACACAACTTAAATAAAACAAATCAAGCCAAAACGAATAGAAAACCTAAAATCACCGCTGCTCACGGCGGAGCCACGGTGGCCGGAGGCGGCAGGAGGTGGCCAGAACCCAACCTTAACCAAAATCTACGAAATTATAACCAAAAGAAAGCTCTTGAAGAGACTAACAACTTTATACCTTCGGGTTTCCCCAAATAACCGACGGTTTGGCCGGAATTTGAAGAACAAGCCGGCGGAGGTCTAAAACATTCCGATCTAAAATCCGGCAACATAAGGCAGCGATTCACATCGGGTCTTTAGGGGTTTTGTAGGGTTTTCCAAAATAAACAAAGCCCAATAAGTATCCCCTCCCAATTTGGCCGGAGTTGGCCGGAATTTAGAAAATAGGCCGGAAAGAGTCGAATCTTTCTAGCTTCGATTCGTTGTGTACGGTAAATGATAGGGTGAGAGGTGGGTACAGACTTGTAGAGGGGTTAGAGACGAATCATTTGGGACCGGTTTCATAACCTATGGTGGCCAGACGTGACGGGGGCGACGTCGGGAAGTTCTGGCGACCAAACTGAGTTTCTGCCCTATTTTGGGTCGGTTTCCAGAAATGGAAACTTTCCAGAAATGAAAGTTTCCGGAAATGGACTTGCTATTTATAGCAAACCAAGTTCCAGAAATTACAAAACTGCCACTAACTTCTAATGCCTATAACTTCTTCGTTACAACTCCGATTTTCGTGTTCTTCGTGTCTACGAACTTGTAGTGACGTGTACTTTCTAATTGTGATCTCAAAAATAAAATTTGACCAACTTTAAAATTCGAGATCTCACAATTAGATAGTAGTGCGGTGTGTTGATCACAGGCTAGACCAACGGAATATTGTTTGCTATAGCCCACCAATTTTATGTAAAAGATGTTTGTTCAAAATTTGAGAGTTTTTGCAAAGATACAAAGAGGAAGAAACCAACCACATCCTCTTATGAGCACCAGAAATGTAATTTTCTTTTTTATTTTCTCAACTATAAAAATAGTATAAACTAATTATTTGTTTCAACTTAGTAGAAGTTTCACTGATAAAGTAACTTGAACGTCACAACCAAAATCAATTGGCAGTAGTTGGAAATGCCTAAATCCGTTTACACTCTATTGCAAGATTATATTTTTTCAATGTGAGATTCACATTCTCAACATTCACATCATTGGACCCTTATCATGATATTTTTGACTGTTATTTCAGCTCTTTTATTCTATTTTTGAATTGAAATTAAGACCCATATCGAAGCAAAATAAGAAGTAATCAGATGCCTTAATTGGTTTATCTAAATAACCCAATTCATTTCATGCATGAATTAATTTTTATACAATGCTTCCTTGTTCCTTCTGGCAGCTTGACCCATTTTGACCTAGTCTTCTATGAAGTCGCTGCCATATATACATAATGTCTATCAATGTCTCGATTAAGAATTAAGTTAGTCCATTTCTCTTCAGCCTTGAATCATCAATTTGCTTGATAAATCTTGTGATATTGATGTGAAAATGACTTGTTGGTTCATAACGCAAGAGTAAGTACTGTTGTAAAAAAGGGATAAGTAAATTAAATTCAAGGTTGTTGTACCACGAGGATTATAAGACCAAAAACACTAAGGTAACTTAGTAACCAAGGACTTCTAGTACTAGATGGATATGCAAGAGATGAAATGGTGAAGTGAAGTGAATATAAACAATGTGAAGTGTGTACAATTTTGGATTTTTGATTAAGAAAGTGAAATGCAACAAACAAAGACAATCAAATAAGTAAAACAATGCAACTACAAGTAAAAGGGAAACACAAATAGATAAAGTGATTAGGGGTTTTGGGTTAACCTTAGTCTAATTCAATGATCAAATTCTATATCCTACCCATGTTATATATAGTTATAGGACCATGTCTATCAAGAATTAATATCTCTCATGCATGTCATGTTATGGTTCACAAGTGACTCTAATTGCTTACATAAGCCATGCTATGGTTCCTATGAAAGCAATAAGAATTAATTATGCTTACTACCCTTTACTTTTGGGGTCTAATCACTTCAATCACTGAACTTCTAATTTAATCAAAATGATCACTGCACTCTCAATTCTCATCCAATAAGTTAATTTATGACAAATGTTGACCTATGATAGGTGTAAATGCAAAAAAAAAACAAAAAAAAACAAAAATGACACGTGTCGACCCATGATAAGCGACACATGTCCTAAGAATTGAGAGTGGAGAAACCATTTTGATGAAATTAGAAGTTCAAGACTGAAGTGATTAGACCTTTAAACTACAAGTAGTAACGAGAATTTAGGGTATTTTTTTAAAAATGAAAATATGCTGCCCTCTAGGATATGTACAAGAAGGTCTTTGCTGATCCCTATCAACATGGTGCACTTGACTGGGTGGACACTTGACTGGGTGGACACTTGATCGGAAGATAACTTCGATTTGCCAGATCACAACTCCATTTGGTTGACTTGGGCTATTTCTCTAGAAATCTGAACCATTTGCCAATTTCAATCCCTTTTTTGTTGTTAAACTCAGAGAATTTTCATTCTATGTTTGTATTAGTTTATTGTTAACATATGAATATTGTACCAAATAATTACACTAAATCATAACTAAATGATACTAAATCGTAATTGAAACATAACATGCCTCGCTATATTTTAGTCAAAATGTCAAATTGTAGATCGATACAAAGTAAGGGACTTTGATGGTAACAGTAACGAGTTCTCTTCGTCCAAAAAAAAAAACATTAACGAGTTCTCTCAACAAGATAGTACCAAAAAAAAAAAAAAGACAAATTGTAGATACCAAGTAAGGGCTTCACATCCTCTGTCCCCGTTTACCTGTCTCCTTCCCTGTCTCCCTATCAAAATTTGACGCCTGTCCTCCTCTATCAACTTAACAGCCAACTAACCCATCAAACTCTAACTCGATCATCTTCTCTTTCCCCTACCCAGACCAAAAACAGAAAACACTCTTTGCTTCAACCTCTTCCAAAATAAAAAAAAATTCCAATCAAAATACTCGGCAAAAAAAAAATCTCAGGCAGTACTCTAAGAACCTATGCACTTATGCAGCCATTCCTACATACACGATCTCCAACCTTCAACTTCCAAAAATCAGATTTCATGGAACAAAAATTCGAATTAAATCCTGATTCATAGAACCTTGAAGATGCAGATCTTGTAGGTCTTTACGCTCTTTGCAGTTCACTTCTTCTTCTTCTCTCCGGCGGCCGCTCCGGCTTCCTTTTAAAGCGTCTTTCCGGTCGGAGCTTTCTCGGCGACGGGGCCACGGTGGACTTCTTCACCTCCACTGGCTTCTTCTCGGCGGGATTTAAATATGACTGGAAATTGTTATTTTTCTGGGCTTTTTTCTCACAATCGCTGGTGAGCATGGGATTTTCAGATTTTGGGAACTTGTTAAGATTTCTATGAAATTGATATTTTTGTGGGTTAAGTTGAAACGCACCCTGATCTTTGATATTAAATCAAACGCACCCTGATCTAGTAATCCCTGCTGGGGGATCAAGTTGCAAGCGGGGTTAGTAGGCTGGGCTGAGTTAGAGATTGACAGACTGGGTTGAGTTAGAGTTTGACGGGGTTACTAACCGTTAAGCTGAATAGATACAAGAGGACAGGTGTCAAAATTTGATAGGGAGACAGGAAAGGAGACAGGCAAACGGGGACAGAGGATGTGAAGCCCCAAGTAAGGGACTTTGATGGTAACATTAACGAGTTCTCTCAACAAGATAGTCCACAAAAATAAACAAAAGAACTACCCTCGACAAGAGTGAGAAAGGAAGAGGAATGTGGTATGGAGAGAAGAGGGCGTCGACGGGAATCAGCGAGTTCTCGGCCGGCTTGGAAACCCGCCGCAACTGCCAAATCCTGGAGTAGAGGTGGAACTAGCTCTGAAAAAGTACAAAACGCCGCCGTAAATGACTCTTGCGATGTTCCCGCCATAGTGGGTACTTGCACTTTGATGTGCCCAGGTCAACCTCCATAACTCCTCCTTGTCCTTCTTAATTGTTTTCATTGCGAACTCCATGACGCTGATGTCATCTGTGTTGTTGTATACAGAAGCAGAAAGGGCACAGCGTGAGCGGCTTCGCGATTTAGCTGTGTTTGAGAGGGTAAATGGGAATCCAGCTCAATCATTACCATCTCTTGCCGTTAAAAAGGTAAGAATTTACCGTAACAACTCTCTTACAAATCGCTAGTATGTGAAAACTTTAGTCTTTTTAAGTTTAAGATGTCATCAGTAATTTCCTCTATGTCTTTGTTCATACTGTTGCTGTAATATGAGATTGGAATTTTGTTCAAATTTGGCTGTATGAAATTGAATCCAATTTACAATGGGGGCTTACTAGAAGTGGTACTGTAGTAGCTGTCAGGTACAGTCATTTCACTGTAAACAAAACATTGTATACTGTATATAGTGAAAGTGGAAAGAGGATCTAAGCTTATTATGAAATTAGGTCTGTTTTGAAGATACAATTGGATATACTACCCCTCCACCTCTTTATGCTCTGTTCCCATCGGTCTGATATATGACCTCGTCTCTTATTCCACCTTGTTTGATAGCCTTTCAATTTGCAGGTCTCATAGTTCTGTTTCTACCTTTTCTTTTCCCAGCCATTGATTTCATGAAAATAATAATAATCGAACGGTGATTTACATTCAATATCATGAGAGTAGATGTCAAGTTAATGCCCAGGCAATGCCAAATCTATGCAACCAAATGCACCTTAAGCACCTGTGTTTATGCAAGGATTGAAGAGAAGGGATTTGGATTTCGAAATAAAGTTACATTGGTTGGGAGAATCATCGTGCATCAAAGATGAAAAAAATTAGTTTTATAGGATTTTAAGATTTAAATTTCCAACAGTAACTTGTAATTTTAGTGCCACTCCTTGTTCATATGTAATGCAACTAGAAGCTAATGCATGTTTTCTTCCACTAGTTTTTCAGAACTATGTCCACCAAACAAGTTGAAGCATCAGATGTTCGGCCGCTCCCTGTCTTAGAGGATACTTTAAATTACCTCTTAAAGTTGTTTGATTCTAATGAATATCCTTTTGAAGTGATTCACGACTTCCTCTTTGATCGAACAAGGTCCATAAGGCAAGATCTTAGCATGCAGAATATTGTTGATGAAAAAGCAATCCACATGTATGAGAAAATGGTATGATTTCCTTGCAAAACCTTTCACCATATTGTGAAGCTTCATCTTCGTAGTGAGTCACATGCAGTTAATATTTCATGTGGTAAACATGTTATGTTTGTTGCTGACATAGTTGTGTCTATTTCTGCTGTGAGTCTCTTTGAGGTTCTGTATTCCCATAGGAGTAGTACAATGAGTGGCTCTCTAATATTTTTCCCGTTAAAATGAAAAATGGCTAAATAAGTGTGTGTGTGGATTACAGGAACTTGAACCTGGCTACACCTAAGGAGTTTCTCACAGTTTATGTAGTTATAGTTTGGATACATGTCTATCATAATACACACACACACCACAGTTACACATTTGCATATATATAAAGAGTAGTCAGCCAATGCCCTGTAGTAATTATGTTTGATGGTTCTTTGATCCTTAATGGTATTAGTTGAGCAAGAACAGTAGTTGTACATGTCAAGCAGCATTCTGAGGCTTATGAGACTCTTATGTTTTGACACTGGCTTGGTGACACTCAAAGCACAGATTGCAGTTTATTCTAGTGGGCTTTATGAGAGATAGTGGCATCTCAAGTTTGAGACTGACTTAGCTTAAATAACCAAAACAGGCCTTTTTAGAAAAGAACACATAATTCTCTCTCTCTCTCACACACACACACACACACACACACACACCCACTCACGGGAGAATATATTATCCATCATAGCTTTACTCTCTTTCTCCTGCTCTGTTATTTTCTTTGTCTTCTCTTTCTCCTGGGAGTATGAGTGGATGAAGAGTGGTTCATAGCCTTTTCAGTTCTGTCTCCTGTTTAAAAGATTTTCTAGAACATTGTTTATGCAGATAGAAATGTGAATCGCTCCCAGATTAGAAAATTTTGTGCTCATAATTATCCAACAAAATATTAATTATATCAGTAAGAAGAATATGGGAACTTCTATTCCTGAAAGCTGTTTTAAGCATCAACCCCAAGTACAGACACTAGGAGCTAAAGTATTGAGGAACACTCTGCAAAGATATGGATTAATCAGAAAGATGAGTACCGTTTGGTAACTCATAAATTCTTTTCATTGTAGGTATTTTTTTTTGGAACACATCTTTCTAGTGTAAGGGTGCTTTTCTTCATATTACATCAGGCAAAAGTTCAAATGTTGCGAATTTTCCTTAGGAAGCCGAAGTAGGTCCTTTTCGTTTGATTTTCTTGACATGCAATATTAAGTAAGCTAATAGCTGTGAAAATCATTTAATTTGAATCTTTGACAAGGGAATGCACTTTTTTTCATGCAAATAGTATATGTACTACCGATTATTATTATTATTATTTTTGGATTTAGAGCTCTCAGCTCTTTGAACTTTCAAATGATGTTAATCTACTGTTCATTGTACAGGTTAAATTTCATATCATATCTCTTCATAAGCTTCGAGGTTGCAGCAGTCAAAATACTTCTCCAATGCATCACCTCAACATGGAGCAGCTCGCAAAGACCTTGACATCTCTATTTAATCTGTATGATGCAAATCGTCATTCCAATTCTACATACAAAAATGAAGCTGAGTTTTGTTCTTTTTATGTGCTACTTCATCTTGGTTCTAACAGCCAACCCATGGTTGATCTCTATTCATCTATGTTTATTTATTTTCTTTCATTCCGTATAGCTTTCTTGTATGAAGTCGTCTATATATGAATTATAGCTTGTTCTGGTACTAGGGGGAGTCACTTTCTTGGTGGTTTAGTCATGTGCCTTCTTCATTAATCAAGTCAAAGGAAATGTATTTTTCCCGAAGGATTTTACGGTATTCCACTTCCCTTTCGACTTCTTGGATAATTTTTTATTAATTTTAATGTTAATTTGTTTATTTTTTTGTTGTTGAATGAAACATGTTTTAATTCTGGGTATGAAACTGTTTATGTGACAGATTTTTTCGGATGGGTAACTTTAAACGATTCTTAAGTACTGTAGCAGCAGAGGCATCGTATCTTCAATACTGCATTATTGAGCCTTATGTTGATGAGGTAAATGACTATTATTTTATCATTACTTTTTTGGGTTTGCAATTTTGAACTCTGTGGACCAATATGATCACTTGCATGACCCAAAAGAAACGAAAAAAAGATGATGACTCGGGCTTGCACTTACATAGGCTTTAGTCTTTTTAAATGCTGGATTCCATTTTCTTTTCCTTTTAAAAAAGAAATTCAGAATAACATTAAACTGATGATCGCTTCGGGACCATAAACATACAAGCATCAAAATACATATAAGGGTACACGTCCTTGGGAAAGTTATTCAAATACAAGGTTGGCTAAATTTATGACCAAGATCTGTAAATCGTCCGCTAAGAAGTGGCATTCACAATACGTATGTTGGAAAATGAGAGAGGAGCAGTGCATGCTAAGGAAGGCAATGTTTGCAACCATAGAAGCAATCCTCCAAGGAACTTAAGCTTTTTGATTGAGAATATTGATAAGAATATGAGAATCTCCTTCAACTTCCAAAGAACTGATCTGGAGATGTTTTGCCCAAACTAAACCATACTTCAAATCCCGAGCTTCCGCTGGGAGCACTGAAGCATATCCCAAAGGCTTGAAGCCTGCAACCACCACTCGACCATCACACTCTCTGATAACAAAACCTGCCGATGCTTGACCTGCTAATGAAACTGAACCATCAAAATTCAGTCTGTTGTTATTAACAGTAGGGGGTTTCTATCCAGTGATTTTATTTACTTCCTATGTTTATTTATAAATTTTTGGAAACACGAATGACTGCTTCTCTAACATTAGGTAATTTATTCTGAAAAAGGAATGTATTCCTCTGATCCCCAAGTTTCCAGCAAATAGTAATACATTTTCCCATAGATAAAGACCGCAAAGTCCAATGGGAAACAAACCAATCAATTACCCTTGCGTTAACAGGAGAAACCAAGGAAACAAAGACCGAGACTAGACCAAACCTCATTAGCAAAAGGACAATTTCTAAAAAGATGATCTATTATTTCAGAGTGAGCCTGGCACTTAGGACAGACATCTAGAACACCTGTAGATCTGGACAGCCTTGATCTGAGTGAAAGTCCTTTATGAAAAAATAACCATGCAAAAAGCGTAATTTTTTAAGGCAGCTTCAGTTTCCTGATGTTAGAGAGGATTTTAGAATGAACATTGAAAGAAGGTTGAGCTTGTAATGCAGTAGCTGACTTAATTGTATATTTACCATGAGGTGAAGGTCCCTAAACAAAAGAATTTTGAGGTTATATGGTTTCTTTATAAATTAACATGTTTTGTTGATAGTAGAGAGAGAGACAGAGAGAGACATCATGTTTACTTCTTTTTTGATATTGTAAATTGGTTATTGTATCTTTTGGACCATGAATTTTGGTCATCTTAAGTTCCATGTCTTTTTAACTCGTTTTCACGCTTGCTTTAATGTTTGAAATGTTAACATAGTTGACTCTCTTGTTTCTTCTGTTTCTTAACTACAACAGGTTCGAGTGCTAGCTGTGTCATGCATCAATAATGGTGGCTACAAGCTTCATCCATATCCTCTATCGCATTTATCTAAGCTCTTGATGATGAAGGTAAGTTTACAATAAGTGGTTACTCGTCTATTAGTTGTATATTTAATGTTTGTTTGAGCTTTACCTGTGTGTTGCTTCAGGAATCAGATTTGGAATCTTTTTGCAAATCCTGTGGTCTTAAAATTTGCACAGATGAAGAAGGACATAATTTGTTGCCCACTAAGCAAGTGACCTTTTGTCATCCCAAGGATGGGTCTCAAAACTACAGGTTTTGGGGTATGGAACAATTTGAGAGGTAATTTCAAACTTGTTCCAACTACAAGTCCTCTAGCTTCAAAATCCGTCATCATACATTGTTTTGACTTTGTTACTGAAGGTCTTCAGGAATGGAAAACACTTTTATCTCTAAGATGTCTTTTGTTTCCGATCTAGATTTTTTATAAATGATTTGCGATGTTAATTTTGTCATACTGTTGAAAAACTTGTCGCTCAGAACATGTGAGAATTTTATAGTAAAAGGAACATGAGAATTCAGACCAAAAAGAACATGAGAATGAAGAAAAGATTAAAGTGGGAAACCTTTAGCAATGAGTTGTTGGGGAAAAAAGAGGAACAAAAAATTAGAAAGGTATTTGACATAATCCACAAGAAGAATAAAAAATTAAAAGAAGACTTGTTTGGATGCTTGGACGCGTATTTCAGCCCTTCCCCTTTAACCATATTTTCCTGTTACATAACACACACAAGAAAACTGTACCTTCTCCCTTTCCTGCATTGATGTCTCAAAACAACACTTCTGCCTTCTCCCTTAGTCCCTTTCCTGCGTTAAATTTCTCGAAACAACGCCCTCTCTCTGTGATCATTTATCTCACAAACCCTTAGGGTTTTGAGAGGGCGGCGGGAAACCCAAGCGTTTTTTATTTTGTTGAGTTCAGCTGCAATCTCTGCATTGCTGGGTGTTTGTCACTCCCTCACGGCGTCACTGGCGCTGCAGGATCTTTCCGTTCACCTTTTTTGAGGGTCATCCGGTATGGGTAGCCGCTACTATGGGTGTGGTCGCGGCGTGTGGGGAAGGGCGCTTTCTCATCTGTGCCAATCTTGCCAGTACAGTCAGCGGCTTAGGTTCAGGTGTTGGTGACAGGTCCCCTTGCATCGTCACCGCTTGGCCTTTGCTTTGTGCGAATTGGGTGTAACTGTGTGCAGGTGGGTGGAATGGCTTACCTATCGATTCGGCCGCCAAAGGTTCAGGTCAGGTGGAGCGGTGGAGGGTAGTTGCTGTGCTGGTTTAACCAGAAAGCGGACGCTGCAGATCAGAGGATGGGACATCTGGTTTTGGGCCTGAGTCTAGGTTGTACTTCAGGTTGAATTTGTTGATCCATTTGAAAGTCAATTCAGCAGCTGGGTTTGTGTCTTTGGGCCTGGTTTGGTTCAGGCCAGGATTGAAGGTGTTTTGCCGTCTTCATTTCTTACTTGGCATTGGGCAGGTGAGGTTGAGGGCTTTTACACTAGCTTTGGTAGTTTTCTTTACTTGCTTTCCTACGGCCAGTCTTCTACCCAGGGCAATAGCTCTAAACCTTGGTGTTCTGATTTTGTTTTTCTAGGTTTAGTTGTTTATGTTCTAGTTGTTTTTCCCTTTCCAAGAAGTGAGCATATGTTCTTTAGATGAGCTTCTGGCTATGGAGCTACTTTCAGTTGCTGCTATGGGATTTGACATATCCTATTGAAGGTTGCCTTGGCGAATTGTTCTGAATGTACCCTCATTCATTTTATTAATGGAGTTGTTTCTTCTTTTCGAAAAAAAAGGGCAAAAAAAAACAGTGAAGAGATAGGGAAGTTTTATTTTGTGCTGCTTTGGGGCAATGCTAGTGAGCCATAGAGCAGGTCTGCTAGGGGAGATTACCATTTTGGGGTTGGAGTCATGCTATCGTTGTGGTTTTTGGATTGGTAAAATTGGTTTCTTGGATTGATGTTTGGCAATTCGTTTACAAGTATTTTGAATTAGTTTCGAATTGAGATTTTTGGTGCTTTTGCTGCTTGCTGAGATTGAATTGATTTTGACCTCCAGAGAATTGTAAGAGTTATAGTAGTAGAAAGAAGCACAGATACATGGTGTTTCGACAGAGCTCCATGGGTAGTTATCCACTTATCCAAATATCCAAACCATTGTTTTTGAAATTTTGTCATGTTATTCATGTAGAAGAGAATTTAAAGGATGTTAGTAACAAAAGCTATTTGACAATAATTTATTTTAAATTACAATTCAGAGACGAAGTTGTGACGGACTATCAAATTTGAGGGAAGTGTTTTTTTTTTTGGGTTTCTCCTCTTCTTTTCAAATGTTTGTCCTTTTCTTGTTTTCCACCCTGTCCCATATTCCTTTTTAATTTTTACTTTTTTCTCCAGGAAGAAATTGCTACGATGTGTTCTTTTTATTGAGTATCTGTTTAATTTCAGGTAATGAAACAAAAATTGAGGATAAGAAGCCACTCATTATGGGAATGAACATGGAAAGATATCTCTGGCTTGCGGCAAGGACTTATGCTTTCTGAGTTCAAGCGGTCAATCTAACTCTTAATATAAGCATAGCAAGTTCTGATTCTTCTATGAGGAAACAACAAAGTTGGTAAGCATTGTTCTTCAGATGGTAGCAATGATGTAAACTTTAAACTAGCTGGATATGTGGTATGATGATTGTGCGAGTATCCATAATATAGGTGACCCTGTCTCTAAAGAAAGGTTTTGGGTGACTTTAATGTCTCGAGTAAGTAATTGCTCAAAATAAAGTATTGTGACTTTGATATTTGGGTGACTTCTTCAATATTCTCACTTGAGGAGTAAATTCCATTTCACATGTGTATCAGAGGCTGGTGTGAAGTTTACATCTTGCCATCGTCCCAAGTGCAATGCTTATGTCTCTGTGTTTGTGTTTTTCGTGAACTCATTCTGGTGTAGATTGGTCGTTGGTCAACCTGCTTTGGCCTGTGGAATCTTCAAATCTTTCAAGTTTATTAACGAACATGGACTCTCAGTCTTCAACACCTTGAAGACAGATTTTTAATGTACTGTAAATGACCATATCCCCAATGTGGGATATATGCAAAAACTTTATACACAGTTGTTATGGTTTACAATTTGGGATATGGTCATTTAGAATCGCATTCCACCTCAAGAACTCGAATATCATGCCTCCATGCCAATTGTAAACCATAGAATATCATGCCATAATTTCTTTTACTACCTTCGGTATTCAATGTCATATGACCACTGCTAGGAGGAATGCAACATAAAGAAGTAGAGTAAGGGATTTTAGCTTGTGCAATAGAGTGGCAGACGACCAAGAATTGGCAAAAATCCACGGAAACACTCTGGCCAAACTGGGAATTTAAAGTCAGAATCAAATATAGCTTTCCAAGAAATTAAATATAAGGGACCAAGAAGTGACAGCATGATCTTGGACTCTAGGTTTCAAGCAAAGAGAAATATAATTAGTAAAGGAAGAGTCAGACCCCAAACTAGCCCAGACTTTCAAGGAAAATTTACATCTCATACAAAGATGATCCAAGGATTCCATGCGCACCTTTCATCGAGGACAAATGGGATCAGAGGAGAGCTTCTATCTACATATTTGAATATTAGTTAATACTAGCAACGGTACCTGATCGATGCTGCGGGTTTCAAAAACGTTTAGAATATGTAGAAAATATTAAAAACAAATAGGAAATTTTGAAAACATCAAAATTATATAGGAAATCCACAGTGTTATGATGCTTTGTTTAGCAAGCTTAAGTTATAAAGAAAATATGTATTCAACGACGAAGTTCAAAAAAGTTTCGTTAGTCAAGCAGTGTTGCAACTGCTCATTGTTTAGATACATATATACAAATTGCTAATGAGAAAGAAATACTATGAGAATGATTATAGTAGCAGTTGAATCTTCCTTTGTAGCTAAATTTTTTCATTGCTCTTGTTTTTTGTCATGTGTAGAGGTCTTCACTTCTCTGTTAAAAAATTGAAAAATGGCAACTGTTAGTGCAACAATAGCAACTCAGTCACAAAAGAACAACAACTTTCGATTAGATTCATACATATAGTTTTAAATTCTATCTCAACACAATACCACTAAAAAAAAATCACAACTAATTAAGAAGGTAAACCCACAAAAATAATCGATTGAAGAGCAATGAAGGGATAACGAGCAGATAAAATAAGCGACAGAAGTGAAAGTCAGAAAGTGCTGGAAACAAATAATGAGCTTTACCTAGTATTATTAACTATGTATTACTTTGAATCGACTCACTAAAACGGTAAAACCTCATTTTAACAACTAATGTTCTACTAAAATAATGAGGCACGTGCTATTTTCTTTAATCATTGAAGTAAAACATTTGCAAAGCAAATGTAGTCTGAAGATATATTTTGTTATAAATAAAATTCTTATCCTTGTACATGTTTCTCCTTGTCTCTTGAGATTGACACCCATGTAATAAAAAAAAAAAACCAAAAGTTCATATTATTTAAAGTTTCATTTAAATTTTACTTAATGATTTATTTCATGAATCTCTCTTCTCTTAAAAGGGACATCAATGAGCAAATTACTTGCAAAGTATATGAACATCTACCCATATAGAGAAAAAGGAAACATTAATGTAATTTATAAAATCATTTGTTTGTTGCAATCTAACTTTTATGAACTTAATTTAATTCAATACTCTATGGTATAATAGTTGGGTGAGTATTGTAGATCACCCAGCAACTACAAAATTGAACCTCTATTGCTATCCATACAGTAGGACACATATTTATTCTAGTCACATAATTAATCAACTTTCATTCTTACCATAGAATTAAATTCTCAGTTTTAATGGAGTAATAGAGACCCTAAAGTTTTTACCAATTTGCTACCCTACACATCATTAACATCCAAAATATAAAAGGGTATTTTTCAAAATTTCAATCCAATGTCAGGGACAGATAGAAAACAGCAGCCAAGATAAGGCGGTTAGGACTTGGGACATAGGAGCCTGGTGTTAAAAACACAGTAAATGATGGTGTGTGTTTTAATGTAATGGAAGTGAAGCTTGTTGATTGATTTTGTTTAAAGTAGGTAGGCAAGAATGTGTCACATATGTGAGACAAATGAGATGACTATGGGGTGGAAAATCAGTCATATCAGAATTGAACTTATTGGAGATTTATTTCTGTATTTGGAGAATCATTAGAAATAGGTTCCAATGATTTGGTTATTTCTGTATTTGTTTGTAATGTTTTGGTTATATCATACTTCTAATAATACATTAGTTATCTTTGGCAAGGTTGACATTCTTTTATGGTCAGAACAGGCCTGGCATTTTAATTACACAAAAATAATATTTTGTGTAAATTGAGAGATGGTTACGTATAAAAACTTGACCTCCAAACGGAACTAATAAGAATGAAACATAATCTTGACAGTCAAAGGATTGAGGCTTCTGTATAAAAACTTTAGAGCCGAGTAACAGAGAGGGGTAGTGTGGTTGATTTAAATAAAAATCCCAATTTTGAAACAAAAATGCAATGAGACATACCCTAAGAAAATTGTACTCACAACAAACAAAATAAACAAATTGATAGCTACAAATCAATAGGAAACAAACATCAATCTATTCAAACCCTAGATCAATATTAATGTTCAGTTCTAAACAATGAATTGCAGAGGGAAACTCATAGAGATGTAGATGAGTCCAAAAAGCTGTAAATTAATTACCAAAAGCTGAAATCAATGTGCATATAATCTGAATCATAACAATACATAAACAAATCGATCAAATATAAGCGCCACCAATCGAAGAGCAACAACCCTTGTAAATCAATGTGCATAAAATCTGAATCATAACAATACATAAACAGATCGACCAAATTGTGACGACCCGGACAAAATTTACTTAATTACTAGTTAATTTTACGATGAATTAGCACAAATTTGAATTTCGAGTTTCAATTAGCGCTTTAAAGGGGTCCTCAGGTTAACATTTTTGTCGCTTAGAATTTGAATGAACTTCCTTCACGGAAGTTGTAGGGCATGTTAAACCAAGTTCGTAGACATGAAGTACACTTAAAATGGAGTTCGTATGAGAGAGTTAGGGTCCACGGAAGTTGAATTACTATTTTGGGGAAGTCCTATTTAGGAAACTTCCGGATTTGGAAGTTTCCAATTCTGAAAAATCACTCTCTCTCTCCCTTCACCCATAGCTCTCACTCTCTCTTCTCGAGTTACTGTAGTAGCCGGCTTTGCCGGCGATTTTCTCACTAATCCGGCCACCTCATGGCTTAAAACTTGTCCCAAATTCTTCACAACTTCATGCTCTTCAATCCTATACTAGTTTCTTGCATCAAATCTTAGTGTAGGAGGAGAAATCTAGGAGAGAAAATGACAAATGCAAAAACAGTGGTAAGTGTATTGAGATACGGGATTGTCGTTCCAACAGGGATTGACTGTTCTTGATCTCTCGGTAGTGTGTGTGGTCGGGTGACTAAAGCTATAATGTGGAGTGTCAAGAAGTGGAAAGAGTGGGTGAAGTGTGTATGTGACAATGTGCGAAGTGTGTGTGTAGTGAGGTGTGGTTTGTAAAGAGATGGTAGAAAACCAAGACAATCAACAAGTAAAGAAAGCAAGTAATGGAAAGATAAAATGTGTGCAAATATATGAAAGTGTCCGGGTTTTCGGGCAAACCCCAAGTCCAATGCAACTAATGATGCTTTAATGCTAAATCATACCAAGGTGTCCACGAATCAAGCCTCGTATCCTAGCCATGTTATGGTTCTAGGACCGTGTTCCCTAAGGTATTCAAATGCCTTATTAGGATCATTCGAATTCTCTAGGTGTCATAGGGGATTTCTCTACGTTATCTAATACCGAATCCCCTAAAGTGCTTAAGAGGCGTAAAAGTGTCGAAACTAGGGACTCAAACAAACAATTCATGCTCATCACACATATTGCCAATTGCCTAGAGTAGAATAAGGTTGTCAAGCCATACACAACTCATACAAAATGGATCAAATGCATACCAAAGAGTGACAAATCTTCAAATACACATTCAATACATATGAAAATAGACAATACATATACTCATGAACCAACAAAGGCATTTATTCATAAATCAAAGCATCACATAGTCACATTGGACTAGGGCACACAACCCTAGTCCCCAACAAAGTAACTACTCACTAAGCATCATAGTATACATCATCAATTGACAAATACAAGCTCTAAACATAAGGAAAATAGAGAGTAAAGATAAGGAATGCTCAATAGATGACTCTCTTGCTCCTCCTTGACTTTGATGATGGATCTTGATGACTTGGTGAGGAACTTTGATGAAGGGTGATGGTGGAAAGGAGGTGAGGAAGGTGAAGAAGTAGGCTGACCTGCCGACGGTCGACCGTTCGTTGGGAAGTCGTCGACCGGTCGACGAACGTTTCATGGGCAAACCTAGATCTAAGGGAGAAGAGAGAAAAGGGAAAGGGAAAGTGATGGGTGATGGGGGCTGATCGGAGATCACCTATATGAGGCAAATACTAGGCTATATATAGGCAAAAGAGGGAGAGAATTGAGGGCTAGGATTGGGTAGGGTTTAATCTAATGGTTTGATAGAATAAATGAAGGGCAAGAGGGTAAATGCTTAAGGGAATAAAAGGGAGGAATAATCTAAGGATGACCTCATGATATCTAGTGTGGTCATTTGCTGAATTTTGGAATCCTTTGGTGATGAGTCACAAGGTTGACTTCGTCTTGACTTTGACCACGACCCTCGGAGTTGACCAAATGTTGACTTTTGAGCAAACTTCCAGAATTCTCTGACTTACTCTCGGGACTTCATGTTGATTCGTTGACGCTCTAAAGTCAGGGTTGACCACGAGTTGACTTTTGGCCATCTGGTTGACTTTTCGTCCTTTTGCCGGAAATCCACTAAAAGCTCCAAAACGCGCTCCTTTGCGCCCGATATTAATCCGATGCATGTGAAACCTACAATGGTGCAATTCAAGGATTAGAGACACTAAACGGCCTTTGGATTAACATTACTAAAGTGATTAGAGGCCTAATTTGTATGCAAATAACATACAAATCAAAAAACCACCCAAAACTCGCGAAAACCTTCATCCTTAACCATGCCGATTCAGGCCAAATCGACCAGCAAGACTTATTGGGCTTTGTAGCCCTTGCCAAGAGCTTTCAAATGCCACAAGAATCACCTTAATCAGATTTCGGACGGCGGAGAATTTTGGATTTGAAGTTTCGGGTGCAGCCTGCTTTCGAGGCAAATTCCAGCCAACCAAGACCGAATTGATCTTCGAGGAGGACGCGTTGAGCCATCGACCGAGGAGAATTGTGTTACGCGTGAGGATTAGCCAAAAATCTGTGAGTGGACTTTTATTTAAAAATTATCATGCATGCAACTTTATTTTCAAGAAAGATATATTTCTGTCATTTGTTCTCAATATAAATATATATTGAATTTTATAAGCTATGCTTTCCGAGCATGAGGTTTACTTTCTGCAATTGGTGACATATTTACCGTGGCTCGAGGTAGTATTATCGGTGAGAATTATTAATTTTTGAGCCTTATACTGTTTTTAGAGGATTTCTGGAATTGACGAATTTAAGTTACGTTAAATATGGGAATTGAATTCTATTATCTCGAATATTTGATGATGATGACTCTCGGTTTATTGTTCGAATAGTGATATGTTGAGTAGAGCGTCCAGACTCGTTTTGTTTAGTGGTTAGTATCCATTATACAGTTGTTTAGGGTTATCACTCACCCTAAACCCTATACGGTTCCAGTTTTCCTTGGAAGGCAGGGCCTTCTAGAGTCTTCCAGTTATCTAGAGGGCAGTTCCTCCTTGAGTTGTCAATTATCTAGGGGGCAGTACCTCCTCGAGTTATTCAATTTTCTAGGGGGTAGTACCTTCCAGGGTCACGTGCACGTGTATTTCAGAGGAACTGGTTAGTCTATCGATATGTGGATGTCTGGGGGTTAGAGACTTCCAGGCATCGTACGTCCTGATCCGGCATGCGGCCTGCGGGACCTTGTCTGTAGTACTAACATGTGGATGTCTGGGGGTTAGGGACTTCCAGGCACCGTACGATAGCAGATATACGGCCGATCTTTCAGCAGTAAGTACAGTTTTTCTGAGGAGTTTGTAGCTTGATTCCAGTATAGAGTGGTATCCTTCTCAGTTAGTGTGTTTCAGGTGTCGTATGAGTTGAGGTTACTTTCAGCTTAACCCTGGGTCTTCGAGTTATAGCTTTAAATTTTGGAGGCAGATAACTTACTTCTTGATTTTATTGTGCTCAGGCACAAGATGCTCTTAGTTCGATTCAAATTTTCGGAATAATTGATGAACTTATAGTTTGAGATTGCAGAATTTAAAATGATGTTATGAGCAACAGTTTTGGAATAGAGGATCTTACTTGGTATGATTTGGATCCTAGCATTGGTGTTTTTCAGATAATTTCCGTGATTTACTTGATTTACAGGGCATACCATATTTTAGTTGAATTGCATACATGTTTTTAGAAAAGAAAGAATTGGAAAAGTATCAAGGTTATATTTAAAAGTTATTTTTATTCTCACTTATTATTTTCGTCCACTCACGCTAACGTTTTCTTTTTGGAATGCTTTTCCCTGGGCCTTTCGATTTTACATTGCCCAGTTTGTAGATTAGTTGAGGTCGGGCTACACCACAACGTCGAGGCATAGTGTTTCCACAACTTCCTTGGTTTGATAGTAGGATTCTCATCTGCCCTACTTTTATGGTATTATTTTTTTTCAGTTCTATAATTAGATGCTCTGATTTACCAAACTCTACGTTTTAAAAATGTATTTGGAATCTGTTGGTTGGGTTAGTGTAATACCCCGAAAATTTCCGTATTATTTTTATTAAATAGTTCGTGAAATTTGAAGTTTAATGGAGTGATGTCATTTTTTTAGGGGTTTTCGTCGTAAAACGATAATTACGGTGGTAATTATAAGTTACACAAGGTTAATTAAGGTAACTTTTTATCCGTTGAGAATTTGGGAAAACTTCCTTCATGAAAGTTGTAGAACTCGTCGAATCGAGTTCGTAGGAATTTGGTTCACCAAAAACGGACATCGTATGAAGAAGTTATGGCCTTCGAAAGTTTGGAAAATTTTGTATAAATATTGGGTATTTTTCAGAAATTTCATTTTGGCCCGGATCTTTCCGGAAACTTCCGAAATGCTCCCAACGGACAGCCACCCTTCGCCGGCGCGTGGGGGCGCGTCCGTCCACCTACGGCGACGACGTCGGTGGCGTTGGACTCGTCTCGTCCTCCTCGTCATTTATCGTGAAGGTACCTTCCCCAGATTCTCGACGGAACATAGGGGATCGGAGCCGAACAGTTTCTGCCAAAAACAACAAGCTTGCCGGCGACGATTCCGGCCACCTCCGGCGATGAGACCGGTTGGGTTTTGCTCCCCCCCTCTCCAGCAACCTCTCCATGGTGGTGGATCACGGCGGCACGGCCTAGATCGGCGGGAGTGAAACTTTGCACTTTTTGGATCAAAAAACTTGCCGACACCGATTCCGGCCACTTCCACTCCGATCCAGACTTTGAGGTAGTTACTAAACTTGTTGGGATTGTTGAGATATACATGCTGGTAAAATTTGGTGTCAATCGGAGAACATTTCTCCGGCGTCTGACCACCGCTGGCGGCGGCGCGTGGGCAGCGCGTCCAGCCGGTCCGGGAGCAGTTCTTTGCTCCGTTTGACTTGGTTCGTCGATACGAACAACTTTCGTGTTTACACTTTTGTGAAATTCGGTCGTTTGATCAATGATCAATTAAACGATAGTTATGGATCGTTAGATCCGTGATGATCCGACCGTTGGATCATCACCATATTTGGATATGATGTTAGGATGCTAGAAATAAGCATGCTGTTGGATTTTGGAAGTTTCGGATTTTGTGTGGGACCCGTTGATGAATAGTAGACGTGGGACCCACGTTGACCGACGGTTGACTTTTGGTCAAATGGTCTCGATTAATATTTCCGATGTCCTATGTGACATTTGAGGAACATTGAATTATTTTGGAAGTGTATTATGCTAATTGGAAATTGCATAATCATAGGTGATTACGAAAGGTGTTGCGTACATGCTTGTCGATTCCTGGTTTTTTATTTGAAGACGCAGCAGGAATTAGAGGTGAGTGAATCTCACGATATTTTTATATATGAATATTAATTTATATTGGGGTTGTTTACAAAATAAATAATTATATTTATTTAAATGATTTTGTGATATATAATTAAATAAATATTTTAATTGATATATCAGCTTGTGATTTTGGTGTTAAAACAATATTTGAAAAATATTCATTTTATTGTTTTATTTGTTGGATTTCGTGGGAAACAATATTTCATAAATATGATATTGTGTTTGCCTACTTGAATGATTTTTGTCCAAATGGACTGTCCTGGGGACAATGGCAATGGGTGAAAAATGGTAGCCCATTCAGTTAGAGCTCTAGACTGCGTAGCCGTATTCATTGAAAACAAAGATGAATACTTTATGTGATTAACTTGATGTATTAAAAGGGAGAAGAAAAATAGTATTCTCACTTTTAATCAGGCGAAGTTAAAAATAACTTGATGTATTAAAAGGAGAAGAAAAATGGTATTCTCACTTTTAATCAGGCGAAGTTATAAATGGTTTTGTGTGAGTATGATTTGAATTTGCTTCTTAATATTAAATGAAGCATTGATTTACATGAATTACAATTCTTGAAAAATATTGAATTGTATTTGAAGTTTTTACTTCTTTAAAAATTGAAGTAATTATTATGATGATTTACAATTCTTAAAAAGAATGAAATCAGAAATTTGGGAAATGATTTTGGGGAAGGTTTATATTGTTTAATATTCTGAATTACCCTGGGATTAACATACACGTTTATGGGACGTGTGGGGTTAAAATACGTATTATGGGATGCGTAGGTTCATTATATTTTATAATATGAATTTTCGGGATTTGAATTCTATTTGAAGAATATAAATTACATATATTTGTTTCAAACAAAACTATATATGTATATTTGTTAAACGGTTTTAGGGTGAGTAAACTTAGATCACTCATACCAGCTTCATAAGCTGACCGGGTTTGTTGATATAACCCGGTACACTATTCCACGGTGTAGGGTTTAATCGTGCAGGTTAGGTAACCAGAGTTGCATTGAAGGATTTGGTCGGTAGACCGTTATCGACCATAAGTGTTATTATTTGACTTCCGCTGTCTTGTAATAAATTTACTCTGATGGATAAATTAATTAATATCTTGTAATATCAATTTATTATTTAATTTATGGTTTGTAATATGTAACCCTAAAGAACGGGTCAGCATTTACATTTGTTGGACATGGAGTATGCGTTGTTGTACTTGAATTAAAAGGAAAAAATTCTAGTGCATATTTGTATTTGATATTCCATGTCGTCACGTTCCCGAAATGATTTGTAATTAAGGGCAAAATGCCTTATTAATTGATTTGAAAATCGGGGCGTGACAGTTAGTGACCCTTGTTATTGTTTTTAGTTATGGGGGACTGAAATCTTGTGGCGAGCAAGTAGGCTCGGGAGTTTGGTTGAAGCTTGATTATTAGAAATATTAAAATTGTTTTTCACAGGTTTTTGGGTAGTCCATTTTTGGGAGAGTTTATGCCGAATTTTTGGTAAATGCTCTTCTAAGATGGGCCCCACATGCCACCTTGGATTCCATGGTAGAATCTCGGGCGGGTCCTTTCACAAATATAAGCTCCACCAATCGAAGAGCAACAAACCCAAACATAAAATATGGAAGAAATAGACCGAGGGAGACGATAACACAAAAAGATCGACCAAATATCAAACATCCAATTCAGTAAGTAATGTTTTAGACAAATTTTTCTCTCAACATCTAATTGAGAAAATTGGAGATTTATGCAGTCATTGAAGTAAACTACGTCAATTCAATTACTGCACTAAAGCAGATGTGATTTTCACAATAAGAAATAAACAAAACTTATAACAATGATAAATAGTGCGTGTGATGTGAATTTCAGTGAAAGTAATGAATTGTGCATGAAAGACTACACACTTTGTTATTCCAGCAGAGGTAGCTTCGAAATCAGTTGGGGTTCCTTTCTTTCTGTAAGTGATGATTGGCATATTGTCAGAATCCTCAACATTTTCTTCTGTATCTTTGACAATGAGAGTTGTGGCAGATTCTTCCTCAGTTGTATAATCACTTTGATACATGGAAAATGGAAATAAGGAAAATAGTATTAGTAAATGTTAGTGAATGTAAAAATATTGATGTGAAGAAGTTAATTGTTACATGAAGTCTAACCTTTCTAGTTTTCTTCTTGTCTGCTTAATAGAGTTCAAAATGGCTCTGCTTACTGCAATTCTAGTTCTTTTCTTTGAAATTGAAGTATTTTTTATAGGAGTGTCGGGTGAAGCGATGAGAGATGGAGGTGGAACTTGCTTTGAGAAAGGTGGTGGAGTTAGTGGAAGCATTTTGGCAGCCATTTCAATTAGTTTGGAGCTTGATTCAAGTAATTCAACTTTGTCATCATATACTCCTTGAATAAGGAGATCACTTCTGCTGAAATTACTTTTCATCATCCCAAATCAAAACTGAAAAGGCTTACACTGCCCTTTAACTCTAAGGATTGCTTCTGAAAATTCTTGTTCGTCATTTTTTGTCAAAAACCAATTCTTGGCAAAAAAATTTAAACAGCTGTTCCACTGGTCGTTCAATGATTATGACATTAGTTTCATCGGTTGTGTCTTCAAGAACCAAACCCACTTTAAACCTATGTTTAAAGATCACGTGATATTTTCATAATGAGTTCATGTGATATTTTAATAATCAAATATAGTTGTGTTTAAAGTTTATGAAAAAAATAAGACAAAAGTAATTGTTACTATTTGTATTACCAAGGGATTGGAACTTGGTTGATGGCGCCATGCTTTGGACAAAACAGTTGATCAGTATGAGGATTGGTTTTCAACTGTTTATAGCATGATAGGCATGCCTTGTACCACCATCCATTATGTGTATCAAAGCGTATAATAGTTGCTCTTGATACAACAGTAGCATCCTTGAACATGTTTAAAGAAATGGTCAATATATACTTATAAATAAGGGGTAAGTAATGTGCAGTGCACATCTTTGTATAAAAAGAATAATAATTTCACAGAGTTCCCAATGAGAATGACATATAAGTTGAAAGAAAAGAAAGTTATGAATGTGCATATTTAATGTGTCTAACTGCACTACTTAATGGATTCTAACAACAAGCTCATTTCATATTTAATGTGTTATCTTTTAAAGTAATATTTGTGAATTTAAGTGCAAGTTTGGTAATAGAAAGAGTGGGTGGGTGAAGGTAAGGGTTAAGGTAAAAGTACGATTAGGGTAAAAACATGAGGTAAATAGAAAGAAGGGCATTTTTGAAAAAATATTATAATTTTGGAAGGCATAAAAAAAATATAAGTTACAGTTGAATTATAAATTTCGGAAGGAAATTTTTTGTTTGCTAAAATTTACAGTTGAATTTTTACACATACAATAATTTAAAGTAAACATCAATTATGTATTGTTAAGCTGCATGTTAAAGAAGAGTAATAAGGTTACTGTTTGGTGACTTGGTGTTGTAGAAAAAAGTTTCAAAATTGATTTATTTTGTTCAAGTATTCTGAACTTATAAGTAATATATAGAGTTGAAAGTAATTTTAATTTATAGTTGAAAATGACTAGATTATCACATTACAACAGTTAGTCATATAAAAGAAGCAGTAAACTATAAATTTGCATGCATTCGATTATATGTACATGTGCATATTTTGATATGAAAAGGCCAATCGTTGATGAATGATATTGTTAATCTCAATTTTGAAATTTTAATTCTAGAAAAATAAAAGTGAGAAAAGTAATGTTATAAATATGCATTTAAATAATGTTTAATATGATATTTTCATGTAGGAAATAAGAGCAGTGTAAATATATTAATTAAAGTTTTTATCTTTGTTTTCTACTCACCATTAAATTGTTATTTTTATTGATTTAAGTTTATTTTGAATTTGTGATTTAAATTGGCAAGTTTTTTTTTTATTGGAATGGCAAACAAAATCTACAACTACGTTTATAATTGTTGATTAATTTTTTTGGTCAAGACAGCAAAATATCAATGCAAAAATTAGGAGAAAAATGATTTATGTCTTGGTTTTAATAAGTTATGACATTGTGTGGTGAATTAAGAGTAATAGATAGGTGAAAGAAGGGTAATATCGAGAATAATGGGGGAAGGAATTATCTAATGTACTCTTGAGACCCACAAGCACTAATTGTCTCCTCTTGAGACCCACAAGCACTAGTGTCTCCTCTTGATAACAACAAGCACGGGTTGTATAGGTCTTAGTATTATATTTTTATATTTTCCTAGCCTAGCTTTGTAATCTTTTATATATGTACAACAATCACATCAATAAACAACACTTTGAGTCAATACCAATTTCACATGGTATCAGAGCAATATTGATCCACCCTTTTCTTTTCTTGTTCAGTCGTTTTCAATCATCATGACAAACGGTCAAGATGACAAACCCCAAGGGAATGACAAACCCAAAGGGAATGACAAACAAAAGGGTCTTGAAAGCTCTAACAACACTGATTATGAAGCGTCTTCTCCTTATTTCCTTTATCATTCAGACAATCCCGGTGCAATTTTAGTATCCCAGCAACTTCTTGGGGATAATTATCCTACCTGGAATAGAGCCATGCGTATGGCTCTTGAAGCCAAGAACAAGTTAGGTTTCCTTGATGGTACTATTCCCCAACCAGAAGCTTTGTCATCAAATCTGTCCCAATGGACACGCTGCAATAGCATGGTTCTTTCTTGGATCGTGAACAGCCTCTCACCTGAGATTTCCAATTCAGTCATTTACACAGAAACGACGTCTGAAGTTTGGAACGACCTCAAAGATCATTTTTCCCAAAAGAATGCTCCTCGCATATTTGAAATTCATCGATCTATCACGAATCACAGGCAAGAGAATTCTTCCATTGCTTCTTACTATACCATTTTGAAAGGTTATTGGGATGAGCTATCATCCTACACTTCTGTTGCTTCTTGCTCTTGTGGTGCCACAAAGACTAGGAATGAAGAACGTCTTATGCAATTTTTGGCTGGCTTGAATGAGGCTTATGCCCCAGTACGCAGTAATATTCTTCTCATGGATCCTCTACCGACTATCAATAAAGCTCAAGCACTTTTGTTGCAAGATGAAAGGCAACGATCTCTCCACTCTGTTGCCACACCAACGCTCGATCAGTCGGCCATGGCAGCGTCACATTTCCCTTCATCCAAGCCTCATTACCATTGTGACTACTGTGGTCTTGATGGTCACAGTGAGTCTCGCTGCAACAAAAAGAACAAAAAGTCTTATCAATGTGATTTTTGCGGTCTTAAGGGGCACACCCAATCTCGTTGCAACAAAAGAAATGGCACTCAATTGTCTGGCAATGAAAATTGCCAATCTTCCACTTCTCGGTCATTCCAAAAGCAACAACCAGGACGTTCTTTTGCTGCTTCAGCCACCTTTCTGCCAACAACACCAGTCTTGCCATTTACACCAGAGCAATGTCAACAACTACTTTCTTTGATCCCATCCGGTAATGCTTCCACTCCCTTGGCAAACCTAGCAGGTAAATCTTGTGGTTTTTCTTCCCTTTCCAACTCCACTCCTTGGATCATCGATTCTGGAGCAACTAATCATATGGTTTTTAGTCCAACTCTGCTCAATTCTAAACATGCTGTCACTACTACACCCATAAAATTGCCCACTGGACAAACTGCATCTATTTCACATGTTGGCAATGCATCACCAACTCCACAGCTTCCTCTAAACAATGTTTTGCTGGTCCCGAATTTTCTTTTTAATCTTCTCTCTGTTCATCAACTCACTAAAAACTTGAATTGTTCTCTGACATTTTTTTCCACATTATTGTATTATTCAGGACCTGGTTACGAGGAAGAGGATTGGCAGGGGTAGAGAACATGGCGGTCTTTATTACTTGGAGTCCGATGCGGCACCAATGGCTTCCGTAGCGCAGTCTTCACCATTTGACATCTGGCATTGGCGACTCGGACATCCATATGCCTCCATTCACAGTCATCTTCCAAATTTGAAACCTTCAAATTTTCCTTCCAACAAATCCATTTGCTCTGTTTGTCCTTTAGCTAAACATTCTAGGCTACCTTTTCCATTAAGTACAATTTCATCTAAAACTTGTTTTGATTTAATCCATTGTGATGTTTGGGGGCCCTTTTCTATATCTACTCTTACGGGTGCAAAATATTTTCTCACAATAGTTGATGATTTTTCAAGAACCACTTGGGTCTATTTAATGCAATTTAAATCTAATGTGAGCACCTATCTTAAGCATTTCTTTGCTATGATCAAAACCCAATTCAATAATTCAATTCGTGCTATTCGTACGGATAATGGTCTTGAGTTCTTTAACCATGACATGCAAACATATCTTTCATCCATGGGTGTTGTCCACCAACATAGTTGTGTAGGGACACCACAACAAAATGGTGTCGTGGAATGAAAACATCGACACCTCCTTAATGTTGCTTGTTCCCTTCGTTTCCAATCCAACCTACCTCTTGAATTTTGGGGTGAATGTGTCTTGACTGCAGCATATTTGATTAATCGCTTACCTACAAAACTTTTAAATGGAAAAACACCCTATGAGATTTTGTTTCACACTTCACCATCTTACACTCATTTGCGTGTCTTCGGTTGTCTTTGCTATGGTCACAATGTTTTACATAAAATGCATAAATTTGACAAAAGAGCAAAACCTGAAATTTTTATTGGTTACCCACATGCTCAAAAGGCCTACAAAGTTTTTGATATTGAAACCAAAACCATTTACACTAGTAGGGATGTCATTTTTCATGAGACCACTTTTCCTTACCATACCAATCCATCCACTTCTCAAACCACTCACGTTCTTCCCAAAGTTGTTCATGACTTTTCTACCACTCATAATATTCCTTTTCCATCTCAAGAAGTCAATCATGATGTCTCAACGTCAACATCACCTCTTTCTCCAACACCCACATCTCCACTACATACCATTCCACCAATACACAATCATATTGTGTCCTCTCCATCACGTGTGCCCACTGTTGAACCTATGCTCACTTCATCATCCACTCCACCTTCTTCACCTTTAACAACACTGCCCACTTCATCACCGACTCCACCTTCTTCATCAACACTGCACACTTCATCATCCACTCCACCTTCACCTTCAACATCACTGCTGGAAGAGCCATTATCACTGCGGCATCGTCGACCTCCACCATACCTAGCTGATTATTATTGTAATCAAACTCACGCCAATCCTCCACCTTCAACCCAGGCAATGAAAGGTACACGTTACCCTTTTTCTAGTTCCATTACTTATCACCGTTTATCACCTCACATATGGCTTTTCTCGTTTCCATTTCATCTCAAGTTGAGCCTAACACTTTCTCTCAAGCTGTTCAACACAAAGAATGGCGTGATGCCATGCAAGCTGAAATATCTGCTTTGGAAAATAGCAAAACTTGGACACTCATGCCGTTACCTCCACACAAGAAACCAATAGGGTGCAAATGGGTCTATAAAATCAAGCGGCACTCTGACGGTACCATTGAGAGGTATAAGGCTCGTCTTGTGGCCAAAGGTGTAATACCCCAGAATTTCAATATTAATTTCTTGAAAAATCATGGAATTAATTATTGATTATTCGTAAGATGTGTGGAATCGTGGGTGGACAAATATTTAACCCGGAACAATTATAAGTTGTGAAAGGTCAAAAGAGTTGACTTTTTATCCGTTGAGAATTTGGGAAAAACTTCCTTCATGAAAGTTGTAGACCTCGTCGAATCGAGTTGGTAGGAATTCGGTTCATCGGAAATGGACATCGTATGAAAGAGTTATAATTTTCGGGAGATTGAAGTGAAAAGAAATAATTTTATATTACTTCTTTTTGTCTGCACGATCTTGACCATTGAATCTTAAAGGTCCAATCTCAGCCGTTGATTTGTAATTATTGCTTATGGGTTAATTAACCCATTTCTCTCTCACTTTTCCCTACCCGGTACCACCTCTCCCGCACTATCATCTCTCTTTTTCTCTCTATTACATTGACCATCAATTCAATGTTCAAACCAAAAACTCACCGACACCACACCCACCTCACAAATTGGTCACGGTCTGCGGGTGCAGAGAGAGGGACTGTGGGTGCGGCGGAGAAGGAAGAGGAGAGGACTGAGAAGAGAGCGGAGCAAGAGGCGCGGCCGGCTGGGCATGACGGCGGCTTGGGAAGCGTCGGACAGAGCTGGGTCGGTCTGGGCTCGGGAAAAATGAGAAGAAAAAGGGAGAGGCCAGCGGTGGTGGCTGGGTATTGGGCGGAGCAGACGGCGGAGATGAGAACAGAGAAGGGAGACGCCGAGCTAAGGACGGCGGTGAGAAGCAGTGGCGGTGCTGCTGCTGTGAACGATGGGTGTAGAGAGAAGAATGAAGGTGTCGGCTGGGTGTAGAGAAAAAACGGAGAAAGAAAAGAAGGAAAGAAAAGAAAGAAAGAAAAGAAGGAAAGAAAAGAAGAAAAGAAAAGGAAAAGAAAAAGAAAGGGGTAATGGGCCTTTTGACCAATTGACCAAGCCCAAGGCCCACAGCTCAGTTTAGTCCAAATTGCTATGGACACCCGCCATATCCAATCCGTTCCAATCTGGACTTGAGGTAGTTATCAAACTTAATCGTACGATTAATACTGTGATTATAAGCATGTTGGACCGTTGGATTATTGAAATTAGATCGTTTGATCAATGATCAATTATGCAATGATTATGGATCGTTAGATCCGTGATGATCCGACCGTTGGATCATCACCATTTTTGGATATGATGTTAGGATGCTAGAAATAAGCATGTTAATGGATTTTGGAAGTTTTGGATTTTGTGTGGGACCCGTTGATGAATAGTAGACGTGGGACCCACGTTGACCGACGGTTGACTTTTGGTCAAACTGTCCCGAATTATGGTTATAAATGTCTAAGTGACATTTGAGGAATAATGTAATATTTTGGAAACTATGATATGCTAAGTGGAAATTGCATGTTCATAGGTAATTGTGGAATCATAGAAGCTTCCGGATAACATTGTCGATTCCTGGTTTCTATTTGAAGACGCAGCAGGAATTAGAGGTGAGTGAATCTCACGATGTTTTTATATATGAATATTAATTCATATTGTGTTGTTTGTGATTTTGGTGTTAAAACAATATTTGAAAAATATTCATTTTATTGTTTTGATTTGTGAATTTTGTGGGAACACAATAATTCTAAATAAGATATTGTGTTTGCCTATTTGAATGTTTTTGTCCAAACGGACTGTCCTGACCGGGGACAATGTTAAATGGGTGAAAAATGGTAGCCCATTCAGTTAGAGCTCTAGACTGCATATTGTATGATTAACTTGATGTATTAAAAGGAGAAGAAAAATAGTATTCTCACTTTTAATCAGGCGAAGTTAAAAATAACTTGATGTATTAAAAGGAGATGCATCTCACTTTTAATCAGGCTAAGTTATAAATGGTTTTGTATGAGTAAAGATCGAGGGTTTATATTATTTAACATACTGGATTACCCTGGTATTAACATACACGTTTATGGGGCGTGTGGGGTTAAAATACGTGATATGGGGCACGTAGGTTCAGTATATTAGATAATACGAATCTTCCGGATTTGAAATGGAACTTTGAGTTTTAAATGATTCTTGAAAATAAAAGAATTCAATTTGGGAAAATGTTACAGTGTGAATAAAACATAGATTACTCATACCAGCTTCGTAAGCTGACCGGGTTTGTTGATATAACCCGGTACACTATTCCACGGTGTAGTGGTTATACCTGCAGGTTAGGATAACCAGGAGTAAGCAAGGCTGCATACATATTATTGGTTTATAAGACTTCCGCTGTTTATGTAATAAACTCTGATGGATTAATTATTTAATATTTTGTATTAACAATTTATTATTTAATTTATGGCTTGTAATATGTAACCCTAAAGAACGGGTCAACATTTACATTTATTGGGCATGGAGTATATTTGTTGTACTCGAATTAAAAGGAAAAAAATTCTAGTGCATATTTGTATTTGATATTCCATGTAGTCACGTTCCCGAATTGGTTTGTAATTAAGGGCAAAATGCCTTATTAATTGATTGGAAAATCGGGGCGTGACAGATTGGTATCAGAGCAAAACAATGCTCTAAGGAAGTGATTGAGCAATGGAACGCTCTACGGTGATGAAACGAGTTTTGGTTTTGTGAAGTGAAGTTAGGGTTTAGAGCTTAGGATCGGTTTAGGGTTTGACGTTAGGTTCCTAGATTCATTCAAGTAATGGTTACTTCGTATGCTTAATAGCACACAGTATTTATCGAGTGATGGCCCGACTGCAGCGGATCCCCATCATGTGCTCTTCAGTGCTGTTGTGTTGTTAGGAATATAAAGTACAAATTACAATTCCTTAAAGGATAGTCTTACATGGCTACATTCCTAATTCTCTCAACCGTACCCTGGATCAAACGACAGACTTGATTCACTGACCCTTTCTTGTTCTTCAGCAACTCAGTAGAGATCTGTGTTGCTACCGTTACCAGACAACCAATGTACGGATTGTCTGAGACCCCTTCTGTCCTTCCAGCAGTAGGCATATCAGGTAGGATCGAGAAGCCCGAAGTTAGGAATACAATTGTACCTAACTCACAACCACCTAATAACTTCTGGACCGTTGACTGACTGATAGAGGCATAAATCACGTATGACCCTGTTGAATCAGTACAACCTTCTTGGAGTACGTATGTGTCGTCGATTTGCATCAAGGAGACACAGTTGCGTGGGTCTTGACCCGTCGTGATGTGTGCAATCTCATGGACTGTCTTGCCCAATGCTTGGTGGTCCCACTGGTTCCGAGTTTGTACGTCAGTGAAGAAGTCAAACAGCTTTCGGTGAGAGACATGATGTTGGAATATTGCTGTTGCAGTTCGAGTAAGACCATGGGGCTTATTCGGCCTATTCCAGATTTTGTTAGTGGAGACTCTTATCCCCGAACCCCTGAACTTGGTTTGTTCAGCTACCTTCCATTCATGAGCAGTAGAGTTGCCGATGCCTGTGCAGAAATCCGTCACTAATCTGCATGCCATCTGCAACAAGTTTCTTCTTCCTTCTACCGATGGTATGACACAAAAGTCTTGAGGTGGATGAGTGACAGCCGCAGAATAGTTGAACCGTTCTGCTTGCCTCTGCAATATTTCTACCCATCGCCTTGCTCCAAAGGCTAAGCCTGACTCCACTAGCGTTCTGTATGTTTGGTGCATGAGTTGATCTCGTACATCAACATGTTCCACCCATACGACACGAGAACTGCCGTTGAACAAATCTTGGATTAAGCATCCGGATGGACGCTTCTTGCATTGAGATCTTGGGTGTGGACCCAGATTTGAGCTTAAACCGTCCACAGAGACGTCAATTATTGCCCAACTTTGTTCTGTTTGTCGTTGGCAATAACGAACAAAGTGAGTTACACGAGTGGAGACAGATGGACTGGTCACCTGGAATTCAGCAGTCATGACTTGGATGGTGTCGTGGTAGCTTTCAGTAGTCCCTGATGACAAGACATCAAGGATACTCGCCCTTGAAATGATGCTACCGAATATGGTGGACCATTGGTCCACATCCATGAAGAGATTCACGAGTACGACAGGACTGAGGGGAACAGTGGCTGTGTAGCGAGAAGCTTCAGTTTGGAAGTTAGTGGGAGTAAGATCAATACCGTTAGTGAAGATTCTCTTGTACTCTGCTTCATTCAGGAACTCATGAAGCGTGACAGAGCTGGATTTGAGTGCAGAGATCCACAGTGGCGCAGCAGCAGATGCCATGATGATTAGCTCATCTCTGACCGACACAATGATTTCAGAAATCTTAGTTGTGTCTGCCACGACAGATGCTTCTGCCACGGCAGATGCTTCTTCAGGTTCTGAACGGTTGATGTTGTCTGATGGTTGTTGTGTAGAAGAAGAGTGATGTGGGATCGACATACACTTTTGAATATCCCTCCTCATGTGAGACTTTTCCCTTGGACCGATGACTGCAGGAATTGGAAGAGTCTGAGGTTGTGGGGTAGTCTCTTCAATCCCTTTTAGTAGCTCACTATTGGGAGTAACTCGCTGTCCGCAGTGGTTGCAGTTGATTCGGCTGAATGCAGCTTGGTATTGACTAAGTTGGGCTTGAAGCCCATTGATTTTCTGTCTCAGCAGAAAATTTTGTTGACGAGTTGTTTGTGCAGGCGCTTGGGGTCGATGCTTTATCACCCAGGCAGAGACTTGTGCAAACGTCAACTTTATTTGGTCACCCAAATCTTGTCGCTGTTGAACTGTTGGCTTTGGAAAGGCCTCGACTAAGTCCCTCAACGCTTGGACTTGGTATTCGGTGAAGCTCTTCCTCAGTGGAATACGTTTGGATGAACTAGGTTCAGCTTGTGGAGATGATACTTGTGGACTTGAGGCTATTTCAATGGCTTCGTCTTCTGCTAGAAGCATGTCTAGCATGTCGATATCGTTGTCGAATTCGATTGCTGGTGAAATTATTTCATCTAAGCCCTCAAAGAATTGGCTTTCAGAGGGATCAGATTGAAGTAATTCACTGAACGAATTCACTTTGCGTGACATGTTTGAGTTGGTGAAATTCTGAGAAGTGGAGTGAAGAAGTCCTCTTTGAAAGAGAAAGAAGGTTATGGCACTAATGGAAAGTATCTGTTAGTGGATGCGTAAGGTGTATATTTATGGTTGGTGGAGGATTTGAAAATTCAAAAGCAAAAGTGAGCGGCTGATTACAGCTAATTGTCGGAGCCCTTGGAGATCGTGGAAGATTTTTTTTCCCCGATGCATGGATTTTCCACATACAGTTCCACTCTTGTGAGACCTCGCATCTTTTGAGGAATTAATTATGCGAAAGCAAAAGGAAAAGAGTCATTATGACCGGTGTTAGTGGAAGACTGAGTTTTTGTTGATTAAATCTTGTGGAATCTTGTATCGTGGGCGATACTTTTGAGTAATTGAGACAGATATGAGCAATAATTATTCTTAGTGGGTTGTTGAGTGCACCGCACTCGCATTAAAGAAAGGTTTCCCTTACGGTGGAAAGTTGTGTTTAAATACATAGGATAAGGAGTTGTGTTACTCACTTCATATCTGTTATCAAACAAACACTTTGACTAAAATTTTCTCTTACACAATGGTGAACAAGGGAGAGTGCAGCAAGCGTTCCAAGAACACTGATTGGAGTGAACTTCCGGTGGAGATCTGGAAGTACATATTCCAGTTGGTGGCTACCGCATCCCTGCAGAGCACAATGGAACTCCGTTGTGTCTCGAAAGACTTCAAGGAGTATGCTGACAGTTGGTCCACTCTTGCGGCGATCGACATGGATGGGTTCGATGGTGGATCCAGACCCACTGGTTCCATAGAAGCGGATCGGCAAGTGCGCATCTTCGCAAATCGTTGTTGGGAAGCGAAGAACCCGGAGTCTCTATTCCGAGTGGGAATACGAGTACTTGTGGAAGCGGCCAACATACCCTTAGCCCTGGAGTACTTCGATGCAGCATGCAAACCAGGAACTCTGTATGGTGCACGTCCAAGTTCGGTGGTAGGCCATCATGTTGCGTTTTATGCAGCATGTATGATTAAGATGATATTGGGACCACGAGCCAAGCAGCAGGAAGTGGTGCAGCAACTGTGTGAAGCCCTCGACTGGTGGAGAAGCGGATGGAACATCTACTACTGTAGACAAGAAGTCGAGCGGATGATGCATCAGGCCGAGTTTTGTCATGAGCATCTACTGCTGTATTTTCCGTCGACTACAGCTTTCCTGCCCGCAGGTAAATGTCTTACTTGCGGTGAGTCAAGTTTTTGGCGTCCTTTTGGCCAGGACATGTGGGATGTGGATGGAGATAGGCATGCAGCTAGAGAATGTTGCGACACTTGCAAGTGTTTCGTAGAGGCAGCATATTTCTACCAGCTGATGATGTATGGAATTCCGAGACATCCGGCCTCTTATCCACGAAGTCACTATTGGAGGTTTAAGGATGGCTTCTGGTAGTGTAAGCCCTGTGAGGCATTTTAGAATTTGTAATAAGAGTGTGTGCAAGTTGTAGTGTGGTTTTTTATGTTGTGGTTTGATGTGTACTACCAGGTTATTAATGAATAAAACTTTGGATTTTGGAATTGAAGTGTGATAACCTTGGGTGTACTCTGCGTCCTAATTTCGGGACGAAATTTCTTTAAGGAGGGTAGACTGTAATACCCCAGAATTTCAATATTAATTTCTTGAAAAATCATGGAATTAATTATTGATTATTCGTAAGATGTGTGGAATCGTGGGTGGACAAATATTTAACCCGGAACAATTATAAGTTGTGAAAGGTCAAAAGAGTTGACTTTTTATCCGTTGAGAATTTGGGAAAAACTTCCTTCATGAAAGTTGTAGACCTCGTCGAATCGAGTTGGTAGGAATTCGGTTCATCGGAAATGGACATCGTATGAAAGAGTTATAATTTTCGGGAGATTGAAGTGAAAAGAAATAATTTTATATTACTTCTTTTTGTCTGCACGATCTTGACCATTGAATCTTAAAGGTCCAATCTCAGCCGTTGATTTGTAATTATTGCTTATGGGTTAATTAACCCATTTCTCTCTCACTTTTCCCTACCCGGTACCACCTCTCCCGCACTATCATCTCTCTTTTTCTCTCTATTACATTGACCATCAATTCAATGTTCAAACCAAAAACTCACCGACACCACACCCACCTCACAAATTGGTCACGGTCTGCGGGTGCAGAGAGAGGGACTGTGGGTGCGGCGGAGAAGGAAGAGGAGAGGACTGAGAAGAGAGCGGAGCAAGAGGCGCGGCCGGCTGGGCATGACGGCGGCTTGGGAAGCGTCGGACAGAGCTGGGTCGGTCTGGGCTCGGGAAAAATGAGAAGAAAAAGGGAGAGGCCAGCGGTGGTGGCTGGGTATTGGGCGGAGCAGACGGCGGAGATGAGAACAGAGAAGGGAGACGCCGAGCTAAGGACGGCGGTGAGAAGCAGTGGCGGTGCTGCTGCTGTGAACGATGGGTGTAGAGAGAAGAATGAAGGTGTCGGCTGGGTGTAGAGAAAAAACGGAGAAAGAAAAGAAGGAAAGAAAAGAAAGAAAGAAAAGAAGGAAAGAAAAGAAGAAAAGAAAAGGAAAAGAAAAAGAAAGGGGTAATGGGCCTTTTGACCAATTGACCAAGCCCAAGGCCCACAGCTCAGTTTAGTCCAAATTGCTATGGACACCCGCCATATCCAATCCGTTCCAATCTGGACTTGAGGTAGTTATCAAACTTAATCGTACGATTAATACTGTGATTATAAGCATGTTGGACCGTTGGATTATTGAAATTAGATCGTTTGATCAATGATCAATTATGCAATGATTATGGATCGTTAGATCCGTGATGATCCGACCGTTGGATCATCACCATTTTTGGATATGATGTTAGGATGCTAGAAATAAGCATGTTAATGGATTTTGGAAGTTTTGGATTTTGTGTGGGACCCGTTGATGAATAGTAGACGTGGGACCCACGTTGACCGACGGTTGACTTTTGGTCAAACTGTCCCGAATTATGGTTATAAATGTCTAAGTGACATTTGAGGAATAATGTAATATTTTGGAAACTATGATATGCTAAGTGGAAATTGCATGTTCATAGGTAATTGTGGAATCATAGAAGCTTCCGGATAACATTGTCGATTCCTGGTTTCTATTTGAAGACGCAGCAGGAATTAGAGGTGAGTGAATCTCACGATGTTTTTATATATGAATATTAATTCATATTGTGTTGTTTGTGATTTTGGTGTTAAAACAATATTTGAAAAATATTCATTTTATTGTTTTGATTTGTGAATTTTGTGGGAACACAATAATTCTAAATAAGATATTGTGTTTGCCTATTTGAATGTTTTTGTCCAAACGGACTGTCCTGACCGGGGACAATGTTAAATGGGTGAAAAATGGTAGCCCATTCAGTTAGAGCTCTAGACTGCATATTGTATGATTAACTTGATGTATTAAAAGGAGAAGAAAAATAGTATTCTCACTTTTAATCAGGCGAAGTTAAAAATAACTTGATGTATTAAAAGGAGATGCATCTCACTTTTAATCAGGCTAAGTTATAAATGGTTTTGTATGAGTAAAGATCGAGGGTTTATATTATTTAACATACTGGATTACCCTGGTATTAACATACACGTTTATGGGGCGTGTGGGGTTAAAATACGTGATATGGGGCACGTAGGTTCAGTATATTAGATAATACGAATCTTCCGGATTTGAAATGGAACTTTGAGTTTTAAATGATTCTTGAAAATAAAAGAATTCAATTTGGGAAAATGTTACAGTGTGAATAAAACATAGATTACTCATACCAGCTTCGTAAGCTGACCGGGTTTGTTGATATAACCCGGTACACTATTCCACGGTGTAGTGGTTATACCTGCAGGTTAGGATAACCAGGAGTAAGCAAGGCTGCATACATATTATTGGTTTATAAGACTTCCGCTGTTTATGTAATAAACTCTGATGGATTAATTATTTAATATTTTGTATTAACAATTTATTATTTAATTTATGGCTTGTAATATGTAACCCTAAAGAACGGGTCAACATTTACATTTATTGGGCATGGAGTATATTTGTTGTACTCGAATTAAAAGGAAAAAAATTCTAGTGCATATTTGTATTTGATATTCCATGTAGTCACGTTCCCGAATTGGTTTGTAATTAAGGGCAAAATGCCTTATTAATTGATTGGAAAATCGGGGCGTGACAAAAGGTTACACTCAAATGGAGGGTATTGACTACAACGAGACTTTTTCTCCTGTGGCAAAATTAGTTACTGTCCGAGTTTTACTCACGATAGCTGCTGCTCAAGGTTGGTCACTTCATCAACTTGATGTGCACAATGCCTTTTTACATGGCGACCTTAATGAGGAAGTCTACATGAAGTTGCCTCCTGGATATATTGGTGAGGGGGAGCCTGGTAATGTGGTATGTCGTTTAAACAAATCTCTTTATGGCCTTAAACAAGCCTCCAGAAATTGGTTTGCAAAGTTCTCCAATGCCTTACATGATGCTGGATTTATTCAATCAAAGGCAGACTATTCATTGTTCTATAGGCACAAAAGCACATCATCAATCTTTGTTTTGGTCTATGTTGATGATATTATCATCACCGGTGCAGACAATGAAGGCATTTCAGTCATCAAACACTTTCTTCATCGTCGCTTTCATCTCAAGGATTTGGGACAATTAAAATACTTTCTTGGTATAGAAGTTTCACGTTCTAATCGTGGTATCTTCCTTAGCCAACGCAAATATACACTTGACATCCTTCAAGACATGGGCTTAAGTGGTGCAAAACCGATTTGCTTTCCGATGGAACAACATCTCAAACTCACCAACACAGATGGAGAATTATTACATAACTCGGCTTCATATAGGCGTCTAATAGGAAGATTGATATATCTCACTGTTACACGTCCAGACATTGTTTACTCGGTTAATATTCTGAGTCAGTTTATGCATGAACCCCGTAAGCCACACATGGATGCAGCTTTACGTCTTGTTCGTTATTTGAAGGATACTCCGGGACAAGGCATTTTTTTACCAGCACATAACAAGCTGCTTCTAAATGCTTATTGTGATTCTGATTGGGCTAGTTGTCCAATGACACGTCGCTCAACTACAGGGTATTGTGTATTTCTAGGTACCAGTCCTATCTCCTAGAAGTCCAAAAAGCAGAAGATTGTATCACGTTCTTCTGCCGAGGTAGAATATAGAGCAATGGCTCTAGCTACTTGTGATCTTCAATGGCTCAGGTACTTATTGCAAGATCTTAACATTCAGCACACAACAGCTTGCACTCTTCATTGTGATAATAAAGCTGCAATCCACATTGCAGCCAACCCAGTCTTTCACGAAAGAACCAAACACATAGAAATAGATTGTCAAGTCGTTCATGAAGAGCTCCAAAGTGGGTTGCTCAAAACAGCTTTTGTCCCTTCTAAAGCTTAAATCGCAGACGTCTTTACTAAAGCACTGGGCAAAGAGCAGTTTTTGCACTTGAAGGACAAGTTAGGCATCATCAACATACATGCCTAACTTGAGGGGGAGTAATATCGAGAATAATGGGGGAAGGAATTATCTAATGTACTCTTGAGACCCACAAACACTAATTGTCTCCTCTTGAGACCCACAAGCACTAGTGTCTCCTCTTGATAACAACAAGCACGGGTTGTATAGGTCTTAGTATTATATTTGTATATTTTCCTAGCCTAGCTTTGTAATCTTTTATATATGTACAACAATCACATCAATAAACAACACTTTGAGTCAATACCAATTTCACAAAGGGGATTGGCGTTTTTACCTTTTGCTTTTCTGGATCCAAAATATTTAATTCGTTAACAGGGAGTTTTTTGGCAGCTTGTAATTCTTGAGGCACTATTTGCTGTGTCGTTGAAGCTGGCACCTTCCTGATAGTGTTTGTAGAATTGCTAAACCTATGTGATGTTGTTTTTTCCATAAAAAGTAGGCTGTTAGCTATATTTAAAGGAGGGATATGTGTTTGTGAGAGAAAAAAGGTTAAAAATCATACAGTGATTTGTATGCCTGCAATTCTAAAATGTTAGGATCGATAAAAGTCAAGGTTGAAATAGTGTTGTTCAAAACTGTTTTTCCTGTGTGTTTATAAATGAGAAGTTAGATTTAGTTTAGCTTAAAATGAAATATGAATAATGTAAAGAACCTATTATAAAGTGGTTACCTTGAAATTTCTTGATCTTCCAACTTATAAAAACTACAAATACTGTCGTTGTTGACTATTCCAAGGCTTTAAAATTAAAGCTTGCTGCTGCGTCCCCCCCAGAGCGTCACTATGATCTCTTGTTTTCTGAATCAACATGCATAATTTTTTTTTTAATAAGAGATATATAACAATTTGAAAATTTGTAGGTGTTCTATTAATATTTTTACCTTAAATTTTTAATGTAAATTTCACATTTCTTCTCAATTCTACCATCGCCAACAATTTTTTCTTCTAGAGGTTGGACTACAGAAATGTATCCCAGGACATCTTGCAAGTTGATGAAATTGCATGTCAAGGTTATTATAATGTGCAAAACATATTTATAAGCATATATTATATGTAAATGTATATTTTGTGTAATATGAATGAAAAAATGATTGACAACAACAGTAAAAATAAATAAGCAGACATTAATATGTATGTGTAGATTAACACCTGTCAGGATTGAGTTATTGTCTATTCTAGACGATAGGCTGTTATAATTCTGAAGGTAAAACCGATGTCGCTGGATTGTAGGGTGAACATTTGACAGCTTGGAGAAAATTGTCCTTGCATTGAAATTTAGCTGTGCATGATGTGGGACAACCTAGAAAGTTGATTTACTCTTCACTATATAAAAATGCATGATGTCGTAAAGGCACCGAGCTTATATTTTCGGAGCGACTATATCATAATCAATATCTTTGACAGATGATTGATCGCATCTCCCTGGATGATGAAAAAAAGAAGATAGTAAGCATTTTATATACAAAAATCATCTAAAAACAACAAAATAGAAGCACATGAAAAAAAAATATAGAAAAAAAATAAAGACAAAAATTTACAAAGAAATTAGAGCATATATGATGTGCTTGCTAGTAGCATATGTGGGAGTTGTGGCATAACACAAATCTCTTCATTACTTGTGCTCAATGAAAAATCACAAATTAATTAATATGGTCCCTCAGACCTGCTATTAAATTTAACTAAGATCTGGCATGAGGAATATGATATAGCAATGAATTCAGTCACATATTAGTAAGGACAATGTGAATCCAAAGTTGAGTTAGCAATGTGTTGAGCATTTAGAGTATTTATCTATAACTAAATCATAAGACTTGAGAGATATATATTATAGTAAAATTGATACAGTAAAGGCCAACAACATTCCAATGACAATGTACTCAATATAAGATTTCTTCTCTGTAAAAAAAACTATTATGCTATCAAATTTCAAGAATTGCTCACTGCAAATGATCCTAAATCTGAAGTTGGTTGTCAACATTGAGTGTTGAGCTGCCATTACCTAACCATAAATTTTTTCAGGCTCTACTATGACTCTAAAACTTAAGGTTATGTTAGCTTTCTTAATTTCTTCAAATGCTAGGATATGAAGACTTCTTTTATTGTCGGGATACTTCAACCTATTTTTCATTTTTGATACTGAAAGCATGTATGCTTGGTAATTAATCTTGCATTCTTGCTTGAGATGTTTGTTTTTGTCTAATTATTGCTCATTCACGATATATACGTGGTTAGCGAAATTGGTCAATATATATATATAACCAGCAACCTTGATATTATTGATAGAAAAAGATGAAAAATGTTTGTGTAAATTTTTTACAGAATTTAGTATAAGAAAGTAATTTTCTTACCATTGCATCGACGAATATACAGTGCAAACCAGCAAATTCATCATTAGATCCAAAAACTTTTGGTTTCCATTTTCTGCAGACACACTCGGATTTTCTTGCCAGATTGAAATGGTTCCAAATCAGGGATTGGAACTATACTCATGATGCTATAAATATGAAAGTAAAACAGGGTTGTAAGCACAAAAATTATCTGAATGTATAGACAAAAAGTGTTTCAAAAGACATAACAATGATTATGCACACATAAATAAAAGTTGGTACCTCATTATAAATTTTGAAGAACAACTTTGTACACTATGTTTTTAGTGTATTTATTTGGCACCTCTTTGTTATTGTCTATAATGATTTTGAGGTAATTTCTTGATGTAACTCTAGATAATGCAACATAAAGTTGTCCGTGCATGAATCTGGTTAGGGAATATACAATCCAACTTGTTTCAAAGACTGACCTTGACTTTTGTTTATTGTCATTGCGTAACATAGCCTAATTGGGAATTTGCGTCTCTTAAAAATGAAAGGCCATTTGTTTTCTGTTGCTGTAAGCATAATTCTAGGTATAAAAACTTTGTAACCAATATTGCTGCCAGTAAGTATTTGTGCATAAACTAATTTTTTTCCATTGCATAAACCTGAAGATTGATTTAAATTTCTCAATCCTATTTTTAAAGTTAAATTATGTGAAGGCAAACCATTGAATTCAAGTCCATTAAGGAATTCTGTAGGATACATTATGTTAAGATTTTCTAATTGCCAGATGACGAACACAAAGAATCTGAACTTAAATAAGTATGTTGTTGTCCAGGTAACAAATCTATTGCATAATTGTTTATCTTTGTCACTATAGAATTTCTAGGTGCAACAATGACCCATTTCCTTAAATAGGAAAAAGTATTAAAATTCTCTTCAAAATTTGGGTATGTAGATGAAAAAATTGAATGAATAGGATTTGTATATGAATGAATAACAAGTCTTCAAGAATTTCAATCCAAGATGCATCTTTATCATTCGGATCATCTATATCAACAATCTGACCATCACCGAAATGTAGAATCCAAGCAGCAAAATCACTTATTTTTTGTTTTTGTTTGTTGTTCAATCATTTTTTGGACAACCTCATATTTTCTTTTAAATGAAATATTAAAAAAAAAGCCATAAATATGAGCTATTAAGTGAGGCATCAATTATTTCTTCTCTTGTTCCTCCTGGAATAACTTGTAATATTTGCCTAAAATCACCGCCTAACAAAAAAGGCTTGCCACCAAATGGAACATTATTATTTGAATCATTCAAATGTGATAGGATATTAGAAAGTGATTTATCCAATGCTTCAAAACAATGTCTATGATTCATAGGTGCTTCATTCCAAACAATCAAGTCTGTTTTTTCAATCAATTTGGCAAGATGAGTTCTTTTTTTATTTGGCATGTTGAGCAATCGGTAATAGTTAAAGGAATCTTAAATCTAGAATGAGCTGTTCTATCACCTAGCAGTAGTAATGATGTTATTCCTGATGAAGCAACAACCAAAACAATTTTGCCCTCGGATCAAATTTTACTTATTATCATGTGCCACAAAAAAGTTTTTCTGGTTCCTCCATGGCCATAAACAAAAAAAATGCCTAATTTTTTTTATTTACAGCACTGATGACACAATCATACACATTTTTTTGGCTCTTGTTCAACTGTGTTATTAAAGCTGAATGTTTTTTTTCTAAATCATGATAATCATTCTTTTCTCAACAATTTGTTTCCAAATTATGACAGTCTATGTTCATCAGGCATAGGGAGATGATGATCTTTTAAAGAACTGGATGAAGCATTAAAAAGCTGTTCTAATTCATACAAAAGATAATTTTTTTAATTCAGGTTTTGCTACAATCAGATTTGGCATTGCAAAAGTCTATCGCAATTTATACAAAATGTCATCACACATGTTTTGCCAATGAGCATAAAAAAGGAGTTGGGGATTTGCTACATCACAAAACAAAATGAATGTAACAAACAATTGTCTTAATTCAGAACATGACGTTGTGTTCAAAGCATCTGTTAAGGCGTTAGTCTACTCTTTATCATCTCCTAACAAACCTAGGCTTTTGCATGCAGCCTGATATGATGGATGCATGATGCCATTAATAGTTTTAATGTCATCAAAATTTAAGGCACCCTTTTGCAAATTCAAAAGTATTATGAGATAATATAATTCACCAGATGCACGATGCACATAGGTTATTCTGCCTATGGATCTTCGTTGTTTCCTAGGTTTCCAAATCTTATTGCGCACATCCCATACAAATTTTGAAGGAAATTGTGCATATGTCAAAGTTTGTGTCTAGGAAAAAGTTTTATTCGCCTCAAACAAACTTGTCAGCATTGTATGTTCAATACCCTTTTGATTAATAATTGATTCAAGCGATCAATCACTATTGAAAATAAAATTTTGTTCTAAAGGTAAATGTATTGGCAATCGTTCAACAGAAGGCTATCTAGAATGAATATATAGGGTATTGAAACAATCTCCATACAGCTTCATATGGAGATATGTATCTACAATTAAGTTATGCTAGTATTTCATCAATTAGGTTCTCTTGAAACACTACTCTAGCTCTATCTGAACATTTGTTTATATACTTAAAGAGATATTTTATAAGCATTGATTGACAATAGGATTCAACGTTTATATGAGCATTATATCTCAATAATAATTCTGAATTGTAAGACACGACAAATTGTTATCAACCTTTATTCCATTTTTTAGCACAAATTTCGTTGCATCTGCACGATGCCTATATACAGGAAAACCACTTGTTTAAAAAATTGTTTCACTTTTATATTGCTTAGGAAAAGATTTAGAACATGTGCCTCTTTGCATGCAACGAGAATTAGGATTGATTACTCCACAGGGACCATCGATCATAAACTGGTTTATGATATCATGAAGCACTGGATCCATATTGTTGTCTGGTATTTCAGCAGAAATGATGAAATTTATATCAATTGCTGAGAAGAATTTATATTCTTGCTTCAACCAGATTAACATATGACAATGAGGAAATCCTCTCTTTTGAAACTCAATTGTACAAATTTCTGCCTCAAGTTCTCCAAAAGGTTTTCATAATTTGATGTAACTGATCATATCATCAAGTCTCATTTTAAATACTCTAGAAATTATATCAGGCATATCACCAGACTTATATCTAGGCTTTCTATTAAGCTCTCTCACAATTTCTGGCCATCTGATATTGCAAGTGAAGGTTATAAACAAAGCAGGATTGTCGTATTGTCTACAAATTGCCATAGCATCTTGATAATTATTAAGCATGTATCTAGGACTTCCAGTATATGAGCTAGGAAATATCACTTTTTGTCCTATAGTATTTGCATCATTATCTCCCTTTGAAATTGCGTCATAAATACCTTTATAAACTTCACTTCTCAGATTTTTTTTAATTTTATCTAATGTAATCTAATCGATATATATTCTTCAAGCGTTGCCTAAGAATCTACTAAAAATTGTTGGAACAACCTTCCACCTTTTAACAACGTATCCAACTGAGGCTCTCTCTCTCTCTCTCTCTCTCTCTCTCTCATCTGATAAGCTATAAAGGTTTTCATAGATACTCTTCCTCGTTTTGGTTCATGACCTCTAAAATCACTATTCCATTTGATATCAGGTCTATAATCATCTTCACCATAAGGAAAGAGAATAGGATATTGCAAAGACATGAATTTTGGATTTAATTTTGTGATGCATTTTAAACCTCCATCTTTAAACTCTATAAGACCACAAATTTCATCACATGTTGGTTGTTCATATTGTTTATTATCATTTGGCTACCTACCCAACAATTTCATCTTTAAAGGAGTGAGCGAACCTCCTTCAAATTTATCTCGGATTGTTCGAGAAAGTTTTACCAACTCATTTGATTCATCAAACATTCTAATCAAACCATGCACAATGTTTTGATCAAGCTTTTCATTTCGTTGTTTACCATTAACTGCATTAAGGCTATTTATTGCTTCATTATGAGTATCATATATGTAAAGCTGAGCAAATTTTGGACATTCACCTTCACAGGGTAACAAAGAGGCCATTAAATGATGAATTTGGCCACTAACTTTGAAAAGGTAAGGTCCTGGTCCATTGTTAATTGAATTATCAACCTTGGCTCCTATTGAAGTAAATGCAAACATAGAATTATATGCCCTAATATTTTCTCTGAAAATAAATTTGTCTGGCTTTTCCTTAGATCTAGTAAATTTTCTAAAAATACAGGCGTTGGCTTTGGAATTGGAAGTTTGATCTTTCCTTCGTGACAACAAAGAGTAAAAAGAGGCTCATTGTTCTTAGTTTTTTTGGCGATGGATTCTTTAAACCAAAAAAGTGCACGGCAGTAAATGCACTTATATTCTTTATCTCCCAAATTCACATATTCTGCAATGATTCGTATAAAGAAAACAAATGTAAATTGGGGGAATAAAAGAGAAAATCGCAAGCTATCAGTAATAGAATAATAAGGTTGAAATTTAAGAAGTTTTTTTTAAAAAGAAAACATACTTTGCCTGCTTCTCTGATAGAACGCTTGGCCACTACTAATCTGATTAGAATCATCATATTGGCTCTCATCTCTTGTTGTTTCAGCTGCAATTATATTGGCAGACGATCTATTTTGACCACATTTTTGTCTTTTGTTCTGGCTTTGAGAAATGTTTTGATGGCTGGTTGTAGAATTTTTTATCCCTTCATGTTTTTCTCTATTGTTAGCATCACAAACATTCTCAATAGAAAATGGTACACTAATTGAGGTACCAAAATCATGGCCTTCCTCTATGTTCCAATATCTTTTGGCATTCCTAGGCCTTTTCGACATGATATTCAAAAAAATTTAAACCGCAAGCAACAAATTGATAGCTGGAAAGGAAAAAAAATGCATAAATTCAATTTCTAATTTTTAATCACATATAGACTACTTAATTGAAACAAATGTAAACAACTAATAGGACAACCACATAAATAAACAATTTCAAATAATCAAACATCAGAAAAGCAATTAGCTATATCTATTATGTATATTGTTTTGAGAGGATGAATAAAAAAACTAACATGTTGTTTAGCAGCAATAAATATAAGGGCAAAACACGTGCAAAAAATAGTTGCGCAAAAGCAGTACACCAATATCTATAAATAAAAAACACATTATCAGTTCCTGTGTTTTGGTCGAATTTCAATTTATTCCTAATGTTTATTGACAATTAGTTTATCTATGATTCACAACTAATTCTAGTCAACATATCATTCGACCATGAATACAAAATACAACCCAAAATAAAAAATTTCAGATAACATAACATTTGAAAAACAATCAACCATAGCTATTTACACAGTCTCCTTAGAAAACCAATAGAAAACAAACCTATTGTCCAGCAGCAATTAGCAGAGCTATCAAACACTTCCAAAAATAGCTATTCAAAAGGAGAACAATACCACTTGTTAAAAATGCAAAAAAAAAAAACAAAATTAGTTGAATGACCAGTACCCAACATCATAGAATCGGCCAAAAAAAACAATTAACAAACTAATAGCAAACTAAAATGCATATGTTTTGTTGTAATAGCATTAGGCCAAATATCAAACTAATTAAGCAAAAATGAACAATACCGTAATAAGTGAAATTTGAATTCAAATTCAACAACTCCATATGTTTGAATGCGAAATTAAGCCATATGTTATTCATACCAAAAAAACGTACTGCAGGAATGACTCATAGACACTGATGAGACAGATATGTAATTGGAAAGGTGCCTAAAATACAGTGTTTGTGTTTGGTCCATATATACTGCATACACCTTTTTTATTTTGCACGAAATTAACTTATATGTTTGTTATTCATATGTATCAGTTTGTTTCTAGAGACTAATGTTTGCTAGTCTCTTTCCTTTATTATTCATATGCTATGTTTGCCCTTTATTATTTATATGTTTGTTGACATCAGAAACATTCATTTTCAAATTCACTTAATAGTTCATCTAATATAATAGCAAGCTAACCATAACTCTATGAAAACACAGATCAAAACATACAACAAAATTCAAACAGAAAATGAAATTTCTATTCGCACCTGATCAGAATCGATGGCAAGACCTCTAAAGCTCTAAATTCTGCAAAATAAGAAGAGAGGAAAAAAAGAAAAAATAAGAACCTCGTTTAGGAACCTCAAACAACAACATGAAACTCAAAAGCATTGCAATTGATAGAACCTACTTTCTATTAAGCAAAAGCTGAAACTGCAACATCAAAATTAACTGAATCATTATGATCTAGAATTATGTATAAAATTATGTATGAAATTATGTTCTCACAATTATAAGTTAACTGAGAGCTCGAGGACTGTAGTTTGGACACCACAAAATAAATACACCGTACACACAACTTGATGATGACTATATAAGAACTAAAGAAACTCACGATCTGATCAATAACCTACCGATTTCAAACGATGCACAACCAAATCGAAGCCAAGATCGCCGGCAGCAAGAGAAACACCCAAAACCCAAAGAAAAAAAGGGAAGAGATCCACTTTTCTGCGAAGAGAACAACCAAATACGGGGATGAATTTGCAGCACACCTTCCCATAACCAAATTAATGACCCCAGATGCACTTTGCACAGTGAAGATCGCATCCTTCCATTGCTATCCCCTAAAGCCATCATCCTCACCCAACCAGGCTTGTTGAGAGGCAACGAGTTCTCTCTGGGAACCAGAACAGCGTCACGCGAAGGAAACCAAAGAGAAGGGGGCAAAACCAAAAAAGCACAAAAAATCACTAAGGAGGGGCAAAATGGTCCACGCAGTATTCTAAACATATTTACGTGCCACGTGTAATTTTTATTTTCAAGACGATTTCTTATCTCTATCTCGGATAAGATTTTCTTCGATACGTGTCGGCCTATAAGAGGTTGATCAAATTATGAATGAGATATGATTTCTTATCCCTAACTCGATAAGATTTTTTTTGACATGTGTCGGCCTATAAGAGGTTAATCAAATTACGAATGAGACATGATTTCTTATCCCCGACTCGGATAGGATTTTCTCGCAACGTGTCAAATTATAAAAGACCGTCGTGATTACAAGTTTATCTTTTATCCACCATGTGTCCTACTTTATCTTCGAATAGCCTTATACACCTTCCATAAATATGGAGTCATTCACTCCATCATCTCCCACATTCACTTCTCATATCAACATCTCCCAAATTCTCATATTCTGTTTGTTTTGATATTTTCAGTTCCTTTTAACAATGAATAGGTTGAGGAAGCTTTTGATGCAAGAAGAAGAAGATGCCGTAACGAGAAACCACCAAAGAGCTCTTGTGATGTCCACAGCTTCCTCGTATGTCCAGATTATGGAAGAAGAAGAATCACAATGGGGTGGTTTTTCAGAAGGTCGTAATTACGTGCCCCCGAAATTGAGAAGCCATGGAGGAACAACTCAAAGCTCTATACTTCACTGTTCCGTGCAGGTATGAGCCGAACATCTTTCGTAGGCGCTACAGAATGTACCCTTGGGTGTTTGACTGGATGATGCATGATGTGGTCAACCACGATCCTTACTTTGTCCAGACCAGAGAGGCTACCGGCAGAATCAGCTTATCCACCGAGCAGAAGCTAACATGTGTCATGAGAATGCTCGCTTACGGCTTATCCGCCGACATACTTAATGAGTTATTGGATATAGCAGAATCCATAGCCCTCGAGATTCTACAGCACTTTACCATAGCAATTTAGGGAGAAGAAAAAAAAATTACCTCTGTCAACCAACGAAGTCGGATTTGCGACGGCTGCTCGACAAAGCGGAAGCAAGGGGGTTCCCGGTAATGGTTGAGAGCCTTGATTGTATGCACTGGTGACAAAACGCAAAAGTATGATGGGTAGTATTGAGATCCGGGAGTGTCGTTCCACAGAGGATTGACGGCTCCCCAACTCTCGGTAGCTTGTGTAATCGAATGCTTTAGCTATATGGAATGGCAAGATGTGAATAGAGTGAGTGAAATGTGTTTTAACAATGTGCGAAGTGTGAGTGTGGTGAGTTTGGTTTTAGGTAAAAAGATGGTGATATTCCAAGACAAACAATCAACAAAATAAATGCGAGCAAGTAAACAAAACAAGTAGAGTGTGCAAATATAGGAAAGTGTTAGGGTTTTCGGGCAAACCCCAATCCAATGCAACAAACAATGCCTAACCAACTCAATCATGTCAATGTGTGTGTGAATCAAGCCCCGTATCCTAGCCATGTTATGGTTCTAGGACCGTGTTGCCTAAGGTATTCGAATGCCATGTTATGGATCATTCGGACTCTCTCAATGCCATAGGGCTTGAGAGGCGAAGAGCATCGAAACTAGGGACTCAAACAAGTAACAACTCATCACATATGCTACCAATTGCCTAAGTCATGCAAGGGTACCAATCTCACACAATCTCATCAAGATAGATTAGTTAACATGCCAAAGAAGTGGTAATTCTAAAGACAAGCAACCAACACATATTGAATTAGGTAAGCACACATATTCATACAACACAAAGACATTTTATTCATTGATTAAAGCATCACAAAGTCACATTGGACTAGGGTTGTGTACCCTAGTCCCCAACAAATGTATCTACTCACTAACCATAAAGGTATACAACATCATATCACAATAGCAAGCTATAAGCATGAATACAAAGGAGAAAAGGGTTGAAGAAATCTCAATAAGTGATGCCCCCTTCTTCTCCTTGGATCTAGACGTCGTCCTTGGTGGTTGTGAGGATCCCCAGCTGCCCAGGGCGGAGGAGGAAGCGGTGGAAGAAGCGGAGGTGGCGGAACCCGTCGTTCATCGACCGTTCGACGGGAAGTTGTCGACCGGTCGACCTGCGTGCTGCGGCTGAACTGAAAGGGGAGAGGAAGAGAGGAAAATGGAAAGGGGAGATGAGACTTTTGGGGCTGGTGATGGGAATGACCTAAATCTGGAAAAGATGGCTATTTATAGGCTAGAGATGAGGGAAATAAAGGGCTAAGATGAGGTAGGGTTTGATCCAAGGGCTAAATGGATTAAATGAAGGGTAAGGGGGTAATTTCCAAATGAATAAAGGGGAGGAATAATCAAGGGGTGACCTCACTATATCTAGTGTGGTCCTTTGCTGATTTGGGGGCTTATGTGGGTGAGTCACGCGGTTGACTTTTCGTTGACCTTGACTTTAACCTTCGGAGCTTGACCAAGGGTTGACTTTGACCAAACCTCCGGGATTCTCTCGCGGCTCACTTCCGGGACTTCATTTTGACTCGTTGACGCTCTCAAGTCGGGGTTGACCACGAGTTGACTTTTGGTCCTCGGGTTAACTTTTCGTCATTTTGTCGAAAATGTCCAAAAAGCTCCAAATCGCATCCTTTCGCTCCCGATATCCGTCTGATGCACAATTCACCTACAATGGTGCAATTCAAGGATTAGAGACACTAAATAGCTTTCGGATTAGCATTACTAAAGTGATTAGAGGCCTAATTTGTATGCAAATCGCATACGAATCAACTGGCAATGGAAAAATTGTCCCACCGGATGGCACGGGCAATATATTGGCTATAAGGGAAAACCGACTATCATTCTAGAGGCAGTGACCTCCTACGATACTTGAATTTGTCACGCCTATTTTGGACTTTCAGGTTCCCTTAATGATATCAATGTCCTTGGTCATTCACCGTTGTTCGACGATATATACAAAGATGAAGCTCCTCGTGTCAAATATCACGTAAGTGGTAGGCTGTATGACCAATGCTATTATCTAGTAGACAACATCCACCCTAAGTGGGCATCCTTTGTCAAAGCCATTAAAAACCCAACTCGGCCAGAGACACGACATTTTACAAAAATGCAGAGGCGTACAGAAAAGACGTGGAAAGAGCATTTGGTATTCTCCAAGCTCGTTTTGCAATAATAAGGGGGCCAGCTCGTGGGTGGAGTATAGAGAATCTACAATACATCATGATAACGTGCATTATTTTGCACAACATGATAATGGATGATAAGCACAAAGAAGATGAGTAAGAGTCGTTTAACCTGGATGATATCTCAACCCTTCTAAGGAAAGCAGAGATATATGATAAACCGATATATGATAAGCATGTGGAGCGCAACCCTCCTCTACTGGATGAATTTATGCGTCGTTATAAAGAGATTAGATGTTCGGTGGTGAATAGAAGACTTAATGCGATCTAATTAATCACCTGTGGAATATGAAGCTGCAAGAAGAACATAACTAAGAGTGAATAAGTCTGGTTTCATGCTTTCAATAAATTGGCGATGTTGCCATCATGTAGTTTGATTTGTTGTTGTGTGGTTTTATTTTTAGTTTTTGTGTCGATGCTTATGGCTCAATTTGGTAAGGCTTATTACCAACTGTGCTTTTAAGTTAAGCTCCCCTTATGTGTTTGGTAAACATGAAAATTTGGGTTTCTTGGGGAAGTTGGGGCTTTTTAAGCCAAAAAGCCGAAGCCACAAGAAGGTAGCTTCCTCAACTTGGGCTTCCTATCATTGTAGTGGCATTTACTGTTCATTAATGAAAGTTTCATTAATACCAATTTCTATCCTCACTGACTTGCGAAAATTACAATCCACCCAATGTATCTTCTCTTCTCTTCGTGAAGCCCTAGCTAGCATGCCGCACTCTTCTCTTCTCTTTTCTTGGTGAATCCTTGGCTATCTCTTGGTGAAGCTCCAGCCCACGGATTCCATGGTTGATGAAGTAGTGTGACGTTAGTGAGTTGTGATTGTGATGGTTGCAGAGGAGGAGCTCGGTGCAGGAGCTAGGATTGGTGGGAAGAGTTGCTCTGTGATTGAGGCAATTGAGTGTGGTGGTTGAAGCTTGATGGTGGTTGTGAAGGTGAATTGAAGGAGGCGCGGCTGGTCAGGGGAAGGAGCGCTGGGATTGAAGTGATGGGTTCACGGTGGCGTGAACAGGATTGACAGCGGCATAAGCAGGGGAAGTGGCGTCGAGTTGCAGCTGTGATGAATGGACTGAGAGCAGAGGAAGATGCAGGTGCAGCAACGGTACTGTGGTGGCCATCGATGGGTGCCCAAAGCAGAGATTGGAGGTATTGCAAGCGAGTACGGCGGCATTGTAATTGATTTCTTGATTTGCAGGTGATTGGTGGATGAAGTGCATGCTGAAGGTGTGGTGTTGATGAGAGCGATTGAGAGGTGATGGCAACCATGATGGTGAATCGATGATTATGGTTGTGGTTTGAAGTAGCCATGGGGCTGTGCGTGAATTGAAGTGAATTGCAATTAAAGAGAATTTGGCAGCCATGGTTGCTGCTGTGATGAGTTGATTATGCAATTGATAATCTGCAATTCAAATTGCAGCTTTGCAAATTAAGAAAAAGAATACGGTGGAGGCGTAGGTGAGGAGCAACAAAATTCAAACTTCCTATGACATAAATAACACCAAACCAAACCAAAACAGGGAAGAAAAATTAGCTAGGAAACAAACCGAAGGGAAGAAAAATGAAAAAGAAGAAACAAAAATTAATTTTAAATTTTAAATGTTCTAAATAAATTTATATAATAATAAATGTGATGATAATTTGAAATTTGAATTGTGATGTTCCGAAATAGTGATTCGCCACGGCCATTTGTGGTGGTTTGCCATAAAACTTGCCGTGATTCGGAATAGTCTCCGAAATATTCGTACAATTCATGTGCTCTACATCCGAATGATGACTTGTGTCATTTTGATGTCTGAACGTCACAATTAATTTTCTGTGCTTTTCTCGGAATTGCGCTAAAAATTTCCAAAATAGACTAACTACGTTAACCATAAAAGTCATTGAATTACATTAGATTACCAAACAATTAGTTCAACATTATGTCCATATTGGTCATTTTACAAACTCACAACACTTTCAAAAAGCCAGTTTACCAAACACTCTCAAACTACTTTTAGTACTCACAACACTATCAAAAAGCCAGTTTACCAAACACACAGCTGATTTGCTTTGCAGCCACTTATTCTCACAGCACAACTAAAACCAGCTTCACTTAAAAACCCAGCTTTACCAAACTAAGCCTATGTTTGCCTTGTCGTTTATGCAATTAATAAAAGTGTGTTGTTTCCAATCAGATATTGTACTCATGGAAAATGACACAAGCAAACATTTTTATTTTCATAAAAGCTAAAATAATCAAAGATGCTACTACCCACAACCACAACATATGGAATTAAAACTAATTAAGCTACAAATTCGAAATACTTTTTCACGGCAACCACTGAGTGTCCTGAACAGGCACATAGACGGCTAAGTTCAATCCATCTCCATCCTCGAGTGTAGGAGCTTGAGGGGGAGGAGGTGCTTGAGGGAGTGGTGGGTCGCTAGAGCATTGTTCCTCCCTTTTTATTATCAGTTGTTGTTTCTTCTCCCAATAGGCCATTTTTATTGGGCTGAACTTGGACGCGTCCACCGTCATCGTGTGAGCATTATCAATGCGTTGCTCAGCCGCCTTAGCCTCATCTTGAATTTGTAGTCTGTGTGCGTAGTCTCGGTCAGCTTGGTCTACAAATCTCTGCATTTGCGCACGAGAGCAAACTCATCTAACCGGCCTTTTTTCTTAGCTGCCTTTTGAGCTTTTTGGCCAGGGGACCGGGCATGGATTGTTGGGGGTCTTGGGACTAACCTATCCGAAGGTGTTGCATCGTCGTCCAAGTCAATATTTGTAGGAAAAATTGAGCTACCACCTACATCCATCGACGATGGATTTGAAAACTTTTTTGTGTCTTTAATAATTGGCCAACAATGCTCAAAGCCAAAATCCTCACCTTTAGCTAAGTCGATATACATGAAAGAAAATATTAATGGTTATGAAACTACATATGAAATATATATAATATTTATATGAAAAACAATTTTATGTTTAAGGGAAACGTAAATAACAATAGAGAATTAACAGAGAATAAGATGTATTTCATTAATGAATAAGGGCCTCTATATATAGAGGAGTACAAGATACAATCTGTATCGATATAGGAAACCTATACTAATACAATCCATACTCTAGAAGGATAAACCTATTCTAAGTCCTAGTTGGACAAGGCACATAATAGAGATATCCTGAAACACTCCCCCTTGGGCCAGTCACAACTAGGTGATGCTTTCCATGTTGTCTCATTAAAAACCTTGCCAAGTAACAATAAAAACCCAGTCGGAAAAATAACCTTGGTCCAAGGGAAAAAGAGTACAACGCACCCTTCACATTTGAAAGTGACATGTATGTGCCAGACTCCCCCTAATGTCTGCACCTCCCCCTGATTCCTACAATCATGGGAGCTCGGATAATTTAAGCATACCAATGCTTTTAACATGTTTTTCAAATGTGGACTTAGGCAAAGACTTAGTAAATAAATCTGCCACATTCTCCTCAAATCTAACTTGATTCACTTGAATCTTGAGGAGAGTTTGTTGTTGCTGATTATAACTTTGTGAGGGTCAGAGAGATACCCGACATCAGCATAACCAACCAAAACATCACATGAATTTTTGGTAAAGGGAATTCCAGCATCGGCGCGACCGGTCGACGCATGCTCAGCGACCGGTCGCCCGGCGACAGCAGGCATATGTTTGCCAAGATTTCTTCTCTCTTTGTAGGCATAAAATAAGCCCAAATCGATTGTACCCTTTAGGTATCGAAATATTGTCTTTATGCCACTCCAATGGCGTTGCGTGGGCGCAGAGCTAAATCTAGCTAACAAGTTCACAACAAAAGAGATGTCAGGTCTAGTGCATTGAGCTAAGTACAATAATGCGCCTATTGCACTTAGATATGGCACTTCGGTCCCTAGTAATTCTTCGTCATCATCCTTTGGATGAAATTGATCCTTCTTTGGATCTAGGGTCCGACCAATCATGGGAGTGCTAACTGGATGTACTTTGTCCATGTTAAACCTTCTTAACATCTTGTGGACATAAGCCAATTGGTGGATTAATATTCCACTATCTCGGTGCTCTAGCTCAAGGCCTAGAAACCGAGTTTCCCAAGATCTTTCATCTCAAATTCGGATTTCAAATATGTAGCAGTATCTCTCAGTTCTTCGAGAGTACCAATTAAATTCATGTCATCTATATAGACAGCTATAATTGCAAAATCCGGAACTTGTTCTCTTTATGAACACGCATGGGCTTAAATCATTATTTATATATCTCTTCCCAATCAAGTAGTCACTTAGACGGTTGTACCACATCCGCCTGGATTGTTTCAATCCGTAAAGTGAACGTTTTAATCTTATTGAAAAAGCACTCCGTGATTTAGAGTTACTTGACTTGGGTAATTGAAGTCCATCAGACACCTTCATATATATCTCTGAATCTAGATCCCCATAGAGATATGATGTAACCATATCCATAAGCTGCATGTCAAGTTTTTCGGAAACTACCAAACTGACAAGGTAGCGGAACGTAATAATATCCATTACGGGAGAATATGTCTCCTCATAGTCAATCCCAGGAGCGTTTGTGAGAAACCTTGCGCCACGAGGCAAATCTTATATCTCAAGACTTCTTTTTTCTCTTTACGCTTTTCTAACAAAGACTCATTTATGTCCAATAGGCTTTACACTTGGGCACGTTAGCATTACGTACCCAAATACCTTTTTCTTTGTTAGTGAATCTAGTTCAATCGGGATTGCATCTTTCCATTTAGGCCAATATGCTCTACGCTGACATTCTTCAACAGAGCGTGGTTCGATGTCATCATGCTCTATAGTCTATTGAGCAATACATCATCAAAAATTTCGTCTCAAGCATGCATGTATTTATCTAGATTTTTGTATTCTCTGAAATTGATTCAATCATTGAGGCGTCCCCCAATATTGATTCATTGACATAACTATAATTAGAGATAATCTCATGAGACGGGTTCAGGTATTGATGATGAATGGATTAGGCTGTGCCAAACTCGCTTCCTTCCTTTGGCGAGTATCCATCGAACCAAGTGGTCTCACCCTCTTCCTTTAGGGAACCACGGCCTCAACCACACCTCCACTATGTGTGGTTGTGGCACCATTATTGGCGCCATATCCCCTCTTCCTTTAGAGGATTTCCAACCTTGCAGGCACGTTTGCAACTGCTATATGTGATCTCGTCACTTTATCAATATTAGAAAACGCATCAGGCATCGAATATGCTACGTCCTGAATATTGAGTATACTTCGCACTTTACTATCACATTGTGCGAGTTGGGGATCAAGATGAGACAGAGTGGGGACAGACCACGACAATTCCAGTCGTTCTTGTTGAACATTCTTGTTCTTATCTCCCCCTAACGACGGGAAGACTGTCTCATCAAAGTGACAATCCACAAATCTAGCGGTAAAGAGATCGCCTGTCAAGGATTCCAAGTAGCGGACAATAGTTGGAGATTCGTTACCAACATAAATACTTAAACGTCTCTGAGGACCCAATTGAGTGCGTTGTGGGGGCGCAATTGGCACATAAACCGTACAATCAAATATGCGTAAATGTGAGACATCCTGCTCATATCCAGTTACCATCTGGTACGCATAAAACGGTTGATTGGTAGTGGATCTAAAACGAATAAGTAGAGCTGCATGCAATATTGCATAACCCCAACCAGATAATGGGAGATTAGTGCGCATAACCAATGCCCAAGCGACCATTTGAAGTCTATTAATGGTGGCTTCTGCGAGACCATTTTGTGTATACACATGGAGTACGGGATGCTTAACATCAATCCCAATAGACATGAAATAATCATCAATTGTCTGTGATGTAAACTCTTTAGCATTGTCAAGACGTATTTGACTTAATAGGATGATATGGGTGGTGAGCCCTTAAGTGTATAATTTGTGCTAGAAGTTTTGCATAAGCAGCATTGCATGTGGACAATAAATCGACATGTGACCAGCGTGTTGATGCATCGACCAAACCATAAAATCTCTGAAAAGTCCGCAATATGGTTGGATGTGTCCACAAATATCTCTTTGGATACGATGTAAGAATGAAATAGTCTCTTTTGTGTCCTTAGCATAAGATGGTCTCGATCCTAATTTGCTTAAGGAACAGGCTTTGCGAAACGAGCTCTTAACCATATAGGTGATAGAAGCATAGGAGGCATCCTGATTAAAACTTGAATCAGGGTTCATATCAAGGGAAAAACGGAATTTGCCATGCGACCGGTCGCCAGATTTCTCGACCGGTCGCCAAAGCTTCTGGAAGTTGTCGACCGGTCGCCGAGAATGTGTCGACCGGTCGCCAGAGCTTCTGGACGTTTCTGAATTGCTTCTGTGAGTTGTCGACCGGTCGCCAGGACATTGTCGACCGGTCGCCGAGACGACAGAAACGCCAGTTTCTTCTCCTTGGATCAATTTTTGATCCTTGCTTCTATTAGCTCGATAAAATGGATGTCCGTGTGATGTTTTCAATACACGGATCATCATATCACAACCTGGAGGTCCCAAACGGTCGTGCCAAAGCCTATATGTGTCAGAATCCAAGAGATCATCTCTAAAAATATTGTTGGATTCAATAATTCGAATAGTGGTTAAGTAGAACCCACTAGAGTGACACATACGTTTTTCTAATATGCGTTTTCTTCCGCAATCACTAGAAGTAATACACAATTTGTATTATTGTCCATTCTTACAATACGTTTCCGAATGATAACCGTTGGCGCAAATATCCTTAAAATTTAGGATAGTTCGGTTAGCTCGAAGAGCATAAAGTGCTTCGGTGACATTGAGCACGGTGTCATTAGGCAACACAAAATTTTGAAAATACTTACAATACTTTAAAGGAAATTCCGAAATTTATTAATAATATGTCAACGATTACATCGAGGTCTTGTCCAGAAGCTCTAATCCAAAATAAATAACTATGGCAAAAGTCAATTTAAACTAAGGCGTAGTAGCCTTTACATATACTTGGAAATAAAACAATTGCAATTTATTTGAAGTCTAGAGCTTTCATGGTCTTTTCTTTACTTTGGTCGACCTTAAAATATGCAATTGTGAGATTGACGTATGTGTCATCTCTAGTATCTTCTTTATGAGAAACTTCCAATACAAAATGATGACATTAGAGGTGCTCATGTCTTATATATACCGCAAGCGATATAAGGCCCGTCACTCCCCTAATGCTTCTCATAATCAAGTGAAGTATAGCTCATTATCAACACATGCTTAATTGGCGCGTTTGGCACCTTGTGCCTTTGGAGGATGGATCGGTGCTCTTGGCACCTTATTGCCATGCTTTTCTTTGCCGGCGTTGGCATGGCCTCCATGGCCCATGCCTCTTCCTCCTTGCCCTTTTTACGTTATGCAATAGTTCCCACGATTTTGTGCAACGTTGTTGCGATTTCCTTCCTTATTGGGACGATTATATGAACCGGATCGTTCATTAGAATTACCCTTGACATTAGGGTTTCGTCCTCTTTTGGCCATTTTTGCCATAAGTTACTTTTGGAACTCTCTTTGTTCCGGCAGGCCTAGAATTGTTGTTCATCATGATCGTGTCATGTTTTTCAGCTACTTGCAGAAAATTGATAAGCTGATTGAAAGTCGCTTGGCAATGTACTTTAATCGATATTGTATGTACAATATAAGTGCCAAAGCGTGGAAGGTAGAGAGAGTTTTTGTCACGTCCCGATTTTCAAATCAATTAATAAGGCATTTTGCCCTTAATTACAAATCATTTCGGGAACGTGACGACATGGAATATCAAATACAAATATGCACTAGAATTATTTTCCTTTGAATTCAAGTACAACAACGCGTACTCCATGCCCAACAAATGTAAATGCTGACCCGTTCTTTAGGGTTACATATTACAAACTATAAATTAAATAATAAATTGATATTACAAGATATTAATTAATTTATCTATCAGAGTAAATTTATTACAAGACAGCGGAAGTCAAATAATAACACTTATGGTCGATAACGGTTTACCGACCAAACCTTCAATGCAACACTGGTTACCTAACCTGCACGATTAAACCCTACACCGTGGAATAGTGTACCGGGTTATATCAACAAACCCGGTCAGCTTGTGAAGCTGGTATGAATGATCCCAGTTTACTCACACCGATCACATTTACCCAAAAATCAAATTCTTTTATTTTCAAAAGAATCATTTAAACCTTCAAATACAATTCAATATTTTTCAAGAATTGTAAATCAAAATAGTAATTACTTCAATTATTAAAGAAGTAATCTCAAATCAACTCACACCAAATCATTTTCTCCAAATACTGATTTCTTTTTATTTAAAAGAAATTCCATAAATCTCCAAATCCAATCCCAATCCAGAAAATTTATATTATATAATATACTGAACCTACGCGCCCCATAAACGTGTATGTTAATACCAGGGTAATTCAGAATATTAAACAATATAAATCTTCCCAAAAATCAATTCCGAAAGTTATGATTTCATTCTTTTTAAGAATTGTAAATCATAATAATTAAAATCCATACTCACACGAAAACATTTATAACTTCGCCTGATTAAAAGTGAGAATACTATTTTTCTTCTCCTTTTAATACATCAAGTTAATTACATAAAGTATTCATCTTTGTTTTCAATGAATACGGGCTACGCAGTCTAGAGCTCTAACTGAATGGGCTACCATTTTTCACCCATTGCTATTGTCCCCAGGACAGTCCATTTGGACAAAAATCATTCAAGTAGGCAAACACAATATCATATTTTGAATTGTTGTGTTCCCACAAAATTCACAAATCAAAACAATAAAATGAATATTTTTCAAATATTGTTTTAACACCAAAATCACAAACCCGATATATCAATTAAATTATTTATTTAATTATATATCACCAAATCATTTTAATAAACACAATTACTCATTTTCATAAACAACACAATATGAATTAATATTCATATATAAAAACATCGTGAGATTCACTCACCTCTTATTCCTGCTGCGTCTTCAAATAGTAACCAGGAATCGACAAGCACGAGCTACACTTCTCGTAAACACCTATGATTATGCAATATCCAATTAGCATAATACATTTCCAAAATAATCCAAATGTTCCTCAAATGTTTCCTACGACATCGGAACTATTAATCGAGACCATTTGACCAAAAGTCAACCGTCAGTCAATGTGGGTCCCACGTCAACTATTCATCAACGGGTCCCACACAAAATCCGAAACTTCCAAAATTCATCAACATGCTTATTTCTAACATCCTAACATCATATCCAAATATGGTGATGATCCAACGGTCGGATCATCACGGATCTAACGATCCATAACCATTGCTTAATTGATCATCGCTCAAACGACCGAATTTCACAAAACTGTAAACACGAAAGTTGTTCGTATCGACGAACTAAGCACAACGGAGCAAATAATTGCTCCTGGATCGGCCGGACGCGCCGCCCACGCGCCGCCGCCGGCGGTGGTCAGACGCTGGAGAAAAGTTCTCCGATTGACACCAAAATTTCACAGTATGTAGATCTCAAAACAAGGAGTAATTTTGATAACTACCTCGAAGTCCGAATCGGAGTGGAAGTGGCCAGAATCGGTGTCGGTAAGTTCTGGATCCCAAAATTTCCCAAGATCGTTCCGCCGCCTACGGTGGTTTTCGGTGAAATCCAAGGGCACCATCGTGTTCCTGGGGTTGAGGGCTTCAAAACCCAATACATGAAGTGGTCGGGGGTGGCCGGAATCACGTCGGAAAACAATGGGGCCGTCGGCCCTTTCTTTCCTTGCCGCGTGCGGCGGCACACCGGAGAACTAGGCGGCCAACCCGGGTGGGTTAGGCTCGCCGCCGTCCTCTGCCTTCGATGGTGGGGGCGGTGAGGTGAGGCGGTGCCCGGTGATGGGTCGCCGGAAAATGCAGAGGGAGAGAGAGAACCGGGTAGAGAGAGAGTGATCGGGGAGGAGAGAGAAATTAATCCCCAAAAATAATAGATTTTCTTGTTTTATAGAAAATCGTCCAATTTCCGAGGGCCATAACTCCTTCATACGATGTTCATTTCCGGTGAACCAAATTCCTGCCAACTCGATTCGACGAGGTCTACAATTCTCGTGAAGGAAATTTTCCCAAATTCTCAACGGATAAAAAGTTACCTTAATTAACCTTGTGTAACTTATAATTACTGCCGTAATTATCGTTTTACGACGAAAACCTCTAAAAAAATGAAATCACACCATTTCACTTCAATTTTCACGACCTATTTAATAAAAATAAATCGAAAATTTTCGGGGTATTACAGTCTACCCTCCTTAAAGAAATTTCGTCCCGAAATTTGGACGCAGAGTACACCCAAGGTTATCACACTTCAATTTCAGAATTTTACTTATTAATAACCGGGTAGTACACATCAAACCACAACTTGGTTCTCACAACCTGAAATTCCAAATCCCAGAATTTATTTAATAATAAACTGGGAACCATACAACCACAATAAAACAAACCACACAACTTCCAAAACACTCAAATTACAATTTCAAAATTGCCTCACAGGGCTTACACTACCAGAAGCCATCCTTAAACCTCTAGTAATGACTTTTTGGATAAGAGGCCGGATGTCTAGGAATTCCATACATCAACAGCTGGTAGAAATATGCTGCCTCCACGAAACACTTGCAAGTGTCGCAACATTCTCTACCTGCATACCTAACTCCATTCACGTCCCACATGTTCTGGCCAAAAGGACGCCAGAAGCTTGACTCACCGCAAGTAAGACACTTACCGGCGGGCAGGAAAACAGTAGTCGACGGAAAATACCTCAACAGATGCTCATGACACCCCTCGGCCTGAAGCATCATCTGTTTGACTTCTTCTCTGCAGTAGTCAATGTTCCACCTGCTCTGCACCCAGTCGAGGACTTCACACAGTCGCTGCACCATTTTTTGCTGCTCGTCTTCTGGTCCCAATATCAATCTTATCATACACGCTGCATAAAATGCAACGTGATGACCTACCACCAAACTGGGACGAACACCATACAGAGTTCCTGGTTTGCATGCCGCATCGAAGTACTCCAGGGCCAAAGGTAAGTTCGCCGCTTGCACAAGTACTCGTATTCCCATTCGGAACAGAGACTCCGGGTTCCTTGCTTCCCAGCACCGATTTGCGAAGATACGCACCTGTCTATCTGTGTCTTCGCCACCAGTGGGTCTGGATCCACCATCGAACCCATCCATGTCGATCGCCACCAAGGTAGACCAGCTATCGGCATACTCCTTGAAGGTCTTTGAAACACAACGGAGTTCCATTGTGCTCTGCAGGGATGCGGTAGCCACCAATTGGAAAATATACTTCCAGATCTCTACCGGAAGTTCACTCCATTCAGCATTCTTTGATCGCTTGCTGCACTCTCCTTTGCTCACCATTTTGTAAGAGAAAATTTGAGATGTTTGTTTGATAACAGATATGAGTTAAGCAACACAATTCCTTATCCTCTGTATTTAAGACAAAATTTCCCACCGTAAGGAAACCTTTCTTTAATGCGAGTACGGTGCACTCAGCAACCCACTAAAAATAATTAATGCTCATATCTGTCTCAATTACTCAAAAGTATCGCCCACGATACAAGATTCCACAAGATTTATCAAACAAAATCTCAGTCTTCCACTAACACCGGTCATAATGACTCTTTTCCTTTTGCTTTCGCATAATTAGTTCCTCAAAAGATGCGAGGTCTCACAAGAGTGGAACTGTATGAGAAAAATCCATGCGTCGGGAAAAATAATCTTCCACGATCTCCAAGATCTCCAACAATTAGCTGTAATCAGCCGTTCACCTTTGCTTTTGAATTTTCAAATCCTCCACCAACAATAAATATACCCTTACACATCCACTAACAGATACTTTCCATTAGTGCCATAACCTCCTTTCTCTTCCAAAGAGGACTTCATCCTTCAAACTTCTCAGAAATTTCCACCAACTCAAACATGTCACGTAAAGTAAATTCGTTCAGTGAATTACTTCAATCTGATCCATCTGAAAGCCAATTTTTTTAGGGCTTAGATGAAATAATTCCACCAGTAATCGAATTCGACAACGATATCAACATGCTAGACATGCTTCTAGCAGAAGACGAAGCCATTGAAGTAGCCCCAAGTCCACAAGTATCATCTCCACCTGTCGAACCAGGTCCATCCCAGCGTATTCCACTGAGGAAGAGCTTCACCAAATATCAAGTCCAAGCGCTGAAAGCATTCGTCGAGGCATTTCCAAAGCCTACTGTTCAGCAACGACAAGATTTGGGTGATCAGATAGGGTTAACGTTTGTACAAGTCTCTGCCTGGGTGATAAAGTATCGACCCCAAATGCATGCCCAAACAACTCGTCAACAAAATTTTCTGCTGAGACAGAAAATCAATGAGCTTCAAGCTCAACTTAGCCAGTATCAAGCTGCAATCAACAGAATCAACTGCAACCACTGTGGACAACGAGTTACTCCCAATAGTGAGCTACTAATTGGGATTGAAGAGAATACCCCACAACCTGAGACTCTTCCAATTCCTGCAGTCGTCGGTCCAAGGGAAAAGTCTCACATGAGGAGAGATGTTCAAAAGTGTATGTCGTCCACACATCACTCTTCTTCTACACACCAACAATCAGACGACGTCAACATCCACTCAGAACCTGAACAAGCATCTGTCGTGGCAGACACAACCAAGATTTCCCAAATCATTGTGTCGGTCAGAGACGAGCTAATCATCATGGCATCTGCTGCTGCGCCACTGTGGATCTCTGCACTCAAATCCAACTCTGTCACACTTCATGAGTTCCTGAATGAAGCAGAGTACAAGAGAGTCTTCACTAACGGTATTGATCTTACTCCCACTAACTTCCAAACTGAAGCTTCTCGCTACACAGCCACCATTCCCATCAGTCTTGTCGCACTCGTGAATATCCTGATGGATGTGGACCAATGGTCCACCATGTTCAGTAGCATCATCTCAAGGGCGAGTATCCTTGATGTCTTGTCAACGGGGACTACTGAAAGCTATCACGACACCATCCAAGTCATGACTGCTGAGTTCCAGGTAACCACTCCATCTGTCTCCACTCGTGTAACTCACTTCGTTCGTTATTGCCAACGACAAACAGAACAAAGTTGGGCAATAGTTGATGTCTCAGTGGACGGTTTAAGCTCAAATCTGGGTCCACACCCCAGATCTCAATGTAAGAAGCGTCCATCCGGATGCGTAATCCAAGATTTGTTCAACGGCAGCTCTCGTGTCGTATGGGTGGAACATGTTGATGTACAGGATCAACCCATGCACCAAACATACCGAACGCTAGTGGAGTCAGGCATAGCCTTTGGAGCAAGGCGTTGGGTCGAAATACTTCAAAGGCAAGCAGAACGGTTCAATTATTCTGCGGCTGTCACTCATCCACCAAATGACTTTTGTGTCATACCAACTGTGGAAGGAAGAAGAAAGTTGTTGCATATGGCATACAGAATAGTGACAGATTTCTGCACAGACATCGGCAACTCTACTGCTCATGAATGGAAGATAGCTGAGCAAACCAAGTTCAAGGGTTCGGGGGTAAGAGTCTCCACCAACAAAATGTGGAATAGGCTGAATAAGCCTCCTGGTCTCACTCGAACTGCAACGGCAATATTCCAGCATCACGTGTCTCACAGGAAACTTTTTGACTTCTTCATCGATATACAAACTCGGAACCAGTGGGACCAACAAGCATTGGGTAAGACAGTCCATGAGATTGCACACATCACAACGGGTCAAGACCCACGTAATTGTGTCTCCTTGATGCAAATCGACGACACTTACGTACTCCAAGAAAGTTGTACTGATTCAACAGGGTCATACGTGATTTATGCCTCTATCAGTCAGTCAACGGTCCAGAAGTTATTAGGTGGTTGTGAGTTAGGTACAGTCGTATTCCTAACATCGGGTTTCTCGATCCTACCTGATATGCCTACTGCTGGAAGGACAGAAGGGGTCTCGGACAATCCATACATTGGTTGTCTAGTAACGGTAGCATCACAGATCTCTACTGAGTTGCTGAAGAACAAGAAAGGGTATGTGGATCAAGTTTCTCGTTTGATCCAGGGTACGGTTGTAAGAGTTAAAAATGTAGCCATGTAAGACTATCATTAAGGAATTGTAATTTGTACTTTATATTCTTAACAACACAACAGCACTGAAGAGCATATGATGGGGGTCCGCCGCGGTCGGGCCATCACTCGATAAATACTGTGCGCTATTAAGCATACGAAGTAACCATTACTTGGATGAATCTAAGAACCTAACGCCAAACCCTAAACCGATCCTAAGCTCTAAACCCTAACTTCACTTCTCAATTCCAAAACTCGTTTCATTTCTGTAGAGCATTCCATTGCTTAATCACTTCCTTAGAGCATTGTTTTGCTCTGATACCATTCTGTCACGCCCCGATTTTCAAATCAATTAATAAGGCATTTTGCCCTTAATTACAAATCATTTCGGGAACGTGACGACATGGAATATCAAATACAAATATGCACTAGAATTTTTTTCCTTTGAATTCAAGTACAACAACGCGTACTTCATGCCCAACAAATGTAAATGCTGACCCGTTCTTTAGGGTTACATATTACAAACTATAAATTAAATAATAAATTGATATTACAAGATATTAATTAATTTATCTATCAGAGTAAATTTATTACAAGACAGCGGAAGTCAAATAATAACACTTATGGTCGATAACGGTTTACCGACCAAACCTTCAATGCAACACTGGTTACCTAACCTGCACGATTAAACCCTACACCGTGGAATAGTGTACCGGGTTATATCAACAAACCCGGTCAGCTTGTGAAGCTGGTATGAATGATCCCAGTTTACTCACACCGATCACATTTACCCAAAAATCAAATTCTTTTATTTTCAAAAGAATCATTTAAACCTTCAAATACAATTCAATATTTTTCAAGAATTGTAAATCAAAATAGTAATTACTTCAATTATTAAAGAAGTAATCTCAAATCAACTCACACCAAATCATTTTCTCCAAATACTGATTTCTTTTTATTTAAAAGAAATTCCATAAATCTCCAAATCCAATCCCAATCCAGAAAATTTATATTATATAATATACTGAACCTACGCGCCCCATAAACGTGTATGTTAATACCAGGGTAATTCAGAATATTAAACAATATAAATCTTCCCAAAAATTAATTCCCAAAGTTATGATTTCATTCTTTTTAAGAATTGTAAATCATAATAATTAAAATCCATACTCACACGAAAACATTTATAACTTCGCCTGATTAAAAGTGAGAATACCATTTTTCTTCTCCTTTTAATACATCAAGTTATTTTTAACTTCGCCTGATTAAAAGTGAGAATACTATTTTTCTTCTCCTTTTAATACATCAAGTTAATTACATAAAGTATTCATCTTTGTTTTCAATGAATACGGGCTACGCAGTCTAGAGCTCTAACTGAATGGGCTACCATTTTTCACCCATTGCCATTGTCCCCAGGATAGTCCATTTGGACAAAAATCATTCAAGTAGGCAAACACAATATCATATTTTGAATTGTTGTGTTCCCACAAAATTCACAAATCAAAACAATAAAATGAATATTTTTCAAATATTGTTTTAACACCAAAATCACAAACCCGATATATCAATTAAATTATTTATTTAATTATATATCACCAAATCATTTTAATAAACACAATTACTCATTTTCATAAACAACACAATATGAATTAATATTCATATATAAAAACATCGTGAGATTCACTCACCTCTTATTCCTGCTGCGTCTTCAAATAGTAACCAGGAATCGACAAGCACGAGCTACACTTCTCGTAAACACCTATGATTATGCAATATCCAATTAGCATAATACATTTCCAAAATAATCCAAATGTTCCTCAAATGTTTCCTACGACATCGGAACTATTAATCGAGACCATTTGACCAAAAGTCAACCGTCGGTCAATGTGGGTCCCACGTCAACTATTCATCAACGGGTCCCACACAAAATCCGAAACTTCCAAAATTCATCAACATGCTTATTTCTAGCATCCTAACATCATATCCAAATATGGTGATGATCCAACGGTCGGATCATCACGGATCTAACGATGTATAACCATTGCTTAATTGATCATCGCTCAAACGACCGAATTTCACAAAACTGTAAACACGAAAGTTGTTCGTATCGACGAACTAAGCACAACGGAGCAAAGAATTGCTCCTGGATCGGCCGGACGCGCCGCCGCCCGCGGTGGTCAGACGCCGGAGAAAAGTTCTCCGATTGACACCAAAATTTCACAGTATGTAGATCTCAAAACAAGGAGTAATTTTGATAACTACCTCGAAGTCCGAATCGGAGTGGAAGTGGCCAGAATCGGTGTCGGTAAGTTCTAGATCCCAAAATTTCCCGAGATCGTTCCGCCGCCTACGGTGGTTTTCGGTGAAATCCAAGGGCACCATCGTGTTCCTGGGGTTGAGGGCTTCAAAACCCAATACATGAAGTGGTCGGGGGTGGCCGGAATCACGTCGGAAAACAATGGGGCCGTCGGCCCTTTCTTTCCTTGCCGCGTGCGGCGGCACACCGGAGAACTAGGCGGCCAACCCGGGTGGGTTAGGCTCGCCGCCGTCCTCTGCCTTCGATGGTGGGGGCGGTGAGGTGAGGCTGTGCCCGGTGATGGGTCGCCGGAAAATGCAGAGGGAGAGAGAGAACCGGGTAGAGAGAGAGTGATCGGGGAGGAGAGAGAAATTAATCCCCAAAAATAATAGATTTTCTTGTTTTATAGAAAATCGTCCTATTTCCGAGGGCCATAACTCCTTCATACGATGTCCATTTCCGGTGAACCAAATTCCTGCCAACTCGATTCGACGAGGTCTACAATTCTCGTGAAGGAAATTTTCCCAAATTCTCAACGGATAAAAAGTTACCTTAATTAACCTTGTGTAACTTATAATTACCGCCGTAATTATCGTTTTACGACGAAAACCTCTAAAAAAATGAAATCACACCATTTCACTTCAATTTTCACGACCTATTTAATAAAAATAAATCGAAAATTTTCGGGGTATTACAGTTTTCTCTATTAATTCTGCTTCTGTAAGAGTCGCCTTACAACATTGAAGCATAGCCATAATTGAAGCATATCTGAATTATATTCAGTAATGGTTTTGTGAAATTACTTTATCACTTGTGAAATTACTTTATCACAATAAGAAGATACCTTAGTTTCGTAGTCATAAAAAGACATCCACGAACACTAATAAAGATTCCAAGAAAATTTGGATTAGAACAAGACCAAGATGGTGTATGGCCATAACTTAAACCGTTCGGTAGCTCTACCCAAGTATGACCAGGTAAGTAAGATGAGATGTCGGTAGAGCGAGGCTCACTTGACACCACTAATCCCAAATCACTTTCCTAGACATCATACCCAAGTAGGTGAGCCTAGTAATGAATAAGTTATGACAAAAAATTGGTCGAATTCGATGTTTTTGTGAAATTACTTTATCACAAAACTGTTATTTGATGCTCATGAAATTACTTTATCATAGCATATATTATGAATCCCCACGATTCATTAAAACTCATAAAGTCTCACGCCATAAGAGGGGTCGGGATGAAGAAGAAGGGAAGCTTTGAAATCCCCGAGAAAAAGAATGCGGAAATTAAATCAAAGCAAGAACTTTTAGAAAATTTTACTTGGTTTTCTTTTGTTACAAAATCGCAGAAAATTTGTATCATGAGTTCCGCTCCTTTGAAACCGAATATCTGGAGATCCAATGGTCTGAATTACGTGAAATTTGAACTGCAAATAGTAGACACACAAAGGAAAATATCAGCAAAGTTCTGGTCAATCCGACGGCTGAAAAGAAAAAAACGAATTCAAAGTATCCTGTTCTGCGCAGACAGATTCTTGAAGTTTGGTGGCTGTGAAGCGGTGGAGCTAGCGGCGTCGGTGATGCACGGCAGCAGTGGCACACGGCGGTGATAGTGCACAGCAGCAATCAATCTTTGACGGGTGAACGGTGAACCTAGGGTTTAGGGTTCTAAGGTTTTCTGTTTATCTCAGGGCTAGAGACTCGTGCTGATAACGTGTTTAAGGGAAACGTAAATAACAATAGAGAATGAGCAGAGAATATGATGTATTTCATTAATGAATAAGGGCCTCTATATATAGAGGAGTACAAGATACAATCTATATCGATATAGGAAACCTATACTAATACAATCCATACTCTAGAAGGATAAACCTATTCTAAGTCCTAGTTGGACAAGGCACATAATAGAGATATCCTGAAACATTTTAATATTTAAACAACTAAATAATGGCAATATTATGTATAATATTATGAACTAATGAATAATACATAATTAAAAACAATCACCTCGTTGAGGTGGTTTTCACCGCTCTTGTGGCAAAGTTAGGCTTTGTTAAGCACTTGGTGCCATTTCATACATGCGGCGCTAATTTTTTTTCAACAAGCTTCACAACTCGAAGGGGATCTAACAACGGCTCCGGTGGGCTTCGACTTCTCGTACACCTCAAATACACGCTCCCACAATTTTTTCTTCTCTTGGTTGGTACCTTTAGAACCATCTTCACCAACCGCAACCACCGCAATGCATAGAACAACATCTTCGGGTTTTTTCCAAGATTCTTGCCTTGGTGCCATTTTCTTCTAAATAAATTGAGAGCTAGATAGATGAACAAAAATGGTGAAAAATGAAGAAATTTGGAGCATAGGGAGGATATTTTGGTGTGGAAAAATAGGAAGAAATGGGTTAGTATTTAATATCAGCCGTTGAATTAAGTTTTGCACATTTTTTAAGCCGTCAGATGAGAGGTTTATTGATTTGTGTTATATCATTTAAATTTAAGTACGCATTTATTTGGGCCCTTGGATTTTAATTGAATACATCCTAGCCGTTGGATTTATCTGCGCTGCGCACGTGGTGGGTCCACGTCTATCGGCTGCCTTTCATGCGCGTGTGGCACGTTTAGTCACTCTGCAGCCATTTTTTTGTCCTTTAGCGAGGTTGGAAAAATTAGATGCTCCAAGGAGAGTTAATGAAGCCACAACTTTTTCCCTCTTTTCTTTGTGTGGTCCCCTCTTTTCCAAAGTCTCAAAATGAGACCCGACTAAGGTTAGTCCCCCATTTGAGACTTATTTTGAGACTTGTGCTAAATTTTTTGAGACTTGAGACCTCTTTCCCAATGGTTGGAGATGCCATTTTTAGCAATTAGTCTTATTTTGAGACTTGAGATTTTAGTACTCTTTGAGTTGGAGATGCTCTAAAGTACAATGGCGGATTTACCCACCAGGCTAGTTGGGCTCAAGCCCAGCAGCCCAGCCCAAAATTTTGCCAAAAAAAAGAACAGAAATTATATGTAGAAAGACTATAAGGGCATCTCCACCTAAAGCTAGCGACTAGCAGGAGTCGGCGTCTTCGTGCTTCCCTTCTTCTTCCAATTTCAGGCCAATCCCGCAAAAGTTTGTCATCATCTTCTTCGTCTTCATTTGGCCCTCTTCTAGTGTAAGTATCTATTTTAATTATAGTTCAATTGGATACAAATTGGGGATTAATTTAGTGGAGCATAATTAGGGCTGCTTTACTTGTATTCTTACTGTTGAATTGATCTAATTTGCTCTGGTTTGTAAAATTTCAGTTGAACTTATTCTTTGCATGACTGCTGTAACTTTTTGCCTTAATCTTTGGTTTGAATTTATCTGTATCTGTAGTGTTCATTGTAGTGTATAAGTTGTTCCTAAACCTGCTCCATTTGAGAAGTGTGGAACCTAGGACTTGTTTAGCTCAAGGATGGATGGTCTATTCAGTACACCCATTTCACTAATAAGTTATTCTATACTTATCATGGTATTTGTCTCAGGCATGAATTTTGTACTTTGCAGAGTTTTTCGTTACCCTTCAAAGCTCTGTACATGTTTTCTTGTTCTGTCTTTAAAGACACCAATTACTAGCTGCCATATGAAAAGTAAAACGAGTCTAGCCTTAAGCAATTGGAGGTCTCTTCTGATTGTACACCACCGGCGTAGTCATTGATTTCCATATTCGCCATTAGGGCTTCCAAAAAGAGCCAAGTTGACTGGAATACAATTCTAATGTCAAACCCAATAACTGTAAATTTGGCATTGGCAACATGCAATGCCAAATACGTGAAACCAAAGAGCTCAATCCATGTAATAATGAAAGCTTATTTGATTCATTTCATAAACATGATTTCCATCTCCAACAATACTTGAGCTTTTGTATGTGTGGTTGAATTTGTTTAAGTATAACGGAAATTTCCTGTAGCATTCATTAGTTCAGTTAGAAAAACGTTTACGGTTTTTAGTGACCAAAAGCTATGAATCATCCCTGTTGTGGGGTGTGTTTCACAGCTGCAACTCTCACTTCCAGTTCCCATCCCTGCTGCAGCTGTGGGGATCTAAGGCCTCTCGTTTGGTTCACAGATTAGAGGCTTTGAAATGGGAACCAAATTCCCTTACCTTGTTTGGTAAGTTGAAGCTTGGGGAAACATTGTGCAGGGAAAAAATCCCCAAAAGAAAGAAAATTGAATCCTTCAGCTCCCTTGGGTTTGCTTTTCCCTTCCCCTTAGACGGAAACCTTTCCCAGGGAACCTAATGGGCCTAGGGAGAAAACTGTAGCAGAAAGATAAAGATGAAAAGGGGGGTTGCTATTATACTAAAACAGTTAGTTCAGCCGACTCCGTTTGCCTTACCTCTTCACCACTCATTGAATTTCTCACAAGAAATGTAAGGTGTAACCAACAATGTATTAGATGGTATTAGTAGTTTCATAACCAACATTGTAAGGTGTAAAATAAGATTTATGGGCATTTCAAATGCAGAATCAACAAATGTATGTCTTACAGTATTAGTAATATTTTGTGTTCCTAATTGTTTAAGAAAAGTTATTGCTGTATGCATACATGTTTTATCACTTCTTGAACACCTTTCTGAATGATTTTCCTTTAAATTGTCGATATGAGTGGAACATAAATTGGGCCTTCTTGGAGCATTTCAATATGACACATAGCACACCGAGCATTTTAATGAGCAGTTTTCAGAAGTAGAATAAGCAATTAGACAATTAGGGACGTGCTTCCTCTTGAAGGCAGATCTGGAAGAATTGAAGTTTGAAAAATTTCTATTTTTTCTCTCCATATCTATACTATTATTTAAGAGAAGAGAGGTTGTCAACCATAACCGATTTTTTATACGTAAATGTCCTTTATATATTAAAATACTTTGGAAACCAAATTAGTTAGAAAGGGTAAAATAGTCAAACCATAAATAACAGAAAAATAAGAAATAAAAGAAACCTTTGCATAAATGCTTAACCACCCACCTTCTTTGAGGTAACCACCTCTATCCCACACCCATTGGGTGTGTAATATTTCTAGTATCTATATATAATAGCATGAATCTTCTAGTTGAGTATTGACAACTGGTTGGTGCTGTTGTTCGAGCCGCCTGGATGAGGTGAGGTATCCCCCCTCCACCAAACACAAATAAAGAAAAAGTAAAGAATAAAAAAAAAATTCCACGCACAATTCAGTTCTGGTAGTTCAATCACTTGTAAGTAGATTAGCAACCAAGTCAAACACTAGTATCTTTTATAACCTCAGCGGTGTTGTGTGTGGTGTATATCTTGCATGAATGCTGTATTTCCTTATTAACTCTTCTGTTTGAAGCGTCTGTATCTTTTATACAGCAAGATAGTCATCATTTTAGTGTATGGTAGCCTATCTTGTGCCTAAAGTCAATAAGAAAAGGCAGTGGTCCCAATATAATAAGCTGTTCTTCCTAAACCTGTCTGATTTTGAAAAGTGGAAAACCTAGCTATAACTTGTTGAGGTTGATGGTTATATTTGGTCCTGCCATATTATTTTTTTACTGGACGGTATATTCTATATTTATTATAATATTTATCTCAGCATGTATTTTGCATTTCTCATGATTTTGTTCTACTCATTTTGGTATTTATCTAAGGCTATGGTTTAGAAAGTGCACTGACCGAGGAATATAAAGCAAACTGGATAAAGAAATTTCTTTTCTTACGTTTGGATAAAACCAGATTTTGATTTGATATTTCTGTATTTGTGTTTTGCTGTTAAATAACTATGTTATTCATTTGTTTCAGATGGTTAACTTTCTAATTTGTTTTTGACAGAAATATCTTCATTAGATTCTTGTTGAGGTTTGCTTGTGATTTATAGCAACAAATCCCTGTAACCATGGTTTGTTGTTCATCTTTTTCTCTCTCTGTTTTCTTTACCTTTCATATTTGTTTATGATGAAATTTCATATTGGTTGTTGTTTGTGAAATTCAGCCACAGGGAGATTATATAGAGCTTCACAGGAAGCGATATGGATACCGACCTGACTACTTCGAGCGCAAGCGCAAGAAGGAGGCTCGCCAGTCCCATAAGCACTCTGAAATTGCGCAAAAGGTTAATTTTTTTTTTTTCATCTATTTCTGAGAAATAAAATTAAATAAAATTTCGTTCTTATTATGTTTCTTACTAATTTTGTAATGGAGCAGGCTCTGGGTATTAAGGGCAAGATTATTGCTAAGAAAAACTATGCAGAAAAGGCTCTCATGAAGAAAACGTGAGTTCTGTTTCTTGGGTTTCAGTCTAATTTAATTGAATTTTTTGGTTTATGTCTTCTTAGTTATGCTCTGTGGATTGTTCTCTTAAAAATTTGCTCTTAACATGGAAGTTTTGTATTATCACTTAATATGTTTAGCATATAGCTAATGATAATGAGATTCTTCCTTTGTGGTTATTAATATGGTTCTTTTGCGCACCCTAGACTGTTAAACATGTACTTTTTGACTTCGAAAGTATTATATATTTATATTCATGCAGCATTGATTACTTGACAATTATTAATTTTTTGTGTGATAATACACAATACAAAGTTACAGTCATATCACTCATATGTACAAGCTTATTCGCCTATCAGGTAGTTTGTCTTTGTGTTGGTATCTCACTGTAGGGTGTGTTTACAGTTTACCTTTTTTTGAAGTAGTTAATTATAGTGATCTATATTTCAAAATTAAAATTGTTTTGTGAATGTTGACAGATTGGCTATGCACGAGGAGTCATCAACTAGGCACAAGGTTGATGATGATGTTCATGAAGGAGCTGTTCCAACATATCTGTTGGATCGTGACAATACAACACGAGCAAAGGTATGGTTTAACAGCCATTAAATAAAATGATTAACATAGTTTTTCTTGGTTTGGTATCTGACTTTATGCTATAATTAGACTCTTAGCAATTCCATCAAGCAAAAACGGAAGGAGAGAGCTGGGAAATGGGAAGTCCCTCTGCCAAAGGTAAGAACAAGTGCAACTTTCTGGCTTTGTTCTTCTCTTTAATGTGTGAATAGATAAATTTCTGACCGAGTCATATCTTTTCCAGGTTAGGCCTGTGGCTGAAGATGAGATGTTTAAAGTGCTTAGAACGGGCAAACGCAAGAGTAAGAGCTTGATTTCTCTCTTCCCATATGCATGAACTTAGCTTCCTATCAAAAAAGTTTGAAGTCAATTGTTTTTTTATGTAAATTCATAGTCATTAGATGTATTTCTCATGCAACGAGATTAAATTATTCTTGGTATAGATATTTTCATGCTAAGCTTGTAAGAATTTATGTGCAAGTATATTCATGTAACTTCGTTGCTTTCATTCCTGGTAGCTTATAATTTGGTTCTTCTGTGCAGCTAAGCAGTGGAAGAGGATGATCACGAAAGCCACATTTGTGGGACCTGGTTTTACGAGGAAACCTCCAAAGTACGAGCGATTTATCCGGCCTAGCGGATTGCGATTCACCAAAGCTCACGTGACACACCCTGAACTTAAATGTACTTTTAACCTTGAGATCATTGGTGTGAAGAAAAACCCTAATGGTCAAATGTATACCTCTCTTGGTGTCTTGACCAAGGGAACCATCATTGAGGTACATATCTGGGTCTTGTGTGATGATCTTGAACATTTTTAATTCCAATATCATGATGTCTCAAGCTCTTTGTTGTTTATCTATTATGTGAATTTCAGGTGAATGTGAGTGAACTTGGTCTAGTCACACCTAACGGGAAAGTTGTTTGGGGTGAGTTCGAAACCTCTGTGTGGTGTTTGCTATTCTGTCTACTCCCCCTCTCTTTTAAATGAGGGTACTTTTAGATTTTCATCTTGTGTTGCTGTACTCATCTTTTCTGGTGGATGCAGGGAAATATGCTCAGGTGACAAACAATCCAGAGAACGATGGATGCGTAAATGCAGTTCTTCTTGTTTAAGAGGGATTACTTGACAAACTTCGAGTGGACTCTTCTGATCTTGCATCGCACATCTATGCCTTATCTTGCACTAGCCAACTAGCCCTCACCCCAACGTTTGGGAAACAAAAATATGGCTGTAATGTGATGTGTGGATCATACAATTTTGGCTTTCAAGAATTAACTGTTTGGTGCGTATTTTGGCTAATATAATGACATCTTTGTTTAACTTCATTCCCAAACTGGTATTAGGCAAGAAAATTGTGTCCTACTGATCGAAAGTGATCAAAGGGAGATATTGTAGTTGAATATTTTCTCTTTTTCTCTCCATATATATCTACATATAATGGCTTGAATCTTCTAGTGGAATATGACAACTGGTTGGTGCTGTTGTTGGAGCTGCCTGGATAAAATTATCCATGAGCACATTACTGTTTTATGCATGAAAAAATCCCATCTTTAGTTAGCAGACAAAGCACTCTAGCAGCTGAGAAAGTAAATCCCACTTTATTTTCCTCATCCAAACACATTCAGAAAGAACCAAGAACAATTTTATATTTGCAGAATATGCGGAAAGGTACTCTACATCGTTTCGACTAGGCTGTTGTTTAAATAAAAGATAACCAACACTTCAAAGGAGGCAGATATGTCTAATGTTTCACGTAACTAACAAGTGCATGAAAAAGTTGCGTCCCCGATAGACGATCTTGTTCATACTTCTCGTATTAATATTTGGTTATGGTGTTCTCCTGAGAATCAAAGCCAACAAATAGCTGAGGGCAGAGTCAGTTGATGAAAGTGCTACAATGAGCAACGCCACAAGAACAAGAGTGAGAGTCGCAGTCTTTAGCTGCATGAAATCAATAGAAGAACCTCAGATTTTAACCATGTCAAATTGTAGTCACTCCCGACTCAATCAAATGTGGCTAAATAAGTATCCACAGGTCGACAAAAATCTTTCAAATTCACAACATAGGATTCACAACTGTACATTGTGCAAGTCTTTAAACATACCGTGGTAAGGAAACCTGGCCATTCTATGTACTTCAGCTGACTGGGCTGCTCGAGCAGAAAAACGAATAATGATCTCAAAGACCTAAAAAAAGTAGAAAAACACCAATCAGTTAAGTAATGACAATTGCTACTTCTGTATATTACAATGAACTGTTGTTCTTATGCCAGTCCACCGACTGGAGTGTCAATTTGTGAAAGGCCGGCCAACATTTCCTAGGATTTGAGAAGGAGAATTACCACACTGTTTCTTTGAAAAGACTCAGAAGGAAGGGCTCCTGAGGTACTTCATCATCAAAGCTCAACTGATGATGATCCTTTCCCACAGAGGCGGCATATGTGGTGCCAACCCGATGTACAGGCAAACATTGAATCCCTTCTCTAAGAATCTGCAGTAATAAGCCTTATGAATAGGTAAGCATTTACTGGATAAATGGACACAAATGGTACAAGCCTTCAAACTCCAAAAGGAAGAGACAATTACCCTTCTAGATGTTACTGAAACGGCATTGTAATTATTGATCTTAGTCCCCTTATGTCCAAATGGTAGTTTAGCATGATCTGGATGATGAATCAAACCTGAATCGGGGAAGAAGAAAAAAAACAGATAACGAGTATCATAACATGGAAACTTTACATGCAGAAAAAACTTTGATGAAGTAATATCCAAGAGAAGGAAAAAGAGAATCATGGGATACCTGAACAGTATGCCACAGACTGCGAAACAGCCGCCATCCTAGGTCAAAATTGTGAAACCAGTATGAGATACACACAGAAATCATATACATCTATATACACACACACAAACATGAAGTGACTGCAGTGTTTGAAGAGTAATATGCACAAATCACGTACAAACATACTGTCACGTCCGGAATTTCCAACATAAAAATATGACATTTCCGTCATCAAACAACACTCAAATCCGGGACGCGAAATATGGAATATTTCATGATAAAAATGCACAATTTTTTTTTTTAATTCAAGTGCAAAACACTCACTCTATCTCCATGCTCACCACCTAAATGCCACTAATACCAACTTGTAGAGCACAACAAGGGGAGTGAGTTTTATACCTGGCCACAAAGTGAGATGACGATTGAATTGAGAGAGATAGCTACCGAAAGCTCGCCGACCACCGAGACTTCAAAGCTTAAATCGTGCTTGTGTGGTTGATCTCGAGGTGATGCACCACCATGGATCAATTTATGGGAGGAAGGGCTTTCGAACCCAATTGATTTTAGCCGCTTCCTTGGACGGAGATCGCCGGAAAGTCCGGGTCGGGTTTCGCGCAACTTCGTGCTTTTGATGCCCCCTAACCCGGCGTCGACGAGCGAAAAGAGGACAGTGGGAGGAAGAAGAGGAGAAGACGACTCGAACGGGTACGGTCTCGTGGCCGGAGATATCCGGACGGAGGAGATAGATCCGGGTCGGATCACCAGGTTTCGCGGGTCTGTTGGGTTTTATAGAGAGAAAACTTCCGGAGTTCACCGAAGCTTTATTTTCTGAAATTATGAAATATTTGTGAAATTTTTCTATTTATAGTAAATTTTTCGAAAATTAATAAACTTATGTTGACCATAACTTTCTCATACGATCTCGGAATTTAGCGTGTCGAATATCTACGAACTCATATTGACGTGGCTCTACGACTTTGGTGAAGAAATTTTGCAAAAAGACTTAACGAATAAGGAAGTCAACTTTTGATCCCTTGATAATAAAACATTTCGAGTAAATATTCTTTCCGAATTAGTTTTACTCCATGAGCATCCCAAAAATATATCAAAAGAATGCATAACAACAAGAAATTGCACAATCAAACACTTAATTAATTTTCAAGAATTTTTGAGAATTTAATTTGAAAATTACACATAATTAAATTCTAATTATGAAAAATTGACAGATGTACTTAAATGGCTAACAGAGACATAATTTAGGTACTACGAGACTCTTTAAACATTTGTATGTACAAAAAATTATATTCGTGGTACTTCATGTACCATATAAAGATTTTACCTCATTTACATATCAATGACTGCAATGCTTAGAGACTAGAGAGTAATGTGCAAAACACCTTATGGCATGAAATCAAGAAATTATGGTCCTAAAGCAACCAAAAACCCTCTCCAAAGCAACTAAAGAAAGCTACTGACTTGGGATCAGCTACATAAACCCATCGACAGAAACAAAAAGTGGTAGCAACAATTCTAGAGTTCCTAATTATTGAAGCTAAAACCTCAATTCAATCTTTCAAAAAAAAAAAACCTCAATTCAAAAAATCAATTGGGTCTGTGTACTAAAATTTTGTTCTTTACCGCAGAAAAACCAAAAATCCTTGGCAGTTCTTCCCCTATAATAGTATTCTTCATTAAATATGAATTATAGTTACATTTGTATAAGTGCTCCTTACATTTTTAAGCTTGTAACATGATCCAAAGAAAAAAAAATTGAATGAAGCAAGTGAAATATATGAAGAAATCTCTACAATCATGCAATAAGGATTTTGTGCCAATGCTTACATGGCAGTAATGGACTGTGAGGAACAAAAAAAAAGTGTGTTGAGTTTTGAACAAATAAAAAAATTATTGTCAATTGCACCTATTGTTATTGGTAATTTGCTAAGAGACATTCACCAAATTTTTTTTTCTTCAAGTCAATAACGAATCTTGGGACTGCCTGAATTCAGGATTTAAGTGATACCTTGTTTCGTTCAAATTTTTTGAAAATCTATATATGTTGGATCAATGAAAATGATTGAAATAGTACTGGATCGAAGAGACACTATATACGTAGATTAGGCAAGTTAGGGTACTAAGCTCCTATTGATTTCCAAACTTCACCTCTTTAAATGGATGAATTTTAGTATGTTTGAGTTGGGATCCAATTCCAATTCATGGTGCTCAATGGTCACTGGCTTTTGCTTCAAGGTTTCATAGGAACAATTCATTATACTACATGCAGATTAATAACTTAATTAGGACAGCCCAAAACGAGAACCCAAGTTCATAAGGTTAAGGTTAGGTCTCCAAATTCTGATAAGTATCAGGGTGCAAATTATCATGCCAATTGTCTCTGGTTGCATGGATGCAAGTTTTACAAACACTTCTCAACGTCAACTGAGGAACTAATTTCCTTTTTAATTAAAAAAATATTCAAAGATGATCAAACCACTATTGTTCCTAAATCCCAAAAGTTTCCAAATAATAAATTCTTAGAACCATAAAACATAAAACCTTACCATCATGATTCATGCATGAAGCATTTTCCTTTATTCAAAGGAGTACTCTCGACACACTAATTGATTTATTCACACATGTGGCAAGCACAAGTTCAAATTAAGGAGGACTGGAGGAGTTGTTGTTTGGGACGATTGTGCGGCTCATTTGGAAAAATTGAAACGCATGTAAACATGGGGATCGAGAAAGTGGTGTCAGGTGAACAATTAGTGATAAATGCCAAGGAGTACGTGGTTAAGTAGTTATTCTGATATATGTGCATGGTAAAGCCCTGGAACTGGTATGTACAGACTCTTCATCAACAACGTACAGCAAATTGGATGCCACCTACTCAATCACGTTTGAAGTTGAATGTGGATGCAGCGTGTGATTCTCGGGGAGGAAAAGTTGGTTTAGGAGCAGTGGTGAGAGACGAGGAAAGGAAGCGCAAGGGTGCGCTCCTTCATTCCTTCACAAGTATATATAGCTAAACTTTCTGTAGTTTAGCTACTCATGTCCTTGAGAGAAATCTCAAAAGAATACATGAAAGTTGAAGAAATCAAAAACCCATAAAGAATTCCGGTTTCGACGTCACGACCAGTCGGAAGCTCCAGACAACCGGTCAAAGGTACGGCAGGTTGTATTCTTCCTTTGCTTCTCCGTTGGGAATAAGGTTCCTTTTATATTGATCTCTCAACCCTAGCCTAGACGCTTCCTTTTACGTCTTGAATTCTTTAAGTCGAAGGAAATCTCAAAAAGATAGAATCATAAATGCTCCGATTTTCCTTGTCCGTTAAGGCTTCCTCAAGTAATTGGAATTCCTCTTCTTAACCACGAATTAAGCCAATTTCCTCTCCTTTGCTTCCGAATCCTACAAAACATAAAAAACTAAATAAAAAACTAAAATAAATGGAAAACTAGCCAAGATAATATGAGAATTAACATTATAAACGTCGTATAAAATGCTTCTATTAGTATGGCTGATACTTATATAAGCAATCAAGTACTAAATATAACATAAGAATGAATTATAAAATAGAAAGTTACAACAGTATGAACAATTGTCTTTGGCTCTGGATTCTAAGATGAACCGCAAGTTAGCCGAGTCCATTAAACAATGGCATAATCCAAATGGCGGCTGGGATGTTCTTGTGCCAAGGATTTAGAGAATAATGTTGTGTGATGCTTCCATCCTCTAAATTGAAGATGCCCATATCACTTGGTCCATGAGAGATGATTTCATCCTCTAGTAGGTCTAAACTGAACATGTCCATATCACTTGATCCATCGTCAACTAATCGCACATCTCCAAGTTCTATCAGATCATCTGTGTAGTATATGGAATTTGGTTGGCACCCAGCAAAGTTTGAAGCCGAAACGCACACGGAATGATTGTCACCAACAAACAAAGCCTCATCTCCAATGCTTTGTAACTCAACCTGCTCCACAATCGATCCGTCCATGTCGTCAAACACCACCTTGTAAACCTTGAAGCTCTCAGTCAAGAACAACTTATCCTCATAATCATAATAACGATCTTGTGGATATTCAGCCTTTGGTTTCAAAAATCTTCGAACATGCAATAGGTCTCCTTTGGTTGTTTCCACAAGATATCCCTTATGCGCATGAAACGAAAACGGATACTCTTCAGATGTAAGTAAATTTCCTTCTAATGGCTTGCTATTAATATCAAACGACATAATCCATCCCCACTGTCCGACTGCATAGACTTGTCTTCTATAAAATATAGCATCAGTGAGAAAGGAGTAGAGCTCCTCAACGTAAGTCCAACATGTTTGTCTTCCTTTTATGAAAGCGAATCTTGGAACTCTATCATAAACTGCTGCAACCACATAGTTGTCTGGATTCGTAATGGGATCAGCGGATAAGATAACCTTTGGGTAGAAAACACTAAAGAAGTAAATCTCGACATTGAAATCCAAGGGAGGGAGATGAATGGGCGTCACTTCTTTTTTGAACGCGTTCACAAGAGTTATACTGAGTTGATGTTCGTCTAGTCGATCTACTGTGACCAACCAACCAGGGGCATTAGTCGAGCCACAACACCTCTTAGTGCTATTACAAGGCTCCGGTAACTCAAAGTTGTTGTAGACTTTTTGCTCAGAGATGCTGTATAGTTTTCGCTTTCCTTGGGATTCTGTAGGGATCATAAGCATGGGATGCACCTTAGGAAAGCGCTGGGTTGTATGATTATAGTCTTTTCCAAGAGCATGCCACTCCTTGCAAACGGCAGCAAAACGAACATGGTCAGTGGGTTCCAACAACTTATCTAGAATCAGAGAGAGAATGGCTAGAGGAAGACTTGACCAATCTGCCGATAGGTGTTTAACAAAGGTAATAGCCATGTTAGGGCCTCCTCAATTACCAAAACAGTATACAAAGAAACAAATAACAAGGGCATGCAGAAACAACAGGGGATATATGTCGATCTATATATATATATATATATATATATATATATATATGAGATGCAGAGGATGCGAGCTAGGCATGAAAAAGAACTGGGCTTTGTTTTTTAACAATTGAAAGCAATTAAAATCCTATAAGAAAAGGAAAGCAAGATCCCACAAGAAGAAGGATTATGGTAAAAACATATTATTAAAATTAAATAATGTAAGAATCAAAAAATAAGGGCTTTGTTTCTCAGCGCATACTTGTTTTTTCTTAAAGCTATTGACCATAAACAAATACATAGAAAATGAATAAAACATAAGGGGTAAGGATAAGAAAAAAAATTTACATCTGAGAAAAATTTCATATCAAGTGAGGCATGAGACACAAGGCAAATCATGGCAGCCAAATTAGTTGCTAACATTGATGAAACCTAAATTCGTAAGAATAAGGAAATCACAATCTCACAGAAACAACGAAGTATATAAGAATATATATAATTAAAAAATTAAATAACCTCATGGATTTAAATTGAAGAAGCAGCAGCTTCTTCTTCTGGGTTGTGTGATGCTCATACGTTAATCGGAGATCTCGGTCTCAGAGTTCATAGGGAGATCAAAATCAGATCAAGTTAATGCTTTCCTGGTATCACTAGGAAAGCTTGATGCATAGTTTTCTTTCTAGATATTTTTCTTAATTAGCTTTGTTAAAGTTAATCCTTATCCCATCCATTAGCTGGATGGATTAGCTCAATGTTGAAGCTCTATATAAAGGCCAATGCTTATCCTTTAAGCTTAGAACAGTTTGCTAAAGTATCAAGCTACAGTTGAGATAATACTTGTTCTTGTTCTCTGCTTTAGTTGCTACAGCAACTCATAAATCAAATCTCCTATGTGTGTTTGATCTTTGTGTGTTAAGTTCTTAACAAAAGCAAACCAAATTCTAACAATGGGTGTCATAAGAAAATAAATTTTTTATTTTTTTTTAAGTGTTTGTATTCGTAATTTCATATTAGGGTAATTATGTAATTCAATAAATCATAAGTTGTAGTGTGTAATAAGCTCTAGGTGGGGTGCAAATAACCGCACCCTTAAGATATAATCAGATAATTCGCAATCATCTCCGAAGTAGGAACCCAAATTTATAGTCTGAGAATGCAAATTAATCGATAAAGTAAGTTTTTTGTCTTAGTTTAACGTCTTCCATTTTAAATTCGATTTCTTGTAATTTGCACTATACTGATTCCAACATGCACCATTGATAACAATGCAGCTGAGTTAACTTTCTGATTAATCAATGAATTATATATGAAATTTCCAGTGCTTGTGGGTTATGTTGCTCTCTGGGAGTCTTGAGGCTTACTTTTCAGTGGTGAAAATAGATGAATATGCCTTTTCTTGTTATAAGAATATGATCTTTGAACACTCAGGGCCATTTTATTAAGTCGATGATAAGAAGAAGAATATAACATTTCACAAAGAAGAAAAAGATCACCAGCGAAGGGAAAAAATATAGCATTTGACATCCATCTCCAATAGCCCAATGAAACTTGAAACGAGGAGAGTAATGAATTTTCTTGTGAACAATCAAGGGGAAAAAAAGATATGGGGAAGGTGTGTCCCCTTGTTTATTTAGGTTCACCTTTTCCTACAACTTAGACAGAGCTCGGAGAGGACCACCAGAAGAACAAGGATTCTAAAAATTGAAAATGATATTAATCGGATTTTGATTAATTATTAATCATGTTTAAGAATTTTGAAAAAGAAAAAAAAAAGCCTACTGTTAGGAATGCAAGCACCACCACCCTGTCCAACTTTTTTAAGATAAGGACACCATCATAACTCTTATTGCTCCATGATTTGTGAATCGCAGAGTACCTCGAGTTATCAAGCGACGCATCATAAACTGTTCTCAAAGTCGGCCATGGCAGAAGTACAAACAAGGGAACCACCAGAAATCTCATCCACAAAAACCTAACAATATTAAGATGGTAAAATTCCCATTTGGATAGAAGTAGTTAAGTGACTAATGAAGAGATAATTCAGGTAGTGTGAGATGGTCGAAAAATTCTTGAGTATCCCAAATTGAATTCCGTTATACTTCACGTACCATATGAGAATTTTACCAATACTAAAATCACAAGGACAAGTAGATTCATAATGACTAAACAACGTGCACTGCATAACCGCGGACAACTCAGGTTCCAACATTAATTTCAACAATCTGAGATGTGTCACACACGATTAACTACAAGATCAAAAGAGACAACAGGCTTCTCAGAAGCATCAACTTCAACACAACTACGAGCATTTAAACTTCTCTTTTTAGTGTCCGTGAGTGAGTTAACAAAATAAAAAAAGACAGACCCACAACACTAGCAACATGACTAAACCCCTGACAATACATCGATATTTCCCAGGGGAGAGGAAATATATATATAAATAATTTAATTGACTATATACGCAGGTAAGAAAGAAAGAGGCATAATAAATATGTCTATATATTCACTCTTTTAATTTCTCCCATTTCATATTTCTAAGATAGCAACTATAGGCAAATAAAAACCATGACAATTATACAAGAGTCGTAAAATAAAAAATAAGCATACCTGCCGCACATATCAAGACACCAACAAAACTAATATCACTGGCACTAGCACGTACTATCATTGATTCTTTCTTTTCATCGTCCTGATGAAATTTTAACAAGTATATCTCTCAACAAACGACGGCGTTTGTTTTTCTTCAATATTACAGAGAGGAAGGGGGCGGAATATATGGGCAATGAGGCCGAATATGACCAGGCTCACCACAGTTGTGGCAAGTATACTGCTTCCTTTGCCTTTTCCCCCCTCTACCAGAAGCTCCCTCAAATGACTCTTGCTCACTCTGATAGTCAATATTTTCAAGTTCTTCCATTTTCAGTGCTGCTGCCACCACGTCATGATAAGTTTTATACCTGATAGCAACTAAATGCATACGGATGGAAGGCCTCAGCCCGAGTTTAAACTTGTGTGCCCTATCTTCATCTGAACTCAGATGATTAGGTGCATGCCATGATAATTCAATGAACTTAGAATCGTACTGAAAAACTGTCATTTCCCCCTGAGTCAAATTAAGAAATTCTTGTTCTTTAGCTACCCTTATAGGCTTAGGAAAGTACCTATTCAAAAATAGCTGCTCAAAGTCATCCCAAGTCATGGATTCCACATCACGGGTCCTTTTAACTAAATCCCACCAGTAGCCAGCTGCTCCAGTAAGAGTGTAGACTGCAAACCCAACTCTTAGGTTTCCAGGTACATCAATAACATCAAGACATTGCTTTACTCTTAGGAGCCACTCCAGCCCTTCCAATGAATTATCAAGATTTCCTGCATACTTTGGGGGAGACAGACTAATGAACATCTTCAAAAATTTCAGCCTCCTATTGACCCCAGCTGGGCCCTCAAGCTCGAGGGAAGCCATTTGCAAGAAGGCTTGAAACAGCTTAGCCACCTCCTCAACATGTGGAGGCCCAGTAGTGGATGTAATAGCTCCACCTGTTCTAGTTGTATTTCGCTGAATTTTAACAATAGAAACATTAGGTGAGGTCAGTCGTCAACATTTGACCCTCCAAAAACAATTAACCTGGAGTCTCTTAACCTAGGAATATTTGATCAGATTGCATGGTCTAGCCCAAAAGCTCAGATGTATCATCACTATACTAGCTTGCTCAATGTCACTTTCATTTCCAAAGTTTGGCTTAGCGATCAAGAATATTAATAAGTAATAAGGGATTCTAAAGAGGATGAAAGAGAGTACAGTTTTCATTGCTTGAACTTTACAAAAGCAAATCAGAAACAAGCCAATTCAAGTAATAATGCAAATATGCATCAGGCCATTAGATTTTGCTGTCACAAACAGGTTACAATTATCATCATAATTACTATATCTTAATCTATGATCATTTTCTCTCAAAGTCAAATCAATATCACTTAAACATCATAATTCACTATTATTATTCCAATGAAATTTAATAGAACAATGATTATTCGCCAGCTGGCCATAATATTAGCATAAAGAAGAAACAAAAATAAAAATGAGGAATCAAATTAATGAATGCAGGTCAAGACCATCTAATCATCATGCTAACAATAATATTACCTAAGACACCACATGTATGCTAGACATTATACTAATACTATTAGAGAGAGAATTTTCGTAAAAACACAAAAAGCTAAAAATTTGACCAGAACAACTAAATGAGTAATCAAGGCGCGCTGGCTAGTGATACTGTCAGAACTGAATTTATAGAAAAATACACGCAATGCGTATCAGGGGAAAGGAAAATAAAATCAGGCAGAAAGCATATAGATGAACAGAAGAAAGGTTATGGTCTACTACATTACAGCAATCAACACTAATGTAATGGCTCGTCAGCTCTTGTTATTTAACAGAAAAGCCATGTTATATAGAAATACAATGTTTTTTGTTTTGGGTATATGCCATAGTCGGAGATTTTATAGGTTTCTTTTAACTCCTGAGTGATATAGATTGAAATTCAGTAACCGTGAAATTACTCACATACCAATAACTCATACTTCTTTTTCTTTCAATTTTCCTAGTTTACTTGGACGTTCAAGAACTAATCAAAGATATGGCATCCAAAGCAATGAAATGTAGAAGATACATAAACAAGATAAGTATCTTTTATTCATGACTCTACCTCAACTGTATTCCATTTAAAATTGTCCCTTTTAAACAAAGATAGGGTTCAAATCTGTAAGTCCACTAACATTTGAGTACACATGAAGTAGCAAAAGTAAAGATGACACCAACTTAGGGAACAATTAAGAGGAAGGCCGAGCCCGAAAGAAGATAACATGCTGCTAACTTCATATATGTACACCACTTACATTGGAAGAGTACTCTAAGTACAGGGCAAAAAACTGAGTGTTCATCAAACTAAATTACTAAGTGATCAAGTTAATTTGCGATGAATTCTAATCATTCTGGGAAAAAGCATAGGCAATTAGACATAATGGTACCCTGAGAGTTTTCCCTTTAGTTAAACTAAAAGTGGTACTATGATGAATAGAACACCACTAAAATTAGAAGAATCAAAAGTCGTAAAAGAAAAGTCTTTCCTGAAATACAATTAATTAGCAATTTTTAGACAAACTAAGCAAGTACTTAAAAGAGAGAAGCCAGAAATTAAGAATCAATGGTGTTAGAACTAACCGTGTTCATACTAACTTTGAGTGCTTCCTTAACAGGACGGTTCCTTTGGCTGCTGTGACACTTTAACATGCATCAGAGGTTTCAAAATCTAGGGATCGGAGAGTGAGCATTCATTTGAGCTATCAACGGAGACGATCGGTGTTGGATTGCCCAGTTTCTAATTTTTGCTTCTCTCGACATTCGAGTCCTCAACGATCAAAGTAAAAACAACCAAGTTCCCTTTATGGACCTAAAACTAAAAGGGCATTACCACAACTTTTTTTTATTTAATTTTGGTACAATGGGGCCCAAGGCCCAGAAAACAGACAACAAAAATATGTTTCTTGACCAATATGGACAAAATACCCCATATATGTCCAACCCACTATTTAGGATGAACTGAAACTGGTACTGATTCTGATTAAAAGTGAAATTCAGGTACCATGTATATAATTGAGGTAAAGTTCAGGTACCACTTGTGATAAAAACTCTCTAACTTAACAAATTTACAACAACCTTTCAAAAAATATATCATATAAATATGTGAATTTTCATTGAATTCATTGCATTATTCATCTTCCACAACTTCATTATTCACTCTAGTAATATTGAGATGTATTAAATCAAATTTCAATAATTGTTAGTGACTCAGCATATGCTAAATCACCTTAAATTACAATAATTCATTATGTAATAATGTTTGTCCAACATTTTCTTTTAAAATATAGAGATAATTAATTAAATAAACATCTCCTAAAGTTTCATTTAAAATTTTCATGTTTTTTCCAAATTTTTGCTTGAAATTTTTATTTTTTGGACTGTCGAGAATTTATCGAAACTCGAAATTTTGGTCTGTCCTTAACACAAACAGATCCTCAACCCCAATCAAGATGAGAAGTCTCACAGATATCTATGGACTTACTCAGCAAGATGGAAGCAATCTGTTATATCCCTATGCAGATCATGAGCCTTTAACCTTCCAAGAAGTTGTTGAAGAAGATTGTTAGCGATCAACAACGAAAGAATAAATTCATGCAATTCAGAAGAATGACACCTAGGAGTTTACAACACTCCCATCAAAGCAGAAGGTTGTTGGTGTCAGATGGGTATACAAGATCAAGAGCACTGCAGATACCTCTATCAATCGTCATAAGGCTAGACTTGTAGCTAAAGGGTACAAACAGACAATGGCGGATCCAGGGGGCAAGGCGAGGCAACTGCCCCCCACCCCCCCACTTTTGTTCAAAATCATTGAAGTATGGAGCTTGGCAGTAATGGGATCGGCAAAAATGCCAAACAAGGGGCAACAACTAACAGACCGACAAGAAAGAGAAAATAACCCATAAAACGACGCCGTTTTGAAAAAATTAATTATTTTCCTTAAACGACGTCGTTTAGGCAGCACAAAAGGAAAAAAATCGATCAAAACTGGGCAGTGGGCAGCTGGGCATCATAACAAATAATGAAATAAACCCCTCTTCTCTTCTTCTCTCAATTCTTCTCTCTTCTCTGTCAATTGCTTAATGTTGTGGACACTTATTGTCTTCTTCTGAATCCTTAAGTCTTCAAATCTATTCTCTTTTATAGCTTTCTTTAATAGTTGAACTGTTGATTAGAGATTGATTGATATGCTTCAAAACTTAAAAGTGATACGCAAATAAAAGAAGAAGAAAAATTTTCGCTAGCTATTGCCTTTGTGCCCCCCTGCTTATCAGTCCTGGCTCCGCCACTGCAAACAGAAGTATCGAATTAATTACGAAGAAATCTTCGCACGAGTTGCTTGACTTGACACAGTGAGATTGTTGATCTCACTTGTAGCCAATCATAGTTGGAAGATATACCAACTCGATGTCAAGTCTGCCTTTCTTAATGGAGTACTCAAGGAAGAAATGTACGTGGAACAACCAGAAGGTTTCCTAGTACAAGGAGAAGAAGACAAGGTGTATCGTTTGAAGAAGGCTTTGTATGGCCTCAAGCATGCCCCAGGAGCTTGGAATTCACACATTGACAGCTATCTTCAAGAAAATGGATTTTTTAAATGTCCATATGAAGACTCTATATATACAAAGAATGGAGACAATGGAGAGTATTTGGTCATTTGTCTATATGTAAACGATCTGCTATTCATTGGTAATAGTGAAAATATGTTTGCAGAATTTAAGTAGTCCATGTTGAAGGAGTTCGAGATGACTGACAGTTGTTTGATGTTTTATTTTCTTGGCAAAGAAGTGAAGCAAGAAAATGATGGAATTTTTATCTCTCAAAAGAAATACATGAGAGAGATTTTGGAGAAATTCAAGATGGACTATTGTAATGCTATCAACACTCCTGTTGCTACAGAATTGAAGCCACTCCTGTTGCTACAGGATTGAAGTTGTCAAAAGAAGGAGAAGGAAAGCTTGTGAATTCAACTCTATACAAGAGAGTCTCATACTCTCATTGGAAGCTTGAGAAACTTGATAATTACAAGGCCTGACATTCTCCATGGAGTTGCACTTGTAAGTCGTTAAATGGAGACACCAAAATGAAAAGAATTGCATTGGTATATTAAAGGTATTCACAATTTTGGCTTTTTTATGCTTATGGTGAAGATACAAAATTAGTTGGCTATTCAGATTGTGATTGGGAAGTGACGAAGAGGAGACGAAAAGCACAACAGGTTATGTGTTCAACAGCTTTCTCATAGACATCAAAGAAGCAGGAGTGGTAGCCGTATGCCCGTATCTTCATGTGAAGCTGAGTATGTACGTGGCTCTTCCGTTTACTGTTTGCGAGGCTATTTAGTTTAGAAACATTTTGTTTTTGTAATTTAGTTTTCACTTAACTAAATTTAGCTTCTGGGGAACCTGAAATTGAAAGAATCCCCGGGTAGGAGACTAGGAGTGCAACAAGCAATAGAAACAATATGAACGAACTCTTCTCTGTCAGCAAAAAAGTGGAAGAACCTGAAAGAGACTTTCCTTTCAGAAGAAGGAATTCCCAAATGAACCAAAGTTGGAGCCAAGAAATTAGAATAGCCCTACTGTTGGGAATGCAAGCACCATCACCCTGTCCAACTTTTTTATGATAAGGACCCCATCATAACTCTTATTGGCTTATTTGTTGATTTGTGTGGGTCATTCAGGCAGTAATCAAGCCCCAAGACCTGGACTCCATGTTTTAGGGAAAGAAAAGTTTTCATATTTTAGGGAAAAGTAGTTTCCGTGTTTTAGGAAAAAGTTGTCTACCCATTGTGTATATATATGTGTATTCTCACAACAATCAATATGAAAAACATACCGAATGAAATCAATTCTTCATTCTTGACTTGGTATCAGAGCAATTCATTCTGGGATTGTCTCTTTGAGTAATTAGCATTGTTCAGTTGTGCATCTGCACTTCTGATAATTGTTTGTTGTTCTGCAATTGAGCTCTGTCTCATTTGTTTGTACACACCGATCCATTGATTGGATTATGTCTCTGTGATCCTTATTTTTCTTGAACTAATTTTTCCCAGTAATTGGGACTGAGTTCTTTGGTTCTCTCTTCCTTGTTGCTGCACAAGGAATTTGTTCCTCATTGAGGTTGCTTGCAAAGCTTTGGACTACTATTTCCTCACTGTCTTCCTCTCGGATTCCCGAGCCCAGACACTACCATCACACCACCGAGCCCGTGCTCTGCTCTTCCGCTCTTCCTCTGCCACCGTTCCCGACCCGAGCCCATGCTCTGCTCTTCCACATCTGCGCCACGGTCCTCTTCATCCTCATAGCTGCCGTCGTCGTCTCTCTGCCAGTTCAATTGCCACCGCCTAATCTTTTTTGGGCACCCACATCGATCACAGCCCCTCTCCGCTGCACCTTCACAGTGCCGCATCTCAAACTCTCTTCTCACTTGCTGCAGTTGCTGTATACAGTATACTCAATTAAAGCTTTCTTTGTTTGCTTTTCTCCTTTCCTGCTTTTCTCCTGTCTCTTCCTTTCTTTATTCTCTTCTCCAATAAACTTTTCTTAATTAAACATTCCCACATTCTCTTGTTCTCCACCAGATTCCCACTTGTTTGTTTTTCTAATTAAAGTTGCCGACAACCTTCCCACCACCTACTCACTCTATTAAAGTTTTCCACTTCATTCCAGCTTTATTGCCTACAGCCAAAAAAAAAAAAAAAAAATCTTTGTTTTTCTGAATTCCGCTGCATTGAACCATGGTTGAGATAATTTCTGATTCTGGCTCTGGCAAGAACACGGAGGTGGATACATCTGGCATTCAAAAGGTTGAGGTATCTCTTAATCCTGACTCTTCATCTAGTTCATTTGGTGGTGCCAAACTAAATGGAACTAATTATCGTATGTGGAAGAAGATGATGACAGCCCATTTGTGTGGTTTGAACAAGATGGGATATGTTAATGGCACAATTAGAATACCTGCAGAAGATTCTAATGATTATTGCAGGTGGGAAAACAACAATGGAGCTGTTATGTCTGTCCTATACAAAGCTATGACAGAGGATGTTGTACAATTGATCATTGGGTGTGACACAGCCTCAGAAATCTGGGTTACCTTGAAAGATTTGTATCTCAATGAATCTGATTTTGCTCAAATTCATGAGCTACACTGCAAGGCTTTCAAGATGACTCAGAATGGACAAGCAGTCTCCATCTTCTATACTCAACTAAAGAGCATTTGGGCTGAGATTGATCAAAGGCGTCCCAATAAGATGAAGAATGCTGAAGACATTGCCATCTATCAAGAAGAGAAGGACCTGATGCGGGTTCATGTTTTCCTGAATGGACTTGACTCCAAGCATGATAGTGCTAAGGGGGAATTGTTGAGGCTTGCTACTCCACCATCTTTGATTCAAGCTTTCACATACATTCGGAAAGATGAGTCACAACAGGCGAGTGCCAAAGCTGTTCAGTCTGAGTTCTCCAGCCTCACTATTCAATCCAAAACACCACTACGTCCTGTGGCTCCTAAATCACCTCCCGGCTTCTCTACATCAAAGGTTGTGTGCTCTAACTGCAACTTCCCTGGCCACACCAAGGACAAGTGCTACAAGTTGATTGGCTACCCTCCCGGATACTTTGACAATGCAAAACCCTCTGGTTCACGCCCTAAAGGGAAGGCTGCTATCCAACTAGTTCAGGAACCCGACTTCTATGGCATTGAAGGACAGGATCACCACGCTGCTGCTGGTGGACAACCCTCCGTCTCTATGGTTGGTCGGGGTAAGATTGGTATGGCTTTACAAGTTTCTGACTTTATTAGTGAAGATACATGGATTATTGATTCTGGTGCTTCAGATCATATGACTTATGATAGGTCTTACTTTAACAACTTATCTGCTCCAGTTGTGTCTAGTGTCACTAATGCTAATGGTGAAGCCTTCCCGGTCTTAGGAACTGGTTCTATTCGTGTTACTCCATCCCTAGAGTTACACAATGTCTTATATGTTCCTGCATTATCACATCATCTCATATCTGTACCACAACTAAATACTCAATCCAAATGCTCTGTCACATTTTTTCCCATGTATGTTCTCTTCTAGGATCTTCTCACCAAGGAAATCATTGGTCGGGGGTACTTACGGGGGAGGCTGTTTCACCTGGATCAAATGTATGCGGGGGAGAATCCGGGAAAGCGTACCCAAGCAGCCTTGACTTCGAGTTCTAATCAAGAGGGAGAAATTTGGTTATGGCACCGTCGGTTAGGCCATCCTTCTTTTCATAATATGAAGAAATCTATGCCTTCCTTGTTTATTGGAATAAATGAATCTGTCTTTCGTTGTGAAACTTGTGTTTTGGCGAAAAGCCATCGTGTGAGCTATCCTCCAAGTATTTCCAATAAAAGTGTCATTCCGTTTGAATTAATTCATTCCGATGTGTGGGGACCCTCCCAAGTTCCCACACTCACTGGTATGCGTTATTTTGTTCTTTTTATTGATGATTGCACCCGACTCTCTTGGGTTGTGTTACTCAAATCTAAATCTGCTGTATTTGGTGCCTTTCAAACCTTTAGAACTCTCATTCATACACAATTCAATGGAGTCATTCGGGTTCTTCGGTCTGACAATGGGGGGGAATATGTTAATCATGAGTTTCAAGAGTTTTTTCAAACACATGGGATTATCCACCAAACCACTTGTCCACAAACACCTGAACAAAATGGAGTGTCTGAACGGAAGAACCGACATCTCCTCGAAATAGCTCGCTCCCTTCTTTTCAGTGCCCATATGCCTAAATATCTTTGGGGGGAAGCTGTAAAAACAGCATCCCATCTCATCAATCGTCTTCCCTCTAGTGTTCTCAATGGTCGTATTCCTTATGAGGTTCTCTCAACTCATGTCTCTATTCCCTCATTTCATAACTTACCTGCTAGGGTGTTTGGTTGTGTTGCCTTTGTTCATATTCCAAAAAATCAACGTACTAAGTTGGATGCCCGTGCTCTTAAGTGTGTGTTTGTTGGCTATGGAACTCATCAAAAAGGGTACAAGTGTTTTCATCCTCCCACTAGAAAGTTTTTTGTTACTATGGATGTGACTTTTTATGAAGACACATGCTATTTTGTCCCCAATGACACACCTCTTCAGGGGGAGAATGGGTTCTTTGAAGAGATGATTGTCAATGGTGATCAAATCCCAGTTGTTGGGAGTGAAGGGGAGGAACAAGTTGATGAGAATATAGAAGTTATTGAAATTGCAAGAGAGGAACTCCCAGACAACCGGACGAAAATAAACAGTCCGGACAGACACGTCGAAGAACTTCCAGGCGTCCGAACGTCTGAAATATGTCCGGACGGATTTCTCAATCCAGAAGGGTCTGTGAGTGATTCGACCGGTCGGGAAATGGTCAACCGGTCAGAAGATGAGATACCTGAAGCTGCTGAAAGTGGAAATGAAGATAGTATGATTCCGAATGCAGCCGAAGTGCTTCTCCCCTCCTCAACTGCAGCTTTACCCCCCGAACATGATTTTCCAGGTGCTGAGGATCCTCTTGAGGTAGTTCCTATGTCTGAGTCCACCAAATATAAGTTACCCAATCGGTTAACTCGAGGTCAGCCTGCTAAAAGATATGAACCCACTGTTCATGCTAAAGCTAAGTACCCTGTTGTCAATTTTATGTCGACTCATAGGCTTTCTAAGTCATATGAATCATTTGTGAATCAAATATCTACTGTATCTGTGCCTAATAAAGTGCAGGATGCTCTAAGAGATCCGAAGTGGTCAAAAGCCATGGAGGAAGAGATGGAGGCATTACAAAAGAATGACACATGGGAACTTGTTCCTCCTCCACGTGGGAAGAAGACAGTTGGTTGCCGATGGATCTATACAGTAAAGCACAATGCAGATGGTTCAGTGAGCAGATACAAGGCACGGTTGGTAGCTAAAGGATTTACTCAAACATACGGCATCGACTATGATGAGACCTTTGCACCTGTAGCCAAGATGAACACCATCAGAGTCCTACTGTCACTGGCAGCTAACTTGGATTGGCCTCTCAAACAATTCGATGTCAAGAATGCCTTTCTCCATGGTAATCTCTCTGAAGAAGTCTATATGGATATTCCACCAGGATATGGAACTAACTCATCATCCGAGGTAGTGTGCAAATTAAAAAAGTCTTTGTATGGCTTAAAGCAGTCACCACGTGCCTGGTTTGGAAGGTTCACACAATCTATGCGCCAATTTGGATACAAGCAGAGTAATTCTGATCATACATTGTTCTTCAAGCATCGAAAAGGCAGAGTTACGGTGTTGATAATATATGTGGATGATATGGTGATTACTGGAGATGACTTGGAAGAAATTGATAGACTGCAACAACAATTGGCGTCAGAATTTGAGATGAAAGATCTTGGCAACCTTAAATACTTCTTGGGGATTGAGGTAGCCAGGGGGAGAGATGGCATATTCCTGTGTCAAAGAAAGTATGTGCTAGACTTGCTGACAGAAACTGGCATGTTAGACTGTAAGCCCATCAACACCCCAATTGAGCAAAATCATCGCTTAGCTGAATATCCTGATCAGACTCCAACTAATCAGTCAAGATATCAAAGGTTAGTAGGACGCCTGATTTATTTGTCACACACAAGACCAGATGTTGCATATGCTGTTAGTGTTGTGAGTCAATTCATGCATAACCCAAGTGAATGTCATATGGATGCTGTTCTACGGATTTTGAGGTATTTAAAGTCTGCACCAGGCAAGGGATTGATGTTCTTAAAACATAATCATCTTGAAGTAAGTGGTTACACTGATGCAGATTGGGCTGGTTGTATTAATGACAGAAAATCTACATCTGGCTACTTCACTTTTGTTGGTGGAAATCTTGTTACTTGGAGAAGCAAGAAGCAAAAGGTGGTAGCTCGTTCCAGTGCAGAGGCAGAATACAGAGGAATGGCTCATGGAGTCTGTGAATTGTTGTGGCTGCGAAATTTACTACGTGACTTGGGTTTTAAACCCAAACAGGCAATGAATCTCTATTGTGACAATAAAGCAGCTATTGACATATCTCATAATCCAGTACAACATGATCGCACTAAACACGTTGAGGTGGATCGACACTTCATTAAAGAGAAGTTGGAGGCAAAGTTGATTTCTTTCCCGTTTGTTCCAACTGAAGAACAACTGGCAGATATATTGACTAAGGCAGTTTCAAGCAAAGCCTTTCATGACGCACTAGGCAAGTTGGACATGCGTGATATGTATGCTCCAACTTGAGGGGGAATGTTGATTTGTGTGGGTCATTCAGGCAGTAATCAAGCCCCAAGACCTGGACTCCATGTTTTAGGGAAAGAAAAGTTTTCATATTTTAGGGAAAAGTAGTTTCCGTGTTTTAGGAAAAAGTTGTCTACCCATTGTGTATATATATGTGTATTCTCAAAACAATCAATATGAAAAACATACCGAATGAAATCAATTCTTCATTCTTGACTTTATTGCTCCATGATAAGCGAATCCCAAAGTACCTCGAGTTATCAAGCGACCCATCATATAAACACTTCTCAAAAACAGCCATGGCAGAAGTATGGACAAGGGAACCACCAGAAATCTCATCCACAAACCTAACAATATTAAAATGGTAAAATTCTCGTATCTGAAGTATTACGGAATGCATTTTTGACATTTTATGACCATCTCACAGTGCTTGAACTATCTCTCCATCAGCCACTTAAGTATTTCTATCCAAATGAGAATTTTAACCATATTAAAATCACCCAGAGAGACCCAATGAATATAACCAACAGAACCAAAAAAAGAGATCAAGTTGGCTTGTAATATTCTCCAAACAACATCATTGTTAGAGCCAAAGAACTCGTTCACAAAACCAAGAAATGCAATTTTTGGTGCTGGGCACGAGTTCAAAGTGGCGAAAGAATTAGGATGTAATTTGCCTACTACAACATCCACAGAAATATCTGCCAATACAGAGGAGTGCTCCTTGGCCAAATGCCAGAGGAAAGATCAGTAATAGCTTCTAATGGAATTTTGCATACAGGACAAGTAGATTCAGAATGACCCAACAACCTGCACTGCAGGCATAACTGCAGACAACTTAGGTATCCAACATTGATTGTGTCACACTCAACCTCAGGATTAACTACAAGATCAAAAGAGTCAACAGGCTTCTCAGAAGCATCAACTTCAACACAACTACGAGCATACAAACTTCTCCTTTTAGTCTCTGTGAGTGAGTTAACAAAAAAAAAAAGACAACCCACAACACTAGCAACATGACTAAACCCCTTTGGGTTCCAGTATTCGAAGGGGACATTAAAGAATTTGATCCAAACTGGAACAGTAGTATGGTTATCATTGGAGAGGACCAAACTAGGTTTCCACATTTTAAGAAACAACATCTACTATAGAGGTAAGTTCCACATGCATTCTATGTCATGTAATCAATAGTATGGATCTAACTACGGTAGTGCAAATATATATATATATATATATATATATATATATATATATATATATATATAATTATTGTGCAAATATATATACAGGGCTTCTCCACTAAAGAGGTCCTTACTTTATGAGGTAGCAGAGTTTTGATCTCGGCCGTCAAATCAAATCATTTAAACGGATCTAACGGCTGAGATCAAAACTCCGCACTTTATAAAATAAAGACCTTCTTACCTGAGAATCATTTTATGTACATATAATTGACCATTTATGCAAGTAAGAAAAAAAGAGGCATAATACATATGTATATTCTCCGTTTAATTTCTCCCATTTCATATTTCCAAGTTAACAGCTATAGGCAAATAAAAACCATGACAATTACACAAGAGTTATAAAATCAAAAATAAGCATTAGCCTGCATCGCATATCAAAACACCAACAAAACTAATATCACTGGCAATAGCACGTACCATCATTGATTCTTTCTGTTCATCGTCATGATGAGATTTTGACAAGTATATCTCTCAACAAAAGACGGTGTTTGTTTCTCTTCAATATTACAGAGAGGAAGGGGACGGATTATATGGGCAATGAGGCCGACTATGACCAGGCTCACCACAGTTGTGGCAAGTATACTACTTCCTTTGCCTTTTCCCCTCTGTACCACAAGCACCCTCAAATGACTCTTGCACTCTCTGATGCTCAATATTTTCAAATTGTTCCGCTTTCAGTGCTGCTGCCACCGCCTCTTGATAAGTATTATATGTCAAAGCTAAAGACATACTGATGGAAGACCTCAGCCCGAGTATAAACTTTCGCACTATATCTTCATCTGTTCTCAGCAGATTAGGTGCGTGCCATGATAATTCAATGAACTTAGAATCGTACTGAAAAACTGTCATTTCCCCCTGAGTCAAACTGTGAAATTCCTGTACTTTAGCTTCCCTTATAGTCTCAGGAAAGTACCTATTCAAAAATAGCAGCTCAAAGTCATCCCAAGTCATGGGTTCCACACCACGAGTCCTTTTAACAAAATCCCACCAGTAGCTAGCCGCTCCAGTAAGAGTATAGGCCGCAAACCCAACTCTTAGGTTTCCAGGTACATCAATAAAATTAAGACATTGCTTTACCCCTCGGAGCCACTCCAACCCTTCCAATGAATTATCAAGATTTCCCGCATACTTCGGGGGAGACAGACTAATGAACACCTTCAAAAATTTCAGCCTCCTATTGATTCCGGCTGTGCCCTCAAGCTCGAGGGAAGCCATTTGCATGAAGGCTTGAAACAGCTTAGCCACCTCCTCATCATGTGGAGGCCCAGTAGTGGATGTAGCAGCTCCACCTGTTCTAGTTGTATTTTGCTGAATGTTAACAAAAGAAACATTAGCTTCCATTCAAGTGCAAAACTAAGAAGAGACTATTCACAACATTAAGTGCGGTCAGTCATCAACATTCTACCCTCCATAAATAATTACCCTGGACTGTCCTATCCTAGGAATATTTGATCAGATTGCATAGTCTGGTCCAAAAGCTCATATGTATCATCACTATACTAGCTTGCTCAATGTCACTTTCATTTCCAAAGTATGGCATAGCTATCAAGAATATTAATAAGTAATAAGGGATCCTAAAGAGGATGAAACAGAGTACAGTTTTTCTTTGCTTGTACTTTACAAAAGCAAATCAGAAACAAACCAATTCAAGTAACAATGCAAATATGCATCAGGCCAATCAGTTTATTCTGTCACATACAGGATACAATTATCATCATAATTAATATATCTTAATCTGTGATCCTTTTCTCTCAAAATCAAATCAATATCACTTAAACATCATGATTCCCCGAATTATTATTCCAATGAAATTTAATAGAACAATGATTATCCGCCAGCTGGCCATTATATTATGAAGTAAACCTATTAGCATAAAGAAGAAACAAAAATAAAAATGATGAATCAAATTAATGAATGAAGGTCAAAGCCATCTAATCATCATGCTAACAATAATATTACCCAAGACGGCACATTTATACTAGACATTACACTAATACTATTAGAGAGAGAACTTTCATACATATTCATAAGCTAAAAACTTGACCAGAACAACTAAATGAGTAATCAAGGCACGCTGGCTACTGATACTAGCTATCAGAACTGAATTTATAGAAAAATACACGCAACGCGTATCTGGGGAAGGGAAAATAAAATCAGGCAGAAAGCATATAGATAAACAGAAGAAAGGTTATGATCTATTACATTACAGCAACCAACACTAATTTAATAGCTCTTCAGCTCTTGTTATGTAACAGAAAAGCCATGTTATATAGAAACACCATGTTCTCAGTTTTGGGTATATGCCATAGTTGGAGATTTTATTAGTTTCTTTGAACTCCAGAGTGATATAGGCTGAAATTTAGTAACCGTGAAATTACTTTCACGTACTAACAACTCATACTTCTTTTTCTTTCCTTTGTTTACTTGGACGTTCAAGAACTAATCAAAGATATGGCATCCAAAACAATGAAATGTAAAAGATAAATAACCAAGATGAGTATCTTCTATTCATCCTCAATTGCATTCCATTAGAAGCATCAAAAAGTCACAAAAGACAAGTCGTTCCTGAAATACAATTAGCCAGCAATTTTCAGACAAATTAAGCAAGGACTTGAAAGAGAAAAGCCAAGAATCAATGGAGTTAGAACTAACCGTGGTCATACTAACTTTGGGTGCTTCTTTAACAGGACGATTCCTTTGGCTGCTATGACACCAACATGCATCAGAGGTTTCAAAATCTAGGGATTGGAGAGTGAGCATTCATTTGAGCTAACGGAGAAAATCGGTGTGGATTGAAAAATAACAAGTCCGGTGTATGGACCTAAAACACCACAATTTTTTTTTTTTGGGGTACAATGGGAGCCCAAGGCCCAGGAAACAGAAAAAACAACAAGAAAAGAACTGGAGGTCTCACATATCATCAAGGATGGCATTAGCAGCAAATTCAGGCATAGTGGGCAAAAGATCATAATCCCCAACTATTTGATCAATGCTCATGCTGTTCCTTTCTCTGTAAATATGGAGCACAGTGCAAGAATCAAATTTACCCATAAGGAACTTGCAATTTAGAAGAATGGTACCCAAAGGGTGGAGGTCCAAAGTAGAGCTATGCACTACTTTAGAAGAAGAGATATTTAGATAAACATCATTACTATTTTTGTTTTATAAGGTATGATCCATTGACTTTTTTCTTATTAGATTTGATCCAACATTAAATTTTAGATGTCACATTGAATATCTTTCTTCCATATTTTTGAAATTATTTACAGAATGTGTCATTATCAGAATACCAAAACATTCAATTTAAATCTCTAAATTTAAGTTTATTATTCAAATTTCCATTATTACTAATTGTGTAATAAATTCCTACATTTAATCATATCATTCAAATTTTCATTAAAGTTAATAGTATCCAAATTTAAGTTTATTATTCAAATTTTCATTAAATTTACACGAAATTTTTTTGTTAAAAAAAATTTGTACAGATTAAGGTGTAGGTAATTAAACCCTAAAAAGTTAATTACCTATATTTTTATAGGTAAACTATGACTGATTGACTAATAGCGATTTTCCTCAAAAAATTAATTAATAGCGATAGGTAATTTACTTAGATTAGTGCAGGTAATTCACCTTTGCACTTTGTAGGTAAATTAATTTATTCATAAGTGATGTAGGTAAATTATGAATTAAGTCAATGTAGGTAATTTATTAAAAAAACGTAGGTAAATTGTTCATAAAATAGTAGGTACGTACATTATAAAAAAAAGTAATATGTAAATTAGTCATAAAAAAGACTAGGTAAATTATTCATGAAAGAGTAGGTAAATTATAAAAAAAAGTAGATAAATTGTTCATAAATTAGGTAAATTGTTCATAAAAAAAGTAGGTAAATTAACAACAATATTGTAAAATATAAGCCGATATACATAAATGATTAGTAGAGAACCATAGTAAGGAAGAACATGTCGTTTACGATCGTTAACAAAATATCAACCAAACAACAATAGCAACAAAAAATAAATGGAAGTTATAATACCTCATGACTATTGGAACCAAAAGAATGAGGAAGACATACAAAATCTTGAAACTCTAAACTCTACGGTCACCGCGCTGCATCTCCCTAATCCTCATTTCTTAAAACGAATTATCATCTCCATTTTCTTAAGAAACAATAAAATTGTTATGGTTGTTTGTGAAAAGAAATTTAAATAAAATGGTAATATAGTGACAAAATATCAGCAAATCATTATTTGCCATAAAAATTCGTACAATATTGATTAGGTTAAAGAGAGAATCAAGATGCACAATAGAGGGAGGAAAAAAAGTTATTACTATTTTGAGAAGTCAATGATGGTTTAAAGTTGAAGATTAGGTTAAAGGGTATTGTTGGCATCTCGAAATATAGAAGGCTGACTCATTGTTCTCAAAATGGAAAAAAGCTTAGTTGGCATATAGTTAAAAGATTAAATTTATCAGTGAAAATTTACTTGGTTTTTAATTAAAATTTGAAAGTGGCAATGAGTTTTTTTCTAATTTCTCCTTAGAAGAATGGTACCCCAAATTTGCCCAAGAGATTCCATCAGCAAGAGATGTTGATGCAAGGACTGTCGGTCCTTATCTTAGTATGAGTGGTCTGCCTTGTCCTGTCTTAGACCTGCAAGATTAAACGTGGCTTCTTAGGAGAGTAACCGAGTGGGCCGGTCAATACTCCTCCGAAGCCTTAGTCAGTTTAGGATAGATGATTCAGCAGTATAACAGTAGGGAGTTATTGCTTGCTTACCATTAAAGATGAGTAATGGTGCTATTTGTAGGGGAGCCGGCTAAGGTTCCCCTAGCCTGTTTCCAATGTGGGACTCATATGTCCGAGGGAGCATATGAGTCTGCCCGGCAAGGTATTCTGGGGTACCTGTAGGAACAGTCCCGGGCACGGTATGGTCCGGCCATAACCCGGGATGTGTAGAGTGGGACCCCGGTTGTGAGTCGGGCCCGCATGTCAGCCCTACCGGGAGCCGGTCCGGTCCACGGTGAGGTGTTGTTTATGCTTGAGCCGTATGTTGTATGAACAAGTCCCCCAAGTCCCCGGTCAAGAATCTTCTTGGTTGGGGAGTTTTATTTCTCGGCTAGCGAGTAGAAACAACACCTTGCCTAGCCCCGACCAGTCCCCCAAGTCCCCAATCACAGGAGAGTTGAGGACCGTCTGTTGAGGTAGATGTGCGCGTCGGTGTGCTCTGAGCGGCTGTGACTATATGCGTTGGATATAGTGGCCCTGTTTGACTAGCCCCGGGAGTCCCCCAGTTTCGCATGGCGGAAGTCGGAAAGGATGAATGGACTAGGCGGCCGATTAAACGTGTATACTGTAGGATACACGGGCCTAGTAGCTGTAATGCGTAAATAGCTATATCTCCGCATGTCTGCGGATGTCTCCTTACGAGTTTATGTGGCTCTAAGTATGACAGTTGCACGGATGCAAATAGGCTCGTACAGCCGTAAGGTTCGAACCGATTTTGTTCGCACGAGTGCGAAAGTACATCCGAGGGGTGCATAGCTGAAAAGCGTATGCGGCTCCGGGGCGCACTCGGCTGAGTGCGCATGAGTGCTAGCCCCGTGGGATTACTGAGCTGAAAAACCTGAGTGCCGAAAAGCACTGGATCGCGCGGGCGCGATAAGAGTATCCAAAGGATACGGAGCTGAGAAGCTCGAGTGTGTGCGAGCACTTGATCGCGCGAGCGTGATAATAGTATCCGCGGGATACTGAGTTGTCTGAGTGGGTTGTTGCATGTGTGCTACGCGTCGAGAGACTGACGGTAAATGATGTGGTGGTTGAAGTCGCCTCGATTTTTGAAAAAGTTGGCATTAAATGCTGATGAGACGAAGACACTCAACCCTTCACGTCTGAGCGTGCCTAGGGAGGTGGTGACATGTGGCACCATCTGACTAAAAGTGTCTCTTCGCCTAAACGCTCAGGATTGGGCTTGAACTTAAATATAAGGGGGGAAGAGTGGCTTTGATTCATTTACTATACCAAAACTCCCAAATTTTTGAAAGTCGAAGAGGAGAGGAAAACCAGAGCTGAAACGATGCCGAGGCTGAGGATTTGCAACTCCGGCCATCATTAAGGTTAGTGTTTTAATCTCTCGACCTCTGCTTTTAAATTTGTTTGTGCATTGGTATACGTAGAAGAATCTAGGCATGTTGGAATTGTGATGAGATATAGGTAGAAAGTAGAACGTAGAAATGAGTTTTTTTTCTGAATCTGGGTTGCCTAGGTTTGTGTTCTTCGACGGTAAGTCCGAAAAATTTTGTCGCAAACACCAGTGATAGTTGTTGAATCCAAAAAGGGAGGGAGGATTTTAAGTTTGAAGAGTTTTTGACCATGTCAGAAGAAAGAGGCAGCCGTCCGAGCGAAGAAAGGATAGAAGAAATTATAGAAGTGGTAGATAGCAGTAGTGAGGGAACGACCGTGTCAGACCCATTGTTGGACGAGCTGCTTTGAGATATTGACATGGCTCAGACCCAGACCTAGACACGGCCGGATGATAATATAGATCAATGATTTGCACTTAATTGTAGCGCAAATTGCTTTCCTAATCACGGGAATTAAGCTACTCCAAAAGCCGTTTGTCGCATTTAACTTGTGTTTTAATGTTTTTAGGTCATTCAAGTGAGTTGAGGTAATTCGGCACAAAAGATGCATTTTCGGGGCCAATTGGAGCATTCCCGAGAAAAGGACGAAAGTCAACCGAAGTCAACCGGGCCCACATATGGTCAACTTCGAGGTCAAACCCGAAGGCATCACACTTCAAATCCATCCATGAGCTGCCCAAGCCCACAAGGAGAGCCCACTTTGATTGTTGAGATACTTTGGGGGGAAAATCAAATTCAAAGTAGAGACAAGGCATTTAATGCTCAAGCTACCATTTTGTCTCTTAGCCTTTGGCCCCAAATCTGATCCCATGGTCCCCAAATCTTGTCCTTATTGTCTTACACACAATTTTGTCCCTTAGCCTTCCATTTTGTCCCTTAGCCTTCCTTCAACATGTGTAGCATCTTATTTTTGGACCCTAGGATCACTCCCCTTGAATCCAAACCCTTGAATCAGCTTCATATATATGTCTAAACACTTCCCTTAAAAAGGAGAGCCGGAGTACCCTAGAGTTTAGACCCCTTCTTCTCTCTCAAAACCTTTGAGAGAACCCAGAATCCGTGCCTGCCGACCGGACGCCACAATTCCGACCGGACGCCGGGGCTTCTGACCTGTTTTTGTTCTTCAGTTTACTCCACCTTCCACTACCCAAATCACTTCGATCCCTTCACGAAATATCTTCCACACATCCCATACACTATACCTATCCACTTTTCACCACCATTCCACGGACTTTCATCACTACAAGCTGCAATCCATTGAGAGTTCAAGGATTTGGAAGCAAGGAGATAAGTTCGAGTTTGGAGAAGAAGAGAAGAGCACAAGGAGGCTTGTTACATACTTGGAGTCACCAAGGGGTTGCTGGCCATCACCACCTTGAGCATTTCTCAACTCCTCTTTACTTTACACTTTGTATTTATGCTTTCATATTTGAGATTATTGATGTATTTGACAATGAGTTGTGAGTAGTTATTTAGATTGGGGGCTAGGGTTGTGTGCCCTAGCCCATGATGATGTATTGATGAACCTTAATGTTTATGTATGTTGATTGAAAGATGAACATGTTCTTTGTCAATTTAATCATGTTTGATGCTTGTTATTGAATAAGACTAATTCTTGAGCATGTGTTGAACTTGTATTGTGTGAGATTGTTTAGATTAGTCACCTTAATAATCTTGGACAGTTGACATTTGAGTATGATGAGTATGAGCTTTAGGCTTTTCTTGTTTGAATTCCTAGTCTTAAAGTCCTTTGCCTTACTTGATTAACTTGGGGACCTTAACACGGCTTAGGTTAATTGAGTAGGAGTTCAAGTTGTTGTGAATAACACAATTTGGCACGAGAGGATGATTAAGACTCGGTCTTGGAACCATAACATGGCTAAGATACGGAATTTGGTTCGTTAATTATTCAACATTGCATATTCATTAGGTTTGAGATTCATCGGAGTGGGTTAGAGTTAACCCGGAATCCCCAATCACCTTCATCACTTGATCACAATCACACCTTTGTTGGGCTTGTCACCTCAACAACTTTAAACTACAAAAAAACACAATCACTTGTGAATTTACTTGTTTGCCTAGTTTAGTATGGTTACTTTAGGTCACTGTTTTGGTCACTAGTCACTCAAGAGTGACACCCCTTTGAACACTACACTTGCATGTTGCACATACTCACTTCTAAGTACATAGTCCATTCCTTGTCATACCACTTCTAGTGCTAATACATCTTGGTTGCATTGTATCGCCTATAGGGATCTTGGGCCGTCCAATCCCTTGGGTACGACATTCCCCCGGTCATTAATCTATACTTTCACCACCACACTTTGACGACACGTCAATCAATACATGAGAAGGGCGGACGGGAATGAGCGCAACGCGGAGAGGGAGCGAAGTAGCCAAGACGTCAGCACGTCGTCGAGGGGTCGTCCGAGCGATGTCATACCTATGGGTGTGCCGACTAGGAGATGGAAGCTGGAGGGTGCCTGGGTGGACGAGCCCGGTCGAAGTATGACCGAGGCGGAAATTAAGAAACTGAGGAAAGACTGGATCATCCCTACCTCGGTGACCCTACGGCTGGTTGAAGCGGGTGAATCTGCAACCAAGCCGCTGCTCGGGCTAATCGTTGTGCACGAACACATGTTCAAGCACGGGTTCACTCTGCCGCTGCCCGGATGGGTGCAATACATACTGAGTGCGCTGCTATTTCCGCCCGCGCAACTAAGCACCAACGCCTGGAGGTAACTTCTCGGGATGTACGTGCTGTGGTTTTTCAGCGGTCAGGGCTGGCCGACTCATAATGAAGTGCTGGCGTGCTACCGACCTTCCCACTCGTCGAAGAAAGGGTGTGGCGACACCATTAGTTTGAACGCCGAATCGTTGGGACAGTAGTCGAAGATTTGCCGACATCGTAGACCGACTGGAGGAAGACCGTGTGCTTTGCTGGCGGCAAGTGGGAGTACGACGGGGTGGTACTGGCCGGCCGTGTCCCTAACTGTTTCAAACCGATAGGTCGAACTCCCTACTTGAAAAGTTTGTACAAGTTAGTAAATAAGTCGGGTGATGTACTAACCGTGCGACTTGTTTGTTATCTGTAGGGAAGAAGGACTACGAGGTGGGAGGTTTGGAGAGGGCAAGAATTGCGCGTGTGCTATAGGGGTGGACTGAAGCTCTAGCGAGAAGCCCGTACCGTCTCATTTGATTTTCGGTGCTTGAACACGCGGGTGTGGGGAAAATTCCAAGTAAGTACCCGTGTGGAGACGGATAGGTTCCGTCTGTTTTGTTCTTTTTTCTTCTTTTTTTTGACTCTCGTGCAATTCTCATGTAGAAGTTAGTGTGAAGAAGCCCGTTCGGAAGAAGATGGACCCACTGATCGACATCGAGGACGACTATCAGCTGATCGAGGACCTGATAAGTCAGGGTGTGGCGGTTCAGTCCTTATCCGTCGACCCTGACACATTGTTGGTTACCAAGTCGCCCGAATTAGTGAACTTGGAGCTAGGTCTGGAGAGCTATGAAGTAACAATCGAGGAGGACACGGACGAGACCCTGCTTGGCACTCGAATGGAGGCCAAGAAGCGAGCCGCAGAAAAAAAGAAAGCAAAGGCGTCCGAGTTAGATCGTGTTGATGTGACCCTCACGAGTAAACATGTCGGGGACCATGTAGAGGCTCATGACCCTGTGACGGTGAAGAGGACGAAGGTCTCTGGTGCGAGCTCTCGGCCAACCGAAGTTGGTCGAGGTTTCGGTGCTCTATCGATCCAAGCGCCCGAGCTTCCAATGACCAAGCTGAACCGCGTGCTTGACGAAGCGGGTATGGCTGATGAGCGATTCGTCCGACGCATGGTCGAGGACCTGAGGGAAGCCGGCAACGATTTGTTCAAGGCCAACAATGCCACGCCCCAAGAGAACCGTGACAGGATGCTCGCGCAGGGCATGCGGGTAAGTTGTACACTTGATAGTTGGTCAGTTAGAAAATGTTATTTTGGGCCTTGATGTAAAAACTTGTTTTGGCAGTTCATGCACTCGCTCTACCTCGTGGACGCAGTTGAGAAGGACCCGATCACCCGAGAGCAGCTACTGAAGGCCGAGCGAGCGTTCGAAGTGGCTGAAAGTGCGTGAGCAAAAGCCGCTGCCAGTGAAGCAAAACTCCGAGGAGAAAAGGCAGCCCTTCTGCAGAAGCTCAAGGAAGAAGAGGTCGAGCTTGTGGCGCTTAAGGGCAAGAATGCTAAGCTAGACGATGAACTTGGCCGACTGAAACGTGTGGAAGAGGAAAACCAGGAGCTGTCAATTAAAGAAGGTAGAAGAAATCCCGACCCTTGTCGCCGAAGCGGCCAAGACTGCAGCCAAGAAAGCAGTCGAGGATTTCAAGAAGTCGGCCGAGTTTGCCCAAATTCTCAAGCAACAACACGTGAAAGCGGTGACCGACAACACCAATTTATACAAAATGCGTGGGTGGTTGAACCTTGAGAAAATTATGGCCGACCGAGCTGCTGACAAAGAGAACAAAGCGCAGGCAGGGCTGGTTGGGCGGCGTCAGCTGAGGAGGAGCAGGCAAATGCAGAGCGGGCTAATACGGAGCGGGCCGAGAGGGAGCAGGACTTGGGAAATTTTGACACTGGCGAGTCGTCCGATGTCGTGCCCCAGACCCCGAACGATAAGCTCTGTTGTTTGAATGCCCGCCTTGGTATTTATTTTTGCTGAAATTTCTAAACATTGGGCCCGAGGCTATTTTTTGCAATGTGTAACCATTATGGGTTTAATAAGCCCCCTTTTGTTAACCGTTAAATTTGCAATTGACTATTTGGATATTTGTGACTAGCGACTGCGTAGTTCGTCTGGTTTAGTCATTCATACAAGTATGTCGGTCGTGCCTTGAATTGAAATATTTTTAGGCAAACGAGAAAAGGATTAAGTTTGTGCCGGTATGAGTTATTAATATCCAAGAGATATAATAAGATGGGCACAATGGTTTGAATAATCCAATGTTGTACTAAAAATATACCAAGGTTACAAAATGCTCGTACACGGGATATGTGCCCGGCCGATCACTTGTAGTAGTAGCGCAAGTGTTGGATGTTCCATGGGTGACGCGAGACCTCCCCATCCTTATTCTTGATGTAGAATGAGTTTGGGTCCGTGCTCGACATGAGCTCATAGAGACCCTCCCAGGTTGGTCTGAGCCCTTTTGGAGGAGGTATGACTTCTTTCATGACCCAGTCCCCCGGTTTGAGCGGGCGAGCCTTGATTCTGGAATTATAGTGGCGTTCAACGCGCTGCTTGTTGTCAAGGTTGCGCAGGTGGACGCGTCCCGTGTTTCCTCTAATAAGTCCATGTTGAGGTTGAGACCATCACTATTAGTGGTAGGGTCGTAATGAATGACCCGCTCGGTTGGGTGTGTTATCTCGACTGGGATCACAGCCTCTGAACCGAAGGTCATGCAAAAAGGCGTTTCGCCATTTGCTCCTGTTGCCGTCGTCCGATAAGACCAGAGGACCTCTGATAACTTCTCGGCCTATAGGCCTTTGGCATCATCGAGCTTCTTTTTCAAGGTCTTCTTAATGATCTTATTGACCGCTTCCACCTGACCGTTGGTTTGTGGGTGAGCGGGCGATGCATAAAGAAGCTTCGTGCCATTTCGTTCCGTGAACTCACGGATCGCGTCGTTGTCAAATTGGCCACCATTATCAATGATGATAGTTTCGGGCGTGCCAAAACGACAGTAGATATTCTTCCAGAGGAAGTGCTCTATGCGCTCGGTTGTGATGAATGTCAGGGCTTCGGCCTCTACCCACTTTGTGTTGTAGTCCACGGCCACAACGATGTATTTAAATTGCCTTTGGCTGTTGGGAGTTTCCCAAGTAAGTCTAAGCCCCATTGGGCAAACGGCCATGGGCTGATTATGATAGAGAGGAGGGCCGAGGGAAGCCGTAGGACGTTTGCGTAACTTTGGCATTTGATACAGGAGGAAGCGACTTTGTGAGCATCCCGGCCGAGCGTTGGCCAGAAATAACCGTATCTTAGGGTTTTCTGCTCCAGGGTCCGGGCCCCCGAGTGGTTGCCACAGATACCTCCATGTATCTTTTGCAGAATGGAGAGGCCTTCCTCAGGGGGTACACAACATAGATTGGGCATCGACAAACCCCGTCTATAGAGTCGGCCATCCCGGACGATGTAGCGGGCCGACTTCAATGCCAGTCGTCTGAAAGCTACTTTGTCTCTTGGACCCACTTGTGTAGTGAGGAAGGTAATGATCGAATCCATCCAAGTGACGGGTCTGTTGACCGGGAATACTTCCTGCAGAGTTTTAGTGATGCTGGGTTTCTCAAGTACCTTAACTGTTGGTCAACCGTACTAGTTATCGGGCGAAGATGTAGCCAACCGAGCGAGGGCGTCAGCCTTAGTGTTCTTGGCGCGCAGGATACGGGTAAGGGTTATGTTTTTGAAGTGTTGTAAAAGAACTTTCACGTATCCCGCGTAAGCTGCAAGCTGGTGCTCTTTCGTTTGGAACTCGCCCGTGACCTGGCTAACGACGAGTTGTGAGTCGCTAAAGATGTTTAAGTTATTGACCCCTAGTTCCCGTGCTAGCTGGAGACCGGCCACGAGTGCCTCATACTCTGCAATGTTATTTGAGGCATTGGAGCTGAACTTGAGGGTATACTCGGTAAGGGAACCATCCGGGGAGATGCCTATGATTCCTGCGCCACTCGTTTTTAGATTGGCGGACCCGTCCCCATACAGCTCCCAAAACCGTAGTTGGGATTATGGGGCGGCCTTAATTGTGACATCCGAGGTAGATGGCACCTGGTCGAGAGGTGTGAGTTCAGAAATGAAATCAGCAGCCGCCTGTCCTTTGACATTGGTCCTTCCCTTGTAGTGGATGTCGAACTCACCTAACTCGACCGCCCATTTAACCAACCGTCCAGACGTCTCAGGTTTTTGAAGCACTTGTCTGAGCGGTTGATCGGTAAGGACATGTATGGTATGCGCCTGGAAATATGGGCGTAGGCGTCTGGCCGATACGATCAGTGCCAAAGCGAGTTTCTCGATTTCCGGGTATCAAGTTTTCGAGTCTACAAAACCCTTGCCGGCATAGTAGACGGGAACTCGTCCGAGTCAACCCTTCGTATCAAGACCAAGCTGACTGCCGTTGTCGACACGGAAAGATAGATGTAGAGTGTCTCGCCCGTGATAGGTTTTGAGAGCAAGGGGACTGTGCTGAGATAGCCCTTAAGATCCTCCTGGATGGCTTGCTCACACTCTGTTGTCCAATCTACATATTTCTGTTTTGTGGACTTGAGTACCTTGAAGAATGGGGTGCACTTATCAGTAGATCTAGAGATAAAGCGTGATAGTGCAGCAACCCGGCCGTTGAGGCTTTGTACTTCTAGCTTGGTGGTAGGGGATTTCATATCAAGGATAGCCTTAACCTTTTCCGGATTGGCCGCGATACCTCGCTCGCTGATAAAGAAATCGAGGAACTTGCCCACCTTGACCCCAAAGATGCACTTCTCTGGGTTTAGTCGCATACCAAACTTGGTGAAGATCTGAAAGATGATGGAGAGGTTGCCGACGTGGTCCTCGGCCGTGATACTTTTGACAAGCATGTCGTCGACATATACCTCCACTATCTTGCCAATATGCCCGGAGAACATTAAGTTGACAAGCCGTTGGTAGGTGGCTCCTGCATTCTTGAGGCCAAAAGGCATGACCTGGTAATAGTATAGACCTTTGTCGGTCGTGAAGGATGTATGCTCCTGGTCGAGAGGATCCATCTTGATCTGGTTGTAACCGGAATAGGCATCCATGAAGCTGAGTAACTTATGGTCGGCCGTGGAATCGACCAACTGATCGATCCGTGGTAATGGAAAACTATCCTTGGGGCAAGCCTTGTTGAGGTTTGTGTAATCCACACACATTCGCCACGTGCCGGCCGACTTCTTCACCATTACCACATTCGAGAGCCAAGTAGGGTAGGTGACCTCCTTGATGAAGCTAATCTTTCGAAGCTTAAAGACCTCTACCTGGATGGCCCTGTATTTCTCTTCATCAAAAGCCCTTCGCTTCTGCCAGACTGGATTCGCCCCAAGGTAAAGAGTGAGCTTGTGAGAGATAATTTGTGTCGAGATGCCCGGCATGTCGGCATACGACCATGCAAAGACATGGGTGTTGGCTTGAAGAAATGAGACCAGCTCTGTTTGGATTGCTAGGGAGAGGTTAGACCCAATTCGAAGCTTGCGCTCTGGATACGCGTCTGATATTGGTACGAGAGTGATCTCTTCCACCGATTGAGGGGATTCCCCGGTCGGGTCGTTCGCACGAGGGTCGTCCGGTATGTCGCTCGGAGATTCGGGTCTCGCTATAGTGACGGCCCCGAGAGATGTTTGTATTGTAGCATTATCGGGCGATCTCTTGATCTCCCCTGACGAAACCTGTCCCGGCTGGGGTGGGGAACTTCATGAGAAGCATATGACCGGCTACGATACACTTGAGCCTCCAGAGAGCCGGTCGACCAAGTATAGCATTGTAGGAGGATGGGCAATCGACCACAATGAACTCTGTTTCGAGCGAAGCACAGTGAGGACTCGTGCCGAGTATGACGTTCATTTGATCGGAACCCAATGGTTGTGTGATATCGCCCGAGAAGCTAAGTAGTGGCTCGTGGTCCTGGAACAGTTTAGACTGGTGGCGTTCTAGTTGTTGGTATGCTGGGTTAAACAAGACATTGACCGCCGAGCCACTATCTACCAGATGCGTGCCATCTTGAACTGATCGACCTGAGCCGTTATCAGGAATGGATCGCTGTGAGGTTGTTGAAGAGACCCCTCCTCAGACTCGTCGAAGGTGATGAGCGACTATCACGTCTTTTTGACGGTCGAGGTTTTATATTGGTGTACATTGAAGACCTCCATTCCATGTCCCGCTCGGGTGCATCGCTTTTTGGATCTTTGGGACGATGGACCGCCAGGTGGCCGCCACCATCAATCGTATTGATAGTACCCCGGACCTGGTGTTCAGTATTAACTTGCGGGCGTGGTTTGTACTGACTGAGCTTACCGTCATTGATGAGAGACTGGATCATGTCTTTGAGGGCAATACAGAAGTTTGTATCATGGCCGCCATCCTCATGGTATGTGCAGTACCTGGGGTTTGTGATTTTCGGCCGGCGAAAGTTTTTTCGCTTGGGGCCCGGGATCTCATCCCTGCATTGGTTCCAAATCTCTTCATCAGTAGCTGTAAGGACAGTAAATACGGAGTATCGTGCGGACTGGGTTGGTGACTTGTAAGGTGTGCCCTTGGTTGTCGGCCGAGCATTTCGATCCGGGCCCGAGTTATAGTTAGTGTCCCTTCCCTTTTTTGGATACGCATAACTAGGTCGAGCGTCTGGCTGGCTGCCCGTGCTGGCAAGCGGAATGTTCCGCGCGGGCTGTTCTGGAGAGGCGGCCTTGATGGGGACTGAGCTTTCATTATCGTACGTATCGAACTCGGCCTGTGCGTGGCGAACAGCCGTGGTCATGAGCCTGTCGTAATCGAGTGGCGGTCGCGTATTAAGCTCGTATAGGAAGTTACCCCTGCGTAAGCCCTGCATAAATGCCGCATAGGCCAATGTTTTGTCACGGTTGCGGCATTGTGTTGTTGTTGTTTGCCACCTGTTGACAAAAGTTTTAAGGGTTTCGTGCTCGCCTTGCTGGATTTTGAAGAGGTGGGCAGTTGTCCGGTATCCCTCCGTTCGAAGAACAAACCGCTCAGAGAACTCATCACAGAACTGCTCGTACGAGTTGATAGAGTTTGGTTTAAGATCGAAAAACCAACTCAATGCCTCGCCTATGAGCGTTTCCTGAAAAGCATGGCATAGTGATGCCATTGTGTAGCCCTTGCCCGTGACAATGGACCTGAAATTATCCATGTGAAGGTCGGGGTCGGTTGTCCCGTCATACCGATCGGCCTTCAATGATTTTGTGTGAACCAGGAGGCGAGCATTAAGAATCTCGGGCGTGAAGGGTCTCAGGCGCACAACATGCTGCGCATTGGCCTGCTCAGACTTTTCGACCCGGGACTCCAGACTTTGAATTGAGCGAGTGAGTTGTAGAAAAATATCTCGGTCGGTTGGCTCTGCCGTGGATGTGCCGGCCGTGTCTGAGGCTCTGGTTGGAAGTGGAGGTGGACCCTTATCTTGGAGCCCTTGTGGGTTTAAACGGATGGGAATGTGGATGATTCCTGGGTTAGCGGGGGCGAGTTCCGCGTTCTGAGCCTCCAACTCCCGGCACCTATTTTGTGTAGCCGACATGATCTCACGCTCGCTCCTCTGTGTCTCTCGAAGGGCGGCCAAATCATGTCTCATGATCTCAATCATAGCTTGGTAATCTGGAGTGCGGGTCCTGGTCTGACTCGAATTGGGGTCACTATGGTCATTAGGGGCATTAGTAGTGGTGGAAGGGGTGTTTTGTGGTGTGTCAAAATTGAGCACTCGACCGACCTCCGTAGTTTCGTCGCCCATGTTGGTCATGGTTTTATCAGTGGTGGAGTTTATTACTTGTATTCTAAACAGACGGCGTCAATTGTTGATGCAAGGACTGTCGGTCCTTATCTTAGTATGAGTGGTCTGCCTTGTCCTATCTTAAACCTGCAAGATTAAGCGGGGCTTGTTAGGAGAGTAACCGAGCGGGCCGGTCAATACTCCTCCGAAGCCTTAGTCAGTTTAGGATAGATGATTCAGCAGTATAACAGTAGGGAGTTATTGCTTGCTTACCATTGAAGAGGAGTAATGGTGTTATTTGTAGGGGAGCCGGCTAAGGTTCCCCTAGCCTGTTTCCGATGTGGGACTCATATGTCCGAGGGAGTATATGAGTCTGCCCGGCAAGGTATTCTGGGGTACCTGTAGGAACAGTCCCGGGCACGGTATGGTCTGGCCATAACCCGGGATGTGTAGAGTGGGACCCCGGCTGTGAGCCGGGCCCGCATGCCAGCCCTACCGGGAGCCGGTCCGGTCCACGGTGAGGTGTTGTTTATGCTTGAGCCGTATGTTGTATGAACAAGAGAAGCTTCAAGTCTTGCTTGTTCAAGTGATGCTAGCGGATCTTAAATATCTTCTTGACGCATTTTGAACTCTCTCATAACTTTCAAGTCTTTTTCAAGTGGCATCAGTTCAAACTGTCAAACGGTCCTTGAAAAATGTATAAACGAGATGAATGACTAAAGCGAATGGCGTCACCAACATGTACTACCACATAAACCTTTTTATTCACTTGGTTCTTGTTAATAAAAGTACCATGACTACTGCCAAGGTCCAAAATCGGCCCTGGGACTGTGCTGGCTGTGCAGCCGCACAGGGCCTCCTTCTTAAGGTGTCTCGGTTACTGTTTGCCGAAATTTTGAGTTTTGGTATTGTATGGGTTCAAAATAAGTGAACAAATAGTATTAGACAGGATAATAAACAATAAAACCTTGGTAGCTAAGTTGGCAGAAACGAATGTGTTGTTTTTATATTACCTTTTCTCTAGGGGCAGGGTTCGAACTCCTGCGACTCCATTTTTCATTCTAAACTTCTTCTTTTTTTGTCATTCTCTCTTAACCTTACCAAATTTTTTTTCTTCCATCTTAACCATACCCTGTAACCCAATTTTATGAACGAAATTTCATATTATTCCATTTCTATACTTCTATATGATTACCAAATCGTAATCGAAAGCCTCAACTTCTTCGGTCACTAATTTATAATTTTCACTCCAAAGTAAAATCCATCCTCCAAAAATGTATATTTCTTTGATTTTTTTTCCTATCACTTCAATTCTCTATAGTTTGTGTTTCATACATCTCAAATATTTTGGGCTAAATACAGTGGCTTTGAATCTAGTGGTTGAATATACTCATTATCTAGCTACTCTAATCAATGCTTAATGATGAGCTAAATCATTTTTAATTGGTATCGACATTTTATTGTTATTTGATGATAGTTTTAAATGTTTGATGGCGAATGTTAGTCATCAATTTTGTTTTATGAAACATGATTATATGATAAATTTATATTGTATCGTGTTTGTACATGAAAAGTGACAATAGGTAGGTCCTAATTTGAAGCCCAACTATTTACTTAATATTAAAATAAATAATTATTATTAATTTATGTCATAACATTCATATTAATTACAAGGGAAAAAATCACAAATGGTCACTCACTTTTCACCTATTCGACACTTTAGTCACTCACTTTTGCAAAATATCACTTTGGTCACTCACTTTATACCATTTCATACACTTTGGTCACTCAAGTGGGGTAAAGGGACGAAACTGACCTTGCAAAATAGGGCACATGGCTGACTGAGTGACCAAAGTGTATGAGAGAGTATAAAGTGAGTGACCAAAGTAATATTTTGCAAAAGTAAGTGACTAAAGTGTAGAATGAGTGAAAGGTGAATGACCATTTGTGATAAAAATCCTAATTGCATGCATAATGTGCCCCAAGTCACAATCGGGGCTATTTAGTGGATTGTGGTTTGGAGGCATGATGAGAAACGTCAATGGTCAGTATTATTCACTTGACCTGAATCGGGTCTTACTCACTTGAAAGAGAAAAGCCCAACGATTCAAGCTTGTGGAAATTACGGATGGATGCTAGATCAATTCAAGACCCAAAGCCAAAAGCCCAAATACTTTAGATAAATTGCCAATCCTACCTCTAATCCAGCAGCTTAGAGATCTAGCTTACACAAAAAGGTCAATTATGAGAGCCCCTGCATTGCCCAGTGACTGAAGTAGAGATATCAAATATCCAGCAAGTCCAAAGATGTTTAGGATGATCAAGGAAGCTACTCCTTGGCACCTCACCCAAGACATGATATTGTGGGAAAGGAAATAAAATATCAAATCTATAAAGATGACTTTTGTCTTACCAAGGAAGCTTTATTTTAAATATGATGTAAAGAAGAGAGAACCAAGGGACAAATCAACCCACCCTAGTAGTAGTGGTTATTAGAGAAACCCTTGGAGCTCTCTCTTTGAAGATGGGCTTTTGGTCTTTTAGGAGAAGAGGGAGTTAAAGAGAGAATTTGAGCCTTTCTCTAGATCCAGGAGCTCTCTCTAGCAGCCCTGCTATATAATCCGGCAGCTATTCATTCACACCCATTAGTCGAGCAAACCTCATGTATTCATAGCTTCCAATCCTAAACTCCATAGATTCAACCATGATTTAGCATCACCTTGTCTATATCCCCTCACTTCCACACCATATTTCTACTATATTAACCCATTGGATTAACATATGTGTGAATATATATATATATATATATATATATATATATATATATATATATATATATATTGTGGATATTGTTTGCCTTGTTCTTTCTTGATTTACTATTGCAGGCTATACCGCAAACAAGACCCATCCTAGGCACAACCCTTCGAGAAGCTTCGGATTTGATTCACTCTGTTCAAGAACCCATGGTAGTCTTCTTCGGCCCATTTCGGAGAAATCCAAAACAGCCCCAAACATATCGAGACAGTAAAAAAAAAAAACACCATGCATGTCTATTCTCACACAGGGCCCCTGAAATCTCATGGCTGGCTCTGCCAATGTCATACATATGTATACAGTATATGCATCTCTACTTGTCTTGAACTGGAGCACAGCATGAAAGCGAGAAATAGTAGGGTGCTCAACAACAAAGTCGCAGAGGTCTGTATGCATCTCCCTCTATCATACACATCTAATTGATCAACAATGTTGTCGTCCTTGACGACATCGAGCTGGAACTGGTGGCACGGAGCTCCGCTCCGTGGTGGGATCATATAAGGGACCGCAAAGCCTTTCTGGTGGCGCTTCGAGGTCTCCACCGGCACATTTCCGCAGTCGGGGTTTGTGAAGGGTGGGAGAGGACTAGGTTTTTTGGGTTTAGGGGTTTGTGGAACACCCTAAACCGTTCCACCCATATTTACATTTTCTTTGAATGTTCATACACTTGGTTTATCAAATGAGGTTGGTAAACTTACAGGATGGAAAGGAAACTTACAATCAAATGCAACCTTTTAACTTCGATCTATTATCGTTTTTCCGCTTCCTAAATCCATGCTCAAATGCAACCAAAATGAAGTCTAGTTTCTTTGGCTATATTGCAACTTCACCCCTTGCCTAGTAATAAACAAATATGTAAAGGAGCCAAAACTTTGAATTTGATCACTTATACTCCAATTGATTACGAACCCTAAAGAAAACCTCCAGCTAGTAAAACTTGCATAGCTCGTTCTATATCCTCAAATACTTGGAGAATCAGAATTGTATTTCTCCAAACTAGGCCCACTTTCCCACACTCGCAAAAATTGACATGTTCTAATAAACCATGTACATATTTTTCAAGAAATAGTTACGATTTTGGAGGCAGCAAAACTGCAGAAATAGGTCTCAAGCTATGATCTCATGGAATATGCATAAACTTACTTGGATTTTTGATATGCATCATAGCGAGAAAGCTTAATTGTTCTTCAAATGAAAACACCACATTTCAAAATCAGGGTAAAGTACAGCTGCTAAACTTCAAATGAACTTGATCAGTTTAAAGAAATTCTCAGTTTGTCACTGATACAACAAGGTTGAGCAAAGACATAATAACTTTGACTAAAATTGGGAAAAATCCAGACCAACTTCGAGCACACATGATAGAATAAGATGGGAAAACATACTAGAAAACATATCTAAACACACTTCAGTTGGTAAGTTCCATGATAGCAGAAACTATGTCTCCATCTGCAGCCTTCAGTGCCTTTACAGCCTTTGATCTAGATACTCCTGCTTGTGTCATCACCAACTCAATGTCCTTCGGCTCTACTCCGGTCTCATCTACATCTTCATCATCCTGAGCTATGGCCGAGGTCTCCGGTTTGGAAATCACATGACTGAGATCAGGAGCTTTAAACTGCTCTGCAGCCTGAGTCTGCAGTTGGGAGCTCAAATCCTCAATCTTTGCCTCACCAAAGATAACATAGGTGTCTGAAGTTGGGCTCTTGAAAACATCCGGTTTGGATATAACAAATAAGATCTGATTTTCAATTGATAATATAGTATGTTAGCAAACAAGCCAAATACTAGCACAAATAGTTTAAGATATTGGCTAACAAAGTAAAATATATATGTATAACAGTAGAAAAATGCACGAACATTCTTGCTCTTTTTGACTGTGACCCGGCTAACTCCTGGAATTGATTTCATTCCTAGCTTCAGCATTGCTTTGCGGCTTTTCTTTTCACTTCTACTTTGCTTTGACCTGCCACTTGCTTCCCCATCTTGTCCTGCTACCGAACAAAATTAGTTAAAAAAAAAAATACATGTCAAACGAGTACAACCAGGTTAGGTTCTGCATTTATTAAGGTCTATATGCCTGAGGTAGGTTAAACAACAGCTTCAAAAAATTTAACACACTGATCTTTCATTGTTTTTACTTGTTTTACCATGACAAATGAAACCTTCAAATATCAAGCATTGTCACTTTAGTTGAAACTCATAAGCTAAAGTACCTTTTAAAGTTCTTAAAAAAAAAATTAATGCTATAACACAAGAACAATCAACAGATTAAAATCAGGTGACAGATATCCAACAGATGTCAAAAAAAAAAGAATCAACAAATTTTGGCAGCCCTACTGTTGGGCAGTTCTTGCATAATTATTTTCTGAATGTTAAAATTAAAAACAAGGCTGGGACTTAAGCTTTACATAAACATTCCTGGACAAAAAAGCATGCACTACAAAATAAGGAACTTATATAATGTAAAATATAAACAAGAAAAGCAAGGTTTTAAATCCAATTCTAATAAACATTCGTTCCCAACTCTACTTTCACTGCCAAATAAAAAGCACGTAACAAAATCATCTTGTTTAGTTTACAGAAAGAGAAAAACTATTTACTCACTAAAAATGTAGTTGTATCAAAGTGTCATTTATTGTAGAACAAATTCAAATATATAATGTAGTGTCCAGATATGCCATATGCCCATACAACTAGTGCTAAGAAAATTACTAAGAAAAGGAATGTATTCTTCAAACCAAGGATACAGAAGCCTAAAAGAAACAGAGAGAGAGAAACGCTGAGCACAATCTTATCAATGAACTTACCCTCAACTTCATCATCATCCTTGTCATCATCATCATCTTCATCATCGTCATCGTCATCTTCCTCTTCAACTGTAGGCTGATCAGGCTGCCAAAAAAAAAACGGTATCATATTACATGATAGCTCAAAACATAACTAAAACTGCATTGGCAAACATTTGATCACAAAACTAATGATAATGGTGCTCATCATAAATGAACCTAGTATATAACATGATAAAATTTCATCCATGAAATATCTATAATTTGTTTATAAGTTTTATATGGTGAGCAAAGGTTTCATCATATTTTATTTTCATTTTTTCTTGCAACTTTACAATTTAGTGAGCCAACTTTTGCATCTTTGCGACTATGTACCTGGATTACCATGAACTAGGATAGAGTAATTTACTTAAAACAGAAATCTTTGTGCTTGAGATTTGAAATCATTTGTTAACCAGGTTAAAGAATAGATTAGCATTTACATACATACATATATATATATATATATATATATATATATATATATATATATATATATGTATAGAAACCAAACAAACATAAGAGAAATTATGATCTCACTCAACACCAATATGAAATTTTCATTCTAATTACCAAATCAATCCCAAATTCAGCAAATGATGTTCTCCATTGGCAAAGACAACCATAACTATACTAAACCACTAGCGTTTACAATACCCACCCACAAATCCGAACACTTAGTCATACAACTATCCGATTTCTCCACTAAGATAACCATTAACCTTGAGAGAGAGTTAAAGCTTACATCAATGGTTTGCTGTTCGAGATGGGCCGCGAGGAGCTCTTCCTGGGTCTGAGCAGTCATGGTTTGGTTTGCAGATTGGAAGAAAGAAAGAGAGAGTGAAAGAGTGCGTCGTCTCGCAGAAAACCCTAAAACCCCAAAGTCGACTTTGCAGGGACTCAAATCGACTATTTTATACTCGGAGGTTGGCTAGGTTTTGTGAAATGACAAGTCTGACATTTAACCTTGGTTGAATTTTCAATCTCGTGTTCATTGTTGGGCTGGACCAACTTTTTTATCAGACTACGACTACCCCGTATCTCTCTCAACCAGTCCATTAGAGCATTTTTTTTTTTTGGAAATAAGGGCCGGTGCGGCTGCCCTCAACCATTAGAGCATTTTTAACGAAATTAGTGTTATAAATATTATTATCTATGTAAATGTCCACGTAAATACTCATTAGTTATATTCTTATGATGTAAACATTTTCTCTATATAAAGAGGTTAATAAGAATGAATAATACTCTTCTATTCTCTCTATCATTTGTCTCTCTATTCTCTCGCTGCGTTCTCTCTAGTTTATAACACGTTATCAGCACGCTTCGCTCAAAAAAAAATTTCTCTTTGAACTCCATGATGATCTACGAGTCCTATGGTGCAACATCGTTGTTTTTTACCATACTCATGATCTATGAGTTTCATTTTTTAATAAATGTAATCTATATATCTTTGTTCATGTTCATATAATTACTATATTTGCTATTGTGCATATAATTGCTATAATTCATAAAGTGAGCCTCTTGTTTCACTTTAGCTACTCGAATCCACTTTTTCGAGTTTATTGTTTGAACCTCCTGTTCAACATTCGATCTTTAGGACCTCATGTTCTAATTGTCAACACGAGCCACATGCTTCGTATATATCCATGGGATCCATTGTTCAAATTAATGAACATTTCAAACCTCATGTTTCGAATAATTTTTTTCTATATCCCTAATAATTTATTGTTTAGAACCTCATGTTCTAACATATTATGGATCCAATTATTTGAGAACCTCATATTCCTCAAGAGTTTGTTATATAATGAAAAAAAAAAGATCGAAACCACATGTTTCTTGATCTGATTATATGAGAACTTGAAATTCTTCAAGAAATTGTCATACAATTTAATGAGATCGAAACCGCATGTTTCTTGATTTAATTTCATGAGGACATGAAATTCCTCACAGGTTATACAATAGCCAAAGATTAAGACATCATGTTCTCCAAATCTTATGCAATTAACGAGGGCCAATAAATTCCTCAAAAATTATGCAATTGCAGGATCGAAACCACATGTTTCTTGATCCCCGATTTTATGCAATTGAAGGATCGAAATAATTATGCAGGTTACACAATTACATTTAATTGGGGCATAATTATGCATGTTACACAATTTGATTTTGAAATATCCATATGTTTACTTTTCATATAATTATGGTTGTGGCATATTTTGGTCTTCAATTTTAATTATGCTATAATCAAAAGCAATAATGGTGATAATTATGCTATATTTGGTCAAACATATCACACAATGGTTTTTTTTTATATCATAATTATTTTTTTTTAAATTGAAAATATTTTAGTTGTATATTTAAAAACAATCATGGCATATTTATTATTTTTTGGATCAAGCTCATGCATGTTTTCCTCCCCTATTGGTTTCATAAATCTATTATGCAGATTTATATTAGATATCTATTTAAACGATCGTTTTCATGAGTACTTGTATGGAAATTGGAAAATCTTTGCAATTATATTTATTGTGCCTACTATTTTTTTTAGTATGCATTATTACAATTATATTTATGTGATATTTTTTTTGTGAGGCATGTCGACAATAAATTATAACTCTCAACTTTACGAAGATGGAGAAAATATATGTCTTGCAAACAGTGCTACCACACACACGATTCTTCATGTTCGAAATTTTTTCTCCACTTTAGTACTTACTAAAGCTAATGTGACCACTATATCAGGATCTGCTGATCTACCATGATGCGTAGGATCATTACAAACTCCAATGACATTCATTGTTCGAGTATAAATTTTTTTATACAGTTATGATAGCAAAACTTGCTCACAAGGACAATTATTTTTCGCACAGTTTGCGAGTTGTCACTTTAAATGAGACAATTCTCTCACAGTTAAGGGGAGCAAAGATCGTTCCTAGAGAACGTCATGACTTGATGTGAGATCTTTATCCACCATAGATCATTTTTATTTTGAATAATAGTCTCAACCAATTATGGGCAAATTGAAAAAGTGATATATTACACTTTATTTTTGACCTAAAATTGGTTTGGGTTCGCCACCTACCAATAAATATCTTACATTCAAAGAATGTGATATTTTTCAATGCCTATTTTGCAAATGGTCAAATAAGACAGTCTTTCCACCGTTAGGGGGAGAAAAGACTAATGTCCTCGAAAGAACGGCGTGAATTCATGTGAAAAATATCCATTAGGTCCAAAGTTTTAACTCCCTTAAGTGGAGATCATACAAGCCCTACAACACTCTACATGAGGTAATGAGTACAAGATCCACATTCTCAAAATATTCATCTATGAGAGATGATTGTCCTAGAAGTGACAATAAATGCCTTGAAGAGGCATGGGTACCCAATATCAAAAAGCTTTTATAGCTAATGCATGCATATTAGAATGTGTGAGATCTCTAATTGATGATCATCGATGATATATTATTTATGGTAGCTACTGAATTCATCAAGGGTTGTGTATTGACATTACAACGTTTCATTATGTCAACAAATTATATTATTGGCCAATATGGAAAGAGGCAATTCGATCCATTGAAATTTAATATTGGAAACATGATGACACATTATGGACCATGTTAACCTAAAGATTATTAAAGGGTGTTTACTAAAGTGAAGAAAAATCACTATGAGACAATGTCTTTTTATAGAGACATGAAATTATGAATATCATTCTTCGCTTATACATGCGACTTTTCTATAAGTACAGTGTTATATATAGCTGTTATATTGACGTGAGACTTATGTCATGTTGTCATTGTGAAGATCTAAAAGGTACATAGCTAAAAGCAAATCTAGCTTCAAAATATGAAGTGTCATTATAAGCATATTGCTTTATTAAATCCTTGAAGGATTCATATTGCCAAAGGCAAGTCCATGAATGAATGAAAGAGCCCTAAGCTCACTCATGGAATTAAGGAGTCTAAAGTTCATGTATACTCAGTTTATTATAGTCAAAGTGACTTATATTGCCTCAATGAGTACTATGACAAGACTTTGAAATCGAATTCGAATTATGATCATAACGTTGCAACGTATTCTAACTTTCGCGAAGTTATTTAAGCTCCAACATAGCGCCTAATATGAGATTTATCAATATATACAGATATTGATATTTATGGCTAGGTATATCATAATAGTTTTATAAGGCTCCGAATATTGTATAAACGTACATGTGTCAATTGTTATTCCTTTATATTGTTATTCTTCATCTAATGTCTTAATGTATAAATTTGAGCATATGACATTGTTTCTAACCTTTTTATGTAAGGTAAGACTTGATGACAATTGCCTAGTTTTGTTGGCTTTACTTTTACATTGCATGAATGAAAATAAATGATGAGCCCCCTATACGTAAAGTACATGTGGTCTCTCTTCATGACAGACACACCAAACCACTGAGCATGGTACATGCATGTACTTTACCAAATACATGATTGAAGCTTGCAACAATCAGGGGGAGATTCTCACCAGGGGGAGTATCCAAACGTATGCTACCTAGGACATATGCGCGTTGTACTCTTTTCTCCTTCGACTAGTATTTTTTTTATCCCATTGAGTTTTTGTTACCTAGCAAGGTTTTGACGAGGCAACAATAAAGCGCGTCAACACCATATCATTAATTGGTGGACATCCAAGGGGGAGTGTTATAAATATTATTATCTATGTGGATGTCCACGTAAATACTCATTAGTTGTGTCCTTATGATGTAAACATTTCCTCTATATAAAGAGGCTAATGAGAATGAATAATACTCTTCTATTCCCTTTATCATTTGTCTATCTATTCTCTCTCTGCGTTCTCTCTAGTTTATAACAGTTAGTTATTTTTTAATCAAATTTTATCTAAATTAACTAAAAAACTATTTTGGCCAACCATTTTTAAAATACGTCTGCACCGGTTCTCTCTATTTTAGTTAATTTTGAATTAATATTATTTTTTTAATTGAGAAAAAATAGATTAAGTGTATTTAAAAATTACACAAAACAAGTAAAAATGAATGTTTTAAATTAAAAAAAATAATAGAGAGTATTCTCTCGTTTTCCATATTTAGGAGTCATATAGCTAAAAACTAAAATAGAGAGCCACTAGGAGGCTGGTATAGCTACTAAAATTGTTGAAAAAGTAAACATGCTCTATAGAATAGCTTTTCGTCCAACACTGATTTGTATGTGATTTACATACAAATTAGGCCTCTAATTACCACAATAATGTTAATCCGATAGGCATTTAGTGTCTCTAATCTATATTTTGCAATAATGTAGGGAATTCATGCAAGGAATGGACTTACGATGCAGAAGGACGCATTTTAGAGTTTTTAGTGCATTTCCGATAAGAAGACGAAAAGTCAACCCATTGACCCGAAGTCAACTCTTGGAAGCGCCAAAATGTCAAATATCAAGTCTTGGAAGTGAAGCACAAGAGAATTTCGGAGGATTGACCGCGAAGCCGAAAAGTCAATTATGGTCAACTCCGAATGTCAAAGTCAAGGTCAAGGTCAAGGTCAAGGTCGAAAGTCAACTTTGTGACTCACCACAAGAAACCCTAAAAATCAGCAACGAATATGCCAAATATCATGAAGTCATCAATTGATTATTGCTTCCCTTTAGTCCTTTTAGAATAAAAGGACACTTGTCCTCACCAAATCCAAGGGTTTGTCTCTTCCCTTGTTGACTTTGGTCTGCCCTTTTTGAGCTGAAATATAAGTGCAATTACCCCTTTGTCCTCAACTTATTCCACCATTTCATAGCCATTAGATTTCCCAAACCTAATCCTAGCCTTCCATTCTTCCTCCCCTTTGCCTATATAAACCTAGTCTTTGCCAAATTAGGTCATCTTTTCAACTAGTAAACATCACTCATCACTCTCCATCTTCCCTTTCTTCCTTTCCACTTTCCCCTTTGTTCTTGCCTCTGCTCTTCCGTCGACCGGTCGACTAAGGTCGCCCCACCTGTCAAACAGAGGCAGTAGCCACTATCAATAACCACCACTTTTCATCACCTTCCTCACCTCCTTTCCACTTCTAGTTGCTGGAGATCATTACCAATTCGTCAAGGACATCATCAAACATCAAGGTATGGAGTTTAGAGCCAAGGAGATGGAAAGAGAAGGAGATAAGAACTTGCATCCCTCATTGAGTGACACAATCATGGGGCAGCCACCATCTGTTGAGCATTCCTTAACCTTTCTCTCTCTTCTACTTGTATCTAGTGCTTTTATTTGTAATATGATGATGTATATGTTGATGGATAGTGAGTAGTTACTCTTGTTGGGGACTAGGGTTGTGTGCCCTTGTCGAATGTGACTGTGATACTTTGATAATGAATAAATGCCTTTTTGATGAATGAATATGTGTGTTTTACCTATTTCAATATGTGTTGGATGTTTATTCTAAGAATTACCACTTCTTGAGCATAATAGCCAATCTAATTTGATGAGATTGTGTAAGCTTGGTAACCTTGCACAATCTAGGAAATTGGAAGCATATGTGATAAGCAATCCTTGTTTGAGTTCCTAAGTTTCGATGCTTTACGCCTCTTAAGCACTTTAGGGAATTTGGTATTAAGTAACTTAGAGAAATTCTCTATGACACCTAGAGAGATCTAATTAATGATCCCTAACATGGCACTAGAATATTATTTGAAACACGGTTCTAGACCCATAACATAGCTAAAATACGAAACTTGATTCATCTTCGCATTGGCATGCATTCATTGTTGAAGTGTTACTTGTCACATTGGATTTGGGTTAACCCGAAAACCCCAACGTTTTCTAAACTTGCACACACTTAATTACTTTTACTTACTTGCATTTACTTTACTTGCACTTGTTTGATGTCATTTACATTTCAATCTCTTTTACAAAAATCAACACACCACTACATTCGCACATTGTGGATATCACTCACACTCACTCTTTCCATTCCTAAATCCCTCAATTACATTGCTAAATGACCTAGTTGCATACTACTTAGGAGTCTAAGGTCATCGATCCCGGTAGACACGACAACCCCTGGTTCATAATTTACACATCCACTCTTTGCATTCGTCAAATGGCGCCGTTGCCGGGGATTGAGGTTAATCTTTGATCCCTTGGTAGTCGTTAGCTGAGTGTTTAACATTCTTTTTGTTTGTTCATTTGGTTATATTGTGTTGTTTGTTCACATGTACGATTCACTCGCAAGTGAGACGCATTAGGGGAGTGACGGGCTTTATATCCTTGCGATATATGTAAGACATGAGCACCCCTAATATTATCACTTTCTAGTTGAAGTTCTAATAAGTGTTGCACAGTCTTGCTTAGCTGATAATTGTTTAGTTTAATTTCGTCTTGTCTCGTACTTTAAGAGTGTTCGTAAGCTTGTTAATATTGAATTCGTGTGTGTGTTTACGTATTTGTTGCCTTGAATTATTCGTTTCGTAGCTGTTTTGGTCTTCTTGTTCCGCTAGGGAACTTGTTTGTGTGAAATAGAAAGTCGAAAAAAAAAAAATCCTTTGTCTACTGTTCGACCGGTCGACCTTGATTCTTCGACTGGTCGACCGTCATGTTTCGTTTGGAAAATCCTCCATGTGTCTTGTTCGACCGGTCGACCCATGTTTCGACCGGTCGACTGGGAGCATTTCCTGATTTTAAGCATTGTTTTCTTACCCTCTTTGATTCTACTGCTTGTTTAATCTCTTATACTTGAAATTCTTGCCTAAGTTGTGGTGCTTAATTGTTGTTTATTGTGTTGTGAAGGTGCATGAGTCAATCCTCAACCTCTCACACACCTATTCAACTTAGAAGCGGAAGTGTTTTAAGCGAGAACACAAGAGGAAGGCCAAGAAGGAGACGTGCTCGATGAATTGTGTGTGACAGCGTGCCCCCTACATTGGAGAACCGTGAAACACATTCGGATGATCCACAACCAGTAACAATGGGAGAACAAGTACCACCTCATCAACAAGATCCATATAACGATAACCATGAACCTCCCGTGAGGAGCATGAGAGAGTACACACTCCCTCATGTGATGGATCATCCTTCGTGTATTATGCTACCACCTTGCAACACTAACTATGAGTTCAAGTCTTCGATTTTGAGCATCTTGCCCACATTTCATGCTTCAATAGATATGAAAATATAAATTGATCATTCTAGAATTTCAAACATTCAAAACAAACATAATCAATTCATTCATATCTAACCAACTAGGTAATTTTACTTCGATCTACTCTAACTAATGTGCGTCCCAGGTACGCTCTAGGGTTGCCATGCTTTTTCAGATATAAACATAAAACTAGAAAACTCTAGTTCTTGAAACGGGAACTAACCTGGATGCTCCCATGCTGCAAGAAGGATTAATCGAAAACAAAAATAGACAAGAACAGATAAGAGCGGAATGAATTCGATTAATAACTTACAACATTTTGATCGAAAATCCTCTCACAATCCCAAAATTTCATTGACCGTCCTAGGGTTCGTTATTTCCCAACTCTGAGATTGAGATTATGACCATTAGAAGCAACGGTCAAATCCCTCGGATCAAAAAACTGAAGGCACTTATGTGCTTGGGCCTTAGCAGGCCTTATTTTGGGCTATAGAGGAAAAACGGAAAACAGGCCTAAAAAAAATTGTCCTTGGCCCGAGTTGAACTTTTCAAGTAAAATTATTTATTTTCTGAAAAATAGAAAAAAAAATTACTTTGAAAATAATAAAATCCTGAATATTTCAAAGAACCCTAATTTTGGTACATGCAATATGTGATTTGGCTCTGATACCAATTGTTAACTTGAGCCAATTAACTTAAGGATCACATATCAACATAACCAAAAGTATGCTTGTAAACATACGCGGAATAATATTAGCAAGACTTTGTTAGACTCTAAAAACTACCTGAGGTGTTTGAGGAGGCCATCGATCAACACTTAGTCTTCTGTGAGTCTCTCTCTTGTATGCTATCTATCTAGGGATTAGACTTGGTGCAATCCTTCCCATAAAAAGATTATTCACCTCATTATGTCACTTACCCTAAACAGTTTATATCGACATCATATTACTTGATTATCAAGACATTTGGATTCCCTAAATATAATCATAAAATTCACTTAATCAATTATATATTTACAAGGAGTGAACTTCCTTAACCTCAATAGCTTAGGACACAAACCACAATAAATATTGTATCTTTATACAATCTTGTAATGTGTTTAAATTCTTACAACAATCCCATTTCAAAATCCATCACAGTCGTCGTGCCATCACCTCCCATGAGCTCTCTCTGCTCAGTTCTGCAGCCAGCGTCGTCCATCATCATAGTCCCAATCCTCACAACAGCCACTTCAAGCACTCAAAACCCAGACCGACACTACCAATTCTGCTCCGCCGCACCTCCAATGTGTCGTGCCGCTGTGAGAGTGAAGAATTTCTACTAGTATTTGCCTATTTAGTTTGCTAGGCTCAACATAAATATCTCGTGATAAATGTTCTCGTGATAAAGGTCTCGAGGAAACATGCCCAAACGAGGAGACAACCTCGAAGAGATGTTGACTCGAGAGGTGTTGCCTCGAGTGGATAACTAATTTAAGCAACTTACCTGGTCGTGCGCCACACGAAATGGTTGTTAACGGTTACGATTCGTACGCAGCAAGTCGTGGTTCGAGATACTTGTGGCCCGAGAATATTTGATTCCTTATCCATAGGCAACTGATTTCATTTATCTTTGGGCTCGACAGACACGTGTCCTTGAGCTATTGGTTCGAGAGACACTTCATTTATCCATGCCGCAAATCATGGCTCGAGACATGCGGCCCAAGCTTCTATTCGAGTAAATTGCGGCCCAAGCTGTAACCGTAAAAAAGATAAGGTTTCGTTCAGTATAAATAGATGGTTCCATCAACTAGGTAAGGGGGATTCAATTCACAAGTTGACAATTCATTGCAAAAGCTATTACTCATTTAGGCATCGAAGGGTCTTTTGCAGGTACCCCCCCCCCCCCCTTTCAAGCTACTTCATACTTCGAGATACTTTAACCTCGAGTCATTAGCAAACGGCCGCAATTGATCAAGCTCACGCTTCAGTCTTATATTATTGGTGAGAGAAAGTCATATCCGAATTTTTTGTCACTAATAGCCGCCGTCGAAGCTTCTTCCTCATCGGAGTAGCCCCGCTGCAATTTAAAGCTTGTTGGTGAGGAAAAATTTGGTTGAAGATTTCTCAAGCTACTTGATGGACTGGAGTGGGAATGGTGGATTTTGCGAATGGAAAATCATCCTCTTGTAAGTCATCTTCGAACAAATGATCCTCGAGCTAGCCTTCCTCGAACTACCATACTTCGAGTTATTCCTCTTCGAGCTAATCTTCGCTAATGATAGAGGCCTAAAAGCAATGTTTGGTAGAGATTGGGGGGGGGGTACCTGCAAAAAACCCTCCGATGCTTTAGTAGTGAATAGTGAACTTCTCCATGAAGGTTTACTTGGTTGACGAAACCATTTATTTATATTGAGTAAAACCTTATCCTCTTGATGGTTACGGCTTGGGCCGCAATTCACTCGAAGTTCCCTTGAGCCGTAAGTCTCTCGACCCATAACTTGCGGCGCACAAAGCGTAACTACTTGAGGCCATTGCTTGCAGCACACGATCATGTAAATTTGTTAAGTTAGTTATCTACTTGAGGTAACATCTCTTCGAGGTTATGTCCCTCGAGCATGTTTCATCGAGACATTTATGTCGAGCTTAGCTAAATAAATAGGCAAATGCTTAAGTGGAAAATCTTCACTCCCACAATGCCCCATTTTTCCTTTTCATGCGAGCCCTAAGTATGGGAAGGAAAAACAACTACGCATGTGCTAAGTGACTGTCTCCTCGAATAAGTTGTCTCCAATACTGCAAACTCACCTCGAAAGATGGTCTGCTACTGTAAACTTGCTTCCAAAGAGGGTCATGAGCTACAAAATCTCATGCTGATATTCCTCGAGCTTCCACGAATAGAAGCCTCAAGTAAACCTTCGAAGAGGGTCACAAACTACAAACTCACCTCCGAAGAGGGTCACGATGTGCAAACTCACCTCCGAAGAGGGTCATGTAACGCAATTTGCAAAAATGTATTTCAAAACAACCAATCGAACTTATTCCTTTTATATATATATATATATCGGATTTGAGATTCCTGTTCCTTTGTGCTCATATTTGATTGTGCATAAAAGCAAGCCTTAGATATAACTAGGATAGATTATGTTTGCGCTGGAAACCGCAGGGGAGAGTCAAATAGTCTCTTTTGTAGAGTGCGGGCGTGCCAGTACCACGGGGTACGTTGTTGTAGTAGATGTGTGCCACTTCTTGCTTCTGGATCAAGCGAATGTAGACAGAGAGAGCACTAACTCTGTCGGTTCGTACGTGCAACGCCTAAACGGAATTAGGTCTTTGAACGTGATCTCTTGCGAACGCAATAATCGATACTTCCTCAACGCTGAGTAAGCAGAGCAATCAATTGGGAAGGCTTGAGAAAGCACTTGGGTTGCTAAAACGTGATTTTAGCTTCGCTGTGAGTCGCTGGTTTGCTCCGGAGAGGCTTTGGTTGCTAGGGTTTGCTCCGGAGAGGCTTGTATGCAAAGAGTTTGCTTGTAGGTTGTATTGATTGAGAGAGAGAGACATTTCATTCGCCTTAAGACCCTCTATTTATAGAGATAAGCCCGGCGAATCCTCATTGAACAAGGATTATAGATTTCTTCCCTAGCAGGACTCTTAAATAATAATTAACGTAATTAAATATATACCTTCCTTGAGTCATAAGGCAAACACAAAACAAGGATCTGCCCCTTTACCAGACTCAAAGGTATTTTGGGCCGCAATAATCGGTCCATGGGCTGTAATTCAGCCAAATATTCATTTGGGCTCAAACAGATTATATCCATTTCATGATTGTATTCTCCTTGTCTACATATGTGTTTATGTTTTACCAATGTATTTGTATCACCAGGTTTTCGTTGCTTTCGTGTTTGAGAAAGGAGGAACGAGATACTGATAGATCGTCATTCTTGATTAATGGAAGCAAATTACTAGAGGATCTCGTTGCTTCTTGTGATGGCAAATCTAATCCTATTCGCAATTACTCTGCCGATGAGCTGATCAAGGCAACCAACAACTTCAATCCTTCTTGCATTATACAAGAATGCGAGACATACAAAATGATAAGGGGTGTTCTACAGGACCAATCAATTATCATAAAGATGTTTTTCACCCCAAGCTGGTTCAAGGAGGATGCAGTAAGGTCCCTAGCTATTTGTGACATTATCATTTCGACACAGATGAGCAACGATAAGAATGTTTTGAAACTGTTGGGTTGCTGCTTAGAGTTCCCCATACCAGCTCTGGTGCATGAATATGCAACAATAGGAGTCCTAAACAATGAGAAAGGTTTTGGGGATAATGAGTCCTTAACATGGAAAGCTAGATTGTGTATCGCGAAGGAGCTTGCTAATGCACTTACATATCTCCATACTGCGTTTCCTAGGCCCATCGTTCTTCGGGATCTAAGACCGAGTTGTATTTTCTTAGACAGTGGTTATGTTCCGAAACTCTCCTACTTCGCGCTTTCCATAACCATCCCTCCCATGAAATTACATGCTGAAGATGAGCCGAAAGGAGCATTTGGGTACCTTGAACCTGCTTACATTACATCCGGTTATATTTCAGAAAAAAGTGATGTTTATAGCTTTGGTGTGATTTTGCTTATGTTTTTAACGGGACAAAGAGCTGTGGTTACCAATCAAGAAGGAGAATATGAATCAATCACTTCATATGTGAAATTTCATGCTCGTGATGGTCAGATTCAAACAATTGTAGATCCTAAAATCTTTGACGAGGTAGGGAGAGATGAACATGCACAAGTGTACTTGCAAGATTTCCTAGCATTGGCATTGTTATGCACCCAAGCATCAAATGAAAGTGAAAGGCCAGATATGATCGATGTATCCAAAGAACTCGTAAGGATTGAAAAGTCTATCTTTCTTACTTGCTAGTTTTATGCCCATCTGTTATCCCATGTTCAAAATCTATACTATTTCTGGACATCGTGTATACATTGACTCGTATACAATCTGTGTATGTTGTACATTTTCTGTTTTTTTTTTAGTAATATTCAATCCAAATTGACAGCTTCATGTCGATTTGGAGTCATGTTTCCATTTATTGTCTCACTTAAGCTAAGCAAAACTGGGGCATAAATAAAGTAATAAACACAGAGGAAAGGATTTACCAATCCGCTATTAACTTTTTATTAATTTAGGGATGCACTCATACACCTATAGAAATGTTGAAAATGGTGTTAGAGACTACAGAGGGTAGAATGCAAACCACCTACTTATCATAGCAAGACATTCTTCAGGTCTGTACTCTGGAGCTGTATGACCCCCTCCCTGCATGAAGAAAAAGTTTAGTCAACTTTTTGTTCAAGCAAATTGTATAAGGAAAATTAAGTGCATGATGGTTCTTGCCTTTATAGTTGTAAACGTTAACCGGTACTTTTCATATGTATACTCCACTTTGTATCTGAAGGGAAGAAAATATAAGGCTTAAACTAAACTGAAAAAGAAGAAAGAATAGGATAAGTTAAAGAGAATACCAACCCTGCAATTTGTCCATTTACGAACCATGGTTTCCAACGACTTTCAACTGTCAAGTTTAGAGATTCTATCCAAGCAACAGTACCCAAATATGGAACCACCATGTCATGATCACCACTGTTAACAGATAATTTTTAGTAAGTTGCATATAATTAATGATACAAATATATAATTTGCAATATATATGTATGTACCTGTATATCAGAACTCTATAGCCTTTCTTTATGAGGTTCTGATGATAAACCAGACTAGAGGAAACATCAGATGTATATGAAGCTGATAAGCTCTTATTGCATCTCTGCCAATCCTCAATGCTTCCCTAGTTGTCATTTTAACAAATTAAGATTTATCATCAAGGTTAGAGTAATGTGAACTTGACACTACTGTAAATTTACAATCTGCTGATTAACTTACCTCCCGAACATGAAGAGCAGCTTGGACAGTTTTATCATTTGCCCAAATATAAGAGAATAAATAATTGTAACTCTACATAAACAAGGCAAATCAATATGATTAAGCAAACTTTAGCTTAGTACACAACAAAGTCTAGTGAGAATGTTGCAGCCTACAGACAAATTATCCTAGTATTTTAGCAGATAGGGACTTACCCGACACCATGGCCTAGAGAGTTGAGGAAGAGAAAGGAGATTTACACTGAGATCGTTGGGATCCCACTCTGACTTCATTGGATTTGGGGAAGAAACAGTACAGAAAGGTTCCAATATTTGGCCTGTGTTTATGTCTGCGATACACTGCATATTCAAATGTGAAGTCAGTATGTCATGATCCCACATTCCTTAGAACATAAAAGTGACGAGAACTAGTGACACAAACCAGTACGTTTCTTTCCACTTACCTCATTGTATTGGTCAAGATCATCCACACATAACGCATTGTTTGGATCCACATTGACATACTCACCCTTACAATTTCTTTTCATTGACTTGCAAATACATGAAAACCACAACCATATATAGTTAAAAAAATAAGTTTTGTTGGAAGAGATTATTAATAGAGTATGAATGAACATAGATATAACTCATTGTAAACCTCTGTCAAGAGCCAGAATGGAATATCTAGATGCAACCTCGAAAACAAACAAATTCAAGGGTGTTTCACCTGGTATAGTTCATCTGATATAAGCGCTTTTCTGAAAGCAAATGGCACTCTGTAATTGTAATCGACATCTAGATCTGTCACTGGATTGCCAAGCACATATCCCTGTGTCCAATATAGTATTTCCAAACTGTCAAGCACCCAAGAGAGAAATTATTCAAAATCTAATGGCAGAAAGAAATTTACTTGGATATTCATTGGTGGATGATGTCCATCTTCATTACCTGCAAAAGAATAACAGTATAAACAGCACACCTCATGAGCCAAAACCAAGAAACTAACTTTGCCTCATGTACCCATCTAGTACATATTCAATAATATCACATTAGTAAAGATATTCAAGAATATTTTGTATTAGACTGTGTTTTCTAGGACTCTTGTATCTTCTTGGTAGCTAATGCTGACTAAAGTGTACATGCATGTAAGAGTGTTACCATCAGATATTTCCTGAACAATAATAGGAAGGACAATGCCCGAATAAGAATCTCCGGCAATATAGAGTGGATTATTGAGGAACTTGGGGTGATCCATAAGCCACTGCACCACAACATTGATACACAACAATGTAGCTAGAAACAAGAAGAGTGATTCAAACTTAATCACCAAACATTCATGTCAGTTCTTCAAGCCATTTTTTCACTAGAATTAGAAAGACTTACCTTCCTAAGAAATTGATAAGTTTCTGCGGCTGATAATGTGTCACTCATATTGTTGTATCCTTCCCAAGTTTTGGCATATGAGTAACCAGTGCCCACAGGTGAATCTATGAATATAATGTTTGCAACCTGAAAGTTTTCGGTTGCTGAGTTCCAATGCTATTTTCTCACAGACAATAACACAAACACTTGGTGGGCAATAGAAAGTCTGCACCTTTGTCCATGAGTAGGGGTTCAATTTCAACCGTGGCTTGTTGCCGGTGGATTTTGCGTAATCAAATGATAGTGGACCTAACAATAGAGTGTTCAGGACATATCAAGGCTGTTTCTAATCACTAGCTAATAGACTGTTGAACAAAATCATTGTAATATAGGGGAATTAAGACAAATGAAACAGGGGAATGCGTGTAGGGATTGTAAGGGTAATGGGGAAATGTAAAGAGTTATCCACATTCCACAACATTTTTTGTATTTAATTCTAACCTTTTTTTACCTGATCTCACAGATGAGTCTGCTTCTTTTTTTTTTATTTTTGTTAAATTTATTAACGTTGACATTGGATGAAATGTGACATCAGTATAAAAGTAACATCATCAATTATAAAAAAAAACTAGTGTCTTGAGCACCTGGTTCCTGATAACGTTCCCATCATTATTATTTTATTTTATTTTTCTTTTTACTTTTTTACCTCTTCCTTTTCTCTTTCATTTTCTGTTATTGGGTGTTTGCAATTGCAACTGTGACACAGTTAGTACCTGAACTATTTCTCAATTATATACTTGGTACCTGAACTTTAATTTTTGTCACAAGTAATACCCAAAGTTTTCAATTTTTGTCGCAATTAGTACCCAAAGTTTTCATTATTTGTCGCAAGTAGTACCCAAAGTTTTTCGTTTTAGCCTCTCTTTTTTGAGAACACGCGCTCTCACGCGCATATATTTGTGACAAAAATGGTCTTAGGTACCACAAGAGATGAAATCGAAAACTTTGGGTACTACTTGTGACAAAATTGAAAACTTTGGGTATTATTTGTGACAAAAATTGAAGTTCAAGTACCAAATATATAATTGAGAAATAGTTCAGGTACTATATGTCTATATGTGATAAAAACCCTTAGACATAAGCACGAAATCAACACTAAAAATAAACTCACTCCATATGAAATAGTGGACCAATTATGCACTTCAGTTACATAGTTATTAAAATCCACATATTTTCTCTACTTCGAAAATCAAAAGTTGTGTCAATGAATGAATCTATATATTTTTTTTTTGGTGATAAAAATTGGTGAATATTTTGACAAAAAGAAGAGCTATGCATATATGCATGTTTTTAGCCAAAGGCTTATAATTCTCCATAGTAGGATACTTATATATATAAGTATACTTGGGAAAGGGTCGGAGAGTAGAACATATACTTTGAAGTTAAATACGCACCTATACTTTCATAGACAAGGGCAGAAAATCCAGAACAACCAGGACCACCAGTGAGCCAAAGCACAAGAGGGTCATGCTCAGGACTACCCTCAGATTCAATGAAGTAATAGAAAAGCTGCACATCATCCAAGTCACCTACTCCCACATACCTAAATATACAATTAAACTTCTAATTAATTAACATTCATTGTACGTCAAGTTTGATATCAATGCAGTAATAATTAACTCATATATAGTGCATAGATACAGAGTATAAGTTGTTGAAGAAACTAATACCAACCCAGTTTCGAGCTTGAATGGGAGGTCACCGGAAAAGCCCGGTAGGGTGTTGATGATGGACGTTGATGAAATAGTGTTGAAATAAAGAACCACCAGAACAACTGCTACCTCTGGCAACATAGTGTACCTCTATCTGAAAGTCTGAATAATTTACCAAAATTGCTATATTATATGGCCGATATATATATATATGGTCCGTGTTTATTCTTTTGCTATATATGAGGAACTGTACATGCACGTGATACATAGAACATTAGGTGAAACCTCGTGATGATCTAAACATTCTTTTGCTTATGAGAGCGTCTTGCATCCACCATGCGGAGTTCCACCAGACATGTGCTATGCATGTGTCTGTTAGTTTAGCACATTCGGTCAGTTAGTCAACAAGACCAACAACTCAACTACAGCAAGTGAAACTCCAAAAGCGATCGTGTACTGCTGGGGAATTTGAGTCGGACATCGTATTTGAAGCGGAGAGCCGATTGTAAACAGACCTGGAGTTAGATAACTCAGAGACCCGATCTGAAATCAAACCGAGAGACTCAGCCTGGGTTTGAAAGATAGGAAGAGCCAAATTTGGGGAAAGCATGAAAAATGGGGTGCTGGGAGTGCTCAGTACACCCAATCTACCTTGCTCATCCCAATTCGGCGCCCCGTCGGTGTCGCGGCAGGGAGAAGCCGGTCGGGCACAGTCTGACCGAGTCAAACTCGTTTGGCAATTTATAGCCTCCATTTAATTTAATTTGGACCGTCCAGATCTAGTGGTGGTAGCGAACAACGGTACAGATCGCACCGCCTCAAATTTCTTTTTATATAAATTATTTACTCTATTTCTCAAACTTCAGAAAATTATTAAAAAATAGGTCGAATGTTCAAAAAAATTTCTAAAAATTCGTACAGAGTCGCCATGATGTATACTTTATTCTCGACTCCTCAAATTACAGTTATGATTTAAACAAAATTAATGAAAAATTACCGAAACTCTTTCATAATTACCGAGTTTCATTCTCTTAATTTTTCTTGGTGCTCATGGACATTTAATTTAACAAAAAAAAATTATATTATTTTCAATTTTTTAAGTTCATAAATGTTTAATTTAATTATTATAATCAGAGTTGTAATCTTACCATTCTTGCATTTAATAAACAAGGTATGGTCAAAATTGCTCTGTTTGTATCCAAAGGCTCTCATAGACTTCGAAAATCTTCCGAACCAAGCTCTCGGATACTGCTTCAAGCCATACAAAGACTTCTTCAGTTTACACACCTTGCTAACGTCACTTGGGTTATTCTTAACACCTGGGGGTACATCCATGTACACTTCTTCCTCCAAATTCCCATTGAGAAATGCATTCTTCACATCAAACTGGTGCAAGGGCCAATCTTTGTTTGCTGCAAGTGAAATTAGAATTCGGATAGTATTGATCTTTGCCACAGGTGCAAAAGTCCCCTCATAATCAATTCCATAGCGTTGTGTATATCCCTTTGCAACCAACCTTGCCTTCTATATGTGTAATGACCCGGACCCAATTTACGTATTTTCTTAATTAATTTTTATAAAAAATTATTGATAAGGTCACTTTTGGTGATTTTAAGCCACCAAATATTTTTTTCTCTCATAAAGCCACCAATATTTACAAAAATGCCACCGCACTTTGAATTTTCATTATTTACGAAAATGTCACTGGAAACAAAAACTACTACTAGAGACAAAAAAGCTACTGTCAAAGAATAATAAAGCTACTGTCAAAGAACAATAAAGCTACTGTCAAAGAACAATAAAGCTACTGTCAAAGAACAATAAAGCTACTGGCGAGTAACAATAAATGTACTTCCAAAGAATAATAAAGCTACTGTCGAAGATCAATAAAGCTACTGTCGAAGAACAATAAAGCTATTGTAAAAGAACAATAAAGCTCAGTGCGAGGAACAAGAAATGTACTTCCAAAGAATAATAAAGCTACTGTCGAAAAACGAGAAAGCTACTGTCGAAGAACAATAAAGCTACTGTCGAAGAACAATAAAGCTACTGGCGGTGGCATTTTTGTAAATATTAAAATTTGTAATATTTTGGTGGCTTTATGAGAAATAAAAATATTAGGTGGCTTTTTTAAGAATATAAGTTATGTAAATGATCTTATCTATAATTGGCTCTAATTTTTACGGTAAATTAGCAAAAATTTCAATTTAGAGTTTTAATTAGTGCTTTTAGGGGGGGTCCTCGGGACGACTTTTGTTTCGATTAAGAAATTGCATGAACTTTCTTCATGCAAGATGTAGAGTACGTTAAGCCGAGTTCGTGGACACGAAATACGTTTAAAACGAAGTTCGTATGAAGAAGTTGTGGTTCACGGAAGGAAAATCTATTTCGGGAAGTCGTTATTTATGGAAGTTTCCAGAAATGGAAACTTCCATTGCAGGTTTCACTTTCTCTCTCTTCCTCCCGTGCTCCCTCTCTCTCTGCCCGCTGTCTCACTTTGGCCGACCGGATCTCGGCCGTCTGGCCATCCCAGACAGAAAAGTTGGTTCCGTTTTCTTCATCTCCTCATCATCTTCAAGCCTATACTTATTTTCCACATCAATTTTTAGTGTAGGAAGAAAAATCGAGGAGAGAAAACAGCCGTACTGTTCACCCAACCCCAATCTCACTTTTCGGCCAAATTGACCGACAAAGTTCAATGGGCTTTGAAGCCCTCCTCATGGCGAACCCAACGCCACCAACCTCACCTCAAGGTGACGCCGGACGGCGACGGATCATGCATTTGAATATTTTCGGCCACCGCGGCTTTTCCGGCCCGATCCAGCCGATCTAGACCGAATCGAACTTCGAGACAGGTATAAAAGTTTCTCCTTTCGATGTGTTCTACCAGATCAACGGTTCCGATCTACCTAGTTTGGAGTTTGGGTGTGGTGGCGCGTGAGGCCCACGCGCTGCCGGCTGTGGCGGCGCGTGGTGGCGCGTCTGACCCCTTTTGGTGTTGATTTTTGGCTGGTTAGTTAGCGTTCGTTTTTTCGATCATGTTGGTATAAGGTTTGAAGGAATTTGTTGGAGTTGAGATTTTATCCGGATTGATTTAGGTTCGTTATCGCACGAATTGTAATTGACTTTGCCGTGTGACCGTCGGATAGTCACCGAAATTGATTAGGATGTTAAGATAGTTATTTGGAGAGTTTTGAACGGTTAGATTTTGGGAATTAGCTTTTTTGGTTAATTAAATAATATTTACAATTTGTAAGATCGATTAAATTGGCTACGTATGTTCGATTTTATCGAACCGCGACAATCCGACAGTTGGAGTCGTCGCCAAGGGTGATTGATAATTAGTTTTGTCGATATTTAAATTAGTTGGAGTTGGAGATCTATAAATAGTTTTGATTCGTGTTATTCAGGAGGATGTTGAGGAGGACTTTGATGGGCGTCATGACTAGCCGGCAATCAGTGAGTGAACATTCGTTTTAAATTAAATTATGCATGCAATATATTTTTCAGAAGTATTTATGATTTTAGAATTTAACGATGATTGATGAATTGTGAGAATAGAGATTAGTTAAAGAAAATTATGTTTCAGTTATTGAATGGTCTCACCAGTATATCCAGTCATTAGTAATTCAGTCATCAGTGTGTCTCTTAGAATTCAGAATTCAGTATTTAGCATCCAGTCGTTAGTATTTTCGGCAGTCAGTATCCAGCAGTGTTGCTACCATTTCATATCTGTCCCGGTACAGACCCCAAGACGGGTCAGGAGTAGCCCACCATCGCTGAACAGCCCACCTCTGGGCCCATTACAACTACTTACTCGGTAGGGATCCCCTACCGAGTGCACTGCCTTGACAACGCCCCAGCGGCCCAGGCAACGCCCCAGCGGCATCTACTTACTCGGTAGGGATCCCCTACCGAGTGCACTGCCTTGACAACGCCCCAGCGGCCCAGGCAACGCCCCAGCGGCATCTACTTACTCGGTAGGGATCCCCTACCGAGTGCACTGCCTTGACAACGCCCCAGCGGCCCAAGCAACGCCCCAGCGGCATCTACTTACTCGGTAGGGATCCCCTACCGAGTGCACTGCTTTGACAACGCCCCAGCGGCATCTCTCCACTCGGTAGGGATCCCCTATCGAGCCCACTAGCAAAGCCCTGGCGGTACCCCAGCGGTACCAGCAATACCAGGCCGGGTGTACCGACAACAAGCCTTCCCCTCGGCCTTACAGGGACATCTCTCGACCCGGTACCGTGGAACACACAGTCCAGTCGGTACCGGCGCAGCCACCTGGCAGCACGTGCTCGTCCACTGCCTCGCGGATCGCACTAAAGAATGCCCATACCGCACTAGGCACCGCCGTCCCTCGACGCGCGTGTCGAGGTAGTGGAGTAATAGAGTATTCCCTCGTGTCATGGGATGTCCCCTACGCCAGGGAAGCTTGTCTCCGACCTCAACTCATATATAAGGAGTCTTCACTCCTTATTCAAGGAAGTTCTCTCCATTCCTAGAAACTCTGCTCAAATCCTCTCGGGACTAACTTGAGCGTCGGAGGGTCTTCGGTCGGTACACGCCGGCCTCCCCTGACCTCCTTTGCCCTTTCAGGTACTCAAGTGCACTCCAGGTGCGTCCCTACCGAGCAGCTGGGAAACGGTAGGAACAAGCAGCATTCAGTGATCAGTGTTCAGTTATCCAGTTATCCAGGGGGTAGTCCCTCATTGAGTCACTCAGTTGTATAAGGGGTAGTGCCTCCTTCAGTTATTCAGTTTGCTGGGGGGTAGGTCCTTCCAGCCACGTGCACGTGTTTCAGTTGAGGACCCATGTTGGTTTATCGACTTGCGGGTATCTAGAGGTTGGGGCCTTCTAGATCATGTACACCTTGATCAGGTGTGCGGACCTTCGAGGGACCGGTCAGTAACACTAACATGTGTGGTGTATGGGGGTTGGTGCCTTCCAGACACCGTACGATGTGGGGGTTGGTGCCTTCCCGCGTACGGACTCACTTCAGATTCCACGGTTCAGTCAGTTCAGTTAGTTCAGTCCGTTGTTCATATCAGTTCCTCAGTTCATATCAGTTCCTCAGTTCAGTTCAGTTCAGTTCTTCAGACTAAATTTCAGATATCCAGCCCAAATCTCAGTGTCAGCCAGATAGGTTTCTTAGTTTTGAGGAAGGTTCATGGATTTATAGTTTTATTGAGTTTTTGAATAAATGTTTTGCATGCATGGTTTTAGAAAAATAAGTTTTGGGAAAGCATTAAAATTATTTCCTTTAAAATTTGTTATAAATATTCTTAGTTTTCGTCCACTCACTCTAACAACTTTCGAAAATGCTTTTCCCTGGGCCCTTCGGTTTAAATCGCCCAGTTTGCAGATATTTGAGGTCGGATCGTCCACCGAGCTGAGGCATAGATTTTCAATAGCTTCCGACACTTATCAGTAGACCCTTTATCAGTTTCATTTGTCTTATGTTTATTAAAGTCTAGATTGCTCTGATTTACCAACTTGTGTTTTGTAAAGTAAATTGAATGTTGAATGTTGGGGTTAGAGACCCTCCTTGTTTAAGTAAGTTTCATTATGGAGGATTGGAAAATGATGTGTGAGCAGGTAATGCTCAGGAGTTGTGGATGGATATTTTGTCTTTAGAAGTGTAAATGGTTTTTCGCAGGTTTTGGGTACTCCATTTTTAGGAGAGACCATGCTGAATTTTCAGTATGATCTCTTCTATGGTGGGCCCCGTAAGGCCACCTTGGATTCCAGGGTGGAATCTGGGGCGGGTCCTGTCAATCTGTCAATAGTTCCATCTTCCTTAAGCTTCACAGTAAACACCTAACGACACCCTACAGTCTTCTTTTCAATAGGCATGGGTACTAACTTCCACGTTGCATTCCTCTGAAGGGCTTCTAATTCTTCATTCCTCGCCTTTGTCCATTTTGGATCCGTCAATGCATCCTGCACGTTACTAGGAATAGATACAATAGATAATTGATCAACAACAAGTGCATGTGACTCAGATAGCCTATGGTTAGATATAAAATTGGCTACAGGATATTTGGCTTTGGCTTTAATGTCTGGTTCATATTGTTTTTTAGAAACACCCTTGGTAACCCTTTGTGATTTCCTAGGTTCTACACTTTCTAACCCGGAAGACTCATTTAAGTTTGGGGTTACCTGAGGTGGATCATTCTGAGCGAATTCTTCAGGTGTTGATGTAGAAGGGGGAATAACTTGTGTGCTAGCTTCAGATGCTTCTTGATTTTGATTCAGATTGTCCAAAAGTCTTGTGTTGCATTCTGATTCGGAACTTACACTGCTTTGTTCGGGAATTACCTTTTCTGATTCGGCAATTGCATTTTCTGGTTCGGCACTCACGTTGCCCTGTTCATCAATTGCATTTTCTGATTCGGCATTCACATTGCCCTGTTTGGCAATTGCCTCTCGATTCAAAAAATCTTCTGCCTGCTCACAATTCATATGTTTTTCAAAGTTTCCTCCTTCAAAATGAGCCCTAAGTTCTCCAACTCTTCAAATTCGTCAAACTCAAAGATAGACTGAGGATTCCCTTCACATCCTCTCTCCCCCTTAAGGGAAGACTGAGGAACTCCCCCTGAGTAGTAAGGCTCGGATTCACGGAATGAGACATCAAGAGATATATGTACTGTGTTGGTGAGCGGGTCATAACATCTGTAGCCCTTCTGAAACTCTGCATAACCCACAAAAATACACTTTCTTGCACGGGGATCAAGTTTGCTTTGTTATGGCTTAGGTATATGGACATAGGTTGTGCACCCAAACACTCGGGGCTCCAAATTAGGCATAGATGGGATTGACAGAAGTTAATGAAGCTTCTGGTGAGGATTCTGAAATTCGATTACCCGTGAAGGGGTACGGTTGATGAGATATGCTGCTGATTTCACAGCTTCTCCCTAATATGACCGAGGTACATTCATGCCAAACAAGGAAGCACGAACAACTTCCATCAACTGCTTATTCTTCCGTTCTGCTAAACCATTATGTTGAGGAGTATAAGAATTCGAGGTTTGATGACGAATTCCATGTGACCTGCAAAACTCAATCATAGGACCATTCACAAACTCTCCACCATTGTCAGACTGGAAAACTCGGATGGATTGTTGATACTGAGTCGCTACCATTGTGTGAAATTCGGTAAACATTTCAAATACCTCACTCTTATTCTTGAGTAATGATACCCAAGTCATGCGAGTGCAATCATCAATAAAAGTTACATAATACCGGGCGCCAGAAAGAGAACGAATTTTCGCAGGACCCCAAACATCGGAGTGAATCTTCATAAAAGGAACATAACTTTTATTAAGACTTGGTGAATATGAAATACGGTGGCTCTTGGCCAGTTCACAAATGTCACAATGGAAATCTGAATCACTGACCACCGAAAACAAATGAGGTTGCAGCTTCTTAAGATAACTAAAAGATTAATGACCTAAACGCTGATGCCATAACCATACAGCTTCCATTGCATTCTCTACCCCATTGATCTGATTAGCTTGCCCCAAAAGATGCTTCTGTTTCTCTCCATTCTCTGTCAGATATAGGTAGTATAATTTCCCCCTTCTAACACCATAACCAAGAATCCGCCGAGTCAGAATGTCCTGAAACACACAGAAAGATGGATAGAAGGTCACAATACATGCAAGAGCTAGAATAATTTGACCAACAAAGAGGAGATTATAAGCGAGTGATGGAACAACTAAGACAGACTCCAGGGTTAAGTTATTAGACAAGATAATAGAACCTTCTCCGGTAATCGGAGTTGGAGTACCATCAGCAGTAGAGACAACATTTTGGGAGGAATGTTTAAGCTTTGTCACAAGGTTAGGGTCATTGGTCATATGGTCAGATGCACCTGTATCAACTGTCCATGTATTATTCAAAGTAACCTTACCCTTCATACCTGACTGCGCTACATTAGCGGAGGCATTGTCTAGATGTTCTTCCTCTGTAGTAGCAACGGCAGCCTTGCCCAGATTCTTTCATGGTTTCTTGGTGAAGTCCCACCAATCGAGGTAACCAATTACTTCATAGCATCGCTCCTTGGTATGACCTATTTCTCCACAGTGAATGCACTTTCTGTTTGCAAATGGACTTGGTTTACTTAAGGGGCGGCGCGGGGGAGGTCCTGAGAAGCTCGGAGGAGGACCCTGCTTGCGTTGAACATCCATAACAGAGGATTCGGTAGGTACAGAACGCCCTATAGCTTGTTTCTCTGATTGCACCTTGTGAATGTAAGCATAGATCTGCTCCAAGGAGAATTTAGGTTCCTTTCACAAGATCTCTCCACGCACCTGATCATATTCCGAGTCAAGTCCACTCAGAAACATGTGAACACGCAACCGGGACATTGCTGAAGTCTCTTGAACTACAGCTGCAACATTATCATTCTGAGAGGCCACCCTTTGATCAATCTCTTGGAACATGGCCACCAATTCATTGTAGTAGTTAGGAATAGGCCGTCCATTCTGTTTTGCTTCGAAGCTCTTCTTGTTCAATTCAAAGATCCGGGTTTCATCAGAGTCATCATAAAAGGTTTTCTCTATAGCTTCCCAAATATCTTGTGTAGTAGGAAGACGAATATACCGGTTCATAAGAGACGACTCCATGGAGTTAATGAGCCAACTTTTCACTTTTTCAATATTGTCTGTGGCCCAAGCTTCATATTCTGCAGAATTCATGGCGGGTTCAGCCTTTGCGCCAGTCAGATAACCAACCTTTCCTCGGGCTCCAATGCGCATCTTCATGAGAGGAGCCCATATGGTATAGTTAGACTCATTCAAGACAACACTAGTTGGGAACATCGAGTTGTCTTGTTGCGTGGTATAGTGGTGATGGATGATTTGTGAGGATGGTGGATTCTCTGTCATAATTGCCTTTTGGGAATCTGGATGTTCGCCTTCAATTACAGGTCCTACCATTGAGGAATTCGGATTTTTTCAAGATTGGGTTTTGATGGTTTCAGGGATTCAAGAATGGTTCGATTTCAATGGTGGTAGTGGTGGTACGCAGCGGTTTGTGGTGGTACTTTGAGTGTTCTTCGGGATTCAGGATTCAAAAGATGCAAAGCAAGTTCAAAGGATTGAACCTGCTCTGATACCAAGTAGAAAGGAATACTTCAATTCAGGGTCAATTCAATGATTCTATTCATCCCACAATAGGGGTAAATATACAGGTACAAAGGAGTAGTCTAACCCTAATAGGAAACAATCTACCCATAATTACAAGATATCCTAATTATATAAGAATCCTAATTATATACGGATTTACAGCGATTCTACATTGTTTTGGTTCTGTTTTTCCTCTTACTAGGTACAAATTGTTATGCTACATTGGTCTTAAGGGGAGTTGAGAATTTGATGACACTTGATGGTCGAGATATTGCTGAACACAGGCAGCTAATTTCTTCCTCTGCACTATGCATTTGGTTAGTGAATTGTCATTGACTGTGGACCGTTTGTGTATTCTCAGGAGGAATTCATATCTGTGAAGATGATTGATGGTTGGACAACATGGGTTTGAACTTGTGAAGCTGCTTCCTTTGAAGAAGATCTTGTGATTGATGTATCAGGGGAATGAAGACTCCAATCTTCTACATGAACATCACTGGAATGACCGGTTTTGATCCGGATGGATGCTCTTCCTTCAAATAACTTGGTAATGTTGATTCTGATAGCTTGATGTTTTTCCCCCCTTTTCACTAGGTAATAACCCTTATGCTAATACCCCCAAAAAAAAAATTCCCTTATGCATGGTCTTAAGAAGAGTTGAGATGAAACTCGATGGTCAAGACTCAAGATATTGCTTACAGGTTGCAGCTTCTTATTCAACTCTGTATTAGTTTAGGTTGTTGAGATGATTGGTATTCTCAGTGGACCTTTGTGCATTCTCAAAGCAAGTGGGTTATCTACTTATTTAGCAAGCTAACCCAGTTGTGTACATAATCTCTGCAACATGTATAAAGGGGAACAACAAGTAGAATTAATGCAATGTCAAGTACTTTCAAAAACGACTTTGAATTCTTGGTAGCTTTCTGAAATGGAAACATCCATACGTTGACTGCCTCTGTCTTGTTTGTCCTGCATTACTCTTTGCCTTTAATCATAAACAGGCTGTCTATTCCTTTTGGCACATGGATTATAGAGTTGTTTGGTATTAACGATTTGGGATGGTTGAGGTGTATTATCTGATTATGGCTATGTTGTTATCTTCATGTAGGATGGTGCAGATTTCTAAGGGACAGGAAATTTGAATTGAGAACACAAAGCAAATGTGGGCTGATATCTGTGAGAGTGTGGGGAAGAAATTTATGGGTTATAAATTCTATAGTTCATCTATTGATGAACTTGCCAAAGAGTGCTGATCGTCTGGTTTGATTGCTTTCCAATATTCCCTTTGGTTTACTTTGCAAGGAGTTCAATTTCAAGAAAATTGGTGAAGTCTTGGAATACTATGAACATGACATCTTGGACCTGGTCGACAATGACGGACAACCTGTCTAGGTTAACAGCTAGTGTTTGTAAATTTGATTCCAACAAGCTGATAATGCAACTTGATGGTCAGATATTCAGGTAACTCATTTTCTGGACCTCTCTGCGTAGTCTCAGAGGACCTTTGTGTGATCATAATTGGCATTGACAGTAACCTTTTTGTGTATTCTCAGAGAAATTTGTATCGCGATCTGAACACGACTGAAGGTATCTGTGACTCACTGAACGACTCGATGGCAGAGCTCGACGTGGATCTCTGCGGATGGGTGGGTTCTTTCTTTGGAACTTGGCAGTTTCACAACTGACATTTTCTATCAAGGATGTAAATTGGCCATGTAACAATGACAGGGTGCAAGTTTGACATTTCCAACCAAAGTGTTTTTGGGGTTAATGTAACATGCTGAAGTTACAAAACAAAAAAAAAACTGTAACCTGCTGAGGGAACATCCTATGATAAAAATAAATTTAATAGAATAGAACACGAAGAAATTGATGTATAAGGAATTTCTACTGCCCTATTTCTTGCTTGATCATATATGTTCAATCACTTATGTGAATCATCTTCACAATGGTGTGAAGGAAGTTGAGAAACTTTATTCCTCCGAAACCTTGAAAAAGGTATAGGACAAAATTATGTTATTGATACCATCCATTCTTGGATCTGTTTCAAACTCAGGGTCGATATAAAAGAACACCTGCAGAGGTAAGATGTTCTTTTAGTAGAATAATTTGTTTCTAAAACAATTTAGTCATTCAAACAACACTACTTACAGGCATATCAATCTGCTCCCCAGGAAGAAGGCGCTGCTCCTCGAAGCAAAAGCACTGTATTTTATTGAAGTAAACTGCAGCCTGAAAGAATAAATATAAATAAATAACATATATGATACTTCACTTTCCACAACATAGTTATCACTTCATTGGAAAAAACAAATCAACAATCATCAGAACAAAAGCATTCTAAAGTTAAATGCAGTTGAACTTTTATAGAAAGGCTCCTAACTTATTATATTGACATATCGACCATGGATATTTCTTTTCTCATCCTTTTGTATACAATTGAATTTAAAGTGCATGCCCATGATATCTTTTACAACGTTAGCCACTCCAAAATGTCACAACTCTATCGACATATTGCAAAGTTAATGGACTAATAGAGAAACAAAATTCATTAACCTGAAGAAAAAGTGTAAACTAGTAGATGAGCAATCCACATCCGAAATCAAAAGTTAACAAAAGGCCAAACAAGACAAGCTAACTGCAAATGAATCACATCACCACAGCACATCTCAAAGAGAAATCCCCTTAAAATCTGCAGCTACTGAAGGCCACATGATGCAGGACTAAACTATCTTTTGGACTTTAGTTGACCAACACCACAAAGCTGACCAAGTTTTAATTCGATCTCAAAATTCTTCCACCCCAAACCCTTTGTAATTCTAAAGAAAATTCTCTTATCACCCTCTCTGTGAGAGCATCAGCAGTGGGGACTCATTTTTTGGATCCAAATATGGGTCCAAATTGACCGTAATCCAAATTTGAGTCCATCGGAATAGTGAATAAAATGACTTACTTTTTTGGGTGCCACAGTGGTGCAGGACTCATTTTTGGATTCATATTTTTGGACTTATATTTTTGGACTCAAATTTGAGTCCTAAATTTGAGTCATCTCCACTGTGGCATATAGATATTGGACCCAAAAACCCCACTTGTTCTCTCTTATTGATGAATCATAAATTTCTCTCTCCAAAATCCTCTCAAATTAGTTGCACATGGGGAGACCCACAAATATAGGTCCAAAATTTTTGAGTCCAAACTGGACCTATATTTGGGTCTAAAATTTAGGCCTCCGGCAACTATAAGTCCTACTCCTCCGATCCACTGTAGGTGTTTTTGGACCCAAATATAGGTTTTGGACCCAAATTTGGGTCCCCATTGTGGATGCTCTGAGTGACCCAAAAAGTAATTGGACTATTAAAATGTAATATCAAAACAACACATGAGTTTTGAACTGAAAAAGTTGACACATGCTTAAGCCAGATGCCCCCTCAACCTCACAGACAGCAACTTTGCTATAATCTTATACACACTTGTGACCAAAGCTGATGGCTGCTAATCCTTTACTATTAAAGACTGGGTTTTCTTGGAATCAAACTAATATAGATCATATTGATACAGATTATAACAATCCCATTAGAAAAATCAGGAAAACCCCTTCAAAATCACCCTTGACCAGGTCCCAACAATCTTAGAAAACCGTCACTGAGAAACCCTGTGGCCCAAGACACTTATCCCTAACACATTCAAACACAATCGTTTTTCTTTTCTTTTTTCTTTTTTTGTGAGAAAGAAACCATTTAAAAAAGCTTAAACAAAATACACTACACAAAGAGTAGTCCACTCTAACGAAGAAGCAAAGTACAACAGTATTAGAGCACTACATAATCAAACTCAAACTTCCTAAATGGAAGCCTTCCAATCTAAAATAATAGAAGACGAACTTCCCTAAACGAACCTTAACCTGAAACAGAAGCCAACAAAGAAGACTAGTAAACTACAAAGTCCCCAACTCCACCTCCATGCCTACCTTCACAGAATAATGGCTCTTTCTTCCCCACCAAATGCCCTGAGCCTAGCGCTCATAACACCCTTATAAACTTTCCCAATCCATCCCTGCATTCCTGAACAGATCTCTCCATTGCTCGGAAACTATTGAATTAGAACATGACTAACATCTCCTGCCCAACGCACCAGCTTGGGCACAAGTAAATATGTGCTCTTTTTCTGAAGCAAATCAGAAGTGTTAATTGCAAGAGCCTACCTCACAACCCAAATCTGCTTCTTCCATTAGCGTTTCAAAACTTAAATCCAAGCAGTAGCTATGCATATGAACTACTTGAAACACCAACACTCCTTCACACCCTTCAGATGCAATGTTATAGTTACCATGTCATCATCACTTCAGCAACCTTACAATTACTCCAAATGAAAAAATGTTTAGGAACCTCACAATCAAGCAAATTTAAAAACTAATTTGCCACCAGCCCTCAACTATAACATTTAGGATTGCTGGTTCTTCAAATAAGACTATTCAAATACAGATAGATTGAAAGAATGAGAATTCTACAACTCCGAACTAACCAAAAAAGTTCCTAAAACAGGCCCGGTGATTTCTAACACAAATTTTTCTTGAAAGAAACAAAGAAGTCAAAATCATTATAATAAGTTGTCCTGCAGGTGACATCAATTTACCAGTGGATTATTTAGGTACATTGGAGTGTTCTGGGAGTCAAAACATGACTGAAAACATTATACAGATGAGAGAGAGAGAGAGAGAGAGAGAGAGAGAGAGTGTGTGTGTGTGTGTGTGTGTGTTTAGAACTATGCCCCTTGGAAACAACAAAACAAAAGATCGAACATTAGACCACAAACAAAAGATCGAACTATGCCCCTTGTAGCTAGCTTTCTTATAATAACTTGCAAACACTAGACCACAAACAGCTGATAAAAAAATTAGTCCACGTATCAATATATCTTTTCCTAATTTTAAACTCAAAAGGCAGTATCTAAATTTAGCCACACTCCTTTATAGTTTATACACAATCAACATTAAAAAAAAAAAAAAAAAACCAAGTCACACTTACTCACAAGAGAGAATTATCATGATTTATGAAACCCAATAAAAAGATTACATTGCAAAAGCATTCATCTTAAATCCAATTAGAACCAACAGCAAAGACATTAAGAGGAAGAACACTGAGAATTACCTTCATAGGGGTAACATTATATGTAGAGACACCAACTATTGGAGTTGAACTTCGATTTTCAGCGGTATAAAAAGCAAGTGCACTTTCACCAGGTTTGACCCTTACCTTTCAAAATAAAACAAGAATATTACAGTATTTTTTTGTAAAAACAAATTGTAGACGGAGGATATAACAATGCATATCAGTTTCTACCTCTCTTTGTGTAGGAATAAACTTCCATGGCATTCCATCGGCCACATCAGCATTGAACTGCACCACAATCTCTCTGCAAGAGATATTGTATAAACATGAGCATATGGAAAACTAAAAGTTCCAACCTTTCAAGTCGTAGAATGATATATCTCGGAAAACAACTTCCTCCAGAAATATATCCCCTAGATAAAGTTCAAATTAAACTAAAAGAATAACTTATTCTCATAAGACAGAAAGGATAATAATAGTAGTAATAACAATAACAACAAACCAAAGATTTGCATAGAAATTATGCAATTGAGTGAAACTAGTGTATAATCAGGACAGGGGTAGCCACAAAACAAACATTCTTTTGTGAATACTTTGCATGCATTTCACCCAGATAAGAAATGGGTATACAACTGAAAAATGAGTCAAATGGAAGTGATAAGTATGTTGTGTGTATGTCCACACATATTCAAATAAACCAATTAAAAAAAATCTGCTATTAACAACTTCATTGTGATCTTAGCCGTTCAGAAGGAAAAAGTTAAATCATCCTTTTTATAAGAAACATGAAGAGAATGCTTTCCATTAAAAAACAAAAACACAAAAAACCTATGAGTATTAACTAATTGCAAAAATATAAGATGAGGACAACCTCCATTACTTTAGAAGCAGAAAGCAGACCTTGTAGCGACAGTGCCATCCTTAGCATGTCGAGCAATCTTCTGTTCAACACTCTACACAGAAGCAAGATCCACAGGGAAATGTTACAATTAACCGGATTGGAAAACAAAGAAACAAAAATCAAACCCAAATAACGGAAAAGAATCAGACCTCACGGCGTTGGATGGTGCCACCATACCCAGTAGCTTGGCAGAATCTCCTGTAGAGAGGAACTGCTGCATAACTGGCTGCAACCATTGCAAAAACCAAACCCGTAAGGTACAATAGTGTCTTGCGTGATTTCTCTTGTGTGGAAGCCTGAGAAGAATAGAGTCGCTGGATTCTCAACAGAGATTGAGCAGCAAAGGGTTCATGCTGACCACACTTGTTAAATGAGCCTAACTTGGGGCGCCACATACTAGCATGGCCGAAATGCCTCTGGTATACACTACTAGTCGTACTACCACCACTTAAATTATAATTGGATATGCATCTGAAACACAATCATCAACAACATAGATTCAAACTTCATGCCAAAATAAACGTAAATTTCCCAAATCGTCTTCTGTATTTAAGGAAAAGAAAGTACCTGGATTCAAGAGGTAAATGATGTGTGCTCTTGAAGAGGGGAACGGCTCTTCTACAAACCCTTGATAATGCCATGGTTGAAGAGAGCACACGTCACTTGACATTCACTACTGGCAGCATAACTGCAACCACCAAAGAAGAAATAAGAAGACCACTAATCTGAACTCGGGTTTCCACCTAGCTAGCTATAGCACCAATTCAAAGTTCAATTACAAACATCTCTAACCTCAAATTAGAATTAAAATAACCTAAACCAGAACCAAATAATAAGTCATACTCAATCAGTTGTCCATTTTCACAAAGTAGCCCTAAACTAAATCCCTAATAAATCATGGAAATACAGAGAGCGAAGAATGGTATGGCGTAGAGTTATAGAGAGAGAGATTAAGAGTAAATATTCAACATTTTATCTCCCTTACCTTCCCAAAATTTCCCAGCATATTTTCCCCTGCTTCTTCTGATTCGTATCACCTGAGGACCAGTAAAATTATCCGAGAAGAAGATCAGTGAAATTATCGGAGACGAAGACGAGTGAAATGGAAGGAAAATTTCTTCTGATTCGTATCAACAGATTTCTTCTCCAACTTCTTCTTCTTCCTTTGATTTGAGTTTGCTTAGCGGGAGTAGGTAGTGAGATAGGGAATGATAAAACAAAGGGTTCGAGGAGAGGGAATGTACTCAATATTTTTACTGGGTCACACTATTCCACCCTATTGAACAATGCAGTCAATGCTAGCAGCCTGGTTTTACTATGTAATTTTAACAGTTTACCTTAGTTCACTATTTAATTTTAACACCTTTACCCTTATCGAACGGGAGAGAAAAAGCGCATGTTTGTTTTTTGTGTTTTTCATTAGTATGCCATCGACCGACCAGTCGGAATCCGGAGTAAGCAAATCATTAACAACCACTTGTGTATCTATTTTCAAGATAATACTTTGGAAGCAGCAAGCAATAACTTTCCCCTTTCATTTTGAAAAGCAACGCCCAAACCTCACATACCATTTGGTAAATCCATGGTTAGATTTGTAAATGGAGCGGGTTTGGAGCGGATCGACCTCAATCCGGATTCATTTAGTAACAACAAATTTTCAACTCGATCCGTTCCGTTAACCCGGCAGATGACCGATAAGCCAATCCAAATTCGTATCCGACGGATTAACGAATACCCGATCCACGATTCGGATCCGTTTATTATATCAAGTATTCTTTTATGACTAAATTTAGTTTATCACCCTGAACTTTAGTCCGAAAATCATGTCAGTCTCTGCTTTTTCAATTCGATCAGCAACACCCATACATACTTACCAATTTCATGAGTCTAGTCCAATTCGTCAATTTTGACCGTTAAATGCTGATGTGGCTCAAAGTGGGACCCACCTTTTGATGACGTGGCGATGATATGGATTTGAGTCACGTCAACACTTAATTGTCAAAATTGACGGAATGGACTAGACTAAACAAATTGGTAAGTATAAGAGTATTGTTGATGAAATTAAAACAGCAAAGACTGACATGATTTTTTGTCTAAAGTTCAGGGTGGTAAACTGAATTTTGTTTTTTTTTTAATATTAAATTTTTATCATGATACCCGATAGAACTTTGATAAAACATTGAGACCTTAACTCCTTAAGGCCTATTGCTCAAAAAAAAAAACTCCTTAGACCTTAACTCCTTAAGGCCTATTGTCCAAAAAAAAAACTCCTTAAGGCCTATTGCTCAAAAAAAAAACTCCTTAAGGCCTTAATTAGTTAATTATTAAAAGAAAGGCTTTTAGTCTCAGTTAATTATTGAGACCCTAAACTTTTAGTCTTCTGCAAAATTTCTTATAAAATAATATTTTATTATTATAAATACAAACCGGCTTATTAACGGACCAGATTAACCTAAATTCATATCTGATCTGTTAAGTAAACAGGTTAATGGATTCAGACCATTAACGGATCAATAGATCAGGAACGGATCAATAGATCAGGAGCGGATCCGAATCAAAATCTGGTTCGTTCACATCAAACTAGAGAAAAAAAAAAAGAGGTCTATCCCAATGCTCCAAACTTCGAAAGAAATCAAGACACATGAAGCATGAGGAGGAGCAAAATGAGCATGGTGAAATTTAACAATGAAGGTCTGGACTTGATAATGGCTAAAGTTAACCGAGGGGGGGGGGGGGGGGGTTTAGACTTAAATACATGAATTTGGTGTTAATCCCATGTGGCAGCAAGCTAACATTTAGATTATCTTAATCATTAGAATTTAAGAAATTTACAAAATTTCACAGTCCTCTAACTTCAGAGAACCTGGATCCCGGTTGAAATACTAACAATATAGTCAATTACATCATCCAGGAGCAAAGCTTTTTTTTTTTTTAGAAAAAAACAAATTTTATTAAAAGACAAAGGAGAACAAGAATACAGTGGACAAAGAGTCCACGAAAAATAAAGAGAAACTTTCACAAAAGAAAGAAAAAGAGCAAAAGAAAAATCTTAAACAACTGCAACCCTCCAATCCCTTAAAATACACAAGAAGCTATAATCTTTAAAAGCCTCAGAAATTGATGTCCAAAGAGCTACCCAAAATCTAATTCTCTCCCACAAAAACTCAACCCCAACCCCTTCATAGGCTTCAAAAATTCTTCTATTTCTTTCCATCCACAACACCCAAAAAATTGCAAGGACCCCACAACCCACAACACTTTGGCTTTCTTCTCTTTCCCAAAACCAGAGAGGTTTTGATTAAATAATTCTGAAATCTGTGTTGGAGAAACCTAGATTACCCCAACTTCCCTATATAAATCCTGCCATGGAAAGGAGGCCACCTCACAATGCAGAAAAATATGACTTGCATTCTCTCCATTCGCTTTGCACAATACACACCAATGAGGCGAGAAACAATTGTATGGCCTTCTCCGTTGAAGCATCTCACATATATTCAACCTCTTATGTGCCACCAACCAGCCTAGTATTTTAATCTTTGGAGGAGCTTTGAACTGCCAGATAAATTTTGCAGGAGCAAAAACAAGGGCAGAGTTATCGTTATAAATATAATTTCGGAACGATTGACAAGAAAAAACACCAAACAGTTCCAGTTTCCAAGCCCTCACATCCTTTTTTGAGTTCGTCAACCTGAAGCCTTCAATCAAGCCCAACAAAACTGAAACTTCCAATGCCTCCTCGTCATTTAAGTTCCTTCTAAACCTAAAATTCCAGCTCACCTGGATAGAGTTTGGGGTGGCAAAACTAGCTATTGAACTGTTATGGGATCTAGACAATCTGTAAATTCTAGGGAACACTTCAAAAAAAGGTCTATCCCCCACCCAAATGTCCTCCCAAAATCTCATTCTTCTCCCATCACACACAATGAGCTGAGTACATTTAGAAAATTCGCTCAACCCAACCGAAATGTCCTTCCAGGGACTCATGCTCGATCCTCGAACAACCAAATTTGAATCCCACCCATTTTCTTGGTAACCATACTTATTTCTGATTACACGGTGCCATAATGAATCTCTCTCTACAGGAAATCTCCAGAGCCATTTCTCCATCAGCCACACATTCTTTGCAACTAAATTACCTATCTCTAACCCTCCTTTCTCCTTGCTCTTGGAAACCAGCTCCCACTTGATTAGGTGATCCTTCTGCCCTTCTCCACTACCTTCCCATAAAAAGTTTCTCATTAAACCCTCCAGCTTCTTTGCCATAACCAAGGGAATTCGGAATAAAGACAAGTAGTAAGTAGGAAGGCTATTAAGAATTGCTTGAATCAAAGTTAATCTACCCCCACCCCTTGAAAGAAAGGCTTTTTTCCAACTTTCCAATTTTTTCTCTATTCTTTCAATCACACGAACCCAAAAGGATGCAGCTTTAGGATTGTTAACCAAAGGTAGCCCCAAATAATTGAGGGGCCAGCATCCTACCTCAGAGCCAAGCACTTTTGCCAACCTTTCTACATTAGAACTATATGAGTTTATCCCAACTAAAGAGCATTTGGCTTTGTTTATCTTCAACCCTGATAAAGTGCAAAGACTCTCCAAAATCAAATTCAGATTATTGTAGCTCTGATCATCCTCATTTAAGAAAAAAATGGTATCATCAGCAAATTGAAGATGAGTGATTTCAACGTTTTCCCTTCCTACTGACAAGCCATGAATAAGCCTGCAATCTTTTGCTTTCTCTGTTAATCTGCTTAGCACGTCGACCACCAAACTAAACAGAAAGGGAGCGAGAGAATCTCCCTGTCTCAAACCTCTTGAGGCTTCAAATTTTCCTCTTGGTCTTCCATTTATGATTACAGAAAAGTTAGCTGTTCGCAAACACCCATTAATCCAGTTTCTCTATTTCAGACCGAAACTTTTCTTTTCCAAAATAAAATCCACAGAGTTCCACTCAACATGATCTTAAGCTTTCTTGAAATCAATTTTCAAAACCAAACCCTTCTTTTTCTTCAATCTTACCTCGTCTACCACCTCGTTTGCCCTTAGAACTACATTTAGAATCTGCCTATTCTTAACAAAAGCTCCCTGAGCATAGGAAATAGTGGTTTCTAGCACCTCCTTTAATCTCCCTGCCAAGATTTTTGTAATGATTTTGTACAGGTTTGTTGTCAAACTAATTGGTCTGAAGTCAATAACTTTAACTGAGTTGGACTTCTTTGGAATAAAACAAATGTAAGTTTCGTTTGTGGCTCTGTGGCTCTGTTTATCACTCCGCTTGAAAAAAAATTCTTCCAAAACTTTGAAGATATCCCCTTTAATCACGACCCAATTTCTTTGCAGGACCGCCAAAGAAAACCCATATGGTCCAGGGGACTTATCCTTACCACAATCGAACACAACATTTTTTATTTCTTCTTCTTCAAAAGGCCTTTCCAACCAAATTGCCTGCTCACTGCTAATCTGATTCCAATCTAGACCTTCTAAGCCCCAACTCTCTTCTTTATTACTTGAGTAGAGCTTCTCGTAAAAGCTAATTATCTCCTGCTCTATGAGCGATTCTTCTTTCACCACAAGACCATTGCCCACTTCTATTCTCTCTATAAAATTTCTTTTTCCTCCTACCGTTAACAATTCGGTGAAAGAAGCATGTATTAATGTCCCCCTCCTTAGCGCAATCTAATTTTGCTCTTTGCTTCCAGCGAATTTCTTCCTAAAACACCAGTTGTTCCAATCTTTCCCTTGCTGCTTCCCTTTGGCTTCTTTTGATATCACTTAGACCAATATTAATTTCTTCTACATCCAGCCTCTTTATTAAAGTCTCCAACTCTTTTTTCTCTTTACCGACATCCCCAAAAATCTCCTTACTCCAAACTTTAATTTTTTCTTTCAAACCTTTTAATCTTCTCATGAACTTAAAGCCTTCCCGGTCATGGAACGAATCCTCACCCTACTATTTTTTGAAATTCTCTCTAAAGGAGGGATGCTCCAGCCACATGTTTTCAAATATGAAAGGTCCGGGTCCCCATTTGACCTTGATTGTGTCCAGCATCACCGGGCAATGATCTGAAGTTACATGAGTAAGAGCAAGTTGTCGATTATCTGGAAAACCCTCCTCCCACCCTGTAGAGAATAAAAATCTTTCTAATCTACACCAAATGACATTCTCCCTGTTGTTTGACCAAGTGAATTCTGCATTATAGAGAGGTGGTTCACACAAATTTGTGTCTCTAATGAACATATTGAAATCATTCATGCTTCTAGTTTGCCTCCCTCCATTCGACTTTTCGGCTATAAATCGAACTACATTAAAATCTCCACCCAAACACCACCTAGATCCACACAACCCAAATAAGCCAGCCAATTCTTCCCAAAACAAAACTCTTTCTTTGTAACTGTTTGGACCGTAAATGCCTGAAAGTCACCGGTCATTCCCATTAACTCCTTGGACTTTTAAAGAGACCGAGAAGAGTCCCACCACCGATTCCAAGACTGGAACACAACGAGTATTCCAAATTATTACTACACCTCCTAAGCTGCCGATAACTGGAATTTAAACCCAATCTTTGAAATGTGCACCCCAAATACTGCTAACCAATTTTCTGTCAATTATACCTAGTTTTGTTTCCTGTAGAATAATTATATCGGCTTCACAATCTGCTAAAAAACTTCTAATCATTGATCTCTTCCTTTTACTCCCTAAACCCCTTACATTCCAGGTTACAATTCTCATTTAAGACTGTACATTCCCCATCCCCTCAATTTCATTCCTCCTGTGATTAAATTCAGTTTACCCATCCGCCTCCCGCTTGCCACTAGCTTCAGTGTTATTGACCAAAATCCTTCCACCTTTCCTTCCGTCTTAAGTGAAACGAGACCCAGTTTCATAGGAGCAAGAAACCTTCCCAACTTACCCAAAGTTTGGTAGGCGTTAGTCAATTTCTGGTTATGGTCATTTCCTCCCTTAACAAGTCCATTTTTCTTCCTTTAATACTGCTTGAAAGTTTGCTTTGACCTTGAACCTTCGCCCTCAATACCCACTTGAATTAATTCTGCATTTGTATCTAATTCCAACTTATCCAAAAAGTTAAAATTTTGCAACTTTTCTTCCCCTGCTTTGCTTGTCTCTTGACCTTTGCTGAAGGCTGAATCAATCAAGAAGTCACCCAAGTGGAATACCTTATCTTTCAAAGGGTTATCTCATTTAACTTCTCCGAAAGAAGACACATCACCATCAACACTAGGCTCAGTTTCCTCTTCAAAACTTAGTAAACCAGCCAATTCCCGATCAGAAACAGAATTTTCCTCCCCTAATCTACATGTGACAGCTTCTCTGTGTACCTTATTTGAACTCCAATCTTGTTCCTCCTTTTCCAGCTCCTCCTCAAGAGAAAGCCAAACCTCGCCCACCTTGGTAAACCTTCTTTTGAATTTAGGAGCTGAGTTTGCAGTTTCCAACTCGACCTTCTTAATAGTGTTCCCGCCAACATTTTCTTCTTCAGCAACTTCATCTTCGTCCCTCAGTACAGACTTCTTTTTCACCAAAATAGAGGCCCCAGATTTTCCTAATTGTGCTTTCCTTCAAATCAATTGGATTAAAAAAACAAAAGTTAGTTTTTGATCCATGCCCTTGACCAAATTTGGTAAAAAAGTTGTGCTTCGGTGATGAAGACTTCTTAATTTCCAAGGTCATTCTGCCTTTAAAAAAGTCACCTTCACGAAAGGTGAATCCCACTGCCATATCCTCACTTGTAGCATTAAAGACTCTAGGCCCAGGCCCAGGCCCAAAATTTAACTTATTAAGCTCAGGAGATTTCAACAACTCAAAATGTGTGTTTAGGTCCAATGACAGTTTTGACCCTCCTTCCTGAGATATGTTAGTGTTGTCCTTTAAGCAAAAGGCCCCACCATTAAAAGAGTCACCAAACACACTATTTGTTAAAACGTTATTTGTGCCCATCTCATCCACTTGGTCTACACCTTCATTTAAAACCCCAAACACTCTGTTTGGTATCTTGTGCTTTGTGCCCAACACTTCCACTTGTGCTTCACTAGTATTTAAATCACCAGGCCTGCTATAAGGAGTAAAAATCTCTGACTGCTTTTTCGCTTTCCAAGAGAAATTTGAATCTACAACCCTTTGTTTAATAAGGCTTTAAGGGACCCAATTTTTCTCTATCTTTTCAAAATTTCCATGTGTGGCCAGAAAATTATTGGCACAGCTCCGGCCACAAGTCTGATCATTTTCAAAACCCAAAAAATGTCCCTCAACCACCTCTGAAATCTTCTTCTAACAAAGAAACTGAATTTGTTGCTCTCTTCTTCTGATGCTTAAAGGTTGAATAGCCAGAGACAAATGTTGAATGCAGACAATATAAGATTGTTCACCTTCCGTCAACTTCACCTACTAGGCAGAAAACTAGACTCATTCTCCTTGACTTTGATTCTAACTTCGTACAGGAATTTGAACTTCTTTGTCCTCTTGTCAACTTCAACCAGACCACCACAAGTATCACCAATCCGCTTGAAGTAGTTTGTTGACCACCAATGTAGTGGAAGGCCCTTCACTGCTATCCAACCTCCAAAACTCACCACTTTCTTCATATTGTTCATCAAACCATTTGCCCATTCAAAAAAGAAAACCTCTTGTTGCCCCTTCAAGGGGAGTTTCCCCTGTTTAGCAATCTTTTTGCCTCCTCACAACTTTTGCAGACAAAGAAAGCCATGTTGTTTTGATATGGGAGGAGGTCCACCTCTCTATCTAGCCACCTTGACAGACACCTCTTAATATTCTTCCATGATTGATACACCATCTGCCTTTCACAAACCACTTCATAACCCCAAGTGTCTTTAAACTCCTCAAATTTCTGTTCGGAAAACTTTTGTGTACTGTCCACCAAATCTGTAGCTCTATTTTTCCTGAAATGACCATTATCTTTATTAGAAAGGATATCGATCTTGATTGAATATCAAACAGATTTGATTTGTATATGATTCTACTTTGATTGTAATAAATTGTATAGGCTGTCTTTCCTTACTTAGTCTTCTAAACTAATTGAGACTTCGGTACAAGTATACCATCCTGTATATAATTTACATGATCAATAGAATGATAATCAATTCAGCCAAATATTATTTTCTTTATGGTATCAGAGCAGGATACATCCTAGCTCTTTATTCTTCCTTTTCAACGCATATGTTGCGTCTTTGATCCTTTTTTTTTTCATTCCTTCATCAACGTCATGTCTGAGAACAATGTTGAATATTTGAGTTATGCCCTTGATTCATCCAATCCTCTATTCCTTCATCATTCAGATCATCCAGGTCTATTGCTTGTTTTAAAGCGATTGAATGGTGACAATTATCATTCATGGTGCAGTGCTATACGGATTTCATTGAGTACTAAGAATAAGATTGGTTTTATTACCGAAAAGATATCGGAGCCTGATGAAGCTAATGATCCAAATGAACACGCTCTTTGGCAACGATGTAACGATATAGTGCTTTCATGGATACTCAATTCCTTAGAACCAGACTTGGCAGATTCAGTTCTCTCCTGTAATACTTCTCGTGCTATTTGGGAAGACCTTCATGAGAGATTTTCCCTTGGCAATGCTCTTCATATTTTTCAGATTCAACGAGACATATATAGGATTGAGCAGGGCCAAATGTCATGTCACGCCCCGGACCCGGTGTCGGTGGATTTTAGGCACCTAAAGCCGAATCCGAGGTGTGAGCGTTAAAAAGTAAAAATAAAATAAAATACAAGAAAATACATTTCCACTGCACACTCTGATCTATTAAAAATAACAAAATCCTTTACAAATACACAAAAATAAAAACACCTCGATCTAAGCTCGTCATTCTATGCTCGTCAAACTCTAGGTAATTCTCTGCAAAAAATATTAGAGATTGATGGGTGAGCAAAACCACGCGCTCAGTGAGTAGATCATGTAATATGTCAGTGAAGCTATGTTGTTTTACACACACTATAAAGATAATATAATAATTCAATTCCTCATCACATCATATCGTCCCTTCATATCAAGGTTATCCTTCAATTTAGTGATCCCCACGGCCACCTAATGACATTCTCGTCCTATAGCTCCGTGTGTCACATCCTTACCTCGGCATAACCAATCAAGAAGTTCTCATGTTCCATGACTAACATCAACCAATACTTTCACATAATATATTTCACAAATAAACATGCTCCACTTGAAAAAGATAGAGAGATTTTAGAAATAGAATGAGAAATTTAGAACACATTACATAACCCACTCACCTCGATTCCGAGAATTACCGAGCATAACAACGATATTACGAGCCTCCTAGTACGAACCTTCTAGAAATAACCGTTTGATCTCACTTAAACCTCTATGAATAGAAAAATGGCGTCGAGACGAATCCAAAGGTTTTCACGGATTCTAATTTGAAGCTACGGATCAAAAGTTATGATCTACAGAAGTTTTTAGAGAGAGAAATTAGAGAGAGAAAGTGAAGAGAGAGAAACTCTCTCCGAAAAATTATGAACAGAAAAAGATTCGGTCAGGCCTATTTATAGTAATACATTTCTTAGTCGCTAAGAAAGAAATATAATATAATAATACAGTTGTGGATAAACTCAAACAATTCTATCCACATAGTTTTGGATAAACTCAAACAATCTTATCCACAAGGTTTTGGATAAGTTCGAACAATCCTATCCATATGGTTTTGGATAAACTCAAAAGATTTTATCCACAGATAACTTAATCACTAAGTAAAGAAGAGATAGACATGAACGATCATATCCACATATAACTTAGTAGCTAAGTAACGAATAAAATTTGACAAACTAAAAAAAATCAAATAATTTTCAAGAGCTATTAAAAATTCCTCGAAAATATTTTTCGACTTAAAAAAAAGAAATTTAAAATTCGGGTTATCACATGTCAGTTGCTTCGTATTATGCGAAGTTGAAGGGGATATGGGATGAATTTTCTTCTTACAACTCAACGCCTTGTACTTGTGGTGCTCAAAATGATCGCACCAAATTGATGCAGTTTCTCATAGGACTCAATGAAACATATTCAGGTGCGCGTGGTCAGATATTATTAATGAATCATTTGCTTTCAGTTCGTCAAGCCTATGGGGCTATTGCACAAGAGGAGAAATAGCGTGAATTGGCTTCGTCTATTTCTATGCTGTCAAAAATGGCAGCAATGATGGTATGTGGCACCAACAACAACATGAAACCAAAGGGAAACTATCAAGGGAATCGCAGCAAGGAGCCTTTCGAGTGCACTTACTGTGGAGGAGAATATCACAGAGACGCAACATGTTGGAAGAAAAATGGCTATGTCACGCCCCGATTTTCCAATCAATTAATAAGGCATTTTGCCCTTAATTACAAACCATTTCGGGAACGTGACGACATGGAATATCAAATACAAATATGCACTAGAATTTTTTTCTTTTTAATTCAAGTACACAACACCAACTCCATGCCCAACATTGTAATTTCAAACTCAATACAAGAGTCGAATATTACATACCAAATATTTATATAATAAATTGATACATCAAAATATTACATAAATAAATCTTCAGAGTGCGAAGCATAAAATAGCGGAAGTCTTATAACCCAACAAAAAGTATGCAGCCTTGCATTACTCCTGGTTATCCTAACCTGCAGGTATAACCCCTACACCGTGGAATAGTGTACCGGGTTATATCAACAAACCCGGTCAGCTTACGAAGCTGGTATGAGTTAACTCAGTTTTACTCACCCTAAACCGTTTATCAAAAATATACATATATAGTTTGTTTTAAACAAATATATGTAAGTTATATTCTTCAAAAACAATTCAAATCCCGAAAATTCATATTATAAAATATAATGAACCTACGCATCCCATAATACGTATTTTAACCCCACACGTCCCATAACGTGTATGTTAATCCCAGGGTAATTCAGAATATTAAACAATATAAACCTTCCCCAAAATCATTTCCCAAAATTATGATTTCTTTCTTTTTAAGAAAAGTAAATCATCATAATAATTACTTCAATTTTTAAAGAAGTAAAAACTTCAAAATACAATTCAATATTGTTCAAGAATTGTAATTCATTTATCAATGCTTCAAATATTTAAGAAGCAAATTCATATCATACTCACACAAAACCACAATCAACTTCAAATGATTAAAAGCGAGAATACCATTTTTCTTCTCCTTTTAATACATCAAGATAAAGCGAGAATACCATTTTTCTTCTCCTTTATTACATAAAGTATTCATCTTTGTTTTCAATGAATACATGGCTACACAGTCTAGAACTCTAACCTTCACCTTCTGGCTACACAGTCTAAAGCTCTAACCTTCACCATTGGCTACACAGTCTAGAGCTCTAACCTTCACCCATTGGCTACACAGTCTAAAGCTCTAACCTTCACCCATTGGCTACAAAAACATTCGAGTAGGCAAACACAATATCATAATTTTTGAAATATTGTTCCCACAAAATCCACCAATTAAAACAATAAAATGAATACTTTCAAATATTGTTTTAACACAAAATCACACATGCTGATATATCAAATTAAAACTGTATTTAATTTATATATCGCAAAATCATTTAAATAAATATAATTATTTATTTTCGCAAACAACACAATATGAATTAATATTCATATATAAAATATCGTGAGATTCACTCACCTCTAATTCCTGCTGCGTCTTCAAATAGTAACCAGGAATCGACAAGCACGAGCTACACTTCTCGTAAACACCTATGATTATGCAATATCCAATTAGCATAATACATTTCCAAAATAATCCAAATGTTCCTCAAATGTCTCCTACGACATCGGAACATTTAATCGAGACCATTTGACCAAAAGTCAACCATAGATCAACGTGGGTCCCACGTCTACTATTCATCAACGGGTCCCACACAAAATCCGAAACTTCCAAAATCCAACAGCATGCTTATTTCTAGCATCCTAACATCATATCCAAAATTGGTGATGATCCAACGGTCGGATCATCACGGATCTAACGATCCATAACTATCGCTTAATTGATCATTGATCAAACGACCGAATTTGACAAAAGTCAAAACACGAAAGTTGTTCGTATCGACGAACCAAGCCAAACGGAGCAAAGAACTGCTCCTGGACCGGCCGGACGCGCCGCCGACGCGCCGCCACCGGCGACTGTCCGTCGCCGGAAAAAAATGCTCCGATTGCCATGAAATTTTAACACAATGTTCTACACATTACCAGCAACAACTTTCATAACTGCCACAAGGGCCAATTCAAAGTAAAAAGTCTCGAATTTACCTCGATAGCTCCGAAACCCTAGGATTTCAAATCCAAAATTCTCCTTCGTCCGAACTCCGATTGAGGCATATTTTATGTTGCTGGAAAGCCCCTGGCAAGGGCTACAAAGCCCAGTAGGTAAGGTGGCTCGATTTGGCCGGAAACTTGCCCAGAAACTGATGAACAGTTCGGCAGCGTTTTTCTCCTTTTTCTTTTCTTGATTTCTCTTTCTATACTGAAAATCAATGAATGAAACTAGTATAGAATCGAAGAGGATGAAGAGACAAAGAGATTGGGACAAGTCTCACACAAATTGGTGGCCGGAGGAGGGAGAAATCACCGGAGGAAGTTTCTGGTACTGTTCACGGCGTGAACAGTACATTTCTGGGATAAATTCTGATTTTCGGGTGAACAGTAAATCCCAACATTCTATTTATAGAAATTCGTCAAACTTCCGACGGCCATAACTTCTTCATACGAACTCCGTTTTTGGTGAACCAAATTCCTACGAACTCGATTCGACGAGGTCTACAACTTTCATGAAGGAAGTTTTCCCAAATTCTCAACGGATAAAAAGTTACCTTAATTAACCTTGTGTAACTTATAATTACCGCCGTAATTATCGTTTTACGACGAAAACCTCTAAAAATACAATTTCACACCATTTCACTTCAAATTTCACGACCTATTTTATAAAAATAGTATGGAAATTTTCGGGGTATTACAGTCTACCCTCCTTAAAGAAATTTCGTCCCGAAATTAGGACGCAGAGTACACCCAAGTTATCACACTTCAATTCCAAAATCCAAAGTTTTTATTGATAATCACTTAGGTAGTACACAACACACTAGAAAACAACTTGCACACAACTTCTATTACAGATTCTTAAGATGCCTCACAGGGCTTACACTACCAGAAGCCATCCTTAAACCTCCAGTAGTGACTTCGTGGATAAGAGGCCGGATGTCTCGGAATTCCATACATCATCAGCTGATAGAAATATGCTGCCTCCACGAAACACTTGCAAGTGTCGCAACATTCTCTAGCTGCATGCCTATCTCCATCCACGTCCCACATGTCCTGGCCAAAAGGACGCCAAAAACTTGACTCACCGCAAGTAAGACATTTACCTGCGGGCAGGAAAGCTGTAGTCGACGGAAAATACAGCAGTAGATGCTCATGACAAAACTCGGCCTGATGCATCATCCGCTCGACTTCTTGTCTACAGTAGTAGATGTTCCATCCGCTTCTCCACCAGTCGAGGGCTTCACACAGTCGGTGCACCATTTTCTGCTGCTCGGCTCGTGGTCCCATTATCATCTTAATCATACATGCTGCATAAAATGCAACATGATGACCTACCACCGAACTGGGACGCGAACCGTAGAATGTTCCTGGTTTGCATGCCGCATCGAAATACTCCAGGGCTAAGGGTATGTTGGCCGCTTCCACAAGTACTCGTATTCCCATTCGGAATAGAGACTCCGGGTTCTTCGCTTCCCAGCATCGATTTGCGAAGATGCGCACCTGCCTGTCCGCTTCTATGGAACCAGTGGGTCTGGATCCACCATCGAACCCATCCATGTCGATCGCTGCAAGAGTAGACCAGCTATCAGCATACTCCTTGAAGGTCTTCGAGACACAACGGAGTTCCATTGTGCTCTGCAGGGATGCGGTAGCAACCAACTGGAATATGTACTTCCAGATCTCCACCGGAAGTTCACTCCATTCTGCATTCTTGGATCGCTTGCTGCACTCTCCTTTGTTCACCATTGTGTAAGAGAAAATTTTGAGATGATTGTTTGATAACAGATATGAGATGAGTAACACAACTCCTTATCCCATGTATTTAAACCAAACTTTCCACCGTAAGGAAGCCTTTCTTTAATGCGAGTGCGGTGCACTCAGCAACCCACTAAGAATAATTATTGCTCATATCTGTCTCAATTACTCAAAAGTATCGCCCACGATACAAGATTCCACAAGATTTAATCAACAAAAACTCAGTCTTCCACTAACACCGGTCATAATGACTCTTTTCCTTTTGCTTTCGCATAAATAATTCCTTAAAAGATGCGAGGTCTCACAAGAGTGGAACTGTATGTGGGAAATCCATGCATCGGGAAAAAAAAATCTTCCACGATCTCCAAGGGCTCCGACAATTAGCTGTAATCAGCCGCTCACTTTTGCTTTTGAATTATCAAATCCTCCACCAACAATAAATATACCCTTACGCATCCACTAACAGATACCTTCCATTAGTGCCATAATCTCCTTTCTCTATCAAAGAGAAAAACTTCTTCATTCTACTTCTCAGAATTTTCCACAACTCAAACATGTCACGCAAAGTGAATTCGTTCAGTGAATTACTTCAATCTGATCCCTCTGAAAGTCAATTTTTTGAGGGCTTAGATGAAATACTTTCACCAGCAATCGAATTCAACCACGATATCGACATGTTAGACATGCTTCTAGCAGAAGACGAAGCCATTGAAGTAGCCTCAAGTCCACAAGTATCATCTCCACAAGCTGAACCTAGTTCATCCAAACGTATTCCACTGAGGAAGAGCTTCACCAAATACCAAGTCCAAGCATTGAAGGACTTCGTCGAGGCTTTTCCACAGCCAACTGTTCAACAACGACAAGATTTGGGTGACCAAATAAGGTTAACGTTTGCACAAGTCTCTGCGTGGGTGATAAAGCATCGACCCAAAACGCCTGCCCAAACAACTCGTCAACAAAATTTTCTGCTGAGACAGCAAATCAATGAGCTTCAAGCTCAACTTAGCCAGTACCAAGCAGCATTCAACAGAATCAACTGCAACCACTGTGGAAAACGAGTTACTCCCAATAGTGAGCTACTAAAAGGGATTGAAGAGACTACCCCACAACCTCAGACTCTTCCAATTCCTGCAGTCATCGGTCCAAGGGAAAAGTCTCACATGAGGAGGGATATTCAAAAGTGTATGTCGATCCCACATCACTCTTCTTCTACACAACAACCATCAGACAACATCAACCGTTCAGAACCTGAAGAAGCATCTGCCGTGGCAGAAGCATCGGTCGTGGCAGACACAACTAAGATTTCTGAAATCATTGTGTCGGTCAGAGATGAGCTAATCATCATGGCATCTGCTGCTGCGCCACTGTGGATCTCTGCACTCAAATCCAGCTCTGCCACGCTTCATGAGTTCCTGAATGAAGCAGAGTACAAGAGAATCTTCACTAACGGTATTGATCTTACTCCCACTAACTTCCAAACTGAAGCTTCTCGCTACACAGCCACTGTTCCCCTCAGTCCTGTCGTACTCGTGAATCTCTTCATGGATGTGGACCAATGGTCCACCATATTCGGTAGCATCATTTCAAGGGCGAGTATCCTTGATGTCTTGTCATCAGGGACTACTGAAAGCTACCACGACACCATCCAAGTCATGACTGCTGAATTCCAGGTGACCAGTCCATCTGTCTCCACTCGTGTAACTCACTTTGTTCGTTATTGCCAACGACAAACAGAACAAAGTTGGGCAATAATTGACGTCTCTGTGGACGGTTTAAGCTCAAATCTGGGTCCACACCCAAGATCTCAATGCAAGAAGCGTCCATCCGGATGCTTAATCCAAGATTTGTTCAACGGCAGCTCTCGTGTCGTATGGGTGGAACATGTTGATGTACAGGATCAAATCATGCACCAAACATACCGAACGCTAGTGGAGTCAGGCTTAGCCTTTGGAGCAAGGCGATGGGTAGAAATACTTCAGAGGCAAGCGGAAAGGTTAAATTATTCCGCGGCAGACACTTATCCACCTCAAGACTTTTGTGTCATACCATCTGTGGAAGGAAGAAGAAACTTGTTGCAGATGGCATGCAGAATAGTGACAGACTTTTTCACAGACATCGGCAACTCTACTGCTCATGAATGGAAGGTAGCTGAACAAACCAAGTTCAGGGGTTCAGGGATAAGAGTCTCCACCAACAAAATCTGGAATAGGCCGAATAAGCCCCATGGTCTTACTCGAACTGCAACAGCAATATTCCAACATCATGTCTCTCACCGAAAGCTGTTTGACTACTTCACTGACATACAAACTCGGAACCAGTGGGACCACCAAGCATTGGGCAAGACAGTCCAAGAGATTGCACACATCACAACGGGTCAAGACCCACGCAACTGTGTCACCTTGATGCAAATCGACGACACCTACGTACTCCAAGAAAGTTGTACTGATTCAACAGGGTCATACGTGATTTATGCCTCTATCAGTCAGTCAACGGTCCAGAAGTTATTAGGTGGTTGTGAGTTAGGTACAATTGTATTCCTAACTTCAGGTTTTTCAATTCTACTAGATATGCCTACTGCTGGAAGAACAGAAGGGATCTCAGACAATCCATACATTGGTTGTCTAATAACGGTAGCAACACAGATCTCTACTGAGCTGCTGAAGAACAAGAAAGGATCAGTGGATCAAGTCTGTCGTTTGATCCAAGGTACGGTTGAGAGAATTAGAAATGTAGCCATGTAAGACTATCAATTTCGGAATTGTAATTTGTACTTTATATTCTTAACAACACAACAGCACTGAAGAGCACATGATGGGGATCCGCTGCAGTCGGGCCATTACTCGATAAATACTGTGTGCTATTAAGCATACGAAGTAACCATTACTTGAATGAATCTAAGAACCTAACGTCAAACCCTAAACCGATCCTAAGCTCTAAACCCTAACTTCACTTCACAAAACCAAAACTCGTTTCATCACCGTAGAGCGTTCCATTGCTCAATCACTTCCTTAGAGCATTGTTTTGCTCTGATACCAATCTGTCACGCCCCGATTTTCCAATCAATTAATAAGGCATTTTGCCCTTAATTACAAACCATTTCGGGAACGTGACGACATGGAATATCAAATACAAATATGCACTAGAATTTTTTTCTTTTTAATTCAAGTACACAACACCAACTCCATGCCCAACATTGTAATTTCAAACTCAATACAAGAGTCGAATATTACATACCAAATATTTATATAATAAATTGATACATCAAAATATTACATAAATAAATCTTCAGAGTGCGAAGCATAAAATAGCGGAAGTCTTATAACCCAACAAAAAGTATGCAGCCTTGCATTACTCCTGGTTATCCTAACCTGCAGGTATAACCCCTACACCGTGGAATAGTGTACCGGGTTATATCAACAAACCCGGTCAGCTTACGAAGCTGGTATGAGTTAACTCAGTTTTACTCACCCTAAACCGTTTATCAAAAATATACATATATAGTTTGTTTTAAACAAATATATGTAAGTTATATTCTTCAAAAACAATTCAAATCCCGAAAATTCATATTATAAAATATAATGAACCTACGCATCCCATAATACGTATTTTAACCCCACACGTCCCATAACGTGTATGTTAATCCCAGGGTAATTCAGAATATTAAACAATATAAACCTTCCCCAAAATCATTTCCCAAAATTATGATTTCTTTCTTTTTAAGAAAAGTAAATCATCATAATAATTACTTCAATTTTTAAAGAAGTAAAAACTTCAAAATACAATTCAATATTGTTCAAGAATTGTAATTCATTTATCAATGCTTCAAATATTTAAGAAGCAAATTCATATCATACTCACACAAAACCACAATCAACTTCAAATGATTAAAAGCGAGAATACCATTTTTCTTCTCCTTTTAATACATCAAGATAAAGCGAGAATACCATTTTTCTTCTCCTTTATTACATAAAGTATTCATCTTTGTTTTCAATGAATACATGGCTACACAGTCTAGAACTCTAACCTTCACCTTCTGGCTACACAGTCTAAAGCTCTAACCTTCACCATTGGCTACACAGTCTAGAGCTCTAACCTTCACCCATTGGCTACACAGTCTAAAGCTCTAACCTTCACCCATTGGCTACAAAAACATTCGAGTAGGCAAACACAATATCATAATTTTTGAAATATTGTTCCCACAAAATCCACCAATTAAAACAATAAAATGAATACTTTCAAATATTGTTTTAACACAAAATCACACATGCTGATATATCAAATTAAAACTGTATTTAATTTATATATCGCAAAATCATTTAAATAAATATAATTATTTATTTTCGCAAACAACACAATATGAATTAATATTCATATATAAAATATCGTGAGATTCACTCACCTCTAATTCCTGCTGCGTCTTCAAATAGTAACCAGGAATCGACAAGCACGAGCTACACTTCTCGTAAACACCTATGATTATGCAATATCCAATTAGCATAATACATTTCCAAAATAATCCAAATGTTCCTCAAATGTCTCCTACGACATCGGAACATTTAATCGAGACCATTTGACCAAAAGTCAACCATAGATCAACGTGGGTCCCACGTCTACTATTCATCAACGGGTCCCACACAAAATCCGAAACTTCCAAAATCCAACAGCATGCTTATTTCTAGCATCCTAACATCATATCCAAAATTGGTGATGATCCAACGGTCGGATCATCACGGATCTAACGATCCATAACTATCGCTTAATTGATCATTGATCAAACGACCGAATTTGACAAAAGTCAAAACACGAAAGTTGTTCGTATCGACGAACCAAGCCAAACGGAGCAAAGAACTGCTCCTGGACCGGCCGGACGCGCCGCCGACGCGCCGCCACCGGCGACTGTCCGTCGCCGGAAAAAAATGCTCCGATTGCCATGAAATTTTAACACAATGTTCTACACATTACCAGCAACAACTTTCATAACTGCCACAAGGGCCAATTCAAAGTAAAAAGTCTCGAATTTACCTCGATAGCTCCGAAACCCTAGGATTTCAAATCCAAAATTCTCCTTCGTCCGAACTCCGATTGAGGCATATTTTATGTTGCTGGAAAGCCCCTGGCAAGGGCTACAAAGCCCAGTAGGTAAGGTGGCTCGATTTGGCCGGAAACTTGCCCAGAAACTGATGAACAGTTCGGCAGCGTTTTTCTCCTTTTTCTTTTCTTGATTTCTCTTTCTATACTGAAAATCAATGAATGAAACTAGTATAGAATCGAAGAGGATGAAGAGACAAAGAGATTGGGACAAGTCTCACACAAATTGGTGGCCGGAGGAGGGAGAAATCACCGGAGGAAGTTTCTGGTACTGTTCACGGCGTGAACAGTACATTTCTGGGATAAATTCTGATTTTCGGGTGAACAGTAAATCCCAACATTCTATTTATAGAAATTCGTCAAACTTCCGACGGCCATAACTTCTTCATACGAACTCCGTTTTTGGTGAACCAAATTCCTACGAACTCGATTCGACGAGGTCTACAACTTTCATGAAGGAAGTTTTCCCAAATTCTCAACGGATAAAAAGTTACCTTAATTAACCTTGTGTAACTTATAATTACCGCCGTAATTATCGTTTTACGACGAAAACCTCTAAAAATACAATTTCACACCATTTCACTTCAAATTTCACGACCTATTTTATAAAAATAGTATGGAAATTTTCGGGGTATTACAGGCTATCCACCAGGGCATCCAAAGCACAAGCCTGAAGAAGGGAACACCAGCAACAAGAGTCGCACTTCATATCAGGGAAACAATAGCTATAAATCTGGTTATAACAGGAACATGTCCAAGTCGACCCCTTTTGCCAATTTTGTTGATTCAAATACATTTGTTCCTACTTTTCAAGAGTTGCAAAATAACTTACCGAACCTCACAGACGACCAATATGTTCAAGTTATTACTGCCTTGAATCCCACGTCTCCATCACCTCAAGCCCATGATGCATCGGCCTCAGTTTCAGAATTTTCTAGAGGTTTGTTTCATGTTGCTCCAAACCACTGGATTATTGATAGCGAAGCAACCCATCACATCACTTCATCTCCTAAATCATTAACAGACATCAATGATCATTCTTTTATACCACAAGTCCTTCTGCCAAGTGGGGATAAAGCTAGTATCACCATGACTGGATTAATTCGATTTACAGACTCCTTCACACTTAATAATGTTTTATGTGTGCCAAGTTTTAAAGTTGATCTGTTAGTAAGACAATTGATGATATGCATTGTTCCGTGACTTTTTTTCCGTCTTGGTGTATTTTGTAGGACTTGGATACGAGGACGATGATTGGTGTGGGTAAGCGACGTGGTGACCTATATTATCTTGTGGCGTTGGCTTCCCTTCCTCCATCCCATCGTTTTGCTTGCAACTTGACCATCTCATCCAGTCTCTGGCATCGTCGCTTAGGACATCCCTCCTCTACTTGTCTACAACATTTAGCAAATAATAATCTTCATTTTTTTTTTATTCTAGTTATAAATGTGACATTTGTCCATTGGCGAAACAAACTCGTCAACCTTTTTTTCCTAGTTCTATTTCAACAAGCAAATGTTTTTCCCTTATTCATAGCGACATTTGGGGATCTTATAAAATTCATTCTCATTCAGGTGCACATTATTTCTTAACTATTGTTGACGATTTTTCCATATTTACTTGGATCTTTTTGATGCGTCACAAGAGTGAGACGCAAAATTTACTCCGTCAATTTTTCAATTATGTTGCTACTCAATTTAATACCAAAGTGCAACAATTTCGCTTTGATAATGGAGCCGAATTTCTTTCCTCACAAAACTTTTTTCTTGACCAAGAAGTTATTTTTCAACACTCTTGGTCTCATTCTTGAAACAGCTCGTGCTCTCATTTTCCAATCTTATCTTCCACCTTCTTTCTAGGGAGAATGCTTTCTCACTGCCGTTTATAACATAAATCGTCTTTCCACTTTATTGCTTCAAAAGAAGACTCCATTTGAAGTGCTTTACAATAAACTTCCTGATTATTCAAGAATGCGAGTTTTTTGGATGCGTTGCTTATGCAACTTCGGTCAATCCATCCTCTAAATTTTCTCCCCGTGCCCAAAAGTGCATTTTCGTTGGTTATCCGATGGGACAAAAAGCGTATAAATTGTATCCCATTGAAACCAAAAAAATATTCACAAATTGGGATGTGATATTCCTAGAGGATACTTTCCATCATTCACCCAAAGCATCATCACCCACTTCCCAGTCCGTAGAGCCCACTTCACAGGCCCAATCCATTTCCATTCCTCTTCTTCATGATCTGTCTCCTTTCTCAAATCCTTTCGCACCAAACACATTGCACAAACTTCACCAAACACAGTCTTCACCTTCTTCCAGCACCAGTTCGTTGTCCTCGGCACCACCTCCGCCGTCTGGCGGTGACCCGTCGTCTTCCAGTGGTGCCTCGTCGCCTTCCGCTCCGCCGTCCTCCAGCACCGATACAGAACCAGTTCCTGTTCTTTCTTCTCCATCTGTTACAGCCCCACACTCGGATTCTATACCATCACCGTCTTCTCTTCCTTCCGCCGCTCTGGATATTGTCCCCGCTGCAATTCCCATCGAACCTATTTCCATCGATGCACCTCATCACGACCCTGGTTTGGAAATTGTTCCCGCTACCCCTATTTAGCCTCTCTGTCGTTCCCAACGTCCGCCTTAAAGACTACGTCTGCTCGCAGGTGATGCTACCTCAACACCAAAATTCATTGACCTCACCAAGTCCCACACCAGGTACGCGATATCTGACAAATGCAAAAGAGTGGTAGGTAGTTTTGAGATCCGGGGTTGTCGTTCCACGGAGGATTGACGGCTCCCCAACTCTCGGTAGCGTGTGTGCGAGTGCTTTAGCTAATATGGAGTGATAAGGAGATGGATAGAGTGAGTGAAATGTGTTTAAACAATGTGCGGAGTGTAGTGTGGTGAGTTTGGTGTACGCAATTGTGGAATGCCAATCAATCAAACAAGAAAATGTAAGTAAACAAAGCAAGTAAATGTAAAGTGTGTGCACAAAATATAAAGGTGTTGGGGTTTTCGGGCAAACCCCAATCCAATGCAACAAGCAATGCCTAATCAACTTAATCATGCCAATGTGTGTGTGAATCAAGCCCCGTATCCTAGCCATGTTATGGTTCTAGGACCGTGTTGCCTAAGGTATTTGAATGCCGGATTATGGATCATCCAAACTCTCTAGGTGTCTTAGGAAATCCCTCTATGTTACCTAATACCGGATTTCCTAAAGTGCTTAAGAGGCGTAATAGTGTCGAACCTAGGGACTCAAACAAGTAACAACTCATCACATATGCTACCAATTGCCTAAGTCATGCAAGGGTACCAATCTCACACAATCTCATCAAGATAGATTAGTTAACATGCCAAAGAAGTGGTAATTCTAAGGACAAGCAACCAACACATATTGAATTAGGTAGCACACATATTCATACAACACAAAGACATTTTATTCATTGATTAAAGCATCACAAAGTCACATTGGACTAGGGCACACAACCCTAGTCCCCAACAAGAGTACTACTCACTAAACATCAAAGTGTACATCATCATCTCACAAGAGTATGCAATAAACATGAATACAAGAGAGAAAAGGGGTAAGAGATTCTCAATCCAAGGTGTCTCCTTCTTCTCCTTGAGTCTAGATGATGTCCTTGACGTCTGGTGAGGATCCCAACAGCCCAGGGCGGAGGAGGAAGCGGTGGAAGAAGCGGAGGCGGCGGAGCTCGTCGACCGTCGACCGTTCGACAGGATGTCGTCGACCGGTCGACCAGCGTGCTGCGGCTGAACCGGATGGGGAGAGGAAGAGAGGAAAAAGGGGAAGGGAAAATGGGACTTTTTGGGGCTGGAGATGGAATGACCTAATTCAGGTAAAGAAGGCTATATATAGGCAAAGGAGGGGGGAAATGGAGGGCTAGGATGGGCTAGGGTTTGATCCAAGGGCTAGATAGATTAAATGAAGGGCAAGGGGGTAACTTCCAAAGGAATAAAGGGGAGGAATAATCAAGGGGTGACCTCACCATATCTAGTGTGGTCCTTTGCTGATTTGGAGGCTTGTGAGGGTGAGTCACGCGGTTGACTTTGCCTTGACTTTGACTTTAACCTTCGGAGCTTGACCAAGGGTTGACTTTGACCAAACCTCCGGAATTCTTTCGCGGCTCACTTCCGGGACTTCATCTTGACTCGTTGACGCTCTCAAGTCGGGGTTGACCACGAGTTGACTTTTGGTCCTCGGGTTGACTTTTCGTCCTTTTGCCGGAAATCTCCAAAAAGCTCCAAATCGCATCCTTTCGCTCCCGATATCCGTCCGATGCTCAATTCACCTACAATGGTGCAAATCAAGGATTAGAGACACTAAATAGCCTTTGGATTAGCATTACTAAAGTGATTAGAGGCCTAATTTGTATGCAAATCGCATACGAATCACACCCCCACACTTAAGCTTTGCTTGTCCTCAAGCAAATAAAGAATCAACAATCCATATCACATTTAATTTTGCCTTAACAACCATATCCTCAAAGAGAGCCCACTAAGCCACACGTCAAGATTCAATCAAGCATATACTCAAACCTCATGATTTGCCAAGTGTTTAATATGTGTATCTAATGCATGCTTGGTGAAGTGTGTGCTAGCCATGGAATAATCAATCAAGAGCAATCAAATTGGCATATATCGACAAGATTAACCGCTAAACTCACATGATTCGCTAAATATTTCCGCTCTTGTGTTTAGGGTTAAGTGTTTACTCTCAAGACATTACCAAAAGTAACGTCCCCATAAGCTTGCTCATTGACCAACTCTCCACTAATTAACTCGCAACTCATTAGATCAAAAGGGCTTTCACATGGTTGTAATGGGGCCAAAGGTTTAGGGTTAGCATGAAACGAAGGAATGAATATACAAGTGTTCCAAGCATTTCACAAGACAACTCAAGGACTTTGAAACTCATTTTCTTTACAAACAATCCTAACTTTTATTCTCCTCTACCCATTATTCTAAAACAAGCTCTCTTTTTGGATTTTCTTTCTTTCTATTTCTACTTTTCTCTTTCTTTTTCTCATAACTTTCCTTTTTCCCATTTTGTATTTTTCTTTTCTTTTGGGACTTTCTTTTTGAAACTTTATTTTTGTACACAACTTCTTTTTGATTTTCTCAACTTCTTTTCTTCTTTTGTATTTTGCTTTCTTTCCAACCTTTTTCTCCTTTACAACGCACACTCTAAACTAACATACCCCCACACTTGCTTTTCACAAACCCATAGAACACGAAGAACATGAGAAGTCACAATCGTCGTCTCGCTAATACTTGGAACAAGGGATGGTTAGTGTTTAAGCTAAAAACATGGGTTAGATTTTAGTGGTTAAACAAAGAAAAAGCTAATGATGAATGAGGCTCAAAATGGGTTAGTCCTAATGGATTAGTGTTTAGAGGGATGAAGTCAATTTGGCCATGGTGCTTATCTAGTGCCTTTATCATTTCCAATTCATCGCAAATTAACACGTAGTCTCAAGAGGTCTTTGAGCAAGTTCTAGGTCTCGTAAACTAGTGGAATGCACACACATGAAGAACAAAGATGTATGAATGATGCATACATATCAATGAGGCTCAAACTCTCACCATATAGGGTATATGCATGTCAATACATCGTCTAGATATGCTTCTCTAATTGCTAGTGACCAATCAACGTGGCAAATGTGCGTATAGTGTCAAGCAAGCATCAATTACATAAATTAATCACAAGGCAACTCGATGATTTCTAAGCACATGCTCTTTATCCTCTTAATTCATAACTTAGTAGGCTCACAATCATCATCGGGGTTGAAAAGGACAATCAAAACACACAAAACCTTCAAAGTTCCCAAAATCACAAAATTTTACACTTATGCACCTGTCGACCGGTCGACGGGAAGCATCGACCGTTCGACAATAACTCCCTGGACGAGTGTCGACCGGTCGACACACGGGTCGACCGTTCGATAAAAAACTTTGAAAAATTCAAAAATTTTGGTGGTTTGAAAATGTGAAATCCTTTTAGTTTGGCCCAACCTCACCCCCACACTTAAAACCAACATTGTCCTCAATGTTGTGAGGTGTTTAAAAGTGCAAAGCAAATTGGTGAAAGTGAAGAAGCAAAGTCGGGCGAATGCACACATACAAAATATAGCAAACGGATGATAAAGTAAGAAAAACCCCCTTTGTAGACTTCCTTAGCTAGCCGAGAAACCACAAATAGACACCAACCTCAGGGCACAAGGCCCTGACTTCCATACGTTTGCTCCTCGGGTGCCAAATGAACTAGAGAATGTGATTGCATCGGGATCATCCAAAACAGGGGACAGCAGCAACACAGCAGTGACCTTCTCCCAAAGATTTGGGCATAGCTCCAAGAATAGGCATCCAAGTGGAGTGATTCCAGTGGCATTGGAAAGTAGACTCCAATAGCTTTAGTTTGGCCGCTGGAAACTCAGAAATAGCCTTCCGGACATGCAATGAAGAACCGGTCAAAGTGACCCTCCAGAAAGTCAAACTGCAGTGAGCACTCCTCCTTCAAACAAACATTGCAGTAGATCCAACGGTCTATTCAGAGAGAAATTTTAACTGGGAACAGAGCACTCATAGAAGAAGCATCTCCAACTGGTTTCAATGAATTCCAACGGTCGGATGTAGAGAAAACGTCCTCCAAAGTCACTGATCTGCCCAGGCCTCTCATAGACAAATGCAAACGAACACTTCTTGGGTTTCTTCCTCCAAGACTCCTATCCTTAACACCTCCCAACCTCCCTAGATTCTTTTATTCATTACTAAATAGTGCTGAAAATAAATGTGTTTCTCCAAATGGGGTTGCCTCCCCACAAGCGCTTCGGTTTATAGACCTACAAGCCGGTCTTGGTTCTTTCGCGGTGAAATTATGGTGGCTCAAAGCAAAGCTTCTTCCCACTCAATGCATGGCTGGTCTCACCATCTCCATGGCTTCCTACAAAGCAGCCCTTGATGCCATTAAAAAGTGATGTGGGAGATGGTGGCCAAGAGTACTTCTTCCTTTTAAACTTACCAACCATCGCCCTCATGGCCTTGATTGTCGCCTTTTGTAGCTCATTCATGGGAGGGCTCTTCTTTGTAGCTCCTTCAAGGAATGGATCCTTCGCAAGCATGTCTTCATGGGACCCAAACGGTGGTGGCTTTGTATGCACAATAGAAGGGGGATTGTCATACCCCCAAATTGGTGAGAAGTGATCATGAGCACGTGGTGTAGGCTTCGGTGGGTTCAAAGGACCAAAAATCCTCTCACTTTTAGCGCTATTGCCCTTCACCAAGTTTATGGAAAATACCTCCTCAACTACCTCCGGTGGATGAATGGGCTTGAACATTTCGAACTTCACCTTCTCTCCCAACACTTTGAAGCTAATGGTGCCCTTTAAAACATTAATCTTCACACCCGCCGTAGCCATGAAAGGGCGTCCAAAGATAAGGGGAAATCCATTGTCTCCATTGGGGTCTTCACCCATATCAAGCACAACAAAGTCGGCGGGAAGAATAAATTTGTCAACTCTTACTAACACATCTTCCACAACACCCGCCGGTCTTCGTTTGCTTCCATCCGCAAAAGTGAGTGCAATAGGGGTAGGATGCAAAGCACCAATGCTCAACCTCTTGTAGAGAGATAGAGGCATCACATTGACACTCGCCCCTAAGTCCATGAGCGCTCCATCAAGGTGAGTTTCACCGATTTGACATCCAATAGTGAAGCTTCCGGGATCCTTCCTCTTTGGTGGCATGTTGTGTTGTATCATTGAGCTCACATGCCCTTCAATCTTGTAGACTTCATGCTCCTCAAATTTCTTCTTCTTGGTACACAAGTCTTTGAGAAACTTTGCATAGACCGGCACTTGGCAAATGAGCTCTAGCAATGGGATGTTAATCTCCACCTTGTTGAACACTTCTCGTAGCTCATTCATCAACGCCGTCTTTTTGTTCTTCCGCTCATTGGAGGTGACTTTCTTCACTTCATGGACAGCGATGTCATCATCAAGGAGCTCCCTAGAGGTGTTCATGGTTCTTGGTGGATCCATAGCCATCACGGCCTCACCACCAAGGTTAGAAACCATGACACTCTCATGCCTAGGAGTCTCCTCACACAATGCTCCTTCTTGTGTTGTCACTCCACCATAAGAGGTAACATCATTCTCAAAAGACAAATACCCAAGTCCCTTGCCAAGCACAACTCCTTCCTCCATATCATTAGCACACCATACTTCCTCCTTCAATCCATAGTTGCCAAGGAGTACATTTTCTTCCTCCTTGGCCCCATCCTCCATGTAATGCATATGATCAAAGTTCTCATGAATGGGAATGGAGGGAGAAGGGATATAGTAATTAGAAATTGGGGGAGTAGGAGTGTAAGTAGCATGAGAGATACCGGAATAGGATGTAGATATAGCATTGCACTCCTCCTTTGACTTGAACTTGAGGTTCGGCTCCACTTTAGAAGGCAATGCACCTTTTGGTCTTTCACCAATCTCCTTAGCCAATTGGCCCATTTGAAACTCAATCTTGGATATGCCTTGTTGCAAGCTATGGTACCCTTGTTGAAGTGTTGAAATTGCTTGATCGCTCTTCACTTGGCTTTGGACAAGGGTGGCCATCATATCCTTCATAGTCGGGTCCGATGAATCTTGAACTTGAGGAACACTTGGGTTAGCATAGGATGTAGAGACTCCTTGATTGTAAGTGCCTCCTCCTTGGTTAGAAAACCCGGGAGGTGCTCCATAAGTTGAGCTCTTGTACCCACCGTATGTTCCACTCCCTTGAGTCTTCTCTTGGTACCCTTGAGTGTTGCTCCCATAAGGCCTTGGTTGGTACCCTTGGGTTCTTCCTTGATCGTTCCGGGGTGCATAGTTGTTGTATGGCTTTGGAGGTGCTTGATAAGAACCTTGTGGGTATGAGCCCACTTGGTTCACATGTTGCCTTTCTTCCTTCTCCTTGTCAATATGATAAGAACACTCCTCCGTTTCATGACCATGAGAACCACAATAAAAGCAAGGAGGTGAAGAGACAACACTATTGACTTGTGATGGGGTAGCCTTCAATTGTGCTTGTAGGAGCATGTCCATCTTCTTGTTAAAAGCCGCTTCCAACCTATCAAATTGAGTGCTCAACAAATCATCACCCGTTGGCTCACTTGAGACATTGTGGACCTTTGGCACTTGAGTTGCCGGTTGTGTGGGAGGAAATTTCCTAGGCCCAAAGTCATCCCAAAGCTCGGAGTTTGTTGCTAAGTCCTCAAAGGTGTCCCATGCTTCATCGGGAGACATGCTCGCTATGGTACTTCCTCTAAATGTATCCACCCTTTGTCGTTGACCGGAAGATAAGCCTCGGTAGAACACATCCACTAGAAACCATTGTTCCAAGCCATGGTGTGGACAACTCATCACCAAATCCTTGAATCTTTCCCATGTTTCGTAGAAAGCATCACCCGATTGGTGCTTGAAGTTGACAATGGAATCTCGAACCTTGGCTGCCTTACTTGGTGGAAAGAACTTGGATAAGAAAGCCTCTTGCAACTCGAACCATGAGTGTATGGACCTTGGTGGAATCTTGAGTAGCCATTTCCTTGCCCCATCCTTCAAGGTGAAGGGGAACAAACGAAGCTTCAAACCATCCTCCGGTAGTCCATGTAGTTGAACCGTTGTGCATGCTTGTTCGAATTCCATAAGGTGGTCATAAGGGCTTTCATCCTTCAAGGCGTGGAAAGTAGGCATAATGCTCAAAGTGGAGGACTTAATCTCGTAATGCGTATTGCACGGTGGAAGAACGATGCATGATGGGTGATCCACTACATGAGGGAGAGTGTATTCCCTCATGCGCCTCACGGGTGGTGGAGGTGGATTGTCATGTGGCCCTTCTCTTTCCATTGTTGCCTCTGGAATATGGTCTTGTAAAGGTACTTCTCGGCTCTCAAATGTAGGAGGTGCGCTCTCACACACAATCCTTGGAGTACGTCTCCTCCTTCTTGGCCGTCCTCTTGTATTCTCGCTTAAGACTCTTCCACTTCTAAGTTGAATCGGTGTGTGAGAGGTTGAAGCAAGGTTCATACACCTTCACAACACAATAGACAGTGGTTAAGTATCACAATTGAGGCAAGAAATACAAAGAAAATGGTTAGATAAGCAATAGAAAGCGAAGAGTGAGAGAAACAAATCAAGGGAAGCAAGGTTGCTCCCAGTCGACCGTTCGACAATTGTCGTCGACCGGTCGATGGTTGTCCAGGGAGTTCCCGTCGAACGGTCGAGAAACAGGGTCGACCGTTCGGGAAATGCCCTGAAACAAAAATTTTTGGTTTTTTCTCTTTATAAACCTAAACAAACAAGGTTCCTAGAAGTGCTAGGGAACCCAAATCAACACAAAACAAGTAATAACAAGCAACTAACATGCAAACAAACACAAGAATTCAATATAGACAAGCTTAAATGCAACTAAAGCAAGAAATGGAATGTGCACACTTATTAGAAACTTCAACTAGCAAGTGATAGCATTAGGGGTGCTCATGTCTTACATATATCACTAGGATATAAGGCCCGTCACTCCCCTAATGTGTCTCACTCAAGAGTGAATAGCACATGTGAAACAATAAGCACAATATAGACAAATAGATTCAAACAAAAAGAAAGCTAAAGACTCGACGAACTATCAAGAAATCAAGGATTTAACCTCAATCCCCGGCAGCGGCGCCATTTTGACAAATGCAAAAGAGTGGTAGGTAGTTTTGAGATCCGGGGTTGTCGTTCCACGGAGGATTGACGGCTCCCCAACTCTCGGTAGCGTGTGTGCGAGTGCTTTAGCTAATATGGAGTGATAAGGAGATGGATAGAGTGAGTGAAATGTGTTTAAACAATGTGCGGAGTGTAGTGTGGTGAGTTTGGTGTACGCAATTGTGGAATGCCAATCAATCAAACAAGAAAATGTAAGTAAACAAAGCAAGTAAATGTAAAGTGTGTGCACAAAATATAAAGGTGTTGGGGTTTTCGGGCAAACCCCAATCCAATGCAACAAGCAATGCCTAATCAACTCAATCATGCCAATGTGTGTGTGAATCAAGCCCCGTATCCTAGCCATGTTATGGTTCTAGGACCGTGTTGCCTAAGGTATTTGAATGCCGGATTATGGATCATCCAAACTCTCTAGGTGTCTTAGGAAATCCCTCTATGTTACCTAATACCGGATTTCCTAAAGTGCTTAAGAGGCGTAATAGTGTCGAACCTAGGGACTCAAACAAGTAACAACTCATCACATATGCTACCAATTGCCTAAGTCATGCAAGGGTACCAATCTCACACAATCTCATCAAGATAGATTAGTTAACATGCCAAAGAAGTGGTAATTCTAAGGACAAGCAACCAACACATATTGAATTAGGTAGCACACATATTCATACAACACAAAGACATTTTATTCATTGATTAAAGCATCACAAAGTCACATTGGACTAGGGCACACAACCCTAGTCCCCAACAAGAGTACTACTCACTAAACATCAAAGTGTACATCATCATCTCACAAGAGTATGCAATAAACATGAATACAAGAGAGAAAAGGGGTAAGAGATTCTCAATCCAAGGTGTCTCCTTCTTCTCCTTGAGTCTAGATGATGTCCTTGACGTCTGGTGAGGATCCCAACAGCCCAGGGCGGAGGAGGAAGCGGTGGAAGAAGCGGAGGCGGCGGAGCTCGTCGACCGTCGACCGTTCGACAGGATGTCGTCGACCGGTCGACCAGCGTGCTGCGGCTGAACCGGATGGGGAGAGGAAGAGAGGAAAAAGGGGAAGGGAAAATGGGACTTTTTGGGGCTGGAGATGGAATGACCTAATTCAGGTAAAGAAGGCTATATATAGGCAAAGGAGGGGGGAAATGGAGGGCTAGGATGGGCTAGGGTTTGATCCAAGGGCTAGATAGATTAAATGAAGGGCAAGGGGGTAACTTCCAAAGGAATAAAGGGGAGGAATAATCAAGGGGTGACCTCACCATATCTAGTGTGGTCCTTTGCTGATTTGGAGGCTTGTGAGGGTGAGTCACGCGGTTGACTTTGCCTTGACTTTGACTTTAACCTTCGGAGCTTGACCAAGGGTTGACTTTGACCAAACCTCCGGAATTCTTTCGCGGCTCACTTCCGGGACTTCATCTTGACTCGTTGACGCTCTCAAGTCGGGGTTGACCACGAGTTGACTTTTGGTCCTCGGGTTGACTTTTCGTCCTTTTGCCGGAAATCTCCAAAAAGCTCCAAATCGCATCCTTTCGCTCCCGATATCCGTCCGATGCTCAATTCACCTACAATGGTGCAAATCAAGGATTAGAGACACTAAATAGCCTTTGGATTAGCATTACTAAAGTGATTAGAGGCCTAATTTGTATGCAAATCGCATACGAATCAATATCCACTTTGTCACTATTTATCTTATGATCGATGTTCTCTTGCACACTTGGTTTATTTGACTAATATCAGTCAAGTTTCAGAGCCTTCTTCTTATGATGATGCAGTCACTTATCTGAAATGGCAGCATGCCATGGATTCAGAATTGCAGGCCCTTATTGGTAACAACACCTGGACACTTGTTCCTCTACCTCCAGGAAAACGTCACATTGATTGTCAATGGGTTTATCGAATCAAGTACAATGCAGATGGATCGATTGAGCGCTATAAAGCACGCTTTGTGGCCAAAGGCTTTACTTAGACTACTGGAATAGATTATCACGATACATTTTCCCCCACTGCGAAAATGGTTACTGTCCGATGCCTTCTTGCAATTTCAGCTAATCAAGGTTGGTCTTTGCATTAGCTAGATGTTAACAACGCCTTCCTCAATGGTGATCTCCTTGAAGAAATTTACATGTCTCCTCCTCCTAGACTTCGGCGACATGGGGAGAACCTTATGTGCCACCTAATGTCACGCCCCGATTTTCAAATCAATTAATAAGGCATTTTGCCCTTAATTACAAATCAATTCGGAAACGTGACGACATGGAATATCACATACAAATATGCACTAGAAATTTTTTTCTTTTAATTCGAGTACAACAAATATACTCCATGCCCAATAAATGTAAATGCTGACCCGTTCTTTAGGGTTACATATTACAAGCCATAAATTAAATAATAAATTGTTATTACAAAATATTAAATAATTAATCCATCAGAGTTTATTACATAAACAGCGGAAGTCTTATAAACCAATAAATGAAAGCAGCCTTGCTTACTCCTGGTTATCCTATCCTGCAGGTATAACCCCTACACCGTGGAATAGTGTACCGGGTTATATCAACAAACCCGGTCAGCTTACGAAGCTGGTATGAGTGAACTAAGTTTACACACCCTAAAACCGTTTAACAATATCTACATATATAGTTTCATTTAAACAATATATGTAACATATACTTTTCAAAAACAATTCAAATCCCGAAAATTCATATTATAAAATATACCGAACCTACGCGTCCCATAACACGTATTTTAACCCCACACGTCCCATAACGTGTATGTTAATCCCAGGGTAATTCAGAATATTAAACAATATAAACTTTCCCCAAAATCATTTCCCAAATCTCTGATTTCATTCTTTTTAAGAATCGAAAATCATAATAGTATTTACTTCATATTTTTAAAGAAGTAAAACCTTCAAAATACAATTCAATATTTTGCAAGAATTGTAATCCAATGAAATCAATGCTTCAATTATTTAAGAAGCAAATTCAAATCAAACTCACACGAATCATTTATAACTTAGCCTGATTAAAAGTGAGATTCATCTCCTTTTAATACATCAAGTTATTTTTAACTTCGCCTGATTAAAAGTGAGAATACTATTTTTCTTCTCCTTTTAATACATCAAGTTAATCAACAATACGGACGGATAAAGCGAGAGTACCATTTTTCCCCTCCTTTATTAGTATTATGCAGTCTAGAGCTCTAACTGAATGGGCTACCATTTTTCACCCATTTACTTTGTCCAAAATCATTCAAATAGGCAAACACAATATCTTATTTTGAATTATTGTGTTCCCACAAAATTCACAAATCAAAACAATAAAATGAATATTTTTCAAATATTGTTTTAACACCAAAATCACAAACTGATATATCAATTAAATTATTTATTTAATTATATATCACAAAATCATTTAAATAAATATAATTACTTATTTTTGCAAACAACCCAATATGAATTAATATTCATATATAAAGTATCGTGAGATTCACTCACCTCTAATTCCTGCTGCGTCTTCAAATAATAACCGGGAATCGACAATGCTAGCCAATTGCTTCATGATTCCAAAATACCTATGATTATGCAATTTCCAATTAGCATAATACACTTCCAAAATAATCCAAAGTTCCTCAAATGTCACCTAGGACATCGGAAATATTAATCGAGACCATTTGACCAAAAGTCAACCATCGGTCAACGTGGGTCCCACGTCTACTATTCATCAACGGGTCCCACACAAAATCCGAAACTTCCAAAATCCAACAGCATGCTTATTTCTAGCATCCTAACATCATATCCAAATATGGTGATGATCCAACGGTCGGATAATCACGGATCTAACGATCCATAACCATTGCTTAATTGATCATCGCTCAAACGACCGAATTTCACAAAACTGTAAACATGAAAGTTGTTCGTATCGACGAACTAAGCACAACGGAGCAAAGAAATGCTCCTGGATCGGCCGGACGCGCCGCCCACGCGCCGCCGCCGGCGGTGGTCAGACGCCGGACAAAAGTTCTCCGATTGACACCAAATTTTACCAGCATGTACATCTCAACAATCCCAACAAGTTTAGGAACTACCTCAAGGTCTGGATCGGAGTGGAAGTGGCCGGAATCGGTGTCGGTAAGTTCTAGATCCCAAAATTTCCCGAGCTCAATCCGCCGCCTACGGTGGTTTTCGGTGAAATCCAAGGGCACCATCGTGTTCATGGGGTTGAGGGCTTCAAAACCCAGTACACGGTTTGGTCCAAGGTGGCCGGAATCACGTCGGACGACGAGGGGGTGCACGGCCGTGCTTCCCTTGCCGCGTGCGGCGTCACGCCGGCGAGGCGGACGGCAAGGCCGGGTGGGCTAGGTCTGTCGGCCCGGGCTGCACCTTCTGGTGGTGGCGGTGAGGCACACGGTGGCCGGTCACGGCTCGCCGGAAAAACACAGAGATGAGAGAGAGAGTACGGGTAGAGCACGGGGGGAAGGAGAGAGAAAGTCCCCCAAAAAAAACTATTTTTTTGTTTTATAGAAAAACGTGGAAATTTCCGAGGGCCGTAACTCCTTCATACGATTTCCGTTTTCGGTGAACCAAATTCCTACGAACTCGATTCGACGAGGTCTACAACTTTCATGAAGGAAGTTTTCCCAAATTCTCAACAGATAAAAAGTTACCTTAATTAACCTTGTGTAACTTATAATTACCGCCGTAATTATCGTTTTACGACGAAAACCCCTAAAAATACGAAATTACACCATTTCACTTCAAATTTCACGACCTATTTTATAAAAATAGTATCGAAATTTTCGGGGTATTACACCTAACAAGTCCCTCTATGACTTAAAACAAGCCTCAAGGCAGTGATTTTCGAAATTTACAGAAGCAGTTGTTCGTGCTGGTTTTTCCCAATCCAAAGCAGATTATTCCTTATTTGTTCGCAAAGATGGTAATTCTCTTACTGCTTTGTTAATATATGTGGATGATATTCTCATTACAAGCAATTGCAAGAAGTCCATACATGCTCTCAAACAGTTCCTTCATGCTCAGTTTCGTATTAAAGACCTTGGTGATTTAAAGTATTTTTTAGGCATTGAGATAGCACGTTCAAAGAAGGGAATTTACTTGTCCCAAAGAAAGTATGCACTAAAGATTATCAAGGACAGTGGATACTTGGGAGTCAAACCAGTTGAATTTCCCATGGAGGAGTGCAAGCTTTCGAATAAGGGTGAGCAACTTAAAGATCTAGCAGCATATCGGCGTCTAGTCGGCCGATTAATTTATCTGACCATCACCAAACCTGACATTACATATTCAGTGCATGTTCTAAGCCGATTTATGCACGAACCTCGTCAGCAACATATGGCGGCTGCACTCAGGGTGGTGCGTTACTTAAAGTCTGCTCCAAGCCAAGGTTTACTTCTTCACTCAAATAGTTCATTAACATCAAGAGCTTTTTGCGATTCAGATTGGGCGGGTTGCCCGATTACCCATCGTTCGACCACTGGATATTGTGTGTTCTTAGGTGATTCTTTAATTTCATGGAGGACGAAAAGACAGAAAACAGTCTCATTGTCAAGTGCTGAAGCCGAATATAGGGCTATGGCAGGTATATGCTGTGAACTTACAAGGTTACTTTATTTATTAGCAGACTTGCATTTTCTTGTTTCAGTTCCTGCTGTTTTGCATTGTGATAATCAAGCAGCATTGCATATTGCTGCAAACCCCGTGTTCCATGAAAGGACCAGACATATCGAAATGGACTGTCATTTTATTAGGGATAAAATTCTGCACGGTCAGGTTGTTACTAGACATGTTACTTCATCTCAACAGTTGGCAGATGTGTTTACTAAGGCTTTGGGAAAAGAAAAGTTTAAGTCGCTGTTATGCAAGTTGGGAGTTATGAACATACACTCTCCAACTTCAGGGGGAGTATTAGAAAGGATATCGATCTTGATTGAGTATCAAACAGATTTGATTTGTATATGATTTTACTTTGATTGTAATAGATTGTATAGGCTATCTTTCCTTACTTAGTCTTCTAAACTAATTGAGACTTCGTGTTGTACAAGTATACCATCCTGTATATAATTTACGTGATCAATAGAATGATAATCAATTCAGCGAAATATTATTTTCTTTAATCTTCTGATTCTTTACCTGAGAACTGACCCTTCTCTTTATGTTTTGCTTCAGTCTCAGAACCACCTTGAACAAATCCTTGTTTGCAAATTCCAAACATGAACATATTCAGATTGTCCCCCAACAGTTAGCCTTCATCCTTCTGCCCTTTTTGTAGAATAATGGTTTGGACGAAACCATTACTCCCACATTGAGAAAGCTTCAGAAAAGCGCCATAATTGTTTTTGTAAGTTTCCAGCCAGAAGTTGTAGTTGTTTCCTCTGTAAGTCAAGCAAACATTTTGCTCCCCTGCGTCCCTAACCTTTCTTAACTGCTCGATGAGCCACGCTGCACAAACTAACCCAATCTCAATCTAGTAGTTCCTTGACCTACTCCTTTCAGTAATTATCTCCTCTAGATTTACTATCTAGTTCAATAAAAAAGCTCTTAAACTCAACATAAAAGACCCGCGGTTTGAGTTTAAGGCTCTCAGTGCCTGATCTGAAACCCCTCTTACCCTCATATTCTCTCTCTCTCTCTCTCTCTCTCTCTCTCTCTCTCTCTCTCTCTCTCATCATAACTCCCTCAAATTATCCAGGAGCAAAGCTTTAAGCATAGATATGTCACAACCACGATTAATATCCCAGGAATCGTGGACTTTCAAATCAGGATGAACATAATCGTAATAGATTTATAATTAAGGAATAACTAGTCCAATGGTCAGTCCAAAGTGAAGAGTGCAACCAGCACCAATCCTCCAAATGAACATTCGTCTCATTAACACAACACTGCTCCAAGTTCTAGAACAGCGTTTCAGACACTCACAATCACGATTCAAGATGGAATCATTCTTCACGTTTTTTTCCCTAAAAATGGCACTCCACGTACAGAACTTAATCGTTTAGGTAGATCCTCCAGCTTGCCTTAAACCAACATAGTCTTGTTGATTTCAGCAGTCTTCTTAATCTCAAATCCACCCTTTGCATTTCGGTTTACACCCCAGGTCCGACTTTGAAAGATGAACTCTTTTTGTTGTTTGTCAATCAAGGCTCTTACAGGTTTGGCAGGGGAGTTTAGTTGCTTGTTGTGCTTGCACAAAGATGGAAGATGTAACAGCTTGAATAAGATACTTTAGGGATTTGCTGTTCCAGCTAGGCAGTCTCTCTTGAACTCTATCCATCATATGGCCATGAGTGTTTAGTTACCCTAGAATGGATTAAGGGAATTCCAAGATACTTCTTTATAGAAACAGCCATGTTAAAAACACCAAGTTCCTCAATAGAAGACATCATAATGAATAAATTAAAGCATCAATAGAGGTCCAAATCAGTGTTCTAAAAATCGGCCTAGGTGGCTGCCTAAGCGCTAGTCGGCAGTCGGCCACCCTGTTAAATAGTATAATCGTCGAGAAAATTGTTTTGGGCCTGGGTGGACCGCCTAGGCGGGTCTAGGCGGATTTAGTTGGGTCTAGGCGGATCTAGCTAGGCGGGTCTATGTTGAATTCAATGCCAAGATCATCAAAAAAGGGAAAAGGGAGAAGGAGAGGCGAGTAGATGTACTTCTTGCTAGTGAAGCTACTTAACTATTTTTTAGTTTTTTATCATGTTTTGAAACAATTATATGACTTTGTAATTTTATATATCCTTCTATTTTGCACATATTTAATTATTTATATGTGGTATAATAAAATTAAAATAAAATAAAAAAACAGCCTAGGTAGCCGATTAATCCCCGCCTAGCAGCCTAGGCGCTAGTCCCCTGCTCGCCACCCGACTAGCGCCTAGCGATTTTTAGAACATTGGTCCAAATAATATCCATACACAACCAATTTACCAGTTTAATATACGGCTCATTACGATCGATATCAAGTACCTCCCAGCTCCCACATCGGCTTTCTTTTGTTCCACTTAGTCAACCAATGGTCACTTGACTCCAGGTGATCTATCAGAGCCTCAGATGCATAACATTACACAGTATATCCCACCATGTAATCATAGGCAGCAATCAGAGGTACGGACTCATTGTGATTCTCACACTGGAATTATGACTTGGTGATTCCAAATTGATCTATAAAATCAAGCTTAATATCTAATAATAAGAGAGCACATAGCACACATGAGTACAGAATAAATATCTAGCCATATCCCAAGACGCGGATAGTCTGTACATAAATCATTCCTCTTCCTTGTCCTATCAGGAAAAAGAGCTAATCTCAACAATTGGATTCACCGCACGTTTAATTGAATCATAACCCTATAATTCCAAAGGAATATGTCTGTAACCCAAAAAAGGAAATATCAGAAAAAAGAATTACAAACTAAGGGAATTATAAACTAATACGTACGAACAGAAAAAGGAAACTTTTCTCTTCCAATGAGTGCAAAATGGAGTATCTCTTCTTAACCTAATAATCTTAATTGTCACATACTCTAACTGTAAGTATACAGCAATTGCATCATGTCGCCACATCAACCTCCAATGTGTATCAGTTATTGAAAGCTTTGCTTTTCTATGATTAAATGACACTCTAAAACATTAAAAACTTGCAAGAAAATAATCAAAAAAATTTGAATCTACAGCCTATCCCTGAATAACATACCAGTACGCATCTCCCAAGAATAAAAATTGTGCAAATGCACAATCACCAATAATCTCCACAAGAACAAATTCCATTCTTGAAATGATGGAACCGATGCATATCACGCACTATGATTTCCCTTCCAGTTACTAGTGAAATGTACTTGGTTGCGTTGTGGCAATCACCACAAACTCGTAGGTTCTTTCGAATGTGTATTGTTGTACCCGGGGTTGTATTCAAGAGTCCGAATGCAATAGCCAGCTTCTCACTATGGCTGTTGAGCAATTGCTCCTTGACATCATCTTCCACATCATGAATTGAATTCGTGTCCGGCACATAACCAGCAGCCTTGATCTCATCTCCCAGTGTCTCCAGATAAGTATATATTCTCTTGGATTGGGGATGGCTTGTACTTCCAGAATAGAAAGTGTGAATCTGGTTCCTTAAATCAACTAAACTGCAGCCTGGAGTTTTCTTAAGCCCTTTCCTCTCCATTGTTGTTCGCACTTTGGCCACTTTGTCCCACAGTGAAGCTGTGGAATATATATTAGCAAGCAAAACATGGTACCCACCTTCAACAGGGTTCAACTCGAATATTTTATCTGCTGCCTTTTCCCCCAATTCAACATTTTTATGAATTCTGCAAGCCCCTAACATTGCACCAAAGACTGTAATGCCAGGCTCCATAGGCATCTTTTGAATAAAATCCCAAGCCTCATTTAGTCGGCCAGCTCGACCGAGAAGATCAACCATGGCACCATAGTGATCCATTGCAGGCTCCAAACCATAGTCTTCTTTCATGCTTGCAAAGTATTGACGACCGTCTTCCACCAAACCTGAATGACTGCAAGCAGATATCACACATAGAAATGTTATATCATTTGGCTTTATTATTCCCTTTTTCATTTCATTGAACAGTTCTACAGCAGCCTTTCCAAGCCCATTTGTTCCATATCCATCGATCATACTGTTCCATGTTGTCACATGCCGGTCATCCATCATGTCAAAAAGTTTTCTTGCAGTGTGGACAGCTCCACATTTTGCGTACATATCAACAAGAGCAGTCATCACAAAAACGTTTTTGTCAAAACATTTTCTTACAACAAGTCCATGAATCCACTTAGCCTGGCGTGTAACTGATAATTCTGCAAGAGCCGGAATCACACTGACCATTGTAAATGAATCTGGCTTCATATTTTGAGCTTGCATCTCACAAAAGTGACTTAAAGCCTCGCTGACGCGACCATTCTGTGCAAAACCTAATATCATGGCATTCCACGAGACAACGGTCTTACCCTTTAAGACTCTAAATAATTTTGCAGCGATATCAACTCTCTTACACTTGGAATACATGGATATCAATGAATTCACGACTGAGACATCATATCCGAGGTTCAGTTGATCCAATAATTTGTGTACAAACTTTCCCTGCTCAAGATCTCCCAAATCAGCACAAGCATGTAAAGCTTCCATAATAGTAACATTGGTTGGTTCAATGCCTTCATCCAACATCTTCTGGAAAATCACCATTGCTTCCTCAGGATCTTCATTTTGTGCATACCCGCCTATCATGGAATTCCATGAAACAACAGTCTTGTGATTCATCCTATTGAAAATCGACCGAGCAGTCCCCACTGATCCACATTTGGAATACATGTCTAGAAGAGCGGTAGAAATGTTAACAAGAGAATCAAAACTGGCTCTTATAACATAGGCGTGAATCGACTTTCCAATCACTAAAGACCCAAAATCTGCAACAGCAGGCAAAACAGTGACCAATGTGATCGAATCAGGCCTCTGGCCTTCCTCCTGCATCCTTATAATCAACTCCAAAGCTCTCTTAGCCAATCCATTTTGCGCATAAGCGGCAACAATAGTGTTCCAAGAAACCAAGTCCCTCTCAGGCATTCTATCGAACATCTTATATGCATCATCAATCTGCCTACATTTAGCATACAAATTCACAACTCCGGTCATCGCAAACAGATTGGTCGCAAACCCATTAGTTATTAGAGAGCCATGAATCTCCTTCCCCCTCCTAAGATCAGCATTATCACCACAAGCCTTCAACAAATAGGTAAAATTATACACAACAGGTGCAACACCATCATGCTTCATTCGACAAAAGAAGGAAATGGCATCCCCCAAAGAAGAGTTCTTGGCATACCCTTTAAGAAGAGTGTGGTAGAAAACGTCGAGTTTGTCCCCGACGGCGTCGAAAACCCGAGCGGCTTCAATTGGGCTGCCGTATTTGCAGAAGAGGCTGACGAGCTTGGTCTGGAACAAGTGTTCGTTGTAGAGACCGTTCTTGATTATGAGGGGGAAGATTTGGTGGAGTTCTCTCATGGAAGTGCAGAGCTCCAGGAGTATAGCTGAAGGGTGCTTGTAGACATGAGAAGGAATGTGGCTTCTTTGGGAAAGCTGGTGAAATGTGGTTGGTGGGGATGGAAGTTTAGTTGATATTGGTGGTGAAGGTGTTTTGGTGTTGGTTATAGAAATCAGAGGTGTGAGTGGCAAGAGCTGTGAGCTCATATCTCTGTGTATGTCTTCTCTCTGACTCTGCGTTTCATGAGTTAATGGTATAGAGTATAGACTATAGACGGTGTTTGGTCGCATAACATTCTAGGCCATAGACGTGGAATAGCTTATCGCTTATTTTAACCCCTCATTACCTACTTATCTTTTTAGTTCTGGTTTTTCCTAAATGATCTACTGCATATCAATTTCTGCAAGAAAATTCTGATTCAAATTCTGAAAGAAAAAAAAATGAAGAAGAAATAAATAGAGTAATCAGAATACTTTTTCATCCGCCACAAAAGCAGGAATACAGGTTGACATTTACAAAATCTGATGCTTATCATGCCGATTGCGGATTATAGTTAAATCTCAATTCATTCTGTGGCTGACCAGTGGGAGAAAGAATTTGACACTGCCCTCGAGTAGATTAGTCCTTGGGCCTAAAAAGCCTTTGAGATACCACGATTTCGATGAAAAAAAAAAATTGTTGATGAATAAGTCATGTTGTAACATATTCTACATATATGAACTTGAAGTGAAGGATATTCATACTATCTTTTTCCAATGTGTCATTAAACTAACTTTAAAAATCAGTACATACACCACAATATTGTTCCCTTAGTAAGGTCCATATATCCTAGGCTTGCACACACATCTTGGACAAAATTAAAGTTATTGTTATTTATGATCCAGATGGTTGCTGTCCACAATGTATGTCTTCAACCAGCTGTAATCTTTCTATGACGGTCTCTAGAATCCAAAGTTGGTCGCTTCTTATTTGTTCAATTTGCTTCTCCCTTTTCTTTCAAAACAGCATCCTTCTTTTTTCCCCTTGTCCTTTTAGGACATGTGCTTCTTCAATAACAACAACCTTCCCTTTTTCCCTTGCTATTGTATTTGATCTGCATGTATAATATACAAATGTAATTACCATTGCAGAAAATTGCTATTGTATTTGATCTGCATGTATAATATACAAATGTAATTACCATTGCAGAAAATGAAAGGTATTGAACCTCAATAAGGTTAATGCATGTTTTATGCAAAGTTGGTATGTAATAGTTATTGACTAGCAAATGTTGTTGATATGCAATATTCCAGTCATTCAGATGACAATATTTTGGAAGGAATGCATATAGAGATAAAGCTTTATTTAAAATGGATGCAATAAGGTATGCATTCTATTCGATTCTAGCTTAAACTACTGACCCTCAGTAACTTATTGACTCATCTATGTATCACTCAATTGAATCATGAAATTAAAGCTACTAACCCTCGTAAGGTTGAAAAAATTATAGGTTTAATTTACACATACACATAAACATATATAAGCTTACACATACACATAGGGTTGCACATACACATAAAATCATGAAATTGAAGCTGCTGACTCTTAGTAAGGTCCATAAAATCCTAGGGTTGCACATATATTGCAGCATTTTTAAGTTGTTGACCCTTAGTAAGATCATAAAATCCTTTATTTTTTTAATTATGATTAATCACATGCTCATGAATTTTCTCATAACAATCAAATCTTAAATAATGAAATCAAAGATATTGACCCCTAAAAAGGTCTATAAATCTCCACATATTGTTACAAACTAAAGCTACTGAACGTTAGTAAGATACATAAATTCTTAAGCATCCAGATACACATATTGCATCGAACTAAACATATGGACTAATTCTACTTCTTAATATGATGGAATCAACTATATATGTTGTTGATTAAATCCATGTAATTGCTCCACTTATGATTTCAAGAACCTCCAAAAACGTTTATCTGGGGAAAATCGTTGAAAAATCATGAAAATAAAAGTACCTTATGTTTTCTTGAAAAATATGCTTGATTTGCATATTGGAGCTAAGCCCTAACTTCTCCTCCTTGTTCAATGTTGGATTTGCAGGTTCTAGCTAAGCCCTAGCTTCGCCTCCTTGTTCGAGACCGATCCCTAACTTCACATCTAATATGGAGCCACAGATAGCAATCAATATTAAAGATATATAGACTTTTGGAGAATTTCACTTTCTATAGCCATGAATCTGTGTTGTGGTTCAACATATTTGATTTGGGAGTCATGAATTTAGCGATATTAGTTTGACTTTTGGGAGAAAATGTTTTGATTTTCCGTGGAATGATTTTGAAATTGAAATAAAAGTGGTAGAGAGACTGAAAATGAGTTGCCATATCGTGGCAGTTCAGTGGCATTAGTTGTATTTTTTTACAAATTGGAGTGCCCTTTTTGTTATTGGTTTGACGGGCCCGTTATTGCTGCTTATGTTAGTAGACCGCATGGGCCGCGTGATTTAGGTCCTTGCGCATGGGAAAAAGTCATAGCCCATTGTAGTTAGTGGTAATTATCTCTACTATATTTAAGAAAACTCATCCTGTCAACCATAATCAAATTTTTTTACTTTAATACCTCATAAATACTAAATAATTATATGTATATCATTTCAGTTTTAAGGATAAAATAGTCAAAATAGAATTAAATAATTAATAAAAAGAAAAAATTATAACCTCCCACACCTACACCGGTAACTACCCATTTTCACACTCATAGGGTGTGTGACAATTTTTAGTTAATAATAAATCAAACCCAGTTGCTAGAAAAATACATACATCAAACGTAAACCCTATTGTCCAGTATCTCAAGCAGACTTTACCATTGACAAATAATATTCATTACAAAGCATATTAAAGCTTGCTTTAAAGAAATCCTATAGACCAACAAAAACACTTCGCTTTCAATGAAAAATCAACCCACCTAAGCATGCAATTGCGGCATTAGAACAATAGATATATCTATGAAAACATGTAGAAGGGCTTCCACGAGAAAATAGGGATGCACTAAGATGAACAAAGATTATTACCAATTCTAAAAGAAATCAGGATCTAGGCTTATCGACAATTCATTGACTTGACCTTAATTAAGAATCAAAGAACCAAGTCTAAAATGTCCATCCCTAGATTGGTCCTTAAGAAGGGCTAGCTTTATAGGGTGTGGCAGGGCTTTGTAGTCACAACCACCACCGCGGGCCCCGCACCCAAAGAACTAAAGCCAAAACTCCACATTGTTCGATCCACAACATAAAGACCTAGGGCTAGAACCAAAAAGGCCCAACCCAAAGCTTGACATGTTTATTTACTTGGAATGAGTATGAGAATGAAGGAATTGATTTCCATTCCTGAGTTCTCTTGTGTTTACTAACATGCACATGAATCAGAATGGTTGTGGGTCCCACGAAAAAGTGACTAAAAAAGAAAAATCTATTCCTGAATATGCAGAGTTTGATTACCAAGGGGGGGGTAGGTATTAGGAATGATTCCATCGGAATGAGAATTCCGATTCATTCTCATTTTCATTCCAAGTAAGTAAACATGCCATAAATGTTTTGGCTCACACATAAGATTAGGTGGTCTCCATAGGAACCAAGCCATCGCTGGAGAAGTTGTCGACGCCACTAACTGTTGCCAAGAAAATGCAACCTCCACAAAATTCGATATGCTAAACATTTGTCAAACCGTGACAAGAACACTCGAACATGACATCAGTTTCTTACTGACCAAGATCACAAATCAATGAGCAATACACCACCGCAATCAGTCATACCAAGCCAAATCTCCCGCTACCCTCTCGAGCAAACTAGACTCCACTAACCGCAACCATCAAAACCCTCAAATAGGAAGCGCCGCAACATGGTAATAGATTGGCATAGACGTTGCCATGAAGGAGAGGCCAGATCCCTCTAGGCTAGTTCGATTGGCAGAGAAGCTCGCAACCGCTAGGAAAAGAAAGAAACCATAATAGAGCCTTCAATCCCATTTTTATCTATACTATTATTTAAGAGAAAAGAGGTTGTTGATCATAACCAAATCTTTTTGCGTAAAAGTCTTTTATATATTAAAATACTTTGAAAGCCAAATTAGTAAAAAATAGTAAAATAGTAAAATAATAAATAACAGAAAAATAAAAAATAAAAGCACCATAACTGCTTGAGGTAACCACCTCTATCCCACATCACCCATCTTCTTTGAGGTAACCACCTACCTCTATCCCACTATGGATGTGTAATATTTCTAGTTTATGTTATAGAGAGAGGTCATTTTTCATTCAAACATGAGGAAAGAGTGCTATTATTGATAATTTCTCAAAATACTGGGGGAAGGTTATTAAAAATATAATTTCTCTACCAAATTAAAATGGAGAATAGAAAGAGATGAGAACAATTACAAAGATTTTTCCCAATTTACTTACCAAAAAACTAAACAGCTTTCATATATCACAGACTTGAGTCTTTTCAACAGAATCTATTTTAGCAATTCCTAAATCGCTGCAAACTCATAGATGATGTGAACAACTTGTTATTCTTATTGCAACAACAGAAGTAGAGGTATGCCTTGTCATAACTCTACTCTTGTTTCCTTCGACCATATATTTTCATTCTTTCATTCTCAAGCTTCAAAGCGTGAAAGAGTATACAGTGATGTCCATCAAATTTTAAATCATGTTCAACCAATGCCATTTTTGTTTTTCCAAATCATATCAATTTTTTGTTGTTGCAAGTTTTAGAACTCGAAATGGTCCTTTTGTTTTTATTAGAGATAAATTTAATTTTTTTTTTGACATTAAGAATGAATTTATTGTATAATGATATATGCCATGGGAGTAACCTGAGGGGGACGTAACACCTATACCCTGAGTACAATTACAATGATTTTCATAGAGATCATTCTTAATAATAGAGGGTGTCTCGTCTAACCAGAGGTCATCAATAAAAGAGAAACTAGTAAGGTGAGTCAAACGATGGCCAACATCATTTGTTTCACGATAAATGTGCCGAAAACTAAAAAACTAATAGTGGTTAAATACTCCGTACAATCCTCCATGATGCGTCTCAGCTCGGAATAATCCGCATTTGACTTTGCAAGAGCAGCAACGATCATCACATAATTACTCTCCAGGTCCACAACATTCCAACCTTGATGAATTATAAGTAGTAAACCAGCTCTGTAAGCTTCCGCCTCCATCTGCCCTGGTGTTGTAGCGTGAGAAATAGTTCTAGCAAAGGCAGCAAGGCACACTCCATACAATTTAATTTTTTTTTTTTTTGAGAATGGACTTAAAAAAGAATTCGAACTATTACGGTTAGTGAATTATTATAGTAAGTGAATAAAAAATAAAAAAGAGGGCATCCAAATCACCCAAAACCAATATCAATTCTCAACGATGACCATTTGACTCGGATTGGAACAGGAAAACTCAGACTCGGTTTCGGAGAAGCTGAAGATGATGGTGCGGAAAACTGCTGCTTTTTCTTCTTATTGCAACAACATCATGAGAGGTATGCCTTGTCTTCAATCTAGTCTTGTTTTGTTCAACAATTACTTTGCATCCTCCTTTCATTCTCAAGCTTCAATTATTACAAACACCCAGACTATGAGAGACCCACCCAAAGTCACTACTGTTGAGGATGCTTTGAATTTGTTCAATTCTATGCTTGGAATGCGTCCTCCTCCTTCTATTGTCCGTTTCACTCAAGTATTGAGTCAACTTGCGAAGTTGAAACATTATTCAGCAGCCATCAGTTTGTATAAACAAATGGGTCCGTCGGGAGTTGTTCCTAACCATTATACTCTAACCGTTATGATGAATTGCTTTGGTCACTTGAACCAAATGGGCTTTAGTTTATCTCTCTTGGGAAAATTCTACAAGTGTGGTTTTGAACCAAATATCACGACCTTCACCACTCTAATCAAGGGCTTTCTCCTTGAGAATAGAGTTGCCGAGGCAGTAGAGCTTTTCCGTAAAATGATGGAGCAAGGTTGTAAGCCGGATGAGGTTACATTTGGCACACTAATAAAGAGCTGTTGTATGAAGGGTAACAATCGCGCAGCTATTCAATTGCTTAGGAAGATGGAACAATCTGGACATTGTAAGCCTGGTGTGGTTGCTTATAGCACCATCATTGACAGTCTTTGTAAGGATACACTAGTTCCTGATGCATTTAACCTCTTCTCAGAAATGATTAGTAAGGATATTTCCCCAAACGTCATTACCTACAACTCTTTGATTCATGGCGTTTGCAAGTTAGGCCAGTGGAAAGAAGCTACAAAATTGTTGAGGGAAATGGTGAGTAAAAACATCTTTCCAAATGTACTCACCTTCAGTATCCTGGTCGATACACTTTGTAAGGAGGGGATGGTTGTGGATGCAGAAAGTGTGGTTGAAATGATGATTCAGAGAGGTATTGAACCGGATATGGTCACACACAGTTCACTTATGGATGGCTACTGTCTGCGAGGAGAAATGAACAAAGCTGAAAAGGTTTTTGATCTGATGATTCGCAATGGCTCAAATGTCGGTGTTTATAGTTATAGCATCCTGATAAATGGATATTGTAAGCATAAAAGGATAGACGAAGCGAACAGAGTTTTTCAAGGAATGTCTGATAAGGGACTGGTTCCAGATACCATTACATATACCTCTCTTATGGATGGTTTTTGCAAAGTGGGAAGAATACAAGATGCGCAGAAGTTGTTCAGTAAGATGCAAGCTTGTGGCCAACTTCCAAATATTCAAACTCATGCTGTTTTACTGGATGGTCTTTGTAAAAACCAACAACTTACGGCGGCATTAGAATTGTTTAGAGAGATGGAAAGCAGGAAGCTGAATTTGAATATAGTAATTTACAATATTCTTATAGAAGGTTTGTATTTAGGTGGAGAAATTGAATCTGCTAGGGACCTCTTTTACAGTTTATCAGCAAAAGGATTTCAACCTAATGTGCAGACGTACAATATAATGATCAAGGGACTTTGTCATGGAGGCTTAATAACTGAAGCGGAGAAGTTGCTTAGTGAAATGGAAGACAAAGATTGTCCTCCAGATGGTCGCACCTATAACACAATTATCCGAGGGTTTCTCTATAATAAGGAGACATCGAAGGCGGTGGGACTTGTTCAGGAAATGGTGGACAGGGAATTCTCTGCAGATGCATGGACGACGGAATTGATAGTTGATTTATTGTCTAAAGATGACATGGATCCCGCTTTGTTGCCATTGATGGAAAACTAAGTAATTATGAAGTTGGTATGAATATATTGAAACTGATCCTCTTCACTCTCACAATGAAACTTTGTAACTGCTGGAATCTTCGACAGTAGTATATCAATCCATCATGTGAAAAGACAATGTCAGTTTGCGGTTGGGACCCAAATTTTACATTTTAGTAGAATCATGTTATTTGCTTTAGAATTTGGTAAATCTATTACTTCACAATATCAGTAATCAAATGTGTGATGAATATGTTGATAAACTTTGACGTGTCTTTTTTTTTTGCTTGGAATAATTCAGTGCTGATTGTTTCACTCGACCCTATTTTCTTTAAATTGCTTTGTCAGAGAAATCCCTAGATCCATGCGATTGTGGAGGCCTGAAGTATCGTTGTGAAATTTTCAACTGCTGCACCTCTGACAACAATGGAAATCTTATATATGTTATTTTTTAATCCATCTTGTAAAATATACGTTCCTTGTTTGCACCTCTGACAACTACTGCATTGAGATATGGGTCAAAATTCATGAACTATAGTTGAAAATAAAATCCTTTTTTTTGTTTTGGCCTGTTTAGTTGGTGGATTTGTTTAAGTTCTGTTTACTCAGAAATGTAAAATTACTTAAATATCTTCTTGTATTGTAGTTACCAAATGTCATCACCTCACTATGCCTCTTAGTTACTATTAGTTCCTTGCTTAAGAAGGCCTTACTTATATAAGTATCCTCTACTTAAATTTTTAGTAAACGTCCAAACTGATTTCTGATCGAATTTCATGTTCCATTTATTGCAGAACTGATTGATTGTTTCTTCAAGAGATTTATCATTCTTACTGTAAAGTACACATGTTTCAATACTTTTAGGTCATATTTCCTGTCTATTACTACGGCCATGGTTTATCAATTTAAATTAGTTAGTAACCATTTCTTCAGGAAATTGTGCTCCATGACAGACTTGAGTTAGAAGTTGTAAAATACAACTCAAGGTTTTTCTCCACTTGTAGTGGCTGTTCATGAGTTCTTCCTACATCTGAGTTTTCATGTCAAATGCAGGGGTATTAGTTATATATTTCGTATACATGACTATTTGTTGCTGTAGCAGAGTACATTTTCCTGAATTGGTTAAAAGTTCTTTTTCCTACTGATCTCTCTGTCTCTCTCTGTCTCTCTCTGTCTCTCTCTCTGTATGACTTCTTTAGAGGACAGCAGCTTCTTTCTATTTGTGAAATTTCTCCCTAACATTTCTCTCACCTTTGCAGTCTTGTAAGTTTTTACTTTTTGTTGTAGGCATATTGCATGAATACGTTAGCTGACGTTCAGAAGAATGCCATCAAGGATCTTGCAGATTTGGGATAAGTCAAACTTATTTGTGTAGTGTACCTAGGCTTTCATGGTTGAGAAAAGTTTCCGGATGAATGTCTTTGTGGAAGTCGGAAGAGGTTTGAATGGTTAAAATCAACAACCCGATCGTTGATTTGAAGATTCAAGTGGGGTTTACTTTGATTGTTGATATAGTTAAAATCATTCCTAAATGCAGTCATGGTAATGTTAGTGGTGTTATAATTGGTAATGAGTTTACCACCATTTTATTAATGTCAAAAATTGTGTCTGTGTATCTCTTTTTCATTACAGACTTGAGTATACATGGTGACTATGCTTGTGATATTCAGACTTACCATGCTTCACTCGTATTGAGATTGAACTTATTACTAGGTACTACTTAAGGTCTTTTCTTTTTTCACAACAGTTGCTCTTGTTCAAATTTTGATTTTATGTCACAGTTGTATACGCTCTATTGAATTACCCATCCTTCTTTGGTTAATATTTTTCATGTGAATGTGAATTTAAATAGGTTACCTGAGTATAAATGCTCTTGCTAACCGCTGGGCTCGAGCAGATCTAACATACAAATAACTTTGGTGTCCAAACTGCATTTGTCCCTGGGAGGCTTATATATATTGTGATCAGTCTAGTATGTCTAATATTAACGTTCTCACATTTCCAGCTCTGCACTTTTAATTTACAAGACCGTAAAACTATTTTACCCAAATATCGTTCTCGAGTAAAACCAGTAGAGCACAGAAAAAGTTTGTTATATTTTCTGTTTTATAAAACTTTATTTTTTTCCTTCCTCTTCAATTTTTAGTTGACAGGGTTTGATACAACTACATGCTAAAATGATGATATCTAGGTTAGAACCTTCTTCATTTCTAGTGTAATTTCTCAAAGCCTAGAGCTCTATTACTTGTAAGTTGTAAGTTTTTAACCTATCAAAGGGGCAAAAGATCCATCATCTTCATCAATTTTGTGACAATACCAAACAAACTTAGTGTCTAGTGATGTCGATCGAAATTTGAACCATGTTCAAGCAATGCATTACTTTTTTCTTTTTGAAAATTATATTACCTTTTGTTGCAAGATTTAGTGCCGAAAAGTTTTTATTATTTTTTGTTTTTGTTTTTGTTAAAGATGATTTTCACTCTTAACTTTGTCACAACTTACAAAACTTATGCTGTTTTACTGAATGGAGTTGTTTAGAGAGATGGAATTCATGAAGTTGGATTTGAATATTGTAATTTACAACACTCTTATTGAAGGTTTGTATATAGCTGGAAAAATTGAATCTTCAAGGGATCTCTTTTACGGTTTATTAGCAATGTGATGACGTACACTATAATGATCAGGGGACTTTGTGACGGAGGCTTAGTAACTGGTGTATTATTGGTACATTATCATAGAAGATATCTCTAACTCGTGTTGGTGGACGTTGGTTTTTTCTTTGGTTATCTTTGTACAACATTAAGATCATATTACACTAAATTGATCATCAAGAAAATTGTTTATTAATTTGGTTCATGTGTTATAACATTAATTTGAACTAAACTGGCGAACATAGACAACGATGCTAAAGATGCTAGAAATTCCATAACCTAACATTAGGGGTTTGAGATTAACTTAAGAGTGAAGACAACTTATAAACACCAAGCACACACAGGTAACTTATTAAACCGTGGACGGCTGGACTTTTGCCTAGCAGGAGTCTATACTTGACAAATGCAAAAATAGTGGTGGGTAGTGTTGAGATCCGGGAGTGTCGTTCCACGGAGGATTGACGGCTCCCCAACTCTCGGTAGCGTGTGTGCGAGTGCTTCAGCTATATGGAGTGACTAGATGTGAATAAAGTGAGTGAAATGTGTTTGAACAATGTGCGAAGTGTGAGTGTGGTGAGTTTAGTTTTAGGTAAAAAGATGGTGATATGCCAAGACAAACAAACAACAAAATAAATGCGAGCAAGTAAATAAGGTAAAGTAGAGTGTGCACAATATAAAGAAAGTGTTGGGGTTTTCGGGCAAACCCAAGTCCAAATGCGATGCATAAAAAACTAATTAGTACTCATGCTTGTGCAATGAATGAATCAAACTTCGTATCTTAGCCATGTTATGGATCTAAGACCATCTTATCATGTGTATTCTAGTGCCGGATTATGGATCACTAGAACTCTCTCAAATTTGTTTGAGAGGCGAAGGGTACAAAGACTTAGAAGCTCAAACAAGGGAACCTCATCACATCTAATATCAATTGCCTAGAAAAAGCTAGGAGTCACCCCAACAATCTCAATCAAAATAGGTTGCACACATGCCCAAGAAAGTGACTAAATTTCCTACACATGCATCCAACACAAATCGAAATGGATAAAAGATATACTCATTCATCACATAACATTCATACATAATCAATCCATCAATACATCACATTGGACTAGGGCACACAACCCTAGTCCCCAACAAAGTGACTACTCACTAACCATTAAGGTATACATCATCAAAGAACAAGTAAAGATTATGAACATGAATACAAGAGAGAGGAAGGGTTAAGAAATTCTCAATCCAAGGTGTCTCCTTCTTCTTCTTGAGTCCAGATGATGTCCTTGAGGTCTGGTGAGGATCCCAGCAGCCCAGGGCGGAGGAGGAAGCGGTGGAAGAAGCGGAGGTGGCGGAACTCGTCAGTCGTCGACCTGCTGTCGACCGGTCGACGGTCGTGCAGGGGCTGAATTGAAGGGGGAGAGGAAGAGAGGAAAAAAAGGGAAAGGGGAGATGAGACTTTTGGGGCTGGTGATGGGAATGACCTAAATCTGGAAAAGAGGGCTATTAATAGGCTAGAGAGGAGGGAAATAGAGGGCTAGGATGAGGTAGGGTTAGATCTAAGGGTTGGAAGGATTAAATGAAGGGTAAGGGGGTCATTTCATAGGGGAATGAAAAGAAGGAATAATCTAAGGGTGACCTCACCATATCTAGTGTAGTCCTTTGCTGATTTGGGGGCTTGTGAGGGTGAGTCACGCGGTTGACTTTTCGTTGACCTTCGGAGCTTGACCAAGGGTTGACTTTGACCAAACCTCCGGAATTCTCTCGCGGCTCACTTCCGGGGCTTCATGTTGACTCGTTGACGCTCTCAAGTTGGGGTTGACCACGAGTTGACTTTTGGTCCTCGGGTTGACTTTTCGTCCTTTTGCCGGAAATGTTCAAAAAGCTCCAAATCGCATCATTTCGCTCCCGATATCCGTCCGATGCTCGTGAACCCTACAATGGTGCATTTCAAGGATTAGAGACACTAAACGGCCTTCGGATTAGCATTACTAAAGTGATTAGAGGCCTAATTTGTATGCAAATCGCATACGAATCACACCCCCACACTTAAGCTTTGCTTGTCCTCAAGCAAATAAAGAATCAACAATCCATATCACATTTAATTTTGCCTTAACAACCATATCCTCAAATAGAGCCCACTAAGACACACATCAAGATTCAATCAAGCATATACTCAAACCTCATGATTTGCCAAGTGTTTAATATGTGTATCTAATGCATGCTTGGTGAAGTGTGTGCTAGCCATGGAATAATCAATCAAGAGCAATCAAATTAGCATATATCAACAAGATTAACCGCCAAACTCACATGATTCACTAAATATTTCTGCTCTTGTGTTTAGGGTTAAGTGTTTACTCTCAAGGACATATCCAAAAGTAACGTCCCCATAAGCTTGCTCATTGACCAACTCTCCACTAATTAACTCACAACTTATTAGATCAAAAGGGCTTTTCATTTGGTTGTAATGGGGCCAAAGGTTAAGGGTTAGCACGAAATGAAAGGATGGATACACAAATATGCCAAGCATTTCACAAAACAACTCAAGGACTTTGAAACTCATTTTCTTTTTGCAAACAATCCTAACTTTTATTCTCCTCTACCTTTTATTCTAAAACAAACTCTATTTTTGGATTTTCTTTCTTTCTATTTCTACTTTTCTCTTTCTTTTTCTCACTACTTCCTTTCCCAATTTGTATTTTTCTTTTCTTTTGGGACTTTCTTTTTGAACTTTATTTTTGTACACGACTTCTTTTTGATTTTCTCAACTCCTTTTCTTCTTTTGTATTTTGCTTTCTTTCCAACTATTTTCTTTCATTTACAACACTCTAATCTACTCTACCCCCACACTTGCTTTTCACAAACTCATTGAACACAAAGAACATGAGAAGTCACAATCGTCGTCTCGCTAATACTTGGAACAAGGGATGGTTAGTGTTTAAGCTAAAAACGTGGGTTAGATTTTAGTGGTTAAACGAAGAAAAAGCTAATGATGAATAAGGCTCGAAATGGGTTAAACCTAATGAAAAGTGTTTAGAGGGATGAAGTTAATTTGGCCATGGTGCTTATCTAGTGCCTTAATCATTTCCAATTCATCGCAAATTAACACGTAGTCTCAAGCGGTTTTTGAGCAAGTTCTAGGTCTCGTAAACTAGTGGAATGCACACACATGAAGAACAAGGATGTATGAATGATGCATACATATCAATGAGGCTCAAAATCTCACCATATAGGGTATATGCATGTCAATACATTGTCTAGATATGCTTTTCCAATTGCAAGTGACTAACCAACGCGGCTAATGTGCATATAGTGTCAAGCAAGCATCAATTACATAAATTAATCACAAGGCAATCCAATGATTTCTAAGCACATGCTCGATATCCTCCTAATTAGCAACTTAGTAGGCTCACAATCATCATCGGGGTTGAAAAGGACAATCAAAACACACAAAACCTTCAAAGTTTCAAAATCCAAACATTTAAACTTTTAGCACCGGTTGACCGGTCGACGCAAGGGTCGACCGTTCGACCACAACTCCCTGGACAAGTGTCGACCGTTCGTGAAAACTTTGAAAAATTTGAAAATTTTTGGTGGTTTGAAAATGTGAAATCATTTTAGTTTGGCCCAACCTCACCCCCACACTTAAAACCAACATTGTCCTCAATGTTGTGAGGTGTTTTGAAAATGAAAATCATGTGGTGAAAGTGAGAGAGTAAAGTCGGGCGAATGCACACAAACAAAATATAGTATACGGATGATAGAGTAAGAAAAACCCCCTTTGTAGACTTCCTTAGCGAGCCGAGAAACCACAAATAGACACCAACCTCAGGGCACAAGGCCCTGACTTCCATACGTTTGCTCCTCGGATGCCAAATGAATTAGAAAGTGTGATTGCATCGGGATCATCCAAAGCAGGGGATAGCAGCAACACAGCAGCGACCTTCTCCCAAATATATGGGCATAGCTCCAAGAATAGGCCTCCAAGTTGAGTGATTCCAGTGGCATTGGAAAGTAGACTCTAATAGCTTTAGTTTGGCTACTGGAAACTCAGAAATAGCCTTCCGGACATGCAATGAAGAACCGGTCAAAGTGACCATCCGGAAAGTCAAACTGCAGCGAGCACTCCTCCTTTAAACATATATTGCAGCCGATCCAACGGTCCTTTTAGAGAGAAATTTGAACGGACAGAGGACTCATAGAAGAAGCTTCTCCAACTGATTTAAATGAATTCCAACGGTCAGATGTAGAGAAAACTGCCTCCAAAGTCACTGATCTGCCCAGGCCTCTCGTAGACAAATGCCCATCAACACTTCTTGGGTTTCTTACTCCAAGACTCCTATCCTTAACACCTCCCAACCTCCCTAGATTATTTTATTCATTACTAAATAATGCGAAACACAAAAAAAAACTTTTCTCCAAATGGGGTTGCCTCCCCACAAGCGCTTCGGTTTATAGACCTACAAGCCGGTCTTGGTTCATTCTCGGTGAAATTATGGTGGCTCAAAGCAAAGCTTCTTTCCACTCATTGCATGGCTTGTCTCCCCATCGCCATGGCTTCCTACAAAGCAGCCCTTGATGCCATTGAAAATCGAAATTGAAGTTCGTGGCCATGCATATTTCTTCTTCTTAACCTCACCAACCATCTCCCTCATGGTCTTGATTGTTTCTTTTTGTAGCTCATTCATGGGAGGAATCTTCTTTATAGCTCCCTCAAGAAATGGATCCCTCCCAAGCATGTTATCATGAGACCCAAACGGTGGTGGCTTTGTATGCACAATAGAAGGGGGATTGTCATACCCCCAAATCGCGGAGTAGTGATCATGAGCACGTGGTGTAGGCTTCGGTGGATTCAAGGGACCAAAGATCCTCTCACTTTTAGCGCTATTTCCCTTCACCAAGTTAATAGAAAACACCTCCTCAACTACCTCCGGTGGATGAATGGGCTTGAACATCTCAAACTTCACTTTCTCACCCAACACTTTGAAACTAATGGTGCCCTTTAAAACGTTAATCTTCACACCCGCCGTAGCCATGAAAGGGCGTCCAAAGATAAGGGGGAATCCATTGTCTCCATTGGAGTCTTCACCCATGTCAAGCACAACAAAGTCGGCGGGAAGAATAAACTTATCAACTCTTACAAGCACATCTTCCACTACACCCGCCGGTCTTCGTTTGCTTCCATCCGCAAAAGTGAGTGCAATAGGGGTAGGATGTAAAGCACTAATGCTCAACCTCTTGTAGAGAGATAGAGGCATCACATTGACACTCGCTCCTAAGTCCATGAGTGCTCCATCAAGGTGAGTTTCACCGATTTGACATCCAATAGTGAAGCTTCCGGGGTTCTTCCTCTTTGGTGGCATGTTGTGTATTATCATTGAGCTCACATGCCCTTCAATCTTGTAGACTTCATACTCCTCAAGCCGCTTCTTCTTGGTACACAAGTCCTTGAGAAACTTTGCATAGACCGACACTTGGCAAATGAGCTCTAGCAATGGGATGTTAATCTCCACCTTGTTGAACACTTCTCGTAGCTCATTCATCAACGCCGTCTTCTTGTTCTTCCTCTCATTGGGGGTGACTTTCTTCACTTCATGGACAACGATATCATCATCAAGGAGCTCCCTAGAGGTGCTCATGGTTCTTGGTGGATCCATAGCCATCACGGCCTCACCACCAAGGTTAGAAACCATGACACTCTCATGCCTAGGAGTCTCCTCACATAGAGCTCCTTCTTGTGTTGTCACTCCACCATAAGAGGTAACATCATTCTCAAAAGACAAGTAGCCTAATCCTTTGCCAAGCACAACTCCTTCCTCCATATCATTAGCACACCATACCTCCTCCTTCAATCCATAGTTGCCAAGGAGTACATTTTCTTCCTCCTTGGCCCCATCCTCCATGTAATGCATATGATCAAAGTTCTCATGAATGGGAATGGAGGGAGAAGGGATATAGTAATTAGAAATTAGGGGAGTAGGAGTGTAAGTAGCATGAGAGATACCGGAATAGGATGTAGATATAGCATTGCACTCCTCCTTTGACTTGAACTTGAGGTTTGGCTCCACTTTAGAAGGCAATGCACCTTTTGGCCTCTCACCAATCTCCTTAGCCATTTGGCCCATTTGAAATTCAATCTTTGACATGCCTTGTTGCAAATTGTGGTACCCTTGTTGAAGTGTCGAAATTGCTTGATCGCACTTCACTTGGCTTTGGACAAGGGTGGCCATCATGTCCTTCATAGTCGGCTCCGTTAAATCTTGAACTTGGGGAACACTTGGGTTAGCATAGGATGTAGAGACTCCTTGATTGTAAGTGCCTCCTCCTTGGTTAGAAAACCCGGGAGGTGCTCCATAAGTTGAGCTCTTGTATCCTCTGTATGTTCCACTCCCTTGAGTCTTCTCTTGATACCCTTGAGTGTTGCTCCCATAAGGCCTTGCTTGGTAACCTTGAGTTCTCCCTTGATCATTCCGGGGTGCATATGTATTGTACGGCTTTGGAGGCGCTTGATAAGAGCCTTGTGGGTATGAGCCCACTTGGTTCACATGTTGCCTTTCTTCCTTCTCCTTGTCGATGTGATAAGAACACTCTTCCGTTTGATGGCCAAGAGAACAACAATAGAAACAAGGTGGCGAAGAGACAACACTATTGACTTGTGATGGGGTAGCCTTCAATTGTGCTTGTATTAGCATGTCCATCTTCTTGTTAAAAGCCGCTTCCAACCTATCAAATTGAGTGCTCAACAAATCATCACCCGTTGGCTCACTTGAGACATTGTGGACCTTTGGCACTTGAGTTGCCGGTTGTGTGGGAGGGAATTTCCTAGGCCCAAAATCATCCCAAAGCTCGGAGTTTGCTTCTAGGTCCTCAAAGGTGTCCCATGCTTCATCGGGAGACATGCTTGCTATAGTATTTCCTCGGAATGTATCCACCCTTTGCCGTTGACCGGAAGATAGGCCTCGGTAGAACACATTAACAAGAAACCATTGTTCCAAGCCATGGTGTGGACAACTCATCACCAAATCCTTAAATCTCTCCCACGTTTCGTAGAAAGCATCGCCCGATTGGTGCTTGAAGTTGACAATAGAATCCCGAACCTTTGCCGCCTTGCTTGGTGGAAAGAACTTGGATAAGAAAACCTCTTGCAACTCGAACCATGAGTGTATAGACCTTAGTGGAATCTTGAGTAGCCATTTCCTTGCCCCATCCTTCAAGGTGAAGGGGAACAAGCGAAGCTTCAAACCATCCTCCGGTAGTCCATGTAGTTGAACCGTTGTGCATGCTTGTTCGAATTCCATAAGGTGGTCATAGGGGCTTTCATCCTTCAAGGCGTGAAAAGTCGGCATAATGCTCAATGTTGATGACTTGATTTCGTAATGAGTATGCATGGTGGAAGAACGATGCATGATGGGTGATTTACCACATGAGGGAAAGTGTACTCCCTCATGCGCCTCACGGGAGGTGGATTGTTGTTGTTGTTGTGTGGCTCTTCATCATGATGATCATGTTGGCGTGGTTCCTCCATTGTTGGTTGTGGAATATGGTCTTCTAAGGGTACTTCTCGGCTCTCAAGTGTAGGAGGCGCGCTCTCACACACAATTCTCGGAATACGTCTCCTTCTTCTTGGCCGTCCTCTTGTATTCTCGCTTAAGACTCTTCCACTTCTAAGTTGAATCCGTGTGTGAGAGGTTGAAGCAAGGTTCATACACCTTCACAACACAACAAACAGTGGTTAAGTATCACAATCGAGGCAAGAAATACAAAGGAAAGGGTTAGATAAGCAATAGAAAGCAAAGAGTGAGAGAAACAAAGCGAGGGAACCAAGTTTGCTCCCAGTCGACCGTTCGACAATAGGCGTCGGCCGGTCGAGACACGTCCAGGGAATTCCCGTCGAACGGTCGAGAAACAGGGTCGACCGTTCGTGAAATGCCCTGAAACAATATTTTTTGTGCTTTTTTCCTTTTATACCTAAACAAACAAGGTTCCTAGAGGTACTAGGGAACCCAAATCAACACAAAACAAGTAATAACAGGCAACTAACATGCAAACAAACACAAGAATGCAATATTTGACAAGCTTAGACACAACTAAAGCAAGAAATGAAATGTGCAAACTTATTAGAACTTCAACTAGAAAGTGATAGCATTAGGGGTGCTCATGTCTTACATATATCACTAGGATATAAGGCCCGTCACTCCCCTAATGTGTCTCACTCAAGAGTGAATAGCACATGTGAAACAACAAACACAATATAGACAAAGAGATTCAAACAAAAAGAAAGCTAAAGACTCGACTAACTACTAAGAAATCAAGGATTTAACCTCAATCCCCGGCAGCGGCACCATTTTGACAAATGCAAAAATAGTGGTGGGTAGTGTTGAGATCCAGGAGTGTCGTTCCACGGAGGATTGACGGCTCCCCAACTCTCGGTAGCGTGTGTGCGAGTGCTTCAGCTATATGGAGTGACTAGATGTGAATAAAGTGAGTGAAATGTGTTTGAACAATGTGCGAAGTGTGAGTGTGGTGAGTTTAGTTTTAGGTAAAAAGATGGTGATATGCCAAGACAAACAAACAACAAAATAAATGCGAGCAAGTAAATAAGGTAAAGTAGAGTGTGCACAATATAAAGAAAGTGTTGGGGTTTTCGGGCAAACCCAAGTCCAAATGCGATGCATAAAAAACTAATTAGTACTCATGCTTGTGCAATGAATGAATCAAACTTCGTATCTTAGCCATGTTATGGATCTAAGACCATCTTATCATGTGTATTCTAGTGCCGGATTATGGATCACTAGAACTCTCTCAAATTTGTTTGAGAGGCGAAGGGTACAAAGACTTAGAAGCTCAAACAAGGGAACCTCATCACATCTAATATCAATTGCCTAGAGAAAGCTAGGAGTCACCCCAACAATCTCAATCAAAATAGGTTGCACACATGCCCAAGAAAGTGACTAAATTTCCTACACATGCATTCAACACAAATCGAAATGGATAAAAGATATACTCATTCATCACATAACATTCATACATAATCAATCCATCAATACATCACATTGGACTAGGGCACACAACCCTAGTCCCCAACAAAGTGACTACTTACTAACCATTAAGGTATACATCATCAAAGAACAAGTAAAGATTATGAACATGAATACAAGAGAGAGGAAGGGTTAAGAAATTCTCAATCCAAGGTGTCTCCTTCTTCTCCTTGAGTCCAGATGATGTCCTTGAGGTCTGGTGAGGATCCCAGCAGCCCAGGGCGGAGGAGGAAGCGGTGGAAGAAGCGAAGGTGGCGGAACTCGTCAGTCGTCGACCTGCTGTCGACCGGTCGACGGTCGTGCAGGGGCTGAATTGAAGGGGGAGAGGAAGAGAGGAAAAAAAGGGAAAGGGGAGATGAGACTTTTGGGGCTGGTGATGGGAATGACCTAAATCTGGAAAAGAGGGCTATTTATAGGCTAGAGAGGAGGGAAATAGAGGGCTAGGATGAGGTAGGGTTAGATCTAAGGGTTGGAAGGATTAAATGAAGGGTAAGGGGGTCATTTCATAGGGGAATGAAAAGAAGGAATAATCTAAGGGTGACCTCACCATATCTAGTATAGTCCTTTGCTGATTTGGGGGCTTGTGAGGGTGAGTCACGCAGTTGACTTTTCGTTGACCTTGACTTTGACCTTCGGAGCTTGATCAAGGGTTGACTTTGACCAAACCTCCGGAATTCTCTCGCGGCTCACTTCCGGGGCTTCATGTTGACTCGTTGACGCTCTCAAGTCGGGGTTGACCACGAGTTGATTTTTGGTCGTCGAGTTGACTTTTCATCCTTTTGCTGGAAATGTCCAAAAAGCTCCAAATCGCATCCTTTCGCTCCCGATATCCGTCTGATGCTCGTGAACCCTACAATGGTGCATTTCAAGGATTAGAGACACTAAACGGCCTTCGGATTAGTATTACTAAAGTGATTAGAGGCCTAATTTGTATGCAAATCGCATACGAATCAATACTGACTTAATCGTCAAAGAGTCATTAATTTATAGGTACCATACTGGTCTTCAAGTACTTAATTAAGGCACTCGTAGGATACCAATATTTGAGGCAACAATGCTTATGTTAGTGCCGTGTATCCAATTTCCAATCACATTTTCAAGAATCCGATTGCCATATATAATTGAGTGTTGGAAAAAAGGAAGGCATAATTGCCAAAACACCACATGAACTTGGCTATAATTATCAGTTTGCACCCTGAATTTGTAATTGTGGAATTTGACCCCCTAAACTTTGAAAAAAATTGTCAATTTACACATTTCCGTTAGTTCTAACTTTTTTCATCCAAATGTTGATCTTGTGATACTCATATAAGGGGCAATATGATCATTTTGGTCACTTTAAAAAAAAATTGTTTCTTTTTAAAACAAATATATATTCTATACCAAAAAAATACAAATATATATTCAAAAAAGATATTTATTTTCTTTCAAACTTTTTATTTCTTTTTCTAGAAAGATTATATTTAGAATTATATTCTTAACTTATCATAAATTGTTTCTTATAATTTTTTTTTAATTATTATTTATTAATTTTTTTGTATGAATTATTTCTCCTCACATGAGAGATCATTTTATTAATTTTTTTGCATGAAATTTATATTAAGAATATATATTTATTTTTTTAGACCTGAAATAACTATATTACCCCTCACATGAGTGGCACATGACCAACATTTGGATGAAAAATGTTAGAATTTCTGCAACTGAAAGTTTGGGGTGTAAACTGACAATTTTTGCCAAGTTCAAGGGGCCAATTTCCGCAATTGCAAGTTTGGAGTGTAAGACTAACAATTATAGCCAAGTTTAGTAGGTGTTTTGGCAACTAAGCCAAAAAATGAATGGTAGATCAACATCACAATTTTTCCGATAGTCTAGTTAATGTATAGTAATTGAATTTGAAATAATTTTTGTATTGATCATGCTTATTGGTACGTCACGTTTTAGTAAACATGACAAATGTTGTGATCGACTGACATAGAATATGTGAATAATCAATTGACATCCAAACTTTTCCGATAAGAATGTGCCTGTTTGGCAATTGGATTTTGATAAGTTTGAGCTAATGCTTGTTAGCACAATTCTTAACAAAACTATAACTAAGCAGCTTAAGTGTAAGATCAACTTATAACAAGTTAAGGTGCAAAACCTTAACTGTCTTGCTGAATATACCAACAAAATAACACCAACACCTAAGATAATAGGACCAAAATCAACGGTAGCGACAAAGGGAGATGACGATTTTCGATTGCCCAATCGGATCTTGATGGGATGACAGTGGTGGCTGGAGGGTTGCCGGGGGCTGCAGTCTTTTGGTTATGTGTTTTGGTCTACCGGTGATGGTATTGGGCTTAAGGGAGTTAACAATGGCTGGACGTGGTGGTTTGGTCCGTGCAGATTGGTGGGATCAAGTTTCCCGGCAGCGAGCACTCCAACTTTATTATGACAGCCCCTGGGAGGCCAGGATCGGAGTCGATGTTGCGGAAGCAGTTTGTGGCGGTCTATGTTATTATTTTGTTAAGTTTTTGTTTTTTTGGGTTTTGGGTTTTGTATAGGTCAAATAACTGAGCTAGGGTATGGGCGTCGTGGTTATGCTATTGTGCCATTTTCGTGGTGTTTTTTTTTTTTTTTTTTTTTTTTTTTTTTTTTCAGGAACTAGGTGTTTCAATTTCGGTGCTTTCTAGTTATTAACGTGATAGAGAACTACCCTTGGACATGGTATGGTTGTTTTGGGGCACGGTGTGGAAAAGGGTGCAGTGATTCTTCTTGATGTTGGTTGTGAGGACGTATCGTGATCATGACTTCCGAAATTTGGTGACTTTCTGTAGCCCGATAGTTCATTTTGTAGCCTGAGTTTATGGATGATTCCAGTGGTTCGAGGCTGGGCTTTTTTTATTCATACATATTGTTTTTAACGATGTCTTTGTAACCAACAATTGTTCTTGGGATGTGCGTGGTTCTTCCTTTGCTCGAGTTGTGGGTAAAGGATATACTACAGGTTGTCGCTCCCGTATTTTGTAATCTTTTAAGTTATTGAGTACAAGTTTTCTTCTACTCTAAAAAAAAATAGAATAAAATAAAATAACGTGGCATCTACCACATAAGATGCTACATCGTCACCTTAATTGGTCACATCAAATGCCATGTAATCACTTAAAAAAATTGAAGTGAATTACCCAAAAAAAATATAAATCATTAGACTTTATTAACATAAGCTAAATTTGAAAACATGTTAAGTTAATTAACCAAACGAAATGAAAATTGATTGATGAGATCCACCACATGAACTAACCCCCTTCATACATGATTTACAGAGAGAAATTTAACAACAAAAAACAACTAACCCCAATCTATCTACAAAACTTGCACTACATACAATATTTGAGTGTGAAACTCACAAAAAGTTATTTTTTATATGATAAAAATAATAGGCTTATAAGATAAATTTTACGTTCACCATTACAAGATTGCGCTGTAAAAAACATGAGACAAAATTAATATCAAGTAACAAAGATTTATACTTCTATAGTCTATACAAATAATTAATTGTCAATGAAGTCAATATTTTCTCGTAAAATAATACCAAATCAATACTTTACTGTAATTGATACAATGATTAATACGATAATTAATAGCTAATTAATACTTTCAGCTTTGTCTTGATTTTTTTGTTGGAATAAATTTGAAATTATTTACCTTGAAGACATGTGGGAATAATTTAAAAGATTACTTGACAATTGTCATGTCATTTGGGAACTAAATTTGGTACAAAAATTTAGAATCTCAAGCATTTTCCATTTTTAATGGAATAAAACTAGACACTTTTGAAAAAATTATTTTATTTTTTTTAATCTTTGAAGATTTTTTTTAGGGGGTCCTTCGATGATTAAAACTCTGGGTCGGATGCATGCATTCAAACTTTCTCTGATTTACATACATTCGGCAGTGTAATTTTATGATTTGAACCATTGATGTTATAAAACAACTTTTATAGATTAATTATGCAAAAATTCAACGTAAACATAAATCGTTTATTCATGTAATTACATTAAATTAATAAATGGGCTATTAGTCATGAGAATGTTAACTTGTACCAAAACTGTCCATTTGTTTGATATAGCTAGATGAGTTAACGATCTCTTATTTGAATTATTTTTTGCAGAGATGATCTTTAAAGGTTGCTTGATAAGATCAACAGTTCAAATCACGGAATTACACTGCCGAATGTATGTAAATAAGAAAGAGTTTGGACATACAGATCTAACCTAGGTTGGACCAGAGTTTTAGTCTATACATATAATTAATTGCCAATGTAGTCAATATTTTCTCATAAAAAGCCCCCATGAGAGTCTTCTCTCCAGCAAAACCCTAGCCCCCATGAGATTCCTTAGTAGCGCCTCTGTGCGCATCAAATCCAGTAGCATATTCGTGTGCTATCCTCTTAGCCTCTGGCTTCTTTCTATACTTTTCATTGCGCAAATTCTAGCGCCGTCAGCGATCGCTGGTGCGGCTTCCTATGGTGAGGACGGTCTTGGCCTCTTTCACTCATAAGGACGGCTTTGTTCGTCATGCTCTTTTCAAGCCTTTGGTGGTTATGCTCCTTCAGGGCGTTTCTTGGACTCTTAGAGATGGTTGACACCTCGCTTAGATATGGTTTTCTTCTTGTCGTTGCCGGTTCTGTTGGGTGTCAATCAAATCCAAGGATTCAAGGTCTGGGATGCAGGTGAGTTTTGGATGCTCTATTTTGGCGGCTCAACAACCTTGGTATTCCAAGTCGGTGACCTTATTACTGGTGGGGCGCTGCTAAAGTTTAACCTAATTCAGATTTGGTTATTTGATTTGGGTCTTTTTAATTTCTTGTTTAAGAATAAGTGACTAAGCAAAAATAGGTGGTAAGTTGTCACACCCCAAATCCGAGACTATTATTACAAATAAATATGGTGCCCGAATTCGAGGTGTGAATCACTCAAAACTGCAGTAATTTTATTTTACCACAATTACGAGTGACTATAATTTGGTAAGTCGAACATTACATTAATTAAAATGTTACATAATTATTCAGAGTTTAGCGGAAGTCAAATCTTACAATTTACATGAGAAATTATCTCTAATAATACAACCAATTCTACACACCCATGCCAGCAGCATTCATTTCTTTCATAAATAATCAAACATCCATACAAGCAGCATCACACAAGCATCCAATTTATATTGGTCAACTTCATGTTCCACTTCCAAATTGATATCGTTGTGCCTGCACAATCTATAAGGGTGTGAGCTTGCGGCTCAGTAGGGTATTAAATCCCTCAAGGTCAATTATCACAGTTAATTCAAGTGTGCCGACCAATTAAGTAAATATGTAAATAAAGTGAACACAAGGAATATGAGTGTGCATAAGGTACATAAATTTAAAGTTTCCTTCGCTACCCTTCGTCAATTCATACTCCAGATCAAGCAGACCTCGCACGTCCCATACCATGCATATTCCACCTGGTCCCGAATGACCCGTTGTATGAATCAACGCCCAACCTTCATCATTCCAATTTCCACAATTTCTGTACAATATTCTTTTCAATGGGCCACAGCCCGTATTCAATTCAATTCAATGGGCCCGCAGCCCTACCACTTTCTTCATCAATCATATATACCAAATGTATTCCGAATATCCCATAGGATCCTATTTTCCATCACCATCATCATTTCCAATTTCTTTATTTATATGCAAGTGTATGCAGAGAGAAATATATGGAAAATAATATGTCAACGCAACATATATAATATAAAGTAACATTCCATCGTCAAAATCATCATCCAAACTGTACATCAACATTAGAACAATCAATATCGTCAAAATATTCATTCACAACATTAATAATAAAATTTACAATCAATATAAGAAAATATTCATAATATTGGCTATTCCTAATTTATACACGAAAATTAAATATGATATAGTCCAATCACTGGGAAAACTAGCACCCTACCTTGGTCTTGACATAAATATACCGGAGGTTTGTCTCTGTCGTCCCTAGGTCCAATATCTGATTCTGGTTTTCTTCACTGCTGGTTCCTATTTCTCCTTTTCTTCTTCTTTCTTTATTATTTTCTTTTCCTCTCTCTCTTTCATGGCTGCTTTCTCCCTTTCTCCTATCTACTAATTCTTTTAGTGCAGTGGGTGTCCTTGCCCTTTATATTAAAACGAAGGAAAAAGAGGATGAGAGAGATGAGAGAGATGAGAGAGTCAGAAGACTCTCTGAGGAATTATAGGGTCCGGGTGTGATATTTATAGGCTTAAGAGAGGTTAGCTAACTCATTGGTTAACTTAGCTTAGTTAGTTTAATCTATATAATAATTTTGCCAGGTTTCTCATACCACACTAACGTCAATCTCATCCTCTTGGATGATGTCACCAAGTTTACTGGACTGCCCTTTTCCTTCCACCCGTCTCTCTCTTGCAATCACACACATGAATATATATATATATATATATATATATATATATATATATATATATTTATATAATAAAACTTATTCTATTATTTTATTGTACTATACAAATATATAAAAAAAACTAAAACGTAATCATCTAACTACTATTTGTTTGTTGTCTTCCTTCCATTATTTCGTTCAATTAACTATTAAGTAAACTCATTCAATTAACTATTACACATCTTTCAATTAACTATTAAGCTAAAATATATTATATACGTAAAGCTATAACAGTGTATCATCTTTCAATTAACTATTCACAACTTTCAATTAACTATTCATCCAGAATATATATATATATATATAGGTAATGGCCCACCACATATAAAAAAAAACTATTATTAATATTATATATATAAATATTTAAGTTATTATATGTAGCCAACTTGCAAAGTCATTACATCACTACACTAGATGTATCCGGATTGCATTATAATCATCTATAAATATATGACACTATGCACACATAATATAAGGCTTAATCAAACATATGTTATAAAAATTATTAAAACTAATCTTGCTTAGAAGATTCCCTGATTAGTTTAGTCTAGATTCTTTGATTAATCAAACAACATAATAAGTATATTATATTATATACATAGATATTATGTGTGTTACTATAGCCAACTTGCAAATACTCTATTAGATGTAGCCAGCTTGCATGCAATCATATAAATATATTAGATAGAAAAATGATCCTCATGTAAAAATATTAAGTGATGGTAATAGTGATCCTCACACATAGAATAAATTCTCGCTGACCATAACTATTTCATATGTTCTCCAAATTTAACGTACCGCATGTCTACGAATTTATATTGACTACCTTTACGACTTTCGTGAAGGAAGTCATCAGAGAAAATTAATGAATAAGGAAGTCAACTTTGACTCCTAGTGTTTCGACTTTCGAGTAAATATTCATTGTGAAATATTTTCACTTCACAACAAGATAAGAAAAGTAACTTCTAACCCTTAATTAATTTCAAGAATTTCTACGAAATTAATTATGAAAAAAATCAGGGTATTACATAAGTGATAGAAGAGACGGGGGATTGTCGTTCCACAGGGATTGACGGTTCCCAATCTCTCGGTAGTGTGTGCAATCGAGTGCTCTAGCAATAATGGTTGTGATAAGAGGTGGAATGAATGGGTGAATGTGCGTGTTTACAATGTGCGAAGTGTGTAGTGAGGTGGTTTTGTGTGAAAAGCAATGGTGGAATGCCAAAATAACAATCAAAAGTCAAACAAGAAAGTAATGCAAGCAAGCAAATGAAAATGTGCAAATATAAGAAAGTGTTGGGGTTTTCGGGCAAACCCCAAGTCCAATGCAACCAATGATGCTCTAATGCCTAAACATGCCAATGTGTCCACGAATCAAGTCCCGTATCCTAGCCATGTTATGGTTCTAGGACCGTGCTTACCTAAGGTATTCAAATGCCTTATTAGGGCCATCCGAACTCTCTAGGTGTCTTAGGGGATCCCTCTATGTTACCTAATACCGAATCTCCTAAAGTGCTTAAGAGGCGTAAAGTGTCGAAGCTTAGAGACTCAAACAAGCAACACATGCATAACCCACCACTCCACCGATATTATCGATGTGGAGTAGATTCCTTCTAAGGTATTCCTAAGCCTTATTAGGGTCTTAGGGACTCTCCATAAAGAGGGAGAAAGAAAGGAGGCGTAAAGCATCGAATTAAGGGTCATACATAGTGAAACATGCTCATCACATATATTGCCAATTGCCTAGATGTAATACCCCGAAAATTTCACTATTATTTTTATAAAATAGGTCGTGAAATTTGAAGTGAAATGGTGTGAATTCGTATTTTTAGGGGTTTTCGTCGTAAAACAATAATTACGGTGGTAATTATAAGTTACACAAGGTTAATTAAGGTAACTTTTTATCCGTTGAGAATTTGGGAAAACTTCCTTCATGAAAGTTGTAGACCTCGTCGAATCGAGTTCGTAGGAATTTGGTTCACCGAAAACGGACATCGTATGAAGAAGTTATAGGTCTCGGAAGTTTGGATGAAGGTCTATAAATAGGATTTTTTATTTTCGGAAAATCATTTAATTCCGGAAAATTCCGGAATTCTCTCCAGTTGACCCGTTTACCCGCGTTGACCCGATGACCCGACCAGGCGCGTGGAGGCGCGTACGGTCACCTCCGGCCACAGCCCGGCCACCAACCGACGCAGATCCTCCTCTCCGTCCGACCCATGGCGGTCCCCGACGATGGCACGGCCCGTGCGGCGTCGATCGGAGCTCCCCGATCGCGGGAAAAATGCACCCGTTCGCCGGCGATGATTCCGACCACCTCCGACGACGGGACAGCTTGGGTTTTGCTCCTCTCTTCCCCAGAAACACATCTGTGGTTGTGGATCACGGCAGAACGGCCTAGATCGACGGGATTCAAACTTTGAAGTTTTTGGATTCAAAACGAGTCAACGCCGATTCCGGCCACTTCCGCTCCGATCCGGACTTTGAGGTAGTTACTAAACTTGTTGGGATTGTTGAGATGAACATTCTGTGAAATTTTGGTGTCAATCGGAGAACATTTTCCGGCGACTGACCATCGCCGGCGGCGGCGCGTGGGCGGCGCGTCCGGCCGTTCCAGGAGCAGTTCTTTGCTCTGTTTGGCTTGGTTCGTCGATACGAACAACTTTCGTGTTTACACTTTTGTGAAATTCGGTCGTTTGATCAATGATCAATTAACCGATAGTTATGGATCGTTAGATCCGTGATGATCCGACCGTTGGATCATCACCATTTTTGAATATGTTGTTAGGTTGTTAGTTCTGGACGTTTGGGTGAGTACGGATCGTCGATGGTTTTCGATGAGTGAATAGTTGACGTGGGACCCACGTTGACCGACAATTGACTTTGGTCAAATTGTCACAATTGTAAGTTCCGATGTCCTAAGAGACGTTTGAGGAACAGTGAGGATGTTTGATTGTATAATATGCTAAACGGAATCTGCATATTATAGGTTTACACAAGGAGTGTAGCACTTGTGCTTTGGATTTGGTTCCCAGTGTTATTGAAGACGCAGCGGGAAGTAGAGGTGAGTGAAATCTCACTACGTTTTTGAGTAAATTATATATTTTGTGGAAAACAATATTTGAATTGATGATATTGTTTTTGGTGTGATGTAAATTATATATTGTGAACTGGCACAATGATATTGTTATTGATTTCGGTGATTTGTGTGGTGGCTACAATTTTGTAAAGTTTTACATATAAATTGTTTTGGTGGGGAAATGAGTCCTGGAGTTGGCATTTTCCGGAAGTGAGTCCTGGAGTTGGCACTTCCCGGAAGTGAGTCCTGGAGTTGGCACTTCCATAGGCATTGGGCAAAAATAAACCCAATCAATTAGATTGTCTAATAAATGACACTAAATTTTGGGGTGTGTTTTGGAGGTAATAGTTGGTGTTATACAATTCTTGAAAATAAAGAATTGAACTCTGAGTTTGTTTACATTGTGATTTGTATTGAAATAATATTATGTGTTTTGGTGGGGAAATGAGTCCTGGAGTTGGCATTTTCCGGAAGTGAGTCCTGGAGTTGGCACTTCCCGGAAGTGAGTCCTGGAGTTGGCACTTCCGTAGGCATTGGGCAAAAATAAACCCAATCAATTAGATTGTCTAATAAATGACACTACATTTTGGGGTGTGTTTGGAGGTAATAGTTGGTGTTATACAATTCTTGAAAATAAAGAATTGAACTCTGAGTTTGTTTACATTGTGATTTGTGTTGAAATAATATTATGTGAGATATTGTCAATAGACATGCGCATCATGTTATTTTTGAATATTTGAGGTTGTTTAGTGATTTGTATGTAATTTGCATACAAATTAGGCCTCTAATCACTTTCGTAATGCTAATCCGAAGGCCGTTTAGTGTCTCTAATCCTTGATTTGCACCATTGTAGGTGAATCGAGCATCGGACGGATATCGAGAGCGATAGGATGCAATTTGGGAGCTTTTGTGGATTTCCGGCTAAAGGACGAAAAGTCAACCCGAGGACCAAAAGTCAACTCGTGGTCAACCCCGACTTTGGAGCGTCAACGAGTCAGCATGAAGTCCCGGAAAGGAGTCGCAAGAAGAATTCCGGAAGTTTGGTCAAAGTCAACCTTTGGTCAACGCCGAGGGTCGCGGTCAAAGTCAAGGCGAAGTCAACCTTGTGACTCATCCACTTGTGCAACTAATTTTCAGCTAAGGACCACACTAGATATGGTGAGGTCACCCATTGATTATTCCCCCTTTCATTCCCCTAAGCAATTACCCCCTTACCCTTCATTTAATTCTTCCAACCCTTAGATCTAACCCTAGCCCATCCTAGCCCTTCATCCTCTCCCTCTCTAGCCTATAAATAGCCCTCTTTACCTGATTTAGGTCATTCCCAATCAGCCCCAAAAGATCCATCACTTTCCCTTCCCATTTTCTCTCTTCTCCCTTAGATTTAGTTTGCCCACGAACCGTTCGTCGACCGGTCGACGGAAAGGGTCGAACGGTCGACTGGCGGCGGGTCAGCCTATATCTCCACCTTCCTCACCTCTTTTCATCCTCCACCCTTCACCAAAGTTGTTCACCACGACGTCTACCACTCATCCACCATCTTGGGCAGCTGGGGATCCTCACCAAATCATCAAGATTCGTCATCAAAGCCAAGGAGGAGCAAGAGAGCATCTATTGAGCACCTCTCATCTCTACTCTCTCTTTTCCTTATGTTTAGAGCTTATATGTATAAATTGATGATGTATACATTGATGATTAGTGAGTAGTTTTATTTGTTGGGGACTAGGGTTGTGTGCCCTAGTCCAATGTGACTTTGTGATGCTTGATTGATAAATAAAATGCCTTTATGTTGTATGAATATGTGTGCGTACCTAATTCAATATGTGTTGGTTGCTTGTCTTTAGAATTACCACTTCTTTGGCATGTTAATTAATCTATCTTGATGAGATTGTGTGAGATTGGTACCCTTGCATGACTTAGGCAATTGGTAGCATATGTGATGAGTTGTTACTTGTTTGAGTCCCTAGTTTCGATGCTCTTCGCCTCTTAAGCCCTATGGCATTGAGAGAGTCCGAATGATCCATAACATGGCATTCGAATACCTTAGGCAACACGGTCCTAGAACCATAACATGGCTAGGATACGGGGCTTGATTCACACACGCATTGGCATGATATAATTGATTAAGCATCGCTTGTTACATTGGATTGGGGTTTGCCCGAAAACCCCGACATTTCCTTATATTGTGCACACACCTTACATTACTTACTTGCTTGCATTTACTTAGTTGTTTGTTTGTCTTGGCATCTCACCATCTTTTTACCTAAAACCACACCCCACTACACACTTTGCACATTGTTCATACACATTCACTCACTCTATTCACTCCTTGCCACCTCATATAGCTAGAGCACCCGCACACATTCACTACCGAGAAGTTGGGGAGCCGTCAATCCTCCGTGGAACGACACTCCCGGATCTCAATACTACCTACCACCATTTTTGCATTTGTCATTTAGTTGAGATCACTTGCACCAGCTTCAAAAGCTGACCAGGTTTATTTATTTAACCTGGTACACTATTCAATGGTGTAGAGGTTAACCCTGCAGGTCCGGGTAACCAGGAGTAGACAAGGTGAATTTTCGGAGAATTGGTTGGTGATATTAATCACCAACTTTAAGTATTCTGTTTAAGCTTCCGCAGTGTGTAATAAGCTCTGTTTGAGCAATTACTTAATAATTTGAGGTTGTCATTTTATTATGTAAATTAAGTTGTGTAATAATCGACTCTAAAGAACGAGTCAGTAATTACATTGTTGGGCATGGAGTGAGTGTGGTTGTATGCCTGAATTAAAAGAAAAAAAAATTCTTGTGCATATTTATTTTTGTTGTTCCATGCTTCGCGTCCCGAATCGTTTTGTGTAAATAAAAAGGTGTTAATTTACCTTAATTGTTGTTTGGAAATTCGGGGCGTGACACTAGAGAAGAGTAAAGTGATCAAGCCAAACCATTCTCATACAAGATGGGTTAAATGCATACCAAAGAGTGATCAATCCTTCAAATATACATCCAACACATATTAAAATAGACAATACACATATTCATGAATCAACAAAGGTATTTATTCATAGATTAAAGCATCACAAAGTCACATTGGACTAGGGCACACAACCCTAGTCCCCAACAAATAGAACTACTCACTAACCATAAAGGTATACAACATCAAGTTACAATAGCAAGCTATAAGCATGAATACAAAAGAGAAAAGGGGTAAAGAAATCTCAATAAGTGATGCCCCCTTCTTCTCCTTCGATCTAGATGTCGTCCTTGATGGTTGTGAGGATCCCCAGCAGCCCGGAATGGTGGTAGAAGTGGCTGAAACGGCGGAAGTGTGCAGGTCCGTCGATCGTCGACCGTTCGTCGACAGGTCAACTGGCGGCTCGAATCTAGGGTGAGGGGAAGGAAGGAAGAAGGAAAAGGGGAAAGGAATTTGAGGGATTTTGGGGTTGATGATGGGAATTACCTAAATCAGGCAAGGATGGCTATATATAGGCAAGAGATGGAGGGAATGAAGGGCTAGGATGTGCTAGGGTTAAATCTAAGGGTTGGATGAATTAAATGAAGGGTAAGGGGGTAATTGCTAAAATGAATGAAAGGGGGAATAATCTAAGGATGACCTCATGATATCTAGTGTGGTCCTTTGCTGAATTTTGGGCTTCTTTTGGTGATGAGTCACACTGTTGACTTTATCTTGACTTTGACCACGACCCTCGGAGTTGACCAAAGGTTGACTTTAGGCTAAACTTCTGGGATTCTTGTGCAACTCACTTCCGGGACTTCTTGTTGACGCTCCTAAGTCGGGGTTGACCACGAGTTGACTTTTGGTCCTCGGGTTGACTTTTCGTCCTTTTGCCGGAAAACCACTAAAAGCTCCAAAACGCACTCCTTTGCTCCCGAAATCAATCCAATGCTCGTTTGCCCTACAATGGTGCAAATCAAGGATTAAAGACACTAAACGGCCTTTGGATTAGCATTACTAAAGTGATTAGAGGCCTAATTTGTATGCAAATCGCATACGAATCAATAAGCATGATCAGTTGTGCAAGTTTTCAACTGTGGTTTTACTTTCTTTTTTCATGGGTTCTCCTTGAGCTAGATTTGATTTATTGGTCTCAATAGCAATACTTGCTGGAATTTTTCTGTTGGTTGTTGACAGCAGAGATGCACAGTGAATGTACTGTTCTTTTTTAATCATTGATTAGAGCTCTAGGTTTAGACTCATCGATTAGGTCATTTGTGTAGTCTGTTCTATTCCTTTTTAGGATGCTCATATTAAGAATTCTAATCATCTATTGATTAATAAAGTTTCTGCTCTTTTTCTTCTTCAAAAAAAACATCTCATAAAATAATTAATACCAAATCAATACTTTATTGTAACTGATACAATGATTAATACAATAATTAATAGCTAATTAATACTTTCTGTTGTAGAATCCTGAAAGTAAAGAAGAGAAGAAATAACACAGGAATATAATGATATTTATTGATGAATATGGACCTCTATATATAGAGAAATACATGGGTACAATCTATATCGTAATTAGAATCTTATTCAATACATAATCTTTATGCCATACTAACTAGATTCTCCTAGATTGACAAGGCACACATAAAGTGGGTTTCCTTCAACACTCCCCCTTGTAGTGTCAAGTCTAGGTGGTGCTCCTCGCGTTGTCTCATTAAAAACCTTGTCAAGTAACAAAAACCAAATGGGATAAAAATAACTTTGGTCGAAGGGAAAAAGAGTACAACACACCCTTCACATTTGGAAACTTTGCATGGACGCCAGACTCTCCTCGAAGTCTGCGTCTCCCCCTGATTTTCACAATCATAGGAGGTCAGATAACTTAAGCAAACCAATGTTTTTCACATGCTTCTCAAATGTGGATTTAGGAAATGACTTGGTAAACAAATCTGCCACATTATCCTCAGATCGGACTTGAGTCACTTTGATCTTGAGGAACTTCTGCTGTTACTGGTTATAGAAGAATTTAGACGATATATGCTTGGTGTTGTCGCCTTTGATGAAACCTTGCTTCATTTGCTCAAGGCAAGCATCATTATCCTCATAAATGCATGTAGGTTCATATGTGGTTAACCTCAAACCACATGTACTTCTAATATGTGTAGCTATCGACCTTAACCATATACACTCTCAAACAGCCTTATGGAGAGCAATAATCTCAGCATGGTTCGAAGAAGTAGCGACAAGTACAATAATGCGCATATTGCACTTAGGAACGATACCTCAGCTAGGGTGGGTTCGGTTTTTTCGGTTCGGTTTTTGCCCAAAACCAAACCCAGAACCAAACAAGAACTTTCGGTTCGGTTCGGTTCGGTTCGGTTCGGTTTTTTCATTTTCAAACATGAAACCGCGGTTGTTCGGTTCGGTTATTTTCGGTGCGGTTTTCGGTTTTTTTGGAATTTTTTTTTTAAAAAAACTTGGTAAAAGTTTATTGGGCAACAATAAACATTCTCAAAGTTTTTTTACTTATTCTCAATAGAGGATTACATAAAATGTAGATCTCATAAGCGATATTTTTTAAGTGAGAGAAGGATCCCTTTTATAAGTATGGGAGACCATCTATTCCTCTCAAAATTCCAATGTGGGATGCTAGTAAATATTCCCAAAGATTCTTTGATCTCAATAACATCCCACATTGAAAATATGTGAGGAAGAGAGGGTCTGTAAGGGCAAAATATTTTCTATTGGCTATTTCCTATTTGACAAAACTTCTTCCCTTGTATTAGCATTTCTTTTGTATTCAATGCTAGATTGTTTAGGAATTAGGTGTCATGGCTTAGGTTGTTCTTACTCAAGATGGTTCGTGAAGACGCCATTATTATCCGGTCTTTTCTCCGGACTTCGATCATTGGTCATCGAAGGTTTCGTTCAAGCATCTCAAAGTATGACTCATGCATATGCACATGCACTTCATTGACATTTAGTCTTCCTTGTTGTCCTAGGTTTATTTAGGTTTGCTTGTTAGCCTTTCTTATGTTGTAAATCACATAAGTATAGGATGTTTAATTGCCACACTTGACATTAAGTCTTCCTTGTTGTCCTAGGTTTATCTAGGTTGTTTTTCTTTCACTTATGATGTAAATCACATAAGTATAGGATGCTTGATTGCCACACTTGTGTCGTAAATCACACAAGTTTCGCTTGCTTATTTTATACATTTGAGTTTATGATATTAGGATTGCTAGATCTTCTTATAGATTTGTTTTGATTATCATTCCTTTATGTTTAAGGTTATTTTATGCCTTGCGATCGATCGTCACTGTTCATGCGATCAATCGCACCACGTGGCAATTTTGTTCGTTGGATTTTTATGACCATTGCAGTTCAAAATATGTCCGTTGGGACTTTTCGTGCGTGATCGATCGCAACCTGTTATGCGATAGATCACAAATGAGGTTTTACACTTCTAGTAGCTTATGGTTATTGTTTTTGCACTACGCGATCGATCACATCCTTGCCCGCGATCGATCGCACAATACATTTTTGTGCTGATTTTGTGTAGTGCGATCGATCGCATCTTTTCGGGCGATCGATCGCATAGTTATGCCCAGTTCTCTATAAATAGAACTTTGGACGATTCATTTCGGTTAAAACTCTTTCCCCATAGTCAAAATACACTTTGAGAGAGTTTTCTGGTATATGAGTGAGCCTAGTTCTATATTTAGGATCCCACTCTTTTGATCTCCATGTTTAATCCTTGCTAAACACTTTGATTTGCACATAGTTGCTTGTTTAGCTTATGTTATAGGATTTAGGAGATTCTATTCAACTCTAGCAATTATTCCTTGTTGAATTGCTGAGTTGAAGGATTGAATCATTGTTTCAATCTTCTTTTTTGTTTGTTTGTTTAGCTAATGATCCTTGTGATTAGTTAAACAAACCCTTGAATCTCTTCAAGGCTTTGTCAATTCGGTTTGGTTAATGCAAGCAATTGTTCTTTGTTGAATTGCTTGTGTTAATCGAATTGAATTCATTTCATTCACACACACACACACACACACACACTTGCATAGTCGGTGTCTTACGGTTGGAGGATTCACGTTGGTGAAGTTCGATCAATCGGAGAAACTTGAAGAAGTTTCGCTTGAAGAGCAAACGGGACTACACAAGGTTAGAGCTACCACTAGTCTATAGGTAGATAGTGTAGAGTTTGGGACCGAGTGCCCCCTTGTACGTGTTGCCTATTTGGCTTTCATAGTGTTACTCAAGGGCATGGGGTACGGCTCCCCTCTGGTTTTCCTTTAGTGGTAGAGGTTCCGGGTGACCAATCTTGTGTGTTGATTGTGTGTTTGTCTATCTATTGTATTATGCTTAATTGACTAGCATATTGTGTGCTTGTTCATACATAGATATATATAGTCCGTGGTGTGCTAGTTTAATGCACACTTTGGGATTCTAGGTTGTGCAATTGATTGTGCTTGTTGCATATATATATATATATATATATATATATATATATATATATATATATATATATATTTGTAATCAATTGTCTATTGCTTGTGCAATAGTTTAAACCTAGTTTGTGTTAAGGAGAGTTAAGTTTTAAATTGGTGTATACTCTCCGATTAGTGTTTAGGACGACTACCGTTGTTGGGACAATCCGGCGAACCGGATTTTCAGGGTCTCTCATACTTATAAAATTAACATTTCTCTCACTTAAAAATAATATCTCTCTTAAGATCTATACATTTTATGCTATTGAGATCAAATAAAAAAAATATATAAATGCATGTACCTTAAACGACGTCGTTTTGGCTACCTTCGGTTTTTTCGGTGCGGTTCGGTTTTTGACAGCCAAAATCGAAACCAAACTGAATAGGAACGGTTCGGTTCGGTTTTTCATGTTCAGTTTCGGGTTTTTTTCGATTCGTTTTTTTTCGGCCGCGGCTCGGTTGGCAGTTTTCGGTTTCACGAACCCACCCTTAACTTCAGCCTCTAAAATGTCTTCACCATCATTCCTTGGGCGAAACGGATCCTTCTTTGGATCTAGACTGCGACCAATCATGGGAGTGCTACCAGGATGGACTTTATCCATATTAAAATGCCTGAGCATCTTTTGGATATAAGCTGATTGATAAATCAGGATCTCACTATCACGGTGCTCAAGTTCTAAACCGAGACAAAACCGAGTTTTCCCAAGATCTTTCATCTCAAACTCAGATTTCAAGTAGTCAGTGGTTTCTCTTAATTCATCAAAAGTTCCAATAATGTTCATGTCATCGACATAGACCGTTACTATTGCAAATCTGAAACTTGTTCTGTTAATAAACACACAGAGGCATAATTCATTGTTCATATACCCTCTTCCAATCAAGTAGTCACTTAGACGGGTATACCACATCCGTCTGGATTGTTTCAATCCACATAGTGAGCGTCGCAATCTTATTGCAAACGCACTCTGTGGTCTAGAGCCACTTGACTTGGGTAACTAAAGCCCATCTGGGACCTTTAGATAAATCTTTGTATCTAGATCCCCATAGAGATACGCTGTGACCACATCCATAAGTTGCATATTTGGATTTTCGGAAACTACCAAACTGACAAGGTAGCGGAACGTTATGACGTCCATTACGGGAGAATATGTCTCTTCGTAGTTGATTCTAGGGCGTTGTGAGAAGCCTTGTGCCACAAGGCGAGCTTTATATCTTATAATCTCGTTTCTCTCATTACGCTTTCTAACAAAGACCTATTTGTATCCAACATGTTTTATTCCAGAAGGTATTGGCACAACTAGCCCGAATACCGTTCTCTTTGTTAGTGAGTCCAACTCAGCCTGGATCACATCTTTCCATTTAGGCTAATCAGCTCTACGTTAGCATTCATCAACGGAGAGAGGTTCAATATCATCAGCCTCAATCAACTCTCGTGCACAAGCATATGCAAACACATCGTCAACTACGATGGAGTTTCTATCCCACGTCCCATGTACACTAATGTAATTAATCGAGATCTCTATGTTTCCATAGATAGGTTCTAGCGATGAAGCGTCCTCCAAAGATGTCACTAGGACATAACCATAATCCGGAACGTTTTCATGTGACGGATTTTGAGTACCAATAATGAGAGGGTTATTTGGTGCCATCGCAGTTCGTTTCCTAAGGCGCGAATCCCTCGAACCTAGTGGCCTCCCACGCTTCCTCAGCGGAGCCACGGCGTGAGCCACATCACCACCATTATAGGTGGTGCATGGCGCCGACGGCCGTCCCTCCCATAGGGGCGGCTACTGCAACAACTTTGAGTCCAAGTCCTTGTTCAGGTACTTGCATCCATGCAGGCACGTTTACAGCTGGTATATGAGATCTAGTCAATTTAACAAGATCTGAGAAAGCGTCAGAAAGAGAATCTGCGACTTTCTGAAGATCTATAATTCTACGCACCTCAACTTATCTTTGTGCAGTAGGGGGATCGTTATGAGACAGAGTGGGGATAGGCCACGACAATTCTTGTCGCTCCTGCTGAACAGTTACGTTCTTATCTCCCCCGAACGACAAGAAGACTATCTCATCGAAGTAACAATCCGCAAATCTTGCGGTAAATAAATTGTCTGTCAAGGGTTGTACATAGCGGATTATGTTTGGAGACTCAAATCCAACATAAATAGTCATTCGTCTCTGAGGACCCATCTTAATACGCAGTAGCGGCATAATAGGCACATAAACAGCACACCCAAATATGTGTAAGTGTGAGATGCTTGGCTCGTACCCAGTCACTAGCTATTGCGCAGAAAAAGATTGGGTGGCGGTGAGCCTCAGACAAATGAGCATAGCTGCATGCAATACTGTGTGCCCCCAGGCAGAGAGAGGAAGGTTGGTGCGCATTACAAACGTCCTCGTGACTATTTGTAATCTTATAATGGTAGCTGCTGCGAGACCATTCTGGGTATGCACATGTGGGACTGGATGCTCAACATCCATCCCAATAGACATGCAGTAGTCATCGAAAGTCTTCGATGTAAACTCTCTAGCATTATCAAGTCTGATCGATTTGATAGGATGATCCAGGTAGTGAGCCCGCAGGTGAGTTATTTGTGCTAGGAGTTTAGCATAGGTAGCGTTACGAGTGGACAACAACGCGACATGTGACCAGCGTGTCGACGCATTAACCAACACCATAACATAGTTAAATGGTCCGCTTAGTGGTTGAATAGGTTCACAGATATCCCCTTGGATTCTCTGTAAGAATGGAAGAAGTACTTTAGAATCATTTGCATAGGACGGTCTCTATCCAAGTTTCCCTAAGAAACAGGCTTTGTAAAACGAGCGCTTGGCCATAGAGGCCTCAGAAGCATAGGAGGAATTGTCTATTCTGTAAGATCGATCGCCGGGGGTTGCGATCGATCACCCGAGCTCTCGGGTTCTTTTGACGACGCAGTTTGGATAGGGGCGATCGGATAGCCGCAATTTTACCTTTTTTCATAGTTGTCTCATCTCCTTGAATCACTTTTCGATTCATGCTTCGATTAGCTCGATAAAATGGATGTCCGTGTAAGGTTTTCAATACACAGATCATCATATCACGACCAGGATGTCCCAATCTGTCGTGACAAAGCTAATATGTGTCTGAATCCAAGAGGTCATCCTAAATGACATTGTTTGATTCAATAGCTCAAATAGTGGTAGCATATAACCCACTAGAGAGACACATAAGTTTCTCTAAGATGCGCTTTCTACCGCAATCATTAGAGGTAGTGCAAATGAATTCTTTTCCATTCTCATCATACGTTTCAGCATGAGGAATGTGAAGGCATCATGTCTAAAAACAATTGCCTATGACACAATATGGTATGCGTGGTTTCACTATCTGAGAGACATTCAAGTTCTCCGAAACTTATTCCTAATAAGAAAGCTCATAATTAAAATCGAGGTTCATAAAGAAAACAACTGAAAATTTTATCAAAGATGTAGGCCAAATGAATTACATCCAAAGTTTCAATTTGGTCTTTAAGCAAAACTGAATGAACAATACAATGGAAAATAAATTACTTAAGCGAAATCAGGAGTTTCATCACTCTTCCCAGCTTTAAAGTCTTCAACTCTCAACTTGACGTTCTCTTCGTCATCCTCTTGTTCAATGTTGTGAGCTTCCATGGCTTCGCGATACAACTTGTATGCGTTAGCGACATTTTGAGTGGCTCTACATATCTTGGCCCAATGACTGGTTTTTCCACACCTGAAGCACAAGGATGTTTGATCAGAATCCTTTGATTGAGGGGCGTTGTTCACCTGTGGTGCCCTCTTCTTGAGTGGCACAGCATTAGCGTTGGTCCCTATCGTAGGGCTGGCGGCTCTTCCTCTTGGGTGGCCTCCTCGGCCTCCTCCTCGCCTGACAGGACCCACCCCAGATTCCACCCTGGAACTTAAGGTGGCCCTGTGAGGCCTACCTTAGAAGAGTCTCTACCTAAAATCCAGCATAAAATCTCCTAAATTGGAGTATCCAAAACCTGTGAAAGACATTTAACACTTCAAAAATTTCAACTCACAATCAACACCCGAGCCTACATCCTCGCCGGTGATATCAAATCAAATTCCACCAATAAAATAGATTTTTTCAGAATTTATAGCTCCACTTTAAAAACGGCTTCAAACCATTATACATTTTAAAATTTGAAAATATCATAGCAATTAGAGTTTATATACGTACAATAACAAAACTTAGGTAGGTTAAATTATAACTTATGAACATGGGAAGGGTGGTGTTGACTATGTCTCGACCTCGACACTCGACCTCAGCTAGCTAGTCTGCAAACTGGGCGACAGAAAACATAAAAAGCTCAGGGAAAAAGCGTTTAAGAAAACGTTAGCGTGAGACCGTTAGTTGACAAAAATAAAGGAATTTCAAATAATATTAAATAATATTTTCTCCAGTTAAAATATAATTAATCCATAATGAAAGAAACGACGACTAAAGGTTTTGCCTACTTAATCATAGAGAACAACTAGAAACAATGACTAAGGGTCCTGCCTACTTAGCCATAAATAACACCTATCATCAGTAGTAGAGGTGATAGGTAAAGGAATAGAGCAAATTTTGAAAACAATATCACAAGGTAAAACTGATGAAGAAATCTAGGCGTCACAACCAAAACCAATTGGCAATGGTTGGATAGGCTCAAATCCTTATAAGCACATTTGCATGGTCCATTTTCTCCAATGTGGGACAATACTCCACATTCTCACATGCCCCTGCACGTGTGGCGAATTTTCAAGCCATACATGTGGACAATTAACTTATATTGGGTGACGTGGAGCACATGTGGCCACTTGGCTTCACACTTGGGTGAACCTACAGCTCTAATACCATGATGAAGTAATCTTGGCTTCGAAACCAAAACCAATTGGCAATGGTTGGAGAGATCCAAATCCTTATAATTAAACACATTTGCAATGTCCCTTTTCTCCAATGTGGGAGACAACACTCCACATTCTCACACGCCCCCGCACGTGTGGCAAATTTTTGAAGTCATACACGTGGACAACTTATATTGGGTGACGTGGAGCACGTGTGGCCACTTGGCTTCACAAGTGGGCGAATCAGCAGCTCTCTAATACCATGATGAAGTAATTTAGGCGTCACAACCAAAACCAATTGGCAATGGTTGGATATGCCCAAATCCTTATAAGTACATTTGCATGGTCCATTTTCTCCAATGTGGGACAACACTCCACATTCTCACAAAAACTTGCAAGAGTTTTTCATGATTCCAGTGGTAATTCACAATATAATCACTAACCAATTCATTAGTATTTACCTAGGATTTTTGTGTTGGTCATCTAAAAAATTAAAAAGAGCTAGGGAAATCCAGTTAAACAACCAAAAATTAATCTGAAAACACAACAATTCAACGCATACCATTAGAGAGTAAGTCTCTAGAATCCAGAACACATTTCCAGGCCATTGAGGATCTAGAATTTTTCTTAACAGAGAATAAATTGTTGCTTCTAAGATATTTGGCATGCATGCATAATTTGAACCCACCAATTGGTAGGGTCAGTAATAATCTTCCACCAATTGTTGAACCTTGAGCAAGGTCTAATACCAAGGCCTCCCTTGCACTTAGGAGTATAAGCAGTATTTCAAGCAATAGGGGGGATTTCATTTCATTACCTCAGAAAAATTTCGGACATTTCGTATCCAAAGTAGAGGTAACTTTAGAAAGACATTTAAAACAGGACAAAACATGGTTTGGCATACCTGTGAGATTGGCCTTGATGAGAGTATGCTTACCCCCTCGGGAAAGAGAATTGGCCTTCCATCCAACAAGCTTTTTTTGCATTTTTCAAAATAAGGTCATTAGTGTTAATATGATCTTTCCAAAAAACCACATTATGGATGCCCAAATACTTTCCAGTGGTGGCTTTGTGCTGAATACTCAAGATACGAGAGAGGTTAATTCTGCAAGCATTGGGAACGTTATTAAAAAAAATATAAAGTAGATTTATGATAATTAATTTGCTCACCAGAGGCTTTGGAAAACATATCAAGAGTTCTTAAGATATGTCGAGCTGCAGTAGAATTAGCCTTACTAAAATTGAACAGTCATCAGTAAACATCAAGTTAGAAAACTCGAAAACCACAAGAGGAACTCAGAATTCCGACCTGATTTCTTATGTTGGAAGCAAGCAAATTAAGCTTTCTAATTAAAGGTTTCATGCATAAAATAAAGATATAAGGGGAGAGGGGATCCCCTTATCTTAAACCTCGCAGTGGTTTAAAAGGAGGCTAAGTTCTGCCATTAATAATTAAGAAAAGTTAACTGAAGTAATGCATTCCATGATAAGATTGATCCAATTGCTAGCAAAACCAAACTAAGCAAGGCAATGTTTAATGTAATTCCAATTCAGAAAATCATAAGCTTTCTCAAGATCAAGCTTAATAGTCATTTCACCTCTTCTTCCTTTCTTTCTGCCAAAGTTAGAAAACAATTCATGGGCAATTAGAATGTTATCAAAAATTGATCTTCCAGGCGCAAAGGCTCCCTGATTTTGAGAAATACATTTAGCAAGTGAGGGTCTTAACCTATTAACAATTATTTTAGAAATAATTTTGTAACTAACATTACATAAACTAATAGTTCTAAAAAGGGTAACTATTTCAGGGTTTTCAAATTAGGGAATTAGAGCGATGTTAGTATGATTAATGATGCTAAGAGAAGACTTGTTCTGGAAAAAGTCTATAACCATAGCATAGATTGCATCTTTCTTTTGAGACCAGTAAGTGTGATAAAAGATGGCATGTATACCATCAGAACCAGGCGCTTTAAGAGGGACAATTTGATGGAGGGCAAGGTGTACCTCCCCTAAGCTAACAGGAGCCAAAAGCTTATCATTATCCTCCAAAGAAATGCAAGGATGGATAATGGAAATACAATCCTGTATATCAGTCAAAGAAGGAGAAGAATGAGGACTAAACCTCTCTTTGAAAGAAGAATTAAAGACATTGGAAATATCTTGATCATTGTCAAACCAAAAGCCATTGTCATCCTTAGTCTTAAGAATTTGTTTCTTCTTTCTCCTAATCAAAGCATGAGTCTGAAAATAGGAGGTATTTTTGTCACCAAAGGAATGGTAATTAGTTCTAGCTCTTTGGTTCCAAAAAACTTCCTCGGCCATATTGAGTTCTTGTAGTTGAAAGCCTAAGTTTTGTTCATAAGCTAATAGGTTAGGGTCTTGAGATTGGAAGGAGGCTTGCTGAATTGCTTGAATATTAGTCTGTAAAATTTCTTTTTGTTGAAATAAGTTACCAAAGACATTGATATTCCAGTTGCATGCCAAGACTTGAAAACTAGAGGTAAAAGTATTAAACTTTTGTATAGGATTACCTAAGGTAGGGTTTGAAAGGGCTTTGTAAACTACATTAATAAAATCAGAGTGCTTAAGCCACATGGCTTCAAGCGTAAAATTCTTATTAGTTTTCTTATTAGCTGGGTCAAGAGTGAGACAAAATCTAATGGTTTGGTTCCAGGTGCCATTTGACATTTTTTTAGGCTTCAGAGAAATTAGAAGTTCAGAAGTTAGAACGGGGTGTCCCCCACCCGGGTTCGAATTCTACCGACTACGGATTGAAGTTAAATCTCAATTCATTATGTAGCTGGCCAGGAGGAAGAATTTGACACTGCCCCCCGAGTAGATTAGTCCTTGGGCTTAGAAAGCATTTGGGATACCACGATTTCGATAAAAAAAAAATTATTGATGCATAAGTCATGTTGTAACATATTCTATATATATGGACTTGAAGTGAAGAATATACATATATACTAGCTATCTTTTTCCAATGTGTCAGTAAACTAACTTTAAAAATCTACTACATACACCACAATATTGTTCCCTTAGTAAGGTTCATATATCCTAGGCTTATACACACATCTTGGACAAAATTAAAGTTATTGTTATTTATGATCAAGATGGTTGTTGTCCACAATGCATGTCTTCAACAAGCTGTAATCTTTCTATGACGGTCTCTAGAACCCAAAGTTGTTGGTCGCTTCTTCTTTGTTCAATTTGCTTCTCCCTTTTCTTTCAAAACAGCAGCCTTCTTTTTACCCATGTCCTTTTAGGACATGTTGCTTCTTCAATAACAATAACCTTCCCTTTGTTCCTTGCTATTGTATTTGATCTGCATGTATAATATAGAAATGTAATTACCATTGCAGGAAATGAAAGGTATTAAACCTCAATAAGGTTAATGAATGTTTTATGCAAAGTTAGTATGTAATAGTTATTGACTAGCAAATGTTGTTGATATGCAACATTTCAGTCATTCAGATGACAATATTTTGGAAGGAATGCATATAGAGATAAAGTTTTATTCAAAATGCAATAAGGTATGCATTCTATTAGATTCTAGTTTAAACTACTGACCCTCAGTAACTTATTGACTCATCTATGTATCACTCAATTGAATCATGAAATTAAAGCTACTAACCCTCGGTAAGGTTGAAAAAATTATAGGTTTAATTTACACATACACATAAACATATATAAGCTTGCACATACACATAGGGTTGCACATGCACATAAAATCATGAAATTGAAGCTGCTGACTCTTAGTAAGGTCCATAAAATCCTAGGGTTGCACATATATTGCAGCATTTTTAAGTTGTTGACCCTTAGTAAGGTCATAAAATCCTTTATTTTTTTAATTATGATTAATCACATGCTCATGAATTTCCTCAGAACAATCAAATCTTAAATAATGAAATCAAAGATATTGACCCCTAAAAAGGTCTATAAATCTCCACATATTGTTACAAACTAAAGCTACTGAACGTTAGTAAGATGCATAAATTCTTAAGCATCCAGATACACATATTGCATCGAACTAAACATATGGACTAATTCTACTTCTTAATATGATGGAATCAACTATATATGTTGTTGATTAAATCCATGTAATTGCTCCACTTATGATTTCAAGAACCTCCAAAAACTTTTATCTGGGGAAAATCGTTGAAAAATCATGAAAATAAAAGTACCTTATGTTTTCTTGAAAAATATGCTCGATTTGCAGATTGGAGCTAAGCCCTAACTTCTCCTCCTTGTTCAATGTTGGATTTGCAGGTTCTGGCTAAGCCCTAGCTTCGCCTCCTTGTTCGAGACCGATCCCTAACTTCACATCTAATATGGAGCCACAGATAGCAATCAATATTAAAGATATATAGACTTTTGGAGAATTTCACTTTCTATAGCCATGAATCTGTGTTGTGGTTCAACATATTTGATTTGGGAGTCATGAATTTAGCGATATTAGTTTGACTTTTGGGAGAAAATGTTTTGATTTTCCGTGGAATGATTTTGAAATTGAAATGAAAGTGGTAGAGAGACTGAAAATGAGTTGCCATATCGTGGTAGTTCAGTGGCATTAGTTGTATTTTTTTACAAATTGGAGTGCCCTTTTTGTTATTGGTTTGACGGGCCCGTTATTGCTGCTTATGTTAGTAGACCGCATGGGCCGCGTGATTTAGGTCCTTGCGCATGGGAAAAAGTCATAGCCCATTGTAGTTGGTGGTAATTATCTCTATTATATTTAAGAAAACTCATCATGTCAACCATAATCGAATTTTTTTACTTTAATACCTCATAAATACTAAATAATTATATGTATATCATTTCAATTTTAAGGATAAAATAGTCAAAATAGAATTAAATAATTAATAAAAAGAAAAAACTATAACCTCCCACACCTACACCGGTACCTACCCATTTTCACACCCATAGGGTGTGTGACAGTTTTTAGTTAATAATAAATCAAACCCAGTTGCCAGAAAAATACATACATCAAACGTAAACCCTATTGTCCAGTATCCCAAGCAGACTTTACCATTGACAAATAATATTCATTACAAAGCATATTAAAGCTTGCTTTAAAGAAATCCTATAGACCAACAAAAACACTTCGCTTTCAATGAAAAATCAACCCACCTAAGCATGCAATTGCAGCATTAGAACAATAGATATATCTATGAAAACATGTAGAAGGGCTTCCACGAGAAAATAGGGATGAACTAAGATGAACGAAGATTATTACCAATTCTAAAAGAAATCAGGATCTAGGCTTATCGACAATTCATTGACTTGACCTTAATTAAGAATCAAAGAACCAAGTCTAAGATGTCCATCCCTAGATTGGTCCTTAAGAAGGGCTAGCTTTATAGGGTGTGGCGGGGCTTTGTAGTCACAACCACCACCGCGGGCCCCGCACCCAAAGAACTAAAGCCAAAACTCCACATTGATCCACAACATAAAGACCTAGGGCTAGAACCAAAAAGGCCCAACCCAAAGCTTGACATGTTTACTTACTTGGAATGGGTATGAGAATGAAGGAATTGATTTCCATTCCTGAGTTCTTTTGTGTTTACTAACATGCACATGAATCAGAATGGTTGTGGGTCCCACGAAAAAGTGACTAAAAAAGAGAAATCTATTCCTGAATATCCAGAGTTTGATTACTAAGGGGGTAGGTATTAGGAATTATTCCATCGGAATGAGAATTCCGATTCATTCTCATTTTCATTCCAAGTAAGTAAACATGCCATAAATGTTTTGGCCCATGCATAAGATTAGGTGGTCTCCATAGGAACCAAGCCATCGCTAGAGAAGTTGTCGACGCCGCTAACTGTTGCCAAGAAAATGCAACCTCCTCAAAATTCGATATGCTAAACATTTGTCAAAACGTGACAAGAACACTCGAACATGACATCAATTTCTTACTGACCAAGATCACAAATCAATGAGCAATACACCACCGCAATCAGTCATACCAAACCAAATCTCCCGCTACCCTCTCGAGCAAACTAGACTCCACTAACCGCAACCATCAAAACCCTCAAATAGGAAGCGCCGCAACATGGTAATAGATTGGCATATACGTTGCCATGAAGGAGAGGCCAGACCCCTCTAGGCTAGCTCGATTGGCAGAGAAGCTCGCAACCGCTAGGAAAAGAAAGAAACCATAATAGAGCCTTCAATCCCATTTTTATCTATACTATTATTTAAGAGAAAAGAGGTTGTTGATCATAACCAAATCTTTTTGCGTAAAAGTCCTTTATATAGTAAAATACTTTGGAAACCAAATTAGTAAAAAAAAAAAAATAGTAAAATAATAAATAACAGAAAAATAAAAAATAAAAGAAAAACACCATAACTGCTTGAGGTAACCACTTCTATCCCACATCACCCATCTTCTTTGAGGTAACCACCTCTATCCCACTATGGATGTGTAATATTTCTAGTTTATGTTATAAAGAGAGGTCATTTTTCATTCAAACATGAGGAAAGAGTGCTATTATTGATAATTTCTCAAAATACTGGGGGAAGGTTATTAAAAATATAATTTCTCTACCAAATTAAAATGGAGAATAGAATGAGATGAGAACAATTACAAAGATTTTTCCCAATTTACTTACCAAAAAATTAAACAGCTTTCATATATCACAGACTAGAGCCTTCTCAACAGAATCTATTTTAGCAATTCCTCAATCGCTGCAAACTCAGAGATGATGTGAACAACTTGTTATTCTTATTGCAACAACAGAAGTACAGGTATGCCTTGTCATAACTCTACTCTTGTTTCCTTCGACCATATATTTTCATTCTTTCATTCTCAAGCTTCAAAGCGTGAAAGAGTATACAGTGATGTCCATCGAATTTTAAATTATGTTCAACCAATGCCATTTTTGTTTTTCCAAATCATATCAATTTTTTGTTGTTGCAAGTTTTAGAACTCGAAATGGTCCTTTTGTTTTTATTAGAGATAAATTTAAATTTTTTTTTGACATTAAGAATGAATTTATTGTATAATGATATATGCCATGGGAGTAACCTGAGGGGGACGTAACACCTATACCCCGAGTACAATTACAATGATTTTCATAGAGATCATCCTCAATAATAGAGGGTGTCTCGTCTAACCAGAGGTCATCAATAAAAGAGAAACTAGCAAGGTGAGTCAAACGATGGCCAACATCATTTGCTTCACGATAAATGTGGCTAAAACTAAAAGACTAATAGTGGTTAAATACTCCTTACAATCCTCCATGATGCGTCTCAGCTCGGAATAATCCGCATTTGACTTTGCAAGAGCAGCAACGATCATCACACAATTACTCTCCAGGTCCACAACATTCCAACCTTGATGAATTGTAAGTAGTAAACCAGCTCTGCAAGCTTCGGCCTCCATCTACCCTGCTGTTGTAGCGTGAGAAATAGTTCTAGCAAAGGCAGCAACGCACACTCCATATAATTTAAATTATTTATAAAAAAAACGATGGAGTGTGGATTGTAAACGAAGAGTACGAATTTCACTCCCCTAAATTAAACATAAAAAAAGAATTCGAACTAATACGGTTAGTGAATTATAGTAAGTGAATAAAAAATAATAAGAGAAAATTCAAATTTTAAAGATTTATAGCCGCATGACCCACATGACCATCCAAATCACCCAAAACCAACATCAATTCTCAACGATGACCATTTTGACTCGGATTGGAACGTGAAAACTCAGACTCGGTTTTGGAGAAGCTGAAGATAATGGTACGGAAAACTGCTGCTTTTTCTTCTTATTGCAACAACATCATGAGAGGTATGCCTTGTCTTCAATCTAGTCTTGTTTTCTTCAACAATTACTTTGCATCCACCTTTCATTCTCAAGCTTCAATTATTAGAAACACCCAGACTATGAGAGACCCACCCAAAGTCACTACTGTTGAGGATGCTTTGAATTTGTTCAATTCTATGCTTGGAATGCGTCCTCCTCCTTCTATTGTCCGTTTCACTCAAGTATTGAGTCAACTTGCGAAATTGAAACATTATTCAGCAGCCATCAATATGTATAAACAAATGGGTCCGTCGGGAGTTGTTCCTAACCATTATACTCTAACCGTTATCATGAATTGCTTTGGTCACTTGAACCAAATGGGCTTTAGTTTATCTCTCTTGGGAAAATTCTACAAGTGTGGTTTTGAACCAAATATCACGACATTCACCACTCTAATCAAGGGCTTTCTCCTTGAGAATAGAGTTGCCGAGGCAGTAGAGCTTTTCCGTAAAATGATGGAGCAAGGTTGTAAGCCGAATGAGGTTACATTTGGCACACTAATAAAGAGCTGTTGTATGAAGGGTAACAACCGCGCAGCTATTCAATTGCTTAGGAAGATGGAACAATCTGGACATTGTAAGCCTAACGTGGTTGTCTATAACACCATCATTGACAGTCTTTGTAAGGACACACTAGTTCCTGATGCATTTAACCTCTTCTCAGAAATGATTAGTAAGGATATTTCCCCAAACGTCATTACCTACAACTCTTTGATTCATGGCGTTTGCAAATTAGGCCAGTGGAAAGAAGCTACAAGATTGTTGAGGGAAATGGTGAGTAAAAACATCTTTCCAAATGTACTCACCTTCAGTATCCTGGTCGATACACTTTGTAAGGAGGGGATGGTTGTGGACGCAGAAAGTGTGGTTGAAATGATGATTCAAAGAGGTATCCAACCTAATATGGTCACACTTAGTTCACTTATGGATGGCTATTGTCTGCGAGGAGAAATGAACAAAGCTGAAAAGGTTTTTGATCTGATGATTCGCAATGGCTCAAATGTCGGTGTTTATAGTTATAGCATCCTGATAAATGGATATTGTAAGCATAAAAGGATAGACGAAGCGAACAGAGTTTTTCAAGGAATGTCTGATAAGGGACTGGTTCCAGATACCATTACATATACCTCTCTTATGGATGGTTTTTGCAAAGTGGGAAGAATACAAGATGCGCAGAAGTTGTTCAGTAAGATGCAAGCTTGTGGCCAACTTCCAAATATTCAAACTCATGCTGTTTTACTGGATGGTCTTTGTAAAAACCAACAACTTACGGCGGCATTAGAATTGTTTAGAGAGATGGAAAGCAGGAAGCTGAATTTGAATATAGTAATTTACAATATTCTTATAGAAGGTTTGTATTTAGGTGGAGAAATTGAATCTGCTAGGGACCTCTTTTACAGTTTATCAGCAAAAGGATTTCAACCTAATGTGCAGACGTACAATATAATGATCAAGGGACTTTGTCATGGAGGCTTAATAACTGAAGCGGAGAAGTTGCTTAGAGAAATGGAAGACAAAGATTGTCCTCCAGATGGTCGCACCTATAACACAATTATCCGAGGGTTTCTCTATAATAAGGAGACATCGAAGGCGGTGGGACTTGTTCAGGAAATGGTGGACAGGGAATTCTCTGCAGATGCATGGACGACGGAATTGATAGTTGATTTATTGTCTAAAGATGAAATGGATCCCGCTTTGTTGCCATTGATGGAAAACTAAGTAATTATGAAGTTGGTATGAATATTTTGAAACTGATCCTCTTCACTCTCACAATGAAACTTTGTAACTGCTGGAATCTTCGACAGTAGTATATCAATCCATCATGTGAAAAGACAATGTCAGTTTGCGGTTGGGTCCCAAATTTTAAATTTTAGTAGAATCATGTTATTTGCTATAGAATTTGGTAAATCTATTACTTCACAATATCAGTACTCAAATGTGTGATGAATATGTTGATAAACTTTGACGTGTCTTTTTTTTTTTTTTGCTTGGAATAATTCAGTGCTGATTGTTTCACTCGACCCTATTTTCTTTAAATTGCTTTATCAGAGAAATCCCTAGATCCATGCGATTGTGGAGGCCTGAAGTATCGTTGTGAAATTTTCAACTGCTGCACCTCTGACAACAATGGAAATCTTATATATGTTATTTTTTAATCCATCTTGTAAATATACGTTCCTTGTTTGCACCTCTGACAACTACTGCATTGAGATATGGGTCAAAATTCATGAACTATAGTTGAAAATAAAATCCTTTTTTTTGTTTTGGCCTGTTAGATGGTGGATTTGTTTAAGTTCTGTTTACTCAGAAATGTAAAACTACTTAAATATCTTCATGTATTGTAGTTACCAAATATCATCACCTCACTATGCGTCTTAGTTACTATTAGTTCCTTGCTTAAGAAGGCCTTACTTATATAAGTATCCTCTACTTAAAGCTTGAGCTTATATTTAACTAAACAACTTTCTGTATTTTTTGTCTGTGTTGTCTTGTGTCTTAGTACCATGGCTGGGGTTTGTCAATTGAATTTTATTTGTAACAATTTCTTCAGGTATGTGTTCTATTCTAGACATGATTTGGAATTTGACAGAATACAACTTTCGATTTGATCTGATATCCAGTCTCTCAATCATTATGAACCTGGAATGAGGGTAAGATTCTGCTGTGTTGGTATAATATGAGGGTAATCAAGATTTGAGGAAATTGCAAATACCGTACAGTAGTAAGTAGTTTAGTTCTTGTAATGCATAGTTTTCCGGAAATTATTTTATGCACGGTCCGTGCAACATCACGTTCAATCTCAGCCGTCCAAATAAAGATCCAACGGTTCAGTTTTGTTTGACTAATTTGATCATAACGGTTGACCGTTAAAAATCATGATCGTGTGCACCTCAGCGCTACGTGCATGTGCACGTTCCGTGCATGGAATACCTTCCCATAGTTTTCCGATAAGTTATCACTTGTATAGTTGTATGGCAATTGAATTTGCGTAAGTGTTAATTGTGTGTGTGTCTGTGCACATCTCTAACTATCTTTTGAGCTTCGATCAATACAATAAAAAATGGTGGAGTGTCATAAATGTAGTCTTTGGTTATCTTTGTACAACATTAAGATCATATTACACTAAATTGATCATCAAGAAAATTGTTTATTATTTTGGTTCATGTGTTATAACATTAATTTGAACTAAACTGGTGAACATAGACAACGACCCTAAAGATGCTATAAATTCCATGACCTAACATTAGGGTTTGAGATTAACTTGGGAGTGAAGACAACTTATAAACACCAAGCACACAAAGGTAACTTATTAAATTGTGGACGGCTGGACTTATGCCTAGTAAGAGTCTATACTGACTTAATCGTCAAAGAGTCATTTCTAGGTACCATATTGGTCGTCAAGTACTTAATTAAGGCACCAGTATGATACCGATATTTGAGGCAACAATACTTATGTTAGTGACCGTGTATCCAATTTCCAATCACATTTTCGAGAATCCGATTGCCATATAATAATTGAGTGTTGGAAAAAAGGAAGGCATAATTGCCAAAATACCCCATGAACTTGGCTATAATTATCAGTTTGCACTCCGAACTTGCAATTGTAAAATTTGACCCCCTAAAACATAGAAAAAAATTGTCAATTTACACCATTTCCGTCAGTTCTAACTTTTTTCATCCAAATGTTGATCTTGTGATACTCATGTAAGGGGCAATATGATCATTTTGGTCACTTTTTTTAAAAAAAATTGTTTGTTTTTAAAACAAATATATATTCTATGTCAAAAAATACAAATATATATTCAAAAAAGATATTTATTTTCTTTCAAAGCTTTTATTTCTTTTTCTAGAGAGATTATATTTAGAATTATATTCTTAACTTATCATAAATTGTTTCTTATAAAAAAAATTGTTTTAAATTATTATTTATGCCAAGTTCAAGGGGTCAATTTCCGCAATTGCAAGTTCGGAGTGTAAACTGACAATTATAGCCAAGTTCAGGAGGTGTTTTGGCAATTAAGCCAAAAAATAAATGGTAAATCAACGTCACAATTTTTTCGATAATCTAGTTAATGTATAGTAATTGAATTTGAAATAATTTTTGTATTGATCATGCTTATTGGTACGTCACGTTTTAGTAAACATGACAAATGTTGTGACTGACATAGAATATGTGAATAATCAATTGACGTCCAAACTTTTCCGATAATAATTTGCCTATCTGGCAATTGGATTTTGATAAGTTTGAGATAATGCTTGTTAGCACAATTATTAACAAAACTATAACTAAGCAGCTCAGGTGTAAGATCAACTTATAACAAGTTAAGGTGCAAAACCTTAACTGTCTTGCTGAAAATACCAACAAAATAACACCAACACCTAAGATAATAGGACCAAAATCAACGGTAGCGACAAAGGGAGATGACGGTTTTGGATTGCCCAATTGGGTCCGGATGGGATGACGGTGGTGGCTGGAGGGTCGCCGGGATCTGGGATGGAGTCTTTGGCTCAGTGTTTTGGTCTACCAGTGATGGTATTGAGCTTAAGGGAGTTAACAATGGCTGGACGTGGTGGTTTGGTTCATGGAGATTGGTGGGATCGAGTTTTCCGGCAGTGAGCACTCCAACTTTATTGTGACTGCCCCTGGGAAGCCAGGATCAGAGTCGATGTTGCGGCAGAGTGAAGCAGTTTGTGGCAGTCTATGTTATTATTTTATTTTTTTGGGTTTTGGGTTTTGTTTAGGTTAAATAACTGAGCAAGGGTATAGGCGACGTGGTTATGCTATTGTGCCATTGTCGTGGTGTTTTTTCCGGGAACTAGGTGTTTTAATTTTTGTGCTTTCTTGTTATTAACCAATTAACGTGATGGCGAACTACCCTTGCACGTGGTATGGTTGTTTTGGGGCACGTTGTGGAAGAGGGTGCAGTGGTTCTTCTTGATGTTGGTTGTTAGGACGTATCGTGACTTCTGGAATTTGGTGACTTTCTGTAGCCCGATAGTTCAGTTTGTAGCCTGAGTTTATGGGTGATTGACTGTGATTCTAATGGTTCGAGGTTGGGCTTCTTTGGCTCATACATATTGTTTTTAATGATGTCTCTGTAACCAACAATTGTTCTTGGGATGTGTGTGGTTCTTTCTTTGCTCGAGTTGTGGGTAAAGGAGATACTATAGGTTGTCGCTCCCGTATTTTGTAATCTTTTAAGTTATTGAATAAAAGTTTTCTTCTACTCAAAAAATAAAATAGAATAACGTGGCATCTGCCACATAGGATACTACATCGTCACCTTAATTAGTCACATCAAATGCCATGTAATCACTTAAAAAAAATTAAAGTGAATTAGCCAAAAAAAATATAAATCATTAGACTTTATTAACATAAGCTAAATTTGAAAACATGTTAAGTTAATTAACCAACGAAATGACAATTGATCAATGAGATCCACCACATAAACTAACGGGAGAAACCTTCATATGGTACCTGAACTATCACCAAATACAATTTTTGGTACCTGAACTTTCATAAAGAACCTGATGGTACCTGAACTATTCCTCCGTTTGCCATTATAGTACCTACCGTTAAATATTCCGTTAAATGCTTATGTGGCATGGGTAATACAATTATTTCATATATTTTCAATTTTTAAAATAAATTATACAAAAAAAAAATTTTAGATAATTTATTCACAATTTAAGACTGAAAATGAGAATTTTTTTTTTTTATAATATAATTTATTGCCAATTTTTATGTTTTTAATATAATTTATTACCATGTAGGTGGTTTTATTATTAATTAAAAAATAAAAATAAACTATATTAAAAAAAGTAATTTATGTTTAAGGGAAACGTAAATAACAAAGAGAATGAGCAGAGAATAGGATGTATTTCATTAATGAATAAGGGCCTCTATATATAGAGGAGTACAAGATACAATCTGTATTGATATAGCAAATATCTATGCTAAATACAATCCATACTCTAGAAGGATAAACCTATTATAAGTCCTAGTTTGACAAGGCACACAATAATGATATCCTGAAACACTCCCCCTTGTGCCGGTCACAACTAGGTGATGCTTTCCATGTTGTCTCATTAAAAACCTTGCCAAGTAACAATAAAAACCCAGTGGGAAAAATAACCTTGGTCGAAGGGAAAAAGAGTACAACGCACCATTCACATTTGAAAGTGACATGTATGTGCCAGACTCCCCCTAATGTCTGCACCTCCCCCTGATTCCTACAATCATGGGATCTCAGATAACTTAAGCATACCAATGCTTTTAACATGTTTTTCAAATGTGGACTTAGGCAAAGACTTAGTAAATAAATCTGCCACATTCTCCTCAAATCTAACTTGATTCACTTGAATCTTGAGGAGAGTTTGTTGTTGCTGATTATAACTTTGTGCGGGTCAGAGAGATACCCGGCATCAGCACAACTAACCAAAACATCACATGAATTTTTGGTAAAGGGGATACCAGCATCGGCGCGACCGGTCGACGCATGCTCGACGACCGGTCGCCCGACGGCAGTAGGCATATGTTTGCCATGTTTTTGTCTCTCTCTGTAGGGATAAAATAAGCCCAAATCGATTGTACCATTTAGGTATCGAAATATTGTCTTTATTCCACTCCAATGGCGTTGCGTGGGCGCAGAGCTAAATCTAGCTAACAAGTTCACAATAAAAGAGATGTCAGGTGTAGTGCATTGAGCTAAGTACAACAATTCGCCTATTGCACTTAGATATGGCACTTCGGCCCCTAGTAATTCTTCGTCATCATCCTTTGGACGAAATGGATCCTTCCTTGGATCTAGGGCATTGATCATGGGAGTGCTAACTGGATGTACGTACTTTGTCCATGTTAAACCTTCTTAACATCTTGTGGACATAAGCCAATGGATGGATTAATATTCCACTATCTCGGTGCTCTAGCTCAAGGCCTAGACAAAACCGAGTTTTCCCAAGATGTTTCATCTCAAATTCGGATTTCAAATATGTAGCAGTATCTCTCAGTTCTTCGAGAGTACCAATTAAATTCATGTCATATACATAGACAGCTATAATTGCAAATCCGGAACTTGTTCTCTTTATAAACACGCATGGGCATAAATCATTATTTATATATCCCTTCCCAATCAAGTAGTCACTTAGTGAACGTTTTAACCTTATTGCAAACGTGCTCTGTGGTCTAGAGCCACTTGATTTGGGTAAATAAAGTCCATATGGCACCTTCATTTATATCTCAGAATCTAGATCCCCATAGCTATAATCAGAGATAATCTCATGAGACGGATTTCCAGTGTTGATGATGAATGGATTAGGCTGTGCCAAACTCGCTTCCTTCCTTTGGCGAGTATCCATCGAACCAAGTGGTCTCACCCTCTTCCTTTAGGGAACCACGGCCTCAACCACACCTCCACTATGTGTGGTTGTGGCACCATTATTGGCGCCATATCCCGTAGTAGGAATATCTAACCTTGCAGGCACGTTTGCAGCTGGTATATGTGATCTCGTCACTTTATCAATATCAGAAAACGCATCAGGCATCGAATCTACTACGTTCTGAATATTGAGTATACTTCACACATTACTATCACATTGTGCGAGTTGGGGATCAAGATGAGACAGAGTTGGGACAGACCACGACAATTCCAGTCGTTCATGTTGAACATTCTTGTTCTTATCTCCCCCTAACGACGGGAAGACTGTCTCATCAAAGTGACAATCCGCAAATCTAGCGGTAAAGAGATCGCCTGTCAAAGATTCCATGTAGCGGACAATAGTTGGAGATTCGTTACCAACATAAATACTTAAACGTCTCTGAGGACTCAATTGAGTGCGCTGTGGGGGCGCAATTGGCACATAAACCGTACAATCAAATATGCGTAAATGTGAGACATCCTGCTCATATCCAGTTACCATCTGGTACGCATAAAACGGTTGATTAGTAGTGGGTCTGAAACGAATAAGTAGAGCTGCATGCAATATTGCATAACCCCAAGCAGATAATGGGAGATTGGTGCGCATAACCAATGCCCAAGCGACCATTTGAAGTCTATTAATGGTGGCTTCTGCGAGACCATTTTGTGTATACACATGGGGTACGGGATGCTCAACATCAATTCCAATAGACATGCAATAATCATCAAACGTTTGTGATGTAAACTCTCCAGCATTGTCAAGACGAATTGACTTAATAGGATGATCAGGGTGGTGAGCCCTGAAGCGTATAATTTGTGCTAGGAGTTTTGCATAAGCAACATTGCGTGTGGACAATAGAGCGACATGTGACCAGCGTGTCAAAGCATCCACCAAAACCATAAAATATCTGAAAGGTCCGCAATATGGGTGGATGGGTCCACAAATATCTCTTTAGATACGATGTAAGAATGGAGTAGTCTCTTTGTGTGTCCTTAGCATAGGATGGTCTCGATCCTAATTTGCCTAAGGATCAGGCTTTGCAAAATGAGCTTTTGGCCATAGAGGCGATAGAAGCATAGGAGGCATCCTGATTAAGATTTGAACCAGGGTTCACATCAGGGAAAACAGACTCTGCCGTGCGACCGGTCGCCAGATTTCTCGACCGGTCGCCAAAGCTTCTGGAACTTGTCGACCGGTCGCCAAGAATGCCTCGACCGGTCGCCAGAGCTTCTGAACGTTTCAGAATTGCTTCTGTGAGTTGTCGACCGGTCGCCGAGATGACAGAAACGCCAGTTTCTTCTCCTTGGATCAATTTTTGATCCTTGCTTCTATTAACTCGATAAAATGGATGTCCGTGTGAGGTTTTCAATATACGGATCATCAAATCACGACTTGGGTGTCCCAAATGGTCGTGCCAAAGCCTATATGTGTCGAAATCCAAAAAAAAATCATCTCTAAAAATATTATTGGATTCAATAATTCGAATAGTGGTTAAATATAACCCACTAGATCGACACATAAATTTTTCTAATATGCGCTTTCTTCCGCAATCATTAGAAGTAATACATAAGTATTTGTTTCCATTCTTACAATTCGTTTCCAAATAATAACCGTTGGCACAAATGTCCTTAAAACTTAGGACAGTTCGGTTAGCTCGAGGAGCATAAAGTGCTTCGGTGACATTGAGCACGGTGCCATTAGGCAACATAAAATTTCGAAAATACTGGCAATACTTTGAAGAAAATTCCGAAATTTATTAATAATATGCCAACGATTACATCGAGGTCTTGTCCAGAAAATCTAATCCAAAACAAATCACTATGACAAAAGTCAATTTTAAACTAAGGCGTAGTAGCCTTTACATATACTTGGAAATAAAATAATTGCAATTTATTCGAAGTCTAGAGCTTCCATAGTCTTCTCGTTACTTTGGTCGACTTTAAAATCTGCAATTGTGAGATTGACGTCTGTGTCATCTCTAGTATCTTCTACATAGAAACTTATGAGAAACTTTTACTACAAAATGATGACATTAGAGGTGCTCATGTCTTACATATACCGCAAGCGATATAAGGCCCGTCACTCCCCTAATGCTTCTCATAAAGTGAAGTATAGCTCATTATCAATATATGCTTCATTGGCGCATTTGGCACCTTGTGCCTTTGGAGGATGGTTTGGTGCTTTTTGGCACTCTATTGCCATGCTTTACTTTGCCGGCGTTGGCATGGCCTCCATGGCCCATGCCTCTTCCTCCTTGCCCTTTTTACGTGGTGTAATAGTTCCCACGATTTTGTGCAACGTTGTTGCGATTTCCTTCCTTATTGGGACGATTATATGAACTTGATTGTCCATTAGAATTACCCTTAACATTAGGGTTTCGCCCTCTTTTGGCCATTTTTGCCATATAGGTACTTTTGGAACTCTCTTTGTTCCGGCAGGCCTAATTATTGTTGTTCATCATGATCGTGTCATGTTTTTTAGCTACTTGCAGAAAATTGATAAGCTGATTGAAAGTCACTTGGCAATATACTTTAATCGATATTGTGTGTACAATATAAGTGCCGAAGCTGGGAAGGTAGAGAGAGTTTTCTCTATTAATTCTGCTTCTGTAAGAGTCGCCTTACAAAATTGAAGCATAGCCATAGTTTAAGCATATCTGAATTATATTCAGCAACAGTTTTGTGAAATTACTTTATCACTTGTGAAATTACTTTATCACTTTTAACACTTGTGAAATTACTTTATCACAACAAGAAGATACTTTAGTTTCGCAGTCTAAAAAGACATCCACGAACACTAATAAAGATTCCAAGACAATTTGGATTAGAACAAGACCAAGATGGTGTATGACCATAACTTAAACCGTTCGGTAGCTCTACCCAAGTATGACCAGGAAAGTAAGATGAGATGTCGGTAGAGCGAGGTTCACTTGACACCACTAATCTCAAATCACTTTCCTAGACATCATACCCAAGTAGGTGAGTCTAGTAATGAATAAGTCATGACCAAAAATTGGTCGAATTCGATGCTTTTGTGAAATTACTTTATCACAAAACTTTTCTTTGATGCTTATGAAATTACTTTATCATAGCATATATTATGAATCCCCACGATTCAATTAAAACTGATGCTCATGAAAATTTCTTTATTATAGCATAATATATGAATCTCCATGATTCAATTAAATCTCATAAAGTCCCACGCCATAAGAGGGGTCGGTATGAAGAAGAAGGGAAGTTTTTAAATCCCTGAGAAAAAGAAGAGTACGAGAATTTAAATCAAAGCAGGAACTTTTAGAAAATCTTACTTGGTTTTCTTGATTGCAAAATCGCAGAAAGTTTTGATCCTGAGTTCTTCTCCTTTAGAACTAAATATCCAAAGATCCAACGGTTTGAATTGTGTGAAATTTGAACTGGAAGCAGTAGACATACGGAGGAAGCTTTCATCAAATTTGTAGCTCGATCCAACGGATGAGACGGGAGAAAATCGCTTCCAAAGTTAGCTGTTTTGTACAGGCAGATTCTTGGAGATTTGGTTTTTGTAGTAGCCGGTGGTGGAGCAACGCTGTGAGCCTAGGGTATTTGGTTCTAGGGTTAAGCCGCGTGGCAGAAGGCTGTGCTGAATATAATTATATATCTTTGGCTTTTTAATCTCAGGGTTAGGGTTCTAGGGTTTTGGGTTTTTGTAGCTAGGGCTAGAACTCGTGCTGATAACGTGTTTAAGGGAAACGTAAATAACAAAGAGAATGAGCAGAGAATAAGATGTATTTCATTAATGAATAAGGATCTCTATATATAGAGGAGTACAAGATACAATCTGTATTGATATAAGAAATATCTATGCTAAATACAATCCATACTCTAGAAGGATAAACTTATTCTAAGTCCTAGTTTGACAAGACACACAATAATGATATCCTGAAACAATTTAAATTTTTATTATATTAAAAAATAATAATAATTTATTTTGATTTTAAAATTTAATAATAAAACCACATACATGACATCTTAATCTTGAATATTCGAGAATAAAAATAATTTTTGCATCTTTAATCTTGAATGTTTGGGGATAAAACTCTAATTTGATTATGTTAATATAAATTTATTTATTTTTTTGCATAATTTATTTTTATTTTTATTTTTAAATTTAATAGTAAAAAATCTTTAATGACTGTTTTGCCCATATTCTAGTCACCAAATTACAAGTTTTACCCATGCCACATAAGCACTTAACGGAATATTTAACGGTAGGTACTATAATGACAAACGGAGGAATAGTTCAGGTACCACCAGGTTCTTTATGAAAGTTCAGGTACCAAAAATTGCATTTGGTAATAGTTCAGGTACTATATGAAGATTTTTCTCTAAACTAACCCCCTTCATACATGATTTACAGAGAGAAATTTAACAACAACAAAAAACAACTAACACCAATCTATCTACAAAACTTACACTACATACAATATTTGCGTGTGAAACTCACAAAAAGTTATTTTTTATATGATAAAAATAATAGGCTTATAAGATAAATTTTACGTTCACCATTATAAGATTGCACTATAAAAAACATGAGACAAAATTAATATCAAATAACAAAGATTTATACTTCTATAGTCTATACAAATAATTAATTGCCAATGAAGTCAATATTTTCTCGTAAAATAATACCAAATCAATACTTTACTGTAATTGATACAATGATTAATACGATAATTAATAGCTAATTAATACTTTCAGCTTTGTCTTGATTTTTTTGTTGGAATAAATTTGAAATTATTTACCTTGAAGACATGTGGGAAATTAAAAGATGACTAGACAATTGTCATGTCATTTGGGAACCAAATTTGATACAAAAATTTAGAATCCCAAACATTTTTCATTTTTAATGGAATAAAACTAGACACTTTTGAAAAAAATTATTTTATTTTTTTTAATCTTCGAAGATTTTTTTTAGGGGTCCTTCAAAGATTAAAAACTCTGGATCGGACGCATACATTCAAACTTTATCTTATTTACATACATTCGGCAGTATAATTTCATGATTTGAACCGTTGATCTTATAAAACAACTTTTATAGATTAATTCTGAAAAAATTCAACGTAAACTTAAATCGTTTATTTATGTAATTGCATCAAATTAATAAATGTGAGGTTAGTCATGAGAATGTTAACTTGTACCAAAATTGTCCATTTGTTTGATATAGTTAGATGAGTTAACGATCTTTTATTTGAATTATTTTTTGCAGAGATGATCTTTAAAGGTTGCTTGATAAGATCAACGGTTCAAATCATGGAATTACACTACCGAATGTATGTAAATTAATAAGAGAGAGTTTGGACATACATATTCGACCTAGGTCGGACCAGAGTTTTTTTCCATATACAACACATAGAAAAAGTGAGTTAAATAAAAAATTATTTAATTTAAGAGTTTTTATCACAAATGGTACATGAACTTTACCTCCATTATATACATGGTACCTGAACTTCATTTTTGATTACAACCGGTACCCGAACTCTTCGAATTCATCCTAAATGGTACACGTCGTTAAAAAATTTAATTGACGAAATTGCCCCTAAAATAGGGGTCACATGTAGCTCAAATGTCATTTTTTGACGGAATATGGATGAAATGTGACGATATGTATTATTTAGGATGAACTCGAAAAGTTCGGGTACTGGTTGTGATCAAAAGTGAAGTTCAGGTACCGTGTATATAATAGAGGTAAAGTTCAAGTACCACTTGTGATAAAAACTCTTAATTTAAAAGCATTTTTGCATGACGCGATCTAGACCGTTGAATCTTGGACTGTTCGATCTAGACCGTTCGCATAATTTATTATGTGGTTTAATCTGAACAGTTCAATTGATCCAGAGTTCTTTGGCCTTAAGTCCGCACTCGGCAGTTACTCTCTTAGACCTAGCGACTATTGTTAAAGAAAAAAAAAGACCTAAAGCTCAGTTCCTTGGAGGCTTAGAGCCGCACTGGGCACTTGTGATTTTCTCTCAAAGAATCGAAAGCTCGGTTCCTTCAAAGAATCGAACCGTCCCTCCCTGTTTCTCACTTTCTCATCGAACCCGAAAGCTCAGTTCCTTCACAATCATTAAAGATTCCTTTGGATTTGGTATGTTTTCGATTAAGGGTTCTATTATTTCCAACTGTTAATTATAGTTTTTGTTACATTTTATTTTCGTTTTGGGATCATTAACTTCATTTTGATGTTACCTGTTGATTACAGCAAACCTGAATTTTACAGGTATAAACCACCGTATAATATATATATATATATATATATATATATATATATATAAATGATTGGCGTAAAAATGGATTCGTGCTTTCGATTACTGACCAAGATTTTGCAGAAAAAATCCATGCGCCAACTCAATTGGGCAAATTGCAAGTTTTAATTTTCTGCAATTTCTTTCACATATTCAGCATATATTTCTTGAATTTTAATTCAACTAGCCTTGCTGAGGCTCCATGTGATTATGCTTTTAAATTCACACTAGCCTTGTTGAGGCCTATTATGTGCTGCTGTATTGATGTGAAATAGCCTTGTTGACGCATGTTATGTGTTTACTTGATTCTAGGATTTGCTATAGCTATCTGTATGCATTAATGTTCTTAGTCTTGCGTGTTTCGTTTCTGTGTGATTGCTTAAGAAAACCTATTATTCTCCCTGGATTATTTAAAATCGAAAACCAATTTCACAGCACATATATACATGCATCAAATTAATGTCCTTCGAATAAAACACATAACAATCACCGTCTTGGTCTAGGAAGGAGCAAATTTCCTGGCATTACGTGTTGCCATAGCAATCATATGCTTAGAAAATTCCTAATATAGGTGTTGACAAATACCTAATATACCTACGGTTAATTTTTTTTATTGCTTAGTTGTGTGATACAGTAGGTGTCAAACTGTCAATAGTCCTTTTGCTATACTAAATAAGGCTGACACTTTAAATTCATGGGGCTTTTCATTATAAATGCCTACATTTTCATTCTTAAGAAAAACTCCAAAAGGAACTGTTAATGTTTTAGCAATGAACACCACTCCCAAAAGTTTTCTTACAATTGAACCCCTGAATACTTTAAGGGTGAAATCAGGGCATATAACTAGCATCTTGTGGACTAAGAAATTTAGTGTCTTGCTTTTCATCATATTCACCATAATGTTTAATGAAATAATCTGATTCCTTGAGATACTACATATGTTTTCAGTAGCAATATTCATGATTTTTGATAGTTATGGTGATGCCTTGGAAAACCTGATTTCTGTAGCTGTTTTTGCTATTTGGGGATACTTAACGTGAACAATTGATATCTAGTATACTGAAGGAATATTCTCAATCTGAGGTTGACATTATTTAATAAGAATGTGCCTTTTCAATGTCCCTAGGATGGTTAAATATTCACTTTGATCTATACATCATCGCATTTGTAGCTTGAATGTGTTGTTCAACATGGTAAGTTTAAACAAGCTCACAAGTGTTGTAAAGTGTTTTGATTTTTGAACTATTGATTCTGAAAATTTATAATGAACCAAAGTTTAGCAAATTCTTAGAGTGGTAGAATAAGAACAATGAACAAAATGATGTCTTGTTTAATTGATTAATGAAATGGGAACGATGACTAGTGTCATTTCATTTAGTCGGTTTGAGCCATATAATTGAATTGTATTCTGTTCTTGGTATTTATTTTTATTGGTGTTTTTTAGAGAGAAAAATATAAAGTTAGAGCTTTTGGTACTTATCTCGTATTTTTTGATGAGACCAGTCCCATAAAATTTAAGTATACCATCAGCTAACTTATTGGTAGTTTGCTTGATATTACGTAGGTTTTGTCCAAATCAACTTATTTGTTGTGCTTGATTATTGGTTTTTTGATAGGTTTGGGGCTAATGTGGTTCAATCGTTTGAAGGTCTTGATCATAAGTACTAAATTATGCATATCTTTACTTTTGTCAAATTTCAAACTGGACAAACAAGTAAATGCCGTTAATTTCAGGATAATTTGAATTTTATATGCAACATTTATGTCTTTGATTTTCTCTAGTTTTCCTTTAGACCACGTGACTTTGCAATTACTCTCATAGTGAGGTTGATGTGTGCAGACTTTTGAAACTGCTTCGTATAACAATTGTTAAGCTTTCTAGTTGTTAGTACAGTATTGAAAGTGGCTGCGATTATGGACTGCACTGAATTTGTTATATGTGTTTATTTTGTATTATTCCAAACTATTAAAGTGTAGTTTTGTTTTGAAGAGTTTTAATTTTACTCAGCATGTTGCAGTCTTTTCAATTATCACGTTAAATAGGTGGTGCTAATACTACATGATTACCTCCTTTGGTTTTATTAAAAAAAAATATTTTAATAAATGTTTGTTTTATATGAACAGTGGTAATAGATGCTATTTTTGACTGTGTTTATTGGTAGCGTATAATCATGACGCCATTGATGAAATAATTGTTCCTTTATCTATTTTATAATGGAATATTTTATTTTATATTTTTTTGTTGAACATCTCTGAGTCTTATTTTATATTTCTTTGCAGATGGGTAAAAAGATAAAGAATAAAACGGATACCACTGATTCCAATCCAGTTCTCGATTTGAAGTCTATTATTAATCAGCATTCTCAATTCATCGACAAGTTAGTTGAGCTCATCCCTGCTAGGTTCTACTTACCCAATGACGATGAGGATAAGCCATGGTTTCAAGGCCTCAGCAAGTCTGCAAGAGCTTCAGCAAAGAAGGAAACAAAGAAAAACATTAAGAAAGCTCGCAGAGATCGATTGGATCCAGAGAAGTCTTCTTCCACAACCCTTGATTTGCTAAAGCAAAGTTTGGACAAGGAGAAGTCAAACGATGATGAGAGTGATGGTGATGAAATGGAGACTAAACCTGTGGTGCCTGGTCTGGAAGGTGATGGCAGGTCAGTGACTTATGAAGAGCTCCAGCAACGGCTTCGTCGTAAAATTGAAGAGTTTCAGGCTGGTCGGAATTGTGGAGGTTCAGAGAGAGCAAGGAAGAGGAGTGAAAGGAAGGAGCGATATGAGAAAGGAACTGACGAGAAGAAACGGAAGAGAGAAACTGTATCCGATGAAGAGAAACCTGCTAGTAAAGATTCAGTGGACAAAAAAGTTGAAAAAGACGTTGCAGAGGCTTCAAAAGGGCTCACATTCAGTCGTGTCAAACTTGGGAGCGATGATGAGCTCGGAAAGAAGAAGAGAAGACTGTCAAAGGCGAAGGAGCTTGAGAGGGCCAAAAAGTTGGAAGAAGTGAAGAAAGATTCAACACAAGGTAAGACCATCTCGTGGAAAACAGCAACCAGTAGAGCTGCTGGGATTAAGGTTCATGACAATCCCAAGTTGTTGAAACAAAGCATACACAAGGAGAAGAAGAAGCATCAGAAGAATGCTGAGAAATGGAAGGATAGGGTTGAAACCACACACAAGATGAAAGCAGACAAACAGAAGAAGAGATCTGATAATATATCAGCAAAAATCAATGAGAAGAAAAAGCGCAAAATCGCAAAGAGAGAGAAGAAACTCATGCGGCCCGGATTTGAAGGTCGCAAAGAAGGTTACGTCAATGAAGGTGCATAAGCTCTCATTACTGATCGGTATGCTTTTACCATCGTTTTTGTATGCTTACTTTCAGAAGAATTTTTGTTCTTCTAGAGCTTCTCCTGGAGTTTTATTTCTCCTTTTTGGTATTTGTAATTTTGACTAATTGTTTAGAAAATGAGTATGAATCAGTTTCAAAATTGGTGGTGTTTCATATTTCTTTTGTGAATATTTGTTGCTGATATCTCCCAATTGAAAGTATCACCGAGGCACCAGGTTTACATATAACTTGACTAAGACTAGCAAAATAAAATTTGATGAAGCCTACATATCAAATTATGAAGCACAAGTTCCTCCCATAAAAGAAAGGAGACCAAACAAATATGGTTATTCCCATCTAATGTGGGACAGACCCAGCGATGACTTTAATTTTTAGACCAACCTAGAAGCAGGGACTCCAACTCCGCCCTTGTGGATCAGATCGACACCACCGGCAGCAGGGTAGTCGGTGTCGCGGTAACCTGGGCCATACTTGCTGCTGAAGATACCAGCATGGAGTAACAAGAGGTACACAAGTTGGGTGAATGTCAAGATTATTATAAAAGCCTCCACAACCCTCAGCCTCCATCCCTTGTGTAGTTGTGTCCTCCAATGTTGATCTGCTTGCATGCCAATCTGTTATTCAAAACAACAAAATCATCCGAATGTGTTGACAGTTTCGAAAACCCGAATGTGAGATCAAGACAACATGTGGATTTGAATCAGTTAAAGATTTAACTACCCAAAGGCCAGTGCAGTGAGAGCCTATGCCACATTTGATGAAGCTCCTGCTGCAGCTAGAGTGTCACTCCTCCAAGCTCTGAGATGGCTTGGTTAATTGGCTTTGTGTCTAGCGGTGCTTCTCCAGTAAAGGCTCCTGCACTTTTAAAGTGCAGACACCCCGACTTAAAAAATAAAGTTTGACGATTCAAACCACCCATCTTATAGGTCTTTCTTAAAATATGATTCATGCAAAATTTTAGTCAAATTGGAAACTATATAGATGTTGGATTTTAAGTTTTATCATTTCAGTTATATCTGACGACTTGTAATTTGTTTGTAATATTCATCATTTTGAATGACTAAACGGTTTTTAATATGCCTGAAATTTGGTGCAACATTACCGAACCAAACATGTTGAGGTGGACCGCCACTACATAAAGTAGAACTTAGACAAGAAGATCGTTCACTTTCCATTTGTTCATTCAGAAAACTAGTTTAGCAAATATTCGTATCTGAGAAAGTATTTCACAGCCTATTTGACAAGTTGGACATGATAGATATTTATGCACTAACTTGAGGGAGAGTATTGGAATGAGCTATCATATTATTCTTTATTAATTAGGAGATTTAGTTTCTCATTGTGATTAGATGAATATTATGTATTTACTAGATTTCTAATTGTACATGATATGTAACACTATAAATACCTCTAGAAGGGAGAAAAATAAAGTATCAAGAAATTCCCGAAACATAATTCTTGTCAATAAAAGTTTGTTGAAATTCCTTTCAATTTGTTATTGAAACGTGTTAGCAATTCATTGGTCCGGACCACCATGTCCCACAGAATAATTCCTCCCAATATTATAATAGAGGATCCATCTGAGCCACCAATAAAAGTATCACCACGTACAGAGACCAGGGTGAAAAGGGCTTCGACTGTTTGACATGGCGCAGACGACGTCGTTATTGAGAAACAAATACTGGGTACTGAGGCACGGCAGGAGCATACCAAATGAAAAAGGCCTCATTGTTTCCTCCATGGTTCCTCTTCTCACTTTTCTCTTAATTTAGCAGTTTGACCCCTTATCTTTTAATTATTTTGAAATTGGCAGACTATTAAATCATAATAATGATGACAGGAAAATGGTACCCGCCCAGAATATCAATTGGCGCCAGGAGGTGTTAATCAGGCACAATTAGCTGGAGAATTGTTCCAAAAGGTACTTTTTGTGTTTAAAGATTTCATCTTTCAGCTTTGTTGGTTTTGATTTCATCTTTCACCCTTTGATATAGAGCTGGGTCTAGTGTAGTGTTACCAATACCAATGAGGAAATGTGAGTTGTATTTGAAATTTAGAAGAGAAAGATGGTTGCCATAAACTGCCACAAGGCCTTTAAGCCTTTAACCAAAAATGGGCATGTATGTGTTGATGAAGATAAAGAAATGGCTTATGACTAGTTCTAAGTTCTAATGCAGTGGGTGCCTACTAAAATTCATAAGCATTTGAGTATGTTTTGGAGATGAGATAACTCTGTTGCGTGTGCAGGTACTCGAGGAAAATAGCATACCGATTGAAAATGTTCGCATTTTCTACTCTCCCTTTTCGAGAACAACTCAGACTGCTCAAGTTGTCGCATCCGTCTTGCACATTCAATTTGAGGGTGCTCAATGTAAGGTAAAATGCTCCAGTCACTGCAGCCCCATAATGAATTTTCTTTTGCAGCTTTATGGTCCAGAAAGACCACAAAAACATAACTGCTAGCTTAGTTTGTGCTTGACATAAGCGTGAGGGATTATGTATAGTGTGTGTATTTACACTACTAACTCTGCTGTCAAACCAGTAGTTTTTTCCCTTTGTTGCACTGATTATGTAGTTTTTTCATTTCAGGTCATGGAAAATCTCCGTGAACGCTTCTTTGGTCCTTCATTTGAGCTTAGGTCTCGCGATGAAGTAGGTAACAGCTATTGGTTTAGCTTTTCCACTGACTACATATAGTTGGATTGTGAATTGCTTTTTTGTATGGCCTGATTTATAAACTCTTCTAACTTAATTCTCTTCTATTGAGTTTGTCTTGATTCTGTTTTCCCTTTACCTATAGTACCACGAGATATATTGTACACTTGATGAGAAAGATCCACTGATGAGGCCAGAAGGTGGAGAAAGTGTCGATGATGTTGCATCTAGACTTGCAGAAGCTATAGTAACTATGGAGTCTCTATATCAAGGGTACTTTAATGCACAAGTCTTTTGGTCTATCTACATTTTACTCATATTTTTGATACACCAACATCTATGATAACTCTACATCCCCCGTTTTTTGAATCAATTCATTATATTCCACATTGCATATCTTTAGGCACTTTGGCATTGCAGAGACATGAAATAAAATAATTTGCCTGGAAACACATTCAGTGCTTAAGAAATTGAACTAAGACTTGGATGAAATTTTGTAATCTAATGTTCCCTTTAGTTTGAAATTCATTTGTATAACATGGAAAGACTTGACCCCTAAGTGTAATTCTGTTAGCTGGATAAGACTGCATGTCCTTATTGTTTTGCCTTAATCTTTTAACTTCCATATATAGGAAGGAAACTAAGCCATAGATTTTTCTGGTTGTATATTAGTTGAGTTTGTGTTTGTCATAAATGTGTTCAATCTGCAGGTGTACGATCCTAGTTGTTAGTCATGGCGATCCCCTACAAATCTTGCAAGCACTATTGAATGCCACTAAGCTAAACACCGAATCCAGCTAAACACCGAATCCAGCTGAAGCTCTATTTCAGCTCATGCAACGGACGCTCTTGCTTTCCTCTTTGGGTTGCACTTTGGTCTCAATTCGAGTTGTGGAAAGTAATAATGTGAATCATGCCGGTGAAGTTGAAGACTTATGCATCTTTCGACCGTAGTGCTGCTGGCTTATCATTGAGGGAACTAAAGCTTTTGCTGCTTATTTGCAATTGGCGACATGTAAACCGAGTCAATAACAGCGTGGTTCATCACTTGGTTATCGATGGAGTGGTTGAATTTTATGATTCAGGTCTGTCGTGGCTACTCGAATATTGGAAAAGGACATACTTGGAGTCCAGTATTTGATGATGTATTTTGTTTATTTTAGGAATTAGTGGTACTCTTTCCTTACCCGGATTTTGTCCCACTGAGATTTGAAGGGTGAAGTTTTAACGAGGCCACTTATTGACATTCCGTCTCAGTTGGTTATCAATAAATTCCCATTTCGAATAAAAGAGATTACATGATTCATGATTGGAACGTGTAATAGCGTATAGTAGTGCAATGAAACTCAATAATTTAGAGGAACTCTCTAATTTCTACCAAACTTGGGTGAACCAATTCGTTTGATCCCATAGTTTGACACACCTAGAAACAATCTCTCAATTAGTTCCTCTAACTCATGCCTCTAATTCACTCCAAGATTTCTAAAGCTACGTTACTTACGTAGGAGGGAATTTTTTTTTGGTGAATTACATGGGGGTAATTGATAAAGTGCAAAACAAACTTTCCTCCTGGATGACCTTAATGCAAGCAGTTACTTCATCTATTTCTATTTACTTTCCAAAGTCTCCATGCAAACTGCTACGTTTCCCATTAGTGTTTGCACTACAACAAATAAGGCCTTCGTGATGAGCTTGAAAAAATAAACAGAAATTTTTTTGGGGAGACTCCTGATTCTAACCACAAAATTCATCTTTGCTAATGGAATCTAGTGTGCATATTTTACTGGCCTGAAATGATGTGTTTTATTTGTCTCTATGATCATTTGGTTTCCCTGGAACTGGCGTAACAAGTTTGTTCATATTTGATCAGAACTTGTGTATGCCGTTTGATCCCAAAAAATGTGCTGCAAATGAGTGGTTGGAGGCTACTACTATGCTGAGATGTACTGCTCCTAAAGATCAAATTTGTATGTCTTGGGAGGCTCCTAATTACGATCGATCAGTTCAAGCTTAACGTGGATGGCTCTCGTTCCTCTGTTTCTTGTAGAATTGGAGCTGGTGCAGGCTGGATTGGTTGTTTTGCTGACCTTTTAGGTCAAGGTCAAGTCATTGATGCAGAAACTTGCTGCTGATATTGTCATTGAGATGAAGAACTCGGTCGTTGTAACTCTACAGAATTTTTCATAGGAGAAATTAGGAAAAACTCCTTGCCACTTTTCAAATTTTAATATTTTGACTGCAAAGTCCATCAAGCTCGCTTCCAAGCAACTGGAGGCTCCACAGATCTTGTGATATTCATACTAGTGTGTTACAGTTACTATACAAAGTGCAAACGGAATAATTGCCAGATTCAAATAAGGAATCACAATGCATCAGCATACTAGCTAGTCATCCTGTTAGGAACGCTGTACTAGAGTGAAATTAAACAAAACAGGAGCCTACTCATCCCCCTATTTTTGCTGCTGCTGCAGTTTTTTTTGTTTTGTTTGGTGGCCAATGATAATTTAAAACAGCTAGCAGCAACAAACTAACAAAGAAAACCATCACGAACATCGAAGAAAAACTGAATGGGAAAACACACCACAGCAAAGATTAACCAGCACAATAACAGAACCTAAACAGTATTTGACGGTGGAGCTAGCTGGTAATCCATTATCTTTATGCGCACCAAAGTAGGTGGAGTTACCAAGAAAGCGTATGAAATATAAAGATAATTGTCGCATAAAATGCTCCTATCATGCACTTCTGACATAAATAAAGAATATTGATAGAATTGGTTTTCACGGCGTTCAAAGTCTCAATAAAATTCTAATAAATTTAAGAGGTACAACTTTTGATGACTAATGTTTGTTATAGCTAAGAACTTTTAGTCACACTTGGATCATGTGAGCCATGGCATAATCTGTTTCAAATTTAATTCCTACATCTCATTTTGGATCCCAAGAGGGTCGACCAACATTCGGAAATAGAAATTAGTTTGATTAATCAACAAGAAACCAAAAAAGAATAAAAATTGCATATAAGACTTTTGCCGACGAATATTTCGTCGGCACAAGTCATTGCTCAATTTTTTTCTTTTTATATTTTATTAATTTTTATTTTCTTTTTTTTCCAGCTTAAGATCGAGTCAAGCTGAGCTTAATCTAGGAAAAAGTAATTCCAGCTTAATTGAGCCAATTTTGAGCTCGTTAGAAAGTATATAAGCCGAATTTAATTACATTCATATTCTTTGCTTGCTTATCCATTCTTGTAATGATGCTCCTGTCATGAGGACCTCGTATAAATGTCTCAAAACGGACGAGAGGAATACGAAGGAGAATATCAGAAAATATGAATTTGAGAACTGCAAATTAAACAGTAGAAGAGACTAACATATTAGAATATTATCCCTTAAATTCTAAATAAATTAAAAGGTTTGACATGCAACCATTCTAATGAGATCACTAAATTAGATCTAATTTCAACTGTTTGATCACAGATATGAAGGACTAAAATGTGCTGATATATCTGATCATCACACATTATGCATTGATCAATCTTATATTAGCTTGTCTCTTGGTGTATGTAATATTCTGACATTGACTTAGTACGGTCGCTTATCAATGGATTTATCTGTCATTCTAAAAAAAAAAACTTATATTTGATCTAATATTCATTAAAATATATGATCTTCTTGATGGATTTTAGTATAGTGATCTTAGTTAAATAAGGTCTTGAGATGGGTTTGGATGATGGATCATAGCTTTGATCAAGGACATTTTAAGGACATTTAGTCATAAACTTTTGACCTTTAAAATGTAACAATGTACTTAAACCCCTTGAGCACTGCTCGAACCCTTTTGAGTGGTAAAATTTTAATAAAGTCATTTTTAACATCGGCTAAGAATCAATGTCTGGAAAATTTTAATGTTTTACTATATCCACATATACATTGGTCGGAACCGTTGTATATATATGTGCTTTTTTCTAGTAATGAAAAGTCTTCAAAGTTATAAATGTACCAATTAACGTCCACTGGATGAAAGAAAATAAATGATTACCTCAGGATACAAGGGAATGCCATTGAGTAGGCAAAGCTGAGGTATAGTTGCAAAGCACCAGAGTGAGAAGAAGTCGCAAATAGGGAAAATGGCTAGATATGCATAGCACATACATTCAAGGAAGACATTTTAGGAGGGCCATATAGAAGAGGACAGTATTTGGAGATGGCAACATGAACCAACCCAGAACTCCATCTTGTCCCTTGGACCAAAAAGTCATTCCAATTAGTGGTGCCACTGCCCAAGAACTGTGGCCATGGTGGATCGCAATACACTGAATTCCAACCCTAGCTTGCGATGCAAGCTAGCGAACCCTGTGAAGTAATCTTCAACTACAGATGCATATAAGAAACCAGCCTTCCATAATTTAGAGAAAATCTATCAATGTACGTTCATACTAATTTTTTTTATTAGAGCTAGGTTTCATCATTAATTTTGATCAGTTCTTGGACTAATTACCTCTTCACCCCATTTGGTGCCATCTTCATAGGCACAAGAGGCTAGTTGTTGGGTCTCAGCTAGCTGTGCCAATTTCACATTAGTCTTGTAGTTTCCAAGCAGGGATTTTATGAACTCATTGGATAGACCAACAGATTGTCTAAGCTCGATAGGATCCTTATGATCTGAACATGCAAATATAGTGAAATAATAAGTAGGATATTTGTTACATAAGAAACTAAAATTTGTCAACAACGTACAAAGCGAAGTGAGTAATATACATTACAAGAAAATTATGCACTTGAGTTTAATTATAGCTCATAAATAGATAATCACTTATCCGATCGATATGGAACAAATTTCGTGAGCAAATTATGAGCCTAACATTTACCTAATTGTTTTCGAATTACATACTAGGCAGCCTTCATATATCGGGAAGTGATAACACAATTAGGTGATTAACCAAGAAAACTAGAGTGTGACTGATATTTATTGAATGTCCTGCAGTCGTTCAACATGGAAAATAGTCCAAATACATACCTTCCTTATTTAGGGAACTTCCGTACAAGAACAGCCTCTTGATGTAATACCCAGTACCAGACACGCATGGCCCTTGAAGTCCATCAAAACCTTGCCATAGCACCTAAACGTTCAACACGAACTACCAGTAGTCAAGGATCTTACTTGCTTGTTTTTATCTACGGTCTTGGACGATTTGATTAAAAAAATTATATGCAAAATTATGTACAAGGTAATGTTGTTTTTGTATGCATACCGAAAATGTCGATCTGTACTGACTGTCGTAGATGTCATTCTTACTGATATTGTGAAATTTCTGAGGGAATTGAACAAGGTGCAAGCGAGGGTGAGAGCTTATTGGGATCAAGGTGGAAACACATTGCTTGCCGAGCTGAACTTGGATCATTGCAATACATGTCACAATCAAGCCCTAATATGAAGGGGGAATTATACTTATTACACCGGAGACCCGAAGCTGCACATTATGTATAGTAGAAATTAATCACTCCTCCAAATGTATATATACAAGAGGCCGGAAAGATAGACAGAGACGTACATACAAGAACATTGAGAGCTCCAGCCTTGAAATGGTGGGCATGCATGAGAAGGCCTTTTCTCACGAGAAACATAAACAAGCTAGGAGAGGCTTATTTTTTGCCTCACTTACTTCAAATGCATCATCACTGGAATTTTCTTGTATAACCTGCATGCAAAAATCCAAATATATCATGTCATGGGTTATAAATTAATTTCTGTTTGGAATATTGGGATCTTTTTTTGTTTTATAATTTTTTCCCCTTTTTGAGTTGTTAATTGACAAGTAAAAACTTCTTTACTTAAAATGAACCGGTTGTTAACCTTCGATCTTTTTTTTTATTCCAGTGTGGCCTCAGATTATACTTTGAATCATTTATCACTATCTGACTAAGCCAGATAATCAAGCGATGTCAGCAATATAGAATCTTTTAAATCATCACTGGCCTACTGAAGACATTACAAATAAAAAGTAAAAAACATCATGAAATCCAAGTTTAGGGTTTAAAAAATATTATACTAAGAAACTATAAACCATAAGATATTTATTCTCACAAAAGCAAAAATGATGTCAGAAGTGGGATTTGAACCCACACTAAATGACTAAAATCTTTAAGTCTGTTACTGGTAATCTAGCATGTTGCTGGTAATCTAGATTGGAGGGGGAGGGGGCTCCAAAGTTCGAGAAATGTGGGGAGGGTGAGACTCGAACTTGGATATGTGCTAGGCAGCCTACTGCCTTAGTCCAACTAGACTACACCCTAGTGCACAAAATACTTTGAACAGTCAGAGATCATAAATTGACAAACTAATCTGAGCATCACAACCAAAACTAATTAGTTGTTAACTTTCGATCGTTAACAATTAACACTATGTAATATGAGTTGATGACATGTTAGTTATGAAAGTCTCTGGTTGAAGACCGAAGGAAATTGTACGTAAACTATTGAAATGGTATGTCGGTACGTACCTGTATGTGACTATGTAAGGATCAAATTTAAGTAATATGGAGTGAGATACGGACAAATATATATGAAAGACTTTTGTCATTTCTTGTATATAGTTATAGTGTTATATACTATTAATATTGATAAAGCTATAGTGTGATATCTATAAAGTGGTACTATTTGATCTTAAAAAATAATGTTACATGATGTAGGGCGGAATGTTTATATATAGAAGCAATTATATATAAACATTCTGCCCTACATCATGTAACATTGTTTTTCGAGATCAAATAGTACCACTTTATAGATATCACACTATAGCTTTGTCAATATTTGTCAATATATATATATGCCTCAATAACTGCAGAATGATCTCGACGCTTAAAGCTCCCAGTGTCACCATGCCTTGTATACTCTCTTATTCTTTCCTCAAACACCTCATATTTTTCCTGCAACCATATTAAGCACCCCTATTAGCTCTTATGCGGGCACCCTCAGAAATAAATACTATTAGTACATAGAATATGTTAAATATGTTAATTAGCTAGGTCATGGTTATAAGTTATAACCTTCAAATTTTGTCTCTCTTGTATGAAATCACTACCCCCATAATCACCATCTTCACCCTCATCCTCTGCTGCTGAGAAATAGGCCTTAGGAGACCTGCACTTGATCTTATACCTCTTACAAAATGGAATGCACCACTTTGCAAATCTCCAAGCCTCTCTCATACCATTCAGAGTCACATCAGCACCGCCATCATCCGATAAATACACGTGATGCTTCTCGCGTGGATAGTCGAGTGCCATGGCGGATATTACAGTCTTCATCACGTTCACAGGCGACTCCTTCTCCGGATCAGCGGTGCAAATGAACACGTACGTCGACTGCAGGAAGTTTGTCATCTTCCGGCAATCTCGATCTCCGGGAACATAGTTCGAGAGACGGGCCTCCAGCGATATGCCTGGCTGAGAAGCTATTCGAAGGAAAGGACGAACTCGGCCGCAAAGACAAGAAGCCATTATAAAATGGGTATTTTGGTGTCATGGAAGGAGAAGAAGAAAGAGGCGCGCTCTATGGTAAAGCAAGAATGATAAAGCGATGGAGTGTATGAGTGTCTACTTTCGATTAACGAAGATTGTAAGCTTGTTGACATGGCAGAGATGCATAGGGAGATTAGAACTCTGATCCATATATAGCTTCTCTAACTATTTTGTGGTTTGAGCTTGGTGACTACCTCTCCACTCCACTCCTTATAAAGAAGCGTCAGCTAGCCTCCAAAGAAATAAAAAGTTCAGGAAGGTGTGCAGTTTCCACTTTCCAACCTTGATACTTTAATTTACTTGGGATAGTCGACTACGTCTCATATACCTTTCTGCTTTGACCAAGAAGACAATAGTCACTAGTATTGAAGTCTGAAGACTTCATTTGTTGACAGTATCAACAAATACAATCTCTGTCCCCAACACAATTCATTAGTCAATTACTCAATTACCTTGCGAAGCAAGTAAAAAACGAGTTGTTGAACCTAGCTAGTCTCCCAGAATATTGATGATCTCCGTCAACAAATACATGCATTCATGCCCCCAACACAATTCATTAGTCAATTACCTTGCGAAGCAAGTAAAAAACGAGTTAAGTGCAAAAGATAAAAGAAAATGTATCCATCAGATTACTACAAAATGATAGTAACCAAATCAAAATTGTGATATTTGAGAAGAATGTTCTTGTTTGCTGCTTTTTTTTCCTGGATGGCTCAGCCTTTGAAGGATGTCCTAATCAGCATTCAATCTAATCAACTAAGAATAGTTGGTTAGAGGCCGGCTAGGGAAGAAGATAAGATAAATTAAATTCCCAAAGAATTGATAGGGCTCACAACCTTTGACTCGATCTTTGAGGCTTTCTTGCATTTAAGGCGAACATTCGTAAAGTTTAATGTCAACAATTATAATATTCACAACATTGTCTAGTATTCACAAGAGGCTTGTGTGTATTCACCAGAAAAATTACAATTCACAACCTTATCGGAAGCGAGACGGTTGTGTTTAATCTAGTATTCACAAGAGGCTTGTGTGTGCAAGTTAACCATACAATCTCGATATAGTAACTCGAAATTCTTGCACCAACTATGTGTGTGACGATGAAAGTTACTGAAAGAAGATGTAGTATAAATAAGAGTCTTAGGTTAATTATGATCAAACAACCTAAAACGACCTAAAATGAAAGTTGTTAAACAAAACTAAATAACCTAATTTCTTTAGAAGTTGGGACTATCACTCTATTGGTTTCGCCACGACCCGATAGCACAGTTCAAAACCTGTACGAAGTAAGACTGGTTGATCTTGCATGACTAAAATACAGGTCAATTGTAGGTTAACCAGTCAAGACATGATTAATAAACGAGTGAGTTTATAATCAACCAACCAATCAACTAGCAAATGAACTCCTTAATAAAAAGGTTATGTCAGGTGATCCGAATACACAACCCGTAAAATTAAATAAAAGATTATGGTTATTTGATCTTTTTTTTTTTGCTTCTAGTATATGTCATATATAAAAGGTCATGGTGATGGTTATTTTTGAACTTGCATTCATATAGCTTAAGCTATGTAAAATTTGTGAACTCGGACTCAACATGGCACAACTGTTTACTAAACCAGTTAAGTCGGTCGGGTTGAATAACTTGTTTGATAGACTGGTTAGATTTGGGCTTGAATAATCGGACACATTTATAAATTAAGCCGGGTTTGAGTTTGGATTTGCATATTTCAATATGTACAATACCTTGACCAAACCTGAACTCAACACGACATATTGATAGTCCTAATTTTTTTTCACATACAAAAAATGACTCGTTATAACTTACAACTAAACTTTCAAGTAATTATTTTGTAGTTCCTGAGTACCAAGTGGCACTGTTAAATGGTGGTCCGAGCGAATAGCATAACGACATTTTGGTGGACTAAATACATGTGGTGAAAAAAAAAAAGAATAATTTTTTTTAAGTGGATCAATCAACAACAAATGTTTGTTACGTGGACCAATCATATTAGCCCGGACCACAATACACGTAAAGGTCCGGGATTATATAATAATTTTCCCCATCGTTTTACCGAGTCTTGGTATTAGTCCACAAATCTTGAGACACGTTGAATATTCATATCATTTGGGCTTCTATGTTTTTTCTTAAGGAAAGAAGCATATATTAGATATAATCCCGATTAAAATCGTTAATAAGGGCATCCTGAACAGCAGTAGGAGCTATAATTAACCTAACAAGGTTAATATGAAAACCTAAGGCAGAACAAACCATAAGTTGTCTAACTGGTTATTCATTTACATAGTTAAAGCTCACTTCTTGGAAATAGAAAAACAATACTACTACAAACTGATGTAAACTATCCTCGTCCTAGAAATTGAAACAATAGAGAATGACCTTCACCAATTTGCAGAGAATGAAAAATAAACGAAATACTAGGCAAAGATCAGAGCTATCTACGGCCCAAAGTTTCTGCCTCCAAATACACTCAGTCTCCGTAATTATTGAGCTAGCAACAAGATAGGGTTTTCGAAAAACAAAGTTTCTGCCTCCAAATACACTCGGTCTTCGTAACTATTGAGCTAGCAACAAGGTAGGGTCTTCGAAAAACAAAGAACCCCAAATCTCCTGAATCCCATATAAACATAAACCAGATTTCATAACAAATGGAGGATAATCCCTTTGCACTTGGCACTCAAAGTGGAGGATAAACTCGAGAACCGAAATTAATCCAAACACCCCAGACGGCCAAGATCAAAGAAAGACCAACACCCCTCATGATAACAATGAAAACTGAAATGAAAAACCTAGACAGACGAAAGAGCCCACTAGGATACTGATGTCCGGCGGAGCAAGCCACAACCGGTGATGGTTGCGACGCCAAAAAAGCGTCAATAGGTACCCAAGCCATGACGGCTAGGGTTTGGAGAAGAGAGAGCTCTCTCTCTCTTGCATTTGGGCTTCTATGTTATTCTTGTCTTGATGGGTTTAGTGAATCTACCAACATTAAAACTCTTAAAAGCCAATTAAAGCAAGCATCTAACCATTGGGTCTACCTGATGTCGAAAACTGATAGATATGTAATCAGGCTGGTTTTCAGGTGTCCCTAACAAATATTCTTCATTCACCATATCAATTTTGGGGACTATAATCCAAACAAATCATGGAGTCATTACAGAACACCTAAAACCAGGGGAAAAGGAACTGAAGACGCTTTAATTCAACATGGGAAAAGAAATAAACCAGAGACAAAACATAAAACAGTAATGATAAATAATATTACGGGAGAAATCCTTTCTCTGCGGAATGAACTCTGTTCTATGAAAACAAAGGTGAAACTCATTTAAGCTTCATATTTAAATCTGAATCTGTTTTACTTTTACAATGTCGAGACAAACAAAGCCCTTAAATTCAAATTCAGATGACAGTTTGGACGTTTGGGTTTAGATTACCTAATATGTCCATCATGTATCAGGCTATCATTTAGAAAGAAGAGAAAAAAAGCAAGGTACCTAAAGAGCACAATATGTCCTTTATAGGAATCACTATGATTAAAGCACTAGTTTCTCTGTTTCAACTTTCAAAAACTGTCTCCATGGTAAGGGATACATGATTTTTGACCATCTTTATAACTCATTTGTATATGAAACTCTTTTCCAAGCCACAGAACTCTATAGATCCTGTAATATTCATACTAGTTGTTACTATTCTAAATGCATATGGAATCACTAAAAACCTGGGTATTCTTGAATACCCAGGAACACAATCTCTTCACATTGAAATGGCTCACAGAGAACTAAAGAAAGCAAATAGAATGAACAAAGTTTCAGGGGAAAGTTGCAGCTACATTGGAAATTCATAATGCAGCTAACTTCACAAACTTACAGCCATCATGAACCTTCCTCATAGTGCTCGAGTGGCAAATTTTCCAAAATATGTTCTTGAGGGAGTATCTCAACAAGTTTGAAGCTTCCAAGCATTGAGGATATTCATTGCATCAAAAAATATTTTTTTGAGCAATACTCTTGAAGCTGAACTATGGGGTTCTAAACTCCACGAAAACAAAAATTTCATGTGGACTGGACTCAAGGAGTAAGACACTAGTTTTACTGGCTGCAACTTTACAGGATTTTTCTTCATTTGTTACCTCCTCAGTTGATCGAGCACTCTTCCAAGCAGCAGGAGAGCTCCACAGATTTAGGAATATTTATACTAGTTGTTACAAGTCAAAGTAAAGATCTAATTGCCAAATTCAGTCAAGGATTATATGATATTCATACTAGCTAGCATCCAATCAGCAATGTTATGCAGAGTGAAATTAAACAAAACAGGAGTCAACTCATTCTCCTATTCAGGGGATAAATGTTCATAACGTGAAAATACATATGATTCCTCAAGCTGAAATAAAAGCAGTATCAAAAAAGAAGCAAGAGAAGAAGAAACTAGTTCATTGAATTCCATCACCATAACATTTAAATTAATAATTTGACCATGCAAAGAGGAAATATACAAATTTCGTTTCTTTCTAGATCACCCAGTGATCGAATACAGCAATGACCAAAAATTAATAGGGTGTCCCTTACCAATATTTTCATTTCACCCTATCAATTTTGGGGATTATAATGCACATTAATCATGGACTCCTTACAGAAAACATAAAAGTAGGAGGGAAAGTGTGAAGATGCTTTCATAATTGAACCTGGGAAAAGAATTAAACCACAGGGGAAAACATTAACCACTACAGAAATAATAATCCATGAAAAATTCTTTCTCCAGGGAATATGCTTCTATCGAAACAAACAAAACCCTCAAATTCCAATTCAGATAATATGATTCCAATTCCAATTTGGGCAGGGATAGTGTTTGGATTTAGATTACCTAATATGCCCTTCCATGTACCATGAAAAGCAAAAAAAACAAGGAACCTATAGAGCATAATATGTCCTTTATAGGACTCTCTATGATTAAATACTAGTTTCTCTGCTTCAACTCAGCCAAAAAAAAAAAATACTGTCTTCATGGAACCTACGCAATACATGATTTTTTTGTCCATCTTTATAACTCATTTGGAGAGGAAGCTCTAGCAACAGAAAAGCTCAACAGATCCTGTAATATTCATACTAGTTGTTACCATTTAAAGTGCATATGGAATCATAATACAAACCTAGGAATCTTTAATACCCAGAAACACAATCTTTTCCATTGGGAATGGCTAAAAGAGAAAGGAAGCTTTAGCAACAGAAAAGCTCAACAGATCCTGTAATATTCATACTAGTTGTTACCATTTAAAGTGCATATGGAATCATAATACAAACCTAGGAATCTTTAATACCCAGAAACACAATCTCTTCCATTGGGAATGGCTTAAAGAGAACTAAAGAAAGCAAATAGAATAAACAAAGTTTCAAAGAAAACTTGCAGCCACCTTGGAAGTATTGAAAGAACCATTTTTTTACCAGTCCTAAACTAGACTCAGACCTGCTGAAGCAAAAATTATTATCATTCGGTGAAAAGCAATGTACAGCACTAAAAATTTCATTTGGAGTTTCTCATTAGATAGAGGATCAATATCATTCACGTTTTCACACTCAACACCTTTAGCAACTTACAATGCACCAACAAAGTGGTCTTTACTTAAATGGTTGGCTAATTAGGAATCGTCATTCATAATATTATGTATTGTTGTTTCTTCAGATAATTGATGTGTTTATATGTACATTGTGGACTTGTGGTGTATGAGTAAATGATTGCTTTTGCTAAATCAAATTGATATTCATCACAACATATATTCATGTACATGTAGAAGTGTAAAATTGGTTCACAAATATGGGTAATTGGATATGCGTGATCACATACTAGAAACAGGTCTACTGTCATAAGTGAATGTTGAGATTTTCAAATCAGGTTGGCTTAAGAGCTAAATCCTGATACGATCGTTGAAAGGAAACAAATAAAAAATACAAAGATAGATACAAAAGTTACAGACAACCCGCAGAACCCAAATAATATAAAACATGATAACTATTAGCTAAAGCCTAGACTGAATGGCAAACCAAAACCCAATTACTTCAATTTGTCTTGACCTCAGGAGTGTGGAGGGACTCGGGTTACAAGACCTTCGCTGAAGCTCCAGGCCTCATCATATACATTAATTAACCAGCTAAACTCCAATACTCCATAAAGTTCTTTTAAATGTTAACTATGCATATATATTTGAATGCTCTCCGTTATTTTCTTTATTACTTCCTTTCCTTTATTATACTGAATTCATTTAGTATTGTTCTGAAAGAGAATGCTATTGCTAGTGGCCACTATCACATGTCATAGTTAGTTCAATTCTTAGCTCTGTTGGAATATTTACTCTAATATTGTTGCATTTGGTGCACACCTTTGTGCATACAAGCTTAAATAGAGGACTATGCACTCCACTGTTCAAGTAATCGTCCGCTTTGGAGACTGCAGGATATCGCTCTCTTTTCAAATTCAGATGAAAGTTAAAATTTCATGTCAAACATGATCATTAATAAGCTTATTATATTATTAAACTTAGGGATTCAAATTAGTCCAAGCATTTTACTCATCCAAACAATGTAATTGCAGAGTGACATTGCCAAATTCAATTAGCTTATTAATTTAAAAGAGGAGCTCGCCCGCTCACCCCGCCTCTTCATTGATCATTACCATAACAAGAAATATACTAAATGAATTCATAATTGAGACTGGAAAAGCCACCAATATAACAAAACACTAAAGAGAAATGAGTCTATCTGATATTGACATAGAAATCCGGCCAAAAATGAGCATATATTTCCATATAAAAGAACCATAAAGAAACATATTTTCTCACAAGAATCTAACCTGAAACTATACTCCACTGATTCAATTATGCAGGACCAGAGAAATGGAAATATGCAGTCAGTCTCTTTACTCTGTACACCAACACTTGCAACCAAGACTATTCTATTTCTATGATGCAACATAATGTGGAAGCCTAGTAACCTGTGATTGCATCTGTACAGCCATGACCTTGGCTGCAGTAGCTCGATGAAAGAATTGCTGCCGCGAAAGCAACCTGACATTCCTTAAGTACTGATCAAAGGGTATAGCCCCATCCTGCACTGCCTTCTCCAATGAATACACAATGTCTTCTATAGCCAAATCAGAGGCAGTACAATCCATCATCTGCTCCGAAAGCACGTCTACGCACTCAAAAGCATGGTCCACCTCAACACCAGCATCATCATCCAAACCATCCTTGCTTCTTTTCCCCTCTTTCTCTCTCAACCACACCTCCAGAACATCAGAATTCATCCAAACCATCTGCAACTGCTGCTCCAAACCCTCCTTCTCGTCAAGCATCTCCTTCAAACCTTTGGCAAGCTGCTCCGATCTCTGCGTCAGCATGGCTTGTGCATCGTACAAGCCTTCAATTTCAGCCTCCCTCGTCTTCCTCAACACTCGCATATCTCCATGCACCATCTCCACAACCTTATTGATGGCATTCTTCTTGTAAATCTCAGTAGGATCCTCAAATTGCCCATTCGGGGTTAACACACCATGCCTAGGGTTAGGGTTAGGGATTGGATGGGGATCGGAAGTGCGGGAGAATAGAGGTGGGTCTCGACCAAAAAAGCGCTCAAATTCCCGACGAGGTCGACGAGATTGGAGGCCGAGTAGAGCCAGCCCTGCAAATAGGGAATGGAGACCAAGCCCGACGGGTCGACATAGGGATGAGGTCGTTTGATGATCATGTCATGGGTGGGATTGACGTACACGCACGGAGGCAAGCGTGGGTAGGTCTCGACGAGCCAGATGACGGCGGGGATGTAGTAAAGCTTGTCCTGAAACGGCATCGGGATTGTGCCGTCTGCCTGGAGGAGGGTAACGGTACGACCGTCGTTGTGGGTGTACGTCGCCGTTTTGAAGTGCAGAGAGGGGTAGGCGGAGACGAGGGCAAGGAGGTGTTGGCGAATGAGCCATTTGGTGTCTTCGGCGTAGGGAAGGGCTGAGGGGCCGCGCTGGGAGAGGACTGAGTTCAGGAACTGCTGTTGGGTCCGACCAGAATCGCCTGATGGAGGATCCATCGGCACTAGGTCGGTGGGTGGTGATGATTTGGAGCTTTTTCTTGAATATAATAGTGACGATCCTTTTCAGAAAAATAACAAGTTTACACTAGAAATTCTGTAACGCACCCGATGTATGGGTGCTCCATGTTTTATGACAAAATATTAGTCATAGATCTGATCTGAGGGTTAAAAATTCTTGACTTGTTACTTGAATAGTAAGTACTAATTATATTATTAAATTAAAAAAATTTCATTTATAATGATGAGGAAAAAGAAAAATATAAAAAAAATAAATAAATAAATTAACTACAATCAATCTGTAAAATTAAATCTGAGTTAAGCTAAACTACTTCAAACGAGAAAAAAAAAATGGTTAAACTCGATTAACGCAGAAGATGAAATATCATCGCTTAATGACCGGGTGGTCAAACTTTATCATAATCCGCCAAATTTTGGCGTAGTAGCAATAACAGATAATCTGATTATATTTACTAGGCTTGATCGATCTAATCATTAATCTAGATATCACTTCCTTATAGGGATCAATACAAAGAAACATTTATATATATATATATATTTGTCCAACTTATTTTTGCCTTCTAGATCACTTGTTTTTTCATAAACTTTAAATATCATCGCTTAACGATCGAGTGGTCAAACTTTATCATAATCGGCCAAATTTTGGCAAAGTTGCAATAATCATTAATCTGATGATATTTATCAGGCTCGATCGATCTAATTGTTAATCTAGATATCACTTCCTCATAGGGATCAACACAAAGAAATATATATATATATATATATATATATATATATATATATAGGGAAAATAATACTTTTAGTCCCTGAACTTTAACTCGTTCGACACTTTCGTCCCTGAAGTTTGAAATATATCACTTTCGTCCCTGAACTTCAACACCAACAATCACTTTCGTCCCTGACCGGAACAAAATGGTGCAAAACCTATGCCAAAATGTTCGCAAGGATGAGAGGAGTAATTTTTATAATTGGAGCTAAGCTCGATTTGGCCTAAAATTGCCGGAATTTAGCCTGAAAGGTACGGTGGTCGGAACTTTAATTCTTAAATTCTCCGCCGTCCGGCGACGGTTTGAAGCGAGGTTGGTGGCGTTGAACTCGCCTCAAGGAGGGCTTCAAAACCCAATATGTGTTGTCCTCCGATTTGGCCGGAATCGGAGGTTTATTCGGTGAAAACCCTCGGCCAGGGACAAAAGTGATATTGAATGTTAAAGTTCAGGGACAAAAGTGATATATTTCAAACTTCAGAGATGAAAGTGTCGAACGGGTCATAGTTCAAAGACTAAAGGTGATTTTTTCTCATATATATATATATATATATATATATATATATAATTGTCCAACTTATTTTTGCTTTCGAGATCACTTGTTTTTCTATAAAACCTAAATATCATCGCTTAACGATCGGGTGGTTAAACTATATCATAGTCGGCCAAATTTTGGCTTGATAGAAATAATCGATAATCTGACGATATTTATCAAGTTTGATCGATCTAATCGTTAATCTAGATATCACTTCCTCATAGGGATCAACATAAAGAAACCTATATTTTTTAAAAAAAAATGAAAGAAATTACTGGAACTGATTTGATTAAAAGTTATGAAACTAGGGAAAAAAATGAAACAAAGCGAAAATTAGGAATTTTTAGTTGTATTTTTTATTATTATTTTGAGTTTAAATATGAGATATTAATTATATCTATATTTTTGGTTACAATTAATTATATTTTTTAATAAAATATTATATTTTTGGTTTAACCTGTTAATTATTTATCCCTTATTTCTAATTTTAAATTTAAATATAAGTCATGTGCAAGGCACACTAAAACATGATGTATTGGTGTACCTGGAGCACTAAAGTCGCTCTCAGTTTAGACACTGAATTTTGTTTCGTTTGATACTTTAATCACTGAACTTTCGGAAATATCACTTTGGTCACTGAATTAAAACATAGTGTTTCACTTTAGTCATTACGACGGATCGAACTGATCGGCGGCGCCGATTCCGGCCATGCCACGATCCGAAACTATATGGGTTATCTTCCTCTCCTCTCCTCTCCAACAACCTCAATGTGATGGTATATCACCACGACATCAACCACAACATTACGATTTAAGTTTTGAAGTTTTGGACTATCGAAGCTTTCGAGCCCAATTCCAGCCAATTCACTTTGAATCTCATCTTGAAGTAATTACAAAACTTGATCATTGGGTTGTGCCATTCATTTTAATATTAAATTTGTACCATTTGGAGGTGGCTAATAGCGGCGATCGAGTGACCAAAATGAAAGATGGTTTTTCGGTTGAGCGACCAAATTCCAAAAGTTCAGTGACCAAAGTGTCGAACGAAGCAAAGTTCAGTGACTAAATTTGTCATTTTCCAAAAAAAAAAAAGAGTGATGATCTGGAGTGTTTTTTTTTTTCATTTTTTTTTGAAAAATGTTTGGGATCCTAAAATATTTTATCAAATTTATATATCAAATGATGTGGCATGCGACATGACATCTTACATGTAATTACATTATTTATGTATTTTGGTGAAAATTTGTTTCTTTCAAAAAGAAAATTATTATTTGTCTTCCATCGTGTCCTTCTTTGTTGTTGGGCACGACATATATGCCATGACTATACAAGCCTATATTTTTAAAACAAGATAGATCAAATTATTAATATCACATTCTCTTTGCCAGCCCCCTTCCCCCTCTCGGTTTCTTTCTTTTATTTTTTTTCTCTGTCATGGCTTCTTGGGCATAGCCATCACTTCAATAACCCATAACCAATCTACAAGCTAGTTCCTAATCTTAAACTCACTAACCCACAATACAGTAGAACCTCTTTAAATTAATACTCGATAAATTAATAATCTCGATTAAATAATAAAATTGTCCGGTCCCGACTCGGGACCAACATGCTAAATTAATAACCTCGATAAAATTATAAGATAATACATTTTAAATATTTCCTTTGTATATTATGGGTCCCAAATATTTTATAAATTAATAATTAGCTAAAAATTACGTAATAAATTGATCATTGTTTCAGGATATCATTATTATGTGCCTTGTCAAACTAGGACTTTAGAATAGGTTTATCCTTCTAGAATATGGATTGTATTTAGAATAGATTGCCTACATCAATACAGATTGTATCTTGTACTCCTCTATATATAGAGACCCTTATTCATTAATGAAATACATCATATTCTCTGCTCATTCTCTATTGTTATTTACGTTTCCCTTAAACACGTTATCAGCACGAGTCTCTAGCCTTGAGATAAACAGAAAACCCTAGAACCCTAAACCCTAGGTTTACCATTCATCTATCGAAGATTGATCGCTGCTGTGCACTATCACCGCCGTGTACCACTGCTGCCGTGCATCACCGACGCCGCTAGCTCCACCGCTCCACGGCCACCAAACTTCAAGAATCTGCATGCACAGAACAAGATACTTTGAATTCGTTTTTATTTCTTTTCAGCCGTCGGATTGACCAGAACTTTGCTGATATTTTCCTGTGTGTCTACTATTTGTAGTTCAAATTTCACTCAATTCTGACCGTTGGATCTCCAGATATTCGGTTCCAAAGGAGCGGAACTCAGGATCGAAATTTTCTGCGATTTTGCAATTAAGAAAACTAAGTAAGATTTTCTAAAAGTTCATGCTTTGATTTAATTTCCGCATTCTTTTTCTCGGAGATTTCAAAGCTTCCCTTCTTCTTCATCCCGACCCTTCTTATATATGGCGTGAGATTTTATGAGATTTAATTGAATCATGGAGATTCACATATTATGCTATGATAAAGAAATTTCATGAGCATGAGCTTTAATGAATCGTGGGGATTTATAATATATGCTATGATAAAGTAATTTCATGAGCATCAAAGAAAAGTTTTGTGATAAACTAATTTCACAAAAGCATCGAATTCGACCAATTTTTGGTCATAACTTACTCATTACTAGGCTCACCTACTTGAGTATGATGTCTAGAAAAGTGATTTGAGATTAGTGGTGTCAAGTGAGCCTCGCTCTACCGACATCTCATCTTACTTACCTGGTCATACTTGGGTAAAGCTACCGAACGGTTTAAATTATGGCGCCCATGCACCATCTTGGTCTTGTTCTAATCCAAATTTTCTTGGAATTTTTATTAGTGTTCGTGGATGTCTTTTTATGACTGCGAAACTAAGGTATCTTCTTATTGTGATAAAGTAATTTCACAAGTGATAAAGTGATAAAGTAATTTCACAAAACCGTTACTGAATATAATTCAGATATGCTTCAATTATGGCTATGCTTCAATTTTGTAAGGCGACTCTTACAGAAGCAGAATTAATAGAGAAAACTCTCTCTACCTTCCACGCTTTGGCACTTATATTGTACATACAATATCGATTAAAGTATATTGCCAAGTGACTTTCAATCAGCTTATCAATTTTCTGCAAGTAGCTGAAAAATATGACACGATCATGATGAACAACAATAATTAGGCCTGCCGGAACAAAGAGAGTTCCAAAAGTAACTTATGGCAAAAATGGCCAACAGAGGACGAAACACTAATGTCAAGCGTAATTCTAATAGACGATCCGGTTCATATAATTGTCTCAATAAGGAAGGAAACAACAACAATATTGCACAACTTCGTGAGAATATTGCACCACATGGAAGAGGGCAAGGAGGAAGAGGCATGGGCCATGGTGGCCATGCTAACGCCGGCAAAGGAAAGCGTGGCAATAGGGTGCCAAGAGCACCAATCCATCCTCCAAAGGCACAAGGTGTCGAACGCGCCATTGAAGCATGTGTTGATAATGAGTTATACTCTACTTTATGAGGAGCATTAGAAGATACCGGAGATGACACGGACGTCAATCTCACAATTGCGTATTTTTAAGTCGATCAAAGTAACGAGAAGACGATGGAAGCTTCAGACTTCGAATAAATTGCAATTGTTTTTCCAAGTTTATTATGTAAAGGCTTCTATGCCTTAGTTTATTTGACTTTTTGTCATAATAATTTGTTTATGGATTAGACCTTCTGGACAAGACCTCGATGTAATGAAGGATATTCGTGTCAACGGTTATCAGTTGGAAACGTATTGTAAGAATGGATAAGAATACTTATGTATTACTTCTAATGATTGCGGAAGAAAGCGTATCTTAGAAAAACTTATGTGTCGATCTAATGGGTTATACTTAACCACTATTCGAATTATTGAATCCAATAATATTTTTAGAGATGATCTTTTGGATTCTGACACATATAGGCTTTGGCACGACCGTTTGGGACATCCAGGTCGTGATATGATGATCCGTATATTGAAAACCTCACACGAACATATATTTTATCGAGCTAATCGAAGCAAGGATCAAAAATTGATCCAAGGAGAAGAAACTGGCGTTTCTGTCGTCGCGGAGACCGGTCGACAATGTCCCGGCGACCGGTCGACAACTCACAGAAGCAATCCAGAAACGTCCAGAAGCTTTGGCGACCGGTCGAGGAATTCTCGCCGACCGATTGACAACTTCCAGAAGCTTTGGCGACCGGTCGCACGGTAAAGTTTGTTTTTCCCCTGATATGAACCCTGATTTAAGTCTTGATCAGGATACCTCCTATGCTTCTATCGCCTATATGGCCAAGGGCTCGTTTTGCAAAGCCTGTTCCTTAGGCAAATTAGGATCGAGACCATCCTATGCTAAGGACACAAAAGAGACTATTCCATTCTTACATCGTATCCAAAGATATATTTGTGGACACATCCAACCATATTGCGGACTTTTTAGATATTTTATGGTTTGGTGGATGCATCGACACGCTGGTCACATGTCGATTTATTGTCTACACGCAATGCTGCTTATACTAAACTTCTAGCACAAATTATACGCTTAAGGGCTCATCACCCAGATTATCCTCTTAAGTCAACTACGCCTTGACAATGCTAGAGAGTTTACATCACAGACAGTTGATGATTATTGTATGTCTATTGGGATTGATGTTGAGCATCCCATACCCCATGTGTATACACAAAATGGTCTCGCAGAAGCCACCATTAATAGACTTCAAATGGTCGCTTGGACATTGGTTATGCGCACCAATCTCCCATTATCTGCTTGGGGTTATGCCATATTGTATGCAGCTCTACTCATTCGTTTCAGACCCACTACCAATCCACCGTTTTCTGCATACCAGATGATAACTGGATATGAGCAGGATGTCTCACATTTACGCATATTTAATTGTACGGTTTATGTGCCAATTGCGCCCCCACAGCGCACTCAATTGGGTCCTCAGAGACGTTTAAGTATTTATGTTAGTAACGAATCTCCAACTATTGTCCGCTACTTGGAATCCTTGACAGACGATCTCTTTACCGCTAGATTTGCGGATTGTCACTTTGATGAGACAGTCTTCCCGTCGTTAGGGGGAGATAAGAACAAGAATGTTCAACAGGAACGACATGAATTGTCGTGGTCTGTCCCCACTCTGTCTCATCTTGATCCCCAAACCGCACAATGTGATAGTAAAGTGCGAAATATACTCAATATTTAGGACGTAGCAGATTCGATGCCTGATGTGTTTTCTGATATTGATAAAGTGACGAGATCACATATACCAGCTGCAAACGTGCCTGCAAGGTTGGAAATCCTCTAAAAGAATAGGGGATATGGCGCCAATAATGGTGCCACAACCACACATAGTGGAGGTGTGGTTGAGGCCGTGGTTCCCTAAAGGAAGAGGGTAAGACCACTTGGTTCGATGGATACTCGCCAAAGGAAAGAAGCGAGTTTGGCACAGCCTAATCCATTCATCATCAATACCCGAAACCCGTCTCATGAGATTATCTCTGATTATAAAACATGAATCAATATTGGGGGACGCCTCAATGATTGAATCAATTTCAGAGAATACAAAAATCTCGATAAATGCATGCATGCTTGAGACGAAATTCTTGATGATGTATTGCTCAATAGACTATAGAGCATGATGACATCGAACCACGCTCTGTTGAAAAATGTCAACGTAGATCATATTGACCTAAATGGAAAGAAGCAATCCCGATTGAACTAGATTCACTAACAAGGAAAAAGGTATTTGGGTACGTAGTGCTAACGTCCCCAAGTGTAAAGCCTATTGGACCTAAATGAGTCTTTGTTAGAAAGCGTAAAGAGAAGAAAGAAGTCTTGAGATATAAGATTCGCCTCGTGGCGCAAGGTTTCTCATAACGCTCTGGGGATTGACTACGAGGAGACATATTCTCCCGTAAAGGATGTTATTACATCCTGCTACCTTGTCAGTTTGGTAGTTTCCACAAAAACTTGACCTGCAGCTTATGAATGTGGTTACAGCATATCTCTATGAGGATCTAGATTCTGAGATATATATGAAGGTGCCAGATGGACTTTCAATTACCCAAGTCAAGTGACTCTAAACCACGGAGTGTGTTTTCAATAAGATTAAAACGTTCACTTTACGGATTGAAACAATCTGGGCGGATGTGGTATAACAGTCTAAGTGACTACTTGATTGGGAAGAGATATATAAATAATGATTTATGCCCATGCGTATTCATAAAGAGGACAAGTTCCGGATTTGCAATTATAGCTGTCTATGTAGATGACATGAATTTAATTGGCACTCTCGAAGAACTAAGAGATACTGCTACATATTTGAAATCCAAATTTGAGATGAAAAATCTTGGGAAAACTCGGTTTCTAGGCTTTAAGCTAGAGCACCGAGATAGTGGAATATTAATCCATCAATCGGCTTATGTCCACAAGATGTTAAGAAGGTTTAACATGGACAAAATACATCCAGTTAGCACTCCCATGATCGGTCGGACCCTAGATCCAAAGAAGAATCCATTTCGTCCAAAGGATGACGACAAAGAAATTCTAGGGGCCGAAGTGCCATATCTAAGTGCAATAGGCGCATTATTGTACTTAGCTCAATGCACTAGACCTGACATCTCTTTTACTGTGAACTTGTTAGCTAGATTTAGCTCTGCGCCCACGCAACGCCATTAGAGTGGCATAAAGACAATATTTCGATACCTAAAGGGTACAATCGATTTGAGCTTATTTTATCCCTACATCAACAACAGACTCTCCTCAAGATTCAAGTGAATCAAGTTAGATATGAGGAGAATGTGGCAGATTTATTTACTAAGTCTTTGCCTAAGTCCACATTTGAAAAACATGTTAAAAGCATTGGTATGCTTAAGTTATCCAAACTCCCATGATTGTAGAAATCAGGGGGATGTGCAGACATGAGGGGGAGTCTGGCACATACATGTCACTTTCAAATGTGAAGGGTGCGTTGTACTCTTTTTTCCTTCGACCAAGGTTATTTTTTCCCACTGAGTTTTATTGTTACTTGGTGTAATAACCCGAATATTCATATTTAATTTCTTGAATATTCTTGAAATTAATTAGGGGATTAAATCATAGTTCTCTTGCCTAGTTTATGAAGTGAGAATATTTCGGAACGAATATTGACTCGAAACATTTTATTTTCGGGGGGTCAAAAGTTGACTTTCTTATTCGTTAATTTTCTCTGATGACTTCCTTCATGAAAGTTGTAGAGCTTGTCAATACGAGTTCGTAGACATGTGGCACGCTAAATTCTGATATCATACGAAGGAGTTATGGTCAGCGGAAGTTTAACCTATTATTTTTGAAACTTATCTGACGCAGTTGCCTATTTCGTAAAAACTGCATCAATGTGTTTATTATTTGAGCATATGGTCTTCTAATGATTTGTAGTAGACATCTTAAAGAAATTCTCAGAGTTGGAATCACCTGAAAATCATATTTCTAGAGTTACTTATGATTTTTACAAAATACGTAGAGTACAAGAAGAAAGGGAATTAAGCAATTGTGATGGAAGCATGATCCATCATTGATCTCAATCTTCTAGAACTGATCTAAGCAATCTAGTATATCTGATCAAATCAATCTAGATACTGATTTAATTATTTTCAGCCTAGCAAATACACCCCTTCTTCCTCCCAAGAGTCAAGTAATTTTAGTTAGTTAACCTTAAGTGTGAAAATGGCTTGTAACCACAACATGTTTAACCCATACTCATACTCTATAAAAAGACTTCATTCCCTCTTCTCCAAACCACAACATAATTTCAGATGAAATTTCTCACTAAGAGAATTAGTGATAGGTGTTTGTAAACTAGGAAGGAAAGAGAGTTACCTAAACTTGGTATTTACTAGGAAGGAAAGGGAGTTACCTAAACTTGGCACTTTCACATGAAAGGTTCCAATTTTGCATCAAAACCTCAAGAGTTTTTCTACTTAGCTTCTGAAATCTTCATGTAAGTACAGAATACATCCTTATAGTCTTTTATCTTTAAGATTTATCAAAATGCATGATCAAGAAGGAAATAGAAAAGAATAAGTTTTATAGAAAACTTAAATCCTCTTTTCTGGAATTATTCCGGCAGCCAAATTGGGGAGCTTTAAACTCATATTTATGATCATTTTACCATCTGGACTTCTTCATCAAAGTTGTTCCATATTGTGTCTATTATTCCGTGTTCAAATTTCATACTCATCTAACGGGTATAACTTTCTGAATCTAAGTATTTATCCAGTATACTCGCTGAAAAATCTCCAAGTTGTTCATAATTTCAAGTGATCATATCTCACTCACTTCTTAATCAAATTTGATGATCCTTATATCAAAACAAAGCTTAGAACCTGAACTTCTAATCTGGAGAATATCACAACTAATTTTCAGGTTTACAGTAACGAAATAATTTAAGTACAAAGGGTTACAATAGAGTATAATTATTTCTGGACTGTTTGGTAAATCTTGATTTCTGAACTTAGACATTGTGGACATGTTTATTTGGACTATACCATTGGATTCTTTACGAAAAACCCTTCAAAATGGTGTATTCACTTGATTAATTCAGACTTGTGATGGACAATATAACAAGTTTTGAAGTTTGACGATTCTAATCGGAGAATCATGAACATGGGTGATGAACTACTATGGATTTGGACTTAAGAACTGAAAATACTAATAACAATCTGAATTTCTTATATTGTCAATAATTTATCTTTAATGCTTGTTCTTTATTTCTACCTATATATTCTACTTGAATTTGTTATTAGTAATCTTGTTGTTACATAAGTTCAATTACTATGTTCTACGTTTATGTGCATATGTATATATTGTTTTACATATGTTTATGCTTATTTGCATATAATTATTTATAATCTCATAATGATTATTTTGTTTACTAAGTAGATATGTCAACTTAGTAATACATGTATGTTAGCATGTATTCATATGGAAGTATTGTTAAGTGTGTATTTGAGACATTATTTGCTTAACTTGATTATTCACATAATTTTATGTGTATTGATGAACCTTGTTCACTACTTGAGTTTATCGAATTATGTCTTTCGTCCATGTTATATATATTTATGTGGAAAGACTTAAGAGTGTAACTACATATGTTACGAATTATAACTTGTCTTCAATAAAGACTATATTTTGTGGATATAATTATGTTTGATAATTTAAGACACCGGGAGACGGTATATCCTCGAGCTTAAGTGAGTTACTGGTATGAACGATCTATGGACGTTCGAAGTTAGCTGTGGGCTCATGTCCCTTCAGATAGTGCACTATTATACTTTTAGGGTATTAAGGATCCTTGAGTATACATGCTCGGTATTAAGGACCGGGTATGCTGCGGCTTAACCTGTTAAGTTACAGGTCTTATGTTTTGTCACCAGTAAATAAATCTCAATCCGAAAGAGAGTCACTAAAAAGCGAAGTATCTAATATTCTGATTAAATGAATATTTCTTTATCATATCTTATTGGCATGTGAATCTATGATTATTATTCATGCTTGACATTATGAACCTTGATATGCGGTTTTCGTGGAATTATGACAAGTTAAATCCAAAATATTCACTGAGAAAAGAAAATACATGTTTAACTGTGAAATATGTATTTGTGATTATGTGATGATGTATATACATCGTATAAATTGTGAAATATTGATAATATGCTATGTTGCGTATTTTGTTTAGAGATAACCAATATCTACTTGTGATATATTGTTATTGTGATACGCCAATGATGCATTATCAATCGATTACATTTGAGACTGAATCATTTGGGTCAAAGACGTTCTTGATATATGTGGATTATATTCAATAAAATTGGTATAAAGCAATATAAAATGTTCTTGGTACATTTTTGATTGGTTGTTCAATTTTGATGTCTTATAAGATACATTAATATAAGAATGTAAGCTGTACTTATTGGGCCTGTGTTGCTCATGATGCTACACCTTCTTGTTTTCAGGTTACGAAGCTTGGGGGAAAACGGGATGAACATATAAACGAATGTTTTCCTACTGTGATTTTAATTGAATAAATGTAATGTCTTTTATTCCGCTAAACTCTGGTTTTGTAAAATAATAACGATATTGTTTTCAAATAGAAGCATTATTCAGATATTTGTTTCATTTGATTTATTTTATTTTGCTGTTAGAATTTTAGTCACGCCGCAAATTCGGGTATCATATTTCATTATAATACCGGTCTCGGGTTTGGGGTCGTGACACTTGGCAAGGTTTTTAATGAGGCAACATGGAAAAAATCACCTAGTTGTGACCGGCACAAGGGGGAGTGTTTCAGGATATCATTATTATGTGCCTTGTCAAACTAGGACTTTAGAATAGATTTATCCTTCAGAATATGGATTGTATTTAGAATAGATTTCCTACATCAATACAGATTGTATCTTGTACTCCTCTATATATAGAGAACCTTATTCATTAATGAAATACATCATATTCTCTGCTCATTTTCTATTGTTATTTATGTTTCCCTTAAACAATCATGTGGTTTTCTCAAAATATGAATAAATAGTAGCTTGTCTTTTTTTGTTAACTTCAAATCTAGCTGAATCTCATATTTAATTGTTCGCAATGCGCTCAAAAGTCCTGAGGTTGTTTTCTAGTATTGCAACAAGAAGTTTTGAAGTGTCATTAATGCTTTGAGTACTTCCTTGCGTGCCACCAGTCCCAAAGGTTGTGTATCATCATCAACTTCAACTTCATCTTTAGAATGCCCTGCCATGCTGTTAATGATCTCATCTACGCTCAAAACCTTTGTACTGTATCATTTTCACCGGGAAAATTCAAGAGGTGGTTGACATCCATTTTTTTCATCGAATCTTATTAAATGAATAAATATAATATGTTTACTGTTAAGCTAAAAACTAAAAATTTCTTTGTAAATTAATAATTATTAATTTATCGATAAATTAATATCTCGCTAAATTAATAGAATTTTGGTGGTCCCAAGACTTTTAATTTAAAGAGGTTCTACTGTAGTCTTAAATTGAAATTCTTGTATAAAATCTATTAATATGCAACTAATGAAACTTTAAAATCTTAGGTCTCAAAAGTATTAATTTAAATCTGAAAATATTACAATCAACTTCAAATTAATGAATTCAAATGGAGAAACGGCGATTTCTTCCTTGTGATGAGTTTTGGGGATTTTAGGGTTTTTATTTTATTTTATTTTTAAATAATTTGTTTCTCTAAAATGAAATAATGTATTTCAAAGACATGTTGGAAATTAAAAACACATGCCACATCATTTGATTTACAAATTTGAAACCGTCTTTCACTTTAAAATCACTTTTTTATTTTTATTTTTATTTTTTGGGGTTCGTAGGTCAATAAAGTAACACAGGCAAGATTATGCAAATTTGAAACTTCTGCTAATTGTAACTTGCTAATTCTTTGAGGCCCAAAAATAGTATAAGAGCCCAACAAGCCCGCAGCGGATACAATTTACGTCTAAACAGAAAGGAAATAGCTCCAAAGCTGCCGAGACAACCCCTTACGCTGTCGCTCTTGTGGTTTTCGTCTTCGTAGCTTCGCCCACTGTTTCTCAACAACCGATGAGAGCTTTTACGATTCAAGGGCCATCTGAGAATGTATCAGGTACTTTCCTTCGTCGTCTCCCCAGACAAATTGGGAAATAATTAATAGAAAATGTGATGTTTGTTCAGTTCTCCATTGTTAATTCTAGGTTGAATGTAGTTTCCAGAAAATGATCCATTGGTTACTATCTTAACTATTGGGTCTGTTTGATTCCATCAAAAATTTTCAATACAGAGTAATTTCATGCGTACTCTTTATGAAATTTCCAGTATGTGAGCTTGTTCTTAAACTAGCAAGTATGATAAAACACCGGGATGTTGGCTCGAGTTGTGGCCACTCATAACTCTTACTATCTAAAATTACTCTCAGACTTTGAACTTTTGTTTGCTTTGGATATATCATTCCAGGGTGTTGAGATCACTGTGACATTGCCACCTCAAATGGGAATTCCAGGTTGCCCACAGAGTTGCGCTTATTACTAAGTTCGACACAGGGGAGAATGCTCCTTTTGGCAAGACTGAAGAGTGGATCCAATCAAATTACTCAAATCCCTCAAAAGCTAACTTTTTGTCTCATTTCTGCTGTTCAAATATCCACCCAATTTCTATCGTCTTTAGAAACTGATATTGAAATTGATAGGATTACCAGAATTATCAACAACCATCCATATCCTGATCAACCACTTCAACCAACCCTTTTCCAGCATATCCCACCAACTCTTCTTTCTACGAGCTTTGTGGAGAATGTTCTCGGTCATCTTTTCGCAGCCCATTCCAATGGTCTTAAAGCTCTTGAATTCTTCAATTATTCTCTCCATCATTCCCAGTTATGTCCAAGTTCCGATGCTTTTGAAAAGACGTTGCACATCCTTACCAGGATGCGCTATTTTGATAAAGCGTGGGACTTGATGGAAAAAATAAGTAGTTTGCATCCTTCATTGCTTACCCTCAAGTCAATGAGCATCGTGCTGTCAAAAATTGCAAAGTTTCAATCCTATGAAGATGTCCTTGGAGCCTTTGAAAAGATGGAGAATGATATTTTTGTTGGGAGGAAGTTTGTTACCGATGAGTTTAATGTACTCCTTAGAGCATTTTGCACACAAAGACAAATGAAAGAGGCACGCTCAGTGTTCCTAAAGATGCACTCTCGGTTTTCACCAAACACCAAGACCATGAATATCCTGCTATTGGGGTTCAAGGAATCAGGAGATATTACTGCAGTAGAACTCTTTTACTATGAATTGGCTAGAAGAGGCTTTAAACCAAACAGTATAACTTATAATATTAGGATTGATGCTTACTGTAAGAAAGGTTGCTTTGCTGATGGTTTGAGGCTTTTTGAAGAAATGGAAGGGGCCAATTTGTCGCCTGCTTTAGAAACAATCACTACACTGATCCACGGAGCTGGGGTTGCTCGGAATCCACTTAAGGCACAGCGATTATTTGATGAGATTCATTTGAGAAATTTGCTTCCTGATACTGGGGCTTATAATGCTTTAATGAGTTCACTTATTAGATCGAGAGATGTGAAGTCAGCAGTTGCCCTGATGGATGAGATGGAAGAGAAGCATATTGAGCATGATTATATGACCTATCACGCCATGTTCTCTTGCCTGATGAGAACATCAGGTATCGAGGACGCTTCTAAGCTATATTACAAAATGGTTGATAGGAATTTTGTGCCCAAAACACGAACAGTGGTGATGTTAATGAAGTTTTTCTGTGAAAATCATCAACTGGAATTGGGTTTGCATTTGTGGGGATACCTGGTCGAGAAAGGATACTGTCCTCATGGTCATGCATTAGATCTTTTGCTAACAGCATTGTGCTCCCGTCGAAGGGTAATAGAAGCTTTTGAGTGCTCCTTACAAATGCTGGAGAGAGGGAGGCATATGAGCGAAGCATCATTTCGGACATTAGAGAGTTTTCTGCTTCAGGCAGGTGAGACGGACAAGCTGAGTAAGCTGAAGCAGATGATACAGAAACTGCATACTCTGTTGCCCCATTGACAGAGCATAAATTTGCTATTCTTGCATCCAGAAACAAAAGTGGTATGGACTCTGTCTTCTTTCTCCCCCTGCATAAGTATATTTATTGTGTCTTGAATACACTGACTTTGTTATAATCGTCGATATATTGAATGTCAACCTTTCAACAATAGATACTTGACCCAAAAAAAAGAAGAGAAAAAAGACCCTTTTAACGATAGATTAATGGAAACAGATATTTAGTGATGAAATGGGAGCTTGCACTACAAAAGAATGTACTTGTAAATTATGAAGTGTTTGTGCAACTTTAAAAAACACATCAGCACTGAACATTATCATACGAGTTGAACCTGCAATTTTAGTTTCTTATTTGACTATGAAGGATTTCAAAACTCCCCTTATACTGTCAGTGTGATGATATTAGTGAAAACCTTGTAGATAGATGGTCCTTCAACTGATCCAAATATCTGATTTATCACAGAAGTTTGTGACTGTGTAACCATACAGTAAAAAGTGGATAAATTACTAGTCAATAAACAAATAATTTCGTTAAAATCATCAATTTTATTGGCGCTAACTTAGGGCATGATTGAGAAAAATTTTATGCCTTCGTTGAATTTATTAAATAATACGTATTGCAAATTTCCATATAATCCCAGGATTAGTTATTACATAATCCTGATACTGGTGCTTTTGGTGCTAAGGTTTTTTTGGTTTTTTTTTCCCTTCTGTTTTTCTGTTTGGTTTCCAGGAAAATTGCATCTATATGAGAATAAAATTTAAAGATTTTATGTTTATGTTTTCTAGATCAGTATCCTTTTCTTTCCAATGTTTTCTCGTTGGACAAACATGTGTTCATCGTTTGTTTTTTTTTGTTTTGTTTCTCTCTCTAATTCCTCACATGTTTTGAATTGTTTGTACTACGCAGAAATATCTTCATGGGTGGATTGACAAAAGATGAAACATATGGTGGGTGCTTTTTTTTGAAGAAAAATTTTCTTCTTTGTTTCATTTTCTTTTCATTTTTCCAGCTAATTACTTTAACTAGCTCAATCATATCTGAATAGAATAAATCTAAATTGGAGCGATGGTATTGGATGGTGAAATTACGTTGCATGAAAAAAGTGAATTAATGAATACTTTGGCTACTTGTTGGCTTTCTATTAGACTTTGGATGGGATTGAATTATGTAGTTGCAATGAAATTATATAGCTTAATTGTGCTATCTTCTAAGATGTTAGGATTTTGGTTGTGTGGTATGATTTTATTGCTGATATGTTGCATTATTTCTTGTTTGATAGCTACATTTACCAAGCACTTTGGGAGATATGGAGAGATGGTGGACTCTGCGATAGTGAAAGATTGTTCAAGGCTATACAGTTTCGGGTTTATTACCTACGCTGATTGGTAGGACACTCATGTGATCAATGGCAAAAAGGTAAAGCTATTCTTTAGGAATTTAGTATATCAAATGTGACCTGTATTTATTTTAGTGTTGTCATTAAGTTATTAACTCTGAGAGAAATTTGAGCAGGTTGAGGTGAATAGAACCATTTCTAAAGGCCAAGGGAATCAAAGGATTTTAAGACAAAGAAATATTTGTTGGTGAAGTTTCATCTTCAGGTCCTGAGGGTATGCTTTTATATCTTATTTTTAGTGTTTTAGAACGGGGAAGGTTATTGTATATTTATATTGAACTTCTTTCCAACTTTGTTAAGCTTGTTCTCAGTATAATCTTCTTTTCTTTTTACATGACTTGCTGAATTGTAAAGATGAGTTCAATTCTTTTGATGGTGAAGAAGTTGTAGATGAATTGTTAGCTAATGGAAACATGATTCATATGACAGTTAACCAGGTGTGCTTGTTTAAATGGTCTCTGCGTAACCAGCATGTAAACAGATTCATCTTGATATAGAAATGGATTGTTGCATTCCCCAGATCTATTAAGTACATGCATTAAATGCTTGTTTTCTTACTAACCCCTTAATTATTCACGCTGTGCACTTTAGTGATTTATCACTATCTTTAGGGTGGAGGTTACAGGTATTCATCTTCTCAGGAAAGGGTGATCCCTGTAGCTTCATTTAAAATGCCTATGTCAACCAAGTTGCTTTATTGTAGATAAATATCATGAAAGCTGAACCAAATAAAATTCTCAAATCCTCTAATGGCACATATCGTAGCAATCTAAAGGCTCGTTCTTTCGATGATGGCTTTGGTGCATATATATGACAGTTCTTATGGTGGTTTTGATGGGGTTTTTGGCCCTAGTCTCTATAGGACACCAGCCGGTCTTTGGTGGGAGTATGTATGGAAGTTTTGGCTTCAGTAGCTTAGGTGGTTATCACTGTGAATTTTCACTTGGTTATACTACTAACTCTACTCGCTTTGCTCCCTATGGTCTGTTGTGTGTTAGTCTGAAGTTGTGGCAAATCATAATTTCTCTTACTTTGAAGTATTAGTTCCAAAAGTAACTGGGAATTGACATGAAATGAGTCAAATACGGTCATCGGTGCTTTTATTCGAGTCACCGGCGTTAATTGGGATGTCTAACAACAGTCATCGGAACTTTTATTTGTGTTTCAAATGGCATTTTCTGTCTTGGGCTTCTAGTTTGTTATGAATATATTATTATTACCACGTTTTATTTGGACGAGAGTGACTTGGTTGCAGAAGTCTTTCCTTTAAGTTTTAGTCATATCTTCGTGCAAATCTGAATAATTAGTTTGCTGGAATATAAGATAGGAGGTAGGTGTGGAAAGGACAATGATCTCAACTACTTCGATAGGCATGTGCAAGTAAAATACTCTACCACAATCAAAGTTTCAATCTCCTTCCCTAATCATCAGTTCATCGATGACTTGAATTAATAAGACAAAAAAATACATGCAGATTATTAGAGCAACTCAGTAGACTTTCTATTTTAGCTTTTTAGCTATTTTAGAGAACATACAGTATTTAGCTTTTTAACTATTTTAGCAACTCCAGCATCCTCTTAAGGGGAACGTCTTCAGTGCTTTGGGCACTAGTGCTCTGGGCACTAGTGCTCTGGAATTTTTTAAGACCACACTTATAAAAGGCAAGATGAAAATTTACAGATCCAACGATCCAGATTATTGCTAACATGTCTGAACACTAGTGCTTTGGGCATTGTAGAATTTTTCCCTCTTAAGTGGTTATATACTTTAGCTTTTAACTATATAATTCTTAATGTAGATTATTCTTGTATGCTACAAGATGCTAAATTACTGAGGTGATCTATAAAAGAAAATGTTGTATCCGGTGATTTAAAGTCGGAAATAATAATAAGAAATCCGAATTATGATTTTAGTCCCTATAATTTAGCATAATTTTTGCTTTAAACCGTGTCGATTTGAAAAGTAATTGTGTAACTTAACTTTGCATAACGTGACAAGTGATACGTTCTAATGAGGAAATTCAACACATGCTCAACAATATGTGATATGAAAGAGTGTTTTGTCCATCACTATATATGTTGGCATATATATCTTCAAAATCTCTCCTCCCTAAACTGTAAGTTTTCCCATCGATCTCTCTAATTAAAGATCGTTGAATCATTTGCATGAAACTGGCATATAGAATTAACTATTAAGGCATTTGGTAATGTTGGTGGCCAATGTGAACAATGATGGTGTCCTATGGGCAACATATATTGTAGTAGTGGTTGATGGTAAGCCGGACCCATATTGACATTAGCTAGGTCATATTTCGGATTGTGGAAATATTTGACACTAAATTAGTCTGGGTAGGTAATTTAGACGATTTCATTAAGAAGTGGAGATATTTGGCACCAAACCCTTACACAACACAAATGGACGAAACTCTAGATAGACAACAAGGAAATAACTCAAACAAGAGGGTCTAAATTACAAACAGAATAGTTAACTAAGTAATCCAATGGTGATCCACGATCGAAGTCTAGGATGATGACCTATTTGAACCATTATTTTTGAGATAATCAACAAATGCACCAATGTAGTGGTCTTGGTGCAGCTTCTGATCTCCAAAAATTGCAGCAGCTTTGCTCGCACTGGTTCTCAACTGCTCTCCTTCCTCTTCCACCATTGCTCGTCTCAGTGTTTTTGCTATTTCATCTCCAGTAAACGACCCGTCTTCGTTGCGCTTCACTTCGACACCCAGACCCTTCTCCACTAAAAGCCTTGCATTCAAAGGCTGATCATTAATGAAGGGTAACACAACCAGGCAATGCCCAAATTGAAGAGCCTCAATCACAGAACCCCATCCAGAGTGAAACAAAGAACCCCCAACTGATGGGTGCCCCAAAATTTCCATTTGGGGCACCCATCCGAAACATACAAGTCCTTTTTCTGATGCTCTTTCAACAAAACCCAGAGGCAGAAAATCATCAACTTCATCTGCATTGTTAGCCGAATTCGGTTTTCTGAGTCCCCAAAGAAATGGCAATTCTGATAGCTCCAGTCCATAAGCTATCTCATGAACTTGTTCTTTGCTCAGCTTACACTCACTCCCAAACCCCACAAACACAACTGACCTGGGTTTTTGCTTATCAAGCCAATCAAACATAAACCCATCAGAGCTGGTTTCCATTTTTGACCCTTTCCCAGGTTGCTCTGGAGGGAGCACACCAGTGGGAATCACAGGCTTTCCTAGAATTTTCCTGTACACTTCCAAGTAGTCTCCTTCAACCTCATTGCAAGTACGAATTGCCAAAGCTTGACTTGCTGATATGGTTTTTGCAAGCCTTGAAGCACCACTAATCCCAGTACTATTTGACCCAAACAACACTCGAGGCACATAAATGGCTTCATAATCTTTGAAGGCCACCAATGAAGGAAAAGTAATCCATTCTGGTGGAGATGTCAAGCTTTGTGGTGATGGGAGAGCGTAGTTTCTATTCGCACCTGAGAGATTTTCCGGGGGGCCGTAGAAAGCACCTATAGCTGCAGAGCATGCTGAGAAGTAGACTAGTGGAACACCATACTCTTTGGCAATGTCTACAGCCCAATGAGCAACGAAATCGGCTACTATCCAATCCGGCATTTGATCTGCAACGAACTGCTTAATGGGTGTTTGGAGAAGATCATATGCGATATGTAAGTTGTCGATTTTTTCAAAGGGTACGTCCACACTGGCCTCAGCTCCTTGTGGTAAGAAGTCAGGTTCCAAGGGAGGAAATGGAATGGGAACTAGGTGCATGAAAGGTTGTAAATCAGGTGAGACTTTGGGGAGCCTTTGAATGTTTTTAGGGGTAGATATGTAGGAGACATGAACCTTAGCTTTGGCCAAGGCTATGGAGAGTTGAAAGAAGGGTATCATATGGCCAAAGGCAGACCATGGAATCATCACAACATGAAGCTCTTTTGCCATTTTTGTTATGTTTTGCTGGAAGTAGTTTGCTCATGCAATGTGTCAATGTGTCGGTGGGTTAAGCTTAGCCCTTATAGGATAAGAGTAACTGTCTTCCCTTTACGTTATTTCATTATTTGTTGAATGCATGTGTTCTTCAAGGTCTACACTACAATAATTGGATTGAATGACAAGTAAGAAATTTAAGGGCGCACTAAGTGAATGTCCCTACAAGTGATATTCCTGGTGAGATTGTGAAAGTGGCATTTGATTTGGTTACATTAAGGATTAATTACAAAAAATCCCCCGAATTATAGGCTCATTTTCACTTTCATATCCAACTATCAAAATTTGACATTTTCATACCTCACATTTATTTCTGTTAATAATATTATACCTCGGGTGTTAACACCGTTAAATATCTCTTTTATGTGATAATGTGGCAAGTGTGGGTCTATTTGTGTCAATTTTTAATTCAACCCAAGAGCTTTTTTGTCCATTCAAGTACTAATTCACTTGGTATTAATATTGAACCCACCTACCTGCAATAATTGGATTAAGGATTATTGTGGAGACATTTTCGATTCTTCAAGCTCTACACTACAATATTGAAGCCACCTACCTGCAATATTGAACCCACCTACGTTATTTCATTATTTGTTGAATGCATGTGTTCTTCAAGGTCTACACTACAATAATTGGATTGAATGACAAGTAAGAAATTTAAGTGAATGTCCCTAGAAGTGATATTCCTGGTGAGATTGTGAAAGTGGCATTTGATTTGGTTACATTAAGGATTAATTACAAAAAAAACTCCGAACTATAGGCTCATTTTCACTTTCATACCCAACTATCAAATTTTGACATTTGCATGCCTCACGTATATTTCCGTTAGCAATATTATACCATGGGTGTTAACACCATTAAATGTCTCTGTTATGTGATGATGTGGCAAGTGTGAGGTCTATTTGTGTCAATTTTTTATTCAACCCAGGGCTTTTTCGTCCATTCAAGTACTAATTGTGAGATCCGAAATTTTTAAAGTTGATCAAATTTTATTTTTGAAGTCACAATTAGAAAGTAGACATCGTTACGAATTCATAGAAATTTTCATGGAATTTTCCAGACACCCGAACTACTTTTAATAATTTTTAGAAGTTAGAAAATTATTTAAAATTAGGATTTTTGTTGTGGTGAGATCTGGACCGTTAGATCTTTCATCGTTTAATCTCGGCCGCTGGTTTAAGTCGGTTGGTTGTTAATTTATATGCAACGGATCAGTTCGAAGAGAGAGAGAACCAACCTCAATCACTGACCCATTTTCCCTCTCCGCGACACCATTGAACCCAAAATCCTCCTCCGACCACTTCACGGCTCCAAAATGGTACCAAAAGCTTCGCCTTTCTGCGGTGAGTGCGTGGGTGGTTGTGGCTAGTCAAGCCGACGCCGTAAGAGAGAGAAACGGAGGAGAGAAGCTTCGACAGCTCCGATCGTGTTTTCCGATTCCGGCCACGAAGGTGGCTGAAATCGGTGTCTTTATCTTCGTCTCAATGAGGGAAACATGGTTGTGGTCTCAGCTTCTCAAATCAATGACGGGAGAGAGAGAATCGAATGAGAGAAGTTCATGGGTTTTTCGGCGGGTTTTCTATGTTTTCCGGCGTTTCCGGCCACGAACGGCGATGAGTTAGGTATCAGAATTTATCCCCTTGACATGATCTACATGTTGGTATCCTTGGTTTTCAGTTTCTATCAGTATTTCAAGGATTGGAACTTTGGGGTTTAATGGCCTGTACGGGTTTACTGTAGTCACTAGTAGTTTTGGACAACTTAATTTGATTCATTTCTGATATTGAATCAATCCCTTGAACCTATGCTTGTAAACTTCGAACATAAGGCTTCAAATATAGTTTAAGTTTGTAGCGTTTGGTTAAGTATTGATTGGTTAAATTTAAGGTAGAAGATAGAGACCTGCAATCTGGAATTGTGTTTTTTAGTTTCTGACCCAGTGAATTTTTTATGAAAAACTGTACTTTACCTTTGGAAATTTGAAGGTAGTGTCTTCATGAAAATTTTAGTAGACATTTCAAAGATTATTTCAGAGTTAGAATCTCCTGAAAATGATTTTTCTGCATTTAGCTATGAAAATCTAAAGTTACTGGTATGCTGCAGGAATTTCTGAAAAACTGCTGTCTTGCTTTTTCTAATTATCTCAGTAGCTTTCTTTGTTCAAACTTACTACAGGGCTTCAGAACTTAAAAATTAGATTTTCATAGGTTTCCAACGAAACTAGCCCCGCCCTCTTTGAAGTTCATATAAAGGTTTTACGTCATTACAAAGTTGGCCCTGCATATTAGGATTTAAGCTGCATAATCACTTTGTTATTTCTTTTGCACCTTAAATCAACTCCAAATAGCTTACGATTTTACGTGTTCTCTTCTTAAGGTTGTACCGTGGTCTAGGATTTGTGGTTAAAGGTCCTAGGTTCCAAGTAGTAAATCTTTTTGTCTAGCTTTTTAGTTAAGGTATAGGATTATGTTTAAATAATTTGTATTTGTCATAGGAGCCTGTGAATTCGATGAATGTTTTCTGCGACAAGTACAACAGTGAAGTGGAGCTGACGTAGAACTAGTTAGTATTGAAATTTCAGGTAGGGATCTCGGGAAACCTTTTCTTTAAAATGTTAAGTAATTAAATAAATTGGTGAATTGTTTGATGTTGGTTGAATTACTTGTTGGGTGTTATTGCTTTTATTATTTGATGAACAAGTATGATATATGATTTTATGTTTCAAAAACATGTGTTATTTAATTTCTATATTATGAATTAAAGAGCTATCATACATGATGCATAGTGAGAAACTGTGAGGATGCATTGAAAAATAATATGGATATCGAAATCCAGAGAGATTGAGAGAAAAGAGAGAGATCCTTTTGTGTAGTTGAGTTTGCTGCATGGATTGCTAGATTCTATGGTATGTCCACAAGTGCACAAACAAGGGAAAGTATGCCCTGTGAGTTATCTGTCTAAAAGATAGAAACTCTTACAACTGCTCGAATGTTGCAAAACGATCTCATCGGGTTGCGGAACTAGTGACCATGAGAAACAAGATGACTAACAAAAGAGATGGTGAGTGCGACATGAGCTTTGAGTCAGCATCGCATTCATGCATTGTAGTTTTGATTTACTGTACTTTTGATTTATTGCTTGACAACTTTGTTGTAACACTATAAGAATAACTTAAAAAGGTTTGTCCCTACTGAGCAACGAGGACGAAAGCTCACCCCTACAATAAGTTGTTGTTTTACCGGTATGACTTACGAGTTTCGAAAAGGATTAGAGACGAGAGTGGATTAGAACTTAGAAGAAGGCGTAATTTCTCTTTGTAAAGTTTTTGTTATTTTAAACTTTTGTATTTTAGACAATTTCTGATCGTCTAGTGTTTGATTGATTGCAAGTATGTTGAGGTGACAAGCCCAACAAAGATGTGGTTGTTATCAAATGTGGAAGACGATTGGGGTTTCAGATTAACTCTAACCCAATCCGATGAATCTCAAACCTAATGAATATGCAATGTTGATTAATTAACGAACCAAATTCCGTATTTTAGCCATGTTGTGGTTCTAAGACCGAGTCTCAATCATCCTCTCGTGCCAAATTGTGTTATTCACAACAATTTGAACTCCTACTCAATTAACCTAAGCCGAGTTAAGGTCCCCAAGTTAATCAAGTAAGGCAAAAGACTTTAAGACTAGGAATTCAAACAAGGCTAGCCTAAAGCTCATACTCATCATACTCAAATGTCAACTGTCCAACATTGTTAAGGTGACTAATCTAAACAATCTCACACAATACAAGTTCAACACATGCTCAAGAATTAGTCTTATTCAATAACAAGCATCAAACATAATTAAATTGACAAAGAACATATTCATCTTTCAATCAAAATACATAAACATTAAGGTTCATCAATACATCATCATGGGCTAGGGCGCACAACCCTAGCCCCCAATCTAAAGGACTAGTCACACATATTTATGAAACACATCAATATTGTCAAGAATGGAAACATGAATACAAAGAATAACTAGAATAGGGTTAAGAAATTCTCAACGGATGGTGGCCAGCAGCTTCTTGGTGACTCCAAGTATAGATGACAGCCCCCTCTTGAACTCCTCTTCACTCCCAAGCTTCTTCTTCTCCAAGTTTCCGAATTTCTTGTGTTCTTGACGAATTCCCAGCTGTGGAGCTTGAAATGTGGTGGAATGGTAGTGAAAGTTAGTTCCTAAGATAAATGGATGTCTTAGGAACAACTTTCGTGAAGGAAGGAAAGTGATTTGAGGGGTGGAAGGTGGTGAAAATGGAAGAACAAAACTGGACAGTTTCTTAGTGTTCTTGGTGGATGATTGTGGAATGGGGTGGTTGATTCCTTTAATGGTGGTGTCTAAGGTTGGTTGATTTTTAGAATGGAAAGAGTTAAATATATATATGATGCTAATTGAAGGGCTTTGATTCAAGAGAACTGATCCTAGGGTCCATAAATAAGATGCTAACACATTTGGATGGAAGGTTAAGAGACAAATGATGTGTTGAACATTAAATGTTTTGTCTCTAATTTGAATTTGAATTTACCACCAAAATATCTCAACCAATCAAAGGGGCTCTCTTTGTGTGCTTGGAAAACTCATGAATGGATTGGTATGTGATATTGGAATGTGATGCCTTCGGGTTTGACCTCGGAGTTGACCATGTGTGGGTCCGGTTGACTTCGGTTGACTTTTCGGGACCGAAAGTTGACCTTTTGGTTTGTTGGTAATAACTCCGAATCTTTGAGGTGTTTCACTTCCGATGCTTGACTTGAATGATTCTTGATGCTCGAAAGTCATGGTTGACTTTTGTTCTTTTCTCGAAAATGCTCCAATTGGTCCCGAAATGCATCTTTTAGTGCGAAATTACCTTACTTCACGTGAATGACCTAAAAACATTAAAACACAAGTTAGATGCAACAAACGGCCTTTGGAGTAGCTTAATTCTCGTAGTTAGGAATACGATTTGCGCGTAAAATACGTACAAATCATCTGGCCATGCAGAGCACACGTGGTGGAAAGGCAGAGAAGGTGTTTCACAGTCTGAAGCGATGGCGGAGGAGAATAGCGAGTTGAGAGAGCCGACCAGAGGGAGATAAGAGCTTGGCTTGTGGTCTCAACTGGGCATTAGCTCACGACTGAACACAGTGGAATTGGCAGTGTCGCTGACAATTGAGTTAGAGAAATGAAGAGGTCGCTCTCAGCCATTCAGCAATAGCTTATGATGTTAGTAGTAGCTTTGTTTAATTAAGTCAGTAGCTTTGTTCAACTAAGTCAGTAGCTTTGTTCAACTAAGTCAATAGTTTTGTTTAATTAAGTCAGTTACTTTGTTCAACTAAATCAGAAGCTTTGCTTAATTATGTTAGTAGTAGCTTTGTTTAATTAAGTCAGTAGCTTTGTTTAACTAAGTCAGTAGTTTTGTTTAACTAAGTCAGTAGCTTTATTTATCTAAGTCAGTAGCTTTATTTAACTAAGTCAGTAATTTTGTTTAACTAAGTCAGTAGCTTTGTGTTTGAAAGAGCTCTATGACTGATTTTCTTTAGTGGTTTAGTTAGAGAGAGAGAGAGAGAGACAGAGAGAGCGACCAAAATTCGAATTGATTCTCTGCATTGAATTTGGGTTGATCGAATTTGAATCGATTCTCTTCAATTTGGTTTTCTTCGGTTGGTTTTCATAGTTGAGAGAGAGAGAGAGAGAGAGAGAGAGAGAGAGAGAGAGAGAGAGAGAGAGAGAGAGAGAGAGAGAGAGAGAGAGAGAGAGAGAGAGGACGCTACTTTTTGGGTTGATAGATGCAGTGACATCAATTGTAAATTTGATAAAATTTTAATGTCGTCTAAAATTCAAGTCCATTTCTCCTATGTGGTCTTATGAGGGTAAATAATATTAGGTTGTTTAAGTATAATGAAAGTAAGTAGCACAAGAATAGAATGTATATTTATTGATGAATAGGTGTCTCTATATATAGAGAAACACAAAGGGTACAATCCACATCACAATTGGAATTCTATTCAATATGTAATCCTTATGCTATACTAACTAAGATACTCATAGGTTGACAAGGCACACACAAAGTAGGTTTCCTTCAACATTCCCCCTTGTGGCGTTGTCTCATTAAAAACATTGCCAAGTAACAAAAATCCAGTGGGATAAAAATAACCTTGGTCGAAGGAAAAAAGAGTACAACACACCCTTCACATTTGGAAACTTTGCATGGACACCAGACTCCCCCTGAAGACAAACTATTTTGGGTATCCGGTCATGTGCATAGAGCAGCCACTGTCCACATACCACGAATCAGACCGTCTAGCAGACAAGGCTGTAAGAGCCACATTGCATAAGGCTACGGTTCTACCCTCGGACTCAGGTTGAAAACTGACTCTAGAGAAGAAGCACATTGGTTCGTCCTTATCAGTATCAATACCACAGATGTCGAAGGGTTTGGTGTCAATGTGGTGAATCCTAGACTAACGTGGTTTGGAATTTTTCTTCTTAACCCAGCTTGGTTTCCTCATTGACTCACTAGATCTGGGGATAGAAAGACTTTGTGCTATCCTAGCAAATTCCTTTATAGACTTCTCTAAGGAGGCTTGAAAAGAGTTCAATAACTCACTACCCTGAGGAGTCCTAGAACTAGGCTGTGCTCTGGTCAATTTCCAACAGTGAGGTTGGATATGGCCAACAACACCACAGTGATGGCATGTGGGAACAAACCGTTTGTTTATTTTGACTTGTTTGGAAAGGTCAGGTTGAATTGGTCCTTTACTCTTGACAAACACAGTCGGACCACTGGAATTGGAACCCTGACCTATTTCAAAACCAAATCCCCTTGTATCCTTATCAGGTTTTCCCATTCCAACCATCTTACTCAACTTATCCGACCCAATTGAGAACTTCACAAATTGTCTCTTAGACTCTAATAGCTCTTTCTCAAGGCCTAGGTTTTCAGAGGTCAACGTTCCCACAAGTCTATTTTGAGTGTCTAGACTCTCTTCAAGAGTTTTGACATTGTTCTCAAGACTTGCCTTTTCAACCTTCCACTTGGCTTTCTGGGATTGCAACTTGTCTTGCATCCCTCTGATGGACTCCTCACTTTTGGACAACTCATTGGTTAAAGTCTCAACTCGACTAAGCATAGACTTTGAGGCAGTGCAAAGCTGGGTATACTTTTCATGAATACTGTCATTAGTATCATCATCATCATCATGAAAATCTCCTAAGGACACAAAAGCTACAAGGGCCACGGTCTCTCTTTCTTCATCCTGATCCAAGGATTGTTTAGAATCACTGTCACTCCAGGTTGCTTTGAAGGATTTCTTTTCTCTATTTCTTCTGGTTGGACATTCAACGGCCCTATGCCATACTCCACCACACTCGAAGCACTTATCATCCTTCTGGAAGGATTTAGGTTTGTGAGTAGATCTGGGATTCCTAGCAGGTGAGGGATCATTGTTCCTAGGATACCTAGGAGTAGAGGACGAACCTTTTGAGAAATTCCGAGATGGAACAAAAGGTTTTCTTATTTTCAAAAACTTTTCAAACTGTTTGGTTAGGTAGGCAAATTCCTCAATGCTACAGTCATTAGACTCTGGCTCCTTCTCCTCTACCTCCTTTACAGTACTTAAGGCAATTAATGGATTTCTCTTTCTTAGGTTTCCTCCTTACAGACTCAAAAGTTTTTAGGTTTCCTACCAACTCATCTAGGGTATAGGTGTTCAAATCCCTAGCTTCCTCTATAGCAATTTGTTTTGACTCAAAACTAGGAGGAAGACCTCGAAGAAACTTCTGAACCATCCTTTGAGGTTCTATTGCACCATCTAAGCCTTGACACTGATTGATGATGCTAAACATGCGCCCACGAAACTCATTTATTGACTCATCCTCACTCATTTTTAATTCTTCAAACTCATGCTGGAGGGTTTGGAGTCTTTGCTCTTTTATCTTGGTGTTTCCCTCGTGGGTCGTAGCTAATGCTTCCCAAGCTAGTTTAGCTATGGAACAATTTATGATCCTACGATGCTCTTTATCCGAGACAACAGTAAAAAAACTATTTAAGGTTTTGATGTTCATCTTAGAATCAGACTTTTCAGTCTCGTCACACTGGCTTTTGGGTTTATGTATAGGGATAACAGAACTCTCAGCCAGCGGCATCAATGGATGCTTCCATCCATCCTCAACCATAATCCACTGTTTCCCATCATCTTGGGAAATAAGGAAAGCAGTCATCATTACCTTCCATTGTGAATAATCCTTCCCATCGAAGTAGGGATGATGGTTAACGGAGGATGAGACTCTTTGGTCAATTTTTCTCTCTACAAGGATCTCACCACCAAGGCTGGTGGCCACTCTGATACCACTTGAAGGTCCTAGAGGGGAGGGGGTGAATAGGACTTTTACAATTTTTTCTTGTTAAATCGTTCTTAGGGATATCAATGATTGTGGTTATCCTGAATCACAATTGTACGATTATGTAAAGTAAGGTTGCAGTAAAGATAAATAACATAGAGATGTTTTTTACTCACAGAAACCCTACAACTAGGGAGAAAAACGGTGTGCCCCTAACTCTTGAAGGACAAAACTTTCCACTATGTAATTCAACACTTCTTACAAGTTTGTAGCAACCTAGGATAGTTAGCCACGCTTCTATCATTCCTAGACTCTTCCTAGTCTAGTCTACGACTTGTTCTACCTCACTTGTCTCTAAGTGCTTACACATGAAAGTTTTCCGGAAGTTTCAACCTCAGAACTTAGCTACTTCCTAACTAATTCTTCATGAACACTTCTCGGGTTGTTGCACTACCAATCACAACCTCATGGTATGCAAATGCAATATGAATTTTATGAAAAGAGTTTTTGTTCAAGCTCTAAGATTTACAGTCAACAAGGAAGACTTAGAGCACACAATGAACAATGCAAGATAAAAGAAACTCAGAAAATGTGCTATGCCAATTTTCACAAACAAAACAACCAAGAAAGCAAGGAGCACCTTACTTCATATTTATAGGCTGAGGTGAAGCTTATAAGAGAGCAGCATGCATGTAAGCCAATGTGATCAGAAAGTTTAGAACCTTTTTGTTAGCCAAATCAACTGAGTTAACAAGTAAACAAATCAACAAAAAGGACAAAGTCAAACTTTTCCCAAAAGATAACTTTTCAAATAAGAGGCAAAAGGTTTTGCAAACTTTATCAAAAAGGATTGATATGACTAGTGCACAGCAAAACAACTTTTCCCTAGGCACTAAACATAGCCCTATCAAAGCATAGGCTAATGTATCATGAATCAGCTAAGCAAGTGATCCTTAGAGAACTAGGTCACGGCTTGGAAAGGTATATCACAACCCCAGTTGTAATTTGGGTGCCAAAAGTACAGAGGCTTAGCTAATCGTTCATCTTTTGAATAGCAAAATATCTAGAAAGATGAAACCTACACAGGTAAGACAACAAACAGCTTTCAAAATCATTTTTGTCACAAGACATAATTATTCTGGGAACTCAGGATATGAAACAATTATGCTATCCTCTATGGAAAACAATGAAATGCATATGCATGTTTTTACCTGAGTATCATGAGATCATGTTGGGCCTTCTCTTGGACTTCACTTGATTTGAAACTTGATTTCCTACACAAGGCTGTGTTTTGTTCAATAGAGGATTGCCAACAATTTTATTACTTACACAATAGTACAAAGAGCATAACGACACACCAGAGATGATATCACTTATCCTCTAGACTTCCTATAGTAGACAGGGCACGAGATGGGTACGATAACTTTTTTATCTTTTGAGGGTAAAAATGGGGCTGATAACTTTCCTCCTGACCTGAACCCACCCATATGTAAGCACTACATATGAGCATTGATCATACATGGGAGTGTAATACAAAATGAAAGGGGATTAGAGCAATTCGATCATAGGTCAAGTGTCCATGATGAAAGTAAGAAACTTGAGATTCCAAAACGAATGGCAAGGCATCCATTATGTAAAAAGCAAGTTTGACAATTGGTAACATACTTGATAAACAGTATCTGGTCCAGTGTAAGCTCTGTGTTTGATGATTTGATTTCATTGAGTCTCTGAAAATTCAAAAATCAAATGTTATATATGCTGGAAGAAAATAGCAAAGATCCATTAATGTGAAATACTATAGAAAAGACACTGAAATGAAAAATCAGAGACAGACATTTAGATACAAACTCTTTAAATTGAGTTAAAACGACAAATTGTATAAACAAAGAGATCATCTTATAGAGGATTCCATATTCATGGACAAACGCCTAAATAAATTAACATACTGCACAAAGATATGAGAATGGGAAATTCACAATACCAAACTAACAAAGAAAAAATTGTACCCACTGAACTGGAGTCAACAACTCGTAAAAACACAGCCAAGAAAATCTGATGTAAAACTAGTAAACAACATCTCATGTAGTTAAATAACTGTTGTAATTAAGGCGAAATCATGATCCTATTGAATTTTTAAAATGCAGGTAGCAACTTTGGGCTTTTCTGCATTGGGCACTTGGGCCTTAGAATTTTTTTTTGAGAGAGAGACATACAAGGCCCAGACATAATATTAGTTGACTATAGAGTCCACTAATTTCACCAGTTGACAAATAAGGCTCGACCTGTTTCGTAGTCAATTAGAAACGATCATTTTAGGCCCTGTCTCAACGAGCAATTGCAAAAAACAATATAACATTGTTAATAATTACGACGGATGCCACTACACAATAACATCGTCCATTACGCTGATTTCTTCAGTGTTCAACTATTCATCCACTCTTCCACCACGATCATCAATTTAAGAGATTTTGGAGATCTTCCACTGCTATTTCGTAGAGGATCCAACTCGATTTCACCGATTTCGTAGATTTTCCACCGCCATTTCAGCGATATCGTAGAGCTTCCACCACAATTTCAGAGATTTCGTAAAACTTCAACCACGATTTCGTAGAGCTTCCACTGCCATTTCAGCGATTTCACAGTTTCTGCATCGAGATTTCATAGTTCTTCCACTACATTCTTCGGATTTCATCGTTTTTCTCATCTCAAGCTTCAAATCTAATAAAAAGAGGTACGATTTTTCTATATTGTGTATATCTGATTTAATTATTTTTAGAATGCATTATATTTTGAGATTGTAGTGGAAGTGGTTTAGGGTTTAGGATTGTAGTGAAAGTGGAAGCTATGAGATAAATGTAGTAGAAGCAGTGACTTTAATGAAGTGGAAGCAGTCGGATACATGCAGTGGAAGTTATGAGATAAATGTAGTGGAAGCAGTGAGTTAAATGTAGTGGAAGTTATGAGATAAATGTAGTGGAAGCAGTGAGATAAATGTAGAAGAAGCAGTGGGATACATGCAGTGGAAGTTATGAGATACATGCAGTGGAAGCAGTGATTGTGTTAAAATGTAGTGGAAGTAGTGAGTTACATGCAGTGAAAGTTATGATATAAAATATAGTGGACACAATGTGTTAAATGTAGTGAAAGTTGATATAAATGTAGTGGAAGCTGAGATTAATGCAGTGGAAGCTGAGCATTCCACTGCAAAAATATGATAATTTGTAGTAGATGTTAAGAAGTTTCCACCGCAAAAACATGATAATTTGTAGTGGATATTAAGAATTCTAGTACTAATTAGAATATGTTTAATTGCAGATATCGTGTAACATCACTTCAAAACATACAGAAGAGATACGCAGTGAAGTCAGTGAAGTCAGTGAAGCCAATGAAGCCAGTGAAGTCAGAGAAGTCAGAGAAGCCAATGAAGTCGAAGGAAAAGAAGGCGGACAAGAAGGCAGAAAAGAAGGTAAAATGATAAAATCTTGTTATGAGGGTCAAGAAGGCAGAAAAGAAGCCAGTTGGTCAAGAACTTGTTATGAGGGTCACTGGTGATACAGGTTTTGAGAGCAAGAAGTGCAGATTGGTCTGTAGCGAGATTATAATTGTTGGAATGTGCTGCCATAGATAAGCTAGCCACACAACAACAACAGTATACCAGGAAGAACCAAGTAATTGTCTCCATTGTGTGAATATATATGTAGCTGGATCGACGAACTGGCTTGAGATAGTTCAATATATATACACACACACGAACACTACTAATTGCATGAGAGAGCTAGGTTAGCTGAGCTGTCTGCCCTGACTTTTCAGCATATCAAAACTCAAAGTTTCTCTGTTCTGGTCCAATCCAAGAGAAGGTTCATAGTAGCTAGACTTCATTTGTGGAGATAGGAGAGTGATCGAATTGCGTGAAAGAGAAGTTCAAAGACTTGTACAACAAATGGGCCCGTTCATAGTAGACTTCAGTGCTCAATCTCCTTTCTCAATCGCAGAGATGACAAAGACTCCTTTCTTCTAGCTGTTGGAATCGTTTACCCACAGTTTATGGAGAGTAATTAATGAAATGCTATCGCAGAGATTAAGGAATAGCTTAACTATGGCAGTAGCTAGCAAAACCAATAGTAATCTCAGCACCAACGTACGACTCTGTATGACGTTGCTTAACTATTAGTTTGTGATATATATACATCTGCTAGTGGTTTTCGTCATTGACGCGATCGATGAGTAGTGGTTGAGAAAAGCAGTGTACGTAGCTTTTTGAATGCAATTGTGTAGCTTCATTTAAAATGCCTATGTCAACCAAGTTGCTTTATTGTAGATAAATATCATGAAAGCTGAACCAAATAAAATTCTCAAATCCTCTGACGGCACATATCATAGCAATTTAAAGGCTCGTTCTTTCGATGATGGTTTTGGTGCATATGACAGTTCTTATGGTGGTTTTGATGGTGTTTTTGGCCCTAGTCTCTATAGGATACCAGCCGGTCTTTGGTGGGAGTAGGTATGGAAGTTTTGGCTGCAGTAGCTTAATTAGGTGGCTATCGCCGTGAATTTTCACTTGATTATACTACTAACTGGTCGCTTTGCTCCCTATGATCTGTTGTGTGTTAGTCTGAAGTTGTGGCATATCATAATTTCTCTTACTTTGAAGTATTAGTTCCAAAAGTAACTGGGAATTGACATGAAATGAGTCAAATACGGTCATCGGTGATTTTATTCGAGTCACCGGTGTTAATTGGGAGGTCTAACAACAGTCATCGGAACTTTTATTTTTGTTTCAAGTGGCATTTTCTGTCTGGGGCTTGTAGTTTGTTATGCAATCATCTGTCAATTAGGGTAGATGACTTGCCAATAAATTTGGATGACCACGTTTTATTTGGATGAGAGTGACTTGGTAGCAGAAGTCTTTCGTTTAAGTTCTTATCCTTTTAGTCATATTTTCATGCAAATCTGAATAATTCATTTCATCATTAGTACTGATCTAGTTTGTTAACTTACAGTACTTACAGTTCTAAAAAGGTATTGAACTGATTTGTTTTACTTTATAAATTGAATCCCTGCGAAATGGCACGGTGATGCAAGGTCAAAACATCATCTTGCGTTGAATCTTCTTGTGTCAGTCAGTGAACTCCAATGTTTAATTCATGCGCTGCTTTGTGTGGGAATTGCGCGCTTTATATTTTGCCTTGTATCTTTTCTAACTTGCATATGTTCAACAATTTAATAAGACATGCTGATATCTTATAATTGGCCTTGGCTATTAGTTTAAATTTTCATAGAATAGCCAGAGTTAAGGGAAAACCATTATTGATAAACTAATCTATCAAATTCAGGATCAAATTCTGGTCACTGATTTGAGTCATTTGCGTGTTCAAAGAGGGACAGACAGATGGATACGCGGCACTAACACAATATTCGGGTTTAGCCATGGTGTCCTGGATGGGGTAGATGTAATGAAAATACCTGCCATGCGTTCAGGGTTATAAACAGGTACAAATCTTTCCTAAACCTAGTGATTCTACTGGTAGGAAAGATATCTAATGGGGTTGACATATGATGAGATGGATTATAGGTGATGGCCTATTGATTTTGGACTTCTAATTGGTTTTCTCCCATTTTCTTTACTCGATCTCTTGCCTGTTTGGCTCTGGTGCATGTGAATCGGAAAGTTTCTGTTCTATCCCCAAAAAAAAAAAAAATCCGAGTATCCTCTCCCTTTGGGATTTGGATAAATAAATGCATATGGCATACCTATTGATTCAATTACAACAATTAATATTCTTAGACACCAAGTAGAGGAGTACTTTGTTGGCAAGTATTTGAAAATTGAAACATTGAGGTATCATCCCTCTTAAAGCTTACTGGGAGGATGATAGGGGTTATCACAAGGTTCATGAAGTAAAAAAAAACATTGTGTATGGTCTGGTCATACCTCTCATGATTTCATGAGTGTAAAACAGTTGGTACTTCAGTGGTTAAGAACCTAATAAATGATACATGCAACGTACTTTGGTTTAGCAAAAATTCCAATTTCGAGATCAAATATTGGTGTAACAAGAATACGTACCTACCATATTGGAGGAATTTCAAGCTCGGAATTCCCCCATAGCTTCTGAGGGTGTGGGAGACGGAGAGAGCAGAATATATATCCTCCTCCACTCTGTACTCATTAGTTGCAAGACCAATGAAACTTGGTGAAGAGGGGAGCCAAGTCTTTAACCAAAACCTGAAGATTACCCAGTCCGGGAAGTCAAGACGAATGGACGAAGCAATTGAAGTTTTCTCACAAATAACTCAAAGGAACACTAACATACAACTCTATGATTTCTGCCTATGCTAAGAATGGTAGAGTTAGTAATTAATGCACGTACGCTAACTATTTGATAATATATCTCACAGAAACTTGGTTTCTTGGAACACTATGATTGCATTTGCAGGGTACCTGCAAAATGAATTTAGCACACTAGCATCACTAGCTCACATCTGAAAGGTGTTTGATTGCAAGAAAAGGTTTTGTTGCAATTCTGTCTCTGGCAACAAGATATATCTCTAGTCTCTACTAGGAATGGCAATGGGGCGGGTAGGATAAGGGGATTAAAATACCATCGCCGTCCCCGAAGTCATTTTCCGTCCCCATCCCGGCCCCAATCCCCATAATAAGATACTGGGGATTCCCCATCTCCGTCCCCGTTGGGGATGAGATCCTCATACCCGCCCCGATCCCCCGTTAACAAATATTACTAATTTACTATACAAAATTTTTTAAAGGTTTAAAAAATATAAAGTTAAAATCAAAACATCAAATTAATATAAGTTCCTTACTTCAATCCAAAAAAATAAATACAAATCTCGTTTAAAAAGAACAGCAAAAGTAAATATAAATTTATTTGTTGGCAAAAAAAAGTCTACAATTGGCCGCTGAATAGAATTTCACAACTTGATCATTCAAACAAATAAAAAAGTTTGCATAAATATTTATTATATTAAAAAATATATATAATAAATAATATTATTATTATATATATTTTTAAATAATGCTTATTGGGTGGGAATGGGGATGGGGATCAAAATACCATCCCCACCCCGTACCCGATTTCAAAAATTGAATATTGGGGATCCCCGTCCCCATTACCCGATACCCCCCGAATTTTTTCCCGTTAGGGTCGAATACCCGATGGGTACCCTACCCGGTGGGGATTTTTGCCATTCCTAGTCTCTACGATTGTACGTGGTTCTTTTTAGTTTTTACAAACCATTATTAGTATTATTTTTTTTCTTTTTAAATATATAATATATATATATATATATATATCTAGGTTGCCAGCATTAACAAAATTCGCAGGTGGCCAGGCCAAAGCGTAAATGTTAAAGACTCAAACACAACTTCTGAAAGTTCCTCGCAAGTATAGTTGCTTAAGGACACCTCTTGTTGTATAATCATTTTGCCTTGTTAAAAGTTTTGATCAATGTTATAGCTTCGCTAGACGATGGGTTTATTTGGGACTGCTTTTAAAGTGGCTAACAATGCTTTAAAATTGACAAAAGCACTTCTCTACAAAAATATTGATGTTTGGCAAAATTTAAAAAGCGCTTTGGGAAATTTTGAAAGCTCTTAAAAGTGGTTTTTTAGGATGTGCTTCCTCTTGAAAGTGCTGCAGAGTAAAAACACAGGAAGCACTTGGCTTCAATTAATGAATTTTTTGTTCTTCCTATTGTGTCCTTGGTTTTCTAATTAAATACCAAAAAATAGCCCTATTCATCTAGAAGCGGACCGAGCGGCAAACTCTTCTCTTGCGTGCCTTCAGCGCAGTTGTTTCGCGCCTCGACTGCTTTATCTATAAAACCACGTTTCTCTCCATGATTCTCTCGTTTTTGTTGATGGCTCTACCAGTTCTCTGCAGTTTGAAGACCAATTTATTGTTTTCTTGAAGACTTTGAGCTCTTGAATCTATTGATTTTCTGGGAATTTAAAAGTATGTTCGTGGAGTAAGGCTATGGTATGTTAACATTTCTCATACATAATGCGGAGAGAAAGTCCTTATTAAGATAAATAAGGTCCTTATTAGAGTAAATTAGGTTCTCGTTTAAGTAATTAAGTCCTAAAAGTGGTAATTGTAATGTTTTACGACTTGAGGACACATATTACCACTTCGACAACTCATGTGGTAAGTATGAAAAAACCCTCATTATGGTAAATTTGGTCCTCATTAGAGTAAATAGGTTCTCATTTGAGTAATTACGTCCTAGAATTGGTAATTGTACGTATGAGATACGTTAACATACACTAGAATTTTCCATGTTTGTGTTCCTTTTAGTTTATTTCATTGAATTTTCTTTTCTTTTCTTTTTTTGTTTTGTTCAATCTCTCTTTGGCTCCGGTATATAGGGAAATCGATCAATTTTGCTAGATTTATTGTACGTTTTGTCTTGGAAATTGATTTTGATGCTTACTTATAATTCACTCATGTATTCACTTTTCTTCACCCAATTCACCTATCATGATTGCCGTATGTGATTAGAGATTAATTGATTGTGCCTTGGTTTTCATTTGGTCTGTGATTGTTCTAGTTTGAGGTTTACAAGCTTCAAATTTATGCAATCTTAGCATTTAAGATTGATTGTGCAGTTCTGTTCAAGTTTCATAAATTAATAGTCTGCGGGTATGTTTATGATGCATTTGTACAAGTAAAGAACTTTGTATTCTTAACTTATAATTCTTGTATAATAAACAGAACACAAGCTTTATAATTCTTGTATAATATATAGGACAGTGGCTACGAATATGGGGTCTTAAGCTTTAAGGAAGTGCTTACCACTGCCTCAGAGTTGTCTTAATCAGATGTAAGGGAGGTTGTAGTTTCAAAACAATTAATATGTGGCTCCGGCTTTTGATTCATTTGGTCTGTAATTACTGATTTGATATTAGCCGAAGTTTTGTTTGTGTTTTACTGCAGTTTGGTTGAATAAATTTTATTTTTCTTTCTTAATAGAAAAATGTCTAATAAACCAAATAAGCCATCACAAGAATCATGTGTGGAAGAAATACTACTACAAATTAAGAGTATGGCATGAGGACATACATTTGTCCTTTTTACAACGATTTCTATTGCCTCTATTTGTCCCTAAAAGCTGGATGTGATGTATTTGTCCCCACATCCAACTTTTAGGGACAAATATAGGCAATAGAAACTGTTGTAAAATGGACAAATGTATGTCCCCATAGACTTTTTTTGTAGTAGTGAAAATGGAAAACAAGAAAAGGCAACTTGGGATAACACTGCTGTTGATATATTTATCAAGGTTTGTGTTGGTTAGACATTTGCCAAAAATTGGGCAGGTAGTCATTTTACTAAGGTTGGATGGAAAAATGTTGTGAGAAAATTTAATGGAGTTGCTAAAAGGAATTACAAGTATAAGCAACTCAAGAACAAATGGACTTCACTTAGGAAAGATTGGCATCAATGGACATCTTTGGTTGGAAAAGAGACTGGCTTAGGGTGGGATCCAGTGAAGCAAACTATCAATGCTAGCAATGAATGGTGGGATAAAAAAATGAAGGTGATTGTTTATCTTAAATTATTGTTTGCTTCTTTTTTTAAAAACCAAAAGTTTGATTTAGAATCGTGTACAAAGTTTATTGATTATAGTCAATGTCATTGCAGGAGAATCTTGATGTTGGAAAATTTCGAATCCGTGGATTGAGAAATGCTGATCAATTGGACATCTTATTTAAAGATAATGCTGTGACGGGTGAAGGTGCTTGGGCGCCTTCACAAGCTTTTGGGGTAGAAGTTGAAAATGCTTTAGGTTTGGAAGAAGAAAATGACAATATTATGTTGGAAAATGATTCGGAGTATGCTGAAGCTTATAATCCCGAGATTGAGAATATAGGAGAGTATGTTGAAGATGATTCAGAGTATGTTGAAGCTTATAATTCGGAGTATATAGAAGATTTCAACAATTATATAATAGTTTGATATGGTTGTTTACGAATTTTTTTTATATGTTTGGTAATTTTATGTTAATTACATTTAGTTATTATTTTAATATGTATTTGTAATATAAAAATAAAAGTGTTTTTTTCTTAGGGAACCAAACACCCTGAATAAAACCAAAAGCACTTCTACACTGCGTCGAAGCGCTTTTATTTTGTTTGCCAAACAGGAAACTGCTTTTTATTGAAAGCGCTACTTGCTGAAGCGCTACTTGTTGAAGCGCTACTGACTAGAAGCGCTTTCCAAGAAGCGATCCCAAACAGGCCCGATGTGATAGGGATTTAGCTGCATGTTGAGAAAGACTCCTCGTATTATCTTAATTAGAATGACTTTATCAGCTCCTGCAACTGCTAAAGCCAGTGACTTTGGCCATAAAGAAAACTCCACTCCTAGCTTGTTCTGATTACAAAATGATTAGCAGAAACACGTACAACTCTAATAAACTATGAACATCACTCTTCTTTTGTGAACTTCGTTAGAGTTTGTGATATATACAAGTAACTAGAGGAGAACAACAGAGGCAAATAACAAGGATAACGCAATCTCCGGCCAGTAAGAGATGAAATTACAATCACACTCATCACTCAAATCCCAGGCCATGCTCACACTTACAAAAGAAATACACATAGAGATCGATTACAGCATGCATGGGATGAAACAATTTTAGCTAGCTGTTACTAACAACACATTGAGAACATACATTAATTGAAGTGCTCACTGGAAGGCTACGACTTCTAGTAAGAGAGGACATGAAATATGGTCTGTAGAATGGTAAGAACTAATTAAGAATTACCATAAAGACTAGCACATTAGAAATTGATCGACCTCTTGGGCCAATTACTAACTTTGTTGGTAAATATTAAGAAACCTAAATCTATTTGGGAATATTTTGGAGATTATTGACCTCATTGGTAATTTGCCTTAAATAAAAAGCTAAAAGGTAAGAAGGTTAGACCGTTAGACCAAAGAGTTGTTGGTCTAACAGTCAGGCTCTTGGTTTGTTCTCAAGTTGTCTGGGGTTCGACCCTCTCCCACGGTATCCACCTAGCAATTGCTAGACTTTTCAGTTTCCCAAATGTTGTGGGGTCAGGCGGAAAGCCTAGGGATTAATCGGGTCAAAGATCCAAATACCCTAGTTTCAAAAAACAAAAAAAAGGGTAAGAAGGTTAGGTTACTACTTATTTTAATTTCTATACACAACAGCGGAAATTTTCTTAACATGGAGTCCAGATTTTAACAAGAGTCCCCATCCCACAAGGAAATATCCCACAAACGTCCTATTTAAAAGCTCTTTATATATTTATATCTACATTAACCCTAGAATGAGTTGATCCAGTAAAATTGGGTGCAGACTCTTGTTCAAGCCAGCTAAAGTGATGAAGATCATCAGCCTATCAAGAAATTTGTTATGGTGTCTTGATTTTATTTGCCGCAGGCTCAAAGCGATCTTCACTGGTCATGAGGACAGGTGGTCTAAGAAACTTCCAGATGATGTCTTGCAATTGATTCTACAACGACTGCTCATGTCAGATTATTTTAGTTGTCGTGACGTATGTCGTTCTTGGCGAGCCACAATCGACAGCGAACGTTGTCTTCCTGCTGATCAACTCCCTTCACAACTTCTGAAAATTCCTCGCAAGTATAGTTGCTTAAGGACACCTCTTGTTGTATCATCATTTTGCCTTGTTAAAAGTTTTGATCAATGTTATAGTTTCCCCAGACGATGTTATAGAGATTTAGCTGCATGTTGAGAAAGACTCTTCGTATCATCTTAATTAGAACGACTTTATCAGCTCCTGCCACTGCTAAAGCCAGTGACTTTGGCCATAAAGAAAACTCCACTCCTAGCTTGTTCTGATTACAAAATGATTAGCAGAAACACGTACAACTCTAATAAACTATGAACAACACTCTTCTTCTGTGAACTTCGTTAGAGTTTGTGATATATACAAGTAACTAGAGGAGAACAACAGAGGCAAATAACAAGGATAACGCAATCTCCGTCCAGTAAGAGATGAAATTACAATCACACTCATCACTCAAATCCCAGGCCATGCTCACACTTACAAAAGAAATACACATAGAGATCGATTACAGCATGCATGGGATGAAACAATTTTAGCTGTTACTATCCACACATTGAGAACATACATTGAAGTGCTCAATGGAAGGCTACGACTTGTAGTAAGAGAGGACAGGAAATATGGTCTGTAGGATGGTAAGAACTAATTAAGAATTACCATAAAGACTAGAGGGTCAAACCCCAGATCTCTTGGGGTCAGGCGGGAATTAGAGCATGGTCACCCGTTGGGGCTTTGGGACAGGGGCTTTAGGGCTCTGGGGCTCTAGGGCAACTACTATTTATGTATTTTTTGATAATTGCTTCCACCCGTTAGGGCAAGGGCAAAGTTACATTTTTATTTGTTTATATTTTTTTGAAGGATATATTCTTTTATTTATTGCAAAAATGAAATATTATTTATTGCAAATGTTAAATAAATGCAACATCTTATATTCCAATGTAAGTTAAATAAAAATAAATCTCATGTGAATGAAAAATCTAGTCATGCGAGGATTACATTTTGTGGGGTCCACCACTTTTTGAGGTTGCCACATGGCAATTAGGTCAAGACTTGGGGCTCTTGCCCCAGGGCAGTATTGGACTAGGCTAGAAATCATGGGTGCAAGTTGAATTTTCATCATTTTTTGCTTCTTGGGGCTGCATCTATGTGGCAACAGGGCCAAACTCTCTTGGTGAAAATGCTCTTATATGCTAGACTTTCCAGTTTCCCAAATGTTGTGGGGTCAGGTGGGAAGCCTAGGGATTAGTCGGGTCAAAGATCCGCATACCCTAGTTTCTAAAAAAAAAAAAGGGTATGAATCGAAAGTTGGTTACTACTTATTTTAATTTCTATACTCAACAACGGAAATTTTCTTAACATGGAGTCCAGATTTTAACAAGACTCCCCATCCCACAAGGAAATATCCCACATACCTATTTAAAAGCTCTTTATATATTTATATCTACATTAACCCTAGATCGAGTTGATCCAGTAAAATTGGGTGCAAACTCTTGTTCAAGCAAGCTAAAGTGATGAAGACCATTAGCTTATTAAGAAAGTTGTTATGGTGTCTTGATTTTATTTTCCGCAGGCTCAAAACGATCTTCACTGGTCATGAGGATAGGTGGTCTAAGAAACTCCCAGATGATGTCTTGCAATTGATTCTACAACGACTGCTCAAGTCAGATTATTTTAGTTGTCGTGACGTATGCCGTTCTTGGCGAGCTGCAATTGACAGCAAACGTTGTCTTCCTGCTGATCAACTCCCATGGCTTTTGCTCCATATATTCTGGTCACTCATCATTCTACATCAAAGATGACTGCTTTGTAAGTGATCGGAAAATTTGCAAATCGAAAAAAAACCCCCACAGAATATTGGTGGAATTGTCCTGGATCAATTGAGGGGTGGTTGATCATGGCTACTGCACATAAGTTAGTAAAGGTTCGTTTCTTCTTTTTCTTGAATCCTGTATCAGGTGCTCGAGTTATGCTCCCATCACTTTCTGAACCTAAACACTTCCGAATATTAAAAGCAGTAGCAACTTCGGTACCAACAAAAACAAGAAGTTGTTATGTGTCTTGCCTTCATCACTTTGAAAAAGAAGTTCGTTTGGCATTTTGTATGCCCGGTGATAAATCATGGACCTTCATCGAGGCCAAGGAGGCTGAGGGGGATCATGAGAAAGCTCTAGAATTTCGGGATATAGAAATAGTTGATGGGAAATTATATGCCCTAACTAGCGACGCATTAATGTTTTTAATGGTTTTTGACATCCAATTAGTTACCAATGGCCACGGAATACATACCTATACCGCAGAAAGGCTGGTTACTCTTCACCCGAACATTGGGAGACTAGTTGAAGATGGTGTCTACTTTCGGAATTGTTACCTAGCAAAAGGTTCTGAATCAAAGGATGAGTTGTTTATGATTCTGCATAATGCTGCTTGGGAACATACCATAGGATTTCTAGTGTTGAAGTTGGAGTATAATGTTACTACTAGTCCTCAGTGGGTAGAGATTGTTGACCTGGGTGATCATGTATTGTTTATGGGCGGACGCAACAACAAATTTATCTCTTCCGGTAGTACTTCTCAAGATCAAACACTTGAAAGAAACTCTATCTATTTTGTTTTCAATTGGTCTTGTAGAGTATGCGAATGTGGGGTGTTTTCCTTGACAAATAGGAGCATCAAACCTTTAACCTTTCCTGAGGATCATTCGTGTACAAGAGTGAATAATATTCTATTATTCTTTGGTTCACACCAAATTATTGGTAGTTAAAACAAGTTTCGCATAGTCATTTAGTCGACGAATGTTCAATTACACCACAATTGTGTTTCTATGCGGTTGAAGATTCACTAGTTTGATTAGGTGTTACAGACGTGCTGGCTTTTGTAAGGCTAACTTCTAAAACCTTTGCATTCCTTAAAAATTAGGAGCTTATTATTTTAACTCACCAATTATTTGGACAAGTTAAATTTTTTCAACCCAATTTTTTTATTAAAATGTAGACGTCCGTTTATATATATATATATATATATGATGACCTAGTTCATGATGCTTGTACGTGGGCAGATGACTATGGCAATCTGACTTGCTTAAAAGTACAAATATAGATGGTCCTTCAACTGAACCAAATTTCTGATTATCACAGAAGTTTGTGACTCTAGCTCTAATCTTGCAGTAAAAAGTGGACAAATTACTAGTCATTTAGTCAATAAACAAATAATTTTGTTAAAATCATTAATTTTATTGGCCCTAACTTAGGCCACGAGAAAAGTTGATGCCTTTGTTGAATTTATTAAATAGGGAAAAAATCACTTTTAGTCCCTGAACTATGACCCGTTCGACACTTTCGTCCATGAAGTTTGAAATATATCACTTTCGTCCCTGCCGAGGGTTTTCACCGAATAAACCTCCGATTCCGGCCAAATCGGAGGACAACACATATTGGGCTTTGAAGCCCTCCTTGAGGCGAGTTCAACGCCACCAACCTCGCCTCAAACCGTCGCCGGACGGCGGAGAATTTAAGAGTTAAAGTTCCGGCCACCGTACCTTTCGGGCTAAATTCCGGCCATTTTAGGCCGAATCGAGCTTAGCTCCAGTTATAAAAGTTACTCCTCTCATCCTTGCGAACATTTTGGCATAGGTTTTGCACCATTTTGTTCCAGTCAAGGACGAAAGTGATTGTTGGTGTTGAAGTTCAGGGACGAAAGTGATATATTTCAAACTTCAGGGACGAAAGTGTCGAACGAGTTAAAGTTCAAGGACTAAAAGTATTATTTTCCCTATTAAATAATACATATTGCAAATTTCCATATAATCCCAGGATTAGTTATTACATAATCATGATACTGGTGCTAAGTATTTTTTTTTTGTTCTTTTTTTTTTCTGTTTGGTTTCCCGGAAAATTGGATCTATATGAGAGAATAAAATTTAAAGATTTTATGTTTATGTTTTCTAGCTCGGTATCCTTTTCTTTCTTACCTTTTCTCGTTGGTCAAACATGTTGAAAAAGAAAAGACTCTTCGTATCATCTTAATTAGAACAACTTTATTAGCTTTTGATTACAAAATGATTAGCAGAAACACAACTCTAATAAACTATGAACAGTACTCTTCTTCTGTGAACTTCGCTAGAGGCAAATAACAAGGATAACGCAATCTCCGGCAAGTAAGAGATGAAATTCTTACCAAAAATAACAAGGATAACGCAATCTTCGCATTAGAAACCGACCTCTTGGGCCAAACACTAACTTTGTTTGTAAATATTAGGAAACCTAAATCTAATTGGAAATATTTTTGAGGTTATTGACCTAATTGGTAATTTGCCTTAAATATATAAAAAGCTAAAGGGTATGAAGTTTAAGTTACTACGTACTTATTTTAATTTTTATAGTCCATGACATACAAGGTTCAGACAACATTATAATTGACTACAAAGTCTAATAATTTCACAAGTTGACAATAAAGGCCTAAACATCCTTAAAAAAACCTAATACCCATGACCCACCTCGCCACCCGATTTGCGACCCGATTCGCTACCCGTTTTGCGATCCGCATGTCGGTTTTTTTTCACCCAGCTTCTACAACAAATTTTTCTTTTCCATCCTGCTTCCACTACATTTTTTTTTTCGCCTAGCTTCCACAACAATTTTTTTTTCGTCCAGCTTCCATTACAATTTTTTTTGCCTAGCTTCTACTACAAAATTGAAACAGCTTCCACTACAACAATTGAAATAGTTTCCACTACACAATTGAAAAGCTTCCACTACACAATTGAAACAACTTCCACTACACAATTGAAGAGCTTCCACTACACAATTGAAAGAGGTTCCACTACACAATTGAAAGAGCTTCCACTACACAATTGAAGAGCTTCCACTACACAATTGAAACAGCTTCCACTACACAATTGAAGAGCTTCCACTACACAATTGAAACAGCTTCCACTACACAATTGAAAGAGGTTCCACTACACAATTGAAGAGCTTCCACTACACAATTGAAACAGCTTCCACTACACAATTGAAGAGCTTCTACTACAAAATTGAAACAACTTCCACTACACAATTAAAGACCTTCTACTACAAAATTGAAACAACTTCCACTACAATTTTTTTTTTGCCCAGCTTTGACACTACAAAATTGAAAGAGATTTCACTATACAATTGAAGAGTTTGCTACACAATTGAAATAGCTTCCACTACACAATTGAAAAGCTTATATTACAAAATTGAAACAACTTTCACTACACAATTGAAGAGCTTATATTACAAAATTAAAACAACTTCTACTACGCAATTGAAGAGCTTCTATTACAAAATTGAAAAGCTTCTACTACAAATTCTCAATTCAAAAATGCTGCTACTATAAAATCAAAAGAACTTCCACTACACATTTTCAATTCAAAGAGGTTGCTATTACAAAATTGAAAAAACTTTCACTACATATTCCCAATTCAAAGAGGTTGATACTACATAATTGAAAATGCTTCTACTACACAATTGAAAGGGCTTCCACTACATAATTGAAAGAGCTTTCACTATACACTTGAATGTGCTTCCACTACAAAATTGAAATAGGTTCCACTACATATTTCCAATTCAAAAATTTCGACCAGTAACTGAAAATTGATATAGAAGATAGGACGTTTTCTTTTAAAAGCAGAAGATATATAGGATAGTTGATCATACCATTACATAATAGTCCCCTTGCTTTCCTTTATAGTCTACTCTGGGCACTCCATGACTACCGCCAAGAGTCCTATGCAAACAATAAGTAATAATCAATTTTGTGAACAAATATGTAACTGCATATTGGTACAGGAACGTAACAGTCTGAGGAAAAACAATGGAAAGACAAAAGATCAAAGAGAAAAAAAAAAAAAGACCCACTTGTAAACTTGCCACTCATATGGAGGACCATTGCTGCAGCCTTTACTGTTTCTGTGCTAAAATTTCAGTGCTACCTAATAAATACATTAACTCACAATCAAATTCAGAGTACTTGACGAAGGAAACAAGATAACCAAACAACCTTCTTGCAATATAAGAGATTTTGAACTTACCTAAATAGCACCAGGACCACTTGTTCGATCAACTCCAGCTGTAACACGACGACCAACAAACACCTGACCAAAGCAGACTTTGCCCTGCTTCCTCTCTACCTTATATTGTGGTGACCCTCCTCTTGAACCTAAGAAAGTGTAATCCAGAGCATATAGAAGTTGAAAAGAAATCTGTGTCTTTATTATGATAACTTAAACATCAATTCTAGCAACCCAAAGCATTCTATAAGTAACTAGTGCATTGAAAACCTGCAACCATAGACACAAGTACAACAATGCACATATAAAAGATTCAAGTGTCCAATTTCACTCAATCCCAAAAAAGGATGATAACTGATTGAGTAGGATCTAATTCTCGCGAGAACAGTAAACAAAACAAAATAAAGGCTTCAAGCATCAATAAATAACCACCAGAAAACCAAACTTTAAAAGGAATCAAACAAGGAAACGAAACACAATCAATTCATTAGAACCAGCATCATCCCAACTGAACAATCACAATATAAGACAAACTAAAACATCAATACCTTTTCCGGAAATGGCGTCGTACTGCCCTCTTCTTCTTGCCTAGCAGCCTTATTAGCACTCAAGCCACCGCCATCATCAGCCATCACAGCTTTATTTTCTTCTTCTTCTTCTTCTTCTTCCTTAACATCCTCTGAATCAGAGTCTTCTTTCTCCGAAATCACAATCACGTGGTCTTTCTCTTTCTCAATTGGAGCCTATTGCGGCATTATCATGATTATAAACATGAAGTATCTTAATACCTTATGTAGAAGAGCATATATAGGTAATACAATTTGACCTTGACCACCTTCAATTAAGAGGAAAAAAAGGATTTTGCAAATAGAAAGGCACGGGCAAATAAGGGGGAGATTACACAATAATGTCGAGTTAAACAATTTTATTCAAACAGAAAACGGACGGCTAAGAAGCTGCAGACTATCCATACTAGACCCTTCGACAAAACAGGAAACAACAACATGATCTAGAAGGTTCAAAGCTTAAAAATTGCAAATTTGGTTTTGGTTTTGGTTTCATTTCAAAGGCATTCTTATCTACATGTGAATATGTTCCCTTAAGGAATGTGCTGATTATGCATGTTGTTAAAGTTTATGACCTCAGAGTTGTCTGCTCAGTGTTTATTGTAAAGCACCAATGACAGTAAATTATTTTGAAGAACTCTTAAATTGCAGTTGAATATTTGGACAGAATTCAAGATTTTCACCAGTATAGGTCCACCAAATCTTCATTAAAAAGGAAAAAGGATATTGCAATATCATTCTAGACTAAATGAACAACTGATTAAGGGCAACAATGAACAATAGTACAAAGAGCATAACGACACACAAGAGATTATATCACTTATCCTCTAGACTTCCTATAGTAGACAGGGCACGAGATGGGTACGATAACTTTTTTATCTTTTGAGCATTGATCATAGATGGGAGTGTAATACAAAATGAAAGGGGATTAGAGCAATTCGATCATAGGTCAAGTGTCCATGATGCAAGTAAGAAACTTGAGATTCCACAACAAATGGCAAGGCGTCCATTCTGTAAAAAGCAAGTTTGGCAATCGGTTACATACTTGATAAACAGTATCTAGTCCAGTGTAAGCTCTGTGTTCTGATTATTTGATTTCATTGAGTCTCTGAAAATTCAAAAATCAAATGTTATATATGCTGGAAGAAAATAGCAAAGATCCATTAATGTGAAATACTACAGAAAAGACGATGAAATGAAAAATCAGAGACAGACATTTAGATACAAACTCTCTAAATTGAGTTAAAACCACAAATTGTATAAACAAAGAGATCATCTTATAGAGGATTCCATATTCATGGACAAACGCCTAAATAAATTAACATACTGCACAAAGATATGAGAGTGGGAATTCAAATTCACAATACAAAACTAACAAAGAAAAAATTGTACCCACTGAACTGGAGTCAACAACTCCTTGTAAAAACGCAGCCAAGAAAATCTGATGTAAAATGCAGCCAAGAAAATCTGATGTAAAACTAGTAAACAACATCTCATGTAGTTAAATAACTGTCGTAATTAAGGCCATGTCACGCCCCGAATTTCCAAACAAATAATAATGCATTTTTGCCCTTAATTACACAACCGGTTCGGGACGTGAAACATGGAATATCAAATACAAATATGCACCCGAATTTTTTTCTTTTAATTCAAGTACGACAACACATACTCCATGCCCAACATATGTAAATAGTGACTCGCTCTTTAGAGTCAAATATTACATACCATAAATTACATAATAAATTGATATTACAAAATATTAAGTAATTAATCCATCAGAGTTTATTACAAGACAACGGAAGTCAAATAATAACACTTATGGTCGATAACGGTTTACCAACCAAATCCTTCAATGCTACTCTGCTTACCTAACCTGCACGGTTAACCCCTACACCATTGAATAGTGTACCGGGTTATATCAACAAACCCGGTCAGCTTATGAAGCTGGTATGAGTGACCCCAGTTTACTCACACCGAACACATTTACCCAAAAACCAAATTCTTTTATTTTCAAAGAATCATTTAAAACCTCCAAATACAATTCAATATTTTCAAGAATTGTAAATCACTAAAAACAAATACTCCCAAAATGAAAGGAGCATTTCCAAATATACTCACACGGTCACACCAAAACATTTCCAGCAAAATTCTGATTTTTTTTTATTTAAAAGAAATTCCAAAAATCTCCAAATCCAATCCCAATCCAGAAAATTTATATTATATAATATACTGAACCTACGCGTCCCATACCACGTATTTTAACCCCACACGCCCCATAACGTGTATGTTAATACCAGGGTAATTCAACATATTAAACAATATAAACCCTCATCCAAAACTCAATGTCATCTAATAGACAATAAAAGTGAGAATACCATTTTTCTTCTCATTTTAAAACAATATCCACTTGTCACATTTTAGGACTCATGAATACCGTATTCCCCCGCGGAATACTATGGCGACAGACTAGAGCTCTAACTGCATGGGCATCCTCTCACCCAGTGCCACGGACCGTACGTCCCTCGACCCGTAGGTCAAAACTCAATTAAGGTATTCTTACCCTTACATCTAACAAATGCCATATTTAAAGGCAATCTCAAATCCACCAAAACAATATCGTACTTTTAAAATATTGTTTCCCACCAAAATCCATCCATTAAAAGTGAGAATATTTTCATTCTATTGTTTTTAATGGATGGATTTTGGTGGGAAACAATATTTTAAAAGTACGATATTGTTTTGGTGGATTTGAGATTGCCTTTAAATATGGCATTTGTTAGATGTAAGGGTAAGAATACCTTAATTGAGTTTTGACCTACGGGTCGAGGGACGTACGGTCCGTGGCACTGGGTGAGAGGATGCCCATGCAGTTAGAGCTCTAGTTTGTCGCCTTAGTATTCCGCGGGGGAATACGGTATTCATGAGTCCTAAAATGTGACAAGTGGATATTGTTTTAAAATGAGAAGAAAAATGGTATTCTCACTTTTATTGTCTATTAGATGGCATTGAGTTTTGGATGATGATTTATATTGTTTAATATGCTGAATTACCCTGGTATTAACATACACGTTATGGGGCATGTGGGGTTAAAATACGTGGTATGGGACGCGTAGGTTCAGTATATTATATAGGGGAGTGATTTTCGCACTCCCCTTTTCTCTCTCATCATACTCCCCGCACCCCACTCCATTATTCTATTACTTCTTCTTTTCATATTTTTCAGTTACTCCCAAAACTGCCCCCAAACGTCTTCCCTTCCAGTAACCTTCCCTTCCCTCATCAATCATCATCCCACCCATGCCAGCAGCCCTCCCTTCCCAAATCTCTCTCTCTCTTCTTCTCACCCGATTCCCTTCCATTCCCACATTCTTTCTCTCTTCTTCTCATCCACCCATCAGACCCAATTTATATTCCAAATATATTTTTGATCAATTGAAACCACCATTCTTTACCACCCGATTCTCTTCCCTTCCCTTCCCACATATCTTTCTCTCTTCTATCGTTCTTGTAACGCCCCCAAAACCAAACCCAGAAATTCAATTTTATATCAGAAACCAAATTTAAACGTGGCAAATTCCGTCGGGAGTTTGGAAGATTTCGAATTCTTGGAATTGGAAGAGTCTAATCAAGAATTCGTAGGTCTTTCACACTGGGAATTCATTGATGCCTTTGATGCCGACTCGGTAGAGAAGCACAACCACTCTGACTCTGAACCACCACAGGCACAAGAGGAACCAGAAGACGAAGACAGAATTGGGTCTGATGAGCTTATTGGGCCGCTTCATTTGATTCTCCGATCGCTTCGCCTGTGACCGCTTCATTTGAGCTTATTGGGTCTGATGATGATGATGATGATGGTGAGGGTCAGAGGGTGGTGATGGGTATGGCTTAGAGACGATGCAAAAAAAAAATCTGGTTTATTGCCTTATTGGGTCTGATGGGTGGATGAGAAGAGAGAAAGAATGTGGGAATGGAGGGGAATCGGGTGAGAAGAAGAGAGAGAGATTTGGGAAGGGAAGGTTGCTGGAAGGGAAGGACTTTTGGGGGCAGTTTTGGGAGTAACTGAAAAATATAAAGTGAAGAAGTAATAGAATAATAGAGTGGAGTGTGGGGAGTATGAGGAGAGAGAAAAGGGGAGTGCGAAAATCACTCCCCATTATATAATATAAATTTTCTGGATTGGGATTGGATTTGGAGATTTTTGGAATTTCTTTTAAATCAAAAGAAATCAAAATTTTGCTGGAAATGTTTTGGTGTGAGTATATTTGGAAATGCTCCTTTCATTTTGGGAGTATTTTTTTTAGTGATTTACAATTCTTGAAAATATTGAATTGTATTTGGAGGTTTTAAATGATTCTTTGAAAATAAAAGAATTTGGTTTTTGGGTAAATATGTTCGGTGTGAGTAAACTGGGGTCACTCATACCAGCTTCATAAGCTGACCGGGTTTGTTGATATAACCCGGTACACTATTCAATGGTGTAGGGGTTAACCGTGCAGGTTAGGTAAGCAGAGTAGCATTGAAGGATTTGGTTGGTAAACCGTTATCGACCATAAGTGTTATTATTTGACTTCCGCTGTCTTGTAATAAACTCTGATGGATTAATTACTTAATATTTTGTAATATCAATTTATTATGTAATTTATGGTATGTAATATTTGACTCTAAAGAGCGAGTCACTATTTACATATGTTGGGCATGGAGTATGTGTTGTTGTACTTGAATTAAAAGAAAAAAAATTCTGGTGCATATTTGTATTTGATATTCCATGCTTCACGTCCCGAACCAGTTGTGTAATTAAGGGCAAAAATGCCTTATTATTTGTTTGGAAATTCGGGGCGTGACAGGCCAAATCATGATCCTATTGAATTTTTAAAATGCAGGTAGCAACTGTTAATTTGAAATTATTATTAAACCCCAACTACAAGTAGCGACTGCTAACAAACTGGAAGTCACCAAAATGGAAAATGACCTAACCTTGTCTTATTACAAGCAAATGAACATTCACACACACAGATATAAAAAGCAAGTGATTCAAATGCATATGTAACCAAAAAGAAACAATTCACATCTAAATGATTTTTCTACATAGCCAACATTCCGATATGCACTATCACTATATTGCAAATGGGGGAAAACTAAAGTAGGACACCAACAATCTGAGCTCTATAGAGCAGAATTATAGTCACCTTTAAGCAGTAAAACTAACTTACTGTAAGGAGAAAGGAAGGAAGGTTAAGCAAAAAGTCACCTTTAATCGAGTCCTTTTGGTTGTAGACTTTCGGAAGTTGTTTATGAACGCGCAAGGCCTCGTGGAGGCAGGGAATGTATATGAAGATAAGAATAAAAAAAAAGTTCAAAAGTACCGGATGCTGAGCCATGTTGCGGCAGTATCTGACATATTGAAGCAGATAATTATAATACGTCACTGCCACTGCCAGAGGTTGTGGAGTCAAGGCTTGACGATATGGACTGTTTTGGTTGAATCCTTCGATGTGAGTTTTCCAGTCGAATGCATGCTGGCATCCCGACAAATTCAGAACTTTTCTTTGGGAAATTATTTCACATTGTAATGTCATGAATGTGTTCTTGATGTTTCTAAACACCGCTGGCTCATTTATCCACAGAGCATCCAACTTTTTCGACACTTTACAACGGAAATCTAGTCTTGCCGACCTCTCACAGAGTGATGGATGTGTGGACAATTCGTCACAAAATCTGCAAAATAATATTAAATTGCAATTCAGATGAACAAAATATGAATAAATAAAAAGAAAATTAGTATTTACCCTTTATTAAACTGGCGGGTGTCTATGAAATGCAGGAACCAACGAAGCTCTGAAGGTAGATGTTGAGAAGTTAGTCCTACAATCACGGTAGTAAATTGGCGGAGTGGATGTATGCATTTCACTTTTTCGGTGAGCAAAGAAACCTTTGCTACCCTAGCAACCAAAAATGTGTCTTTAGAGGTAATCCTTGCCCGTGCGTTGCAGCCTACAGCTGCATTTAAACCCGACACTTGATCGATTCCCTCCAAGATTCCTTTGAGAAAACAAAATTAGAGTTAAAGGAAAACAAGAACAAATTAAGTACATAGCTTGAAACCAATGGGAACAAATTTTAATCAAACTAATAATGATAAAAATACATAAGACTACCATAACTCATTACTTGTTTACTTGGTAAATACATGAGCAGCAAGCAAACGAATGAATATCACAGAGACATTAAATCATACTTTGTATGAATAATCCATAAGTTATTCCTACAAATCCAATAGGAATAACTTATGAATTATTCGAGTTAATGAGAATAATGTATAGCCATATTGAAGCAAATAAACATATTATAATATCATCGGTAAATATAGTTATCTGAGATTGATGACTATATTTGCATAAACAAATATACTGGATATGAATTGAAAAATTATGAGTCAATAGTATATGCACCTTTCAACAATATTAACATAGTTTATACCATTAGGGTTAACGTTGCTAATGTACCCCATTAGGTAAGGCCATTCAGGCATATGGATACAAGAATAAGCATGTTATATTGAATGAGTCCTTGTATTCATTAACAGGTATATGGATACCATTATGTGATAAGATTATTAACCATGTGAAGCAAATATAATTTGAAGGGAACCATAATTCATGACTTCATGTATTACTAAATGCATATCATGCTTATAATTTGAAATGTATAATCTTATCCGGCTTATATATCATAATTTGAAACACATTTATAATATTAACATACTATATCATGTTTATATCTCTTTGCTTATACAACAGCAATAACTTAACTATATCTCACCTCATTACTTGGTCGAAGGCCTCTGAAGGGAGAAGGTGGTATGCGGTGAATAAAGCACAAGCATGTTGGTAGGTTTTGTTTTGACGATTGCGGTCATTGAGTAATGTTTGTTCTCGATTAGCCCACTCAGAAATTGAACTGGTGACCCTCTCTGTATGAATTAATACCCCATTTGGGGAATTGCTGCTGATTGCTAAGCCAATGAGCTTGAGGATGTTTTTCCAGCTGATTCATAAATACGTGTTGTGCCAGAATTCGACAGTTTCATCCTTGCCAAATGGAAAACAAAAGGGAAAGATAGTTGTCGTCCAAAACCGCATTGTTTTCAGAGGAACTCGAATCGGAAAGATATCATGATCATGGATTTGTCCTACTCCGTGGTTGAAGCTCCGAAGGGGTCGTTGAACTACTAGAGAAGCATATTTTATGCTCGGCTGTGGTTGCGGTTGCGGTTGCTGTTGTTGCATCTGTTATTCAAGAATCAGACCCAATTATTTCAAAAAGTAAGCCCAGCTTACAAGTCATAAGAAAACTACCAAATGAATATATAGAGTTTTACATGATTCTAGTTGACTATAGAGTCTTACAACTCTTTTTTTTTATACTATAGAATTTAATTTGACCAGAAAGGTTGACACGTTGTTTTTAAGTTTTTGCAAAATTACCTTGTTGCCCCTTAATTGATTATATAAAAGGCTACATAAAGCCTGCTTGCTGGCCATTTCAATTTCAGCGATTGATTTTGCTCTCTCTCTCTCTCTCTCTCTCTCTCTCTCTCTCTTATCTCTTTGATCACGATTGGTAGGGTTTTATGAGTGAAATCTTTTCGATTTTTCAATCTTGAGTGAATCTCAACATCCAATATTACTTGATCATCATCAATATCTTCTGAGGTTTGAAATATATTAAATTTAGATTCTTTTTTCGTTATTTTTTGGTGATATTTGTGTCATTTCTGGTTTCTTATTCTAGATCTGATCTTATTTATTTGATTTCCTGTACCGGTTCTCTTTCATTTACTGAAGTCGAAGTGCAAATCGATCTCCATCTATATTTTAAGGTATTATTTTTTTATTTTCGTCTGATTTCAAATTTTTGAAGTTGCATGTAAATCGGATCTTGTGTTTTGATTGTTGTAGAGCTTCTGTATTTTGTTGTCATAGAAATTGTTGGAGTATCATGTGTTTTGATTGTTGTAGAGCTTCTGTATTTTCTGAAATTACCTTATTTTTGATGTAGTAGTGTAACGACCTGTATCTTAATTGAGTAATTAAACAAATTATATTTGGAATTTACCCTTTTACGAGGAAGCTTTAAGTTTGGAAGCACGTTTAGGGGGTCGTTAGGTTGACTTTTTGTTTCGTTAGAAATTTGAGAAAATTTTCTTCTCGAAAGTTATAAAATGAGTTAAACCGAGCTCGCAGACACGGAGTATGTAAAATTTGGTTTTCGTATGAGTGAGTTTTGGGTTTTGGAAGATGTTGCTATTTTGAGGAGGGTTATTTAGGGAAACTTCCCCTTTGGGAAAGTTTCCATTTCGGTTCAGTCTCTCTCTCTCCTCTCCCCCGTGCTCTTTCTCTCTCCCCGACCTTTTACAGCAGCAGCCACTTTGCCGGTCGGTTTCTCACCGATCCGGCCACCTCACGGCCTTAAACCGGTCCCAAATTGTTCATCTCTTCCTTCTCTTCAACCCTATACTAATTTCCTAGATCGAATTTCAGTGTAGGAAGAGGAATCAAAGAGAGAAAACAGCCGTACTGTTCACCCGACCTCGATCTCTAATTCCGGCCAAATTGGACCAAACCACTTGTTGGGCTTGGAAGCCCCCTCCTACGGCGAGTCTATCCCCACATGTCTCACCTCACGGCGACGTCGGACTGCAGCGCATCGTGGAATTGAAGTTTTGCGGCCACCGCGGCTTTTCCGGCCCGATCTAGACCGAATCGGACTTCGAGTCAGGTATAAAAGTATCTCCTTTCAATGTATTCTACCAGATCAACGGTTTGGATCTAGCTGGTTTGGAGTTTGGGTGTGGTGGCGTGTGTGGCCCAAGCGTAGCCAGCTGTGGCGGCGCGTGCAGTGGTGGCGCGTCCGATCCCTTTTGATGTTGATTTTTTTTGGTTAATTAGTTTGCATTATTCGTTACAATCATGTGGGTATATGGTTTGTAGAAAATTGTCAAAGTTTGGGGATTTATCCGATAAATTTTAGGTTCGTTATCGAACGATTTACGGGTTATATATTTGGGTGACCGTCGGATGGTCACCAAATTTGATTATTTTGTTATGATAATTATTTTGAGTATAGTGTACGGTTGGACCGTTGGATTTCGTCGCCAAGGGTGATGGATGATCAGATTTATCGATGAGGAATTTAATACTGGGGGCGAAGTTTGGAAAGTATCATTGGATTAGTGTTGCGACGGGTTATCGAGAACCTTAATTGGGTTTTTGATTTAGATTTTGAATTATTATTTCGTCCGTCAAATAATTATCGTGATTAATTCGTGTTGTCCAGGAGGACGTTGAGAAGGACCTTGACGGGCGTCAGGCATAGCTGCCTATCAGTGAGTGGACTTTTGTTTTAAAAATTATTTATGCATGCAATTCTATTCACAAGAAAGATTTATTTCTCGCATTACTTTTTAGTAAAGATATATTGAGTTTTGTGATCTGTGCATCGTTAGTATTTGTTTTGGTTTATACACATGATAAATAAATTATGGATTTCTTTTCGGATTTGAATATTATATGCGAGATTTGAGGGTTAAGGGATCTTTGGTGAGTTACTCAGAGTTGTCAATATTCCGTATTCAGTTGTCAGCATTCCAGTTGTCAGCATTCCTTTAATCTGTATCCAGTATCTAGTTGTCAGCGTCCAGATATGTCAGTTGACCGTGCACGTGTATTGAGGTTGATGCCTCCAGTATATAGGGGACCTGGTTAGTTTGCCAATATGTGGATGTCTGGAGGTTGGTGCCTTCAGATGACGTACACCCTGATCAAGTGTGCGGCCTTTCGGGGACCTGATCTGTAGTACTAGCATGTGGGTGTCTGAGGGGTGGTGCCTTCAGGCACCGTACGACCTGTTGGGGCAGGCGTGTGGCCTCGTATTGATTATCTGTTTCCAGTTGGTGTTCGAGTATTGTCTTGTCTGGAAGTTGGTGCTCACCAAACACCGTACGATGTGGGGGTTGGTGCCTTCCCACGTACGGACTCATCTTCATTTCTCGTCAGTTGTCTTGTTTAAGGGTTGGTGCCTTCTAGATGTTCTTCGTTGTGGGGGTAGATGCCTTCCAACGTACGGAGTCGTCGCGATTCTTCGTCAGTCAGTTAGTCTCTCTCTAGGAGAGTGGTAGCGCCCAGATTCTCGGTTTGACCGTACAGCGAGGGTAATCGGCTTACGCATTCGTCATGAGTTTTGAATTGGAGATTTGTTTCACTTGAGAGTTATTGTTTGCTCATGATTTCACAATTGATTGTTCTTAAGTTGAATTGCATGCATGGTTTTATAGAAACAAAGTTTTGGAAAGCATTAAGGATATTTTTAAAGTTAATTATATTTATTATTTGATTTTCGTCCACTCACTCTAACAGTTTTGAAAATGCTTTCCCTGGGCCCTTCGGTTTTGCGTTGCCGAGATTGCAGATTAGTTGAGGTCGAGCCACCTACCGAGTCGAGGCATAGTGCACGCGCTTCCTTATCATCATAGTAGGATTTGTTCAGCTGTTTGTATCTATTATGTGACAGTTAGAATTGCTCTGATTCACCAAACAAATGCTTTTAAAAATGTATATGAGATTTTATACAGTTGGGTTAGAAACCCTTGATTTTATTTATATTTTGTGGAGGTTTGTGATATTGTTGTGGTGAGCAAGCAGTGCTCAGAAGTTTGGATGGATAAATTGTCTTTAGAAGTGTACAAAGGTTTTTCGCAGGTTTTGGGTAGTCCGCTTTTAGGGGAGACCATGTTGAATTTTCAATATAATCTCTTCTAAGGTGGGCCCCGCAGGGCACGGATTACATGTTGGAATCTGGGGCGGGTCCTGTCAAGTAACAGCACATTTTTGTAGTATCAACTATTATTTATGTATTATAGAACTAGCTTGTACTAACAGCTATACATTTTTGTAGTGAATGTTGTTAATTTTGCAGTATCCTGAATATTTTGTAGTGGATGTTGTTAATATTGTAGTAACAACTATATAGTTTGTAGTGGATGCTGTTAATATTTGTAGTAACAACTGTTTGTATGTAATATAGTAACAACAGTTTTTGTGTATTAAGAATATGCTCTATTTGTAGTAACAGTTGTTTTTATGTAGGAACAACATGATCTTTTTGTATTAACAACAATTTTTGTGTATTAACAACATGCCTTTATGTCTTTCTTTCTTTTTTCCATGTAGATATGTCTACTTTTACGATGCCAGCAATGTGTACTTTTGGTGAAGATTTAGTTATGCTTTGCTTGTCATCTTGAACCACATATTTGCAAGGAAATCTCCTCGTACCAAAAAAAGCCTCCAAGAAGACCAAGAGAATCAAGTTTGTATGCGAACTTCCCAAGCGTCGTACGTGTGGCCGATGCAATCATTATGTATTCCACAACAAAAGGACTTGCACATCTCCAATTTGATAATTTTTTTCCAATATTTTGTTTTATCATTTGTTTCTTAAGACTTTCATTGTTATCACAAGCTAGTTATTTGTAGTAGTAGCAGCAGCAGCATTGATTTTATGTATTAGAAACAAACTTTGTTATTTTTTTTTATATGTAAAGGTGTGATTCTTATGAAGTATCATGATTCAAACTCTTTTGTTTTGGTTTTTATGTTACATTTTTGTCATTATTGAATTGTTTCCAAATTGTTTTAATTTATCTATGGTTGTATCTTTCACTCTTCATGGTTATAAGTTATGTATTTGCCTTATTGGAATACTGATTTTTTGTAGTAACAACAATCCTTTATGTAATACCAGCGCTCAACTTTGTAGTAGCAGCTATATTATTGTAATACCCCGATTTTTCGTTAATAATTTCTCTAAACGAGAAAATAATTATTTTGTGAAGTGTTACTATTTGGCATATTTTTACTAAGTATTACGTATTTTTATTTTGACTTGTGTATTTGTTTTGTATTAAATAATTATATTTGTATTTTGTGTTGTATAGTAATAGTAGTAGACACATGGCATGATAGTTTGTATGTAGGAGTTATGGTCAGCGGAAGTTCGAGTAACTATTCGGGGCAGGTACAAGAGTTGTTTTTCTGGTTGTGATTTACAAATTCACCGTTGGGATTTACCTAGTTTCAAGTTGGAAAAGCTGGAATTACACTTAGCTTATGAGTGATAAAAAGAGAATATTCACCAAATATTAACATAATTTGAAGAAATTCCAATTGGAAATGGTCACTAACATCTTGAAGTATGTCCATGAATATTTTCTAAATATTTGAAGACTTCTAAGGTGCCCATTGATAATTAAAGTTCCAGCCTAAACTGTTTCCGGATACGACCTGAGCCAGTCTCATTGTTTGGTCCATAACTGTTTCATCCGACATCAGAAATTTACAAAAGACCTATGGTTGAAAAGAAGACATCTAGAGCTTTCCAAAGAGTGGTCTTGAGTAAAAATCTAAGTTCGGGAAGATCTCCAAATTAGGTCTCCAAATCAGCACAAATTTCTGAAGATAAAGATAAGTTAAGTTACCCCCACTACTTGCTTGCCATTATTGCTTCACTAGGGAAATGCTTGCCATTATTGCTTCACTAGGGAAATGCTTGCCATTATTGCTTCACTAGGGAAAGCTTGCCATTATTGCTCCACTAGGGAAATGCTTGCCATATATTTAATATCCACTAGGGAAATGCTTGCCATTATTACTTCACTAGGGAAATGTTTCCCATTATTGCTTCACTAGGGAAAGCTTGCCATTATTGCTTCACTAGGGAAATGCTTGCCATTATTGCTCCACTAGGGAAATGCTTGTCATTATTGCTTCACTAGGAGGACATTATGGGAGTGGAAGCCTACAGCTTCCACCCACTTGCCAATTTGGTTTTGGATGCATTCACCACCAAGAGGCTATATAAGGAGGACATTACCTTCATCCAAAACACACTTTTAAACATCTACAAACACACAAACTACTCTCATCTAGTATCTTGTCAAGCCCCTCAAGCTACTTTAGTGTTTTTGGAAACGATTAGCCGAGCAAACGTTTCTTGTCGATTACCCGGTTAAGTGTTGAGATCGTTGACGCTGCTGGAAATTCAAAGGTGAGTAAACTCACTTGATATTTGTGATAGAATTGATTGTTTGAATGTGAGTAAACCTCACAAGATATTGTTGGTAGAATTGATTGTGTGAGATCTTGAATTTTGAAATTTGTTCTAATTTATTTATTTTTGAAGGCACAATAGAAAAGTAGACATTACTGTAAGTTCGTAGTAATTTTCGGAGGTTTGAGTTATTTGTTTTGAATTTTAGAAGTTTGAGATTAAAGGAAATTATTTTTTTGGAAATGGATTGGAGCAATTTGGGCCGTAGATCAACTCACCGTTTGATCCAAGCCATTGAAACTCAATAAGGAAAGGTATAATTATAGTTGGATCAGTTTGGAAACTTCAAGAACCCGCGCGACTTCCTCCTGCTCTTTGCGACACCGCCGAATCCAATTTCTTCCTCCGGCTGTTTCACGGTGTGAATCCAATACCAAAAGCTTCATCTCGATTAGGTGAGTTCATATGTACTTGTAGTTCGTCCATTAGAGGCCTGTAGAGAGAGAATCGAAAGGAGAAACATCAAAGGAGTCCGGCGAGTTTCCATCGAATTCCGGCGACTCCGGTGACATATTTCTTCGAGCAAGGTATCAATCTTGATCCTCTTGTTGCTCTCTACGTATTGGAATAGTTGGAATTCACTTTGATTAACGTTTAGAAAGTTGGGATTTTGAGTATTGCTCTGCAGCCGTGAAACCACCGAGAACGGTGGCATGTTTGGTTTTATTGTTTGAATTCTGGTTTGGGTTTATATCTCTGAGCATGCCTTAATTGTTAGTTTTGATTAATATACAAAGTGGGAAAGCTTAAGGTATGCTGTGAACTGTTTGCTTAAGGATTGAAGTTGTCGGTTATGGTTTTGTTGTTTTACAAATCAGTTTTCAATGAATACACACACACACATATAACAAGTTTTCTCCTTTCAATTAAGATCAGTCTTGTATGTTTAGTTGCATGGTTATCAAATTGGTTTTCACCTATCATTTGTTAAACTATAATCTTCTGACCCAGTGACTTGTTTCATTAAAACTGAATATTTCTGTTCGTAATTTAAAGTTGTTTTCTTCTGAGAAGTTGTAGATGACATCTTAAAGGGTATTTCAGAATTGGAATCTCTTGAAAATGAGTTTTCTTCATTTAGTTATGAATTTTCAAAGTTGCAGGTTTAAACTGCCAAAATAACTTTTCTGAGTTTCTGAACCAGCAAATGTTTTGTTAAAAACTGTACTTTTCTGTTCGTAATTTAAAATAGTTGTCTTCTGAGAATTTGTAGTAGACATTTCAAATATTATTGCAGAGTTGGAATCTCCTAAAAACGATTTTCCTTAATTTAGTTATGAATTTCCAAATTCGCTTGTCTGCTGCAGAAATTTCTGAAATAAGCAGTACTGTTTCGTTCTTTCTTTTTGTTTCAGTAGCTTTCCTTGTTCTAACTTTATTTGGGTTACCAGTATTTGAAAAGTAGACATTCCTAGGTTTCTAACGAAACCAGTCCTTCCCTTTTTGGAGTTCGTATGAAGAGTATAGGCCATTGTAAAGTTGACATTGTGCATTAGGAATTCTGTTGCATAGTTCACTTTCTTATTACTTGTGCAACTCGTATCAACTTCAATTAGCATAGGATTTGAGTTTAAAGGTTCTAGGTCTTGAAATTAAGTCTTAAAAGTCTAGCTTCTATAAGAGTAGTAGTGTATTAAATAGTTTGTATTGCTCATAGGAACCTGCGACACTGATGAAGGTATTCTTCGACGAGTGCAGCGGTGAAGTGGAGCTAACGTAGAGCCACGTATTAGTGCTGAAATCAAGGTAGGGGGATCTTGGGAAACCTTTTTAAATAATTTGGTTGTTTACGATGTTTGAATAACATGCTTGTTTGATATACGGTGATTAATTCGACTTATATATATGCGAGCATGAATTACATGTCTAAATGTATATACATATATGTTCTTATGCATGTTGCATACATGAACAATCTACATGTTAGTAATGACATATTATTAGCATGATGCATTATGACATACTGAAGGGTTGATACTCGGGAATGATTTTGATCATGGTATGAGAATGGTGGATGGATATGGAAAAATGATATCTTTGGGAATAGCTTTTGTGTAGTTGAGTCTAACTCTCGCAGGGACCAGGCCAAGGAGAAATAAGGGGGAATATGAATATGAATATGATATATGATCATATGAAATTGGGAAATTTTGGCTGGCGACCGAGAGAAGGGCAAGATGACTGACAAAAGGGATTTGTGGAATGAATTGTTACGGGTGTTAGATCATATAATAAAATAATCAGGGTTACCCCCGGTTGGTAATACACGGTATGGGACGTGTAGGCTCTGTTTGTTTTCTTATATGGACTAACGGGTAGATAAGTGAAGCTCATTTGACATTCATGCATCAATTTCATTATTAATCATTAAGTGCTCTTTGATAACTTGATGTTTGTGACAATTAGTTTAGTCGATAAAAGGTTTATGTCCCTACTGAGCAGCGAGGACGAAAGCTCACCCCTACAATAGGTTGTCTTTTTGCAGGTACTAAATCGATTAATTAGAAGGTTGAAGAGACGGTTAAGTTCGAGAGTTGTTAGTTAAACGCTTGTTTTGTAAGCTAAGTTTTTGTACTTAGAAGACGAAAGAACCACTAGTAAGGACTTGTGTATAGTTGTAGCGTGTGACTTTGATTGTAAATTAAGTATTCTTTTAAAATCTTTTGTTACGGAATTGTACAGTTTAGTAGTTGGCTTTGGTTGTTTTCTTTTTATTTACTTTTCTCACATTCTAATTGTAGAAGATTTTTATTTTCTATAATTGGGATGTGACTCATGCCTCAATTTGGGAATTTAAATTGGTTTCCGAATCGGGGCGTGACAGATTGATTGGATGTGAGTAAGCTCATGATATTCATTGGTGAACGAAGTTCACATTGAGTTATTATTAGAATTAATTGTTAGTCTAAGAGTGAATTGCACTCTTCCTAGTTTAGTTATACTATGTTTTAGCTATATTATATCGTTAATATTTTAATGATTTATGAAATGATATATATTTGGCTGGAATTGTGTGGAAAACATTATATAGAGATTATAATGTTTATGTTGTTTGAGATTGTTGATTTAAAATAATTTCAAAAATGATAAACTGTAGTTTTGTTGAGACAATTTTGGGTCCAGTGTGACCTCTTTATTTGAGAAAGGGTTTCGGACCCTGTGGTATGAATTTGGGTTATCGTCCCAATCAGTTAGAGTTCTAGTCTGTCTGCCAATTTAAATTCTAAGTCACTTGCTTCCGTAGGTACTTGTGATCTTGAGAATGTTGTTTTAAAAGATGTATCAAGCGTATTCTATCTTTTATTGTCCAGTTGGATTTTATTTAAATCATTGATGTTCATATGACTATGATTTAAATTTGATGATTGAGATTGATTTCGTGACTTTGATTAATTTGATATTAAATTGAGAATACCATGGTTTAAATTTGATGATTGATATTGATTTTGTGACTTTGCTTAATTTGATATTAAGTTGAGAATACTATGGTTTAAATTTGATGATTGAGATTGATCTCGTGCTATTGCTTAATTTGATATTAAGTTGAGAATAATAAATTGTGAATTGTGTGTGTAGTTACTTGTTTACTCATACAAGCTTTCAAAAGCTTACCGGGTTTGTTATTTCAACCCGGTACACTATTCGACGGTGTATGGGTTAATCTTGCAGGTTAAGATAACCAAGATTGAAGCTGAGGCTTCTTGGCAGTACGTTTACCGTTGGGTGTTTTGGATAGACTTCCGCTGTGTAATAGGCTATGAGGAAGTGTTTACTTATTATTTGAAGTTTCAATTTAATATGTAAATTTGTGTAATGTAATATATGACTCTAAAGAACGAGTCTGTATTGACATTGGCGGGCTCGATGAGTTATTGTGGGTTGTAATAAAAAGAGAAAATAAAATTCCTCGTGATTTGTTTAAGTATATCGAGCCTTCGCGTCCTTATTTATTTTCTTATTCAATAACTATATGTTATTTGTAATTAGAAAATTTGGGGCATGACAATTATTATGTAGTACTACATTTTTATGTAATGGCTGCTGAATTTATCTATCAACAGTTCTCAACTTTGTAGTGGTAGTAATTGTTTATATGGTAACAACCTTGTTATTACTACATTTTTATGTAGTAACAACTGATTTTATGAACAACCCTCAACTTTGTTGTTATTACATAAAAGCATTGTTGTTACTACATAAAGCATTGTTGCCATTACATCTGTACATTGATGGCCTGTTTACTTACTTGCAATGAGTATGAGAATAAACGAATTGATTCTAATTTCTGAGTTCTCTTGCGTTTACTAACATGTACATGAATCAGAATAGTTGTAGGTCCCACTTCAAAGTAACTAAATAAGAGAAATGAATTTCGATTCATTCACATTTTCATTCCAAGTAAGTAAATATGTCACGAATAAAAAGGCATCAGGCAAGAGTGGCACGCTTGTAATTTATTAATTTTTTAACGTGTTTTTTGTGATTTTGCGTTGTGACATGTCATTAATGTGCTTGTTTCTAATAGGTTAATAGATGAAACAGGCCTTGTATGTCAACTTGGAATATTGTAAGACTTTATAGTTAAGTGGAATGTTGTATGGGCCTTAGATGTCATGGACTAAAAGAAAACCAATAGAAAACTGTCCAAATGCCCAAAGTGAATAGTAAAAAGGCAAAACATTCAATGATTCAAAGTGGATAGTGAATAGGCAAAACATTCAATGATTCAAAGAATCTTAGTGACAACAACACACACATAGCACACATCAAATCGAGTCCAGAGTAAGCCAAACAAGGAAGGAATCTGACACTGACCTTGCTGATAGATAGTTTGTTTGGGTTAAACGGGAAGAAAGGTGAGTGTTTTAAAACTTGGAATCAGCAGGAACAATCATCAGCCAATGATTCACAGCGCCAGAGACTCAGCCGATCGAGCTCCTGCCCTGTTCCGCCGCGCCCAATCCAGCAACACCCGTGATCAATTTAGACCCAACGAGCCCAGAGCCGTGCATCGTCCTCGACACCACCAGTCCACCACGTCTCCAATGCTTCCAGCTCAGAGCACAGCCCACACCTCCCACCGTTCTCTGCTGCTCAGTCTCTTCAATCCACAATTCCACCAGTGCCAATCACAGAGCCCAGCTCCTCTGCAGCTCCATTTCTTCATGCGCAAAGCTAGCTGAATCTAGTGGTAAATTACAACAACAGCAGTTTGGAGCACAGGATAGGTAGATCGATCTATATGTAGATGCTAGAGAGAGGGGATCTTGGGGGAACTTAGACTCGGGTTATCTCTGAATTGCCGGTTAAAATTTAAAAAAGAAGCTAACTATCCCGGCCAAAATATGAAGCCGGTCAAGGAAGGAAGGGAGAGAGAGAGGCTAATAAGTAGAAGTAGGTCTTGTCTGTGGTGACATGGCATGAAATCATGAACTAGTGGAGCCAAACCCTAACTAGTTGAACTAAAACCCTAACCACTCGTCTCTCTTCCTAACGTTTCCTGGCTGCTCATTTAGATCGTGCGGCTAGGAATCAACAACTTAATTTTCTTTTTCTTTTCTTCTTTAAAAAAAAATGTCTGTAGCTTCATTTTCTTTTCACGTGTTTTGGGATTGGGTTTGAAAAGTTTTGGAATTTAAAAGACTACTCGTTGTTTGTTCTCTGGTCGGGTGTAATATCAAAGTAATTAAATAAAATTGGGTTGGGGCAAAGCAGCATATATATGCAGATTTCATCCATCATTGCAGAGGATGTGATTCTTGACATGTGGATGTGATTCCTAAGAATCGTCGTAATAGTGTAGTGGAAAGCAAGGGTCATTACCCACAAGAGATTGTTCTAATTGCTAATCTTGTCACATAAACACGTAATCTAATACGTACTACAACGACTCATATCATACTTATCTAGTTGGTTACTTAATAAACAAGCAAGAATTCGATTCCAAATTTATTTAAACAAAACATCAATTATTCGAAGAAATTGAATAAACACAATATTATTTTACAAATTATAAAGAGTTTCGGGTTTCACAAATAACACACAAAATCAATTCATAAAATAGTAATACAAATTATTTCACACACACATATTCACATAATCACATATTTCTCTCCCTAAAATATAACACAAACAATAATTATTTAAGAAAATAATTATTATGAAACATAAATTAAGAGTAAGGGAGAGAGAGTGAAACAAATTGATGAGAGAGAGGTCATAGCTCTCTGGAGTTGCGTCGGAGAAGGCAGAGGATCCGAGAGGAGCTCGGAGCAAGATGATCAACTATGGCGGTGGAGCCATGGATATTTACCTTGCCGGGGCTGTACGAGGTTTGAATTGTGGGCTGTGATCTGGTTGTCTAGTTCGGGCCTTGGGCCTGGGCTATGCCTTTGGACCACTACTGGTTTTTTACTTATTTTCAAGTTTTATTTTATTTATGTTTTTCAGTAGGTTTTTTACTTGTTTGCTACTAAGAGCAACTCCAACCGAATAGTCAAACTAATATGTCAAATTTGAAATTTAACAGCTTACGTGTCAATAGATTTTTTTGACTGATTTCGGCTCCAACCGATATGTCAAATTTGGCTAATATTTTAGTATATTTCAATTGCTTCTCTCTACCCATGCGCAGCATACACTCCTTCTATTCCTTTCTGAGTCTCGGCAATCCTCTCCTCCTTGCAATCTTCTCTTCTCATCTTCTTTATCTATGTTATGCTGATTTGGGTTTTTACTGTAAACTAGTTCAGTGATGAATGGTTTGGTTGGTGAAGTTTGGTGATGGAAAATTTGAGTTTTTGAGGTTTGAGACTGTTGGGGTTTGATAAAGACTTAAAATTGTTACTTGGTTTTGAATGGAAACTGTGGATTTTGCGAGAAATGTTGAGAATTTGTGATTGCTTGGAGATTGTGGTATAGAAGTTATATGAATTCCATCTCTATCTCTGGATTTGGTTCGAAGAGAGAATGAGTGATATAGAAGGAAGAAAACCGCATCTGAAGAGAAACCGATTCCAACTTCATCAAGAGAGAAATAATAATAAATAAATTTTGGCAGATCACTTTTTCATCTGTCGAATTTGACAGAAATTTTGGAATCTGTCATCCATGGTGGATTTGACCCATCAGTTGGAGAGGCTTTCATTAGCCATTTGTTATCGTTGCATTGCCGATCTGTCATTTGGCAGATCGGTTGGAGATGCTCTAATAAGTCCTTACTAGTGTAGGATAGGGCTAGTGTCACGCCCCGAACCTGGTGTCGGTGGATTTTAAGCTCCTAAATCCGAATCCTAGGTGTGAGCATTAAAAAGTAAAATAAAAATTAAACAAAACCAAATACTTTTTCTAAAATCATTGAAAATAAAATAATAAAAACTTTACAAATAGAAATTACACCTTCTTCTAAGTTCTAATCCACTCTCGTCTCTACTAAACCCTTTTCGAAACTCGTAAGTCATACCTGTAAAACAACAACCTATTGTAGGAGTGAGCTTTCATCCTTGCTACTCAGTAGGGACAAACCTTTTTAAGTTATTCTTATAGTGTTACAACCAAGTTGTTAAAGAACAAATCAAAAGTACAGTAAATCAAAATTACAATGCATAAATGCGATGCTGACTCAAAGGTCATGTCGCACTCACCATCTTTTTTGTTAGTCATCTTGTTTCTCATGGTCACTAGTTCCGCAACCCGATGAGATCATTTTGCAACCTTCGGGCAGTTGTAAGAGTTTATGTCTGTTAGACAGACAACTCACAGGGCATACTTTCCCTTGTTTGTGTACTTGTGGGCATACCATAGAATCTAGCAATCCATGCAGCAAACTCAACTACACAAAAAGATCTCTCTCTTTTCTCTCAATCTCTCTGGATTTCGATATCCATATTATTTTTCAATGCATCCTCACAATTCCTCAGTATGAATCATGTATGACAATTGTAATATCAGTGTTTGTAAAATAATCTATTACACATGCTTTTATGTAAAGCAATAACAAACATCATGTAATTCAATCAATGACAAACAATTCACCGATTTCAATTATATATAGAAAAAGGTTTCCCGAAATCCCTACCTGAATTTCCAAAGCATTTCACCATTCTATAACTCCCAACTAACATCACCAATTGTCTGTTCACCTTTGTTTCACATATCGGCAATTAAGTCCTTATCTCAATAATCATCTCAAATAGTTGTATCGTCAACATTTCCTTCGAGAATTCGAAGTCTAAATAAAGCTTCTCAAACCTCGATACTAAAAACAATCAAACCAAACAAATACATTTGATCACTATTTAACACTTATACAATAGTCAATAAAAAACAATAGTGGTCGCCGCACAAAATCGCGATCCGATTAAGGTTTGTCAACTAAGCTTTCCATCGTTGGGTTCGAATAGTGTCTACATGTAACGACCCGTATCAAAAGAAAGTTAGTAAATAAAGTGATTTAGAACTTATGTTAATTCGAGGAAGTTTTTAACTTTGGAAGTACACTTTAGTCAAAGTTAGTAGCAAAAAGTTTTACGGTTGGAAGCGAATCATTATCATTGGGAAGTTTTATTTTGGAAACTTCTAGAAAATTGGAAATTTCCCGTTTGGTTTTCTTTCTTTTTCTTTTTCTTTCCTTCTCCTTCTCTTCGATCTTCTTTCTCTTTTCTCCTTCTCTTCCCCGCGCGTCCTCTTCCTTTTTTCCCGTTTGGACTGCCGGATTTCCATCGGCCGTTCTTCGACCGTCTGGCCACCCCAGGCCGTGAAACCGGTCTTCTTTTCTTCTTCTCTTCCTCCTCTTCAACCCTATACACATGTTTTGCCACGAATTTAGCCGTAGGAGGAGAAAACACAACCCGAAAATCACCCGAAAATGCTTCGGACTGCCCTCGTTATTGGCGCCAATTTCGGCCAAATCGGCCTAACCCACTTACTGGATTTTGAAGCCCTCCCCACCACGAACTCATAGCCACCGGCCTCACCGCCATTGGATGCCGGAGGAGGGAGAATCGAACGGTCAAAGTTCCGGCCACCCGAAGCTTTTGAGGCCGATTCCGGCCAATCCACTTCGAATTGGACTTCATGGAAAGAGGACGAGTTGAGCCATCAACCGAGGAGAATTGTGCTAAGAAGGAGGTTTAGCCGAAAAATCTGTTGCTGATTAGTTGAGGTCGGGCCACGTTACGCAGTGGAGGTATTAGTCTACCGTCGCTTCCCCTCTTCTTAGTAGACTCTTCATTCAATCTTGTATTTGTAAAAAATCTTGTGGTGTCATTAGAATGCTCTGATTTACTGAATGTTGTTGAATTTGAATATAGAAGTTTTAAATTTTCGGGTAAGAGACCCCTTGGTTATTTTGTTATGGTGAATGATTGTAGTCATGGTGAGCAAGCAGGCTCAAGAGTTCGGTTGGTTTTTGTTGGACTTTAGAAGTGTTGTTTTTCATCTACAGGTTTTGGGTAGTCCATTTTAAGGAAGTTTATACTGAATTTTCAGTAGAAATATCCTTAAGGTAGGCCCTACAAGGCCACCTTGGATTCCAGGGTGGAATCTGGGACGGGTCATGTCACTACACAACTTAAATATATCCTTTCACTTGAGCTGAGGTTCCTGACGCAGTAATGCACATATATACATTCTTTGAAAGAAAAAACCTCAATTAAGCAATGAGCACGTGGCAATAGAAGCCTAGAAATCCCGTCTTGATTCGAAAGTTATGATCCAAGAAAGGAACCATATTTGTTTCATGGGCAATAGCCATTGCACAGTGTTAAATCTATATTTGTTTCAATTGTCTCACTAACATCACAAATGGTGGCAATTAAATAATAATAATAAAAACAAACGTGACATATATGTTGTATAGTAACATTCATGAGTAAACAGTACATCCCCGTTTGTTTACAATTTTTAATATTTAATTAAATTAATATCCCACACATTTCTCTAAATGTGGACTCCCTATACTAATAACTCACTTAGACATCACATGTCCAACAATAGCCAACAAGATAACTGTTGTCCCAAAAAATAAGATGACATCAAGAAATATTCTATTGTGTGAGAGAGTTCAACACCATATATATAGTAGTGTAAGTCTGATGTTGTCTCATTGAGCGAAAGGGACAACAAATTATTTTGTTAGCTTAATCACACCGAAACGCCAATTGCTTTATCAATTTAAAACTCATCCAAATGTGCATTGAGTTTGTTAGCTTAATCACATTTGCCTACTTAGTATGATCTCTTGTTTTACTTTGGTTACGAAGCATATTTCAAAAACCACAAAAATATGAACACTACACCATTTTGCACATAGTCCACTTCACGAGTACATAGTTATTTTATTTATTGTCTCACCATTTAGTGCTAGAAAACCTAGGTTACCACATTACCAATGTGGTTTTGGGTCTTCCAATCCCCATGGTACGACAACCTCGGTCTTTAATCTATATTGTCTCACAACATATGAGCGCTTGTGTTAATATGTAATTATTGTTCAAGTCAGCACCTAGATTTGTAATTGAGAATTGAGGTTCGAATAACTCCATATGCAATTAATTATTATTTCTACTTGACTGGTTTCTCGAAGGACCACGGTTCAGCAAAATGAGGTTGGAGCCGCTTGTCCAAAAATGAATTTTAGAGAAAAAAAAAAAATCGGACCGGTTCGATTGGACCCGGTTCGGTTAGTTTATCGGTTTCTCGACAATCCGGCACAACTCTAGAAAAAAGTCAAAAAACTAGTAGCCCATTGTAGTTAGAGGTCATCAATATAGACAAGCATTCAACCTCATCCTTCCTGGGAAGAAAAAAATATCCCTAATTCATTCTCTGCTGCTTCTACTAGGGGTGGCTTTTTTTACCGAAATGTCCTGAACCTACCGATTCCCGACCGACCCATCCCAAAAAAATACCGAAAAACCGGTACGGGATTCTCATCCCGAAAGTGGGTTTTTGGGTCGGTTTTGGTATGCCCAATCCCAAAATTCGGGACATCCCAAACCTACCGAGTATGCCCAAATTTTTATATGTGTAAACTTTTCCTGACCATTAGATATGAAATGAATGATCTGGACCATCCATTTCGCTCAGCCTCTCTCTCTTCACGTGCGCCACTTTACTTTTTTATTTTAATATCTCTCATTCTCTCTTTTCTCTCAACCTCTCTCTGACACTCTCTTTTCTCTCACCCTCTCTATCTTTTCTCTCAACCTCACCTCTCTGACTCTCTCTTTTCTCCCATCACTCATTGTCTCATACTCTCATTCACTCTCTTTCCTTCTTCTTCTGCAACTCGGGCAACTCCTCGTTCACCTTTTCTTCTTCTTTATCCTCCTTCTTCTTCTTCTTTGCTTGTTTTTTCTTCTCTTTCTTCTACAAGCTGCAATTTTCGGTAAGCCCGTTACCGACCCGAACCTACCGATTATCTTCGGGATACAGAGATTTCGGTAAAATCGGTAACTGGGACGGTATCGGAACATAAAATTGTCATCCCAAAATTTTCAGTTCGGTACCGGGACGGGCTAAAAATGGTTGGTTCCCGTCCCGAAGCCACCCCTAGCTTCTACTTCTCGCTCCTTCCTCTGAGGCTTCTATCGCCGTCGGTGCCCCACTACTAGCAAAAGCCTCATAGCATACTGATTTTTTTCTGTATCTTTTGCTTCAAAGGATAAAAATCGATAACTGTATCCAAAATTCATTAGATACGGTGTAGCCACGGAATGAAAAATGGTGTTATGTATAGCAGGCTCCACTAACCAAAAGCCACGCTTTTAACTTCAGTACGTGTCTTCATTTTTTATTTTATTTTTAAATACTACATCAGTTTTTATTTCTCTCTCCTCATTTATTTTTATTTTCTATTTGCATATTTATAAAAGTACAAAAATACTTTTATTTTTTATTAAATATAAAATTTGTTTACTTTTTATTTAATATTACATTTTATAGATTATATGTCCCATTCCGGCCACCATATGTGGCTGCCGACTTCAACAACCAAATCCTCCTCCTCCACCGTATCCGGTTGCTCCCAACTCCCTCTGTCATCTACAAAATTAATTAAGCATCATAACTAAGGTCCAAGCACTTCTGAGAACTACCTCATCATCCTGACTTTCTTGACTTTCCTCTTCATTGTCAAGCCCTCAAGGTTAATGCACTTGTCCCTCTTAGCAAGATATAAATAAATAGCATGGTCGAGAACTGTTAGTCCTGCGATTAGGAAGTAGATCCATAAAATCATTCGAACTCCAACCCGGGTTTGAACCTGCAGCTGTAATCCCCTTCACCATAGCAACATAGTACGTAACCACTAACCAGCAACCAACATACTGCTCACATAATTCCTAAGAGAGATTGAAGCCATGCACAACGAACTTCCAAACCTTTTTATCCCATATGGGGCTTCACCATTAATAGAAGAACTCAAGTTTACCAACATACATGAATACTTCTGAAACACCAACAAGAACATACATATGTTAATAAATTTGAGATAAGGCCATATTTGATTTAAGGATTGATTTAAGTGATTTGCACATATTTGTCGTGCAAATTGCATTCCTAATCACGGGAATTAAGCTTCTCCGAAAGCCATTTGTTGCATTTAAAGTGTGTTTTCATGTTTTTAGGTCATTTACGTGAGTGAAGGTAATTCGGCACAAAGAGGTGCATTTTGACGACATTTGGTGCATTTCCGAGAAGAGGACGGAAAGTCAACCGTGGCTTTCGGATATCAAAGATCACACGAGTCAACCTTCGGAAGATGATGCCATTGAATACCTTGAAGAATCGGAAAGAAGATGAAAAACGAAGAAATTACTTTTTTGGCGACTTTTCCGGTGAACCACCACCACAACCAGCGGCACCACCACCGGAGCACCACCACACATGGATGAGAGATTCAAATCAGAAATATGCATGGGTTATTGCACTCTAGAAATCTGAAAAATCTTATTTTACTTCACCCATGCATGCTTTTTCCCTAATTTCCTCCAAGGCATTTTACTTTCCCTTTTCCCATCATTTTTACCATTGTTTAATCACATTTTCTTGGGAAAACATTTAACCTAGCAGCTGCTAGGGGAGGAGGGGAGCAGTCCATTCCATCACACAACACAACAGCCCTTCTCCCTCTTCTCCCTCTCCTATCTTTCTTCTACTTTTCCCTTCTTCCTCTTCCAAATTCCAGCCACCTTCTCTACCAATCCGGCCACCTTCTTCCACCCTTCTTTCTTTCTTGTTCTTCAGTCCTCACTCTTTTCTTTCTTCCATTCTCACCATAAAATTCTTACTCCCCCTCACCTCACCAAAACAGCTCCCACAACAACATCAAAGATTGCAAGGATTGAAGCTTGGAGCAAGGAGGAGTTCATAAAGGAGGAGGAGAAGTCTTGGATTCATCATTGAGCATTCTCTAACTCTTTTAACTTTAGTTTCTTTGCTTTAAATTCTTGTAATTTGAGATATACACTATGATTTGAAATTGAGTTTGTTAGCTCAATAACTTTGTTTATCAAATTTCCAAGTGTTGCTTATTTACTTTTTTTGCATGTTTTCTTTGAAAACCCCAAAAATATGAACACTACAACCATGTGCACATACTTCACTTCACTAGTATATAGTTCATCTCTTATCTCACCATTTTAGTGCTAGGATTACTTGGTTATCATACATATTACCAAGGTGGTTTTAGGGCCTTCCAATCTCTTGGGTACGACAACCCCGGTCTTAATCTATACCATCCCCTATCTTTGACAATGATACGATGACATGTTTTCAATGCGAAATTATCGTCATGTCAAATGGCGCCGTTGCCGGGGATTGAGGTTAATCTTTGATCCCTTGGTAATTGGTTTCCGGGTTGTTCTTAGCACTATTCTTGTTTAGATTGTTGTTATTTGTTCATAAGTGTTTGTGTTTCTTTAAGTTTGCATCTAGTTTATTTGTTGTTGTTTTAGTTTGCTTGTTTGTTTGTTTGTTTGTTGTTGTTGTTGTTGTTGTGTAATTTCCTTCATTGTATTGCATGTTGCATTTGTTTCTAGGTTGTGTCAAGTATTGTTCTTGCTGTTCTTTAGTGTGTAGTTGCATCTTAGGTTGTTTCAATTCAAGTTAGGTTAGTTCCTTTGCCTAGCTAGGGAAGTTCTCTTAATTTATTTTTTGTTTGTCATTTGCTACTGTACTGTGTATTGCCGATTTTTGTTAAAATAGTAAATCAACCCAGAAAATTCCAAAACTTTTTGTGCTAGTATCTTTGTGTGTCTAGTTTCTGTGTTTAAAATTTTAGGTCATTTGGATAAGTCTAGATTAGGTAAAAAAATAGTTTTTCGGCTACTGGTCGTCAGGATCCGTAGTGAGTATTTCTGGACCCTCTCTGTGTAACGAATCCGTCCGGACTCCACAAGTACGTCCGAACGCACGGGACCTTCCAAGAGGTCTGTAGGTTCTGCCCGTGTAAACCGTCCGGACTCCACGCTCCGTCCGATCGTCTGGGACCTTCCAGATTTGTGTTTTTCTTTGTTTTGTTGTCTCCAATTGGTTCCATATCTTGTATACTTTGGTCTTATTGATTAATTAGTTGATTCTAAGCCTCTTGTTGTGATTTTAAAGGTACTTGAGTGAATCATCTACTTCACACATGGATAGATGGAGCCATCGGTGGGAAGAGCCTAAAAGATTTGAGCATCATGATGATCAATACACCATGGGCATGGTATCCCAACCATATCCTCAAGAACAATTCTATGATCCTTCCTTCAAAGATGCACATGATAAATGGTGGCATGAATCTCAAGAAAGAAGTGCAGAGATTGATCGACTCATTGAGCAAATTCCTCAAGAGCAATCTTTCCAAGACCATGGGGGACACCAATATGCAAGCCATGATTCCCACAACACTTCATATTGTTCAAATGATCATTGGAGTGCACCACCGGACTTCCAACAAAAAGCACATGAGTATGAACCTAATGACTCAAGATGGGCAGAAATGATAGCTCAATTGAAAGCTTCTAATGAGTTATTGCAAGCTTCTTTACACAACACACTTGAGCAAGATCATGGACTCACTACTCTTCACTCAAGTAAGCTTTATGATTCCAATCCCTTACTTGTGCATGATGATATTGATGTGCATTCATATGGGGCTGAGAGGAAAGAAAATGTACCTCTTGGACATGTTGTTAATGATATTGTGCATCATGATTTTACATTAAAGGAGGATGGGAACCGGGAGGAAGAAAATGTACTCCCGGGAAATGGATTGGAAGATGATGTGATTGTTGATGAAAGGAGTGAGGAGGAAGACATTTCACTTGGGGGAGTTCTTGGACACTTGTCATTGGATGATTATGAGCATAGAGACTATGAAATGAGAAAACATGGGAGATCTTCTAGGCATGAGGAAGGGCCTGCCATTACACAAGAGGGAGAGGCCATGATGGCTAGGGACCCCTCTTTGGCCGTACACTCCTCTAGGGAGGCTTCTAGGCATGATTCACCTTCTACAAATGAGATTGTGTCATCCATGGGGGAAGAAATGAGTGACAATGGGCATCAACAAGAACATCAAGGTTCAAGAGGGCCTAGTATGTTCCCTCCACCACTTGAGTTGTCCAAGAAGAAGCGGAAGAAGAAGCATGGGTTGATGCATATAGTTTTTGAAACCTTCAAGAGGGCAGATACGAATGTCCCTTTACTAGAGCTCATTGATAATGTACCAACTTATGCCCAATTTCTCAAGAGTCTTTGTTTGCACAAGAAGAGAATTGCAGCCAATGAGAATTTCAGCTAAATGAGGAGGTGAGTGCAATCATTCAACATCGGTTGCCTCAAAGGAAGCAAGATTTTGGAAGCTTCATTATAGGGTGCAGAATTGGTGAAGAGTCTTTTGATGGAGCTCTCATGGACATGGGTACAACCATTAATATCATGCCTCTAGCCACATACCGAAGGCTAGCCATTGGTCATTTGAAGCCTATTTCCATTTCATTAGAATTAGCGGATGGACTTACAAGAATCCCGGTTGGAATTGTTGAAGATGTTTTGATAAGAGTCAATAAGTTCGTTCTTCCGGCAGATTTTGTGGTGTTAGACATGAATGAGGATGTTCATATAAATGAGGAGCGTCCTATCATCCTTGGGAGACCTTTTATGGCTATGGCGGGTGTCAAAATAAATGTGCAAAAAGGCACAATATGCCTCAAGGTGCTAGGAGAAAAAGTGAAACTACAAGTGTTTCAACCTAGTTATCCCCAAGAGGTTATCCAAGAAGTGTTTGAAATTGATTTGGTGGGAGGTGATCAAGCTAAGGGTGAGAGGATCTTTGGGCCATTGAATCCACTAGAGCCTCTAGTGAAAGAATTTAATCCTCCTCCTTTGGTTGCTGCCCATGAGCAACAAGAGCCTTCTTTTTCGGATATTGATGATGATATGTTTGACATTGTTGTTCCTACGTACACTCATTGAGGAAGAAGTATCAAATGTGGAGCAAGCCCATGAGCCTAGTGCATCTACAACATCCCTTTCAAAGGAAGAGCATGTGCCCTCTACACCTCCCACTCTTGAGAACATGAAGGGTTTGTTGCCTACACCTTATCATCCTGTTCATAGGAGAGGATTGCTACCAACACCCTCTCTTCATCTTCATGAGCATAGATTGTCCCCTACACCTCCCAATTTTGAGACACATGAGTTATACAAGAAGAAAAGCCCTCCATTGAGTGAGGTACAACTAGAAGCGATCCAATGCTTAAGGGAGATTCTAGGGATTGGAGTGAACAAGATGAAGAGGCAAGAATGGTCTCCGTTTTCAAGCTGCAAGTCCATGGCCACACCTTTTATGAGTTGTTTTGGTGGCAAGGAGTGCTTTGAGCCTCCGTGAGCAACAAGATGAAGAACAAGACCGGCTTGAAGTCTATAAACAAAAGCGCTTGTGGGGAGGCAACCCCATATCATTTTCTGTTATGTTTTCTTTCAATAAAGAAGGTTGGGAGGTTTTGAAGGAGTTATGATCGGAGTTCTGGAGAGAGGAACCGAAGAAGTGTTGTTTGCTGCAAAAACAGAGAAGCCTGGGCTGTACAGTCAACTTTGGATGCCTATATTTCCATATCCCATCGTTGGAATTGGCTTAAAATTTTTGAGACGATGAATCTATGAGTCTACTGTACCATATTAAATTTTACGTCATTTAAACCAGCGGATCTCCAGAAATTCTGTTTGGAGTAGGCACTACTCCACTCTGTTTTGACTTTCTGGAAGCTCACTTTGACCAGCAAGATTTTCATCTTCAGGAACTATTTTTCAGTGATTCCAGAGGCCATCATGAAGCTATTGGAGTCTACTTTCCAATGCCATTGGAACCACTCAATTGTGACTTGTATTCCTGGAGTTATTTCCAAAACATTGGGAGGAGGTCGATTCTGAGCTACTGCTTTCTCCTGTTTTCAAGTGCACACTTGCAAACACACTTGGAGCTTACGTGTGGAAGTCAAGGATTTATGCCTTGAGGTTGGTGATTGTTGGTGCCTACTGAATATCATTGTGGAGATCATCATAAGGAAGTTTTCATTTCACTTTACACACATTAGTTTGTTTTGTGTCAATTGTTTTGTTTGTTTGTTTCGTGTGTTGTTTGTTGTTATTTGTCGTGTCCATCATCCAACGTAAATTGTTAAATTCACTTATCACATTGGGGACAATGTTAAGTTTAAGTGTGGGGGTGAGGTTTGGGTTCTAACCCGACAAAAGTTGTTTAAAAAAATTTGTCTTTTATTTGTTTGTTGTTTGTTTGTTGTGTCGTTTCTTTCCAACTCCAATGATGAATTGAGCTTACTTTGTTGTGTCCTAGAGAATGTTGATCATTGCTAAGGTTTCGTGTGATTTGCTTTGGGTTTAATATGCATAATTTGTGATTGCTCGATTTTCTATGTACACTTCACCTTTGTCGGTTAGTTGATTGCAATCCGAGAAGCACACTTGACATGAATTATCATGCATACCTAGAAATTGTGAGGACTTGAGCTTATTGAATATTCACATGTATGTATCTTTCATACATTGTTTTGTTCTTCATGAGTGCATTTCATGAGTTGGTGAACCTATAACTTGCATAATATCTTTCGAAACATTTTTGTCATGCATGTGCATACCTTGGAAATGATCTTGGCATTAGGAATCCACCATGGCCAAATGAACGTTGATCCTGAAATGTTATATCTTTAGATTGCCCACTTTGTGCCTACATGTTAGCCTTTCATTTCTCTCCACCACAAAAGTTTATCCCTTTAACTTAAACACTATCCTTCCCTTTCCAAGCAATTTGGCAAAGTGATTTGAGATTAATGTTTGATGCTTGAAAGTGTAAGTTTGGGGACTGTGACAAAAAGGCAAGTGTGGGGGAGTATCATTTGTAGTTTGTTGTATTTGTATCGGAAAAAAAATCTGAAAATAAAAAAGAAAATGGAGAAAAGTTCTCAAGAAAAGAAAAATAGAAAATGAGAAAGAAAGGAATAGAAAAAAATCCAAAAAGAAAGTCTTGTGGTTAGTTTGAATTCAATAAAAGGGTTGGGAAAGTGTGTAGTGTTGTGACTTTGTTCAAGCATCTTAAAGTTCTAAATTGGAAAATCTCATCAAGTGCATTACTTGCTAAATTGCTAGGAATTTGTATTGTCCATTCCATTTCATTTCTTTATCCCCTCGCCTTAAGCCCCATTACATCCAATAAAGTCCTTTTGATCCAAAGTTTGTTTGTGCATGATTTGTGGAGATGAGATTGACTTGCAAGAATATGGGAACATCATTTGTGAAATTATTTGAGAGCAATGTTTTAACCCTAAACACTTGAGCGGAAATACTTAGTGATCTTTGCGAGTGTAGTGGTTAATGTTGTTTGGATGTGCCTATTTGATTGCATGAGATTAATTCACACTTGGTTTCCACACACTTCACCCGAGCATGATTGAAATGCGCTTGTTAAACACTTAGCAAATTTGTGAAGCCTTGGCATGTGATCTTTTGACTATTATTTATAACGTTGCGAGCTCGTTGAGGACTATGGTTGAAAAAAACAAAAAAAAAAGCTTTTGAAATCTGTTTTTCCCTTTCTTGTATTGTTTTGTGTTTGCTTGAGGACAAGCAAGATTCAAGTGTGGGGGTGTGATTTGCACATATTTTTCGTGCAAATTGCATTCCTAATCACGGGAATTAAGTTTCTCCGAAAGCCATTTGTTGCATTTAAAGTGTGTTTTCATGTTTTTAGGTCATTTACGTGAGTGAAGGTAATTCGGCACAAAGAGGTGCATTTTGACGACATTTGGTGCATTTCCGAGAAGAGGACGGAAAGTCAACCATGGCTTTCGGATATCAAAGATCACACGAGTCAACCTTCGGAAGATGATGCCATTGAATACCTTGAAGAATCGGAAAGAAGATGAAAAACGAAGAAATTACTTTTCCGGCGACTTTTCCGGCGAACCACCACCACAACCAGCGGCACCACCACCGGAGCACCACCACACATGGATGAGAGATTCAAATCAGAAATATGCATGGGTTATTGCACTCTAGAAATCTGAAAAATCTTATTTTACTTCACCCATGCATGCTTTTTCCCTAATTTCCTCCAAGGCATTTTACTTTCCCTTTTCCCATCATTTTTACCATTGTTTAATCACATTTTCTTGGAAAAACATTTAACCTAGCAGCTGCTAGGGGAGGAGGGGAGCAGTCCATTCCATCACACAACACAACAGCTCCCTCTCCCTCTTCTCCCTCTCCTCTCTTTCTTCTTCTTTTCCCTTCTTCCTCTTCCAAATTCCAGCCACCTTCTCTACCAATCCAGCCACTTCTTCCACCTTTCTTTCTTTCTTCTTCTACCTTCCTCACTCTTTTCTTTCTTACATTCTCACCACAAAATTCGTACTCTCCCTCACCTCACCAAAACAGCCCCTACAACAACATCAAAGATTGCAAGGATTGAAGCTTGGAGCAAGGAGGAGTTCATAAAGGAGGAGGAGAAGTCTTGGATTCATCATTGAGCATTCTCTAACTCTTTTACCTTTAGTTTCTTTGCTTTAAATTCTTGTAATTTGAGATATACACTATGATTTGAAATTGAGTTTGTTAGCTCAATAACTTTGTTTATCAAATTTACAAGTGTTGCTTATTTACTTTCTTTGCATGTTCTCTTTGAAAACACCAAAAATATGAACACTACAACCATGTGCACATACTTCACTTCACTAGTATATAGTTCATCTCTTATCTCACCATTTTAGTGCTAGGATTACTTGGTTATCATACATATTACCAAGGTGGTTTTAGGGCCTTCCAATCCCTTGGGTACGACAACCTCGGTCTTAATCTATACCATCCCCTATCTTTGACAACGATACGATGACATGTTTTCAATGCGAAATTATCGTCACGTCATTAAGTACGTTCTTATCCAATTGTATAATTATCCAATCATTATCCTTATTTTGAATAATAATATTTTAATTTGATAATAACTTAATCAAATATGAAAAATTAACAATGGTTGTTATCCCTTATTTTGAATAAATAAATGAATGAATATTTTCCACACACATATAAGTGTACGTAAATGAGTTATATTTTGAAAATTAAATATTTATATATAAGTTTCAATTTTTAATTTAGCAATAGATACGGATGTCATTGTCTAACAAATCTAATAGATTATTTTATTAATTTTACTCTCTGTTTTATCACGGTTATGATTATGCACAAAACAAAGAATACAGAAAAGTTTTGTGCATACTCATAACTGTGACCAAAACAAAAATTTGGCATACACACCCATGACAACACTACAAAACACTAATAAACCAACTAAAATTAGAGTTATACACATAAAGACAGACAGCCCAAGACCGCGCGCTACAGTGCAAGCCCAGTCCCAAATTATATAAGTACGTGCAATTACATAATCAGGTGTTTTCTTGTTTTATTTACAAATCTGCCATTAAACCTGACTAACCCATAGGAGCAGTAGCAGCCCCAAAGCTCTTGAAGAACCCATAGGAGCAGTGGCAGACCGATCGAACTCAAAGCTCTTGAAGAACTCAAAGGAGCAGTAGCAGCCCCATAGATCCTGCTACTACACTATTTCAATTTGAGAAGCTACTGCAATAACAATTTGAGAAGCTACTACACCATTGTCTCTGCCATTTCCAATTTGAAGCTACTCTCCTCGCCTCCTTTTTCAATTTCAAGCTATTGCTTCTACTTTCGCTTTCTCTCTTCTACGCTTTGCAACTTTGAGGTACGTCCAAAAACCTAATCCCTAATCCTGGTTTATCAGATTTATAATCAGCGATTTGTACTTGAATGTTATCTTCAAATGCTACTGCATTTTGTATTTGAATATCAATTCAATAGCTGCTACTACATGTTTATTTGCTTTTTGTCCATAATTTGATTTGAGCCTGATTTGTGGTTTTAATTATGTTGATTCTAGAAATGGTCAACGAGGTTTCTCTTTTGCTGATATTTCTCTGTTTTCGTTTTATTTAGCTGGTAATTTTAACTATTCAGTAGCTACTGCATGCTATTGCATTTTGTATTTGAACATCAATTCAATAGCTGCTATTGCAATTTGGTATTTGAATATCTTGATAGCTGCTACTGCAGATTATGAGTTCATTTGTGTAGTTGATGTCCTTATATAGACCATGTAAATGTGTTCATTTGTGTAGTTAATGTCCTTATGAGGTGGGTACATCTTTAAGGTCTGTAGACCTGTGTATAGACATTTTGCTATGGTTGAGAACAAAAGAGGATGATAAATCACGACTGAGAACATAATCTGCAGATGTTTTCATCTGCTTTCTTCTTTTTGTTCCAATTGTTCATTATTTATCTGGTATGTTCTGATGGTATTTTATAGGAAGAAGGAGGTGGTAGGATAGTTTGTTTTAGAAAATTAGTTTGAATTACAAGCTCAAATTTGTGTTGGTAATATGGTAATGGATTTGAGATTTTCAATTGTTAGAATAGATTACTATGGAGCTCAGATCAATACATAATACAGTGCCTCATTCTTTCTTTTGTGCTTTTAAGTAAAGTTTCTTTTCTTCATCCTCATTTGGTTTTCTAGTAAGAATTGGCATTCTGTTGTTGAGGAGTAATGTTGTGCATCTGACCATGTTCAATTCAATAGATGCTACTGCAATTTGGTATTTGAATATCTTGATAGCTGCTACTGCAGATTATGAGTTCACTTGATAGCCGCATACTATAAACGACATGTTTATTTGCTTTTTGTCTATAATTTGATTTTAACTACTACTGCTAATGCTACAAATACAGATGGCAAGAATCAAACAATTTGCAAAAAGGTACAAAATGAATCCCAGGAAATCAAAAAGGTTGGACGAAAATCATAAAGAGAGGAAAAAAGAAGAACGACAGAGTGAAATAAAGGAAGAAGAAGAAATGGAAAAGGGAGAAATGACAAAAAAAAGAAGCAAAAAGGCAAGCACGGTCAGACGATCCATCATACTGCCAATATAACTGCAATATGATGGCTTTTCATGAACAACTTACTCACATCAAAAATATCCTCGGGCATGATATGAACTTGTTGAGGATCGAGTTGAAGAAGAGCCCATTTTGGAATTTGATAAAGGTTTATGACAAAGGATTCATGAGTGCAAATGAAGGTCTATTTTTCATGTGTTTTTAAAATTGCTTGTTGAGAACTTGAGATAGTGCTATTGTGTTCAGAATTTCTAATGTACAACAGCTAGTTTCAAGATTCAAAAATGAACTTAAAATTAATAAGACTGATACTACTTTGCTACTGCACTGATACTGCAGTGAATATAAACATGACAATCGTAAAAATCTATGAATTTGAGAAATTAATGATGTTATTACAACTGAGATTTTCAAGATTCCAAAAAACAACCTAAAATAAGACTACTACAGCAATTCTACTGCAAGTGAATAATGAACCACCAAAAATAGCCTAGATTAACAAACATGTAATCCATAGAAATTCCATGAAATCCATAGAAAGTCACAAAAATTTGAGATTGGCAAGTCTTGGTAACAATTAAAAATGGGAATACATAGCACTTTATCTTCACATAAGAACTCAATCTTGAATAGGCACATTGCTGCTCTTACGGTTATGGTGTCCAAGTTTATGACAACGTGAACACCTAATTTTCCGGGGCTCTTCACCGAATGTTCGTATTCTTCTTATCTTCGGTCTTCCAGGGGGCTTTCTAGTCTTGGGAGGAAGCAATCTAGAGTCACCAAAACTCGCAGGTGAAGGTTTATCCAGATCAGGAACTGGCCAAATAGGAAGCTAGCTCATGAGCATTCCTATCGAAGTTTGTCTTCGTCTTCAATGTAAAGATACAGAAGCTTATTTGTCTTCTGCATGGCTTGAACAGCATGAGAACAGGGGAAGCATCGAAATTGCCACCAAACACAAGAACAGACCCTCTTTGCCAAAGTCACCATGAAAGTGTTTTCCTCAGTAAAAACCTCAAAAACATGGTCACTAGACTGACTAACCCTCCAGCTTCTCCCAGTATCTAATCTCTTCTTCAACTTTTTTTCAAACTTTGGACGCAAAATGCTCCTCCAAGTGGAAGACTCAATCTTCCTTTTAGCAAGCTTCTCCATCGTATCAACTCTAATAAACTCGAGTAAATTAGGCAGTGGCATACACCTAGCATCCTTGATAACATTATTGAAGCTCCCAGCTAGAGCATTGCTCATTTCGCCATATCTCTTGGCAGGAAAGTAAGCAATGGCATAATTTTCTAGTGCCAAGTTTTCCAAAGAGGAATTATTCTGCCCACGACCTTCTCTTTTCAGTTCTTCCAACCTTTCATCAAAAATATCTCTAGTTCTAGCATAAGCACACTGACCAAACAATCTTAATATATGATCCTTATAACCGGCACCATAATAACTCGAATACCTACCATTCAAATTATCCTTCAAATGTTTAATGCAGTATGAGTGTGGTGAATTAGGAAAAACCTCTTTCACACCATCCAACAACCCAGCACCACGATCAGTCATGAATACTATATTAATTTCTATAATCATGAGCCAAAATCATAGCCAATTGTTCAAAAAACCACCTCCAATTCTCTTTACTTTCAGCATCTACTATAGCAAAAGCAAATGGGAATATATCTGAAAAAATAAACAAAAAGCACAAAAGCAATAAGATAAAAGATAATCGAAAACATACACCAAAAATGTAGAATGGTACAAAACTTAGCAAGCAAAATGTTCAAAATGGCTAGAACAAGAATACTGCTACTGCATTAAAGACCAAAATCAATAAGATGTACATTCCAGAAGATATGCTGTTGCTACTACACATCACAAACAAAAATCCAAATATCAAAAGTGTTACCAAAAAAGAAATAACATACCTTTATTGCCTGTTTTTGCACAAGCACCCAAGAGAATTCCCTTGTACTTGTTTTTTATGAAAGTCTCATCAACAAAAAGCATTGGTACGGTCGACACCACTTGAAAGTTGAAACCATTGATACAAGCACCATAAGCTATAAACAATCGACGGAAACGGTCATCAGCAGACTCAAGAATGCAATGGGAACCCGGGTTGGTTCCCTTCAAGGACTCTATATACCAAGCTAACTGATTGTATGTTTTGCCTTCATTACCATGCAAAATTCGATTTGCAGCCTCTTTACCCCGATAGGTTGTATGATAACGTATATCGAAACCATAATCTTGCTTCAAATATTTAACTATCTCTTTAGGCTTAATCGAAGGATCAAATCGAACTTTATTAGAAACAATTGGTGAAACCACATGAGCTCCAAGCCGTTTATGATTATGGTGACGAATGGCACCAGCACAAGTATGCTCATTTATCAGCTTGTTTATATAAAAATAGCCATTGGACTTGCATATGGAAGCATGCACATACCATTTACAGCCATCAGAATTTTTCTTTACACATGCAGCAGTAACACGGGACTTGTCATTTTTCAAATATCGAAACTCAAAGCCCCTCTCAACTGCAAACTTACACAACTTATCACGAAACTCCACTGCACCACTAGTAAAACACTGACCAGTCCTAAAAATATATGTATCCCACTCACTTGACATATATTTCCTCTTACTGTTGTTACTCACAAAATTTCCAATTATCATGTTGTTATCGTCCTCAAAGTTTGAATCATCATTACTAACATCAGATTCTTCATCATGATGATGGCAAATATCTAATGTATGCTTCACAACATTAGAAAAATGCTCATTATGAACAGAACAAGTACTAGAACTTGATCCCACATCAAGAATATGAATTTCTATATAAGGAGAATTCATCACTTCAAAAATCTCCAACATAAGACAAAGATCATCATCAGACTCCAGGAAACAGTTTGGACAATCGATAAGAGAATACCTCAGCACGAACTGCCCTACTTTTAGTTTTCCAAACCTCAAAGAGAGCTAAGAGCACAATTCATCAAATCTAGTGCTTGATGATAATGAAATAAGCACGGTATCTGCCCCATACGTAAACCTACCAAACTTTGAATTTGACATGCTGCTACTGCAACACAAATAATTACTCATGTCAGGGGTAAAAGCTTAAAGTCAAGATACTCATCAACACCGCAATGTTCTATGCCAACTTCATAAAAAGAAATGTTGCTACTGCTACAACAACATACCAAATAAACTCCTAGAAAACATCAAAATATCAACTTAGTAAAAACAGTACATAGAATTTCAAAATAAGCAGCGTGCCGCTGCACCACCAACACAAATCATACAATAATAATAAGAAAAATGAATGACCCAGTGTTACTACATTGCACAAGTATCTTAATAAATGTTGTTACTGCAGTATCAAAACTAAAAAAAATCATATCTGCTACTGGATCATCAAAAATCTAAAAATGAGCAAACTGATACTGCACAACAGAAGACACTAAACCAAACTCAACGAAGACACTGCTACTGCTTTAGAAAAACATAAATATCTTTACAAATACAAAATGAATCACAAAAGTAATAGCTTCGATTGAAAATTTAGAACACTAAGAAAAATAAATCTAAATCAACAAAACCTCGGAAAATTTAGTGAAAATCATAAGCAACAAATATATTCAATTACAAACATCAAATAAAAAAAATTATTCTACATATAGATTCCTCAATGATAATACGAACAAAATCAAATATATGAGACAATCAATCGAAAAGAAGAAATCAAAAATTCGACCAAAAACACAAAATCAAAGAGTTTCAAAATCCAAAAATCTCAACAAACTATGATCGAAAACAGACAAGAATCCAAAAACTAGTAGAAACAATATAAAACTTACCACTATAATCAAAGAGAATCGTTCACGAATGGTGATACTGCATCACGTCGAAGAAGAACGAAACAGAGCTCTCTCTCTCTCTCTCTCTCTCTCTCTCTCTCTCTCTCTCTCTCTCTCTCTCTCTCTCTCTCTCTCTCTCTCTCTCTCTCTCTCTCTCTCTCTCTCTCTCTCTCTCTCTCTCTCTCTCTCTCTCTCTCTCTCTCTCTCTCTCTCTCTCGTCTGTCTTTATTGGAACAAAACGACTTTCAAAAACCCAAAGCTTAAAGGGGGATAAAAGAGTAAATTAACTACTGCCACATGGCTGCGCCTAAGCAACTTGTCCTTATAAGTAAAGAATTTTACTTATTTGTATGAATTAAAAGTTTGTAGATTTGAGAGAAAACTGAAAAGATGTCAGGGACTTTTGAGCCATTAACTCAAATATGAAAAAGGTATCATTTGATAAATCAAATGACACCGTTACTAATTAGTATCCAATTAGGGGTGGCTATTGGGCAATATGCTAGTAGTGCCCCCAAACCCTAACCACCAGCCTTCTGCCGGAAAGATGGAGGAGTTCCAAGCCGTAGACGCATGCCTAGAAGGGATTATGGTGGAATTGGAGGAGCGACCACCCTGGAATGACAAGTGCTTATACATATGCGTGGATGACTACCAGGAAACAGGCGAGGTAGAGTATACTGTTTACTCTATCAATTTGAAGGATATGTTATTTTCTGATGATTCATCACAGATAGGGTTAAACGCTGTGTTTAAATTTCCCAAGCGTATCATGCGGGCTTGTGCTGGTTTTGGGCTCGGATTCGGAGGATCCACAGTCTTTATTGCCGGAGGATTTCGTGCTACACGCTTCAAAGAATTGGTTGTCCCAGGTGCCTATTATGATGTCCAGGCCTATAAGATTAGTGATAGGGGATGGGAGGAAATTTTGTTGCCCCCTTTCCTAAGCGGGAAAGTTTGGCCTCTTATATGGGAGGTTGAGGAAAACCTGTTTGCTCTCACCACTAAGCCTCCTCCCCCGCCTTGTAATGATGTCATATCCAGTGAATGGAATCTCTGTTTTGAAATGTATGATCGTACTCTTGGTTCATGGATTCTATTGCCAAACCCTCCTCATTATCCATGTCCTGGTGGCTTCTCTCATGCAATTTTAGGTAGCCAACTTTTTGTGTCTAATCCACGACGTCCTGATTATACATACAAGTGCAACCTCTCCGACCTCCGCAGGAAATGGCCACTTAAATGGCAAGTATCGTCTTTTCGATTTCAGGGCGCAACTTTAGGAGTCTGCACTGATGAAGGGCATTTTGTAGTATTTTCCCACGACGTGCGTGGCCCATCTCCACCTGAATATGTGGTTAAAGATGAAGATGATCCATATTTTTATATCACAGTAGACCTGTTGGAACATGGCTCTGATGAATCCATAATGGCCCCTCAATCTCTATTTGTGCGACGAGGGCTGCATGATGTTAATGAATGTCAATTTGTCCACCTAGGAGGTCAGAAAGTCACCTTTCTCTGTTCCACAAGGGTAGGTTTCAAGTTGTCTGTAATGGCCATCGTATTTGACTTCCAACTCAAAAAGACAGACGACAGCTTCAAACTCCACACCAAATTCCATCCTACTCGTGTGTGGCATTTCGATAATGAGGAGGGCTCCAGTGGTATTGCACAGGGTCTTGCACAGATAGTTAATGCCGTTGTTTGTAAGTTTTCAATCTTCTTCTTATATCCACAATGGTTGGTTAACAGTTGAGATTAAGGTTAGATTATGTGTGCGCACCTAAAGTGTATTTCAGACTTTTTGAGTTGGTCTAGAACCGGGACCTAAGCATTCTGTTCTTCAATTTGATAGAATCTTAATGTGGCTTTAACTGCAAAACTACCTGGATGAGATTGACAACATTAATATAGTGGTGAGCAAGGTGGAAAGTAGTTTTAAATTACATGATTCTTACTTCATTTATGGCTTTGGAACTTGTCAATCGAGTTTGACCAATCAACTCAATCAGAGCTTAATCATTTGGACTCTATAAGATCTCTTTTACTTGCATAACATGTTTTCACCTGTGATTCCTAGTTTGTAACTTTTCTCCTTTCCTTCCATTTTTTTGATGGAGTCGCAAAGGATCTGATGGCTTTGTTGTTTATTATCAAATTTTGCAACAGGTAAGATTTAGAAGTGAAGATGATGCTCATGGGAGGACCTTGCGGTTATAGTGGTCCATTTACATATCTATTCTCTTGTTTTATCAGGATCAGTAGTGCACAAGTATTGTAATATCTATTGGTGGTGGTGCACATTATACTATTCTATGGTCTTTTCAATCTTTTTATGCTTTCATCTTTGGGTGTGTTCAGATATTTTTCTGGTTCTATCAGGATAGTAGTTCAGAAGTACTGTTGTATATATCGTAGCTTTGTCTTGTCTGGCTGTGCACATTATAATATCCTATGGGCGTTTCAATGTTGTTATGTTACATCGGGTGTATTTATTTGTGTTTTCAATTACTGAAATGATCTAATTCCTTATAAAAAAAATATGATAAAACTCCCTTGTCCTCGGCCATAAGGTCTCGTTTAGACACCAAGTCCAGGTATGAAATAGTTTTCCATTCCATAGATGACATGTTTACTTACCTAGAAACAAAGGGATGTCCTGGACGAGAAAATTCGGGGGAATTGGAGATGGAGATTCCCAACTTCAATTCCTTCCAAAATAGGCGTTATTCTTCAATTCCCTTTCCAGAGCTCCAAAGCCCTCGTGCCTGGCGGTAAAATTTGATCCCAAATCAGTTTGTATAAAGCTACCATTATAGCAGAGTTCCAACCCAGAACTCTCAATTGAAGTCAGTTTATATAAGGTTAGATTTCAACCATCTGCTTCTATCTTTATGTTTCTGTATTGGAGTCACAATTGAACTAATGAGTTCTAATTTTGGCTTCTGAATTGGTTTAGTGATTCATTGTGAATAGGCTATTAGGATGTGTGTTTTGATTTTTATGCTATTATGAATGAATGAGCTTTTTTGGTGGAACATGGAATTCCTTCTGTTCATCAATTTTTTAATTGAAATTGGATATTGAATGAGATTGCAATTTAATATGATTTGGGTTTTTTTCAACAACAGTGTCTGAACTCTTATGACCCAGCCACAATGATACCCAACTATTAAAAAGAGTCAATGTGGTAACTGAACTCTAAATTTCTTATCAGTCTCATACTTCTGTCAAATTCTGTTAGTTATCCGTTAAAAAAAAACACGTGATGGGCGTGTGGGTTATTAGTCTGGCCTCTCTCTCTCTCTCTCTCTCTCTCTCTCTCTCTCTCTCTCTCTCTCTCTCTCTCTCTCTCTCTCTCTCTCTCTCTCTCTCTCTCTCTCTCTCTCTCTCTCGTTCTGTTCTGGACACCCGAAAATGGCACCCATCGTCACTTGTTTTCTCTCTCTCTCGTTCTGTTCTGGACACCCAAAAATGGCACCCATCGTCACTTGTTTTAATGTTATGTGGCTGAGGGGCGAGGGCGAGGAGCGGCGCTGCAGGTGCTGGGTTCGAGGCGGAACCCAGCACCGGAGAATTGATTGGGAGTGCTGACATGGATGGTCTGTGTTGGTGGACTTCGTTGGGATGAGCGACAAAGTAGGTGGGTGGTGTGGCCAAGAGAACACGGTAGTGCAGAAGAGAGAAATCCGAGTATGGCTGGGCTCGGTGGATGCCCATAGGAAATCGTAGCAGCGGCGGCCATGGGTACATGAGATCGACGATGGCAGAGCAATTGGGCTCTGGTGTTTGCAACGGCAGTTCTGGGTTGGGTTCCAGAGAAGAGGGCGCCGGCGTGACCGGTGATGGTGGTGATTGAAGCGGCGGTGTTTCGGTTGTGTACGGGCTCAGGTAAGTTGTGAGTGGACTGAATTGGAAGTGGTGACCGGAGATGTTTGTGATGGAATGGTGCCCAGTGCAATGAGTGCTTTGGGTGTGGTCTGTGATCGAAGTGGTGGAGCTAGAAGTGGTTTGAATTGCAGGTTGATGAGTACAGTGATGGTCCATGGTGATTGCCATGATCGGAATTGCAGAGATTGAGAGCTTGATTGAAGGCTCTGAAATTGGCAGAGAGCTGCCATGTTGATGATGAACCGGTGGTTGTTGGTTGAATTGATTGCAGTGGTGATGAACTGAGCTGCGATTGGAAGCTTGGGTGATTGTTGTTGTGGAGCTAGTGGCTTGAATTGGAGCAGTGACCGGAGAAGGAGAGACCGGACTAATAAACCACGTGACCATCACGTCTTTTTTTTTTTAACTGATAACTAACAGAATTTGACCGAAGTATGAGATTGATAAGAAATTTAGAGTTCAGGTATCACATTGACTCTTTTTAATAGTTAAGTGTCATTCTGGCCAGATCATAAGAGTTCAGACAGAGACACTGTTGCTGAAAAAAAAGGGTCCTTGACCATAAGGTCCAAAGTTGGACAAATATTTACCATCAAGGACAAAGGAAAAACACGGTGCCCACCCGGTCCATTAATTGACCAATTTACGTTTCTGAATTATACATTTTACAAAAATTACGAAACTGCCACTGACAAATTTTATTGACCTCAATAATTTTTTTTGAGAAAACGTATATTTCTGTGGTAGGAGGGAAAGAACAAAGAAGCATCACTTTTGTGTATTTTATTGACCTCAATAAAATTTTATTGAGGCCAATAAAATGTTTTATTGAGGTCAATAAAATTTTATTGAAGTCGACAACGAGAACGCCAATGCAGCAACAATGAAGCATCGCTTTTGTGTATTTTATTGACCACAATAAAATTTTACTGAGGTCAATAAAATGTTTTATTGAGGTCAATAAAATTTTATTGAAGTCGACAACGAGAACGCCAATGCAGCAACAATGAAGCATCGCTTTTGTGTATTTTATTGACCACAATAAAATTTTATTGAGGTCAATAAAATGTTTTATTGAGGTCAATAAAATGTTTTATTGAGGTCAATAAAATGTTTTATTGAGGTCAATAAAATTTTATTGAAGTCGACAACGAGAATGTCAGTGCAGCAATGATGAAGCATCACCTTTGTGTATTTTATTGAGGTCAATAAAATTTTATAAGATCAGTGAAATTTTAGTTTCTGGGTCTCAATCAACAAAGAACAAAGAAGCATCACTTTTGTGTATTTTATTGACCTCAATAAAACAGTTTATTGACCTCAATAAAATTTTATAAGATCAGTGAAATTTTAGTTTCTGGGTCTCAATCAACAAAGAATTAAGGAGTATCACCTTTGTGTATTTTATTGACCTCAATAAAACAGTTTATTGAGGTCAATAAAATTTTATAAGATCATTGAAATTTTAGTTTTTGAGTCTCAATCAGCAAAGAACAAATGAGCATCACCTTTGTGTATTTTATTGACCTCAATAAAATTTTATTGACCTCAATAAAATTTTATTGAAGTCAATAAACTGTTTTATTGAGGTCAATAAATTTTTATAAGATCAGTGAAATTTTAGTTTCTGGGTCTCAATCAACAAATAATAAATGAGCATCACTTTTGAGGTCAATAAAAAATTATTGAGGTTAATAAACTGTTAAAAAGTTTGACAGTCTAATTCGAGAAGGCTTGTTAGAGTGGAGGAATCTTTGTAAAAATGAGACATATATGGAGACATTCCCAAACAAGCACTTTGATCTTGAAACTGTCCTCCAAGCAAAAATACGTACGTCCTCTTTCTGTAGTTCCGGAGAAATCCATCATTGGGTTTTTCCATCTTGACGGGGTGGACGAGGGACGATTTGATTTTCTACATGGTGCTATGTCCTTTGATAACATCTGGGATGAGATTAGCTGTGCCGTATCAGAATGTTCTAACATTATATATGGGTGTCTTTAATTTCTTCACAAGGGTAAAACCCATTTCAGAATATTCATCAAGAAAAAATAATCGAAGTGGGTGAAATTAAACAAAAACCCATAAGTGAATGAGGTTGCATATACCTTCGATTGTGAGAGAGAGAGAGAGAGAGAATCTTGATTAAAAAAAAGGCTGCACATGTGTCCAGAAATTCTTGATTTTGGTGTCGTGAGGAAGAGAGGAAAAGAATTGGGCTGAGTGAATCAACAAGTATAAGTGAGTTGGTGCCGCAACGAAGAATGTATTGTTTTTTGGAATACACCACCACCGCCTCTTGTACCCGCCCGCACCTGATCCGCATCTCCCTCTTCCTCGTCCCATCCGTCAGCTCCTCCTCCACTGGCAACAATCTCCTTCCAAACCTCCTCCACCGTCCTCCCTAGCTCGGTGGCAGAGGCCGAGGCTCCCCCGTCCATGGACGACGACGCGTGGGAGTGGTCGTTGTAGATGTTCTTAAGGAGGTCGTCCATGGTCATGGATTGCTGCTTGTCAACGTCGGCGACAGCGACGATGACGTCGTCAAATTTAGTAGTCATCCTCATAGGTAGACCACGATGAAGAAAAGGGCAAAAATGTCCGAAAAAAATCATAACAGATCAGGCTTTGCATATTTTGTCCTTGATGGGAGTAAAACATGTCCAACCCATACTTATTGGGAAAAATTTAAAATTTTCAAAGTAAGTGGGAAATACAAGGTGAAATTTAGGACCTATTGGATATTTCCCTGAAAAAAAACTCATACGATTTTCAATGGAAAATCATGGAATTTATTGTTTTTGTCTCTGTGGTCTGCGATTGATATGAGAAAAAAAAAAAAAAAAAGGGTAGAGTTTGAGCAGGTGTTCAAGAAGCGTCTAACCCAGACCTGATGTGCCTATAAATAATAGTCGCATTCATGTGCTTTGCTAGTTTTTTTATCAATTGTTACTGAGAAGGAATTAAGGGAATAGCGCACCAATATAATGATTGAGATCTCAAAACACAACCACTTAACAAAAAAAAAACTAGACGATTAGATGTCCACTCCCTGAGATTGACTCAAAAAGTAGATGATTCTACAAAAGCTCAAGATGACTTTTTTCTGCAACTCAAGCTCGTGATTTTTCTCTTCCTCCATGTTATTGGTTCTGGTGGGCTATTTTGCAGCTGTTTTCATGGGGGAGGAGCTTCACCTTTTTTCTCTTGGTTTGGTACTAGTTTCATGGGTAGGACCGTAGGAGCTACTGCTCTTCCTCTTATTGTTTGCGTTTTACTTGCCCGTGTTGGGTGCTTTTCTCATTGGGAAAGAGCTGCTGCATTTCTCTTCTGTTTCTGATTTATAAGCTTCCCTCGCTGTGACGAGGTTCATCGGATGTCTAAGATACTTTTTATAAAGCTTGTAGCTGAATTGTCTAAAGGAGTTTTCAGACCAGAAAGAAACTCCTAGTATTGCCTAGAGAATGTTTAAAATATTATATTATAAATAGTATTTTTTTGTTCTTCTGTTCTGAGTTGGGAGCTGCTGGTCTGCTTTGGCGGGATCGTCCTTGGTAGTTTCGTGGCAGGAAGAAGTAGCGGGATCGTCTTTGTCGCTACTTCTTCGAACCATGCTGAGATTATTGCTCTCCATGAAGCGGTTTGTGAGTGTATATGGTTAAGGTCCATAGCTACACATATAAGAAGTACATGTGGTTTGAGGTCAACCACTGATGAACCTACATGCATTTATGAGGATAATGTTGCTTGCATTGAACAAATGAAGCAAAGTTTCATCAAAGGCGACAACACCAAGCATATATCGCCTAAGTTCTTCTATAATCAGCAACAGCAGAAGTTCCTCGAGATTAAAGTGAATCAAGTCCGATCTAAGGACAATGCAGCAAATTTGTTTACCAAATCACTGTCTAAATCCACATTTGAGAAGCATGTGAAAAACATTGATTTGCTTAAGTTATCTGACTTCCTATGATTGAGAAAATCAGGGGGAGACACAAACTTCAGGAGGAGTCTGGTGTCTATGCAAAGTTTCCAAATGTGAAAGGTGTGTTGTACTCTTTTTCCCTTCGACCAATGTTATTTTTATCCCACTGGGTTTTTGTTACTTGACAAGGTTTTTAATGAGACAATGCGAGGATGCACCACTTAGTGTTGACACCATAAGGGGAAGTGTTGAAGGAAATCTACTTTGTGTATATGTCTTGTCAACCTAGGAGTATCATAGTTAGTATAACATAAAGATTACATATTGAATAAAATTCTAATTGTGATATGGATTGTACCTTTTATGTTTCTCTATGATATTTACTTTCAGTTTGTGATTGTATTTTATATTTACTTAAACATATATATATATATATATATATATATATATATATTTTGAGCAATAATAATTTGTATATATAAGCATGTTGATTTTGGTTTGGATATGTTCATTGTTTGTTTTTAATTAAGAGATATTTGTTTTTAATATTTTTTCTTTTGTCCTACCTTAAGTTGATATTTTATTCTTCTACTAACTGTTTAATTGATATCGGATGCGCGTGCGGCTAGTTGTATATAAAGCAAGCGATGAGAAAGGGCTGCAGGACTATAGATGCGGATTTTCCGGCGCAGGAGGCCATGGAACCATTCCGGACTAAGGACAAGACCGAGGGGGAAATCCGGAGAAGAGCCAAGAGCAATAGCAAGGGTGATGAAGCTATTATTCAGCACCCACCGCGATGGCGAGAAAAGTTTTCCTGGGGGATTGACTGGAATGCGGACAATCGGTCCCTCTTCTTATGCTTAGCTGAGTATGAGGAGTGTGGCATGGTGTCGTACTCAATTCTATCGGTGAAATTGCGCGATCTGTTTGCTTATTCTGGCTATTTTCAAAAACCACAAGTACAATTACAACAGGTCGGTAAATTTTCAGGCAATAATCTGCCGTTTTGGATGGGTTGTGGTGTCTGGCGCTCGAACATTCTTTTGGGTGGTGGCACAGAACCACGGTATGCCCATGGACCCTATCCAAGCGAACCGGTAAATGGGCATTTCTACCATCACCCGGCCCGACAGATTTATTGCTTTGATAAGCATACAAATCAGTTCCCCTTGAAGAACGTTCAGCCTCTTCTTGTGGAGTTGGACGACAAATTATATGCTCTCGGCAAGTCGGTGACTGGCGCATCTTTTGAAGTGTTTGGCCCAAATGACAATGAGTGGTCCTCTCTGCCGTACCCTCCAGTCAATTGTCTCTCTTATCCGTTTTCAATCGGAGACCCGCGGGCTATATATGATCAATACTCTGCAATTGCCGGTAGAAGTGTATTGGTTTCAGATGGAATAGCAAGCTACTGGTTTGACACCGCTGACCCGAAGCAAGGATGGAGAGGCCTTGATCGATTCTCTTTCATGGGCTCAACCGTAGTTGTGGATGACGGTGAACAATTTGTGCTTTTTTTGTTCAAACCCTCGGATTTCGATGCTCAGCTCATATCGGTGCATTTGATTTCATATGATTTTCAATACATCAAAAGAGACTACGGCCATGTGTTGCTGCCTCTGGACTTCCCAAAATGCTGGCATGGCCTGATTATCTTGGTGATCTCCCACTAGCCAATCATATATATATGTAGGAGATAAAACAGTCTGCCTTCTTGTGTCGTCGGAACAGAAGAGGACTTTTAGGTGTGTTGCATTCCAATTCAAAGTCAATGTTGGGGACGAAGCTCTTCCACGTTTGATTATCAAATTCCTGCCTATGCCAGTGCTTGTCAATGAGTGTATAGATATGGGCATGGCTTCTATTGCTGGACAGATGCTTGGTGCCTTTTTGTTCTAATCTACCAACCGGCTTGTAGTAAGTTAGTTATCCCCTTCACGCTGTTGGACTGGGACGAGGGCCTAAAGTACAGATTGCATTAATAAAACAGAACCGCACTTGACTTAGAATATATATATATATATGATTCCTCAAAAATTGAGATACAATTCTACAAATTATGGTCAATTCTTGGTAATCCACAATATGTGAGGAAAGCTCACATTTAACTTCATCTTTCATTTGATGAAGTACATATGTGACTAGACCACTAAAGAATGATTTTATATTCTAATGTTCTGCCTTCTATGGGCATTGACATGATTGATGGAATGCTGACATGCTGTGAACAGCCGAGGCTATGTCTAGAATCTTAAGGGAGTCTATTAGATTGGCTTATTCCTAAAGACTTGTCCAGGATTCTAGTGGCCTGGCCTAAACTACACTAACGAATAACCTATGATTGGCATTGTTCGGGATTAACCTATGCTTAATCAGAAGGATACTCAATCTTGCGAGCTAAAGAACTCTTTTTGGTTTTCCCAGGAGCCAGCTACGTACTCATTATGATGATAATTGTTTATTATTATATGAATTGAGAGAACGACCTAGACTAAATCCAGAAGTCTGTATTAACTATATGGATGCAATTTACAATTGAAATTGGCAGTTGTTCATCCAGTTTGGACCGATGAACTCTACAGTCAATAGTAGCTTTATCATTTGGACCTAACAGGATCTCTCTTTTAGTTGCAAAAAATTTGCCTGTAAATTGCTCCTTTCCTTGTTTGCTTTCATTTTCTTTTCCTTTGGTTGGTCGCTATAGAATTGCAAAGGATTTAATCAAGTTTTGTTATTTATTGTCAAACTTTGCAACAGGTAAGACTCTCAACTGAAGATCAGTCCTAACTCACAAGAGGATCTTGCAGTAGAATAACTATTGGAGTGCACAAGGAAAAGTTTTTGTGTCAAAACCGAAACTCAGTGTCAATGGTTCACCACTTAAAACAGGTGTGGTTGCCTACCACATTGTCTTAGTCTATGCTATAAGAAACATGTTCAGACTTGGGAGATTCTAATATTAAAAGAGCAGCTACTGGGTAAGGTAAGGGACACTGTCCTGGCACCCAAAGATGGATCTTAATAGATGGCTACTGTGTTATTAATGCAGAGCATTGGTTGCATTACTTGTGTAGATACTTATTCTGTGGTTTATCGGGTTTCAGGTATTTAATATTTATTGCAGATCATCATGTGACTTTATATGTTTTTTGATCTTTTCATATCTACATCTTTATTTATGCTTATATATATATGTAGAAGAAATAAGTGATTGGTGTGGCACGATTCTGTGAATTCAGTTCAACAACACTGTTGCACTTTTATGACCTTAAATTTAAAAGTACTTGATGCAAATTGAAATTTGAAACAATATACATCAAAAGTGATTGCAAGTAGCTAGCTTTTACCATCATCATGGCTATGAGTTTTTTCATCTGATTTTTACTAGCGTCGGAGTTGCAATGTGAAAACCATGAGGTTACATGAATACATTGAATTAGATTAGGTTGTTTGATGACCAATACAACAACAGAGTACATACTTATTTTCCATCTAGGGTCTACTCTACCGACTTATTTTTCATATACAAGTTATTCCACTGATTACAGAGTCGAAGATGATGATATTTGATTGTGTCTGCTGTGAACTCTACCAAGTACCAACCGTCATCTATATGGAATGCCAATTGGTGCAGCAACAGGGATCAAGATTAATGGAGTGTATTTTCTTAGAAGCAATGTCTGATTGTGCATGAAAAGTAATGAGAATATTTAGTTTTTTGAAAGTTTAAGAGTATGCAGAACATGATTTTTCTGTAGATAACTGTTCAAATTACTGATATTAATGTATTTATGGTTTTTGTCTTCAATATGAGAATCTGCACAACTTTATCATACTCAGAAGGTAAGATGCATAAAGACTATACTTTCTGAAAACAACTCATGTAAATAATATAGTACATTTGATACCTTCAGAGGCCCAATTTTCTCTAACATTGGTTCCCTGTGGTGATGTATCACCACGACATCAACCAGAACGTCACGATTTAAGCTTTGAAGTTTTGGACTATCGAAGTTTTCGAGTCAAAATTCCAACCAATTCATTTTGAATATCACCTTGAGGTAGTTACAAAACTTGAGAATCTGTAGTGGAAACTCTTCAATTATGTAGTTCAAGCTCTTCAATTGTGTAGTGGAAATTGTTTCAATTTTGTAGTAGAAGCTCTTTAATTGTGTAGTGTAAGCTGTTTTAATTGTGTAGCGAAAGCTCTTCAATTGTATAGTGTAACAAAAAAGATTTGTCTAAGTCACTTCCTTTCTTTTTGTCCAAGTTACTTCCTTTCTTGAGGCACCAGGTTCCTTGAAGACGTTCCCCAAGTTTCTTCTCTTTTTGTCTTCCTCTTTCAAAATATGAGGTCCAGCCGGTGTAGGGTTACGTTATTCTCTTATTTGGCCAAAAAAATGTTCTGCAGTCGGTGAGTGTGAGAAAGGCAGCGATGGCATCGAAATGGAGGACCGCGATCAGAGGAGTACTAGATAGGGATCGGCCGATTTTCCTACAGTTGAGTGGCGGCGGCTGGGTCGAAAAGTGTTTGTGGTATGTGATTGAGGTTGAGGAGAAAGAAGTTGATACCAGAAAATCATCGTCTGGGGGTCAAGGAAATTCCTCAGAATCATCATCTACTAAGGGCAAGGGGGAGGGGATTTCCATGTGCTGTGTTGGAATTAGACGAAGATTAGCTGAATTTGGAATGCGGAATTGGATTCCCGGAGGACGAGGATTTAGTTGTCTTGGGATGGGGAATCGGAGTTGCTTGGGCTGTGATAGAATCCAACCACTTGCCGGAGGATTAGGTGATTTCAGGATGAGAATGGGATTTTCCATGGCCGGTGAACCGTTACGTTCTCTCCCCGGCGGCTTAAGTCGTGAGGGGAATAAGGATGATGCGATGCTAATGGTCCGTGATAAAGTCAGACGGCTGCCTGTTCCTGTAACAGAATTTGATTTTACATGCAGGAGCAACTTTGTTGTTTTCAATTCCCGCTTTTACCTCATCGGTGGGGCGGAAGCGCCTGATGAAGAAGAAGGTGGAATTCGCTACTTGGACTTATCATCGGCTGGTGGGAAAAAGAAGGGTTGGCAGCAGACACCACATCAGACACCACTTGGAGGATGGTCACAAATCAGAGCAATCGCTCGCGAGGACGGTTGGGTTTGTACCATGGGAATGTTTGGTAGCAATTATCTTGTCCATCCTTCCACCGGTCGCAGGGAGAAGTTGCCCGAAATTCCAGTACCCGATCCTTGCCCATTACTGCTTGGTTTCTCTAACAAGCATATTCTCGTGCATTCCAGTTGGGGTACTCAAATAGTCATGCTTTGCTATGATTTGGAATCAGGTAAGTGGGAGGAGCTCGAGCAACATCCTGAGCAAATGTGCTCTGAAATTTGGTCGCCCGGGGTGGTGCTATACAATGGGCGCTACTTATTTTCCTATGGCAACTTCAATCCCACCACCAACAAATGGGCTGAGGGCTTTGAATTTGAACCATACCATCTTGATGAGAAGAAGAAGAAGAAGAAGAAATGGATCCTCAAGGAATCATACAAAGATTTTTACACTCCTGGCATATATGTTTTCGATATTGAGCAGCGGAAATGGCTCTCCAACAAAGTTGAGGGCCTTCCCAATGATGGCAAGGCCCTTCCTCTTCCCCCAAAATTTCCCAAATATCAACAAGAAGATGATGTCAATGTTTATTCTCCTACTATTAAAACCCCATACTTGCTCCAAATCGGGGTAAACAACAAGTTGGCTTTGGTTTGGAATGACAAGTACAAGGTTTGTTGGTCCAAATTCATAATCCATCCCCATTCCCCCCCTGCCGTCTCCGATGATGGGCCCCCTTGCTTCCGGGCCCAATTGCTGTCAAATGGAGTCCGTAAATTTGCACAACACCAACTGTGGAGCTGCGCACAAGGATTGTAAGCAAGCGCCTACCCTACCCTACCTGCCATCAATAATCCAATTCTTAGTTGACTTGTACTTTCATAATGTTTGTATACTTGTTAGCTGTTTGTTTGGTGTTTCTAGCAGCTTCTTGTGCATGTATGTTTTCTGGAGATGCAAGTTTCCCTTCTACGAGGGGTTTCTTCTCTCCATACTGCTTTCTATTCTCGCTTTATTTTTTCATTGCAATCAAGGTTTTAAAAAGCTAGCCTCAGGCTAGCCTCAAGGCTCGCTTAATGCATAGTCTATCGTCAAATGCACAATAGTTTTGAGTAAAACTCGCCTCATGTTAGAAGCTTAAAAAGCTTAAACCTTTCAAGCATTTTAAGCCTAGGTGCGGATGAGGCTTGTTAACCAAAAAAAAAAAACATGGGGACGAAACGGCGTATAGGAGGAAAAAAATACAAGTCCCTAAGAACACTTGTTGATGATGAGGAGGATGAACGTCCCAATCCATGTGATGATACCAATCCCTTGTTTGAAGCTGAAAATGTTGCTAGTGATGATGATGATAGTTTGGATGGTGATTTGCTACTTGATGATGAGGAAGATGTGGAAGAATGAAGTACTTTTTCATTTTTATGTTTGTTCATCATTTGTTTGAGTTTGATTGTTTAAACTTAAAATTCCTTTAAAACTTAGATGGTTTGATGAATTAGCTTAACTATTATTAATGAAATACAATTTTGTATTATAAAAATTTTATTACAAAAGGCTTATGCCTTTTACGCATAAGGCTTACGTCTTTTCAAAATAAGTCTCACAGAGCCGAAAACGCATCGACTACGCCTTAAGCTTTTTAAAACATTGATTGCAATAAAGCCTTTTAACTTTATCTATTTTCTTTATATATAATGATTTACATAACTAGTCCTGAGACATAAGCTATAATGTTGGATTCTTACCGTACTCTCTATCTTGCATCCGTAATTGATGTCCTTTATATAAGGCTACTTTATAAAAGACTACTTTATAAGAGCATCTCCAGTAGATTACCCATTTTAAAATAAATTTAAAATTTAGCTAAATTTAAGGTAAAACTTAGCTCCAACAGATTACCTAAACAAAAGTTAAATTTAACTTTTGCTAAATTCTCTACCTATATTTAACTAAAGAGGAGAGAGAAAATAGATAAAACTTAAATACTCAAACGTTCCAATTTTTCAGTTTTAGTTGAAAAAATTTAAATTGACTTTACAAATAGGTATCATTGCTGGAGCAGAAGTCTAAAATTTAGGTAGTTATATTAAACTTTTAGCTAATTTAGCTACAAATAATAGCTTTACTGCTGGAGATGCTCTAAGGCTACTTTATTACTTTGATTCCCGAGTTTCAGGTTAGTGTATCTGTTGTCTATTTTTAGCAACTTGGTTTCAGAGATAAGATCTACGTTGCTTATTGTCTTCGGATGATGCCCCCAGTCAATTTACAAGTCAGGTTTTATGTCCTCTGGTTGTTTTAGTGAAGCAGGGCAGTAGCTCAAAGCTACTGTCTTTTCTGTCCTGCAGATATGCTATGGTAACCCACAGTAGAAAACAGGACTCTAGCGATAAACTAACAAGAAAAAAAGAAGAAGAGATAAATAGCTCTAGGAGTCAAGTAGAAACCTAGATATTTGAGTTCTGCGGCAAGAAATCCAAGAAAAACTATATTTTCTGAATATTCAGAATAATTTTAAAAGATAGACATGTAAAAGATAGCCCTACAATCACATTAAATGCTGACATCAATGCTCTCGTCATCTTTCCCTTTGGAAGAGGAGGGTAATGAAGAAGAGTAACCTGAATGAGTAGACACGTAAGGTAGTTTATGTTATATTCATTGCATCTGTTATCTTTTGAACTTTTCTTCTGCTCTAAGTAATTTTTGAAGCGAACCATTCTTAAATTTAATTGGATGTTATGTGGTATATCTTTGTATTTGGTTCCTGAAATCTCACTGGATAGTTATTTTTATTTTATTTTTATTCTCAGAGGTGAAGAATGGATAGGGTAGTTAACTTCAGAAATATTGACTAATTATACTTTGTGTTTTAGTACGTCTGGAAGCGAGTTGAGTTCCATCTGCTACTCTCACTTCCAGGTAAATAATTAACTTCGTTTTTGTACATCTGGAAGTGAATTCGATTCAACCTATTAATCTCACTTCCAGCCGTTCCAGGTATATAACATTGTTTTGTTTCCACTAATTATTCTATTGTGTCATAACGGACAAAAAAAAAATTAGGTATGTTCTAGCGTATTTTAACGTATCTCATACGTACAATTACCACTTTTAAGACTTAATTACTCAAACGAGAACCTATTTACTCTAATGAATATCTTATTTACCTTAACGAGGATTTTTTCGTAGTTACCACATAAGTTGTCTAAGTGGTAATATGTGTCGTCAAGTCGTAAAATATTATAATTACTACTTTTACGACTTAACCTTACTCATAAACTGACCTTTAGAGTAATTTTTTTCTAGATAAGAATAAAAAAAAAGAATTGCAAAGATTGTTTCCTACGGCTGCTATACTTCAAGAGGTAAAGGCAGTAGAGAGAATAAGCATTTTAAATGGTATTGGGGTCGATCAATTGATTGCAACATGGAGATAAAAATTCATCACATTATCTTCATCAGTTGTCGTAGAAAGAAGATGAGCTCCTTAATTGGTTTATTTCACCATTTGTTGGTAGCAATGTACGTTTTAAATGGCAAAGGCGTAAGGCGAAACGTTTTTTCTTTTTTTTTTTTTTTTTTTTTTTTTTTTTGGCTAATTGAAAATTCTCATTCAAAACCGCAAAAACGGCAGGCGAAACGTTTTTTCTAAACCTTAAGGCATGAGACGTAAGTTTTTCACGCATCGCATGTTTACAATAAAAAACTATATTATAATTTTTTTTTAGAATAAACTATAATATTATAGTTAACATGTAGTAATAATCATCATTATTTTACCATAAAACTTATAGATGTCAATAACCTTGTGAAATTCAAATAGAAAACATATAAGACAACAACATCTAAATTAAATAGGAAGCACATAAATCACATACAATACATTTGTGTCACTTAGCCTGTAAAGAGTTAGTGTCCTACAAGGACTTATTGTACCCTGAGATAGAGTTCTACAAGGATTATATATCTACTATGAAGCATATAAACATGTTATCTTCTATAATAAAATAAAAATTGTTCTAATCTTCACGTAGAAGTTGGCTTTTCTGCGATTAAAAAAAAGTATTTAAACGTCCAAAGCGGCACCGTAGAGCGCTATACTGTGGCCTCAGCACGCTTCTCATCAAATAGAGTTTGCTATTTGAGACAAACGCTAACAAGAGGCATGCACAAGGCGTTTTGGCAACGCCTCGCCATTCTTCACACTATTCTCGGCCTCAAGGCACGATTTTTCAAATACTAGTTAGTAGTAGCCTTGAAGCATATACATGCATAGGTCCTTAAAGAAGTAAAGCTCTAGATTTTGATCCAAATACAACCTAAGCATACAAGACTTGATTTGATCTCCACTGTTTCATTTGATCATTTGGTAGATCCCATTTTAAGCATGTGTTAGACTTGTTAGTGAAAAATCAAAATTATTTGAGTGATTTTGAGGTGGCAGCCAATTAGTTTCAGTCTTGGTTGAAACTTCATTAGCAGTTCTACAACAAATTGGTCACCCTGCCAGAGAGGATGAGTAATAGAACAATATTAAATATAATTCAGAAAAAACGAAATTGAAATTAAATGACCTTATAATTCGGGAAGTCTTTTCTAGCATATACATGTATATTTGTGGTTGTTAGTATATTTGAATGTTGGCATTCCTACACAAGTCTTGATTAATAAGAGTGAACAACACCCTATGCATGTACGTGTTTTCAGCAAGGTAAGTGGACAAGGTAAGTTGTTATTGTGACATCTTTGGATAGGTTTTTATTAACTAAATCCTTGATTTATTTGTGTGTTAAATAAAATCCTTTCCAGCAGATTTGATTCTATTAATTTCAGTCTTAATTGATTTAGGATCTTTTAAGAAAATCATATATCGTTCTTTTTCTAATTGTCAATCTTTTTAATAAAGATATTTCCTTATAGGAAGTCAATTAGGGTTAGGACTTTAAAGTGAGGGGGAGTTCTTGACTCCTATATATGTTGCTCAATAAAACGTTGGAGATATGCTTTTAGAGGCTGCAGATTATTGTTATCTCATGTACCGCTGTGTTTATATGAAAAGCATAAAAGCATAGTTTGTTTTATGGATTCACTTGTACATGTGAAGTGAATCCTTTGTTGCATAATTGTCTCATTCTCTCGTGACCCGTAGAGAAGAGTTGCAGATTGAAGGAAGAAGGACGCGCTCAGTTCCTTCGTTATCAAGAGAAGAGATTACAGAAAAGAAGAATCAAGGCAAACATATAGGCTAGGGGTGCTAGTTGTAATGGTAATCGAGGTTTACCTTTGTTTATAAGAGATTTTCTCAATTTCTTCTTAGTGATTGATCCTCTTTCTGGGCTTGTGCCTCGCAGTGATGTTTTCTCAAGTTTGAGGTTTACACTGCGTAAACATATCGTTGTGTTCTTGTTGTTTTCGTTTTTCCAGAACACTGGGATTGATAGTATCACTTCAATCCCAGACGTGAAACACAACCATCTGTTATTTGCTTCCAGCAGGTTTGGGATTGTCAGCGTATATTCAATCCTAACACAGATACACACGTTCCAGTATTTTCAGAGGTAGTGCATGTAACATATTTGTGAAGAAAGTGAAGTGAAAGAGAAGGTGATCACAAACAGTTGTGGTAGACCTTCATTTATGGACAAAGGGAAACCAAAGAGAAAGTTCTCAAAGACTCCGTCAACAAATGGACTTTTTTTTTTCTTTCTTCTTTGGTAAATTTACAAATGGACATATTGATATTAGCTAGCTAGACTTCATTAATTGAAAGGGATTTCCACTTTTTGGATTGGGATTAATAGGACTCTTGTTAGCTTTAATGTTGTGCAGGTCCTAAATCTAAAAGAATACAACTGATTTTAGGGGGAAGCCACGACGCTAAAGAATACAAGTGATTTGTTACACTCCATTTTCTCCACCTCCGGTCCTTCAAAAATAATTACTTGTTTGAGATTTTCAAATTTTTTATGATTTGTATTTGCAAATGTACATGTATCCTTTAACTTGTGACTTTATAATGTTTTGAATAATGTAAAGATATATATATGTTTAAGTGCAAATGGCAGAGTTGGAAGGGAGCTAGGTTAAGAGCCACCAAATGAAAATTGACTATAGAAAACAATACCCAAATGAAGAAAGGTATATCGCCACCAAATCATCGACTCTCTGTACGTGATTACATTTTTGATACATGTAAAGGCTAACTATAATGTTTATTATTAGAAGCTTAATTAATTAATTTCCATTGTGTGGATATTAATGTTGATATATTGAGACTGGAAGCTTAATTAATTGCTACGAGGATAGATTAATTCTAGTCCTGAAACTGGTTCCGGGAATCATCCATCATTTCGCAAATTAATTTCTGGAGAAAGTGATCCAAGTGAAAGAGAATTGAAGGTTCACAAAGACTTGTAGAAGACTTCGATTTTTTCTTTCTACCTTTTGGCATTGTCCGGAAAGCAAGTGCGACTACAAAGACTTTTGCTAGCTTTTGTTTTGTATTGTTGTGCTCTTGTTTCTCATGTGTTAACTTTTCTAACTAATTTTTTTTTTTCGTCTTGAGTTTTAATTTTTGCTTCTTCTTTTTTTAATAAAAAGTTTTAATTTTTCTCTAAGTAATATTTTTTTATAAAAATTGTCAATATATACTTAACATGGAGTTTCTTTAGTAGTTCTAATCTGAAGACTTGTGCTGGCCTGCTGGGATGTATCCTTGCAATATGTTTTCATTCAAATTCAAAACTTGGAGATCGAGTCTACAATTTTTCCATTGTTGTTGGAATGGATCCACTTATAAGTATATAAGCCTATAAGGCTGTCAAGCCACTCAAGTTGCCAACTTTTTTAAAGAGAAGAATTTTTATTAAAAACTAAATACGATTACAATCGTAAAGGATGACATCCTGGATAAAATCCCATGAAGACATTCAACTATGGCTCAAGTCGCCAATTTGGAAACACTTCAATCAAAAAATGTTTAATCACTCAACTATGATCAAAGACATTCATGGTTTGACATCAGTTAAATTCTCATGAAGAAACTAGCGTCAAAACAAAAAGAACATCAAATTACAAAGTGGAAAGTGCTAGATGAAATTTATTTTTAAATGCAAAGTACAAATGCTAAACAAACATAGAGTCAGAGCCACACAATTATTAAGAACTGAATCAAATGCCAAGCCAAGAAAACTAATCATAGGATATATTCACCAATTAAAGGGTTACTGATCGAGCAAGACGACAGTTCAACACCGGCACCTCCTCCAGCATCGTCCTTCAAAAATTTGATCTTGATTTTCTTAAGGGTGGCTAGAGCCTCTTGCATATTTATCCTCTCTTTGGTGATTCTGCTGAACAAGCAAGAGCTAATCTCATAATGGATGATAAGCACTCCCTCTTGCTCACAAAATCATGTCCTCCTCAGTTCCAAGTAAATTGATATCCACAACTTCCACTATTGCACATTTAACTAGTGAATTTGCAACCCAATTGTTTAATCTCATTTCCCCAACGAATATCTCATCGGTTGGCTTCCTTCTAGATAAAGTTATTGACTAGTTGCAGCACTACATCACTCTCTCTCTCTCTCTATCTCTCTCTCTCTCTCTCTCTCTCTCTCTCTCTCTCTCTCTCTCTGATCAAATTTGAATTTAGATAAGTTTATTAGCTTCTTCAACGAACCAACTTAAAGGAAAAAATAGGAACTAATGTACAAAATAGAAGCAATACGCGTCCACAGTGGCCTTAAGAAAAAAAAATAATATAGAGTGGCTTATATTAGAGTTTTTATCATCGGTGGGGTCTGGATTTTTCGTGACTGGACAAAATAAGTCTGAACTTAAAAAACAATCAATTAGGTGTCTAGACTTAAAAAAACATGTTATTTAGGGTACTTCCGTTACATTTTCATCTAATCTCCGTCAAAAAATAGGAATGAGACCATAAGAGTCATTTCCTTATGAAAAGTACAGTGAAATGTCTGATTTGCCCTTGTTTTTCACGATGATTAAACGGAAATGTAATGGAAGTACCTAAATGACATGTTTTTTTAAGTCCAGACACCTAATTGATTGTTTTTTAAGTTCAGACTTTATTTTGTCCGGTCACTGATTTGTACATATTTTATGTACAAAGAGCGCTCCTAATTGCTTGAATTACACTTTCTAAAGAGCCGAATAATGCCACTTACTCTTGTTTGCTCATTTTATAGGTTCATACGTGAGAAATGGAAAAATGGAGAAAAAGGATGCGTTTTGGGAGCTTTTGGAGCATTTCCGAGAAGAGAACGAAAAGTCAACCGTAGCTTTTGAGCACCAAGATCACAAGAATCAAGCCACAGAAGTCGAGCACAGCATAATTTCGGAGTTTTGGCCAAGAAACCAAAAAGTCAATTTTCGGCCCCGAAAAGTCAACTGAACTCAACCGGGCCCACATGGTCAACTCTGAGGTCAAACCCGAAGGCATCACACTCCAATCCATCCATGAGTTTCCCAAGCACACAAAGAGAGCTCAATTGACTGGTTGAGGTATTTTGGTGGTAAATTCAAATTCAAATTCAAATTGGAAACAAAACATTTAATGCTTGAAACACCTTTTGTCTCCTAACCTTCCATCCTCATTATTTGCCTCCCAAATATGATTTTCATAGTCTCTACACACATTACCATTATCTCCTTGGTGCCTTTGCATTTTTTCAATCACCCCATGGCATTTTGGTATTTCTAAGTTGGTTAGATACTTAGTTATGGACCTTAGGATCATTCCCTTAATCATGACCCTTCATTCCCTCATAAATATACTTAAGACTCCCCACTTTCAGTCATCCACCAACCCTAGACACCACAATTCCCCAAAATTCTCTCAAGCTTTCCTTTCCTTCCTTCCCATTTGCTTCATTTTCCTTTGCATCCGAAGTCTAATCGACCGGTCGAACACAGGTCGACGACCGGTCAAACTCTCTGTTGCTTGTGTTCTTCCTCCATTTTCCACCTCCTCCTCTCATCATCTCACTTCACTGCCTTCATCAAACTTACTCCTTACACCCTCCACTACATCCCTAAATATTGTTCCCTTCCATTTTCTCACTTCTACTCACCATCATTATGGGTCTCCTGAAGAACTTCAAAATCTAGAAGGTTTGGTGCAAGAGGGAGCTATAAGAAGACAAGGAGAGCAAAAATGGAGGCTAACAACCACTTGGTGACAACAAGAGCAACTGGCTAATCTTCTTGAGCATTCCTCAATCTCTTTTTACTCTTTACTTGTCTTTATGTTCTATAGATTTTCGAATATGATGTATCCTAAGATGTACTGTGAGTAGTCCTCCAAGATTGGGGGTCAGGGTTGTGTGCCATAGCCCAATGAATATAGTTTGATTTATTAATACATTTATGCTTGTGATTTTGATATGGATATGTTCATTGCCCTCTTTGGAAGTGTTGAATGCTTACTTAGGGAATTTACTACTTCATGAGTGTGTGTTTGACCCATTTTGGTATGAATGCATGAGCTTAGTAACCTTATGCATCATGGACAATTGACAATGAATGTGATGAGGACAATTTGTTTGGATCCCTAGGTCTTGATGCCCTTAGCCTTAGTTTAATAATTTAAGAACCATTGCATGACTTAGATTAACTAAATTGAGAGTTATTGTGAACCATTGCATGACACAAAGTGTAACGACCCGTATCTTTAGTGAATAATTAAATAAATTGTATTTGGAATTTACTCTAATTCGAGGAAGTTTTAAGTTTGGAAGCACGTTTATGGGGGGTAGTTAGGTTGACTTTTTGTTTCGTTATAAATTTGGGAAATTTTGCTCCTCCGAAGTTTTAGAATGTGTTAAACCGACTTCGTAGATAAAAAGTACACGAGAATTGGACTACGTATGAGAGAGTTATAGGTTTTAGAAGAAGTTACTATTTGAGGAAGGTTATTTTGGGAAAACTTTCCCAAAAGGGAAAGTTTCCATTTTAATCTCAGTCCTCTCCTCTCTCTCTCTCTCGGCCCCATGCTCTTTCTCTCTCCTCGGCAGTGCCACAACCGGCACTTTGTCGGCCAATAGCTCACAGCTCCGGCCACCCCACCATGTGAAATCGGTCCCAAATTGTTCACCACACTACCCTCTACAACTCTATACTACTGTTCTTGATCGAATCTAGGAGTAGGAGGAGGAAACAAGGAGGAAAAAACCCGATTTTCGGCCAAACCACCCTTGGCCCCGATCTTAAATTCCGGCCAAATTGGACCAAACCACTTGCTGGACTTGGAAGCCCTTCCCACGACGAGTCTATCCCCATTAGTCTCACCCCACGGTGACGTCGGACGGCGGCGGATCGGAGGTTTGAAGATTTGACGATTTCCTAACCTTTTCCGGTAGGATCCGGCCAATCCAAGCCAAACCGGACTTCGTGGCAGGTATAAAACTTGTTTTACTTGATGAAATCTACCAGATCAACGGTTTAGATCTTGTTGATGTTGAGTTTGGGTTGGCGGCGCGTGGTGGCGCGTGCTGCCGGTTCTGATGAAGGGTCTTGGCTCGTTAGTTTGGGCCCAACGTTACGAACGTAACGGTATATGTTTTGTAGCTAGTTTTGGGAGTTTGGATTAGAGATCCGATTAAGTTAGTCTCGGCGTGTTCGATAAATCGAACCATGTTTACCCAACCATGGGTTAGTTGTTAATTGGTCGTTTTGGTTCAGGAGGACGAGTAGAGCTCGCGATCAAGGAGAATCATATTTGGCGGTTGACTTAGCCGGTTATCAGTGGGTGGACAATCGTTTTAAAATTAATTTATGCATGCGATTTATTTTTAGATATACTTGTGATTATAGAATAAATTTATGCTTTCAGATTTGTTGATTTATGATGTAATAGTTAATTACGTGAGAATAAAGACTAGTTGTGAGAAAGTTATGTTTCAGTTATTCAATGGTACCTCCAGTATCAAATCATCATCATATCACAAATGGATTAGGGCACACAACCCTAGTCCCAAATCCTAAACAACTAGTCACACATGCTTAGATTACACATCAATAGTCCCACATTAAACAAATCATAAACTAGGGAAAGATAAAGAGAAAGTTGAGGGATTCTCATGAAGATGGCAGCAGCTCCTTGTGTCACTCAAGTAGTAGCAAGCTCCTCTTCTCTTTGCTCTTGGCCTCCCAATCTTGGTGTTCTTGATGGATCCAAGTATATGTGATGTAGAAGTGTTAGAATGATGGAGAAAAATAGGCAAGGATATAGAGGAGGAAGTGAGGAAGAAAGTTGGTGAAGGAAGGAAAGGGATTTGGGAGGTGGAAGGAGGAGAAAACAAATGAAACAACTCGGCTCCCGCCGGTCGACCCTTAACGGATCACCAAGAAAAAGAAGTGTTTGTGGGAGGAAGAAGGGAGAGAATTGGGTGAGATCTAGGTGAGGGCTGCTATGAAGAGGTGGGAAATGAATCTAAATGGCAAAAACTAGGTTTAAATAGGCTAGGGTAGAGAGGGATGAAAGGCTAGGATTAAAGCTAGGGAAATCTAATGGTTAGATAGTTTAAATGAAGGGCAAGGGGGTAAATGCTTAAGGGAATAAAAGGAAGGAGTAATCTAAGGGTAACCTCATGATATATTGTGTGGTCCTTTGCTGAATTTTGGGCTTTTTTGGTGATGAGTCACAAGGTTGACTTCGACTTGACTTTGACCGTGACCCTCGGAGTTGACCAAAGGTTGACTTTGACCAATCTTCCGAAATTCTCTTGCGACTCTCTTCCGGGGTTTCATGTTGACTCGTTGACTCTCTAAAGTCAGGGTTGACCACGAGTTGACTTTTGGTCATCCGGTTGACTTTTCGTCCTTTTGCCGGAAAACCATTAAAAGCTCCAAAACCCACTCATTTGCTCCCGATATCAATCCAATGCTCGTGAACCCTACAATGGTGCAATTCAAGGATTAGAGACACTAAACGGCCTTCGAATTAGCATTACTAGAGTGATTAGAGGCCTAATTTGTATGCAAATCACATACAAATCATATATTGATTGTGTTACTATTTTATTTTGTGTTAAAATTGATAATGAGTGATGTCCTCACTATATAGATTTTATTGAGAAAGTCAGGAACATCACAGATAAGGAACATTATAGGAAGATCTGTTTACATACATTACTTGTAATACCCCGAAAATTTCCGTATTATTTTTATAAAATAGTTCGTGAAATTTGAAGTGAAATGTTACGATTTCATATTTTTAGGGGTTTTCGTCGTAAAACGATAATTACGGTGGTAATTATAAGTTACACAAGGTTAATTAAGGTAACTTTTTACCCGTTGAGAATTTGGGAAAACTTCCTTCATGAAAGTTGTAGACCTCGTCGAATCGAGTTCGTAGGAATTTGGTTCATCGGAAATGGACATCGTATGAAGGAGTTACAGCCCTCGGAAGTTCCACGTTTTTCTATAAAAGAAAGATTTTATTTTTTTTCTGGAACTTTCTCTCTCCTCCCTCTCTCTCTCTCCCCGCGCAGCTCTCCCTTTCTCTCTCTTCTGGTTGTTTTCCGGCGAGCCGTGACCGGCCACCGTGTGCCTCACCGCCACCACCAAAAGGTGCAGCTCGGGCCGACAGACCTAGCCCACCCGGCCTTGCCGCCCGCCTCGCCGGCGTGACGCCGCACGCGGCGGCCAAAGAAGAGGCCGACGGCCTCCTCATGCTCCGGCCATTTTCCGGCCACCCCGGACCAATCCGTGTATCGGGTTTTGAAGCCCTCAACCCCATGAACACGATGGTGCCCTTGGATTTCACCGAAAACCACCGTAGGCGGCGGATTGAGCTCGGGAAGTTTTGGATCTAGAACTTGCCGACACCGATTCCGGCCACTTCCACTTCGATCCAGTCTTTGAGGTAGTTACTAAACTTGTTGGGCTTGTTGAGTTCTACATTCTGGTAAATTTTGGTAGCCATCGGACCACCTTGACCGGCGGCCGGCAGCCACCTCCGGCGGCGCGTCGGCGGCGCGTCAGGTCGGTCCTGGAGCAATTCTTTGCTCCGTTTGACTTGGTTCGTCGATACGAACAACTTTCGTGTTTACAGTTTTGTGAAATTCGGTCGTTTGAGCGATGATCAATTAAGCAATGGTTATGGATCGTTAGATCCGTGATGATCCGACCGTTGGATCATCACCATATTTGGATATGATGTTAGGATGCTAGAAATAAGCATGCTGTTGGATTTTGGAAGTTTCAGATTTGGTGTGGGACCCGTTGATGAATAGTAGACGTGGGACCCACGTTGACCGATGGTTGACTTTTGGTCAAATGGTCTCGATTAAATGTTCCGATGTCGTAGGAGACATTTGAGGAACATTTGGATTATTTTGGAAATGTATTATGCTAATTGGATATTGCATAATCATAGGTGTTTACGAGAAGTGTAGCTCGTGCTTGTCGATTCCTGGTTACTATTTGAAGACGCAGCAGGAATTAGAGGTGAGTGAATCTCACGATATTTTATATATGAATATTAATTCATATTGTGTTGTTTGCGAAAATAAATAATTATATTTATTTAAATGATTTTGCGATATATAAATTAAATACAGTTTTAATTTGATATATCAGCATGTGTGATTTTGTGTTAAAACAATATTTGAAAGTATTCATTTTGTTGTTTTAATTGGTGGATTTTGTGGGAAACAATATTTCAAAAATTATGATATTGTGTTTGCCTACTCGAATGTTTTTTGTAGCCAATGGGTGAAGGTTAGAGCTTTAGACTGTGTAGCCAATGGGTGAAGGTTAGAGCTCTAGACTGTGTAGCCAATGGTGAAGGTTAGAGCTTTAGACTGTGTAGCCAGAAGGTGAAGGTTAGAGTTCTAGACTGTGTAGCCATGTATTCATTGAAAACAAAGATGAATACTTTATGTAATAAAGGAGAAGAAAAATGGTATTCTCGCTTTATCTTGATGTATTAAAAGGAGAAGAAAAATGGTATTCTCGCTTTTAATCATTTGAAGTTGATTGTGGTTTTGTGTGAGTATGATATGAATTTGCTTCTTAAATAATTGAAGCATTGATTTATTGAATTACAATTCTTGAACAATATTGAATTGTATTTTGAAGTTTTTACTTCTTTAAAAATTGAAGTAATTATTATTATGATTTACGATTCTTAAAAAGAAAGAATCATAATTTTGGGAAATGATTTTGGGGAAAGTTTATATTGTTTAATATTCTGAATTACCCTGGGATTAACATACACGTTTATGGGACGTGTGGGGTTAAAATACGTGGTATGGGGCGCGTAGGTTCAGTATATTTTATAATATGAATTTTCGGGATTTGAATTGTTTTTGAAAAGTATAAGTTACATATATTTGTTTAAAACAAACTATATATGTATATTTTGTTAAACGGTTTAGGGTGAGTAAAACTGAGTTAACTCATACCAGCTTCGTAAGCTGACCGGGTTTGTTGATATAACCCGGTACACTATTCCACGGTGTAGGGGTTATACCTGCAGGTTAGGATAACCAGGAGTAATGCAAGGCTGCATACTTTTTGTTGGGTTATAAGACTTCCGCTATTTTATGCTTCGCACTCTGAAGATTTATTTATGTAATATTTTGATGTATCAATTTATTATATAAATATTTGGTATGTAATATTCGACTCTTGTATTGAGTTTGAAATTACAATGTTGGGCATGGAGTTGGTGTTGTGTACTTGAATTAAAAAGAAAAAAATTCTAGTGCATATTTGTATTTGATATTCCATGTCGTCACGTTCCCGAAATGGTTTGTAATTAAGGGCAAAATGCCTTATTAATTGATTGGAAAATCGGGGCGTGACAGATTGGTATCAGAGCAAAACAATGCTCTAAGGAAGTGATTGAGCAATGGAACGCTCTACTGTAATGAAACGAGTTGTTGAGTTGTGAAGTGAAGTTAGGGTTTAGAGCTTAGGATCGGTTTAGGGTTTGACGTTAGGTTCTTAGATTCATTCAAGTAATGGTTACTTCGTATGCTTAATTACGCACAGTATTTATCGAGTGATGGCTAGACCGCGGCGGATCCCCATCATGTGCTCTTCAGTGCTGTTGTGTTGTTAAGAATATAAAGTACAAATTACAATTCCTTATACGGTAGTCTTACATGGCTACATTCTTAACTCTCTCAACCGTACCCTGGATCAAACGACAGACTTGATCCACTGACCCTTTCTTATTCTTCAGCAACTCAGTAGAGATCTGTGTTGCTACTGTTACTAGACAACCAATGTACGGATTGTCTGAGACCCCTTCTGTTCTTCCAGCAGTAGGCATATCTGGTAGAATTGAAAAACCTGAAGTTAGGAATACAATTGTACCTAACTCACAACCACCTAATAACTTCTGGACCGTTGACTGACTGATAGAGGCATAAATCACGTATGACCCTGTTGAATCAGTACAACTTTCTTGGAGTACGTAGGTGTCGTCGATTTGCATCAAGGTGACACAGTTGCGTGGGTCTTGACCCGTTGTGATGTGTGCAATCTCTTGGACTGTCTTGCCCAATGCTTGGTGGTCCCACTGGTTCCGAGTTTGTACGTCAGTGAAGAAGTCAAACAGCTTTCGGTGAGAGACATGATGTTGGAATATTGCTATTGCAGTTCGAGTAAGACCATGAGGCTTATTCGGCCTATTCCAAATTTTGTTAGTGGAGACTCTTATCCCTGAACCCCTGAACTTGGTTTGTTCAGCTACCTTCCATTCATGAGCAGTAGAGTTGCCGATGCCTGTGCAGAAATCCGTCACTAATCTGCATGTCATCTGCAACAAGTTTCTTCTTCCTTCTACCGATGGTATGACACAAAAGTCTTGAGGTGGATGAGTGACAGCCGCAGAATAGTTGAACCGTTCTGCTTGCCTCTGCAATATTTCTACCCATCGCCTTGCTCCAAAGGCTAAGCCTGACTCCACTAGCGTTCTGTATGTTTGGTGCATGAGTTGATCTCGTACATCAACATGTTCCACCCATACGACACGAGAGCTGCCGTTGAACAAGTCTTGGATTAAGCATCCGGATGGACGCTTCTTGCATTGAGATCTGGGGTGTGGACCCAGATTTGAACTTAACCCCTCCACAGAGACATCAACTATGGCCCAACTCTGTTCTGTTTGTCGTTGACAATAACGAACAAAGTGAGTGACACGAGTGGAGACAGATGGAGTGGTTACCTGGAACTCAGCAGTCATGACTTGGATGGTGTCGTGGTAGTTTTCAGCAGTCCCTGTTGATAAGACATCAAGGATATTCGCCCTTGAAATGATGCTACTGAATATGGTGGACCATTGGTCCACATCCATGAAGAAATTCAAGAGTACGACAGGACTGAGAGGAATAGTGGCTGTGTAGCGAGAAGCTTCGGTTTGGAAGTTAGTGGGAGTGAGATCAATACCGTTAGTGAAGATTCTCTTGTACTCTGCTTCATTCAGGAACTCATGAAGCGTGGCTGAGCTGGATTTGAGTGCAGAGATCCACAGTGGCGCATCAGCAGATGCCATGATGATTAGCTCATCTCTGACCGACACAATGATTTCAGAAATCTTAGTTGTGTCTGCCACGACAGATGCTTGTTCAGGTTCTGAACGGTTGATGTTGTCTGGTTGGTGTGTAGAAGAAGAGTGATGTGGGATCGACATACACTTTTGAACATCCCTCCTCATGTGAGACTTTTCCCTTGGACCGATGACTGCAGGAATTGGAAGAGTCTGAGGTTGTGGGGTAGTCTCTTCGATTCCTTTGAGTAGCTCACTATTGGGAGTAACTCGTTTTCCACAGTGGTTGCAGTTGATTCGGTTGAATGCTGCTTGGTACTGGCTAAGTTGAGCTTGAAGCTCATTGATTTTCTGTCTCAGCAGAAAATTTTGTTGACGAGTTGTTTGGGCAGGCGTTCGGGGTCGATGCTTTATCACCCAGGCAGAGACTTGTGCAAACGTTAACTTTATTTGGTCACCCAAATCTTGTCGCTGTTGAACAGTTGGCTGTGGAAAAGCCTCGACGAAGTCCTTCAATGCTTGGACTTGGTATTTGGTGAAGCTCTTCCTCAGTGGAATACGTTTGGATGAACTAGGTTCAGCTTGTGGAGATGATACTTGTGGACTTGGGGCTATTTCAATGGCTTCGTCTTCTGCTAGAAGCATGTCTAGCATGTCGATATCGTTGTCGAATTCGATTGCTGGTGAAATTATTTCATCTAAGCCCTCAAAGAATTGGCTTTCAGAGGGATCAGATTGAAGTAATTCACTGAACAAATTCACTTTACGTGACATGTTTGAGTTGGTGTAAATTTCTGAGAAGTGGAGTGAAGAAGTCCTCTTTGAAAGAGAAAGGAGGTTATGGCACTAATGGAAAGTATCTGTTAGTGGATGCGTAAGGTGTATATTTATGGTTGGTGGAGGATTTGAAAATTCAAAAGCAAAAGTGAGCGGCTGATTACAGCTAATTGTCGGAGCCCTTGGAGATCGTGGAAGATTTTTTTTTCCCCGATGCATGGTTTTTCCACATACAGTTCCACTCTTGTGAGACCTCGCATCTTTTGAGGAATTAATTATGCGAAAGCAAAAGGAAAAGAGTCATTATGACCGGTGTTAGGGAAGACTGAGTTTTTTCTTGGTTAAATCTTGTGGAATCTTGTATCGTGGGCGATACTTTTGAGTAATTGAGACAGATATGAGCAATAATTATTCTTAGTGGGTTGCTGAGTGCACCGCACTCGCATTAAAGAAAGTTTTCCCTTACAGTGGAAAGTTTGGTTTAAATACATGGGATAAGAGTTGTGTTGCTTAACTCATATCTGTTATCAATCAATCTTCTCAAAAATTTCTCTTGCAAAATGGTGAGCAAAGGAGAGTGCAGCAAACGTTCCAAGAGTACGGAATGGAGTGAACTTCCGGTGGAGATCTGGAAGTATATCTTCCAATTGGTGGCTACTGCATCCCTGCAGAGCACAATGGAACTCCGTTGTGTCTCGAAAGACTTCAAGGAGTATGCTGACAGTTGGTCCACTCTTGCGGCGATCGACATGGATGGGTTCGATGGTGGATCCAGACCCACTGGTTCCATAGAAGCGGATCGGCAAGTGCGCATCTTCGCAAATCGTTGCTGGGAAGCGAAGAACCCGGAGTCTCTATTCCGAATGGGAATACGAGTACTTGTGGAAGCGGCCAACATACCCTTAGCCCTGGAGTACTTCGATGCAGCATGCAAACCAGGAACTCTGTATGGTGCACGTCCAAGTTCGGTGGTAGGTCATCATGTTGCGTTTTATGCAGCATGTATGATTAAGATGATATTGGGACCACGAGCCAAGCAGCAGGAAGTGGTGCAGCAACTGTGTGAAGCCCTCGACTGGTGGAGAAGCGGATGGAACATCTACTACTGTAGACAAGAAGTCGAGCGGATGATGCATCAGGCCGAGTTTTGTCATGAGCATCTACTGCTGTATTTTCCGTCGACTACTGCTTTCCTGCCCGCCGGTAAATGTCTTACTTGCGGTGAGTCAAGTTTTTGGCGTCCTTTTGGCCAGGACATGTGGGACGTGGATGGAGATAGGCATGCAGCTAGAGAATGTTGCGACACTTGCAAGTGTTTCGTGGAGGCAGCATATTTCTACCAGCTGATGATGTATGGAATTCCGAGACATCCGGCCTCTTATCCACGAAGTCACTATTGGAGGTTTAAGGATGGCTTCTGGTAGTTAAAGCCCTGTGAGGCAATCTTAGAATTTGTAATAGGAATATTTCGGAAGTTGTGGTTGTTATGTTGTGGTTTGTTGTGTACTACCTAAGTTATCATCAATAAAATTTGGATTTTGTAATTGAAGTGTGATGACCTTGGGTATACTCTGCGTCCTAATTTCGGGACGAAATTTCTTTAAGGAGGGTAGACTGTAATACCCCGAAAATTTCCGTATTATTTTTATAAAATAGTTCGTGAAATTTGAAGTGAAATGTTACGATTTCATATTTTTAGGGGTTTTCGTCGTAAAACGATAATTACGGTGGTAATTATAAGTTACACAAGGTTAATTAAGGTAACTTTTTACCCGTTGAGAATTTGGGAAAACTTCCTTCATGAAAGTTGTAGACCTCGTCGAATCGAGTTCGTAGGAATTTGGTTCATCGGAAATGGACATCGTATGAAGGAGTTACAGCCCTCGGAAGTTCCACGTTTTTCTATAAAAGAAAGATTTTATTTTTTTTCTGGAACTTTCTCTCTCCTCCCTCTCTCTCTCTCCCCGCGCAGCTCTCCCTTTCTCTCTCTTCTGGTTGTTTTCCGGCGAGCCGTGACCGGCCACCGTGTGCCTCACCGCCACCACCAAAAGGTGCAGCTCGGGCCGACAGACCTAGCCCACCCGGCCTTGCCGCCCGCCTCGCCGGCGTGACGCCGCACGCGGCGGCCAAAGAAGAGGCCGACGGCCTCCTCATGCTCCGGCCATTTTCCGGCCACCCCGGACCAATCCGTGTATCGGGTTTTGAAGCCCTCAACCCCATGAACACGATGGTGCCCTTGGATTTCACCGAAAACCACCGTAGGCGGCGGATTGAGCTCGGGAAGTTTTGGATCTAGAACTTGCCGACACCGATTCCGGCCACTTCCACTTCGATCCAGTCTTTGAGGTAGTTACTAAACTTGTTGGGCTTGTTGAGTTCTACATTCTGGTAAATTTTGGTAGCCATCGGACCACCTTGACCGGCGGCCGGCAGCCACCTCCGGCGGCGCGTCGGCGGCGCGTCAGGTCGGTCCTGGAGCAATTCTTTGCTCCGTTTGACTTGGTTCGTCGATACGAACAACTTTCGTGTTTACAGTTTTGTGAAATTCGGTCGTTTGAGCGATGATCAATTAAGCAATGGTTATGGATCGTTAGATCCGTGATGATCCGACCGTTGGATCATCACCATATTTGGATATGATGTTAGGATGCTAGAAATAAGCATGCTGTTGGATTTTGGAAGTTTCAGATTTGGTGTGGGACCCGTTGATGAATAGTAGACGTGGGACCCACGTTGACCGATGGTTGACTTTTGGTCAAATGGTCTCGATTAAATGTTCCGATGTCGTAGGAGACATTTGAGGAACATTTGGATTATTTTGGAAATGTATTATGCTAATTGGATATTGCATAATCATAGGTGTTTACGAGAAGTGTAGCTCGTGCTTGTCGATTCCTGGTTACTATTTGAAGACGCAGCAGGAATTAGAGGTGAGTGAATCTCACGATATTTTATATATGAATATTAATTCATATTGTGTTGTTTGCGAAAATAAATAATTATATTTATTTAAATGATTTTGCGATATATAAATTAAATACAGTTTTAATTTGATATATCAGCATGTGTGATTTTGTGTTAAAACAATATTTGAAAGTATTCATTTTGTTGTTTTAATTGGTGGATTTTGTGGGAAACAATATTTCAAAAATTATGATATTGTGTTTGCCTACTCGAATGTTTTTTGTAGCCAATGGGTGAAGGTTAGAGCTTTAGACTGTGTAGCCAATGGGTGAAGGTTAGAGCTCTAGACTGTGTAGCCAATGGTGAAGGTTAGAGCTTTAGACTGTGTAGCCAGAAGGTGAAGGTTAGAGTTCTAGACTGTGTAGCCATGTATTCATTGAAAACAAAGATGAATACTTTATGTAATAAAGGAGAAGAAAAATGGTATTCTCGCTTTATCTTGATGTATTAAAAGGAGAAGAAAAATGGTATTCTCGCTTTTAATCATTTGAAGTTGATTGTGGTTTTGTGTGAGTATGATATGAATTTGCTTCTTAAATAATTGAAGCATTGATTTATTGAATTACAATTCTTGAACAATATTGAATTGTATTTTGAAGTTTTTACTTCTTTAAAAATTGAAGTAATTATTATTATGATTTACGATTCTTAAAAAGAAAGAATCATAATTTTGGGAAATGATTTTGGGGAAAGTTTATATTGTTTAATATTCTGAATTACCCTGGGATTAACATACACGTTTATGGGACGTGTGGGGTTAAAATACGTGGTATGGGGCGCGTAGGTTCAGTATATTTTATAATATGAATTTTCGGGATTTGAATTGTTTTTGAAAAGTATAAGTTACATATATTTGTTTAAAACAAACTATATATGTATATTTTGTTAAACGGTTTAGGGTGAGTAAAACTGAGTTAACTCATACCAGCTTCGTAAGCTGACCGGGTTTGTTGATATAACCCGGTACACTATTCCACGGTGTAGGGGTTATACCTGCAGGTTAGGATAACCAGGAGTAATGCAAGGCTGCATACTTTTTGTTGGGTTATAAGACTTCCGCTATTTTATGCTTCGCACTCTGAAGATTTATTTATGTAATATTTTGATGTATCAATTTATTATATAAATATTTGGTATGTAATATTCGACTCTTGTATTGAGTTTGAAATTACAATGTTGGGCATGGAGTTGGTGTTGTGTACTTGAATTAAAAAGAAAAAAATTCTAGTGCATATTTGTATTTGATATTCCATGTCGTCACGTTCCCGAAATGGTTTGTAATTAAGGGCAAAATGCCTTATTAATTGATTGGAAAATCGGGGCGTGACATTACTGAAGGACAAAAATAGCCGCATCAACTTTTTCGTTGAATGTGTGGATTGGATGAGAGGTTATACCTCTTACCATTTTAATTGTTCATTCTAGTATGCTCATACAAATCTCAAAAGTCCCACAAATCTGATTAATATTTTCAACACAGTGAGAATGGTGGAGAAAACAAACGTTCTTCAAGATACATTTGATGCGATTTACAAGTGGGGAAGAACTTAGTATGCATCAAACACCCTATAGATGGTTGTAGTCTACTGCAAGAATGCATTCAGACACTTTAATGACACAAGATGTAAAAACAACTACTTTAAGAATTTTTCAAGAGAATGAGTCTCTCATAAACTGTATGATTTGTTTTCAGCTTCATCTAGTCATTTGCACATGTATTTAAGCGTCCAAAGTGGCACGTATCATAATTAGAACGTTATACTAAGGCCTCATCACGCTTCTCATCAAATAGATGTACAAAAACATTACTTAGTTTACCAAACTGATCCTGGTATTCAGTTTACCGAAATGATGAACTCATTCTTGTGTTAACTTATTTTTTACAACATGTCCAATACATTCTAAATATTTCAGCATGACATGTGCTCCTTGAACCAATCAATCCAAATATATTACAACAACTTTCATTCGCTCGTAGTTTTCATCCGACATTTATGTTCTATTTTCAAAGATATGAAAAAATGATTAATTAGTGTAAAACCTTATTTGATAAGCATAGATCGAGAAAGTAATGGATGCTAGAGAAAGTAATGGATCGTTCTCTCTCCCTGATTTAGATTATGCCAATGGGAAACTTGTTATCCCTCCCTCGAAGCCTGGTGATGGATTATTGAAAGATTCATTCAAGATAACAGTTAAGGCCTTCTTTGAGAACGAACAATGATCAAGTGATGACTATGTAGATTTTATTGAAAAAGTCAGGAACATCACAGATAAACAACATTATAGGAAGATTTATCTACATACATTACTGAACTACAAAAATGACCGCATCAACTTTTTCGCTGAATGTGTGGATTGGGTGAGAGGTCACACCCCTCGCCATTTTAATTGTTCATTCTAGTATGCTCATACAAATCTCAGAAGTCCCACAAATCGATTAATATTTTCAATACAGTGAGAATGGTGGAGAAAACAAACGTTCTTCAAGGTACATTTGATGCGATTTACAAGTGGGGGAGAACTAAGTATGCATCAAACACCTTGTGGATGGTTGTAGTCTATTGCAAGAATGCATTTAGACACTTTAATAACACAAGATGTAAAAACAACTACCTTAAGAACTTTTCATGAGAATGAGTCTCTCATAAACTGTATGATTTGTTTTTAGCTTCATCTAGTAATTTGCACATGTATTTAAGTGTCCAAAGTGGCACATACCTTAATTAGAACTCTATACTGAGGCCTCATCACACTTCTCATCAAATAGATCCAGGTACAAAAATATTACTTAGTTTACCGAAATGATCCTGGTATTCAGTTTACCGAAATGATGAACTCGTTCTTGTGTTAACTTATTTTTTGCATGTCCAACACATTCTAAATATTTCAGCATGACATGTGCTCCTTGAACCAATCAATCCAAATATATTACAACAACTTTCATTCCCTCGTAGTTTTCATCTGACATTTATGTTCTATTTTCAAATATATAAAAAAATGATTAATCAGTGTAAAACCTTGTTTGATAAGCATAGAGAAAGTAATGGATGCTGGAGAAAGTAATTGATCGTTTTCTCTTCATGATTTAGATTATGCCGATGGGAAACTTGGTATCCCTCCCTCGAAGCCTGGTGATGGATTATTGAAAGATTTATTCAAGACAACAGTTTAGGCCTTCTTTGAAAACGAGCATTGATCAAGTGATGACTATGTAGATTTTATTGAAAAAGTCAGGAACATCACAGATAAAGAACATTATAGGAAGATCTGTTTACATACATTACTGAACTACAAAAATGGTCGCATCAACTTTTTCGCTGAATGTGTGGATTGGGTGAGAGGTCACACCCCTCGCCATTTATTTTATTTTTGTTCTCATCAGCCGCAGCAGTAGTAGGACCCTGCGAATGAACCATTCTCAAAGTCCCAGATCCACCAATGACGACTCAAGTCACTCCATCACCAGCCCTTCCGACAGGCCCTTTCTTCGCTGCCACTGCAGCCTGCCCTGCAGCAGCCACACCAAATGCAATCAACTGCGCTACTTGCTGCCTTAGCTTGGGTATGCAGACACATGGGAAGGAGCGGTCAACAATACTAGTAGGCATTGGAGTGGCCATTGGAGTCGTCGTTGGAGTAGGAGTGTTTTTTGGAGTTGGCTTTGGTATTGTGAAGTTGATTCACTTAATTCATAATGGTTGAATTGATCCAGCATCGAGCAATCACCTCACGATTTATGTTTTGTTTGAATTGATGTTTGAAGACCTTTAAAGATAAAAAAAAAATGCTCATACAAATCTCAGAAGTCTCACAAATTCGATTAATATTTTCAACACAATGAGAACGGTGGAGAAAACAAACGTTCTTCAAGATACATTTGATGCGATTTACAAGTGGGGGAGAACTAAGTATGCATAAAACACCCCATGGATGGTTGCAGTCTACTGCAAGAATGCATTCAGACACTTTAATGACACAAGATGTAAAAACAACTACCTTAAGAACTTTTCACGATAATGAGTCTCTCATAAACTGTATGATTTGTTTTCAGCTTCATCCAGTCATTTACACATGTATTTGTTTCTAGAACAAAATTATGGTGCAAATGAAATCAAACTCAACATGAGGGATAAGGAGGCCACAGAGGAAAACTTCTGCAAATAATAGAATTTAGACCGAATGTATCTTGTAGCAGCTTCAAAGTGGGTTTATGTTAATTTTATGTACTTATTTTGTAAAAAAAAAAGATAAGCATGTAGAATATTTTGGAAAACTTTTTTTTTAAAATTATTTTGAAAATTTGTATAATGGTGAAATTTTCTAGTATAGCCATTACAAAAGCATCCAAAATCATCGGGGTATATAAAAAGTTTGGGAAGACAATCAAGACAGAAAAAACCTTTAAGCTAGGGCAAAGATAAGGAAGAACTGATAAAAAACTTTAAGCGAGCAATATTAGTGTATAGTAAGCATTGAGTTTACAATCAAGATTCCATACAAAATATAATGTTGTCAGAATTTGATTATGTAAAGATTAAAGAAAACTTCAAAAAATGAGATTAACAGCATCGTAAGACCATTTGTAAGCAATATTAGTGTATAGCAGATCGACCTAGAGTTTACAATCAAGATTGTAGAGAAAAGATAATGTTGTCAAAATTTGATTATGTAAAGATTAAAGAAAACAAAAAAAAAGATTAACAGCATCATAAGACCATTTGTAAGCAGAGAACAAACATCTCAACTTTATGTTGTTGATGTGGATGTTGATTATTAGAGTGCATCATTCTAAGATTGAAAGTGTGAACATTTTAGTTGAGAATTTGCCCACAAAGCTAAAAGACGAGCAACTTCAAGAAAAAGTCAAAACATCGCAACTATTGCATATGAGAGTAGTTTTATAGATACTATTACTCATGTTTCAACAAAAAAAATCAACTCTCCTGATTAGCACACTTTTACAGCTTCAAATAAAGGCCAATGCTACTAATAGTGAGGTTGGGAAGATGTAGACTAGTTATGTTATTCCAGTTGCTGCTAAAATTGTTGAATATACAACTCAACAACTTTTCAAACTGAGAGTAGAAAGAGAAAACAAGTAGCTCCAAGCGTAGATCAGAGCACCACAACTATTGCAGATGAGAGTTGTTTTATGAATAAAATTACCATGGGAAATGTTCCAACAAAACTAGTCAATAGTCATATTGGAAATTGTTTGCAGGTTCATACGACTATTGGCCAACATCTTTCTTATCTTTGTTTTTAAAGGTTTTATCTGTCTTAATTGTCTTTTAAATTTTTTTGTATAAATCGATGATTGTGAATGTTTTTGTGGTGGCTATATTAGAAATTTTCATATAATCACAGTTTGCCATTATACACATTTCCAAAATCAATTTTTTTATAAACAAATAAGGTTTTTAAAAATATTCAACTGTTTATCAAACAAGGTTTACACTATGTAACAAAAAAAAAACACAAGGTTTACACTAATTAATCCTTAGAGCATCTCCATTTGTAAAGCTATTATTTTTAGCTAAATTAGCTAAAAGTTAAATATAACTACCTAAATTTTAGACTTCTGCTCCAGTAATGATACCTATTTGTAAAGTCAATTTAAATTTTTTCAACTAAAACTGAAAAATTGGAACGTTGGAGTATTTGGGTTTTACTTATTTTCTCTCTCCTATTTAGTTAAATATAGGTAGAGAATTTAGCAAAAGTTAGATTTAACTTTTGTTTAGGTAATCTGTTGGAGCTAAGTTTTACCTTAAATTTAGCTACATTTTAAATTTATTTTAAAATGGGTCATCTGCTGGAGATGCTCTTATGTCATATCTTTGGAAATAGGACATAACTTGCGGATGACAACTGCGAGGGAATGAAAGTCATTTTTGCAATATATTTGGATTGATGGGTTCAAAAAGGAAATATAACGTTGAAATATTGAGAATGTGTTTGCACATAATAGGACATGGTGTAGAAGAGTTGACACTATAACTAGTTCACCATTTCGGTAAAATTGTTCATAGGGATTTTATGAGAGGTACTAGATACTGTCAAATTGTTACACTAACAATATTAAGGAATATAGGACATCTGTCGCATTTTGAGGTATTTATCATATCTTACATATTAAGTATTATTTTTGGTTTTTTTTTTCTATAATATTAAATTTTTGTCTTATTACTCGAAAGATTATAGTAGTGTTAAATCTGGTATGCATATATTAGAAAGAGAGACATATATTCATACCTAACTCAAAAAATAGATAAAGAAATTTCAATGAAAATTTGGGTCAGCGACTCTTTCAAACCTCAAAATTTCGTTCAATTCGCATTCAAACCTTAAAGATTTGTTCAAAACTCATTAGAATCTCATTCAAGGTTCATTCAAATCCCACAGCTTTGTTCAAAGTCAGTTCAGACCTCTAGAGAGGTCTGTACAATCCCCAAGAGAGGTATGTTCAGACTTCAAACCTCAAATGTTTCTTCAAGCTATCCTCATTCAAGGTTTGTTCCAACCCCTTGGGTTGGTTCAAACCTGCCTCGTTCAAACCTCAAAGTTTGGTTCAAACCTTATTCGAATGTTATTCAAGATTGGTTTAAACCTCACAGCTTCGTTCAAAGTCTGTTCAGACCCCTAAAGAGGTTCGTTCAGTCCCCTAAAGAGCTCCATTTAAAGCTCCATCTAGAGGTTCGTTTAGTCTCCTAGAGAGGTCCGTTCAGTCTCCTAGAGAGGTCCGTTCAGACTTCAAACCTCAAAGGTTTCTTCAAGCCTCATTCAAGGTTTGTTCCAACCCCTCAAGTTGGTTTAAACCTCAAATATTGGTTCAAACCTTCCTCATTCAAACCTCAAAGATTGGTTAAAACCTTATTCAAATGTTATTCTAGGTTCGTTCAAACTCTACATCTTCTTTCAAAGTCTGTTCAGACCCTTGAAGAGGTCCCTTCGGTCCCCTAGAGTGGTCTGTTCAGAATTTCAACCTCAAAAGTTCCTTCAAGCTTCATTCAAGGTTCGTTCCAACCCCACAGGTTTGAACCAACCTACCTCATTCACACCTCAAAGATTGGTTCAAACTTATTCGAATGTCATTCAAGGTTTTGTTCAAACCCAACAGCTTCGTTCAAAGTCTGTTCAGACTCTTAAATAGGTCCGTTCAGTCCCCTAGGGAGCTCCATTTAGAGCTTTATCTAGAGGTTTATTAAAACTTCAAACCTCAAAGGGTGATGAACACTTAATCTTGAATCAGGCGAGGGTTACAATCTTTGTAGGAAACATCCTCTGATTCGATCTCCAACTATATGCTTGACTCAAGGGTGATGAACACTTCATCTTGAATCAGGCGAGTGATGTTCGGCACGTGACTAATGTTCTTTGGCTTTGGCTTTGGTGATGTGAAGGAATCAGCTCTTTTTATGGCTTGATGATTGTCCACGAGTTTAAAGACTTATGAACTTCTTAAGTGATTTCCTTTTTTTAAGGAGGGGTGTTTATAGTGTCTGCGTCTTCCTCAATTTGGAATGCCTTAATGACACAACATTAATGAAATTCTTTATTTATGCAATTAAATCAATCATTTTTAATTGATTGACTTAATTATAATTATTTAAAGAATTTACCAATTAATTATGATTTAATTTGTACGATTTAATGCTTGATTACAATCAAGATCATTTAATTTAACCTGATTGATATTTAGCATTTAATGCCTAACTTTAATCGGGATTAATTAATTTAATTTGATATATCCGACTTAAATGTTTAACTTGAGTAATTGTCGATCAGCAATAAATTGATGTTTCCACGTCATCTAACTGACGAATCCTCTCGTGCTTCGACAAGTGTCACCGTCGGTGCTCTTCAAATTTTAGTGACGTGTAAGCCACGTGTACCGTTTGTGGGACCCACGTGCTAGCTAACTCGATTGGTCAAAGTTTTGAATATTGACCGAATTATTAGTGATTTTTAGTTTCACTAAATTTTATGCGTCTACAAAAGGAAAAACGTGAACGTCCTAAACACTTGAGTTAAGTTTCGCATATATACTGCGAACGACCTAAACGTTTGAGTTAAGCTTCGTGTATTTTGTTGCAGTCATGATTTTCTTCAAATGCTTTAAGAACTTTATCATTTAGGGTTTAGGGCGACCGTACGACCGTCGAAACTCTTCAGATCGATTGATAGTTGCATACTGGTTTGCAGAGTTAACGTTAGTGTTCGTGAGAAGGTAGCATGCTTATATATACTATAGTATCCTTGCTATTTCTTTGTCAACTTGGATAAATCTTTCCTTATTGAACGATTAAGTTGTATAGGAAATATTAATTGCATTGACTCAATCTTTCCTTATTTGGTTTCTTCCAACTTCCACTGATTTTTCCTTATTAAATTAAGCTTGAGATTAATTTGCTTTTTATTTGAAAATATTGCATAGAATCATCTTTCCTTTTCTTGACTATCAAGTTTTTCCTTTTCTTTTGGGGGGGGTGGAATTATCATAAACAGTACCTGACTTAAGCATTATACATCACTTTGGTACCCGACATTTAAAAACTATCACATTAGTACCTGAAACATTTAAAAACTATCACATTAGTACCTGAAAGGTCATGTACTAATGTGATAGTTTTTAAATGTCGGGTACCAAAGTGATGTACAACCCTAGGTCAGGTACTGTTTATGATAAAAGCCTCTCTTTTTTTGGGTACAAATTAGGGTTTTCTACTTTTCCTTATTGATTGGTAGTACGTATACAAAATCTTGCATTCATGCCATAGTAAATATTTGCAAAGATTCATCTTTCCTTTTCTTGACTAGCAAGCATTGATCTTTCCTACTCATATTCATCTCTCCTTTTTTTTCTTTTTTGGTCTAGTACAACACAAACTGAACCTAATTCAAAAATCGAATGGGCGGAATCATGAGTTTCAGTTATCAAAGAAGATTATTTTTTTTTTTTTTTAGAAAGGCATCAAGTCGGTTTGAAGTGGAACCTATGACCGGTTTGCTTTATATAAAAGATATATAAGATTTTAGGTGCTTGGATCCGACCGGGTTAGCTGGTTCAATATTCATTTGTCTTTTTTCTTCCTCTTCTTCTAGTTTTTTTTGTTGTCAAATTCTTCTTATTTTTTCTTTAAGTCAAAAAATTTTCTCTTTCATTTTTCATACTTTATTTTCCTTATAATTAGGGTTTTGTACATTTCATCTATATTTAATGCTAATCTTGGTATTGGAGAGGTTCTTGATGCTGAAACTTAATTGGGGCCTATTCCTTGGTCTCAAGCTTGCTACTCAATGCTATATTACTTATATTATTGCTAAATCAGACTCTGCTATCTTGATCAACTCCTTGCTTAACAGCAACAATGAACTTCATCCCCTTGGCTCTTTGCTTTCTTGCTGCAAAAGACTCTTTGCTTTCTTGCTGCAAAAGACTATATCATGCATAAATTCAGCTCCATATGTGTGAATCAAATTTGCAGGGAATGTAACATGGTGGCTGATGCTCTTGCTAAGCAAGGCATTTCTCATGATCATGGTGTTGTGTATCTAGATCGCCCTCCCTGCTATGCTTCCCGTGCTTAATTACTTGGAGGATCTTGAAGAGACTGCTCATGCTAGCTAGACGTGTTCCCAGAAGTTTTCCTGGCTAAGCCCCTTTGTTTTTTTTTCTTTTTTCTTTCTGGGTCTTTTTAGACCCCCATGTGACCAAAAACAAAAAAAAATACGATTAGATTTGTTCATTCTTCTAGACTTGGTGGCTAGAATCATCGTTACCAAAAAAAAATTGAAAATGTTTAGGAACATAAACTATACAGAAAAATACTTAAAAATGAATCATTTTCGATCATTCAACTATTTGGTATAGACAAACAAAAACTAGTTTGCGCGGTAAAATTGATGAATTGCAGAGATGCATGCTTTTTGCAGAAAGAACTGTATTGGACGCAATGGTCGAGAGCCGAGTGATTTGCAACTGGGGGATATAAATTTACATCATTTTCATAAGTTAATTTGCTTCTCATAGAAAGAAGATGAGTTCCTTGGTGTTGCAAGTTGTTCCATGAAGAAAATTTGATGTTTCAGTGCCCCTTTTACTAGATTAGAGATCGAACAGGCTTGAAAGTTGAAACATATAGATAGGTCCTGAAAGCAGTAAGATTCTACATTCCGATTGAATGTAAACCGAAGCATACAAGACTTCTGGTGATGGCTTTCAAGTATTGTAACCTTTGTGTTCTTATCATTTGCAGATGATCTCTGCTCATTGCCTAATGCAGCGCAAAGAGCAATGCAGGTTATCAATTGAAAAAAACAATGGTATATGTCACATTACGGGGGATCAATTGACAGCCAAGGTATGGATCCATTTGATCTTCTAACTGAACTATAATAATATGCAAAAGCAATGTCTGATGAGAACAACCTTGAAGCCTACTAACTAGTAACATGGCTTACACAGCACATTCCCCAACAGCCTTTAGAAATTTCTCTAAATACTAGACGCAATCTACTTTCAGAACATCAAAAACTCTTTCACATCACAAGAAATGACTAGGGAAACCATACTCCTCTATCCCCTTTCAAGAAGGCCTCGATGTGTTAGACTTGTTAAGTATTAGACTGTAAAAACAAAACTACTCCAATGATTCTGAGGTGGCAGCCAACTAGTATCAATCTCGGTTGAGGATTTCTACAACAAATTGACCATCCTGCTAAAGAGGAGTAATACAACAATATTAAATACTATTAAAAGAACAAGAGGCTATTGAAGACATAACTATGAAACAAAATTTGCAATTAATCTATCAATCGCCTACTGATGTTTAAATGCAACTTAAATTAAACTCCATTTTGTAGCATATTTGGAAGTTGAAACCAAACTAACCCCAATATTATTACCCAAATTTACATTATGTGCATCTAAATAATCAAACTGACCAGTTATGTGCAGGCTCAAATTCTTCATCCTAGTCCCAGCTATACAAAATGATCACGCCTTTGAGCCTAGCCTTTTGAGTACTGAAAGGTCAACTTTTCAGTTTCCCAATAGAGAATATCCTATCATCATCCTGTGTTTGAGCATGAAAACCAATCTATGAACATGAGAGGAGATATTGAGAGCGAATCAAATGCAAGTGAATATTGGAATACTATATATCATTTGAAGGCATATAAGTAAAGAAGCAGTCTGACTCACTTAAACATAAACTTTTAAAAGAAGCAGACTAAATTTTCTCATCAACGGAAGGCATATATGTCTCATGGAATCCACAGTTTATAAAAGGAAAGAAACAAATCTGAAAACCCAACTTACCAGTCTGCTAGTACAAGCCCAGGACTGTGAAAACATTTTCATGCTTCTCTGGTATAAGGTGTCTACTACACCAATTAGAAATTATTTAGCACGAGCTTTTTCTTCCTGCATGACAATAAAATCAGTCGGAGACTCAATAAATAAATCAATGAATCACTGGAGAAGTATAGATTATTTGCGAGTGTACTGCTGATCGAGCAATGCAGAGGTCACACATTTTAATTTTTTCCATTGTAGTAAATGATCCAGAAGATACGTAAAAGTGAGTAATGAATTGGAGAAAATAAAATGCAAACTTTATAAATGACAATGATCCATTATCCGGGTAAGATGGACAAGCAGTCCTCCAAAACTAGTTAGCAAATGCTTTTGCAAAGCAGCCGAAAAAGAAGCTACAGATTTAATCCTATCCCAAAGTACTCCACTTCCTCCTTCCCTCAAGGAAACTCTCCCTCCCAAGCACTCATCTAAGAACCTTTTGTTGGCCCCTTATACTAAATAGCCCTCAGTCAACAAAAGAACAATAGTTCCAAGCCTAGGACACACCCACCAATTCAAACACCTCCAACAACCAAGCCTAGATTTTCCTAGTCAAATGGCTATGCAAAATAAGTGGTCTGCCAAAATTAGCTACCAGAAATTACCCTAGAACAAACACACATCAGTTTTATCTACTTGAGCAATTTCATATTCAATTGTATACGTAAGTTTTTACCCAATCATACAAGGAAAAGAAAAGAAATAATCATAGTAGTATCAACAGGGTTACAGATTAGCATCCAACATAAATAAAAAAACAATCACTATGAAACATAGTACAATGTCTAACCGATCTACAGCTTCCTTGCACTGCACAGCTGCCATGTTCGCAAGTTGATGTATTCTATTGAAATTTTTTCGACCCATTGCTTCTTTATCAAATATGGCATCTGATAAAACAACTGAAGATGCTCCCTTAGCAATATAGTCCCCAACTGAATCTGTGTGAATTAGAAGAAAAATGCATCTAAATAAGTCAGCTGCAAATGCTTAAAGCCAATGAATCATTATCTTGATTCAAGAAATTGAACCACACCTGAAAAAACAGAGATTAAAGTTTCACAAGTATAACTAGCTAAGAGAAAAAGTATAGGCTTATAGCTATGAACGTTTTCTTTGTTCAACTAATGCAGAACTGGTTGTTCTCAATATACTGGATATTTTATTTGAGATAAGGAGAGAAATCAGTAACTCTTATAATGCAGAACGATGAATGTTTTCTCCTTCATAATAGAATACCTACGCATCAAGCATTAGAAAACAGAGACTGACAGCATATTCCAAATCCTGTCTATAAGTTGTCAAACTTGTCGTTTAAATTCTCTCCATTTGTTGTTTCACAATTCCATTTCTAAAGCTTAAAGAAGCACAGAAATTACCCTTATTCACTTCATATTGGTTTTTCCTACTATAACAAACTAAATATTTCCAAGTAGTAACACAAAATAATTGCAGGGCTGGAGCATTAAACGAAACAAGAGAGCCAAAGTACCTAACCTATTGTTATGCCTTGAGAAGCAACCATTGAGATGTGAGGAAAAGGTTTCTTGATGGCTGATATATAGTGTATGCCACCTAATGCAGAAACAGGATAAACCTGTTCTACCAAATAAAACAATGTTAAAACCTGTAAGACATGTCTGAACCTGAACGTACAATGGATACCAAATTTTTTGAAAAGAAACAGAATTTATTAATAAAAAAGATGAATACAAACTCAGTGGATGAGGAATCCACGAAAACAAAAGGGAAAAACAGAGAACTCAAACAAACAATACAAACAGAAACCAAATACCCCCCTCCCACCAGAAATCTCCCTCAAGATAAAAACAAGAAATTCTCCTAAACTGCTGCTGCTCGTACGTGGAAATTCTCCAAAAAAAGGGAAATTCTCCTAAATTCTTGTAGATGGATACCAAATTGAACTACACTACCCAATCATTTGTGTTTAATTACTTTAGTGTTACTAAATTATTTGGTAAAAGCATTATATTTCCAATGAAAGTTCAGGTTTAAAAACACAGACTAGGTCCAAAGTGTCAACTCAATAGGGATTTTATGCAGGAGCACATAGGGAAGTACATGCTGCGCTGCTTTCCAGCAAACTGTTCTCAGGTGATGAGAAGTGATATGAATAATAGAAAAAGGCTAAACCATATGCATTTGACATGCAAGGGCGGTGAATGTTTTGTTCATTAAAGTCTCTAGTCTTTAACTTCAACGAAGCATTTTAGATTCTGAAATTTTTCCTACTTGTAGCCTTATACTTGAGTAGGACTCATAATCAATAGACTGCGTGGTAAAGCAGAAACTGTCAAGCCATTCATGGTTCATATACATAAAAAATTATGAAGGTACAGCCCTACAGGATAATCAAATTCAATTAAACTTTTATATGAATACCCTTATGGGCTAACAGAAAGTCAATGCAAATGACATTATGATGACATGTCTGCCACAAGAATAAAATAAAAAGTAAAAATAAAGATTAATGACATGTCTATCTTGATGCAACTTCCTCATTAAAAGATAAACTACAGGACTCACCTTGACAATTTTTGCACCAGCCTCATAGGCAGACAAAATCTGAAATGACCAAAAAAATAAGTAAATAACATGATACAAAAGAAAATGTTGACAGTGTTATAATCCTCTCAGTTTCATAAAAATGACAAGAATACAGATCAAGAGATAAAACAATATAATCAGTGAAGAAGTTGAAGTGAAAATTCATTTAAGCCTCGGAGATTACAAGGAGTTCAAGCATAAGAAATGCCTTCACCTCTGTTGGGGTCATAACTCCAGGTATGTACAAAACTTCACCACACCGAAAATCATCCATAATATCCTGATCCACATTTTTAGATGAGATTATTAGAGACATATCCTAATACATTAAGATGGACAGTCATCATCATGTAGTTAGAAATTACATCAGATAAAGCTAAGAAAAGTTTAGATATTGGAAGGAATGGTAACCAAGTTACATTGATCTAGATCACTGAATTGCCTTGGGTTTTATTATGGTCAAGTTGGGAATTTAGGATTTAGGCTTATGAATGACCAAAAGCAAAAAAAAAATTATCAAAATTTAAGGACGGTCAAGCAGCCATTGTTGGCAATCGCATTGTGCCCCAAATCTAAGCCCTCAATCCCCCTTAACTATATAAAACTTTACCCTAACAAACCTCAATAACCCCTTATAAGCCCCAAAAGAAAATTAAAAGGCAGCCAGTGGATCCGCATTGCAATGTCGATCATCACAAACTAAGATAAACGGATTTTTTACCGGTACTGATGTGCTGTAACAAGTTAGGAGTTGGAGTTTATAAAATGAAGAAAAGAGACAGGGAGGCACAGTCTAATTAAGGTTGCCTCTCCTCACCCAACAATAATTGACTCCTTAATAAACTAAGTCTACAAGGCCAAAAAGTAAGGTTGCCTCTACTGACACAACAGTAGTTTGCAAGGCCAAAAGAAAATAGAGGCTCCATAAAGACTACACAAATAATATGATAAGAAATGGAGGAAATAACTAGAACTAAATAAAAAGTGACAAAATTTTGTAATTGCTTACCTTCACTATAGCAGGACTCATAAGAAACTTGGCTCCAGCTATCACTGCTCTTTCCGCATCCTCAATGTTTAGCACAGTCCCTACCTGCAGGAAACTTGGCAGATTCAGAGAAACTAATTGTAACAGTTTTAATACACACGGAAGCTGAACCTTACGGACGCCAATCAGAAACATATTTATTAGGATTTATTTCAGATTGGTCATTTACAATGCATCTACTATGATTTTACCAGAAAATATGTGATTTGAAATTTGGAAAGAGGACTTAAGGTTTTCTGCTAAACCCCGATTTCTCATCGAAGAACGTTTATGTTAAACAAGGCACATTTTATGTAGCATTCAAGCAATGAGCCGTGTGTGGTTCTTCCACATGGACCAATAGTTGTGTTAAACAATGACTATCTTTTTACATAAGATTTGGCGCATTCTTCTGTCAAACACCCTGACAGAGTCAGGGCCAAAAACACAATGCAATTAAGAGATTAAGATATCAAGAGGTAAGAAGAAGGCTTACTCCTAGGACTCTTGTAGGATGGTCATGTACCAGCTGCTGTAGAACCTGTGGAGGCGAAAAACAGAACAAGAAAAATAACAAACATAAGCTCTGAAGCTAAGAGACCATTTTCAAAGGAAACAGGATACTTTGAAACTTCAAACAACCTCAAACACACCTGGGGTTGACATCACAATCTCGAGCTACATGTCAACAAATATATAGATATTAGAAATCCATCATTGGTGATCCAAGATGAAAATAAACTATTACACTGTACATCTCCTAATCAATGAAACCATGCAGCAGACATCTCTTGTATCAGGGTTGCACGCCCTGGCTCTCATTTGGTAACATGTCATAACATATTGTAGGTTAGCAAAACAAACAAAGAGGAAGAGAATTTGAGAACAGATGTGGCTTATCTTCTAGAAGGTAAACATCATGAATTAACCAACACAGTTATATACAGAGCTGCAAAACTAATATCGCCTCAATATGATAAGCCTAACACTTTCTGCTACCATAAGAAATTCTGAACAAACTTTCCTAAATGCAAGACACCAGAAGGACGGAAAGAGTTTTAAATGCCAGCTACCCAGGAGACTCAACCAACTGATTTGTTTATTTCGGAAATGCTACATGGGCTAGTAATTTCTTTCAGACGGTCCAAACTGATGCGACTTTTATATCATGAAAAAACTCTAGTAGACAATTAAGGAAAAGTGTTATTTCAGAGCTACAGCTTTGTCCTTTCATACTTAGAGAAGAGTTTGTACTTAAAGGTGTTTCTAATCTATAGATCTTTTCTTTTTTTGGTTAACAAAGAGTGTTATGAAAGGAGAACTCACAACTGAAATGCCACCTTGAAGAGCAGCACATGCAGCTTCAAATGCCAACTCTGCACTGTACAGAACGGAAAGCGACAGTAAGTTCAAAAATGTGGGCATATCATGGCTATATTTACCCAAAATAAGAAAACATTCTTGACATGATTAAGGTCGATGTTTATAACTCTATAACTATGTTTCTTCATTATTGACAAGACAAAACTAAAACAAAAAGTGAAAACAAGCACCGTAATTTTTTTTGGATGAATAAGAAGTATTATTCAACCAAAACGCAATTCATGCAGCCAGAGCAACAATCTAGCAGGTTTCAATTATGAACTAAAATGTAAGCTGAAGAACCCCAAGCCTCGAATAGATTCCTATTCTTAGTACTATGCTTTGATACCTAGTTGTAGAGAATTGACCAGAGAAAATGAAAGACTAAAAAGAAACGAAATGGAACTTAGAGTTACCTATTGGCGCGAAGACATGCGATGACGCCTGAGCTATTAATCTCCGTCGACGTTTTGTCTATAGATATCCCGCGAACCCTAAGGCGATGTGGCCGGGGTGTTAACGGCGGTGGTGAGCTCAGAATACCGAGAGAAGCCAAAGGGCTTGCCATCAAACGCGTCGTAGTCGCCATATCCCACCCTCTGCTGAATTTTCAGTGCCAACTGAAGACTAGATCTTTTGAGCGGGAGGATAAGAATGTCCCAAACAATCTTTTTTATTATATTACATCTCAAATTTTTTTTTATAAGAAAACTAAAATAATTACAAGATAAAACCTTTAGAGCATAATAGTTAAATTGATCAAAGTTGAACGCTTAGGGAACATTTTTTTTTTTAATAAACCAAGGGGCCCGTCAGAATTGGGTCACTGCCTAAGAAACCGAATTATTCTAAGTAAAGACACCTTTGATAACATTAAAGTTCCAAGTAACCAAAGTAACTTGATACTACTAGGACTCGAACAGAGCCAGATCAATTTCGAGTCTTAATTTATTCATAATTCCGCAGAACCTCCCTACACAGAGGGGTATCCCCAGGAATGCCTACAAGCTTGGCCTGAACTAAAAAAAAAAAAAAAAAAAAAAGAGCCCAGTAGCCAATTTCGTCCAAAAATGGGTCATGTATGTGCTATGCACATGTGAGTTTTGGATGAAAGATTAACGGAATGTACCGTTTGAGATTGAATCGAAGAGTTTAGGCAATAACCAAAATATCGGGTTTCGAGAAAATTTTGACAATTCAAAATCTGAAAATTTCAATATCGGTAAATGTTCGAGAGAAATGTTTGATATTGTTTAATTGATTTTGTTGCATTTTTCTACCATTAGATATATTATATATATAAAAAAATACAACATTATCACAAAAACCATCTCTGCTAGGTTGGTTGAGTACTTCGGTGTACAAGAGATCAAACAAGGTTTGATCCTCCTTGTTCAAACAAGCAAATAATTTGTGGTATTTTTGGGTGGAAGTCATTATTTCGGAAAATTTCGGAAATTTCGGAAATTTCGGAAAATATCGGAAATTTCTGGAAATTTCAGACGAAATCTTCTTAGTATGTTAGGAAACTTTCGGAAACCTCAAAAATGGAAAGTTTCGCCAAAATCTCGGGGAAACTTTCAATTTTTCGGACCTTGAGTTCAGGTACCGATTGTGATCAAAATTGAAATTCAGGACAATTGATAAGTTGGAGGATAAGTATAGGTACTATTGATAATAATAACCCTTTAGAAATGGCTTCATTTTAGAAACTTTTTCAATCAGTTTCATTAAATTTAGTCTTTTATTATTACTAGCAACTGTGCCCGAATTTCTCGCGGGTGATATTGTGCAGTTAATGAAAAATGGATGGACAAGATTAATGGTCATTTGGTTACCTTTTAATTTTAAACTTTTGTCTCTTTATATTTTTTTTTTGACTTGATTTGTTAATTATATTACAAAAATGTATTTTTGGTAATCTGAAATTTAGTGAAGCCTTTGACACCAAAGAGGTGCTTGCTTGATAGTAGAGATAGATAGATTATTAGTATTAGATGCAATCTACAATATCAAAAGTTAAATTATGAAGAGAAGGATTGGGTAGAAACTGATGAACAAGATCACACAAGCTTACACTTTGCAGAAGGAAAACCTAGCCTGAATATCATATACATAGAATATAAGCTGAGCTTTCAACAACTTGTGTGCTACAATCTATAAATCAAACGTTGTGTCATCTCATTGAGTGAATGACGTCCATTCAACATCTCCCCAATCTACATGCCTACGACAACCAAACTCTGAGATGAGCTGAATTCCTTGTAACGATAACTCCAAATTATGCTCATACCAGATTATATTATTAATTCAGAAGGAACTAAGCTCATACCAGTTTGCATTATTAATACAGATTTCAGATGAAACTTTACCGGCAGAAATGAGCACAAAAAGATGCAGCTAACGCCTGCATCAGTTTTTGTGTTGAAGTCTCCCACTTTCTGCACCAGCATAAGGATCAATTATTACATTTATAACAGCTGGTTTTCTTGCAGTGAAGGATTCCGCAAGGGCAGACTTGAGTTCCTCAGGTGTCCCAACAAGATAACCTTTGCCTCCAAAAGCTTCAATCAGAGTGTGATAACCCGCACTAGGGACAAAAGAAGTGGGAGCAGGGTCATCTTTGTAAGGCCCATTTATTTCATCTGGGCTTCTTCGGTCACCGCCATATACACCACCATTGTTGAAGACAATCACAACAACAGGCAACTGGTATCGAACCAATGTCTGCAGAAGTCAAGACAAAAATGTACACCACATGAGATAATGTCTTTTGGGGAGTCAAAGAAATATGCAGACAAGCATACAGATAAAGACGCATGATTATCTGTTTGTGTGTGTGTGTGTGTCCTGTGTATCAATTAAGACAATGAATAAACAAAGACGTGAATGGGCCAATGAAAAGGTTATGGAGGTTCTTGCTTAAAGCGAAAGAAGTTCCTGTCACATAAAGAAAGCTTCAGAATAAGCTAGGTGACCTTAACAAAAGCTAGTATAGAGCCGAATAACAGAAAATTGAATGGATAAAATAGTCTGGTAATGTTTCCATTTCAAGTTTCTCATAAACTTATCTGTGGTTGGTAAGAAGTCCCACTACCTTTCCACTACTACATTTTTCCCCTGATGTAAACAACTAAACAAGATTGCCTAATCCTCTTCAATGATTTGGGCCAAAGACGTTGCCCATCAACACTATATATTATCCTTCTATATATCTATCTATCATAGATAACGAAGTATGTAAATGCCCTGTATATACACACATATAGATAGAAAGATAGATAGTGAGAGAGAAGAGAAACGAAAAGACATCACGACATTGCAAGATGTTACATATCATACTCTCCTTGAAACTTTTGACCAGGGACTAAAGCACTTAAATTGAGACAGAGAAATATATCAAAGCATTCCAAGATGTTACTTATCAGACTAACCTTGAAATTTTTGACCCGGGACTAGAGAAGTTTAATCAAAACAGGGAGGAATGCTGCAACTTATCAGACTAACCTGAAATTTTTAACCCGGGACTAAAGCACTTTAATCTGCAGTTCTGCTAGAAACCATACAAAGAAAGTAGGCTGAAAAAGGCCTTTTCCGACAGATGGCCACCATTTCTCTCTCCCATACAAATAAAAAACAAAAAACAAAGACAGCAAATGACTCATTGACTCCGGACCCTCATGCTTTAAATCTAAGAAGAAAGCTCACAGCTTAAAGATCGTCAAAGCAAATGAATAAAAAGTAGAAACCTATTCCAAGGGAATCAACCTTTTTTTTTTTTTTTCTAAGGCCTTTCTTTTTGCGGTATGCAAGAACTGGAATGTTTTGCTGAGGTGACTATCAACTCAAAGATCAAGTTCGCTATCCAGAAGCTCACATCGAGGAAAAAGAATTATAGAAATTAGATTTTACAATTTCTAATAGAAGGGAAATACAACCACTGATTTTACAAACACACCACAGCAAACTTTTGAAATAAAAAGGCCCTTCTTGCTACTAAAAACCCTTGCATGTCACTCGATTACAAAAATAGCCCAGCCATTTTCTTAAGTCCCACCCTCACTTACGCAGCCCATTTCCTAGAACTTCCTTAGTCCTCACTCACTCAAGCTGTCCACCACTTAAGGCCCCTCACTTACTTCAGCTGCCATAACTAAACTCTATCCTCTAACTGCGTATTGTTAAAAATTAAAAGACTATGATTCATTGAGCTCAGCACCAAACTAAACAACCAGAAATCCGACCTCAGAATAACATGAGAACCATGATTCAGAGGTACCAAAGAATCTAATTCATATTTGACAGAAAACAAGCAGAGCCTAATTCACCACAACTCTCTAGAGCATCGTTGAGAATTGACTTTACTTCAAATAGATTTTAGTAGAGAAACAGTATCTCAGCTACCATCACCACTTATACTTTCTCACTGAAACTATTGATGTACGACAAACACATTATGCATGCTAAAGGAATGAAAGCTCTCTGCATTGCATACAAGTTATCATGACAAATAAGCAGCAACAAATATTATATAAGAGTAAATATACAAGGAAGCATACCTCAACTTCCATTGCACTGAACCCAAATCCAGAATCTCCTTCCACTGCAACCACAAGCCGGTCAGGAGAAGCCACAGCAGCTGCAATGCAGTAACCCAGACCAACCCCCATTGTCCCCCAAGTCCCTGCATCCAACCTGGTCCTCGGCTCAGTCTGAACCAACACAGCTCGACCAACATCCATGGTGTTTGCCCCCTCGGAAACCAAAATAGGAGTAGGGCTACCCAGACCCAAAATTGCATCTCTAATAATTTTCATTGGTGTCAAGAAATTAAACGGCACAACTTCTTTAGCCAATTGAGCCTCCATTTTCAAAACATTGTCCTTGGCCTTGCGGGAAATTGCTTCAACCCATGGATGAGACCTCCCCAAACAAAAGGGGTCATCCTTAATCGCCTTATTGAGCTTTTCCAACACCAATTTGGCATCTCCAACCAAACCCAGATGGGGATTTCTCAGTTCAATTTCTTCCTTACAAACATCTACCAAAATGAACTTAACGTCCTTGGACCACTTGGGCGGCTCACCAAAGTGCAACAGCCAATTAAGCCTTGCACCAACAACAAGTGCAACATCACATTTGCCGATGGCCAGTGACCTCGCCGCGGTTGCCGCCAGATCGTGGGTATCAGGCAACAATCCCTTTCCCATAGGAGTTGGCAGGAATGGGATTCCGGTGCTCTCCACTAGCTTCGTCAAAGCAGTCTCAGCTCGTGCAAATGCCGCTCCCTTACCAAACACAATCAGAGGCCTCTCCGCGTGTCGAAGCAGTGAAGCTGCTTCCTCAATCTGCGAATTCTGCACATTAACCACCTCTTCCGATTTTGCCAAACTCTCAGCAGCACTCACCAATAAGCCCTCAGCCTCCGACTCAGAAATAGTCTGGTGCAAAACATCCGACGGAAAATCCAAATAACACCCACCAGGTCGGCCCGAACCGGCATGAGAAAGAGCCTGAAACACACAGTCGGGTATTTCACTAATATCTTTGGCTTTAACAGAGAACTTGGAAAAGGGTTTCACGGCTGCAATCTGATCAAGCTCTTGGAAATCGCCACGGCCGAAATCGTTCTGATCACACGACCCGGAGATCATTACCATGGGCCACCCATTGGCCATGGCATTGGAGAGACCCGCGAGTCCATGAACGCAGCCAGGGCCTGAAACGGTGAGGAGGACACCGGGGCGTCCCGTTAGGTAGCCGTAGGCAGAGGCAGCATAACCGGCAGACTGCTCATTGTGGAAGGCGATAAATCGGACTCCAAGCGAGACCGCACGGTTTGCTAGCGAGGTCACAGGGATGCCCACCACACCGAACATGCGGTCCACACCAAACCGAGCCAGGGACTTTGCGATTAGCTGGTTGCCATCAAGTACGGTTTGGGAGTCCGCCATTATAGCTGCTGATAGATGAGCCTTCTAGTTTGGCAAATAGATGGCTGAATATATGGAGTTAGAATTTGAGAAACCAGTACTTCATTTCAGAGACAACAATATTATCATTTGCATTAGAATATAAACCAACACTCCAAATTTGTCATTCAACACAAGCACACCTCCAATACAAGTATAATTTGAGAGTTCATGTATGCAGTACCTGGTTGGTAACAGCTAGATCGATCCTCAGAGACAATTTGAGAGTTAAGATGCAGAATTCTCCAGCACTTAGAATGACTATAAACAAACAAAAAACGAAATGTTAATTGAAGGCCAAAATAAGAAGCTGACATTCATCGCTGCTTCTTTTTTTTGTTTGGCTAACGCCATTCATCACTGCAAATTAAGTGAAAATTACATACAATAGAGGAAATACACAAGCTATGATCGATCATGAACATGGGGTTTACAAAGAAATTAAAAGAGTTTAAAGTTTGAAACAGATTGAGATATGATAGCAGTCAGAGCAGATTGAGATGCTAACTTAAAGCTATTCCATTTCGAAAACAAATTAAGGATGGTTACATTGAGAATGCTGATGAAGATGAAGTAGAGTAAAATCAAAAGGAAAATAAGAAAGAGATCGAATATGCTACTTACTCTCGAGAATCGTTTCGGCTCTCCGATCTGTGGGTTTGGAATTGGGGTTGTTCGATTTTTTGGGTAAGGGATTGCAGCAGTTAGAGAGGGAGGGATAGATTTAGAGAGGCAGAGGAGGTTGGGTTAGAAAAAAAACAAAAAAAAAATTCTCTGCACTAGGGCAAATCGATTTGCAGAGAAGATATATGGAGTTAGAATTTGAGAAACGATGACGCCCTGGATTATAAATACCCAGAATTTTTTTGGGAAAGTGTGTGTGTCTGTCTGGACAGGTGACGGCGATGAGGAGTAGGCGGATGCAGGAACCAAATTAAATTTGATGACATCTTCTGACTGGCCGCCACCACGTATGCCAACGAATTTGCCCACTAATTTGGAAAAATATATGCTACAAATTTGTACCTTATGGCTCTTATAGTAAATGGCTCACCCTGACATTTTTTCAATTTTCTCCCAAATTCACAAACTTCCAATTCATGCACATAAGTAAATTTCTTTACTTATAGAATAAACTTTTTTTTATTTGCTGTTTGTAATTGAATATATTTGTTGCTTATGATTTTCACTGAATGTTCCTAGGTTTTGTTGATTTTGATTTTGATTTATTCTTCTTAGTGTTCTAAATTTTCAATCGAAGCTATTACTTTTGTGATTCATTTTGTATTTGTGAAGATATTTATGTTTTTGTAAAGCAATAGCAGTGTTTTCGTTGTGTTTGGTTTAGTGTCTTCTGTGGTGTAGTATCAATTTGATCATTTTTAGGTTGCAGCAGTAGTTTACTTGATTTTTTTAGGTTTTTGATGTTGCAATAGCATATATGATTTTTTTAGTTTTGATGCTGCAGTAACAACATTTTTTTAAGATACTTGGGCAATGTAGTAACACTATGTCATTCTCGTTTGTTATTATTATTGTATGATTTGTGTTGGCGGTGCAGCAGCATGCTATGTGGATATGAATTTATTAAGTTTTTAAAATTTTCAATCAAAGCTATTAGTTTTGTAATTTATTGTTTACTCGTAAAGATATTCATGTTTTGTAAATGCAGTAGCAATGTTCTTGTTGATTTTGGTTTAGTGTCTTCTGCGGTGTAGTAGCAGTTTGTGTTGGCGGTGCAGCGGCACGCTGCTTATTTTGAAATTCTATGTACTGTTTTTTCTAAGTTTATGTTTTCTATGAGTTTATTTGGTATGTTGTTGTAGCACTAGCAGCATTTCTTTTTATGAAGTTGGCACAAAACATTGTAGTCTTGATGAGTATCTTGACTTTAAGCTTTTACCCCTTACATGAGTAATTATTTGTGTTGCAGTAGCAGCACGTCAAATTCAAAGTTTGGTAGGTTTACCGTTTACGTATGGAGCAAAGACTGTGCTTGTGTTTGGTGGCAATTTCGATGCTTCCCCTGTTCTCATGATGTTCAAGCCATGCATAAGGCAAATAAGCTTTTGTATCTTTACATTGAAGACTATTGGAAGACAAACTTCTATAGGAATGCTCATGAGCTTCCTATTTGGCCAGTTCTTGATCTAGATAAACCTTCACCTGCGAGTTTTTTGTGACTCTGGATTGCTTCCTTCCAAGACTAGAAAGCCTCCTGGAAGACCGAAGACAAGAAGAATATGATCTTTCGGTGAAGAGCCCCGAAAAATTAGGTTTCATGTTGTCATAAGCTTGGACACCACAACCATAAGAGCTGCAATGTGCCTATTCAAGATTGAGTTATTATGTGAAGATTAAGTGCTACGTATTCTCATTTTTAATTGTTACCAAGACTTGTGATTTGTATGTTATTTACATACAAATCAGATCTCTAATCACTTTAGTAATGTTAATCCAATGGCCGTTTAGTGCCTCTAATCCTTGATTTGCACCATTATAGGGAAATTGAGCATTGGATTGATATCGGGAGCGAAATGACGCGTTTTGGAGCTTTTTGTGCATTTCCGGCAAAAGAACGAAAAGTCAACCCGAGGACCGTCGGTCAACTCGTGGTCAACCCCGACTTTAGAGCGTCAACGAGTTAATATGAAGTTCTGGAAGTGAGGCGCAAGAGAATTCTAGAGGATTACCAAAGAAACCAAAAAGTCAAGCAAAATCAAGTTTGGTCAACTCCGAAGGTCAAAGTCAAAATCAACATTGTGACTCACCCACATGAGCATCCAAAATTAGCAAGGACCACACTAAATATCATGAGATCACCCATTAATTATTTCTTCCCTTTGTTCCCATAAGCATTTACCTCTTTGCCTTTCATTTACTTTATCTAACCATTCGATCTTTCCTTAGTTAATCCTAGCATTTCATTCCCTCCCTTTCTTGCCTATATATAGTCTAGTATTTAGCCCATTTAGGTCATCATTCAGCTAGCCCCCATCACTCATCACTCTCACCTTCCTTTTCTTCTCTCTTCCTTCCCTTTAGGTTTAGCCTCGGTACGCCAGTTGACCGGTCGACAACAGTACCTCGACCGGTCGGGCATCGACGGGATCCACCACTTCCACCATTTTCTCACCTCCTTTCCTCCTCCACTCTTCATCAAAATTTCTCACCATGACGTCTACTACAACATCCACCACTTGGGCTACTGGGATCCTCACCAATTCGTCCAAGAACATCATCAAGAGCCAAGGAGAAACTAGAGAGTCATGTTTTGAGCATTCCATATCCTTACTCTCTCTTCTACTTATGTCTAGAGCTTTATTGTGTAATTTGATGATGTATATTGTGATTATTAGTGAGTAGTGACCTTTGTTGGGGACTAGGGTTGTGTGCCCTAGTCCAATGTGACTATATGATGCTTTTGATTATGAATAAATGCCTTTGTGTTTCGTGAATATATGTGTTGTCTAGTTTAATATGTATTGAATGTGTATTTAAGGATTTGCCACTCTTTGGTATACATTTGATCCATCTTGTATAAGTTGTGTATGGTTTGGCAACTTTACTCTTCTCTAGGCAATTAGTGGAAATATGTATGATGAGCATGTTTACCCATGTATGACCCTTAATTCATGTGCTTTTACGCCTATTTTCTTTATATCCTCCCACGGAGAGTCCCTAAGATCCTAATAAGGCTTAGGAATACTTTAGAAAGAATTCATTCCATATTGATAATATTGGTGGAATGGTGGATTATACATGTGTTGCTTGTTTGAGTCTCTAAGTTTCGACACTTTACGCCTCTTAAGCACTTTAGGGGATTCGGTATTAGGTAACTTAGAGGAATCCCCTATAACACCTAGAAAGTTTGAATGACCCTAATACGACATTTGAATACCATTTGAAACACGGTCCTAGAACCATAACATGGCTAGGATATGGGACTTGATTTGTGATCACATTGGCATGATTTCGTGTTAGGGCATTGCTAGTTGCATTGGACTTGGGGTTAATCCAAAACCCTCAACACTTTCATACCTTGCACACACTTATCTTTACATACTTGCATTCGTTTACTTGTTCGTTGTCATTTAAGTTTCACTATCTCACCAACACTGAACACTACACACACTTCGCACATTGTTTAAATCACACTCACCCACTTTTTCCATCTCTCATTCCTTCCATCATTTAGCTAATTGACTTGATGCACACACTACCTAGGAGTTAGGGGCCGTCAATTCCTGCGGACACGACATTCCCCCGGTCTCAATATCACTACCACTCATTTTTGCTTCGTCAACTTGCCAATTTCATTTTTTTGTGACTGTTTCTATGGATTTCATTGAATTTCTATGAATTACATGTTTGTTAATCTAGGTTATTTTTGGCGGTTCATTGTTGATTTTTCCTGTTCACTTGCAGTAGAACTGAAGTAGCAGTCTTATTTTATGTTCTTTTTTGGAGTCTTGAAACTCTATGTTGTAATAACATCATTAATTTCTCAAATTCATGGATTTTTACAAGTGTTTCATTGTCCATGTTCATATTCATAGTAGTATCAGTGCAGTATCATGGCAGTAGCAGAGTAGTATCAATGTAGTACAGTGTTCTAAAACTCGCCCTGGGCGGCTGCCTAGGCGCTCTGCGCCACTGCACTGCCCGAAGTAATGGAAAATCTAAGAGGAAAGTCGGCCAATGGACTAGGCGGAGCTCGACGGACAATTAAGCGGCCTGAGCGATTAGGCGTTCGACCCATCGATCGTCGATCTCTCTCCTTTCTTCTTCGCCTTTGATCCTCTCTCTCCACTCTGTCTCTGATTGTCTCACTCTCTGCCTCTCTCCCCTCTTCGTCTCTGATTCTCTCTCTTTCTCTCTCTCTCTCTCCTCTCCATCTCTGATTCTCTCTCTCTCTCTCTCCTCTTTGTCTCTCTCAATCTCTTCTCTTTCTCTCCTCCTTCTCTCTCTCGATCTCTTCTCTTTCTCTCCTCTTTATCTCTCTCTCTCTCCTCTCCACCACGATGCAGCTTTAATTGGCACGTTTGTGCTTTAATTTGTGGGTTTTCTGAATATATGGAACATGCCAATTTGTCTTTAATTGTACCAAACATTAATGGGTTTAATTAGTTAATGACCAACAAATCCTAGGACATTTAATACTAAAACTATTAATATATTTCCTTTTAATAAGTAATTATATGTTTCACTAATGTTAATTCATAATTTTATATAAATATATGAATGAAATTATTAATGTATGAATGTTTTTATATTAATATAATATTTTCATATAAATATAATATTTAAAATTAATTTAAAAAAACCGCCTAGGCGGCCGATTAATCCCCACCTAGCCGACTAGGTGCTGGAAGGTGGTCGAGCGCCCTAGTAGCACCTAGCGAGTTTTAAAACATTGGTGTACTATCAGTGTTATTTTAAGTTCATTTTTGAATCTTGAAATTAGTTGTTGTACATCATTTACAGAAAAGAAAAAACAATAGAAATTCCGAACACAGTAGCACTATCTCAACAAGCAATTCTAATTTTCTAAACACATCAAAAATAGAAATTTTCCATAATTCTTCAAATTTAGTATTACGATTAGTTCTCCATAACAAGTTTATACATAACAAGTTTATATTCTTCCAATTGAAAAGCCTTGCAAAAATTTACACATTGTCCTCCTTATCCATGTTCTTCAAGATGTAGCTTGATTTGTGATTAACTTATATATAAATAATAATTGCAATTATATAAAGAGTACGTAATAGTGCAGTTTTTTTTTTGATTAAGAAAGGAAAAAACAATTACAAATAAAAACCTCTAGAATATCCGCCTCCAAAAAGATCAAACTGGAAGGCGGCACTAGAGGACAGGGGTAACTCATTAGACCAATGCAACGAAGGGGAAGTAGAATGACCTAAAAGGGCAAGGCTATCAGCTACAAAATTAGCTTCCCTAAAGATGTGGTTAAAAACAATACTAGCAAACCTATGACTTAGAGAAAGGATATCTAGAACAAGGAATTTGATTAGTTACTTTCTTGCTGTAAACTAGTGACTTTGGTTCAATTCCCAATAGGATAGTTTTTTATTTTTCAAGTATAGTTTTCAAGTACGTAATAGTGCAGTTGGTTATAGAGATTAGTTACTTTCTTGTTATAAACTAGTAACCTTGGTTCAATTCCCAATAGAATAGTTTTTATTTTTCAAGTACAGTTTTTATTTTAGTTCCTTGGGCCCAGTTTTTTTATTTTTTTATTTCAATTTATATTTTATGTGCTCGGGGAGTTGGGGCTTGATAATATTTTATTTTTTTTCTTTATTTTCTTCAAGTCAAAACATTTTATCTTTCATTTTTCTCTTGTAGCAGTGAGATTTTCCGTTGTAGACTTGACCCTTGGTTAGATTCTTTTTTTTTTTTACATCGAAACATTTTGATTTTTCATTTTTTCCTTCTAGAAGTGGGATTCTCGTTTATAGCTTATAGGGCTTGGTTTGATCTCCAGTTGGTTACAATTTGGTTTTTGTATATTTCAATTTATATTTGAAGTGCTTAGGGCCTTGGTTTAATCTCACTTTCTCTTTTTATATTTTCTTCTTTTTCTTTTAGTAAAAACATTGTCTTCATGGGAAGTTATACATTACTGATATGTATGTCATACCTTCACTTACAGATATAACAACAAAATGTGTTGTCATTGTGGTAACGAGAGTCTTTTTTTTGTGTAATCTTTGTTCTATTAGAGGTAATTACTCCATCTACGATTTTGTTACAAGTTTATGAACAATTTGTTGTCAAAATTGTAATTTTGGTTCAATTTTATATAAATAGTGTAAAATGAATGTGGTAACTTTGTCGTTAATGTAGTAATTTTGGTTCAATTACATGTAATTTTTTATTCAAAAAATTTGTAAATGGAGGTATGACATATATTACCGTACCACAGCCTACCCCTTGTCTTCATTTATCATATTTTAATAAGCACTGTAATTCTTTAATTTAATGATTTTTTTTCTAGTTATGTAAACAATTATAACTTTTAAAAATGTTTATATTAGAGTAGTGAGCATAATGAAATCTTTTAAATCTATAAAAAAATAAAAATTAATATTTGTATAGTCTTTTTTGTGTCAAAAAAAATAAAAATGAAAAGAGACATTTTTTAATAAAATATGAATAATTAGAGGGTACATTTATTATTTTCGCCCTGGGACTCAAAAACCTCAAGACCGGCCCTGCCTCTCTGAATTCTCTTTTTTTTTTTTTGAGAATTCTCTCTAGTTTATAACATATACTTGAAAATCACATGTTTTTTACAAGAATTAATGACCACAATAGCGATGACAATTAACGGTTAGGAAAATGATTGTTGGCCTCAATTGAGACCTAACAATTGTGGTCTCAATCCTATGTGGAATACCACATAACTAAATATCAATTTAAAATTTAAATCCACATAATATCTTGCCACATCACAATCTTACAATACCAATTTTAACCTTTTATATTTTCCTTTGAATTTTAATTTTTATAGACTTATTAATTATCTACAATCTAAACTCAAAAAGCAAACAAAAATTAATAAACTTTTAAATGCTTTCAATGAGAATCGAAACTTCAACAAAGTGGTCGCAACTTTATTAATAAACCAATTAACTAACATGCTAATCTTGATATAAATACACATAAATTGATATGTATCTAATTGAAACAATAAAAGCAATAGGTAATGACCATTAAATAATTTTAGAAAATAAAATTATAAAACCATAATAAAAACATACAAACAAATGAAATTTGTGCCAAGAACCCATAAAGAATTTGAACTTTCTTTAACAAAAAAAAATTAGACAATTCTTTTTCCAATCAAAAATTGATTAAAAGATAAATTTTTATATGAAATTATAATCGTTTTTTTTATCCATCTTTGACCCACGTTACAATGTGTCTTCCTCATCATTAAGTAAGAAAAAAATAAAAAATAAAAAATAAATTACAAATCGACAATGGTTTACTATTTTGATCAGGAAAAATGTGCTCATATATCTATATATTTCAAATGAGAATGCAAGCTAGTACATAACACCTAGTGTAAAAGGAGTTAAGCATGAGAAATATAATAAAAGATTCCTCGAAGGAAGTCCTTCCTCGAATTATGATGTTTTAAGGTTGTTACTTGTAGGGTTTAGGGTTTGTTATATTTAGGGTTTACGGTTTGTTGTATTTGGGGTTTAGGGTTTGTTGTGTTTAGGTTTATGGGGTAGGTTAGGTTTAGGATTCATGTCTCAAAAATTTAGGGTTTAGGGTTTGTGGTGTTTAGGTTTTAGGGTTAGGTTTAGGGTTCAGGTCTCAAAATGTAGGGTTTAGTCTTATTTATATTCTACTAATTACAAAGATTATTGATTGAGTCATTTAGGTCAGGTGGTTTAGGTTTGAATTGTGGATTCATTGTGACCTAAGTTCGAATTATATTTTACAAATTTTATGGAATTTTTTTTGTGCTTGCTAGAGGTGCAAACAAATCAGTTTTTTTTTTGTGTGTGTGGATTCACCTTAGATATTGGCTCTTGTACTGAAGCATCTTAGCTTTTAGTTCCCCTATACCTTGAAGAACGATGTTAGCTTTCATTACCTATTGCTTTTATTATTTCAATTAGATACATATCAATTTATGTGTACTTATATCAAGATTAGCATGTTGGTTAATTGGTTTATTAATAAAGTTGTGAACACTTTGTTAAAGTTTCAATTCTCATTGAAAGCATTTAAAGATTTATTTATTTTTGTTTACAATTGGTATTGCAAGATTATGATGTGGCAAAATATATTATGTGGATTTACAATTTAAATTAGTATTTAGTTATGTGGCATGCCACCTAGAGTTGAGACCATAATTGTTAGGCCTCAATTGAGGCCCTCTATCATTGCTCTAATGGTACAGGCATGCTTGAAAGAAATGAAGGATGAGTTAAAATTAATGAAGGAATACATAGTGTTACAATTTTTAAACAAAATAAATAAAACCACTTTAAGCTTCATGCCCTTTTTAGTCATTATTCAAACTCACAACACTTTTATATTAAAGTTTACTAAACACTCAAACACTACTTTTTGTACTCACTGAACTTTTAAAAACACAATTTATTAAACACTCAGCTACTTAATTTCACAGCTGATTGTTCTCACAACACAACTATTACTGTTTTTTTTTTATTTAGTACAGCTAATTATTCATTATTATGCTCATCCCTCTGGAAATCCTTTCGTTGCCTCCCCCTCCTCAGTCCCCCTTGCTTGCTAATTTGATGGATGTCTCCAATCGATACAAACTCAATCCAAAAAGAAAACTTGAAACTTAATCAAAAAGAAAACTTGAAACTCATAGTAGTTATCATATTGTTTGTCCTGATTTCGAAATAATTATAAAAAAGAAGTTATTACAGGTAATTTGCCATATCAAATATCCAAATTTATTGTAACCAAAACAAAAAGTATCCAAATTTATAATTTTGTGTTCCAAGATCCATCAAGTGTACGCGGTAGCTAGATATTAAACAGGAGGTAGCTCTTTGATTTGGTTCTGATCCTGGGCTTCATGGTCCAAATGTATCATCTCTTGGGCTGGAACTGTGCTGCTGTCATAGAACCTTCTCCAGTACCTCATCAAGTGACCAATGGTCAATATCAGCTTCTCCCTCAATTCAACAGAGGCTAGACGAAGAAGAACCAGAACTGCAACTGCCACGCTCACCATGCAGATGCTCCATAAGAAGAGCGGAACCGATCCATAAGCTAGAACAATGATGAGCAGTTCAAAAACCAAGGCAAAAATTCCAAACAAGATGCTAATCTTGTTGATGAACGCACCAAAATCTCTGCGACCGTGATCAGCTTGGAGTTTCTTGGCAAAAGACATTAATCCAAAGTAAAAGACCAAGACAACAACAAGTAGTGTGATGAGATTTTCCATCCCCGTTGCGTACTTGAGTCCGATTAACAAGGCCATGAGAGCGTTCATGACATGGTGAAATCCCCCTAGAGTACTGCTCCAACTCAGTGGAGTACCCTCCTCCCTTGTCCTGTTATGATCATGATACAAATTAAACAATTAGTTTGTGAAGAAACTACCAACAAAAACCATAATAACAGAGCTCCTCTGCTCCCATTAATAGAACGAACATCACACTGTTCGGCAATATCAAACTATCAATAAAGATCTTCGAGTTCTCCCTCACACTATAAAATGAGCTATTGGATGATGGTCTCAGCTATAAGAGAAAAAAAAAAACTCTTAAATGATAATACTAAACTCACAAACATGGAAAAGGATCAGAATCTGAGAATCGCTGGACAACCTAACATAAGAAAAAGAGTTCAGCTCTTAATAAATCCCAAAATCCCGGGATGTATCAGTTAACAACTTAACACACAACAACAATCCAAATTTCTAATGAAAAAACGGAATATATGCATATGTCTCTGTGACAGCATTATAAGATATGGAAAACAACTGCTACTGATGAAGCATCTGCTCATTACTGCAGCTGTGGCTTATGATGAAAATCAACAATTATATTGTCTTCCTTCTTAAACAAAATTGGCAGTCGTTCAGTTATATTATATGTGGCCAAATAACTATCAGCAAGAAACTGAAAAGTAAGAGCAACTGAATAATCCCCCAGTATTCATTGAGGATTCTGCTATCCACTTCATTTGGAACAAATCCCCAGAATTGCAACGACTAAGAGCAAGTCCACCCATTGGGTCAGGGTCAGGGTCACTGGAGCATTGGGTCAGACACTGTTCACTGTTCACTGACTTTTTGATGGTTGTTTCCACCCGTTGGGTTAGGGTCAGGGTCACAATTTAATTTTTTGCATTATTTAATTTCTTTTCATTTATTTTGGAAAGATAGATTATATTTGGAAGAAGAAGGATGTTTGCAATAGAATAAAAATTTTGGGTGTGGGAGATAAAAGGAGAATGCTAGCTATTTATAGAAATTGTTTACATTTTTTCAGAATTTTTTTTTTCACTTCTAACCCTCCATTTTAAATATATGTAGATCTAATGGCTATAATTAAGTTGCCATTTCATTTGTTTGTTTTCATGAAGACCAACGGCTCCTTGACAGGCCACGTGCACATTTGCCTAAAGTCCATCTCTTCTGCCCATGACGTCAACCACGAGTTGCAGCAAGCCACGCTGGCAACCGGTCTCCAGCCAAGGCAGAAAGAGACCAGGCAGGTACCCCAGGTGAGATCTTGCCCAGGCAGCTTTCCACCGCTGGAAGTGAATTTCTGCAAAATAGGGGCTGGATTGACATGGCAACCGGTTAGAAACCTATGGGTGGACTTGCTCTAATAAGAGCAGCAACCCAACCCGCCACCTGAAGAGAAGAGAGATTGAATTCTGGGTATAACACAAATTTGTCGACAGTCCCATACATCATAGATACCCTTCCACTAATATATATTCTCCCGGAAAACGTGAGTACGTGACGGTGAACTGTGCGAGAGTGGGACTAGCGCGGTTTCAGCAAAAGGGTGCAGCCTCACTCCTCCAACCCCGAACACCTCAATTCCAATTCCAGAGTTTTCAACTGCCCGAGTCAACCCGCCACGAGTTGACTCGGCCGCCCAATTCGACTAGTACACTAAGGCACAAACTCAGTCACCCGCCAATTACACTCACTGAGTGCAGCCGCCGACTTGACTCGTACACTAACACTCTGGTAATCCAGGCCCACGCTCACGACCCGGTGAGGACTCTGCGCGCGCGCATAGAAGCGATCACCGGCAATCCGGCCACCGAGCAGAGACTTATATAGTTATATACAGAGCAAACAGCTCTAGTAGTATTCTAGGGTACTTCCAAGCCATCTCCGAACTCAACATGTTCGAAGACGGTGACGTCGAAGGCATCCAACACAACACAAAGACGACGTATATATACAATCACAATATCACATTACAACAACAGTTTTTAGATTTTTGTCGGATCGATGCAGAGAAACAGGAAAGAAAAAATGAGCCACTTACTCTTGTAAATGCTGAAGATTAGCAGCAACGTTGGTACCCATCACACAACGGCTTTGAGCAGTGGTCTTGTACTTTGATTCTTCCTTTCAGCTTGCTGGGACAATAAAGCATGCACTTATGAATTAGGACCCCCGCCTTGTATGAGGCTGTGGGTTTTGTATTGTGGGTTTTGGTTATGCTAAGAATATGTTTCAAGGAAAATCATGTGGGCTTCTTTCAGTTGAATATCATTAAACAATTAATATATATTATACCAACAATAACCACCTTTTCGATATCATTAAACAAAACACTAATACGAACGGAGACGAAACGAAACTTTTATTAAAAACTATTAATTGACTTCCGAAACAAGAAAAAACATCGATGGATCTAAATCAGTTTTTCTCTTGCAAAACCTCGGTCAGAGTATGGGATCTAAGGGCCCGAATAAATGGAAACATCCGAGAATAACGTACTCCTCCCCTTACCTGTCCGCTGACGTCTTTCTCTCACGTCCGGTAGAATTGGGTCTCTCGAGAAGCGCTGAACTCGTCAGATGAAGGTTGAGTGTGCAAAGTAGGGTTGATCGATCCACCCACAAACGCTGCGCTTTCCTCAGATACACTGCCATGCCCTCCTCCGCCAGATGCTGCTTGCTTTCCTTGACTTCTGTTTTCTATTTGCTAGATTGAGACAGTGAATCTAGAATTCCCTTTGCTCTCCTTGTTTGTTTTGCGAGTGTTTCTTGCACTGTTTTGGATTTATTGCCGCAAGCTTGACCATGATTATATAAACATATTAAAATGGTGCGGCTACGACAGCGAGTCTTATCTTTTTTAAAAAAAAATCTTAATAAAATTACCTCTATTTACATCTTTTTATCTCTACTGGTATAAATGAAAGCGTAGAGTTTGATGTCAAAAGATTTACCAAATTATGAAACACTTATAATACCCTTCATAATATAAAATAAAAATCATAATAAAATAATTTTAAAAAGTTATTATGGTAAAAAACAGGAAAAATAAATATGAAAAAAAAAACAAAAAAACATAGAAAAAATTGGTAACAAGAAAACTTCGACGTTATTCATATCTTCACCAATAACACATGCATCACACAGGCATAAGGCTAGTTAATAATAATTGAGGGTCTGTTTTTAAGTCCTCCCTTCAAAAAAAAATTACCACTGTAAATATATATTTTATTAGAAACTTTTTTCAGTCAAAATACCATGAGTGAAAAGAGTGGAAAAATTGGTTGGTCTAGTTAAACCTCGCCTAGTTAGTGCAGCAGCTGCTACTAGTTAATTTCTCGTTTTTTTTAGTGCAGCAGTTGCTGCTAGTTAATTTCTGGTTTTTTCTTCTTGGGCCTTGGGCGCCTATTGTAGCAAAAAAAAAAATAGAAGTGGAAAGATATATTTTCTTTTGGTTTTATGTGATTTTTGTTTTTTATTAATCAAACACATCAAATATATTGATTAGGAAGAAAACATTACAAGCATGATAAAACAATACACACAAGAGCCACTAATGACCTACTTATAACAAAAGGTCAAATCAAACAGGCCTAACATAACTTCTCTAGTCCAATCGGACTAAATCGGAGCTATAAGATCTCCAGTACACCTTGAGATAAGAAAGATAGTCGCAACGGCAGCGGCGACCATGATGAGTTCAAAACCAACAGCGTGCCAAATAAATTGGTAGAATGAACGTTGGCATACCAACCGAGTAATGGCTCAGAGCCTACGAAGGAATATCTTGTGCTCGAGTCAACTTTGCCTCCTGAGTGGTGAACACACATAATAAATTTGGGTGAAACCGTCATCACTCAATCAGCAGTGCTTTGAAATGAGGCAACAACATGATCATAAGGGCCGGACTTATTAAACAACAAGCAAAAGAAAAAAAAACAGTATATGTCTTTTTCCAACTCATATGTTCTACTTAGATAAAAATTTATGACAAAAATGAATTTATTATCGCTAAGAGTATCTCTAACTCATATGTCTTTTTCCACTTGTTCAATTTGAAATTTAGTTTTTACATAAAAGTTTGCTCCAATGCATCTGCTATTGCTGATGTGGAAGAAAACATATAAGCTATATTTGACATATCAAGCTCTATTAGTTAAAATAATTTTTGTTAATTCTTTATTGCATTGTGCCCCTCATCAATACTCTTCTGTTTTTTTTTTTTTTTGGAAAATAAAGGACTGGTGCGGCTAGTCTTAAGTTTTGATTAATAAAACTGCATAATACAAGGGGGGACATGGTGCCTAAACCCCATATTACAATAAGCGTCGAGAGAACATTATGAAATAATAGTAGAAGTCTTTACTAAATTTATGTATTCTAACATGCACCAATTAGCAAAAAGTGCACGACTGACTACTTTATTTACTTTACGGTAAGTCAGTAACATAACAGAAAAATAACGCTAATCAAGTGTCATAAATCAATTAATATAACTTTCCTATTATATTGTCACCCAAAGATGACTCCAATGACACTTCTGTTTATATTATCATGCTTGCACTATTATAATTGCAAATGAAATAGAGTATAAAGTATGAACATCTTGAGGTATTGGTTGGACCAAGGAATTGTCAAAATGGCGCAATAACGGTATCTTCAATTGCCCTTCAAATTCCAATTTGACAAGTAGGTTTTGAGTTTTGACACGAGGACTCTTAAAACCACTTTGTGGTGGATGTGGCCATTCTTTTTTGACCTAAGTGAATAAGGTATCCCAAAAGCTTCCTAAGCCCAATGGCTAATCTCTGCGGCGCATGTGAAATGCTCCAACTGTGCATTGCAGCACAGTGCAGATGTGGCCATTCTTGACAGTTGGCAATAGAGGTAAACGAAAACACCGGCAACAAGCCAACAATCGTCAGCATAGGGACACGGTCAGCACGGGTCTTTCAACGTCCTCCCTACATATTTATGAGAAAATGATATTCATTGTAGTTTCCTTCATTGTATATTCCAATCACAGTTGAAAAAGAATAGCATGATTGTTTTAAGAATCCTCCTTCTTGTTTTGTGACGTGAATGAGTTGAATAATCAAAAAAACAAAAAAACAATAACAATTGGAGTAATTAAGTTAATTAACAGAGATTGAATATTCATCAGAGTACCTTATCAATATACTTTTCCCATTCTCATCTCATTTTCGGAGCGTTTACTTGATTTACTTGATACCCTATCTCATGAATAATATAACATATTCCACACGTCCAGCGATGCCCCAAAATTCAATTGAAGATTAATTAATAAAGAGCAAACAAACTTGAACTTGGGTTGAGTGAATTGTGACTCGACCTAACACGCCCATTGCTGCCAATTAGTCACTCTCAACAAGCAAAGAATTTGGTGAAGGAAAAAGAAACAGAAAAATATGTTTAAAAAAACATGAGCGACATGACCGAAATGGACAAAAGAAAATAAGTTTCTGTCCACCATCTTATTCCAAGATGTGAACGGCACCATGCGGTTCAAGACAAGATTTATATAGAGGTTTTCACAGTTTCATTTTTATAAATCAGTAAACTGCACAAAAACTAACTTCAGAGAATCTCAATCCCTAAGTTTTATGGACATATGCAATGAAGGAGATCTCTCCCCGATATGAAAGAGAGATCGAGGTCGCTTGTAGGCTGGCAAAATTTGATTTGTATAGGCCGTCTCTAACCGGCCCCTTTGAGTACCTTCTTCGTTGTCTATTTGGTCAAGGTTAACATCACATTTTGTTCGATACAGTAATGACACTGCAGCTACCAACATGCTATTGTAGGGGCTTGTTATAAGCAATAAGCTACCAACTGTAAAATAAAATAAATACAGCTGAATAATAAAAAAAAAACAACAAAGTCTTAGGATCGGTAATTCGGTATAACTAACTAAAATAAGTTGGTGTTAATGCATTTTTCTCTAACAAACTGTTGATAGAGATCTCAAATTAAAACCTCTTTTGTTAGAGGTATGCGCTTGTTGCTCGTCAAAGCCACAACTCATCAAACCCTTTCATAATGCATGTTTTCAGGGTTTTGCAAGTCAGCCATGGTTACCTAACCTTAACTATAGCCCCAAATTTTTTTTATATTTTTTTATGTTACATTGGAGAGGATTGAACCCTGACTTAGTCTAATCATAATTCAATTCGCACCCCTCCCTCACCCCTAAATTTTTCTGTTTAATACTATATTCGTGCTTTTTTTTTTTTTATAAATATCAAGACATGATTTTTTCAATAATGAAAAGAGCTTTCCCTTTGCCTTTCCTCATGACTCTCAAAGAGTCGAACACCTTCCCATATATATAAGTGAGAACTAGCATCACAGTGTAGTCACGTGGATTTCTTGATGTGGGCTGGACCGCTGGACTCATTCCGACTTGGACCTTGACCAATCATGCAGCTTGACTTTAAACTTTCATCTAGGCTGTTGCCTCCATTGTACCAAAAACTCAAATTTTAAAAGATTATAGACAACATATGCTATTAGGACAATGCTCCCGAATTCTTTGCTGTTTCATTTCTGTGTTCACCCGAATATTATAGGGGGACGGAAGAACATAATATGTAACAAATCAAATTGGTATAGAGTTTTGTTGTAAAAAAAAAATGTGACGGAATTTCTGTAAAATGAAACAAGAAACTAATATCATAATATCATGAAAATAAGATTTATAATGGAGATAAAAGATTAAAGAAAAGTAATGAAAGATAATATAATATATAGGTTTTTATATAAGAAAACTTATTGAGTCGAGCCGTGCAAAGCACTGTCTCAAGAGAAGATTTGTCCCCTACTGCACAGGGTTGAATAACGAACTTCCCCCAAGATACAACAACTTTTTGAGCTCCGTGGTGCAGCTAAGAAGCCCCATTGAACCTTAATCACCCTTGCACTCAAAACGGTGTATACTTAAAATAGATATATCGTATAATTTGTAAGATGACTTTAGGTAGGTAGGGTGTTATGCTAGAGTGCTTGCAATATGGTGGATTGTATTTTCCTCCTCATAACCGATCTCACATATGTATCAACCATAGGCCTTCCAACTCTATTTAGGCTTCCAACCATATGCCATCCAACTCTAGCTTTCCACCTTATATAGGTCACACTTACTAATGACCATGATTAGCCTTATTAACCATGTAACGGTCAAATAATAAATATATTAAAATCATAAAAACAGTTAAAACCATAAATAATATAATAAAAGTAAAACTGAAAATAAACCCACAATAAATAATAAATTAAATAAAATTAATTTTAATTTTGAATCACAAAATTTCCAACAAGTTTTTCTATTGGAACCTCCAAATCTTCTATATATCTCAATTGACATCCTATGCTCTTTGCAACTCCATTTTACTTTGAAACTCCATTTTACTTTGAAAATAACAAGATTTGCTCATTCGATCACTCTTAAGTTCCTTAAATAACCTTATTCAGATAATTTACATACAAAGAAATGAATTACTTAATCTACCTCAAATTCACACACTACACCTCCATTTATAATTTTTTTTTTATTTGGATCTGATTACTCTTCCGAGGGGAATAGTTTGGATGACAGTTCATCCTTTGATTTAGAGGAAGAGAAAACGCTTGCTGAAAATAAATAAAAGATGGGAAGGCGTAAGAAGGAGAATGGTGGTGTCAATATGTGTGTTGTTTTTACTTAATCAACCTATGATAGTTACCATCTGCTCAATCAAATTGTAGGGCTTCCTACATGAACGATTATGCATGTTATCAAATTGTGGCGCTCCATTGTTCTTCTTGACTGTTGCATTTTTTTGCCGTGGTAGTGTGTAATGCTTCCGCTAGCTATGTATCTACATTATGGAGTATGGATTTTTTTGGTTAAATATATAATATTTATAATTTATGGTCTATAATGGTAATTTTGAATGAAGTTTAGTACATTATTTAATAACTCAAAATATAGGAGGTCGAGTGAGAAGATTTAGAGGTCTTAATTAATAAATTTTTTTTTTGATTCCTGGATACATAAACTTGGTGATTTTTGCCTAGCTAATAAAAACTCAGAGATCAGAAAGCTGAAGCTGGGTAAGCTTACATCCTCTTAGCTCCGTCCCTGTCTTCTCTACATTATGGTGGAAGGGGACTGCCAAGAGGTTTTTAAAATGGTTCATTCAAGACCCTTCCACTAAAATAAACTGGAGAATTACTCCCTTCTTCAGATATTTTCATGGTGTGCCAATTTCACCCAAAGCAAATGGAGTGAATTATAGGGGGTCCGTGTAGAATTCCCATGCAAGAAATTAAAAGGCTAATAGGCAAAACCTTTGATGATAGAAATCAAAAGATATATGGTACTTGCTCTTATACAGCCGAAAATGCTTGTACATGAAAATATTTTCTTTCCAAAGTGCCTTCTGGTCATGCAAGTTAATCTATACAATAACTATGCCTGCTTAGCATTTACCATCATCTTCCACTGAAAAATGGTGCATATTAGGAGGAACTTGAGAACAAGGCAAAAGACTCAAGCAACAGTGAGACAATCTTCCCAGGTTCCATACTTGGAAGTGAAGCTTCCTCCGCCTTTCTGTTCTGCATATTCACAGATAACCTCTCGGGCGCATGTATCCCATATCCTTGCTATCTCCACAAGTGATAAGGGCTCCGTTAGGGTCCGAAGAGAGAGATATAGCTTTGACTTTACCTTTGCTGAGAGATCTGCTAGCTCATCCCTGCTAGAGCAACAAGTATAGTAATTACACAAGTTAATCACCACAGACCAAGAAATAAATGATTCCATCCACTATGAATGAAGTTTCTAATACAATTTTACAAAATCTGGAACAAAACCTAGTTAATTACAATAACTCGATAAGTGTGCACAAATTAGGATTCACACGTATCAATTTTAAAGTCATCTCTATGTCAACTTACTTCAGGAAGTTTTATATATGATTCATGCAAGCCCAGAAAAATTGAAAACCAATTATTCTAGTAATTCAACATTATATTGAGTTTATTAATTAAACAACAAATAACTATCAGTAGGCCTAATTCCAACCCATCATAGAGGCCCAAGGCATGGTAGTTGTAAAATACACTATTGACTATAAACTCATAAGATATTCTAAATTTGACTGAATTAAAGATTTGGTATTAACTACAGTACAAAGAACTGTGAATAATTGGGAATTAAGATCGACTAAGAATCAGTCAAGCCGGTAGTCAACAAATGATGAAAAAATAAATAGAAATCATATCACAATATATGTGTGTTAAACTTCAGGTTCACATTCTAATAATGATGCTCTGTATTCACAGCAGCTGAGAGCTGCTTCAGGTTAATTGTAGCATGATTTCTATAATAAATAGCAAATAGAAGGCAAAGAAAAAGGCCCATTGTCTCACCTGACTTCCACTGTCAACTTGTCAAGAAATATAGCAGAGCAGAATGGATAATTTGCTGGGACAAGCAATCGTAAAGGCTGGAGTGGAAACTATGGGGCCATCAAACGCAAAATCAATACAGGAATAGAAAGTCACATGTGGTTTCAGAATCACATTTGGAATAATGTATTTTCAAACACACCATTGGAGCTGAAACCTGCTCTGACATCAGATTAGGACGAATGGCCACAGCAACGAATGAGCACCTGACTATGGTTCCTTCTCCATCTTTAATTGGAGCTGAGGTTACTGATGGAGTAGTCTCTTCGTCACTGATATCTAGTACAGTGTTTATTAGTCGTTGATTGATTGCTCTAATTTCCTCTAAGAGGGTTTGACTTACCTACAAAATGTTAAATATAACCCAAGGATCAGGAGGCATGCTCAACGCAAAGTAACATCAAATAATTACGATCATCATAAATAACTTTATATGCCTAAACTAAAAATAAATCAGTTTCAACAAAATTACATTATCTTAAATGCTGAAAAACCTAAACAAACTACAGCTTTACTTGAAGAATCGTAGACACAAGATATTATGCCAACAACAATGTGAGTCGATATGCTGTTGTTGAGAACAGCATCCATGAGACCATGACATAGTGCTATCATTAGATATAAGTAATAGCTTGGACAAATTACAAGTCCTATCAAAGCAAGCATCATACCTCAAGCCTAGGCCTTTTGATATGACATATTGCAGTTGACTCCAAGTCAAATTTCTCCATTTCACTTAACTGTAGTAAGCTATAATTGATACTGTCAGTTTCTGAAGCAGCATCAATAATTGGGAATGTACTTCTCGGGCGCTTCATTATCCTTGTTTCAAAGGTCATATCCTGCCAGGTGGAATACCTCTCCTGCAAATGAAAATTTGTCATGGCCTCCAAATCTTCCCAAATCGCAACGGTAGATCCCTGAACTGTAGCCAGGGGAAATATAATACAATATAAAATTAATCTAGCAAAGATAATTAAACGAACAGAACAAGCTAATATTACATAATATGTTGACAGATCAAAGCTTTCAGGAAAAGTATAAAAATAAGTCCTGGCATTAAATTTGAAATTGTTGTCTATAATCGGATCTGAAGGGTTTGATGTCAAAGAACTACGCACAACATTTTGACGTGATTTCTCAATTGCCATCAGCTTCACCACTATCTTCCTCACATAGTCTTCCTTTTTAAATCAGCATAGATAAAATATATAGAAGATGTTAATGAAGTGCAATGATTTATATGTTAAAGTGTGAGTCATTCCAGCAGTAAAACAAGCCCCAAATCCTGGATGTTTCAAGGAATGATGAAAAGTTGTCTCCATGTTTTAAGGAGTGTTTTAGGGAAAGTTGTCTAGATTTACTATTCATTGGTGTATATATATCTTAGTCCTCATAGCAAATGTATAATGGAAAAAATATATTGAATGAAATCATTTCTTCATTCTTCATTTTGACATGGTATCAGAGCGAAGATCCAATCTGGACTTTGTCTCTTTATTTGCCTGTTCTTGATTTCTTGCCCAGTAATTGGGATTGATCAAGCTGTTTCTTTGTTTTTTTTTTGGTCTTGATTAAGTTTACCCAGTAATTGGGATTAATCAAGCTGTCCTGTAATCTCGATCTACTGATCACCCAAATCCAATTGAGCTCTGTCTCGTTTGTTCGTGAACAAATTGTTCACATTTTTTATCTTCATTTCTTGTTTATTTGAAAACCCAGTAGTTGGACTGCTCACCAGTTGGACTGCTCTGTTCTCGCTGCAAGAATATCTTTGTGCACCCGAGGCGCACTTCGACTTCACCAATCACCACCGCCATCCTTCCTTTTTCTCTCTGCCGCGCCGCCAGCGCCGCACCTCCCAGAAGCATAACCTGCAGCTTCTTTCTTCCGCCGTGCTTCTCCGGCCTAGAACCACCAGACCGGTCAAACCTGCGCCGCATCACTTCCATAGTTCCAATCGAGCTCCTCTGCTCCACCACGAGATTGCTCCACCGTTCTCAGTCCACAACACCACCACCGCTTTCACAGCCACTCTCACAGCTGGTTGCCCAACCTCAAACGCTACCACGCTACCACTCTGCCAGCGCTGCCCCACCTTGAACCACCAGACAGTTCCATTTCAGCGCTGCACTTCCTGTGCACGATTTCTTCTTCTTGGCGTCGACAGCAGGGTTCACTGCAACTTCACCACTACCTTCTTTTTCTCCCTGCATTACTTTATCTTTCCCTTCCTCTTCCTCTTCTCTTTCTCCTGCCGCGCTCCTCTGTCTATCTAAGTAAAGTAAAAGTTTCATCTTAGTTTAAGCCAACACACTACCCACCACCAGTCCACTTTTTTAAGCCTTTCCACAACTCTTTTTTAAACCTTTCCACTACGCTTTTTCATCCACTAGTTTATTACTTTAAGAAAGAAAAAAAAATTAAATTAAATTCGAGCCCACCTTCTGTTGTGCCTTTGTTTGTCTGATTTTTCTCAACTCTTGAGAAAAAATTTGATCGTGTTTCCGCTGCATAATTGAGATTTTTTTTTTCTCTTGCAATGACGTCTGTCACATTTGGTCATCAATCCATACCACCTGTGATTTGCCACTATTGCAAGAAATCTGGACACACCAAGGCAACTTGTTACCGACTAATTGGCTACCCACCTGGTTACTTTGAGAATCTCAAATACGCTGGTAAAAATATTGCGTTAATTGCTCGTAGAAATTGGGGTAAGATTGGTATGGCTTTACAAACCTCTAACTTTATTGGTGAAGATAGTTGGATAATTGATTCAGGTGCTTCAGATCATATGACTTGTGATAAATCTTATTTCACCCATTTGTCTTTTCCACTTGTGTCTAGTGTCACCAATGCCAACGGAGAAGCATTCCCTGTTTTAGGGAGCGGTTCTATTCGAGTCACTCCTTCTCTCGAACTTCATAATGTGTTATATGTTCCTGCTTTATCTCACCACTTAATATCTGTCCCACAGTTAAATGCTCAGTCTAAGTGTTCTGTCACATTTTTTCCTATGTATGTCATTTTTCAGGATCTTCTCACCAGAGAGATAATTGGTCGGGGATATCTGAGGGGGAGACTGTTTCACCTAGATCACATGTATGCCGGGGAGAAACCAGGGAAGATCGCCCGAGCTGCTTTGACTACAAGTTCAGATCAACTGAGTGAGTTATTTCTATGGCACCGTCGTTTGGGGCATTCTTCCTTTAGCAACATGAAAAAATCTATGCCTTCTCTGTTTATTGGAATTAATGAGTCTACTTTGCATTGTGAAACGTGTGTCTTAGCAAAAAGTCATCGTGTTAGTTACCCTCTAAGCGTTTCCAATAAAAGCACTATTCCTTTTGAACTCATCCATTCTGATGTTTGGGGTCCTTCCCAACTCCCTACACCTACTGGCATGCGCTGGTTTGTATCATTCATTGATGATTGCACTAGACTTTCTTGGGTAGTGTTGTTAAGAACTAAGTCAGCTGTTTTCCCTGCATTTCAAGCTTTCAAGAGTCTCATTCAAACCCAAAACAATGGTAGCATCAAAGTCTTTCGGTCTGATAATGGGGGGGAATATGTCAATCATGATTTTCAGCAATTTTTCCAAACTCATGGGATAATCCACCAAACTACCTTTCCTCAAACACCTGAACAAAATGGAGTGTCGGAACGTAAGAATCGCCATCTCCTTGACGTGGCTAGATCCATTCTTTTTGGTGCCCATATGCCCAAATACTTGTGGGGGGAAGCTGTCCTTACTGCCGCTCATCTCATAAATCATCTTCCCTCTAGTGTTCTTAAAGGTCGTATTCCATTTGAAGTTTTGTCTACCCATATCTCGATTCCTTCTTTTCATAATCTTCCGGCTAGAATCTTTGGGTGTATAGCCTTTGTTCATATTCCTAAGAATCAGAGATCAAAGTTAGAGCCTCGTGCCCTGAAATGTGTATTTGTTGGTTATGGCACTAATCAGAAGGGGTATAAATGTTACCATCCTCCGACTCAGAAATTTTATGTCACCATGGATGTCACATTTTATGAGGATGCCTGCTACTTCTCTCCCACTGACACTTCTCGTCAGGGGGAGAACTTCAGATACTTTGACGAGATGTTCAGTGGTAGTAGTCCAGTGGATGATGTTTCAGTTGGTGATCAAAATGTTGAAAAAGGAGGAGAAATATTGGCACCCGTGACTAGTCACGTCATACCAAGCGACCAGTCACCTGAATCCCATGAGTCATTGCCGTCAGTCACGCACCCTAGCGACCAATCGCCTCCTCTACAGGAAATTGACAATCAAGGGGCTGCCACTCCTGACAATCAAGGTGCTGACACTCATGTACCTCCCTCAGTAACAGTCCCTTCTCTTGACCATGAATCTCAAGGTGTTGAAGATCACATAGAGGTACCTCTAGAACCCTTGTCTGATTCTAACATTAATATTGAATCCACTTTTGTTGAGTCTGAGACCACAAGATATATATTACCCAATCGGTTAACTCGAGGTCAGCCTGCTAAAAGGTATGAACCCACTGTTCATGCTAAAGCTAAGTACCCTGTTGTCAATTTTATGTCGACCCATAGGCTTTCTAAGTCATATGAATCATTTGTGAATCAAATATCTACTGTATCTGTACCTAATAAAGTGCAGGATGCTCTAAGAGATCCGAAGTGGTCAAAAGCCATGGAGGAAGAGATGGAGGCATTACAGAAGAATGACACATGGGAACTTGTTCCTCCTCCACGTGGGAAGAAGACAGTTGGGTGTCGATGGATCTTTACAGTAAAGCATAATGCAGATGGTTCAGTGAGCAGATACAAAGCACGGTTGGTAACTAAAGGATTTACTCAAACATACGGCATTGACTATGATGAGACCTTTGCACCTGTAGCCAAGATGAACACCATCAGAGTCCTACTGTCACTGGCAGCTAACTTGGATTGGCCTCTCAAACAATTCGATGTCAAGAATGCCTTTCTCCATGGTAATCTCTCTGAAGAAGTCTATATGGATCTTCCACCAGGATATGGAACTAACTCATCATCCGAGGTAGTGTGCAAATTAAAAAAATCTTTGTACGGCTTAAAGTAGTCACCATGTGCCTGGTTTGGAAGGTTCACACAGTCTATGCGCCAGTTTGGATACAAGCAGAGTAATTCTGATCATACATTGTTCTTCAAGCATCGAAAGGGCAGAGTTACAGTGTTGATAATATATGTGGATGATATGGTGATTACTGGAGATGACTTGGAAGAAATTGATAGACTGCAACAACAATTGGCGTCAGAATTTGAGATGAAAGACCTTGGCAACCTTAAATACTTCTTGGGGATTAAGGTAGCCAAGGGGAGAGATGACATATTCTTGTGTCAAAGAAAGTATGTGCTGGACTTGCTGACAGAAACTGGCATGTTAGACTGTAAGCCCATCAACACCCCAATGGAGCAAAATCATCGCTTAACTGAATATCCCGATCAGACTCCAACTAATCAGTCCAGATATCAAAGGTTAGTAGGACGTCTGATTTATTTGTCACACACTAGACCAGATGTTGCATATGCTGTTAGTGTTGTGAGTCAGTTTATGCATAACCCAAATGAATGTCATATGGATGCTGTTCTACGGATTTTGAGGTATTTAAAGTCTGCACCAGGCAAGGGATTGATGTTCTCAAAATATAATCACCTTGAAGTAAGTGGTTACACAGATGCAGATTGGGCCAGTTGTATTAATGACAGAAAGTCTACCTCTGGCTACTTCACTTTTGTTGGTGGAAATCTTGTTACTTGGAGAAGCAAGAAGCAGAAGGTGGTAGCTCGTTCCAGTGCAGAGGTAGAATATAGAGGTATGGCTCATGGAGTCTGTGAATTGTTGTGGCTGCGGAATTTACTACGTGACTTGGGTTTTAAACCCAAACAGGCGATGAATCTATATTGTGACAATAAAGCAGCTATCGATATATCTCATAATCCAGTACAACATGATCACACTAAACACTTAGAGGTGGATCGACACTTCATTAAAGAGAAGTTGGAGGCAAAGTTGATTACTTTTCCTTTTGTTCCATCCGAAGAACAGTTGGCAGATATATTAACTAAGGCAGTTTCAAGCAAGGCCTTTCATGACTCACTATGCAAGTTGGACATTCGTGATATGTATGCTCCAACTTGAGGGGGAGTGTTAAAGTGTGAGTCATTCCAGCAGTAAAACAAGCCCTAAATCCTGGAATATTTCAAGGAATGATGAAAAGTTGTCTCCATGTTTTAAGGAGTGTTTTAGGGAAAGTTGTCTAGGTTTACTATTCATTGGTGTATATATATCTTAGTCCTCATAGCAAATGTATAATGGAAAAAATATATTGAATGAAATCATTTCTTCATTCTTCATTTTGACATTATATTCTAAAACCTAGGCAGTTAAGATATACCAATCTAACTAAAAGAAGACTGTGACAACACAAGACCGGTCGGACTAAGGAAAAGAATTAGAAATGAAAGAGTAAGACTAGACAACTCATAACTGAAAGGTACCTCATCGGTGGCGATCATATAAACCCTTTCCTCGAACTTTACAGAAATATTTTTCATTTCAGATAAATGGTGTTCATCAGAAGGGACATGCTTCTTTAAGTTATTTACACTGCATGTGAAATTGTTCTAGAATCAGTAAGTTATTGGCCATGCAGCTTGCAAATGTAACTTTTCAGTAACCAACCAGAGTCCCTTAGTCAAACTACATCATCATCATATATCAAACTTTGTCGCAGTCTTATACAAGTTAACATTTATATCTATCAGATACTCTGGTTTACAAAATCCCTATCCCATTCAGAAGAAAAGCTAAATGGTACTATTGTAGGCTTGCCAATTGGCAGTACTGATGCCCACACAAGCTCAGCTCGAGCAGAATTCTAATAAAGCTAGGTATGTCGAAATTTGATTTTTTTTCTTTCCATTTATTTTGTAATTACTAAATTTATAATTGAGCACAGACCATATATATAAAGAAGTGACTTCTTTATAGAAATCTAAAAGTAAGAGATCGAGACAAGATCTAAGAAGAGTAATAAAAAGAAGGAAAATCTTTAAGCGGTGGGATTCAATCATAATTCGATATGGATGATGCAATGCAGCTTACATCTTTTCCAAAAAATTTCCTTGAAACTCCTTGGAAGTGTTAGTTCTCCAATCGACAGCTTCCATGTTGGTTTGAGCTTGAGCATGCCTTTAAAAATCAGTACCTATCGACTTCAATGGACACTGAGTGAGGCCTATATCAATAAAACGAACTTGACAAACAATGAAATTGAAAAGAAAAAATGAAGAGGGCAGAAATAATCAAATCCAAACACTTGGACTGGAGAGAGTAGAAATCTTCGAACCAACTCCGAAATGATAGCCTACCGTTCACTTATCATACAATGAATGCATATGCTTGTCTTTGTTAGAGAGACATACAAAGAAGATTCACAGGAAGTATCTCGATAATGGAAAAAAAAAATGGTAATTTAAATAAATTCCTCCGCCTCCAACTATTTATATGACAAGTCCTCATCGCCATTTTCATATTAAATGCAAGGTTAAACCGTGCGTTCTAGATGAACAATTAACTGCCAATGCAACACCTCAACCACATAACTCAATACTCTCTCAGTTGTGTTTTTGGTCTTTCTTTTCTCAGAAAAACAAAGTCAGTTCTCTGTTTTCTTTTTTATTATAAAAGCAAGAAACCAAAACAAAAGGAAAACTGAAAAGCTGAAAATTTTACCAAATCCTAAGCGCTTGCTTCTGAAATTTCTCCAGTTTCTTGGACATATTCCCAAAATCCCAAAATCCCGGGATGTATCAGTTAACAACTTAACAGACAACAACAATCCAAATTTCTAATGAAAAAACGGAATAGATGCATATGTCTCTGTGACGCAATTATAAGATATGGAAAACAACTGCTACTGATGAAGCATCTGCTCATTACTGCAGCTGCGGCTTATGATGAAAATCAACAATTATATTGGCAGAAATATATACATATTGTCGTTCAATTATATTATATGTGGCCAAATAACTATCGGTAAGAAACTGAAAAGTAAAAGCAACTGAATAATCCCCCAGTATTCAAGCTTAATTAATAGTCAAATCCACTTTGGAATAGGACTAAGAAAGTCCAAGTCAGACGAATCAAGGGCACTGATCGATGGACGTGCACCTAAAACAAATTAGAAACTTAACCAAATCCTGTTTGGACTTGAAACCGACACCAAGTATATATAAGTACGTAGTTATCTCACAGTGTCTCACCATTACTCATTGGCCTTCATCGATCACATTCTTGTTTGGAAACCCTAGCTCGATCACCAATCGTTTCTCTCACGAATTCCATCGTCGATCTTTCCAAAGCCAAGACTAACCAGCCACCATGTGGTTCATGAATCCTGCATGTCTTATCAACAAGATACGCAGAAGCCATTCCAAGAAGTCATCCGAACAGCTGTTGGTAAATGAAGACGTCGAGATCAGCTCCAAGAAGAAGAAGCATGGATCAACTCCAAAAGGTTGTAAGGTTTTGTTCGTGGGCCAAGAGGAGAAGAAATACTCAGTTCGTTACAAGTATTTTTTACACCCAAAGCTCCAAGAACTCCTCGAGCAGTACCAAGGACCCGTGTTCGATCCAAAATGGGATGAGCCCATTGTTCTTGATCAGTGTTCTATAGAGATCTTTGATCAGTTGCTCCGGAGTATTAATTAGAATTGAATTTTTTTTTGCAGGGTAATTTCATATTATTATCTGTATTCAAGAATATTAAGTACTGTACGTTGTAAATTAATTTCAGTATTTTTTTTTCCAGCATGGTTTTGTGAGGATCAATTAAATTTCTGGGAATTTATTCTTCACTTGATTTTCTTCTTTAATTTCAGTCAGGGACTTGTTCTTTAATGAGATGTGAAAGTAACCTAGGAGAAAATTACACACTTCATGTTTTAGTACCCTTTCACTTCACAATATCGATTGAGCCCTAGATCTCCTACGATCTGTCAACTTAATCTTGTCTTTTACTTTCTAATTTTCTAATAATAAGTTCCAACTCCCTAGCTATAACTTCTATCAACCCGCCAGATAGGCTTCTAAGACGTACGTAGATTAGCCCTCCGCATATATATTCCTTGCCGTACTATATTTCAAAATCCATTCGATCGAGTTTGAAGCTGATAGACAATTAGGTAAATTTAAGTGTTTGAAACGAACTAGAGAATAGCTAGCTAGCTAGCTAGCGATGAACAAGCCAGAAAATCTTTTGAGAAAAATGGATACAAATAATTTTCAAAATATGTTTGTATGTTTTTTTGCATCTTCTTAGCTCCGTCCCTGTCTTCTCCACATTATGGTGGAAGGGGACTGCCAAGAGGTTTTTAAAATGGTCCATTCAAGACCCTTCCACTAAAATAAACTGGAGAATTACTCCCTTCTTCAGATATTTTCATGGTGTGCCAATTTCACCCAAAGCAAATGGAGTGAATTATAGGGGGTCCGTGTAGAATTCCCATGCAAGAAATTAAAAGGCTAATAGGCAAAACCTTTGATGATAGAAATCAAAAGATATATGGTACTTGCTCTTATACAGCCGAAAATGCTTGTACATGAAAATATTTTCTTTCCAAAGGGCCTTCTGGACATGCAAGTTAATCTATACAATAACTATGCCTGCTTAGCATTTACCATCACCTTCCACTGAAAAATGGTGCATATTAGGAGGAACTTGAGAACCCCAGGTTCCATACTTGGAAGTGAAGCTTCCTCCGCCGTTCTGTTCTGCATATTCACAGATAACCGCTCCGGCGCATGTATCCCATATCCTTGCTATCTCCACGAGTGACAAGGGCTCCGTTAGGGTCCGGAGAGAGAGATATAGCTTTGACTTTACCTTTGCTGAGAGATCTTCTAGCTCATCCCTGCTAGAGCAACAAGTATATTAGACTTCAGGAAAAATAGTAATTACACAAGTTAATCACCACAGACCAATAAATAAATGATTCCATCCACTATGAAGATTTTACAAAATCTAGTTAGAACTTTGACGATTAAAATACACCATTGACTATAAACTCATAAGATATTATAAATTTGACTGAATTAAAGATTTGGTATTAACTGCAGTGCAAAGAACTGTGAATAATTGGGAATTAAGATCGACTAAGAATCAGTCAAGCCGGTAGTCAACAAATGATAAAAAAAAAATAGAAATCATATCACAATATATGTGTGTTAAACTTCAGGTTCACATTCTAATAGTGATGCTCTGTATCCACAGCAGATGAGAACTACTTCAGGTTAATTGTAGCATGATTTCTATAATAAATAGCAAATAGCTAGAAGGCAAAGAAAAAGGCCCATTGTCTCACCTGATTTCCATTGTCAACTTGTCCATGATGCTCTGTATGCACAGCAGATGAGTGTTTCTTTGCATGACACCAGTCCCAAAGGTTGTGTATCATTATCAACTTCAACTTTAATTTTAAAATGTCATGCCATGTTGTCAATGATGTCATCTACGCTCAAAACCTCTATACTGGTATCATTTTTATCGGGAAAATTCAAGAGGTGGTTGACATCCATTTTTTCGTCGAATTCATCGAATTCATCGAATCTTGTTAAATGAATAAATATAATATGTTTATTGTTAAGTTAAAAACTAAAAATATCTTTGTAAATTAATAATTATTAATTTATCGATAAATTGATATCTCGCTAAATTAATAGAATTTAGGTGGTCCCAAAGCTATTAATTTAAAGAGATTCTACTGTACATGGTTTTAAATATAGGGGATCAACTCCAACAAGTTGTTATTATCCGTTTTTTATTTTTTATTTTTTATTTTTTTGGGCTTTTATCGCAAACAGTGTCCGAACTAAAGATCATTCATCAGTTTGGTACATCATTTTTAAAAGGGTTTTTATCATCGGTGGGGTCTGGACTTTTCGTGACCAGCCAAAATGGAGGGTCTGAACCTACAAAACAATCAATTAGGTGTCTGTACTTAAAAACACAGACCATTTAGATACTTTCGTTACATTTCCGTCTAATCTCCGTAAAAAATAAGGACAAATCAGACATTTCAGTATACTTTTTATAAGAAAATGACTTTTATGGCCTCATTCCTATTTTTTATTTGTTTTTTTATTTTTATTTTTTGTAAATTAATTACTGATTCTCTCTCTCTCTCTCTCTCTCTCTCTCTCTCTCAAAAGAATAATTCTTCGGTTCACCCCCTAGGTGAACTTGCATATTCACATCCCGTTTATGATTTCATAATCCAACCGATCACATTTTTAATTATCCTTTATAAATCATCTTTGCAAAAATCAATCAAATCGGAGATTGTTCAACCATCAAACTTTATGAAACAAATGAATGGTTCTGACAACAATTATTACTATTATGATGAATTGTCTATAAATTTCATATGAATGAATGACCAAAAGGTCTCCAAATTGATTGATTTTGTTGCAGATGTGATCTCTATAATATGTTATAATACATGAACGATTGGATCGTTAAAATTCAAATTAAAAATACGTTAATTACAAATGGGGTGAATATGCAGGTTCATCTAAGAATTATCCTTTTTAAAAACTATCACAATGGTACCTCAACTTTCAACATACCTACTGTCAATGCCGGCGTTTACCTCATTGCCATGAAAATATGCCACATGACATGTGAATTGACGCCATCATGGAAGGTAAATATGAAAATTAAGATCAGTATGATAGTTTTCAAAAATGAGATACCAATTGATCGATGAATGACATTTAGTTCGGGTATTGTTTGTAAGACAACTTTATTTTTTGTACAATGAAGGCAAAAGACGAGAAAAATAAAACTAAAAAAGAAACATAAGCCAACCTGGCTAGCACCAGACCTTGTATATCCTTCTGGAAAAAACTTATGTCCGACCTGGGGTTAGACCTAATGTGTCCGACCCTTCTCATTTTTGTTACATTCGATGATCTATTTTCATGATCTGAACCATTCATCTTTAAATCAACATTTCAAGATCATGCATGCAAAAAATCATCCAAATTGAAGATCATTAACTCATCCATTTGTTGAAAGTTAATATCAAACAAATGAACGGTTTTGGTGAAAGTTAATATTCTCATTAACAACCGTCCATTTGTTTAATGCAATTGCATGAGTAAACGATTTCCGTTTTGGATGATTTTTTGCAGGCATGATCTTGAAATGTTGATTTAAATGATGAACAGTCAGATCATGAAAATAGATTATCAAATGTAACAAAAAATAGAGGGGTCAGACATTAGTATTTTCCTATTCTTCTATCTTCCTCCACTCTGGCTCTCTCTCTCTTTTATACAAAGTAATTCCCTAATCCCCTTGGCATCAGTAGTGGGGACTCATTTTTTGGACTCAAATATGGGTCCAAATTGGCCGTAATCCAAATTTGAGTCCATCGGAATAGTGTATAAAATGACTTACTTTTTTTGGTGCCACAGTGGTGTAGGACTCATTTTTGGATTCATATTTTGAACTTATATTTTTAGACTCAAATTTGGGTCCCAAATTTCAGTCATCTCCATTGTGACATATAGATATTGGACCCAAAATCCCTAATTGTTCTCTCTCATTGATGAATCATTAATTTTTCTCTCCAAAATCCCTTTCAAATTAGTTGCACATGGGGGGACCCACAATTATAGGTCCAAAATTTTTGAGTCCAAACTTGACCTATATTTGGATCCAACATTTGGGTTTCCGGCAACTATAAGTCATACTCCCTCCGATCCACTGTGAGTGTTTTTGGACCCAAATATAAGTTTTGGACCCAAATTTGGGTCCCCATTGTGGATGCTAAGGCCATCTCCAATGCTGAGGGGCTAAAATAGACTCCGGGCTATATTTTTAGACCTCAAAAATTACTATTCATATAAATAGTAAGGGCCATTATTCTTACCATCTCCAACCCTTAAGGGCTATAATCATAAATTCTAAATATTTTATTAGTTTTTCAAATATTTTTCAAAAAGGCTATAATCACCAAACACAAATTAGTGGGCTCCACTCCCCACTTTTGGGCTATAGCAAGGGCTATGTTTAGCCCAGCCCTTGGCCCTTTTAGCCCCCCATTGGATTTTTTGGTTTGGCCTAGCCCCTCCATTGGAGACCATAATTTGCAAATAATGGGCTAAAATGTAGCTTTAGCCCCTCCATTGGAGAAGGCCTTAGACCTTAGTCTTCTTCATTCTTCCGCTTATTTAGTTCAGTTTCTCAACCCCGCAAGTCTCTATGCTCTGCTCTTCGTCTTCGGTTGTGTCCTTACCCAAGGTTTGTTTTCTTTGATTTTGCTCTGCACGATCTATTCTATGGTGTATTTTTTACTTATTAACATGTTCTCTCATATCTGCTCTCGTTTTTAATTCAAATTCATTTTAGCCTAGTTGTAGTAAAAAAAAATTAACAATTATAAGTAGAGTTTTGCTTAAAAGTTAAAATCATCAGTTCTTGATTTCTCTCAATTTCAGAGAACTCAAGCCTCTTGCCCATCTTCTGTACTCTCTTAATCTGCCCGATCCCATCAATCTCGCTTCTTGTAAGTATATATCTATGTTCAATTTTGCTTCTTTTGGTTGATTGGTTCAATTTGAGGATTTATTAAGAGTTTAGCTGGGTTCAATTAGGTTCTTGTTCAATAGTGTCATTTGAGAGTTAGCCCAGCCAGGTTTCAATTCCGAGTTCTGCCACTGTTTTCAAGTTCTTTCCCTTCAATAATTCGGAAGCTGGGGACCTGAAACAACTGCATAATTTGATCCTCTAAAGGATACTTACATTATGGTAAGGTCTAAAACTTCTTGCGCCAAGAATTCCTTTCTGTTTCCTTATATATTAATGAAGAGGATAATGATTCGTTAGGATATGTGTATCCAGTTCCCATTTGAGTGTCTAGTCTCCCTCATTTTGGCATTAATGATTGGCTATCCATTTATATCTTGGTTGTTCACCCCCAACTACCGTCCTCAAAAACAAGAAACAATGAAGAGACAAAAACAAATGAGAAGAAAATAACTCTTCAAATTCAGTTTAGAAACTCTAAGACTAAGGAGGAAGGAATCCACCTTATGAATGAATTATTTCTATCATATGTAACAATTAGTTGTTGTCCAGACTCCAGAGAGATATGGTTGGACTTTAAGGATACTAGATGTTTTAGAGCATCTAGATGGGCTACCCCAAAAATTTTAGAGTAAGTATGAATGGAAATTGCTACGATTGAGTAATTAGAAGACAATCATGGCGTGAGAATTATGTGGAGTTGTGGATAGTAGGGGAACTGTAATCTTGGGTAGTTGTACACAGATGATGTTTATAGGCTATTAGCTTTTAATTAAACTTCTACACAATTTTAGTCTACCCTTTCTTGTTTTTTTCTTTATTAAAACTGCATGTCATACTCTTTGAATGTAGGTTGTATTTAACTAAAGGGAGGGGCAAACTTCCTGTGGTGTATCATCTTTGACATATCTTCTTCACTAGTTGATACTGACATTTCATGTTTTAAAATGCAGCGTCACCCTGGCATGCGGTCATTACAGGTTTCCAAGTGGTTGCAAACACTGGTAGAGCCCTCTCTTCTATGTTAATTTACTGTAACTGGAACATCTGATAAAAATTGGAATGACTTTGTTTCATGTTCATGTTATTGTGAGATGACATCACTATTTGAGAGCCCTCTCTTCCACTGCTTGTTTTTGTATTTCCTCTCTTTTTCAAATTTTACTGAACTGCATCACTATTTGTTAACTCATATATTTCTAAAGTCCTTTTGCCATTAACTGGCACAATAATCTCTATGCTGCTGTGGTGACATTCCCTAATACCCTCCTATGCTTTCTACATTTACTTGCAGCTCCTCTCCTCGCTGCCATCTATTACTTCTCTCTCTAATGTAGAAACCCAATTGAGAGCTCTTTGGGAGGAGCCAAATCCTAAAATTTTAGAGGCGCTTTCACTTTTTCATCATGCCATCCATTCCAACCGCTTGCCTTCGGGGTCAGCCTCAGCCTGCAATTTCCTTGTACAGACTCTCACAAGATCAAAAAATTATGAATTAGCATTCTCAGTTTATACTAAGATGACCAATGTTGGTATTTTTCCAAGCTTTTTAACCTTGAGTTGTTTAGTTTCATATTTTGTCAATATCCATAAGCCCGAATTCGCCCTTGGGGTTTTCGGGTTGGTATTAAAGCGTGGATTTCAGTTAAATGAGTATGTTCTGAATCTTGCATTAAAGGGTTTGTGTTCTAATGATGAGGTTGAGAAGGCAATCGAGTTGTTTAGTGTAATGGGAAGACATTTTGTAATGCCGGATATTGTTAGTTATAACATTCTTATACATGGACTTTGCAAAGTGAAAAAGTTGAAAGAAGCAGTGGAATTATTGGTTGATATGGAGGTGTCCGGTTCTGACCCGAATGTGATAACATACCACACATTGATTTATGGATTTTGTAAAGAGGGTAGAGTGGACGAGGCAATGGGTTTATTGGAGGAGATGAGGCAAAAGGGTTTGGAATTGGATGTTTGTGTCTACAGTGCCCTTATAAGTGGTTTTTGTGCTAAGGGGAGTTTTGATGGAGGAAAAGGACTATTTGATGAGATGCTAACGAAGGGTATTTCTCCTAATGTGGTTACTTATAGTTGTTTGATTAATTTTCTTTCGAAGACTGGGAAGTGGAAAGAAGTCACTGTGATGATAAATGATATGACAGAATGTGGAGTTCCCCCTGATGTTTTTACTTACACAGGTATCCTTGATGGACTTTTCAAAAATGGAATGGCTACAAAAGCCATGGAGACATTCAATTTAATGCTATTGAAGGGTAAAGAGCCTAATAATGTAACATACAATGTTATGATTGATGGACTATGCAAGTATGGCTTGGTGGATGGTGCTTTCAAGATTTTAGAAATGATGAAGGGGAAAGGTGTAAAGCCTGACGTAATTACTTACAACATGTTACTAAAGGGACTATCTTCTGATGGGAAGGTTGATGAGGCAATGAAACTTTTCAGCAAGATATCAAATGATGAGAACTTTGTTGAGCCAGATGTTATCACATATAACATGCTCATTTTTGGACTGTGCAAGGAAGGTAATCTTGATCAGGCTATGGAGATTTATCATACAATGATTGAAAGGGGCATTTCTGGTAGCATATTTACTTATAATACTTTGATAGACAGATGCCTAAAGGAAGGATTAGTTGACAAGGCCATACAAGTCTGGAGACATGCAATTGACTTGGGATTCGTTCCTAACTCAATTACCTATGGTGTCATGATTAATGGATTTTGCAAAATTCAAATGGTCAGAGTTGCAAAAGGACTTTTTAGTAAAATGAGAGCCTCTGGGATTAGTCCTACTGTAGTTGACTACAACACTTTGATGTTATCATTGTGCAAAGAGGGTAGTTTGGGGCAAGCTAGGATGTTGTTTCAAGAAATGAGAACTGCAAATCATTTGCCTAGTGTTGTCTCATTTAATACCATAATTGATGGAACTCTAAAAGCTGGAGATGTTAAATCTGCTAAAGAGATGCTAGAGGATATGTTCAAAATGGGTTTAATTCCTGATAGAATTACCTTCTCTATATTAGTAAACCGGTTTTCAAAACTTGGGCTCTTGGATGAGGCTAGAATGTGTGTCGAGAAGATGATTGCTTGTGGTCTGGAGCCTGATGCCTTTGTATTCGATTCTTTATTAAAGGGATATAGTTCAAAAGGTGAAACAGAAGAAATTGTTAATTTGCTTCATGAGATGGCAGACAAGGGTGTTATTCTTGACAAAGAAATAACTTCCACCATCTTGGCATGCCTCTGTCAAATCTCCGACGACGTTGATGTGTTGGAGGTTCTCCCAACTTTTTCCAGAGAGACATCGAAAGGAACAAGCATTACCTGCAATGAGCTATTGATGAAAGTCAAGAAATCTTACCCGGAACTTAAGTTATGTGCTGCTTGAGATTCTTCCTCCTAAAGAGGCCTCCCAGTGCCACAAAATGTGTTGCTTTCTATCTGCTATGCTACGTAAGTCTCGTGTTGTCTTTCTTTTGTTCTATTTGCAATGTTCCTTATTTATTAATTTTTAACGGTATGGCCAACTGCTGTTTTTTAAGGATCATTTTGAACATAGAAAATTAAGATTGGAATTGATGTAGTCAGATTCTGTAGAATAGCATATTTTAATCTTATACGAACAGTATTTTTGTAGTGCTTCCAGGTTCCCCTTTTTCTGTCTTGCCCATAATATACTTGTTAAGTGGAGCTACATGATTATTCTGTTACATTATGCAATTCTTAGTAAACATTTGTTTCTTAGTAAACATTTGTATTTTGAAAGAATACAACTATTGCAGTATCCAAGCCTCCTTTCATTAGCATTGGTTCTTCTGATGTTCTTTAAGCACATAATAAGGTATTGAAGTGTGTACATAAAAACATGTAAAAGAATGTAGAATTACCTGAAAAAAATAAAAAAAATACAAGAGAGTGATTATAGTTACAGATTAGGTGATAGATAGCGTTGAATAGTGGGTAGAACCAGATAAAGAAAAAAAAAGAGCAGAAATTTAGGGTAGGTGGTTAGAATGTTTCTGGTAGATGTTAGGGTTCTGAAACAGAGGGAGAAAAGATGGTAGAAAGAAGCGTTACTGTATATATGTGGATCGCATAATCATGCACATACACACACACACACATATCTTTTTCTTAGTCAATTCTCTCCCTCAAACTTGAGTTTAGTATCTATTATGCCCAGCCTGTTATGAAGGGAAGACTTTAAGCGACAGGGAGCTTCAATCAATAACGAGTTCTCTGGCAAGGCCTGGGGCCGAAGAGTCAATAGAGTATTCTACATTATAAAAAATTCTTTTGTTCCTGTCCGTCCAAAAGCACGTGTTAGAATATTGATACCTAATCCCATATATTGCTCGTTTTATACTATATTACTATCATATACTTAAGGAATAAAGAAAAAAATACAATATTATATATGTCAAGTGATTCGTTTTCCTCCATTTGGCCCATTATATTTGTGGTTTTATGTTTTTCATTTATAAGAACTGTGGACATTTATGACTTATATATGTAGTAAACTAAGCATGCCTAATGGTGGAATTCTTGTCCAGATTCTTTTGCATTTATCATCTTTTTATCTGTGAAGTTTTTATTTCCTATCCTGAAATCTCTAATTAAGATTTTGACCCTCTTAAACCATAATGGTGAGGACCTGAGCCTTGGTGTGGAATACTCGATAGGTCCATCCAAAGAAGAGGACAAATAGTATGCTCAATTACTGATGAGACACATATTTGTCTTTCATGCCTTCTACAACACTAGGGACTTAAATTTCTTGTGTCCTTGTGGTTTTCTAAGCTTTTCCGTTGCTATATTTCGTGAGGACATTGATAGAATGAAGCAATAATTGCTGTCTGATTCCGTTTTTTTTTTCTCCAGCAGGGCTGCTTTGCCTTTTCCCAATTGTTTATTGCAGAATTTACAGCACCTCTTGTGTGGCAACTAATTCTTTCCTATGTAAAGAGTATAAAGGAAAAATTAAAGAGAAGTAATGCTAACTTGAAGCATCTTAGATTTGTTAGAATTAGATTCCTTCCATAAAATATATATATATATATATATATATATATATATATATATATTATAGGATCCGGATCATGGGACACATATTTTGACACATATATTTACTCATCCCAGATCTAACGGTTCTTATCAGATTCTGATACATATATATATAATTATATATTTAGAAAAATGAAAGAAAAAAGGAAAGATTCTGATACATATGTAAAGTTGGAGGTCTTAGGTCGTGTTTTTGTCAGCTCACTAGAGGCCCCATCACCAATGGGTAAGTTGGGATTCAATCCCTGGATAGTGGAGACAACCCAAGGGATCTTACCAACTTAGCTAGCTGTAATCTTTAGGTATGAGGTTCTAGATCATTTTGCTTGCCTTTCTATTGAGCTCAGCTGTGAATCCGTGATACAATGAAGGGGCACAATCTAAAACACTGGAAAGCTCTAGAGTAAAATCGAAAGGAGCTTAATTTTAAAAGAAACCCTCATTTATTTGTCAATGTAGGTGCTGGAATGATTCTTCAATGGCAATGAAAAGGTTCAAAGGAAAATAAATTATTGTTTCTTTAAAAATATTTATTTGTTACCAATATGATTTTGATAGATATCTGATGAAAAAAATGTCCCAGGTACCTGAGTTTGAGTTGGCTACATCTAGTGCACCTTTAAACTCACCAAAAGGTGCAGAACAAAATTTTTATGACATTTATTGCAAGTACTGTCATAAAGGTATGGACTAGAAACTTGTCTCTTGCTGTATATCTTACATGAAAACGCAGATGAGGTGGTGACTCATACTTGAATATACTAATCTGTTTTTGCATCCTGTGCTGTTAGGAAGCATCTTTACTTCAAGATAATCACCCCAAGTGAAAATGCAAGACTTAGTTTTATAGAAGAGGCACAACTGATCCATGTCTAAAATCCTTGTGATCATCTTAGTAAAGAGTCTCCCTCCTGCTGAAGATGCTGACGTTGAAGCCTCTGAGCGTAGAGCAAACCTGCTTTCACTCCCATAGCCTCAGGCTACTGATAAGGCTGCTAGTTGCTTTTGAGATAGTTTTGTAAAATTTGTAAATTGCCCTAGAGGACTTATAATTTCAGTTCATTCAGTATATGATAATGTTATTGGTTTGGCGATTGTTATGTTGAGGAGTTTTTGAATGTTATTGGTTTCACTTAACAAATTCTGTCTGTCTAGGAGAAATGGCAGTAGGGCTCATACCTAAAGATTTATAATGCCAGCTAATGATACTTTATTAGCTAATGGCAGTAGGGCATTATAAAGATTTATATCACTGAAATACTAATGATAGCTGTCATTTGTTCTTTTATTTCCCATACTTTTTTTTTCAATTTTTTATTATTATTAGTATTTTTTAAAAATTTATAATGCCAGCTATCATTAGTTCACACCTGAGTTCATCAGTCCTTTCTCGTCATGGTTAAGATTATGCGTGTTGGTGAAGGTAACGTAACAATGTAAATAGAAGCTTCCCCAGTATTTTCGCAGTTTTCACTCTGCCTTACCAGGAAAGAGAGTTTCTGGACCTACAATAGAAGAACCGATTCTTCATTATCTTCGGCCCAAACTGATCGAACGGGGAGGAGTTTCCGGTAGGCATTGTTCATGATTGTGATCTTTACGGTGATCAAGAACCATGGCAGATATGGGAAGCGTACAAAGGGTCTTTAGACCAAGAAACAGAAGACCTCTACTTCTTTAGAAAGAGCCGTGGATCGTAGAAAAGGAAATTAGAAGAATGAAGTTTTCTAGTGTTCTGTGACTTTATCAATATGTAAGATTAAGTTTATGTACCTACCAAATCGGAGCTATCTACTTAGCTAGAGAGATATGGTAGACTTTATGAATCCTTGCTATTGAAATATTCATAAAAAGTTGTTTAATTTTTATGTTTCTATTAAATTATCTCTTGGTTTAATGATTGTGCAAATCCTGGGTTTTTCATGGAATCAAAAGTTCCTCTGCACGCTGCTGCCTGGGTTATTTACTAATTGATTTGATTAAACTCAGGTTCCATGAGAAGAATCATTCAAAACATGGTTGGCTTCATGACCAATTCTTTTTCGATCTTTAATATCCTTAGAAGGTTGATTCTGGTTATGAATTTACGAGGAAAATCGATGCAAAAATACGAATTAACACAAGAATAATGACTGTTTTTTGTTATATTGGATGGGATTAACCTCCTATCTAATCCCAGTACCCCACCCTTCCTCACTAACAAGGGCTTATAATGACTTTTTATTTTGGTTAAGAACTTGAGAATAATTGGACAATTTTAATGAATCAATTAACTAGCAAAAACAAGGAAAAGTTGAAAATTATTCTCTTAGTGTTTGCTCTAGGGTTTTGCTACGGTTTTCGATTTTTAGCACCTTATGCTAATATTTATGAATCAGACTAAAGCAGATAACTGCGGTGAACCTTGTGATTCCAGGAGAAGCATCTGTTTTGTTTAGACAAATTATACTTGGCTAATAATTGTTCTCTCTCTCTTTTAGTTTGGGTTCAATTAAAGAACCTCCCTCTGGCTTTTAAGACAAAAATAGTTTGTTGGGTAATTAGCTGTTGATGGCCTCAATCTTTTTCATATGACCTTTTTTGTTTATGTTAGGATGAAGCGCTCTGTATCGGACCCGATACGGAAGACTGACTGCTTTCGTCACTCACATTACCAAAGTTTAGGGAGGTCAAATGACTTTTTATTTAGTTTATTCTACAATCTGAGTTTCACTCAATAAGTGAAGTGACATTTCATATATTGGTGTGTCTTTTTAACAATCCTTAGTGGGTCACTATGTAATATTTTTTTCTCATATTGAACAATTCAATAGATGCTCTTTTCATAAATGAAAAATGACTGAGCAAAAAAAACAAAATCAAAAATCAAAATACTATGATAATCTTCCATAAACCCAACAAAACAAAAACAAAAAAAGATGCAACACATTTATTTCATGCCAATAGAAAAACAAAGTTTTTTCTAATTTTGTTTTTGTCTACATATTGGAACAAGCTTTGGCATGATAACATAGTTGAACAGTTTCTAGTACCACAAAATATGTTCTCAAACGACATGAAGTTCATATTTGGTTAGGTGATTTGAGACATTTGGGTTTTAGGCTTGGTTTTTTTTTATTTTTTATTTTTTTTTTATATCAAAGAAAGCAATTTATTAATAAACTTTGGTTACAAAATCAAGGGCAAAGTGGCTTATTAAAAGAGAAATACCACACCCCTCTACATCAATTAAAAACATCATCAGACAAGAGTTTTTCCAATCAAGGAGCAGGGTCGGTCCTGAGAGTTTTGAGGCCCGGGGTAAAAATAACAAGTGTGCCTTGAATTACACACACTTTTACTAAGAAAAAAAAACAGTTACTCATATATTTTTTTCTTTGTTTTCTTTCAACATTAAAAACACATTACGAATATAATTTTTTTTTGTTATATATGATTAAGACTTGATTATGTCAACTACTCCAATGTAAATTTTTATCAAAAATTGTATATTGTTGTAAATTAAGGAAAAAAAAAAGTTTAACTACACAATATAAGCTTTTCACAATCTTTGAAAAAATTATATATAGTAACGTAGTAAAGTATAAGAAAATTGAAAGACAAAATTTTTTCATTTAAAAGAGAAAAAAAGATTCAATCAATTCCCCAAGCACCTAAAATCTAAACTAAAATTTACAAAAACTAAATTTTTATTTCAGGATATCATTATTGTGTACCTTGAGCTAGAGCACCGAGATAGTGGAATACTAATCCATCAATCGGCTTATGTCCACAAGATGTTAAGAAGGTTTAACATGGACAAAGTACATCCAGTTAGCACTCCCATGATCGGTCGGACCCTAGATCCTAAGAAGGATCCATTTCGTCCAAAGGATGATGACGAAGAATTACTAGGGGCCGAAGTGCCATATCTAAGTTGTACTTAGCTCAATGCACTAGACCTGACATCTCTTTTGCTGTGAACTTGTTAGCTAGATTTAGCTCTGCGCCCACGCAACGCCATTGGAGTGACATAAAGACAATATTTCGATACCTAAAGGGTACAATCGATTTGGGCTTATTTTATCCCTACAAAGAGAGACAAAAACATGGCAAACATATACTTACTGCCGCCGGGCGACCGGTCGTTGAGCATGCGTCGACCGGTCGCGCCGATGCTGGAATCCCCTTTACCAAAAATCCATGTGATGTTTTGATTGGTTTTGCTGATGCCGGGTACCTCTCTGACCCGCACAAAGGTCGTTCCTAAACTGGTTATGTCTTTACCATGGGTAACACGGCGATATCTTGGAGGTCTACTAAGCAAACGTTAGTTGCTACTTCCTCGAATCATGCAGAGATAATTGCTCTACATGAAGCTGTTCGTGAGTGTGTATGGTTGAGGTCTGTCATTACACATATTCGAGGAACAAGTGGTTTGAGGTCAACCACTGATGAACCTACTTGCATTTATGAGGATAATGCTGCTTGCATCGAGCAGATGAAGCAAGGTTTTATTAAGGGTGACAATACCAAGCATATTTCGCCTAAGTTCTTTTATAATCAGCAACAATAAACTCTCCTCAAGATTCAAGTGAATCAAGTTAGATCCGAGGAGAATGTGGCAGATTTATTTACTAAGTCTTTGCCTAAGTCCACATTTGAAAAACATGTGAAAAACATTGGTATGCTTAAGTTATCCGAGCTCCCATGATTGTAGGAATCAGGGGGAGGTGCAGACATTAGGGGGAGTCTGACACATACATGTCACTTTCAAATGTGAAGGGTGCGTTGTACTCTTTTTTCCTTCGACCAAGGTTATTTTTCTCACTGGGTTTTTATTGTTACTTGGCAAGGTTTTTAATGAGACAACATGGAAAACATCACCTAGTTGTGACCGGCACAAGGGGGAGTGTTTCAGGATATCATTATTGTGTGCCTTGTCCAACTAGGACTTAGAATAAGTTTATCCTTCTAGAGTATGGATTGTATTAGTATAGGTTTCCTATAGGACTAAATTCAGTTTACCTCCCTGAGGTTTGGGTCAAAAATCATGTTAGTCCCTGGAGTTTCAATTTAATCAGAAACATCCCTACACTCTCAATTTTAATCAATCTGGTCCAAAATCAAACATTCCGTCCATTTGGACGTTAAATGCTGACATGGATTTTCCACTCTTCCCAATCTAACCATCTCTTCCTTTCTTTCTGAATTTTTTTTTCTGGGTTGACCTGCAACTCTCTCCTTCTCCTTAATTTCTTTTTTCTCCCTTTTCCCTTCAATTCTCTCTCTTTTTTCCGCATCTCTCTTCTTTCTCTTCCTCTCAGGGTTCAACCCCAGCGCTCTCTCTCTCTCTCTCTCTCTCTCTCTCTCTCTCTCTCTCTCTCTCTCTCTCTCTCTCTCTCTCTCTCTCTCTACCACCTCCCTCGGGTGGTTTCAAAATTCATACCAACATGATTTGCTCGGCAGATCCTCACCGGCTTGGCTTACCTCCACAGACGGCACATCGTCCACCGCGACATCAAACCTTCGAATCTCTTAATCAACAATCGGAATCAAGTCAAGATTGCCAATTTCGGTGTGAGCAGAATTTTGGCGCAGACGATGGACCCCTGCAACTCCTCGGTGGGGACCATAGCCTACATGAGCCCGGAGAGGATAAACACCGATCTCAATGAAGGCAAGTATGACGCCTACGCCGACGATATTTGGAGCCTTAGTTTTACATGGGTCGGTTTCCCTTTAATGTGCATCGTGTTCAGGGAGATTGGGCCAGCTTAATGTGGGCCATTTGTATGTCTCAGCCTCCTAAAGCTTCTCCCATAACGTCCACAGAGTTCCGGTTGTGAGGAGGGAGGGATTGTTTCGTCTCCAAAGTGGGTTTTTGATTTCATTTGTGCTTGAATTTTGGAAAATGGGGATCTGGGTATTGATGGTGAGGCGTGGTTTGGCGGTGGAAATGGCGGTGGTGGTGGACTCGGTGTTGGGGATGAAATTGCACGCCTTTTTGGTGAAGTGGGTGGTGGAAGTGAGATGGGGCGGTGATGGCCGAGCAACTGAGGTTGGTGGTGGGTTTGGTGGTGGTCAAGCTTTTGGTCTTGAAGAAATTCAAGATGGATTTGAATTGAGAGAGAGAGAGAGAGAGAGAGAGAGAGAGAGAGAGAGAGAGAGAGAGAGAGAGAGAGAGAGAGAGAGAGAGAGAGAGAGAGAGAGAGAGAGAGAGAGAGCTGGGGTTGAACCCTGAGAGGAAGAGAAAGAAGAGAGATGCGGGAAAAAAAGAGAGAGAATTGTAGGGAAAAGAGAGAAAACATAAATTAAGGAGAAGGAGAGAGTTGCAGGTCAACCCAGAAAAAAAAAATTCAGAAAGAAAGGAAGAGAGGGTTAGATTGGGAAGAGTGGAAAATCCATGTCAGCATTTAACGTCCAAATGGACGGAATGTTTGATTTTGGACAAGATTGATTAAAATTGAGAGTGTAGGGGTGTTTCTGATTAAATTGAAACTCCAGGGACTAACATGATTTTTGACCCAAACCTCAGGGAGGTAAACTGAATTTAGTCATTTCCTATATCGATACAGATTGTATCTTGTACTCCTCTATATATAGAGACCCTTATTCATTAATGAAATACATCATATTCTCTGCTCATTCTCTTTGTTATTTACGTTTCCCTTAAACATTGACTTAAAAGAAGAAAAAAAAATGGAAACATAAATTCACAACAAAATGAATTCACTTAAAGAAAACAAAAGGTAAAGTGAAAAATAATAAAGGAAGCAAATGAGAATTGAAGCTGGGCCCTTTGGGCCACAAGATACAACAACTTTATTCATAACCAACCAAACAACAAGCAAACTTTGTTATATTAGATACAATTATATAATTATAGAGTAGTGCTACATATACCAAAAAGTTATACCAAATGATATGGCGCATGACTTGGCAATTGCCACGTCATGACCCATAATTAAATAATTTTCATCTTATTTAATTAATTTCATTTTAAAATTACCTATAAACTAAAAAGAATTAATCTTTTTATGCTAAAATAAAAAATGTGGTGACATTAACCTAATTACCATAATCAAACGACTAATCATCAAGATTTCACCAAAAACAAAAGCAGCGAAATCGCAATAAAGATCGATCAAATGTCAGAAAACAAAATGGAGAACAAGAACCTTAATTGTGAAACAAAATCTTAGAGGCCATTTAATTTCGACTAAGTATGATAGCTAGCCTCTTGACCCTTGTTGAAAATTCAATCTCTTCGATTCAATATGACAGACTGAAATGCAATGATCTTCTTCTGTTGTTTATGCTAAAGTTGCAGTTTCTTTGTTAATGTTCATCGTTCTTTAAGAAGAGCAAGTCTAAAATATAGCAGATAATTCAAACAAAGTAAAACCAAAGAGGGAAAAGATCAAGTGGACATTGGTTATGAAACCATCTCATTGGAGATGAAAGATACAACAACGTACGTATTAATGTTTAATGTTTCAATGAATCAAATTTCATCATCCCACATGTGTCGCTTGTAGTTTAATTGACTAGAGACACTCAGATAGTCTCCAGCCATGAACGGCCATGTGGTTCCATCTGAAATCATTTGGACAAGAGTAGAGAAACCAAAGAGGAGCAGCTCTGGATCGAGAAAATATATATATTCAACCGAAGTCCATCATAGGCATATAGGACTGGATCGGATCATTTTGCAAGTAGATTCTTAATTTTAGATCTTCCAGTTTATCAATCAGAGACGCAGACAAAAGAAGAGCTACTCTCTCACACACAGACACGAACAAAAAAGAGATGGTGGTGATGGAGGAGCTGATCGAAGATGTTCGTAGTACAAGAGTGTCCTTGCAGCTTCATCGACTGCGCCGTTGGCACATATTGAGCTCTCGAATTAAACCTTATTTGATTGAGTTTTCTATTATTCTCTAATAAAAAAAATCAATTATTTTTTTGATATTGCTATTTGTTTTAAAATAATAAAATTTAAATAGATTTACATGCTGGAAATTATTTGGTCTAGATTGATGATGTGGCACCTGCCATATCATTTGGTATTGATTTTTGGTATAACTTTTTGGTATCTTCAACATTTTCCATAATTATAATATATTTTATTAACGAGATTAATTATTTAAAAAAAAAATGTGCCCCCAACGGTCTTGGGCCTTGGGCCGTCACCTAGCCTGCCCTGGGCCAAGGCCGGCCCTGTCAAGGAGGACCAACTTCTTTCCACAAAATAGAGTGAGCTTTAGTTATAATCTTAGAACTTCTCCAATGGGCTCCTTAATTATATGAGCTTCTAAGGGCATCTCCAATGGAGAAGACCCAAACCCAAATATAGATCCCAATATGACTTTTGCCATCTCCAATGGAGAGAAATTTGAGACCCAAACCTGGTTTTTGGGAGACCCATACCCATCCTAGGTCTCAAACTCAGTCCCAAACCAGGTCTGAGACCCAAACCAATTGGGGCTGGCCCATGTGCAATCGGAGGAGAGAGAAGGGAGAGGAGGGAAAGCCAAAGCAAAGCTAGCAGGGAGTGTGTACGTGGGACGCGCGAGAGGAAGAGGGGAAGAAAGAAAAAACGCGCCACACGCGCGAGTTAAAGGAGAGAGATAGAGGCGGCAAGTGGGGGGACAAGGCTGGGCCCGCCAGGTCAGAAGGCCAACTTGCATTCCAACGGTCATTAAATGGACGACGACGATTCTTCCATTTTAAAATAGACGGTCCTGGTTGGCCTAAATTTATTTTATTTCAAATAAAATCTTAATTCATATAGGTTTGAGTTTGGGTTTAGAATTTAGCATTGGAGATGCCCAATATAGGTTTTGAGTTTAGGTTTAGGTTTTAGCATTGGAGATGTCCAAAACCTATATAAATAGTGCAATTTTGGAGACTCAAATATAGGTTTTGAGTTTAGGTTTGTCTCCAACCATTGGAGATGCCCTAAGTTAAAACTTGAAAAAAAAAATTAAAAAAATTACTCCAACCATGCTCTATAGTCCATACTACGCTCCTACTAGAAACTTCTAAATTTGAGAATAGAGAAAGTAATTTTTAGTGGCTCTTAATGCATTAAATAATGTTATTTATCTATTTAAATAATGTGAATGTCTTTTGATACAACATATAATTATGTTATAAGATTATAAAATGCACAAAAGAATGTTATGTTATGTATGGTTGGAACAATAATTTGATGATTTCTTAAAAGTAGATCTTAATTTAGCATTTAGCTATTTTTTGTTTGAGTCCTTTTATTCATACCTCCAATATTAGCATTTAGACCTCCTCTTACAATTTTTTCTCTAGAATTTAGTTATTAAACCTCTTGGCCTCTATATTTAAACAATGCAAACAATCTTCGGTAGCACATTATCTATCGAAATCGAGTTTTCGTTTAGTTTGATGGATTTTGTCAAATTGAGAAAATTTTTCTTATTATAGCACATAATTTTCTTTGAAAAATGGTATATTTGAAATTCTCAAGACCGGTTTGCACGAGTTTCCAAAATTATTTTAGAATCTTAATAAAACCAAACGAGAGACCTTACGAGAACCGAAAAAGTTTTTTTTATTTCATCATAATAAAAAAAAATATTTAGGAACACCTTGTAGCGACGAATCGTTCGTTGCTATAGGTGTTTCAAAATAAATATTATACTTATTTTATTTAAGTTTAAACAAATGTAAAAGAATTTAGTTCTTAGACCACTTGGCCTCTAAGTGTAAACAGTGCAAACGAGTTTTGAAAACACATTGTAATTTGAAATCGGGTTTTCGTTTAGTTTGGTGGATTTTATCAAATTAAGGAAATTTTCCTTATTATACCACATGATTTTCTTTGAAAAATGGTATATTCGAAATTTTCAAGACCGGTTTGCACGAGTTTCAAAAATTATTTTAGAGTCTCAATGAAACCAAACGAGAGACGTTACGAGGACTGGAAAAGTTTTTTTATTTATTTTATCAAAATAAAATAAAATCAAGATTAAAAAATATTTAGGAACACCTTGTAGCAACGCTGATGGGGCCTTCGATGCTGCCTCCAGGTCTGGTAGAATTGGTGTTCTTTTTAGGAATCAAGACGTGAGGTTGTGGGAGGCGTGTGCCTCAAGGTTTCAAATGTGTCTTCTCCGGAAATGGTTGAAGCTTTAGCTAGCCGTGCTGCTTGTGAATGCGCTATTCAATTGGCGTTGCACCCAATTGTTTTTGAGGTGGGACTCTCTTCTTGTGGTTCAAGCAACTAAATCTCCAAGTCCCAATACCTCTTTAATTGGTCAAATTTATGATGATATCTTTGCTTGCCTGGTCAATCTTCCAGGAGCTTCATTTTCTCATGTGTTTCGTGCTTCACTCTGAGGTGTATTCATTAACTCAATTAGCTTTGCATTCTAATCTGCAAGTGTCTTGGAGTGGGTGTGTCCCTCCTATAATTAGAAATCTTATTCCTACTTTTTGCATTTCCTAAATCTTGGAATGAATCAAAAAAAATATTCAAACAATTAAATTTCATATGTAAAGGATAAAACAATAAATGCAAGAACTAAAATATTTATAAAGACTGAGCCTAATATCTACTGCGTACATACTTCTCTTACTTTTTAATTATATAATCAAGGCCGAACCCACTATTCACTATTTTTATTTTTTTTGTTTTTGACAAAATTGACAAAATAAAATAAAAAATACCATTGAATATTTCTTTTTGGTTTATTCTTGGGTTCACCCCTTAGGTGAAGCTGCATATTCACCCTCCATTGTGAATATTAATTTAAATTATCGTATAATTTCATTATCCAACTGTTCTTATTTTAAATTTTTTTTTATAAATTATCTCTAATACGTTAATTGTAAGGTTGGTGAAGATACAGGTTCACCCCAAATCCAAGAATTATCATTTCTTTTTTATCTTCACCATACCTGTGACAACCCGAATTTTAAATTTCTTATTTTTAAGTCGAAAAATATTTTCAAGAAATTTTTATTATTTTTAACAGCTCTTGCAAAATTATTTGATCGGTCAAATTTTATTTGTTACTTAGATACTAAGTTATATATGGATAGGAGTCTTCATGTCTATCTCTTCATTACTTAGTGATTAAGTTATATGTGGATAAGATTGTTCGAGCTTATCCAAAACCATGTAGATAAGATTGTTCGAGCTTATCCAAAACCATGTGGATAAGATTGTTCGAGTTTATCCAGAACCTTGTGGATAAGATTGTTTGAGCTTATCCAAAACTATGTAGATAGAATTGTTTGAGCTTATCCACAACTTTATTATTATACTATATTTCTTTCTTAGCGACCAAGAAATGTACTATTATAAATAGGCATGATCGTGTCATTTTTTCTTCATAAATTTTCCGAGAAAGTTTCTCTCTCCTACTTTCTCTCTCTAGCTTCTCTCTCTAAAACTTCGGTAGATCATATCTTTTTAACCGTAGCTCCGATTTAGGATCCGTGAAAACTTACGGATTCCTCTCGACGCCAATTTTCTATCCATGAAGGTTTAAGTGAGATCAAACGGTTATTTCTAGAAGACTCGTATTAGGAGGCTCGTAATATCGTTGTTATGCTCGGTAATTCTCGGAATCGAGGTGAGTAGGTTATGTAATGTGTTTTAAAATTCTCATTCTATTTCTAAAATCTCTCTCTTTTTCAAGTGAAGCATGTGTATTTGTGAAATATATTATGTGGAAGTATTGGTTAAGTTTCATGGAACATGAGAACTTCTTGATTGGTTATGCCGAGGTAAGGATGTGACACACGGAGCTATAGGACGAGGATGTCATTAGGTGGCCGTGGGGATTACTAAATTGAAGGATAACCATGATATGAATGGACGATGTGATGTGATGAGGAATTGGATTATTATATTATGTTTATAGCGTGTGTAAAACAACATAGATTCATTGGCATATTACATGATCTACTTACTAAGCGCGTGGTTTTGCTCACCCATCAATCTCTAATATTTTTTGCAGAGAATTACCTAGAGTTTGACGAGCATAGAATGACGAGCTTAGATCGAGGTGTTTTTATTTTTGTATTTGTAAAAGATTTTGTTATTTTTAATTAGATCAGAGTTGCGCAGCGGAAACGTATTTTCTTGTATTTTATTTTATTTTTACTTTTTAACGCTCACACCTCGGATTCGGCTTTAGGTGCCTAAAATCCACCGACACCGAGTCTGGGGCGTGACAATACCCCACCCACTCGATCAACTCATAATGAGAGTGAGTTTTGAACCCGTGACCTCTACGGTATTAGTTATTTCAAATGACTATCATGCTATAGCTCTTAGTTCGCCAGCACTATTGGAGATACTCTAAATCAATGGTAGTTGTCAATTTTCTTTAGTTTGCTTGGCCAACAAAAATATTAAGTAACATTTTAACTTTAGTGATCTCTAAAACTATCTTTCTTATGAAAAGAAAAAAAAAAGAAATTGGAGAAGATGAGAAAATCTGGCCAAATTTTAATTTGTGGTTAAAATTAACTGTGATTTAATATATGGGGTTTTATAGTGAAATTTCTCTATAAATTAATTAAGCGTGATTACAGGGGGAGGATGCAAATATTCTTCCCATATTTTCATAATTTTGATTTTATTTTTAGACCCAAAAAGGAAAGTCCAGGTTCAACATGCATCGGCAAGAGTCAAGAGTAGTTGACTTTAAGCATTTTCAAATTATTTTTAAAGCCTCGTAATTGTCAGTTTGGTGATGATGATTTTTGAGGATCAATTATATACCTTTTTTACTCGGATTTAGGATCCTCCAATATATGGCATATTTAATTTACTGAGTTTCACTTGCCATATCTATAGGAGGCAGACGCAATAAGTCTCCATCTCCCAAATAAGAATTTTGAGTCATAGTACAAAGGTAATGGTAGGTCTGGAACTCCCAAATAAGGACCTTGATTAATTGTGTAGTACTAAAGGTGAGGGTAGGTAGCTATATATTTTTTATCTTATTTATTTATAAAATTGATATTACATTAACATATCATCTTTGAATGAGTGAAAGAAAGACCTTTGTACTAAAAACTAGTCTAAGTATTGATGAACTCGACTTGTCGTATCATTGTCTTGTTCCGTACGTTGAATACACACTAGTCTTTTTAGTGAGTCGATTACCATAAGAAAGAAACATAAAAAGGGTCAAATTATTTAATTGGTAAAGACGAATAAATTGACTAATCCACATTAGTCAATTTTTATTTTCGTTATGCCTTGCCCTCTACGTATAGATCTCTTTGACCGATTAGGGTTGGATTGCAGTCCGAACTCTATTTTCGCCTCAAACTAAATCCTGCTACTACGGTTCTTCTCTTTGGACTCTAACAAAGATGAATGACTGATATCAACTTTTAAACATCAAGATCTGAGTTTTGAAAGCTTTAAATATGTCCATTGTCATGATATCATATAGAATTCGATCCAGGTCATTAAACATAATAGATTTTGATCCATCAATGAGTGCAAAATCAAAACTGACACAAAGACTCATGCTCTATTCAAATCATCATGGTGATAAAAGTTCTCTCATGCGCTTAAATCAAACTCCATTAAATTGAAAACCCTTAATTAATTGGGAAATAAACACAAATTAAAATTATAGATCAAGACACTAACAGCACATATTGATTTTTTGTTTTAATCAACCTCCTCTTAATATTTTGAATTTCAAAATCTAAAGGAGGTACACTACAAATGAGCACAACAGATTGATCTGATGAAATACATAAATCTAATCAAGAAGATTAACATCTAAATGACATTAACAATCAACATACTCTGTGTCTGTGTATAACTTAAAATAGAACAGAAATAAAACTAAAATTGAAATAAACTAAAGCTTAAGCGACAAATCGAGTCCATCACCATCATTATCACATAGTGGAGGCTCTTCTCGCCGGAGAAGATCAGCACCACTTGTTGGCGGCACCGTGTTGTTGACTGTAGAAAGATTCGAACCAACAAAGTTGCCAAGACCACCACTACTCCCCTCAAATCTGGAAGCGGTAGCAGTTCTTCCACCAAGCCCTAATTCATTTATATTATTCTGAAGGCCTTGCAAGGTGAGCCTATGTTGATCAATAGGGTTGATGAGGCTCGAGGCTGGCCTCGACCAGCCAGCAGCGCCCGCACCGAGCCCGCTGGCACCACCGCTGAGACCAAAGCCAAAGCGGCCGTAAGCTGAGTTCCAGGGGTTATAGGTAGGCTTATGAATCATGGAGTCCATCCTGACACCAAGAGAAGACCTGTTGTAAGATCCATAAAGAGAGTGTGTGGAGAGGCCTGAATATGGGTTGTAATAAGGGAAGTGCCCTAATCCACCCATATCCATCCCTTGACTCCGACGTTTAGCCAGCTGGCGCTCCTGCTTGTGGGCGTTCTGGTGCCCTCCCAAGGCCTGGGAAGTCGAGAACTCTCTCTGGCAGAAATTACATCTGAAAACTCTAGGCTCCTTTTTCTGACCACGTGCCGCCCGGTTCTCGTCTGAACCCTCCTCCACCACCACCACATCGTTGTTGTTGTGGTTGTGGTTGTTGTAGGGTACTAACTGAGACGGCGAAGGGTTGAAAAGCGCCAGCTCCAGATTCGATCCACGTGCCTGATCTTGATTGGCAGGTGTCAGATCGAGCAGGAGACGAGAGCTAGTGGATCCCCCCACAGCCGCCGCTGCCTCCTCCTTGGCTGGTGGTTGTTGGGATTCGTCTATTAAGACAACTACTTTCTCCTTCATCCTCCTATTGGTCTTGTCATTTCCATCACTGCCTTCTTTGAGAAACGAAGAAGACAGTGGTGGTATTTCAGAGGCGGCCGGGGCCTCTGAATGACATGCTTTCACTACTACACCTGGTTTCTCCATCATCAAACTGAGATTAGAAAATTTGGGTTTGATGAAAACATTGGGAGAGATGAACTCCTTTTTATTAAGGGTTGAATTTAATGTGCATTCGTTCAAAAATGGTATGAAATCTCAAATCGTAATTGTAATATGCATTTTCAAAGTTGGAGGATTAATTGATTTGATGACTAAGGCTTCCCTGAGATTTGGTTTCTTGGTCGACAACGGTTTGCCCTCTCAGTTATTACATGCATCACACCAATATATTATCTCCAAGTACGATGTACGTGTTTCGGCTAATTACACTGATTTCCTTATAACCTTCCATACTGAGTTTTGATATGTGGTGGCAATCAGTGCATCGGCTTTTTAAGTAGTTTCATATTTCAATTTAAACATGGAGCCAAACTTGGCATGCAATAAGTTAGCACACAAGGGAGAAAACAATATATGGAAGGTTGGCTGGTACTTTGATACCTTGCTCAATGTATTGTTCTTATAATGGAACGTTAGTAGAGGTATGACTCATTGGTACCTTTTCGTTTTAAGTAAATAAAGTTGGTGGTTATTCAATCATAAAAACTTGGCAATAAGTTAGCCACGCAAGGATAAAGTTTAACATATGGAAAATAAGTTCTACTTCTTCCTCTTTTAAGTTTATCATAGTTTTCTAAAAAAATTAAAAAGGTAAATGCCAGAGCCAAAGGTTCATGTGTTAGTATCAATAAATTGCTATTTTTCGATTATGTCAGTCAATGGTTGAGAATAGTTACATGCATAGTTACGTTAAGAATAATTCACTTGTGCGCATAGTTTAAAATAAATCAAGTTTTTTTTTAAGAGGAAAATAAACTTTATTCCTTAATCCTGAGAGTCATTGACATCACTGACACACAAAGGAGAACAAGAACTACTCATTTCCACGAGCACCAGATAAACAACCAATCCTGAGAATCATGATACATCCCCATATATAACCAACATCAAGAGGAGCTTCACCATTTTTCGCATGGTGTCCTAAAAGTTTCACACCATGCCACCACTCACCAACACATTGACAACAAGAACACACCAATGATAAATCAGTTAGTCCCCATAGACAACGCCATAACCATAGCACAATAGTAACACCACGATTAAGATTTAAACAAAGACCCCAATCTGATTATATACACACATTTTGATGCACGTAACTAATCCTAAAACACCATAGTTTAGCTAATTCTCCAGCCAAATCACATAAGACTAATCCACTTTTGTTTATTTTGTAGGAAATAAGTGGAAAACACGGAATCGGGAGAAAACAACGCGAAAATGGAGCAAATCAACGTTTACGGCAAAAAGGCAAAAAAGTCAACCATTTGACCATGGGTCAACCACGGTCAATGCTAGCGAGAGAGCGGAACTTGACCACCCTTGATTAGGGCTGTTAATGGGTCGTGTCGTGTTGGGTTCGAGTCGTGTCAAAGTTTTTATCGTATCAAAAAGACAAACTCAAACTCAACCCATTTATTAATCGTGTCAAAAATATAAACCCAAACCCAACCCATTTATTAAACGGGTAACCCGTTAACAACCCGCCTAACCCGTTTAATAAATAGGCCGTGTCGTATTGAGTTCAATGACTCATTTACACCATTTAAAGGATTAACATTGTGACCCATTTAACAAAAAAAAATGCATAAAATCTTGAAAGTAATATTACATAACTTCACTGTCTTGCTGTCTTCACATCACAAGAAGAAAATATAAATGCATGGATATGATTCATAAATAAAACATAAGTAGATAAATCCAATAGTAAAAAAAAATTATTCCAAGTCACACAAAAAATTTCTGAGATATTCAAGTACTCCTAATTTCCCAAATTTTAAGAATCAATAAAGCATAATCCATGATTAAATTTTAAATTGAATGTAAAGGATCAAAGCCAACTTCCAAAGTCTTAATAAACGGGTTACACGGGTTTATTTCGTGTTGGCAGGTTAACCCGCAAATGACCCGTTTTATCAAACGGGTTTTGGCGGGTTGACCCGCAAATGACCCGCTTTTTAATCGTGCGGGTTCAACCCGTTTTATTTCGTGCGGGTTTCGAGTCGTGTTATAGGGTCGTGTCGGAATTGACAGCTTTACCCTTGATGTTGTGTGCGGAAGTGCCTCAAGACAATAGGAAATAGAAAAAGAAAAAAAATTATATATATAAAAGAAAAGAACATAGAGAAAAGAAAAAAAAAATCTATATCTTCTATCTTGTTTTAGGATATACGAAATACAATAACAAACATAAAGTAAATTACAAAGTAAATAGCACAGGAATAGAATCGATCTTTATTAATGAATAGGTGCCTCTATATATAGAGGAATACATGGTACAATCCATATGGTAATTGGAATCTTATTCAATACATATTCTCTATTCCATACTAACTAAAGATCTCCTAGGTTGACAAGGCATACACAAAGTAGGTTTCCTTAAACACTCCCCCTTGTGGCGTCAACACTAGGTGGTGCTCCTCGCGTTGTCTCATTAAAAACCTTGCCAAGTAACAAAAACCCAGTGGGATAAAAATAACCTTGGTCGAAGGGAAAAAGAGTACAACACACCCTTCACATTTGGAATAGCATGGACGCTAGACTCCCCCTGATGTCTGCGTCTCCCCCTGATTTCCACAATCATGGGAGGTCAGATAACTTAAGCAAACCAATGCTTTTCACATGCTTCTCAAATGTGGATTTAGGCAGTGACTTAGTAAATAAGTCAGCCATATTATCCTCAGATCGAACTTGATCCACTTTGATCTTGAAGAACTTCTGCTGTTGCTGATTATAGAATACTTTAGGCGATATATGCTTGGTGTTGTCGCCTTTTATGAAACCTTGCTTTATTTGCTCAATGCAAGCAGCATTATCCTCATAAATGGATGTAGGTTCATCAGTGGTTGACCTCAAACCACATGTACTTCTTATATGTGTAGCTATGGATCTCAACCATATACACTCACGAACCGCTTCATGGAGAGCAATAATCTCAACATGGTTCGAAGAAGTAGCGACAAGAGTCTGCTTATAGACCTCCAAGATATCGCGGTGTTTCCCATGGTAAAGACATAACCAGTTTGGGAACGACCTTTATATGGGTCAGAGAGATACCCAGCATCAGCAAAACCCACAAAAACATCACAAGAATTGTGGGAATAGGGGACAGCAGGTCAGCGACCGGTCGACATATGCCCGGCGACCGGTCGTCCGTTGGCAGCAAACATGGATTCCTCACCCATTTTGCTATATTGCCTTGACTCTCTGTAGGAAAATAACAAGTCCATATCAATCGTACCCTTCAAGTAACGAAAGATAGTCTTTTATGCCAGTCCAATGGCGTTGCGTGGGCGCAGAGCTAAATCTAGCTAACAAGTTAACAACAAAGGAGATATCGAGTCTTGTACACAGTGCCAAATACAATAATGCGCCTATTGCACTTTGGTACGGTACCTCAGCCTCTAAAATGTCTTCACCATCATCCCTTGGGTGAAACGGATCCTTCTTGGATCTAGACTGCGACCAATCATGGGAGTGCTTAACAGGATGGACTTTATCCATATTAAATCGCCTGAGCATCCTTTCCCAAGATCTTTTATCTCAAACACGGATTTCAAGTATTCAGTGGCACTTGCAAATCCGGAACTTGTTTTCACGCAGGGGCATAATTTATTGTTCACATACCCTCTTCCAATCAAGTAGTCACTTAGACGGGTATACCACATCCGTCCGGATTATTTCAATCCATATAGTGAACGTTGCAATCTTATTGCAAACGTGCTCTGTGGTCTAGAGCCACTTGACTTGGGTAAATGAAGCCCATCCGGGACCTTCATATAAATCTCCATATCTAGATCCCCATAGAGATATGTTATGACCACATTCATAAGCTGCATATTCAGTTTTTCGGAAACTACCACTGACAAGGTAGCAGAACGTTATGACGTCCTTTACGAGAGAATATGTCTCATCGTAGTCGATTCCAGGGTGTTGTGAGAAGCCTTGCACCACAAGGCGAGCTTTATATCTCGTTCTCTCACTACGCACTCTAACAAAGACCTGTTTATTTCCAACAGGTTTTATTCTAGAAGGAATCGGCACACCTGGCTCGAATACCGTTCTCTTTGTTAGTGAGTCCAACTCAACCTGGATCGCATATTTCCATTTAGGCCAATCAGCTCTACGTTGGCATTCATCAACGGAGCGAGGTTCAATATCATCATTCTCAATGAACTCTTGTGCACAAGCATATGCAAACACATCATCAATGGTGATGGAGTTTCTATCCCACATCACATGTACACTAGTGTAATTAATCGAGATCTCTATGTTCCCACGGATAGGTTCTAGCGATGGGGCGTCCCCCAAAGATGTCTCTTAGACATAACCATAATCCGGAACGTTTTCATGGACAGATTTTGAGTATCAATGATGAGAAGGTTATTTGGTGTCATCGCAGCCCGTTTCCTAGGGCGCGAATCCCTCGAACCTGGTGGCCTCCCACGCTTCCTCAGCGGAGCCACGGCCTGAGCCACATCACCACCATTACTGGTAGTGGCGCCACCAGCTGTCCCTCCCATAGGGTTAGCTGCAATAGCGACTTTGAGTCCAAGTCCTTGTTCAGGCACTTGCATCCTTGCAGACATGTTTGCAGCTGGTATATATGATCTAGTCACTAAGATCTGAGATAGCCTCCGGAAGAGAGTCGGCGACTTTCTGAAGATCTATAATCTACGCACTTTCTGCAGTAGGAGGATCGTTATGAGACAGAGTGGGGACAGGCCACGACAATTCCAGTCGTTCCTGCTGAACGTTCACGTTCTTATCTCCCCCTAACGACGGGAAGATTGTCTCATCGAAGTGACAAATAGATCGCCTGTCAAGGGTTCTACATAGCGGATTATGGTTGGAGACTCAAATCCAACATAAATACTCATTCGTCTCTGAGGACCCATTTAAATACGTTGTGGCGGCGTAATAGGCACATAAACAACACACCCAAATAGGTGTAAATACGAGATGCTTGGCTCGTATCCAGTCACTAGCTGTAACGCAGAACAAGATTGGGTGGCGATGGGGCTCAGACGAATAAGCAGAGCTGCATGCAATACTGCGTGCCCCCCAGGCAGAGAGAGAAAGGTTGGTGCGCATTACCAACGTCCTCGTGACCATTTGTAATCTTTAAATGACAATCTCTGCGAGACCATTCTGGGTATACACATGTGAGATTAGATGCCCAACATCTATCTCATGCAGTAGTCATCGAAAGTCTTCGATGTAAACTCTCCAGCATTATCAAGCCTGATAGATAATGAGATGATCCGGGTAGTGAGCCCGCAGGCGAATCATTTGTGCTAGGAGTTTAGCATAAGCAGCATTACGAAAGGACAACATCGCGACATGTGACCAGCATGTCGATGCATCAACCAACACCATAAAATATATAAATGGCCCGCTTGTTGGTTGAATATGTCCACAGATATCCCTTTGGATTATCTGTAAGAATGGAAGAAGTACTTTAGAATCCTTTGCATAGGACAGTCTCAGTCCTAGGTTCCCTAAGGAACAGGCTTTGCAAAAACGAGCGTTTGGCCATTGAGGCATCAGAAGCATAAGAGGCATCCTTGGGATCAGGATTTGTCCATGAAGGGTTGCTCACATCAGAAGAGGGAGGAAAAACGCTCAAACCTCGAATTCTGGAATTCGGCGACCGGTCGATAAGGTCGGCGACCGGTCGACGGAGCCCCTGTACAGTACGACTTTGCTTCTGGAAGTCGGCGACCGGTCGACGAACATGTGGCGACCGGTCGATGTAGCCTCTGGAAGTTGGCGACCGGTCGACGAGCATGCGGCGACCGGTCGACTGGTGTCGGGCAGCAAAACCTTTTTGCTCCACAGCCACACCAGGCCTTCCTTGAATTAACTTTTGATTCATGCTTCGATTAGCTCGATATGATGGATGTCCGTGTGAGGTTTTAAGTACACGGATCATCATATCACGACCTGGATGTCCCAGTCTGTCGTGTCAAAGCCAATATGTGTCAGAATCCAAGAGGTCATCCCGAATGACATTGTTTGATTCAATAGCTCGGATAATGGTTACATATAACCCACTAGAGAGACACATAACCTTCTCTAAGATGCGCTTTCTTCCGCAGTCATTAGAGGTAATGCAAAGAGATTCTTTTCCATTCTCATCATGCGTCTCTGCATGGAATCCATTGGCTCTTATATCTTTAAAGCTCAACAGAGTTCTATTTACTCTTGGAGCGTAGAGAGCATTTGTGACATCTATTTAAGGTGCTATCAGGCAAGAGGAATTGGGCATATCCTCTTCCTTGCACAAGATTCGATGGTCCTGCCATCGTAGTCACAGAGGAATGTGTAGGCATCATGCCTATGACGCAATATGACATGCGTGGTTCTGTTATCTGCGAGACATTCAAGTTCTCCAGAACCCATTCCTAAAACCTCATCATTAAAATCGAGGCTACGAAAGCAACTCAGATTTTATTAAAGATATTGGCCAAGGCTTCAAAGTTCCATCTTGATTTTAAATCAAAACTAAATCCATTTGTCTTGGCAAACTTGCCATATTATATCAACTTGGAAAAACATAAAGACTTAAGCAAAATTGCTTCCAAAGTCTTTAACCCTTAAACTCGACGTCTTGATCATTGCAGTTACATCCTCATATGTATTGCAAACTATGGCTCATTTATCAGACGCTCCATATCATTAATAGACATCATGAAGAGGATTCTCCATTGATTGAGGCATTCAGGCTCGGTACTCACGGTCCTTAAGACGGTAGCAGATTGCCTTGGCCGGTGGCGGTGCTGCCATAACTAGTGGCGCAACAACGCTGACCGGCGGTGTCCCTCTTACAAGGACGGCGGTCTTCTCTCACTCTTTCGCGGCTCTATGCTCACGTGATCGCTTATTCTTATGGCGATTACCTTCATAAGCAAATAGATTCTACGGACCAAAATGTCCGGGATCGTCCCTAGATTTAGGGTTTTGCTCGTGGCTTCCTCCCATAGGGGCGCCATCATCGTCATGCCTTTCCTCAAGGCAGAGATGGGGAAGGTGGTGAGAGATTCCTCAATCAATTGTTCATCTGTGATGATTATCCACAGAGATGCATCAAGTCTTTGATGCGGAGAATTTCCGAATTATGTCCCATGACTTCTTCAAAGTCAGAGAAGCGGAGATTAGTCCATTATGCTTCTAAATTCGGAATGATGAATATTACCATTACATTCATAAAGCGCTTCTAGCGCTAACCTCTTTCATGAACTCAAACTGGAGTGCCATATTCATATGGCGATTCATCAGGAAAAATAACCTGGCATTGTACATCTCAGTTTGAGGGTCTAGAGTGGTTTCTTCAAAACAACGCTCATGGATTCGAGCTAGAAGCTCTTGTGCGGATAGATGCATTAGGACATCATGAGCTCATCTCAGAATCTAATGTCCGCAGAATCCAATGGAGTAAAATCGAGTTATTCATGTTCGATATCCAAAATATGGAGAACACGAATATGGTGTGTTTCGGAGTCAATGCTCCCACGAAACAATGAAGGGTGAGTTTCGGAGTTAATACTCCCACGAAACAATAGAGGGTTTCTGAGCAATCTTTGCTCCCAAGAAACACTTCCAAGAATTTTGGATTTAGGTGAAACTTTGGTGTTATATGGTCATAACCTTAAACCTTTTCGGTAGCTCTACTCAGATATGACCAGATACATAATAAGAGATGTCGGTGTGAGCAAGCTCCCTTAATACCACTTATCTCAAACTACATACCTAGACATCATACCCAAGCAGGTGAGCCTAGTAGGGCCTAAGTCATGAGCCATAGGTCGTTTCTTCTCTTACGGATTCCTCATCCGGAGGTAAATCATTCAATGAACTTCTCGTTCAAAGTCTCTTCTCTCTACGGATTCCTCATCCGGAGTATTAGCTCGAACCCCCACAGTTCGGCTCTTGAGGTCATCACCAATAGCATGATGACATTAGAGGTGCTCATGACTTACACATACCGCAAGCGATATGAATAAGCTCGATCACTCCCCTAATGCTTCTCATAGTTTGTTGAGTCTCGTGTAAAGCATAGATCAAGAATCTCACGTTATAAAAAGGTGAGAGGTAGAGGAGGGATGTTGCAAGTCCCTTGAGAAAAAGAAAGATCGAATTGAAATTCGGAAAGCAGCAACGTTTATAAAAACTTACTTGGATTCTTTTCTCGGATTATCTTGAGTACCTCTTCTTCGAAGTTATATATCTGGGGATCCAACGGTCCGAATTAGCTGAAATTTTAACTGGGCGTTGTAGACAAGCAGAGGGATCAACCGCTAAATTTTCTTCTTAATCCAACGGTTGAGAAAGGAGAAAATTGCTTCCGAAGTTGACTATTCTGTTCACAGTTACTGTTCACCGGGGTACTGTAAACGAGTACTAGTCACGGTAATGTTCATCCGGTACTATTCACGCGCACTGTTCCGGCGGCACTATTCACGGTTACTGTTCATCAACACTGTTCATCCGGCCAAACCTAGGGTTTTAGGGTTCTAGGGTTTTGGCGCTAGCAGGATGCTATGCTCAAGAATTTTGGCTTTTGATTCAGGATTAGAGGTTCGTGCTGATAACGTGTTTTAGGATATACGAAATACAATAACAAACATAAAGTAAATTACAAAGTAAATAGCACAGGAATAGAATCGATCTTTATTAATGAATAGGTGCCTCTATATATAGAGGAATACATGGTACAATCCATATGGTAATTAGAATCCTATTCAATACATATTCTCTATTCCATACTAACTAAAGATCTCCTAAGTTGACAAGGCACACACAAAGTAGGTTTCCTTAAACATATCTATCTATCTATCCTATATATTAAGCAAACAACCTTTAAATGGTTAAATTTTCAGACTTCCAGAAATGTCCTCACATCATAATATACTATTAGATAAAGGCAAATTAAATTTTACAAATAGTCACTCAACTATGACAATTTCGACAATTTGGTCACTATACTTTCAAAAATATCACTTTGGTCACTCAAAGTGAAAAAAACATTGAAGTCGAGTGACCAAAGTGAAAGACAGTATTATTTTTTTTTCTTCATTTAATTAAAGATGATAAAAGGATTTCACTCCTACCCCCATGGTGACTCGAACCCATGACTTGGATCTTAGGTAGTGGGTGCGCTAACCACTGAGCTAACACCACTTCGTCAAGTGAAAGACGATATTAAAGTTGAGTGACCAAAGTAAAAGACAATATCAAAGTTGAGTGACCAAAGTAAAAGACAATATCAAAGTTGAGTGGCCAAAGTGATATTTTTGAAAGTATAGTGATCAAAGTGTCGAAATTGTCATAATTGAGTGACCATTTGTGAAATTTATCCTTAGATAAAACATATTTATACATTAGGATACAATAGTAAATTAATAAAAGATTACAACATCTCTCACAAAAAATATAGGCCGGAGTGGGAAAGACATATATAAAATGCTCATAGTTTTTAAATTTTTTTTATGAGGCAAATCAATTAACATAGGTGAAGCACATGTTAAGAGGCTAGTACCAAGAATGACCATTGTTAATTGAATTATAAGTAAATGAATATTTAATCTAATAAGGCTAAAATAGTAAAGTGACAAATAACATATTAACCATTAACAGAAAAAATGCCCATACCCACTTGCTCAGATACATATTTCTCCTACCTTTTTCTATATGTTTTGTTATTCTTCTATTTTATGTTCTAACATTAATTTATTTATGGAAAAAAAGCCGAAATGGTACCTGAACTATACCTCAATTTTATCGATGGTACCTGAACTTTAATTTTTGTCACAAATGGTACCTGAACTTTTCGATTTTATCTAAAGTGGTACCTAAGGCCACCTTCGGTCAGCTCTCCGGCCAAAATTGTCACGTGAGATGCGTGTGATTACTAAATCAACTGAAATGACGAATTTGCCCTCACTTAAACCTCTTCTTCTTCTTCTTCTTCTTTCTCCTCCTCTCTCTCCCGCCGTTCGATCTCTTCTCTCTTCCTCACTCAGTCAGCTTCATCTCTCTTTCTCATTAGAGCTTCATCTCTCTTTCTCACTCAGCCGCCCAACCGAGAGCAATTGCTCTGGGTACCCACTGCCGGCCTATGCTCCTCTTCTGATTTGGACACCCAAATCAAGCTTTGCTGCCGATCACTTCCGAGATCCTCTGTTGTTCACCGTCCTTGCCGTCGTCAACAAATCCAGCCACCGCCGGCGTCGACCTCGAGTTCCTCTCAGACCCTCTCTCTCTCTCTCTCTCGCTCTCTCTCTCTCTCTCTCTCTCTCTCTCTCTCTCTCTCTCTCTCTCTCTCTCTCTCTCTCTCTCTCTCTCTCTCTCTCTCTCTCTCTCTCTCTCTCTCTCTCTCTCTCTCTCTCTCTCTCTCTCTCTCTCTCTCTCTCTCTCGGCTTCACATCCTCTCTCTCGGCTTCACAATCTCTTGGGTTTTCTGAAAGAGATTTGGGGTTTGAAGGAGTGACGTACGATTGTTGTTGTGGCTGTTGTGGTTGCGCCAAAGTGAAGAGGAAAAACAACATTCTGGACTTTGGGGCTCCGGTGAGGATTTTTAGATCGAAATTGAAATATGGTTCTGGGTTGAACACGGGCTGATGAGGAGCTCGAAAGCTTTGGGTGGTTGTAATAGAAGGTTTACGGTGGCTCATGTGAACTTGGGTGAGAAAACTGGAGCTGTGAATTGCAGAGGACTGCCATGGCTTTGATTGAAGCACGATGGGTGTTATTGGCGGCTCGGCAGTTGCAGGTTCTGGTGGAGTGACTTGGGCTCTCTCTCTCTCTCTCTCTCTCATAAGCAAGAAATCTCCAAATTGTCCCCAAAGAGTGAAATGTCATTTTTAACCCTCATTTATGAGTAACACGCACCCCACGTGACATTTTTGGCCGGAGGGTTAACCGAATGTGGCCTTAGGTACCACTTTAGATAAAATCGAAAAGTTCAGGTACCATTTGTGACAAAAATTAAAGTTAAGGTACCATCGATAAGATTGAGGTATAGTTCAGGTACCATTTCGGCTTTTTTCCCTTTATTTATTTATTTTTGAAAATAAAATAATAAAATCGAAAGACCATTTGACCAATTGACGATTTATGTTTTTATTTATTTTCTTATATATAAAGTGAATTCTTCATTTGGATTGAATTTTTAAAATATCAAAAAATACACCTTTAAGCATATTCTATCAAAAAAATATAAGGAATTTCATATTGAACAAAAGAGTAAATGCAAGAACTAATATTTTTATAAAATATATCAAGACTGGGCCCATTATTGTGACTATACATTACATACTTCTCTTACTTTTTTTTTTATAGAACAAAAGAGTAAATGCACGTGAGCAGCTCATGTCAAAAACATATGAATTAAAAATTAGCAAAAGTGAATGGGTACTGAAAATTGCAATTGAACTGTTGTGTATTGAATACCGTTAATGATGAATTTTACAATGAGTTAAGAATTGTGTGGAAGAAATTTTGATCCATATATGTTCTTTATTTGCAGATCCTATACATCATGGTGGGTACTGTTTGCATTTAAATCATAGGAGAAGGAAGTATAAGGGTGACTATGTACTTAATTTAGATGGGGTATACCTTGAAAAATATTGTTTGGTGGAGTGTAACAATATTGCATATTATTTGCGTTATAGAATTAAGCTTATCTCCTATTGGTATAATTAAGCATGCTAGGTTGACCAAAATTGAGGGATTTTAGCCAATAAAAAATGATGATGATGTTGTGGAGATGACTAGGCACATACCACCAAGGAAGAGGGTTATGAAACTATTTATTGTTAGGAGTATAAGTCTGTTAGGCTAATATAGTTAGTTTGTTATCTTAAGGCTCCATGTGTAATTATTTTAGTGGTCATTTTCAGCTTATAACAGCTGCACATAAGCTATATATACTTAGTCTGTATCAGAATCATTCATTCAATACACGTGATATTTTCTAGCCTCATCTCTTTCTCTCTGCTCTAGTTTGCTTTCTCTTCAAGCTTAACATGGTATCAAGAGCCGGTTCGATCGGGATCGTGCTCTGCTAGTCTTAGTTGCTGTGATTGTTCGTCATCTTTTGCTGTGTTGCTCCTCAGCTAAGTTCTTCGTCCTTGTTCTTGTTTTTCTCTGGTATTCTCGGTTGAATTTCATGTTCGTCTTCAGTGTTTGTGGTGGTTTGAAGTTGTAATTGTTGCAATTGAAGTTTGTTCTTGTGTAATTCTGGTTGTTCTTGTGCCGGTTTTGGTTTCTTGTGCCTCAATTTACCTCGGTAAAGTCTCTTTGTTCTTGGATTGTTCGTTGTTCAAACCCTAGCTCTTGCTTCTTAATTGTTTAGTCATGACTACTACTCAAACTACTGTGTATCTTCCGAACATCTTGCTTGATGACACTAACTATCCGAGTTGGTTCTTTCGCCTTGAGTCATTTCTCAAAGGTCAAAATCTCTATGGTTTTGTTGATGGAACTTTGCCATGTCCTGCACGTTTTATTGTTGATTCTAGTGGTCATGAAGTGGTTAATCCTGCGTATGAGTCCTGGTGTATTCAAGATCAAAGCATAATCAATATGATAGGACAAACCATGAGTTCTACTGCTACTTCCTGTGCTGTTGGGAGTAAGACTGCCTATGATCTGTGGTATAATTTGCGCAATAAATTTGTTGCTTCTAGTCGCCAGAACATATTTCACCTTAAGACAAACTTGTAGAGTATTACTAAGGGCGGTGATTTAATTGAAACCTACCTTGACAAGATTAAAGTGGCCAGGGATGCTTTAGAGACAGTTGGAGTTTTCCTTGATGATGAGGACATTATTGTCACTATTCTCAGGGGGCTTCTTGCAGAATATAATGCTATTAAGGGTGTGATTCGTGCACAGGCTATGAGTGACACTATTGGAGATATTAAAACACTTCTTAAAGCTACTGAGATTGATTTGGAGGCTGACTCTCAGTCCTCAACTTTGTCTCTCACTGCAATGGTAGCTCAGGCACAAAAGATAATTCACACTGCCTCTACCTCTTCTCCTCAGTCTGTGTCATCTACTTCCACAAGCCCTATTACATCCGTTTCTTCTGCACCATCTTCTCAGATATCTCCAGTTTTAGGGTAAGCTCAGTATGTGCCTATTCCTGTTATTCCCTATGGCTTTGGCCCTCATGCAGTGCTTGACTGCTTCTCGTTTGGTATGACTGGTTTCTATGGTGGTCAAGGGAACAACCAACATGGCAATAATGCTGGAGGTTCATGAGCCAATAATTTTGGCAATCGTGGTAATGACAATGATGGAGGTGGTTTCAACAACAACAATGGTGCAGGCAATGCCTTTGGTAGAAACAATGGTGCATGTGGTTATGGTGGTTTCAACAGAAACAATGGTGGAGGTAATGGATTTGGTAATGGCGGATATGGCAGAAACAATGGAGGAGGCAATGCTTTTGGCAATAATACCTGTCAACTTTGTGGAAGGGTTGGTCACAGTGCCAAGATTTGTTGGACTTTGTCCAATATTCAGTCAGGCCAAAACTCTACTTCTGCTGTTAAATGCCAATATTGTGGCAGACCTTATCATAGGGCTGGGATCGGTCCGAGACAGACGACCATTTTACCGAGACCGGGACCGGACCGAAATTTTCCGGTCGAGCCCAAACTGAGTGTTCGTTGAAGTCAGGACCGAAAGATTATTGATCGAACTATATTTTAGCAGGGACCAGGACCGGACCGGGACCGAAAATTTCCGGTCATTTATTTCGGGTTTTCAATAAGGGGAAACACAAATCGATCATTTTTTTAGAGCAATGGTTCAATTAATTAACCCATATCAACTACAGCTTTTCTTTGTTGGTTGGTTTAATTAGTGCATGAAAGGGTGTGAAGAGAGAGATTGCAGAGAGCTACAATTTTTTTTTTCCAATGAAGGAGAGAGCTGCAGTTGAGATGAGAGGGTAAATAATCGAAAAAAATCAAGATCTGGGGTTTTGGGGGATTTTTGTCGATTTGATGAGAGGAGATGAATATTTGAAGGAGCGAAGGAGATTGGGGTTACTGTGGGTTTTCAATCATTCATGATGGTTGCCGTGAAGATGATGAAGACGATGAAAGTGATGAGAGAGAGAGAGAGAGAGAGAGAGAGATATGAGATTAAAGAAGAGTGGGTTTAATTGTTTGATGTGAAGAGAATGATAGCACGCGAAGAGGGAGAGAGAAAAGAGTGTAGAAAAGAAGATGATATGAGATAGAAAAGAGAGAGAAGTCAGAGAACACGTGAAAAGGATGAGAGAAAGAGCAAAAAACAATAAAAAATAACTACTAACAATGAAAAAAAATCCCACCAACTATATACTTCGGTCCTATTCGGTCCCTCCAACAAGTGAAATGCAAAGACCGGGATCAGACCGGAAATATAAGATGCAGGGACCGGACCAAAAATTTATAGGTATTTTTTCACAAAGATCGGACCGAACCGACTGGTCCGGACCGGTCCGGCTCGATTTTTCGGGTTTTCGGGCCTAAACGCCCACCCCTACCTTATCACACTGCAGACCGTTGCTATGAACTCTTTGGTTTTCCTGATCAGCAACATAATCACAACTTTTGTCTAAATGGTCATAATGGTGGTTATCCTGGAACAGCAATGCTTGCTACCAACTCTGGTGGTCCTCAGTTCTGGTTGGCTGATTCTGGTGCCACAAACCACATGATAAGTGTAGTTCAACTCCTGCAAAATTTTTCACCCTACAATGGTGGAGAAACCGTGCAAATTGGTAATGGTAAACATCTCAATGTTACTCATATAGGAGACACACGACTTGGTTCTCTAGACCTAAAAAATGTTCTTCTTATCCTTGAACTTGTTGCACATCTCTTATCCATCTATCAATTGTGTAAACAGAATAACTGCTTAGTTTGGTTTGATGAATTTATGTGTGTGATATAGGACAAGGTGTTGGGGCGGGTACTTTACAAGGGACTGAGTAGACAAGGGCTGTATCCAATTCCTTTTGAGCTTCCATCTCTTCTCAAACGTGTTAATGCTTCTGCATTTGCACCCTCAACTTCATTTACAAAGTCAGCTCATGGAATTGGTTCTGCTTTTCATGGCAAGTTAGTTCAACATTCTCTTTGGCACAAAAGGTTTGGCCATCCATCTATTGAAGTTGTAAATACCATGCTGAATAAGTGCAATCTCTCAAGCTCATTTGCTGAGAAGAACTTAGTGTGTTAATCTTGTTTGTTCGAGAAATCTAAAAAAACTGCCATTTACTGAGTTAGTCACAAGAAGTATAGTTCCTTTTGAAATAGTGCATAATGATGTTTGGGGACCACCTCCATATCTGTCATTAGATGGTTTCAGATACTATGTTTTGTTCATTGATGACTATACTCGATATATATACTTGGATCTTTCCAATAAAGAATAAAAATGAAGTTCTCTCATATTTTCAGTCTCTGTGCTTTTGTTAATACTCAGTTTAATTGTTCAATCAAGTGTTTGCAAAGTGATGGAGGTGGGGAATATATGAGTAAGCAGTTTAAATCTTTTCTCAGTGGCAAAGGCATTTGTCATCAGCTGTTATGCCCTTATACTCTTGAACAAAATGGAGTTTCTGAAAGGAAAAATAAGCATATAAGGGAAACTGCTGTTACATTACTTCAACAAGCATCTTTACCTTCTGTTTTTTGGGACCATGCATGTGCTCTTGCTACTTACCTTATTAACAGAATGCCTACTCGGAATTTGTCAATGCATTCACCCTTTGAGAAGTTGTACTAGCTTAGAATTTCTCAGAGTATTTGGGTGTGCTTGTTATCCCTTGCTGACCCCATATCGTGCAAACAAACTTCAACCCAAGACTGCAAAATGTGTGTTCATTGAGCTTGCAGCTGGGTATAAGGGTTTTATTTGCTATAATATGGATACCAGGAGGATAGTTATCTCCAGGCGTGTTTTCTTTTATGAACAAGTGTTTCTCTATGCTACCCTCAGTGGAATACAGAATGATTCTCAGTTTACATCTTCAGTATCTGCAGCTGTACAGCCTTGTCACTCTTCTTCTCAGTTCCCTTCACACTTGCCAGCCCTTGTCACACACTCTTCACCAAATTCTGCAACATCTTCACTAGGTCAGTCCTTTAATCCTGAACCAGTTAATTTTGTTGATAATGGTGCTGTTAACAATCATGATAGTGCTGTTAATAGTCCTGATAGTGATACTCCTACTACTGTATCTGCTACTACTCTAAGTTCTAATTCACTGGATTCTGCTTCTAGCTCCTTATTTGAACCACATGTTCATACTCAAATCTAGTTTGATCAGACTAATGGTCACATTGAGGTTTATTCTGAACCTGGTATAGGTATCTCAGTTGTTCTAGACTGTGGTCCATCTTGTTCTATCTCTAATATTTCAGAGTCAAATATTCTGCATCCTGTGGAAGGGGTTACAGATGTTGTGTTCAATGAGCATTCTATGCTTACTCGAAGTAAAAAAGGAATCTCAAACCCAAAGTATTTTCTCTCCCACATGTCCTCTTCCTCTTCTGATCCTGCACTTAATGAACCTCATACTGTTAAAACAGCTCTTCAAATTCCAAAATGGAAAAATGCTATGCAAGAGGAGTATGATGCCTTAATGAAACAGGAGACTTGGTCATTGGTTCCCTTACCACCTGGAAAGAATCTTGTTTCTAGCAAATGGATTTTTAAAATAAAGAGAAATGCTGATGGATCTGTTGCAAGGCATAAAGCTAGGCTTGTAGCTCTAGGTTTCAGCCAAGAGTATGGTATTGACTATGAGGAGACTTTCTCTCCTATTGTTTAACATACAGCAGTCAGATTAATATTGGGATTAGCTGCTACTTCAGGCTGGAAACTCCATCAATTGAATGTCAAGAATGCCTTCCTTCATGGAGTCCTTAATTAAGAAGTCTACATGTCCCAACCAAATGGATTTGTGAATGAAATGTTTCCATCACATGTGTGCTGTCTCAAGAAGTCTCTCTATGGCCTTAAAGAAGCTCCACGAGCTTGGAATGATCGGTTCACTAATTTCTTGCCCCTCTATTGGTTTCAAATTCTCCTATGCTGATCCATCACTATTTGTGAAGTTTTCTGGTAGCTCTCGAGTTTATCTCCTTCTCTATGTTGATGATATAATACTTACTGGAGACTATGAGGATCTTATAGCAGAAGTTAAGTTAGCCTTACAATCTGAGTTTAATATGAAGGACCTCGGAGATTTGCATTTTTTCCTTGGTCTTGAAATCAATTATCTCAGAGATGGACTCTTCTTATCTCAACATAAAGGACTCTTCTTATCTCAACATAAATATGCTACTAATTTGGTTCGCAACGCTAGTTTAGACTCTTGCAATACTCATCTCACTCCTTCCCAGTTTGGGCTAAAACTTTACACAGATGGTGGTACCCATTTAAGTTCAGCAGATGTCACTCTTTTTCGAAGTCTAGTAAGTTGCTTGCAATACTTAACCTTCACGAGACCGGATATTACTTACAGTGTCAATGTTGTCTGTCAATTTCTGCATAATCCCACAATTAATCATCTACTTGCTGTTGACGAAGTGGTGTTAGCTCAGTGGTTAGAGCACCCACTACCTAAGATCTAGGTCATGGGTTCGAGTCACCATGGGGGTAGGAGTGAAATCTTTTGATCCTCTTTAAGAAAAAAAAGAAAAGAAAAAAAAAAGATCATCTACTTGCTGTGAAACGTATCTTGAGATATGTTAAGGGTACACTAGACTATGACATTACTTTTAAGAAGAGTTGTACTCCTTCTAGCAAATGTTTGATAAAGTAATCTGGGCGTCACAACCAAAACCAATTGGCAATGGTTGGATAGACCCAAATCCTTATAAGCACATTTGCAAGGTCCCTTTTCTCCAATGTGGGATAACACTTCACATTCTCACACGCCCCCGCACGTGTGGCGAATTTTCAAGCCAAACACGTGAAAAACTTATATTGGGTGACGTGGAGCACGTGTGGCCACTTGACTTCACACGTGGGTGAATCTGCAGCTCTGATACCATGATAAAGTAATCTGGGCGTCACAACCAAAACCAATTGGTAATGGTTGGATAGGCCCAAATCCTTATAAGCACATTTGCAAGGTCCCTTTTCTATAACACTTCACATTCTCACAATGTTTGCCTTTGTTGGCTAATATACAGGCTTATTGTGATGTTGATTAGGTTGGTGATTTCAATGATCGAAGTCCACATCTGGCTTTGTGATTTTGCTCAATGGTACCCCAATATCATGGTGTAGCAAAAAGCAGGCTGTTGTGTCAAGGTCCTCTACTGAAGCTGAGTATCGTAGTATGGCAGATACTACGTCTGAACTTCAATGGTTAATGATTTTGCTTTCTGAGTTACATATTACCTTGGTCACTGTTCCAGTTTTGTACTGTGACAATATTTCAGCCTTACCTCTCGCAACAAATCTAGTTCATCACAGTAAACTGAAGCATATAGAAGTTGATGTTCATTTTACAAGAGCTCAAGTCAAGGCTGGAACAATTAAGGTTCAGTTTGTGAGTTCTAAAGATCAACTTGCTGATCTTTTCACTAAAGGCCCTTGCAGTCCTCAACACACTTATTTTTGTGACAGCTTGATGCTTGGACCTCTGCATCAAGCTGAGGGAGGCTGTTATGAGTATAAGTCTGTTAGGCTAATATAGTTAGTTTGTTATCTTAAGGCTCCACGAGTAATTATTTTAGTGGTCATTTATAGCTCATAACAGCTGCACATAAGCATATACTTAGTATGTATCATGTTCATTCATTCAATACACGTGATATTTTCTAGCCTAATCTCTTTCTCTCTGCTCTAGTTTGCTTTCTCTTCAAGCTTAACATTTATTACTCGAGGTGGTAAAAGACAAGTCAAAGAGGCCGAGCTTGATGATATAGTTCCAAAACTAACTAGATCGCACAATCCTCTCAACAAGTTATTGCCCTCTAAATTGTCTACACTAAAAAATATTGTAGATAATGTTGTGGCAGTGAGTGACAATGTGAATGATGAAGTGATAATGAATCACCATGTCAATGCTTGATAGGAGCATAAATATGTGACGTTATTATCTTATTTCTATATATTTTCTTAGTAGTTCATTGTTATTTCAAGCTGTTTACTTTGTTTTTGTGTTTTGGTAGGTATTCTAATGCAAAGAAAAGAAAAGGAGATTAAATAGAGGAAATTATGCAGGCTTGGCTAATTCCTATTGGAATTAGGAGAATAAAAGATAATGGAGTCCCGATCAATGAAGGAAATCCTAACAAAGCAAGGAAAAGTCGAGGACATGCACATCAATCATAGTTCTTAAAGAGAATATTTAACATAGCACAATTTAATTGGTTGGAATATTTATTTAATGTTTAACCAGCTAGATAATTCCGAGTTGGCTGCCCTTGTAAGAGCAACTCCAACAGTTTCTCTAAAAAATCTCAATTATAGAGATTTAAAAGTTAAAATCCCTATAATTTTTATACCATATCTCCAACAGCTTCCTTATCATATTCTCTATAATTTATTATCTATAATTAAATATGGTAATATTTTTTATTTGAAAATGTATTCAAATAATTTATGGTGCAAATGAATATAATTTAAAGAGAGAGAATAGAGAAGAGCATTAGAGCATCTCCAACAGCTTCTTTATAATTTGTTTTTTCTCTAGTTTAGGGAAAAATAAGCATTTTTTTTTTGCTCTAACAGCTTCCCTATACCTATCCCTATTTTAGAGATAGTGAGTAGAGAGAGAATAAAAATCTTTATATTTACAGCAAACTCTAAAATTATAGGGAAACATCTTCTTTGAATATTTAATGATCTTCTCTCTTCTCTCTCTTCAAATTATATTCATTTGTACCATAAATTAGTTGAATATTTTTTTAAATAAAAAATATTACCATATTCAATTCTAGATAATAAATTATACAGAATATGATAAGGAAGCTGTTGGAGATACGGTAGAAAAATTATAGAGATTTTAACTTGTGAAATCCTGAAAATGTTTTAAAAATATATATATACATATATAATATTATTTTATTTGATAAATTAAGTTTTGGTTTAAAAACAATTTTTCTCTTTGGCTCCAAACCTCCAAGCAGGAAGTGTAAAGCTTTTCAATTCTAGATAAGTCTCCAAGCAGGAGGTGGCAGCCTGAATACAAAAGAAACTAAGTGTTAGTATAGGTTATCGAGTTGATAAAATTAAGCTAGAGCATTTCAAAGATTATGTCAGAGTTGGAATCCCCTGAAAAAGATTTTCCTTGATTTAGGTATGAATTTCCAAAGTTGCAGATCTGCTGCAGGAATTTCTAAAACCTGCAGTATTGTTTCATTCTTTCTATTTGTTTAAGTATTTGTTCTTGTTCAAACTTGCTTCAGGGATCCAGTATTTGAAAAGTAGACATTCCTAGGTTTCCAACGAAACCAGCCCTGTCCTTTTTGGAGTTCGTATGAAGATTATAGGCCGCTGCGAAGTTGGTCTTGTGCATTCGGAATTCTATTGCATAATTCACTTTCTTATTACTTTTGCAACTCGTATCAACTTCAATTAGCATAGGATTTGAGTTTAAAGGTTCTAGATCTTGAAATTAAGTCTTAAAGTCTAGTTAGCCAGTTAAAGTAGGATTACGTTCTAAATAGTTTGTGTTGCTCATAGGAACCTGCGACGTTGATGAAGGTATTCTTCAACGAGTGCAGCGGTGAAGTGGAGCTAACGTAGAGCCACGTATTAGTGCTATAATCAAGGTAGGGGGATCTCAAGGAACCTTTTTAAATGATTGGTGCTAATTAATTGTATATACTTTGTGATTTATCACTTGTGAACGGTGTTTGAATAACATGTTTGTTTGATATTCTGTGATTTAAATGTAAGCATGAATTACATGTCTAAATGCTTATCTATATTTGTATTCAATTGGCATACATGATCAATCTATGCATATTACTAATGTCATATTATTATGTTGCATCATGACATATTGAAGGGTTGATAGTTGGGAATGCTTTTGATCATGGTATGAGAATGGTGGATGGATATGGAAAGAATGATATCTTTGGGAATAGCTTTTGTGTAGTTGAGTCCAACTCTCGCAGGACCAGGCCAAGGAGAGATAAAGGGGATTATGAATATGAATGTGATATATGATTATATGAAATTGGAAAATTTTGGCTGGCGACCGAGAGAAGGGCAAGATGACTGACAAAAGGGGTTTGTGGAATGAATTGTTACGGGTGTTAGATCATATAATAAAATAATCAGGGTTACCCCAGGTTGGTAATACACGGTATGGGATGTGTAGGCTATGCTTGTTTTGTTATATGGACTAACGAGTAGATAAGTGAAGCTCATTTGACATTCATGCATCAATTTCATTATTAATCATTTGACATTCATGCATCAATCTCTAACCATTGGTCTCATATTGGGGGTGCCAAACTCAATATATCACCAAGTCTCAACACTATTCATTTGGCACATCTATGCATCTCTAACCATGAGGTCTCATATTAGGGGTGTCATCCTATTTTTTATTTTTTTGGACAATAACTTGAATATAATCTAGATTAATATGTTATTAAAAATGTCTTTACATATTTAATAATCATTAAATAAATACAAAAAAAAAATTTATTTTGTTGGCAACCACATATTTGCGTGCCAATTGTAATTTTTATTTTGAAGATGATTTCTTATCTCTATCTCGGATAAGATTTGCTTCGGCACGTGTCGACCTATAAGAGGTTAATCACATTATGAATGAGATATGATTTCTTAACCCCAACTTAGATAAGATTTTCTTTGACACGTGTCGGCCTGTAAGAGGTTGATCAAATTACGAATGAGATATGATTTCTTATCCCCAACTCGGATAGGATTTTCTCGCCACGTGTCAAATTATAAAAAGCCTCCGTGATTACTCGGATACGATTTTATCCGCCACGTGTCCTACCTTATCTTTTGATAGCCTTATCCGTCCTTCCATAAATATGGAGTCATTCACTCCATCATCTCCCACATTTACTTCTCATATCAACATCTCCCAATTCTCATCTTTTGTTTGTTTTGATATTTTCAGTTCCTTTTAGCAATGAATAGGTTGGGGAAGTTTTTGATGCAAGAAGAAGAAGATGCCATTACGAGAAACCACCAAAGAGCCCTTATGATGTCCGTAACTTCCTCGTGTGTCCAGATTATGAAAGAAGAAGAATCACAATGGGGTGGTTCTTAATTCAGAAGGTCATAATTACATGCCCCGAAATCGAGAAGCCATGGATGAACGACTCAAAGCTCTATACTTCATTGTTCCGTGCAGGTACAAGCCGAACATCTTTCACAGGCGCTACAAAATACAACCTTGGGTGTTTGACTGGATGATGCGTGATGTGGCCAACCACGATCCTTACTTTGTCTAGACCAGAGACGATACCGGTAGAATCAGCTTATCCACTGAGCAGAAGCTGACATGTGCCATGAGAATGCTCGCTTACGGCTTATCTGCCTGGTCTTTAGCATTCTTTTTGTTTGTTTGTTTTGTTATATTGTGTTGTTTGATCACATGTATGGTTCACTCTTGTGTGAGAAACATTAGAGGAGTGACGGGCCTTATATCCTTGCGGTATATGTAAGACATGAGCACCCCTAATGCTATCACTTTGTAGTTGAACTTTATAATAAATGTTGCACAATTCTTGCTTAGTTGATAATTGTCTAGCTTAATTTCGTCTAATCTCTTGCTTTAGGAGTGTTTGTAAGCTTGTTAATATTGAATTTGTGTGTTTGTTTGCTTAAATTATTTCTTTGAATTACTCGTTAGTTGTCATGTGGTTTCCCTTGTTCCGCGAGGGAACTCGTTTGTGTGAAATAAAAAGTAGAAAAAAGTTTTGAAATTTGGGGTTTGCAGAGATGAACCATATTTGGTCTTCGTTCGTTGTTTCTGGGTTTCAAATCGAACCTACTGCATGAAGTAGGCTGTAGGCTGTAGGCTTAGGGTTTGATGCTTTGAACTCAAAAAATGCAGAGATGAACTTTTGGGAATTTTAGGATTCGAGGTTTGAGAGCTCGATTCAAGGTGGGATTTGTTGGATCGAAGGTATATTAGCGTATGAGGAGTTTATTTGTAATACCCGTGAGCTTTGAAGGAGCAATACCGGTGAACATCCCACATCGCTCGGGAAGCTGAAAGTAATGTGCTTTATATGTGTGGGCACTAGTCTTTCTAGCAAGAGGCCTTTTGGGTAAGACAACATTAGCTTGACCCCAAGAACAAAACCTTGAGGGCGAAGCCTAAAGCGGGCAATATCTTACTAAGGGAGCTGGGTCGTGACATAATGGTATCAGAGCCGGATCCCGACTGAAACATGCCAGCGTGAACGCTGGGCCCTAAGGGGGTGGATTGTGATACCCGTGAGCTTTGAAGGAGCAATACCGTGAACATCCCACATTGCTCGGGAAGGTGAAAGTGATGTGCCTTGTTTGTGTGGGCACTAGTCTTTCTAGCAAGAAGTCTTTTGGGTAAGATAGCATTTGCGTGAGTCCAAGAACAAAACCGTGAGGACGAAGCACAAAGCGGACAATATCTTGCTAAGGGAGCTGGGTTGTGACATTATTTCTGTGGATGGATTGAGCAAACATGGCAGGAATCTGGTGGGATTTGTAGGTGTGATCGTTAGGTTAGAGAGAGAGAGTCTAAGATCGGGTTTGAGGAGAGAGAGAGAGAGAGAGGCTGAGGGAAATGAGAGAAAAGATTAGGGTTTTGAGAATTTCCCATAAAATGGACGGTGGAGATTAATTGGTAGTTTTTAATATCGTATCCAATGGTCCTAGATTATCGTAGGATATATATATTAAATAAAAAATTATATATTATATATAAATCAGTCGGTCGGGAAATACCGAAATGTCCCAAAAGCTATACCTTTCCCGACCCGAACTAGGGCAGTCAGTTCGGGAATACTGTCCCGGCACCTCGGTATCCCAAGTTTCTCTGTTTGACTCGGTTCGGGCTGGTCGAGAATCGGTCGGTTTCAGCATTTTTGGTAAATAAAGCCAACCCTTATTGCACGAAGTCAAACTTGAAGTGGTTTGGCCAAAATTAGCCTCAAAAGCTACGGTGGCCGGAAAAATTAAACTCTTATATCTTCTGCTGTTCGGTGGAGTTTGGCCATGAATCCGGTGGCTATGGGAAGCTCTCGAGGAGGGCTACAAAGCCCAATAAATGGTTCAAGGAATCGTAGCCGGAAAAACACCGAATCGAGGGAAAGAAACTCTTTATCGTCGTCGCGACTTTGGGAACAGAATCCGGCCACCACAGGCGGTGGTTCACTGTGAAATTTGTTGGGTTTTGAAGAGGAGGAATAGACGAAGAGAATGAGACTAATCTCGAAGGGTTTAGTGGCCGAACGACCGAGTAATCAGCGGAGGAAGCTACCGGGTACTGTACCACGAGAGAGAAAGAGATCAGGTGAGGAAAGAGAAATGGCTAGCTCGAAATGGAAACTCCCTCTTTTAGGAAATTACCTTAAATAGAAGCTTTCCAAAATAGTAACTTTCCTTCCGTAGACCATAACTCTCTTATACGAAGTCCGATTTTGGCGTACTTCATGTCCACATACTCGGTTTAACAAGATCTACAATTTTCATGAAGTTTATCTAAATTCTAAACGAAACGAAAAATCAACCTGAGGACCCCTTAAATATAGTATTCGATGTTCGAAAACAAAACTTTCAACAATTCGCCATGAATCAATATAGTAAATAGGTAAGTTTTGGTCTGGAATGTCACATGGGTTCCCCTATTTTTTTTTGGTTCTAAACAAAAATACTTTTGTTTTAAATAAAAATAATTATACAAATGAAATTAGTCATTAAAGATGATGACATGGCTTATGCCACATCAGACGCCACGCCGTTTGGTATTAGTATTTGGTATAATTGTTTGGGATATGTAGCACTACTCATAAAAAATTATATATGCTGGGAACTTGGGCCCTAAGAAAATCTAACGAAACCCAAAAAAATAAACAAAATTAAAAATTTAAATAAGCCATACCAAGTAGCAGGCATAAGTTTCTTTCTCTTCCCCTTCGGGTATTCTCTTCCTCTTCGTCCCTTTGTTCTTTTGGGTCTTCATGTCTCTCTATGAATTCTTCACTGTCATGAAAATGTGGGTCCCATTTGTGACACGTCAACACTTAACAGTCAAAATTAACGGATTGACTAACCATTGTACTAGACTGATAAAATTGATAAGTATATGAGTGTTGCTAATGAAATTAAAAGAGCAGGGACTCATATGATTTTTGGTCTAAAGTTTAGGGTGGTAAATTGAATTTAGTCCTACATTTTATCAATGAGGGAATTAGCTAGTTCAACAAAACAAAGTCATTTTTTCACTTGAAAGTGTAATCCAAACCTCCCTCAAGATAGTTATCTCGATTTCGAATAATATCACAGCCTCGAGTAGTAAAAAAATGTGGGATGCTATATTTCCAAGATTGGATTTCATATTCGAATGAACTTCGTAATCATTAGAAAGTGGGTTATTTAGCTCTATGATTTGGCTATAATATAATGTGTCATGTTGTATTTTAGTTACAATTTAGTGTTTAGTACAAAATTCATATACTAACAATGAACCAATACAAACATGAAGGTTCTTGGATTCAACAACTACAAAAAAGACTGAAATATTAATTTTTTTCTAAAAAATCTAAACAAGTTCAACCCTCAATTTAGATCCCACAAAAGTATAATGACCCAAATTCATATCAACCATCATTGTTTGTGACTCTAAAATCCAGGTCTTTAGTTGCCATTTGTAGACGTGGTGTTGCCACCTTTCATCGACATGGTGCCGCCACATTTCGTAGATGGTGTTCCTTTTCGTAAAGGCGTTGTAGCCACATTCGTAGAGGCGTTGTAGCCACATTCGTAGAGGCGTTGTTGTCACTTTTTGCAGAGGCAGTGCTGCGGCCTTTTGCGGATACACATACCTTAGTGATGGTGATTTTCAATTTGGTGTTAGGAAAAGAGAAATTTGAGATGAGGCTAAGAAAGAAGAGAGTTGAAAGTTTGGTGTGATTTTGGTTAAGTCATCAATTCGGTGGTTTTGGTTAGTTTAATTGAAGTGATTGTAGAGTCCACGTTTTTGCTAGACAAATTCCGTTAGGGACAATTTGGATATTCCCCGTTCAAATCCTTTTTTGAAAAGAGGCAAAAAAAATGTAAATGTTTAAAAAAATTTCACAGTATTAAGGCAAATTTTGGATTGCACCATGCTTTTATTGTACCAGCATGGGTGGCAAAATCTAAACCGTTCATTTCATAATGGCAATTATTTAAATGACAAATTAACTTGTGAATTGACATTTATACCATTGTCTTATTGTTTGGTCTCTATCTTTCTCCTCTCTCTCCGTGCACGACTTCTTCCTCCTCCTCCTGCTCCTCACTGTTGCTGGCGCTGCCACCACTACCAGCCACCCGGCACGTCACCGCCCCCATCAAAGGTAGTGGTGTGTTCCGGCGACCCTCCCCACACCCGGTTTCATACCAAATTTTGCAAATCAAAAAATAGCCGCATGCATGGCCGAAAACGGCTTGAATTTCAAGCTTTTGGTCCGGCCATCTCTGGTCGCCTCCAACCTTCAAAAGCTACTGGGCTTTGAAGCCCTCAATCCCAGAAACCTCGTGGTGTCTTTGGATTTCAATTTCGACCACCGTAGGAGGCGGATCGAAGTCGGGAAGTTTTAGGATTCGGAAACTTCCGGCGCCGATATCTCATGATCTAATTCGAATCTCACTTTGACATAGTTACTAAACTTGTTGGGTTTGTTGTAATAAACACGATGACATAAAATTCGAAGCAATCAGAGAAAGTTGACGGCGGCGGCGCCGTGGTAGTGGTGGCCGGCACAGTGAGGAGAGAGAGGGAGAGACCAAACAAAAAAAACTCATAAAGGGCCAAAAAGAAATTTTGCCCTCTGGTGCAACAAAATCATGGTGCAAAGCAGCCGCACCCCAGTATTAAATCCATTTCTAACTATTTCCCTAGATTTAAACTTCACTGATGTGGCACGATCGGGACGGCTGTATTTTTCAACAGTTGGATTTGAGAGGTTAGTATTGTCCCAGTATAATCTGACGATGCTCAATTCCCAATCAAACGTTGACTTGTAAATAAACAGACGACTTTCAAATTAACTTTTTCCAAGTCGTGTTGTTGAGTTAGCTTCGCTCGTCTTCAATTTAAGGGCCGAGAGTCGGTCTATCTTTTTTGGTTTTATTTTTTGTTTTTATTTCGTGAAACTCGTACGGACGGATATTCTGTTGGAACCAAAACCCGGTTTTATTTCTTTGCGGATTATTATTACGTATTATTTTTATATATATATTTTTTTCTCAAGGTAAATAAAAATTTCGGATCTGAGAGGGGTCTGGTGGATTTTACACAGACAATCATGATGGCAATCATTTTGCGGTTCTGAAAATTCGATTCTCTTTCGGATTTTTTTTTTTGTTGTTTTGCCCTTTGATTAAATTAATGTTTCAAATCTGACGCCATGAGGAAGAAGCTCGATACCCGTTTCCCTGCAGTAAGTTCCTTCTTAGCATCACTCTTAGTTCTAAAATTGAGTTTTGATTTGTTTTGGTTGCAAGGAAATTGAAGCGCACAAAGAATTGTTTGGATTGCTAGCGAATTTCGTTGATTCGAATTATGTGTTTGCTGTTTCTTGGTGTTAATGAGACATGTGATATGGGTTTTTGATTTCTCTAGACTATAATTTTTGTTTCTTTGTTGGGATTGTAATTTAGCTAGGAATTGGGGGATTGGTATTTTAGTTTGATCTGGTTTTGGGATTGGTTGCTTATCCTTGATTTTGCTTAGGGTTAAAGTCAATAAATGAGTGTTTATTCAAGGGGGGTTATATAGTCTAATCATGCTCATCTGCTCTTCTAATGGTGTGGTTTTATTTTTGGGTCAATATGAGCTGATGAGTGCATTGGCTTGTAATGTCCCTATAGTAAAATCTGATCCAATTTTGTTACTGTTCTTTTGGATGAGTACTTGATTATTTGTTGTGATTGTAAAACCAATGGAGAGTTTTTGTTTCTGGAAATGAAAATAAAAGGAAAAGAGTGAGTTTGCAGTTCCTCAATTTGTTTGTAATCCATACTGTACATGATTTAGTAAAAAGCTCTGTTAGGCGTTGGGTTTAGGTGGTCAAGAACTCGGATCGGGTGTGTAGATCTTAGGTGTTAAAACTTTCGGAAAGAAAAAGACAAGGAACCATCTTAGATGCTTGGCAATTGTTAACTTAATGATTGGAAATTGACATTTATGAAACACAACTTGGTATTTTGTGCAGTGTTGTTCTTTATTATGCAGTTAGAATGCTTCCTATTGTTTTTAGACCAAGATTGTACCTCTGTATAAATGTTTAGAAATCATTGCTTTGTAATATTTTGCATGGTGTAAGTTGTGAAATATTGAAATGTGAAAGAACTGAACTTTCTTTTATACATAAGACTTTATCATGAATCATGGGCTATGCTTGGTTTAGCAGTGCATATTGCCACTGACAAGTTCTTCAATTTGTGCTTGTGCCTTCAGCGTAAGCCCATTTATTTTTGTGGTGCTTCATTGGATCAGTAGGAAAGATAGTAGCAACTAATAGATTCCCCTTGCATAGATTGTGGGAAAAGAGGAGAGACAGGGAGAGATAGAGTTATATCTTCTCCCAGACACGTCTGTCTTAACCAATTGCTCTTGTTGTCAAATATTTCCTATCAATCTCTTCCTTCTACCAACTTTCTATTTTCTCGAATTGCTACTATGTATTTCTGTAAGGAAAGATCCTTCCTTCCTATTTGGTGTTCGATACTTTACATCCAAAGAGAAGACTGGCTTGTGTGTCTTCATTTTCATTATAGGATTTCTTTTTTATCAATTGGCACTTTGAGATAGCTATCTATGCGCATGGCTTCAACTGGTTAGATAAGTCCTTGTCTAGGCTTCACCAGAAGTATTTATATTCCTTAGGGTGACCCAAGTGAGCAGGAACAATTCAGATTCTTGTGTGGCGTTAATGCGATATTGAGTGGAAGGTGCAAATTCGTTGGTGTAGAAAAGAGCCGTATGGTGCTGGAATAATGTGCTGTGTTAGCAAACTTTCAGGTGGTGTGGAGGGAGAGGAATAGAAGGATTTTTGAGGGTGCAAGGGCTGAAGAGGTGGATTTTTTTGTAGGATTAAGTTCATTTTTGAGCCTCCCTTTGGGCATTGGTATCTTCTCAACTTGGGGGTTATTTTGATGTAGAACAGAAAGGGAAAGGACTAAAGTTTCTGCTATAAAACTTAAGATGCTAGAAATGGACAGAGAACAAAACTGAGAGCAGAAAAAATAGGTTTGGTATAGTCCAGGAATCACTCCCAAATTCCAAACAAGACCTCACACCTCTATTAGTGAATCACTCTCAAAATTTAGGAAAATTAATAACACTGTTCATTACCCAATATGACAGAGTTACATGCTTTAAATAGACCTTAGAGACCCACTAGGCACCTTTACAAGACATAACTTAAATAGCAGCTTCAATGACTTCTTGGTCATCCAAACATGGCTCTTTGACTCCTAATTAAATGACGCATTGATCAAACCTTTAGACCTTTCTAGGAACTTCTTTGGTGAATGCTACAATAATATTTACGATTTAATCAAGCTAAATCCCACTATGGTCTGCTGTACCTGCCATACCCTGATCCCACCAGATCAAAGTATAGGGCTGGGCACGCAACTCTTCCTAGTCCGTTTATAACTTTGTAAGTGGGACTGGGTGCTATCATTTTCGTTTCATGCAATGTCTTATGATTGGAATGCTGTAGTGTTTGTGTCTATCTAGTTGTTTTCATACATTCAGAATTGTCTAGTTTTTGGAGGGGACTTCCTGTCCCATATATCGTATTGATGTTTTTGTTCTTTTTAATGAAAGTTAGTTTCCTATCAAAAAAGACATTTGTTTTTCTTATGCTTCCTTTGATGGATGATTGGCAAAAATGTTTTTATTGAATTTAGCTTGGTTTTTAAAGTTTTACGTGCATCTCGCCCCTTCTAAACCCTGAGGCGCTTTAATATATCCTAGTCTAATACAAAGTTTATATTTGGCAGGCCCGGATTAAAAAGATTATGCAAGCTGATGAGGATGTTGGGAAGATAGCATTAGCAGTGCCCGTTTTAGTTTGTGAGTTGCTCTGGTTTTCTAGGGTGTGCTGGTTCTTTTATTTTTTATTTTATGTTTTATCGTGTTGCTTATAGTTTTCTTCTTGAATATTGATGCAGCTAAAGCATTAGAGTTATTTTTGCAAGACCTCTGTGATCGTACATACGAGATAACTCTCCAAAGAGGAGCCAAAACCATGAATTCAGTGCATCTGTAAGTGAAAGATTAAGCTATACTTTTTCTTTATTCTTTATTCTTTTCTTCAGATAATTAACAGACAATTCTAAAGTGAAAAAGGTACATTGTCTGTGAACTAGCTTTCCACCAAATGTGATGTAGTAAACTCTATTGGCTACCTAATAGTTCAAAGCTAATACAACAAACACATAATAGAAAAGCTAAAAGGTGTGAAGAAACTATGGCTTCCAATTGTTGAAGACAAATGGTTTATCTCTAATATTTTAGGACCCGATACCCACAATTAAGTTGAAAAGTGCTCTCTATAGGGGGGTACACCTGGTCAAGAACCGTTGGTGTTCTTGCTCTCTATTATGGGTAGACTTGGTCTAGGAAAAGCCATGTACTATCAACTTATGGAGCAATCTAGGAGGCTTTTTTTTCTGCTGGTTTAATACCTTATATTTATGACCTGAAGCGTCTTACCAAAATTGAACTAAGATTGTCTAGTTGTTATTTTCTAGCACGTCCAGATCTGTTAAGCCAGTTTCTACCTGATTCAAATATAAATTATCATGTGGTTCCACTTATTCGTAGCCAAATCTAATTGGTCCAATTTATGTATAGATATATCTAATTGAGTAGTAAGTACGTCAACAAAGTGATAAATACGGTAACACGTATTCCCACTCTATGGTCTTGCGTTTGGTCCAGAGAAAAGAATTAAAAGGATATGAACTTGCCCTATATAGTTCCTATTCGTTTGTTGTCATGTGCAATATATGTGAACTTCTGGAGCTCATGGAACATGAATTCACTACTTACTTGTCTTTTTAGGGAGAAATCCTAATGATTTCTTGGTTCATTATTATAAAATACTTACTTTTCGCTTTTTATGCGAGCACATCTTTCTATATATTATTTCTGCAAATTTTGTTTTTATCAGAGTTTTCAAAACTAATTGCTCTTCCTCGGCTGCAGAAAACATTGTGTACAGAGCTATAATGTGTTTGATTTTCTGAGGGACATTGTCAGCAGGGTACCTGACTATGGTCATGGTCATTCTGATGCAGCTGCTGATGATCGAGCCATCACAAAGCGAAGGTATAGATAGTCTACTTGGTTATTTTGCCTTTTCATAAATATTAATAGATGCAGTTATTTAGTCTACTTTTTTTTTGGCGAACTGTTGAATATACTTGACGTATTTATTCTCTTCCTCTCTCAGAAAACCACCAGGTGATGAATGCATTGACAGTGATGAGGAGTTGAAGAGGAGCAAGATGGTAACTAATAGCTCCCATAATTTGTTCCTTTTATGTTTTTAAGATTCCCATATATCAACATGCAAAGTTTGTATTTCTTACTCATTTAAATTGACTTCTAAGTTACCGAGATCTCTTTGATTTTTATGATTCATTCTGTTATTTCATCACTAAACGTTCAACCACCATGACATTTTGTTTGGCTTCTTTAGGAAATGGGAATATCTGTAAACGAGTTTCTTATATGGATTTTCTGTTAGTCTTTCACTACTTGACTTATCTGATAAGTTGTATGTAAGTTGAATGTAAAGAATTTGACTGATGGCAGAATCTTCTTTTTACCTCCTGCAGCTTGAGATGTGCCATGGAAGCAGCAGTGGCAGGGGAAGAGGCCGGGGCCGAGGACGAGGCCGTGGACGTGGTGCTCGAACAACTGAAAGAGAGACTGTGCATCATGAGACTGAATCTGAACCCTGCACATCTATTCAGCAGAGCAGCAAACTTAATATAAACCCTGCAATGGCGGTGGATGATGTTTCCGAGTCAAAGGAGTTATCTAAGGAAAATGTCAGTGTCCCTGATGAATCTGATCCAACAGTTCGAAATTTTGACTTGAATGCCGATGTACATGAGAATGAGGAGACAAAAGCTGCAGCAGCAGCAGTCCAAGCCTCATCCGCTGCAGCGGCAGCAGCCCAAGCCTCATCTGCTGCAGCGGCAGCAACCCAAGCCTCATCCGCTGCACCTACTTCTGAGAGTAAACACGAAGAATACCCTGGATGGTCTCTTTCAGATGTGGATAAAATGGCCATTGACCCTCTTCAACTCGCACAGCTGGGCAAAAGGCTGGACGAGGATGAGGAAGACTATGACGAAGAGGGCTAAACTCCACTCGCTGGGGCTTATTGTTCCAAAATAAGCTACTGAGATCAGTATCAATGGGAGGCTCATGAAGAAGTTCAAATAAAAGTATACAAAAGCTCGAATAGTGACCTATTCATTGGAGATGAAATGGCCTATGCACTAGTCCTAATGAGGACTTGGAAGTTCTTTTCCTATAGCATTTGCTAACGTCCATTTCCAGAGGTAGCTTTTGGTGACAGTGGCAGAGAGGTTAGTCTCTGTACTTTGACTCCTTGATCAGTGTATGAGGAATATGGCACCCTTAGATAGTGGTGGATTGACCCTCCTTTTTAATTTATAATGTTTGTTTTAGAATTCGGTACAATTTGTATGTTGCTCGCAGTTATCTTGTGGAAGTAATAGTTATGGTAGGCTTTTGATTAATCTGACCTCTGATGGGATTTCTGTCTCTTGGTTTCTTAGCTCCTAAATAGGTTCTAGAACACGTTTCATATAGTGTGGGGTTTACAACAATTTAGAGAAATTCAATGAAATTGGATTATGATTGAATGGCTGCAATGGTGCTCGATCGAGTGAGTTCCTGTGTTCATAAATTAACATTCTCGACTGTTTCATTGCTGATTTGAGTTTTGCACATTTGCACGTCACATATATGTGATGACTTTGTATGCATAACAAGAACTTGGATAAGAGTTTCAAAGCGAATTATGACCCAACATTACTATTTATATCTTGTAGCGCTAGTGGTTAAAAACATCTCTTTCTACATAGTTCCAGGTCGAATCTGTCCCCTAATGTAACCTGCACAACAAAAAGTAAGTATCCCGTCTGCGGCTATGTAATACAGAAACCATCATTATACTCCATACTACACAAAATGATGGTTCTTTAATATGAAATTATTCTTAATTTCTAGTTGATTGACGGTTAAAAAACAGAAATCATATTATCTCTAGCGAAAGAGAAGTTCCTAGAACGGAAAATTTATACGGGAAAACTAAAACATTGATAAGAAACTAATTGTTCTCTCCACATAATTGATCAACAAAGAATTTGCAGAAACAAAAGTGGTCAACAAATAGTTCTGAAAAAGAATGAACAGGTTTGGATAGTCTCCAAATTGCCCATTACTTTGAAAGGACAACGGACTAATGCATAAGAAAAAATGCATACTACTAAACCCTGCAATTCTCAAAGTAAAACTTAAATTTTACAGAAGCCATTAAAAACTATAGGGAAAACTATAATACTCTCAAATACTATTACATAGAAATTCGTCCCAGAATGGAAATATACTAAAAGCAACCACCACTCAAACATGCACTACATTACTTCATCTGCATTTTGAAGTAAACTAACTGACTCTATAGAATCATGACCCGATAATGTCGATGACCATGGTGTTTCTGAACTGTCTTCAGTATCCACTATTGGCTTCTGTTGTGGATATAGGAGAGGCTTTGGGGGCATTTGAAGGCATTCAATATCTCCTTCAAGCATCTCTACCACTTTGTTCATTGAATTAGGACGATCACTAGGCTTCATTTGTATGCACCATAATGCGACGATAATCATCTTTTTTATTATCAACTTTTCCTCCTCAGTGGTATCTCCCATGTCTATATCTTTTCCTTCATTGAATTGGTCATAAACCCAAGAAGGATAGTAAATTTGGCTGGAATGGGCTGCAGCTGCATTCAAGTTCTTCCTGTTTCCTGCAATTTCCATCAGCAACTTTCCGAAACTGTAGATGTCAGCTTTATTCGAGACACCTCCGATATTTTTGTAAAACAATTCAGGAGCCATGTATCCAAGGGTTCCTCTTGCAGCGGTCAAACTTAAACTACTATCATCTAATGGACATAATCTTGCCAGCCCAAAGTCTGAAATCTTCGGAACAAAATTGTCATCAAGAAGAATGTTGTGTGGCTTGATATCGAAATGCAAAATTTTCATGTCGCATCCTTGATGTAAGTAGTCAATACCACGAGCCACTCCAAGTGAAATTTGAAATGCTTCTCTGCAACTCAAGGAGACGCGTCCTTCTTTAGGAAATATGTGTTTATCAAGAGACCCATTTGACATGAACTCATATACAAGAGCACGCTTTGATCCCTCAGCACAATAGCCAATTAGTTGCACCACATTTACATGATGAATTCTTCCAATTGTAGCAACTTCATTGATAAAGTCTTGTCCATTAGCTTTGGACTTTCCCAACATCTTGATGGCAACAAGGTGACCGCTTCGAAGCTTTCCTTTATACACATAGCCATAACCTCCTTCCCCCAATTTATCCTTAAATCCTTTGGTCATTTTTTTTATATTGGAGTAGGAGTACCTTATTGGCATGATGTTGTTGTGACTTTGTAAGAATTCTTCAATAACTCCATACATTGATAAGTGTCGTCTTCTCAACTTATAGACTAAAAACACGATCAGACATGGAATTCCGAGTATAGTTTTTGTTGCAATCCACGCGAATACTGTAAAGAAATACAAACAATTTTGTGACTATAAGAAATCTTCAATAACGTCACACAAATATTGTACAGGAAATAAAAGCTAATAATAAAAATGATTTTGTAAGGTTCTAGAATTAGTGAATTACGTACTACTAATGATCAATTATTCAACCTTGTATGACTTTTAATATATTTGAAAGAGTTATTTTCTGAAATTAAGATGTATAATCTACGTTTACGGAAAGAAAGGAGAGACTGAGAGAGCGCACCTGCATATTTAATCACGAAAACGGAATCTGCATAAAAGAGACAGAAGAGTTGTAGTGAGAGTTGATAATTGAAAATGGTCTGAAAACAATATGATTGAGATAGTTGTCACCTTTTAGATACGACACAATAAGATCGAGATGGTTGTCACCTGTTAGATACGCCACAATATTGTTTACACCAATATATAAATATCAAGCTATCAACTCTCTGAAAATGTAATATGGAAAATAAATATGTGTGGATAAATGATCAAGCTTGTGATGATAGCTGAAAAGAATCCGTGATATCCTTACTTACATTTAACTTTGTTGGTATCATTGTCAACATAGCAATAAGTTCGAACCCGTGTGCTACGTCTATCGTAGCTCTGCAACCATGAAAGTTCAAAACCATGGAGCAGCCCATTGTGGATGTCTATGTAGGAACTGTTTGTACCAATCCACGATGATGATGTCAAAACCATCAGCTCTATGCGGCATGAATCCCTCAAATCCGAGGCATTTAAGCTTCCAATGATCACAAAAGAATGCCCACTTGCTGCATCAAGGCAAGGAGCAGTATCCACATTGAGAGGTGAATTCTCTAGCCGGGTTTCACAGGTAATGAAAATTACAGGCTTTGACAGTTCAATGCTCTCCGAGTACCAGTATGTATTACCTCTGTATAGAAACAAGCTATATGGATCCTCATGACTGAAGTTATATGAGGCCAACGAATAACGAGGGATGGAAGAGCAGTTACCCTCACGAACATTGGCATCCACCACTCGGATTGTGTAGTTTTCATAATTGATTGCACGTACATAGTATTTCCCCGAATACAAGTGTAAAACAGTGAGATTGTTCTCATCACAAAAGAGGTTATACCTTGAGTCACCGCACTTGTCTGGATCATCATTTAGTCGGAAAGGGTAACTTATGTTATGGATGTCGTCGCAAGAAGAAGGCTCACAGTGATGATCCTTAGCGTGGCAAGCTACATAGCATAAACCAAGAACTACAAGGACGTCTATGAATCGTGCTGGGATGGGTAGACTTGTTGTGATCATGCCTTCAAAGAAATTTTATGGTCAGCAAACAACACGAAAAAGAGATCGAACTTATGATTTGACTCACCTCTCAATTTGATTTCCTCTTGCTGCTTGTAGTAAAATCAAACTTTAGGTTAAGCAATGAACATACATGAGATGCACTCAATTATATATACATATCGAAGTAGAGTTGTGAGGCTGTTCTTCTTCAGGTCAAATACAAGAGTGTCGGAATTCGACGCAAAAGACCAAAGACTTGTTCAAGTAGATATATATACATATATCAACTCAAAATCATTCTTAATTCAAAGTTCGAAGTCTTCTTTCTTCGAGAAGCCAAGGGGAATCTGTGTTTAAACTTGAAAGAGACCAGCAGAGTTAAACAATTACATTGACAAATTAGCAAGAATTAAGGATAAAGCACTTTATTATTAACTAACCATGTTACCCCCTACCTATGAAGCATGGAAACGTCAAACATGGCCATATCCCCGTTTCGGATCGTTTCGGAAACGGAAACGCCATGGAAACGCTTGGAAACGCGTTTCCATTTGATAGCTTGATGGAAACGTGAAGGAAACGCAAGTTTCCAGTATTGGAAACGTTTTCTTTGTAAGTTGATGGGAAACGGGATCAAAACTGACTTTAAGATCCAAAAAAAAATTGAAAAGAGAGAGAGAAGAAGAGAAGTTGCAGAAGAGGAGAAACGAAGAAGAAAAAGAAAAAGAAAAAGAAGAGGAAGAAGAAGAAGACTTTATGATCCAAAAACAATTGAAAAGAGAGAGAAGAAGAGAAATGAAGAAGAAGAAGAAGAGAGAGAGAGAGAGAGAGCGGTGGGGGGAGAGGAAAGAGAAAGTAAAGACTAAAGAGTGTGCTGTTGTGCACGTGGGTGAGAACAAAAAAGGGGAAGGGAAGGAGAATAGGAGATTAGGAGATAGTCTGATAGAAGAAAAATGTGAGGTGGGTGTGGCCGTCTGGGTAAAGAAGAAAAAGAATCATTTAATTAATCAAAATGTTGGAGTGGGTTGTGGGTTGATAAATAAATACATATTTTGTACAAAATATGTACAAATTAACAAATAAGAAGAATGATCTAGTGAAAAATCGACTTAAAATTGTTTCTAATAAAATATTGTTATTAGCGGTATCAAATTTATTTTTTAATTAATTATGATATCTAGTTTTTTTAATTAATTGTATATAATTATATAATATTTTATTTGCGTTTCTTTGCCTGTGTTTCCTATTGAATTTTCAAAATTTGCCATTTCCGCGTTTCCAAACGTTTCCGTGCTTCATAGCCCCCTACACTCTTCTATCTTAGTACAGAACTACAGACCAAATACAAGCCACACACAACAAAGTTAAGCTGACTTAAACACTACAAAGTGAAGCCGACTTAAGTGGAATCAAGTAAGAAGTCATTAACTTTAACACCATGACATTTGGAAAAAGCGGGTTGGTTCAAATGCCCAATGTATATACACGGAATAATGCGGAATGAGTTCATAACCGTTGAGTCATCTTTATAACTCACATTGACTATTAATGTAATATGTAACAATAATTCTAGTGGACCCAAAATAAAGATGACTCGGATTGATAATTGTAACTTTGCTTCTTCTACCTTGTTTGTTAGGTAAGGCTGTGGCCTAGTTTCTTTTTGTTGTAAAATTTTGAAAATCCCAAAAGTCTATACCAAAATTGAATCCAAAATAATGTGTCATATGCGACATCAGTTGATAAATGCCTACATGTCTCTCTCAAATAATTAGATATATAAATAAAAAACAGAAAGAAAAAAAAAAAGCCTAATTCAGCTAATTTAAAAAAGAAAATAGTACATTTTTTTTCTTCTTTGCAAAATATCTTTCACTCCAATATAGCATAGGTTCATTCTTCATGATAATATACTAAAAGCAACCACCACTTAAACATGTGCTACACAATCTACATTACTTCATCTGCATTTTGAAGTAAACTAATTCAATCTATAGAATCATGACCCGATAGTGTCGATGACCATGGTGTTTCTGAATTGTCTTCAACATCCACTATTGGCTTCTGTTTTGGATATAGGAGAGGCTTTTGGGGCATTTGAAGGCATTCAATATCTCCTTCAAGCATCTCTACCACTTTGTTCATTGAATTAGGACGATCACTAGGCTTCATTTGTATGCACCATAATGCGACGATAATCATCTATTTTATTATCAACTTTTCCTCCTCAGTAGTATCTCCCATGCCTATGTTCTTTCGTTCATTGAATTGGTCATACACCCAAGAAGGAAAGTAAATTTGGCTCGAATGGGCTGCACCTTCATTCAAGTTCTTCCTCTTTCTTGCGATTTCCATCAGCAACTTTCCGAAACTGTAGAAGTCAGCTTTGTTCGAGACACCTCCGATATTTTTGTAAAACAATTCAGGAGCCATGTATTTAAGGGTTCCTCTTGCAGCAATCAAAGTTAGACTACTATCATCTAATTGACATAATCTTGCTAGCCCAAAGTCTGAAATCTTCGGAACAAAATTGTCATCAAGAAGAATGTTGTGTGGCTTGATATCGAAATGCAAAATTTTCATGTCGCATCCTTGATGTAAATAGTCAATACCATGAGCCACTACAAGTGAAATTTCAAATGCTTCTTTGCAACTTAAGGAGACAAGTCCTTCTTTAGGAAATATGTGTTTATCTAGAGACCCATTTGACATAAACTCATATATAAGAGCACGCTTTGATCCTTTAGTTTAAGATGGTTCCATTGACAGTTTCCCCGTTTCAACTTGTACCTAAGTGTACCACATTCCAACTGTTCCACATGATATTTGTTTCGAATGGTCCAAAACAACATGTAAACCATGTTAAATGAGAGGTCGAAACTGCAATCAACACTAAACCGAAAACTTGGTGCTGCAATGTGAGCAAACAAAAACGTATGGTATTTTATAGTGCACACTTTCTTCAGTGGATGTCTTCTAGTACTAAAGGGGGACTTGTGTTGAGGAGGTTGCCAATTGTAGAAGATTCACAGTGATGATCATGCCCCTTGCATTATTTCTACAGAGAGATAGAGATGAACGTAACAAACATTTATTATAACGTACTTCCTAGCTCAGTTCTACATAAGGATCTGGTTAGGAAACAATATTCTAAACTTCATCTGCTAGTCAGAAAGATAACTTATTAGCTATTACTTAGCAAATATTTTCAGAAAATATTTCATATAATTATACATAATTCCGTTACTTCTCACAATCGTACTTAAACTAAAAGTTATATTCAAAAGAGGAAATCCCAGAAAGTGCACATCTGGAGTAGAGCTTCAGACAAGAAATTCTATAGAGAGCATAGAATAAAGTTAACTAGTACAAATATTACTCCACGATAGGAAATGTTCGCCTCCAATGTAAATACAAAAATATATTAACTGGAGCTACATCAATTCATTTGCATTTTGAATTAAACTAATTGACTCTTGTTTTTATGAGAAAGTTGTTTCCGAATTATCTTCATCATCCACTACTGGCATCTCTTGTGGATATAGGAAAGGCTTTGGAGGCATTGGAATTTCTCCTTCAAGCATCTCTACCACTTGGTTCATCGAATTAGGACGGTCACTAGGCTTCATTTGTATACACCATAATGCGACCATAAGCATCTTCTTTGTAATTTTCTTTTCCTCGTCCGTTGTATCTTCGATTTCCATGTCCTTTCCTTCACTGAACTGGTCATACACCCATGAAGGAAAGTAAATTTGGCTCGAATTTGCTGCAACTGCATTTAAATTCTTTCTTTTCCCTGCAATTTCCATCAACAACATTCCAAAACTATAGATGTCAGCTTTGTTCGACACACCTCCAATATTCTTGTAAAAAAATTCTGGAGCTATGTATCCGATGGTTCCTCTTGCTGCGGTCATAGTTAAACTGCTATCATCTAGTGGGCATAATCTTGCTAGACCAAAGTCTGAAATCTTTGGAACAAAATTCTCATCAAGAAGAATGTTGTGTGGCTTGATATCAAAATGCAAAATTTTCATTTCACATCCTTGATGCAGATAATCAATACCACATGCCACTCCTAGTGAAATTTCAAATGCTTCCTTGCACCTTAAGGAGACAAGTCCTTCTTTAGGAAATATGTGTTTATCAAGAGACCCATTTGACATGAACTCATATATCAGAGCACGCTTTGATCCCTCGACACAATAGCCAATTAGTTGCACCACATTTACATGATAAATTCTTCCAATTGTAGCAACTTCATTGATAAAGTCTTGCCCATTAGCTTTGGACTTTCCCAACATCTTAATCGCAACAAGGCGACCGCTCTGAAGCTTTCCTTTATACACATAGCCATAACCTCCTTCCCCTAATTTATCCTTAAATCCTTTGGTCATTTTTTGATATTAGAGTAGGAGTACCTTATTGGCATGAGGTTGTTGTGACTTTATAAGAATTCTTCAATAACTTCGTACATTGATAAATGCCGTCTTCTCAACTTATAGATTAAAAATACGATCACACATGGAATCCCGAGTATAGATTTTGTTGCCATCCACATTAATGTTGTAAAGAAATACAAACTAATTCAATCATAAAAAACAATTTTGTGACTCTATAAGAAATCTTCAATAATGAAAAAAAATCAATAACGAAATTGTTAAAGTTAATGCTTTCTTTATGCTAAAAGGAGAGAATGCTTTCTAGAAAACCTCCACTTAATTTACTGTTTGCATACTGTTCACATAACTATTCACATATCTAGATATTGTGTTAGTTTATGCTTATATGCAACTTGTAACAAATATCTAGATTAGATAATTTCCTTAGCAGGTTGGATTTTTTACTCTATATAAGGTTCAATGTTAACCTAGAATAGAGTAATCTCAATTGTAAGAATATCAAGCAAAAGACCACTGAATATTCATACTCTGTTTTTCGAGTTATTGCTACTGTAGTAACTTCAGTGCATGTGAAGAACACTTTGCATGTTACTAAACCTATGCGAGATCATTTCGCAAGCATCACTAAGTGTTCTAGGATATAAATCCTTCCGTGCGAAATAGTTTCAAGATGGCCCCAACAAAAATTCAACATGGTATCAGAGCTTAGTTGATCATATATCAACTGGGGCGTTGTCTATTTATCAAGTGTTTCGAAAAAAAAAATTAAACACAATCAAACACAGACCTTGAGTAGAATAATATGTCTAACTCAAATACTGGTGGAGAACTAAAGGCTCTAATCTTCGATGAAGAAAATTTGGATTTCTGGATAATCAAGATGAAGACTATGTTTGTCTCTATCGATTTCTGGAACTTCCTTGAAGAAGGTTATGAAATTCCTGTAGAGTATAATCAACTAACTGTGAATCAAATCATAGCTCTCAAAAGAAACAAGAAGAAGGATGCCAAAGCTCTTGGAATTCTTCAAAACGCCGTCATGGCTGAAATCTTTCCAAGGATCTCTAACTAGGAAACCTCAAAGGCTGCCTGGGATGTTCTCAAGATCGAGTTCAAAGACACAACAAAGGTTAGAGTTGTTAAATTACAGTCCTTAAGAAGAGTCTCATTTCCAAAGGGTAAAGGTAAAAGAGCTATTGCACCACTAGGGCTGATTCATTTTGATGTTTGTGGACCAATGAAGACAACAATAGATGGTGGGAATAGATACTTCCTGACGTTCATTGATGAGTTTTCAAGAATAACTTGGGTTTACTTCCTAAGGCAGAAGTCAGAGGTATTCACTGTCTTCAAAAAATTTCAAGCAATTGTAGAGAGGCAATCTGAGCTCAAGATCAAAGTTCTTAGAAGTGATTGTGGAGGCGAATATACTTTGAAAGAATTTGAAAAGTTTTGTCAAGATGTAGGCATGGAGAGTTAACTCACTGTCAGCTACACACCACATCAAAATGGGGTAGCTGAAAGAAAAAACAGAACAATAATGGAGATGGCCAAGTCTATGATACATGACAAAGGGATGCCTCAAACATTTTGGGGAGAAGTAGTAAACATTTTGGCCAAGTCTATGATATCTGATGAATAGACATCCAACAACTACAATGGAAGGCAAGACACCGTTTGAAGCATGGAGTGGAAGAAAACCAAGTGTAAATCACTTAAGAGTGTTTGGTTTCATATGCTATGCTCACATTCCCAATGAATATATTGAGACAAAAGCTTGATAAGTCAAGTGAAAAATGCATATTTGTGGGATATGGTTTGCATACAAAGGGCTACAGACTCTATAATCTGGAAAAGAAGAAGGTTATAATATGCAGAGATGTTCTCTTTAGTGAGAAAGTGCCACGCCCCGAATTCTCAATAAATAATAAGGCATTTTAGCCCTTAATTACATAACCAAATCGGGACGTGAAGCATGGAATATCCAACATAAATATGCACTAGAATTTTTTTTTTAATTCAAGTACAACAAACACTCACTCCATGCTCACAATGTAAATACTGACTCATTATTAGAGCCAATTATTACATAACATAATTTACATAATAAATTGATATTTCAAAATATTAAGTAAATACTCTTTCAGAGTTTATTACACAACAGCGGAAGTCCAACAATAACAGTTATGGTTGATAACGGTTTTACCAACCTATTCTTCAATGCTACTCTGTTGACCTAACCTGCACGATTAACCCCTACACCATTAAATAGTGTACCGGGTTATATCAACAAACCCGGTCAGCTTACGAAGCTGGTGTGAATGACCTCAGTTTACTCACACTAAAACCGTTTAACAAAATTATACATATATAGTTTGTTTTAAACGAATATATGTAAATTATATTTTTCAAATATAATTCCAATCCCGAAAATTCATATTATAAAATACATTGAACCTACGCGTCCCATACCGCGTATTTTAACCCCACACGTCCCATAACGTGTATGTTAATCCCAGGGTGATCCAGAATATCAAACAATATAAACTCTCATCCAAAATCAATCACAAACAATAATTATGAATATTTTCATAATATTAAGAACACATCTCACCCAAAATCCAAATTCTTTTATTTTCAAAAGAATAATATAAATCTCCAAATACAATTCAATATTTTCAAGAATTGTAATTTATAATAGTAATTACTTCAAGTATTAGAGAAGTAATCTCAAATCAACTCACACCAAATCCTTTACCCCAAAATCTCATTTCTTTTGTTAAAAGAAAAGTCAACAAATCTCAATGAGAAATTCAAATGCATTTAAATGACTTCTCAAATACTACCACAAAACTCAATGTCATTTTTTTTAGACATTTAAGAATGAGAAATACAATTGTTGCTACCATTTCATATGTGTCCCGGTACAGGCCCCATGTCGGACCAGGAGTAGCCCACCATCGCTGTACAGCCCACCTCTTGGCCCAATGACAATGCCCCAGCAGCCCAGGCAACGCCCCAGCGGCATCTATCCACTCGGTAGGGATCCCCTGCCGAGTATACTGGCAAAGCCCTGGCGGTACCCCAGCGGTACCAGCAATACCAGGCCGGGTGTACCGACAACAAGCTCCCCCCCCCCCCCCCCGGCTTTACAGAGACATCTCCTGGCCGGGTACCGAGGGCACACAACCCGATCGATACCGGCACAGCCACTTGTCAACATGTGCTTGTCCACTACCTCGCGGATCGCACTAGGTTGAACGCCCATACAGCACTAGGCACCACCATCCCTCGATGCGCGTGTCGAGGTAGTGGACCAGGGAATATTCCCTCTTGTCAAGAGATGTCCCCCATGCCAGGGAAGCTTGTCTCCGACCTCACCTCGTATATAAGGAAGTCATCATTCCTTATCCAAGTAAGTTCTCTCCGTATCCTAGAAACACTCTGCTCAGATCCTATCGGCACTAACTTGAGCGTCGGAGGGTATTCGGTCGGTACACGCCGGCCACCCCTGACCTCCTTTGCACTTTCAGGTATATAGGTGCATTCCAGGTGCGTTCCTACCGAGCAGCTGGGAAACGGCAGAAACAACAATCCTTCTCAATCTTACAACTTTCTGCCTCCTTAGTTAGAATACTATGGTGACAGACTAGAGCTTTAACTGACTGAGGTAAGTATAGCCTCACAATTCAATCATATGATTGAATGCCATCGGAGTGCCTCCCTGGTCCCCTCCCCAATCAACATCTATGGTATTCGAACTTTTTAGGTCAAAATTGTCACGCCCCAAATTTTGAAATATAAATAACAACTTGTTATTATTAATAAAACAAATCTGAAACGCGAAGGTTCGGTTACCAACAAAACAAGTGGAATTTTTTTCCTTTTTATTCAACGACAAAATACACCGAACCTACTAATGTAAATATCGACTCGTCTCTTTGGAGTCATTTATTACATTACACAACATTACATATTATATTGAAACTTCAAAATAATAATGTAAGTGCCCAAACAGAGCTTATTATATAGCGGAAAAATTAACAAAGCACACCTAGATAACAAACAGCAAGGCAGCCTCAGCTTCAGTTCTGGTTACCCTGACCTGCAGGATTAACCCCTACACCATTGAATAGTGCACCGGGTTGAAACAACGAACCCGGTAAGCTTTTAAAGCTTGTATGAGTAAACACAACACAAGAGATAATAATTTTCATATCTCATCCTAATAATCAATTTAAGTAATTTCTCAGACATATCACAAGATTAATTTTATTAACTTAATGAAAGAAATGTCAAATTGATAACAACATTCACCCAATGATTTCAATGATATATGTATGCTTAACAAAATCGTCAAATAATAAATCAAAGTCCAATTTGGACAATAAAAAGAATAAAAACTCTTGAGACTTCTTTTAGAAACACATCTTTTGTATCACAGGTTTATTCCCGATAACACAAAAGAATTGGTAGACAGACTAGAGCTCTAACCGCATTGGGACGCTTGCCCAAATTCATACCACAGGGTCCGAAACCCCTTCTCAACTCAAAGAGGCCACACTGGACCCAACACAGTCTCATCAAAAACACAGTTATCATGATTTGAAAATATTTTCAATCAAATCAATCAGCAATACAATATTATGATTTACTCACACGAAATATTGTATTCTCCACACTCATCTCAAGTCCTTTAAAAACATTTCAAGCAATAACAGGTAATTAATAACCTAGATAGAAGCTAAATAAATGAGAGAGAGATTCATTCTCATGACAACGTACAATTCAATCAATAACACAATCCCGTGAAACACAATCACCAATTAACAATCGTGAGTTTACTCACCTTCGAAAATCCAGCTACGTTCAACAATCAACACTTAACCAGGTAATCAACAAAAACGTCTGCTCCGCTAGCTAGATAGCTCCGAAAACGCCTAAGAACAAGCAATCTCAACTTAGAACATTGTAAACCCTAAACCGAAATGGTTTGACTAAAAGTCAACTCTCATTCAATGTGGGTCCCACGTCAACTATTCATCGAACGGGTCCCACCAAACTTCATAAACCAAAATTAAGAATAAGCTCAATTCTAGTAACTTAACAGCATACTCAAAAACGGTGACGTTCCGACGGTCGGATTGTCAGGGATCGAACGATCCTTAACTTACGGAAAAATAAACATTGGTCAAATGATCGAATCTCAAAACTTGGTAAACATAAAAGATGTCCGTATCGACGAACCCAAAATAACAGAGCAAGAAACTGCTCCTGGAATGGCCGGACGCGCCGCCCCGCGCCGCCGCCGTCAGTGGCTACGGCACGAAAGTGCCGCCTGTCCAAACTCAAAAACTGACAAATCCCAACGGTGGACTTGTAGAACACAACTAAAGGTACAACTTTAAAACTTGCCTCGAAGTGAGATAACGGCCGGATGTGAAGATATCGCCGTCGAAAGCCGCGGCTGCCCAAAACTTCCAAGCGAGGACGGCCGGCTCGGGGCGAGTCGATCTGGGGTAGTGAGGCGGATGGAGGTGGTCAGGATCGGTGACAAAAGTCAGTCGGGTCGATGTGTTTCCGGCAGGTCTGAAGGGGTTTGGGATTTTCTGATTTTTTGTGTAATTTTTCTAAATCCGGAAAAATCCTATTTATAAAAAAAAATCTAAATAGTAATCCAAACTTCAAAAATTCGTATCTCACTCATACGAACTCCGATTTAAGTAAACTTTGCGCCCACGAACTCGTGTCGACGAGCTCTACAAATTTTGTGAAGAAAGTTTTCCCGAAAAACATAGTCAAACAAAAGTCAAACGACGGTTTAATCACGTCGTGACACGTCTCACGACGACTCACCCCGGTGAATCACCAACAAGGGTGACTCATTAGCTGAATCACCTAGACAAAGGTGACTCACCTCATGTGTTGTTCCTACTAGAGAGTGCCAAGTGTTACCAATCACAACTTGCCGCCATGTATTTATACTAATACTCTACAATACAAAATACAAGTAACTATAATTAATATAAACAAATACAGAAGTCGAAATAAAAATATATAATAATAAATACAACAATACAACAAAATAGTAAAACATCACAGAATAACTATTTCTTGCTTAGTAAAACATTCACCTTTCGTAATCACCTATGATTATGCAATATATAATTAGCATAATACACTTCCAAAATAATGCAAATGTTCCTCAAACGTCTCCTAGGACATCGGAACTATTAATCGAGACAAATTGACCAAAAGTCAAATGTCGGTCAACGTGGGTGCCACGTGACTATTCCTCAACGGGTCCCACTCGAAACCCAACACTTCCAATTTCAACGATCCAACCGCACAACATGTCTGTAATAACAATATTAACCAACGGTTAGATCTCTCAGATCGTAAATCGTACGATCCGACTCTCGATTTAATCGATCATCGATCAAACGACCGAATTTCACAAAACTGTAAACACGAAAGTGATTCGTATCGACGAACTAAGCACATCGGAGAACTGGCCGGACGCGCCGCCACGCGCCACCGTCAGTGGCGGTGGCTCCGCCTGTCAAACTTTTCCGATTGCTATGAAATTTTAACAGCATATACAACTCAAGAAGAGGATCAACTTTGATAACTACCTCAAAGTCCGAATCAAAGCGGATTGGCCGGAATCGGCGTTGGAAGTTTCAAGATCCAAAAACTTCAAAGCTCTGATCTCGCCGATCTAGGTTGTGCCGCTGTGATCCACCACCATTAGGAGGTTGCTGGAGAGGAGGGGAACAAAAATCAAGTTTTCCCGTCGTCGGAGGTGGCCGGAATCACCGTCGCCGGCCGGGTTGGTTTTCGCCGTAAAGGCCGCGCACGATCCACCCAATTCCGGCGTGAGTCGTCGGTGAAGCCCACTTGGGGTCGGATGGCGTCGACGAGGCACGTTGTTCTGCGCCGGTTGCGTCGCCGGAGGTGACCGGAGGTGAGAGATCCGACCGGGTCGGGTTTTCGGGTCAGCCGACGGGTCTGCCCAGTAATTGAGAGAATTTCCAAAATTTTCCAGGAATTTTCGGAATAAAAATGAATTTTCCGAAATTAATTTCTATTTATAGAAATTCGTCCAATCTTCCGAGACCCATAATTTCTTCATACGAACTCCGTTTCCGATGAACACACGTCCACGAACTCGGTTCGACGAGCTTTACAATTTCCGTGAAGAAAGTTTCTCCAATTTTCCAACCAATAAAAAGTCAACTCTTTGACTTCCCGAAACTTATAATTACCGTCGAAACTTCCATTTTACGATAAAACGTCCACAATAACAAACTCTCACAATTTCCATACAATTTCCACAACATTTTCGAGGAAACACAAATAGAAATTGTCGGGGTATTACAATCTACCCTCCTTAAAGAAATTTCGTCCCGAAATTTAAGCTCACAACACAACAACAGATAAGGGTGTTTTATTCCCTTATTTATGCTCATTATTCAACAATAACCACAACACAACTACAACCAAGGTTACCACAACCTCAAATTCAAATCCCAGAATTTATTTAATAATAAACCGGGTACCACACAACCACACCACAAAATAAACAAACTAAAATTACAGTTTGCACAACACTCATATTACAAATTTCGAAAATGCCTCACAAGGCTTTCACTACCAGAACCCATCCTTAAACCTCCAATAGTGATATCGTGGATAAGAGGCCGGATATTTCGAAATTTCATACAACATGATCTGATAGAAATAAGCCGACTCAACAAAACACTTGCAAGTATCGCAACATTCTCTAGTTGCATGCCTATCTCCATCCACGATCCACATGTTCTCTCCAAAAGGACGCCAAAAACTTGACTCACTGCAAGCAAGACATTTATCTTCAGGTAAGAAAATAGTAGTCGACGAAAAATAAGACAATAGATGCTCATGACACCAGTCGGTCTGACGCATCATCTGCTCGACTTCTTCTCTACAATAGTCAATGTCCCACATGCTCTTCCACCAGTCGAGGACTTCACACAGTCGCTGCACAATTTTCTGTTGCTCGGCTCGTGTTCCCAAAATCATCCTTATCATACATGCTGCGTAAAACGCAACATGGTGACCATCCACCAAACTACGACCAGAACCAAACAGTGTTCCTGGTTTGCATGCCGCATCGAAGTACTCTAGGGCCAAAGGTATGTTTGCCGCTTGAACAAGTACTTGTATTCCCTTTTGGAATAGAGACTTCGGGTTCTTCGCTTCCCAGCAACGATTTGCAAAGATACGCACTTGCCTATCCACTTCCATACAGCCCGTGGGTCTGAATCCACCATCGAAACCATCCATGTCGATGATCGCAAATGTGGACCAACTATCAGCATGCTCCTTGAAAGATTTCGAAACACAACGAAGTTCCATTGTGCTCTGCAGGGATGTGGTAAACTAACTGGAATATGTATTTCCAGATTTCCACCTGAAGTTCATTCCATTGAGCATTTTTCGAACGCTTACTGCACTATCCTTCACTCACCATTGTGCAAAAGAAATAATTGAGATGTTTGTTGGATAACAATTATGAGTTAAGCAACACAACTCCTCAACTCATGTATTTAAAATGAAACTTTCCACTGTAAGAAAACTTTTCTCCCAAGTAAGTGCGGTGCACTCAGCAACCCACTCAGGATATTTAATGCTCATAACTGTCTCAGTTACTCAAAAGTATAGCCCAAGATACCACATCTCACAAGATTTAAGCAAAATAAATCTCTGTTTTCCACTAACAGTGATCACAACACCTTTTCACTTTAACTTTCACGATAATCAACTCCTCAAAAGATTCGAGGTCTCTCATGAGTGGAAACTGTATGAGGAAAAACCATGTATAGGGAAAATAATTCCCCACGATCTCCAAGAACATAAGCTGTAAATTAGCCACTCACTTTTGCTTTTGATATTTTAAATGATCCACCAACAATAATATATACTCTCTTTACCCAACCACCAACAGATACTTCCCATTAGTGCCATAACCTCTTTACTCTTTCAAAGAGGACTTCATCACTGAAACTTCTCAGCAATTCACACCAACTCAAACATGGCACGTCATGTAAATTTGTTCAGTGAATTATTTCAATCTGATCCATCTGAAAGCCAAATTTATGAGGGCTTAGATGAAATAATTCCACCAGCAATAGATTTCGACAACGATATAAGCATGCTAGACGTGCTTCTAGCAGAAGACGAAGCTATAGAATCAGCCCCAAGTCCACAAGTTTCATCTCTACATGCCGAACCTGGTCCATCCCAAAGAATTCCACTGAGGAGATCTTTCACCAAATATCAACTCCAAGCGCTAAAAGCATTCGTCGAGGCATTTCCTAAGCCTACTGTTCAGCAGCGACAAGATTTGGGTGATCAGATAGGGTTAACGTTTGCACAAGTTACTGCCTGGGTGATAAAGAATCGACCCCAATTGCACGCCCAAACAACTCGTCAACAAAATTTTCTGCTGAGACAGAAAATCAATGAGCTTCAAGCTCAACTTAGTCAGTACCAGGTTGCCTTCAACAGAATCACCTGCCAACATTGTGGAAATCGAGTTACTCCCAATAGTGAGCTACTAATTGGGATTGAAGAGACTCCTCCAAAACCTGAGTTTCTTCAAATTTCCTCAGTCATCGGTCCAAGAGAAAGGTCTCGTATGAGGAGCGATGTTCAGAAGTTTATGTCGAGCACAACTCAAACTTCCCCTACACACCGACATTCAGACACCATTAACATCCGCTCAGAACCTGAACCAGCATTTGTCGTGACGGACACAGCCACGATTTCTCAAATCATTGTGTCGGTCAGAGATGAGTTAATCATCATGGCAACTGCTACAACACCACTGTGGATTTCCGCACTCAAATCCAGCTCTGTCACACTTCATGAGTTCCTGAATGAAGCAGAGTACAAAAGGATCTTCACGAAAGGTATTGACCTTACACCCACTAACTTCTAAACTGAAGCTTCCCTCTACACAGCCACTATTCCCATCAGTCCCGTTGCACTTGTGAATATCTTAATGGATGTGGACCAATGGTCTACTATGTTCTGTAGCATCATTTCAAGGGCAACGATCCTTGATGTCTTGTCAACAGGGACAACTGAAAGCTACAACGAAACCATCCAAGTCATGACTGCTGAGTTCCAGGTAACCACTCCATCTGTCCCCACTCGTGTAACTCACTTTGTTCGTTATTGCCAACAACAAACAGAACAAAGTTGGGCAATAATTGATGTCTCTGTGGACGGTTTAAGCTCAAACCCAGGTCCACACTCCAGATCTCAATGCAAAAAGCGTCCATCTGGATGCTTAATCCAAGATTTGTTCAACGGCAACTCTCGTGTCGTATGGGTCGAACATGTTGATGTATACGATCAAACCATGCACCAAACATACCGAACGCTAGTGGAGTCAGTCATAGCCTTTGGAGCAAGGCAATGGGTAGAAATACTCGAGAGGCAAGCAAAACGGTTCAATTATTCTGCGGCTATCACTTATCCACCCAATGACTTTTGTGTCATACCATCTGTGGAAGGAAGAAGAAACTTGCTACAGATGGCATCCAGAATAGTGACAAGTTTTTGTAGAGACATCGGCAACTCTACTGCTCATGACTGGAAGGTAGCAGAAATCTGGAATAGGCTGGATAATGGTCCCGACCTCACTCGAACTGCAACCGCATTATTCCAGCATCATGTCTCTCACAGGAAACTATTTGACTTCTTCACAGATGTACAATCTCGGAACCAGTGGGATCACCAAACATTGGAAAAAACAGTACATGAGATTGCACACATCACAACTGGTCATAATCCACGCAATTGTGTCTCCTTGATGCAAATCAACGACACCTACATACTCCAAGAAAGCTGCACTGATTCAACAAGGTCATACGTAATTTATGCCCCTATTAGTCAGTCAACTGTGCAGAAGTTACTAGGTGGATGTGAGTTAGGTACTGTTGTATTCCTAACTTCAGGTTTTTCGATTCTACCAGATATGCCTACTGCTGGAAGAACAGAAGAGGTCTCAGACAATCCACACATTGGTTGTCTAGTAACGGTAGCAACACAGATCTCTACTGAGTTACTTAAGAACAAGAAAGGGTCAGTGGATCAAGTTTGTCGTTTGATCCAGGGTACGGTTGAGCGAATTAGAAATGTAGCCATGTAAGACTACTGTTTAAGGAAATGTAATTTGTACTTTATATTCCTAACAACACAACAGCACTGAAGAGCACCTGATGGGGATCCGTCGCGGTTGGGCCATCACTCGATAAATACTGTGTGCTATTAAGCATATGAAGTAACCATCACATAGATGAGTTTACTAACCCAACTACACGTTTTAGGATATAGTTCAAAGAACACAATCCTAACAACCAAGAAACGAGATCCAAGTGAGAGGTATACTTACCTCATAACCTGAAACACTTTTCGTATCCTAAGCTCTAAACTCTAACACCACTCGCAATTCTACTTGTCTCAAACACTTCTTCAGAGCGTTCCTTAGCTCGTTCACTTCCTTAGAGCGTTTCATAGCTCTGATACCAAACTGTCACGCCCCGAATTCTCAATAAATAATAAGGCATTTTAGCCCTTAATTACATAACCAAATCGGGACGTGAAGCATGGAATATCCAACATAAATATGCACTAGAATTTTTTTCTTAATTCAAGTACAACAAACACTCACTCCATGCTCACAATGTAAATACTGACTCATTATTAGAGCCAATTATTACATAACATAATTTACATAATAAATTGATATTTCAAAATATTAAGTAAATACTCTTTCAGAGTTTATTACACAACAGTGGAAGTCCAACAATAACAGTTATGGTTGATAACGGTTTTACCAACCTATTCTTCAATGCTACTCTGTTGACCTAACCTGCACGATTAACCCCTACACCATAGAATAGTGTACCGGGTTATATCAACAAATCCGGTCAGCTTACGAAGTTGGTGTGAATGACCTCAGTTTACTCACACTAAAACCGTTTAACAAAATTATACATATATAGTTTGTTTTAAACGAATATATGTAAATTATATGTAATACCCCGAAAATTTCACTATTATTTTTATAAAATATGTCGTGAAATTTGAAGTGAAATGGTGTGAAATTGTATTTTTAGAGGTTTTCGTCGTAAAACGATAATTACGGCGGTAATTATAAGTTACACAAGGTTAATTAAGGTAACTTTTCATCCGTTGGGATTTTGGGAAACCTTCCTTCATGAAAGATGTAGACCTCGTCGAATCGAGTCGGTAGGATTTTGGTTCACCGAAATCGGACATCGAATGAAGGAGTTATGGCCCTCGGAAAATTGCATTTTTTCTATAAAACAAGAAAATGTTCTATTTTCTGGAAATTGTTTCTCTCTCCTCCCTCTCTCTCTCTCCCCGCGTCCTCCCTCTCTCTCTACACCCATGAAATTCCGGCGACCTGCTCCGGTCACCGCCCCACCTCACCGCCACCACCATCACCAGAAGACGGTGCCGGTGAGCACAACCCGCCCGGGTTGGCCGCCTGCGCCGGCGAGGTGACGCCGCACGCGCCGGCTGAAACGGTGCCGTGCACCCCCCTTGTTTTCCGACGTGAATCCGGCCACCCCGGACCACTTCATGCACTGGGTTTTGAAGCCCTCAACCCCTGGAACACGATGGTGCCCTTGGATTTCACCGAAAACCACCGTAGGCGGCGGATTGAGCTCGGGAAGTTTTTGATTTTCAAAAAGTCAACGCCGATTCCGGCCACTTCCGCTCCGATCCAGACTTTGAGGTAGTTACTAAACTTGTTGGGCTTGTTGAGTTCTACACACTGGTAAAATTTGGTAGCCATCGGACCACCTTGACCGGCGGCCGGCAGCCACCTCCGGCGGCGCGTCGGCGGCGCGTCAGGTCGGTCCGGGAGCAATTCTTTGCTCCGTTTGACTTGGTTCGTCGATACGAACAACTTTCGTGTTTTGACTTTTGTCAAATTCGGTCGTTTGATCAATGATCAATTAAGCGATAGTTATGGATCGTTAGATCCGTGATGATCCGACCGTTGGATCATCACCAATTTTGGATATGATGTTAGGATGCTAGGAATAAGCATGCTGTTGGATTTTGGAAGTTTCGGATTTTGTGTGGGACCCGTTGATGAATAGTAGACGTGGGACCCACGTTGACCGATGGTTGACTTTTGGTCAAATGGTCTCGATTAAATGTTCCGATGTCGTAGGAGACATTTGAGGAACATTTGGATTATTTTGGAAATGTATTATGCTAATTGGATATTGCATAATCATAGGTGTTTACGAGAAGTGTAGCTCGTGCTTGTCGATTCCTGGTTACTATTTGAAGACGCAGCAGGAATTAGAGGTGAGTGAATCTCACGATATTTTATATATGAATATTAATTCATATTGTGTTGTTTGCGAAAATAAATAATTATATTTATTTAAATGATTTTGCGATATATAAATTAAATACAGTTTTAATTTGATATATCAGCATGTGTGATTTTGTGTTAAAACAATATTTGAAAGTATTCATTTTATTGTTTTAATTGGTGGATTTTGTGGGAACAATATTTCAAAAATTATGATATTGTGTTTGCCTACTCGAATGTTTTTGTAGCCAATGGGTGAAGGTTAGAGCTTTAGACTGTGTAGCCAATGGGTGAAGGTTAGAGCTCTAGACTGTGTAGCCAGTGGTGAAGGTTAGAGCTTTAGACTGTGTAGCCAGAAGGTGAAGGTTAGAGTTCTAGACTGTGTAGCCATGTATTCATTGAAAACAAAGATGAATACTTTATGTAATAAAGGAGAAGAAAAATGGTATTCTCGCTTTATCTTGATGTATTAAAAGGAGAAGAAAAATGGTATTCTCGCTTTTAATCATTTGAAGTTGATTGTGGTTTTGTGTGAGTATGATATGAATTTGCTTCTTAAATAATTGAAGCATTGATTTATTGAATTACAATTCTTGGAGAATTATTGAATTGTATTTTGAAGTTTTTACTTCTTTAAAAATTGAAGTAATTATTATTATGATTTACGATTCTTAAAAAGAAAGAATCATAATTTTGGGAAATGATTTTGGGGAAAGTTTATATTGTTTAATATTCTGAATTACCCTGGGATTAACATACACGTTTATGGGACGTGTGGGGTTAAAATACGTGATATGGGGCGCGTAGGTTCAGTATATTTTATAATATGAATTTTCAGGATTTGAATTGTTTTTGAAAAGTATAAGTTACATATATTTGTTTAAAACAAACTATATATGTATATTTTGTTAAACGGTTTAGGGTGAGTAAAACTTAGATCACTCATACCAGCTTCGTAAGCTGACCGGGTTTGTTGATATAACCCGGTACACTATTCCACGGTGTAGGGGTTATACCTGCAGGTTAGGATAACCAGGAGTAATGCAAGGCTGCATATATTTTGTTGGGTTATAAGACTTCCGCTATTTTATGCTTCGCACTCTGAAGATTTATTTATGTAATATTTTGATGTATCAATTTATTATATAAATATTTGGTATGTAATATTCGACTCTTGTATTGAGTTTGAAATTACAATGTTGGGCATGGAGTTGGTGTTGTGTACTTGAATTAAAAAGAAAAAAATTCTAGTGCATATTTGTATTTGATATTCCATGTAGTCACGTTTCCGAATTGATTGTAATTAAGGGCAAAATGCCTTATTAATTGATTTGGAAAATCGGGGCGTGACAGATTGGTATCAGAGCAAAACAATGCTCTAAGGAAGTGATTGAGCAATGGAACGCTCTACGGTGATGAAACGAGTTTTGGTTTTGTGAAGTGAAGTTAGGGTTTAGAGCTTAGGATCGGTTTAGGGTTTGACGTTAGGTTGTTAGATTCATTCAAGTAATGGTTACTTCGTATGCTTAATAGCACACATTATTTATCGAGTGATGGCCCGACTGCAGCGGATCCCCATCATGTGCTCTTCAGTGCTGTTGTGTTGTTAAGAATATAAAGTACAAATTACAATTCCGAAATTGATAGTCTTACATGGCTACATTCCTAACTCTCTCAACCGTACCCTGGATCAAACGGCAGACTTGATCCACTGACCCTTTCTTGTTCTTCAGCAACTCAGTAGAGATCTGTGTTGCTACTGTTACTAGACAACCAATGTACGGATTGTCTGAGACCCCTTCTGTCCTTCCAGCAGTAGGCATATCAGGTAGGATCGAGAAACCTGAAGTTAGGAATACAATTGTACCTAACTCACAACCACCTAATAACTTCTGGACCGTTGACTGACTGATAGAGGCATAAATCACGTATGACCCTGTTGAATCAGTACAACTTTCTTGGAGTACGTAGGTGTCGTCGATTTGCATCAAGGTGACACAGTTGCGTGGGTCTTGACCCGTTGTGATGTGTGCAATCTCTTGGACTGTCTTGCCCAATGCTTGGTGGTCCCACTGGTTCCGAGTTTGTACGTCAGTGAAGAAGTCAAACAGCTTTCGGTGAGAGACATGATGTTGGAATATTGCTGTTGCAGTTCGAGTAAGACCATGGGGCTTATTCGGCCTATTCCAGATTTTGTTAGTGGAGACTCTTATCCCCGAACCCCTGAACTTGGTTTGTTCAGCTACCTTCCATTCATGAGCAGTAGAGTTGCCGATGCCTGTGCAGAAATCCGTCACTAATCTGCATGCCATCTGCAACAAGTTTCTTCTTCCTTCTACCGATGGTATGACACAAAAGTCTTGAGGTGGATGAGTGACAGCCGCAGAATAATTGAACCGTTCTGCTTGTCTCTGAAGTATTTCTACCCATCGCCTTGCTCCAAAGGCTAAACCTGACTCCACTAGCGTTCTGTATGTTTGGTGCATGAGTTGATCTCGTACATCAACATGTTCCACCCATACGACACGAGAGCTGCCGTTGAACAAATCTTGGATTAAGCATCCGGATGGACGCTTCTTGCATTGAGATCTGGGGTGTGGACCCAGATTTGAACTTAAACCCTCCACAGAGACATCAACTATGGCCCAACTCTGTTCTGTTTGTCGTTGACAATAACGAACAAAGTGAGTGACACGAGTGGAGACAGATGGAGTGGTTACCTGGAACTCGGCAGTCATGACTTGGATGGTGTCGTGGTAGTTTTCAGTAGTCCCTGTTGACAAGACATCAAGGATACTCGCCCTTGAAATGATGCTACTGAATATGGTGGACCATTGGTCCACATCCATGAAGAAATTCAAGAGTACGACAGGACTGAGAGGAATTGTGGCTGTGTAGCGTGAAGCTTCAGTTTGGAAGTTAGTAGGTGTAAGATCTATACCGTTAGTGAAGATTCTCTTGTACTCTGCTTCATTCAGGAACTCATGAAGCGTGGCAGAACTGGATTTGAGTGCAGAGATCCACAGTGGCGCAGCAGCAGATGCCATGATGATTAGCTCATCTCTGACCGACACAATGATTTCAGAAATCTTAGTTGTGTCTGCCACGACAGATGCTTCTGCCACGGCAGATGCTTCTTCAGGTTCTGAACGGTTGATGTTGTCTGATGGTTGTTGTGTAGAAGAAGAGTGATGTGGGATCGACATACACTTTTGAATATCCCTCCTCATGTGAGACTTTTCCCTTGGACCGATGACTGCAGGAATTGGAAGAGTCTGAGGTTGTGGGGTAGTCTCTTCAATCCCTTTTAGTAGCTCACTATTGGGAGTAACTCGTTTTCCACAGTGGTTGCAGTTGATTCGGTTGAATGCTGCTTGGTACTGGCTAAGTTGAGCTTGAAGCTCATTGATTTTCTGTCTCAGCAGAAAATTTTGTTGACGAGTTGTTTGGGCAGGCGTTCGGGGTCGATGCTTTATCACCCAGGCAGAGACTTGTGCAAACGTTAACCTTATTTGGTCACCCAAATCTTGTCGCTGTTGAACAGTTGGCTGTGGAAAAGCCTCGACGAAGTCCTTCAATGCTTGGACTTGGTATTTGGTGAAGCTCTTCCTCAGTGGAATACGTTGGGATGGACCAGGTTCAGCTTGTGGAGATGATACTTGTGGACTTGGGACTACTTCAATGGCTTCGTCTTCTGCTAGAAGCATGTCTAGCATGTCGATATCGTTGTCGAATTCGATTGCTGGTGAAATTATTTCATCTAAGCCCTCAAAGAATTGGCTTTCAGAGGGATCAGATTGAAGTAATTCACTGAATGAATTCACTTTGCGTGACATGTTTGAGTTGGTGAAATTTCTGAGAAGTGGAGTGAAGAAGTCCTCTTTGAAAGAGAAAGGAGGTTATGGCACTAATGGAAAGTATCTGTTAGTGGATGCGTAAGGTGTATATTTATTGTTGGTGGAGGATTTGAAAATTCAAAAGCAAAAGTGAGCGGCTGATTACAGCTAATTGTCGGAACCCTTGGAGATCGTGGAAGATTTTTTTTTCCCGATGCATGGATTTTCCACATACAGTTCCACTCTTGTGAGACCTCGCATCTTTTGAGGAATTAATTATGCGAAAGCAAAAGGAAAAGAGTCATTATGACCGGTGTTAGTGGAAGACTGAGTTTTTGTTGTTTAAATCTTGCGGAATCTTGTATCGTGGGCGATACTTTTGAGTAATTGAGACAGATATGAGCAATAATTATTTTTAGTGGGTTGTTGAGTGCACCGCACTTACATTAAAGAAAGTTTTCCCTGACAGTGGAAAGTTTGGTTTAAATACATGGGATAAGGAGTTGTGTTACTCACCTCATATCTGTTATCAAACAAACACTTCGACTAAATTTCTCTCTTACACAATGGTGAACAAGGGAGAGTGCAGCAAGCGTTCAAAAAATGCAGAATGGAGTGAACTTCCGGTGGAGATCTGGAAGTACATATTCCAGTTGGTGGCTACCGCATCCCTGCAGAGCACAATGGAACTCCGTTGTGTCTCGAAGGACTTCAATGAGTATGCCGATAGCTGGTCTACTTTGGCAGCGATCGACATGGATGGATTCGATGGTGGATCCAGACCCACTGGTTCCATAGAAGCGGATCTGCAGGTGCGCATCTTCGCAAATCGATGCTGGGAAGCGAAGAACCCGGAGTCTCTGTTCCGAATGGGAATACGAGTACTTGTGGAGGCAGCGAACATATCTTTAGCCCTGGAGTATTTCGATGCGGCATGCAAACCAGGAACATTTTATGGTTCGCGTCCCAATACGGTGGTAGGTCATCATGTTGCATTTTATGTAGCATGCATGATTAAGATGATAATGGGACCACGAGCCGAGCAGCAGAAAACGGTGCAGCGACTGTGTGAAGCCCTCGACTGGTGGAGAAGCGGATGGAACATCTACTACTGTAGACAAGAAGTCGAGCGGATGATGCATCAGGCCGAGTTTTGTCATGAGCATCTTTTATTGTATTTTCCGTCGACTACTGCTTTCCTGCCCGCCGGTAAATGTCTTACTTGCGGTGAGTCAAGTTTTTGGCGTCCTTTTGGCCAGGACATGTGGGACGTGGATGGAGATAGGCATGCAGCTAGAGAATGTTGCGACACTTGCAAGTGTTTCGTGGAGGCAGCATATTTCTATCAGCTTATGATGTATGGAATTCCGAGACATCCGGCCTCTTATCCACGAAGTCACTACTGGAGATTTAAGGATGGTTTCTGGTAGATAGGCCCTGCGAGGCATTTTAAGATTTGTAATTTGAGTGTTTTGGAAGTTGTAGTGTGGTTTGTTATGTTGTGGTTTGTTGTGTACTACCTAAGTTATCATCAATAAAACTTTGGATTTTGGAATCAAGTTGTGATAACCTTGGGTGTACTCTGCGTCCAAATTTCGGGACGAAATTTCTTTAAGGAGGGTAGACTGTAATACCCCGAAAATTTCACTATTATTTTTATAAAATATGTCGTGAAATTTGAAGTGAAATGGTGTGAAATTGTATTTTTAGAGGTTTTCGTCGTAAAACGATAATTACGGCGGTATTTATAAGTTACACAAGGTTAATTAAGGTAACTTTTCATCCGTTGGGATTTTGGGAAAACTTCCTTCATGAAAGATGTAGACCTCGTCGAATCGAGTCGGTAGGATTTTGGTTCACCGAAATCGGACATCGAATGAAGGAGTTATGGCCCTCGGAAAATTGCATTTTTTCTATAAAACAAGAAAATGTTCTATTTTCTGGAAATTGTTTCTCTCTCCTCCCTCTCTCTCTCTCCCCGCGTCCTCCCTCTCTCTCTACACCCATGAAATTCCGGCGACCTTCTCCGGTCACCGCCCCACCTCACCGCCACCACCATCACCAGAAGACGGTGCCGGTGAGCACAACCCGCCCGGGTTGGCCGCCTGCGCCGGCGAGGTGACGCCGCACGCGCCGGCTGAAACGGTGCCGTGCACCCCCCTTGTTTTCCGACGTGAATCCGGCCACCCCGGACCACTTCATGCACTGGGTTTTGAAGCCCTCAACCCCTGGAACACGATGGTGCCCTTGGATTTCACCGAAAACCACCGTAGGCGGCGGATTGAGCTCGGGAAGTTTTTGATTTTCAAAAAGTCAACGCCGATTCCGGCCACTTCCGCTCCGATCCAGACTTTGAGGTAGTTACTAAACTTGTTGGGCTTGTTGAGTTCTACACACTGGTAAAATTTGGTAGCCATCGGACCACCTTGACCGGCGGCCGGCAGCCACCTCCGGCGGCGCGTCGGCGGCGCGTCAGGTCGGTCCGGGAGCAATTCTTTGCTCCGTTTGACTTGGTTCGTCGATACGAACAACTTTCGTGTTTTGACTTTTGTCAAATTCGGTCGTTTGATCAATGATCAATTAAGCGATAGTTATGGATCGTTAGATCCGTGATGATCCGACCGTTGGATCATCACCAATTTTGGATATGATGTTAGAATGCTAGGAATAAGCATGCTGTTGGATTTTGGAAGTTTCGGATTTTGTGTGGGACCCGTTGATGAATAGTAGACGTGGGACCCACGTTGACCGATGGTTGACTTTTGGTCAAATGGTCTCGATTAAATGTTCCGATGTCGTAGGAGACATTTGAGGAACATTTGGATTATTTTGGAAATGTATTATGCTAATTGGATATTGCATAATCATAGGTGTTTACGAGAAGTGTAGCTCGTGCTTGTCGATTCCTGGTTACTATTTGAAGACGCAGCAGGAATTAGAGGTGAGTGAATCTCACGATATTTTATATATGAATATTAATTCATATTGTGTTGTTTGCGAAAATAAATAATTATATTTATTTAAATGATTTTGCGATATATAAATTAAATACAGTTTTAATTTGATATATCAGCATGTGTGATTTTGTGTTAAAACAATATTTGAAAGTATTCATTTTATTGTTTTAATTGGTGGATTTTGTGGGAACAATATTTCAAAAATTATGATATTGTGTTTGCCTACTCGAATGTTTTTGTAGCCAATGGGTGAAGGTTAGAGCTTTAGACTGTGTAGCCAATGGGTGAAGGTTAGAGCTCTAGACTGTGTAGCCAGTGGTGAAGGTTAGAGCTTTAGACTGTGTAGCCAGAAGGTGAAGGTTAGAGTTCTAGACTGTGTAGCCATGTATTCATTGAAAACAAAGATGAATACTTTATGTAATAAAGGAGAAGAAAAATGGTATTCTCGCTTTATCTTGATGTATTAAAAGGAGAAGAAAAATGGTATTCTCGCTTTTAATCATTTGAAGTTGATTGTGGTTTTGTGTGAGTATGATATGAATTTGCTTCTTAAATAATTGAAGCATTGATTTATTGAATTACAATTCTTGGAGAATTATTGAATTGTATTTTGAAGTTTTTACTTCTTTAAAAATTGAAGTAATTATTATTATGATTTACGATTCTTAAAAAGAAAGAATCATAATTTTGGGAAATGATTTTGGGGAAAGTTTATATTGTTTAATATTCTGAATTACCCTGGGATTAACATACACGTTTATGGGACGTGTGGGGTTAAAATACGTGATATGGGGCGCGTAGGTTCAGTATATTTTATAATATGAATTTTCAGGATTTGAATTGTTTTTGAAAAGTATAAGTTACATATATTTGTTTAAAACAAACTATATATGTATATTTTGTTAAACGGTTTAGGGTGAGTAAAACTTAGATCACTCATACCAGCTTCGTAAGCTGACCGGGTTTGTTGATATAACCCGGTACACTATTCCACGGTGTAGGGGTTATACCTGCAGGTTAGGATAACCAGGAGTAATGCAAGGCTGCATATATTTTGTTGGGTTATAAGACTTCCGCTATTTTATGCTTCGCACTCTGAAGATTTATTTATGTAATATTTTGATGTATCAATTTATTATATAAATATTTGGTATGTAATATTCGACTCTTGTATTGAGTTTGAAATTACAATGTTGGGCATGGAGTTGGTGTTGTGTACTTGAATTAAAAAGAAAAAAATTCTAGTGCATATTTGTATTTGATATTCCATGTAGTCACGTTTCCGAATTGATTGTAATTAAGGGCAAAATGCCTTATTAATTGATTTGGAAAATCGGGGCGTGACATTATATTTTTCAAATATAATTCCAATCCCGAAAATTCATATTATAAAATACACTGAACCTACGCGTCCCATACCGGGTATTTTTAGGGCTGGCTTTTTTACCGAAAAGTCCCGAACCGACCGAATCCCGACCGAGCCGACCCGAAAAATTCCCGAAAAATCGGTACGGGATTACCATCCCGAAAGTGGGTTTTCGGTTCAGTACCGGTATGCCCAATCCCAAAATTCGGGATTTCCCGAACCTACCGAGTATGCCCAAATTTGTATATGTGTAAACTTTTTCTGACCATTAGATATGAAATTAATGCATCTGGACCATCCATTTCGCTCAGTCTCTCTCTCTTCACGTGCGCCACTTTACTTTTTGATTTTAATATTTATCATTCTCTCTCTTTCTTTCTCTCTTTTCTCTCAACCTCCTCTCTCTGACACTCTCTTTTCTCTCTCTTTCCTCTCACCCTCTCTCTGACTCTCTCTTTTCTCCCATCACTCATTCTCTCAACGTCTCTCTCTTTCTCTCTCTTTCCTCTCACCCTCTCTCTCTTCTCTCAACTACTCTCTGACTCTCTCTTTTCTCCCATCACTCATTCTCTCAACGTCTCTCTCTTTCTCTCTCTTTCCTCTCACCCTCTCTCTCTTCTCTCAACTACTCTCTGACTCTCTCTTTTCTCCCATCACTCATTGTCTCATACTCTCATTCACTCTCTTTCCTTTTCTTTTTTTTCTCTTCTTCTTCTGCAACCTGCAACTCTTCGTTCATCTTTTCTTCTTCTTCTTCTTTCTCGGTTTCTCCTCCTCCTCCTTCTTCTTCTTCGCTTGTTTTTTCTTCTCTTTCTTGAACCATCAGTCCATCACTCTCTTTCTTTTTTTTGTTCTCGTCTTCATCTTCTCTTTCTTCTGTAACTTGCAACTCTCTTTCTTTTTTTGTTCTCGTCTTCTTCTTCTCTGGTTTCTTCTGCTCTTCTTCTTCTTCTTCTTCTCTGGTTTCTTTTGCTCTTCTTCTTCTTCTTCTTCTTCTCTGGTTTCTTCTGCTCTTCTTCTTCTTCTCTGGTTTCTTCTGCAATTTTCGGTAGGTCCATTACCGACCCGAACCGACCGATGAAATTCGGGATACCGAAATTCCGGTAAAATCGGTAATCGGGACGGTATCGGAAACAAGAAATGATATCCCGAAAATTTCGGTTCGGTAACGGTAAAGGAAAAAAAAGCTCGGTTCCCTAACCGAAGCCACCCCTACGTATTTTAACCCCACACGTCCCATAACGTGTATGTTAATCACAGGGTGATCCAGAATATCAAACAATATAAACTCTCATCCAAAATCAATCACAAACAATAATTATGAATATTTTCATAATATTAACAACACATCTCACCCAAAATCTAAATTCTTTTATTTTCAAAAGAATAATATAAATCTCCAAATACAATTCAATATTTTCAAGAATTGTAATTCATAATAGTAATTACTTCAAGTATTAGAGAAGTAATCTCAAATCAACTCACACCAAATCCTTTACCCCAAAATCTCATTTCTTTTGTTAAAAGAAAAGTCCACAAATCTCAATGAGAAATTCAAATGTATTTAAATGACTTCTCAAATACTACCACAAAATTCAATGTCATTTTTTTTAGACATTTAAGAATGAGAAATACAATCCTTCTCAATCTTACAACTTTCTGCCTCCCTGTTCAGAATACTATGGCTACAGACTAGAGCTCTAACTGACTGAGGTAAGTATAGCCTCACAATTCAATCCTATGATTGAATGCCATTGGAGTCCCTCCCTGGTCCCCTCCCCAATCAACATCTATGGTATTCGAACTTTTTAGGTCAAAATACCATTTCCCATGCCCAACAAAACGATTCAAATTGTATTTCTTTACAAAATTGTTTTCATCAAAACACTCTACAATCATAAAACGATAACATTTGTATTTTTTCACAAAATATCGTATCCAACAAATCAATCATTCAAAACAATATAAATATTTTCAATAACAAAATCATTCAACAATAATATAATTGGTTTTACAAATATATTATTTTCCACTTCAACACCAACACCAAAAATATATATATTTATCATGTAAATATATATATACGTGATCATCCTCTCAGGAATGTCACTAATACCAACTATAGTTCACAAATGCTGATATATAAAATTAAATTGTGATTTAATTTATATATCTCCAAAAATCAATTTATGATTTATTTTCGCAAACAACACAAATGTGAATTTATTGTTCACATTTAAATATCGTGAGATTCACTCACTTCTAATTCCCGCAGCGTCTTCAATTAGTAACCGGGAATCGACCAAAGCACATACGCTTCACCTTTCGTAATCACCTATGATTATGCAATATATAATTAGCATAATACACTTCCAAAATAATGCAAATGTTCCTCAAACGTCTCCTAGGACATCGAAACTATTAATCGAGACAAATTGACCAAAAGTCAAATGTCGGTCAACGTGGGTGCCACGTGACTATTCCTCAACGGGTCCCACTCGAAACCCAACACTTCCAATTTCAACGATCCAACCGCACAACATGTCTGTAATAACAATATTAACCAAACGATCAAATTTGATGATCAACCAACGGTTAGATCTCTCAGATCGTAAATCGTACGATCCGACTCTCGATTTAATCGATCATCGATCAAACGACCGAATTTCACAAAACTGTAAACACGAAAGTGATTCGTATCGACGAACTAAGCACATCGGAGCAAATAATTTCTCCGAGAACTGGCATATACAACTCAACAAGAGGATCAAGTTGGATAACTACCTCAAAGTCCGAATCAAAGCGGATTGGCCGGAATCGGCGTTGGAAGTTTCAAAATCCAAAAACTTCAAAGCTCTGATCCCGTCGATCTAGGTTGTGCCGCCGTGATCCACCACCATTAGGAGGTTGCTGGAAAAGAGGGGAACAAAACTCAAGTTGTCCCGTCGTCGGAGGTGGCCGGAATCGCCGTCACCGGCCGGATTGGTTTTCGCCGTAAAGGCCGCGCACGATCCACCTTATTCCGGCGTGATTCGTCGGTGAAGCCCACTTGGGGTCGGACGGCGCTGACGAGGCGCGTCAGTCTACGCCGGTTGCGTCGCCGGAGGTGACCGGAGGTGAGAGATCCGACCGGGTCGGGTTTCCGGGTCTGCCCAGTAATTGAGAGAATTTCCGGAATTTTCCAGAAATTTCCGGAATAAAAATGAATTTTCCGAAATTAATTTCTATTTATAGAAATTCGTCCAATCTTCCGAGACCCATAATTTCTTCATACGAACTCCGTTTCTGACGAACCACACGTCCACGAACTCGGTTCGACGAGCTCTACAATTTCCGTGAAGGAAGTTTCTCCAGTTTTCCAACAAATAAAATGTCAACTCTTTGACTTCCCGAAACTTATAATTACCGTCTAACTTCCATTTTACGATAAAACGTCCACAATTACAAACTCTCACAATTTCCATACAATTTCCACAACATTTTCGAGGAAACACAAATAGAAATTTTTGGGGTATTACAGAAAGTTGCATTAGATTGGAAAACTGATTCAGTTCTACACCAACTTGCACAAATCACTGTGCGAAATGATGAAAATGAAGAAGAAAAACAAGAAGAGATTGAGCAAGTCAATCCACCTCTAATGTCACCTGTTCACAGTGCAGAACAACCATCACCCGCATCTTCGCAAGCTCCATCTACACCAGGTTCAACTCCTATTCGGATGCGAAACCTAAATGATGTGTATGAAAGCTGCAACAACTCATGTTTATTCGAACCTGAGGACTTTGAAGAAGCTGTGAAGAAGAAAGAATGGAGGACTGTTATACAAGATGAAATTGATATCATTGTGAAGAAAAAGACATGGGAACTTGTAGACAGACCCCAAGACAAAAGTGTAATTGGAGTGAAGTGGATCTATAAAGCTAAACTCAATCAAGATGGTTCCATACAAAAGAACAAAGCTAGATTGATAACGAAAAGTTACTCACAGAAGCCAGGAGTTGACTTCCACGAGACATTTGCACCAGTTGCGAGACATGAGACCATAAGGGGTCTAATCTCTATAGCTGCTCAAAAGGGATGGTTTCTACATCAGCTGGATGTAAAGTCTGCTTTCCTAAATGGACTACTTAAAGAAGAAGGTTTGTGATCATAGACAAAAGAGCAGAAAGTCTAGAAGTTGCGAAAGGCACTTTATGGACTGAAACAAGCTCCCAGAGAATGGTATGGTGAGATCGATGGCTATTTTGCAGAAAGAGGATTCGAAAGGAGTTTAAATGAGCCAACTCTCTATACAAAGACTGAAGGTATTAACATCTTAATTGTCTCCTTATATGTTGATGATCTAGTGTTTACTGGAAGTTATGTGATAAGAGTATATTTATATGTTCCGTTGTGTTTAATTTCATATTATTACCTCCTTAATCCCTGTTTATTCGGGCCATTTATATTGTTTTATGTTTTATAGGACTCCTGGAGCAATGAGGAAGGAAAATGAGCAATTGGAGGTGAATTGGAATGCTTTTAAAGTTGAAGAAGGATTGAGGACATGGAGATGATCGACTAGTCAACATCCCAGTTCGACCGGTCGATCGTGTTCGACCGGTAGATCGTGTGATTTCCGGATTTCTAATTCTTTTAGGATTTCCCAATCCTTGTGGACTTTCGACTCCAAATGGGCCAAGGACGTTTTAAACCCTAAATATTGGTATTTAAGGGTCATTTGAGCAACCGGGAAAGACACATAGTGATATCCAGAGAAAGAGAGACGTTGAAGTAAGTGGGAAGCTGTGTAGATTGCCGTGAACCTATTCTTCTTTCGGTTTCTTTTATAATTTTTATTATGTTTTTGATTATTGCTACCATGACTATGAGTAGCTAAACTCCTTAGTAACTGGGGTTGTTCCAAGCCCTAGACATGTGGATCTTATTATTAAAGTTTAATTGATTTCTTCTTTGAAAAATTGGATGTTTGTTTGATTCATTGTTTATTCATCGATAGATTCTGGTATGTTTATTGTGATGCGCAACATAGTAAGCATGCTAGGGTTTTATAGCTATGAATGTGTGCATGATCATCTTAATCATAACATGTTCTAGAGTAGCACATGAATAATTGGCCTATTGATATGAATCAACTTCTAGGTAATTAGAACAACATGCACTAGTATCGAAGTTGTCTAGTGTTACTCACAATCTCTTTGTGCCTATTGACTTTTGATTAGTTAAACCTTTCGGAAATACCATCCTAGGTTACTTGTTGGAAGCTAATTAGGTCGATTAATGAGTTAAGTTTGATATATCATTGGCCTAGCTTGAGTAATGACATTGAGTTAACTAAGAAAAATTAATTGGATTATCATAAGTGATACATTGTCTAGTGGTGAACAGCAGTCCCTGGTTACATTCTCATATATATATATATATCTTGATTTTATCTGATATAATCTTGATCATCTTGGATTGATGTCCATCAACCCCCCCCCACCCCCCCCCCACCCCCCATATTTATATTATTATTTGAGTCGTTGTTGCGTAAAAACTGCACATAGTGAGCTAAAATATCACCCAACATAATTTCACTCGTATCCATTAAAATAATAGAGTTTTAATTATTTCGGGTTCGACCCATTCAAGACAGAATGTGTCTCTTAATTACAATCCCTTGTTACAGGGAACACCTTTTGATTCCACTTATGAAGAAACCAATTGACAGATGTGTGTTTGTTTAATTTTGCGGCTGCACTCAAGATTTATGGTGGGTTGCCTACGTATCCTGGAGGGGATCAAGCCACCCGTAGTTCAAGAATTCCAATAAGTGAATGACCCATTGGAGGCTTGGATTTGTAGGATAGGAATAGTGTTTAGGATGCGGTTGCATCTAGATTATTTGTGTCTAGATTGCCTACATACCCTTGCGGGATCAAACCACATGTAGTTCCAGGCATTTGGAAATTAAATGGGTAGATGACCCATTTATTTTGGGATTTTTGTGTGGGTTAGAGCCCTTGAATTTGTTTGGGGTAATTTTGGAAAGTGTTTGATTTGCTATTTGGATGAATTTAACTGGTGGAGTCAGGGATTCAAATTGGGATTTGTTGAATTTGACTGGTGGAGTCAGGGATTCGATTTGAAGTTGCGGTTGCATCTAGTGGGTCGCTAGATTGCCTACGTACCCTTTGTGGGATCAAACCGACCGTAGTTCTTTGAATTTCTTTGGTTTTTGTACCAATTTTGGGTTTCTTCAATTAACGGGTCTCCTTTTGTTTTTATGAACCCGGCAATTGAATATTTTGGATGGACACCCAATTTTGTTCAAGTGTCCGGTAATTTAATTTGGGCTTGATCTTTGCAACTGGGCCTTGAGACTTGGATCGGATCCAGTAATTTGATTTGAGCACCCGTCGTGTTGAGCTTTGCAATTGGGCCTTGAGACTTGGATTTGGCCTGGTAATTTGATTTGGGCACCCGACGTGCCGAGCCTTGCAATTGGGCTTTGAGACTTGAATTGAGCTTGACTTTCCGTCTCGAAATTTGTCGACGAATCATTTAATTGGGCCTAATATTTGAAATGGGCTTGCTTCCTATTATTTTTGTAGGAGGCCCAATGACACCAATAGCTTGATTTTGATCTTTGTACCTAGCTAACAAGTTAAATGCCCATTTTATTTCCTTGCTGCTATTCCAATTTGGCATTTGTTGGAGCAGTTGGGGTGGATTGGTACGTGCCCAGCCCAGAGCTTTTTCTTCTTTCCCAGCCATGGCTTTGCTTATATAATTTGTCTGTTGTTGACTTGCACAATTAATGGGCTTTGTTAATTTTGCTGCCACTTCCACCGCTTAACAGTCTCAATGACTTTGTTCATTTGCAGGTGTGAACTTGGAAGGAGAACACGTAGCAAAGCTCTTTGTCCTCATTGCTCTTTAAAGGTTTGACCACGACTTCCTTGCATCTTATTTTTCCATACAAAATTGCTTGTCTTGTGTGCAGCAAATTAACGTGGCCTCTCATAGTCTCATGCTACTTTGGCATGTTGTAGCTTGACAATCCAATCCTCATGCCTTTGTATTAATGTGCAAGAACCATTTTTGAGAAGTTCAAACTGGGACGTGGCTTCACCAGAGGTAGTCTTTATGCATGTCTTTGTTGTCTTGACTCGTGGCTTCTTGAATAATCTTGTCTGCAATACTATCACCGCCAAACTAAACATAGAAAAACAAAGCTTCACCAATTTTTCCCTTTGCTTTCGTCTTGCAAACACAACTGGACGTTGTCTTTTAATCTTGTTTTTGGCATTTGACTTCTAGCTTCACAAACACTTCAGCTCATGTTTTTGGTATAAACTTTCCTGCTCCACCGCCTCAAGCAATAACTTAATTCCACTTGCAGCTTAGTATTTTTGTTTCTTGTGTTCTTTGCAGCAACTCATTTCCTTAACTTGGCGTGCAGGTGCAATTTTTGGAGGAGACCATCATATTTACCTTGGCCATTTCGTGGCTTTCAAGAAGGTAAAATATGGGAAATTGATTTCTTTTCTGGGCCCTCTTGCTATTTCCATTTTGCCGAGACTGTCTGCAACTTCAGGAACAACTTCTTTTGGTCTTACACCATATCTCAAGCGTTTGACTATCTCTGCTTTTGTCTATTGCCAGCAAATTAGTATCATTACATCCACCAATTTTTGCAACAACGTCCACGATCACCCAAAGAACTGACGACAAATTCTTTTTTTTTTTCGCAGGATAAGTGGTAGGGCTAAAACTAGCTCTCAATTAAATCCTTGCAAATAAGAATATTGTCACGAAGTAGTATGGATAAGTAAGGATCTCCTACAGAGGATTGATCTAATTACTAAACTATAACGACTAAACAATAAAGTAAAGATTGGGGGGGTTTTTAACTAAGCTAAAAAGGAAATCTAATTTAAGATGGAAATTAATTCAAGATATCGGAAAGTTGTGATGGAGAAAATCAATTAGAATAATGTAACCAGGGACATGCTATTCACCACAAGACAATGTTTCATTTATGATAAGTCAATCTATCGTTCTTAGCAATTGAATGTCATTACTCAAGTTAAGCCAATGGTGTGTCGAACTTAACCTATTAATCTCTCATACTTGGTATGTTAGATGTATGGTGTTTACAACCTAACTTAGCTTCCAATGAGCAGCCTAGGATGGTATTTCCAAAAGGTTTAACAAATCAAAAGTCATTAAGCAAGAAGAGATTGTGAGTAAAGCTAGGCAACTTCGATACTGGAGTTGTTCTAATTACCTAGATATTGATTCATATGAACAAGTCAATAATTCATGCGCTACTCTAAAACATGTTTTGATAAAGATGATCATTTACACATTCATAGCAATAAAACCCTAGCATGCTCACTAAGTATGCATACAAAGCAAACAAACATAGGATTTATCAATGAATCAACAATGAATCAACAAACAACCAATTGTCTAAGAAGTCTTGATTAAACCAAAATCATAAAATCCACATGTCTAGGGCTAGGAACAGCCCCTAGTTACTAAAGAAACTAGCCACACATAGTCATGGTGGCAATCACAAAGTTCATAAAAAAAATACTAAGAAACCAAAAGCTAGAATAGGGTCACGGCGATCTTCACGGCTCTCCGTCTTTTGCTTGATGTCAAGATGTCTAGATATATTTCCCGGCTGATTAAAAGATCCTTAAATACCCCCCAAGTTAGGGTTTAACACATCCACAGCCCAATAGGAGTCGAAGCCCATGAGGAAAATCACAAATCCTAAATGAATTAGGTTTCCAGATCCGCGCCAGATTGACCTTCACTCACTTAATCAGCCATAACGTCTTCTAGACAACTCCGAATCACGAACTGTCAGAAGCTATGGAAAATAGACATCTTGGGCTTTCCGTCCATATATGGTAGATCTTCTAGTTCATTCTGAGCTGCTCCCAGTTCTCTGTCGAAGTGGACTGATCTGCACAGGCAGATTCACCAGTTTAGCTATTAATCTCCACGTTTTGCTCCTTTTCATCCTCAATGCTCCAAGAGTCCTATAAAACATAAAACGACCTAACTAACTCGAATAAAGATGGAATGTGAGAGAATTAATATAGAATTAAGCACAATGGAGCACACAAATATGCTTCCATCAATAAGGAACTTGATCCTCTTACTATACAGAAGTGACCTCCATCAATAGCAGTTTTGTTCGGAACTCCATCTTGTGGCTGCAAAGAACAAAGGTACTCTCCTTCGAGCAAACTAAACCCTTCTTGGATTCTGCTTTCCGCTAACAACACTTTGCTGTGATCAACTCCAATCTCTGACATTGTGATTTTGGTGCAAGGACTGGATCTTAACTTTAGTAAACATTTCAGCAGCTTATTCCTTGTAACCTGCAACCTTGGTGACCACTCCTCAAACCAACACAACCGGTGAGCCTTCTTTTCCTTCCTTTGCAACTGAACATACACTTCTTGTAATATCCAATGAATATTTGGGAGTTTTCTGTGTTTTGCTGGATTTGGCTGAAAGGGAGGAACAAGGTCTCGTGGATTTGGACTTGGTTGGATGATTTCTTGAGGCAGGAGGTTAGAGGTGTAAGCAATGGTGAAACCGTGGAAGAGTATATATTTTGGTGTTTGTTTGAAAATGGTTAAAGAAAAGGAAGCATGAAACAGAGACGAGATTTTGTTTTGGCAAGAACAAGTGCTGTGTTTACAAAACCCAGCAGTAGTTAAGAGAAACGTATAGAAGATACCTGTCTTGGAATTGCTTCAGCTAGAGAAAAAGTATCTCCAGGTAACCTAACTCTTTCACTATTTCTCTCTGAAACTTTGCTCTTTGCAGAATCACTTCTCTCTCTCTCTTTTCTAAACGTTGCAGAGCTTTCACTTACTTCTCTCCCTCCTCCTCCTTTTCTTTTGCTTCAGTCTACGCTCTTCATATAGGAGCGTGACAACACATGTCACCCTACCATGTATAATGACTTTGTGCCATTTTAATACATTGTGATATTTTTATTATTCAACAGTCGTTATAGTTTTGTAATTAGAATCAATCATCTACGGGAGACCCTTGCTTATCCACACTACTACGTGACATTATTATTATTTGCAAGGATTAAATTGTGTGCTAGTTTTAGCCCTACCATTGTGAAAAAATGATCTCAAACTTCAAGTCTGATATGATGGAGAAGTATGAGATGAGTGATCTTGGAATATTGCATTATTTTCTTGGTATTGGCATTGTCCAAAATGTGGATGGAATATTCATTACACAGAAGAAGTATGCAAGTTCACTACTGGAGAAGTTCAAAATGATTGGATGCAAGGTTGTCCATACTCCGTTGGTGGTGAATGAAAAATTCCAGAAAGAAGATGGTAGTGGTGAAGTAGATCAAACAAATTACAGAAGTCTTGTAGGAAGCTTGTTGTATCTGACAGCAACCAGATCAGACATTATCTATGCTGCTAGCTTATTGTCTAGGTTTACGCACAATCCAACTCGTGTTCACTATGGTGCTGCAAAAAGAGTTTTGAGGTACATACAAGGTACTCTTGACTTTGGCATCATGTATAAGAGAAATGTGGATCCAAAACTGTTTGGATTCTATGATAGTGACTGGGGAGGAAGTGTGGATGATTTGAAGAGCACATCAGGGTATACATGTACTCTTGGTACTGAAGTATTTAGCTGGGCTTCTACAAAGAAAAATCTGTTGCTTTATCTACTGCTGGCTTCTATTGCTACTTCACAAGCAATTTGGCTGCGAAGGGTGATGAAAGATTTTGGTGAGAAACAAGATTCAACAACACCAATTCTTTGTGACAACAAGTCTGCAATTGCAATGAGCAAAAATCTTGTATACGTACCACAGTAGAGCGAAACATATTGTGCTCAAATTTCACTACATCAGAGATGCAGTTGAAGAAAAGGAGGTAGATTTGGTCTATTACAATACTGAGGATCAGGTAGCTGACATCTTCACCAAGGCACTACCAAGAGATAGGTTCGAATACTTGCGAAGCCTACTTGGTGGACAAAAACAACAAATGAAGAAACAAGAAGAGCAAGTGCAGTAATTGCATATGCGAAATGGGCAAAAGCAAAAGTGAAGCAATTAAGAGGCAAAGCATTAAAGGGGAGTGTTAAAGTTAATGCTTTCTTTATGCTAAGAGGAGATAATGCTTTCTAGAAAACCGCCACTTAGTTTACTGTTTGCATACTGTTCACATATCTAGATATTGTGTTAGTTTATGCTTATATGCAACTAGTAACAAATATCTAGACTAGATCCTTTCCTTAGCAAGTTGGATTTACTACTCTATATAAGGTTCAATGTTAACCTAGAATAGAGTAATCTCAGTTGTAAGAATATCAAGCAAAATGTCACTGAATATTCATACTCTGTTTTTCGAGTTATTGCTACTGTAGTAAATTCATTGCGTGTGAAGAACACTTTGCATGTTACTAAACCTATGCGAGATTATTTCGCAAGCATCACCAAGTATTCTAGGATATAAATCCTTCCTTGCGAAATAGTTTCAAGATGACCCCAACAAAAATCCAACAGAAATACATGGAAGTACATGTTTTGTCCCAATCCACTCAAATATTGTAAAGGAAATAAAAGCTAATTATAAAAATGATTTTGTAAGGTTCTAGAATTACTACGGAAGATCAATTACTAGAATGGAGAGAGCGCACTTGGAGCTAGAATCAAAAGTTCAATTCCACGAGCGTATTCTGCATAAAAGAGAGAAGAGTTGTATGAAGAGTAGATAATTTAAAATGGTCTGAAAACAAGAAGATTGAGATAGTTGTCACCTGTTGGATACTTCCAAATAGGGATGACTGCATCATCAAAGACAACAATATATCAAAAAGTAAATAGAAAATAAATAAGTGATCATAGCAGAAAAGAATCTTTGATATCCTTACCAAAACATTTAACTTTGTTGGTATCAGTGTCAACATACTAACATAGCAACCAGAAGTTTGACGATACCATTTCTCACGTCCATAGTAGTTCAACCATGAAAGTTCAAAACCATAGAGCAGCCCATTGTGGATGTCTATGTAGGAACTGTTTGTACCATTAATCCACGATGATGTCAAAACCATCAGCTCTATGCGGCATGAATCCCTCAAATCCGAGGCAATTAATCCTCCAATGTTAACAAAAGAATGCCCACTCGCTGCATCAATGCAAGGAGCAGTATCCACAAAGAGAGGTGAATTCCCTAGCTGGGTCTCACAGGAAATGAAAATTATAGACTTTGACAGGAACCACTCCCTCGATGTCTGATTACCTCTCTCTAGAAACATGCTATATGAATGCCCATGACTGAAGTTATATGTGGCCAACGAATATCGAGGGATGGAAGAGCAGTTACCCTCACGAACATTGGAATCCACCACTCGGATTGTGTAATTTTCATAATTGATTGCACGTACATAGTATTTCCCGGAATACAAGTGTAAAACAGTACGATTGTTCTCACAAAAGAGGTTATACCTTAAGTCACCACACTTGTCTGGATCATGATTTAGTCAGAAAGGGTAACTTATGTTATGGATGTCGCCGCAAGAAGAAGGCTCACAGTGATGATCCTTAGCGTGGCAAGGTACATAGCATAAACCAAGAACTAGAAGGACGTCTATGAATCGTGCTGGGACTGTTAGACTTGTTGTGATCATGCCTTCATCAGTTCCACACATGCAGAGGCTACAAAGAAATTAATTTTATGGTCAGCAAACAACATTGTACCTCAACTTCCTTTAATTTTATGGTCAACACGGAAAAGAGATTGAACGTATACTTATGATTTGACTCACCTCTTAATTTGATTTCCCCTTGCTGCTTGCTTGCAGTAAAATCAAACTTTTAGGTTAAGCAATGAACATACATGAGATGCACTCAATTATATGTACATATAGAAGTAGAGTTGTGAGGTCACCCCTACACTCTTCTATCTTAGTACACAGCAAATACAAGCCACACACTACAAAGTCAAGTCGACCATTGGTATGAAAGGGATTAAAATACTAAGTCAGTTTGTTGGCTTTGTCTTCCATGGTTCACTATTCCTTGGTTGACTCTCGTTTTCAATATTATCGTATCATCCATTTGCTCTCTTTAATTTCTTTCATTTCCTCTGACGTCCCACTCCACACTTGCACAAAGCCTTCTTTGTCTGTGGATTAGTTGCCATTCTACTTCTCAGATCTAAAAAGACAACTACGTACAAACAAAACCTAATAGGAAGTAATGAAGTCAAATTATCATTGTTGGACATACAAGCAAGCAACCAAACACACTTCATGTGATGAAAACCAATGTACTTCAAAGTCAATTAAAAACTAATCAGAAACTAAATGTAAATTATTAATAAGTACACCTTCCCTAGACCTGCACCCATTATTGCACTGGTTGGTGTTAACATCTCAGGCATGCCAGGTCCTCCCTTTGGCCCTTCTCCTCTAATAACAACTACTTTTCCCTGAAAAATAACAAATAGATACAGAAATTAGGTAGTCGATATGTGAGATCAATTAACGAAAACACCTTGCAGTTTAAAGTCATCATGAGCATTTGCATGATGCAGAAAATAAATGCCTAGAATTCAATAAAAGAAACAATTTGAACCTCACATTGTTAAGCAACGAGTCTTAGATCAGGATTTTCCGATTCAAAGTTCGTCAAGAAATTATTGCTAGAGACGGGTGAAGTCATAAAACAAGAAATAACCTTAAAACTCATTGGATTCTCGGTGATAGCTGCAATCATAGCTCGCCTCCTCCCCTTCAAAGACGAGTGCTAGACCTGAAGCATTTTAACAAATATTTTCATCAGCATAGTTACTTTCTATATAAAAAAAATAATAATAACTTCAGGAGAATGACTGAATGAGGAACAATGTAAAAACAAGGGTACCATTTATGAGAATTACCCTAAAAACAAATAACAGAAAACAAAAGCAACGCCAGAGAAATATAGCCCTTTTTAACCCATAATCTTTGCTACAGAACCCTTTGGTGCGAGATTTCCATATAATATTTGGAGGTGGCCTGTTTTCTTGATAGGGTTTTCCAAGGGGAGACTATGGTATATTGACGTTTAGCATACATTTTTTTTAAAATTAGATATATTAAAGTAATTTAATGATTGAAACCTGTTATACAGGTCAACATGTTATCCATTCAAATTATGGAACGTGTCATATTTTAAAAATAATTTTTACGACAATGACGTCACATATATTGTTTCATATGTAAATCGTTCACAAACTTGTAAAAGAAGTTGTAAATGTAATAATTACATCGAATAGAACTAAAATTACAACTAATCACCTCACCGGTCGTGATTTATTGTAAAATATATTTTTAACAAGTAAATTATCTCATTTATGATCAGATTTACAAAATAAAGGAATATAGTTACACAAAGAAGAACCATATTACAAGATTAAGGACTTTGACCATTTTATGTGTAATATGAAAATTTACCCTAGATTACCACTTTCTACCTCAATTGTCGTAAAATTATGTAAAATAGTTCTCAAACTTGTAATAGTGAAGTATTAGCACAAATATATAGAACCTAGATTAAAAATCCAACTCATATTCAAGGGATTATTTCTAGAGAGAGAGGGTCTACCTTCTCTCTAGAAATTTTCTCTCTACCCAACAGCCACGTTGAGAGTCTTCCGGCCACCTCCATCATCACCACCACCACCCACATCACCTTCACCACCCCCACCACCTCGACCTTGCCTCCATTTATACTCGATCTGCCTTCCATTTTTCTCATCTCTCTTCATATTCTCCCACTTTCATGTCTCTGATGGGGAGCCTTCTCTTCCTCATCTCCACCATATCCTCTTCACCACTTCAGTCCTCCACCTTCACAGCCCTGACGTGTCGTCAAAGTGTGGTGGTGAAAGTATAGATTAATGACCGGGGGAGTGTCGTACCCAAGGGATTGGACGACCCAAGATCCCTATAGGCGATACAATGTAACCAAGTGATAATAGCACTAGAAGTGGTGTGACAAGGAATGGGCTATGTACTTAGAAGTGAGTATGTGCAACATGCAAGTGTAGTGTTCAAAGGGGTGTCACTCTTGAGTGACTAGTGACCAAAACAGTGATCCAAAGTAACCATACTAAACTAGGCAAACAAGTAAACGCACAAGTGATTGTGCTTGATAGTTTAAAGGTTGTTGAGGTGACAAGCCCAACAAATGTGTTTTTGTGATCCAATGGTGAAGGTGATTGGGGTTTCGGGTTAACTCTAACCCAATCCGATGAATGCCAACTCTCAAGGACATGCAACAATGATTTAGCCAAGGATCAAACCCCTTATCCCAGCCATGCTATGGTTCTAGGACTTGATTCTTCTAAGACTACTTTGTGTCATATTCCGGTTCACAAAGACTTCCTAATCCATTTACCCAAGCCTTGTTAAGGTCCCCAAGTAAGCTTCATAGGCATAGAGTGCCAAGAATCGAGATTCAAACAAGGTAAACATCACATTTAGTCTCATCATGCTCAATGTCAAATACCTAAGAGAATAAGTTGCTAACAAACACTCTTAATTAATTAGGCTCAACACATGCTCAAGAACTAGCAAGATTCCTAAACAAGCATTTAACATAATCGTATTTCAACAAAGAACATATCCAAGAACATGAATCATTAAGCATAACCAAGAGTATTCATCAAAACATCATCATGGGCTAGGGCACACAACCCTAGCCCCCAATCTAAAGAACTACTCACAACTCATTGTCAAATACATCAATAATCTCAAATGTGAAAACATCAATACAAAGTGTAAAGTAAAGAGGAGTTGAGAAATGCTCAAGGTGGTGATGGCCAGCAACCCCTTGGTGACTCCAAGTATGTTGCAAGCCTCCTTGTGATCTTCTCTTCTTCTCCAAACTCGGCTTTGCCTCTTAGCTTCCAAATCCTTGAACGCTCAATGGATTGCAACTTGTGGTGATGAAAGTCCGTGGAATGGTGGTGAAAAGTGGATGGGTGTAGTGTATAGGGTGTGTGGAAGATATTTCGTGAAGGGATGGAAGTGAGTTAGGTCGTGGAAGGTGAAGGAAATGGAAGTACAAAATCAGAGCAGTAGCTAGGGCGTCCGGACGGATTGGACGAAACCTGGGTTCTCTCAACGGTTATGAGAGAGAAGAATGGGTCTCCACTCTAGGGTACTCGGCTCTTTCCCCAAATGGAAGGTGCTAACTATATATATGATGCTGAATGAATGGTTTTGATGCAAAAGAAATGATCCTAAGGTACATATGCAATATGCTCCCCCAAGTGGATGGAAGCCTAAGGGACAAGATGGTGTGTAAGACAATAGGGACAGAAATTGGGGACCATAAGATCAGATTTGGGGCTAGGGTAAGAGACAAAAATGGTAGCTTGAGCATTAAATGTCTTGCCTCTACTTTGAATTTCATTTTTCTCCCAATATATCTCAACAAACAAAGTGGGCTCTCCTTGTGGGCTTGGGAAGCTCATGAATGGATTTGAAATGTGATGCCTTTAGGTTTGACCTCGGAGTTGACCACGTGTGGGCCCGGTTGACTTCGGTTGACTTTCGTCTTTTTCTCGGGAATGCTCATTTTGGTCCCGAAAATGCATCTTTTGTGTCGAATTACCTCAACTCACTTGAATGACCTAAAAACATTAGAACACAAGTTAAATGCGACAAACGACTTTTGGAGTAGCTTAATTCCCGTGATTAGGAAGGCAATTTGCGCTACAAATAAGTGCAAATCAAGCCCTTTCTTTCTATCTTGTCACCAAATTTTCTTCCCTTTAGCACAGAAATTTCGTCAGATCTGGTTTTGCTCTCCTTGGATGGATTTTGTTACTTTTGTCTCCAAATCTTCCTCCTCCTTCACCACCCATAGGCAAACTTACGCCCGTTGGCGAATTTTTGTCCCTGTAAAAGGATGTGTTCAGATTGCATTGTCAATCACACTCTCCTCAGTTTCTCGGTTACGTGGTGTTTCTTGGGCGTTCTTGTGCCTGCCCATTATGTGTTCCAGCAGGTGTAGGAGGTGGCCTGATGTGGTCGATGGGTGGCGACTTCATCTTGAGTGGCAGTAGGGTGGATTTTGCGGCGATTTCTCTTCCCAGTTGGGAGCTGATCTCTTGGTGGTGGCTATGTAGAAAATTAGGGTTTTTTGAAATTTTTAAGATTAAGGCTTCTAACTTGTTGGGTTATGCCTATTATGGGCTTTATTTTACTCAATCTTTATTAATGAATAGGGGCCTCTATTTATAGAGGAATACATGGGTACAATCCATATCATAATTGGAATCTTATTCAATGTATAATCCTTATTCCATACTAACTAAAGATCTCCTAGATTGACAAGGCACACATAAAGTGAGTTTCCTTCAACAAATCTTGCTTTCTTTTTATATTAATTTCTTAATTCTAACAATCTTTAAAAGATGAAAAGTTTTTCAAATTTTTTTTTAATATTTTTTCCGGTCTTGCATCCTTAGCATTTTTTTCTTTTGATACTTTGTATATTTTTAAAAGAAGTTTTTATCGTTTTTTTATATTTTTTTATTTAATTTTATTTTTGATTTTCTGATTTTTGAGTTTTATATAAAGTAGTACCCGAACTAATTAGACAAGGGTAGTTTCGTCCAATCACTCTCAGAGATGGATCATGTGCAATGCACATGTCATTTTTTAACGGAATATGCACGGAAAGTTAGCATATGTACCATTTGAGACCAAATCAAAGAGTTCATGTACTAGTTGTGATCAAGATGTAAGTTTAGGTACCATGCATGTATATACTGGAAGATAAGTTCATGTACTATTTGTGATGAAAACCCTATAATTAATTATCCTTTCAATTAATAGTAAACTACAGAAAAGCCCATGACATCTCTTCATTTTTCTCCAAAGCCCACAAACTTTCAATTCATGCATATAAGTAATTTTTTTTACTCATAAGGACAAGTTGTTTACAAACTGATATGTGGCAAGTACTGAATTACCATTTTATCCTCTTTTAAGTTTGGGTTTGAAACTCAAAGTGTGTATCAAAAAAAAAAAACTAAAAGTGTGTGTAGCCAGATATTAGTGTAATAACAGCAGCCAAAATGTATTCGTGCAGTAGCTGCTGTCGATATCCGTGCAGTAGCAGCCATCGATATCCGTGCAGTAGCAGCCGTCAATATCCGTGCAGTAGCTGTAATACCCCGAAAATTTCCGTATTATTTTTATTAAATAGTTCGTGAAATTTGAAGTGAAATGGAGTGATTTCATATTTTTAGGGGTTTTCGTCGTAAAACGATAATTACGGCGGTAATTATAAGTTACACAAGGTTAATTAAGGTAACTTTTTATCTGTTGAGAATCTGGGAAAACTTCCTTCATGAAAGTTGTAGACCTCGTCGAATCGAGTTCGTAGGAATTTGGTTCACCGAAAACGGACATCGTATGAAGGAGTTACGGCCCTCGGAAAATTCCACGTTTTTCTATAAAACAAAAAAAATAGTTTTTTTTGGGGGATTTTCTCTCTCCTCTCCTCCCTCTCTCTCTCCCCGCGCGGGCTCTCCTTCTCTCTCTCTCATCTGCGTTTTCCGACAAGCCGTGACCGGCCACCACGTGCCTAACCGCCACCGCCAAAAGCTGCAGCAAGGGCCGACGGTCCAAACTGGACCGGCCTTGCCGCCTGCCCCGCCGGCGTGACGCCGCACGCGGCACCACAAGCAGCCGGTTTTGGCTCCTCGTCGTCCGACGTAATTCCGGCCACCTCGGACCACTTTGTGTATTGGGTTTTGAAGCCCTCAACCCCTGGAACACGATGGTGCCCTTGGATTTCACCGAAAACCACCGTAGGCGGCGGATTGAGCTCGGGAAGTTTTTGGATCTAAAAGCTACCGACACCGATTCCGGCCACTTCCTCTCCGATCCAGACTTTGAGGTAGTTACTAAACTTGTTGGGATTGTTGAGTTCTACGTTCTGGTAAATTTTGGTAGCCATCGGACCACCTTGACCGGCGGCCGGCAGCCAGCTCCGGCGGCGCGTCGGCGGCGCGTCAGGTCGGTCCGGGAGCAATTCTTTGCTCCGTTTGGCTTGTTTCGTCGATACGAACAACTTTCGTGTTTTGACTTTTGTCAAATTCGGTCGTTTGACCGATGGTCAATTAACCCGATTAATCGGATCGTACGATTTACGATTCGAGAGATCCGACCGTTGGATGATCATGAAATTTGATCGTGGGGTTAATATTGTGATTATAAGCATGTTGGACCGTTGGATTATTGAAATTAGATCGTTTGATCAACGATCAATTATGCAATGATTATGGATCGTTAGATCCGTGATGATCCGACCGTTGGATCATCACCATTTTTGGATATGATGTTAGGATGCTAGAAATAAGCATGTGGTTGGATTTTGAAAGTTTTGGATTTCGTGTGGGACCCGTTGATGAATAGTAGACGTGGGACCCACATTGACCGACGGTTGACTTTTGGTCAAATGGTCTCGATTTAATAGTTCCGATGTCGTAAGAGACAATTGAGGAACATTGAATTATTTTGGAAGTGTATTATGCTAATTGGATATTGCATAATCATAGGTACTTACGAAATATGAAGTGTACGTACGTTGATCAGTCTTCGGTTACTAATTGAAGACGCAGCAGGAATTAGAGGTGAGTGAATCTCACGATGTTTTTATATATGAATATTAATTCATATTGTGTTGTTTGTGATTTTGGTGTTAAAACAATATTTGAAAAATATTCATTTTATTGTTTTGATTTGTGAATTTTGTGGGAACACAATAATTCTAAATAAGATATTGTGTTTGCCTATTTGAATGTTTTTGTCCAAACGGACTGTCCTGACCGGGGACAATGTTAAATGGGTGAAAAATGGTAGCCCATTCAGTTAGAGCTCTAGACTGCATATTGTATGATTAACTTGATGTATTAAAAGGAGAAGAAAAATAGTATTCTCACTTTTAATCAGGCGAAGTTAAAAATAACTTGATGTATTAAAAGGAGATGCATCTCACTTTTAATCAGGCTAAGTTATAAATGGTTTTGTGTGAGTAAAGATCGAGGGTTTATATTATTTAACATACTGGATTACCCTGGTATTAACATACACGTTTATGGGGCGTGTGGGGTTAAAATACGTGGTATGGGGCACGTAGGTTCAGTATATTAGATAATACGAATCTTCCGGATTTGAAATGGAACTTTTGGGTTTTAATTGATTTCTGAAAATAAAAGAATTCAATTGGGAAAATGTTACAGTGTGAATAAAACATAGATCACTCATACCAGCTTCGTAAGCTGACCGGGTTTGTTGATATAACCCGGTACACTATTCCACGGTGTAGTGGTTATACCTGCAGGTTAGGATAACCAGGAGTAAGCAAGGCTGCATACATATTATTGGTTTATAAGACTTCCGCTGTTTATGTAATAAACTCTGATGGATTAATTATTTAATATTTTGTAATAACAATTTATTATTTAATTTATGGCTTGTAATATGTAACCCTAAAGAACGGGTCAGCATTTACATTTTTTGGGCATGGAGTATATTTGTTGTACTCGAATTAAAAAGAAAAAAATTCTAGTGCATATTTGTATTTGATATTTCATGTAGTCACGTTTCCGAATTGATTGTAATTAAGGGCAAAATGCCTTATTAATTGATTTGAAAATCGGGGCGTGACAGTAGCAGCCGTCAATATCCGTGCAGTAGAGATCTGTGTTGCTACTGTTACTAGACAACCAATGTACGGATTGTCTGAGACCCCTTCTGTCCTTCCAGCAGTAGGCATATCAGGTAGGATCGAGAAACCTGAAGTTAGGAATACAATGGTACCTAACTCACAACCGCCTATTAACTTCTGCACCGTTGACTGACTAATAGGAGCATAAATCACGTATGACCCTGTTGAATCAGTACAACTTTCTTGGAGTATATAGGTGTTGTGCATTTGCAACAAGGAGACACAATTGCGTGGATCATGACCAGTTGTGATGTGTGCAATCTCCTGTACTTCTTTTTCCAATGCTAGATGGTCCCACTGGTTCCGAGTTTGTACGTCAATGAAGAAGTCAAAGAGCTTTCTGTGAGAGACATGATGCTGGATTATTGCAGATGCAGTTCGAGTGAGACCATGAGGCTTATTCAGCCTGTTCCAGATTTTGTTGGTGGAGACTCTTATCCCTGAACCCCTGAACTTGGTTTGTTCAGCTACCTTCCATTCATGAGCAGTAGAGTTGCCGATGTCTGTGCAAAAGTCTGTCACTATTCTGCATGCCATCTGCAACATGTTTCTTCTTCCTTCCACAGATGGTATGACACAAAAGTCTTGAGGTGGATAAGTGTCAGCCGCGGAATAATTTAACCTTTCCGCTTGCCTCTGAAGTATTTCTACCCATCGCCTTGCTCCAAAGGCTAAGCCTGACTCCACTAGCGTTCGGTATGTTTGGTGCATGATTTGATCCTGTACATCAACATGTTCCACCCATACGACACGAGAGCTGCCGTTGAACAAATCTTGGATTAAGCATCCGGATGGACGCTTCTTGCATTGAGATCTTGGGTGTGGACCCAGATTTGAGCTTAAACCGTCCACAGAGACGTCAATTATTGCCCAACTTTGTTCTGTTTGTCGTTGGCAATAACGAACAAAGTGAGTTACACGAGTGGAGACAGATGGACTAGTTACCTGGAATTCAGCAGTCATGACTTGGATGGTTTCGTTGTAGCTTTCAGTAGTCCCTGATGACAAGACATCAAGGATACTCGCCCTTGAAATGATGCTACCGAATATGGTGGACCATTGGTCCACATCCATGAAGAGATTCACGAGTACGACAGGACTGAGGGGAATAGTGGCTGTGTAGCGAGAAGCTTCGGTTTGGAAGTTAGTGGGAGTAAGATCAATACCGTTAGTGAAGATTCTCTTGTACTCTGCTTCATTCAGGAACTCATGAAGCGTGGCAGAGCTGGATTTGAGTGCAGAGATCCACAGTGGTGCAGCAGCAGATGCCATGATGATTAGCTCATCTCTGACCGACACAATGATTTCAGAAATCTTAGTTGTGTCTGCCACGACAGATGCTTCTGCCACGGCAGATGCTTCTTCAGGTTCTGAACGGTTGATGTTGTCTGATGGTTGTTGTGTAGAAGAAGAGTTATGTGGGATCGACATACACTTTTGAATATCCCTCCTCATGTGAGACTTTTCCCTTGGACCGATGACTGCAGGAATTGGAAGAGTCTGAGGTTGTGGGGTAGTCTCTTCAATCCCTTTTAGTAGCTCACTATTGGGAGTAACTCGTTTTCCACAGTGGTTGCAGTTGATTCTGTTGAATGCTGCTTGGTACTGGCTAAGTTGAGCTTGAAGCTCATTGATTTGCTGTCTCAGCAGAAAATTTTGTTGACGAGTTGTTTGGGCAGGCGTTTTGGGTCGATGCTTTATCACCCAGGCAGAGACTTGTGCAAACGTTAACCTTATTTGGTCACCCAAATCTTGTCGCTGTTGAACAGTTGGCTGTGGAAAAGCCTCGACGAAGTCCTTCAATGCTTGGACTTGGTATTTGGTGAAGCTCTTCCTCAGTGGAATACGTTTGGATGAACTAGGTTCAGCTTGTGGAGATGATACTTGTGGACTTGAGGCTATTTCAATGGCTTCGTCTTCTGCTAGAAGCATGTCTAGCATGTCGATATCGTTGTCGAATTCGATTGCTGGTGAAATTATTTCATCTAAGCCCTCAAAGAATTGGCTTTCAGAGGGATCAGATTGAAGTAATTCACTGAACGAATTCACTTTACGTGACATGTTTGAGTTGGTGTAAATCTCTGAGAAGTGGAGTGAAGAAGTCATCTTTGAAAGAGAAAGGAGGTTATGGCACTAATGGAAAGTATCTGTTAGTGGATGCGTAAGGTGTATATTTATGGTTGGTGGAGGATTTGAAAATTCAAAAGCAAAGGTGAGTGGCTGATTTACAGCTAATTGTCGGAGACCTTGGAGATTGTGGAAGATTTTCTTTCCCCGATGCACTGACTTTCCACATACAGTTCCACTCTTGTGAGACCTCGCATCTTTTGAGGAATTAATTATGCGAAAGCAAAAGGAAAAGAGTCATTATGACCGGTGTTAGTGGAAAACTGAGATTTTGTGGATTTAAATCTTGTGGAATCTTGTATCGTGGGCGATACTTTTGAGTAATTGAGACAGATATGAGCAATAATTATTCTTAGTGGGTTGTTGAGTGCACCGCACTCGCATTAAAGAAAGGTTTCCCTTACGGTGGAAAGTTGTGTTTAAATACATAGGATAAGGAGTTGTGTTACTCACTTCATATCTGTTATCAAACAAACACTTCGACTAAAATTTTCTCTTACACAATGGTGAACAAGGGAGAGTGCAGCAAGCGTTCCAAGAACACTGATTGGAGTGAACTTCCGGTGGAGATCTGGAAGTACATATTCCAGTTGGTTGCTACCGCATCCCTGCAGAGCACAATGGAACTCCGTTGTGTCTCGAAGGACTTCAAGGAGTATGCCGATAGCTGGTCTACGTTGGCGGCGATCGACATGGATGGGTTCGATGGTGGATCCAGACCCACTGGTTCCATAGAAGCGGACAGGCAGGTGCGCATCTTCGCTAATCGATGCTGGGAAGCGAAGAACCCGGAGTCTCTGTTCCGAATGGGAATACGAGTACTCGTGGAGGCAGCGAACATATCTTTAGCCCTGGAGTATTTCGATGCGGCATGCAAACCAGGAACATTCTATGGTGCACGTCCCAGTTCGGTGGTAGGTCATCATGTTGCATTTTATGCAGCATGTATGATTAAGATGATTTTAGGACCACGAGCCGAGCAGCAGAAAACGGTGCAGCGACTGTGTGAAGCCCTCGACTGGTGGAGAAGCGGATGGAACATCTACTACTGTAGACAAGAAGTCGAGCGGATGATGCATCAGGCTGAGTTTTGTCATGAGCATCTTCTATTATATTTTCCGTCGACTACTGCTTTCCTGCCCGCCGGTAAATGTCTTACTTGTGGTGAGTCAAGTTTTTGGCGTCCTTTTGGCCAGGACATGTGGGACGTGGATGGAGATAGGCATGCAGCTAGAGAATGTTGCGACACTTGCAAGTGTTTCGTGGAGGCAGCATATTTCTACCAGCTGATGATGTATGGAATTCCGAGACATCCGGCCTCTTATCCACGAAGTCACTACTGGAGATTTAAGGATGGTTTCTGGTAGAGAGGCCCTGCGAGGCATTTTAAGATTTGTAATTTGAGCGTTTTGGAAGTTGTAGTGTGGTTTGTTATGTTTTGGCTTGATGTGTACTACCTAAGTGATTATCAATAAAACTTTGGATTTTGGAATTGAAGTGTGATAACCTTGGGTGTACTCTGCATCCTAATTTCGGGACGAAATTTCTTTAAGGAGGGTAGACTGTAATACCCCGAAAATTTCCGTATTATTTTTATTAAATAGTTCGTGAAATTTGAAGTGAAATGGAGTGATTTCATATTTTTAGGGGTTTTCGTCGTAAAACGATAATTACGGCGGTAATTATAAGTTACACAAGGTTAATTAAGGTAACTTTTTATCTGTTGAGAATCTGGGAAAACTTCCTTCATGAAAGTTGTAGACCTCGTCGAATCGAGTTCGTAGGAATTTGGTTCACCGAAAACGGACATCGTATGAAGGAGTTACGGCCCTCGGAAAATTCCACGTTTTTCTATAAAACAAAAAAAATAGTTTTTTTTGGGGGATTTTCTCTCTCCTCTCCTCCCTCTCTCTCTCCCCGCGCGGGCTCTCCTTCTCTCTCTCTCATCTGCGTTTTCCGACAAGCCGTGACCGGCCACCACGTGCCTAACCGCCACCGCCAAAAGCTGCAGCAAGGGCCGACGGTCCAAACTGGACCGGCCTTGCCGCCTGCCCCGCCGGCGTGACGCCGCACGCGGCACCACAAGCAGCCGGTTTTGGCTCCTCGTCGTCCGACGTAATTCCGGCCACCTCGGACCACTTTGTGTATTGGGTTTTGAAGCCCTCAACCCCTGGAACACGATGGTGCCCTTGGATTTCACCGAAAACCACCGTAGGCGGCGGATTGAGCTCGGGAAGTTTTTGGATCTAAAAGCTACCGACACCGATTCCGGCCACTTCCTCTCCGATCCAGACTTTGAGGTAGTTACTAAACTTGTTGGGATTGTTGAGTTCTACGTTCTGGTAAATTTTGGTAGCCATCGGACCACCTTGACCGGCGGCCGGCAGCCAGCTCCGGCGGCGCGTCGGCGGCGCGTCAGGTCGGTCCGGGAGCAATTCTTTGCTCCGTTTGGCTTGTTTCGTCGATACGAACAACTTTCGTGTTTTGACTTTTGTCAAATTCGGTCGTTTGACCGATGGTCAATTAACCCGATTAATCGGATCGTACGATTTACGATTCGAGAGATCCGACCGTTGGATGATCATGAAATTTGATCGTGGGGTTAATATTGTGATTATAAGCATGTTGGACCGTTGGATTATTGAAATTAGATCGTTTGATCAACGATCAATTATGCAATGATTATGGATCGTTAGATCCGTGATGATCCGACCGTTGGATCATCACCATTTTTGGATATGATGTTAGGATGCTAGAAATAAGCATGTGGTTGGATTTTGAAAGTTTTGGATTTCGTGTGGGACCCGTTGATGAATAGTAGACGTGGGACCCACATTGACCGACGGTTGACTTTTGGTCAAATGGTCTCGATTTAATAGTTCCGATGTCGTAAGAGACAATTGAGGAACATTGAATTATTTTGGAAGTGTATTATGCTAATTGGATATTGCATAATCATAGGTACTTACGAAATATGAAGTGTACGTACGTTGATCAGTCTTCGGTTACTAATTGAAGACGCAGCAGGAATTAGAGGTGAGTGAATCTCACGATGTTTTTATATATGAATATTAATTCATATTGTGTTGTTTGTGATTTTGGTGTTAAAACAATATTTGAAAAATATTCATTTTATTGTTTTGATTTGTGAATTTTGTGGGAACACAATAATTCTAAATAAGATATTGTGTTTGCCTATTTGAATGTTTTTGTCCAAACGGACTGTCCTGACCGGGGACAATGTTAAATGGGTGAAAAATGGTAGCCCATTCAGTTAGAGCTCTAGACTGCATATTGTATGATTAACTTGATGTATTAAAAGGAGAAGAAAAATAGTATTCTCACTTTTAATCAGGCGAAGTTAAAAATAACTTGATGTATTAAAAGGAGATGCATCTCACTTTTAATCAGGCTAAGTTATAAATGGTTTTGTGTGAGTAAAGATCGAGGGTTTATATTATTTAACATACTGGATTACCCTGGTATTAACATACACGTTTATGGGGCGTGTGGGGTTAAAATACGTGGTATGGGGCACGTAGGTTCAGTATATTAGATAATACGAATCTTCCGGATTTGAAATGGAACTTTTGGGTTTTAATTGATTTCTGAAAATAAAAGAATTCAATTGGGAAAATGTTACAGTGTGAATAAAACATAGATCACTCATACCAGCTTCGTAAGCTGACCGGGTTTGTTGATATAACCCGGTACACTATTCCACGGTGTAGTGGTTATACCTGCAGGTTAGGATAACCAGGAGTAAGCAAGGCTGCATACATATTATTGGTTTATAAGACTTCCGCTGTTTATGTAATAAACTCTGATGGATTAATTATTTAATATTTTGTAATAACAATTTATTATTTAATTTATGGCTTGTAATATGTAACCCTAAAGAACGGGTCAGCATTTACATTTTTTGGGCATGGAGTATATTTGTTGTACTCGAATTAAAAAGAAAAAAATTCTAGTGCATATTTGTATTTGATATTTCATGTAGTCACGTTTCCGAATTGATTGTAATTAAGGGCAAAATGCCTTATTAATTGATTTGAAAATCGGGGCGTGACAGTAGCAGCCGTCAATATCCGTGCAGTAGAGATCTGTGTTGCTACTGTTACTAGACAACCAATGTACGGATTGTCTGAGACCCCTTCTGTCCTTCCAGCAGTAGGCATATCAGGTAGGATCGAGAAACCTGAAGTTAGGAATACAATGGTACCTAACTCACAACCGCCTATTAACTTCTGCACCGTTGACTGACTAATAGGAGCATAAATCACGTATGACCCTGTTGAATCAGTACAACTTTCTTGGAGTATATAGGTGTTGTGCATTTGCAACAAGGAGACACAATTGCGTGGATCATGACCAGTTGTGATGTGTGCAATCTCCTGTACTTCTTTTTCCAATGCTAGATGGTCCCACTGGTTCCGAGTTTGTACGTCAATGAAGAAGTCAAAGAGCTTTCTGTGAGAGACATGATGCTGGATTATTGCAGATGCAGTTCGAGTGAGACCATGAGGCTTATTCAGCCTGTTCCAGATTTTGTTGGTGGAGACTCTTATCCCTGAACCCCTGAACTTGGTTTGTTCAGCTACCTTCCATTCATGAGCAGTAGAGTTGCCGATGTCTGTGCAAAAGTCTGTCACTATTCTGCATGCCATCTGCAACATGTTTCTTCTTCCTTCCACAGATGGTATGACACAAAAGTCTTGAGGTGGATAAGTGTCAGCCGCGGAATAATTTAACCTTTCCGCTTGCCTCTGAAGTATTTCTACCCATCGCCTTGCTCCAAAGGCTAAGCCTGACTCCACTAGCGTTCGGTATGTTTGGTGCATGATTTGATCCTGTACATCAACATGTTCCACCCATACGACACGAGAGCTGCCGTTGAACAAATCTTGGATTAAGCATCCGGATGGACGCTTCTTGCATTGAGATCTTGGGTGTGGACCCAGATTTGAGCTTAAACCGTCCACAGAGACGTCAATTATTGCCCAACTTTGTTCTGTTTGTCGTTGGCAATAACGAACAAAGTGAGTTACACGAGTGGAGACAGATGGACTAGTTACCTGGAATTCAGCAGTCATGACTTGGATGGTTTCGTTGTAGCTTTCAGTAGTCCCTGATGACAAGACATCAAGGATACTCGCCCTTGAAATGATGCTACCGAATATGGTGGACCATTGGTCCACATCCATGAAGAGATTCACGAGTACGACAGGACTGAGGGGAATAGTGGCTGTGTAGCGAGAAGCTTCGGTTTGGAAGTTAGTGGGAGTAAGATCAATACCGTTAGTGAAGATTCTCTTGTACTCTGCTTCATTCAGGAACTCATGAAGCGTGGCAGAGCTGGATTTGAGTGCAGAGATCCACAGTGGTGCAGCAGCAGATGCCATGATGATTAGCTCATCTCTGACCGACACAATGATTTCAGAAATCTTAGTTGTGTCTGCCACGACAGATGCTTCTGCCACGGCAGATGCTTCTTCAGGTTCTGAACGGTTGATGTTGTCTGATGGTTGTTGTGTAGAAGAAGAGTTATGTGGGATCGACATACACTTTTGAATATCCCTCCTCATGTGAGACTTTTCCCTTGGACCGATGACTGCAGGAATTGGAAGAGTCTGAGGTTGTGGGGTAGTCTCTTCAATCCCTTTTAGTAGCTCACTATTGGGAGTAACTCGTTTTCCACAGTGGTTGCAGTTGATTCTGTTGAATGCTGCTTGGTACTGGCTAAGTTGAGCTTGAAGCTCATTGATTTGCTGTCTCAGCAGAAAATTTTGTTGACGAGTTGTTTGGGCAGGCGTTTTGGGTCGATGCTTTATCACCCAGGCAGAGACTTGTGCAAACGTTAACCTTATTTGGTCACCCAAATCTTGTCGCTGTTGAACAGTTGGCTGTGGAAAAGCCTCGACGAAGTCCTTCAATGCTTGGACTTGGTATTTGGTGAAGCTCTTCCTCAGTGGAATACGTTTGGATGAACTAGGTTCAGCTTGTGGAGATGATACTTGTGGACTTGAGGCTATTTCAATGGCTTCGTCTTCTGCTAGAAGCATGTCTAGCATGTCGATATCGTTGTCGAATTCGATTGCTGGTGAAATTATTTCATCTAAGCCCTCAAAGAATTGGCTTTCAGAGGGATCAGATTGAAGTAATTCACTGAACGAATTCACTTTACGTGACATGTTTGAGTTGGTGTAAATCTCTGAGAAGTGGAGTGAAGAAGTCATCTTTGAAAGAGAAAGGAGGTTATGGCACTAATGGAAAGTATCTGTTAGTGGATGCGTAAGGTGTATATTTATGGTTGGTGGAGGATTTGAAAATTCAAAAGCAAAGGTGAGTGGCTGATTTACAGCTAATTGTCGGAGACCTTGGAGATTGTGGAAGATTTTCTTTCCCCGATGCACTGACTTTCCACATACAGTTCCACTCTTGTGAGACCTCGCATCTTTTGAGGAATTAATTATGCGAAAGCAAAAGGAAAAGAGTCATTATGACCGGTGTTAGTGGAAAACTGAGATTTTGTGGATTTAAATCTTGTGGAATCTTGTATCGTGGGCGATACTTTTGAGTAATTGAGACAGATATGAGCAATAATTATTCTTAGTGGGTTGTTGAGTGCACCGCACTCGCATTAAAGAAAGGTTTCCCTTACGGTGGAAAGTTGTGTTTAAATACATAGGATAAGGAGTTGTGTTACTCACTTCATATCTGTTATCAAACAAACACTTCGACTAAAATTTTCTCTTACACAATGGTGAACAAGGGAGAGTGCAGCAAGCGTTCCAAGAACACTGATTGGAGTGAACTTCCGGTGGAGATCTGGAAGTACATATTCCAGTTGGTTGCTACCGCATCCCTGCAGAGCACAATGGAACTCCGTTGTGTCTCGAAGGACTTCAAGGAGTATGCCGATAGCTGGTCTACGTTGGCGGCGATCGACATGGATGGGTTCGATGGTGGATCCAGACCCACTGGTTCCATAGAAGCGGACAGGCAGGTGCGCATCTTCGCTAATCGATGCTGGGAAGCGAAGAACCCGGAGTCTCTGTTCCGAATGGGAATACGAGTACTCGTGGAGGCAGCGAACATATCTTTAGCCCTGGAGTATTTCGATGCGGCATGCAAACCAGGAACATTCTATGGTGCACGTCCCAGTTCGGTGGTAGGTCATCATGTTGCATTTTATGCAGCATGTATGATTAAGATGATTTTAGGACCACGAGCCGAGCAGCAGAAAACGGTGCAGCGACTGTGTGAAGCCCTCGACTGATGGAGAAGCGGATGGAACATCTACTACTGTAGACAAGAAGTCGAGCGGATGATGCATCAGGCTGAGTTTTGTCATGAGCATCTTCTATTATATTTTCCGTCGACTACTGCTTTCCTGCCCGCCGGTAAATGTCTTACTTGTGGTGAGTCAAGTTTTTGGCGTCCTTTTGGCCAGGACATGTGGGACGTGGATGGAGATAGGCATGCAGCTAGAGAATGTTGCGACACTTGCAAGTGTTTCGTGGAGGCAGCATATTTCTACCAGCTGATGATGTATGGAATTCCGAGACATCCGGCCTCTTATCCACGAAGTCACTACTGGAGATTTAAGGATGGTTTCTGGTAGAGAGGCCCTGCGAGGCATTTTAAGATTTGTAATTTGAGCGTTTTGGAAGTTGTAGTGTGGTTTGTTATGTTTTGGCTTGATGTGTACTACCTAAGTGATTATCAATAAAACTTTGGATTTTGGAATTGAAGTGTGATAACCTTGGGTGTACTCTGCGTCCTAATTTCGGGACGAAATTTCTTTAAGGAGGGTAGACTGTAATACCCCGAAAATTTCCGTATTATTTTTATTAAATAGTTCGTGAAATTTGAAGTGAAATGGAGTGATTTCATATTTTTAGGGGTTTTCGTCGTAAAACGATAATTACGGCGGTAATTATAAGTTACACAAGGTTAATTAAGGTAACTTTTTATCTGTTGAGAATCTGGGAAAACTTCCTTCATGAAAGTTGTAGACCTCGTCGAATCGAGTTCGTAGGAATTTGGTTCACCGAAAACGGACATCGTATGAAGGAGTTACGGCCCTCGGAAAATTCCACGTTTTTCTATAAAACAAAAAAAATAGTTTTTTTTGGGGGATTTTCTCTCTCCTCTCCTCCCTCTCTCTCTCCCCGCGCGGGCTCTCCTTCTCTCTCTCTCATCTGCGTTTTCCGACAAGCCGTGACCGGCCACCACGTGCCTAACCGCCACCGCCAAAAGCTGCAGCAAGGGCCGACGGTCCAAACTGGACCGGCCTTGCCGCCTGCCCCGCCGGCGTGACGCCGCACGCGGCACCACAAGCAGCCGGTTTTGGCTCCTCGTCGTCCGACGTAATTCCGGCCACCTCGGACCACTTTGTGTATTGGGTTTTGAAGCCCTCAACCCCTGGAACACGATGGTGCCCTTGGATTTCACCGAAAACCACCGTAGGCGGCGGATTGAGCTCGGGAAGTTTTTGGATCTAAAAGCTACCGACACCGATTCCGGCCACTTCCTCTCCGATCCAGACTTTGAGGTAGTTACTAAACTTGTTGGGATTGTTGAGTTCTACGTTCTGGTAAATTTTGGTAGCCATCGGACCACCTTGACCGGCGGCCGGCAGCCAGCTCCGGCGGCGCGTCGGCGGCGCGTCAGGTCGGTCCGGGAGCAATTCTTTGCTCCGTTTGGCTTGTTTCGTCGATACGAACAACTTTCGTGTTTTGACTTTTGTCAAATTCGGTCGTTTGACCGATGGTCAATTAACCCGATTAATCGGATCGTACGATTTACGATTCGAGAGATCCGACCGTTGGATGATCATGAAATTTGATCGTGGGGTTAATATTGTGATTATAAGCATGTTGGACCGTTGGATTATTGAAATTAGATCGTTTGATCAACGATCAATTATGCAATGATTATGGATCGTTAGATCCGTGATGATCCGACCGTTGGATCATCACCATTTTTGGATATGATGTTAGGATGCTAGAAATAAGCATGTGGTTGGATTTTGAAAGTTTTGGATTTCGTGTGGGACCCGTTGATGAATAGTAGACGTGGGACCCACATTGACCGACGGTTGACTTTTGGTCAAATGGTCTCGATTTAATAGTTCCGATGTCGTAAGAGACAATTGAGGAACATTGAATTATTTTGGAAGTGTATTATGCTAATTGGATATTGCATAATCATAGGTACTTACGAAATATGAAGTGTACGTACGTTGATCAGTCTTCGGTTACTAATTGAAGACGCAGCAGGAATTAGAGGTGAGTGAATCTCACGATGTTTTTATATATGAATATTAATTCATATTGTGTTGTTTGTGATTTTGGTGTTAAAACAATATTTGAAAAATATTCATTTTAGTGTTTTGATTTGTGAATTTTGTGGGAACACAATAATTCTAAATAAGATATTGTGTTTGCCTATTTGAATGTTTTTGTCCAAACGGACTGTCCTGACCGGGGACAATGTTAAATGGGTGAAAAATGGTAGCCCATTCAGTTAGAGCTCTAGACTGCATATTGTATGATTAACTTGATGTATTAAAAGGAGAAGAAAAATAGTATTCTCACTTTTAATCAGGCGAAGTTAAAAATAACTTGATGTATTAAAAGGAGATGCATCTCACTTTTAATCAGGCTAAGTTATAAATGGTTTTGTGTGAGTAAAGATCGAGGGTTTATATTATTTAACATACTGGATTACCCTGGTATTAACATACACGTTTATGGGGCGTGTGGGGTTAAAATACGTGGTATGGGGCACGTAGGTTCAGTATATTAGATAATACGAATCTTCCGGATTTGAAATGGAACTTTTGGGTTTTAATTGATTTCTGAAAATAAAAGAATTCAATTGGGAAAATGTTACAGTGTGAATAAAACATAGATCACTCATACCAGCTTCGTAAGCTGACCGGGTTTGTTGATATAACCCGGTACACTATTCCACGGTGTAGTGGTTATACCTGCAGGTTAGGATAACCAGGAGTAAGCAAGGCTGCATACATATTATTGGTTTATAAGACTTCCGCTGTTTATGTAATAAACTCTGATGGATTAATTATTTAATATTTTGTAATAACAATTTATTATTTAATTTATGGCTTGTAATATGTAACCCTAAAGAACGGGTCAGCATTTACATTTTTTGGGCATGGAGTATATTTGTTGTACTCGAATTAAAAAGAAAAAAATTCTAGTGCATATTTGTATTTGATATTTCATGTAGTCACGTTTCCGAATTGATTGTAATTAAGGGCAAAATGCCTTATTAATTGATTTGAAAATCGGGGCGTGACAGTAGCAGCCGTCAATATCCGTGCAGTAGCAGCCGTCAATATCCGTGCAGTAGCAGCAGCCCAGATCCTTGCAGTAGCAACAATTGATACTCGTGCAGTAGTAGCAGCTGATAGCCGTGCAGTAGTAGAAATTTGTGTAGTAGCAGTAGTATATATATATATATATATGTAGTAGCAGTGGTGTAGTAGCAGATAGAAGAGACATGACGTCCCTTCCTTTTGCAGTACCAGGAGCCTTTTGCAGTACCAGAAGCTTTAAGGATGAAGTAGCAAGGGCTGCTACTGCTGGTGCTCATCCCTTTCACTTTCATCAGGAAAACCACAATTTCCACTCTCTCTCTCTGAACGCAAATTTCAAAATCTAGATCTGAAACAACAATGCATCTCAGGCCGGCAACCATCGCCGGCGCCCTCGTCCTCTCCATCGTCTTCTTCTTCTTTGTTGCCCAGGCGCACAACATCACTCAACTACTAGTGAAGTACCCGAAGTTCTTCACCTTCAACCACTACCTGCATTAGAAAGCTTCCACCTATAACTCGAACGTCATCGTTTGGGTTCAAGAGGTTAAGATTCTCCAGCAATCGAATCTTGGCATAGGAGAGCACGCGGTTCCGCACAAGAACCACCTGGATCTTCATCCCTTGCCGTAATTGGTCCACTTGTGACAACTCCGGCAACAGTGGCCTTAGATCCCTTCGGCCGTCCAGTACTCCCGTCAAATCCGATCGAGATTGTTGCTAAACTCGCTGGGAAGCTCCGTGTTCGCGAGAGAGAACCTGATTTTCCTTGAAGCTTCTCTACAATGGAGTTTCAGTTATGGGCACCGTACTGCTCGACGAGAGAGAGTCTAGAGAGAGAGAGAGAGAGAGAGAGAGAGAGAGAGAGAGAGAGAGAGAGAGAGAGAGAGAGAGAGAGAGAGAGAGAGAGAGAGAGAGAGAGAGAGAGAGAGAGAGAGAGAGAGAGAGAGAGAGTTGATGGCAGATTTGTAAATAAAACGAAAAAAAGCCTGATTATGTAATTGCACTTATATAATTGAAGTATGGGCTTGTACTGTAGCACATGGGCCTGTGATGCATGTCCTTATGTGTATAACTATACTCTTAGTTGTGTTTTGTAATATTGTCATGGGTGTGTATGTCAAATTCTATTCAATTAATCTACGAGTTGTGATCAAGATGGAACATTGATCTACAAGTTTTTTAACTGTACCGCAATTGCGTGCTCGACGGTTGAATTCTCTTTAGTTAGGTTTCTTTTCCTGATGTATTTCTTCTTTGTAGGCTCGTTTTAATAAATGAGCTTCCAGGTTTCCTAATGAGCGCTACTTGTTAGTTTCTTTAGTTTGCTGGCCATCAGAGTTAGGTGCAGCTCTAGAAAATTGATGTATGTGCCGTTCTGGCTTTTGATATATTTGATATCTTCTGATTCTCAAAAAAAAAATTTATCCTTTCAAATATAAGGAAAATAAATCAATCAATGACTATTACTTATTCAAGTTTAAAACTTATCAATTAATTATGCTTACAAATATAATTAATTATCCTTACAAATATGAGGAAAATGAATAAATTAATTTACTCATTAACATTAAACATATGATTGTCAACAGATTTGAAGATCAAACAAAAGTTTCTTTTTTAATGAACATAATCTTTTAGTTTTCATCTAGATTCGTCAACATCACAAGTTGTTCTACAAAACCTTATCGTCATCTACAAAATCAAGAGGGAGGCATTTTGTAAATAAATAATTTTATTGTCATGCATGCCTAGTTTATCAATAAAGCCATGAGAAATTAGGGCTGGGACTTTGAACCCGAGGAACCGCGCCAAGAAGAATATTGTGTGGCTTGACATCAAAATGCAAAATTTGCGTGCCACATCCTTGATTTAGATAGGTAATACCACCAGCCACTCCCAGTGAAATTTCAAATGCTTCCTTGTAACTCAAGGAGATAAGTCCTTCTTTAGGAAATATATATGTGCTTAATTATCAAGAGACCTATTTGACATGAACTTATATATAAGAGCATGCTTTGACCCCTCGGCACAATAGCCAATTAGTTGTACCATGTAAATTTACATGATAAATCCGTCCAATGGTACTAATAGGCAACTTCATTGATGAAATCTTGCCCATGACCGCTTCGTAGCTTTCCTTTATATATAGAGCCATAACCTCCTTACCCCAATTTATCCGTAAATCCTTTGGACATTTTCTTGATATTGGAGTTGGGGTACCTTATTGGCATGAGGTGGTTGTGACTGTAAGAATTTTTCAATAACTCCGTACTAGATCGAGAATGACCACTAAAAACACTTACGGTAGCTTTCTCAGTTCTATATAAAAGGATGAGCAACATTGTCAACTTCCCTGTCTTCATTGGTTACATAACGCGCGACCTAAAACTTTGGGCTCAATTATTGGTTACTTAATTGATAAGTGACTAATACCAAATATATTACATAAGATAAAGATATATAAATAATTAACCAATACCATATGTTTATTTTTCAGAGAATATTTCATATAATTATACATTATTCTGTTATTTCTCACAATCGTACTCAAACTGATGAAAGTTATGCTTAAAATATTAAATCCCAGAAAAGTGCACATCTGGAGTAGAGCATAGAATAATGTTAACTAGAACAAGAAGTGTATTCCATCGCCAGGTATGGAAGAACAATTACTCCACGATAGGACATGTCTGCCTCCAATGTAAATACAAATATTGACTGGTGCTACATCACTTCATTTGCATTTTGAATTAAACTAATTGAATCTTCAGCTTCATCGTTCAATGGCATTGATGATGAGAAAGTTGTTACAGAACTATCTTCAACATCCACTACTGGCATCTCATGTGGATATAGGAAAGGCTTTGGAGGCATTGGAATACAGTCAATTTCTCCTTCAAGCATCTCGATCACTTTGTTCATCGAATTAGGACGGTCACTAGGCTTCATTTGTATACACCACAATGCAACTATAAGCATCTTCTTTGTTATTTTAGTTTCCTCGTCTGTGGCATCTTCAATTTCCATGTTCCTTCCTTCACTGAACTGGTCATACACCCATGAAGGAAAGTAAATTTGGCTCGAATTTGGTGCAAATGCATTCAAATTCTTTCTTTTCCCTGCAATTTCCATCAACAACATTCCAAAACTATAGATGTCAGCTTTGTTCGACACACCTCCAATATTCTTGTAAAACAATTCCGGAGCTATATATCCAATGGTTCCTCTTGCTGCAGTCATAGTTAAATTGTTGTCATCTAACGGGCATAATCTTGCTAGACCAAAGTCTGAAACCTTTGGAACAAAATTCTCATCAAGAAGAATGTTGTGTGGCTTGATATCAAAATGCAAAATTTTCATTTCACATCCTTGATGCAGATAATCAATACCACGAGCCACTCCTAGTGAAATTTCAAATGCTTCCTTGCACCTTAAGGAGACGAGTCCTTCTTTAGGAAATATGTGTTTATCAAGAGATCCATTTGACATGAACTCATATACAAGAGCACGCTTTGATCCCTCAGCACAATAGCCAATTAGTTGCACCACATTTACATGATGAATTCTGCCAATTGTAGCAACTTCATTGATAAAGTCTTGCCCATTAGCTTTGGACTTTCCCAACATCTTAATGGCAACAAGGCGACCGCTTCGAAGCTTTCCTTTATACACAAAGCCATAACCTCCTTCCCCCAATTTATCCTTAAATCCTTTGGTCATTTTCTTGATATTGGAGTAGGAGTACCTTATTGGCATCAGGTTGTTGTGACTTTGTAAGAATTCTTCAATAACTCCATACATTGATAAGTGTCGTCTTCTCAACTTAAAGACTAAAAACACGATCACACATAGAATCCCGAGTATAGTTTTTGTTACAATCCACGCAAATACTGTAAAGAAACACAAACTAATTCAATCAACAATTTTGTGACTCTGTAAGCAATCTTAAATAACGTCGTGCATTGATAAGTGCCGTCTTTTCAACTTGAATATTAAAAATAAAATCACCCATGGAAGTTCGAATACAGGTTTTGTCATAATCCACACAAATATTGTAAAGGAAATAAAAGTTAATCATAAAAATGATTTTGTAAGGTTCTAGAATTTACTACTTATGATTAATTATTAAACCTTGCATGACTTTTTATATATTGGAAAGAGTTATTTCCTGAAATTAAGATGTATAATCAAGGTTTACGGAAAGAAAGGAGAAAGGCCGGAGAGAGCGCACCTGTAATTGTAATCGTAGAAGCGAATCCTGCAGAAAAGAGAGAGAAGAGTTGTACTGAGAGTTGATAATTTAAAATTAACCTTTTTTTTTTGGACGAAATAATTTAAAATTAACTGAAAACAATAAGATTGAGATAGTTGTCACCTGTTACATAAACGGTTATGCCTGCATCATAAAAGACAACAATAAATAAATATCAAGCTATCGACTCTCTAAAAATGGAAAATAAAAAGTGCTGATAACTTACAATTAACTTTGTTGGTATCATTGTCAGCATAGCAATGCATAGTTTGACGATACCATTTCTCTCGTCTATAGTAGTAGCTCTGCAACCATGAAAGTTCAAAACCATAGAGCAGCCCATTGTGGATGTCTTTGTAGGAACTGTTTGTACCATTAATCCACGACGATGTCAAAACCATCAGCTCTATGCGGCATGAATCCCTCAAATCCGACGCATTTAAGCTTACAATGTTCACAAAAGAATGCCCACTCGCTGCATCAAGGCAAGGAGCAGTATCCACATAGAGAGGTGAATTCACTAGCCGGGTCTCACAGGTAATGAAAATTATAGGCTTTGACAGGTACCACTCCGTCGATGTCTGATTACGTCTCTCTAGAAACATGCTATATGGATCCCCATCACTGAAGTTAAATCTGGTCAACGAATAACGAGGGATGGAAGAGCAGTTACCCTCACGAACATTGGCATCCACCACTCGGATTGTGTAGTTTTCATAATTGATTGCACGCACATAGTATTTCCCCGAATACAAGTGTAAAACAGTGAGATTGTTCTCATCACAAAAGAGGTTATACCTTGAGTCACCGCACTTGTCTGAATCAGTATTTAGTCGGAAAGGGTAACTTATGTTATGGATGTCGCCGCAAGAAGAAGGCACACAGTGATGATCCTTAGCGTGGCAAGCTACATAGCATAAACCAAGAACTAGAAGGACGTCTATGAATCGTGCTGGGATGGGTAGACTTGTTGTGATCATGCCTTCAAAGAAATTTTATGGTCAGCAAACAACATTGTACCTGAACTTCCTTTAATTTTATGCTTAACACGGAAAAGCTAGAGATCGAACTTATGATTTGACTCACCTCTTAATTTGATTTCCCCTTGCTGCTTGCAGTAAATATTTTTTTTTGATTTCCCCTTGCTGCTTGCAGTAAATTAATTAAATCAAACTTCTAGGTTAAGCAATGAACATACATGAGATGCACTCAATTATCTATACATATCGAAGTAGAGTTGTGAGGTCACCCCTACACTCTTCTATCTTAGTACACACCAAATACAAGCCACCCACTACAAAGTCAAGTCGACCATTGGTATGAAAGGGATTAAAATACTAAGTCAGTTTGTTGGCTTTGTCTTCCATGGTTCACTATTCCTTGGTTGACTCTCGTTTTCAATATTATCGTATCATCCATTTGCTCTCTTTAAGTTCTTTCATTTCCTCTTACGTCCCACTCAATGGCGTAGCCAGAAAATTTATTTAGGAGGGTCAAAACTCAATACAATGAAGTCTTTTCATAATCGTGTAGTATTTTGAAGATTTTTTTTTCATAATTGCTTAGTATTTTGAGGAATTACATGTGATATGTGATACTTTCGTTTGGCTAATTGAGTGATTTACCACAGAAGAAATTGAAGAGTGATTGTAAAACCCTCCTTATATATAAATATATAAATTGAAAGATGAATGCATTACACATTTACACCTAATAAATATATGCATGTCAAGAAAAAAAATAGCAAAACACAGAAAAATAAAAGTAAAACTAAAGATATACAATTAATTAGGCCAAATTTGAGCATAAAATAATGGACAGATAGCTTTTCTTTCTTTTTTAGGAGGGTCAATAGATATTCTATTATTTATTTATATAAGGAAACTTAAATCTAGACGACCAATCAATGGCGATATTTAAAAGTTGAGGAGGGTCAGTTGACCCCTCTCGCTCTATGCTCCCTACGCCCTTGGTCCCACTCCCACTCCACACTTGCACAAAGCCTTCTTTGCCTGTGGATTAGTTGCTATTCTACTTCTCAAATCTAAAAAGGCAACTACGTACAAACACACACAAAAAGCTTTGCAATTTTCATTTTTCCTTAGAACCAAATAAGTTACATTGATTGTGTTCGTACTCATGTGGTTTAAGAGAAGAAATTTTGAAGAGCAGTGATCTTCATTCAGTCATACTCAAAAGAGATAAGGTATGTACTGTTTGCACTAGAAACAACTGGGGAGAGTCAAACAGTCTCTTTTGAAGAATACGGGCGTGCCAGTACCAGGGGGTACGTTGTTGTAGTCGATGTGTGTCACTTCTTGCTTCTGGATCAAGCAAATGTAAACAGAGAGAGCACCAACTCTGTCGGTTCGTACGTGAAATGCCTAAAAAGGCAATTAGGTCTTCGAACGTGATCTCTTGCGAACACAATAATCGATACTTCCTCAATGATAAGAAAGCAGAGCAATCAATTGGGAGAGCTTGAGAAAGCATTGGTTGTGCTAAGACGTGATCTTAGCTTTGTTGTAGGTCGTTGGTTTGCTCCGGAGAGGCTTGTATGCAAAGAGTTTGCTTGTAAATTGTGTTTATTGAGAGAGAGCTATGTTCGCCCTAGGATCCTCTATTTATAGAGATAAGTCTAGGAGTTTCCTCATGATAAAAGGACTGTAGATATTTTTCCCAAACAGAGCTCTTATACGTAATTATAACGTTAATTATATACAAGGTTATATTTCCTTGACTGATAAGGTAGACACGAAGCAAAAATCCACCCCTAAATAAACTCAAAGATATTCGGGCCGCAGTTCCCGGCCCATGGGCTGTGATAATAAGACTAAATCAGCCAATTATACATTTGGGCTCAAACACGTACTTTAAGACAACTGGATTCTCAAGCCATAAGACAATTACTACAAGTGAGTTTGGAAATTGGCAGACCATGAGGATACATTCATTAGAATATTGCAGATGAAACAAATGTTTAAGCAAGCCAGTTGATAATTTAATTAACCCAACAACTCTGTTTTGTATTACAGTCCCAGAAAATGGATGAAGCAATACAAGAAAAGCTAAATTAAAGTGAAAAGCCCATTCCCAAAAGAACAAAGAGCCGAATGGACATCCTAAAGAGCCGCACTAACCATCTCTACACCAAGCAGGGGCAGAACCGTCATTGGGCCTGACGGGGTCCGGACCCCCTCACTTTTTCCTATATACATATTTTTAGTACGTATGCTATCGGAGAGGATCTAGGCACGGCCACATGCACAGTGACCCCGTTAGTGGTAAGAAATTTTTTTACTCGGTTTTGACCCGTTAGTGCCCAGTTTCGACCCGATTTGGCCGGAACTTTGCGGCTTCGCCGCCATCATATCTGACCACTTCAGGTCATAAAATTGGTCTCATTCTCTTCGTATTGGAATGATCTATCTATCCATATAATTTTTGCACCCTATTAGCCACCGTAGTAAACGGATTGAACCTCGAAAGATTCGGGAAAAACCACCCGATCGGTTCTCTCTCCTCCGGTCATGGTGGCGACTCAAATCACTTGGGTTCTCTTCCTCTCCTTCCCAGCAACATCTCCGTGGTGGTGGATTATCTAATTGATCACCGTGCAAGGTGAATCGAAGCCTTGAAGTTCGGTGGATCCGAAACTTTTGGCGACGATTCCTCCGAATCAACTTCAAAACATGGAGTTCTCCAACTTCCAGCAGATCTCCCTACTCGTCTCCTCGATTTCGAAAGAATCCTCAGTTCCTTAACTTGCAAGAATCCCCAGTTCCTCAGTTCCTCGATTGCTCCATCTCAATCTTGCCTCGTTGACTTACCCTTTTTTTTAATCTAACTCTAATTTACCCTAACGTTGACTGTTAAAGAAAAATAAACCTAAACGAACGGTGCATGTTTAATAGCTTGTAATGAACGGCTCATATCCAATAATGACTATTAAAAAAATATGCCGTGGATGTACTCGGCGTGGACTAGATCATCTCCGTGTATGCTATAGACTTATGATTATAACCTATTAAAATTCTTTTCTATTTTTGCACCCAAAAAAAATTCTTTTCTATTTGGACCCCCGCTCCCCCTACGTGATACATTTTAATGCATGTGTATAAAAAAATATCAATAGCCACTTTAATTACTAATAGATTAAATTGATTAAAAAGTAATAATATAATAAAAGGACAAAAGTCAAAATAATAAAAAAATATTATTATCCCCAATTCCCCATTCCAAATCGGTCTCTCCATCCTCTTAGGGTTTTGACTGCTATTATATCTATGTTTGTTAGACCTAGAGGTACAGGAGAAATCACTAATCAATCGGCAACTGCAGAGGCTGCAACCTGCAAGCAAACAAAAGGTATGTAGTATGTACTGTATATAATTATCTATTATTTTATTGACTTACTCCCCGTTTAGCCACAAGTCCGCAATTTAATTTTTTTTTTTGTACTTTTTTCTACCAATCTACCATCTTTATTTTTTTAAATTTTTTTTTCATATGCTTTATTTGATTAGTTTTCTTTGAATATTGTTGATCTGTTTAATTGTTTATACGAAAATTTTGTTCAATTTTGTAGATGAAAAAATCATCCACAAAGACAACTACATTGGACAAATGGTTTAAAAGAAAAACACCAGACAACTACGAATCTAGTGCTTCTGTGCCAGTTGAGTCTAATGTTGAGAGTTCAGATCCTGAAAATCATGCTAAATGTCCACGAATTGAAACCAATGAAATTCAGGTTGATAACTTAGAACGTGATCCAGGAAAACGTCTGCAAATATGGGAATATCATGTTAATCAGCGAGATGAAGTCCAACGTGCTTACATTAAACTGGGTCCATACCAACCTGTACTTTCAAATTATCCGCAAAATGGAAATCGCAATCGTAGCTTTCAATCTTCGTGGTTTGCACTATTTTCTTCATGGTTAGAATATTCTCCAACTACAGATGCAACTTTTTGTCTACCGTGTTTTCTTTTTAATAAGCCGTGTGGGCATTTTGGGCACAGAGCTTTTACAGTTGATGGATTTAAAAGTTGGAAGAAAGTAAAAGACGGAAAGAGTTGTGCTTTTTTGAATCATATGGGTAAAGATTCTAACTATACTCATAAGAATGTTGTAAGAGCCTGTGAGGACTTGATGAAGCAACCCCACCATATACAAAAAGTGGTTGAAAAGTATAGTTCACAACAAATTGTAGACAACCGTCTATGAGTCAAAACTTTAATTGAAGCAGTTCGATGGCTTGCATTTCAAGGTTGTGTTTTTAGAGGCCACGATGAAAGTCCTGATTCAATCAATTCTGGTAATTTCATAAAACTCTTAGAATTGTTGGCTTTATATAATGAAAAGGTTGCAGAAGTTATATTACAAAATGCTCCAAAAAATGCATCTTACACATCGCCAAAGATTCAAAAGCAAATATTACAGGCATTTTCAATAAGAGTGAAGAAGGCCATTCGGGAAGAAATTAATGATGCAAAGTTCTGTATAATGGTTGATGAAGCTCGTGATGAGTCAAAGAAGGAGCAAATGGCTATAATATTAAGATTTGTTGACAAAGATGGTTTCATTCGGGAACTTTTTTTGGGCTTGTTCATGTCTCAGACACAAAGGCATCGACATTGCAAAAGGCAATATATTCTGTATTATCTAATCACAGTTTAGATATTCAAAATATTCAAGGGCAAGGTGTCACACCCCCGAATTTGCGTCTATATTATATTGAAATATAGCTCGTAGATCAGCGGTGTGACTTCTGAGAAAACTAATTTTCTCAAAAGTCAATAATGTAAATAAAATATCTTTGAAATACTTAGTATTATTTTACATACACAATTTATTGAATTGGAAAATACGTAGTGTTATTTTACATACACAATCTTATCGTATCAGAGATACGTAGCGTGAAAATTACATACACAATAAGCAATCGAAAATAGAAATTACACCGAGTAAAACTCGCTTATTTTATGGAGAAAATAGTAGGAAGCAACAACATAATTTTATAAAAGCATCCCAGCCCGATTTTACTCCTTATCACCTGTAAAAGATAATTGTGTAGCATCATGAGTTACACTAACCCAGTAAGTACGAAACTCCTACTTATACTAAGATACATTAAAATAAGATCAAATTTATGTAATAAGATAAAAATGATCAGAAGTTCAAAACATATAGGTTAGTAAGCACAAGCTAATATTATTCAAGAATATCTTAACCAAGTGAACTTCAAGAAAATATATTGGTCACCCATAACAATCCTGTAAAATAATTGGTTAAGCCGCAGCATACCAAGGTCTCCAATACCCAAGCATGTATACCCGAGGGTCGACTTATCGTTCCCTAAAGGTATAATAGTGCACTATCTGAGGGACAAGAGCCCATAGCTAAACACCAAAACAATCCCCCGTAATTCCAGTAATTTACTTAAACCGAGTGGTACCATATGCTCGGTAACACAATTGTCTACAACAATGAATTCAGAATATCTAAAAGATTAAATATAAGTCTATAACAAAACTCACAAGCTAGATATAAATCAAGCTTAACCAAGTAATCAATCATTACAAAAATAGCAACCAACCATATGTATATATATATATACACACATATATATATATATACACACATATATATATATATATATATATATATATATCAATTATCCCAAAATAATATTCAAGGAGAAAACAAGCATATAATATGTACAAACAATCATATAGAAAAATAAATAGAACAATTTTAATCTTTCATTCATTTTTATTAGTTGTCTAAGTTTGGTAACCATTTGTTTCTATGTCCAGAAAAAATTGTCCAAAAGCTCAATATTGTCATCAATGTCCTTTGTCCAAAAGTTCATCAATCATCCATCCCAAAATTCAAGTGAATACTTCTCATTGAAGGAATTTTTGTCATGAGTCCATCTGTCCAGATTATATGTCCATGTTCAACAAGTATATGTTCATATTGTCATAGGAATTGAGCTATGCAAGGACCTATAAGTTTTATAAATTAGGTTTCAACAACTTTATTTGAAATATTTATGAAAAGCCATCTATTAAATACCAAACTTTCCAGATTTAAAGTTCAAGTCACAAGCTTCATTTTGATATAAACTTCATGAAAATCGGTTGAGTAATGAGTGAGATATGAGTTTTTAAACTTATGAACATCATATAAATTTTCCGGCAAAGTTCACCGGAAAGTTTTGAAAAATTCTTTTAGCCATAACTTATTCGATTCTTAACATTTTTGAGTGATTCCAAAGCCTAAAGTGAAGCATTTTTCATGTAGATTATGCTCTGATAATTTGTTTTAGCAAAAGAAAACATTATCTTAAACGAAAATTTGGTTGTACAATATGAACATATTCATCCTATTTTTATTCTTACTCCAATGATTTGATCTAAAAATTAAGGTAGCAAACCATAAGAAGGAATTAAGTACTTACTTAAAGATTTTTGGTTGCTAAAAGGAGAATTTGCTTCACTTGCACACTTGAAAGAAACTCCACACCAAGACCAACTCAAACTTTAAAGAAAATAGACAAGGTAAGTTCCTAACTTAGATTTTCATGGATGAGAGGTGTTTTTCTTTTGTTTTTCTGGTGGTCTTTGGAATGAATCATTCATTCCTTATATAGGCACAAGGCATTGGGCAATAATAATGTAGAGGACAAAGAAAAATAATATAAATGTGATGAATAGGAAGGAGGGAGACAATGAAATATTCTATTTCCTACAATTTATTGTTTTGAATTCAAAAGTGAGATTTCAATTGACACTAAGTCAAGAAATCAGATCTCAAATGAATTATTTGAGAATGAGATATAATAATTTAATTTTTCTATCTATTCATTTCAATCATGGAAACATTATTAATTTTTCTATCTATTCATTTCAATCATAGAAACCTATAAACATCTATTCCTTCATAAATGTATGTATACACATATAAACTTATATATATATATATATAATAAATACTAATACATAAGCATGATGTATTTCAAAAGTTTCCAGCAAGAAATTCAATTCCTCAATAATTAATCCTAGTCACGCGAGGAAAACAAGCATAAGTATAAAATTCGAAGGTTTTGGAATATCGGTAGAGAAACTAATAATAATATGTTTGTTGATCCTAGTGCATGGGGTCAATGTAGGATTTTTACTGTTAATTCTAGGTTCGGGTTATCACACAAGGATATGATGGTGCAAGCAATATGCGAGGTGAGTGGAATGGGCTACATGCTTTGATTTTGAAGGATTGTTCATATGCTTACTATGTTCATGTCACGACCCGAAAATTTTCAACAAATAATAAGGCATTTTAGCCTTTAATTACATAATTAATTCGGGACGTGCAGTATGGAATATCAAATACAATTATGCACTAGAATTTTTTTCTCTTAATTCAAGTACAATACTCACTCATTCCATGCCCACCAATGTAAATATTGACTCAATCTTTAGAGTCGAATATTACATTTCATAAATTTACATAATAAATTGATAATTCAATAAATTAAGTAAACTACTTCTTCAGAGTCTAATACACACCAGCGGAAGACTATCACCAGCCCAAACGGTTGATACTAGAATTCTCAATCAGTTCTCCAAATGCTAAAACGCATACCTAACCTGCATGATTAACCCTACACCATTGAATAATGTACCGGGTTATATTAACAAATCCGGTCAGCTTATGAAGCTGGTATGAGTAACCTCCATTTATACTAAATTAGCAAATGGTATTAACTATTTTCATAAAATCAAAATATCGCATATTTAATTTATCATATGCTCAATCAACATGACTCAATATTAAAATATTGCAAACAAATGTTGATTATTCCAAAATAATGTATGTTAAAAACAATTATAACATACTCACAAAATCACCTCAAAAATACAATATTCCACAATTAAACATGTATTTTATTTTCTTAGTGAATTATTGCGATCAATAGGTAATAATTCAAAATTCCACAAAAATCCCAAACCGAGGTCCAAAATACCAAGGTAAATTCGTATGCTAGGACAAAAACCCGAGCACGGAATAAAAATCACAAAATCACAACCCGACAAAATATGGAAATCAAATATCCATTCAAAAATAATATGTACTCCCCCCCTTTTTAGTGAATATTTTATGATGCCTGGTAATAACAATTTAAAATAAATCCCAAGCCAAGGTCCCCGTTACCAAGCATGGGTAAAAAGTCCGCGTACTAGGCGTACAGGGAAAGCGATAGCATACCAAGGACAATACCAAAGCATGTACACTCAAGGTCGGCAATTTCCTTCCTATGAGTCTAATAGTGCACTATCTGTAGGGACTTGAGCCCTGCGCTTAATCACCACAAAAACTCTAATTACTAGTAAAATCACTTTAGTACACAATCGTACTAATTTTTCAATTTCAATATTTCTCATACACAATTCAATTCACAAACATGATCCTAAATTAAGTCAATTTAGAGATCATGATTTAATTTATTTACTCAATAGGTTGGTCTTCAACCACAAAATTTAATCTCAAAACAATGATATGATTTCTTTTGCATCATATGATTTTTCACCAATTTATAACACAATTTACTAAAATACATATATTTCACACAATTATATATGTATACAATATTTCAATCACAACTCAATATTTCACCAAGATATATATATATATATAAATTCCTTTCTTTTCAAAATCAATTTTCACTTATCGATGAACCGTTGTCGAATAAGTTCATTTGTTTCAAAACAAATATTTATTTTTAATAAATATTATTTCACAACCTAATAATTATTCTAATAAAATAAATATGCGAATTTTATTCACCAACAAGTTGTCGTGAGAATTACTCACCTCTAATTCCCGCAGCGTCTTTAAATAGTAACCGGGAATCGACCAAAGCACGTACGCCTTACTTTTCGTATCCACCTATGATTACGCAATTTTAAATTAGCATAATACACTTCCAAAATATTATAAATATTCTGTAAATGTCACCTAGGACATCGGAACTATTTATCGGGACAAATTGACCAAAAGTCAACTGTCGGTCAACGTGGGGCCCACGTTAAATATTTATTGAACAGGTCCCACCGAAACTCCTCAACACCAAAATTTAACAGAAAGTTTATTTCTAGCATCCTAACAACATATTCGAAAATGGTGACGATCCGACGGTCGGATTATCACGGATCTAACGATCCTTAACCCTCGATTAATTGATCATAAATCAAACGGTTGAAATTCAACGATCTCACCGTACAACATGTCTATAACTACAAGATTAACCATACGATTTAATTTGGTGATCATCCAACAGGTAGATCTCTCAAATCGTAAATCGTACGGCCCGATTTTCGATTAAATCGATCATCGATTAAACGACCAAATTTCACAAAACGATAAACACGAAAGGTGTTCGTATCGACGAACTAAGCACAACGGAGCAAAGAGTTGATCCGGACGCGCCGCCGCAGGCGGTGGCCGGCCGCCAGCCAAAGTGCTCCGATCGTTGTGACATTTTACCAGCATGTACATCTCAACAAGATGATCAAGTTTGAAAACTACCTCAAAGTCCGGATTGGAACGGATTGGATACAGCGGGTGTCCATAGCAATTGGGCTTTGGACCTTGGGCTTGGTCAACAGGCCCATTTGACTTTTTTTTTTTTTCTTTGCACCCATCTTTCTTCTTTTCTCACCCGGTCCTCTTTCTTCTTCCGCCTTCTTCTTCTTCCTTCTCTTCTCTCTTCTTTCTCTTCCCGTGCCTTTCTTCCTTCTCTTCTCTTCTTTTTCTTCTCCGCCGCACCCATCATCTCTTCTCTCTTCTCTGTTCTCTTCTCCGCCGCACCCACAGCCGCTTCTCTTTCTTCTCTGTTCTCTTCTCCGCCGCACCCACAGCAGCTCCTCTTCTCTCTACACCCAACACGCACACAGCAGCTCATCTCTTCTATTTGCACCCACCTTCCTGCTCCGCCCAATTCCCAGCCACCACAACATACCCAAATCAGCAGCTCCAGCTCAAGCCTCCGCCGAGCTCAGCACTTCTTGCAGCCGCCGGCCTCTTCCACCTCAGGTGAAAGGATCCGGTTCTAAGTTGTGATGATGGTGGTAGCAATTGATGATTTAAGAATGTGATTATGTGATTGCAGGAACTATGAAATGCAGGAGATGATTAGAAACTATGATTGTGGTGGCTCTGTGAAGAGCGGTGGTTTGGGCATGTCGGAGCTGTGAGTGAAGTGGGTGAGGGAAGGAGGTGGCCGGAAATGGTGGTTCCGACATCGGTAGTTGCACGATCTTCCAAGGCCGCGTGCGGCGGTTTGGATCGATGCCTGGTGGTGATTTTCTTGGGTTAGGCTCTTCATCTTCTCCTCTTTCTTATGGTGGTGGCGGTGTCAAAATCCGGTAGCCGGAAGCCGGCGTCGGAAATCACAAAGGAGAGAGGGAGAGAGAGATGAGGAAGAAGAGAGAGTGAGAGAGATATAGAGAGAGCAGTGAGAGAGGGATCGATCCGGGGAAGGTGAGTTCTGAGGGAGATCAGTACTGGGGAGGTCAATACCGGGAGAGGTGAGAGTGAGGAAGGAAAGAGAGAGATTAATTAAGGCTAATTAAAAAATCAACGGTCCAGATTAAAGTTTAAGGATTCAACGGTCTAGATCGTCCGAACAAAAGAAATATTATGAAATTATTTCTTTTCACTTCAATCTCCCTATATTCATAACTCTCTCATATGATGTTCGTTTTTGGTGAACCAAATTCTTACGAACTCGATTCGACGAGCTCTACAACTTTCGTGAAGGAAGTTTTGCCAAAATCTCGACGAATAAAAAGTAAATTCTTTTGACCTCCCAAAACTTATAATTTTTCCGAGTTAATATTTGCCCACCCATGATTCCACAAATCTTACGAATAATCAATAATTAATTCCATAATTTTCCAAGAAATTAATATTGAAAATCTGGGGTATTACAGTTCATTGTTTAGCACATAGATTGCAATTGGCTTTAGTTGCAGCAGCGAGAGAAGTTATTCATATTCACCAATTTTTTACTAAATTGACTTTTATTGTCAATATTATTGGTGCTTCGTGCAAACGTAATGATGAATTCCAAATTGCTCAAGCTGAAGAAATTGCATATTTGACTTCAATTGATGAACTCGAGACTGGAAGATGACTTAACCAAATTGGAACCTTGCAGCGTGCTGGAGATACTCGGTGGAGTTCTCACTTCAAATTAGTGTCTAGTTTGAGAAAGAGATTCAGTCCAACTTGTCGGGTTCTTATGAACATAATTGAGGAAGGGACTAATACTTCTCAAAAAGGAGATGCAGACTCAGCTTATGAGTCATTGATTTCGTATCAATTTGTCTTCATCTTACATCTCATGGAAGAAATTATAAAGAATACTAATGAACTTTGTCTAGCTCTGCAAAGTCAATCTCAAGACATTTTAAATGGTATGAGTCTTTTTTCCGCTACTAAAGCATTCATTCAAAAGTTAAGAGATGAGGGATGTGATGCTTTACTTACCAAAGTGAATTCTTTTTGTGAGGCATGTAACATAGATATTCCAGATATGAATGATCATTATAGTGGGAGAAAGGGTCGAGCTCGTTGCCAACAAGATGACTCAACAGTTCAACATTATTATCAGGTAGATATTTTTTATGCTGCAATAGATTCTCAGTTGCAAGAATTAAATAACCGATTTAATGCGCATGCTGTAGAGCTACTTATTCTTAGTTCAGCTTTAGATCCTCCTGAAATGATTAGGTGTTTCAAGATTGATGACATCTGTCAGTTGGTAGAAAAATTCTATCCACAGGACTTTGTAGATCATGAGAAGCTGCAATTTAAGAAGCAACTCCAATTTTTTGAGTATGATGTAGTTCGAGATCAAGAGTTCAAAAGCTTGTCAACAATTTCTGATTTGTCTCAGTGGTTAGTAAGAACTGGAAGATCAACAAGGTATCCACTTGTTTATAGAGTGATTGTGCTTGTACTTACTCTTCCAGTGTCTACAGCAACTACAGATCGATCATTTTTTGCTATGCGTATTGTTTCTGCTGATTCCCAGCTGCTCGGTAGGGACGCACCTGGGGCGCACTTGCATACCTGAAAGCGCAAAGGAGGTCAGGGGAGGCCGGCGTGTACCGACCGAATACCCTCCGACGCTCAAGTTAGTCCTGATGGGATCTGAGCAGAGTGTTTCTAGGATGCGGAGAGAACTTACTTCAATAAGGAGTGAGGACTCCTTAAATATGAGTTGAGGTCGGAGACAAGCTTTCCTGGCGCGGGGGACATCTCTTGACACGAGGGAATACTCCTTAATCCACTACCTCGACACGCGCATCGAGGAACGACGGTGTCTAGTGCGGTATGGGTGTTCAGCTTGGCGCGATCCGCGAGGTAGCGGACAAGCACGTGTTGACAGATGGCTGTGCTAGTACCGATTGGGTTGCGTGCCCTCGGTACCTGGTCGGGAGATGTCTCTGTAAAGCCGAGGGGAAGACTTGTTGTCGGTACACCCGGCCTGGTATTGCTGGAACCGCTGGGGTACCGCCAGGGCTTTGCTGGTATGCTCGGCAGGGGATCCCTACCGAGTGGATAGGTGTCGCTGGGGCGTTGCCTGGGCCGCTAGGGCATTGTCAAGGCAGTGTACCCGGTAGGGGATCCCTACCAAGTGGGTAGATGCCGCTGGGGCGTGATATTAGGCCAAGAGGTGGGCTGTACAGCGATGGTGGGCTACTCTTGACCCGTCACGGGGTCTGTACCGGGACAGATATGAAATGGTAGCAACAGAAGTCCCCCAAGTCCCGAGCAAGAGGAACTGCTTGGTCGGGGACTTAGTCCACAAGTTCATATCAGGACGTAGCCAAGTGTCGGTGGGGCAGCCGCGACGCTTAGTATCGTCCCATGTAGTCCCCCAAGTCCCCGAACAAGGGGTTCCTCCCGGTAGGGAGTTGTAACCGCTCCGAGTATTGAGGGAATTTCCAAGGTTTTGCCTGTTGGTATTCTCGGCGTAACTGCCGAGGTAGTGGGGTGATACGTGTCGCTGCTAGGGCGATTTAAAACTGCATGGGAAGTTCAACCGTTACGTTGACACGTGTCGCCATCTTTTGAAGCGACGGTTGGTGTCGTACGGTGCAGATGGCCCAAGTCCCGCTATATATATATAGGGGTGAAGAGAGTTCACTTCTCCTCATTCTTGATTTTCTTATTCCAGAGCTCTGCAATCTGTCGGTAGAGAGAGTGGGAGCTTCGCGCCGGTAGCTTACATTTGGATCAACCGCTTCTTCGACGTTCGACGTGTCAAAGTGTAAGAACCGAGAACTCTGAGTTACTTTTGTGTTTGCCGCTTTTGTAATCGTAGTTTGTGTACCGGTGTCCTGCTTTAGTACCGAGCTAGGTTGCATAGGCATATGATTGTCGACCCGGTAAGCAACTTAGTTTATTTCTTGCAGATGTCTGATTCAGAAAGCCAAAGTGTAGGAAGCGGCAATGCCTTCTCTGGCGAAGAGCCAGAGAGGTCTCCCTCGGTGGAGATTGTCGATGTGGCCTCTAGTACAGAGAGTAGCAGCAGCGAGACTCGGTCCTGCTCGTCCGGTACCGACGCCTTTCGTATTGCGTGTATGTTTGAGACAGTGACGAAGAACATCACTACCGGCGAAGATATAGAGCCGTTAAATACGATCAAGGAGGGCAAGTTTATTCCCGGTAGTAGTAGTTCGGTGCCTGCTACCGAATTGGGAGGAGGTGAGCAGCCTCGGTCTGAGGTGGAGACCGCTGAAGGGGAGGTACCAGACGAGACAATACCTGTGGGGTATGCGGTAGATCGTCTGAAGCTCAGTGCCTCTACCGATGACAACTTGGTTGCCTTGAGGGAGGCTTTCAATATTCCGAATTCAGTGACCATGCGCCTGCCGGAGAAGGGGGAGCTGAGGAGCGCGTCTGTGGTACCGGGTGAAACCTTGGTGCATCCGTTCTTTTTTGGGGAGGGTCTACAGATTCCACTACCGGCGTACCAACAGAGGTTCCTGGCCGAGGTTGGCATTGCTATTGCTCAGTTGAACCCTAACACCTGGCGGTGTCTCAACTCTTTATACACCCTGTACCATCACTGTGGTTTCGGTGAGCCAGACTTGGCGGTGTTCTTTAGCCAGTGGACCCTGGAGCAGCACTTTAAAATCGATAAGGGTTGGTACAAGGCCAAGTCGGTAGGGAAGCCGTGTGCAGAGTGTCCCCGAGACATGGAGCGGATGGATTTTGAGCACAAATATAAGAGGGTAACCCGATGCTGCCTAAGGAAGAGTGCCTTAGTCCGGGAGGGTATGGCCGGGGAGTCCGATATTGAGTCCCATGAAATCGGGAGTCCCGAGATCATAAGGGACCCGTTGGTGTTTGGCAATCCTACCTCCCAGCATACCTGGAAGCACAGATACTTTTATGTGGGTGGTCAATGGGAGTTTCCTGAAGGGTCTGACCCACCGATGAAGAGGGTGCCCTATGATTTTAGAGATGCTCCTGGTTGATAACCTTCATGAGTTGACACTTCTGTAGTTGTGCCCCCTGTTTTGTTTCTCGGTACTAAACCATTCACCATTTTTTTGTGCAGTTGATCAGTCTTGGAGGAAGCTTACCGAGAAGCAGGAGAAAGAAATTGAGTGGATTCGGGAGAATATCTCAATAATCCTGAGGAGGTCCACCGTTCTACTCAACCGGTACTCGCTTCATTTTTCGGGTCTATCTCCCATCCCGTGTCCCTGTAAGTTCTTCCCGGTAACACACCTGTAGATGTACATTTATGTATTTTGGAGTCTCATCTCGGTATTTTGCTTTGCAGTTTTGCCTCAATTCCGTCGGTACCGTAAACTCGGGGATGAGCAAAGCATGGTGCGTGAGCGCAAAGATTTCTACCAACTTAAGAAGGCCGCTGGTGAAGATTTTGCTCCTGCGGCTGACTTGGCGGCTGTTGATAGTACCGGCGTTGCTGCAGAGGCTGCCGGGAAGAGGAAGAAAAAGAAGGCCAAAAGGGTTCGTGTCACCTCCGAGGCTGATGTGGAAGAGGAGGATTCGGGGGTCCCTGAGGCTGCTGAGGTCTCAGCAGAGGTTGCTACGACGTCCTTGAAGAGGACTTCCCGGGATGAGGTAAACCCGATGCTTTTTCTTTCTTGTGACCCTTACTTTTCTTGCTGGTACTTACACTTTTGTAGTTAATAAACAGGTGAGAGAGCACCGAAAGAGGTAGAAGGTGCCTGTGGCGGCCGCTACTGAGGAGGTTGTTGGTGGTACCAGCACGTCCTTGGCCAGTCAGAGCTCCGGAGCGGCCTCGATGTTTGGGAGGGCGGTCCCGTCTGAGAATGCCAAGTTGTTCCTTGGCTGTGTTAATAAAGCCCTCACTAACCCGCTCCCGGCGTCTCAGCTTGTGGACTATCCGGGAATGAACTTGAAGCAGCAAAGGGACCTGCTCTTTGAGTGCAAGCAAAAGGTACCGTTTTGACAACTTGTATTTTCTTTCTGTTGTTGTCGCTATCTCATGTTTGACGGTATTGCAGTTGGCGTATGAGGAGCTTGTCCTGGACCGCCGGTACTGGTTAGAGCTTCAGAATACCGGGGCCAAAGTTGCCAGTCTCCAGGACGCGTGCTTCAACTTGGAGAAGGCCAACGGGCTGGCCGAGGTTGAGCTTGCCAAAGTCAAGGAGGATACCGGTAGGCTTGTTCGGGAGGCGGAGGAGAAAGCCAAGGCTGCTGTTGCCTCTGAGGTTGCCCAGATCCAAGCCGATTTTGACAAGCGGATGGAGGAAGCTCTCGGTAAGGCCAAGGAAGAAGCTGTGATGGCCTACCGGCGCGATCGTGAGCGTGCTGTGGAGCAGGCCACGGCTTACATCGATGGAGGTGTCTGCATCCTCGGGAAGATTAAGGATGCCTTCCCGGAACAGGACTGGAGTCAACTCCCTGTGCCAGTCGTTACCGACGACTTCGTTGATGATGAGCATAAGTTTATCCTTAAGGAGATCGATGAAGCCGCCGGGACCTCTGGCCAACCGAAGCAGCAGCAGCAAGAAGAGTGAAGTCCCCCTACGTGGGTGGTATAGGCCAAGGGACTTGTAATTTTTTTTTGGGTTTATTTTCAACCCATTTCTGAACAATTGTCCCGGTAGGGGCTGCTCGCTCGGGATCTAGTACTGTTGGCCATAAGACTTTTTATTTCTTGTTGGATAATGGTGTGTTTCGCCTTTTCTTTTATAAAATTGCACTTCATGAGTATTTCAAGTGTTTACTCGTGAGGACTGGATTTGTCAGTCTGTCTTCCGGTATATATCTCCTTTTTACGTTCATCTCACGTGAGTAATTGATACCGGCATCGTGGATGTAAACATGGGGAAAACTTATGCATGGGGGTCGCTGGTACCGGCCATATGTCATAATAAAAGGGGAAAACTTATGCATGGGGGTCGCTGGTACCGGCCACATGACTTATATAAGAGTTTTACATGGGGGTCGCTGGTACCGGCCACATGTCATGATAAAAGGGGAAAACTTATGCATGAGGGTCGCTGGTACCGGCCACATGACTTATAAGAGTTTTACTCCCTTCCACATGTAATGGAATTCTTTCACAGTTTAGTGAGTTAAACTTACCGATGGTAAGTGATGCTAATTTGATATTTTAAACAAGAGGCGTTGCTCCTGGCCGGTTTATAACCGGGCTTTTACAAGAGTACCGGTGGGAGCTCTGCTCGACCATTCCGTTGTAGTGAAAATTTTCATTAGGGGGTGTGGATCCTCCTACCGGTGTGCTCCGGTATTTTTATGGGTACGGCCTACGGGTAGTAGTAACGCAGGTCCTCAATGTTCCATGGGTGTGGGAGTATGTACCCGTTGGAGTCCATTAGCCGGTATGTGCCAAGCTTGATAATCTCAACCACCCGGTACGGACCTTCCCATCTTTGATTGAACGTTATGGCAGCGGAGTCTTTTGTACTTAACCGTACCCGGCGCAGTGCCCAGTCCCCCAACTTGAGGTATCAGACCTTTGTCTTTGCGTCAATCTTGCGTTTGAGCGCGTTCTTGTGTTGTTCATTCCGGATGTTGGCTTGTTCCCGGTGTTTCTCGAGTAGATCACGGTTGAGGCACAACTGTTCTTCATTTTCGTTTGGATCGAAAGTGTCGATCCTGTGGGTTGTGGAATTGATCTCAACCGGTACTACCGCTTCTGCGCCGAAAGCGAGGGAGAATGGGGTTTCCCCGGTGGTAGCCTTATATGAGGTGTGGTATGCCCAAAGTACTTCCGGTAGCAATTCAGGACATGCGCCTTTCTTTTCGCCCAGCTTGGTCCTCATTGTCCTCTTCAAGATTTAATTTACTACCTCTACCTGACCGTTGGTCTGGAGGTGGGCTACCGATGCGAAGTAAAGGGTGATGCCCTTGCAATGGCAGAATTCCCTGAAGGAGTTGGAGTCGAATTGCCTTCCGTTGTCGGTGACAATGATTTGAGGGACACCGAAGCGGCAGATGATGTTTTCCCAGATGAATGTTTGAATTTGCTGGGAAGTGATGGATTTTAGGGCCTTGGCCTCTGTCCATTTGGTGGAGTAGTCGGTGGCGACAACCACATATTCAACACCGCCGGTACCCTTTGGCATTGGCCCGATTAGGTCTAAACCCCACTGGGCGAATGGGCATGGGTTGACCATCGCCTCCAATGGCTGGGATGGCTTTGGCACATTCGGCGCGTTGAACTGGCACGATTTGCATTGCCTGGTAAATGACACGGCGTCCCAGAGGAGAGTCGGCCAGTAGTACCCAAGCCTAACGAGCTTGTGTGCTATTGCTCTTCCTCCCGGGTGGTGGCCGCATAGGCCCTAATGTACCTCTCTGATCGCCTCCCGGGACTCGGCGGGTCCGAGGCATCGCAGGTATGGCATTGAGTGGGCACGGCGATAAAGATGATTGTTGATGATGAGGTACCGGGAGGACCGGAATCTTACTTTCTTTGCCTCATCGTTGTTTCTCGGGAGGGAGCCATCCCGCAAATACTCTAGGATTGGTGTCATCCAGTTTGCTTCTTCGAGACGTAAGTGGTTCACCTCGACGGGTGTCATCCCGTTACTGCGGTGCTCCAGCGTGATGATGGGTACCGAGTCCCTTGGGTTGGGGTCAATAGTGGAAGCTATTCTGGCTAGAGCGTCAGCCCGTTGGTTCTCATCCCTCGGTGCCTTTGTTAATTTGAAACACGAGAACCCAAGTGTGAGGTCCTTTACCAGGGTCACGTACTGGCGCATGGTGAGGTCCTTTGCTTGGTAGTCCCCCGTGACCTGGTTGACAATGAGCTGAGAATCACTGAAGACTTGGAGTTGTTTGGCTCCCATATCGCTGGCTAGCCGGAGGCTTGACAGAAGTGCTTCGTATTCGGCTTCATTGTTGGAAATTTTGAAATTGAACCGGAGGGTGCACTCTAGGTGAGATGTGTCTGGGCTCTCGGTGTGTGGGGTGATGAGGACGAGTCCTGCCCCGCTTCCGTGGGCGTTCGAGGCGCCGTCCACGTAAAACTGCCAGACTGGTATGGATGGATCAAATGGCTGCTCCCCAACGGTAGTTGGGGCTCCTTCAGCGAGAGTTGTTTGTTCTACCGGTGACTGTTGATCGGTGCATGCGTGCTTGGGTGTGAATTCAGACACGAAGTCTGCTAGAACCTGTGCTTTGATTGCCGGTCTGGGCCGGTAGGTTATGTCAAACTCGCTTATGTCAAACTTGCTGAGTTCAATGCTCCACTTCGTGAGTCTCCCCGATGTTTCAGGCTTTTGCAATATTAGCCGTAGTGGATGGTCGGTTAAGACGATGATGGGGTGAGACTGGAAGTAAGGGCGGAATCTCCTGGCCGAGACCATAAGTGCCAAAACGAGCCGTTCTATCTCCGGGTACCGAGTCTCGGTATCCAGTAAAGATTTGCTCGCATAGTCTACCGGTAAATCTTCCTTGTTGCTGCTCCTGACAAGGATTGAGCTCACTGCCGTCCGAGAGACCGATAGGTATAGGAACAGTGGCTCCCCCAACACTGGTCTACTGAGTAGCGGAGCTGTTGCCAAGTATCCTTTCAGGGCTGTGAAGGCTTGTTCACACTCGGCGGTCCAGCCTTCGAATCTCTTCCCGGTTTTGAGTATCTTGAAGAAGGGAGCACACCGGTCGGTAGACCGTGATATGAACCGGGAGAGGGCTGTGATTCTGCCGTTGAGGCTTTGGACATCCTTAAAGGTTTTAGGAGATTTTAAATCTAGGATGACTCGAATCTTCTCGGGGTTGGCTTCGATGCCTCGGTGGCTGACCATGAAACCGAGGAATTTACCCTCACCGACGCAAAAGACGCATTTCTCGGGATTGAGTTTCATCCCATAGTCCTGAAGGATGGAGAAGATCTCTTGCAGGTCTGTGAGGTGATCACCTTGCTCTTGTTTGCGCTTATCCCCGATGGGGTCCGCTGTGGTTGTGGAGGCTTTGTTCGCCTTGTGCATCGCGTTGAGCTGAGATTTTCTCTCGTAGGTTAAGTAGTAACTCCGGGCATACTGCCCCGCTCGGTTCATGAGCTCGGTGTAAGTGAGGACAGCATTCGTGGCATTGAGCTTCCTGAGGAACTCGTCCGGTTGTAGGCCATCCCGGAATATCTGGGCTGCGCGGACATCGTCCTTGGAGGTACAGCGCCGGTAGGCAGTCTTGAACCGTTCCATGTAATCCGCTAGTCGCTCCCCGTGGGCTTGCTGGAAACCGGTGAGCTCTCCCACCGAATAGAAGAAGCTGGACTTCGTTGCATATTCGGTGGTGAAAGCTTAGACTAGTTGTTCGTAGCTGTCGATTGACTCCGGCTCTAGTTCATAGAACCAAAACATGGCCTCCTGAGTCAGGGTGTTGACAAAGGCGTGACACCAATCCTCGTCGGTATAGCCTTTGTCGTTGCATATTGGAAGGCGGTTACGTGCATTACCGGGTCCTCTTTACCGGTATAGGAGTCCATCTTCAGGTTCTTGAAATCCCGGTTGTGCTCATGGATCCTCCTAGTAAATGGACCGACTGGCTTTTTTGCTATGCCGAGACTGGGTGCGCTCTTGGCACCGCCGGTCTCGATCCTTCTGAGTCGGTCACTGAGCTCCCGGAAGAGGTTGACCAATGTGCCTTCATCCCCTGCGCCCGACCCGGCGCCGGTGGCGGGCGTGCTCATGGGTAGTATACCACGATCTTCGGTCCCATCCTCATCTGGGAAGTGGACCACTCCCCCGGCATCGAGAAACAAGACTTTAAGCGCCTGAGGCTCCCGTCGGGGATGGCCGTCCACACGCCCTGACTTGGCTGGCAAGGGTTTTGCCGGCTTTAGAGGAGTCTCGATCCTCGACTGTGTCAAGATCGAGTGATTGGGTGTATGCTCATGGCTAAGCTGCTCCTTGAGCAGGTTGATCTCTCGGGAGCTGGCTTCTAGTGCCGCGAGCTGGTCACAGCGCAGTCGCTCGTTGCTCTCTTGGAGGTCCCGGATCATGGCTTCAAGCCTGGCCATCATCGAGGATTCGATCTGGTGGGACTCGGGGGTCTCCGACTCGGTGGAGTGGACCGCTGCCGGCGTTTCCTCGTGGAGGGGTTCAAGACCGGTGATAGTTACTGCGTCCCTTGATTGCTTGGACTTCTTGCTTTGCTTGGCGGGCTGTGAGCCATCGCCGGCTGATTTGGTCATAGCTTGACTGGTAGATAACTTATATATGATAAGGGTTCATATATCTCAAATTCGATCAAGATATCTGACATGTAAAACATGAATGAAATCAGCAGAGAGAATAGGAACTGATCAAATAATTGATCATGTTCTCAAACAAATGACAAATAGGTGTAAAGAGTATCTATGACCAAATTAGCTAGATCAATACGAGTACTTGAATAAAGAATATCATCATCATAGGGAGATAGAAGTTTAGGCATTAATTCCATAGACTTGAACTAATGCTCAGATTTGGTTGTACCAATTGAAAAAGAAAGAAGAGCTCAAGAGAGCTACAGAACTAGTAAATGGAGTTGGCAATTGCAAAGTATAGTTACTTTGGCTGTTAATACAATATGGTGATATAACTGAAACAAAATAGCCATAAGTAATGACTGAGGCTAGAATAAGTGTTCAGTATCCTTGATATTCTAAGATTCAATTGGTCACAAGGGTTGCATAGCTTTGGCCAAGAGTGAGAAGTGGGCAAATTGACTAAATAGAAGGGAAACCAATAAAGTCTGGTAGAGCAATTGAATTTACGAATGGGACTGACCAATATAAATTTTCAAGCAAGATTCAAACTACCAAAGTTTGAGAAAAAATAAATTTGATGAAAGAACAAGTCACACAAAAACTAATTTTCCAAAACAACAGTAAAAGAATCATTAAAATGAAACAATAACAAAACTCACTTAAACAAACAAACAAGGACCCCAACTAATAAACCAAAAGCAAGAAAATTTGACTAATAAAACTAATTGATCTATTTGAGGTTGCTGCATCCTAATTTTCCTCGGAACTATTCTAAACAGGACTCAAATAACAAAAGAATTCTAAGCACTCAGTTTCCAAATAAGAAAGCATAACATACAAAAGGTATGTACAACATCTTATTTGAAGTGCATACCTTCAACTACGTCAGGATCAGTTCCATCTGCAACTTGGCCTAAAACATAACCTTCACCGTCAACAAGATGTCTTCGTCGTTTTTTATTTGCTGGTGCACCAAGGATAGTTTCTGCAGGGTGTTCTCCGTAGTATAGTAATTGTCCACTTGATGGTCCTGAGCAGATTTGTTGAGGTAGGTGAGGAGCAAGAGATTGTAATTGTGAAACTAGAGGCACTTGGTACAGTTGCAATTGTGGACAATCTCTCTGGAAATGTCCCACTTGTCTGCATAGATAACAAGTTCGTCCATCTTCAGGTCTCTTGGAATTTTTTTTTTTGTTGCTGAATTTGAGAAGAAGCAGATTTTGAGCGCTTAATATGTTTGCCTTTACTTGGTTTCTTCAACTCCAGAGTCTTCTTTGCTTGTGTAATGCTCTACTCCGCTATGAGTGCTCGGTCGACAACATCAGCATAACTTTCTAGTTTGAGAATTTCTACTTTCTCTTTGATCGAAGACCTAAGTCCTTCTTCAAAACGCCTTGCTTTAGTGTAATCGTCAGGTACAAGTTCAGGTGCAAAACGCATAAGTTCCTCAAACTTGGCTTGAAAATAAGCTACAGACATATCACGCTGCTTTAGTTGATCAAATTCTCGAGCTTTCATTCTTTTTACCGTATCAGGAAAATACTTTTCTAAGAAAATCCTTTCGAACTCCGCCCAAGTGGTAATTCGAGTATCGGGCATGCACAAAACAGATTCCCACCAATGATATGCTTGCCCTTCAAGATAAGTACAAGCAATATTTACCTTGAGTTCCTCTGGAATGCCCTGATTATTTAGTTTTCTCTTCATCTGACGTATCCATTCTTCCGCAACCATTGGATTCGGCTTTCCCTTAAATATTGGTGGTCGACACTTGCGGAATTCGCCTTGTATCCTCAACACTCTATCTTCAACATCATCTCGATGGTATTCCCGACTATTATCCCTTATCGCTTTAGCCATATCTTGAATGGCTGCAACCACTCCAGAATTGCTATTTAAGTCGTCGTGCTCTTTTAGTCTGGCCATCTTAACAATAAAATAACACAAAACTAAATTTTAAAACAATCACACTAGGTCGTTTTCCTGGTCTAAAACAATCAAAGTATCTCATACAAGTCAAACAAATATAATTCTCAAACATATACCATGTTATCAACAAAAACTCAATGTTCACACTTGCTGTTACTAATTGTCCCTATATAGGACATCATAGTAACAAGAAATCAATTCAATAGGCAAAATGTATAAGAAGTTACACAATTTACCTATATCTCCGGGAGATTTTAGCCTAAGGTAATCGAACAAAACCTAATGAATCTAAATCCTATGCTCTGATACCACTTTGTCACACCCCGATCCGGGAACCATTTTTAATCCCCAAATTGAGGTGTGAGTCACATCCCAATTATAGAAAATAAGAAATCTTCTACAATTAGAATGTGAGAAAAGTAAATAAAACGAAAAAAAAAAACCAGAGTTAACTACGAAACTAAAGGTTGTAATACAATACTTAATTTACAAGTGGATCTTTCGTCCTCTCGATACAAAAACTTAGATTACAAAACAAAGGTCTAACTAACAACTCTCGAACTTAACCGTCCTTTCAACCTTCTAATTATTCGATCTAGTACCTGCAAAAAGACAACCTATTGTAGGGGTGAGCTTTCGTCCTCGCTGCTCAGTAGGGAACAAAAAAAACATTTTATCGACTAAACTAAATTGTCACAACATCAAGTTATCAAAGAGCACTTAATAATTAAAAATGAAATTGATGCATGACTGTGAAATGAGCTTCACTTATCTACCCGTTAGTCCATATAACAAAACAAGCAGAGCTTACACGTCCCATACCGTGTATTTTACCAACCGGGGGTGACCCTGAATGTTCCGTATATATGATCTAACACCCTGTAACAATTCAATCCACCTATTTCTTTTGTTAGTCCTCTTGTCTTTTCCTCCCTGTCGCCAGTCCTGAATTACCTTTGTGCAATTCATGCATCTTAGGCTGACATGAGATCTGGTACCTGCCGAGAGTAAGACTCAACTGCACAAAAGTCATTTCCCATAAATTCCATTCTTTCAATATCCATCCACCTTCCTCATATCATAACCAAATGCATTCCCAACTATTCATCTTTCTATATGTCACGATGCATCATAATATATGCATAGATTGTTCATGTATATGAACTTAGCAGAATTAGATATAAATGAGTATTAAAACATCATATAATTCATGTGTGCATATAAATCATATCAATCACCATATATCAAACAAGATTCATACATCGCAAACAAGTCATAACGCACAAAGTTTACTAATCATGTAAAAAGATTCCCCAAGATCCCCCTACCTTGATTCCAGCACTATTGTGTGGCTCTACGTTAGCTCCTTGACGTTACTGCTGCTCTCGACGAACACTTGTATCCACGTCACAAGTTCCTATGAGAAATTACAAACTATTTAATACACTTCTGCTCTTAAAGCAAAGCTAGGCTAAAAAGACTTAATATTGGAACCTAAAACCTTTACATGAACTTCAAAAAGGACGGGGCTGGTTTTGTTGGAAACTTGGGAATGTCTACTTTTCAAATACAAGTGTCCCAAAGAGAGTTTGAACAAGGAAAGCCACTGAAACAAATAGAAAAAAAACGAAACAATACTGCAGATTTCAGAAATTCCTGCAGCAGACCCAAAAATTTGGAAATTCATAACTAATTCAAGGAAAGTCATTTTCAGGAGATTCAAACTCTAAAATAATCTTTGAAATGTCTACTATAAATTATCAGAAGACAACAAGTTTAAATAATGAACAGAAAAGTACAGTTTTTAGCAAAACAGTTGCTAGGTCAGAAACTCAGAAAAGTTATTTTGGCAGTGCAGACCTGCAACTTTGAAAATTCATAACTAAATCAAGAAAACTCATTTTAAAGAGGTTTCAAATTCTGAAATACCCTTTAAGATGTCATCTACAACTTCTCAGAAGAAAACAACTTTAAATTACAAACAGAAATATGCAGTTTTAACGAAACAGGTAGCTGGATCAGAAAACTAGTTTAAGAAATAATAAGTACTTGAAAACCAATTTGATAACCATGCAACTAAACATATAAAACTGATTTTGAAACCACAACCATCTCAATCACACACTATAATTACAGCCAAAAATAAACTTCCAGATTCATAATCTTTTCAAATCATTGTACCACTCATGTACCAACCACTAATAAACAAGCCAACCAAATCAATTAACTGTAGTTCCTCAGCTCTTGTGATAATTAATCAAACAATCCTTGCATCACATATTCCAACTATTATCACTTCTCTGTACATAACATGATTCCCAAATAATCAAACAATTCTATCAACACTCCAACTGACAACTATCAACAATTTCAATTCCAAATACAAATCAACCAAACCAGTTCACCACAATAATTAACATCAATCTTATCCACCAACTTCAATCAAGCATTACAATAAATTGATCACCAACCTCACGAGTTCAAGGTCCTTTACCTGTGTCGATCACTCGATGTCAGAACTATATCAAATTCATAATCGAAACTGTAAGCACGAATCACACGAACTTCGTTCAAACCAAAACAGGGAACGACTACCTCTGTTTCGATTCACCAAGACGCCAAGACCATAAGTTCTCCTTCCAAAGCTTACCAAGCTTCAAATTCGAACAAACCAAGTGTTAATAAACCGGAGAAGAATGAAAGTAACCGGAATCACCATTGTTCCCGGTGATTCACGACGGCAGAGTAACACCCAAAACTTCAAATCTCAAAACACGATTCAAAGATGGAAACTAAGACCATAGACGTGTAGAGATCGACGAGATGATTGATATTCATACCTTGTTCGGACCAAAACGTCGCCGGAATCGCCGGAAATTGCAGAAAACTTGCCGGATTCTATGGCCTTTCTCCTTTCGATTCTCTCTCAACAGACCTCTATTCGACAAGCTAAAAGCAGAGACAAACTCAACTAATCGAGACGAAGCTATTGGTAATGGTTTCACGCCTTGAAACGGCCGGAGGAAGAATTTGGTTTTGGCGGTGTGCGGTGTGCGGTGAGGAAGAAGAAGATGTCGCGGGAAGGTTCTGGGTTTTCCCCAAGCTGATCCAACATATAAACTTCAATCCAATGGTTCAGATCAAACGGTGGTTTGATCTACCGCTCAGATCACACCAGCCAATTTCCCATTTCTTAAAATAATTTCCTTCATTTCCACACTTCCGAAAAATCAAAATACACAGTTCCGGTATCCGAAATATTTTCCAAAAATTCCTACAAACTCGTCGTGACGTGTACTTTTCTATTGTGACCTCAAAAATAAATTTGAACAAATTTCAAAATTCAGGATCTCACAGGGGAGGCCGGCGTGTACCGACCGAATACCCTCCGACGCTCAAGTTAGTCCTGATGGGATCTTAGCAGAGTGTTTCTAGGATGCGGAGAGAACTTACTTCAATAAGGAGTGAGGACTCCTTATATATGAGCTGAGGTCGGAGACAAGCTTCCCTGGCGTGGGGGACATCTCTTGACACGAGGGAATACTCCTTAATCCACTACCTCGACACACGCATCGAGGAACGGCGGTGTCTAGTGCGGTATGGGTGTTCAGCTTGGCGCGATCCGCGAGGTAGCGGACAAGCACGTGTTGACAGATGGCTGTGCTAGTACCGATTGGGCTGCGTGCCCTCGGTACCTGGTCGGGAGATGTCTCTGTAAAGCCGAGGGGAAGACTTGTTGTCGGTACACCCGGCCTGGTATTGCTGGAACCGCTGGGGTACCGCCAGGGCTTTGCTGGTATGCTCGGCCGGGGATCCCTACCGAGTGGATAGGTGCCGCTGGGGCGTTGCCTGGGCCGCTAGGGCATTGTCAAGGCAGTGTACCCGGTAGGGGATCCCTACCGAGTGGGTAGATGCCACTAGAGCGTGATATTGGGCCAAGAGGTGGGCTGTACAGCGATGGTGGGCTACTCCTGACTCGTCACGGGGTTTGTACCGAGACATATATGAAATGGTAGCAACACGTATAGTTAAAACAAGACTTTATAACAAAATGAGTGATGACTTTCTTATAAATTCGTTAATGATGTACATTGAGAAAGAAATTGCAGAAAAAATTACCATCGACTCAATTATAGATGACTTCCGAGACATGCAAGAACACCGAGTTATGTTTTGATACATGGTTAATTTGGAACTGTCTTATTTTCATCATTTGAATTGATTATTTTTCCTTGAACTAAGAGTTATTTGTGTTTTTATTTTTAATTGAATGTTTGGCTTATGAATTATATTGGAGAAGATTTTTAAATTATTCTTATAATAGTTTTTGTCTTGCTAAATTATATTATAGTAATTTAGTTGTATAATTTATACTTTATGTTTGCCCCCCTAAGTTTAAATCCTGATTCCGCCCCTGTCTTTAGTTATGCTCTTATTCGTGTTCATTGAGGTTCTTCCCTCTCTCTCTGATTCTTTGATTCTATTGGAATCAGCTTATATATATATTGATTGATTAACTTATGTATTGATGAGGCAAAGGAAGCTGATTTCAAGTGCTATTGTAATTATTCATTTTGGATTCTAATTGTTTTCATAGAAGATAGAACACCCTTCAGATCAATTTTTTTTGTGCGATTTGATTCGGTCAAATTGATTGAATAGAGAACTACTTGTTCTGTTTTGAATTGAATTTGAGGCATAATTGCTTGTTTCTTAGCCTTGCTAATGGCACATGTCCAAGTTGATAAATTTAAATAATTAAGGCATATCATATATAGAGGTTGGTGTTCTCAAGGATTGATTATGGCACAGGAATACCCTTAGAGTTTAGTGTTATTTTTTCCAGATGTGGTTGATTATTTTGACAGCTGAGTTTTTTTACAGTAAATTATTCTCATTGCAATACCAAACTAAGTCTAAAAAGATTTGGAATTTGACAAATTGCACCAACCAAATATTCCCAATTAATTATGCCTACAAGGGCAAATTGGGTATTTTACTCCTTCAGTATATAAATAGGCCAAAGGTTAGAGAAACCCAGAACCTTCCGGATCTCTCTCTCTCTCACGCTACCTATCTGAAAATTCTCTCGCTCTTCCAAAAAGCTCTTCTCCTCCTGGGATTAAAAAAAAAAAACGCCAAGAATTATTGGCCGGGGGGTCATGGTCGAAATCCATAGTAGTCATCGGATGGCAAAAAGAGTTGCAAAGCTCACTTTTGTTCTGGCGATTCGAATGAGAGGAGAATCATACAATTCGCTTGGGCTCTCCTAAGTTGCCAATCCTTTTTGCAGCTTGCTAATTGGGGGTAAATTCTATTAATTTTTTTATATATTATAGTATGATACGTTCGGGTTAAATGATATTGGATGTGGTTATACTTGGGTATTTGGTTCTGTTCATATGCTGGAATTTGCATTGTTTGAGTGAAAATAGATATAGATCATTATATTTTTATACAATCGATCTGTTAAGGGAATCATGATGTGGAATATTTCAGATATCTAAAAAGATTTGATCTTCAACAAGAGTTAAGAATCAGTTTTGAAATTCTGTAAATTTAAAGTTTCATTGAAAGATTATTGAACTGGAAAGGGTATTAATTAAACTTGTAGGCTGGATTAAATGTATGGCCTGAGACTAATTGAACATATGTGAGAATCCGGATTGAAAAGAAAGGAGAATTAAATGTTAATGAATTTAATCCGGTTAGGCCCGGGAAATAATTAAATAGGGATTGTGCCTCCCTAGGGTGAAAGACCCAAAACCCGATTGGGGCTCGGTGGATGAGCAGGATAATTAAGTAGGGATTGTGCCTTCCTAGGAATACCCAAAACGCAATCGGAATCTGCTTAGTACGGGGTGTTCTCGGTGGCCTCAATCTGGGAGGTATTGAGCCTAACTTGGATAAAGAAGAAAGAAAAGAAAACTGATGTTTGATGAACTCTCAAAGAAAACACACAAAATGAAAAATTGGTAAATTGATTTGGTTCCATTGGAGTTACATTTTATGGATTTGTTGAAAATGTTTATTGGAATTTATTTGATCTCTTATTTCGTCACTTCCCGGGGCATGGTGTGACACCTCGCTAATGGTATTTTTCAATTGTCAGAATGGAAGCCCGACTTCAAAGTAGGGGATGCTCTTCCTTATACCCATTCTCAGGTGTGGATCCGAATTTCTAGATTGAGCCAAGATTATTGAAATCCTCTTCATCTTAAGGAGATTGCCAGTGGGGTTGGGATGCCATTACAACTTGATAAAGCAACGAAGTAGCATCAATTTGGTTACTATGCTCGCATCCGACTTTTCTGCGTCAACGAAGGAGCAACTTGATAAAGCAACTTGACTTATCTCAAGATCATCCGACTTCTCTCATGGTGGAAAGAGGTAATCGATCATGCGTTCTCCATTTTTATTGATTATGAGACTTCTCTAGCTAAATCAAACCTTGTTAAGGAAAGGCCCAAGTTTCGCTCTCATAAGCGTGTACGTGGTAATCAAATTGACTATCCTGTGGGTGCAAGAATCCAACCTACTTGCCAAGAATACAAGGCCAAAGCTACTCAAATCCCAGTCATTGAACAACAGGACGTCAGGACTGCTCATTGTGAGAATCCTTTGGTTTCCCATCATTTAGAGACTGAAAACAAGTTTGATGTGTTTGCTAATGAGCCTTGTGAGCCTGTCTTGGAAGACCATAATCACATCCTGACTGAGCCAAGAATGGCTCCTCCAGAAAATAACAACATTGTTGCAGCAGAGCATGCTAACACTTTGGATGGCAATGATTATATGGGTTCTGCTTCGATAGAACCTCAAGCCCAAAACAAATTTTGTTGGGGTGATTTGGAAAATGAAGAACGTACCCCATGGGCTTCGTCTCTCTACTGAATCTGAACTCAATTTTGATAATTCTTGGCTTGATGAAGGTAATGCAACTTTGGATGATGAAATCTTCTTTAGACACTTCCAAAGATTCGTCACAAAAAATTGAAGACTAAACAAGACAATCGAGTTCGCGGTACCCTACTCGTGCTCGTAGGCTTACTGTGCGTCTCAATCTTTGATTCAGCTAGCTATTGCTATTGTTTTGGTATGGCCCTTTGAATTTTTCCTTTTCTCATAAGGGTTGGCTTCATGTCCCCCCCTAATTGTTTTCTTCTTCGTTTAGTAAACTATTTTTTAGCCACAAAAAAAAAATTGGTGTGGTCTCTTGTAATTGCCATGGTACGTGTTTATATTTTAGCATTCTTAATGGCAAAAGTAAATTTTGATTGAAGCTTGATCATCACCTAGCTGACAGAGTGCATGTTAGATTGTTAGTTCTTTGTTAGAACATGTTGCATTCTAATTTTCTTTGACGACAACACCTGCAGGCATCTCTTGTAAGCTTAGAAAAGGCTTCTCAGGCATTTGTAGTCGTTCGATGTCTCCTTCGACCATCTCAATGACTTTGTTCATTGAAGGACGATCACTTGGCTTCATTTGTATGCACCATAAGGCAACTATAATCAAATGCTTTAATTGTCATTTTTGTTTCCTCATCTGTAGCATCTCCCATCTCCAAGTCTCTTCCCTCACTAAATTGGTTGTACACCCATGAAGGGAAGTAAACTTGGCTCGAATACTCCATTTTCGCACTGAAATTCTTTCTTCTGCTAGCCATTTCCATCAACAACATTCCGAAGCTATACACATCAGCTTTGTATGAAACACCCCCAATATTTTTGTAGAACAACTCTGGAGTACGTATACATCTTCCTGTGAAAAATATGTCTGTGCACGAACATTACCAAAAGAATAATCAGTAATGATATTGATTTGTTGATCTACTACTTTCAATATTTAGCTTACGCTTGTTTGAAGTATGCAATCAAAGAAGAATACAAGTTCTCACCAATGACAAAGAGTACTAGCCCGCGATAGGCTGCAAGAAATAGATGAACAATATCAAAAGACTAGACTAACTTTAAAAATCAAGAAGAGGATCAATTAGATTATTATAATGAACAGCTTCAGATCGCCGCTTAATTTGGCCTTGTTTATTAGTTGTTCCAGCTTAATTATACGTACGTACTGCAAAGACAAATGCTTGATCATTTTATCTGAGTTTAAAATATATCCAAATATTGTGTATATATATATCAACTCAACAATGCCATATATATAAATAATCGAAAAGGAAAAGCAACTTTTGGGAAGCTTAGGGAAGAGATTACTTACTATCAATCCGCTCAAATAGAGATTTAAAGAAACCTACAAACACAAGAAATGAAGAACATTAACACATGCAGTACTAATAACGGGTTTTGATGCATTCACATACGCATTCACTTCAAAGTTCGCAAAGGAAAACTTAAAATACATTGAAGGAGGGGAGACATTAATGTAACAATTCACACAAACCTGTTATGTTGTTTGGGTAACAATTAGAAAAAAAAACTCCATCCTCCACAAGAATAATGCATTTCGCACCATTCAAGCTCAAAGCCATACGCCATTGCATCATGTATGTGTTGATAAGAACCGTTTTGGTACTTTAATTTCGTACATGGTGGCTATAGTCGTCCACTCTACGTACACTGCACCCATCCTCGAAATCCGATGCCGTTGTAGTGCTTGCCTTAACATAACCATAACTACTTTTGGGTTGGGACAAAGAAGTAGTACCGTTTGTACTGCTACTAGTATTACATGTGGAAGTGTCCACATACATAGAAGAGTTCACTGGATTTGAGCACTTGAAGAAAAACTAATGGGTGTTGTTGATACTTGATAGGCATACTTGGGGATAACCTGTACAGCTAAAAGTATTCTACCTGTATGGTTGTATGGATATAGAGAATAAAGATTAAGACTGAAGTTCAAAGGGGCTAAAGAATAACGAGGAATGGAGGAGCAATCGTTCTTGTCAATGCCCGGATCCACTACTCGAATTGTAAAGTTGTAGTAGTTGATTGCCTGAACATGGTACTTTCCATAATACAAGTGTAACACTGTCACGTTGCTCTCACAAGATAGATTATACCCCGGCTAACTGCAGTTCAATTAATGGATCACAAGTTGTAGAAATTGGATGTTGCCACAGCCATACTTTCGAAGAATATGTAAGGTGATGACAAGGAGGGCTAGAAATGGAGACAAGGGTCTTAAACTTTCTATGGAGAAAGAGGTAGAGAAGAGAGTTCATCACAAGTATGGATTTAGGCATATCTATGTAATGGAGGATAAGCACATCTTTGGTAGTTTGTGCTTGCTGACAAAGGCTTCCAGTTGAACAGAGACTAAAGCCACCATTATAATCTAACAAAGTGAATTTCTACGATAATAAGGGAAAGTGAGGACAAAAAGGTAGAAAGTGAATTTCTCTCCGTCCATACTCTCATAAAAAACAAGGGACTAAAAATAATTTAAAGGACCTTATACATGGAAAAAGGAAAGTGATGCAAAATTGACCACTTGAACCAAAGAAAATAGGTTCAAAATCTATTAAATCAGGCTGGGCCAACAGTGTAATTAAAAATGCTATTGTTAGTTGTTGGGGTTGGTAAGCCTAATGACCATTTCAGCCAACTTTGGAATTTCTCTTCATAAGTCGTCTCCTCTCCCATGGCCATTGATAAGTTTGTGGGAGTTATCTACATATACCATCCAATTATTATTTTAGCCATTTGAAAATCCATCCAAATATATCAGAATATTAGATACCACTTTATTCTGTGTCCAGAAGAAACAATGGGCATTATTACTACCTCAGAAATGCAGCAAACTCTCATCATCTCTTCCTTTTGCTTCATCTTACTGGCTTTCTGCTCCAAAGTCCTTGCTGAAACCCAAAACACCTGCAAAGAATTCAAGTGTGGGCATCATGGCCCAGCTATCAAATTCCCTTTTAGCCTCAAAGGGAACCACCCAGATCCTCATTGTGAGTATCCAGGGTTTCTTGTATCCTGCAATGAAAAGCATCAACCCATTCTTGAGCTGCGAATCCCAGTCAAACTCCCAATCAAACGCATAGACTATAAGACTCAGCAAATCCAGCTATATGACCCAGAAAATTGCTTGCTGGCGAAGCTATTGAAAGTCCACAACAGGTCAATCTCTCCCTTCCACTACTCAAAAGACCAAATGACTGATATTACCTTATTCAATTGTCCTTCAGGTGAAAGGGAATTAGATCCAATCCCCTGCTTTAGTGGCCCTGGCTACCAAATTTATTCGGTTCCTTCTTCCGAAAGCATTGAGGACTTGCCCCTACTGTCGTGTACAAAGATGTATAATCTTTCATCAGTTCCATACGATTCGTATTATCATCCTCAAATTCTTTATTTGAAATGGTCGGAACCAAATTGTGGACCATGTGAAGCACAGGGCCAGAAATGTAGATTGAAGAACAACGGCACCAAAAGTACTGAAATTGAATGCGTTCGCATGAAGAAAGAAGGTAAAGGGTAACATCAATTTTGCTATATTTGTTACAGATTCCAAGTATATATAATGCACATGATGATTATTATGCACTTCCCTGCATATTCACGGAATGAGATATATATTAGGATATGCACATGACAGTTTATTCCCAGCACTTAATATTTGCACATGATGACTTGCATAGAAAATTTAACAAAAAATGGAGCTCAATTAGTTGTAATGTGACAAACATGATATTCTGATTAGGTTGTTATCATTTATACAGGTGCAAAAACAAAGTTAGTACCTACTGGTGAGTTTTCTAACAGGTTCCTTACTTTCTTTTATCTCTCGAACACATTGTCAATATTTACTCAGAGTATTAATTTGCAGGTTCAACACTAGGTTCATTTGCACTCATACTACTCGCCGCGGCAGCTTATCGTGTCTATAGTTCTGACAGAAAAGAAAAGGAGAATCAATTAAAAATCGAAAGATTTTTAGATGATTACAGAGCTCTCAAACCAAGCAGATATTCTTATGCAGATATTAAGAGGATTACAAATGACTTTAAGGACAAATTAGGCCAAGGAGCCTATGGAACTGTCTATAAGGGAAAGCTTTCTTCTGAATGTTTTGTTGCAGTGAAAGTCCTCAATAGTACTAAGGGGAATGGGGAAGAGTTTGTCAATGAAGTGGGAACAATGGGTCATATCCACCATGTCAATGTGGTTCGCTTGGTTGGATTCTGCGCTGATGGATTTAGACGAGCTCTGGTTTATGACTTCTTACCCAATGGTTCACTACAGGATTTCATTTCATCGGCAGACAATAACAATTCTTTCCTTGGTTGGAATAAGTTGCAAGATATTGCTTTAGGCATAGCCAAAGGAATTGAATATCTGCACCAAGGATGTGATCAAAGAATCCTGCATTTTGATATCAAACCACATAATGTTTTGCTAGACCATAACTTCACCCCAAAGATTTCTGATTTTGGTTTGGCCAAGTTGTGTTCCAAGGATCAAAGCATAGTGTCAATGACTACAGCTAGAGGAACAATGGGGTACATTGCACCTGAAGTATTCTCCAGGAACTTTGGAAATGTGTCCTATAAGTCAGATGTGTATAGTTATGGAATGGTACTGCTGGAGATGGTAGGAGGGAGAAAGAACATCGGTTCAACCACAGAGAACACCAATGAAGTTTATTACCCTGAATGGATCTATAATCTTCTAGAAGAAGGAGAAGACCTACGAATCCATGTCGGGGAAGAAGGAGATGCTAAAATTGCAAAGAGACTTGCGATTGTAGGTCTCTGGTGCATCCAATGGCACCCCGTAGATCGTCCTTCTATGAAAGGGGTGGTTCAGATGTTGGAAGGAGGAGAAAGCTTAACCATGCCTCCAAATCCTTTTGCCTCTCAAGGTCCTACAGGAATAAGTGCAATTGCACCTGGAAGAAATTTAAACCTTCAACTAGAAGCAATTGCGGAGTTAGAGTAATAATTTGTTGTATATAATTTATGCACACTAATATACCTAATGCTAATAATAGTTATTATTATGTTATGTAATCATGGAATGTGTAACAATTCTACCCTAACAAACACATGCATGCATTCCAAATTGAGTATATGACTTGTCATACAGTTGGAGGTGGCCAAGGCTTTTTAGGGATGGCCTTAGCACTTAGTGCTCAGTATATTTCATTGACCTCAGAAGATGCTCAGTGTATCAAAAAAGATCGATCACTTGTCCCGAAAGCCAAATGAAATAAGTTTGCGCAGGCATTGTGTGCTGCCATTCAAGGTTAAAAGGAGATGAGAATCAATGGAATTCAAACCTTCCAACTGAAAGTTGAAACCTTGACTGAAGCAGCATCCATTTCAAACCAAAAGAGTAACCGTCCATTGACCATTGACATCATTGACAGGCTAACAGCATTGATTTACTGAATCCTATGTAGGATAAATTCTTACATGGTACCCAAACTATCATGGGCATTAGTTTTGGTACCCAATTTGAAAAGCACCTAGTCCAATTCCACCAGGTTATGAAACACACGACCCAATGCACAATGGGAAACACTGGGCCAAACCAATGTTCAGTTAAATACTTTTGGGGCCATCACAGAATAGTCCATTTTGGAAAGCATGTAGAAGCATAAGGCTAACACGTTAATTTAAGACACCCATAATATTTGTCATAAGAAAGTAAAGCAATTTACAAAACTAACACCAGTTTTCTAAGGGCTTGAATGCTTGATAGTGTTGAAAAGAAAAGAACGCAAAAAATCACAAATTGTTACTTAATTCTCATGTTTGTCGCATTTTTATATATCTAAAATATCATTTTAGTTGCTCATCTTGGACACCATCTTACACTTTAGTCACTACCGTTAAATATTACGTTACAAAGCCATTCAAATTGAGGATATTTATGTCGGAAACATAGACCTCCTCTAATGCTAATAATTATGTTACGTAATCATGGAATGTGTAACAATTCTACCCTAACAAACACATGCATGCATTCCAAATTGAGTATATGACTTGTCTGGGCCTTAGCACTTAGTGCTCAGTATATTTCATTGACCTCAGAAGATGCTTAGTGTATCAAAAAAGATCGATCACTTGTCCTGAAAGCCATTTAAGAGTTCTATTGGTATTGGAAATTAACAGGATTTCACCCAAAGATTTAGGGAGAGTTCAGTTGCAATCCCATTAGGCGGAAAGCAGAGTTGAAAAATTATATAGGAAAAGTCTAAACTATAATTAATATTTTGAAAAGAAGAATATTAATCTTAAAGGTTGTTTGGTCCTCTTTCGAGTTGTTTGGACCAAACAAGAGGAATGGAAGAATATTAATCTGAAAAGTCAAAATTCCAACCTTTAATATTTTGAAGCCAACACTAATCAATGCATTTTCTGCCAGACTTCTAGGTTCTGTAAGTACATAGTAAAGTTTCAATGCACTCAAAGTGGAATTTTGGTTGTAAGAATATTAATCCTGAAATCGAAAACATAATGGAAAGGAAGGATCTTGAGAGACAAATGATGCATTGTTGCCTGTAATAATTAATGATGCAAGAGAGCCCAAGTCTTTGATAGAAAACCGACTAGAGAGTGCCCCAATAAATTGAGAGACAAATTATGCATTGTTGCCTGTAACAATTAATTAAGTTGTCAACTTTAACAAGAAAATAAATATAGGATTAATTACAAAAGACCCTCCGAATTATAAAGTTATTTTCAGTTTTATACCCATTTATCATATTTTATCATTTTCATACCTCACGTTTGATTCCGTTAACAAATTCATACTTCTGTCTCTAACACCGTCAAATAACTCTATTAGAAATAAAATAGAAACTTTGCATCCTAGAGGATCCAACATGCAACCTCTCGCGCGCATAGTCACAACTTCGACCATTGCGCTACGCATCACACTTATTATATATGGAGGTATTTTAATCAAGGTCCAATTTGCTATAAAAATATTGGTTTTAGTCCAGCCATGCATTCTTTTTTGTTAATTGTGGTCCCATTACTTTTTTCTTTTGTCCATTTTGCCCTTGTAGAAAAATAAGGGAAACAAATTAAAATTCCTTAAATTTAGCATTTTTGCTTTTCTTTTTAAATTTCTAAATTTTGAATTTCAAATTCTTCAAATCTAATTTGGAAAATAATTATGATAGACATGCATTTAAAACTATGTAAACATTTATGAAAGATCAATTATTTCAAAATTCAAGCAATTCAATGTACCTACATCATAGGTTTACGCAACAATACCTAGTGGTATATTAGCACATTAGTTTCGAATCAAGCTTTAACATTATTCCTGTCACGCCCCGAATTTTCAAACAAATAATAAGACATTTTATAGCCTTTTAATTGCAAATCAAATTCGGTACGCGAAACATGGAATAACAATTACAAATATGCACCAGAATTTTTTTCTTAATTCAAGCACAATAAACACACTCCATGCTCACCAATGTAAATTCAGACTCACACTTTAGAGTCGAATATTACACACTGTAATTTACATAATAAATTGATACTTCAAATTATTAAACAATTACATCTTCAGAGCCTACAACATCAGCGGAAGTCTAAATAAATAAACTTACGGTTGATAAGGATTTTACCAACCGATTCTCTAAATTCACCCTGCTTGCCTAACCTGCAAGAATAACCCTACACCATTGAATAGTGTACTGGGTTATATCAACAAACCTGGTCAGCTTATGAAGCTGGTGTGAATGAAACCCAGTTTACTCACACTAAAACCGTTTAACAAAAATTAAACACATAAAGTTTATTTTAAACAATTATATGTAAAATACATTTTCAAATACAATTCATTTTTAGAATCGTAATTCACAAAAATATTTACTTCAAATATTAAGGAAGTAAAACTCAATTACTCACACCGAAACGTTCACCCAAAAATCAATTTCTTATATTTTCAAAAAGAATAATAAACACTTTCAAAATACAATTCCAATACTTTTCCAGAATTGTAAAATCATAATAGTAATTACTTCAAATAATAATGAAGTAATACCAAATCAACTCACACAAATCCTTTCACCCAAATTTTCATTTCTTTTAATCACGGAAAGGTTCACAAATCACAATGAGAAGTTCATACACATTTTAATGACCTCTCAAATAGCACAACGAGACAATGTCATTTTCAGACAATTTAAAAGCGAGAATATTATTTTTAATTCTCCTTTTAGGAATATAATCATAATGACTCATTTTAGGACACTATGAAAATTTTATTCAACACTATGAACAATATGGTGACAGACTAGAGCTCTAACTGATTGGGTTTTATTTTTGCCCAATGTCGGGACGACACAGTCCATGACCTCACTCGGTCAAAACACGTTTAAGGTATTTTTTACCTTTAAAAACAAAAGTCATAATCAAGGTTATTTTCACAACTCATTCTGTCACGACCCGAAAATTTACAACAATAATAAGGCATTTTAGCCTTTAATTACATAACAAATTCGGGACGTGTAGCATGGAATACCAATTACAATTTATGCACTAGAATTTTTTTTTCTATTAATTCAAGTACAACACGCACCCATTCCATGCCCTCCAATGTAAATATTGACTCAATCTTTAGAGTCGAATATTACATTTCATAAATTTACATAATAAATTGATAAAACAATAAATTAAGTAAATACTTCTTCAGAGCTTAAAGCACAACAACGGAAGTCTATCGCCAGCGCAAACGGTTGATACTATAATTCTCAACCAGTTCTCCAAATGTTAAAACGCATACCTAACCTGCATGATTAACCCCTACACCATTGAATAGTGTACCGGGTTATATCAACAAACCCGGTCAGCTTACGAAGCTGGTATGAGTAACCTCGATTTATATTGTATTAACAAGTTATACAAACAAAATTATACAATTAAAATATTGCATAATTAACTTACCAAAAACATATCGTATAGACTTTTTAAGATAGTTAAAATACGAGAATACATTTTGAAATCAAAATCAATCTCCTTTTGTTTCTAATTGAAACAATTAACAAATGCATCAATTAATAGATGGCTAACTCCAAATGATATATATGCTCACATAATTATTCGATCAGAATAATATGGACTCTCCCCTTTTTAGTGAATATTTTAGGATGACTGGTAAAGAACAAATCATATTAAGTCCCAAGTCCCAGGTAACAAAATACCTAGCATGGGTAAAAATCCGCGTACAATCTGTACGGGTAAGCAAACAGCATACCAAGGTCATCACCAAAGTATGTACACTCAAGGTCGGGCTTCTCCTTCCTATGAGTCTAATAGTGCACTATCTGTAGGGACTTAAGCCCTGCGCTTAATCACCACAAAAACCCCAATTACCAGTAAATCACTTTAGTACACAATAGTACTACTCTTTTAACTTCAATGTTCCTTATGCACAATTCAATTCACAAATATGATCTTTATTTAAGACAATTTAAAGATCATGATTTAATTTATTTTCTCAATATGTTGTTTTCTCAACCACAAAATTCAATCTCAAATCAATGATATGATTTCTTTCGCATCATATGATTGTTCACCAATTTATGACACAATTTACTAAAATACATATATTTCACACAATTATATATGTATAAAATATTTCAATCACGACTCAATATTTCACCAAGATATATATATATATATATATATATATAAATTCCTTTCTTTTCAAAATCAATTTTCACTTACCGATGAACCGTTGTCGAACAAGTTCATTTGTTTCAAAACAAATATTTATTTTAAATAAATATAATTTCTCAATCTAATAATTATTTTAATAAGACAATACATGAATTTCATGCACCAACAATTAAATATGAGGGTTACTCACATTTGAACAATTAATTCAATCACCAAATTAATATTGTAACCTTTGTTCACCACAAATATCAAGTGAGTTTACTCACCTCTAATTCCAGCTGCGTCTTTAAATAGTAATCGGAAATCGACCAAAGCACGTACGCCTTATTTTTCGTAACCACCTATGATTATACAATTTTAAATTAGCATAATACGCTTTCAAAATATTATAAATATTCCGTAAATGTCACCTAGGACATCGGGACTATTTATCGGGACTATTTATCGGGACTATTGACCAAAAGTCAACTGTCGGTCAACGTGGGGCCCACGTTAAATATTTATCGAACGGGTCCCACCGAAACTCCTCAACACCAAAGTTTAACATAAAACTTATTTCTAGCATCCTACTCAACATATCCGAAAATGGTGACGATCCGACGGTCGGATTATCACGGATCTAACGATCCTTAATCCTTCGATTAATTGATCATTAATCAAACGGTTGAAATTCAACGATCTCACCGTACATGTTTATAACTACAAGATTAACCATACGATTAAATTTGATAACTACCTCAAAGTTCAGATTGGAACGGATTGGGTACGGCGGGTGTCCATAGCAATTGGGCTTTGGATTTCTGGCTTTGGGCCTTGGGCTTGGTCAACAGGCCCATTTGACTTTTTTTTTTTTTTCTTTTCTTTTCTTTTCTTCTCCGCACCCTTCTCTTCTCTCTCCGCACCCACTTCTTCTTCTCCGTTTTCTTCCCGTGCCTTTCTTCCTCTTCTTCTTCTTGCTTCTCTTCTTCTTTCTTCTACTTTCCTTCTCTTCTTTCTTTCTCTTCTGGTCCCGTGTTTCTTCTTTCTCTTCTCTTCTTTTTCTTCTCTGCCGCACCCATCATCTCCTCTCTCTTCTCTGTTCTCTTCTCTTTCTGTCAGCTCCTTCTCTTCTTCCTCTGTCCAGAGCAAACAATTGCTCTTGGCACCGCACCTCACCACCGCACCTCAACACCCAGAGCAAACAATTGCTCTTGGCATCCAATCAGAGCCGTGAGTACCACCGCCGAGCTCAGATCATTTTCATTTTCAATCTTCCTCTGCTGATATCAACAGTTAAGCCTCCAATTCTATTCACCACCGTCGGTGTTGCTTGCCCTCACCATCGTCGATCTCAGCACTCGCCTGAAGCCGCTGCAATCCGCCGCTCTTCTCAGATCCATGGCAGCAACCTTCTTCCATCTCAGACTGCCCAGCTCGAGTACCAACCAGCGTCGCGCCTCCAGACCACCACGGTTTAAAGACCGCTGCAAACCAGCCATCACCGTCGCTGCCTTGCTTTCCTCATCTCAGCCGCTGCCTTGCTTTTCTTGGAATTCCCATCTCCCACTAATCCTAAAACTCCCAAAACCCATGAAATTGACTTCAAATGTTGAAAGAATGAGAGTAAACACCAAATGGGTTTTCTTGTTTTGCTCTTATTGTGCTCTGTATATACTCTTTAAGGAAGTTTAAGGCTCGAAGAAGCAAAAGCCCAGAAGACTATGAAAGCGCAGGGACTCCAAAGAGAGAAATGGAGACAACCCCTTTAATGCGTGGAAGTGAGATGAGAGATTCTGAAGCAGAACGAGACAAATGCGGCAGACAAAGAGAGAGAAAGAGAGAGGTCGGTACGGGGAGGGTGAGTACTGGGGGAGGTTGAGACTGAGGGAGGAAAGAGAGAAAGAAATGATTAATTAACCTTAATCATTGATTAGAAATGAACGGCTCAGATTGAATCTTTAAGATTCAACGGCCACGATCGTGCAGACGAAAAAGAATTATAAAATTATTTATTTTCACTTCAGTCTTCCGAAAATCAAAACTCTCTCATACGAGCTCCAAATTAAACGTACTTTAAGATCACGAACTCGTATCGACAAGCTCTAAAACTTTCGTGAATAAAGTTTTGCCAAATTCTCGACGAAATAAAGAGTCAACTCTTTTGACCTCTCAAAACTTATAATTTTTCCAAGTTAATATTTGCCCACCCACGATTCCACAAATCTTACGAATAATCAATAATTAATTTCATAATTTTCCAAGAAATTAATATTGAAAATCTGGGGTATTACATTCTACCCTCCTTAAAGAAATTTCGTCCCGAAATTTAAGCATTAAGTACCCCAAAGAAAATCTTTCTCTATTGTGAGTGCGGTACACTCACCAACCAGATAAGGATAATTTATCTCATAACTGTCTCCACTACTCAAAAGTATCGTCAAAGATACAAGATCTCACAAGATCTGGGCAAAAGAAACATTTGTTTCAAAAAAACGGTGATCTCAACACCCTTTCACTTTAACTTTCACGACATTTAACGCGTCTAAAGATTCGATGTCGTAATCGCGTAGAGACTGTATTTGGAAAACCAAATATATGAGAAATTGATTCTCCACCATCTCCAAGAACATAAGCTGTAAGACAGCTACTCACTTTTGCTTTTGATAAGTCGAAAGGTCCACTAAACAATGAATTTGCTCTCCTTTCTTAACCACTAATCAATATTTTGCATTAGTGTCACCAACTCTCCAGTCTTTACTAAAGAACTTGTTCACTAAGATTTCTCAACAAATCGTTTACCCTTACATAGTGAACTTCTTCACTAAAACTTCTCAGCAATTCACACCCTACTCAAACATGGCACGTCGAGTAAATTCGTTCAGTGAGTTATTCCAAACAAATTCATCCAACAGCCAAGTTCCTGAGGGCTTAGATGAGATAATTCCACCAACACTAAACGATGTCAACGATTTAAGCGTGCTAGACATGCCTCAAACAGAATTCGAAATTGCAGATCCAGCTCCTAATCCACTAGTTTCACATTATAATGCCGAACCTGGTCCATCTCAAAGTATTCCACTAAGGAAATGTTTCAGCTAATATCAACTCCAAGCGCTAAAAGCATTCGTCGAAACCTTTCCTAAGCCAACTATTAAGCAGCGACAAAAATTGAGTGATCAGATAGGGTTAAAGCTTCCACAAGTCACTGCCTGGGTGATAAAGAATCGGCCCCAAGTGTTTGCCCGAACAAGTCGTCAAGAAAATCTCCTGCTCAGACAGAAAATTAATGAGCTTCAAACTCAATTGAGTCAATGTCAAGCTGCCTTCAGCAGAATCACTTGTCCACAATGTGGAAATCGATTTACTCCCAATAGTGAGTTACAAATTTGAAATTGAAGAGACTCCCCTACAACCAGAGGTTTTTCAAATTTCCTCGGTCATCGGTCCCAGAGAGAAGTCTCTCATGAGGAGCGACGTTCAGAAGTTTATGTCGAACACAATTCACTCTCCTCCTACACACCAACCTTCAGGCATCAACGTCCGTTCAGTTTCCTGAACAAGCATCTATCGAGACGGACCTAGCTACGGTCTCTCAAATCATTGTGTCTGTCAAAGATGAGTTAATCATAATGGCAACTGCTACCGTGCCCTTATGGATCTCAGCACTCAAATCCAGCTCCGTCACACCTCAGGAGTTCTTGAATGAAGCAGAATACCAGAGGATTCTCACTAGAGGTATTGATCTCAAACCAACGAATTTCCAATCTGAAACTTCACGATGTACAGCTACAATTTCGATCAGTTCCATCGCACTTGTAAACATCCTAATGGATGTGGACCAGTGGTCTACCATATTCTGTAACATAGTTTCAAGGGAAAAGACCCTTAATGTCTTGTCAACTGGGACTCCTGGAAGCTACAACGAAACCATGCAGTTGATGACTGCCGAATTCCAGGTAACCACTCCTTATGTCCCAACTCGCGCGACCCAAATCATTCGCTATTGTCAACAACAATTAGAAGAAAGTTGGATAATAGTTGATGTCTCTGTGGACGGTTTAAGTTCAAGTCTAAGTCCACACTCAAAATCTCAATGTCAGAAACGACCATCCGGATGCTTAATCCAAGATTTGTTCAACGGAAGTTCTCGTGTAGTGTGGGTAGAACATGTTGATGTTTATGATCAAGATATCTACCGCACATACAGAACGCTAGTGGAGTCAGACATTGCTTTTGGTGCAAGGCGATGGATAGAAATACTCGAGAGGCAAACGGAACGGTTAAATTATTCCGCAGCTGTCACTAATCCATCTAATGACTTTTGTATCACACCAAATGTGGAAGGAAGAAGAAACTTGTTGCAGATGGCAACCAGAATTGTGACAAGTTTTTGTACAGACATCGGCAACTCTACCGTTCATGATTGGAAGGTAGCAGAACGAACAAAATTTAAAAGTACAGGAGCAAAGGTATGCACCAATAAAATCTGGAATGGCCTAGATAAGCCTCAAGGTCTCACTAGAACTGCAACTGCAATATTCCAGCACCGTGTCTCTCACAGAAAGCTCTTTGACTTCTTCATTGACGTACAATCTCGAAACCAGTGGGACCACCACACGTTGGAAAAGACAGTACAAGAGATTGCACACATCATAACTGGTCATGACCCACGCAATTGTGTCTCCTTGATGCAAATCGATGACACATACGTACTCTAGGAAAGTTGCACGGATTCGACAGGGTCATACGTAATTTATGCCCTTATTAATCACATTACAGTGCAGAAATCGTTAGGTGGATGTGATCTAGAACCTATTGTATTTCTAACTTTAGGTTTTTCGATCCATCCTGATATGCTTATTACTGGAAGGACAGAAGGAACCTCAGACAATCCAGTCATTGGATGTCTAGTAACGATAGCAACTCAGATCTCTACTGAGTTTCTTCGGAAAAGGAAAGGATCTGTGGATCAAGTTTGTCATCTGATCCAAGATACAATTTGAACGAATTAGAAATGTAGTCACGTAAGACTAACATTTACAGGAAATGTAATTTGTACTTTATACACTTAACAACACAACAGCATTGAAGAGCACATGATGGGGAACCGCCGCGGACGGGCCATCACTCGATAAATACTGTGTGTAGTTAAACATATAACGTAACCATTACATAGATGAGTTTACTAACTCAACGCTTAACCCAACTACACGTCTTAGGATATAGTTCAAAGAACACAATCCTAACAACCGAGAAACAAGGTTCAATTAAGAGGTACACTTCCCTCATAAACTGAAACATGTTACACCTCCTAAACTCCAAACTCTAATTCCACTCCACAATTCTACTCGTCTCGACACTTCTCCAGAGCATTCCATAGCTCTTTCATGTCCGCAGAGCGTTCCATTGCTCTGATACCAACTGTCACGACCCGAAAATTTACAACAATAATAAGGCATTTTAGCCTTTAATTACATAACAAATTCGGGACGTGTAGCATGGAATACCAATTACAATTTATGCACTAGAATTTTTTTTTCTATTAATTCAAGTACAACACGCACCCATTCCATGCCCTCCAATGTAAATATTGACTCAATCTTTAGAGTCGAATATTACATTTCATAAATTTACATAATAAATTGATAAAACAATAAATTAAGTAAATACTTCTTCAGAGCTTAAAGCACAACAACGGAAGTCTATCGCCAGCGCAAACGGTTGATACTATAATTCTCAACCAGTTCTCCAAATGTTAAAACGCATACCTAACCTGCATGATTAACCCCTACACCATTGAATAGTGTACCGGGTTATATCAACAAACCCGGTCAGCTTACGAAGCTGGTATGAGTAACCTCGATTTATATTGTATTAACAAGTTATACAAACAAAATTATACAATTAAAATATTGCATAATTAACTTACCAAAAACATATCGTATAGACTTTTTAAGATAGTTAAAATACGAGAATACATTTTGAAATCAAAATCAATCTCCTTTTGTTTCTAATTGAAACAATTAACAAATGCATCAATTAATAGATGGCTAACTCCAAATGATATATATGCTCACATAATTATTCGATCAGAATAATATGGACTCTCCCCTTTTTAGTGAATATTTTAGGATGACTGGTAAAGAACAAATCATATTAAGTCCCAAGTCCCAGGTAACAAAATACCTAGCATGGGTAAAAATCCGCGTACAATCTGTACGGGTAAGCAAACAGCATACCAAGGTCATCACCAAAGTATGTACACTCAAGGTCGGGCTTCTCCTTCCTATGAGTCTAATAGTGCACTATCTGTAGGGACTTAAGCCCTGCGCTTAATCACCACAAAAACCCCAATTACCAGTAAATCACTTTAGTACACAATAGTACTACTCTTTTAACTTCAATGTTCCTTATGCACAATTCAATTCACAAATATGATCTTTATTTAAGACAATTTAAAGATCATGATTTAATTTATTTTCTCAATATGTTGTTTTCTCAACCACAAAATTCAATCTCAAATCAATGATATGATTTCTTTCGCATCATATGATTGTTCACCAATTTATGACACAATTTACTAAAATACATATATTTCACACAATTATATATGTATAAAATATTTCAATCACGACTCAATATTTCACCAAGATATATATATATATATATATATATAAATTCCTTTCTTTTCAAAATCAATTTTCACTTACCGATGAACCGTTGTCGAACAAGTTCATTTGTTTCAAAACAAATATTTATTTTAAATAAATATAATTTCTCAATCTAATAATTATTTTAATAAGACAATACATGAATTTCATGCACCAACAATTAAATATGAGGGTTACTCACATTTGAACAATTAATTCAATCACCAAATTAATATTGTAACCTTTGTTCACCACAAATATCAAGTGAGTTTACTCACCTCTAATTCCAGCTGCGTCTTTAAATAGTAATCGGAAATCGACCAAAGCACGTACGCCTTATTTTTCGTAACCACCTATGATTATACAATTTTAAATTAGCATAATACGCTTTCAAAATATTATAAATATTCCGTAAATGTCACCTAGGACATCGGGACTATTTATCGGGACTATTTATCGGGACTATTGACCAAAAGTCAACTGTCGGTCAACGTGGGGCCCACGTTAAATATTTATCGAACGGGTCCCACCGAAACTCCTCAACACCAAAGTTTAACATAAAACTTATTTCTAGCATCCTACTCAACATATCCGAAAATGGTGACGATCCGACGGTCGGATTATCACGGATCTAACGATCCTTAATCCTTCGATTAATTGATCATTAATCAAACGGTTGAAATTCAACGATCTCACCGTACATGTTTATAACTACAAGATTAACCATACGATTAAATTTGATAACTACCTCAAAGTTCAGATTGGAACGGATTGGGTACGGCGGGTGTCCATAGCAATTGGGCTTTGGATTTCTGGCTTTGGGCCTTGGGCTTGGTCAACAGGCCCATTTGACTTTTTTTTTTTTTTCTTTTCTTTTCTTTTCTTCTCCGCACCCTTCTCTTCTCTCTCCGCACCCACTTCTTCTTCTCCGTTTTCTTCCCGTGCCTTTCTTCCTCTTCTTCTTCTTGCTTCTCTTCTTCTTTCTTCTACTTTCCTTCTCTTCTTTCTTTCTCTTCTGGTCCCGTGTTTCTTCTTTCTCTTCTCTTCTTTTTCTTCTCTGCCGCACCCATCATCTCCTCTCTCTTCTCTGTTCTCTTCTCTTTCTGTCAGCTCCTTCTCTTCTTCCTCTGTCCAGAGCAAACAATTGCTCTTGGCACCGCACCTCACCACCGCACCTCAACACCCAGAGCAAACAATTGCTCTTGGCATCCAATCAGAGCCGTGAGTACCACCGCCGAGCTCAGATCATTTTCATTTTCAATCTTCCTCTGCTGATATCAACAGTTAAGCCTCCAATTCTATTCACCACCGTCGGTGTTGCTTGCCCTCACCATCGTCGATCTCAGCACTCGCCTGAAGCCGCTGCAATCCGCCGCTCTTCTCAGATCCATGGCAGCAACCTTCTTCCATCTCAGACTGCCCAGCTCGAGTACCAACCAGCGTCGCGCCTCCAGACCACCACGGTTTAAAGACCGCTGCAAACCAGCCATCACCGTCGCTGCCTTGCTTTCCTCATCTCAGCCGCTGCCTTGCTTTTCTTGGAATTCCCATCTCCCACTAATCCTAAAACTCCCAAAACCCATGAAATTGACTTCAAATGTTGAAAGAATGAGAGTAAACACCAAATGGGTTTTCTTGTTTTGCTCTTATTGTGCTCTGTATATACTCTTTAAGGAAGTTTAAGGCTCGAAGAAGCAAAAGCCCAGAAGACTATGAAAGCGCAGGGACTCCAAAGAGAGAAATGGAGACAACCCCTTTAATGCGTGGAAGTGAGATGAGAGATTCTGAAGCAGAACGAGACAAATGCGGCAGACAAAGAGAGAGAAAGAGAGAGGTCGGTACGGGGAGGGTGAGTACTGGGGGAGGTTGAGACTGAGGGAGGAAAGAGAGAAAGAAATGATTAATTAACCTTAATCATTGATTAGAAATGAACGGCTCAGATTGAATCTTTAAGATTCAACGGCCACGATCGTGCAGACGAAAAAGAATTATAAAATTATTTATTTTCACTTCAGTCTTCCGAAAATCAAAACTCTCTCATACGAGCTCCAAATTAAACGTACTTTAAGATCACGAACTCGTATCGACAAGCTCTAAAACTTTCGTGAATAAAGTTTTGCCAAATTCTCGACGAAATAAAGAGTCAACTCTTTTGACCTCTCAAAACTTATAATTTTTCCAAGTTAATATTTGCCCACCCACGATTCCACAAATCTTACGAATAATCAATAATTAATTTCATAATTTTCCAAGAAATTAATATTGAAAATCTGGGGTATTACACATTCGAATTGTAATTATTTACAAATCGACTTCACTAAAACACCTTTTGCAAATAAAACAACAAGAACTGTATAAATCATCGTTTATACAATTCCTAAACAACAAAACAATATTTTATTCTCAAAATATCGTTTTACAATAAAACCTTCAAAATAGACAATAATGATGAATATTTCATCACATTGTGTTACGAACACTCCACAACACATAAAACGATAAATTGTATTTTTCACAAAATAACGTTTACACAATTTAAATATTCAAAAACAATATAATCATTTTTCAAATATTGTTTTCCACACCATCAAAATCACTCAACAATAATATAATTATTTTCATAAATATATTATTGATCACTTAAATATCATCACCAGAAATATATATATATTTCCATGTAAATATATATATACGTAGTCATCCACTCAGGAATGCCACTAATACCATCTATAGTTTTCACAAAATCATTTAAATCGATATAATGATTTATTTTTGAAACAACACAAATGTGAATTAATATTCACATCTAAAACGTCGTGAGATTCACTCACCTCTAATTCCTGCTGCGTCTTCAAATAGAACCAGGAATCGACAAGCACGTACTCACCACCTTTCGTAATTATCTATGATTATGCAATTTCTAATTAGAATAATAAACTCACAACACCAACACAACGTTCCTCAAATGTCACGTAGGACATCAGAACAATTAATCGAGACCATTTGACCAAAAGTCAACCGTCGGTCAACGTGGGTCCCACGTCAACTATTCATCAACTGGTCCCACACGAAATCCAAAACTTCCAAAATTCAACAGCATGCTTATTTCTAGCATCCTAACATCATATCCAAAAATGGTGACGATCCGACGGTCGGATCTAACGATCTATAATTATCGCATAATTGATCATTGATCAAACGGTTGAAATTTAACAATCCAACCGCACAACATGCTTATAACAACAATATTAACCACACGATCAAATTTGATGATCATCGGACGGTCGGATCTCTCGGATCGTAAATCGTACGATCCGATAATCGGGTTAATTGATCATTGATCAAACGACCGAATTTGACGAAACTTAAAACACGAAAGTTGTTCGTATCGACGAACTAAGCACAACGGAGCAAAAAAATGCTCCCGGAACGGCCGGACGCGCCGCCGCCGGCGACTGTCCGTCGCGGAAAAAGTGCTCTGATTGCCATAAAATTTTACCAGCATGTACAACTCAACAAGAGGATCAAGTTTGATAACTACCTCGAAGTCCGAATCGGAGTGGAAGTGGCCTGTATCGGCGTTGACCTTCTCTTGAACGGAAAATTCAAAGCTTCGCTCCCGCCGTTATAGGCCGTGCCGCCGTGAACCACCACCACAGATGTGTTGCTGGGGAAGAGAGGAACAAAACCCAACTGGTCTCATCGCCGGAGGTGGCCGGAATCATCGCCGGCAAGCTAGGCATTTTCGGCCGAAATTGTCGGCTCCGATCCCCTAGGTTCCGGCGAGAATCTGGGGAATGTACCTTCAGGAGAAAGGAAGAGGAGGAGGAGACGAGTCCAACGCCGTCGTCGCCGTCGCCTTCGGTGGCCGGACGCGCCCCCACGAGCCGGCGAAGGGAATCAGGCCGTTGGGAGAAAAAATGGAATTTTCCGGAATGTTCCGGGCCAAAATGAAATTTCTGAAAAATACTCAATATTTATACAAAATTTTCCAAACTTCCGAAGACCATAACTTCTTTATACGATGTCGGTTTTCGACGAATCACATGTCCACGAACTCGTATCGACGAGCTCTACAACTTTCGTGAATGAAGTTTTCCCAAATTCTCAACGAATAAAAAGTTACCTTGTTTAACCTTTCGTAACTTATAATTACCACCGTAATTATCGTTTTACGACAAAAACCCCTAAAAATATGAAATCACACCATTTCACTTCAAATTTCACGTACTATTTTGAAAAAATAGAATTGAAATTTTCGGGGTATTACACCTACTTGGTGGACAAAAACAACAAATGAAGAAACAAGAAGAGCAAGTGCAGTAATTGCATATGTGAAATGGGCAGAAGCAAAATTGTAGCAATTAAGAGGCAAAGCATTAAAGGGGAGTGTTAAAGTTAATGCTTTCTTTATGCTAAGAGGAGAGAATGCTTTCTAGAAAACCTCCACTTAGTTTATTGTTTTCATACTGTTCACATATCTAGATATTGTGTTAGTTTATGCTTATATGCAACTTGTAACAAATATCTAGATTTGATCATTTCCTTAGCAAGTTGGATTTACTACTCTATATAAGGTTCAATGTTAACCTAGAATAGAGTAATCTCAGTTGTAAGAATATCAAGCAAAATGTCACTGAATATTTATACTCTGTTTTCCGAGTTATTGCTACTGCATGTAGTAAATTCAGTGCATGTGAAGAACACTTTGCATGTTACTAAACCTATGCGAGATTATTTCGCAAGCATGCATCACTAAGTATTCTAGGATATAAATCCTTCCTTGCGAAATAATTTCAAGATGACCCCAACAAAAATCCAACAGAAATACATGGAAGTACATGTTTTGTCCCAATCCACTCAAATATTGTAAAGGAAATAAAAGCTAATTATAAAAATGATTTTGTAAGGTTCTTGAATTACTACGGAAGATCAATTACTAGAATGGAGAGAGCGCACCTGGAGCTAGAATCAAAAGTTCAATTCCACGAGCGTATTCTGCATAAAAGGGAGAAGAGTTGTATGAAGAGTAGATAATTTAAAATGGTCTGAAAACAAGAAGATTGAGATAGTTGTCACCTGCTGGATACTTCCAAATAGGGATGACTGCATCATCAAAGACAACAATATATCAAAAAGTAAATAGAAAATAAATAAGTGATCATAGCAGAAAAGAATCTTTGATATCCTTACCAAAACATTTAACTTTGTTGGTATCAGTGTCAACATACTAACATAGCAATCAGAAGTTTGACGATACCATTTCTCACGTCCATAGTAGTTCAACCATGAAAGTTCAAAACCATAGAGCAGCCCATTGTGGATGTCTATGTAGGAACTGTTTGTACCATTAATCCACGATGATGTCAAAACCATCAGCTCTATGCGGCATGAATCCCTCAAATCCGAGGCAATTAATCCTCCAATGTTAACAAAAGAATGCCCACTCGCTGCATCAATGCAAGGAGCAGTATCCACAAAGAGAGGTGAATTCCCTAGCTGGGTCTCACAGGAAATGAAAATTATAGACTTTGACAGGAACCACTCCCTCGATGTCTGATTACCTCTCTCTAGAAACATGCTATATGAATGCCCATGACTGAAGTTATATGTGGCCAACGAATATCGAGGGATGGAAGAGCAGTTACCCTCACGAACATTGGAATCCACCACTCGGATTGTGTAATTTTCATAATTGATTGCACGTACATAGTATTTCCCGGAATACAAGTGTAAAACAGTACGATTGTTCTCACAAAAGAGGTTATACCTTAAGTCACCACACTTGTCTGGATCATGATTTAGTCAGAAAGGGTAACTTATGTTATGGATGTCGCCGCAAGAAGAAGGCTCACAGTGATGATCCTTAGCGTGGCAAGGTACATAGCATAAACCAAGAACTAGAAGGACGTCTATGAATCGTGCTGGGACGGTTAGACTTGTTGTGATCATGCCTTCATCAGTTCCACACATGCAGAGGCTACAAAGAAATTTTATGGTCAGCAAACAACATTGTACCTCAACTTCCTTTAATTTTATGGTCAACACGGAAAAGAGATTGACCGTATACTTATGATTTGACTCACCTCTTAATTTGATTTCCCGTTGCTGCTTGCTTGCAGTAACATCAAACTTTTAGGTTAACCAATGAACATACATGAGATGCACTCAATTATATGTACATATAGAAGTAGAGTTGTGAGGTCACCCCTACACTCTTCTATCTTAGTACGTACACAGCAAATACAAGCCACACACTACAAAGTCAAGTCGACCATTGGTATGAAAGGGATTAAAATACTAAGTCAGTTTGTTTGCTTTGTCTTCCATGGTTCACTATTCCTTGGTTGACTCTCGTTTTCAATATTATCGTATCATCCATTTGCTCTCTTTAATTTCTTTCATTTCCTCTGACGTCCCACTCCACACTTGCACAAAGCCTTCTTTGTCTGTGGATTAGTTGCTATTCTACTTCTCAGATCTCAAAAGACAACTACGTACAAACAAAACCTAATAGGAAGTAATGAAGTCAAATTATCATTGTTGGACATACAAGCAAGCAACCAAACACACTTCATGTGATGAAAACCAATGTACTTCAAAGCCAATTAAAAACTAATCAGAAACTAAATGTAAATTATTAATAAGTACACCTTCCCTAGACCTACACCCATTATTAATTGCACTGGTTGGTGTTAACATCTCAGGCATGCCTGGTCCTCCCTTTGGCCCCTCTCCTCTAATAACAACTACTTTTCCCTGAAAAATAACAAATAGATACAGAAATTAGGTACTCAATATGTGAGATCAATTAACGAAAACACCTTGCAGTTTAAAGTCATTATGAGCATTTGCATGATGCAGAAAATAAATGCCTAGAATTCAATAAAAGAAACAATTTGAACCTCACATTGTTAAGCAATTAACGAGTCTTAGATCAGGATTTTCCAATTCAAAGTTCGTCAAGAAATTATTGCTAGAGACGGGTGAAGTCATAAGACAAGAAATAACCTTAAAACTCATTGGATTCTCGGTGATAGCGGCAATCATAGCTAGCCTCCTCCCCTTCAAAGACGAGTGCTAGACTTGAAGCATTTTAACAAATATTTTCATCAGCATAGTTACTTTCTATATAAAAATAATAATAATAACTTCAGGAGAATGACTGAATGAGGAACAATGTAAAAACAAGGGTACCATTTATGAGAATTACCCTAAAAACAAATAACAGAAAACAAAAGCAACACCAGAGAATATAACCCTTTTTTACCCATAATCTTTGCTACAGAACCCTTTGGTGCGAGATTTCCATATAATATTTGGAGGTGGCCTGTTTTCTTGATAGGGTTTTCCAAGGGGAGACTATGGTATATGGTATATTGACGTTTATCATACATTTTTCTTAAAATTAGATATATTAAAGTAATTTAATGATTGAAACCTGTTATACAGGTCAACATGTTATCCATTCAAATTATGGAACGTGTCATATTTTAAAAATAATTTTACGACAATGACGTCACATATGTTGTTTCATATGTAAATCGTTCACAAACTTGTAAAAGAAGTTGTAAATGTAATAATTACATCGAATAGAACTAAAATTACAACTAATTACCTCACCGGTCGTGATTTCTTGTAAAATATATTTTTAACAAGTAAATTATCTCATTTATGATGAGATTTACAAAATAAAGGAATAAGAAGAACCATATTACAAGATTAAGGATTTTGACCATTTTATGTGTAATATGAAAATTTATCCTAGATTACCACTTTCTACCTCAATTGTCGTAAAATCATATATAATGGTTCTCAAACTTGTAATAGTGAAATATTAACACAAATATATAGAATCTAGATTAAAAATCCAACTCATATTTCTAGAGAGAGAGGGTCTACCTTCTCTCTAGAAATTTTCTCTCTACCCAACAGCCACATTGAGAGTCTTTTGGCCACCTCCATCATCATCACCACCACCACCCACATCACCTTTACCACCCCCACCACCTCGACCTTGCCTCCATTTATACTCGATATGCCTTCCATTTTTCTCATCTCTCTCCATATTCTCCCACTTTCATGTCTCTGATGGGGAGCCTTCTCTTCCTCATCTCCACCATATCCTCTTCACCACTTCAGTCCTCCACCTTCACAGCCCTTTCTTTCTATCTTGTCTTCCCTCTAGCACATAAATTTCTTCAGATCTGGTTTTGCTCTCCTTGGATGGATTTTGTTACTTTTGTCTCCAAATCTTCCTCCTTCTTCACCTCTCATAGGCAAACTTACGCCCGTTGGCGAATTTTTGTCCCTGTAAAAGGATGTGTTCAGATTGCATTGTCAATCACACTCTACTCAGTTTCTCAGTTACGTGGTGTTTCTCGGGTGTTCTTGTGCCTGCCCATTATGTGTTCCAACAGGTGTAGGAGGTGGCGTGATTTGGTCGATGGGTGGCGGCTTAATTCATCTCGAGTGGCAGCATGGTGGATTTTGCGACAATTTCTCTTCCCGGCTGGGAGCTGATCTCTTGGTGGTGGCTATGTGGAAAATTAGGGTTTTTTTAAATTTTTAAGATTAAGGCTTCTAACTTGTTGGGTTATGCCTATTATGGGCTTTATTTTACTCATATGCTCGAGCCTGCGTGCCTGCTTTTGCTCGGGCCTGTGTGCCTGTATTTGCTGGGGCTGTCATGCCTCTTTTTGCTGGGACCTATGTGTCTCTCTCTTTGCTTGGGTCTTTTGTACCTATAGCTTTGTAGTTTGTTTGGTTTTATATATTTATCACTTTTCGACCAAAAAAAAAATATAGAACCTAGATTACCTCTTTTTACCTCAATTGTCGTAAGATCATGTAATATGGTTCTCAAACTTGTAATAGTGAAGCATTAACACAAATATAACCTAGATAACTAGATTACCATTTTTCACCTCAATTGTCGTGAAAACATGTAAAATAGTTCTCTAACTTGTAATAGTGAAACACGAACACAAATAGAACCTAGATTACCATTTTTCACCTTAATTGTTGTGAAAGCATGTAAAATGGTTCTTAAACTTGTAATAGTGAAGTATTAACACAAATAGAACATAGATTACCACTTTCACCTCAATTGTTGTAAAAGCATGTAAAATGGTTCTCAAACTTGTAATAGTGAAGCATTAACACAAATAGAACCTACTTTACCACTTTTAACCTCAATTGTCATAAAAGCATGTAAAATGGTTCTCAAATTTGTAATAGTGAAACATTAATATAAATAGAACTTAGATTACTACTTTTCACCTCAATTGTCGTTAAAGCATGTAAAATGGTTCTCAAACTTGTAATACTGAAACGTTAACACAAATAGAACTTAGATTACCATTTTTCACCTCAATTGTCATGAAAGCATGTAAAATAGTTCTCAAACTTGTAATAGTGAAGCATTAATACAAGTAGAACCTAGATTACCACTTTTAACCTCAATTGTCATAAAAGCAGGTAAAATAGTTCTCAAACTTGTAATAGTGAAACATTAATACCAATAGAACTTAGTTTACCACTTTTCACCTCTATTGTCGTCAAAACATGTAAAATGGTTCTCAAACTTGTAATACTAAAACATTAACACAAATAGAACTTAGATTACTACTTTTCACCTCAATTGTCGTGAAAGCATGTAAAATGGTTCTCAAACAAGTAAATAACTTATAAGGACGATGATTACATAGTACCTGACCTAAGGGCTGTACATCACTTTGGTACTCGACATCTAAAAACTATCATATTAGTACCTGACATTTCAAACCCGACTCAATTTTGGTACCCACCGTCAATAACTCCGTTTAAAACATGCTCATGTGGCTTTTTTTTCTTAAATTTTTTTTTACGGAGTTATTGACGGTATGTACCAAAATTGGGTCGGGTTTGAAATGTCAGGTACTAATGTGATAGTTTTTAAATGTCGGGTACCACAGTGATGTACAACTCTTAGGTCAGGTACTGTTTATGATAATTCCTCTATTATTTAAGCAAACTCATATTGTCAATCAAAACAAATTTTTTTTACCAAAAAAAACCTTATATATTAAAAAGTTTTAATTAACTTTTACTTTCCGGGGATTAAGTTGTCCAAGTAAAAAAATAAATACAAAAAAGGAATTCTTACTGTCCAGGCAAGAATTCTTGCTGTCCGGGCAAGAATTCTTGCAATTGGCTATTTTCTAATTTGTCAAAACTTCTTCCTTGTAATTGCATCATATTGTATAGTTGATATGACATTATAAGTGTCTAGAAGTCGTGGTACTAGGATTGTGTTCGTTCGGCTTTGTTGGTGTTCATCGAAGTTCGTCTCAATGACTTTTGGTGACTTCGCTTCTTCTCTTCCTTAAAGTATGGATCATGCATATGCATTTCATACACTTTGTTTACCCTTAGGAAGATAGACTTTTGCCTTAGGATTGCTTGATCTTTCTAAATCCTTGTTTGCAATCTTTTTGATTAAAAGGTTGTTTAGCCTTGCACGATCGATCGCATGATACAATGCTATCGATCGCACCACTTCAGCAAATAGATCCGTTGCAATTCAAAAATATATCTGTTCCAATTCAAAAATATATCCGTTACGGAGTTTTATGCGATCGATCACAACCTGTTATGCGATCGATCGCAAATGAGGTTTTTCATTTCCAGAACTCTCTGCCTTTTGAGTTTTACACTACATGATCGATCGTGTGATGTCGTGCGATCGATCGTATAGTTGCTGAATCTGTTTTCTATAAATAGAATTCATTTGGTTCATTGCATCCAACTCTTTTCCCTATTGTCAAAATCTGATTTGAGAGAGTTCTTTGATATAAGAGTGAGCCTAGTTCCATGTTATAGGTTCCTCCTTTGATGCTCCACATATAATCCATATGCTAAACCTTTGTTTTGCTTGATACAAGATTATTTAGCCTTAGATATGATTAAGGAGATTTTGTTCAACTCTAGCAAAAGTTGATTGTTGTTTTGCTGAGTTGAACGGTTCAATCCACATTTATACACACATCATTGCATAGCCGCGGTTCTTGCTATTGGAGTTTCACGTCGGTGAAGTCCAATTGAAGAAGCTTGAGGAAGGTGCACTTGAAGAGCAATTGAGAGTTACACAAGCTAGCTTAGAACTACCACTAGTCAATAGGTTGATAGTGTTTGAATTAGGAATAGAATTTCCCCTTGTATGTGTTTGCCTATTGGCTTTTTCATAGTGTGATTCAAGAGCATGGGGTACGGCTTCCCTCCGGTTTTCCTCTAGAGGTAGAGGTTCTGGGTGATCACATTTAGTGTTGTGTGTTGTGCTTTATTATTGCTTGGATTGTTTATTGCTCATACTTGTTCTATATATTGTGTGATTCACATTCTAGGTTATAGACCGTGGTGTGCTTGATTGATGCACACTTTAGGTTTAGAATTGTTCAATCGAATGTACGTTGTTGTTGCATAGCTAGTGCTAATTCAATTGAGTCTTGTTTGAGCATTTGGTTGTATTTTGTTTGTATGTGAGAGATAAGTTTTGATATACTTAGTCTCACCGGTTAGTGTCCTACGACTTACCATTGACGAGAATTTCAAAAAAATAGGGAAATATTTCCCATCAAGGTAGGAAGAAACAAGAGGTGCCCATCCGGATCATTAATTGACCAATTTACGCGTCTGTCCTATCGATTTTATAAAAATTACAAAACTGACACTGACATATTTTATTGAGGGGTCAATAAAAAATTTTAAGGAGTCGATAAATTTTTTTATTAACTTTTATTGAGGGGTCAATTAAAGTTTTAGATGCTTTATTGAGTACATCGACAAATTTATTGACAGTCATTGACAAATTTTATGGTACTCCAGATTTTATTAAGGGGTCAATAAAATTTTATTGAGCAGTCAATAAAAGTTTTAGATGCTTTATTGATAGCCATTGACAAATTTTATGGTACTCCAGATTTATTGAGGGAGTCAATAAAATTTTATTGAGGAGGTCAATAAAATTTTATTGATGGCTCAATAAAAGTTTTAGATACTTTATTGAGAGCCATTGACAAATTTTACAATACTCCAAATTTTATTGAGGGGTCAATAAAAGTTTTAGATGCTTTATTGAGAGTCATTGACAAATTCTACGGTGCTCCAGGTTTTATGAAAGGGTCAATAAAAAGTTTTAGATGCCATTTCAATCCCGACCTTGAATTTCCAACGCCTCAGAGTAATCTCGCATTTTAGCCTCAGAGCCAAGAAAGTGGTTGTGAGCTCCGAGAAAATTTTAGGAAATGGTGCGGAAAATAGTCGAGATTAAAAATGTGATCTCGACAATAATCAAGGACAGTCGGGAATTGTTCCAAATTTTTTCTTCAAGTAAAATCTTCAATATGAGGACTCGAGAATAAAGTACACGTCACGACATTGTACGAAGATTTCGAAAATCATTGTGAATCCTGGCAAGCTACCGGTGAACTACCACATATGGAGGTGCAACCACCACTCGCGGTATTGAAACACTGTTCCGGCACCTCAAATTCCCAAATATCCTCACTTGCACGCCGTGAATACACTATATTAACGGCACACATTTTTGAACGCCGTAATTTTCACGTCGTGAATAACCTGTTTTCTTGTAGTGCAAGAAATGAAGAACATTAACACATGCAGTACTAATAATGGGCTTTGATGCATTCACATACGCATTCACTTCAAAGTTCGCAAAGAAAAACTTAAAGACATTGAAGGAGGGGAGACATTAATGTAACAATTCACACAAACCTGTTATGTTGTTTGGGTAAAAATTAGAAAAAAAAAAAAAAAAAACTCCATCCTCCACAAGAATAATGCATTTTGCGCCATTAAAGCTCAAAGCCATACGCCATTGCATCGTGTATGTGTTGATAAGAACCGTTTTGGTACTTTAATTTCGTACATGGTGGCTATAGTCGTCCACTCTACGTACACTGCATGCACCCATCCTCGAAATCCGATGCCGTTGTAGTGCTTGCCTTAACATAACCTTAACTACTTTTGGGTTGGGACAAAGAAGTAGTACCGTTAGTACTGCTACTATTATTACATGTGGAAGTGTCCACATACATAGAAGAGTTCACTGGATTTGAGCACTTGAAGAAAACTAATGGGTGTTGTTGATAGGCATACTTGGGGATAACCTGTACAGCTAAAAGTATTCCACCTGTATGGCTGTATGGATTTAGAGAATAAATATTAAGACTGAAGTTCAAAGGGGCTAAAGAATAATGAGGAATGGAGGAGCAATCGTTCTTGACTTCTTGTCAATGCCCAGATCCACTACTCGGATTGTAAAGTTGTAGTAGTTGATTGCCTGAACTACTTGCCATAATACTAGTGTAACACTGTCACGTTGCTCTCACAAGATAGATTATACCCCGGCTGACTGCAGTTCAATGGATCATCTGTTAGTCGAAAAAGGTAGCTTATATTGTGGATGTTGCCGAAAGAAGAAGGGGCACAATACTTGCCATAGCCGTATAAGGTGAATAAGGTGATGACAAGGAGGGCGGAGAGCCATCATTTAGGTGGAGGGGCTCAGAGGTGGATATTGGAGTAGAGACTTCTTTAGCACCGTACCATGCATTTTGGTGTGATCAAGGATATTTCTTATATACTTGTGTTGAGAGAGGAACAAGCTACTGGAAGTGGGATTGTGGGAATGTTAACTCCAAAAAATAATGAAGAGAGTCCAAGTCTTTGACAGAAAACCGACTAGAGAGTGCCCAAATAAATTGAGAGACAAATGAGGCATTGTTGCCTGTAACAATTAAGTCGTCAACTTTAACAAGAAAATAAATAAGTTTATTGTCATGCATGGATGTAAATAAAGAGGGAGGCATTTTGGAGTTGATAAAGCCATGAGGAACCGCGCCAAGGAGAATGTCGTGTGGCTTGACATCAAAATGCAAAATTTGCATGCCACATCCTTGATGTAGATAGGTATTAGCTAGGTAATACCACCAGCCACTCCCAGTGAAATTTCAAATGCTTCCTTGCAACTCAAAGAGATAAGTCCTTCTTTAGGAAATATATATGTGCTTAATGATCAAGAGACCCATTTGACATGAACTTGTATATAAGAGCATGCTTTGATCCCTCGGCACAATAGCCAATTAGTTGCACCACGTAAATTTACATGATAAATCCGTCCAATGGTACTTATAAGCAACTTCATTGATGAAACCTTGCCCATGACTACTTCGTAGCTTTCCTTTATACATAGAGCCATAACCTCCTTCCCCCAATTTATCCGTAAATCCTTTGGACATTTTCTTGATATTGGAGTAGGGGTACCTTATTGGCATGAGGTTGTTGTACGTGACTGTAAGAATTCTTCAATAACTCTGTACATTAATTGATAGATCGAGAATGACCACTAAAACCACTTATGGTAGCTTTTTCAGTTCTATATAAAAGGATGAGCAACATTGTGAACTTCCCTGTCTTCATTGGTTACTTAATGCGCGACCTAAAACTTTTGGCTCAATTATTGATTACTTAATTGATAAGTGACTAATACCAAATATATTACATAAGATAAAGATAGAGAAATAATTAACCAATACCATATGTTTATTTTTCAGAGCATATTTCATATAATTATACATTATTCTGTTATTTCTCACAATCGTACTCAAACTGATGAAAGTTATGCTTAAAATAGGAAATCCCAGAAAAGTGCACATCTGGAGTAGAGCATAGAATAATGTTAACTAGAACAAGTGTATTCCATCGCCAAGTATGGAAGAACAATTACTCCACGATAGGACATGCCTGCCTCCGATGTAAATACAAATATTGCCTGGTGCTAGCTACATCACTTCATTTGCATTTTGAATTAAACTAATTGAATCTTCAGCTTGATCGTTCAAAGGCATTGATGATGAGAAAGTTGTTTCCGAACTATCTTCATCATCCACTACTGGCGTATCTTGTGGATATAGGAAAGGCTTTGGAGGCATTGGAATACATTCAATTTCTCCTTCAAGCATCTCTACCACTTGGTTCATCGAATTAGGACGGTCACTAGGCTTCATTTGTATACACCACAATGCGACTATAAGCATCTTCTTTGTTATTTTCCTTTCCTCGTCCGTGGCATCTTCAATTTCCATGTCCTTTCCTTCACTGAACTGATCATACACCCATGATGGAAAGTAAATTTGGCTCGAATTTGGTGCAAATGCATTCAAATTTTTTCTTTTCCCTGCAATTTCCATCAACAACATTCCAAAACTATAGATGTCAGCTTTGTTTGACACACCTCCAATATTCTTGTAAAACAATTCCGGAGCTATGTATCCGATGGTTCCTCTTGCTGCAGTCATAGTTAAACTGTTGTCATCTAACGGGCATAATCTTGCTAGACCAAAGTCTGAAACCTTTGGAACAAAATTCTCATCAAGAAGAATGTTGTGTGGCTTGATATCAAAATGCAAAATTTTCATTTCACATCCTTGATGCAGATAATCAATACCACGAGCCACTCCCAGTGAAATTTCAAATGCTTCCTTGCACCTTAAGGAGACGAGTCCTTCTTTAGGAAATATGTGTTTATCAAGAGACCCATTTGACATGAACTCATATACAAGAGCACGCTTTGATCCCTCAGCACAATAGCCAATTAGTTGCACCACATTTACATGATGAATTCTTCCAATTGTAGCAACTTCATTGATAAAGTCTTGTCCATTAGCTTTGGACTTTCCCAACACCTTAATGGCAACAAGGCGACCGCTTCGAAGCTTTCCTTTATACACAGAGCCATAACCTCCTTCCCCCAATTTATCCTTAAATCCTTTGGTCATTTTCTTGATATTGGCGTAGGAGTACCTTATTGGCATGAGGTTGTTGTGACTTTGTAAGAATTCTTCAATAACTCCATACATTGATAAGTGTCGTTTTCTCAACTTATAGATTAAAAACACGATCACACATGGAATTCCGAGTATAGTTTTTGGTGCAATCCACATAATTACTGTAAAGAAATACAAACGATTTTGTGACTATAAGAAATCTTCAATAACGTCACACAAATATTGTACAAGAAATAAAAGCTAATAATAAAAATGATTTTGTAAGGTTCTAGAATTAGTGAATTACGTACTACTATTGATCAATTATTCAACCTTGTATGACTTTTAATATATTTGAAAGAGTTATTTTCTGAAATTAAGATGTATAATCTAGGTTTACGGAAAGCAAGGAGAGAGCGCACCTGCTAGTAGAATGTCACCTGCAAAACCTGATAAAAGAGAAAAGAGTTGTAGTGAGAGTTGATAATTTAAAATAGTCTGAAAACAATATGATTGAGATAGTCGTCACCTGCTAGATAAAAGCTGTAACCTGCATTATAAAAGACACCAATTAATATATAAATATCAAGCTATCAACTCTCTGAAAATGTAATATGGAAAATAAATATGTGTGGATAAATGATCAAGCTTGTTATGATAGCTGAAAAGAATCCGCGATATCCTACTTACATTTAACTTTGTTGGTATCATTGTCAACGTAGCAATAAGTTTGAACCCATGTCCTACGTCTATGCTCGTAGCTTTGCAACCATGAAAGTTCAAAACCATAGAGCAGCCCATTGTGGATGTCTATGTAGGAACTGTTTGTACCATTAATCCACGATGATGTCAAAACCATCAGCTTTATGCGGCATGAATCCCTCAAATCCGAGGCATTTAATCTTCCAATGTTTACAAAAGAATGCCCACTCGCTGCATCAATGCAAGGAGCAGTATCCACATAGAGAGCTGAATTTGAATTCACTAGCCGGGTTTCACAGGTAATGAAAATTATTGGCGTTGAAAGTGGAAAGTAATCAACCATGCTATATGGATCCCGATGACTGAAGTTATATGAGGCCAACGAATAACGAGGGATGGAAGAGCAGTTACCCTCACGAACATTGGCATCCACCACTCGGATTGTGTAGTTTTCATAATTGATTGCACGTACATAGTATTTCCCCGAATACAAGTGTAAAACAGTGAGATTGTTCTCACAAGAGAGGTTATACCTTGAGTCACCGCACTTGTGTGGATCATGATTTAGTCGGAAAGGGTAACTTATGTTATGGATGTCACCGCAAGACGAAGGCTCACAGTGATGATCATTAGCGTGGCAAGCTACATAGCATAAACCAAGAACTAGAAGGACGTCTATGAATCGTGCTGGGATGGGTAGACTTGTTGTGATCATGCCTTCATCAGTTCCACACATGCAGATGATACAAAGAAATGTTATATATGGTCAGCAAACAACATTGTACCTCAACTTCCTTTAATTTTATGGTCAACACGGAAAAGAGATCGAACTTATGTTTGACTAACCTCTTAATTTGATTTCCTCTAGCTGCTTGCAGTAAAATCGAACTTCTAGGTTAAGCAATGAACATACATGAGATGCACTCAATTATATATCGAATTAGAGTTGTGAGGCTGTACTTCTTTGGTCACCCCTACACTCTTCTATCTTAGTACACACCAAATACAAGCCACACACTACAAAATCAAGTCGACTTAAACGCTACAAAGTCAAGCCGACTTAAGTGGAATTAAGCAAGAAGCCATAAACATTAACACCATGACATTTGGAAAAAGCGGGTTGGTTCAAATGCCCAATGTATATTATTCGCGGAATGAGTTCATCACCGTTGAGTAATATTTATAACTCACATTGACTATTGTAATATGTAACAATAATTCTAGCGTACCCAAAATGAAGATGACTCGGATTGACAATTGTAACTTTGCTTCTTCTACCTTGTTTGTTAGGTAAGGCTGTGGCCTAGTTTCTTTTTGTTGTAAAATTTTGAAAATCCCAAAAATCTATACCAAAATTGAATCCAAAATGATGTGTCATATGCGACATCAGTTGATAAATGTCTACATGTCTCTCTCAAATAATTAGATATATAACTAAAAAACAGAAGAAAAAAAAGTTAATTCAGCTAATTTAAAAAAGAAAATAATACATTTTCTTTCTTCATTGCAAAATATCTTTCACTCCAATATAGCATAGGTTCATTCTTCATGGACTTATGACTTTCTCGGCCACATTCTATGAAAATAAAAGTCTTCTTTTCATACTCGGGCAATTAACGTGGTTCCTCCGTTAATTTTTTTATTTTTTATTTTTTATTTTTTATTTTTTATTTTTTATAAATGGTATCTGAATTTTACCTCCATTATATACATGGTACATGAACTTCACTTTGATCACAACTAGTACCCAAACTTTTTGAGTTCATCCTAAATGGTACCTGAACTTAATTCACTGCCATCAACAATATTCCGAAGCTATACACATCAGCTTTGTATGAAAAACCCCCAATATTTTTGTAGAACAACTCTTGGAGTAATATATCACATTGTTCCCCCAACACGTCTTCTTCAACATTTATAGATCAGAAGTGCAATCACAAATGGAACTCCGAGTATGTATACATCTTCCTGTGAAAAAAATGTCTGTGCACGAACATTACCAAAAGAATAATCAGTAATGATATTGATTTGTTGATCTACTACTTTCAATTTTTAGCTTAAGCTTGTTTGAAGTATGCAATCAAAGAAGAATACAAGTTCTCACCAATGACAAAGAGTACTAGCCCGCGATAGGCTGCAAGAAATAGATGAACAATATCAAAAGACTAGACTAACTTTAAAAATCAAGAAGAGGATCAATTAGATTATTATAATGAACAGCTTCAGATCGCCGCTTAATTTGGCCTTGTTTATTAGTTGTTCCAGCTTAATTATACGTACGTACTGCAAAGACAAATGCTGGATCATTTTATCTGAGTTTAAAATATAAGGGAAATGTCCATCCAGGTCAATATACCACCTATTTTTCCCACCAACTCATTTTATTTTCTAAATACCATCTCTACCCCCTTCCCATGATAATTATTGATATAAAAAAAAAAAAAATCTCTTTAAAACTGGCGGAGCGTTGTGGGCCCATATCTTTGAATTTGTTTGTCCTAACTATTGCAGCTAAGATCTATCCTCCACACTCGAAGGTAAACAGTTATATTTTCCTCATAATATTGCTTATTACTGCACTATTTCTGCTCATTTAAGAGAAAGTCTAGATTTAAAAAGAGAGTTTATAGCTAACGCCTATAAAAGAATTGAAAGCTTACAGTTCCTGATAGATCATATCAGAACTAATAATATTAGCAGAGCTAAAGAAAGGAGGATAGTCCTCGAAAAAGAAATTCTAATAGAAAAAGATCTCATAAGAAATCTTCTGATTGAGAAAAAAGAGATAGAATCTCGACTGAGTAGACTTCTTGTCTAATGAACAATCTTCCTCCTCTACTGACTAGAGAGAATTTATTATCATACTGCAAAGATTCTGCAGAAGAAATAAAAAGAGAAAGATCTAAGTTAAAAGATCTTAGGTGGCTCCTAGATAATACCAGCTCTCTATCACCGAATTTCTTATCAATATTAGCAAGAGTAAGGAATACTCAAGAAAGGCTTTTAGAAGCCAAAGAAGCTTTGGCAGTTTATCAAGAACAACTTGATATTCTGAGCATTGGTTAGATCCGCAGTCCAACTGGTATCAGAGCTTGTTTAGCTCAAAGATTTCCCAAGATGGGAACAGCATCTGAACAGATAATAGAGAAACTAGAAACTCTATTAAAAAGATTAGATGAAAGTCATCTAGAAACTATTGAAGAAATCTCTAAATGTAACACAAGTTTAGAGAATATCCAAAAAATAATCGACCAATTAATAAAATTGGAAGAAAAACTCGATTATATAAAAACTCTTCCAGAAAAGGAAGAAGAAAAGTTAGTAACACTACTAACAAAAAATAAAGAGAAACAAATTCTCTTTCCAAAAATAACGGAACAGTCCGTTAAAACAAATAGGTTTAAACCATTAGAAAAACCTACACAACATGCTAAGTTTAGCATGCCAGAGATAGAACAGTCAACAAAAATGACAAATATATCTCAAGAAAAATCAAAAGTTCTAAAGGGAACTAAAGAAATCATCAGAAATACTAAGATGATGAATATCTTTAGAAAAAAGAAGGAAGTTCAGCTGATAAATGCTGAAGAATTTGAATTCAATGAGATCGAAAACAAAGTAAAAAACTCTTCGATACCAAAATTTGAATTCAACCAGATATACAAAAAAGGAAGTTTTAATCTTTTGAATAGTCATCAATTCAAAATATTAGAATTTACAACTCCAGCAAATACTGGAGAAACAGATCTTTTAATGATAACACCCAGTGAAGTTGCTAGAGCAACAGAGAAAAAATATGAATTTATGCACATTGGAGCAGTCCAAGTAGGCATAAAACTATTAGCCAGAGAAGGCATAAACTGTTCGGTTCTATGTGTCTTACAAGACAATAGATTAGGAGACTTTCAAAAAAGTCTTCTAGGAACACTTGAAGCTTCCCTATGCGATCAAGTCGCATACTTCAACTGTTTTCCGAACTTCTCTACAAGCCTAAAAGATGCTGTGCATTCCTTAAGATTAAGGGTGAAAACCGATGGCATATCCATGAAAGAAGATATGCAAGAACTTGCAATAGTATACAGAGTATACTATAAACTAATGAGTTCAACTGTAGAACCCAAGACCAAGATAAAAAATATTCCTGGTCTCACTACTGGATTCTTCACAAATCCAAAAAACTGCTCAGAGCAGATAAAGAAAGTTACATGGGATGAAGTAACTTTTCCAACAGAATGGAAACTTTCTGGTCCTAGATTGAAACCAGAAAATACAAAATCAAAGTCTTATCAAGATAGAAAGACTGGAAATATCAGCCTTAGATTCGAAGGTCACAGAAGAAGTGACGCGAATATCGAAGAAGTAAATAAAGGTATTAGAAACCTCAACCTGCAAGGTCTAAAAAGAAGTAACACGGTAAGAGAAGATTCCTCTACCAGTGGTACAAAAATTTACCTAGATGAACAAGACAAGTTCGAACTAGAACTTCATAGACCAGCAAGAATGCTAAGATCAGAAAAGCTTTACGAGCTTTATGAAGAGGCAGAAAACTGCGAAAACCTAGAAAGGTTAGAACAACTTCTCAAAGAAATCGAAGATTTCAAGATAAGCAAAAAAGAGCGAAAAATACAACCATTCCAAGATATGGAAATGGGAGAAAGCTCTGGAACGAAAACAAATATCATCAAAGATGATGATTGGATAAGACTTCCCAAAAGAGAAGCCCCCACGGGCAAAAAAGGAGAAAGAAACTCCGAAAGGTATATTCCAGTAAATGATATACCAAGAGTTCCTATTACAAACCATGGAACATGGTTAGCACTAGAGAAAGCTCTAGACAAAAGAAAAACCATAGATCAATGGGTAGAAAGTCTCTTTTTAATGGGAGCCTTAACGCTGGGAAAATTAGAACCCGCAGACATGCAAGTTGTCTATGAAGCAACCCTTACAGGGATAGCCAAAAGATTCTACCTCACGTTTAAGGAAACAGAAAGAGGAAAAGATTGGCTAGGACAAATAGCAACATCAAAAAATCCATATGATTTTGCTATTCCGTTCTATGAACAATTCTGTGGCAGCGTGACTAGCAATGACGAAAGAGTCAGAAGAATAGCTAGGATAAACATTGAAAAATTGTCCATATGCGACATAGGATATTTTGAAGAATATCTGAATGAATTTCAACAGTACTATTGTACTATTGGAGAACTAGATGATCCAAATCTAGTTAATCTACTTCATAGGAAGTTACCAGCTCCTTGGAATATAGCTGTAGCAGAGAGCATTTCTGAACGCCCTCTAGAAAGATTTACAGTCGGAGGAGTCGCCGAAAGGATACAAGAACTGCTAAGAAAGCAGTGTGTAGAAAACAACAAGTCCAAGATGGCTAGAAAGCAGCTCAAAGGAAATGAGAATTTCTGCTACAAAATCCTTGATATTCCTACGAATTGGGGATGTCACAACATAAGAGATCCTCAGAAAAGGAAAAGAGGAAAAGATAAAATCTTTTCAAAAGGGTTCAAGAAAAACCAGAATAAAAATTGGAAATTTAAGAAAAGTTCCAATTTTAAAAACAATAGATTTAACAAGAAGAAAAGATTCTTCAAAAGGAAATCTCCTTCTCAAGAAAAACCAGAGAAGAAGAAATGCAGATGTTGGCTCTGCAAAGCTGAAGGGCATTATGCCTATGGATCGTTAGATCTGTGATGATCGGACCGTTGGATCATCACCATTTTTGGATATGATGTTAGGATGCTAGAAATAAGCATGTTGATGGATTTTGGAAGTTTCGGATTTTGTGTGGGATCCGTTGATGAATAGTAGACGTGGGACCCACGTTGACCGACGGTTGACTTTTAGTCAAACTGTCCCGATTTATGATTATTAATGTCTAAGTGACATTTGAGGAATAATGTATCGTTTAGGAATCTATGATATGCTAAGTGGATTATTGCATGTTCATAGGAAATTGTGGAATCATAGAAGCTTCCGGATAACATTGTCGATTCCTGGTTTCTATTTGAAGACGCAGCAGGAATTAGAGGTGAGTGAATCTCACGATGTTTTTATATATGAATATTAATTCATATTGTGTTGTTTGTGATTTTGGTGTTAAAACAATATTTGAAAAAATATTCATTTTATTGTTTTGATTTGTGAATTTTGTGGGAACACAATAATTCTAAATAAGATATTGTGTTTGCCTATTTGAATGTTTTTGTCCAAACGGACTGTCCTGACCGGGGACAATGTTAAATGGGTGAAAAATGGTAGCCCATTCAGTTAGAGCTCTAGACTGCATATTGTTTGATTAACTTGATGTATTAAAAGGAGAAGAAAAATAGTATTCTCACTTTTAATCAGGCGAAGTTAAAAATAACTTGATGTATTAAAAGGAGATGCATCTCACTTTTAATCAGGCTAAGTTATAAATGGTTTTGTGTGAGTAAAGATCGAGGGTTTATATTATTTAACATACTGGATTACCCTGGTATTAACATACACGTTTATAGGGCGTGTGGGGTTAAAATACGTGGTATGGGACACGTAGGTTCAGTATATTAGATAGTACGAATCTTCCGGATTTGAAATGGAACTTTTGAGTTTTAAATGATTCTTGAAAATAAAAGAATTCAGTTTTTGGTTCACTCATACCAGCTTCGTAAGCTGACCGGGTTTGTTGATATAACCCGGTACACTATTCCACGGTGTAGGGGTTATACCTGCAGGTTAGGATAACCAGGAGAAAGCAAGGTTGCATTAATTTATTGGTTTATAAGACTTCCGCTGTCTTGTAATAAATTACTCTGATGGATAAATTAATTAATATTTTGTAATATCAATTTATTATTTAATTTATGGTTTGTAATATGTAACCCTAAAGAATGGGTCATCATTTACATTTGTTGGGCATGGAGTATGAATTGTTATACTCGAATTAAAAGAAAAAAATTCTAGTGCATATTTGTATTTGATATTCCATGTAGTCACGTTCCTGAATTGGTTTGTAATTAAGGGCAAAATGCCCTATTAATTGATTCGAAAATCGGGGCGTGACACTACCAAATTCTTTATGAAAGTTCAGGTACGAAAAATTACATTGGTGATAGTTCAGGTACCATATGAAAGTTTTTTTTTTGTTACACGGGGACCCAAAGGGCCAAAACAAAGAAACAAGCAAAACAGAAATTAAGGGCTATTCAAGCCAACTGATCTAGCATAACTTCTTCCAACAATGTCATCAAGCAGGGCTTGCACAGCAACAACAAGAGACTGTTTGAGGAAGATGTTCCTCTTGAACTGGTGATGCTTTCCTTAGCCACAAGATCAGCTACAAAATTTCTCTCCCTATGAATATGACGAAGAGTACTAGAATCAAAACATTGCATAAGGGACCTGCAATTAGAAATAAGGGTTGCCAGGGGATAAGAATCCAACTTTTCAGAATTCATGAGGCTCAGAACCACAGCTGAATCACATTCAATCTTCAAGATTGTTGATACTGAGTTTTGACGCTAACATAAGGCTGATAAGCTCTTTTCACACATCAATTAAGATGCACAATCACAACTCATTAATTTACCCTACAAAGATAAAGATGGTCGAATATAGTACGGGAAGTAGGGATCGAACCCGCTGAAGATTGATATTTAATTGCATCTACAACGACTCAAAACAAAATAAAACCTAAATTGTCCAGTCAGGAAGACCTGACTGGAAGACGACTCTAAACACCTCCAAACGACCCGAAATTCGGAGACAACAAACTAGACACACTAAACTAACTACTGGCAAAGTTTGAGTATTTTACGAGATGATTTAGTATTTTTAAGATATTATGGAAAACAGAAAAGTAAAACTAACGAAAATAAAAACTGGAGTTGATTGAAAACAGTTGATGGAAATTAGTTAGGGGGAAGCCATCCACCACTAGACAATCATGAAAACAAGTTATATTCCTCTTATCAATTCTTATTAATTAGATGAAGACTCTCACAATTAGCCCTGAACTGCAGCGTATCTAATTGTATTACTCTCTCTTACTTTGTACGTTATATGAATGAACTGCATACCACACAACATATCTCTAACATGCAACCTAGGATGAACTGCATACAACTAGGTTTAACATATAGTAGTCATTAAGCTTGAAGAGAGTTTGAGAAATCACAAGGCACACAAGATTATGAACTGCATATCCAATGTAACCTAGAAGTTGTTTCACTTATTAACCGCAATTAATAATCGTTTCTTATTAGAACATATGATGGGACAACCGGTCATGCACATATCCTAAAACAATAGATCTTAAAAGATGCTTTCTACGTTTGCAACCATAGAAAACATATAAAGAATCAACACTGATTATCCGGCAAAACAACTTTCATCTATAAAATAAGAATCTCAAAGAAAACATAATAAAAAATTCACAATCATGTCTAGGTTGGGTTTCAAAACAGCCCCCTAACTAATAAGAAACTAGCCAAACATGGCTAGGTATGAAAACATAAAGAAAGAGTTTTCTCGAGGCAAAAGTTCTTTCTATGCTGCAAATAAGGTTTCTTTTATATGAATCTCTCAACCCTAGATGCTTCCTCTTAAGTCGTGGACTCATTAAATCCAAGGAAAAGCCCAACAGATAAATCATGAATGCTCCGGTCTTCCTTATTCGTCAAGGCTTCCTCAAGTCATTGGAATTCCTCCTCTTAATCACGATTTAAGCCAAGTTCATCTCCTTTGCTTCCAAATCCTACAAAATATAAGAAACTAAATAAATATCTAGAATAAATAGAAAACTAGCCAAAATAATATAATAATTAATATTATAAACGTCGCATATTATGCTCCTATCAAATACCCCCACACTTAGCTTTTGCTAGTCCTCGAGCAAAATAAAGAAAAACAAAACAAAACTAAGACTCAATATTAAGCTTGAAGTGACCTAAGGGAGGCTTCTGCCAATGCAAAAACACAGTGTGACTTCCACCACACCTTAAATTCTTCTTGAAAAAATTGAACCATTCAGATATGCAATTGTAAATAATGTCAAGAGGGTTAGTAGGGAACTGAAAATGATCATCAAAAACTCCCTTATTCCTCCATTCCCAGATATACCAGCATATGAAAGTAAAAATATGTTTCCAATCAAATGAGTTCCACTTACAGCCATTTTGGAGGGTGTTAGCTAAAAACCAGCCATTCCAATCAAGTCGAAAGGTACCTTGAACTTTTATGGGGTTCGGATTTAGGTGTTTAAAATCCACCGATCCTGGGTTCAAGGCGTGACAGTGGAGGATAAGGGGGTAACTTTCTTTTATTTCTAGCTCAAAATTATAAATCAAAGTCAATAAGGAAATGGACAAAGAGCTAGATTTGTTGAGGATAAATGTCTTTTTCTTCCAAATGAAGAAAATGAAGGAATAAAAGAATAATCAAATGATGAGGTCATTGATAACCTAAGGATATTTGGCACCTTCCTTGTTGATTTTGAAAGCTTCTTGTGGTGAGTCAGAAGGCTGACTTTTGACCTTGATCTTGACCTTTAACTTTCAGGGTTGACCATAATTGACTTTTCGAGGAAATCTTGACTTTTCGGTTTCTCTGGCAAACTCTCGGAATTCTCTTGTGTTTCACTTCCAAGACTTGATATTTGACACTTTGGCACTCTAAAGTCATGGTTGACCACGAGTTAACCGTCGGTCAACTAGTTGATTTTTCGTCTTCTTGTCGAAAATGCACTAAAAGCCTCAAAAAAGCGTCATTTTGCACCCGAAATCAATCCCTTGCAGACATTCCCTACATTATTGCAAAACATGGATTAGAGACATTAAATGTCTATCAAATTAGTATTATTGTGGTTATTAGAGGCCTAGTTTGTATGTAAATTAATCACATACAAATCACTCTCACATCATGTTTATGCTGTCAAGCCCATTTTATGTGGAATCACATACCGATATCGACTCTTTAATCTTTGAGTTGATTCGAGCCTGGTCATGCAATCACAAAAGAACCTTCAACAACCTCCATTGGAGTCTTCATACCAAATGTAGACGATGAAGACCAATTACCATGTAGCATGAATTAACAAATTCAGCAGTTAAGTCCTTAGACTTATCCCAATTAGAAAGCATGCAAGGTGCTCTCTCCATGAGGGATCCACTAATATGTTCTGCAATTTATTAATTTTATAAGTGGTGTCTTCAAAATAGTGTGGTGTCTCACTATCTTATCTTCACAGAACCGATCCAACTGGTTCTCAGCAAATTTACATGTTTCCTTACCAATAACCAAATCTAGATCGATTTGATGAAAGGAAACTGATCAAACACCAATAACTGTACTACCCTGAAGCACGTAAAGCTGATGGAAAATCAACTTTCCCTAAATCATAACATGAGCATCCTTAGTAACTCTTAGAACACCACCTTGAGACGAAAACTTATTGCCTTGTGAGACAAAAACTTATGGAAAATACTTATGTCCGACCTGGGTCGGACCTAATGTGTCCGACCCCTCTATTTTTTGTTACATTCGATGATCTATTTTCATAATCTGACCGTTCATCATTTAAATCAACATTTCAAGATCATGCCTGCAAAAAATCATCCAAAACGGAAATCGTTTACTCATGCAATTGCATTAAACAAATGAACGGTTGTTAATGAGAATATTAACTTTCACCAAAATCGTTCATTTGTTTGATATTAACTTTCAACAAATGGGTGAGTTAATGATCTTCAATTTGGATAATTTTTTGCAGGCATGATCTTGAAATGTTGATTTAAAAGATGAACGGTTCAGATCATGAAAATAGATAATCAAATGTAACAAAAATTAGAGGAGTCGGACACATTAGGTCCGACCCAGGTCGGACATAAGCTTTTTCCAAAACTTATTCTTCAAATATGGAATATGTCTAACATTTGCGATGTGATCATAATCACAAGCTCAATCCTGCATGAATCCCTCAAAACCTAGGCATTTAAATTGCCAATAATAATATAAGAATATATGTCCGCTATGATTGTATAATGCAGAACTGGAAATGCAGGTAGAAGTATCTGCATAGAGAGGAGCATTCATTGGCGTTTCACAGGTCATGATGATTATAGGCTTTGACAATTGAAACAACTAAAATGTCATATTGTGAATTTTCCTAGTTTGAGAAATGCTATATGGATCCTAATAACTGAAATTGCAGTAGGTCAATGAATAGCGGGGGAATGAAGTGCAGTTACCGTTATGGACATTGGCATCCACAACTCAGATAGTGTAGTTTTCGTAATTAATTGAATTAATGTACATAGTATTTCCCATAATACAAGTATAAAACAGTAAGATTGTTCTCACAAAAGAGATTATACCCAAAGTCACCACAGTTTTGTGGATCGCTCTCTAGTTGGAAAGGGTACCCTATGTTGGGGATGTTGCCACAGGAAGAAGGTTTACAATGATGATGATGATGATTTCCCCAAGCATTACAAGTTCCACAGTATAAGCCAAGAACTGGAACTAGAAGGAGTAGATAGAGAATAGCCGCTACAAACACTTCCACTAGCTTCCTTAGTTCTATATATATAATGTAAACAAAGATCATATAAAACATACGTTTGTACTCAAAGTTAAAGATACATTAAGCATTCACTATGTTCATTAACAACACTAACCTTTATCAACTGCCATTGAAGTCTTCTCCTCTTAATCTATCCTTAATGCAATCTCTCAATGGGGCTGAAGAACTGTAATGCAACGATAGATAGAGCAAGGACCTTTAGGCTTATTTATAGGTTTAGAACAAGCACCTCCCATTAAGGCTACAAAGTCCTAATCCTTATATATTTAGTAAACCAAAACCATGTACTTAATGGATTCACCATTTACACAATAGATCATTATAACCTTAACAATATTGACTTAGTATTGTTATAAGTCATAACGTAGTAGAAATCCTTAATGCTTATTGATTACTTAATCTGCTACAATTAGAGTTAAGCTTGTTGCTCATAAAGGTAATCATGCTTTGTCCATATTTACTCTTACATTCTCCCACTTGGACAAATCATGTTTACAACAACAAAAATACTCTACAACCAGATTTAATAATCACTGAAGTGTGCACAAGATAATCAAACATTTCTCAATCTATTGTAAAGCTAAGTCAAGTTATAGTTCTTTACATTGGACTAAAGAAAATCATATGTTTATCTAAACATAAGCACCCTTTAACCACATTGCAGTAACCACAACCCACAGTAGCTACTTTAGGTACATGTAAATACTGTAAGTATGCTGAAACAAAAGAATCGAAACTGAAAATAGCATACGCTAGTCCAACATTATGTTCTACAAATTTCCAGAACCAAAATGAATGCTTCTAAGAGAAGCCATGACAAGTTTTTGAATGAATATCAAATAATCTTATGTTGCAACCGGAATAAATGCAGGTAATATACTCGAGTAACATCAATGAAAGCAGATTAAACAAAACTGTAGTCGAAACTTGTATATAAAAATTTATTAGAAACTTATACATGTTATGTTTTTCCATACGTTTACAGCAAATAACTTAGTCAAGAAAAATTTGAGAAAGACATCAAAACTAAATAAAGTACAAATCATTTACTCCCACTGAATCAAAGAATCAAAATCGTCAGTGACTCCCATGTTATTCACATGCTTCTGAAAAGGAGCTACAGCAATTGCTTTTGTTAAGGGATCTGCCAGCTGAGACAAAGTTCCTATTTTAATAACTTATATCTCATCATCTCTAATGCTTTCTCTTACTGCAAAATACTTGACATTTATATTTCTTGAAGTCGTGGACCTCTTATTATTTTTAGCAAAGAACACAGCAGCTGCATTATCACAAAATATCTTAAGTGGTCTTTGAACTGAATCTACAACTTTCAATTCAAGCAAGAAATTTCTTAACCATAAAGCTTGTCCAGTTGCTTCATGAACTGCTATATATTCAGCCTGCATAGTAGAAGTAGCAGTCAAGCTTTGCTTGATGCTTTTCCATGATATAGCACCTCCTGCCATCATGAAAATGTAACCTGAAGTAGATTTCAGATAATCAATATCTGATTTGTATGAGGCATCTGAATAACCTATTACTTCCAGCTCATGATTTTCAATCCTCCTAAACACAAGCATATCATTCTTTGTCCTCTGTAAGTATCTTAGTACCTTCTTACCAGCTACCCAATGTTCCAGACCCGGATTAGACTGAAATCTAGCCAACATACTTACAGCAAATGCCAAATCTGGCCTAGTACAAACTTGAGCATACATGAGACTTCCTACCAAACGAGCATAAGGTTTTTTATCCATTTCATTCTTTTCTACTTGGCTTCTAGGACACTGACCCGCATGCAATTTATCTCCCTTAGACATAGGTGAATCTCCGGCTTTACAACTCTGCATAGAAAATCTATCTAACATTCTGTTAATATAGTTTCTCTGTGATAAGCCCAGACAACCCATGTTTCTGTCTCTAGCAATTTCAATACCCAGTACATAATTCGCTTCTCCCATGTCTTTCATCTCAAAATGTTTTTGCAGGAAAGTTTTTGTTTCTCTCAATAAATTCAAATCACTACTTGCAAGCAGAATATCATCAACATATAGAATGAGAAAAACAAATTTGCTCCCACATATTTTCATATAAATGCATTCATCAAGTCTATTTTTAGAGAAGCCAAAAGAAGTAATGACTGAATCAAACTTAATGTACCACTGTCTAGATGCTTGCTTCAGCCCGTAGATAGATTTATTAAGCTTACAGACTTTGTTCTCATTACCCTTAATTACAAACCCCTCCGGCTGTACCATATAAATTTCTTCATTTAAATCTCCATTCAAAAACGTTGTTTTGACATCCATTTGGTGCAGTTCTAGGTTGTAATGAGCTACCAATGCCATCATGATTCTAAATGCATCCTTAGTAGACAAGGGTGAAAAAGTCTCTGTGTAATCTATCCCTTCTTTCTGCGTAAATCCCTTAGCTACAAGCCTAGCCTTATATCTTTCAATTTTACCCTGTAAGTCCCTCTTAGTTTTGAACACCCACTTGCACCCTATAGGTTTTGTATTATCAGATTTATCTACTAGCTTCCAGACACCATTATCATCCATTGATTTTAACTCTGCCTTCATAGCTTCATACCAATTTTCCTTTTGTACGAACTCTATGGCTTGTGTGAAACTCGGGGGATCGTTTTCCTCACCTAAATCAAACTCATTTTCAGTAGCAAAAACGGTTTCATAAATATCTGGAATTGCAGACTTCCTTACTCTCTCAGACCTTCTAGGAACAACTGGAATGTTTAGATGTTCAGCTTGATTCACAACTTCTACAGCATCATTATGAGGCTCTATATGTACTAGTGGTTCATGATTTTCTACAGGAATATCGTTATTTATAAGAACATGATCTAAAGGTTCTTCAATAGACTGCATATTAGGTTCACCATTCTCTATACACTAGTACAAAAAATGCTTCAGACAACAGTTCAAAACTGTTGTCCCATTTGCACCCTGACTGTCGTCTTAAGAGGTGTTGTGTGATTGATATGCTCCAACAACAGTTAATCACCGTTGTATAACGATCATAGGGTCGACAGATTTTCTTAGAACTGTTGTCCCAATTTATGCACAGATTGGCAAGCACGGGCAAGCACGGGCAAGCACATGCAAGCTCATAGTTTTCAGACAACATATATAGTTTTTCACATGTTGTGTCTTAAGCCATTAGACAATAGAAATAGGTTTCTAGTGGTTGTGTCCCAAGCCTTTAGACAACAAGTTTCTCGTTGCAACTGTTGTCTAATTTAGTATTGAACAACAAAACTCTTTTTGTTATGTTGTGTGAGCAAAACTTAGATAACACATTTTTCAATCAATAGTTGTATGTGTTATTAGAAGTCTGTTGTATGAGTTTACAAATATGCAGACATCATACAACATTTTTTGTGCGAGTGTTGCTTGATAATTTTTCATTTTAGTACCTAAAGAACAATAATGATCAATATTGAAAAGAACTCTGATTTAAACATCAAATGAAGTATATATTAAAGAATCAAATGTACCAAAATGTGCATTTTCGCAAGGTAAATATCCATAATGTATACAACAAAAACGGAGAGAAACATTCCAAAAAACAGCGCTACTGCTGCATGTGAATGTACATAAGTAGAAAATACTTTCCTAGCTAGCCTTCAAGAAACTCCATGGCTCCTAGAAAATCGTATGTATAAGCATGATGGCCTCTCCTCTCCCACTGAAACAATTCCAAGTTAACAAACTCAATTTATATTAGTGTCAATAATAATGCTCTTATAAAAAACACAATATAGCTCATATGAGGAACTATCATGTCCTTGCTGTTGCAAAAAATTCATGTCCTCTCCCACCCTTCCAAACACCTTAAAAGACAAACCATTATGATTCAATTATATGCATCACCACAAACTGAAGAAGCATGCAGTCCCTGACATCAACACAAACACAAGACAGTGCTGCAAGTTATAAAGACAATCCTGCAGCTAACTCTTGACTTTGAAAATTCATAGTTTACTATAGAAAAATCATTTTTATGTGATTCCAAGTTTGGCATAATATTTGAGATGTCGACTACAACTTTCATGAAGACACTAACTTCAAATAATGAACTGAATTGTACAGTTTTAAGTAAAAAGACTACTGAGTCAGAAACTCAAAAAACTGATTTTGGCAGTGCAGACCTGTAACTTTGGAAATTCATAACTAAATCAAGGAAACTCGTTTCCAGAAGATTCTAACTATGAAATACTCGTTAAGGTTTCTACTACAAATTTTCAGAAGACAACAACTTCAAATTATGAATGAAAAGGTACAGTTTTTATGAAAACAGGTCGCTGGGTTATATTCACTGAAAACTGATTTGGCGTGGGAAAATATTAAAGCATAGAAAGAACACTTTTCATCAGTTCTTCTCATTAACCTGGGTTTAGAAACAAACATAATCAAAATCTGAAAACTTGAGCATAATAAAATCTGTACACTACAAGAATAAAGAGGACCAAACTATACTGCCCAGTTCAATTAATCAATATCACAGATTCACAAGACCAAACTAGCAGGTCAGGTTCATTAATCAATCAATCAAACTAGCAGCAGCACAATAGCAGACCAGCAGCAGATCGGATTCAAAGACTAACAAACAAAACTCAGAGTCACAAACTCATAGCACCAGTAGTATTCAACTAATCAATTATACATTCAACAAACAGTCTGAATACGCAGTGTGTGTCAACAAGAACAAAACATGTCGCTGGTGTTTAATAACTTCTAATTAAGGTCTGGAATAAGTGGACAGATGTTATAACTTGAATCTTAAACTCACTAATCCTTATGGGTTTTCTAATGAATTCCCAGTTCTTTGGTTGAGTGGACTGTGACTAACTTATAGTAAATAAATACTAGAGCAGTTGTAAAATGTACAATAGATGTTTCCTTGTGATTTTCGGAGAGTTTGAGGTGTAAAAGTCTAATTTTTGGGTTCATGGATTGAGTGGTAAGTTTAACAAATTCGATTAAGTAAGAAAATGGAATAGTGCAGTGAGTTTTCCAGAAATCCTTGTAACAGAAGCCCAACTTGTAAAATACATAATTAATTCTAGAAACATGTTTTTGAGGTGATTCCAGTTCTGGATGATTCCTTAGGTTGTATACTGTATTTTTCAAGAAGAAACCATTTTCATATTCTTCACAGTTTAGTACAGTTTTTAAGATAAATGCTGCTGTGTCAGAAAAATCAGAAAACCAGAAAAATGACTCAAGTCCTTTCTTTGGCTAAAATTCATTTAGTAACTAAAAATACTTAACCAAGAAGGATAGGGCAGTACAAGAGGTATGCTGCAAGACTAATGTTTCTAACATTTACCCAAACTCTTCTCAATTAATCAAGTAAACAATCCTACCGCTCCATGATGCAATTTCCTGCTAAATGATGCATGATTTTATTTTATTTGTATCACAAGCTCTTGATCAATTGTAATGACCTTATCTCTTCCATTTCATGCTTTAAGTCCAGTAGATAATCCTATTGCCAAAAGGCCATGCTACCCTACTTGTATGCATGTCAATGCATTTGTCATTGATGCACAAAAAGGCATAGGCATAACCAGTTACTAAGATTAATATTTTGAGGTCAAGTTTCTAAATGTGGAGAACCTTGACAACATCTGCAGCAATTATCAAGACATGCTTTGCACCCAAGAACCTTGACAACATCTGCAGCAATTATCCTACAGTCCTCTTCCTTGATAACATCTGCAGCAATTATCAAGACATGCTTTGCACCCAAGAACCTTGCATTCTCACTTATCCCTCGCAGCATGTTCTCTCTTCTTGCCACTAATACAAGCCATGCCCTCCTCTTTGCATATTCATATGCAATTTGCTGCAATCACAAGCCTCATATTTACTACATCATATACATACAGTACCATCAAACTACCAAGCAATGTGATCTTCTCTGAGATTAAAGACTTGATAGCTATCAATCATGTAGCACATCTATTACAATTTCTCATGTATATAACCAATTCGTCTAGTGGTATTTCTCCCCCCTTTGTTGGGAGACGTCCCTAAACCTAAATCCCACCATCTCGAACAGAAAAGTTATTAACTTATCAGTTAAAACGAGTAAAATCCATCATCCAATCATATCAGGCTATATAATATATCTCTGGCTGATTATGCATATGAATCAAAATGAACTCACACAAGCACAAAACAAGCATACATTAAGTGACATGTAGAGAGGTAAAGGTACTAACTCTGATGAGAAGGGTGTGGAGACCGGTCTATTGCTTGAAGCTCTCTGGCAGGCAAACATGGAAGCAAAGCAGCCTCCAACGCCATCACACATGCTACCATGTCTTCCTTTGGTGCATCGCTCTCAGTCATGTCCAAATGTGCTACAAAATACCAACAAAAACAAGAAATTAGATATGCAATTGGGCTAGTAATAAATCAATTTCAAGATGATTTGGTGGATTTAAGAATCTGGGTATAACCAAAAGCATGAAATTTAAGAATGTGAGCATGAAATTCTACAATTCAAAAGCTACAAGAAATCAAATGATAACTGAACTGGGAGAATTTCCGAGCCAATAAACCATACAAGTAAGGAAGAGTGAGTTGAGTCCATAGAAAGCAAAGCTCTGCCGCCCCAAAAAATAAGGGCTTTAGTAAAACCCAAATGTGTATTCTCTCAAATACAGAAAGATCATACCAAATTTCGTGTTACCTGTAGGACCTTGAAAGAGGTTGAAAGCTTCAATCAAGCTTCGTATTTGGGAACAATCTGATCTGGTGTAGACAGAGACAGTCAGTCTTCCTTCCCCGCCCTCTTTCTCTTAGTTAAGCCTTCTTCTTCTGTGAGATCTCTGTCAACACCTAAGCAATCCCTAGCCTCGCAACCTTGCTGCAAACACACAAAACCCACCAAAAATCAACAATAAAAATCACTTTGATTCACAAAAACACAGAAATCAGAAACAAAAAGAACAAAAATTAGGGTTTTGGTTCGTACATCTTGGAGAGCTTGTTGGGTGCTCCACCGGTGACCTTGGCTACGCGGAGGAGAGCGAGCTCTGCTTTGAGATCCTTGAGCTGGGCCAAAAGGTCGGCCTTTGACTTCTGCCTCGTGAGCTTTCTCGAGCTTGACTGCGATTCATGGATGTCGCTCTCTCTTAGCTAAAGAATTGAATAGGACCACTGGGAGATAAAAATTGTCGAAACCGAAAGCCCTTTCCGCACAAGTCCATTCCGAGTAGGGATGGCAATAATACATGTGGGTTTGGGTATCTGTGGATATCCGACCCGTTTGGGTCGGGTTTAAACCCGAAAAATGGGTAATGGGTTTGGATTTGGGTATTTTTTAATAATCCGATTTGAGTTTGGGTAGGGTATGGATATGCTATATCCATACCTGTACCCTACCCCGAACCCGCCCCAAAATATTTAGTTTATTCTAAATTAAAATTTTATATATAGTGTCTAATTATATATATACATATTTTAATATCAAACGACATATAATTATATATATATAGAAGACTTAAGTCCTAACCCTAATTTCCAACGATACAAATAGAAGACTTATGGTTGGATGGTGTAATTTTTATTTAAATAAAAGTCAGTTTGAACTTTGTGGAGCTATTACTCCTATTAGCTTAAATTTTCCTTCCTAGCATAATTGATTTAAATTTTTTAAGATCAAGATTGGTTGAAGTTTGGGTAAAATTGGGTTTGATTGGATATCCGTTACCCAATGAGTATGGGTTTGGGTAATACCGATACCCGAAAAAATGGGTATGGGTTTGGATTTGGGTATGATATTTTGTTTGGGCTTGGGGATGGATATAGCCTATCCATCCCCGATCCGACCCATTGCCATCCCTAATTCCGAGCAAGATTGGATGTCGAAACCGCACAAGCCCTTTCTCTCTAATTCCCCATTTCTCGCAAGATCAAGAAAAGCTAGAGAGTGGAGTCGCGAGGAGTCGAGAGAAGAGAAGGGAGTCGAGAGCAACAAAGAACGCGTTCGTGCCTTTTTTTCTTTTTTCAGAAACGAGTGCTGGGTCGAAGAGATAGAGAGAGAGTGTGTGTGTGTGGGTTAAGTGAAATTTGGTTGGTGAGAATGTGGGATAGAAATAGAATCAGTTAAATTAATGTACAGACTCAGTCACTCAGACAACATATAGTTTTAAAGATCTGTTGTCTGAGTCATATGCACGTAAATCAGGTTTGGGAGCATTGGGAAAATTTGGGCTTTGGTGGGGGGAAATCCAAAATCTCCTTTGGCCAAAATTTAGGTTTTGCCGCATGCTTGCTTATTCAGACAATAGAATGCTAAAATCTGTTGTACCATGTTCACTCATACAACATAATGAACTACCTTGTTGTACAATATGGTACAAATGCCAAAATTTTGAAGGAGCTTTGGGAAGGAATTCAAAGTTGAGAGGGAGGAAAATTTGCCGCTAATTTTTTCGTAGTTCAGACGACAGAACTTTCCTAGTAGTGTTGTATAATATAGTTCTACGTAAAAAATCAGGAATTTGGTCTCATTCAGACAACATAATTTTCTTAAAAGTGTTGTACAAATCAGTTCACATAAACAGACAACAGACAACTTCTGTTCTGTCGTCTAATAAGTGTTGTCTGATTGCATATTTGTAGTAGTGATAACTCCGTTAGCCTCACTAATTTCAGTTTGTTCATCATCAGACTCCATATCAAAATCATCATTTAAGGCAGCACCATATACAAGCCAGCTATCAAAATGATTAACAGAAGAACTAGCAGAAATCTCATCAAGATCATCAACAATAACATCATCAGAATCATGCAATTCACCAATAAATCTAGCTTTGTTTGTTTCCAGAATTCTTGTGTGATTATTAGGGCAGTAGAATCTGTAGCCTTTAGACTTTTCAGGATAACCAATGAAAAACACACTAATAGTTTTAGTATCCAGTTTCTGTTCATGAGTATTATAGATCCTAGCTTCTGCTTTACATCCCCATACATGTAAATGATTCAGACTCGGTTTATTATTATACCACAACTCAAAAGGTGTTTTATCAATTGCTTTGCTAGGAGTTCTATTGCATATGTAATTAGCAATCTTCAATGCTTCTCCCCACAAAAATTTAGGTAATCCAGTCCTACAAATCATGCTTCTAACCATGTTAATTAGGGTTCTATTCCTTCTTTTAGATACTCCGTTCTGCTCAGGGGTACCTGGAGTGGTGTACTGAGCCTTAATCCCACATTCTTCTAAGTAAAGAGCAAACAGTCCCTTATTTTGCCCTGACTCTGTATATCTGCCATAGTACTCACCTCCCCTATCAGACCTGACAACCTTAATAACCCTATTAAGCTGTTTTTCTGCCTCTGCCTTGAATATCTTAAAGGTTTCTAGGGCTTGTGATTTTTCATTAAGAAGGAAAAGGTAACAGAAATGTGAAAAATCGTCTATGAAAGTGATGAAGTACTGTTTTCCACAAATCGTTTTATGTTGAAAAGGACCACAAATATCAGTATGAATGAGTTCTAATAAGTTTTGACTCCTGACAAACTCTTTCTTTCTATAATTAGTCATTTTTCCCTCAATACAGTCAATACAGTCAGTGAAATCATTGAAATCTAATGCAGGAAGAATATTTTCTTTTATCAAAACTTTCATTCTTTCTTTAGAAATATGCCCAAGTCTTTTATGCCAAAGAAAAGCTGATTTTTCACTATATCTAGGCCTTTTGAAACCAACGTTTTTCTCAATAACAAAAACTTCTAATGAATTCCTACAGTTAAGATGCCAATAACCATCAACTAAAGAAGCATTGCCAATATATTCTGAAAAACGAAAGAAATCCATACTTCTATTATTTCCATTAAAGGAAAAACCAGAATTTGTTACAAAAAGGGAACCAGAAATTAAATTCCTCTTCATTGAGGGAGTGCAATAAACATTGTCCAAATCAAAAACAAAACCAGTTTCAAAAACAAGCCTAACTACTCCTATTGCTTTGACTGCAACTTTATTCCCATTTCCCGAGCATATCCTAGCTTCATCCTTGTTTGGAATCCTCTTTTTTATTAAACCCTGCATTGTAGTCATTATATGAATGGGTGAGGCAGTGTCAAACCACCATGAATTAGAAGAAAAAGAAACTAAATTTGACTCAATGTGGAAAACAGTAAAATTACCTTTTTTGACTAACCAATCCTTAAAACCCTTGCAATCCCTTTTAACATGTCCAGGCTTACGGCAGAAAAAACATTTAACTCCAGAGGTTTTGAAGCTTTTAAAGTTGTTGTTAGGTACATGATGAGACTTAGAGGTAGAGGGTGCACTAGGGTCCTTCTCAGTAGAAGAATACTGTTTGTGGGGATATTTCTTCTTAAAGTGAGGTTTTGTAACCAGATTTACAGCAACTCCCTTCCCCATCTTAATTATGGTCTCTTCCTGAACAGCAATACTAATATGTTCATTCACACTCCAGCTCTCTTTCTGTTTGTTATAGTTGCTCTGAATCTGACCATATTGATCAGGTAAGGAGTTAAGCACTAGGTGAACTATAAGTGCATCATCAATGGGAATATTTAGGTTCTTCAGTTTTGCAACAACATCAATCCCTTTCATAATATAATCTTTTATACTCCCTACCCCATCAAACTTCATAGAGATCAACTTATTCAACAGGTTTCCTACTTCAGCTTTATCAGCCAGCTTAAACCTTTCTTCTATAAACTAGAGATACTCTCTAGCAAATTTAGACTCAGGAATGCCTCCCCTAACAGCTTCAGACATAGACCGTTTCATTATCATAAGAGACATTCTATTATGTTTATGCCAATTCTTGAAAGCAGATTTCACAGTTTTAGAACTAGTATCAGTTAATGCAGTAGGTGGATCTTCTTTCAAAACGTGATCATAATCATCCATTCCTAGAGACAGCTCTAAATCTTGTTTCCACTTCTTAAAATTGGAACCATGAAGAGTCACAATTTGGTTAACACCAAAAGCCATATTCATTGCTGTAAAAACAAAACATAACAACAGTTTCAATAGTTTTTCTTAAAATAGAGAAGAAAATTTAGGCAGTATAATGAAGAGCTCCAAATGAATACTTGATGTGTCTGCCTTACTTATTATAGCAAAAGGACATTAGACACTGCTGAATCACATAACTAAATAGCAAAAATTAACGTTTGGTTTATTAGGATGACACCTATATTCGGCAAATTTCTTAACAACCTCTGAATGTGATTTTTATCACTTATTATGTGCTAACATTAAGGCTTAAAAATAGTGAATAATGAAGCCTCCTACGGGAGAGAAAAACACAGATTTTAAGTCTCAATGTTACAAGGTATTGGTCTAATACTCATGGCTGAATCAAAAATTTTCTAAACATATGATTGCTATGACAATACTTAATGCCAGAAAACCTTATTCATCCTAGACCAAGAAAATTATCTTCAACGTCTTAGTTGAGTTTCATGACTTGCTGAATGTTTATTCTGTGATATGTGTTTATAGTTTTGAACATATGGAGAGGAGAATCAAAAAAGATTTCAAGCAATACACACCACAACAAATCAATACAGCAAACAAATCAACATAGAGACGAGATAGCAATTGCAGACAAAGACAATTGTATATGAAAAAAGAAAATTCACACACAAATCATTCATAACTTCATGCTAGCTATTTCAATTCACCATCATCTGAACCTAAAATAATCGGTTTCAGAATTTTGAAAGAACGGCGTACCTTTGCTCCAATTAACGTTAGCTCCAGAATAGCAAACAGACAAAAGCAATATAGATAGAACAGCGATCATGATCAAATTAAGTTTTCAGAAAGAAAACTTTGAGTGGGGAAAAATAGTACTGATCATTATAATAGATCATTATGACTAATCCATTTACACAATAGATCATTATAACTATAACAATATTGACTTAGTATTGTTATAAGTCATAACGTAGTAGAAATCCTTAATGCTTATTGATTACTTAATCTGCTACAATTAGAGTTAAGCTTGTTGCTCATAAAGGTAATCATGCTTTGTCCATATTTACTCTTACATATAAAGGATGAACAACATTGTGGACTTCCCTGTCTACTAGTCAAAAGGAGAAAAATAGGCAACTGAGGAATCTTCAATTCTTCATTGGTTACTTGAACACCTAAAACTTGACTTTGGCTCAATAGTTAATGCCAAATATCTTAAGTAAGATAAAGATTGAGAAATACCCAATACCGGCCATATGTTTATTTTTCAGAGAATCTTTCATATAATTATACAATTATACATTATTCTGTTATTTCATATAAACAGAAAGTTATGTGTACAAAAGGAAATCCCAGAAAAGTGCACATCTGGAGCAGAGCTTGAGATAAGAAAAACTATAGAGAGCATAGAATAAAGTTAACTAGTACAAGAAGTGTATTTGCCAAGTATGAAAGAACAATTACTCCATCATAGGAAATACTAGTAACTGGTGCTACATCACTTCATTTGCATTTTGAATGAAACCAAGTGACTCCATCGTTCAATGGCATTGATGATGAGAAAGTTGTTTGTGACCAATCTTCATCATCCACTATGACCACTACTGGCATCTCTTGGCGTCTCTTGTGGATAAAGGAAAGGTTTTGGAGGCATTGGAATAGATTCAATTTCTCCTTCAAGCATCTCTACCACTTGGTTCATCGAATTAGGACGGTCACTAGGCTTCATTTGTATACACCACAATGCGACTATAAGCATCTTCTTTGTTATTTTCTTTTCCTCGTCCGTGGCATCTTCAATTTCCATGTCCTTGCCATCACTGAACTGGTCATACACCCATGATGGAAAGTAAATTTGGCTCGAATTTGGTGCAAATGCATTCAAATTTTTTCTCTTCCCTGCAATTTCCATCAACAACATTCCAAAACTATAGATGTCAGCTTTGTTCGACACACCTCCAATATTCTTGTAAAAAAATTCTGGAGCTATGTATCCGATGGTTCCTCTTGCTGCGGTCATAGTTAAACTACTATCATCTAACGGGCATAATCTTGCTAGACCAAAGTCTGAAACCTTTGGAACAAAATTCTCATCAAGAAGAATGTTGTGTGGCTTGATATCAAAATGCAAAATTTTCATTTCACATCCTTGATGCAGATAATCAATACCACGAGCCACTCCGAGTGAAATTTCAACTGCTTCCTTACACCTTAAGGAGACGAGTCCTTCTTTATGAAATATGTGTTTCTCAAGAGATCCATTTGGCATGAACTCATATATAAGAGCACGCTTTGATCCCTCGGCACAATAGCCAATTAGTTGCACCACATTTACATGATGAATTCTTCCAATTGTAGCAACTTCATTGATAAAGTCTTGCCCATTAGCTTTGGACTTTCCCAACATCTTAATGGCAACAAGGTGACCGCTTCGAAGCTTTCCTTTATACACAAAGCCATAACCTCCTTCCCCCAATTTATCCTTAAATCCTTTGGTCATTTTCTTGATATCGGAGAAGGAGTACCTTATTGGAATGAGGTTGTTGTGACTTTGTAAGAATTCTTCAATAACTCCGTACATTGATAAGTGCCGTCTTCTCAACTTATAGATTAAAAACACAATCACACATGGAATCCCGAGTATAGTTTTTGTCGCAATCCACGTTATTACTGTAAAAAAATACAAACTAATTCAATTATAAAAACGATTAAGTGACTCTATAAGAAATCTTCAATAACATCGTCCATTGATAAGTGCCATTTTAATATTTACTTTTCAACTTGAATATTAATAACACAATCACACATGGAAGTCCGAGTACAGGTTTTGTGACTACTTTTGTCCAATGCACACAAATATTGTAAAGGAAATAAAAACTAATCATAAAAATGATTTTGTAAGGTTCTAGAATTACTTTTAATGATCAATTATATATTCAACCTTGTATGACTTTTTATATATTGGAAAGAGTTATTTTCTGAAATTAAGATGTATAATCAATGTTTACGGAAAGAAAGGAGAGAGCGCACCTGCAAGTAGAATCCTAACTAGAATTGTATACGCTATGCCATAAACGAACTCTGAAAAAAGTAAATGAAAAATAAATAAGTGTGGATAAGTGATCAAGCTTGTGATGAAAGCAGAAAAGAATCTTTGATATCATTGTCAACATAGAAATTAAAAGTATAACGACCCCATTTCGCACCTATACTGTAGATCCGGGACCATGAAAGTTCAAAACCATAGAGCAGCCCATTGTGGAAGTCTATGTAGGAACTGTTTGTACCAATCCACAATGATGTCAAACCCATCAGCTCTATGCGACATGAATCCCTCAAATCCGAGGCTCTTAAGCTTCCAATGTAAACAGAAGAATGCCCACTCGCTGCATCAATGCAAGGAGCAGTATCGACATAGAGAGGTGGATTCGAATTCACTAGCCGGGTTTCACAGGTAATGAAAATTATTGGCCTTGAAAGTGGAAAGTAATCAACCATGCTATATGGATCCTCATAACTGAAGTTATATGAGGCCAACGAATAACGAGGGATGGAAGCGCAGTTACCCTCACGAACATTGGCATCTACCACTCGGATTGTGTAGTTTTCATAATTGATTGCCCGTACATAGTATTTCCCCGAATACAAGTATAACACAGTAAGCTGATTGTTCTCACAAGAGAGATTATACCTCAAGTCACCACAGTTTTGTGGATCGCTCTCTAGTCGGAAAGGGTAACTTATGTTATGGATGTCGCCGCAAGAAGAAGGCTCACAGTGATGATCCTTAGCGTGGCAAGCTACATAGCATAAACCAAGAACTAGAAGGACGTCTATGAATCGTGCTGGGATGGGTAGACTTGTTGTGATCATGCCTTCATCAGTTCCACACATGCAGATGATACCAAGAAATTTTATGGTCAGCAAACAACATTATACCTGAACGGTATGATTGACTCACCTCTTAATTTGATTTCCCTTTGCTGCTTGCCGTAAACTCAAACTTCTAGGTTAAGCAATGAACATACATGATCGAGATGCACTCAATTATATATACAAGCCACACACTACAAAGTCAAGTCGACTTAATCGCTACAAAGTCAAGCCGACTTAAGTGGAATTAAGTTAAATTAACACCGTGGCATTTGGAAAAAGCGGGTTGGTTCAAATGATGCGAAATGGTAATTCATCACCCGTGAGTCATCTTGTACATGCATATTTTGTTTCTGAATTGTCTTCATCTTTTGCTTCTCTTTTGGATACAGCTAGGATCTTTGCTCATTAAATTAAGAGTCACTACGCCTCATTTGTATACACCATTACAGGACTATAAACATCTTCTTTGTTATTGGCCTTGTTCATTTAGTGCAGCTAGCAACTGGATACTTCTCAGACAATATAACATCATATCGCTCTCTATTATTTTTGTTAATTTAAAATATTTATTTTTAGTTGTTTTGTGTAATTATTAAATACACTTAACCTATTTTTTATTCATTAGGAAAATTATTTAAATTCAATACTACCTAAAGAAGAGAGCATTAATGCAGACTTATTTTTAAACTGGCTAACCAAAATAGTTTTTTTTTTAACTATTTTAGCTAAAATTTAGTTAAAAAATAGTTAGCATTGCTAAAGATGCTCTAAGGAATTAATTGTATGAATGTTGATATGGTATTTTCACACACCACAAAAGATGCACAAAAGAAACCAATAATTATACTATGAAGATGATAATTGTATGTAGTATAATAAGTAGGGATCGTTCCCGTTGGAGATTGAGATTCAATTGCAAATAAGACTTGAAAATATATTACAACGACACTAGAAGACAGAAAGACTCGACTAGCAAACAGACTTAACTAACTCTAAAAATTACGAAATTTAAACCCTAAGAACTAGACACCCTAAAGAAGACCCGAAAAAGTTTTAGGAGAATTGGAGATGTTTAAAATGACAAAAATAAATGGTGAAAATAGAGCAGAAACAAATAACGAAAATTATAAAAGAAAGTTGATTGAGAATTTGTTGTGAACAATTGATGGGAACAAGTTAGGGAGGAACTATCCACCACTAGACAATCATAGCTATATTTCTTTTATCAATTCTTACTCATAGATGAAAACTCTCACAATTAGCCCTGAACTGCAGCGTATCTAATCATATTACTTTTTCTTACTTGGTACATTATATGAATGAACTACATACCTCATAACATATCTCTAACATGCAACCTAGGATGAACTGCATTCAACTAGATTTAACATATAGTAGTCATTAAGTTTAAAGAGAGTTTGAGAGAACACAAGGTACACAAGATTATGAACTGCATATCCTATGTAACGTACTTAGAAGTTATTTCACTTATTAACCGCAATTAATAATTGTTCCTTGTTAGAATATATGATGGGACAACCAGTCAAGCATACATCCTAGAAGTCTATAACAGTAGGCCTTAACACAAGCATCTAAGCATGCACTCAAAGATACATACATTAAAAATCATCAATGAATTGCCAGCAATATAACTTTCATTTATATCATAAGAATATCAAAAGAAAAATTATAACAAAATTGTAATCATGTCTTAGGACTTCAAGCAGCCCCCTAACTAAAGAGTTTAGCCGGACTTAGTCATAATGATATGGATATTTCTACACACCAAATAGATGCACACAAATAACCTAATAATTACCCTACTGTGGATATGAATATCGAATGTAGTATGAGAAGTAGGGATCGTTCCCGCAAGAGAATGAGACTTGAATACAAATTATGACACCAATACTAAACTACGACGACTCTAAACTAACCTAAGAAGGAAAATACGAACAACAGACAAACTAAACTAACTCTAAAAAAAAGAAATTAAATACCTAAACTCTAGACACTAATGACGACCTGGACAAAATTCAGATGAATTGGAGATGTTTAAGTCTACGAAAATAAACAATAAAAACAGACCATAAACAAAGGACGAAAATCAAACAAAGAATAAGATTTGAGATTGAGAACAATTATGAGAACGAGTCAAGGAACAACTATCCACCACTAGACAATCCTACACCCATGTTACACTCCCTTTATCAATCCTTAGACATAGATGAAGACTCTCACAACTAGCCCTGAACTGCAGCGTATCTAATTGTATTACTCTCTCTTACTTCATACGCTATATGAATGAACTGCACACCACACAACATATCTCTAACATGCAATCTAGGATGAACTGCATACGACTAGGTTTAACATATAGTAGTCATTAAGCTTGAAGAGAGTTTGAGAAATCACAAGGCACACAAGATTATGAACTGCATATCCTATGTAACCTAGAAGTTATTTCACTTATTAACCGCAATCAATAACCGTTCCTTAGCAAGCATATATGATGGGACAACCGGTCATGCATACATACTTGAACAATAGATCCTAACACAAGCATCTAAGCGTGCACTCAAAGATACAAACATTAAAGATCATCAATGATTTCCGGCAAAATAACTTTCATCTATATCATAAGAATATCCAAAGAAAAGTTATAACACAATTGTAATCATGTCTGGGGCTTTAAGCAGCCCCTTAACTAAGAGTTTAGCCGGACTTAGTCATGGTAGAAATAAGCATAGATAAATACATAAGAGAGGAGGAACCAAAGAACATGAATTTCCAAAACAGATGACTGTCGACCGGTCGACAGTAGAGCTCGACCGTTCGACTGGGAGTTCCTGGTTTCTTCTTTCCTTCTGCTCCTTCGATCTCTCACGCGTGAATAGCTCCTTTTTTTCTGAAGTCCACGAGGTCCTTTTATATGTTTCAATAATCTCTCGGTCTACTTGCCCTTCACGACTTCTAATCTCATTAGGAAACTCATTAAAGAATAATCTTTTTACAAGTCCCTAAGGAATTAGACTTCCTTAATTCCTTCGGAAATCCCCATCTTGACTAAAACGCCCTTTTTACTTCCTTTTTCTCCTCTTTGCCTTGGACAAACTACAAAACTAACAAACACATTAAAAAGCCCAAAATAACAATAAACTAATTACTAAAAGATAGAAAATATAAAGAGAAACGTCGCAAATAATGCTCCTAACACATAATTGAAAAGCATAGAAAAATATATAAGAGAGGAGGCTTTAAAGAACAAAGAAATCCGAACAGGTGACAAGCTAGTCAACCAATTGTTAGGATGTTTCGACCGGTCGGAAGTGCAGCTTCTTTTTTCCTTCTTTTTTCTTCAAGTCTTCGTTCTCTCACGCGCAAATAGAGTTTCTTATGAAGTCCGAATGACTTTTTTATATGCTCCAGCAGTCCCGCAATTGCTCTTTTCATTTTGAATTCTAATTCCATAAGGAAATTCATTAAAAAATAACCTCTAACAAATCCTTCGTGAATTAGACTTCCTTCCCGGCCGGTGGGAACAGAGATATCCCTGAGGATATATGCATTCCCTAATTAATTCCTAACACATACATATATAGACCAATTAATTATACATGCATGTACTTCAAATTTGACACGTTTTCCGTGCTGTAATTAATATTATCGTTCTTTCTCAAAAAAAAAAAAAATTATTATCATACCTGGCCAAGACTTAGATTCATTTCCTAAAAAATAAAATTAAAAAAATTAAAAACTTACTAGCTTGATGTCGTTTATACCATTATGCTCTTCTTTTTACAACATGCATGCATAGGTCCATACAAGATGACTTAATTCGATCGAAGACTTCAACCTACGACTCCAAATCTTGATAACCACTACTAGCAAATTTCTCAATAGGCAGTTAGGCACCCTAATTGGATACAGATTAGTAACAGTGTCATTTAATATATCAAATGATATTCTCTTTTGATTTCCGTATGGTTTATTTGGTGCATACTCAAAATTGTGACAGAACAGAGAGTAAAATTAGTCAAATAATCTATTAGATTGGTTAGCGACTCACATCTGTATCTATTGGTAAAATAAAAACTAGAACCGATATATAAATATTTAATATTCAAAATAACAGACTTTTTCAAGTGCGGAGGTCTGTAGTTTTAAAATTTGCATATTTCCAATGTCAGCCGTCACATCTATTTAAATGATCTAATTTGACGGTTGATATTGAAAATCTATAAATTTTAAAACAACGGATCTCCGCACCTAAAAAAGTTTGTTCAAAATAATATCTCATTTACTAATATACTTATGGGTGTGGAAAAATATTTATTTCTTTCTTTCTTCAAAATAAGGGATAAAATCATTTTTCCACATTTGATTTATTTAATATCCAATTATATAATGAGTTAATCATTTCTAGCTATCTAGCTAGCTAGCTTCCTTATCAAGTTTCATTATGTTCTTCGTTAGATTTATAAGTTAAATGATCAATACTCAAGTCTAGCTTAATTTACAGAATGCAGAGAGAGACAGGACTAGGGACGACAACAGGGTGCATGTTCATTGATCAATGGAGACGTCAATTAGAAGAAATAGCCTGGATGTTTCCCGATCAATCTCTTAATCTTTAATCACAGCGATTGCAGTTTTGGGTACGTGACAAATTGACGGAGACTTGAATTACAGGAAAAAGCATGGATCGAGCATTATGTATGTTCAAGTCTTTACTTGACAATGATGTGTCACTTCTTTAACAACTGTGTTGGAGTAATCTTGGGTTTCGAGTTTGGACAAATTCTATGACGAAGTCTTTGCCGGTAGCATTTGCTCAGTCTTTTTCATATCCTCTACTGCTTTGTAGCATTTGTCTAAGTTGAATGATTGATTCATGCATGAATTTTCTGTCGACTTTTAGTCATCCAGCTTGGACTCTACACTTCTAGCTAGTCTCCCTACTTGCTGGCATGCACCATTACTATCCAAGTTTGCACCTCGTATAAGTTAAATGATCATCGATTTCAATCATTCCAAATTTTCAATCAAAATTAAATCATGTTTTTAATTTAATTTCGATGACGACATCAATTAGAAGAAACCATCTGGATATTTCTCGATAGATCTCTTAAGTCTTTAATCACAGCGCGCAACATGAGTTTTGGGTGTGGGGTTGGACCTAGCCAGTAGTACTTGACAAATTGACAGAGACTTCCATTACAAGAAAAAGCATGGATGGAGCTTTCTCTATGTTCAAGACTTTATGGAACGTACTAACAAGTGTTACTTCTTTTAACAAATTCTATGACAGTCTTGACGGGTTCTCGACAATGATCGATGTAAGTCTGTGTAGTAGGAGAGCCATTAATAAGAACCCAAGTAGGTGGAAAATTCTTTAATTCAATTCTCATTTTCCGAGTGGTGATGAAGTAGTTATGCAATGTGCATGTCAAATTAATTAGAAGAAACTGCCATGAAATTTTGCTCGGTCTTTTTCATATCTCATCTTTTTGATTTGTAGCATTTGTCCAAGTAGAATGATATGATTCATGCAATAATTTTCAGTCAACTTAACGCCATCCACCATTCCAATTTGACTCTAATTTTCCAATCAATTAAAATCAAATCATGTTTTTAATTTGGTATGAGAGGAAATATTGTACATCAATATATACTTTATGTTGCTTCAATTTAAAAAAAAAAAAACTGTCTTGCATGGATTCACTATGCTGCTATTTAGTTTAAGAAGAAAAACAATGATATATTAGAAGAACAGAGTATTTCGCATATATGCATCTCTTCGTTTTGTTTATTTACTTCAACTTGTTAACTAATTTCAACAGGAAAATTGGTAGTTACCGGTCGTAATTACTACTCTCTAACATACAGAGTCATGATAAAGAAATATAATTCACTCCCTTGCTCCCGCTTTTCAAATTCTTATCACAAGGTTAATTCTCTGTCCAAATAAATTGATCATGGCTAGCTAGTTTGGAAGATTCAATACTACCAAGTCAAGTCATTTGCATTGTGGAATTTATAACTTGTTTAGATTCTAACAGTAGTAGCAGACAGAGATTCTATCAATTGCTGCTTCTCCTTTACGGTAGTAAGCTCATCCATCACTAAGTCAAATATTAAACGACAGTTGCATTGTATGTGGGAATATTTATTCCTACGCCAAGTTTTTTTTCATCTTCTATTCATGAAACCTTTTTTCGATCAATACGAAGGAAAAAAAAATGAAAAGTATGGTGGATCGAGTGCTATAAATAATGAACATGCTAATAAAGCTTAATTGTGTCGTGAGAAATCTCCTCGCAGTGTTATTGAGCTCTTTGTGTTTTATGCAAAAGTTTTTACTAGAGCAATTAAGAAACCCTATTAGACGTGCCAGTTAATTGATCTTACTAAATGGTCCTCCTACTCTTTTTTTTTTTTTTTATCAAATGGAGAACATAGCTTCATTAATTAAACAAGGGCAACTAGCCCAGCATAACAAAGAACTCCCACAAGGCGTACAAAAGTAACCAATACAAAAGGAGCACAATTTCCAAATGGCTGTGATACCTGCGCCAATTCTTTTCATCTTCCATCCAATAATTTTCCACAAATATTCTCATGCAATTTTTAAGTCAGCACCCATGTCAAGTCATTTAGTACTCAACGTAGCAGATACTATGAACTTGTGGTTCTGTTTAACAGCGCGTTAATCTGGTTGGTGCTAGCTACTGGTATCACTTCTCCAATATTCAAATGGTTGGTAAACGATTTGTATTGTTTTTAAAGAACTTGTTGGAGGACTTCTCCAATCAACTATTTGCCTTTCATAATAACTATTCTAGCTAGTTCTACTTTAGACATTTCTGCAGTATATAGTTTAAATAATAATAATATCAATGACTACCAAAAACCTATTAATTATGGACTCTTTTCTTAAATCCAATTGTTGTTCATCAGAAAGAATAGACAGGAATTGTATCTATACATAAACTACATTCTTCTGAACTACATCTTTTCCTCCAACCGTTTTTGAAAAGAAGAAACAAAAAGAGAATTAGCAATATCATTATGGTTATCATGCCAAATCCCTAAATCATCTTTGACTTTGATAATTTGTTTTCTTTGTCTACGAATAAGAACTTGAGTTTGAAAGTATTTTGTATTCTTATCACCTAACTGCATGCAACCAATTTGATCTAGCTCGCTGAGCCCAAAAAACTTCTTCGATCAGCTTGGTATAATGAACCTAACTGATGCATTACTTGCTGTTCTTGGACAATGTCTAAATGAGAGCCTGTAGTTACTCGATTTTGTTGTAAAACTGCTAACTGATCATGCAGTACGTACATTGAGGTTAGTAAATAAATCACCAAAAACATGTCTATATATTCCATTGTTTAGTAAGAGCTTGAAATTGAGTACTTCTCTGTGATCCTTTAGTACTTCTCAGCTGTGACTTGCAACAGCCAACAATACTTGGCCACATTTGCACTCTGGAAATTATAACTTGTTTAGATTCAAGTTGTGGCTATCTATTGTACGTGTTCTTTAAGGTAAGCTCATGCCTATGAGCAACTCAAGTCAAGTCATTATTAAGCAATGTACAATTCCATTGTGGAAATAATAATTCCGATCGATGGGTACTGTTGTCTACCATTCTAGCAGATACAATACAATTTCCAAAAGGCAATTGATTTTCTTTTTCATCTTTAGACATGCTGGCCAGTTGGTCCATGGTTTTACTAAATGATTTTGGAAATGGGGTGCTAGCTGGTCCTCCTCCTAATTATTCCAACAATTTAATTTCCACAAATTTTCTCATGCAATTATTAAGTCAACATACTCAAGTCAAGTCAGTTGATTTGTACATATTTTTGTACAAAGAGCTTCTCGTTTGCTTGAATTATGTTTAAAGCCAATTATAGATAAGGTCATTTACATAACTCATATTATTCAAAAAGCCACATAATATTTTTTTCTCTCATAAGGCCACCAAAATATTACAAATTTTAATATTTACAAAAATGCCACCGCCAGTAGCTTTATTGTTCTTCGACAGTAGCTTTATTGTTCTTCGACAGTAGCTTTCTTGTTCTTCGACAGTAGCTTTCTTGTTCTTCGACAGTAGCTTTCTTGTTCTTCGACAGTAACTTTATTATTCTTTGGGAGTACATTTTTTGTTCCTCGCACTGAGCTTTATTGTTATTTGGCAGTAGCTTTATTGTTCTTTGACAGTAGCTTTATTGTTCTTCGACAGTAGCTTTATTGTTCTTCGACAGTAGTTTTATTGTTCTTCGACAGTAGCTTTATTATTCTTTGGGAGTACATTTATTGTTCTTTGACAATAACTTTATTGTTCTTTGACATTAGCTTTATTGTTCTTTGGGAGTACATTTATTGTTCTTTGACAGTAGCTTTATTGTTCTTTGACAGTAGCTTTCTTGTATCTAGTAGTAGTTTTTGTATCCAGTGACATTTTCGTAAATAATGAAAATTAAAAGTGCGGTGGCATTTTTGTAAATATTGACGCGGTGGCATTTTTGTAAATATTGGTGGCCTTATGAGAGAAAAAAATATTTGGTGGCTTAAAAAAAAACAAGGTCACCAAAAGTGACCTTATGGCTAATTTGTTATTATGTTTATGTAGAAGCCTAAATAATGTTACTTACCCTTGCTTGCTCATGTTTTAGATTCCTTTGCGAGAAATAGAAACTTGGAGCAAAATGATGCATTTCATGACCAATTGGAGCACTTCCGAGAAAATGACAAAAGTCAACCGGACTTTCGAGCATCAAGAATCATTCAAGTCAAGCATCGGAAGTACGTGACGCACCTCAAAGATTCGGAGTCAGAACCAAGAAACCAAAAAGTCAACCTTTGACCTCGGAAAATCAACCGAAGTCAACGTTGGACAAATTCTATGACGAAATCTTTACGGGTAGCATTTGCTCAGCCTTTTTCATATCCTCTACTGTTCTGTAGCATTTGTCTAAGTTGAATGATCGATTCATGCATGAATTTTATGTCGACTTAAAGTCATCCAACTTGGACTCTAGCTACTGACTTCTAGCTAGTTTGCCTACTTGTGGGCATGCACCATTACTCTCCAAGTTTGCACCTTAATTGTATAAGTTAAATGATCATTGATTTCAATCATTCCAAATTTTCAATCAAAATTAAATCATGTTTTTAATTTAATTTCAATTAAGACATCAATTGGAAGAAACAGTTTGGGTATTTCTTGATCGATCTCTTAAGTCTTTAATCACAGCGACCAGAGTTTTGGGTGTGGGGTTGGACCTAGCCAAATTGACAAATTGACAATTACAAGAAAAATTGACAGAGACTTCAATTACAAGAAAAAGCATGGACGGAGCTTTCTCTATGTTCAAGACTTTATGGAACGTACTAACAAGTGTTACTTCTTTTAACAAATTCTATGTACGTTGGAGTAATGTTTGGTTTGGAGTTTGGACAAATTCTATGACAGCCTTGACGGGTTCTCATGATTGATGTGAGTCTGTGTAGCAGGAGAGCCATTGATAAGAACCCAAGTATGTTGGAAATTCCTTAGTTCAATTCTTATTTTCCAAGTGGTGATGAAATAGTTATGTACATGTCAAATTAATTAGAAGAAACTACCATGGAATTTTGCTTAGTCTTTTTCATATCTCATCTCTTTAATTTGTAGCATTTGTCCAAGTAGAATGATTCATGCAAGAATTTTCAGTCAACTTAAAGCTATCCAACAGACATTCCAACTTGACTCTAATTTTCCAATCAATTTCAATCATTCCAATTTTCCAATCAAAATCAAATCATGTTTTTTATTTGATTTCGCATTTTCATGTTGCCAATACTACATACCCTCACTCGAATCCTCTCATGGGCTTTTTATTACTAATTAGTGAAACATAATGCTGCAAAATTAGCTTCCATTACATAATGCAAATAAAACTCAATTGGGGTTTTATTATAAAATGGCGTGGGGTTTCAGATTTAGGTGATGGGCAGGCTCTATAATGGAATTAATTAGAGCCAATTACATATAAGGACACTTTTGGTGACCTTGTTACTTTCTAAGCCACCAAATATTTTTTTTCCTCATAAAGCCACCAAAATATTACAAATTTCAATATTTACAAAAATGTCACCGTGTTTATTTCTCATTATTTACAAAAATGCCACTGCCTACAACAAGCTACTGTATTGTTCTTTGGCAGTAGCTTTGTTGTTCTTTGGCAGTACCTTTCTTGTTATTTGGGAGTACCTTTTTTGTTATTTGACAGTAGCTTTCTTGTTCTTTGGCAATAACTTTATTGTTCTTTGGCAGTAGTTTTCTTGTCTTTGGTAGCAATTTTTCGTATGCAGTGGCATTTTTGTAAATAATGAAAATTAAAATGCAGTGGCATTTTTGTAAATATTGAAATTTTTTATATTTTGGTGGCCTTATGGAGGATAAAAATATTTGGTGGCTTTAAAAATAGGGAAAAAAATCACCTTTAGTCCCTCAACTTTGACTCATTCGACATTTTCGTCCCTAAACTTTGAAAGCCATACGCCATTGCATCGTGTGCGTTGATAAGAATCGTTTTGGTACTTTAATTTCGTACATGGTGGCTATAGTCGTCCACTCTATGTACACTGCACCCATCCTCGGAATCCGATGCCGTTGTAGTGCTTGCCTTATAATAACCATAACTACTTTTGGGTTAGGACAGAGAAGTAGTACCGTTAGTACTGCTACTAGTATTACATGTGGAAGTGTCCACATATATAGAAGAGTTCACTGGATTTGAGCACTTGAAGAAAAACTAATGGGTTTTGTTGATACTTGATAGGCATACTTGGGGATAACCTGTACAGCTAAAAGTATTCCACCTGTATGGTGTTATGGATTTAGAGAATAAAGATTAAGACTGAAGTTCAAGGGGGCTAAAGAATAATGATCGAGGAATGGAGGAGCAATCGTTCTTGTTAATGCCCGGATCCACTACTCGAATTGTAAAGTTGTAGTAGTTGATTGCCTGAACATGGTACTTTCCATAATACAAGTGTAACACTGTCACGTTGCTCTCACAAGATAGATTATACCCCGGCTAACTGCAGTTCAATTAATGGATCACAAGTTGTAGTAATTGGATGTTGCCACAAGAAGAAGGGGCACAATACTTGCCACAGCCATACTTTCGAAGAATATGTAAGGTGATGACAAGGAGGGCTAGAAATGGAGACAAGGGTCTTAAACTTTCTATGGAGAAAGAGGTAGAGAAGAGAGTTCATCTCAAGTATGGATTTAGACATATCTATGTAATGGAGGATAAGCACATCTTTGGTAGTTTGTGCTTGCTGACAAAGGCTTCCAGTTCAACAGAGACTAAAGCCGCCATTGTTGTACAAAGTGAATTTCTACAATAATAAGGGAAAGTGAGGAGAAAAAGTTAGAAAGTGAATTTCTCTCTGTCCCTACTCTAATAAAAAACAAGGGACTAAAAATAATTTAAAGGACCTTATACATGGAAAAAGGAAACTGATGCAAAATTGACTACTTGAACCAAAGAAAATAGGTTCAAAATCTTTTAAATCAGGCTGGGCCAACAGTGTAATTAAAAATGCTATTGTTAGTTGTTGGAGTTGGTAAGCCTAATGACCATTTCAGCCAACTTTGGAATTTCTCTTCATAAGTCGTCTCCTCTCCCGTGGCCATTGATAAGTTTGTGGGAGTTATCTACATATATCATCCAATTATTATTTTAGCCATTTGAAAATCCATCCAAATATATCAGAATATTAGATACCACTTTATTCTGTGTCCAGAAGAAACAATGGGCATTATTACTACCTCAGAAATGCAGCAAACTCTCATCATCTCTTCCTTTTGCTTCATCTTACTGGCTTTCTGCTCCGAAGTCCTTGCTGAAACCCAAAACACCTGCAAAGAATTCAAGTGTGGGCATCATGGCCCAGCTATCAAATTCCCTTTTAGCCTCAAAGGGAACCACCCAGATCCTCATTGTGAGTATCCAGGGTTTCTTGTATCCTGCAATGAAAAGCATCAACCCATTCTTGAGCTGCCAATCCCAGTCAAACTCCCAATCAAACGCATAGACTATAAGACTCAGCAAATCCAGCTATATGACCCAGAAAATTGCTTGCTGGTGAAGCTATTGAAAGTCCACAACAGGTCAATCTCTCCCTTCCACTACTCAAAAGACCAAATGACTGATATTACCTTGTTCAATTGTTCTGCAGCTGATAGGGAATTAACATATATAGATCCAATCCCCTGCTTTAGTGGCCCTGGCTACCAAATTTATTCGGTTTCATCTTCCCAAAACATTGAGGACTTGCCCCTACTGTCGTGTACAAAGATGTATAATCTTTCATCAGTTCCATACAATACGTATAATCTTCCTCAAAATCTTTATTTGAAATGGTCAGAACCAAATTGTGGACCATGTGAAGCACAGGGCCAGAAATGTAGATTGAAGAACAATGGCACCAAAAGTATTGAAATTGGATGCTTTCTCATGAAGAAAGGAGGTAAAGGTTTGCTATATTTGTTACATATTCCAAGTATATATAATGCACATGATGATTATTATACACTTCCCTGCATATTCATGGAATGAGATATATATTAGGATATGCACATGACAGTTTATTCCCAGCACTTAATATTTGCACATGATGACTTCCATAGAAAATTTAACAAAAAATGGAGCTCAATTAGTTGTAATGTGACAAACATGATAGTCTGATTTTGCTGTTATCTTTTATACAGGTGTAAAAACAAAGTTAGTAGCTACTGGTGAGTTTTCTAACAGGTTCCTTACTTTCTTTCATATCTCGAACACATTGTCAATATTTACTCAGAGTATTAATTTGCAGGTTCAACACTAGGTTCATTTGCACTCATACTATTCACTGTTGCAGCTTATCGTGTCTATAGTTCTGACAGAAAAGAAAAGGAGAATCAATTAAAAATCGAAAGATTTTTAGATGATTACAGAGCTCTCAAACCAAGCAGATATTCTTATGCAGATATTAAGAGGATTACAAATGACTTCAAGGACAAATTAGGCCAAGGAGCCTATGGAACTGTTTATAAGGGAAAGCTTTCTTCTGAATGTTTTGTTGCAGTGAAAGTCCTCAATAGTACTAAGGGGAATGGGGAAGAGTTTGTCAATGAAGTGGGAACAATGGGTCATATCCACCATGTCAATGTGGTTCGCTTGGTTGGACTATGCGCTGATGGATTTAGACGAGCTCTGGTTTATGACTTCTTACCTAATGGTTCGCTACAGGATTTCATTTCATCGGCAGACAATAACAATTCTTTCCTTGGTTGGGATAAGTTGCAAGATATTGCTTTAGGCATAGCCAAAGGAATTGAATATCTGCACCAAGGATGTGATCAACGAATCCTGCATTTTGATATCAAACCACATAATGTTTTGCTAGACCATAACTTCACCCCAAAAATATCTGATTTTGGTTTGGCCAAGTTGTGTTCCAAGGATCAAAGCATAGTGTCAATGACTACAGCTAGAGGAACAATGGGGTACATTGCACCTGAAGTGTTCTCCAGGAACTTTGGAAATGTGTCCTATAAGTCAGATGTGTATAGTTATGGAATGGTACTGCTGGAGATGGTAGGAGGGAGAAAGAACATTGGTTCAACAACAGAGAACACCAATGAAGTTTATTACCCAGAATGGATCTATAATCTTCTAGAAGAAGGAGAAGACCTACGAATCCATGTCGGGGAAGAAGGAGATGGTAAAATTGCAAAGAGACTCGCGATTGTAGGTCTCTGGTGCATCCAATGGCACCCCGTAGATCGTCCTTCTATGAAAGGGGTGGTTCAGATGTTGGAAGGAGGAGAAAGCTTAACCATGCCTCCAAATCCTTTTGCCTCTCAAGGTCCTACAGGAATAAGTGCAATTGCACCTGGAAGAAATTTAAACCTTCAACTAGAAGCAATTGCGGAGTTAGAGTAATAATTTGCTGTATATAATTTATGCACACTTATGTACCTAATGCTAATAATAGTTATTATTATGTTATGTAATCATGGAATGTGTAACAATTCTACCCTAACAAACACATGCATGCATTCCAAATTGAGTATATGACTTGTCATACAGCTGGAGGTGGCCAAGGCTTTTTAGGGATGTGTAGGCCTTAGCACTTAGTGCTCAGTATATTTCATTGACCTCAGAAGATGCTCAGTGTATCAAAAAAGATCGATCACTTGTCCCGAAAGCCATTTAAGAGTTCTATTGGTATTGGAAATTAACAGGATTTCACCCAAAGATTTAGGGAGAGTTCAGTTGTGTCACGCCCCGGACCCGGTGTCGGCGGATTTTAGGCGCCTAAATCCGAATCCGAGGTGTGAGCGTTAAAAAATAAAAACAAAATCTTACAAAGAGAAATTACACCTTCTTCTACGTTCTAACTCACTCTCGTCTTGTCTAAACATTCCGAAACTCGTAAGTTGTACCTGAAAAACAAACCTATTGTAGGGGTGAGCTTTCGTCCTCGCTGCTCAGTAGGGACAAAAACTTTTTAAGAAAACATTATGACTACAATGAAATTGATGCATGAATGTCAAATGAGCTTCACTTATCTACCCATTAGTCCATATAACAAAACAAGCAGAGCCTACACGTCCCATACCGTGTATTTTACCAACCGGGGGTGACCCTAAATGTTTCAATATATGATCTAACACCCGTAACAATTCAACCCACATATCCATTTTGCTAGTCATCTTGCCCAACCTCGATCACCAGTTCCGCACAGCTCTATTAGCCCACATGAAATCTGGTCCCTACGAGTCAGACTCAACTACACAAAAGCTATTTCCCATATATTTCATTTTCTTTTCATATCCATCCCCCATTTTCATATCCATCCACCATTTTCATATCATAATCAAATTCCTTCCCGACTATCAAATCCTTCTATATGCCATGATGCATCATCATAATATGTCCTTAGTAATATGCATTTAGACATATAATTATGCTTGCATATAAAATATCAATCACCGTATATCAAACAAGCATATTATCCAAACATCGCAAGTAAACAAATCATTTAAAAATGTTCCCCAAGATCCCCTACCTTGATTCCGCACAATACTAGTTCTACGTTAGCTCCACTTCACGTCAAGTCTCATTCGAGAATTCCAATCCAAAATCAAGCTCCATAAACTTCAATACTAAACAAAATCAAACCAAACAAATACGTTCGATCACTACTTAACACTTACACAACTTAAATAAAACAAATCAAGCCAAAACGAATAGAAAACCTAAAATCACCGCTGCTCACGGCGGAGCCACGGTGGCCGGAGGCGGCAGGAGGCGGCCAGAATCCAACCTTTACCAAAATCTACAAAATTATAGCCAAAAGAAAGCCCTTGAAGAGACTAACAACTTTATACCTTCGGGTTTTCCCAAATAACCGACGGTTTGGCCGGAATTTGAAGAATAAGCCGGCGGAGGTTCAAAACATTCCGATCCAAAATTCGGAAACAAGAGGTAGCGATTCTCATCGGGTCTTTAGGGGTTTTGTAGGGTTTTCCAAGATAAACAAAGCCCAATAAGTATCCCCTCCCAATTTGGCCGGAGTTGGCCGGAATTTAGAAAATAGGCCGGAAAGAGTCGAATCTTTCTAGCTTCGATTTGTTGTGTACGGTAAATGATAGGGTGAGAGGTGGGTACAGACTTATAGAGGGGTTAGAGACGAAGCATTTGGGACCGGTTTCATAGTCATAGGTAGCCGGATGTGACGGGGGCGACGTCGGGAAGTTCCGGCGACCAAAATGGGTTTGCTGCCCTTTTGGGTCGGTTTCCAGAAATGGAAACTTTCCAGAAATGAAAGTTTCCGGAAATGAACTTGCTATTTATAGTACACGGAGTTCCAGAAATTACAAAACTGCCACTAACTTCTAATGCCTATAACTTCTTCGTTACAACTCCGATTTTCGCATTCTTCGTGTCTACGAACTCGTAGTGACGTGTACTTTCTAATTGTGACCTCAAAAATAAAATTTGACCAACTTTAAAATTCGAGATCTCACAAGTTGCAATCCCATTATGCGGAAAGCAGAGTTGGAAAATTATACAGGAAAAGTCTAAACTATAATATTTTGAAAAGAAGAAGCCAACACCAATTGCGATATCTCTAGATAATTCTAGCTAAAATTAATCTTAGCAAACTGCGACATTAAATTAATACAAACTTATATATATGTTCAGCAACCTTTATTCTAAGTATATGTTGTACTCTGCATTTCCTCATTCAATGAGGGAATTTAAAGTTCAATTAATTTACTTGCACATGCACTAATATTTTCCTAGTTGAGTGCATCTAATCCTCACCTAGCTGAGAGACAGGGCCGGCCCCGAGAATTCGGGGGCTCAAGGCGAAGAAAATTTTCGGGGCTCGATTGCTAATAAAAAAAAACCAATATCCCAAACAAATATGTATTTGAGCCAACGTATTACAAAGTATTATTGAAATATAAATAAATAATAGATGTAGTGCAGTACTACATTTGAAATCAAAATCCAAGTATCCAACAACCAAATATAAAATAAACCAGAATACAATCATATAGCAATAAAAATGTAAAATTACCTAGGAAGAATTTGGGGCTATTGCATTGGGTCATAAAAGGGAGAAGAAGATTAGAAGAGATTGCAGAGACTTTCTAAAAAAATAATAATAATAAAATAGAGGTAAAGAGACAAGACGTCAAGACTGACATGGACTTTCAATTATTATTAGCTTATTACTCTATTAGAGTATTAGGAAATAGTGACGTAGACACGCAATGACTCAAGGAGTCAGAAAGTCTGATTAAAAAAATACTAATGTAATTTTTTTTTGAGTAAAACCCTCAAATGGTACCTGAACTATCGAGTAAAGTTTTTTTTAGTACCTAAGAATTTTAAGAACCTCAAATGGTACCTGAACTATTGCATATTTACCTAATATGGTACCTCTGTTACCTCAAATGGTACCTGAACTATTGCATAAAGCTTTTTTTAGTACCTACGAATTTTTTTTTACCAAATATGGTACCTGAACTATTATGCCGTTACCTAATATGATACATCCATTAACGAGAAAAGTAATGGAGGTACCATATTAGGTAAGTATGCAATAGTTCAGGTACCATTTGAGGTTCATAAAATTTTTAGGTACTAAAAAATACCTTACACAATAGTTCAGGTACCATTTGAGGTTTTTACCCTTTTTTTTTTCGTACTAGATAATATATATATATATATATATATATATATATATAAAATTGTGGCCTATTGGATTGGGGGCCACAGACTGCAATCTTGCCAGTCTTGCCCCAAGGCCGGCCCTGCTGAGAGACCAGCTGTAAGCTCGGCATTAGAATATGTTCTGTTCTTGTTATCTTGAACTTCGCATAAGGGCACCTCTTGTGGACATAGTAAAGGCTTGGGAGGCATTTGTACACATGTAAGAAGATTGAGAGAGTTTGTGTACGTATTTGAGAAGAAGAGTGCATGAATTGAGAGAGTTTGTTGACGGCAAAGGCAATGTCTGGGGCATGTGAGGCTGAGATATTGAAGGACGCCAATGACACTCCGGTATTCGGTGGCATTGGTTAGTGGAGAGCCATCATGTAGGTGGAGGGGCTCAGAGGCGGATATTGGAGTAGAGACTTCTTTAGCACCGTACCATGCATTTTGGTGTGATCAAGGATATTTCTTATATACTTGTGTTGAGAGAGGAACAAGCTACGGGAAATGGGATTGTGGGAATGACCTCAACTTCAAGAAATAATGAAGTGAGTCCAAGTCTTTGACAGAAAACCGACTAGAGAGTGTAAAGGTCATAGAGGGGGAGTGAATAGGACTTTTACAACTTTTTCGTGTTAAATCGTTCTCAGGGATAGCAATTCTTGTGGCTATCCTGAATCACAATTGTACGATTATGTAAAGTAAAGTTGCAGTAAAGATAAAAAACACAAAGACGTTTTTTACTCGCTAAAACCCTGCAACCAGGGAGCAAAACTGCGTGCCCCTAACTCTTGAAGGGCAAAACTTTCCACTATGTAATTCAACACTTCTTATAAGTTTGTAGCAACCTGGGATAGTTAGCCGCGCTTCTATGCTTCCTAAACTCTTCCTAGCGTACGACCTGTTCTACCTCACTTGTCTCTAAGTGCTTACACATGAAAGTTTCCAGAAGTTCCAACCTCAGAACTTAGCTAATTCCTAACTAATTCTTTGATGCAGATCAGGTTGCTAACGGGATAATAATTAAGTGCAGGCTTTTAGTTATTGAGTGCAGACTTTTGGCTTCCTAGAATAAATGCCTCAAGTCTTTTGGCTTTCTTACTTTTCAGTTTTTCTCATTAAAGATAGGGTATGAAGAGTCTATATAATCATATGTAAAGCAACGTTGCAGGCCATGCTAAAATACACAATTATGCTATCAAAAAAAGTGAGTTCAACTCATTTCATAAGTGCCTTCTCTGTTTGAGATTGTTGTTCTTGTTTCTCTAGTTCTCTACTTGTAGGGTGGTGCTAGAGGCAGAGCAATTGGGGATTTTCAGGTCTCTCTTTGCACTTGGAGATAGTGGATCCTCTCTTTCAAAATCACAGAAGTTCTCTTTAATAGAACTTAGTTTCTTTCCACCACTCTTGCTGCATCAGATTGGTATCAGAGCTTGCACAGCTCGATCTTGTGCGGCTCAATCTCTGTTTACTTGAATATGCCTCCTAAAAACACTTCTACAGTTCATGATGTTATTGAACGCGAAGAGCTCGCACGTATCAAAGAATCTTTGGAGAGACATGATGACCAATTCGGAGAACTAATGCGTATGATGGAGGAAATTCGACTTGGCCAACAACATCTACAACGGACAAGACGAAACCATGAATTTCAAGACAACTCGAATGAGGAGGAAGATGAAGAGGAACCAGAGAACCCATTTGCTGATCATAGGGGAAGACAGAGAAGACAACATTTGCCAAATAGAAATCTTGCTAGAGAATCTCATAGAAGTAACCATTGGGAGACTGGTTTGAAGATGGAGATTCCTGAATTCCAAGGTGGAATGCAACCAGAGGAGCTGTTGGATTGGTTGACAGCAGTAGATGAGATATTGGAGTTTAAAGAAGTACCAGAAGATAAAAGAGTGGGCTTGGTGGCTACTCATTTACGTGGACAAGCATCGGCATGGTGGCAACAGACCAAGGCAACTCGTATTAGCAAAGGAAAATCGAAGATTGCATCTTGGGAAAAGATGAAGAAATACCTATGTGCTAAGTTTCTACCCCATAATTACATCCGATCTTTGTACTCTCAACTTCATAATTTACTCCAAGGTTCCAAGACAGTGGACGCATATACAGAGGAGTTTCACAATTGGTTACTCGTAATGGTTTGACGGAGAGCGAGGATCAATTGGTTACACGTTACATTGGAGGTTTGCGTCAAAATATTCAAGATGCTCTCAGTTTGTATGACCCATTCACCTTGTCTGAGGCGCACCAAAAAGCACGACAAATAGAAAAACAGGCCAGGGAGTCGCCCCAGTGGAACTACTTGGAGTTCAACTACAACAGCCCCTGCAACAATTCCAAGGGGTAGTATTCAGACTAGCGTGGCTCCTAAGACAACTTCTGGAGGAGAAAACTCTAAGGCTCAAACACCCTTTGGAGGGAGATGTCACAAATGTTCTGAGTATGGCCATAAAGCAACTGAGTGTCGCAAGTCAGATCGTCAAGGTAAAAGTTTATTTGTTGAAAATGAAGATGAATATTTTGACAATGGACAAGAAATTGTTTATGATAATTATGAGGATGAGTATCCAGAGGAGATATTGCATGGAGATAAGGGAGAAGCCTTAATTGTTAAGAGAACTTGTTATTCTCCAAGGATTGAGGACAATGACCGATGGCTACGCAACAATATCTTCCATTCAACTTGCACCATTGGAGGTAAAGTTTGTAAGCATATCATTGATTCTGGAAGCTGTGAAAATATAGTAGCAGAGGAGGTGGTAGAAAAACTCAAGCTTGATACAAAGCAACATCCAAATCCATATCAGATTTCTTGGCTCAAAAGTGGAGGAGAAATTAAAGTTACAAAAAATGCCTCGTTCATTTCTCCATCGCCAATAAGTTCAAGGAAAAGGTATGGTGTGATGTTATTAGTATGGATGCCTGTCATCTTCTTTTGGGTAGGCCATGACAGTATGATTGCAATACTTATCATGATGGTCGAAGGAATACTTACAGTTTTTCTTGGGATAATAACCGTATTGTGCTTGCTCCTCCTAAGGAATTTGTGCCTCAACCACATAGTGGGAAGGGTTCAAATCTTCTTAGCTATCACAAGTTTGTAGATGAGATTGAGAAAAGTAATCTGGTATATGTGCTCATGGGCAAGGAAAGTGGAGAAATTCATGAATATATTCCAGAACAAGCCAAGCTATTATTGCAAGAGTTTACAGATGTCTTTCCGAGTGATCTTCCAGAAGCCTTGCCTCCATGGCGGTCCATACAACATCACATTGACTTGGTACCAGGTTCAAGCCTCCCAAACAAGCCTCACTATAGGATGAGTCCAACAGAACATGAAGAATTGAGGCGCCAAGTTGAAGAGTTGCTAGCAAAGAGATTCATTAGAGAAAGTTTAAGTCCTTGTGCTGTCCCAGCACTATTAGTTCCAAAGAAAGATGGAACTTAGAGAATGTGCATAGACAGTCGGGCTATCAATAAAATCACCGTCAAATATCGGTTCCTAATTCCGAGACATGATGATCTTCTTGACCAATTGTATGGCGCACAGGTGTTCAGCAAGATTGACTTGAAAAGTGGGTATCACCAAATTCGAATTAGAGATGGCGATGAATGGAAGACAGCGTTTAAAACGCGAGAGGGGCTATATGAGTGGTTAGTGATGCCATTCGGATTGACAAATGCTCCTAGCACTTTCATGCGAATAATGAATCATTTGCTCCGACCATTTATTGGAACTTCGGTGGTGGTATACTTTGACGATATTCTTGTGTACAGTGCTAATCTTGAGATACATATTCAACACCTTCAAGAGGTGCTGCTTGTTTTAAGACAAGAAAAACTCTATGCAAATTTGAAGAAATGCACTTTTATGGTAGATAAGGTGCTCTTTCTTGGATATGTTGTGTCTAAGGAAGGGATTTCAGTGGATAGCAATAAAGTTGAAGTTGTGAAGAGTTGGCCAGCGCCACGTACTCTTCAAGATATCTGGAGTTTCCATGGATTTGCTTCTTTCTATCGGAGATTCATCCCACAATTTAGTACCATTATGGCACCAATTACAGAATGCATGAAAGGTGGAAAATTTTCTTGGAATCCAGAAGCACACCATGCTTTTGAGAATATTAAAAAGAAGTTGAGCTCTGCCCCATTGCTTGTGCTACCAGATTTTTTCCAAGCCATTTGAACTCTCTTGTGATGCCTCTAAAATTGGCATTGGAGCTGTATTAAGTCAAGGAGGAAAACCTATCGCCTATTTTAGTGAGAAATTGAGTGGTTCCAGATTGAATTTTAGCACATATTACTTGGAGTTTTATGCCATTATTCAAGCCCTCAAGCACTGGAGACATTATTTGATTCACAAGGAATTTGTTATGTACTCAGACCATGATTCATTGAAGTACATCAACAGCCAACAAAAACTTTCAGCAAGACATGGTAAATGGGCAGCTTATTTACAAGAAGGCATAATTGCCGAAATACCCCCTGAATTTGGCTATAATTGTCAATTTGCACCCTGAACTTGCAATTGCGTCAATTTACCCTCTAAACTTGGTAAAAATTGTCAATTTGCACCCTCTCCGTCAATTTCAACTTTTTCCATCCAATTTTGTGACATGTGACTTTCACGTGAGGAGTATTTTAGTCATTTTATGATTTTTTTTATAGAAAAATACAAATATAGATATAAATTACATTAAAAAAAATGCAAGTGAGACATAAAAATATAGGAAAAATTCAGAGGTGAAATACAAATCCAGCATTAGATCAGATTGATGCTATCATTTCTCAAAGAAACTACTAATTTAATTAACCAAATGAACACATAAGAAATAATTCGCCAAAAGCTCAACCGCAAGCCATATAAGTCGAGAAAAAAATCTTTAAATCATCCATAATTGGTTAAACCATCCAATTCTAATTAACCAAGTTACAAAATAGTGGTTCTAAAATCTGAACCATATAACGCACTAAAAACAAAACAAAGTTTTAAGTCAATTAACTTATCCCCAAGTTAATCATATCACAAAACAGTGGCAATTAACCAACAGAACCACTGAAAACATAGTTAGACTTTGCACTACCATGTCAACCACTAAAACAAGTCTATAATTTCCAAGGCCTTGCCCTCTGAGCTGTATTTCGTGACCTCACTTCATTGAAAGATGAATGATTAGCTTGGCTGCTTTGTGTGCTTGTTGTACCTTCTAATTGTCTTGATAGTTGCACTACATGGCCTCCTCTATTGACCTGTAGTTACCCAATTACTTAAATATCAGAACATGATTGCATTACTTATAGAATGCTGTAGTTAGGAAAGAGCTGCACGATTTTGGGAAAATTACCCAATTACCTAAAAAAAAATTCATTATTTAACTTACAAATTTATAAGCGCTAGTTGTTACTGGTTGTTTAGCTTGCACTTGAGGTCCCCTTCCTCTAGCTCTAGTAGAGCCTCTACCCCTCCCTCTAATTACTGCTCTTCCCCTGCCGCTTTCATTGTTAGCAGTTGTTTGCCTTGCAGGTGGCCCTAACCCACTCCCATTGGACATTCCTCCCCTTCCTCCCCTTCCTCTACCTCTAGATTTTCCTCTTCCACTACTTAAACCTCTGCCTCTAGACGTTCCTCTTCTTCCCCTGACCAATCCCTGGTGCAAAACAACATTTTCATGCTTAGACAAGTTACATGAGTTGAATATTAATTCAAAAGAAGTTTAATAGTTACCAAACTAGATCTTCCTCTTCCTCTTCCTCTTGCATTAACTGCAACTGAGGTGCTCGCTTCATCATTAACCGCTGCCTACACATTTTTTTTCAAATGTATGAATGAGAATGTCTATTCCAAAAACCATATACCTAGAGATAATTGAAATTATAAACTTTACTTCGAAAACCATAATTCTAGATTACCTGAGAACAACTTCTGCTATTGTGACCCTCGGCTCCACATCTGCCGCAATGTATGTCAGTATCATATCTTGGAAGCTTGGTGGCACCTTTTCGAACTTCACCTACCTCCTTAATTCTTTTCTTCTTAGGTCTTCTAGGTTACTTCACACATGCAGGGGGCTTAAGAGGCCTATGTTGTGTTTTGGGCCATAATTCTGGACTAGACATGGGAGAAATGTATCTTTGATAGGCTCTGTCATATGCAGGTCTCTTGTAAAACGCATGGACATAATCATATACACTCATTTGCATCCTACTAATAGCAGCCATGGCATGTGCACAAGGTAACCCACAGAGTTGCCACTTTCTACAAGAGCAAGTATGCTGATTTAAGTTCACATGAAATTGCCGCTTTCCGTGTATATGCTTCACTTCAAATTCTCCATTTCCAGAATGACGAGTAGTGCACTGACCACCTTCCTTTCTCTTTGCCTCAATTATTCCAAAGATTCTAGGTCCAACAGGTTGTGTCCACTTGGTTTTTCTTTGCTTTGCCATCCTTAGCATAAGGTAAGTCCTCAATTTCTCAAGGCTCGGTAAGATAGGCTTATCTCTTGTGTCCACTATTGCAGCATTAAATGCTTCACACAAATTGTTTAGCAGAATGTCACACTTGGGATATGTTATGAAGTGTGACCTGCTCCAATTTTTTGGAGGCTTATCAATAAACCAATTCTCTGTCACAGAAGAAAGCTTAAACATATTATCCATTTCTTCCTCATACCAAGGGACAATTGTTGCCCTTGCAACTGACCAAAGACTATTGTTCGATGCAAGCCCATTATGACCAGCATTCTTAATTGCATTAATTGCATTCCCCAATCCCTTCTGCTTATCTGATATAAAAGCCCATCCAGTCCCAACATTTTCAATTTTGATATCCACCAACAAATACTCCAAAAACCAGGTCCATGTTTCTTGATTCTCAATTTCAACTATAGCAAACGCTATTGGGAACGTGCCATTGTTGGCATCAATCCCAACAACAGATAAAAGTTGTCCCTTGTAAGGTCCTTTGATATGGCAACCATCGAACCCAACTAATTGCCTACATCCATCTAAGAAACCATCCCTTAGAGCTGCATAACACACATACATTCTTCGGAAAATCGGCTCTTCATCCCTAAGTTATGGCAGAATCTTGACAATACTTCCAGGATTGACTCTCTTCAATTCTTCAGCATAATTCCATAATAGACCATATTGCTCTTCAATGCCACCATGTATCCTTTCAGGAGACTTTTGTTTGGCCTTGTAGTATTGGTCCTTGGTGATTATAATACCATAATTATCTGCCACCATAGTAATGAAGTATGCTGGTGTCATTTTGGGGTTTGTTCTCATCTCATGCTCATACCTATCAGCAAGCCAAGATGTCACGCCCCGATTTTCCAATCAATTAATAAGGCATTTTGCCCTTAATTACAAACCATTTCGGGAACGTGACGACATGGAATATCAAATACAAATATGCACTAGAATTTTTTTCTTTTTAATTCAAGTACACAACACCAACTCCATGCCCAACATTGTAATTTCAAACTCAATACAAGAGTCGAATATTACATACCAAATATTTATATAATAAATTGATACATCAAAATATTACATAAATAAATCTTCAGAGTGCGAAGCATAAAATAGCGGAAGTCTTATAACCCAACAAAAAGTATGCAGCCTTGCATTACTCCTGGTTATCCTAACCTGCAGGTATAACCCCTACACCGTGGAATAGTGTACCGGGTTATATCAACAAACCCGGTCAGCTTACGAAGCTGGTATGAGTAATCTATGTTTTATTTTCAAAGAATCATTTAACTCAAAAGTTCCATTTCAAATCCGGAAGATTCGTATTATCTAATATACTGAACCTACGTGTCCCATAACACGTATTTTAACCCCACACGCCCCATAAACGTGTATGTTAATACCAGGGTAATCCAGTATATTAAATAATATAAACCCTCGATCTTTACTCACACAAAATCATTTATAACTTAGCCTGATTAAAAGTGAGATGCATCTCACATTTAATACATCAAGTTATTTTTAACTTCGCCTGATTAAAAGTGAGAATACTATTTTTCTTCTCCTTTTAATACATCAAGTTAACCAAACAATATGCAGTCTAGAGCTCTAACTGAATGGGCTACCATTTTTCACCCATTTAACATTGTCCCCGGTCAGGACAGTCCGTTTGGACAAAAACATTCAAATAGGCAAACACAATATCTTAATAGAATTATTGTGTTCCCACAAAATTCACAAATTAAAACAATAAGATGAACATTTTTCAAATATTGTTTTAACACCAAAATCACAACAACACAATATGAATTAATATTCATATATAAAAACATCGTGAGATTCACTCACCTCTAATTCCTGCTGCGTCTTCAAATAGAAACCAGGAATCGACAATGTTATCCGGAAGCTTCTATGATTCCACAATTTCCTATGAACATGCAATAATCCACTTAGCATATCATAGATTCCTAAACGATACATTATTCCTCAAATGTCACTTAGACATTAATAATCATAAATCGGGACAGTTTGACTAAAAGTCAACCGTCGGTCAACGTGGGTCCCACGTCTACTATTCATCAACGGGTCCCACACAAAATCCGAAACTTCCAAATTCCATCAACATGCTTATTTCTAGCATTCTAACATCATATCCAAAAATGGTGATGATCCAACGGTCGGATCATCACGGATCTAACGATCCATAAACATTGCATAATTGATCGTTGATCAAACGATCTAATTTCAATAATCCAACGGTCCAACATGCTTATAATCTCAATAATAACCCCACGATCAAATTTCATGATCATCCAACGGTCGGATCTCTCGAATCGTAAATCGTACGATCCGATTAATCGGGTTAATTGACCATCGGTCAAACGACCGAATTTGACAAAAGTCAAAACACGAAAATTGTTCGTATCGACGAAACAAGTCAAATGGGGCAAAGAACTGCTCCTAGACCGGCCGGACGCGCCTCCCACGCGCCGCCGCCGGCGGTGGTCAGACGCCGGAGAAAAGTTCTCCGATTGACACCAAATTTTACCAGCATGTACATCTCAACAATCCCAACAAGTTTGATAACTACCTCGAGGTCTGGATCGGAGTGGAAGTGGCCGGAATCGGTGTCGGTGGGTTTTAAATCCCAAAAAGTGCAAATCTTCGTTGCCGCCGATCTACGCTGTGCCGCCGTGATCCACCACCATGGGGAGGTTTCTGGAGAGGAGGGGAGCAAAACCCAAGTCGTCCCGTCGTCGGAGGTTGCCGGAGGAGGGAGATCGGACCGGGTCGAAACTAACCGAAACGGGTATGCCCCGATCGGATCCGTACGGGCCGCGCCGTCGACGGCGACCACCATGGGTCGGACGGCGAGGTGGCGGCGAGTCTGTCTGTGGTGGTCCGGTTGCCGGAGGTGGCCGGACGGTGAATGTGGTACCGGGTCGGGTCGGCGGGCTAACGGGTCTGCCAGGGAGAGAATTCCAGAATTTTCCGGAATTTTCCGGAATTTTCCGAAATTAATGATTTTCCGGAAATTAAAAATCCTTTTTATAGGTCTTCGTGAAACTTCCGAGGGCCATAACTCCTTCATACGATGTCCGTTTTCGGTGAACCAAATTCCTACGAACACGATTCGACGAGTTCTACAACTTTCATGAAGGAAGTTTTCCCAAATTCTCAACGGATAAAAAGTTACCTTAATTAACCTTGTGTAACTTATAATTACCGCCGTAATTATCGTTTTACGATGAAAACCCCTAAAAATATGAAATCACACCATTTCACTTCAAATTTCACGACCTATTTTATAAAAATAGTATCGAAATTTTCGGGGTATTACAGTCTACCCTCCTTAAAGAAATTTCGTCCCGAAATTTGGACGCAGAGTACACCCAAGGTTATCACACTTCAATTCCAAATCTCAGAATTTATTTCATTAATAACCGGGTAGTACACATCAAACCACAACACAACCACAACTTGGTTCTCACAACCTGAAATTCAAATCCCAGAATTTATTTAATAATAAACCGGGTACTACACAACCACACATAAGGTAAACAAACTGAAGTTACAGTTCGCACACACTGCTATTACAACTTCTAAAATGCCTCACAGGGCTTACACTACCAGAAGCCATCCTTAAACCTCCAGTAGTGACTTCGTGGATAAGAGGCCGGATGTCTCGGAATTCCATACATCATAAGCTGATAAAAATATGCTGCCTCTACGAAACACTTGCAAGTGTCGCAACATTCTCTAGCTGCATGCCTATCTCCATCCACGTCCCACATGTCCTGGCCAAAAGGACGCCAAAAACTTGACTCACCGCAAGTAAGACATTTACCGGCGGGTAGGAAAGCAGTAGTCGACGGAAAATACAGCAGTAGATGCTCATGACAAAAGTCAGCCTGATGCATCATCCGCTCGACTTCTTGTCTACAGTAGTAGATGTTCCATCCGCTTCTCCACCAGTCGAGGGCTTCACACAGTCGCTGCACCGTTTTCTGCTGCTCGGCTCGTGGTCCTAAAATCATCTTAATCATACATGCTGCATAAAATGCAACATGATGACCTACCACCGAACTGGGACGGGAACCATAGAATGTTCCTGGTTTGCATGCCGCATCGAAATACTCCAGGGCTAGAGATATATTCGCTGCCTCCACGAGTACTCGTATTCCCATTCGGAACAGAGACTCCGGGTTCTTCGCTTCCCAGCATCGATTAGCGAAGATGCGCACCTGCCTGTCCGCTTCTATGGAACCAGTGGGTCTGGATCCACCATCGAATCCATCCATGTCGATCGCTGCCAAAGTAGACCAGCTATCGGCATACTCCTTGAAAGTTTTGCAGACACAACGGAGTTCCATTGTGCTCTGCAGGGATGCGGTTGCCACCAACTGGAATATATACTTCCAGATCTCCACCGGAAGTTCACTCCAATCAGTCTTTGATCTCTTACTGCACTCTCCTTTGCTCACCATTTTGCAAGAGAGAAATTTAGTCGAAGTGTTTGTTTGATAACAGATATGAGTTAAGAAACACGACTCCTTATCCAAGTATTTAAGACAAAATTTCCCACCGTAAGGAAACCCTTCTTTAATGCGAGTGCGGTGCACTCAGCAACCCACTAAGAATAATTATTGCTCATATCTGTCTCAATTACTCAAAAGTATCGCCCACGATACAAGATTCCACAAGATTTAATCAACAAAAACTCAGTCTTCCACTAACACCGGTCATAATGACTCTTTTCCTTTTGCTTTCGCATAATTAATTCCTCAAAAGATGCGAGGTCTCACAAGAGTGGAACTGTATGTGGAAAATCCATGCATCGGGGAAAAATAATCTTCCACGATCTCCAAAGTCTCCGACAATTAGCTGTAATCAGCCGCTCACTTTTGCTTTTGAATTTTCAAATCCTCCACCAACAATAAATATACCCTTACGCATCCACTAACAGATACTTTCCATTAGTGCTATAACCTCCTTTCTCTTTCAAAGAAAACTTCTTCACCCCACTTCTCAGAAATTTACACCAACTCAAACATGTCACGCAAAGTGAATTCGTTCAGTGAATTACTTCAATCTGATCCCTCTGAAAGCCAATTTTTTGAGGGCTTAGATGAAATAATTTCACCAGCAATCGAATTCAACAACGATATCGACATGCTAGACATGCTTCTAGCAGAAGACGAAGCCATTGAAGTAGCCCCAAGTCCACAAGTATCATCTCCACAAGCTGAACCTAGTTCATCCAAACGTATTCCACTGAGGAAGAGCTTCACCAAATACCAAGTCCAAGCATTGAAGGACTTCGTCGAGGCTTTTCCACAGCCAACTGTTCAACAGCGACAAGATTTGGGTGACCAAATAAAGTTAACGTTTGCACAAGTCTCTGCCTGGGTGATAAAGCATCGACCCAAAACGCCTGCCCAAACAACTCGTCAACAAAATTTTCTGCTGAGACAGCAAATCAATGAGCTTCAAGCTCAACTTAGCCAGTACCAAGCAGCATTCAACAGAATCAACTGCAACCACTGTGGAAAACGAGTTACTCCCAATAGTGAGCTACTAAAAGGGATTGAAGAGACTACCCCACAACCTCAGACTCTTCCAATTCCTGCAGTCTTCGGTCCAAGGGAAAAGTCTCACATGAGGAGGGATATTCAAAAGTGTATGTCGATCCCACATCACTCTTCTTCTACACAACAACCATCAGACAACATCAACCGTTCAGAACATGAAGAAGCATCTTCCGTGGCAGAAGCATCTGTCGTGGCAGACACAACTAAGATTTCTGAAATCATTGTGTCGGTCAGAGATGAGCTAATCATCATGGCATCTGCTGCTGCGCCACTGTGGATCTCTGCACTCAAATCCAGCTCTGCCACGCTTCATGAGTTCCTGAATGAAGCAGAGTACAAGAGAATCTTCACTAACGGTATTGATCTTACTCCCACTAACTTCCAAACCGAAGCTTCTCGCTACACAGCCACTATTCCCCTCAGTCCTGTCGTACTCGTGAATCTCTTCATGGATGTGGACCAATGGTCCACCATATTCGGTAGCATCATTTCAAGGGCGAGTATCCTTGATGTCTTGTCATCAGGGACTACTGAAAGCTACCACGACACCATCCAAGTCATGACTGCTGAATTCCAGGTGACCAGTCCATCTGTCTCCACTCGTGTAACTCACTTTGTTCGCTATTGCCAACGACAAACAGAACAAAGTTGGGCAATAATTGACGTCTCTGTGGACGGTTTAAGCTCAAATCTGGGTCCACACCCAAGATCTCAATGCAAGAAGCGTCCATCCGGATGCTTAATCCAAGATTTGTTCAACGGCAGCTCTCGTGTCGTATGGGTGGAACATGTTGATGTACGAGATCAACTCATGCACCAAACATACAGAACGCTAGTGGAGTCAGGCTTAGCCTTTGGAGCAAGGCGATGGGTAGAAATACTTCAGAGGCAAGCGGAAAGGTTAAATTATTCCGCGGCTGACACTTATCCTCCTCAAGACTTTTGTGTCATACCATCTGTGGAAGGAAGAAGAAACTTGTTGCAGATGGCATGTAGAATAGTGACAGACTTTTGCACAGACATCGGCAACTCTACTGCTCATGAATGGAAGGTAGCTGAACAAACCAAGTTCAGGGGTTCAGGGATAAGAGTCTCCACTAACAAAATTTGGAATAGGCCGAATAAGCCTCATGGTCTTACTCGAACTGCAACTGCAATATTCCAACATCATGTCTCTCACCGAAAGCTGTTTGACTTCTTCACTGACGTACAAACTCGGAACCAGTGGGACCACCAAGCATTGGGCAAGACAGTCCAAGAGATTGCACACATCACAACGGGTCAAGACCCACGCAACTGTGTCACCTTGATGCAAATCGACGACACCTACGTACTCCAAGAAAGTTGTACTGATTCAACAGGGTCATACGTGATTTATGCCTCTATCAGTCAGTCAACGGTCCAGAAGTTATTAGGTGGTTGTGAGTTAGGTACAATTGTATTCCTAACTTCAGGTTTTTCAATTCTACCAGATATGCCTACTGCTGGAAGAACAGAAGGGATCTCAGACAATCCATACATTGGTTGTCTAATAACGGTAGCAACACAGATCTCTACTGAGCTGCTGAAGAACAAGAAAGGATCAGTGGATCAAGTCTGTCGTTTGATCCAGGGTACGGTTGAGAGAATTAGAAATGTAGCCATGTAAGACTATCAATTTCGGAATTGTAATTTGTACTTTATATTCTTAACAACACAACAGCACTGAAGAGCACATGATGGGGATCCGCCGCGGTCGGGCCATCACTCGATAAATACTGTGCGTAATTAAGCATACGAAGTAACCATTACTTGAATGAATCTAAGAACCTAACGTCAAACCCTAAACCGATCCTAAGCTCTAAACCCTAACTTCACTTCTCAATTCCAAAACTCGTTTCATTTCCTTAGAGCGTTCCATTGCTCAATCACTTCCTTAGAGCATTGTTTTGCTCTGATACCAATCTGTCACGCCCCGATTTTCCAATCAATTAATAAGGCATTTTGCCCTTAATTACAAACCATTTCGGGGCGTGACACAAGATGATGTCGCAAACTTAATCACATCTTCTCTACCACATATGTGATCCGGTTGCAGATTTTTTATCCTAACAGTGGGGCCTTTCTTCACAAAAGAGGCATACATTAAAAATGTACAGTCTCCTCCATTACACAGGCCTTTACATCTTATAGTCACCTTGTCTCTGTCATTCTTTTTAAAATATACAGGCCTTGCCACCACCACATCATACTCTCTCACTGCTTCCCTTAGCTCTTTCATTGATGGAAAGTCCATCCCCAATCTAAAATGAGGATCTCTCATATCTATTTCCCTTCTATACTGCTTAAACTTCGGAGTTTTTTTCTTTCTTGATGGCCTTTTCTTGAAGGTTCCATCACTATCTGTTGAGGAACTTTCAAGGCTTCCCAGCTCATCACTATTATCATACTCTGATGATTCTTCGCCTGGCTCTCTATGTCTATCTGCTGCACTTTCATCAACAACCAACTTCATATAAACCTTAAAATCCTCTCCGTCACTCTGCACATAGTCTTCATCAACGAAATCCACATCATTTACTTCATCCTTATCTTCATTATCTTCACCATTGACACCTGCATAATCAAAGTTTTCATCCATCCAATTATCTTCATCATGAATAGTTGCAAACTCATTACTGCCTTCAACATTAACGTCCACCAGATTATATTCAATACCATCTTCATCAAAAGAAATTGTAGCTTCATAACCATCTTCATTTTCAACAATTGCAGTTTCATTAACAACACGTACATCTTCAATAATCCCATTGGGTTCTTGTTGATTTCCTAAGGCATTATGGCTTAAATACACCACTGAAATTTTGGAAGAAGATTGGTTTTGAGCACATTGAAGGGCTCTAATGTCTAAATTTACCTCAACTAGCCCATCTTGAATGTGGTAAAAAAAGAAACATGTGTCCTCTATCCTATAACCTAGGTGTGTAGCTGCCTCTTCAATTTCCCATTTACTAAACTTGTCCACATCATGATAATCAGCCCAATGCACAATCCCACCAACATACTCACCAGCTTGGTTAAACACACCCCCATGCCTAATCTCCAGCGTAAAATAATCTTCGTCACCTGCACAATGGAAATCGGTTGATCATTTAATAAGGGAGCAGAAGAAAGAGGAACCACTTATATAAATTCAATTTAGCAAAAACCTCCAATAGAAAATTCAACCAAAAGCCCTACCATTACAGAAAAGTCATCAAAGAAACCCTACAAGGTGGTTACGACAAATGAAATCTTCCATTGGAACAACAAAAACACATAAAAATACAATAAACTACAAAAACCCTAAATATCAAATCCAGTAAATAAACCCTACACAAAGGGACCACACGAGCAAATTAGAGATAAATTATACAACTAAACTCAAGATGGATCCTATTAAAGACGAGAGATTTGTTGGTAAGAGCGCATAAAAGAGACTTTCATCACTAACCGTACTGTGGAGGATCCCCACCGTCCCTAAGGATGAGCCCATCCATATTCGAATCTCTGTATAAAGCCTGAATCAATTGTCTCCACTTTACTTTTCCAGCAAATCGAATGATTTTTTAGCTTTGAAGATTCTTAAGGTTCTTTTGCTTTCGCCATCTAAGAACAAAGCAGTCGTTTATGTGTTTTTCAAAGACAAAGGGTCTCTCTATCTAACTCTTTCACCGTCTCACTTGCATTTTTTTAATGTAATTTATATTTATATTTGTGTTTTTCTAAAAAAAAAAAAATCATAAAATGACCAAAATACCCCTCACGTTAAAGTCACATGTCACAAATTGGATGGAAAAGGTTGAAATTGACAGAGATGGTGCAAATTGACAATTTTTACCAAGTTCAGGGGGTAAATTGACGCAATTGCAAGTTCAGGGTGCAAATTGACAATTATAGCCAAGTTCAGGAGGTATTTCGGCAATTATGCCTTACAAGAATTCACATTCATTTTACAACATAAATCTGGCATTCAAAATCATGTGGCCGATGCATTAGGCCGAAGATCATCTTTCCTTTCCACCATGAGGGTCCAGGTGTTGGGATTTGGTTTGTTTCCTGAGTTGTTAGCAACGTGGTAATCGTTCAGACTATTTATTGCATGATGGGTTTCTCTTTAAAGGGAATCAGCTTTGTGTGCCAGATTCTAGTCTAAGGCTCAAGATTATACAAGAGATGCACAATGAAGGACATGTGGGAAGAGATAAGACCTTTAAACTTATTTCTTTTTCATATTTTTGGCCATCTATGCGTCGAGAAGTGTATCGTTTTGTGGAGCGGTGTCGAGTTTGTCAAGTTTCTAAAGGAAAGGCAAGCAATGTTGGACTCTACATGCCTTTACCTATTCCATCACAGCCATGGGAAGGCATAAGCATGGATTTTGTTTTAGGTTTGCCAAGAACTCAGCGTGGAGTTGATTCTATTTTTGTCGTGGTGGATCGTTTCTCAAAGATGGCTCATTTTATAGCATGCAAAAAGACTACAGATGCTGTCAAAGTTGCACAATTATTCTTTCGTGAGGTGAAGTTGTGAATCGTTCAATGGGAGATCTCTTGCGCTGTATGGTGGGAGAAACTATCAAGACTTGGGATCTGAACCTTTGTCATGCTGAGTTAGCTTATAATCATTCTGTTGATCGAAGTACTGGAATGTGTCCTTTTCTTGTTGTTTATGGGATGCTTCCACGATCACCGCTTGGTTTAGCTCCCATTCCAGATAAAACTCGTGTTAGTGAGAAAGCTGAGGAACTTATTGAACATGTTCAGCAAGTGCACAAGTTAACTCAGACCCGCCTTGAAGAATCCAACCTCAAATACAAGAAGCATGCAGATACAAAACGGCGACATGTTGAGTTTCAAGTTGGCGATTTTGTTTGGGCCATATTAACTAAGGATCGCTGTCCTATTGGGGAGTACAATAAGTTGTCAGCACGGAAGATAGGGCCGTTTGAAATTGTGGAAAAGATTAATCCAAATGCCTACCGCCTCAACTTGCCCAGCCATATCCGCACCTCTGACGTTTTCAATGTGAAACGTTTTCAATGTGAGTGTTGGCGTTTCACAGGAATATATGGCTTCCCTATCACTAGTGAGCGTTTTCGGACCTGGCAGCTTATTCGTTCTCTTCATGATGCGTCTGACTTACCTTGGCTGATTTGTGGGGATTTCAATGAAATTCTCTATTCCCATGAGAAATCTGGTGGTAGATTGCGTCGAGAAGGACAAATGGCTGGATTTAGGGAGGCTGTATCTTATTGTAGTCTTCGTGAGTTGGGATGTGTTGGCAGTAAGTTCACTTGGAGTGATTCTGTAACCAAATGTAGATTGGATCGTGGTTTATCTTCACAATCTTGGCTTGGGCTGTTTCCTTTTTCAAGAGTGAGAGTGCTACCTCCAAGCCAATCCGATCACTCTCCTTTACTGGTGGAAATTCGGAATTCTTGTGAGACCTCGAGTCCACCAAGGCGTCGCAGATTTAGATTTGAGGAGTACTGGCTTGATAATGAGGATTGTGCAGGGGTCATTGAATCTAGTTGGGCATCTGAGGTGTCTGGTCAACCAATGTTTCAATTAACTTCCAAGGTTCTTCATTCTAGAATAGCTTTGCAGAATTGGCAGCGCACTACTTTTGGACAAAGGCAAAAGGATATGATGCTTATTCGTCGACAGTTAGAGGACATCTTGAGTCGTCCTTTTGATCCGACTTTGGTTGATGAAAAACAACGTCTTTCTTCTCAACTGCAAATTTTTCTCTCACAAGAAAATTCGTTTTGGCGGCAGCGTACTCGAACTCTTTGGTTGAAAGATGGTGACCGCAATACGCATTTTTTTCATCAAAAAGCTACCAGCAGACGTCGTAAGAATACAATCAAAGGTCTTTATAGTATTGATGGCTCATGGCAGACATCAACTTATGGTATTGAGGGAGTAGTTGTAGACTATTTCACATATATTTTTAAGGCCAAGGTGCCTAATGTAGAAGCTCTAGAGAGTGTGTTGGAAGCAGTACAACCTCGAATTACAGAGGCTATGTCTCATTCTTTATGTGCTACTTATACATCAGAGGAAATTCGTCTCGCTCTTTTTCAGATGTACCCCACTAAATCACCGGGTCCAGATGGTATGCCCCCACTCTTTTTTCAACGATTTTGGCCATCTATTGGTGTGGATGTTGTGTTAGCTGTTCAAAACTTTCTGAATACAGGTAAGCTGTTGAAAGAAATTAATTATACGCATGTGGTCCTGATTCCAAAAGTGAAAGAGCCTCAAAATATGTCTGAGCTGCGTCCTATAGCCCTTTGCAATGTCATCTACAAAGTTTGTGCTAAAGTTATAGCGAACCGGTTGAAGCCTATTCTGAATCAGATTATCTCCCCTTGTCAAAGCGCTTTCGTTCCGGGGTGTTTAATTACAGATAATGTCTTAGTGGCTAATGAGGTCTCACATTTTCTACACACCAAGCGTTCTGGGCATGATGGTTTCTTGTCTCTGAAATTAGATGTTAGCAAGGCTTATGATCGTATGGAATGGAGCTTCTTGAAAGGTGTGTTAGTGAGATTGGGATTTCCAGTGGGGTGGATTGATCTAGTAATGGAGTGTGTTACTACTGTCCGTTACTCTTTTCTTGTGAATGGTGTTCCTAGAGGTTATCTTTCTCCAACTAGAGGTCTTCGTCAGGGAGATCCTCTATCGCCTTATCTCTTTCTCCTTTGTACAGAGGGGTTTTCTGCCCTACTTGCTCAAAAGGCTCAAACGGGTTTATTGCCTGGAATACAGGTTTGTCAAGGGGCTCCTTCTATTAGTCATTTACTTTTTGCAGATGACAGTCTGTTGCTTGCTGAAGCTTCTTTTTCCTCTTGTACTCACATTAAGGAAGTGCTACAAACCTATGAGAGAGCCTCAGGTCAACAAGCTAATTTTCAGAAGAGTAGCGTCTGTTTTAGCAAGAACTTGGCTGACACGGATCAACAGTTATTTGCAGATTTTTTGGGTGTCAGTAGAGTGGATTTTCATGACAAATATTTGGGGTTGCCTACCCATGTAGGAAGATCGAAAAAATCAACTTTTGCTTATGTCAGAGATCGTTTACAGAAAAAGCTTCATGGTTGGGGCGGAAAATTATTGAGTGGAGCAGGTAAAGAGCTTCTAATTAAGGTGGTGGCACAAACGCTACCCTCTTATGCTATGAGTTGTTTTCTTCTTCCTAAAACTTTTTGTGAGGATTTGCAGCAAGATTGTGCTAAGTTTTGGTGGGGTAGTTCATCGGATATTCGGAAGATTCACTGGAAGAATTGGGATGCTTTATGCGCTCCGAAAGTGGAAGGGGGTTTGGGTTTTCGAAATCTCTATGCACATAATTTGGCTATGTTAGCGAAACAAGCATGGCGCATAATTTCTACACCTTCCTCCCTTATTGCTCAGCTTTATAAAGCTCTTTATTTCCACTCTGGGAATTTTTGGACAGCCGAATTGGGATATGCACCCTCTTATTCATGGCGAAGCATTTTGGCTTCGCGACCATTGTTAGAACTTGGCTCTCGCTGGCAGGTGGGTAATGGGGCTTCTATTAAAATATGGGATGACAGATGGCTTCCTCGCCCTCATTTATTCAAACCATACTTGCAGCCTCCAACCACACCTGTGGAGTATGTGAGTGATCTCATTGATTCAGAGTCTTGTACTTGGAAATAGTCTGTGGTGGAGTCTATTTTCTCACCGGAAGACTGTGAGTTAATTAATTTGATACCTCTTAGTACTCGGCTTCCTCCAGATCGTATGATTTGGCACTATGACCCGAAGGGTCTTTTCTCTGTTAAAAGTGCCTATGTGTTAGCAAGAGACATGATTTTGCAAATTAATAACGGAGCTTCTTCTTCTACATTGTCTCAGTCTTCCTCTGAGTTTTGGTCTTCAATTTGGAAAGCTCATGTTCCTGCTAAAGTTAAGGTTTGTATGTGGAGAGCTTGTAGTGATATTCTCCCTACTCGTTCACAACTTCGAACCAGGGGAGTTTCTCTTGTTGATAATTGTGTGTTGTGTGGCTTAGAAGGTGAATCAATTATCCATTTGGGACGTGATTGCTCCTTCAGTAGACAAGTGTTGCTGACTTCTCCACTACATCTTTCTATTAATCACAACTTTACTTGTTTCAAGGAATGGATTTTGTCCTGCATGCATTCCCTCACAAAGGCACAATTTGAGTTATTAATGGTTTTATTTTGGACCACTTGGAAAGCAAGGAATGATAAGCTCTGGCATGATGTAGAGAGCTCCCCTGCTGATGTTATTCTTAAGGGTATTGTGGGGCTCCAAGCCTTTCACGCTGCAAACCCTTGTCAAAAGACTAGCACACGGCAACTAGCTCTACCTCGATGGACTCCTCCCTCCCCAGGTTGGCTCAAAGTGAACGTTGATGGGGCATTTCATGCTGCAACAAATACAGGAGGCATAGGGGTGGTTATTCGTGATTCTCTTGGGCACTTTGTTGCGGGTCACGCTGCTCCTCTGACTCAGGTATGTTCTCCAGAGCAAGTAGAGGTTATGGCTATCCTCTCAGCTGTTCGCTTTGTTCATGGTCATGGTTTTCAACCTGTGATTATAGAATCAGACTCATTGCAAGTTGTTCAAGCATGCAATTCAGGCTCACCTAACTTGTCAGTCCTCGGACACTTATATGAGGATATTAGTTTGTTCCTTGAAGACATCCCTGGTTCTACTCTTCGTCATGTCTATCGCGAAGCAAATGCAGTGGCTCATCGCTTGGCTCGTCGAGCTCTTGCTTCTCCTTTATCTAATTCTTGGGTGGCTGTACCCCCGGATATTATAACGGATGTTTTGTTTAGTGATTGTAATCACATTTGATTCTAATAAAATTGTCGTTTCCTCTTCAAAAAAAAAAAAAATGAGCACAGTGATGGAGATGAGCATTTAAATTCAAAGACAAATTTTCTCCAACCCAGCGAGGATGATGCAGATCATGTTGCATTTAGTTTCATGGCACAATGGGATAATAATTAAGTGTAGGCTTTTGGTTATTGAGTGCAGACTTTTGGCTTCCTAGAATAAATGTCTCAAGTCTTTTGGCTTTCTTACTTTCCAGTTTTTCTCATTAAAGATAGGGTATGAAGAGTCTATATAATCATATGTAAAGCAACGTTGTAGGTCATGCTGAAATACACAATTATGCTATCAATAAAAGTGAGTTCAACTCATTTCATAAGTGCCTTCTCTGTTTGAGATTGTTGTTCTTGTTTCTCTAGTTCTCTACTTGTAGGGTGGTGCTAGAGGCATAGCAATTAGGGATTTTTCAGGTCTCTCCTTGCACTTGGAGATAGTGGATCCTCTCTTTCAAAACCACAGAAGTTCTCTTTAATAGAACTTAGTTTCTTTCCACCACTCTCGCTGCATCATTCTTCATGGACACTTCTCAGGTTGTTGCACTACCAATCACGACCTCATGGTATGCAAATGTAATATGAGTTTTATGAAAAGAGTTTTTGTTCAAGCTCTAAGATTTACAGTCAACAAGGAAGATTTAGAGTACACAGTAAACAATGCAAGATAAATGAAACCAGCCAAGCATGTGAGCCAAGCATGTGATCCCTAGACACCTAGGTCACGGGTTGGAAAAGTATTCCACAACCCCAAATGAAACTTGGGCGCCAATTTACCAGAAGCATAGCTAGATGTTCAGTTATTTCGAAAAGTAAAATATCTGGAAAGATAGAAACAACACAGGTAAAGTAAAAATCAATCATCAAGATCATTTTGTCACAAGACAGTTATTCTGGAAACCAGGATAGAGAACATTTCTGCTATCCTCTGTGAAAAACGATGAGATGCATATGCATGATTTACCTGAGTACCATGAGATCATGTTGGGCCTTCACATGAACTTGGGCCTTCAGAATTCACTTTGAACGGGCTTGACTTCTTAATCAAGGTTTTGTTTTGTTCAATAGAGGATTGCCAACATTTTTATACTTACAATCTCCCCTTTTGGCATTCCGGAACAAAACACACTTCAGCTATCCTAATCTAGTCCTAACACTAGCATTCCAGACTTCAAGTACTAACCTGCAATATCAATCTCACCAAATCAAGTGAAGCATAATAGGAAGTCATATGAGTTAAACATGAGGATAGTAGAGGCACTATATATCACCAAGCATAATGTCCTAAAACTACCAGTTTTCCCCCTTTTTGTCACGGAATGACAAAGGGAAAAAGAGAGCAATTAAACAAAAACCAGATGTATAAGGAACATATCAGGTAGAGTCATCAAGAGCATCATCCAAATCCTCCTCAGTAGTCTTATCAGCATCACCATCAACAGAAATGAGGTCATCAGAAGACTCCCCCTCATATCAGCATCCTCATCAACAACCATGATAGCATCCTCCTGAGGATGACACAGAATTAGGAGGAGAGCCCATGTTCCTATCCCCAGCTGCAGCAACAGCAGAGCGAGCAAGTTTCCTAATCAAACCCTAGAAAGTGGTCTTCAAATCAGCAATCTAATCTCCAATGGACGCTCGGACCTCAGTGATAACAGTAGAGATGGCCTGGTCCAGAGTCTTCTGAGTCTCGCGCTTAAGCAAAGTATGCTCAAGAGGCTTTGACGAGACGATAATTTCGCGTTGAAAACATGTCTACGTATCGTCAAAGATAGGGGATGGTATAGATTAAGGACCGGGGGTTGTCGTACCCAAGGGATTGGAAGGCCCAAAATCCACTCGGTAATCATGTGGTAACCAAGTTTCTAGCACTAAAATGATGAGACAAGAAATGGACTATGTACTTAGATGTGGAGTATGTGCAACATGTGAGTGTAGTGTTCAAAGTTGTGTCACTCCCAAGTGACAAGTAACCAAAACAGTAACCTAAAGTGACCATGCAAATCTAAGTAAATAAGTGAAAACACAAGTGAGTGTGTTGAGGTGACAAGCCCAACAAAAGTGAAAAGTGGAATATGGAAAGATATAGAAATGGTAGAATGATTGAGTTTTCATATCTATTGAATTAACAACCTAATGTGCACATGTTGAAATGGTTCATGAATTAATCCCCACATTCCACCCATGTTATGGTATGGAAAGCGAGTGCAATCTAATGTCATCATGTCCAGTTATGGTCATGAGAATCAAGTCTCACATTCAAACGTGAATGGAGGTGAAGAACAAATGCAGCAAGGATTTACACAAAACCAAGTTGATAGTGGATCAATTTCCGTATCCTATTCTAGGATCATGCCTTTCTAAGTTATTTTCATGCCAACAACGGTCCATGAAAACTCTCAATTTATTAACCTAAGTCATACCATGATCTTTGAGTTAACAAATTAAGGCGTAAAGCATTGACACTTAGGAAATCAAACAAGGCAAGCTTCATACTCATACTCATCATGCTCATTGTCATTTGTCTAGAATTAATAAGGTTGTCATGCTTACAAACTCACACTAAAATAGATTAAACACATGCTCATGAATTTGACATATTCCTAAGCAGCCATCTAACACAAATAGACAATAAACATATCCAACCATCAATCAACATGCATAAACATCAAAGTTATATAATCCAACATCAATGAACTAGGGCATACAACCCTAGTCCCCAACCATAAGAATTTATACACACATGCTTGAATAAAATATAAGTAAAGATAGGTTGAGAGATTCTCATGAAGACATCTAGCAGGTCCTTGCTGTCCCAAGAGTTGGCTAGCTGCTCCATGTATCCTCTTCTTCTCCTCACTCCTTCTTGCTCAAAACCTCCAGGATTTCTGCAGGTCCTTGTTGTTCTTGATGATTCCAGAGCATGTAAGTGCATAAACGATTGTGAAAGTTGGTCCATAAGGTGAATGGGGGCCTTAGGAACAACTTTCGTGAAGGATGAAAGTCCAAAAAATGGACAGAACTATGAGAAAACTGGCGATTACAGTAGGTGGACGGGTAGTGTCCGTCCGGACATCCTAGTGATGTCCGGACGGATAGGACGTATCCTAGAGTGTTTGAGAGCTCTTGGCTCAGCTGAATGGTTTGTGACTTTCTGAATTGATTGATTGATCCCTTTTGAATCAGATGTAGACATATATAAAGAGCTTGTGATCTGAAATGGAATGGAAGATGATAAAACAAATGAAAAGCAAAAGGAATAAGGATGGGAGAAATGGAATGATGATGTGGAGGGAAGTGAGTGGGGAATATGGCAGATTTTGGCATGTGAGGGGATGGATTTCTGACTTGGCCACATGGAATTGATGCAGCAAAACATGTGAGCTGCTGCCCCTTTGTCTCACCACCACGGTTGGTGGTTCTCCGGCGGTGCTGCCGCCGCTTGTGGTGGTTCTCTGGAAAATCGCCTAAATTCGAAATTATACTCTTCTTTCTCCGGAATCTTTGTGTGTTCCACTCTCGAAGCTTTGACTCATATGATCTTGATGTCCAAGAGTCACGGTTGACTTCTCGTCCTTTTCTCGGAAGTGGTTAAAATACGCCAAAATGCACCATATTGTGCCGAATTACATCAACTCACATAAATAACCTAGAAACATGAAAACACATATTAAACACAACAAAAGGCCTTCGGAGAAGCTTAATTCTCATGATTAGGAATGCAATTTGCACAACAAATATGTGCCAATCACTCAACATAAAAATTGGATTGAGCAGAAGACTTGACAATGGTTGATTTGTACATATTTTTATGTACAAAGAGCCCTTCAATTGCTTGAATTATGTTGTCTTGAAGCCTAATAATGTCACTTACCCTTGTTTATTTCGTTTTATAGGTTCTTATGCGGGAAATGGAAATAAGGAGCAAAACGATGCATTTCGGGACCAATTAGAGCATTTCCGAGAAGAGGACAAGAAGTCAACCGTGACTTTTGAGTACCAAGATCACAAGAATCAAGCCTCGGAAGTGAAGCATCTCGAAGATTCGGAGTTGCGACCAAGAATCCTAAAAGTCAACTCTCGGCCCGGGAAAGTCAACACAAAGTCAACCGGGCCCACATGGTCAACTCCGAGGTGAAACCCGAAGGCATCACATTCCGATCATCCCATGAGTCTCCCATGCACAATAGGAGAGCCCTTTGATTGGTTGAGATATTTTGGGGGTAAAGAGAAATTCAAATTCAAATTCAAATTGGGGACAAAGCATTTAATGCTTGAAACACATTTTGTCCCCTAGCCTTCCATCCCTCATATTTGCCTCCCTATGGTCCCAAATCTGATTTTCCTAGCCTCTATACACATTACCATAGTACCCTTATTACCTTTACCTTTTCCCAACCACCCCATGGCATTTAGGTATTTTTACTTGAGTTAGATCTATGTTTTGGACCTTAGGATCATTCTCTTTTCATCATAACCTTTCATTTCCTCATTTATATACTTAGGACTCACCATTTTCAGGAATTAACCAACCCTAGACACCACAAGTTCCCAAAAATCCTCTCTACTTTCCATTTCCCTTTCCTTCATTTTTGCCAAAATCACCTCATTTCCGGAAGTTGGCTACCGGTTGCCGAGATTTGGCTACCGGTCGCCGACCATCTGTTTTGGTTTTCTACCTCCATTTACCACCACCTCCTCCACTCATCTCACCTCACACTCTTCATCAAACTTACTCCATACACCATCCACTACATCCCCAAACACTTTTCCTCTCCATTTTCACACATCTACTTATCCTCACTATGGGATTCATCAAGGACCTAAAAATCTAGAAGGCTTGGAGCTTGAGGAAGCAAGGAGGAGACTAAGGAGCACAAGGAGAGGGCTTGCAACCCCTTGGTGACAGCAAGGACCAGCTGGCCTCCACTCTTGAGCATCTCTTCACCTTTACTTACTCTTTATTTGTATTTAAGCTATATAGATTTGGGAATATGATGTATTTTGTTATGAGTAGTGAGTAGTCTTTGAAGATTGGGGGCTAGGGTTGTGTGCCCTAGCCCATTGATGGTGGATTGAGCAAATAATGATGTATATGCATGTTGGTTGATGAATGGATATGCTTGTTGCCTATTTTATTATGTGTTAGATGCATGTCTAGGGATTTGACCAATTCTAAAGCATGTGTTTAATCTACTTTGATATGAGAGTGTGAAGTTGGTCCCTCCATTCTCTCAAAGACAATTGACAACAAGTGTGATGAGTTTATCTTGTTTGATTTCCTTGGTCTTGGTACTTTATGCCTTAATTCGATTAGCATGAAGGTTAAATTGGATTAGGAGTTGTTGTGAACCATTGCATGACATAACAATAACATAGAAGACTCGGTCCTAGAACCATTGCATGGCTAGGATACGGAAATTGATCCATTAATCAATTTGGCTTTGTGTGTGAATTCCTTAATGCATTTGTGCTTCAACCCCCTTCACATTTGTGAGGGAGGACCTTCATTGATAACATTGATGAAGGGTTAACTTCTATGAACCTTTGTTGGCATAGGAATACATTAGATAGCATTCACATTCCATAACCATTGCATGGGTGGAATGTGGGGATTTATCTCACAAACCGTTCAACATGTGTGTGCATTTGCTTGCTTGTCCATCGGATATGGACTAGAGTGACCCAAAGCCCCCAATCGCTTCATCATTTGAGTCTTTCCTCATTTCCATTACTTACTTGCTTAGCTTAGTTTACTTGTATTGCTTGCTTGGTTGTCATTCACTCACTCACAAATCTCTTAATCACTACACTTTCACAATGCACATATGCCACTTATCCATTGCATAGACATCCATATCTAGTCTCCCCATTAGTGTTGGTTTAACTTGTTGCCTAGTTGCCTAGTGGGATCTTGGTTCACCATTTCCCCGTGGTACGACAAAACCCCCGGTCTTAAATCTACTTTCCACATACTTTTGACGTTCGTCAATGGTAACACGATCCACCGGAGGAATGGGACCAAGAACCACATCCTTGTCCCAGACTTAAACTTGACCTCAGCACTCATTTTCTCAAAGTAACTTGCATAAAACTCATGTACCATATTAAGATTGACCTGGGGAAAGGATTCTAGAGCCTTGACCCATCCCAGTTTGGTCATAGAGGCCTCAAAAGATCACTTTTTGGGAGGAAATGGTCCCTTGACATCCTTGTGGAACGTGGGTCTGCAAAAGTAGGCCCCCTAGCCCAGCTATAAAGTCTTCAGAACTCCTTATGGTAACAGACATGTCCTACTAAGGGTAAGGACTGACCTCAACACACAAAGTATATAGTTAAGGTACAAAAAGGTACCTGCAGAAAAACCCAAAGATAACCTTTGTGCAAACCATTTGCCAACCTCAATTTAAAAAAAAATGAAGATTAATATATGTGTCACAAAATTTCAAGGTCTCCCCCTAAGAACATGCATAGGAAAGGTAAAGCTTTTTGTAAGGAAACAAAAGTCAACCAGATAAGTATAAGGAGAACTTTGACAAGACACACAACCAGGGATACTATCATCTTTTCTAACCCCTTAGCCAGTCAATGCATAGACTCACAAAGTAAAACACCTTTAATTCAAATGTTCAAACCACTCTTTGAAGTATACATGTGGGTGTGACTGAATTTGAACACAATGGTCCATGCTCCCAAATACACGGTCATCAGATGTAAGTGTGTGAAATGATATAGCTTAAGGGACTGTGAGAACCCGAATTTTAAATTCCTTATTTTTAAGTCGCAAAATATTTTTGAAGAATTTTGAAGTTGGTCAAATTTTATTTTTGATCTCATATTAAGAAAGTAGACGTCATCACGAGTTCGTGGTATTTTTCGGATAATTTTTCGGAGTTCCGAGCTATTTTTAATGATTTTTCAAAGTTTAATTGAAATCAAATTAGTCTGGTGACGTGGCGCGATGCCATTGGGTGGGATGACTACTTGGTGCGCAAGGAGCAGCAACCATACGTGTTGCTAATAATTGTATTAGTGGCAGCAACCATACTTGTCATGTGGAGAGACAAGGTTTGTTCATTACATGAAAAGTGGCACAAGGTGCTTGGTGGTTAGTTTTGGTATTGACAAGTGGTACTTTCCCATTGGCCCTAAAATCTAAACCGACCCTTTGCTACCCTATATAAACCCAGCCCCTCAGCCTTTATTCTCCACAATTTTTGGAGGTTTCTCTCTCCTGCTTTCTCTCTCTAGGTTTTCTCTCCCTAAAACTTCGGTGGATCATATCTTTCAAACCATAGCTCCGATTTAGGATCCGTGAAAGCCTACGGATTCGTCTCGACGAGATCTATCCACTTAGCTAAATTAAATTCCATATTGGGTGTAGATATTTTTATGGCTATTTTAAGGAGGCTCGTGCTGTCGTTGTTATGCTCGGAAAGTCTCGGAATTGAGGTAGGGATTCTCGGGGAACCTTTTCATAAAATGTTAATTAGGTTAATTATTGATTTACATGAATTGTACGGTATTGGTTGAATGACATATTTGTATGTTATCGTTTTGTTGTTTTCTATAAAAGCATGTGTACATAAGATGTTATTTTATAAGTAATAACTTTGAATCATCATACATATGCATTATGACGAAATGCGAGTATATATATAGAATAGAAAAGAGTATAGATCGATATGAGAAATATTGTAATCCAGAGGGATTGAGAGAAAAGAACTCTATTTGTGTAGTTGAGTTAAGTTCTGGCCAGGGACCAGAGAATGTCAGCCCACTGTGTACAAATAAGGGAGTGAAGCCCTTTCAACGAGGTTGATAAAATGATCATATCGAGCATATTGACACTGGCGAAACGAGAACTATAACAAGATGACTAACAAAAGAGAAATGTAGTATAGCTTTGAGTTAGTGAGAAGGTGATGAGTCAGCATGACATTCATGTATTGTCTTTTGATTAATTGATTGATAAATTGATTGTGGACACATAGCTAATAATGACCTAAAAAGATTTATGTCTCTACTGAGCCGCTGGTTGAGCTCACCCCTTTACAGATTTTACAGGTTCTGGAATCGAGAATCGAAATGATTAGATAAGCCTAGAATGACGAGCTTAGAATGAGGTGTTTTATTTGTATATTTGTAAATGATTTTGTAATTATTAATTAGATCAGAGTGCGCAGCGGAAAAGCATTTTCATGTATTTTATTTTATTTTTACTTTTTAACACTCACACCTCGGATTCGGATTTAGGTGCCTAAAATCCACCGACACCGGGTCTAGGGCGTGACAGGGACTTAGCAAAGTAACTTATGGAGATGAGGTTGGACATGTTGAGATTCAGGAGAGCACCGGTTCTTTCCATCCTTATAGCACCGGGGTATTCACCCTTATAACACCATTCTCATTTGGAGAGCAAGTTCCTTCGTTGAGTGCCTTTCTTTATTTTAAGCTCTTTTGGAAAATCGTCCTCATAGGATCATATTTTAAGGAGGTCATCAATAACAACCTCAATCCCATCGAAGGTAGACTACATTCCAGGAATCCTTGCTGACCTATGTAACAAAATGTTTACCAATGGCTCCCAAGTCAGTTGACTTTAGGGCATTAAGCATAACAAGGATGCTCCTGAGGGAAAACAATTCAGGTTCAGAAGAGAGCGACAACATTATATATTCAGATTAATCTTTCAAGTGAACTTAATTAATCAACCACCCGGGAGACCAAACCATTCTCGTTTCTGCCCACCCTTATATCCTTGTTACGACCAAGGAATGTTTACTTTGAAAATAGCCTGGCTAAATAACAATCCCCAAACCTCATCTCAAATAAGTCACAAGGCTGTAAGCAACCCACAAAGATTCTCAAGTGATGCATATATGTGACTTTAAACTTGTAAAGAGATGGAGACCACAATTTAAATGCCATAAAACATTCAGATGCACACATACATATGGACTTAAAAGCGTACCAACCAATGATGTAAGTACACTTACTTAGGTCAAGTTCAAAGACTGTCCAGGGATATCAACTTACCCTTGTATCCTGGTTGTGACACAAAAACCCCGAGGGCACAAGCAAACAAGCAAAAAAATTTAATATTCAAAAGATCTTTAAACATGCTATGAACTATATACAGACATATACTTATGGGGAGACTTTAATCCATGTCACACACACCAATAGCCTTTCTAAGGCTGGTAAAATGAAGGTTGTCCAGTGGCTTGGTAAACAAATCCGCTAGCTGATGTTCAGTGGGAATAAAAGTAAGTTCAAGCAGTTGTTCCTCAACTAAATTTCTGATAAAATGATATCTAATCTCTATGTGTTCAATCCTTGAATGCAACACATGATTTTTAGATATATTTATGGCAAAAGTATTGTCACAAAAAAGGGATAGCAAACCTTGCTAGAATCCATAGTCAGCGATCATGTGCTTCATCCACAAGAGTTGGGTACAGCAGCTTCCTGCCGCAATGTATTCGGCTTGAGCTGTGGACAGGGAGACACAGTTCTGCTTTTTGTTGTGCCAAGAAACCAAGTTTTTTCCGACAAAGAAAGCTCCTCCAGAAGTATTTTTCCGGTCATTTGCATCACCGGCCCAATTTGAGTCAGTGTATCCTGCAATCTCCACATTAGTATCAAAAGTGTATCTAATCCCAAAATCAGTTGTTACAGAAACATATTTAATGATAAGTTTTACCGCCTTCACATGGAATTCTTTGGGATTGGCTTGATAGCGCACGCACACACCAACACTAAATGAAATGTCCGGTCTGCTGGCAATGAGGTACAAGAGACTACTAATCATACTTCTGTAATGAGTTTGATCAGCATCTATACCTTCTAGATCAGCACTGATTTTACAGCTCGTGCCTATAGGATTCTGGACAGCAGAGGATGTTTCCATCCTAAATTTCTTCATAAGGTCTTTGGCATACTTGGATTGTGAAATAAACAGCCCATCATTACTTTACACAACTTGCAAACCCAAGAAATAGTTTAACTTACCACAATGACTCATCTCAAATTCTTCTGTCATGAGAGCAGAGAATTCTTTTACCATGGATTCTGATGTAGAACCAAACACAATGTCATCAACATAGATTTATGCAATGATTATATCTTTAGAGGTAGTTTTGACAAACATGGTCTTGTTAATAGAACCCCTCACATACCCATTCTCAATCAGGTGAGTGGATAATCTCTCATACCAAGCCCTAGGTGCTTGCTTAAGGCCATAGAGGGCCTTGTCAAGCTTGTAGACATGTCCAGGATGGCTGAGGCTTTAGAATCCTAGAGGTTGTTCAACATACACTTCCTCCTTAAGAATATCATTCAAGAAGGCACTCTTAACATCCATTTGATCGATACAGGGTGAACTTCAAATAGCAAGGAATAGCTAAAAGAAGTCTAACATACTCCAACCTTGCAACGGGGGCAAAGGTTTCATCAAAGTCTAACCCCTTAATTTGTGAGTAACCTTGAACAACCAACCTAGCTTTGTTTCTGGTCACTATACCCTTCTCATCAGATTTATTCTTGAACACCCATTTGGTGCCAATCACATTCTTACTATCTGGTCTTGGCACAAGGTGCCAAACCCTACTTCTTTCAAATTGGTTCGACTCCTCTTGCATGGCATTGATCCATTCAACATCACCAAGGCTTCCTTGAAATTCTTAGGCTCAATGAGAGACACAAAACCAAAATGGGTGATTTTGTTTATGGCAAGACGATGTATGGCCAAGAAGCTTTTAAACACAACAAAGTTGCTTACCAACTGATTTAACTTGCTGCTAGTTTTTCTTGGCTCATTTACCTCACCAATGATGTCGGAGGGAGGGTGATCTTTTTGTACTTAACGTTTGCCAGCTCTATGTGGTGTCGAGATGGCAAGGGTTTCATCTCTCCTCACTTCTGCAAGATCCTCATCCTCATCTGAGGATTCCTCCTCTGGGATGGCAGCAGCAGGTGCTGTCCCTTATGTGGAATCACTTGGAGTTGGTTCCTGTTTAGACATACAATCAGATTCGTGAGAACACACAACACCATCATTGATGGCCACATTTATAGTTTCCATGAATTTGCAAGAAACTTTGTTATAAACCCGGTATGCTCGACTATTCAAAGCATAACCTAGGAACACTCCCTCGTCGCATCTTGCATCCATCTTAGTCAAGTATTCTCGGTCCTTGTAGATGAAACAAGGACTTCCAAATACTTTCAAATAAGCCACGTTTGGCTTTACCCCTTTCCAGATCTCATATGGGGTCTTGTGAGTTCCAGGCCTAAAAATAACACGATTCAAGGTATAGCAAGCATTACTTACAGCCTCGGCCCAGAAGAAATCTGGGAGACCAGAGGCGCTAAGCATCACTCTGCTCATCTCAACTAGAACTCGATTTTTCCTCTCAACAACCCCATTTTGTTGAGGCGTGATAGGAGCAAAGAATTCATGGTGCACACCAAACTCATCACAATAATCATTAAAATGTGCATCTGTTCTAATCCTAACAATGTGTTTATCTTCATGCTTTTTCTCATTTGAAACCTTTTTGGCAAGACTAAAATATTCTTCAAAAGTTTTAGATTTTGATGCTAAAAACTTTACCCATGTAAAACGTGAAAAGTCATCAACAATCACAAGAACATACTTCATTCCACCAACACTAGCAATTTCAACTAGTCCTACTAAGTCCATATGCAATAATTCAAGAACATTTGAAGTAGGTTGAGCATTAAGAGAAGAATGTGGGGATCGAGTAAGTTTACCAATCTTGCACTCCCCACACATATCTGAAGCCTTTTTGGAAAGCTTTGGAAGACCTCGGACTCCTTCCTTTGAGGAAAGCTTTACAATATCTTGGTGATTCAAATGACACATGCGTCTGTGCCACATATCCAGTGTATCCTCATATACCATTGAGTGAAAACATAAATGAGGCTTAAATGTATCATATACAAGGACACAATAACATTGGTCTCTTGTTCTTTCACCTTTCATGATGCTTCTGTGTAACGACCCAAACCAAAGCTTGTCACTTTTCTACAGTGTTTCACGACGAATCGTCGGAAGTTTTGGTTTCGAGCCTTAAATAGTACTTTTAGGGGGTCGTCGAGTTGACTTTTTGTTTTGTATAGAATTCAATGAGGCTTCCTTCACGAGAGTTGTAGAATATCTTAAACCGAGTTCGTGGGCACGAAGTTCGCTTAAATCGGAGTTCATATGAACAAGTTGTGGTCAGCGAAAGTCGGATCACTATTTTAGAGAAGTTTCTATTTAAGGAATTTCTGGAATTAGGGTTTCTATTTCGGGAAACCCTTCTCTCTCTCCTCACCCGCGTCTCTCCTTCTCTCTCCCCGTGTCACTGTAGCAGCCGGTTTCAAACCGTGATTTCTCCCTCCTCCGGCCACCTCAAGCCATGAAACCAGTCCCAAAATCTTCATCTCTTCATTCTCTTCAAGTCTATATCAATTTCTTTCATCGATTTGTAGTGTAGGAAGACAAATCTAGAAAAGAAAAAAACCCAAAACGCGCGGAACTGTTCATCAATTTTCGACCACGTTTCCGGCCAAATCGACCAACAAGATTTACTGGGCTTTCTAGCCCTTGCCAAGAGCTTTCCAACGCCACAAGAATCACCTCAATCGGACTTCGGACAAAGGAGAATTTTCGATTTGAAGTTTCGGGTGCAGCTGGCTTTCGAGGCAAATTTCGGCCAACCAAGACTGAATTGATCTTCGAGATAGTTACGAAACTTGATCCTCATATTCAATTGTACATGCTAGTAAAATTTCAGGTCTATCGGAGAAGTTTGACCGGCTGCACGTGGAGCTCACGCGCAGCCGCTTGTGGTGGCACGTGGCGGCACGTCCGGCCTCTGATGGTGGTGCATTTTAGCCCTTTAGTTTGTGCTTTTTGTTTTGATCTTGTGGGTATAAGGTTTGTGGGAAATTATTGAAGTTTGAGAATTTATCCGATTAATTTAGGTTTGTTTACGTACGATATACGTGGGTGTGATCGTTGGATGATCACCGAAGTTATTTAAGATGTTAAGGTAATTATTTTGAGAGTATTGAACAGTTAGATTGTGGGAATTAGATCAATTGGTTAATCAAAGAATAATTATGATTTATGGTTCGATAAATTAGTTACGTTCGTCCGATTTATCAAACCGACGATCCGACTGTTGGATTCGTCGCCGAGGGTGTTGGATGATTAGATTTATCGTTGAGAAATTTAATAGTGGAGTTGAGATTGAGATTTGGCAGTGGTTTAGCATTTTGAGAATTAGCTGTCGTTCGTCCAGAATAAACAGTTATTTTTAATTCGTGTTGTTCAGGAGGGCTTTGAGAAGAACTTTGACGGGCATCAGGCCTAACCGGCAAACTGTGAATGGACTTTTGTTTTTAAAAATTAAATATGCATGCAATTTTATTTTCAAGAAAGATTTATTTCTCGCATTACTTTTCGGTAAAAATATATTGAATCACATGATCTATGCATCTCGAGCATTTGTGTTAGTCTGTACAGATGATATTTAAACTATGGATTTCCTTTCGGATTTAAATGTTACAAGACTTGTTTGCGGAAGCTCAAAAAAATTGTTATTTGCTATATTTGACGGTTGAGGGATCTGTGGAGAGGTTTTTCAGATTGTCGTATTCAGTGGTTCATGTCCACTCGTCAGTACAGAGTTGTATATGTCCTTACTTGAGTCATCATTATTCGGATGTCAATATCCAGTATCAGTATTCGTCCAGTTGTCAGTGTTCCGATATTCATTTCTACGTGCACGTGTCTATCTGAGGACCTGGTTAGTATATCGATGCTGAGGATGTCTGGGAGAGTGGTAGTCCGCCCAGGCACCGTACGTCCTGATCCGGCGTGCGGCCTTCGGGACCCGGTCGGTAGTACTAACATGTGGATGTCTGGAGGGTGGTAGCACGCCAGACACCGTACGACCAGGGTAGCCAACGTACGGCCTCATCTGATGTCTATTCATTCATCTGGGAGAGTGGGAGCACGCCCAGACTCCGTACGACCTGGGTAGCCGGCGTACGGACTCATCTTGATTCTTCGTCAGCCTTAGTCTTTCCCTGGGAGAGTGGGAGCACGCCCAGAGTGTTTATTGATCTGTCTTATCAGGTATCGTATGGCCGGGGTAGTCGGCGTATGGATTCATCACGAGTTTCCAGTTTAACTTTGGGTCCTCAAGCTAGTTTCAGATTTTTTTTCCAGAATATTTGTTGAACTTATAGTTTGAGATTTGTACAATTTAAAGTGATGTTTTGAGCAACAGTTTTTGGAACGAAGGACCTTGGTATGATATGGATCCTAGTATTAGTGTTTCAGATAATTTCCGTGTTTTACTTGTTTTACAGGGCATACTATATTTCAGTCGAATTGCTTACATGTTTTTAGAAAAGAAAGAATTGGAAAAGCATCAAGGTTATATTTAAAAGTTATTTTTATTCTCATTTATTATTTTCGTCCGCTCACGCTAACGTTTTCTTTTTGAAATGCTTTTCCCTCGGCTTTTCGATTTTACATTGCCCAGTTTGCAGCTTAGTTGAGATCGGACTGCACCACGGCGTCGAGGCATAGTGTTCCCATAGCTTCCTTGATTTGATAGTAGGATTCTCATCCGTCCTACTTTTGTGTTATCTTTCTAGATCTTTAATTAATTAGATGCTCTGATTTACCAAACTCCATGTTTTGAAAATGTATTTGGAAGTTTCTATTGGTTGGGTTGTAACCCTTGTCCTTGTTGTGACCCTTGTCCTTGTTTTTGTTTTATTTTGGAGGACCGAATTCTTGTGGCGAGCAAGTAGACTCGGTAGTTTGGTTGGAGCTTGGATATTTGAAGTGTTAAATGTTTTTCACAGGTTTTGGGTAGTCCATTTTAGCAGAGTTTATGCCGGATTTTCGGTAGAGACTCTTCTAAGGTGGATCCCGCAGGGCCACCTCGGATTCCAGGGTGGAATTTGGGGCGGGTCCTGTCATTCTGCCCTTACCATCAAGAATCAGACACTTAACTTTATCAAAAGTGGCAGAGTCATGCTCATCGACAATTTGGCTCACACTCAAAAGGCTAACCTCTAGCCCTTTCACCAGGGGTGCTAACTCTCCCTTTACCTATGATCTAAGCTCTTGCTCCATCCCCAAAAGTAACATGTCCAGTTGGATAGTCCTCATCCAGAGAAACAAACCATTTTGGGTCTCCGGTCATGTGTATGGAGCAGCCACTGTCCACATACCACGAATTAGACAATCTAGCAGACAAACCTGTAAGAGCCACGTTACATAGAGCTACGGTTCTATCCTCAGACTTAGGTTGAAAACTGACACCAGAGAAGAAGCACACTGCTTCGTCCTCATCAGTGTCTGTGACGACCCGGACTAAAACTTATCGTTTTAGTATAGTGTTTCACGGCGTATCGTCGGAAGTTTCGGTTTTGAGCTTTGAATAGTACTTTTAGGGGGTCGTCGAGTTGACTTATTGTTTGGTAAGGAATTTGATTTAACCTTTTTCACGGAAGTTGTAGGGTACGTTAAACCGAGTTCGTAGACACGAAATACGCTTAAAACGGAGTTCGTATGAAGAAGTTATGGATCACGGAAGTCGGATTACTATTTTCGAGAAGTTTCTATTTAGGAAACTTCCATTTCGGAATTTTCCATTTTGGCGAATTCTCACTCTCTCCAGCCGACCTCTTTCCCCCCCGTGCACAGTACTGGCGAACTTCCGCCGGCGATTTCTCGCCGATCCTGCCACCCCAGACCGTAAAATTGGTCCCAAATTCTTCATCTCCTCCTCCTCTTCAACCCTATACCTTTCACTTGCCATGAATCTAGCCGCAGGAGGAGAAATCACGAGAGGAAAACCACCCAAAACCACCAAAACTGCCGAAATTTCCCAACCTTGCCGGCGCCGATCCCGGCCAAATCGACCAAAGCTACCTACTGGGCGTTGAAGTCCTCATCCACACGAGTTCATAGCCACCGGTCTTGCTCAAATCGTCGTCGGACAGCGGAGAATTTTGGAGTTGAAAATTTGGGCTGCCGGACCTTTCAAGGAAAATTCGTGGATTTCCACTCCGAATTAGACTTCGTGGCAGGTATGAAAGTTGCTCCTTATGATTTGGTGAACATTGTGATAAAATTTCGTGGCCATCGGAGATGGTTAATTGGCGGCGAGTGGGTCCCACGCGCAGCCGCTTGTGGCGGCGCGGGGTGGCGCGTCCAGCCACCTTTTATGTTGCATTTTAGCTCATTAACATGTACTCCTTACTGCGGACGTGTTGGTATATTATTTGTTGGAAGTTGTCGAAGTTTAGGATTTAATCCGATTAAATTTAGGTTTGTTATCGAACGATTAACGGTTTAGATTATGGTGTGACCGTCGGATGATCACCAAAATTAATTATGATGTTAAAGTAATTATTTTAAGTATATTGTGCGGTTGGATTAAGGAAATTAGATTAGTTGGTTAATTGAAGAATAGTTGTGAATTAAGGGTTCGATAATTATTTTGAGTTCGTATGATTTATCGGGCCGCGACAATCCGACCATTGGATTAGTTGCCGAGTGTTTTTGGATAATTAGAAGTATCGAGGGGCATCTTTTCGAGGTGTTGAAGTTAAGGTTTTATCTTTGGTTTATTTCAGGAGGACGACGAGGAGGACCTTTTCAGGCGTCGACCATAGCCGGTTAACTGTGAGTGGACATTTGTTTTAAAGTTAAATTTTACTTGAAATTCTACGTTTTTCAAATAATGTCTTATGATTGATTGAGATTGCGCTTGTGTTGTTTTCGGAAAATGTTTGTATTGCCATGTTTAGTTGTGATTGAGATTGGTTACGAGGCCGTGATGAGAAACGTGAGATTTAAGAGTGCAAATTGTGGTTTGCGATATTCAAGAAGTGGGAATGATTATCGATTAAGTCTTGCCGTATTGGATTATCGTGATTGGTTGCATGCATGCATGTTCTACGAGTTGGCATGACCCTCAATGATGTTCAACGGGGTAGGCATGACCCCCCAACGTTTTCTACGAGTATGCAGGAACCTTGGTGCATCGTTATCGAATGAGTAAGTTTATCGAACAAGTGAGCAAGACTTGTATTGAGCTTTCCCTTTCTATTTGTGCGTTGTTTGGAATGGATTATTTATGTTTTTAAATTGGGAAAAGTTTTTACTTTTGTTAAATAGACTAGTTACTTTTGTCCACTCACTCTAACGTTTTTCTTTAAATGCTTTTCCCCCGGACTTTTCTGTTTTCCGTCGCCTAGTTTGCATACGAGCCAGCTGAGGTCGCGTGTCGAGGTCGAGGCATAGTCAACACCACCTATCTCTTGTTTGTAGGTTATAGTATGCTCTGATATTTTCAAGATTTAAAAAATGGAAAACGATTTTGAAAAGATATTTGATTGGAGTTGAATATTCTTTGAATGATTGAATTATCATCAGCGAGCACGTAGGCTCGGGTGTTGGTTGTGAGTTGGAAATATTGAAGTGTTAAATGTTTTTCCATAGGTTTTGGGTAGTCCATTTGAGGAGAGTTTATGCCGGATTTTCGGTAGAGACTCTTCTAAGGTGGACCCCGCAAGCCACCTCGGATTCCAAGGTGGAATCTAGGGCGGGTCCTGTCAGTGTCACGACCACAGATGTCGAAGGGTTTGGTGTCAATGTGGTGAATCCTAGACTGACGTGGTTTGGAACTTTTCTTCTTAACCCAACTGGGTTTCCTCATTGACTCACTGGATCTGAGGATAGAAAGATTTTGTGCTATCCTAGCAAATTCCTTTAGAGACTTCTCCAAGGAGGCTTGAAAAGAGTTCAATAACACACTACCCTGAGGCGTCCTAGAATTAGGCTGACTTCTGGTCAATTTCCAACAGTGAGGTCAGATATGGCCAACAACACCACAGTGATGGCAAGTGGGAACAAACCGTTTGTTTGTTTTGACTTGTTTGGGAGGCTCATGTTGAATTTGTCCTTTACTCTTGATAAACACAGTCAAACCACTGGAATTGGAACCCTGACCTATTTCAAAACCAATTCCCTTAAGTCCTTTCAGGTTTTCCCATCTCAACCATCTTACTCAACTTATCCGACCTAATTGCGAACTTCTCAAATTGTCTCTTAGACTCTAATAGCTCTTTCTCAAGGCCTAGTTTTTCAGAGGTCCATGTTCCCACAAGTCTGTTTTGAGTGTCTAAACTCTCTTGAAGAGTTTTGACATTGTACTCAAGACTTTCCTTTTCAGCCTTCCACTTGGCTTTCTGGGATTGCAACTTGTCTTGCATCCCTCTGATGGACTCCTCACTTTTGGACAACTCATTGGTTAAAGTCTCAACTCGACTAAGCATAGACTTTGAGGAAGTGCAAAGCTGGGTATATTTTTCATGAATATTGTCATTAGTATCATCATCATCATGAAAATCTCCTAAGGACACAGAAGCTACAAAGGCCACGGTCTCTCTTTCTTCATCATGATCTGAGGATTGTCTGGAATCACTGTCACTCCAAGTTGCTTTGAATGATTTTTTTTCCCTATTTCTCCTGGTTGGACACTCAACCACCCTATGAGGCTCCGCATTCAAAACACTTATCATCCTTCTAGAAAGATTTGGGTTTAGGAGTAGATCTGGGATTCCTAACAAGTAAGGGATCACTATTTCTAGGATACCTAGGAGTAGAGGACGCACCTTTCGAGAAATTTTGAGATGGAACAAAAGGTTTCCTTTTCTTCAAAAATCTCTCAAACTATTTGGTTAGATAGGCGAACTCCTCAATACTACAGTCACCAGTCTCATATTCCTTTTCCTCTACCTCCCTCACAGTACTCAAGGCAATGGATTTTTCTTTCCTAGGTTTCCTCCTTACCGACTCAAAATTCTTCAAGTTTCCTACCAGCTCATCTAAGGTATAGGTATTCAAATCCCTAGCTTCTTCTATGGCAATTTGTTTTGACTCAAAACTAAGAGGAAGACCCCGGAGAAGCTTCTTTACCATTCTTTGAGAATCTATAGCACCATCCAATCCTTGACATTAATTGGTGATGCTAAGCATGCGCCCATGAAACTCATCTACTGTCTCATCCTCACTCATTTTTATTTCTTCAAACTCATGCAATAGGGTTTGGAGCCTTTGCTCTTTTACCTTGGTATTTCCCTCATGAGTCGTAGCCAAAGCTTCTCATGCTTGTTTAGCCGTGGGACAATATATAATTCTACGACGTTCTTTATCCAAGACAGCAGTGAAAAGACTATTCAAGGTTTTGATGTTCATCCTAGAATTAGCCTTTTCAGTCTCATCCCACTCGCTTTTAGGTTTCTGTATAGGGATATCAGAACCCTCAGCTAGCGGCTTCAATGGATGCTTCCATCCATCTTCAACCATAGCCCACTGTTTCCCATCATCTTGGGAAATAAGGAAAGCGGTCATCATTACCTTCCATTGTGAATAATCCTTCCCATCGAAGTAGGGAGGATGGTTCACGGAGGATGAGACTCTTTGGTCCATTTTCCCCTTTACAAGGATCTCACCAGCAAGGCTGGTGGCCGCTCTGATACCACTTGAAGGTCCTAGAGGGGGGTAAATAGGATTTTTACAACTTTTTCGTGTTAAATCGTTCTCAGGGATAGCAATTCTTATGGCTATCCTGAATCACAATTGTACGATTATGTAAAGTAAAGTTGCAGTAAAGATAAAAAATACAAAGACGTTTTTTACTCGCTGAAACCCTGCAACTAAGGAGAAAAACTGCATGCCCCTAACTCTTGAAGGGCAAAACTTTCCACTATGTAATTCAACACTTCTTACAAGTTTGTAGCAACCTGGGATAGTTAGCCGCGCTTCTATCCTTCCTAGACTCTTCCTAGTGTACGACATGTTCTACCTCACTTGTCTCTAAGTACTTACACATGAAAGTTTCCAGAAGTTCCAACCTCAGAACTTAACTACTTCCTAACTAATTCTTCATGGACACTTCTCAGGTTGTTGCACTACCAATCAGGACCTCATGGTATGCAAATGCGATATGAGTTTTATGAAAAGAGTTTTTGTTCAAGCTCTAAGATTTACAGTCAACAAGGAAGACTTAGAGCACATAGTGAACAATGCAAGATAAATGAAACTCAGAAAATGTGCTATAACAATTTTCACAAACAAAACAACCGAGTAAACAAGGAGCACCTTGCTACATATTTATAGGCTAGGTGAAACTCATAAGAGAGCAAGCACGAGGCCCAATGGTCAGAAGACTTTTTGAAAAGCTAAGCAACAAGGTTGACAATCAAGCCAACAAAAACATAAAGTAGAACTTTTCTAAAATAGAAGATTTTTCAAATAAGAGGGAAAAAGGTTTTGCAAACTTTATCAAGAGATTGATATGACTGGTGCACAGCAAAACAACTTTTCCCTAAAGACTAAACATAACCTTAGCATAGGCTAAGGTAACATGAACCAGCCAAGCATGTGAGCCAAGCATGTGATCCCTATACACCTAGGTCACGGGTTGGAAAAGTATTCCACAACCCCAAATGAAACTTGGGCGCCAATTTACCAGAAGCATAGCTAGATGTTCAGTCATTTCGAAAAGTAAAATATCTGGAAAGATAGAAACAACACAGGTAAAGTAAAAATCAAACATCAAGATCATTTTGTCACAAGTCAGTTATTCTGGAAACCAGGATAGAGAACATTTCTGCTATCCTCTGTAAAAAACGATGAGATGCATATGCATGATTTACCTGAGTACCATGAGAACATGTTGGGCCTTCACTTGAACTTGGGCCTTCAAACTTCACTTTGAACGGGCTTGACTTCTTAATCAAGGTTGTGTTTTGTTCAATAGAGGATTGCCAACATTTTTATACTTACAAAGTGCCCAAATAAATTGAGTGACAAATGAGGCATTGTTGCCTGTAACAATTAAGTCGTCAACTTTAACAAGAAAATAAATAAGTTTATTGTCATGCATGGATGTAAATAAAGAGGGAGGCATTTTGGAGTTGATAAAGCCATGAGAAAGTAGGGCTGGGAGCCTAGGACTTTGTACCCGAGGAACCGCACCAAGGAGAATATTGTTGTGTGGCTTGACATCAAAATGCAAAATGTGCATGCCACATCCTTGATGTAGATAGGTAATACCACCAGCCACTCCTAGTGAAATTTCAAATGCTTCCTTGCAACTTAAGGAGATAAGTCCTTTCGGAAATATATATGTGCTTAATTATCAAGAGACCCATTTGACATGAACTTGTATATAAGAGCATGCTTTGACCCCTCGGCACAATAGCCAATTAGTTGCACCACGTAAATTTACATGATAAATCCATCCAATGGTACGAATAAGCAACTTCATTGATGAAATCATGCCCATGACTCCTTCGTAGCTTTCCTTTATATATAGAGCCATAACTTCCTTTCCCCAATTTATCCTTAAATCCTTTGGACATTTTCTTGATATTGGAGTAGGGGTACCTTATTGGCATGAGGTTGTTGGGACCGTAAGAATTCTTCAATAACTTTGTACATTGATAGATCAAGAATGACCACTGAAAACACTTACAGTAGCTTTCTTAGTTGTGTATAAAAGGATGAGCAACATTGTGAACTTCCCTGTCTTCATTGGTTACTTAACGCGCGACCTAAAACTTTTGGCTCAATTATTGGTTACTTAATTGATAAGTGACTAATACCAAATATATCATATAAGATAAAGATAGAGAAATAATTAACCAATACCATATGTTTATTTTTCAGAGAATATTTCATATAATTATACATTATTCTGTTATTTCTCACAATCGTACTCAAACTGATGAAAGTTATGCTTAAAATAGGAAATCCCAGAAAAGTGCACATCTGATGAAAGTTATTCCATCGTCAAGAATGGAAGAACAATTACTCCACGATAGGACATGTCTGCCTCCAATGTAAATACAAATATTGACTGGTGCTACATCACTTCAATTGCATTTTGAATTAAACTAATTGATTCTTCATCTTCATCGTTCAATGGCATTGATGATGAGAAAGTTGTTACAGAACTATCTTCATCATCCACTACTAGCGTCTCATGTGGATATAGGAAAGGCTTTGGAGGCATTGGAATACAGTCAATTTCTCCTTCAAGCATCTCTACCACTTGGTTCATCGAATTAGGACGGTCACTAGGCTTCATTTGTATACACCACAACGCGACTATAAGCATCTTCTTTGTTATTGTCCTTTCCTCGTCTGTGGCATCTTCGATTTCCATGTCCTTTCCTTCACTGAACTGGTCATACACCCATGTAGGAAAGTAAATTTGGCTCGAATTTGGTGCAAATGCATTCAAATTCTTTCTTTTCCCTGCAATTTCCATCAACAACATTCCAAAACTATAGATGTCAGCTTTGTTCGACACACCTCCAATATTCTTGTAAAACAATTCCGGAGCTATGTATCCGATGGTTCCTCTTGCTGCAGTCATAGTTAAACTGTTGACATCTAACGGGCATAATCTTGCTAGACCAAAGTCTGAAACCTTTGGAACGAAATTCTCATCAAGAAGAATGTTGTGTGGCTTGATATCAAAATGCAAAATTTTCATTTCACATCCTTGATGAAGATAATCAATACCACAAGCCACTCCTATTGAAATTTCAAATGCTTCCTTGCACCTTAAGGAGACGAGTCCTTCTTTAGGAAATATGTGTTTATCAAGAGACCCATTTGACATAAACTCATACACAAGAGCACGTTTTGATCCCTCAGCACAATAGCCAATTAGTTGCACCACATTTACATGATGAATTCTTCCAATTGTAGCAACTTCATTGATAAAGTCTTGTCCATTAGCTTTGGACTTTCCCAACATCTTAATGGCAACAAGGCGACCGCTTCGAAGCTTTCCTTTATAAACAGAGCCATAACCTCCTTCCCCCAATTTATCCTTAAATCCTTTCGTCATTTTCTTGATATTGGAGTAGGAGTACCTTATTGGCATGAGGTTGTTGTGACTTTGTAAGAATTCTTCAATAACTCCATACATTGATAAGTGCCGTCTTCTCAACTTATAGATTAAAAACACAAACACACATGGAATCCCGAGTATATTTTTTGTTACAATCCACGCAAATACTGTAAAAAAATACAAAGTAATTCAATAATAAAAACAATTTTGTGACTCTATAAGAAATCTTAAATAACACCGTACATTGATAAGTGCCGTCTTTTTAACTTGAATATTAAAAATAGTATCACACATGGAAGTTTGAGTACAGGTTTTGTCCCAATCCATACAAATATTGTAAAGGAAATAAAAGATAATCATAAAAATGATTTTGTAAGGTTCTAGAATTTAGTATTAATGATCAATTTGTTGAAGGAAACCTACTTTGTGTGTGCATTGTCAACCTAGGAGTATCTTAGTTAGTATAGCATAAGGATTATACAATGAATAGGATTCTAATTATGATGTGGATTGTACCCTTGTGTTTCTCTATATATAGAGGCACCTTTTCATCAATAAAGATACGATCTATTCTTGTGCTATTTACTTCTCCTTTATTATTGTATTCCATATTTACTTAAACACGTTATCAGCACGAACCTCTAGCCCTGAGATCAAAAACCCTAGAACTCTAACCCTAGGTACCCTAGGTTTGCCATGTTCATCGTGCACCACCCCCTTGCTGCCGTGCACCACCCTTTGCTGCCGGCCACTTGCTGCACCGCCACAACCACCACCGGCTACTCCTACACCAATATCTGAGAATCTGCCAGGACAGAATAGCCGACTTCGAAAGGGTGTTTACCTCTGCTCAACCGTTGGATTAAACAGGAAATTTGACGATCGATCCCTCTGCGTGCCTACTACGGCCAGTTAAAATTTCATCAGTTCTGACCATGGGATCTCCAGATATTCCATTCCGAAGAAGTGGTACTCAAGATAATCCGAGAAAAGAATCCAAGTTAGCTTTTATAAAAGTTGATGCTTTATGAATTTAAATTCGTCTGTCTTTTCTCCGGGGACTTGCAACCTCCCTTCTTCTACCTCCCACCTTTCTTATAACATGGGATATTATACGAGACTCACCAAACTATGAGAAGCATTAGAGGAGTGATCGAGCTTCATATCGCTTGCGGTAAGTGTAAGTCATGAGCACCTCTAATGTCATCATGCTATTGGTGATGTTCTCAAGAGCCGAACTGTGGGGGTTCGAGCTAATACTCTGGATGAGGAATCCATAGAGAGAAGAGACTATGAACGAGGAGTTCATTGACAAATTAACCTCCGGATGAGGAATCCGTAGAGAAGAAACGACCTATGGTTCATGACTTAAACCCAACTAGGCTCACCTGCTTGGGTATGATGTTTAGGTATGTAGTTTGAGATAAGTGGTATTAAGAGAGCTTGCTCCACCGACATCTCTTATTATGTATCTGATCATATCTGAGTAGAGCAACCGAAAAGGTTTAAAGTTATGTCCATACGACACCAAAGCTTCACCTAAATCCAAAATCCTTGGAAGCGTTTCTTGGGAGCAAAAACTGCTCAGAAACCCTCTATTGTTTTGTGGGAGTATTAACTCCGAAACTTACCCTTCATTGTTTCGTGGGAGTATTCACTCCGAAACACACCACATTCTTGTTCTCCATATTCTTGGATGTCGAACATGAATGAACTCGATTTTACTCCATTGGATTCTGCGGACATTAAATTCTGAGACGGGCTCATGATATCCTAATGCACCTACCCACGCAATAGCTTCTAGCTCGAATCCATGAGCGTTGTTTTGAAGAAACTGCTCTAGACCCTCAAACTGAGATGAACAATGCCATGTTATTTTTCTTGATGAATCGTCATATGGATATGGCACTCCCGTTTGAGTTCATGAAAGAGGTTAGTGCGAGAAGCGCTTCATGAATGTTATGGTAACATTCATCATTCCGAATTTAGAAGCATAATGGATTAATCTCCACTTCTCTGACTTTGATAAAGTGATGGGATATAATTCGGAAATTCTCCGCATCAAGGACTTGATGCATCTATGTGGAAAATCATTACAGATGAGCAATTGATTGAGGAAACTCTCACCACCTTCTCCATCTCTGCCTTGAGGAAAGGCATGACGATGGTAGTGCCCCTAAGGGAGGACGCCACGCGCAAAACCCTAAATCTAGGGACAAATCCGGATGTTTTGATCCGTGAGATTGATTTGTTCAGGAAGGTAGTCGCCATAAGAATAAGCGATCACGCGAGCATAGGGCCGAGAAAGAGTGAGAGAAGACCGCCGTCCTTATGGGAGGGACGCCGCCAGTCAGTGTTGTGCCACCACTAGTTATGGCAGCGCCGCCACCGGGCAAGGCAATCTGACACAGTTCTAGGGGTCGTGAGTACCACGCCTTTATGCCTCAATCAATGGAGAATCTTCTTCATGATGTCTATTAATGTTATGGAGCGTCTGATCAATGGGCCATAGTTTGCAATACCTATGAGGATGTAATTGCAATGATCAAGACGTCGAATTTAAGGGTTAAAGACTTTGGAAGCAATTTTGCTTAAGTCTTTATGTTTTCCCAAGTTGATGTAATATGGCAAGTTTGCCAAAATAATGGATTTATTTTTTATTTGAGATCAAGATGGAACTTTGAGTGTAAAGCCTTGGCTAATATCTTTAATAAAATCTGAGTTGCTTTTGTAGCCTTGATTTTAATGATGAGCTTACATTTCTTTGTGACTACGATGGCAGGACCATAGAATCTTGTGCAAGGAAGAGGATATGCCCAATTCTTCTTGCCTGATAGCACCTTAATTGATGTCACACATTCTCTCTACGCTCCAAGAGGATATAGAACTCTTTTGAGTTTTAAAGATATAAGAGTCAATGGATTCTATGTAGAGATGCATGATGAGAATGGAAAAGAATTCATTTGCTAATACCTCTAATGACTGGGTAGGAAGCGCATCTTAGAGAAGCTTATGTGTCTCTCTAGTGGGTTATATGCAACCACTATTCGAGCTGTTGAATCAAACAATGTCATTCGGGATGACCTCTTAGATTCAGACACATATTGGCTTTGGCACGACAGGTTGGGACATCCTGGTCATGATATGATGAATTAAAAAAAGATTCAAGGAGATGAGACAGTTATGAGAAAGAGCAAATCTGCCACTATCCGACGTCGTACGATTGATCGCACGATCCCTGTGACGATCGCACGATCCCTGTGATCGATCGCACCTGTCCAGACTGCGTTGTCAAGGGAACCCGAGAACTCGGACGATTGATCATACCCTCAGGCGATTGATCGCACGGGATTAAAGGAACCCGAGAGCTCGGGCGATCGATCACAACTCCCTACGATCGATCGCACTTCCCATCCTGCATTGTTACAGGAACCCGAGAGCACGGGCGATCGATCGTAAAGTGTTTCCTCTCTCTCGGATGTAGACAATTCCTCCTATGCTTCTGAAGCTCCCAAAGCCAAACGCTAATTTGCAAAGCTTGTTCCTTCGGGAAATAAGGACTCAGACCGTCCTATGCAAAGGATTCTAAAGTACTTCTTTCATTCTTACAGAGAATCCAAAGGGATATCTGTGGACATATTCAACCACTAAGTGGGCCATTTATGTATTTTATAGTGGTGGTTGATGCATCGACATGCTGGTCACATGTCACGATATTGTCCGCTTGTAATGTTGCTTATGCTAAACTCCTAGCACAGATAATTCGCCTGCCATCTCACGACCCGGATCATCCCATTATCTATCAGGCTTGATAATGCTGGAGAGTTTATATCGAAGACTTTCGATGACTACTACATGGGATAGATGTTGGGCATCTAGTCTCACATGTGCATACCCAGAATGGTTTCGCAGAGATTGTCATTTAAAGATTAAAAATTGTCACGAGGACGTTGGTAATGCACACCAACCTTTCTCTCTCTGCCTGGGGGCACGCAGTATTGCATGTAGCTATGCTTATTTGTCTGAGGCCCACCACCACCCAATCCTTTTCTACGCAACAGCTAGTGACTGGGTACGAGCCAAGCATCTCGTACTTACGCATATTTGGGTGTGTTGTTTATGTGCCTATTACGCCGCCACCGCGTATTAAATGGGTCCTCAGAGATGAATGAGTATTTATGTTGGATTCGAGTCTCCAACCATAATCCGCTATGTAGAACCCTTGACAGGCGATCTATTTGTCACTTTGATGAGACAGTCTTCCCGTCGTTCGGGAGATATTTGAACGTGAATCAGGAACGACTGAAATTGTCGTGGCATGTCCCCACTCTGTCACATAACGATCCCCTTACTGCAGAAAGTGTGTAGAATTCTAGATCTTCAGAAAATCACCAACTCTCTTCCGGACGCCTTCTCAGATCTTTCTAAAGTGACTAGATCGTATATATCAGCTACAAACATGCTTGCAAGGATGCAAGTGCCTGAAAGGGGACTTGGACTCAAAGTTGATGCACTAGCCACCCCTAAGGGAGGGATGGCTACCGACGCCACTACCAGTAATGGTGGTGATGTGGCTCAAGTTGTGGCTCCAATGAGAAAGCGTGGGACCCCACCAGGTTCGAGGGATTCACGCCCTAGCAAACGGGCTGTGATGGCACCAAATAACCCTCTCATCATTGATACTCAAAATCTGTCACATGAAAACGTTCCGGATTATGGTTATGTCCAAGAGACATCTTTGGGGACGCCCCATCGCTAGAACCTATCTGTGGAAACATAGAGATCTCGATTTATTACACTAGTGTACATAGGACGTGGGATAGAAACTTCATCATAGTTGATGATGTGTTTGCATATGTTTGTGCACGAGAGTTGATTAAGACTGATGATATTGAACCTCGCTCCGTTGATGAATGCCAACGTAGAGCTGATAGGCCTAAATGGAAAGATGCGATCCAGGTTGAGTTGGACTCACTAACAAAGAGAACGGTACTCGGGCCGGTTGTGCCAATACCTTCTGAAATAAAACATGTTGAATATATATGGGTCTTTGTTAGAAAGCGTAATAAGAGAAACGAGATATAAAGCTCGCCTTGTCGAACAAGGTTTCTCATAACGCCCTGGAATCGACTACGATGAGACATATTCTATCGTAAAGGACGTTATAACGTTCTGCTACCTTATCAGTGGTAGTTTCCGAAAAAAACTGAATATGCAGCTTATGGATGTGGTCATAACATATCTCTCTAGGGATCTAGATATGGAGATTTATATGAAGGTCTTGGATGGGCTTCAGTTGCCCAAGTCAAGTAGCTCTAGACCACGGAGCACATTTGCAATAAGATTGCAACGTTCACTATATGGATTGAAACAATCCGGACGGATGTGGTATACCCGTCTAAGTGACTACTTGATTGGAAAAGGATATGTGAACAATAAATTATGCCCCTGCGTGAAAACAAGTTCCGGATTTGCAAGTGCCACTGAATACTTGAAATCCGAGTTTGAGATAAAAGATCTTGAGAAAAAGATGCTCAGGCATTTTAATATGGATAAAGTCCACCCTGTTAGCACTCTCATGATTGGTCACAATCTAGATCCAAAGAAGGATTCATTTCGCCCAAGGGATGATGGTGAAGACATCTTAGAGGCTGAGGTACCATACCTAAGTGCAATAGGCGCATTATTGTACTTGGCACAGTGTACAAGACCCGATATCTCCTTTGATGTCAACTTGTTAGCTAGATTTAGCTCTGCACCCACACAACGCCATTGGACTGGCATAAAGACTATCTTTCGTTACTTGAAGGGTACGATTGATATGGGCTTATTCTTTCCCTACAGAGAGGCACAAAAATATGGCAAAATGGGTGAGGAACCCGAGCCTTCTACCGACGGGCAATCGATCGCAGGATATGCCACAATCGATCGCACCGAGTCTTCTGATGTCGAGCGATCGATCGCAGGGTATGCCACAATCGATCGCATCAAGGCTGCTGCCCATTATTCCCAAAATGTTTGTGATGTTTTGGTGGGATTTGTTGATGTTGGGTATCTCTCTGACCCATATAAATGTTGTTCCCAAACTTGTTATGTCTTTACCATGGGTAACACCGCGATATCTTAGAGGTCTACTAAGCAGACTCTTGTTGCTACTTCTTCGAACCATGTTGAGATAATTGCTCTTCATGAAGCGGTTCGTGAGTGTATATGGTTAAGGTCCATAGCTACACATATAAGGAGTACATGTGGTTTGAGGTAAACCACTGATGAACCTACATGCATTTATGAGGATAATGCTGCTTGCATTGAGCAAATGAAGCAAGGTTTCATCAAAGGCAACAACACCAAGCATATATCGCCTAAATTCTTCTATAATCCAGTCTGATCTGAGGACAATGCAGCAGATTTGTTTACCAAATCACTGCCTAAATCCACATTTGAGAAGCATGTGAAAAACATTGGTTTGCTTAAGTTATCTGACCTCCCATGATTATGGAAATCAGGGGGAGACGCAGACTTTAGGAGGAGTCCGGTGTCCATGCAAAGTTTCCAAATGTGAAGGGTGTGTTGTACTCTTTTTCCCTTCGACCAATGTTATTTTTATCCCACTGGATTTTTATTACTTGGCAAGGTTTTTAATGAGACAACGCGAGGAGCACCACCTAGTGTTGACGCTACAAGGGAGAGTGTTGAAGGAAACCTACTTTGTGTGTGCCTTGTCAACCTAAGAGTATCTTAGTTAGTATAGCATAAGGATTATACATTGAATAGGATTTCAATTATGATGTGGATTATACCCTTGTGTTTCTCTATATATATAGGCACATATTCATCAATAAAGATATGATCTATTCTTGTGTTATTTACTTCTCCTTTATTATTGTATTCCATATTTACTTAAACACAATTAATTATTTAATCTTGTATGACTTTTTATATATTGCAAAGAGTTATTTTCTGAAATTAACATGCATGTATAATTAAAGCAGGTTTACGGAAAGAAAGGAGAGAGCGCACCTCCAACTAGAATCATAATAGTGAATCCTGCATAAAAGAGAGAGAAAAGGAGAAGAGTTGTAGTGACTACTGAGAGTTGATAATTTAAAATGGTCTGAAAACAATAAGATTGAGATAGTTGTCACCTATTAGAGTAAGCAAGATGTTGCCACCTGTATCATAAAAACCAACAATATATAAGTATCAAGCTATCAACTATCTGAAAAAGTAAATAGAAAATAAGAGTTTATTTTTGCTTACACCCCCTAGTTAAGGTATGAGCATCACATCCCCTTGGTTGCTTGACACCTATAAAAATTCTCATTTAATGTTAACTCATGGTTAACTTTCTTATCTAATTTTTTTTTTTTTAAGTTTTTATCATGAACAATACCTGACATTTAGACTGTTCATCACTTTAGTACCTGACATACGAAAACTATCACTTTGGTACTTGACATTTGGATCCCGACCCAACTTTGGTACTCACCGTCAATAACCCCGTCAAACCCAAGCCCTTATTCCATGTCCCATGTCCATTGCTCTACCGGCGACAACAAAACTCCTTTTACTTCCTTTTTTTTTTTTTTCTGGATCGGATCTTTGTGATGATGAAAGAGAGAAAATGGAATATGAGGGAGAGAATCCAGAAAAATGAAGAAGGAAAAGATTTATTGTTATTGGCCTGGAGCTGTTGTCGCCGGATCGGAGTTGAAGTGGTGAATCTCTCTTATTCGGCGGCAAAATTGAGAATTGTGGGTTTTGATAATAAATAATGTTAAAAAAAATTAAATAAGAAAGTTAACCATAGGTTAACATTAAATGAGAATTTTGATAGGTGTCAAGCAATTAAGAGGATGTGATGCTCACATCTTAAACAGGGGGCTTGTGATGATAGCAAAAAAGAATGTGTGATATCCTTACCATGACAATTAACTTTGTTGGTATCATTGTCAACATAGCAATCACAAGCCCCGAATCCACGTCTATAGTAGAAGCTCTGCAACCATGAAAGTTCAAAACCATAGAGCAGCCCATTGTGGATGTCTATGTAGGATGTGTTTGTACCATTAATCCACGATGATGATGATGTCAAAACCATCAGCTCTATGCGGCATGAATCCCTCAAATCCGAGGCATTTAAGCTTACAATGTTAACAAAAGAATGCCCACTCGCTGCATCAATGCAAGGAGCAGTATCCACATAGAGAGCTGAATTCACTTGCCGGGTTTCACAGGCAATGAAAATTATAGGCTTTGAGAGGGCAACCCCATCCCTCCGTGTCCGGTTACCTCTCCTTAGAAACATGCTATATGGATCCCCATCACTGAAGTTAAATCTGGTCAACGAATAACGAGGGATGGAAGAGCAGTTACCCTCACGAGCATTGGCATCCACCACTCGGATTGTGTAGTTTTCATAATTGATTGCGCGTACATAGTATTTCCCCAAATACAAATATAACACAGTAAGATTGTTCTCACAAAAGAGGTTATACCTTGAGTCACCGCACTTGTGTGGATCATGATTTAGTCGGAAAGGGTAACTTATGTTATGGATGTCACCGCAAGACGAAGGCTCACAGTGATGATCATTAGCGTGGCAAGCTACATAGCATAAACCAAGAACTACAAGGACGTCTATGAATCGTGCTGGGATCATGCCTTCATCAGTTCCACACATGCAGATGATAAAAAGAAATTTTATGGTCAGCAAACAACGTTGTACCTCAACTTCCTTTAATTTTATGGTCAACACGGAATTTATGATTTGACTCACCTCTTAATTTGATTTCCCCTTGCTGCTTGCTGTAAGCTCAAACTTCTAGGTTAAGCAATGAAGTTATGCACTCAATTATATATACAAGCCACACTACAAAGTCAAGTCGACTTAATCGCTACAAAGTCAAGCCGACTTAAGTGGAATTAAGTTACGTTAACACCGTGGCATTTGGAATTAAGTTCAAATGATGCGAAATGGTAATTTATCACCCGTGAGTCATATTGTACATGCATCTTTTGTTTCTGAATTGTCTTCATCTTTTGCTTTTCTTTTGGATATAGCTTGGAACTTTGATCATTAAATTAAGAGTCACTACGCCTCATTTGTATACACCATTACAGGACTATAAACATCTTAATTTGTTATTTGCTTTTCCTCCTACATGGCTTATAATTGGCCTTGGTCATTTAGTGCAGCAACTGGTTCCTTCTCAAGCAATAATTACTACCAGTGGGTTTGGAAACTGGCCATAAACCATGAGGAAAGTCATTAGAATATTGCTGATGAAACAAATGTTTAAGCAAGCTAATTGAGAATTTGATTAACCCGGCCAACAACTCTGTTTTGTATTACAGTCCGAGAAAATGGATGAAGCAATATAAGAAAAGCTAAATTAAAGTGAAAAGCCTATTCCCAAAAGAACAAAGAGCCGAATGGACAACCTAAAGAGCCGCACTAACCATCTCTATACCAAGTGTCCTCTCAAATCTCCACTACTCATCTATCACACATATTTGAAGCTGACTGCAATTTTTGATACCAAATGCTTCTCCAATCTCCACTACTCATCCGTCACGCATCCATTTGAAGCTGATTGAACATTCTTGATATACTGGAAATACAAAATAAGATATGATGTTTCTTTAAACACAACAGCCATAACAAAGAAAAGATGGTTGCACTAGGAAGATTTCAACATACCTTGTATAAAATTCCACGGTTAGCCTTGTATGGAGGTGCAGTCCAGTTCTTTCTTCGAGTATCCATCTCTTGATCTGTTAACTGAACGTCCAATCTTCTCTTTTCGACATCAACGGTGATGATGTCCCCATTTTCAATTAATCCAATAGGACCACCTTCCTGAAAACAATTTGAAATACATTCCATCAGTTGCAGTAACCGTCTTTACTTATGATATCAAGATAAGGAAAATCAAATAAAAGAAGTTAAAAGAACCTGTGCTTCAGGACATATGTGGCCAACAACAAATCCATGTGAACCTCCTGAAAACCTACCATCGGTCAATAATGCTGTTTCCTGCAAAAGCAATACCAAAGGAACCATTCATTAGGAAATGCTGTGTGGTCAACTAAGCAGTGTGATATAGCTTGAAGAAACCAAGATGGAATTACTTGTATCAACAAACGAAAAATAAAGATCACTAGCTTTATCTGAAACAAAACCTAATAGGAAGTAATGAAGTCAAATTATCATTGTTGGACATACAAGCAAGCAACCAAGCACACTTCATGTGATGAAAACCAATGTACTTCACAGTCAACTAAAAACTAATCAGAAACTAAATGTAAATTATTAATAAGTATACCTTCCCTAGACCTGCACCCATTATTGCACTGGTTGGTGTTAACATCTCAGGCATGCCTGGTCCTCCCTTTGGCCCCTCTCCTCTAATAACAACTACTTTTCCCTGAAAAATAACAAATAGATACAGATATTAGGTACACCATATGTGAGATCAATTAACAAAAACACCTTGCAGTTTAAAGTCATCATGAGCATTTACATGATGCAGAAAATAAATGCCTAGAATTCAATAAAAGAAACAATTTGAACCTCTCATTGTTAAGCAACAAGTCTTAGATCAGGATTTTCCAATTCAAAGTTCGTCAAGAAATTATTGCTAGAGACAGGTGAAGTCATAAAACAAGAAATAACCTTAAAACTCATTGGATTCTCTGTGATAGCTGCAATCATAGCCTCCTCCCCTTCAAAGACGAGTGCTGGACCTGAAGTATTTTAACAAATAATTCATCAGCATAGTGACTTTCTATAAAAGAAAACATAACTTCAGGAGAATGAGGAACAATGTAAAAACAAATAACAGAAAACAAAAGCAACACCAGAGAAATATAGCCCTTCTTTCCCCGTAATCTTCGCTACAGAACCCTTTGGTGCGAGATTTCCATATAATACTTGGAGGTGGCCTGTTTTCTTGATAGGGTTTTCCAAGGGTCTTATTATATCCTGAATGATGAGAGGAAAATAGCAAGAGAGAAATTAAAAGTTTGTCTTCAAACACATGATTTATCAACAAGAACCAATGGCAATATTTTGAATAATTTTAAAGGTTGGAAAGCTATCAAACCTGCCCGGTAGCCAAAGGAAGGAATCCTTGGGCATTCTCAGCTAGTGTTCTCCCGGTTACTACAGAACAAATAATATCATTATGTCAATGTTATGAGCATTAGAACTTGATTAGGGGTTTCCAATCATGCAAACAGTTCAAATACGTACCAGTTATACAATCCCCATGTAAAAATTCATGCTCCAATAGGTAGCGAAGCACGGCTGGTGTTCCTCCAATCTAATAACATAATAAATCAGTACTCGTTGATCAAGAGAAATAACAAATAATGAGAATTCTTCGAAAAATGTCATATGCATGAAATGTACCATATTAAGTACACGAAAAAAAAAATCAATAGAATTTAGACCTTGTGTACATCCTCCATGACATACTTGCCACTAGGCTTAAGATCTGCAAGAAATGGAACCTTATCGCTGACTCTCTGAAAATCATCTAGAGTTAAGTCCAGGCCCACAGACCTGCCAAGAATCTTGTCAGTAAATAATTTCATTCACACAATTATTAGCATTCAAGGGTGGCTTCTCACCTGGCAATAGCAATCAAGTGTAACACGGCATTGGTAGATCCACCCAATGCCATGACAGTAACCATAGCATTATGTAGCGACTTTGGAGTGATAATATCTCGCGGTTTTAAATCCATTTTTAATAATTCCAGCAGATATTTCCCAGCCAAGCGGCACTCATCCAACTTCAATGGATCTTCAGCAGGTGTAGAAGAGCTTTTAGAGAAAAGGAAAGCAAGAAAATTAACATGAGACATATTGGTCACAAACATCAATAGAGTTTCTTTTAGTTAATTTTTTATTTTGTAATATTGGAGACATCTCTACCTGTACGGTATAGACATTCCTAAAGCTTCAATGGCACAAGCCATTGTATTGGCCGTATACATTCCACCACAAGCCCCAGCGCCAGGACAGGAGTTACGAAGAACATTCTTTCTCTGCTCATCACTTATGGATCCACTTACATACTCTCCATAACACTACAACATCAATCAAAATAAATTATTACTGAAGATATGAACTTCACATTGTAAGCAAATTATTAATGTTCTGAGTGGAATTGTTATCTTCAAATGCAATGAATATTCATATCAGCAAATATTAGATCTAGAAGTAGGCAATGAGGAACAACCTAAATATAAATACCAAATTGATCAAAAAATCAGAAAATTTCTACCATAGCAAGACTAACTAACAGTTATTGTGAGAGAAGCAAAATTACAAAGAGTTAACCGGACATATATATACATATATTACCTATATTACTATACACCAAGTAATTAAGCCCAAAATCATAATCTAACAACAATTTAAAAGCATACCTGAAAGGCGGATACTATATCATAAGTATTGCCTTGGAAGTGCCCAGGCTGCAAGAAAAACAGAAAGAAGATAAAGAAAATAAAATAATAATTTCTAATAGATAGACAATGTAATAAATCCAGTTCAACTATGATTTACAATCACCAAACCCAATCATTACACAAGTATGTAGTAAAAGGAAACTGGAATAATTCCAAAATACTTTAGCTCAGAGTCACCAAGTTCATTGATGAAGGAATTGAAGACAGATATCATCTTTCAGAATCCCATAACAAAAGTAGAGATCCAGAAATCCCAAAGAGAGTGAATTTTGTCTCCAAACATGAGCTTGATTTATAATATATGCAAAATTAGTTTGATAATGGAGAAGAATGCATGCTGAAGTCGACCATATCATCTTTACTTAGTTAAATTTAAGATCAAACTAATCATTCTAAAACATGAAACACAGTGTGTTAGTCCTATGGAACTAACACAGTGTACCACGGCATTGGTAGATCCACCCAAAGCCATGACAGTAACCATAGCATTATGAAGCGACTTTGGAGTGATAATATCTCGCGGTTTTAAATCCATTTTTAATAATTTCAGCAGATATTTCCCAGATAAGCGGCACTCATCCAACTTCAATGGATCTTCAGCAGGTGTAGAAGAGCTTTTAGAGAAAGGGAAAGCAAGAAAATTAACATGAGCCATATTGGTCACAGGCATCAATAGAGTACACATATTGAAATAGAAAAGGACTGGAAATTATTGATCCCTAATCATAGAACAAAATTTTTTCAGGAGAATCCCTAATCAAAATACATGAAAATATAATTAGGAAGAAAAGATAACTATACAGGAAAAAAAACATTCAATTCATAGCTACCACTTTCAGTAGTCAAATAGGGATCTCGAACCTTAATAGTTCCACCATAAACCATGATACTTGGTCGGTTGAGCCGGCCCATTGCCATAATTGTACCTGGCATCTGCAAAGAATGCACTCAGAATATACATGAGAAGACCAACACCAACAACAATTCTATCACGACTGACTATTAAGGGTGCAATCGAAAACAAGACAATGGTTTTTGTCAATCAAACAACCCAGAAAAAGGGAATGGAGGACTCACATTTTTGTCACAGCCAGGAATGGAGATATTGCCATCATACCACTGAGCACCCATAACAGTCTCAATGCTATCAGCAATCAAATCCCTAGACTGCAAACTGTAGCACATACCCCTAGTCCCCATAGAGATAGCATCACTGACGCCGACGGTGTTGAACCTGAAGCCGACCATTCCGGCCTCCGTGACCCCTTGTTTCACAGCCTCCGAGAGACCCAGCAAGTGCATGTTACAAGTATTCCCCTCGTACCAAACGGAGGATATGCCGATTTGGGGCTTGGTCATGTCATCCTCGGAGAGGCCCACGCCGTGCAGAATGGCCTGAGAGCCACCCTGGGACTTGGGCTCGGTGATGCGCGAGCTGTACTTGTTCAGCTTCTTCTCATCAACGGCAACGGCAACGGCATTGGAATCGAACTGGGTGGATGTGGAGGCTCTGATGGAGAAGAGAGGAGTCCTCCTCCGAGCATGAGAAGGCGGTGGTCGGAGTAGGATGGGAGAACTAGTTGGGGTTAAGAGAGCGGCCTGCATAACTTTCAGGTGTGCGGTTTGCTGAAGAAGTGAAGAGGGTTTAGCAAGGGGATTGGAACACGAGTCTACTAGTTTCTGTCTCTTTTTTTCTTTTTAGGTCTCCAACACTGGCTTTATTGGGGCCCATCACGTGACATTCACGTGAATTCTTAACACTGAAATGAAATTGGATAGAATTTCTGTTCAGTCCACTTTTTTTTTCTTTTTTTTAGCATTGAAATTAATTTTGTTTGAAGTTTTTTCTAGTCAACTTTTGTACACTCTCCCGTTTACAATTCACTAATGTTTTCCTTTTTAGTAATTTAAAATTTGTCTTTTTTGTAAAGATTTCAACACTAAAAAAAAAAAGTGTAGATTGTAAATTAAGGAGGGTGAATTTCAATCTCCTTTAACTAAGATACTAGATTTTGAATCCGCATCTAGGATCTAGGTAGCTTTTGCATAAGAGTTTGGGACCCGGGACGTTCTTTCGTTTCGGTTTTCAATTTGTTGTTGTTCGGTGGGCCTGCTTGTTTGGCATGTTTAGGGTTTTATTTTTATATCGGATATCTGATTTCCCTTCTGCGTAGGGTGGGGTTACCAATTAATAAGTTAGGTCTCAAGTTATCAGTTTATTGTCTTTGAGTCCTAGTTGCGTCAGATTACTTTGTCACTTGAGTTATAGCGCTATAAAAGTCGAGTTTACTTAGGCGGTGATTCTTTCTGACGTTTTTTTTTTTGGTGGATCGTGTATTTTTGTCTCTTACTGTTAATGGCCCTTTGATATAAAAAAATACTAGAAAACTTTTAGTTAATTAAAATTATGTACCAACATTAGATTATCATTTGTCCAAACATTTTAAAATTAGACGTAATTGCCCTCAATGTTAGAGAGAGAGAGAGAGAGAGAGAGAGAGAGAGAGAGAGAGAGAGAGAGAGAGAGAGAGAGCCAATCTGACCGTTGGATGTGATGAAAAAGAAAAATTATTATCCCGAAATCAACATGGTCAATTTCAGTGACCGAAATACCCCTAACACTAAAATTTCACAGTCACATCTCCGGTTTGCGCGTAGTTTACACCTGCTCTCTCATATGGACGATGATGTAGGTTTGGTTTGAAAATTAAAGAGAATGAGTCTACCATTATGAACTTGGATGCAAGAGCTATGCACAATAATGTAGTTTTTAAAGAGATTTGACAAGAGAGCAACTTTGGAAAACGAGAAAGATGAAGGTAGTAACTCCTGTGAATTTCCATTGATTTGTTCATAACTTCATGTACAGTAAGGTCGTATTTAAGTATTTATACATCAAAAGATGAAGATCTAGCTACTACTAGACAATATATCACACGTGCTATCTGAAGGAGTTGTTTGATGTACAATTGAAGTGAGTGGTTTGGGTGAAGTCTGGAGCTGAGAACTAACTACACAACTGGTCTCTTTTACTATTGTGTGAGTGCAGTTGTCTTCTCTTGTAGGGAAGAATTCCAGATAGTTCCTTTGAGCAAGGATTGCCTAGGTCCATCCTCATTGCTGGTGCTGCAATGCTGATTATGTTGTTGTGGCTCTACAGTAATAAGTTTGGGTTTGAAAATAGTTTTGGAAGAGAGTTTGCACTTGGAAATTAAAAGAGAGTTTGAAAAGCTTTGAGAAAGAGAGAGAATTTTGGTTTGAAAATCAAAGAGAATGAGTTTTACCATTATGAACTTCCCCAAATTGAGAGAGTGCTATATAGAAACCAAGAGCTGAAGTTGTAGTTAAAGTTTGCCGATGAATAATGGGGGATGGAGGAGCAGTTATCCTTATGAACATTGGCATCCACAAGTCGGACTGTGTAGTTGACATCGTTGATTGCCAAGACATAGTCGAGTAAATCACTTTTAAGACTTTCCTTTAAGGATATTGAGACATTAGAGACAGTGGTACACGAGGTGCAGACATGGGTATTTCATCCAACATAAAAAAATTTCCTCCCTTTGTTCATTGTGGGTTTCATAAGCCTTCGAGCATGCCCAAATTGGAGCACGGACTTGCGCTGTGGAGAGAATGGTCCAACCATCCGATTCCCATTTCGACTCAAAAAAGAAACAGCCACACCATTGTGGCTTCCCTAGATTTGATTTATCTTGCAATAAAAGAAACAAGACAGTACTTAAGCTGCCTATATCAGTTGAGTTCATCAAATAAAATATCAACTACATATCTCAGGTAATTCAAGTATCTGACCCTGATGGTTGTCTTTTAAGAGTTCTTCAGAGGCTTAACTTATCTGCCTCTGCCTTCAAATCTGAAAAGAAGTACTCAACTGATTATACCTTATTCAGTTGTCCACCAGCAGAAACCAATCCCTTGCTTCCGTACGACTAGCGGCGAAATATTTCCTGTACTTTCGGATAGTTCAATTGACAGTTTTCCCAGTATTCCATGTACTATTGTATATGATATTCTACTCAGATTATATCCTTAGTTTGGAATGGTCCAGACCAGAATGTAATAAATGTGAAAGGGAAAGATCAAAAATGTAGAATGAAGAATGGCAATCACACTGAATCCGGAACTGAGTACTTCTGTGTAAGCAAACAAAGAGGTATTGCCTTACATCCACATGTTATTCTACATATCTTCATCACAGTTTTCAAACAATTGTGTACTAAATTAGTCAAGAATCACGCTTTCGCTCTGCAAAGTGAACCACTGCAATTATAAAATGCTGCATTCCCATCCAAGAGATAAATAGGACAGAAAACAGGAAATAGGGAACTGCATATACAGTAATACATTGCATACAGATAGCAAGGAAGATTATGAGAATATCTGCTAACAAATATAAGAACGTCATGAAATTTTTCTGCAAACATATTTTGATCATTTTTGTTTTTCTGATTGTGAGGGAGGCGTATTCGAACTAGCGACCACCCACTTCCACAAAAGGGATGAGAAATAAAACAAAACAAAACAAAAACATGATGATCTAAACGGTTTCTTATTTTCCCGGAATGTCTGCAATTGCAGATGTTGCATACCCAACCAGAAAAGAAAAGGAAAAGAAAATAAAAAGTAGCTTCCATCTAATGGAACTCATAATATAAGATTGAAAATATTCCGACTTTCATGCTAAGAGTAACAAAGGTAACGAGTTTGCACACTAAAAACTAATGGTGGTCAAATTGGAATAGTGTTCAAACGAAAAGCTTTCCAATGAGATTCTTGCTGCTGTAAAGATCCTCAACAATAAATCCAAGGGAAATGGGGAAGAGTTCATCAATAAAGTGGGAACATTGGGTCGAATCCACCATGTCAATGTTGTTTGCTTGGTTGGCTATTCTGCAGATGGATTTAGACGAGCTTTAGTCTATGAATATGCACCAAATGGTTCGCTACAAGAGTTCATAGCATCAGTGGACATCAAGAACCACTTCCTTGGTTGGGAGAAGCTGCAACATATTACTCTCAGCATAGTCAAAGGACTTGAGTATCTCCACCATGGATGCGACCAACGAATCCTTCATTTTGATATCAAACCTCATAATGTTCTATTAGATGGCAACTTCAATCCAAAAATCTCTGATTTTGGTCTTGCCAAGTTGTGCTCCAAGGATCATGGTGTAGTTTCCAATGACAGCGGCTAGAGGGACCATGGGTTACAATGCACCTGAAGTATTCTCTAGGAACTTTGGTAATGTGTTGTCCAAGTCAGATGTGCACAGTTTTAGAATGTTGTTACTTGAAATGGTAGGAGGTAGGAAAAACATTGAAGTACAGAGGACAATACCAACCAAGTTTACTTCCCAGAATGGATCCACATTGAGAAAGAGACTGATGCTGAAATTGCAAAGAAACTTGCCATTGTGGGACTTTGGTCAATCCAGTGGTATCCAGTAGATCACCTTCCATGAAAGCTGTAGTTCAAATGTTGGAAGGAGAAGGCAATTTAACTATTTAAGCATGCCTCCAAATCCTTTTGCGTTTTCCAGCTTCAAAACGTCCATACCAAGGATTACTGAGCATCTCCATATTAGAGTGACCAAACAACGATTGGCAACAGATCACAATTCAAAGTTGTAACTAGTATCGAATAAACAAAGTGACAGAGCATAAACTGATAAAAGCATAGATTCAAAATTGTAGGTGAAAGAGTATCATTTAAAATATGTTCCTTCAAGGCCGGTCCTAAACTTTTGAGACCCTGTTTTAAAGCTGAAAATATGACCACATTTTCCATACACCCCCACCTGCATAAAAAAATATATATTGAATAGATTGCCCCTGCCTATACTTTGTGCCTTCTTTTCAGTATATAGATCAAACTATAGGCGGGGGACTTATATTGGGGCACTATACACACACCCGTTACCCATGCGTAGGACAGCATTAGCATACCAAAGTGGTAAGATTTAAATCCTAAGAATGCCTTTAGTTCAAGTAAAAATGTTTTATGCTGAAGTACATAATTTCTGAAGCAAAAACAACGAGTTGATTGTTTATCTACTGAATACAAACATTTTAAATTCACATAAGAATATAAGATATGAAAAAGACTCTGCATGCACAGGTTAACTAAAAGAAAGATAAAGACATAATTTTAATAGAATCGCACAAATTGAGGAAATGGTAGACCAACTCCTAAAAAGGTTTAGGGTTATTGGGACTCATCTATCATTACCAGCCATTTGCTACCAGCCTACCATTTATGCATGAATGCATAGTTGTAATGGAACAATCAATTGATATCATAAAGACAAAGGCCTTAAGAATCCACAGAGAGAGAGAGAGAGAGAGGCAAATATATGAAATAATAGGATTTATCATTTGTACGATTTGAAAACACAAGTACACAACAACACCTTAGTAACTAGTGTTTGTATCAACAGACAAAGTATATTTACACCCAATTCATAGAAGATTGGTATACCACAAACACATAAATTAAGAGAGGTGAGACTCCATCTGACTCAGATTGAAGGTACCTTCATTATTCTTATGCACTTCAACTTTAAGTTTCTCTTATTTTCTCCCCTAATCTTTAGAAGCATCTTAAACTTCGCAAGATCATCTATCACCTGCCCCCACAGATTGAACATAAACACACATAAGTACAATACAATTGGATTTCAGGATCTAACCACAGCATACATTTAATTCCATATATATCCTTTTAAAAAAATTGAATTCAATGTTTAATGTACAACACCAAAAGATCTGAAAACAAGAAAAACATCATGACCAAAAGAAAAAAAAAAAGTTTATTGAATAACTAGGAAGTTTCTGCACATGAGACCAAACAGTTGAATTTGATTGCAGACTTAAAAACATAAGGTATAAAAAGTACTAAAACAATTCAAACATTAGGTATGCATTTAGATTCCCTTTGGATAAAAGTCTTTTAAAGGATCAGGATTTCAATTCTGGTGTAAATTGCTACATAAAAATATCAAATTCCTCTGTTCAAAATCCATACATAAATTTGATTACTTAAAAAAAAACATGAAAATTCAAATGCCCAAAAGAGAAAATGTTTTTGGTCTATCAAGAAAAACAATGTCATTTGAAATCATTGTTTTCATAAAATAATCAAATTTTCATCTGTAGCTTATCAACCTAATAACTCAAATTCTAAATTTCAGTTGAGCATTTACACTGAAACTCCAATCCAAATCTTCCATTTCAAATGCTTGAATCGAAATACTACCTGAAATACAAACTAGACATCAGCAACGGGTTTGAATTCCTGCACTTCCTTGAAGTTCAGCCAAGGCTTAACCCAGACCTTGGCTTCAAAAAGCTTCTTCTGACCCGCATCGGTTGCCTCAATGGTCAGATAGTACATAGTACCAGAAACCACTTGTTGCTTTGTGTTCACTACCTTCACAAACTCAAGCAGAGCATTCTGCACAATATGTTCAATTCATTCGTAAATTTATTGAAATCCACAAACATTTAAATGAAATTGAAGCGTTTAATTACATTACCTCCTTCTTGTTGTGCTCTTGGACGGCAAAGCGAGCGAGGTCTTCGGTTTCGACGCTGTTCTCGGAACCTTGGGATTCGTGGATTCCTCCGAGGACGGCGGCCATTTCCGGTGAGAGATTGGGAGCAGTTGATTTCAAGATTTGATATGAGAAGAAAATGCAAATGAGTTGTGTGACTGTTAATACTCGATGACTTTATGGTTTTGGGTTTCGGTTTGACTTTGACTTGTCCACGTTCTGCAAACGGGAATCTCTCTTTTCACTCCTTGGGTGTAATATGCACCGTACACGTGTTCCTTTGGTTATTTTGCTTTGCTTAACACAAGAAACAAACGGGAACAAATTTGCTGCCCACCCACTGTTTGGGTGGGCAAATACCCACCCAGTCTAAACATGTCACGTGTTCTTTTCTAAACTTTGGTTAGTTTTTTTTTTTTTCTTTCTTCTTCCACCCGCAGCCCCCCCTCTCTCTCTCTTGTTCTTCCCGACTCCAAATTCGGGTGTTGTTGATGGTGGTTGTGGGGGATGCGTTTCCGGTCTCGGGTTCGACCGAATGGGGTGGTCGACTGGTCGTCCCGATGTTCGCCGCCGTTTTCTGTGGCTCGGGGGACGAGAGAAGAGAAAGAGAGAGACGGGGGAGAGGATCGATCATCGATGAGAAAGAGAAGAGATAGAGAGACTGCAGAATGGGTTGAGGTTGAAGAGATAGAGAGAGTGGGTTGATGAGAAAGAGAGAGAGAGAGAGACCAGAGGGGAGAGAGAGAGAGAGTGGGTTGATGAGAAAGAGAGAGAGACCAGAGGAGAGAGAGAGACCGGAGTAGAGAGAGAGAGACTAAAAAAATAAAAAAGTTAACTATAGTTAGATTGTGGGGGCACGTGTCAAAATTTCAGAAGGTGGGCATTGCCCACCCCAGTTAGGGTGGGCAGCAAATTTGCTCCCGAAACAAACCAAGAGAGATGTGGTATACCGGGTTATTCCAAACTTGATGGTAGTACTAAATATACTGGGTTCGAAACTCGATAGTATAGGAGCGCATAGCGTTATGTCATCCATGTTGGACGCTGTGGTCCATATGACATATCACAAGAATGAATTTGCTCATCACATTAGTTTGTTGGTGATACAACAACTTAATATGAAAGTGTCATGTATAATAAAATTTACTTTAAGTAATCATGATCAACTTAATTATCATGAGAGGAAAAAAAAATTAACATGTGGCAAATGTTTATTGGATGGTGATATCACCAACAAACTAATGTGGTGAGCAAATTCATTCCTGATATCTATACTATTATAATAAGAAGAGGCATTGTTGATCAAAACAGAATTTTGTACCACAATAGCTCTCAAATATTAAATAACCTTAAATAAAAGTCAACTGTTAGGGACAAAAAGGTAAAAAAAATAAAACAATTAACAAAATAATTAAAAATGAAAAAATTTATCCATTACTTTTCACTTTTTCAGGAAGAATCTCCAGAAAGATAATTATTTAGTACCCACACCTACAGAGAAATAACTACCCATAAGGCCACAACTTTCTCTCTAAATAACTTTCCATACTTTTTTTTTTTCCATATATATATATATATATTTTTTTTTTTTTCTCAAGGAAAAAATGTCACACATGCAGAGCATGTATCCACAATGCTAATATCACTAAAAAAACACAAGAAACAAAAAAAAAAAACCCCTCTTTATCCTATGCTATAAAATAATATGCTAGGATCTGCTTGGATTTTCATTTGAAGCTGCCACATCATTTTAGCAACATCCAACGGTTAAAATTAAAAAGGTCCACAAGCTCAACTTTTGCACACAAACACCAGATCCTCTTTTCCTCTCTCCCTCTCCTCCTTTCTTTCTCCGTAACAAACGCAGCCATCTCAGTGAGCACAAATAAAAGTTTTTTTTGTCTTCTCACCCACCAGAGCTTAATCTACCAAAGAGTTTTCATTTTGGTGTTTCAATCTAGTAAAGATATTAATTAATAATATAAACAAGTTTTTGGGAGAAACGTTTCAGTTGAAATTCTATGTAGGGGAAGGGATCTTGATTTCTCATCGGGAAATTTCGAAGGCTTTGAGCGCAAAGGAAAGAACGCCATGGCTTCTTTCTGGTGTTTGTAGTCTGTTACAGTAGTAGATCGAAATGAGGAGATGGGGAGACAGAGGAAGCAAGGATCTGGTGCTATTGTGTCAAAGCTGAGTATTTGGAGCTTTTTCTTGTTAACCGTTGGATGGTGCTAGGATGACGTGGCGGCTTCACATGAAAAGCCAAGCAGATCCTAGCACCCCATTTTAGAGCAGAGAATCCAAGTCCTTCCCTGAAAACCTTAACCAATAACCAAATGCTCACCATCTCAGTCTCTCAGTCTCTCCCTTTCTCACAATCGCTATACTGAATTTCATGAGATCGAGGCTTGGCTAGAAGACCCAGAATCTCAATCACCCCAAAGCCCAACGCAAGCTTCCAAGGTATGATTTCTAATTTTCGTCTCTAATTCCTAACCCTGAGGTTTAACTTTGGTTTTGCTTGAATTACTGTTGTGGATTTCCTAAATGTTTATACCTGTAATTGTATAAGCTGGTAGCGTGATTGCTTTTTCTCAACTGCGTTTTCTTGATTAATTGCAGAGCTTAAGAAAGCCTAGACAATAAAGAACGATGCCTCATAGAACTCGACCTATGACTGCACTCTTGGTGTTTACTGGACTGAATGCTATCTTAGTATCAACCATTACTCCCGTCTATGATTTCGTCTGCTTTCTTCCTTTTTGGGAAAGAAGGGTATGTTTTTTTATTATGATTTGTTGAGAAATTCAGTACTGAATTACTGTATTTGTGTAGGAAGTTATGATATTGATTTAAACATTAAATATTGGTCTTACTGGTGTATTGCCGATGGAAATGTGTTTGAACCTTGGAAATGCTAAGTTTTTCGGTTTGATGATTGCACAAATTTTTTACCTATACCTGTATTATAGCACGAGATGGAGTTCTATTTTTGTATTGTGCACACCACAAAATATGCTTAAGCTTATTGAAATTCCTACACAAGGTGTGTAAAGATAGGACTGACATGAGGTGAGTTGTCTCTTAGGCTTTAATTGATCTTTGAAATGATTCAAATATTAATGAGTTTTTAAAATATTGGTGAAGTCACTTGGCCGAGCAATTTTGCTCAATTGATTTTGAACTTCTCCACTGCAATGTTGCTCACAGAAGGTAGTTGCCTCGCTCCATTTTGTGGGGGTTTTTGCTGGTCCTTATGCCTAAAGGCACCCTTAATCATGTACTCAAGACATAGTATCTAAACCCTGAAGGAGCATTATATGATTTATCTGATTGTGGTAATTGTAGGCACACTCATGTCGGTATCCTCCATTCTCCTTGCCGTACATTGGTTGTTATGGTTTCATTGCGTTGTACTCTTCCATTTCAGTAGGTATAATGAAAAAGCCCTTAGCAATTTAATAAGCAACCATAGATATATAGAACAAATGGCCCAATTTGACAAACAAAAACTAGGGATTCGATTGGTTCACTTTCTCTGGGTTTGTTGACTTGCAGGGAATCTACTATATATAATTAGAGTTGCACTATTTCTTTCTTCAATGCTAGGGTAAGGTTATGATTTAGGAGTGATGAGCTAGGTAGGATTCTCCCCCTAGAGCAATTTAACTGTCCTCTGCATAACTGAGATAAATTCATTGTTGTTGGTAGTGAATCTAAGGCGTAGTTTTAAGTATTAAATTGTGAGTATTATCAATACAAAAAACAGCAATTTGCTTAAGACCATATGTATTTCGGTCAACTGCAACTCAGATGTTTTGGCAATTTCTGTTAAAAGCTCTTGGTTTAAAGTTTTATAATGATGCTGTTGGTTTGGGCTGACTTCTAACTGCCAGTTTATCCTATGCATGCCCACTATATACATAGCACTTTCTGAAACCGAAAACCACTGTTTATGGTCCTGGGTTTACCTGTTGGGCATCCACACTTTTGATCAACTCTGAAGTCAGCCTATGGCAACTTCCACTCTGCTTTATGCAAAGTCGCAAACTACATACATGTTTATTATTGGATTGGATTGGATTGGTTATGTCATTCAGTTTTTCAAAATGACAGTGCTAATCCCACTAATCAATGCGATCAGTTATCTAATACTCAAATGTGATCCAAAACTGAATATAACCAACCGAAACAACTTGGGATATAATTTGGATTATCTTGTAGATTCTTTTTCGCATCCTTACATCTTGTATCCTTGTGGTTTCTTATTTCAGAGAGAACGACATCGTCAGGAACGTGAAGCTACTTTTAGTAAGGAGTTCTGAATGAAGATAGAAGTATCTATGAGGTCAGACTTCTTCAATTACAGACTTTTTTCTTAGGTCTGTTTTATTTAGTGCAGTTAGAGGTTTTTGCTGTATCCTAAGATTTTAGTATAGAAAGATACAAAGACTCATGAAGCTTTCTCTTGCCAATGAGATATCAGATCTTCTCTTAGTTGCGATGTTGAGTTATTTTCGATGTATTGTTAAAGTACAACCTTACAGTTCATGCTCTCACTGAGAGAAATTACTCTGTTATCTAGGCATTTCAACGGCAATATTTAATGTTCGATTTATTTCCTGTTGTTGGCTTGATGCTGTACTTGCTATCGTATTGGAGAAAGATTTGCTTCCCTGGATTACCAAGAACTTGCTTACTGATTGAAAAATCGCCCGACGTCGTTCAATTGGAACATCATATAATTGATTACTTTCCATTGTTCCGTATGCAAACAGTAACAAGTCCTTGGGTTCTTTTGTTAATCCTTCTATTTAAGAAATCATGATTTGTTTGGAATATTTGTTAAAGTAGTGTGCAATGTTGTAGTCTCAAAATTCTTTGCCCAATATCTGTATAGAGAGCTATATCTTCTTTTGTTCTTTCTCTACACCGGCGTTGACCCTTTACAAACAAGTTACATAAAGGAAAACCGTATATAAATCCAGTATTGCCGAAAAAATTTACATACAATCCAATAGAATTTAAACATGAGTTGCCTCCAGTAAAGCAGTCCTCTGGCTTATAGCTTGCAGCTTAGCTTCCAGTGAAGCAAGCTTTGCCTCATCATCTCCAATCAATTCATCCTCGGGAAGTTTTGCATCCATTGTTAGGTTCTCCATCTCCATGGCATCCATCGTTTCTTAGTAAGAATAAAAAAGATTCAAATCCAAGTTTATTCTCTTCTCTAGTTCATGACGAAGTAAAATAGGAAGTTACTATCCTTATCTTCCCAAGGTTTTCTTCAGCACATTGCAAGCTGGGGGTGAAGAGGGACTACTTGTATCTTTGATGTCATTGTCCTTGATCGCCGCCAGCATCGAGTAAGATCTTGGGGCAAGCCTCTGGTTGATCAGTCTTGTGAGGTTGGAATATGACCATGTATGCATCGATACCACAAAGTATCGAAAGCTCCTCCACCTTGCATAAATTTTCTTCCGATCCCGAATGATCTTTCTATGAGCACTGGGTAGGAGCCATATTCTGGAATCGAAAATCAAATACAAATGTACCAAATACCAGTTCAAAACCAAGTTTGAACTACTTTTTGTTCCCGAGGTCTTTCTGTGATCTAATGCACAAGCGTATAATAATGCATGAGTTCTCCAATGGTTTAGATTAGAGATTGTTCACCATTATGGAGAGTTGAAATTACTAGTTTCTGACTTTCCCGACAGCATAAGGTATGAAATTGCTGAAGGAGAAGAGTAGTTTTCCGATTTGCGATCCAAGGCCAATTCCATTAATTTGGTTTTAGCTTGTCAGTGATTACATTCCCATTGAATATACCACTCTCCGAATCCTGTTGGAAGTAGGAAGTAAGAAAAGAAAATGATGCTCGCGGGTGAGACATATAACATGTTCCTTTTTTTTTTCTTTCAATTTATTAGAGAAGGAGAAAGATGATCAAATGTTAAAGACTTACAAAGCATTAGCATTGCCATGCTATACATACATTACACTCAGAATTGATATTCAGTGCAGGTGTACCAGCACATAAAAAGAAATATCAACAGCAACTAAACCAAAGCATTGTCATATACACCCAGTTCTTATGAGATTGATATGCTATGAAGCCCTCGAATAATAATACTTAAGAGTGCTCTGCCTCCATCTGATTCAGATTGTAGGCACCTTCATTGTTCTTGTGCACTTCAACATTATATTTCTCTTCTTTGTCTCCCCTCTTCAGCTTCAGAAGCATGTTGAACTTTGCATGATCTTCTATGACCTGCTCTCACAGATTTAAACATCCACAATCAGTCTTCCTCATGTTTCACCATATTAATTAGAATTAAAATGCTGGATTTTCAAAACTGAGGTCTAAAATAAAAATTGCAATCAAGGAAAAAATAATATCAAGATTACCAAGTACCTGGAACTCCTTCACATCACACACAACATTTGATTCTTAGTGGTAACCAAAATTCGAGTTTCTTAACTCTCCAACCATTTACAAGACTTGGGGTATGCTAAACAAGTTCATTGAATTACTAGGAGTTCCTACTTCCTAAACTTGAACAAGAATGTAAATCAAATAATGGATGCACCCAACAGCTAAATACAACCAATTGTCAAACAAATGAAAGGGCACTAACCTCTGCCTTAGCATGAACAATCTCCTGAAGCTCATAAGGGAACAATGAATTGGACCTTTGCTGAAGGCTCTTAACAGCATGGTTTGCCGCATCTTGAACTTGAGGGTCATGAGGCGGCACAGATTGCCATCCTGGAGCATGCCCACCTGATCAAAACCCAATAACCCAAGTCAGTCAAAAAGAACACCACAGAATTGAAACAACTCAAAATTGATCAGTGATGCACCTTGCTTAACGCCCAAATCCGAAGAGGTAAACGACGGCGTTTCAGTTTCGGCATCCCCAGCGTGCTTGAATTCCTGCACTTCTTTGAAGCCCATCCAAGGCTTCACCCAGACCTTGACTTCATACAGCTTCTTCTTGCCGGCGTCGATTGCCTCGACGGTCAGATGGTGCATAGTGCCGGCCACCACTTGTTCCTTTGCCTTCACCACTCTCACAAACTCGAGCAGAGCATTCTGCATAAAACAAATTCAATTAACAAAATTTATTTCGAAAATGAATAAATAAATAAATCGAAGAATAGGATTTGATTGATTACCTCCTTCTTGTTGTGTTCGTCGACGGCGAAGCGAGCGAGGGCTTCGGTTTCGGTGCTGTTCTGGGCACCTTGGGATTCGCGAATTCCGCCGAGGGTGGCCATTTTGGGTTCTGGCAAGGAGGATGAAGAGAATGCGAGGAAGGAGAAGAGGAATATTAAGAGGTGGAGTTGTATCGATAGAGAGAAGAAGGAAGACGATGAGTTCGATTGTAATTTCGATTTCATATATTGCAGTTCTGATTTCTTGGACTTGCAGACGGCTATATAAACTCTTTCGATTCTTGGATTTTTCTGACACGTGTCATACACGTGTCTCTGCGGGAATTTATCTTGCTTAATGACTAAGCGTTTCTATTTCTTTATCTTTTTAATATTCCAACTTAATCTATAAGTTTTATTTTTTTGTCTGAACTTAATCTATAAGCTTAGAAATTCAGAATATCGTCAGAAGGATAAAATTTATTTTATTATTACTATGGGTTTTTATCATCAATATTAATAGGGTCTGAATTTTTCGTGACCGAACAAAATAGGGTCCGAATTTAAAAAACAATCAATTAGGCTTGAACTTAAAAAACCACATCAATGAAGTACGGATCAGGATTCTCTGCTATAATAGAATGTGCTAGGATCTGCTTGGGTTTTAACCTGAGATCGACACGTCACCAAAACACAATCCAACGACTACAGTGATAGTTCTCACTTCTCAGAGAGCCCAACTTCCATACGAAGTAGCGTATAACTAACTTCTCCCCTCTTCCTTGAGACGCCCTCTTCTTCTCTGAACCAAAAGAAACTTATGTGACGAGGCACGGCTCACTCAATATCGGAGATGCCCTTGACTAGTCAGAAGGTCCCAGATCTGAGTCCGGTGACATTGTAGAAGCAGCTTGGCCAACTCAAGAGCCTTTCGTTCACACCCCACCCATTTGCTACCATCGTCGATCCGACTCAAATCTTCAACTTGTGCCATTAAAGTTTCTCCTTATCTTTTTCACATCACTGAATCAATGATGCAAAATTTGTTTTGCACAAGTTGATCCAAAACTATTGTTAGGAGTCACAATTGTTATTAGGAAATAATTATTTTATTTATCAAGCAGTTATTTGTTAGTATTTGTTAGTCATTGAGATCTTAACATCTGTCATGATCTGGTTTTAGTCGGTTATGAACTGAACTGGGTATAAACCCAGGATTGGTCATCGTTGTAGGGGGAATTCAGTTTATCAATCAAAGTTTATTAGTTTTCTTTCAGTTTCTTCATTTCCAGTTTCTAGACTTTAGGTCCTATCAATTTGGTATCAGAGTCCTCATGGGGTGCCAGAGAGCACCACCGCCACCATCTTTGTAATAACCCGAATCTTCATATTTAATTTGTTGAATATTCTTGAAATTAATTAGGGGATTAAATCATAGTTCTCTTGCCTAGTTTATGAAGTGAGAATATTTCGGAACAAATATTGACTCGAAACATTTTATTTTCGAGGGGTCAAAAGTTGACTTTCTTATTCATTAATTTTCTCTGATGGCTTCCTTCACGAAAGTTGTAGAGCTTGTCAATACGAGTTCGTAGACATGTGACACGCTAAATTCTGATATCATACGAAGGAGTTATGGTCAGCGGAAGTTTAACCTATTATTTTTGAAGCTTATCTGACGCAGTTGCTTATTTCGTAAAAACTGCATCAATATGTTTATTATTTGAGCATATGGTCTTCTAATGATTTGTAGTAGACATCTTAAAGAAATTCTCAGAGTTGGAATCACCTGAAAATCATATTTCTAGAGTTACTTATGATTTTTACAAAATACGTAGAGTACAAGAAGAAAGGGAATTAAGCATTTGTGATGGAAGCATGATCCAACAACTGATCTCACTCATCTAGAGCTGATCTTAGAATCTCCAGCATGAGATATTCAGCCTCAAAATCCTTATTCTTTAATCAACAACTTGTTTATCAAGTAGTCTAACCAGCCAAGATTAGAGTTTAACCTTGGTAGGGTTAGCTAAATATCTAGCCTATATAAACACATGACCTCTAACACATTTCTTCAAGCTTCAATCAGATTGAAAGCTTCCTTAGTTGAAGTATTAACTCAACTAAGTCCCTCCTACTTCAGCCCTCCTAATAGCATAGAAATTTCACCTAGAAAGATTATGAAAATAGAGCAATCTTTAGTTAAAAATCTTTTGCTCAAGAACTTATGTTCTTTCAATTGTGAAGCTAATTCAATCTTCCAACCAACAATTCATGTAAGTACAGAATACATCCTTATAGTCTTTTGTCTTTAAGATTTATCAAGGTGCACAAACAAGAAGGAAATGGAAAAGGATAAGTTTTATAGAAAGCTAATCTTGTTTTCTGAAATTAATCCCGTCAACCAACTTTGGTAGCTTTAAACTCATATTTTGGTTTATTTTCTCATCTGGACTTCTTCATGAAAGTTGTTCAAAATGGTGTCTTCTATTTTGTGTTCAAAATTCACGGTCATCCAACCGGTAACAATTTCTAAATCTAAGTTTTGATACAGTATACTCGCTGGAAAACTTATAAACTGTTCATAATTTCAAGTAGTCATATCTCACTTGTTCCTTAACCAAATTTTATGATCTTTATATCAATACGAAGCTCATAACATGAACTTGTGATCTGGAGAATATCAAAAGTAATTGTCGAAATTACAATACATAGTAATTTATGCAATTAAGGTTAAAATCATGATTATTGGTTTAGGTACTGTTTTGGTTAGTCTCTATTTCTGGACTTGGACACTTTGGACATGATTATTTGGATTGTACCATTGAATTCCTTGTGAAAATCCCTTCGAAATAGGGTATTCACTTACCTATATCGGACTTACGATGGACACGATATTGAATTTGAACTTCGATGACTATAATTAGAGAAACATGAATATGTTCTCTCATGGACTTGGACTAAAGGAATAATAATAAAACTTAAATCTGATTTCTCTAATTGTCCATGATTTTATTTCCTTACTTATTTAAGTCTTACAATATACTTGGTTATGTTATTAACCTTATGTTGATGATCTTGCTTACTACATGAGTTCAATTACTTATGTTTTAGAACATATGTATATCTTGTTTTACATATGCTTCTTCTTTATATATGTTTTATTTGCACTTGATATATTATCTATTAATGTTATATTGGTGCATAATTTTGTTTACCAAGTGAATACATCAACTTAGTATTATACATGTATGTTAACATGTATGAAAGTATATATTGTTAAGAGTGTATTTGAGATATCACATGCTTACCTTGGTAATTTACTTGATTATGTGATTTACCTACTTATGTCTTTCATCTATATCACATATGCATTCATATGAAAGGCTTAAGCATGTGTACATATGACATGATTTATGACTTGTCTTACAACAAGACACTATTTTTGAATTCCAATAATATTTGAAACCGGGAGTCGGTATATCCTCGAGCTTAAGTGAATTACTGGTATGAACGATCTATGGACGTTCGAAGTTAGCTGTGGGCTCATGTCCCTTCAGATAGTGCACTATTATACTCATAGGTATTAAGGACCGTGAGTGTACATGCTTGGTATTAAGGACCAGGTATGCTGCGGCTTAACCTGTTACATTACAGGTCTTATGTTTTGGTTACCAGTCAATTTCTATCCGAAAGAGTCACTAAGCGAAGTATATAATATTCTGACCAATTGAATATTTGTTTGTCATATCTTGTTGGAGTGTGAATTTATGATTATTATTCATGCTTGGTATTAAGGACCTCAGCATATAGATTTATGAATTATTATCACTCAACCTGGCATATTCATTGAAAAATGAAGTATATATTATTCTCATCGAATATATGTTGCCATGCATATTTGGCATGTGAAAGTGAATTTACCTATGCTTAATTGGTATTGTGGACTTTCTCTTGAAATCTATGTGGATATATGATTCTATCTGAAATATTCACTGAGCAGTATACGTATGTTTTTGAATACTATCTATTTGTGATATATTGATATTATGTTATGTTGTTAAATAAAATGAGAATCGATTAGAGTTAATTATCTACTAATGATGCATTAATAGTCGATTCGGTGCAAAGTGAAATTATATTTGAGACCGAATTATTTAGGTCAAAGACATTCTTGATATATGTGAAACAAATGCATAAGAATTGGTATGAACAAATATGAAAAGGTTCTCGGTACATTTTTGATTGGTTGTTCAATTTTGATGTCTTATAAGACACATTAATATAAGAATGTAAGCTGTACTTATTTGGCCTGTGTTGCTCATGATGCTACACTTCTTTATTTTCAGGTTACGATGCTTGGGGAAAAACGGGGTGAACCAATGAATTAGTGTTTTTCTACAACTATTCGAATTGAATAATTGTAACGTCTTTTATTCCGCTAAACTCTGATATCGTAAGATAATAACGATATTGTTTTCAAATGAAAGTATTATTCAGACATTTGTTTCATTTGATTTATTTTGCTTCTAGAATTTAGTCACACCGCAAATTCGGGTACCATATTTCAATATAATATTGGTCTCGGGTTTGGGGGCGTGACAGATTGGTATCAGAGCTAAAAAGCTCCTTTGAAGTTTTGTTTTATAAAAACAAATTAAATGAACGGGGAGGGTTCTATATATGTATGTATATACATGTTGTTTAAACTAACAAGAGCTTTTGATGGATATTATGTGATCCTAATATTTGAGATGCAGTCTTGTTATTTGCTAACTTTATCAAGTTAGAAGCTGCTATGATGATTTGATTGGAATTTGCTTATTTCCTTGAATAAGCTTACTGGTATGTTATGAATTTTGTAGAAAATTATTTTTCTATAAATTGATTATATGAATCATCACGTAGACTATATATTAAGTATAGTTTGATGTTTTATTCGAAAATATCAATAAGAACAAGATGGTACAATCCATGATATATAACTGTGAAGAGAATGAAAAGAAAGAGTACCGTGGATTGTAACTTATAAACATTTAAAATGAAAAGGGAGACTCCACTTATCTCCAAGATAGAGAATCTATAAGTGGGCATTTCCTTTGTTCCTTCGATACCTAAGTTAGTATTTAACAATGGTAAGTAATTTCTTTCCATTGATGCAAGTTGTGTCCTTTTGTAAAGGAATCCCTTAGGGTATAGGGACTTGTATTTCAATGTGGGACATTAAACTTGTTGACCTAGCATCGGTTTTGACCTTCTCGGGAACGGTTTTTGGCCGGCGCGTGAGGGCGCGTGATCGGTAACTGGGCATAGGGCTTGCTCGGGTTTGAAAGTGTTGTTTTCAGAGTAACCATAGGCCACTCTGGTGAAACTGTAGCCTGGTCGGAATAGTCACTGGATGTGTGCTATTTCGGCTTGGCGGTAAACTATATATACATAGATTTTAGAAAGAAAGAAAAAAAAAAGAGTATTGCAAGAGACTTAGTAACTTACGGATTTGATAAGAGGAGAAAGAGAATCTAATTAGATTCAAAATTTACAATACATCTCTCTATCTTTCCACTTTTTGGGTAATTTAATATTCATGTTCTTCGCGTTCTTTTTAGCTGTTCTTTGAAGCTCAACAAATCAGAGAGAGCTTGAATTAAGTGAATTTTAAGAAATTCGGAAGTATTATTACTTTCGAAGTTGAAGTCATTGTTAACTAGGTTAATATGGAGATAGTTGGAAGAGAAGAGGAAGGAAAATATTAAAAAGAAAGAAGAAAGTTTGAGGAGTACTAAGTTTGAAGTATTTGAGAACAAGACTAGTTTATACTAGTAATATGTTTGCTTATTATGCACTTGTTGGTTGATCTAAAATGAGTTGTAGAGATATTGGTAATATCCCAATGTTTCAAAGATACATCTGAGCACTCATTGGCTTTGGTCAAGAATTATGGTTTTGTGCTTAAGATTTCTTTAAACTCGGATTTATTCTCAAGTATTGAAGAATATTACAAGGTGAAAGGTATGCCTCATGGAAACTCTAGTTCTTGTTGAAAGTTTAGAACTATGATTTTATTTGGATTATTATGAGTAGAATTTTGACAATATCTACTTCCTTTGGAAATTTAGTAAATCATATTCTAGTATGTGAGTTATTATTTATAAACTTATTTGAGGTATAATTAAGTTTCCATAAGCTTTAGTATGGATTGTTAATGGGACATATTTCAAGTAGGAATGATTTGGAGGATGCAAGTAATAATATGTGAAAGATTATGATTTAGACTTTGAAGATTGATTTAATTTTCCATAGAGTTGATAAATTACTCAAGGTTGGAGTGATTTATCGAGGACCGTGATTACGTATATACAATTCTGATCATGGGAATATAGTTGAGGATTTGTGTCGTAATTGAATTTGAGAATTATTATGGTGGATCATTTAGAGTTTGAAATTAGGTATGAAAAGTTGTTGTTATGAGAAGATATACATATGAATCATTTTCGGGGAATTTCACAATTGAGATGAGCTTGAAAGATGGAATTTTAAAGAGACTTGGTGATTTCTCTAGGTCTTATTCTTGATGATATAGTAAGACTTAAGATAATAATTATCTTAACTTTGAAGTGATTAGTCTTTAATTCTTAACGGATCTTTGGAGATACAATAATTGTTGATTCAGGATAGTAAGTGATTCATAGGTGTGAATTGTAGAAGGAAAATCTATACTTGGAGAGCAAGTTAGAATTAATTCGAACTTTTTCAGGATATATGGATGCATTTATTTGTGACATACTTGGAGAATTTAGAGAGTTAGATTTAGACATGAAGTTGGAGTAATACAAGTAGACATTTGATTCGTCTTAAGATAACACTATGCGTACTTGAGGATTTGGACAATAAGGATTAATTTTGAATTTGAGGATTAAGTAAGTATTCACCTCTTGCTTAAGGATTGGTGATTATTCTTTATAACTTAAAGAATTAAGCTAATAGATCTACAAGACCTTATGAAAGAGTACACTGCTTAGATATAAGATATGTTCTCTTGAGGATTATTATTTTTGATGAGAAGTGTTTGCTGAGACTTTTATCTAAGATAGATCCAAACAATATTGATGAAGAAATAAATTTTTGATTTATTGTGTTACCTTAGTGTTACAAAAATGAAGAAGTGGTATGCAAAATTCGAGGACGAATTTCCTTTTAAGGAGGGTAGACTGTAATAACCCGAATCTTCATATTTAATTTGTTGAATATTCTTGAAATTAATTAGGGGATTAAATCATAGTTCTCTTGCCTAGTTTATGAAGTGAGAATATTTCGGAACAAATATTGACTCGAAACATTTTATTTTCGAGGGGTCAAAAGTTGACTTTCTTATTCATTAATTTTCTCTGATGACTTCCTTCACGAAAGTTGTAGAGCTTGTCAATACGAGTTCGTAGACATGTGACACGCTAAATTCTGATATCATACGAAGGAGTTATGGTCAGCGGAAGTTTAACCTATTATTTTTGAAGCTTATCTGACGCAGTTGCTTATTTCGTAAAAACTGCATCAATATGTTTATTATTTGAGCATATGGTCTTCTAATGATTTGTAGTAGACATCTTAAAGAAATTCTCAGAGTTGGAATCACCTGAAAATCATATTTCTAGAGTTACTTATGATTTTTACAAAATACGTAGAGTACAAGAAGAAAGGGAATTAAGCATTTGTGATGGAAGCATGATCCAACAACTGATCTCACTCATCTAGAGCTGATCTTAGAATCTCCAGCATGAGATATTCAGCCTCAAAATCCTTATTCTTTAATCAACAACTTGTTTATCAAGTAGTCTAACCAGCCAAGATTAGAGTTTAACCTTGGTAGGGTTAGCTAAATATCTAGCCTATATAAACACATGACCTCTAACACATTTCTTCAAGCTTCAATCAGATTGAAAGCTTCCTTAGTTGAAGTATTAACTCAACTAAGTCCCTCCTACTTCAGCCCTCCTAATAGCATAGAAATTTCACCTAGAAAGATTATGAAAATAGAGCAATCTTTAGTTAAAAATCTTTTGCTCAAGAACTTATGTTCTTTCAATTGTGAAGCTAATTCAATCTTCCAACCAACAATTCATGTAAGTACAGAATACATCCTTATAGTCTTTTGTCTTTAAGATTTATCAAGGTGCACAAACAAGAAGGAAATGGAAAAGGATAAGTTTTATAGAAAGCTAATCTTGTTTTCTGAAATTAATCCCGTCAACCAACTTTGGTAGCTTTAAACTCATATTTTGGTTTATTTTCTCATCTGGACTTCTTCATGAAAGTTGTTCAAAATGGTGTCTTCTATTTTGTGTTCAAAATTCACGGTCATCCAACCGGTAACAATTTCTAAATCTAAGTTTTGATACAGTATACTCGCTGGAAAACTTATAAACTGTTCATAATTTCAAGTAGTCATATCTCACTTGTTCCTTAACCAAATTTTATGATCTTTATATCAATACGAAGCTCATAACATGAACTTGTGATCTGGAGAATATCAAAAGTAATTGTCGAAATTACAATACATAGTAATTTATGCAATTAAGGTTAAAATCATGATTATTGGTTTAGGTACTGTTTTGGTTAGTCTCTATTTCTGGACTTGGACACTTTGGACATGATTATTTGGATTGTACCATTGAATTCCTTGTGAAAATCCCTTCGAAATAGGGTATTCACTTACCTATATCGGACTTACGATGGACACGATATTGAATTTGAACTTCGATGACTATAATTAGAGAAACATGAATATGTTCTCTCATGGACTTGGACTAAAGGAATAATAATAAAACTTAAATCTGATTTCTCTAATTGTCCATGATTTTATTTCCTTACTTATTTAAGTCTTACAATATACTTGGTTATGTTATTAACCTTATGTTGATGATCTTGCTTACTACATGAGTTCAATTACTTATGTTTTAGAACATATGTATATCTTGTTTTACATATGCTTCTTCTTTATATATGTTTTATTTGCACTTGATATATTATCTATTAATGTTATATTGGTGCATAATTTTGTTTACCAAGTGAATACATCAACTTAGTATTATACATGTATGTTAACATGTATGAAAGTATATATTGTTAAGAGTGTATTTGAGATATCACATGCTTACCTTGGTAATTTACTTGATTATGTGATTTACCTACTTATGTCTTTCATCTATATCACATATGCATTCATATGAAAGGCTTAAGCATGTGTACATATGACATGATTTATGACTTGTCTTACAACAAGACACTATTTTTGAATTCCAATAATATTTGAAACCGGGAGTCGGTATATCCTCGAGCTTAAGTGAATTACTGGTATGAACGATCTATGGACGTTCGAAGTTAGCTGTGGGCTCATGTCCCTTCAGATAGTGCACTATTATACTCATAGGTATTAAGGACCGTGAGTGTACATGCTTGGTATTAAGGACCAGGTATGCTGCGGCTTAACCTGTTACATTACAGGTCTTATGTTTTGGTTACCAGTCAATTTCTATCCGAAAGAGTCACTAAGCGAAGTATATAATATTCTGACCAATTGAATATTTGTTTGTCATATCTTGTTGGAGTGTGAATTTATGATTATTATTCATGCTTGGTATTAAGGACCTCAGCATATAGATTTATGAATTATTATCACTCAACCTGGCATATTCATTGAAAAATGAAGTATATATTATTCTCATCGAATATATGTTGCCATGCATATTTGGCATGTGAAAGTGAATTTACCTATGCTTAATTGGTATTGTGGACTTTCTCTTGAAATCTATGTGGATATATGATTCTATCTGAAATATTCACTGAGCAGTATACGTATGTTTTTGAATACTATCTATTTGTGATATATTGATATTATGTTATGTTGTTAAATAAAATGAGAATCGATTAGAGTTAATTATCTACTAATGATGCATTAATAGTCGATTCGGTGCAAAGTGAAATTATATTTGAGACCGAATTATTTAGGTCAAAGACATTCTTGATATATGTGAAACAAATGCATAAGAATTGGTATGAACAAATATGAAAAGGTTCTCGGTACATTTTTGATTGGTTGTTCAATTTTGATGTCTTATAAGACACATTAATATAAGAATGTAAGCTGTACTTATTTGGCCTGTGTTGCTCATGATGCTACACTTCTTTATTTTCAGGTTACGATGCTTGGGGAAAAACGGGGTGAACCAATGAATTAGTGTTTTTCTACAACTATTCGAATTGAATAATTGTAACGTCTTTTATTCCGCTAAACTCTGATATCGTAAGATAATAACGATATTGTTTTCAAATGAAAGTATTATTCAGACATTTGTTTCATTTGATTTATTTTGCTTCTAGAATTTAGTCACACCGCAAATTCGGGTACCATATTTCAATATAATATTGGTCTCGGGTTTGGGGGCGTGACAATCTTCTTCTGTGTCCGATTCAGAGCCACCACTAGGTCTGCCACTCGGATGGATCGGATCGGATATGAGCGTTCCAATTCCAATTCAAAAAATTTCGGAACTGAATATATTGTTCCAATTCCAATTCCAAAAATTTTGGATCGGATTGGATCGGAACTTTCGGAATTTTCGGATATTCGGAATTTTTTGGAAGTTTTCGGAATTGATATTATTTTGGAATCTTCGAAATTCCAAATTAAAACGTAATTTTAAAACTTTTCCAAAGTAATCCATTAAGGCATTTTGTATATTTTCATGGATACTACAATTTCAATATTAGACGAAAGAGTAATAAAAGTAGAAATAGTTTGATTACATCAATGCGGTCAACCCTTATTAATTTCTTACCATTTATAATTGTGGTTGACCATGTGGATCGAGGTGTAAACGAAGACGAAAGCGGCCAAATTTTTAATCCTATGCCTCAAATATCTCAATAATCACATCCAACAGTCATATTGCTAAATTTCGTTTTCCTCAGTGATTTAGTTTTTCAAAGGTATACATTTATTTATAACCAATGAATATAGTAAACAACACTAGTTGACATATTGAGATGTGGTGTGATCCGATAAATCGAAAATGTCTAACGGTATATTTGACTTCACCCATGTATTTATTGAATAGTAATTGGTACCGTGTGAAATAATTGGCTTCATTCGTCGTCGTTTCGGCTTCAGTCAATGCGGTCAACCATTATTTCTTACCATTTATAATTGTGGTTGACCATGTGGATCAATGTATAAACGAAGACGAAAGCGGCCAAATTTTTAACCTTATGCCTCAAATATCTCAATAATCACATCCAACAGTCAGATTGCTAAATTTCGTTTTCCTCAGTGATTTAGTTTTTCAAAGGTATACATTTATTTATAAGCAATGAATATAGTAGACAACACTAGTTGACATATTGAGATGTGGTGTGATCCGATAAATCGAAAATGTCTAACGGTATATTTGACTTTGCCCATATATTTATCGAATAGTAATTGGTACCGTGTGAAATAATTGGCTTCATTCGTCGTCGTTTCGGCTTCAGCCAATGCGGTCAACCATTATTTCTTACCATTTATAATTGTGGTTGACTATGTGAATCGAGGTGTAAACGAAGACGAAAGCGGCCAAATTTTTAACCTTGTGCATCAAATATCTCAATAATCACATCCAACAGTCAGATTGCTATATTTATAACCAATGAATATAGTAAACAACACTAGTTGACATATTGAGATGTGATGTGATCCGATAAATCGAAAATGTCTAACGGTAGATTTGACTTCACCCATTTATTTATCGCATATTAATAGATACCGTATGAAATAATTGGCCTCATTCGTCGTCGTTTCGGCCTCAGTCAATGTAGTCAACATTTATTTATCATCATTTACCAAAATATCATTTCCACTAATTTTACCTTAACCGCTCCTTCTGAAATCCGATTTTTGTGTTCTTCGCAACCACATGCTCCAACGGTCGAGCTCCACAAACCTATGTAAAAAGTTGCAACCCTGGATCTTGTTTTAGTAGCAGTTGCCCTTTGAGAACTCTAATTAATAAATATAGGGGCATAAATGACAATAATAGATTAATAGTATTAAAAAGACACTTCAGTATATAACTATATATATTCAACAAATGAATAATATAAACAAATTCGTAAAATACTAGAATTTCGGAATATTCGGATCGGAATGAGTTTGGCAAATTTCGGAAACTTTCGGATCGGAAAATTTCGGATATTCGGAAATTTTCAATCCATTCCAATTCCAATCCAATTTACTTTGGAATTTTCGGATCGGACAATTTCGGAATCGGATTACATTCGGATCGGCAAAAATTCGGAAACTTTCGGTTCGGAATCGGATGGAATTGGAATTTCCAATCCAAGTGGCAGCCCTAGCCACCACTATTGGTCACTACAGAAAACTTCCAGCCACCTAATCCTCTGCAATTTGATCTCCAAACTCATAAAGAGGCAACTGAAGCCCATTTTGAAGTCCTCCGTGAATCTGTGGAATTTGTGAAGAACCAGCAAGTACAATTTCGTGCCGAATTGCTTGATGAATTCAGACAGATCCGATTGGGTTCGAAGTCAATTGAGGGTCAACCATCCACTATTCCTCCTTCGGTGAATTTCTCTTCATCCTCTTCATCAAAGCCTTCATCCCAACATGTTCTTCCAACTACCAGTCATCATCATGGTACTCATTCCCATATTCCCCTTCAGAACATGACATCTGCTGGTCTCGTGGTTAGTCGAGGTATACAAGTTCCATTAATTTCCAGTACGGCAACTTTTCCTAATTCTATACCTATTACTTTTGGTTCATTACATGGTGATTTGAGTGGTATGAGTCCAATTTCAGATTCCATCCCTTTCAATTCTGTTCCCATGATTGACTATGACCATCCAGGTCCTGCCATTCCTAACTATCATATTCCTACTCACCCATACAATCCCAAATTCTACCATAGTGAACCCTTGTATGCTACCCGACCAACGGTTTACCCACAGTTCCCACCTTACCCATCCACTCCTAGTTATGTTGGTCCTTCACATCATCTAAACATGGCTCCATTCCATATCAAGTTGGTTCTTCTAACAGGAAGCAGTTATCTCAAGCAGAATACCAAGACAGAAGGGCCAAAAATCTATGCTTCTTTTGTGATGAACAGTACAAGCCTGGCCATAATTGTCGGTGAGGCCAAGCATTTATCATCGAAGCCGTGGAAGAGATGAAAGACTCCAAACAAAAAAATGGTTCTTCTCCAAATGCACCTGATGCAATACCTTCTTCAAGCTATGATGTAGATAAACCATTGATCTCTCTATCTTGAAGCTTGAGGTCAAGCTTGTTTGATTGGGGAATGGATTGTTAGGAGTCACAATTGTTATTGGGAAATAATTATTGTATTTATCAAGCAGTTATTTGTTAGTATTTGTTAGTCATTGAGATCTTGACATCTGTCATGATCTGGTTTTAGTCGGTTATGAACTAACTGGGTATAAACCCAGGATTGGTCATCGTTGTAGGGGGAATTCAGTTTATCAATCAAAGTTTATTAGTTTTCTTTCAGTTTCTTCATTTCCAGTTTCTAGACTTTAGGTCCTATCAACTATCTTTATGCTTATTCGATAATGATTTGAAGTTTTTGTTTCTAATGTCCTGAAACTCAATTCTTGTATGCTTATCTACGATCCCCTTAATCTACATAGCCAACTTGTTAAGAAAAAACAAAGTTAAATTGCCCAGAAAAGCTCCCACAATCTAGTCCCGCACAATGAATATTTGGGTTGAATTATCAGTACAGAAACTAGTTCAGAGCAGTTGAGATATGCCATGAACAGCAAAGGGGAAGTGAGGAGATCTGCTGCATCCCATCGAAATTGGGCTTGTTTGAAAACATTTGCTTTGAGTCGTTGGATTGTATTTTTGTGACGTGTCGATCTCAGGTTAAAACCCAAGCAGATTCTAGCACATTCTATTATAGCAGAGAATCCGAATCCATGAAGTACATCCGTCCACTCACCGTCAATTTCCCGTTAAGTTAGGACATGTGTCACATTTCCATCAGTTTGCCCAGTAAAGTTACTCTTATAAGCTCATATGTTTTAACCCATCATGTTTCCCTCCTTTCCTTCTTATTTCCCGCCAATATTAGTTGGCCAATCTCTATTCATCTGATACTTGCCTTTTATTTTCCCTCCAAATTGACTATCTTCTAATAAATGTGTTTTGTCTAGACATCATGAACACCCAAGAACACTAAGAAAAAAAAAAGGACACCAATAACACGCAAATCTATAACTTCTATTTATTTATTTTTTTCTTTTTATTCTGCAACAATCAGCCCATAAATTAGTTACTAGAAACATAAAAAAAATTGTTAAAAGTATTCTAGAGATTACAGTTTACTGGAGTTTTAAAAGGCCAAGTGATTAAACTAGAGATTATAACTTCTATTTATTTATGGTTTGACTTTTTTATCCTTCTTGATTAAACTAGTTTTCAAAATATTTTAATATATAAAAGGTATTTATGTCAAAAAAATCAGTTATGATTAACAATCTCTCTTCTCTTAATAATAGTATAGATATATGACCTCAATATTTTCCTCACCTATATTTTCAGAGAATGCTAACTATGTCTGCTAATGCTATGTCACCTTTAGCTCCCCTCCCACTCATGCTAGTCAAGCTTTCCTAGCTGACTTTGAATTGTCGAGACTCGGGAAATTTGAGATTAGCTGTAATGGCCAAGTCTTTGTTTGTTTTTTTGTTAGGCGTATTTTGGGATGATGTTCTCGTCCTATCTCCTTCAAAAGTCGTTGGTAGGAGTTTTTCTTTGATTTGGGCTTGAAGCACCCTCATATTGGATTCAATCACATCTTGAGAGACCGCCGACACTGTTCTCCTCTACTTGCGAAGCTTAGGCTCCAGTTTTCTTTTAGTTATGGTGTCTTTTGTTCCAGTTTGATCTCGGAGTCGTGGGAGGTTTCGGGGTTGTTTTTGGTGGTTGCTAGTTCCCTTTTGCAAGGTAATGGTGTTGCGTGCAGTTGTGGTGCTTCTAGTTGGTTCCAATGTTGGATTTAGCATTTAGGTTGGATCTTAATCCTGGTCTCGATTTTTGTGTGTTGTGTATACTATCAAGAAGTTGCTTCCAGCCAATTTCTATCGTTGACATTATCTGATCGTCTAGTCTGGTTTATTGGTGGAGGGACAACCTTGGTTCTGGTGGTGTTCGTTCTGGATTGTCATTTGTCAATATTCGTGCTATGACTCTTGGGTTATATGTGGCACCACTCTATTAGGCATCTACTTGTGCTGTTATGGACAAAAAATTTGGATAAGACTTTCTCTCAGTAATAATACAAGACTAGAGCGCGAGCTTGATCAATTATGGCTGCTTACTGGTGACTCAAAATATGAAGTAGCTCGAGGAGGGGGGCGGGTACCTGCAAAAAACCCTATGATGCCTAAATGAGTAATTGCCTTAGTAGTGAATAGTGAACTCATGAATAAATATTTTACCTGGGTGATGGAACTGTCTATTTATACTGAGCGAAAGCTTATCAATTTGACGGTTACGACTTGGGCCGCAATTCAATCGAGGTTCCCTTGAGCCACAAGTCTCTCGAACCGAGACTTGCGTCATGCGCATAGGGGCAGTACCAAATACCTCGAGGCCACATGCCTCTCGAGGCGGGAATGTAAGACTCTAGTTTCAGGCAGTTACTAACAGAAATCATACTCTTTTCCTCGTTAGGCTTGTTGGCAACAGACCACATACTTAGTAATTAGGATCTAAATTTGTATCTCCCACAATGCCGCCTTATTTTCTTCTTGGGCCTGAGCCTTGCGTAACCTCAGAAGAAAATAACTTTGGCCTTATCTTTTTATGTGCATGATTTCCACATTTTAATTATATTCTTTGAAGATAGATCAACAATATGAGAATAATACCTAGAAAATTTGACTATGATTGCCAAGTAGGGCTTTAGGAGATAACAAGACGTAACCGGTTCCGTGCTTGTTAATTTGATTTATGGTAGTTTTCAATTTTTACTTGCGTTCCCGCTATGTTCAAATTAGAATAGATAAGAACCTCATTAGATTGACCTAGGCATGCGGCATTAATGTTGGGCCATTACTTTAGTTGCCAAAGTTTTCCCACGTCACCTCAATCTCTTTATGATCCCATTACCTTTTAAGTTCATCATTCGAGACAAACTTTCCATCTTCTCAAAATCTTTTATTTATTGTTTAAATCGTCTCACCCACTACTTTTAATTGCTATGATGATTATCAAACCACGTTTATTAATCACACAAGCACGATCTTCTATGCTTTAATCCACTCCCCCACAATTTCGGAGGTGATAACTATTGCAATTATACCCATTAATTACCTCAAGATCTCCTCTTCAAAATTCTCCTTATAAAATCTGTCTCCTTCTTCATTCATCCAAGCTTCTCCTCCGTGAATTTTCGGTGAGTCTACTTTTCTCTATTTCTCTTTTTTAATTCTTTGAACTTTCTTGAACATCCCTATGGTAACCACGAGGATGGGTTCCTTGAACAAAAGCTAAAAAGCAGCTAGCAATCTCGTTGACGAGCTGGAGCTTTGGCTCCTAGTGCTTATCAGATTAAACGTGTTGTCGAAAAGTTGAAGCTTCCTTCCATCATCAAGGTTTCAGCTCTTCCTCGAGACGCCAATATCTACTCCGGTGAAAATATCCCACCAAACACCCTCATCCTCGCACCACAACACCTCAGATTTCTAAGCTTTCCTCTTCATCCCGTGAATGTCCTTATGTGGAGAGTTTTAGGGCTTCATCCTATGCAATTGAACCCAAGTGGGATTTCTAAGGTATGAGTTTGGGTTCAATTGCATAGGATGATGCCCTAAAACTCTCCACATAAGGACAATCATGGGATGAAGAGTAAAGCTTAGAAATCTGAGGTGTTATGGTGCGAGGATGAGGGTGTTTGGTGAGATATTTTCAGCGGAGTAGATATTGACATCTCGAGGAAGAGCCGAAACCTTGATGGTGGAAGGATGCTTCAACTTTTCGACAACACGTTTAATCTAAGAAGCACTTGGAGCCCAAAGCTGCAGCTCGTCAACGAGATTGCTAGCTGTTTTCCGGCTTTTGTTCAAGGAACCCATCCTCGTGGCTACCATAGGGATGTTGAAGAAAGTTCAAAGAATTAAAAAAAAAGTAAGAGAGAAAAGTAGACTCACCGAAAATTCATGGAGGAGCAGCTTGGATGAATGAAGAAGGTGACATATTTTATAAGGAGAAGTTTGAAGAGGAGATCTTGAGGTAATTAATGGGTATAATTGCAATAGTTATCACCTCCGAAATTGTGGGGGAGTGGATTGGATTAAAGCATAGAAGATCGTGCTTGTGTGATTAATAAACGTAGTTTGATAATCATCATAGCAATTAAAAGTAGTGGGTGAGACGATTTAAACAATAAATAAAAGATTTTGAGAAGATGGAAAGTTTGTCTCAAACGATGAACTTAAAAGGTAATGAGATCATAAAGAGATTGAAGTGACGTGGGAAAACTTTGGCAACTAAAGTAATGGCCCAACATTAATGCCGCATGCCTAGGTCAATCTAACGAGTTTCTTATCTATTCTAATTTGAACATAGCGGGAAAGCAAGTAAAAATTGAAAACTACCATAAATCAAATTAACAAGCACGGAACCGGTTATGTCTTTTTATCTCCTAAAGCCCTACTTGGCCATCACAATCAAATTTTCTAGGTATTATTCTCATATTGTTGATCTATCTTCGTTTTAGGGTTCATTTTTCTCCTTGGGTTCTTATAGTTCATGTTTTAAACTTTAAATTTAAACCTATGTTTTACCTGTGATAATGATTAAGCTCAATTTTGCAATTGAAAGTTTACTTTTGATACGTTAAATGTATTTCAATTTTGGGAAACATTTGACATTTGATTTGTTTGTTTTGGAATGATTTGCCCATGCTCCTGTCATCATTCAGGATACTCTCATTAACGACGGTAATCGCTCAAAAAAGGTTTCATGAAAATATAATATAAAAACTACATAAAATAATAATAATAACAGCCATGAAGGCCATCTGCAGCTTTTTTTTGTTTTTTTTCAAACTAAGCAGTTCAATTTACAATCACTACAATCATCCTTTCACCAGTACAAGCAATTTCAACATTACCCGAGAGTGAAATAACAGCAGTGGAGCATTCTTTGTTATTACATAACTTCCTACTTGATAATGCAAATACAATCGTACAATACACTTGTGTACATCATGGAAACTCGTTTGTGGGAGAGAAAAAGTTCAAGAGAGAAGATTAAAGTTGCAGAATCAATGATGGGGAAGAAAACCACAACTGCTACAACAAATAGCCCCAGAGTGCTTATAAAACCAGCAACTTGGGCTATATTTTAAAACAGAGGAAAAAAACATGAGCCACAAATTTACTCATGTGACATCCTCTACCTTAATAGCAAATGGCAGAAAGGAGCTTCCCTCGTCAAAACCCCGGGTGAGGGAAAAAGAGAAAAGAAGATGTCTTCCTATAAAATACAAATGACCAAGTAAACAAAACACTCTTATCCACAACGAAAGCTTTCTGTTTCCTCATTCTTTCAGCTGTTCCTTTCTACAAAAACTATATGTGAACTAGAAAGAAGCTGAAACACAAAGTTGTTTGGTTTTGGGGTATCCTGGGCTTCTGGATGGAGCTTTATCTGTAATATTTCAAATAATATTTAGAAATAAATCACTATATACTGCAAGAGTAGAATAAAGATTATGCAGTTGTTTACTCAAGACATTTCACAATGCTTCAGGATGCTTTGATCACAATCTCCCAAAGAGATAAATGGGTATAATGTGACTTTACAGTATGTCCCTAATAATCAATTTGTATTGTAGTGTGGGAAAGCTTTGAATTCCAAATTTTAAATCTAAGTTCATCATTCCAAATTTAATATTGAAAGCAGTGAACCAAGTTTTAAGAACAACGATTGATTTAAAGAAATTGATATACATATATATATGAGAGAGAGAGAGAGAAGTAAGAGAACTAACCTCATGGTGTTCGAGCAATGACGCAAACAACATTGCAACTGCTTTAATTACAAATTTCTGCCCAACGCAAGCGCGTATACCAGAGCCAAAGGGAAGAAATGCTGTACTTTTATTTGGATCATTCAAAGTGAAGGAGATCTCTCCCAGATTCACAAGCTCCTGAGCACCCCCTGAGAATAATTATTAACCAAGTATTGTTACACATGGAGTATACCGACCTTGATCTTTTCATGCTATGTTAAACTAACTTCACATTATATACATTACAACTCCTTATCATGCAGTTTGGATTTTGAAACACGTATCATTCAAATCCACGAAAGATTATCTATATTCACATGGAAAAAGCAGCTTCTCTACAGGAATGCATTGCAAACATAGTAATTAGTGAGTTTTATTCAAAAATGTACATCTCATATAATACAATATAACATAAAAGATTTGGAAACGGGACATGAAAGACATTTATGGAATATAATGCACTAAAAGCTGGTGGGGACACATGACCACTCTGGCCCAAGGTGGCCGGCCACAAACTTTTTTTTTTTAAACTCTAGTCTTGAGGCAAGAGATAGTGATATTTTCAGTTTTATCTCCTGTTAAAAAATTTCTTTTGTGCTCCTTCCTTATAACATTGATAGCTGTTATTTTATTTTATTTTTTAATTTTTTTTAAGTTTCTTTATGTAACCAAGTCCATCCTATATCTTAACAAATAAAAACTGATCCACTCTACCCGAATATATATACATGCATACATACATGTGCATGCATGTATGTATGTATATGTACATATACATACAGAGTCCCCTTCAAGAGATGACATTCCCTTCTTAAGAAATTTGAGAATGCTCCTATCATATATAGTATCTATAACGTATGTTTCTTCTTCGTAATAGATAAAAGATCAATTCATAACTTACATTGTTGATATGTATAATGACTTGTCCTACAGAAGAGTCATTGACACATAAATTAACCAGTTGTATTTATTTGATCTCGTGCTCCCAATATAGCACAAGAGCTTTTTCTATAAACATTGTGAAGAGATCAATGGAGGACCAACGGATAACTTGATGGTGTATGTTAAATATATAATTGTATTAAAGATGCAATCAGCATAGAATAGAAGTTTTGTCTGAGGTGCCACCCTAAAAGAAAGTTTCTGGCTCCGCTGCTGCTAAAAGTCAGACTGCTACAGCAACATGAGATGGGCAAAGGGACTGTGGCTATGAACAATTTATAATCAAGGGGATGACACTCCCTTTTAAACAGAGTCCACACTAGCACTTCCTTTTCAAGCACATGTAAGAAACATCAAGTATAAAAACGGAGTGCAAGTGCAGAATTTTTTGAAAAGGGAGTGTGAAATTCACCCCTGATAATTAATTAATACTTCTAGAACAACAGATTTGCTGAGGGAAAAGCACCGTAGGGAGCTTGCAAACTAAATAAACTTAGCTGGCATTGGAATAGGTAGGAAATGAAACCTGAAAATGATTTTCTGAGCAATATATCAGATCCCTCCCCAGCCTTCGACAAAAAGCGGAATGGATTGAATTCACTAGAATCGCCTCCCCAAGTGGAATCATCCATCATTACCAGCTCTACAGGCACAACCAATCCTGCTCCAGCTGGTATGGTATGACCACTCTTAAGAGTGAAGTCTTCAAGAGGAAAAACAAGGAAAAGTAATTAATTCCTAGAGAAGTAGAGCAGAAATGACAACAGTATGAAAAGGAACAAAATAAGCATCAGAACTGAATCGAGCATCACAGTGAGGTAAGCGGTAGCTATAAATAAATCTCAAGGAGCATAAGCTGAATTTCATTCACAGGATGCCTATCACATCCAAAATTCTAACCAAATTCAGTGCCATTTTTCAACCTATCCTTGTCATATTTATTGGTCATTTGAACAAAGGTTATATTATATTGGTACGGTACTACTTCAAGTTCTTCTACACATGTATATGGATCTGTTTCTTGGTTTTGCTTTTTCTGGATTGTCAGTTCTCATTCTAGAAAACTTAATTGATTTCATGTTTTGGATCAGTAGACATGATCGGTGGACTAATATTTCAATTTGGATCTAGATCTGAGTATATTTGGAAATTTGGGCATGACACAGAGTACAGATTCACAGAAAGTGATATCCTTATAAAGAAAATTAAGCTTATAAAAAAAAAAGTGAGAAATGATACCATGTTTGAGAGAGCATCTCTGTAGCAAAGACCCGGCTGACACAAGACGAGCAGATTCGTAAATAGTTGCCAATAATAAGAGCATCTTATCAACATTAATCTGGTCTTGTTTCATTGAACCTTTTCGTGCCATAGTTATCTCTGAGTAGATCTTCAGAAAGATAAAGAAAGCAATTTAGGTCCATATAGCTAAATGCCTAATATCCCAGAAAAATGAAATTATCCATTTCTCTACAAGCAACAAAAAGAATTATTAAAAACTCAACCAGATAGCATCACAGATTCACAGGTCATGTCCATTTTATTCTGAGCAAATAATATGAAGAAACTAGATATACCAAAATATGGACAAAACTTTTAGTCAAAGAAACGAGAAAACTTCAGTTTAGTCCCAGTAGATTGATCAGCTTTACTCAATGAGCTTTGAAAATGTAATTAAAATGTATTTCCCTATGCCAAATGGGGGAAGACATATCAAATTGATTTGTGATATATATGACAAAATTTTTGACCGCCAGCATTATGTCACGGATACAGGACGTAGGTTACAAAAAATATTATATGATTGCAGGGGCCCAGTATACCCAAATATTACACTAGGTCTGGACAAGTAAAAGCTTATTTTTACAGAACTGAAATCTGGGCATATATAATTTAAGAAAATTGGTCAATAGAATTTTCGATATGAATCTTATTTTCATTCCTATGTATGATACCTAGTTGTTTCTTGTACAGTTGCTCAACTTGATCCAAATGAAATTTAAAATAATTACAAAGACTGTCCTATTAGGGTCTTATTCTTTTTACTTTTCATTTGGGGTGGGGGCGGGGTCAAAAAGGAGAAAGGAAAATAATAAAAAATAAAGAAATCAAGCACAATGTATCAACTAACAGCGCATAAAAATGCACCTTATTTACACCAAACTAGATCAAAATTCAAATGTTAGCTTTCATCTGATAAATTTCAAGCACACATTAAAGCATTAGAAAGGACTCTGGAGAGAGAGAGAGAGAGAGAGAGAGAGCTACCTTATCCTGTATTTGGGGATGCGTAGCGAGGTTCATCATAATGTTATTAATCAAACTAGCTGTGCTAAGGCATCCATGAAACATAATTCCCATAAGATTGCCACATGGTTCTTCGCCAAGATTAATATGGCCATTAAGCTCCGCAAAGAATATATCATCTACTATCACAACTTCAGAGCAAGATGGTCCACCAGATGCAACCTCCTTTGCCAAGTTTGCGGTTTCACCATTGAGATTATGATCCGCGGAACCATATAGTTTGCAGGTTTTTTTGCACTGTTGAACAAGATCTTGTGTTAAGCATTTCAACTTTGTGCATATAGACCGATACTTCCAAAATCCACAGTTCCAAAAGGGCGTAACATAATAAGAAGCCCAGAGACAAGCATCCTTAGCAATCATCATAAGGAGCTCCTCGTAAACAGCCGCATTAGACCAAGCCAAAAATGCATCTCCATAGAGGGTGGCTCCTAATATGGTAAAAGCCATATGTTGAGAAACTAGTCTACTGTCAACACTATCTTTACCCGTTAAATTGTGTATCCTCTCCAAGACACAGTCTACAGCCTTTGTGGGAACCACATTTTCTCGCTCACGCAGTTTTCCACTTAATTCTGTGAATAATGTTTCCCTTCTCTTCTGCACCTGCAAATGAGAAGTATCATTCAGGATAAGCATATGAAAACCACCATATGAAATTGAGAACAATTGCCGGAGTAAAGGAGAAAAAAGAGTGGAATGGTTTGGTTTCCGCCTTTGAAAAGCCATCATGATAAATATACACATGCTTTGTTGAGTAAATTATGTTTTGGAGATATGAAATTGTCAGGTTGATAAAGAAGGTTGCAGATCACTATCAGTTAGTGCAAGTATATATCATATAAGTGGTTGCAGATCACAATAGTGACAATTTCCAAAGAAAATTTAAGTTCTAGTTTAATCTTTCATAATTTCAAGATTCTACATATTAGGCTTCAGAATACTGCCCATTTAATGAGAATACAAGAATGAAGTTCCACTAATCGTGTACTTCTTTCCTGTTCCACTACTTTTGTTTCTCTTCTTCTGCCTTCTATTTCCTTTTTTTTTTTTTTTCTCTTTTTTCAGAAATAAATGTTCATTTAAATAAAGATGAAATTTTGAATGTTAGACAGGAAACAATGAGCCCACTGAACAAGCACTAATCTAAGACAATAAAACAAAAACATCATAAATTACAATAAACCAGTAAAGAAGAGTAATCCAAATAACAGCATTCCAATCATAAAAAGTAGTGTTAAAGGAATAATCACTAAACTCAGAATATATAGCGCCAAAGGGATGCCCAAAATCGATCTCATCTTGATAACTGAACTACATCACCGGCTTGTTCTCTCAAAGATTCTGTCTTTCCCTAATCAACAGAAGCTGCTCACCACTTTATGGAAACATTCATGTGTACGTTACACAAGATGTGAGACTAAAATGAGCATTGCCTAAATTATGCCAAGTGGTTACACTGATGTTTTGGACCATATGGGGAAAAAGCCGTAAAACTCTTTCGCGCTCTCAACATAAGTTGCCCAACCAAAAATAAAATGCAAGACAAGGGACACTAATATTGATACTTGAAAACAGATAAATCTCTATGGAGGACCAGCAGTAAATCAACAGTTCAGTTAGATTAGTAAATCAGTTCATTTTTTGTTTTTTTTCCTTCCCCTCTTCTTGTTAATATTTTCAAGGAGGACCAGCAAGCAAGATGGTAATAAGGAAGGTTTTAGTTTACTGCCATCAAACTGATGTAGAAAAAAGAATAAAAGGTAGAAAGTGATAAAAACTACCAGCTTCACAGCGGTAAGAATTCTAGGAACCACTGCTTGATAGAAAGTAGAAGAAATTTCAGCATCACACCAAAGGTGCCTTGGAATCTCCAAGTCAACCCATGATGACACACGATCAGAAAAATCTCAAAAAATTTTCATGATCAACTTATATTTCAAATCCTACAGAATAGCTCCATCGTTACATGAATCACTAAACCACTATCAACTAATGTACCGAGGAATTCTGAAAGACATAGTTGGTGAAACTTAATACATTGAACATAATGACATAAAAAACTTTAATGAAAATAACCTAAGAATACATTTCTGAATTGCATATATTACATACATAATCAGGAACAAACTAATGAGCATTACAAATACACAAGTAGCAGAAGAAGTAAAAAAGGTGATCGTACCTTGTCAAAAGAAGAAGCAAAAAGACTCAACCTTCCAAAGGCCAAATGGAATGCCCTTCCAGTCAAAGGCAATTTATCTGCAGCCTTGAGTAGCATCTCTTTGGTAAGATTTGGATCCTTTATTGACACTAAAAGCTGAGTTGGTCCCAGCCACAACTTCACAACAGAGCCATATTCCTTGTGCAAATCTGATAACACTTCTGAATGCCAAAAATAAGAGTCAACGCTCTAAGTTCTTCACCCTCTCCATATCACAAATACACAACCAAATTAAAAAATAAAATAAAACATAAATAAATTTTCTACTCCTCAATTTCTGGAATCCAAAAGACCTAGACAAAATCATGAAACTAGTATTATAGTTGTGTTATTCTTATTCACATGCTTCAACTTCATACTTTCATTCATGTTCTAAGTTAAGCTGGACCATGCAAAGCCAATTACTCTAGAAAGAAGCAATTAATCAGAGACTGAGAAGTGAACGGACCAGTGAGATTTTGGCGGGAAAGCAGCTTGCAGTGGCCGTAGAAAAAGTGGCAAGGAGGTCCAGGGATGGATTTGGCTTTGGCCCATAAGCGAAGCAGCTCAACGAGCTTTCGGAGCAACAGAGCGGTGACTGCGATGAGAGAAAACCAAAGGAAGGCATTGAATTCTCTGGCGGCCAAGTCTCTGAGAACCGCTCGGCAACTTTGGTCTTTCGATCCCGACTGGAAGAGAATGGTTAAGAGCGTGTTTATTCCGCACGATGAGGAAGAAGAAGAAGAAGAGGGTTTCATTTTCTTATCATATCCCAGTCCAATAATTCGGAGACTCTTTCTTGCTTGGTTTAGTGCGCTTAAGAATAAGACTGCTCTGAGCCTCCTTCGAGATTTGGACTCTTGTGAATCTGCACCGACTTTTCGTCTGCGTTCGTGTCCTTTTCTTGGCTGATGGGAAGAGATAATGGTCTGTGCCACTTGCCATAGATAGGGAGAAAGCCGTCGGTGAAGGCCTGAAAGGAAAGTTATAATAATAATTTTCGCATCACAATGGGAAGACGTTAGGAATAAAGAAAGTTCTATGGTAGATATAGTAGACTAGCTGGCTTGATCTATGAACTAGTTTACCAATGTATCGAATTAGTTTACTTTGATGCATTGGCACTTTAAAATATTCTAGACCAACCCTACGAATAACCTCCTCTTCTCTTCTCTCCTCTCATTTTGTTAAATCTTCTTCTTGTTTTAGTTGCTTGTGATGAATAATAAGCGCCTAAGGTGATTTGATCCGTGTCATGCTCATATCTAAGTCTTATTGTCTCTTTACAACTTTTTCCTAGTCAAACATTTTCCCTAAAATTAAAATCTCTATAATTTCTTGTTTTTCCTAAATTTAGTTCTCTCCTCGAGTTAAAGAATTTTATTGTTATATGTTATGTGCTTTTAATCATCTTTATCATATCCAAATTATTGGGTTTAGAGGGAGTTTGTTAGGCAATTTGTTAGATCGTTGGAGACAGAGTAGTTTTCATATCCGGCCTCCGTTTTATAGTCGTTTCCTCGTTAGATCTAGTGGGACCTATGACGACTTTTCTTCATTTTCCAGTGATGATCATGATTTAAGTTTATGGGCTTTTTTAGGGGTTTTGTTGTTTTGGGGATTGTCTAAAGTTCAAGCTTAATTAAGGTGATATGAGATACGATAAAATCTTCAAATGCTAACTAAACTATTGTAAATTGCACTTTTTAGTACCTCAAGTTTTATAAAAAGTTTCTGTACTTTGTGCCGTGAGCTCTTTTGGTATCTCCTTCCAATTTTCTGTTTAAAAAAAAGGGTAAATTTGTCAAACAAAGCCTGTGAGATTTTCACCGCTAAATTCGTTCAAGGCAATATTGAAGGTAATTTAATGGTGTGGAAATAAGCAATCTTATTGTTCTTTGCAAATTTTCATTCCGTAATAGTCTAGTGGTAATTTGGAGTTATCCAACCTCCAATTGGAGACCGCAGGCTGAAAGGACAAAACACAAACATGGCAGAGACGTGGGCATGTTCTCAAACTTGCGTGGCGCTCTGCTTGTCAAGTTGTCATCATCATATCTTTCTGGTCTTTCAGAGCAGCCACAAGAACCTCTATTACGTACGACATCATAGTGTGTGCATTTGAATCTTGTGCTCAACAAAACATTTCTAGTTTAACGACTTTGCTCATATTGATTTAGATAGGAACATTCAGAGCAGACATGCATGGACTTATTCTCAAACGTGCGTGGCTCTAACTTATGGTGGTTTGAAAAGGGCTCCTCGTCTTTTGGAACCACGTCACACACCAAGAACATAAAAAGTTAAATATTCAGTTCATTAGAATTCAGGATTGAGAAACAACGATAGGCGGAAGGGGAAAAACAAATTAAAAGGCGAAAACTAAAAATAAACTTGTTCCTGTGTGCGGTCTGAAAAAACATGGTACAGCCACCATGCAGATATGCATGACAAATTTATCTTCATCCACATCAGTAAACATCGCCTCTCGATATGACCTCTTTGCAGGTCGGCCGGAGTAAAATGGTATGCTCAAACTGAGATATATAGCTCCCCTTAATATCCGCTTCGTTTTGTTGCAGTCTTCTCCTTTCTCTCATATACCCTCTTGATCCTTCTTTGGAATCTCTAATTCCTCCGCAGCTCCCTTTTTTTCCATCCTCCTATCTTTGTTTCCAAAAACCCTCCATCATCACCATTTTCCACAACTTTCCCCCTCATTCTGAACTTCCAAATTAAATACACTTGCCCTTTTCCCCTAAACCACTATCATCTTCTTCTTTCTTCTTAGTTTCCTGTTTTTGTTTCTCACCCACCTCAGTTTTCTCAGCTTCTTCTTCTCTATCATAAAACTGCTTCCTTTTGTTGCAGCCTTCTCCTTTCACCTTTCTCTCATATACCCTCTCCTTCTTTGGAATCTCCAATTCCTCCGCAGTTCCCTTTTCGGTGATTATGTCTGAAACCTTGTCGTTTTGGAAATGAACATGTTCAGCTCCCATTCGTTTCTCACTCAACATTGTCTCTTCATTTCTTTTTGCATTTTTGTCATGCTTTTCATTTTCCCTAACCTCATTACTTTGTTTATGATTTTGTTCGTAATCTTTTCCGCCATCTTCCCTTTCCTCAACCTCACCGATTCCTTTATGAAAAAAAAAAGATTATGAGACAAGGTTTCAGACACAATCACGAAAAAGGGAGCTGCAGAGGAATTAGAGATTCCAAAGGAGAGGGTATATGAGAGAAAGAGGAAAGGAGAAGGCTGTAACAAAAGGAAACGGTTTTATGATAGAGAACAAGATGAGAAAACTGAGGTGGGTGAGAAACAAAAACAGGAAACTAACAAGAAAGAAGAAGATGATAGTGGTTTAGGGGAGAAGGGCAAGTGTATTTGGAAGTTTAGAATGAGGGAGAAAAGGGGGAAGTTGTGGAAAATGGTGATGATGGAGGGTTTTTGGAAACAAAAATAGGAGGATTGAAAAAAAAATTAAAAGAAGAAAGAGAGTTTCTATTGAGACATCTAAATTTCCTCACCTGACCTCTTATATTATGTACACCTCATTTTTGCTTTTAAATAAAATAATTTGCTCACTAAACCTCTATTTGAATTTCCAAAATAACTTTAATTATATAATTCACGTAAAAAACAATAAATTACTCATTATATCTTTAATTCACTCACTACACATTCATTTGTTAATTTTTTTTTTGTTCAGACCAAAAAACTTCACCAAAAATTTCTAAAACTTTCGTTGATTGAATCAAACGGTTATAAACCTCTCAGTTAGTTGAAACACCAACAAAACTAATCGTCAATCAACACCAACGAAAAAAAATCTTATGATCAATAAATGTAGTGGGATTAACAAAAGTAGATGTCATCAATCAATACCTCTTTTGAATGTTTTGAAACCATGAATTAAGTCTCCATAAATGAAGATTAACTTATTTCAATCAATTATAACTTCTTATGCCGTTCAATGTTCATAGTTTGAGAAAGAGATCGCGCGCGTATTTGTAGATGAGAGTTTAGGGTTTATGTCGTTAAAACTAAATTGGAAGTCTATAGACAAATTAAAGTGTTGAGTTTATTATTTATTGTCCATATCTGTCATTTTACACGAGGATAAATAAGTAATTTAATAATTCTAAACAGAAGGAGGTCAGGTAATGAAATTTGGAGGTCCCAATAGAAAATAAACTTGTTCCTGTGTGCGGTCTGAAAAAAACATTGTACAGCCACCATGCATATATGCATGACAAATTTATCTTCATCCACATTAGTAATCATCGCCTCTCGATATGACCTCTTTGCAGGTCGGCCGGAGTAAAATGGTATGCTCAAACTGAGATATATAGCTTCCCTTAACATCACAGAGAGGAGGATACGGCTGCCAGAAGAAAAATAAATCATTACATCAATTTAAATTCAGCGAAATGATAATACAACATAAGATTAACAAAACCCATGTTGTATTATACCAAAGTTCAGATGATCCCTCAAGTATAATGCATCTCATTTATGATTTATCTTGATCCCTCAAGTATAATGCATCCCTTAACAGACAGCAAAATTTATCCACCCAGAAACTATCAAGCCGGTCAGACTATTTTTTGATGCAAGACCAATTTGAAACACCACCAACAGGGAGCGGCCCCAAGTATACAAGTGCATATGAAAAAGAGATTTTCACCCAAGATACTTCAATTTGACAAGAAATTTACGTTGCCGAGAGGCCTATCTTATAACCCCACTTTGAAGCAGATTTTCATATATGAGCATCCATATATGTCTTTTACTCCCCAAATCTGAGAGAAAGAGATAATTCCTATCGCTAATCACTAGTAGTCAGAGCCTAACTTGATTTCTGTTTCTGTCAGTTCAGCATACTGTTGTTATGCAATAAAAGCAATCCCTAATACATGGCTCCCAGTATAAAGAAATGCAGATTAGTATAAGGCTGAAAGCAATATCCACTTTTTACTTATGGTTAGAAGTCGCAGATCCTTATGTGTGAACAAGATGAACAAAACTTGAGTGCAAATTATTTGTGCTTCACATCTCAGACACTCAGAATACAAGTCTTCTAGATTCTAGATTTCTAATATGACCTCACTAATGCTCAGAGCCAAACTTATCTTATTTATATATTTTCATGTAAACCCTTTCCTTAAGCATATTAGAGCACCAATTAAAAGACATGCAACACAAGTGGAACATGGACCTAAAACAAATCCTTCACTAAAAAGTGGCAGTTACAGCTTCCGTATCATGAACTGTAACATATGCACGTACTATAATGCTGAGTTCCTGTGGATGATTGTTGCATTATAACAAAAGTCAAACTAAAGGCATGCAACATAATACTAATTAGTAATGAAAAATTGGCATGTTATGGGTATTCACATGGTGATTAACATACGGACATTTGGATAAAATTTGATAGGTAAACATACCTGGACAATGCCAGCATCACACAAATTCTTAAGCGCCATAAGATATTTAGTCTCCCCCAGGCGGTCTAAATACCGCCTGCAAAAGCACAGGGTGGAGAAGTTCTTGTTAATTGTTGCTAGCAATTGCTTTGCCCTGGGCAGCCTCAGTGGGATGTGGCCGACATCAAAATTTTTCATGTAATGGCTGCACTCTAGATCTTCTCTGACATATCCTTTCCCTAAATATAAGTTATATAACATGGGACAGTTAGCACAGCAAGCCACATGTGAACTACCATCTATTTCACACCAGAAATTAAATTCCTGCCAAATACAAAAACTTGGTTTTACCAGTTGATGCAAAAGTTTCAATTGCAAAAAATTCACCCTCTTCCATTTTCGTCTGCTCCCCTCCTCTCACAATGGGAACTGATTTTCCTGATTTTCCACCATGGATTTGATAACGTCCAATGCTATGACCATTCAAGTTCCGGATACTTTTAACTGCCACAAGTATTCTTAATTGATGATATGATGAGTGGAAATACCAAACTCACTATTTGATGTGCAAATACAAATACAACATTGAACAGGGGAACAAAACAAAAGATTTGTTTTTAGAGTTACAAAATATAGAAGGGGGCAGAGGCAATTATGCTTTAGTCTATAATTATGCAGTGAAACGGCTACATGCAGAACATGTCTTGCCCTTCCCAGAATCCCCATTTATGGGAGCCTTGTGCACCGGACCGCCCTTTTTCAAAAATAAGAGTAAAAAGGTCCTTCCAAAATTATCAAGATAAACATTCAAAAATACATTATCATCTCAAATATCTATCCTGAGAAAGAAAATTTTCAATGCACTATAAAAAATCAGCCAAATCAGAAATCATTTGGTGATTCATTGATCTTTTTATAGAGATAATCTTGAAATGATGATTTGGATAATGAAGGCTTGGATCATGACACAACATTACATAATACAGATGGTCTTGAAATCATTGCTTTCTGTAGCAGCAGCATTGCTTCCAAGACCTCATTGCTGGAGAGGTGGATAAAAAAAAAAACTCGTACTAATTTAAAATCAGTGGGATTTAAGTAAATAATAACAATAACTTTGTGTGGACAAAACATTGGCAATGCCGGTGAACTGATGATGGCTCCATCTTTCTTTTAAAAAAAGTAGTGCTGAATTTGCACTTCTTCATGAGTAATAAAACAAATATTATTTGCTTGGTATTTAAAAAAGGACTAACGTTGTGTAATACAAAGTTACCCAGCTGACCTTTATAGGTTACTAAGCCTGAAAACAAAATTTGTTTTTGAAGATTCTGTTTACTCTTTTACCTGTTCAGTACTTATATTTTAGTATTTTACACTACAAAATATAAGGTGCTTCCAGACCAAAAGAAATATGAGGTGTAATTTATTTAGGAGAGGATATTTTGCATCGGGACCAAAAAAAATATATATGGTGTTGTGTAATTAATTTGGGAGAGGACCTTTATGGTGTGGTGTATTTTGTAACTGTGTAAAAGGCATGTGCTGTGTGTAAAATTAGAGAGAGAGAGAGAGAGAGTGTGTCTGGTGGAAGTAATATATGCTACACATCAACCATATAAAATATGACAAAAGTAACTATCTCACACATCAGAATGAAAAATACCTTGGTACACCTTCCCATTGATTTCAACTTCATATGATTCCATGACTTCTTGGATTGCAGCACCAACATCACAAAGACGCACATCAATTCCAGACTCCTAAAAAAATATGAGTGAGAATAATGTGTAAGAAGCTTTTGATTAAAGCACTAAAGGCCAATTCTGGTAAAGATTCTATGCAGTGAATATGTGAAGATAATCAATCACAGGATAGTAACAAATAAAGAGCAGAATACAATTTACTAACCGGAGGCTTACATGGCTTTTCAATGTCATACCTGTCAGGGGCCTGAACTAGGAATTCTATGTAGTACCAATAAACATAAGAGAGGTAAGTTGGATGAGATCCCACATATGCATACAACAGATTTGTTTCCTATACAGGCTGACAACCTCTGTTTTTTTTGTTTTGTTTTTTTTTTGGCAAAGGCCACAGCCCTCCTTAGTCCCTTCTATGGTCCACCTAATCCCTGTTGCTCAAGTTTCGACAATGTCAACATCAAGGTATTGAAACTGTTTCAATGTTACCTGGCCATAAGTTTGGTCACCAATTAAGTGATGCTCTGGCACTAGTGGCAACCACGATCTCTTGTCTCTTGAAGAGTATTTTGGGATTTCAAATATTTTTTGGCGCCTATGTATTTACTATTTATTCAAGCCTATGTATTTACTATTTATTCAATGTTACTTTACAGGTGGTCTTGGGTGCAAAAGGCTGCAAAACAACTGAATGCTCAATATAGCACTTCAATAGAGGTTGGGTTGTGGACCCCACTAGTGCCACATCCTCACTTGACATCTGACACAAACGAATGGCAAATGAAACAATTTCTAGAGTTTTGACATTATCGAAATTAGAACAGGGACAACATAGAGAAACAATGTAATCCGCAGGGTTTTAAACTGTATGTTATAATATAATCCATTTAATAGGCTAGTTAGAACACCCAACAGACCAGCAAAATGATTTGAAAAGGCAGCAACATGAATGACTTTTTTTTTAGATAGAACCATCTAGAGAGATTACTAAAAGATAAAAGCACAGATGCGATAATTCTGAACCAGAAAGACTGAAGGTAATAAATGCATAAATGCTATAAGTTATAGTTTTACTTGTTGCCCACATAAAATGGTAATCTCACAACATTTTAGTCTTTCCTTCCCTCCAGTTTTTCCCAAACAAACGATTCTATCCTCACAAGAAGCAGCATGCCCAACAGCTTGATGTAAAAACACAATCCTGTCAACCCGCCCCACCCTATCTACCCTCCCTACTTTCCTTTGTACCAAATAGTGCAACTCAAAATTTGTTTATTACTGGTACAGTATCTCACATCCTTTTACAGTTGTTCGGAATGCCTTCTTCCCTTTGGTTTTCAATACACTCGATCACTACAATACTGAATATTTTGGGACTCATTAACAGTAAAAAAAAAAAAGGCCACAAAATTGCACATATATTTCAACCAAATTAAATTACTAAATTAGTATAAATAATGTAATCTTGACAAAAGAATTTCAATTGACTTTTGGGTAATGGATATCTATCACTCTCGGATTATGATAACTTCAGAGTATTATATTATATGCTCAAACACCCTATCCTCAAAGTCGCAACAAAAACAAATAAATTTACCAGCAACAATTTTCATGGACTTTAATATACAGATTTTGATGGACTTGTAGAAATTGTATGTAGATGGGGTCAACTGACACTTAACAGAACTATAGGATCGCTTCAAAAGTGTATTTAAGCCTTTAATTTTACCGAGGAGGTAAGACTACCTTGATACCCGTATATGTTGCTTCACGTGAGGCTTCAAGTAGTGGATCAAATATAGGATTGAATGCTACTGTAAATGCACAGTCAACTATATAACCTGTAAAGTCAACAATAACTCATATGATATCTTGCTCTTCAAAGCGTAAGATAGTTCACCACCAAGACGTGACTTCTCAAGAGATCAAAATACACACAAGCAGTTGATATTGAATTACCATCAACATGAGTTCCAAAATCCAACTTCATCACGTCATCATACTGAAGCACCGTCTTGTCCCCTGTATTTGGGGTCCAATGAGCAGCAACCCTGATAATACGGATAGCAATGAACACAAGTACAACTATGCGAAGGACAACATAAATAATAAAATTCATAGGTGACATATTGAAAAATTTGACCAATTCGTAGTGCATCCTGTGGGGAATGCAATGCCTGCTTCCAGACCACTCTCGGATAATACGGATAGCAATGAACACAAATAGAACTATGCAAAGGACAATATAAATAATAAAATTCATAGGTGACATATTAAAAAAGTTTACCAATTCAAAGAGCATCCTGTGGGGAATGCAATGCCTGCTTCCAGACCACTCTCGGATATTAACTTACGGACTGTGTTCTCCAAAGTCTCACACAAATCAGTCATCAACATTCCAGGCCTTAAGATCCCTTTGATGTATTTCCGTACCTATTTAAAGGTTATCAAAGCCAGCAGTTGGTTTCCTGTCCAGGATCATGTTATTTTAATTTAAGAAGCAATATATTGACATAATGAAACTGCACCTGGCGATGAACTTCTGCAGCTCGACGAACTGAATGATATATTGGTTTTTCAAGGCGCTCCAACTCCCTCTTTTCTTCAGAGGTAGTCCTCCACAAGTTACTGAAACACAATACCAAATCTGAGCTACAATATTCAAGAAATATAAAATAAAAATGCAAGACGTAGCACAGATCAAGTTTCATGCAAACTAGAAAAATTGGCATACTTTTAATTGATAGGATAATATGGCCAACTAAGAGCATATTCCATTACTGAGTGTTCAATGCTTCTGGTCATGCATCTTCAATGAATTCCTCAACCAGAAACTGAAATTGGAACTCAGTTTCACTGCACTTATTTTATTACCTCCAAATCCTGATCTCTACATCATATTTTAATTTGCAGATAATAGTACAAATTTGATAATAATTTTTGGTGAATTACTGATTTACAACCCCTAGCAAAGTGCCTAAAAACTTTGAAATAAGTACTGTAAATTGCAAGAAAATAGCATATACTCACTCGTCTCTATATTGTTGAATTTCACCCTCAGGAAACTCCCCATGTGGGAACAGATCAATAAGAGGAATAAATGGTGGATCAGTTTGCCCACTTACAGAATGTGAATCAGTTTTTCCATTTGTAGATTGTGGATTTTGTGGATCAGTTCGCCCACTTAAAGATTTTGGATCAGTCTGCTCTGGCTGTGCTTTCTTTTTCCTGCACATAAGAAAAGAAATTATAAGCTTTCTAGTGAAAATGTTTCCAAAAAAAACTTATTAAAACCACAAATGTTCCTTACTTGCTCTTATTTTTCTTCTTTTTTTTCTTTGAAGCATCTGCAAAATGCGTACATTAGAAACACATCAACAAATTAGAGTATAAAACATTAAACCTGTCCAGCTAAAGTAGAAAACTATTTGTTATCTCGTTGCTAGTGGAGGACTATTTGCTATCAACAATTTTCTTCTATTAAAAATTGGTTCATCTCTTCGCTTCTTCAAGATAGGAAATGGAGAAGTTACAGCTTCTATCCAGTCCGAAGAAAAGTGGTATTAAAGGCTAGAACCTAGGCATTGATGAAAGAGTAGAAAAATTTGAGAATGAAGTAGGCACTCTCATTTCTGGCCAAGAACAGATTATGGAGAAACTTACTGAGTTGAGTTATTAGATAGCCTTATTCACAAGTCGGTGATCGAGAAGAAGGAGAGAACTGAAGAGTCAAATCTTAATGGCAGAAGATATTACAAATTGGACTCATAATGAAGATCTAATGGTGCTTTCATGCACAGTTATGGTACCAATTGCGCAAACAAGGAGGAGTTATATGGAAAGTTCGCAAACAGTCTAGTGGGGGTCTACATGCTTAGTTTGGCCTTCACTCAATTCCAAGATTTCTTTGGAGAATTGGCCAAGTCGGATCGGTACCAATCCGGCAGCTGATTAGGATGTACTCAAGTTACTTGATTATCAAACCTAATCTAAGAAGTTGCTATCTGAGGTGGGATACCTCGCCCAAGACTGCCAAGTGAGCAAAAGCATTTTTCCTAGTTTGAATCTTGCCATCCTAGTGTTTCTAGTATCATTTAGTCCATCCTTAGGTTTCTATGCTTGCACAAAGCTCCATATGCACTCTCCTAAGTGGCTAAGTAATCGATCAATCTAAGCTACAGAGAAACAGAATGAGAGAAATAACAGTTGCATGGAAGTAGTTATTGAATATGAAAATATCAGTACCTTTGTCGGCATCCTCGTCTTTCTCAACAGTTGGAGATTGTTGAGCGGCTTCTCCATTACCAATGCCATTTGAAGGCTCTGAAGCCCCATTTTCCTCACGAGGGATATTTTCGTCCGAGTTCTCCACCGCCATACCTAATCAAAATGGAAAAAAGCTTTCAAGTCAAAATTCAACGAAAAAATTCTCAAAATTTCCGGCAATTTAATTGATTCCATACATACGATTAGAACCTTTGGGAACGATGACTGGTGAGTGATTGAGCTTCGAGAGAAACGGAGAACGATAAAGAACTGGAAGAAGTCGACGGCTTGAACTGGACACACAGGAGGCTTAATCGAACCCAAGAGAAAGAAGAGCGAAGACGCCAATGAAGTGAGCAGAATTGTCAAATGCCACATCAGCTGTCAAATTTGAATTTTGACATATTGGTTTGACATAACCGCTGGTGTGGAGACGAATCAGACGATGTATTGCAAACGACGTCGTAAGCACTTATAATTTCTACCGAGAATCAAATAAAAATGAGAAATTTTATTCACACACCTCTATACACTAGATACACACCTTTTTTTTCCTACAATTTACATAAGACTTTGTGGGTAAGTAAAATTACCGAAAGAGACATTTATATATTAAAACTAAATAAACATAATTGAAATAAACAATCCCACATTAGAGTTTTCTTCTCCTCTACGAGAATGACATGGGTGAAGATTGAAAGCCCTAATCAGAAACACTTGGCGATGACTGAATTGTTTTGAAATTCACTCAGTTGGGTTGTTAGAGACTAATATTTTAGCAATTGTACTTCTATCACTTTTTAATTTTTATGCTGAAAATTTCTTCAAGGACTATGGTGATGTATTGTCTTGTTTCATTCCAATTTCGTGAGCACATAACTTGAAATTGTTTAATAAGAGGCTTCTTGAAGAGAAATTTTCTCGATGAAAACCCAAAGGAGAAGAGATCTAGTCAAGGAAGATCTCAACTAGTTGAAACTCTTCGAGAAAGATCTCAACTAGGTGAAACCCTTCAAGGAAGATCAATATCAACTAGGTGAAATTCTTCAAGGAAGATCTAAACTAGGTAAAAACCTTCGAGAAAGATGCATAATTGCATAATGTTGAGTTTAGTAAATAGGTTGTTTGCATCTCAACTAGCATAATGTTGAGTCTTTTTCGGGCATATGCGATTGTGCTATTCTCAATGTTGTTTGCATTTTTTTTTTTTTTTTTTAAAACAGACGTTGTATGTGTATTTAGAAAAAGGATGTGAGATGTGTATTTAGTAAATAGGTTGTGTATTTAAAATTAGAGTAGTTTAGAAAGTTTGGGGTTGTGTATCTAATAAATTATGTTTCAATAAAATTAATAGGTGGTGTATTAATAATGAGATGTGTATCTAGTATTTAGTCTTGTGTGAATAAAATTTCTCAATAAAAATTGCCCCCTAAAAACTATAAGACAACCTGTCACCTAAATCTCTAAAACCCTCACTGCCTACTTCGTAGCCTCACCTCGCCTCCTTCGTCGGCACCTTTGCTTCGCAACCTTCACTTCCTAGCAAAACTATAAAACAAACAGAAAATCCCTCCTCCTCTCTCACACACACTGTACCCTATCTCTCTCTCACCGCTTGTTGGTTTAGCTTGATCCTCACACAAGCTCCATTTGATTCATTCAACAATACCCTACTCTCCGTTTCTATCTCTCCCTGAATCATTTCTCTATTTGGTACTGATCAGCTTAGCTTCAACTTTCCCACTCTCTCCCTCTCAGACTTTACCAAGGTCTACATCAAATTTCAACTTTTTGATTACACAATGACCTAGGTTTTTCATCAAGAGATTCAGGGAATATTCCTTCAAAATTCAACTCTCTCACACTTCACCTGTGGCAATTCGACTTGGGACGCTGTAATGGAGCAGAGATTGGCGAACACGTGGCGCATGACGGTGAACGATAAGAAGTTCATCGAGACCGCTTTGCAGTCGGGTCTCCGAATCGATGCGCGGCATCCCTTCGACTTCCGTCACCCCAATATCAAGTTCGGCAACGACGAGGGCTCCGCCGAGGTCCAACTCGGCCAAACTCATGTAATGGCCTTCGTCACGGCCCAGCTTGTCCAACCCTACCGGGACAGGCCCAATGACGGCACGCTCTCCATCTTCACCGAGTTCTCCCCGATGGCCGACCCTTCCTTTGAGCCTGGCCGCCCTGGCGAGTCCGCCGTCGAGCTCGGCCGCGTTATTGACCGCGGTCTAAGGTAAAATCAGTTGGTTTACTCTTAATTTAAAATATGCAGTTCAGTTTGGTTTGAACATTGATGAATTTGCAGGGAAAGCCGAGCAGTTGATACAGAATCGCTTTGTATTCTCTCTGGGAAGTTAGTGTGGGCTATACGTGTTGACCTCCATATTCTAGATAATGGAGGGTAAGCTCTATTTGCTTTGTTTTTTTTTTTTGTGTGTTTTAATTAGGATAGTGTAATATCCTGCCATGCATTGAATTGTGACTTTTTTGGAAATTAAATGCGGGCAGGAACCTTATTGATGCTGCTAATATTGCTGCTCTGGCTGCTTTGTTGACGTTCCGGCGGCCTGAGTGCTCATTGGGGGGAGAAAATGGTCAGGAAGTCATCATACATCCACCCGAGGTTAGCTCCTGTTTCTTCTATTGGTAACTAAGCAAGCCTTTATTCAGAGATCCAATAACAAATTGAAAATTGAAGACTCATAACCAAAGAAAATCCAATCATTTGAATTTATAAAGCTGCAATAATATCTGTACAAAGTCACAAACATTTGGTTTGCTTGACAAGCATTTCAAAATCACACCATGTATACATGTGCATGTTTCAATAAATATTATGCTCATCACTCAACTGTGCGTGTTGAATGAGAGATGAAAAGATTAGTAGTGCTCAGGTGTACATGTGTGCTTGATTTTAATTTATCTGGTGTGTATGGCATTGATAGGAGAGAGAGCCACTTCATCTGATAATACATCACCTCCCTATTGCAGTAACTTTTGCATTCTTCAGTTACGAGAGCAGTGTGGTAAGCAATTTCATCTCAGTTGCACTATTAAAAAAAAACAGTTTTGTCTGTTTAAGTAATGTATATCTGTGCAGAGCTTGGCTGCAACGATGAACTCTCTGTCTAACTTGATTTAATGCTCCATAGGTGATAGATCCAACCCACCATGAAGAGGCTGTTATGGGGGGACGAATGACCGCTACACTTAATTCAAATGGTGATGTTTGTGCTATTCAAAAAGCTGGAGGGGAGAGCGTCTTGCAGGGTGTTATAATGCAATGTTTGCGAATTGCTGCTGTCAAGGCTGGTGATTTCTCAGATATGATAAAGAAAGAGGTAAAATGTCAGCTTGATGAAACAGATTTTTAGTAATTGAGTTGCCTCTTCACCTGAAACAGATAGTAACCTTTCGAAAAAGGTTCCAAGTACTATTATGAACTGGTATCCCTAATCTGTTTGACAGTTGCAGGCGAATGTTAGACTAGTTTCTCTTAATAACATATCAGTGCCCTTTGTCGTTAATATTTCTTGGCAAGGTCTGTTGAAAAAGTTAGAAGATACAAAGAAGTGTTTTCTTGAATCAAATATTTGGATATAAGTAGGGGTGTGCATCAGTTCCCAGGCAACCTTTTTATTTTTTTGGACAATTCCCAGGCAACCTATTTTGAGGACTCTGTATCCATTCCAATTATAATTGGATTTGTCATGTATTAGTTCAATCAAACCTAAAATTCATATTTTCTTTGCCTTGAGCATAGGGTTTATAGAATAATATATTTAACTCCTTACAATAATTAGACAATAATGAACAAAACAAAGCCAGCAAACAAACAGGTTCACTACAATTCAATCCAATTTAATTGGATTTTCAAATTAGCATCCAATCCAATCCAATCCAATGCAAGATCCAATTAAATATAGATTGGATTAGTCATTTGGTTGGTTTGGTTTGGATCTCACACACCCCTAGATATAACACTCATATCTTGATTCATGTGGAAAAGCGTTATTTGGTTGTGTTGGTCAGTCTCATCATGTTTTGGCTGCATTCTTAATTTTTCTACAAGAAATCAAATGTAGGTTGATTCTTTTTTCTTTTTCTTTGTGGACTGAAATGTAGGTTGATAAATATAACACAGAAAGAGCATTACGGAAGATCAAGCGCCATTCTTCTTCTGTCCCCATGGATGTAGATAGAGGTGCTTCTAACATAGGGCTGAAACAGAAATCTTCTGTTGACCAGATGAGAGTTGATGAATTTTCAAGTCATCATGTAGAGAGAATAAAGCAGGCGTCTGAGGACGGCACTGCCAATCAAAGTGGGGATGTGGAAAGTGAAACTAAATTTTCAGACAAAAGGCAAACTAACAGGAGTAATGAAGATACCAAGAATTTCATTGGGGGCCCCTCAAGTTGGTATGGTTCTTTAGGACCTTGCTTCTCAGTATCTTTCCCTAATGATCAGTAATTGAGTATAATATTTGCCAGTTATGCAGTCTTCTGATATACCATCGAGGAGTTTTGGTTTCAATAAATTTTGATTTTTGATTGTTTTGAAAGTGCTTGTGTTTGTATACCGGCATACATAGATACTTTTTGCTCTTGTTCTTTTTTTATTTTTATTTTTTGGTTTATAGAGTTTTACTCATTTCCTTATAAGAACAAAAATAGCAAATTCAGTTATAATCCATTTTGATTGTAGTAGAAGTGGACGCCCTATTATACACCTTCACGAGGGCAGACTTTATTTGAGAAAGAGAGGCAAAAAGTTAACATTTAAATATAGAATCTATGTTGTAATATAAGTATAAAAGTGTAATAAAAGCCAAGGACGTATGTGTAATGATTTTTTTTCTAGAGCAATAAAAGTTTGAAACATGAAACAAGAATTAGAGCCCGGAGATAGCTGCCTGCACTTGGGCATATGCTAGGTCCTCTTGTTGAAACCAGTACTTGGGACAAAGAAACCTCATAATTAATACCTGTTGGGCTGAATTTTTCATTTTTCTATGCTTCCTAACCTTGGATTTTTTTGTCTTAGAGAATGGGATTCTTTATCCCATGTATCACTCTCTCACTCTCTCTAGGAATATTTGAACCTTAGCTACAAATGATTGAACCTTAGCTACATATGATGAGCAATGCCTCATGTGTAGATATTATTAAACCTATCAAGGAGTTTGAATTTTAATTGAGTTTATTCTTCGTTCTTAGAGTTCTGAAAGACAAATGTAGAACATCCATTATATTGAACATTGAGCATAAATTCTCTATTATAAGACAAAATGGATGAATATATTATTGAACCATGCCATGTATTTGTTTCTCTTTATCTCAGGGATCCTTACTCAACGGGTGTTGACTCAGATTTTTTGAAAGCTTCTCTAGCTTCCCAAGGTACTATATTTACATCACTTACACGAGTAATTGAACTGATGATTTATCTACTGCTGATTCTTTTGACTATTAGGTTCAGTTACTTTTAAGACTGATTAAATTATATCTTACTGATTTTTAAGACTATTCGGTGTTTGCCCTTCTCGAAAGTGGATTTGATAATCTCATGTCTGAGTTAACTCTTAAATGTGGTGCATTGCATATCTGGTTAATACAACAAAAAAAGAAGAGAATTACTTTTGGTTCCGGAGGATGTGCTGTGTTGGCATCTCTTGGGTGGTGTGGATGAAATGGAATAGGATTGATCTTTGAGGAAGCTAAGGGGAAGGAGATAAATCAATTGTGGGATAGAATTGGATAGTTGGCATCGCTTTGGGCATCAGTTTCTTCAGAATTTAGAGATAGCTCTTTTCATTGTATATTCTTGGATTGGAAAGCTACTGTACTTTATTATTCTGTGTTGTGTGGTTCTTTCTGTCCCTTAAATACTTTTATCTATTTTTTGGATGTTTAAACTTTGTTACAGGTTTCAGTGGACACCTTGTCCTTTCTTGTATTCTCCTTTGTGTCATTTAAAGTGCTGTTATCATAGGAACAGGAAAATGCATGGGTAAAGTCAGTCCAAAAATATTTACTAATTTTTTCATTCATATGACAAGGTGATGTAAGAATCAACTCTGTATGGAATGAGACAATGAACCTCGCTATACCCCCCTCAAATATCATAATGCCAACATTCTGGTGCTAATTTGTCATGCATGGAAAATTGCATAATCTCAAATGAACTACATATATTATTTCTGAAGAAATTTATTTGTAGTGAGCATGCTTAGAAATCTATATTAACATGTAAAATGATATTGTCGTAACTAGGTGTCAGGCGTCAAATTCTCTTGCAGCATACATATATATGCCTAGCCTAGCGTGTTGTAACTAGGTAGGGATAACTATTATTTACATGCATACATGCATTCACAGATGCACTCATGCCATATATATAAGGGTTGGAGAGAATTATTAATGACGCTAGGTATTGGATATGCAGGTATGCCAATGCCTATTGAGAAACAAGACGACTCAGAAGGTGAGGAAACAACCTGTGAAGCGAAGCCAGAGGATGCTCCTGAAGATAACAATCCAATGGCTTCACCCATTAGGGAAGCTGAAACTGCAGAACGAGCAAATGGAGAGAAAACCCTGAAGGATGCCGTCAAGGCCAAGAACAGGAAACCCAGGAGAAAGAGTCGCTCCTCTTCTGGTCCTAGCTAGATGAACTTCTGCTCATTACATGTATGGGTCATTCTGTTTCTTGGACATAACTTTCCATGACATGCAGATAACTGAATTTGTGAAAACAAAAACAAACTAACTAACAAACGAAAAATCATTTTTCCTGAGCAAAAGCACTTCACTTTCTTTTTCGAAAATCAGTATTTGAAAAGTGCTTATTATATTATGAATGTAGCCGTATGCTATAGCTTTTCAAATCAAGTGCAACTGTGCAAGTATTGTGTATTTAGTTTTTCTAATATCATTATGATTAGTGAATATCGGTTTTTCAAATGTTGGGTCAAGAGGAACATCTTGTTTAGATAAACTTTTACCAGCTTCTTAATTTGCATAAATGAAACTATTAGGGGAATTTTACTGTGCATGCTGAAATCTCATGATGTCACCCGCCAGATACTTCAGGTAGTTCAAGTCTGTTCAAACCTTAGGCATGGCTTGACTAGATGATTTTGACCCAGAAATGAAGCATCATCTGATCTCAGTATTGGCCAAACCTGCGAAATTTTCTTCTAGAGCAGTTTGGGTTGATTCGCATTGCTTCACGCAGTTTGCAGAGGATTGGGATATTCTTATTTGTTTACCCTTTTAGTTTTGCAGTGCAAATTGTACACGAAAATGCTAAAGTAGTTGCTCAAATTTGTTTCTTTAAGAATAATACTCTGACTCAGGTTGGACCTTTGTGTTCTCGCTTATTGGCATACATTTGGAAGTGTAATTACATGATTTGAACCGTTGATCTTGTAAAACAACCTTTATAGATCAATTCTGTAAAAAATATTCAAATTAGGAGATCGTTAACTCATCCAATTATATCAAATAAATGTACGGTTTTAGTAAAAGTTAACATTCTCATGACGAACTGTCATGCAATTGCATGAATAAACGATCTATGTTTCCTTTGATTTTTTGCAGAATTGATTTATAAAAATTGCTTTACAAAATAAACGGTTCAAATCATGAAATTATATCTCTAAATGTATACCAATAAGAGAGAGTTCGGACACAAAGGTCCAACTTGGGTCGAACAAGAGTATTTTCCTTGTTTTAAACTTTCTTAATTTATTACATATTCAAAATTGTATCTACATACAATCAAACAATGAAAATTGCAATTAATGAAATTTTAATTGATGAAATTGTAGATTCTGTTTTAGGATGTGTGGAAACAATCACAATACTGAAAGTAAATAACAGAGCAAATAGCACGGAATAGAATCAATCTTTATTAATGAATAGGTGCCTCTATATATAGAGAAACACAAGGGTACAATCCATATCCCAATAGGACTTCTATTCAATATGTAATCCATATGCTATACTAACTAATCTAATCCTAGGTTGACAAGGCACACACAAAGTAGGTTTCCTTCAACACTCCCCCTTGTGGCGTCAACACTAGGTGGTGCTCCTCGCGTTGTCTCATTAAAAACCTTGCCAAGTAACAAAAACCCAGTGGGATAAAAATAACCTTGGTTGAAGGGAAAAAGAGTACAACACACCCTTCACATTTGGTATAGCATGGACGCCAGACTCCCCCTGATGTCTGCGTCTCCCCCTGATTTCCACAATCATGGGAGGTCAGATAAATTAAGCAAAATCAATGCTTTTCACATGCTTCTCAAATGTGGAATTATATAGGCAGCGACTTAGTAAATAAGTCAGCCACATTATCCTCAGATCAGACTTGATCCACTTTGATCTTGAGGAACTTCTGCTATTGCTGATTATAAAATACTTTAGGCGATATATGCTTGGTGTTGTCGCCTATGATGAAACCTTGCTTCATCTGCTCAATGCAGACAACATTATCCTCATAAATGGATGTAGGTTCATCAGTGGTTGACCTCAAACCACATGTACTTCTTATATGTGTATCAATGGACCTTAACCATATACACTCACGAACTGCTTCATGGAGAGCAATTATCTCAACATGGTTCGAAGAAGTAGCGACAAGGGTCTGCTTAGTAGACCTCCAAGATATCGCGGTGTTACCCATGGTAAAGACATAACCAGTTTGGGAACGACCTTTATATGGGTCAGAGAGATACCCAACATCAGCAAAGCCCATCAATACATCACAAGAATTGTGGAATAAAGGGGACAGCAGGTTTGGCGACCGGTCGACAGGCAACGGCGACCGGTCGACCGTCGGCAGCAAACATGGGTTCCTCACCCATTTTGCCATACTTTCTTGACTCTCTGTAGGGAAAGAACAAGCCCATATCAATCGTACCTTTCAAGTAACGAAAGATAGTCTTTATGCCCGTCCAATGGCATTGCGTGGGCGCAGAGCTAAATCTAGCTAACAAGTTAACAACAAAGGAGATATCGGGTCTTGTACATAGTGCCAAATACAATAATGCGCTTATCGCACTTTGGTACGGTACCTCAGCCTCTAAAACGTCTTCACCATCATCCCTTGGGTGAAACGGATCCTTCTTGGATCTAGGCTGTGACCAATCATGGGAGTGCTTAACAGGATGAACTTTATCCATATTAAATCGCCTGAGCATCCTTTCCCAAGATCTTTCATCTCAAATACGGATTTCAAGTATTCAGTGGCACTTGCAAACCCGGAACTTGTTTTCACGCAGGGGCATAATTTAATGTTCACATACCCTCTTCCAATCAAGTAGTCACTTAGACGGGTATACCACATCCGTTCGGATTGTTTCAATCCATATAGTGAACGTTGCAATCTTATTGCAAACGTGCTCTGTGGTCTAGAGCCACTTGACTTGGGTAAATGAAGCCCATCCGGGACCTTCATATAAATCTCCATATCTAGATCCCCATAGAGATATGTTATGACCACATCCATAAGCTGCATGTTCAGTTTTTCGGAAAACTACCACTGACAAGGTAGCAGAATGTTATGACATCTTTTACGAGAGAATATGTCTCATCGTAGTCGATTCCAGGGCGTTGTGAGAAGCCTTGCGCCACAAGGCGAGCTTTATATCTCGTTCTCTTACTACGCACTCTAACAAAGACCCATTAATACCAACAGGTTTTATTCCAGAAGGTATTGACACAACTGGCCCGAATACCATTCTCTTTGTTAGTGAGTCCAACTCAACCTAGATCGCATATTTCCATTTAGGCCAATAAGCTCTACGTTGGCATTCATCAACGGAGCGAGGTTCAATATCATCACTCTCAATGAACTCTTGTGCACAAGCATATGCAAACACATCATCAACTGTGATGGAGTTTCTATCCCACGTCTCATGTACACTAGTGTAATAATCGAGATCTCTAGGTTCCCACGGATAGGTTCTAGCGACAGGGCGTCCCCCGAAGATGTCTTTTGGACATAACCATAATCCGGAACGTTTTCATGGACGGATTTTGAGTATCAATGATGAGAGGGTTTATTTGGTGCCATCGCAGCCCATTTCCTAGGGCGCGAATCCCTCGAACCTGGTGGCCTCCCACGCTTCCTCAGCGGAGCCACGGCCTGAGCCACATCACCATCATTACTAGTAGTGGCGCCACCAGCTGTCCCTCCAATAGGGTTAGCTGCAATAGCGACTTTGAGTCCAAGTCCTTGTTCAGGCACTTGCATCCTTGCAGGCATGTTTGCAGCTGGTATATATGATCTAGTCACTAAGATCTAAGAAAGCGTCAGGAAGAGAATCTCTGACTTTCTGAATATCTATAATTCTACGCACTTTCTGCAGTAGGGGGATCGTTATGAGACAGAGTGGGGACAGGCCACGACAATTCCAGTCTTTCCTGTTGAACGTTCACGTTCTTACCTCCCCCTAACGACGGGAAGACTGTCTCATCAATGTGACAAATAGATCGCCTGTCAAGGGGTCTACATAGCGGATTATGGTTGGAGACTCAAATCCAACATAAATACTCATTCGTCTCTGAGGGCCCAAAATACGCTGTGGCGGCGTAATAGGCACATAAACAACACACCCAAATAGGCGTAAATACGAGATGCTTGGCTCGTACCCAGTCACTAGCTGTAACGCAGAATAAAGGTTGGGTGGTGATGGGCCTCAGACGAATAAGCACAGCTGCATGCAATACTGCGTGTCCCCAGGCAGAGAGAGAAAGGTTGGTGCGCATTACCAATGTTCTCGTGACCATTTGTATTCTATTAATGACAATCTCTGCAAGACCATTCTGGGTATGCACATGTAAGACTAGATGCCTAACATTTATCCCATGCAGTAGTCATCGAAAGTCTTCGATGTAAACTCCCTAGCATTATCAAGCCTGATAAGTTAAAGGGATGATCCGGGTAGTGAGCCGGCAGGCGAATCATTTGTGCTAGGAGTTTAGCATTAGCAGCATAATGAATGGACAACATCATGACATGTGACCAGCATGTCGATGCATCAACCAACACCATAGAATACATAAATGGCCCGCTTGGTGGTTGAATATGTCCACAGATATCCCTTTGAATTATCTGTAAGAATGGAAGAAGCACTTTAGAATCCTTTGCATAATGAGCATTTGGCTTTGGGAGCTTTAGAAGCATAAGAGGCATCCTTGGGATCAGGATTGGTCCATGAAGGGTTGCTCACATCAGAAGAGGGAGGAAAAAACGCTCAAACCTCGAATTCTGGAATTCGGCGACCGGTCGACAAAGTCGGCGACCGGTCGACGGAGCCCTTGGACAGTACGACTTCGCTTCTGGAAGTCGGCGACCGGTCGACGAACATGTGGCGATCGGTCGACGTAGCCTCTGGAAGTTGGCGACCGGTCGACGAGCATGCGGCGACCGGTCGACTGGTGTCGGGCAGCAAAACCTTTTTGCTCCACAGCCACACCAGGCCTTCCTTGAATCAACTTTTGATTCATGCTTCGATTAGCTCGATATGATGGATGTCCGTGTGAGGTTTTAAGTACACGGGTCATCATATCACGACCTGGATGTCCCAGTCTGTCGTGTCAAAGCCAATATGTGTCAGAATCCAAGAGGTCATCCCGAATGACATTGTTTGATTCAATAGCTCGGATAGTGGTTACATATAACACACTAGAGAGACACATAACCTTCTCTAAGATGCGCTTTCTTCCGCAGTCATTAGAGGTAATGCAAAGAGATTCTTTTCCATTCTCATCATGCGTCTCTGCATGGAATCCATTGGCTCTTATATCTTTAAAGCTCAACAGAGTTCTATTTACTCTTGGAGCGTAGAGAGCATTTGTGACATCTATTTAAGGTGCTATCAGGCAAGAGGAATTGGGCATATCCTCTTCCTTGCACAAGATTCAATGGTCCTGCCATCGTAGTCACAGAGGAATGTGTAGGCATCATGCCTATGACGCAATATGATATGCGTGGTTCTGTTATCTGCGAGACATTCAAGTTCTCCAGAACCCATTCCTAAAAGCTCATCATTAAAATCGAGGCTACAAAAGCAACTCAGATTTTATTGAAGATATTGGCCAAGGCTTCAAAGTTCCATCTTGATTTTAAATCAAAACTAAATCCATTTGTCTTGGCAAACTTGGCATATTACATCAACTTGGAAAAACATAAAGACTTAAGCAAAATTGCTTCCAAAGTCTTTAACCCTTAAACTCGACGTCTTGATCATTGCAGTTACATCCTCATATGTATTGCAAACTATGGCCCATTGATCAGACGCTCCATATCATTAATAGACATCATGAAGAGGATTCTCCATTGATTGAGGCATAAAGGTGCAGTACTCACGGTCCTTAGGACGGTGGCAGATTACCTTGGCCGATGGCGGTGCTGCCATAACTAATGGCGCAACAACGCTGACTGGCGGTGACCAGCGGCGTCCCTCTTATAGGGATGGCGGTCTTCTCTCACTCTTTTGCGGCCTTATGCTCGCGTGATCGCTTATTCTTATGGCGATTACCTTCCTGAGCAAATCAATCTTACGGATCAAACATCCGGATTTGTCCCTAGATTTAGGGTTTTGCTAGTAACGTCCTCCCTTAGGGGCGCTATCATCGTCATGCCTTTCCTCAAGGCAGAGATGGAGAAGGTGGTGAGAGATTCCTCAATCAATTGTTCATCTGTGATGATTATCCACAGAGATGCATCAAGTCTTTGATGCGGAGAATTTCCGAATTATGTCTCATGACTTCATCAAAGTCAGAGAAGCGGAGATTAGTCCATTATGCTTCTAAATTCGGAATGATGAATGTTACCATTACATTCATGAAGCGCTTCTAGCGCTAACCTCTTTCATGAACTCAAACTGGAGTGCCATATCCATATGGCGATTCATCAGGAAAAATAACCTGGCATTGTACATCTCAGTTTGAGGGTCAAGAGCGGTTTCTTCAAAACAACGCTCATGGATTCGAGCTAGAAGCTCTTGTGCGAATAGGTACATTAGGATATCATGAGCCCATCTCAGAATCTAATGTCCGCAGAATCCAATGGAGTAAAATCGAGTTATTCATGTTCGATATCCAAAATATGGAGAACAGGAATATGGTGTGTTTCGGAGTCAATGCTCCCACGAAACAATGAAGGGTGAGTTTCGGAGTTAATACTCCCACGAAACAATAGAGGGTTTCTGAGCAATATTTGCTCCCAAGAAACGCTTCCAAGGATTTTGGATTTAGGTGAAACTTTGGTGTCGTATGGTCATAACCTTAAACCTTTTCGGTAGCTCTACTCAGATATAACCAGGTAAGTTATAAGAGATGTCGGTGGAGCAAGCTCTCTTAATACCACTTATCTCAAACTCCTTACCTAGACATCATACCTAAGCAGGTGAGCCTAGTTGGGAATAAGTCATAAACCATAGGTCGTTTCTTCTCTTACGGATTCCTCATCCGGAGGTAAATCATTCAATGAACTTCTCGTTCAAAGTCTCTTCTCTCTACGGATTCCTCATCCGGAGTATTAGCTCGAACCCCCACAGTTCGGCTCTTGAGGTCATCACCAATAGCATGATGACATTAGAGGTGCTCATGACTTACACATACCGCAAGCGATATGAAGCTCGATCACTCCCCTAATGCTTCTCATAGTTTGTTGAGTCTCGTGTAAAGTATAGATCAAGAATCTCACGTTATAGAAAGGTGAGAGGTAGAGGAGGGATGTTGCAAGTCCCTTGAGAAAAAGAAGATGAATTTAAATTCATAAAGCAACAACTTTTATAAAAGCTTACTTGGTATTCTTTTTCTCGGATTATCTTGAGTACCACTGCTTCAGAACCGAATATCTGGAGATCCAACGGTCAGAATTGGCTGAATTTTTAACTGGAGGTATTAGACTCACGGAGGAAGCTCCCGTCCAAATTTTGGCTTAATCCAACGGTGGAGAATGGAGAAAATCGATTTCGAATTTGACTGTTCTGTGCAGGCAGATTCTTGAACTAGAGGAGATTGCACGGAGGTACTATTCACGCGATTTACTATTCACGGGTACTGTTTACGCGCACTGTTCCCCGGCGGCACTATTCACGGCTACTGTTCATCCGGCACTCCCTATGGTTTTGGGGTTCTAGGGTTTTGGCGCTAGCCGGATGCTAAGCTCAAGAGTTTTGGCTTTTGATCTCAGGGCTAGAGGTTCGTGCTGATAACGTGTTTTAGGATGTGTGGAAACAATCACAATACTGAAAGTAAATAACAGAGCAAATAGCACAGGAATAGAATCAATCTTTATTAATGAATAGGTGCCTCTATATATAGAGAAACACAAGGGTACAATCCATATCCCAATAGGACTTCTATTCAATATGTAATCCATATGCTATACTAACTAATCTAATCCTAGGTTGACAAGGCACACACAAAGTAGGTTTCCTTCAACAGATTCTATCATTTAGAAAATTTCAACGAAATTTAAAATTTTCTCATCCAAACGCGCCGTTACTTAAAAAAGAAATGTGGCAAATTCTCACTGGAAATATCATTTTTATTTTTCAAAGAAAAAAAGAATTTAAAACTCAAAGTTCCTCAAAATTTTAAGTACTAGTTCGTCTTTAGTGACCTTCGAAGCACCAGAAGCCCATAAAACCCAACTTCTATTCTAAGTCTAACCACAGTGGTTTGTGGAAATGGACTCACCTCCGCAACGTCCTGAAACCCACACTACCATATTGTGTGGCAAGTGGTAGGACCTGCAGGCATCCGACCTGGAATGCTGAGTGGGCGAAGGTATTTATTGGGGATGGAACTTGGGTGGGGCCCTTGTCAATCCCGCCAACCCTATATGGACCGTTGTAACTATATGAGTTGTATTGGTGGTGAGTTTTAATTTTGAATATTTGACCATCTTCTTGTCTTTCATTTCTCTGCAAATATCATTTTTTTCTTTCATTTATCTGCAAATATCATTTCCAGGTTAACAACTCATTTCTCTGCAAATATAATTTTTTTTTTCTTTCATTTCTCTTCAAATATCATTTCTTGGTTAAGAACTCTATCGAACGGTACGATGAGAGCCAAAGCCCCAAACAAAATGAAAAACTACCCGAGGAGGAGGAGGAGGAGGCGGCGGAAGCTTTCCATCCCAATACACCTTAACAACCTTCTCAATGCCTTGGAATTCTCAGCCGCGGCGTTGTTGTACTCGTCGAAAACAAGACCCAGAATAAAAGCAAAACGCACAGTTTTTCCAATTCCAAGCAATCACATTCCGACCGACGCACACCTCTCCTCCTCCTCAACCACTCTAACTAACGGCCCAGATGTCTCTTTCTGATTGTGGCCAAGCTCCAGTCTAGTGACTCGCGCACGGAATCTTCCTCAGCTTCCCCTCAAGCCTGAAACCCAGAACCCACAAGCCCTAATTCCTAAAACCCGTAACCTCATCCATGGCTCAGGAGAAGCGAAGATTGAGATTGCTGATGATTGAGATTGCTGATGAGGTCTTATGCCAATCGAATCCGTCAATTGCAGAGACAAATAGAAGAATTGGAGAGAGCAAGAAACGAACTGAGGATTGGAGAAGAAGAACAGCAGAGGATAGAAGATGAATTGGAGCAAGCAAGAAACGAACTGAGGACTGGACACGTAGAATTGGATAGAAGAAGAACGGAATTGGAGCAAGCAGAAAACGAAGAGAGGATTGGAGAAGAAGAACTGCAGAATCTGAAGATCCAACTTGGGGGAGACGAAACAAGTCTCCAGAAACTGACAGCCACGTTCCTCAATCAGACTGCTGCATTTACTGAACAGAAAGACTTGCTTGTTCAATACAGAGAAGAAGTCAATCAATTTTTGGTAAAGGCTAAGAAGGTGCGAGACGATCTTGTGAGGCAAGGAGAAATGCTCAATCAGGACTTTGTGCGCGTACTTGGGGCTAGAGTTGGACGGTATGCTCAACAGTATGTATTTTCTTGCTTTTGTTATTGGTTTAAAGTAGCTTTTTGATTGTTGCCATGTTTATTAAAGTAGCTGGTTGATTTGCTCACACGGTTGGATATAGGATTTCATAATGCTAAATCGTATCAGGATACCTGGATCTTTTGTTCTTGCTATACATGTGTTGATTGGAATAACATGATTTTAGTTGTTATGATTCAGTATTTAAGTAACTTCCTTGTGCCCTACAAGATAATAAAAACATAACTGAGGCTTGATTCTGTATTCTGTTGAGTTATTTGCTGCGACTTATTTTGTCTCTGTTTTCCAGGAGCAATCGACTTTTCATAAAATTTAACTAGAAAAGAAAACTTATGATGTAGAACAGATAGGGAAAGGACTAGAAAATGGAGTAAAATTGTAGAAAGGAACTTTAGGAATTACTCCCAAATGTCCACAAGGCCTCACAGCTCTAGTGAATCACTCACAAAAACTCTTTATGACACTCGTCATTGCCGAAAATGACAGACTACAAGCTTTAATTTTACCTTAGAGACCCACCTTCTCCCTAGTAGTCCTGATGGCTAAAGTTGATATCGGTGGACTGATGGACTGAGGTTGATTAATGTTGGTTTTAAGGATCTCAGTTTCGCCAAAAAGAAATTCTGAAAGTATTGGCTTGTGATAAAGTTATTGGTCAATGCTTTAAATTATGTTAGTTCTATGCTTTTTAGTTTTTAGCATATGGGAATTTTTCAGATTTTGCTGGGTTCTTATGTTCTTTTTGGGCTTTAAGCTTTGCTTGATGCAATTTGAGTCTGTTGACTGCTACTCTTGGCTGCGCGCATGCACACTTTGGCTCTGTTTGGACTGGTTTGGGGTCTTCGAAATCAAACATCCATTTTTGAGTTTGTTCTTGTTTTCTCCTCTCTGCCTTCCTTCAACTCTTTCAAGTTTGTTCTTCTTCCTTTGTTCAAGCCGTGAACTCCATTAGTTTGGTTTTACCAATTAAATAATGGCCAAGATCAATTGAGTGGCTGAGATTGTGCCACAGGAAAATTTGTTGTTATTACCATTCCTGCTTTGACTAGGAAAGTCCTGCTGCTACACTCTCATAGTCCGTATTTGCTCCGTGTTGTTTTTAGTGTCAATGTCAGTACTCCTGAGCTGTCAGGGAGCTGCAAGGAATCTACAGGTGTCAGCAGATCATGCATTTGTACTAAAACCATTTGATATTAGTTTGGTGAATTTATCAGCTGGTTGCAATAGTGGTGTGTATAATTTGTTTACCATTGCTGACATCTATGCTTAGGAATGAAGTTTTTACTGGTATGAATTGGAAATAGGGACACTAATTATCTTTTGCACTTTTCAGGGATATTGGCCTAGGCAAGTCCTTTGTCATGTGTTGTTCCGCTGCGGTCATGTACCTAGTATTTGCCAGTTTGCTAGTTTATAACTTTTTTGATGACTTCAGTTCCACAAAAGGAGGTAGCCCATTAGTTGATGCCTGCTATATGACATTTGTGACCACCTTCACTATTGGGTATGGTGATATCGTCCCTCGTGAGGTGACCTCGAAGATTCTTTGTGATGCTCTAGTGGTGGTCGGACATGTGGTACCCTTTATATTTTGTTACTACATGGATCGGATGGCAGAGAGGTGGGACAGGGTGATTACGTCTACTGTAGAGAGCGAGCGTTCGAGACTCTGTTACCGAGTGCTTTCTTCTATTGTTGTGATCATAGCGGTGATATTCTCAGGGGTTGGAGGGATATATATCTTTGAGATGGACCAGCCAGTTGGTGGATCTCTTTCTCCTTCACCATCTCTATCTCCTTCTGCCATGGCTCCTACTGAAGTGCACAGTTTTTGGGATAGTTTCCACCTATCTGTTATGACCGTGACTAGCGCCGGCTATGGAGACGTTAGTTTTGTCACTGCGTATGGGAGAGCATTCGCCATATTTTGGATCCCTTTCTCAGTTACCATATACTCTGGCGCGATGACATTTCTTACCCGTCATACTTTGCGAGCTTTTCGAGGATATATCACAGGTATTCCTTATCGTAGGCAGTTCTTTTCGGCATGCTTATAGTTTATTTGAGTTTTTCTCTTCGGCTTGCTAGCTTATATGTTGTTTGTTGTGTTGCAGGTCACACAGGTGAGCATTGAGGAGGAGGACCGATCATTAGTAGTATTTCTAGATATATAGTGAATTGATGATGTAAAAAAAAATTCCACATTGATGATGTAAAAACTTTTTCCACGTTGATGATGTAAAAGCCATATATACCTCGATCTGAATCTCATGAGTCCGGATTCTTGAGCACGTACTAGTCAGTATTAATTAATTTTTCAAACAACCATAGATTTACCTACATCGGTCAAGATTAGTATTTCGTTGCTTGACTTCCTAAGATCGAAGACTTATTAATTAGCTAGCCTCTATACAATCTGCTCCTCTATGATGAAATGAGGACATAAATGAATAACAATTCAAACCATAGCCAAAGTGACAATGGAGAATCCATTAATAAGGAACTGAATTCGGATTAGGATAGTCAAAGGGTTGAAGATCCTTAAACAACTCCGAAAAACCAAACAAACTCTGCTCTTCGGCAATTGACTACATCCTACGTACTATGGACGGATGGACCAGCTGATTTATTTAGTATAGTTTGAATGTCAAAACCAGATTATGGACTCTCATGAGCATATAGCCGGGGTATAGTGAGCTCTACGTGGGGTGCATTTAGTCCCATCTACATTCTCAAACGTTTTAACATTATATAATATGATACCCCAAAAATATGAGGATGTGGATGGAGTTCAGAATGAGGCTAAGCGTGTTGCCTTGGAATGCAAGTTACCTAAGTTAATTAATAAAGAAGAGGTTTATTAGAAGCATAGGACGCAAGTTTTATGGATGGCAGAGGGAGATCAAAGTACTCACTTTTTTTTTATATATAAAAAAGCATCTATTTGAAAGAACACTATAAAGAGGCTAATGAACAAGGATAAGGTGTTTTGTACAGATGATGATTAAATTGAGACCATTGTTATGGTCTTATAGAGTATTTCACCGAGATTTTTCAATCTTCTGCACTTACAAGAATTGAGGAAGTGGTCCATCTTATTCCATCCCTGTTACCTAATGAGGTAAAGACTTCTCTTTTGCTTGATTTCACTAATGATGAGTTTCTTTTGGCACTTAAACATACGCATCCTTCCAAAGCGCCGGGTCCGAATGGTTTTGTCTCCGTGTTTTAGCATAAATTTGGCATGTTGTTGGCCATAACATTGCCGAATTAGTGCGTGCTTTCCTTTATGATGATGAGCTTCTCCGAGAAATAAATGGTACTTATGTTATACTCATTCCAAAAGTTAAGGAGCCTAGCTCCTCCAGTGTGGCGGATTTGCTCCCAATAAATCTATGTAATGTGCTTTACAAAATTGGAGCAAAGGCACTTGCAAATCGACTTAAACATCTACTGAATGATGTTATATATATCGCCATTCCAAAGTGCTTTCGTTCTGGGCCGACTCATTTCAGATAACTCACAAATTCAAACTAAAGCATACAAGGCCTCATCATACATGTTGTCAATATATTGCCTAGAATATGTAAGTTTACCAAGCTCACAAATTCATATCAAGATAGATTAGATAACTTGCTCAACAAGTAGTGAATTCCCAAACAAGTATCCACTACATATTGAATTAGACAACACACATATGCATGACATTAATCAATATAGCATTCAAACATAGTCAAATCACTACAACATCACATATGGACTAGTCCCTAATCTAAAAGAACTACTAGCTATCCATGAAAGTATACATCAAAAGCAACATGAATTTGATTCTAAGTACAAAAATGAAGAGATAGGGATAAGAAAGGCTTAGTGGAGATGGCTGCTCAAGCTTGTGTCACTCAACCTTGGTGGAAGCTCCCTTTCTTCTCTTCTCTTCTTCTCCTTGCTCCTACCTTCACCTCCTTGAGAATCTTGATGCCCTTAGTGGATTAAGTGAGGATCTCCAACATGAAAGTATATGGATGTACGTGTAGAGGGGGGATGTGAAGAAGGATATTTGGTGAATGAATTTTGCAAAAAGAGGTGGAGAAAATGGTGGAAGAAGTGAACAGTACGATTGGTCAACCGGTCGGTGACTGGTGTCGACATGGTGAAACTGGACGGGTTTGAAAAAAAAAAGGGGAAAGGAAGAAGAAATGGTGGAGAGAATGGGAGCTAAGGCTGCTGGATGATGACTTAAATTAGGCAAAAACTAAGATTTATACCTAGGCTAAGGAGTGGGAAGGGCTAGGATTGAATCTAGAGATCCTAGGGTTAGAAATGTTGGAGGAAGGGAGGTGAAAAGGCATGACTACCCTAAACGAAAGTTCGCTGACGTGAGGGAGGAAAATTAGGTGAGGGGTAATGAAGTAAAAGGCTATAAAACTTAGAAAACAAAATAGAAAATGAAAGTCAAAAGGGATAAGACAAGGGCTAGATTTGATGAGGACAAGTATCCTTTCTTCTAGAAGAAGAAAAAGGAATAATTAAAGAATGATGTCATTAATCACCAAGGATACATGAAACCTTCCTAGCTGATTTTAAGAGAATTTATAAGATGAGTCTATTTGCTCAAAAATAATCTCGGCCAAGTGTCAAAACGCTGAGGGCTTCTTGGCATACACATGTCCTTCTGGCTTGGTAAAGTGTGCGGGCGTGCCAACTCACAGCCGGGAGGCCAAGCGAGGTTTAATTCTGGATTGTACGTTGAACTTGAGCTTCACCCTAACTTCTAAACTTGCGATTGTTAGCCGAGGAAGGAACAATCTCAGTTGTAGGTTCTCTCTGCCTTGGGTACAAGGACTTTACACGAAAACGCGTTTACTCGCCAGCGTCCTCATGATGTGCAACTCGGTTTGTGAATGTGAAGGTGCAGGTGACCGGCGAAAGACCTATGAGACGTAGATATTCACAAGTCACGGTAATGACAAATTCAAAGTACAGAGAATTACTCTGGTGCCTTGTTTCAATATGAGTGTGGACGAAGAAGCGCATGGACCTTAGAAAACTTGTTTACAAGATCTAAATGCTCTTTGTGATGCTTCATTTTTATGATTCTTAATAAGGAATGCAAATATATAAAGTGTAAGAAAATAAAAAGAAGCAAAAGATAAAGTGCAAGAAGGTAAAAGAGCAAGAAAAAATAAATTGCAAGAAAGTAAAGAACATGAATATAAATTGCAAGAAATGTAAAGAACACCAATGTAAAAATACAAGAAAGATAGAAACAATACCAATAAGAATGCGATAAACGAAAATATTGGAGTTTGATAGATGCAATTGATAGTGTTGAATCGTGTTGTTGAATTGAGAGATTTTTGTGTTTGGTCATGGACCTCTTAGAAGGATGCCTATGGTCCCTTTTATAGTAAAATAAAGAATTGAATACATAAAGAAATTCAATCTTGGCTTTAATTGCCGTATTGATTACAAGAATTAAAAGTTGGAAGTAACGTACATTTGATTGCAATAACCAATCACTTAGGAATTAAAACTCTTAATCGTGCATTCAATCTGAATTCTCCAAACTTGGTAACGACAACTTTGAATGCATTGCATTATTCTCAATTAATGCATGAGTTGAAATATGCTGGCTTTTATCAGCTTGACTAACACTTGCCCTCAGTTAAGGTTAGCCGAACCTCAACCTAGGTAAGCTAAACCTCAACTAGAAACAGCTCGGCTGTGGTTAGCCGATCCTGAATAGAAATCCCAGCTATGGTTGGTGGGCCCGACCCATCTATCTACCACATGGGCCTTGCCAAATTTAGGTTCAAACAGAGTCACAAGCTTGACTTTTTGGTGTTGACTTCGGAGTTGACCATAGTTGATTCTGCTTGATTTTTGGGTAAAACTTTGCCTTCTCAGTTTCTTAGTCGATTTTTCGAAATATTCTTGTGCTCCACTTCCAATTGATTTGTATGTAAATTAGGTCTCTAATCACTAGAATTATGTTAATCTAATAGTCATTTAGTGTCTCTAATCCATGTTTGTGTGTTTTTAGGTGATATGTGCAAGTGATTAATATTGAGTGCGAAATGACGCATTTTGGATGCTTTTAGTGCATTTTTTATAAGAATACGAAAAGTCAACCGGTTGACCCGAGGTCAACTCGTGGTCAACCATGACTTTTGAGTGCCAAAGTATTAAATATCAAGTCTCGGAAGTAGAGCATGACAATATTTTAGATAATTGACCAAGAAACCGAAAAGTCAAAGTTTCACCCGAAAAATCAACCATGGTCAAAAAGTGTAAACCAAACATGTTGTCTTTTGTTAAAACAAAAAGTGTACCAGATGGAATTCATAATAGGATCATACTATTAGGATTCGATCATATTTTGGAGGTGCCTACTGTTGGATTTACTGGTGGAATACTTTAATGCTGGAACTCCTTTAATATAACCATCCATATAAAAATGGAACTAACATGATAGGTTTAGACTTACAAGGCTTCATTGCCTTGCTAATAATTCTACTTTTTATGTGTATTGGGTTTATGCTTTTCCACAAAGACATTTGCAGAGATCATTATGGAATATTATTTTTTCTACTATGGATCATAATCTTCCTACTTTAATGATAGGTGATTTTAATTGCATCTTGAATACTAACAAAAGAATTGGTAGTTCAGAACACTTAAATTATGCAAGCTTACCCTTTCGGATTTTTTTTAATAGTGCAAGCCTTAAGGAAGCACATTCAATTGAAAGCTCCTTCACTTGGACAAATAATCAGGATCCAGGTACTAAAATTTCGGCCCAGTTAGAGATAGTTTTTTATAATACCCATTTTTTTCTCTTTGTTTCCCAAATGTATTGTGGATGTACTCCCTATTTTTTGGCTCAGATTATAGCCCTCTCCTTTTTGATACTGATTTAGGTTTCAAGCTCACAGGTTAAAACTCTCTGAGTTCCATAACATTTTACAAAGTACCTGCCTTAGGAGGCTGGTGCAGCTTTTAAAATAGCTGAAAAACTGAACGTGCTCTCAAAAATAGCTAAGGAGCTAAGATAGAGAGTCTGTTAAAGATGCTCTTAGGAGGCTAGTGCATGCAGCTGATTAGAGCATCTTTAGCAATGCTAGCTATTTTTAATTAAATTTTAGCTAAAGTAGCTAAAGTAGCTAAAAAGCTATTTGGGCTAGTCAGTTTGAAAATACGTTTCCACCAATACTCTCTACTTTAGCTAGTATTGAATTTAAATCATTTTTAGGGTGTTGTTATTAACACACCTTTTGTTTGTCTTTATTATACTAATTGTCCATAATATCCTAAATTCATTATTGCATTGAGGGTATTATGGACTATTTATACAATAAAGACAAACTAGAGGTGTGTTATTAACAATTTGGGGTATGTTAATAACAATTCCCTTTTTTTAATGAATGAAAAATAGATTAAGTGTATTTAATAATTACACAAAACAACTAAAAATGAATGTTTTAAATTAACAAAAATAATAGAGAGCCTTATCTCGCTCTATATATTTAGGAGCCATATAGCTAAAAGCTAAAAGCTAAAATAGAAAGCCACTTAGGAGGCTGGTGCAGCTGCTAAAATAGCTGAAAAGCTAAACATTCTCTCTAAAATAGTTAAGAAGCCAAGATAGAAAGTCTGTTAAAAATGCTCTAAAATAGTTGAAAAGCTAAACATGTTCTAATGCAAAGAGAAGAAAAGGGAATTAAAGAGAGGATTTTATGCGAAGATGGATATTTTCGACGGAATTAGGAAGCTTTGATGATGTGTCTCAACTCGAGAAGGAAGTCTAATTCATTAAGGATTTGTTAGAGATTATTCTTTAATGAATTTCCTTGTGGGTTTAGAATTCAAGACGTAAAAGGCAATTGAGGGGCTGCTAGAGCATATAAAAAGGCCTTTCGGAATTCAGAAGAAACCCTATTCGCGCATGAGAGAACGAAAAAAAGAAGAAAAAGAAGAAAAAGAAGAAGAAACATAATTTTACTTCCAACCGGTCGAAGTTTCCTGATGACCGCTCGAACCGAGCCTTGTTCGGATTTTCTTGCTCTTTGACTCCTCTTGTCTTATGTATTTTTCTATGCTTTCAATTATGACTAAGTCCGGCTAAATTATTTTAGTTAGGGGGCTGCTTTGATGCCCTAAGACACGATTACAATCTTGTTATAACTTTTTTTTATATTATTATGATATAGATGAAAGTTATTTTGCTGGAAAATCATTGATGATCTTTAATGTTTATATCTTTGAGTGCATGCTTCGATGGTTGTGTTAAGCTCTACTGTTCTAGGATGTATGCATGACTAATTGTCCCATCATATATTCTAACAACGAACAATTATTAATTGCGGTTAATAAGTGAAATAACTTCTAGGTTACATGAATCATGCATCAGAGTTCTGTGAGCCTTGTGATATTTAAACGTTTTTCAAGCTTAATGACCACTATATGTTAAATCTAGGAGTGCATCACCCTAGGTTGCATGTTAGACTAAGTTGTATGTGTTTAGTGGGGGTAGGCTAGGGTACGGTGATGTATGCCATACCCCCATTTACAATTTTTTTGAACAAAAAATTACATCTAATTGAACCAAAATTACTATATTGACAACAAAGTTACCACATTCGTTTTACACTATTTACATATAATTGAACTAAAATTATAACTTTGACAACAAATTGTTCATAAACTTGTAACAAGGTCATAGATGGAGTAATTATCTCTAATAGAACAAAGATTACACAAAAAAAGACTCTCGTTACCATAATGACAACACATTTTGTTGTTATATTTGCAAATGGAGGTATGACATGCATCTCAGTATTGTAGAACTTCCCGTGTTTAGTGCATCACATTCACAACATGTCAAGTAAGAGAAAATAATACAATTAGATTCACTGCATCAGGGATAATTGTGAATATCTTCATCTATGAGTAAGAGTTGACGAAAGAAATATAACATGCTTATATGATTGTCTAGTGGTGGATAGCTTCTCCCTAACTTGTTCCCAATTAGGCTGGAAAATTTTAACACAATCTCTTGTTGTGTGTAAAAATAGCTTATCAATTAGGCCGGAAAATTTTAACACAACCGAATAATTGATGGGTGCAGTTAGTTTCTAAAAAATACCTTAAAAATTGTAATTTCTTGGAAGTTCGTCGAAAACCCTCAGATTCTGTAGCTTGAAAATATATTTTGGCTTCTCGACATATTTTTTATTAATATTTTTTTTTTCAAAATAAACAGAAGATTATGCAATATTAGCTTCTCATTAACAGCCGATTTGGCACCCACAATCCCGAAGAAAATGGGGCCATTACTTCCGGGAGCCCACCGCCCATCCCTCCATTTATACAATTTATTAATGAAGAAAAAATACAAACAAAATTGGGGGATATAAACCTTACCAAATGTAAAGAGCAAAAAAAATGAGACAAAACCTCCTCCTTTACAAAGCCATGGAACCGACAAGAAGAACAAGCAAAAAGAAAATTACATAAGCTAAAAAAGGACAAGAACATCACGAGAACCTATAGGAGGCCATTGAGGCCAAGTCGCGCCCATAATGTCCAGCAAGTAAAGCATGCAAGCTTGTCAGGTAGGGAATTTGTAATTCCGGTGTGCCGGAATAGTCCCAACACGGTAGTCGTTCTCTATACTAGTCAAAGAGTATGAACAATGTATAATTTAAAACTTGACTCTTCTACAACAGCACACACTATTGCTCAAGCAATATCACAATTGAATCAACTCAAGTATGCAACATACACATTCAATTGTACAAGTCTAAATCCCAAAGCGTGCGTCAAACTAGCACACCACGGACTATATCTATATGATGATTATGCACACAATATGCAATAACTTAAGCACAATATAGATAATCAAACCAACAATCAATCACACAAGCAACACACAAAGTGGTCACCTGGAACCTCTACCGTACCTCTAGAGAAAAACCGGAGGGGAGCCGTACCCCATGCTCTTGTGTAACACTATGAAAAGTCAAATCAGCAAACACAGACAAGGGGGCACTCGGTCCCAAACTCTACACTATCTACCTATAGACTAGTGGCAGCTCTAACCTTGTGTAGCCTCCAATTTGCTCTTCAAGCATTCCCACCTCAAGCCTCTCCAATCGAACTTCACCAAGTGAACCTCCAATTGCAAGAATCACGACTTATGCAATGAATGAGTGTGTGAATATAGATTGAACCGTTCAACTTAGCAAAACAACAATCAACGTTTGCTAGAGTTGAACAAAATCTCCTAAATCCTAATCAAAGGCTAAACTAGCAACTAAGTGCAAATCAAATGTGTTTAGCAAGAATTTCAATGTGGAGAATCAAAGGAGGAACCTATACATGGAACTAGGATCACTAAAATACCAAAGAACTCTCTTAAATCAGATTTTCGATTATCGAGCAAAGAGTTTGCCAAAATGAAACAAATGAAATCTATTTATAGAAAACATATTCAGCAACTATGCGATCGATCGCACGACATCACACGATCGATTGCGTAGTGTAAAAATCAGAAGACAGAGAGGTCAGGAAACCAAAAACCTCAATCACGATCGATCGCAAACAATTGTACGATCGATCGCAAACAATCGTACTATCGATCGCATAAAACTCCGTAACGGATATATTTTCAAAAGCAACAGACATATTTTGCTGACGTGGTGCGATCGATCGTATGAACAGTGACGATCGATCGCAAGGCTTAAATCAGCCTTATACAAGAAGAAAACCTAACCTCAACAAATCTAATGAGTGATCTAGCAAACGTAGAAAGGTAAACCCAAGAGTATGAAAATTTCCATACAAATCTAATGAGTGATCTAGCAAGCGAAACTTATGAGATTTACATCATAAGAGTGATAAGCAAGCAACCTAAGAAAACACTAGGTGAGACTCAATATGAATGAAAATGCATATGCATGAAATGAGTACCTTTAGGAGCTTGAACAAATACTTCGACGACCATTGATCGAAGGACAGATAGCAAGAAATCTTCTACGAACAATTTTGAACAAGAACATCCTAAGCCACGACACTTAAACCCCTAAAATAAGTTGACCATGATACACAAGAAATGCTAATACAAGGGAAGAAGTTTTGTCAAATAGGAAATAGCCAATAGCAAATATTTTGCCCTTACAGAATTCCACCAAATGGACCCATCATTCAACGCACCATAATTTGCAAGCATGTCAGCTAGGTAATTACCTTCTCTAAATATATGAGAGATATGAAAATTAAGTAACTTAGTGAGATGCATGCAGTTCAACCGGGGAATGCAAAGCCTTTATGGAATTAGGTGAGGCGTGATTTGCATACAAATTAGGCATCTAATCACTTTAGTAATGCTAATTCAATGACCGTTTAGTGTCTCTAATCCTTGATTTGTACCATTGTAGAGTTTACGAGTATTAGATTGATATCGGGAGCGAAATGGCGTATTTTGAAGCTTTTTGTAGATTTCCGAAAAAAAGACAAAAAGTCAACCCGAGGACTGTCGGTTAATTCGTGGTCAACCCCAACTTTTGAGCGTCAACGAGTCAACATGAAGTCCCGGAAGTGAGTCGCAAGATAATTCCGAAAGTTTGGTCAAAAGTCAACTTTGGTCAACTCCGAGGGTCGTGGTCAAAGTCAATGACGAAATCAACCTTGTAACTCATCCACATGAGCATTCAAATCAACAAGGAGCATATTAGATACCATGAGGTCACCCTTAGTTTACTCCTTCCTTTTATTCCCTAGAGAATTTACCCTTTTGCCCTTCATTTAATCTATCTAACCATTAGATCTTTCCCTAGTTGATCCTAGCCCTTCACCCCTCTCTACCCTAGCCTATTTAAACCTAGTTTTTGCCATTTTAGGTCATTCCCCATCTCTTCATAGCAATCCTCACCTAGATCTCACCCAATTCTCTCCCTTCTTCCTCCCCGAAACACTTCCTTTTCTTGGTGATCCGTCCAGGGTCGACCGGTCGACGGCAGGCAGCCGGGTTATTTCCTTTATTTTCCCCTCCTTCCACCACTCAAATCCCTTTCCTTCCTTCACCAACTTTCTTCCCCACTTCCTCCTCTCTATCTTTGACTATCTTTCTCCATCATTCTAGCACTTCTACATCACATATACTTGGATCCATCAAGAATAGCAAGATTGGGAAGCCATGAGCAAAGAGAAGCTTGGAGAAGAAGATGGAGACTTAGAAGATGAGCTTGCTACAACTTGAGTGACACAAGAGGTTGTTGCCATCTTCCTGAGAATCCCTCAACCTCTCTTTACCTTTTCCTAGTTTATAGTTGATGTGTAATCTAAGCATGTGTGATTAGTTGTTTAGGATTGGAGACTAGGGTTGTGTGCCCTAGTCCATTTGTGATGTGATGATGATTTTAACTATGTATGGATGCTTGAAGATGAATAAATATGTGTGCTTACCTAATTCAATATGTGTTGGATAGTTGTTTAGGAATTTACCACTTCTTGGGCATGTTATCTAGTCTATCTCGATGTGATTGTGTGAGATTGGTAACCTTGCATAATCTAGGCAATTGGTAGCATATGTGATGAGTTTGCTTGTTTGAGTTCCTAGTTTCGATGCTTTACGCCTCTTAAGCACTTTAGGGGATTCAGTATTAGGTAATATAAATGAATCCCCTATGACACCTAGAGAGTTTGGATGACCCTAATACGGCATTCGAATACCATTTGAAACATTGTCCTACAACCATAACATGGCTAAGATACGAGACTTGATTTATTCATCACTTAAGCATTAATGCATAACCGGAACATTATTCATCATTGTGGGCTTCGGTAATTAAACCTCGAAAACTCAATCAGTCTATCATTTTTATTCTCTTCATGTTTCTCCTCTTTTTGTTTTGTGCATTAGTTAGTTTATTTTATGTTTCGTGTTTACATTTCAGTCTTTCATCTTTCCAATAACGTTACACTACACTCACGTGTATATCCACTTCACTATTTCATCTTCCCATCTCTTGCCTCATCATATTTGTGCATCTTCTTTGGTTATTTGTTTGCCAAGGGGTTGAAGGGCCATCGATCCCCGTTAGAACGACAACCGCAGATCTTAAATATACATACACACTATTTTGACAATTGTCAAGGCGACTTGAAATAGGTAATTAAATGGATCATTGGCAATGTAATACCCCAGATTTTCAATATTAATTTCCTGGAAAATCATGAAATTAATTATTGATTATTCGTAAGATTTTGGTTCACCAAAAACGAACATCGTATGAGGGAGTTATGAATTTCGGGAAATTGAAGTGTAAAGAAATAATTTTATAATATTTCTTTTATTTCGGACGATCGTGGCCGTTGAATCTTAAAGATTCAATCTGAGCCGTTCATTTCTAATCAATGATTAAGGTTAATTAATCATTTCTTTCTCTTTTTCCTTCCTCACTCACACCTCCCCCGGTACTCACCCTCCCCGTACCGACCTCTCTCTTTCTCTCTCTTTGTCTGCCGCATTTGTCTCGTTCTGCTTCAGAATCTCTCATCTCACTTCCACGCATTAAAGGGGTTGTCTCCATTTCTCTCTCTTTGGAGTCCCTGCGCTTTCATAGTCTTCTGGGCTTTTGCTTCTTCGAGCCTTAAACTTCCTTAAAGAGTATATACAGAGCACAATAAGAGCAAAACAAGAAAACCCATTTGGTGTTTTCTCTCATTTCTTTCAACATTTGAAGTCAATTTCATGGGATTTGGGAGTTTTAGGATTAGTGGGAGATGGGAATTCCAAGAAAAGCAAGGCAGCGGCTGAGATGAGGAAAGCAAGGCAGCGACGGTGATGGCTGGTTTGCAGCAGTCTTTAAACCGTGGTGGTCTGGAGGCGCGACGCTGGTTGGTACTCGAGCTGGGCAGTCTGAGATGGAAGAAGGTTGCTGCCATGGAACTGAGAAGAGCGGCGGATTGCAGCGGCTTCAGGCGAGTGCTGAGATCGACGATGGTGAGGGCAAGCAACACCGGCGGTGGTGAATAGAATTGGAGGCTTAACTGTTGATATCAGCAGAGGAAGATTGAAAATGGAAATGATCTGAGCTCGGCGGTGGTACTCACGGCTCTGATTGGGTGCCAAGAGCAATTGTTTGCTCTGGGTGTTGAGGTGCGGTGGTGAGGTGCGGTGCCAAGAGCAATTGTTTGCTCTGGACAGAGGGAGAAGAGAACGGAGTAGAGGGCTGCAGGTTGAAACAGCGGCGCTGGGCTGTGCAGGGTGGAGCAAGAGGCGCGGCCGGCTGGGCACGACGGCGGCGACGGAGGCGAGTTGGCAGGAGAGACGGCGGAGAAGAGAAGAGAGACGCCGAGCTAGGGATGGTGGTGAGATGCAGTGGCGGTGGCAGCTGCTGTGGGTGTTGGGTGTAGAGAGAAAGAGTGCCGGCAAGAAGAAAAGAAAAGAAAGAAAGAAGAAACCAGAAGGAAGAAGAAGAAGAAGAAGAAGAAGGGAGAAGAAAGAAGAGAAAGTCACGGGAAGAGAGAGATGATGGGTGTGGGTGCACAGAGAAGAAAAGGGGGTGCAAAGAGAAGAAAGAAAGAAAAAAAAAAAACAAAGGTTAATGGGCCTTTTGACCCATTGACCAAGCCCAAGGCCCAAAGCCCAATTGCTATGGACACCCGAAGTATCCAATCCGTTCCAATCTGGACCTTGAGGTAGTTATCAAATTTAATCGTATGGTTAATCTTGTAGTTATAAACATGTCGTACGGTGAGATCGTTGAATTTCAACCGTTTGATTAATGATCAATTAATCGAGGGTTAAGGATCGTTAGATCCGTGATAATCCGACCGTCGGATCGTCACTCTTTTCGGGTATGTTTAGTAGGATGCTAGAAATAAGCTTTCTGTTAAATTTTGGTGTTGAGGAGTTTCGGTGGGACCCGTTCGATAAATATTTAATGTGAGCCCCACGTTGACTGACAGTTGACTTTTGGTCAATTTGTCCCGATAAATAGTCCCGATGTCCTAAGTGACATTTACAGAATATTTATAATATTTTGGAAGTGTATTATGCTAATTTAAAATTGCATAATCATAGGTGGTTACGAAAAGTAAGGCGCACGTGCTTTGGTCGATTTCCGGTTACTATTTAAAGACGCAGCTGGAATTAGAGGTGAGTAAACTCACTTGATATTTGTGGCGAACCAAGTTTACAATATTAATTTGGTGATTGAATTAATTGTTTAAATGTGAGTAACCCTCATATTTAATTGTGGGTGCATGAAATTCATGTATTGTTTTATTAAAATAATTATTAGATTGAGAAATTATATTTATTAAAATAAATATTTGTTTTGAAACAAATGAACTTGTTCGACAACGGTTCATCGGTAAGTGAAAATTGATTTTGAAAAAGAAAGGAATTTATATATATATATATATATATATATATATATATCTTGGTGATATATTGAATTGTGATTGAAATATTGTATACATATATAATTGTGTGAAATATATATATTTTAGTAAATTGTGTTATAAATTGGTGAAAAATCATATGATGCGAAAGAAATCACATCATTATTTTGAGATTGAATTTTGTGGTTGAAAAACCAACCTATTGAGTAAATAAATTAAATCATGATCTCTAAATTGTCTTAATTTAGGATCATGTTTGTGATTTGAATTGTGCATGAGAAATATTGAAATTGAGAAATTAGTACGATTGTGTACTAAAGTGAATTACTGGTAATTGGGGTTTTTGTGGTGATTAAGCGCAGGGCTTAAGTCCCTACAGATTGTGCACTATTAGACTCATAGGAAGGAGAAGCCCGACCTTGAGTGTACATACTTTGGTGATGACCTTGGTATGCTGTTTGCTTACCCGTACAGATTGTACGCGGATTTTTACCCATGCTAGATATTTTGTTACCTGGGACTTGAGACTTAATATGATTTGTTCTTTACCAGTCATCCTAAAATATTCACTAAAAAGGAGAGAGTCCATATTATTTTGATTTGAATAATTATGTGAGCATATATATCATTTGGAGTTGGTCATCTATTAATTGATGCATTTGTTAATTGTTTCAATTAGAAACAAAAGGAAATTGATTTTGATTCCAAAATGTATTCTCGTATTTTGACTATCTTAAAAAGTCTTTTATACGATATGTTTTTGGTAAGTTAATTATGCAATATTTTAATTGTATAATTTTGTTTGTATAACTTGTTAATACAATATAAATCGAGGTTACTCATACCAGCTTCATAAGCTGACCGGGTTTGTTAATATAACCCGGTACACTATTCAATGGTGTAGGGTTAATTATGCAGGTTAGGTATGCGTTTTAGCATTTGGAGAACTAGTTGAGAATTCTAGTATCAACCGTTTGAGCTGGTGATAGTCTTCCGCTGGTGTATACTAGACTCTGAGGAAGTAGTTTACTTAATTTATTGAATTATCAATTTATTATGTAAATTTATGAAATGTAATATTCGACTCTAAAGATTGAGTCAATATTTACATTGGAGGGCATGGAATGGGTGAGTGTTGTACTTGATTTAATAGAAAAAAATTCTAGTGCATAATTGTAATTGATATTCCATGCTACACGTCCCGAATTTGTTATGTAATTAAAGGCTAAAATGCCTTATTATTGTTGTAAATTTTCGGGTCGTGACAGGCAATGGCAATTCTGTTAATTTCTGGACTTACAATTGGGTTTTTCCCTTTCCTTTAATTAACTTGATCTCTTCAAGATCTGTTGATCTCTTCAAGATCTGTTGATCTTATTCAGAAAGTTTCAAATTTTACTCTTCCTAATAATACTTGGAACATTCACAAATTGGCTATGGTTTTTACCTTAGATGCTATTGATTCAATTAAGGCTATTAATTTACCTTTTCAAGCTACTGAAGATAAGTTTGTTTGGGTCCTTCACCTACTAGGGTGTTTACTGTCAAATTTGTTGCCCACCCATAGTCAGGGTGGGCAAATAGTTTGTTGTCATGTGTCCCTTTACCCCACTTCCCTTATAACCATAGTTATTTGACAATATTTTATTTTAAACCATAAATTTCAAACTCCAAATCTAAACACCTAAACTCTAAACCCTAAACCCCAAAACTCTAAGCCCTAAACCCCAAAATCCAAAGCTAAAATCCAAAATTTAGGGTTTGGGGGTTAAGGTTTAGGGTTTGGGGTTTAGGGTTTGGGGGTTTAGGGTATATGGGTTTTGGGGGTTTAGGGTATAGGGGTTTTGGGGGTTTAGGGTTTTGGGGTTTTGGGGGTTTAGGGTTTAGGGGTTTGGGGTTTAGGGTTTAGGAGTTAGGGGTTTGGGATTAGGGTTTGGGGGTTTAGGGTATAGGGGTTTTGGGGGTTTAAGGTTTAGGGTTTAGGAGTTAAGGGTTTGAGATTTAGGGTTTAAAATAAAAAATTGCAAATAACTATGGTTAAAAGGGAGGTGGGTAAAGGGGACACATGGCAGCAAACTATGGGTGGCCAGCAAATTTGCTCCCAAATCTACGTCTTTACAAATTCCTGATACTTCAAATATATCTCCTACTTCTCAAATACTTCCAAAGATTTGCAAAATAAAACTTCCTCCAAAGATTAAAAAAATTTCTTGGCTTCTATTGTAAAATCGTTTTGTCCACAACTCATAGACTGGCAAGATTTACTAATATTACCGATGTATGTCATTTTTGTAAGGTTAATTCAAAGTCTTTAGATCATTTGTTTCTTAATTGTCCTTACTCAATAGAAATTTGGAATGCTTTAAACTCTTTCATTCCTAAAAAACCTAATGTTACAGATGATCTTTTGTTGTGGATTGTAAATAAGAGAGCAAAAGGCAGAGATTTTGTGGAAGCCATGGAATTACAGAGAGAAAAAGAAAGAGGGTTTGGTTTTGTTGCTATGCCATTCGAAACAAAATCCAAATTCCAAAGCAAGAGTGGAGCCCCCAGCGACCAATGGTGGAAACCAACCTCTCACTCTCCATTTCCATCTTCCACTCCCAAACCTAGTATATATATATATGTATATATATATATATATATATATATATATATATATATATATATATATATACATATATATATATATATATACAGTCACATTCACATACGGACATATGCATCCCGACTAATTGACAACATAACACAATCATCGGAACAGTTCATCGTTTAGATTTATTTTCAAAAATTATCCTTGCAAAAAATCAGCCAAATTGGAGATTGTTTGGTCATCTGTTCGTTATATAGTTTACAAACAAATGCAGTCCGTCAGATAAGGTTGAAACGATGAATGTGGTATTCAAATGGCTAAATAATTTCTACTTTGAATTTTTTTTTATCAAAATGATCCTTGAAGGATGACCTAAAATATAGACGGTTGTGATAATTAGTTTGCACTCGCAATGAGAATGTTCGCATTTTACTTTACCTAGATATATATCTAAACGATTGACGATTCTGATGATTGAGTTATATTGTCAATTGGTCGGGATGATGATGTTCACATTTTAATTCACGTGTAGATGTCCACATGTGAAGGGGACTGTATATATATATATATATATATATATATATATATATATATATATATATATATCTCTCTCTCTCTCTCTCTCTCTCTCCACCGTCCAAGAACTCATCGAATAACTGCTTAGGATTTTTTTTCTTTTTGTTTGGTCTGTGTTAAGAATGTTTTATATATTTAATTTTTTTATCGGATTATTTATTTAATGGGAAAAACCTTCATATGGTACCTGAACTATCACCAAATGCAATTTTTGGTACTCGAACTTTCATAAAGAATCTAGTGGTACCTGAACTATTCCTCTGTTTGCTATTATAGTACCTACCGTTAAATATTCCGTTAAGTGCTTATGTAGCATTGGTAATACAGTCATTTCAAATATTTTCAATTTTCAAAATAAATTATACAAAAAAAAGATTTAGATAATTTATCCACAATTCAAGACTAAAAATGAAAAAAATGTTGAAGGAAACCTACTTTGTGTGTGCCTTGTCAACCTAGGATTAGATTAGGTAGTATAGCATATGGATTACATATTGAATAGAAGTCCTATTAGGACATGGATTGTACCCTTGTGTTTCTCTATATATAGAGGCACCTATTCATTAATAAAGATACTCTCTATTCCTGTGCTATTTGCTCTCTTCTTTATTTTCTGTCTCGTGGTTGAATGCACCTTTACTTAAACACGTTATCAGCACGAACCTCTAACCCTGAATCAAAAACCAAAACTCTTGAGCATAGCATCCTGCTAGCGCCAAAACCCTAGAACCCCAAAACCCTAGGGTGTGCCGGATGAACAGTGTCGATGAACAGTGCGCGTGAACAGTACCCGTGAATAGTACATCCGTGCAATCTCCTCTAGTTCAAGAATCTGCCTGCACAGAACAGTCAACTTCGATAGCGATTTTCTCCCTTCTCCACCGTTGGATTAAGCTGAAATTTGGACGAGAGCTTCCTCCGTGAGTCTAATATCTCCAGTTAAAAATTCAGCCAATTCGGACCGTTGGATCTCCTGATATATAACTTCGAAGAAGAGGTACTCAAGATAATCCGAGAAAAGAATCCAAGTAAGCTTTTATAAACGTTGCTGCTTTCTGAATTTAATTCAACCTTCTTTTTCTCCGGGGACTTGCAACCTCCCTTCTTCTACCTCCCACCTTTCTTATAACGTGGGATAATATACGAGACTCGCCAAACTATGAGAAGCATTAGGGGAGTGATCGAGCTTCATATCGCTTGCGGTATGTGTAAGTCATGAGCACCTCTAATGTCATCATGCTATTGGTGATGACCTCAAGAGCCGAACTGTGGGGGTTCGAGCTAATACTCCGGATGAGGAATCCGTAGAGAGAAGAGACCTTGAACGAGGAGTTCATTGAATGATTTACCTCCGGATGAGGAATCCGTAGAGAAGAAACGACCTATGGTTCATGACTTATTCCCAACTAGGCTCACCTGCTTAGGTATGATGTCTAGGTAAGGAGTTTGAGATAAGTGGTATTAAGAGAGCTTGCTCCACCGACATCTCTTATAACTTACCTGGTTATATCTGAGTAGAGCTACCGAAAAGGTTTAAGGTTATGACCATACGACACCAAAGTTTCACCTAAATCCAAAATCCTTGGAAACGTTTCTTGGGAGCAAATATTGCTCAGAAACCCTCTATTGTTTCGTGGGAGTATTAACTCCGAAACTTACCCTTCATTGTTTCGTGGGAGTAATGACTCCGAAACACACCACATTCTTGTTCTCCATATTCTTGGATGTCGAACATGAATGAACTCGATTTTACTCCATTGGATTCTGCGGACATTAGATTCTGAGATGGGCTCATGATATCCTAATGTACCTATTCGCACAAGAGCTTCTAGCTCGAATCCATGAGCGTTGTTTTGAAGAAACCGCTCTAGACCCTCAAACTGTGATGTACAATGCCAGGTTATTTTTGCCTGATGAATCGCCATATGGTATGGCACTCCAGTTTGAGTTCATGAAAGAGGTTAGCGCTAGAAGCGCTTCATGAATGTTGTGGTAACATTCATCATTCCGAATTTAGAAGCATAATGGACTAATCTCCGCTTCTCTGACTTTGAAGAAGTCATGGGATATAATTCGGAAATTCTCCGCATCAAAGACTTGATGCATCTCTGTGGATAATCATCACAGATGAACAATTGATTGAGGAATCTCTCACCACCTTCTCCATCTCTGCCTTGAGGAAAGGCATGACAATGATGGCGCCCCTATGAGAGGAAGCCACGAGCAAAACCCTAAATCTAGGGACGATCCCGGACATTTTGGTCCGTAGAATCTATTTGCTTATGAAGGTGATCGCCATAAGAATAAGCGATCATGCGAGCATAGGGCCGCAAAAGAGTGAGAGAAGACCGCCATCCCTATAAGAAGGACACCGCCGGTCACCGCTGGTCAGCGTTGTTGCGCCACTAGTTATGGCAGCACCGCCACCGGCCAAGGTAATCTGCCACCGTCCTAGGGACCGTGAGTACTGAGCCTGTATACCTCAATCAATGGAGAATCCTCTTCATGATGTCTATTAATGATATGGAGCGTCTGATCTATGGGCCATAGTTTGCAATACATATGAAGATGTAACTGCAATGATCAAGACGTCGAGTTTAAGGGTTAAAGACTTTGGAAGCTGATTTTGCTCAAGTCTTCATGTTTTCCAAGTTGATGATATATGGCATGTTTGCCAAGACATTGGATTTAGTTTTGATTTAAGATCAAGATGGAACTTTGAGTGTAAAGCCTTGGCTAATATCTTTAATAAAATCTGAGTTGTTTTCGTAGCCTCGATTTTAATGATGAGCTTTTAGGAATGAGTTCTGGAGAACTTGAAAGTCTCGCAAATAGCAGAACCACGCATGTCATATTGCGTCCTAGGCATGATGCCTACACATTCCTCTGTGACTACGATGGCAGGACCATCGAATCTTGTGCAAGGAAGAGGATATGCCCAATTCCTCTTGCCTGATAGCACCTTAATAGATGTCACAAATGCTCTCTACGCTCCAAGAGGAAATAGAACTCTGTTGAGCTTTAAAGATATAAGAGCCAATGGTTTCCATGCTAAGATGCATGATGAGAATGGAAAAGAATCCCTTTTGCATTAGCTCTAATGACTGCGGTAGAAAGCGCATCTTAGAGAAGCTTATGTGTCTCTCTAGTGGGTTATACATTACCACTATTCGAGCTATTGAATCAAACAATGTCATTCGGGATGACCTCTTGGATTCAGACACATATTGGCTTTGGCACGACAGGTTGTGACACCCTGGTCGTGATATGATGATCCGTGTATTGAAAACCTCGCACGGACATCCATTCTTTCGAGCTAATTGAAGCATGAATCGAAGAGCGATTCAAGGAGATGAGACAGTTATGAGAAAGAGCAAATTTGCCACTGTCCGACGCCGTACGATCGATCGCATGACACCTGCGATCGATCGCAACCTTCCAGGCTGCGTCGTTAAAACAAACCCGAGAGCTCGGGCGATCGATCGCATCCACCTGCGATCGATCGCAGGTTCCTTCCTGTACGTTTTCTGGAACCAGAGAGCCCGGACGATCGATCGCACATCCCCTGCGATCGATCGCACATCCCCTGCGATCGATCGCATGTCCCATCCTGCATTGCTACAGGAACCCGAGAGCACGGGCGATCGATCGCACCCCCCTTGCGATCGATCGCATAGAACGAAATCCTCTCTCTCGGATGTGGACAATTCCTCCTATGCTTCTGAAGCTCCCAAAGCCAAAACGCTCATTATGCAAAGCGTATTCCTAAGGGAAATAAGGACTAAGATCGTCCTATGCAAAGGATTCTAAAGTACTTCTTCCATTCTTACAGATAATCCAAGTGGATATCTGTGGACATATTCAACCACCAAGCGGGTCATTTATGTATTTTATGGTGTTGGTTGATACATCGACATGCTGGTCACATGTCATGATGTTGTCCATTCGTTATGCTGCTTATGCTAAACTCCTAGCACAGAGTATTCGCCTGCCGGCTCACTAACCGGATCATCCCATTAACTATCAGGCTTGATAATGCTAGCGAGTTTACATCGAAAACTTTCGATGACTACTGCATGGGATAGATGTTGGGCATCTAGTCTCACATGTGCAAACCCAGAATGGTTTTGCAGAGATTGCCATTAATAGAATACAAATGGTCACGAGGACATTGGTAATGCGCACCAATCTTTCTCTCTCTGCCTGGGGACACGCAGTATTGCATGCAGCTCTGCTTATTCGTCTGAGGCCCATCACCACTCAACTTTTGTTCTGCGTTACAGCTAGTGACTGGGTACGAGCCAAGCATATCGTACTTACGCATATTTGGGTGTGTTGTTTATGTGCCTATTACGCCGCCACAGCGTATTTAAATGGGTCCTCAGAGACGAATGAGTATTTATGTTGGATTTGAGTCTCCAACCACAATCCGCTATGTAGAACCCTTGACAGGCGATCTATTTGTCACTTCGATGAGACAGTCTTCCCGTCGTTAGGGGGAGATAAGAACGTACACGTTCAGCAGGAACGACTGGAATTGTCGTGGCCTGTCCCCACTCTGTCTCATAACGATCCCCCTACTGCAGAAAGTGCGTAGAATTATAGATCTTCAGAAAGTCAGAGATTCTCTTCCTGACGCTTTCTTAGATCTTAGTGACTAGATCATATATACCAGTGTAATACCCCGAAAATTTCGATACTATTTTTATAAAATAGGTCGTGAAATTTGAAGTGAAATGGTGTGATTTCGTATTTTTAGGGGTTTTCGTCGTAAAACGATAATTACGGTGGTAATTATAAGTTACACAAGGTTAATTAAGGTAACTTTGTATCCGTTGAGAATTTGGGAAAACTTCCTTCACGAGATTTGTAGACCTCGTCGAATCGAGTTCGTAGGATTTCGGTTCACCGGAAACGGACATCGTATGAAGAAGTTATGGACCTCGAAAGTTTGACGAATTTCTATAAAAATGATTTTGGGTTTTACTATTCACCCGTGCTACAGTAACCGACCACTTTGACCGGCGATTTCTCCCAATTCCGGCCATCTCCGGCCATGAAACTTGTCCCAAATTGTTCACCACTCAATTCTCTTCAACCCTATATAAATTTCCTTGATCAATTCTTAGTATAGAAGGAGAAATCAAGAAAAGAAAAAGGGGAAAAACGCAGCCGAACTGTTCATCCGTTTCTGGGCAAGTTTTCGGCCAAATCGAGTCACCTTACCTACTGGGCTTTGTAGGCCTTGCTTGGGGCTTTCTAACAACATAAAGTACGCTTCAATCGGAGTTCGGACGAAGGAGAATTTTGGATTTGAAATCCTAGGGTTTTGGAACTATCGAGGTAAATTCGAGACTTTTTACTTTGAATTGGCCCTTGTGGTAGTTATGAAAGTTGTTTCTGGTAATGTGTAGATCATGCTGTTAAAATTTCATAGCAATCAGACAACTTTTGTCCGGCGGCTGGCCACCGTCGGTGGCGGCGCGTCGGCGGCGCGTCCGGCCGGTCCAGGAGCAGTTCTTTGCTCCGTTTGGCTTGGTTCGTCGATACGAACAACTTTCGTGTTTTGACTTTTGTCAAATTCGGTCGTTTGATCAATGATCAATTAAGCGATAGTTATGGATCGTTAGATCCGTGATGATCCGACCGTTGGATCATCACCAATTTTGGATATGATGTTAGGATGCTAGAAATAAGCATGTTGATGGATTTTGGAAGTTTCGGATTTTGTGTGGGACCCGTTGATGAATAGTAGACGTGGGACCCACGTTGACCGACGGTTGACTTTTGGTCAAACTGTCCCGAATTATGGTTATTGATGTCTAAGAGACATTTGAGGAATATCTGAAGTGATTGGATTTTAGAATCATCAATTTGGAAACTATGATATGCTAAGTGGAAAATTGCATGTTCATAGGTATTTTGGAATCATGAAGCATTTGGCTAGCTTTGTCGATTCCCGGGTATTATTTGAAGACGCAGCAGGAATTAGAGGTGAGTGAATCTCACGATATTTTATATATGAATATTAATTCATATTGTGTTGTTTGCGAAAATAAATAATTATATTTATTTAAATGATTTTGCGATATATAAATTAAATACAGTTTTAATTTGATATATCAGCATGTGTGATTTTGTGTTAAAACAATATTTGAAAGTATTCATTTTATTGTTTTAATTGGTGGATTTTGTGGGAACAATATTTCAAAAATTAAGATATTGTGTTTGCCTACTCGAATGTTTTTGTAGCCAATGGGTGAAGGTTAGAGCTTTAGACTGTGTAGCCAATGGGTGAAGGTTAGAGCTCTAGACTGTGTAGCCAATGGTGAAGGTTAGAGCTTTAAACTGTGTAGCCAGAAGGTGAAGGTTAGAGTTCTAGACTGTGTAGCCATGTATTCATTGAAAACAAAGATGAATACTTTATGTAATAAAGGAGAAGAAAAATGGTATTCTCGCTTTATCTTGATGTATTAAAAGGAGAAGAAAAATGGTATTCTCGCTTTTAATCATTTGAAGTTGATTGTGGTTTTGTGTGAGTATGATATGAATTTGCTTCTTAAATAATTGAAGCATTGATTTATTGAATTACAATTCTTGGAGAATTATTGAATTGTATTTAGAAGTTTTTACTTCTTTAAAAATTGAAGTAATTATTATGATGATTTACTTTTCTTAAAAAGAAAGAAATCATAATTTTGGGAAACGATTTTGGGGAAGGTTTATATTGTTTAATATTCTGAATTACCCTGGGATTAACATACACGTTTATGGGACGTGTGGGGTTAAAATACGTGGTATGGGACGCGTAGGTTCAGTATATTCTATAATATGAATTTTCGGGATTAGAATTATATTTGAAGAATATAAATTACATATATATTGTTTTAAACAAAATATATATATGTATATTTTTGTTAAACGTTTTAGGGTGAGTAAACTTAGATCACTCATACCGGCTTCATAAGCTGACCGGGTTTGTTGATATAACCCGGTACACTATTCCACGGTGTAGGGGTTATACCTGCAGGTAAGGATAACCAGGAGTAAGCAAGGCTGCATACATTTTGTTGGTTTATAGACTTCCGCTGTTTGTGATAAACTCTGTTGGATTAAGTACTTAATATTTTGCAATATCAATTTATTATGTAATTTATTGGTATGTAATATTTGACTCTAAAGAACGGGTCAACATTTACATACGTTGGGCATGGAGTATGTGTTGTTGTACTTGAATTAAAAGGAAAAAAATTCTTGTGCATATTTGTATTTGATATTCCATGTCGTCACGTTCCCGAATGGTTTGTAATTAAGGGCAAAATGCCTTATTAATTGATTGGAAAATCGGGGCGTGACAACCAGCTGCAAACATGCCTGCAAGGATGCAAGTGCCTGAACAAGGACTTGAACTCAAAGCCGCTATTGCAGCTAACCCTATGGGAGGGACAGCTGGTGGCGCCACTGCCAGTAATGGTGGTGATGTGGCTTAGGCCGTGGCTCCGCTGAGGAAGCGTTGGAGGCCACCAGGTTCGAGGGATTCGCGCCCTAGGGAATGGGCTGCGATGGCACCTAATAACCTTCTCATCATTGATACTCAAAATCCGTCCATGAAAACGTTCCGGATTATGGTTATGTCCAAAAGACATCTTCGGGGGACGCCCTGTCGCTAAGACCTATCCGTGGGAACCTAGAGATCTCGATTATTACACTAGTGTACATGAGACGTGGGATAGAAACTCCATCACAATTGATGATGTGTTTGCATATGCTTGTGCACAAGAGTTCATTGAGAATGATGATATTGAACCTTGCTCCGTTGATGAATACCGACGTAGAAGCTTATTGGCCTAAATAGAAATATGCGATCCAGGTTGAGTTGGACTCACTAACAAAGAGAACGGTATTAGGGCCGGTTGTGCCAATACCCTCTGGAATAAAACCTGTTGATATAAATAGGTCTTTGTTAGAGAGCGTAGTGAGAGAACGAGATATAAAGCTCGCCTTGTGGCGCAAGGCTTCTCACAACGCCCTGGAATCGATTACGATGAGACATACTCTCTCGTAAAGGACGTCATAACGTTCTGCTACCTTGTCAGTGGTAGTTTCCGAAAAACTGAACATGCAGCTTATGGATGTGGTCATAACATATCTCTATGGGGATCTAGATATGGAGATTTATATGAAGGTCCCGGATGGGCTTCATTTACCCAAGTCAAGTGGCTCTAGACCACAGAGCACGTTTGCAATAAGATTGCAACGTTCACTATATGGATTGAAACAATCCGGACGGATGTGGTATACCCGTCTAAGTGACTACTTGATTGGAAGAGGGTATGTGAACAATAAATTATGCCCCTGCGTGAAAACAAGTTCCGGATTTGCAAGTGCCACTGAATACTTGAAATCCGTGTTTGAGATGAAAGATCTTGGGAAAGGATGCTCAGGCGATTTAATATGGATAAAGTCCATCCTGTTAGCACTCCCATGATTGGTCACAGCCTAGATCCAAGAAGGGTCCGTTTCGCCCAAGGGATGATGGTGCATACGTTTTAGAGGCTGAGGTACCATACCAAAGTGCAATAGCGCATTATTGTACTTGGCACAGTGTACAAGACCCGATATCTCCTTTGTTGTTAACTTGTTACCTAGATTTAGCTTTACGCCCACGCAACGCCATTGGACTGGCATAAAGACTATCTTTCGTTACTTGAAGGGTACGATTGATATGGGCTTGTTCTATCCCTACAGAGAGTCGAAACTAGGTGAGGAACCTATGTTTGCTGCGGTTGAACGACCCGGGCATCCGGACGAGGACTTACCGTCCGGATGGAGCACAAAGGGCACGTTACCTGCAGAGAGGCATGAAAATATGGCAAAATGGGTGAAGAACCCGTGCCTACCACCATCGGGCGATCGATCGCAGGATATGCCACGATCGATCGTACCGAGCTTCTGCCGTCGAGCGATCGATCGCAGAATGTCACGATCGATCGCACGAGTGCTGCTGCCCATTATTCCGAAAATCTTTGTGATGTTTTGGTGGGTTTTGCTGATGTTGGGTATCTCTCTGACTCATATAAAGGTTGTTCCCGAACTGGTTATGTCTTTACCATGGGTAACACCACGATATCTTGGAGGTCTACTAAGCAGACCATTGTCGCTACTTCTTTGAACCATGTTGAGATTATTGTTCTCCATGAAGCAATTCGTAAGTGTATATGGTTAAGGTCCATTGATACACATATAAGAAGTACATGTGGTTTGAGGTCAACCACTGATGAACCTACATCCATTTATGAGGATAATGCTGCCTGCATTGAGCAGATGAAGCAATGTTTCATCAAAGCCGACAACACCAAGCATATATCGCTTAAGTTCTTTTGTAATCAGCAATAGCAGAAGTTCCTTAAGATTAAAGTGAATCAAGTCCGTTATGAGGACAATGTGGCTGACTTATTTACTAAGTCACTGCCTAAATCCACATTTGAAAAGCATGTGAAAAGCATTGGTTTGCTTAAGTTATCTGACCTCCCATGATTGTGGAAATCAGGGGGAGACGCAGACTTCAGGGGGAGTCTGGCGTCCATGCAAAGTTTCCAAATGTGAAGGGTGTGTTGTACTCTTTTTCCCTTCGACCAAGGTTATTTTTATCCCACTGGGTTTTTGTTACTTGGCAAGGTTTTTAATGAGACAACGTGAGGAGCACCACCTAGTGTTGACGCCACAAGGGGGAGTGTTGAAGGAAACCTACTTTGTGTGTGCCTTGTCAACCTAGGATTAGATTAGGTAGTATAGCATATGGATTACATATTGAATAGAAGTCCTATTAGGACATGGATTGTACCCTTGTGTTTCTCTATATATAGAGGCACCTATTCATTAATAAAGATACTCTCTATTCCTGTGCTATTTGCTCTCTTCTTTATTTTCTGTCTCGTGGTTGAATGCACCTTTACTTAAACAAAAAAATTATTTTTATTTTTATAATATAATTTATTACCATGTAGATGGCTTTATTATTAATTAAAAAATAAAAATAAACTATATTCAAAAAAGTAATTTAAATTTTTATTATATTAAAAAATAATTATAATTTATTTTGATTTTAAAATTTAATAATAAAACCACCTACATGACATCTTTAATCTTGAATATTTGAGAATAAAAATAATTTTTGCATATTTAATCTTGAATGTTTGGGGATAAAAACTCTAATTTGATTATGTTAATATAATTTTTTTTTTGCATAATTTATTTTTATTTTTAAATTTAATAGTAAAAAACTTTTGATGACTGTTTTGCCCATACTCTAGTCACCAAATTACAAGTTTTTCCCATGCCACATAAACACTTAACAAAATATTTAACGGTAGGTACTATAATGGCAAACAGATTAATAGTTCAGGTACCACCAGGTTTTTTATAAAAGTTTAGGTACCAAAAATTGCATTTGTTAATAGTTCAGGTACCATATGAGGATTTTTCTCTTATTTTATTCTTAAAAAAAATATTTTATTTTTATTTTATAACAAGTTGGTGTAAAAGTACAACTTTACCCTTGAAAATCCAATCACATGGACAACACGTTCTCTTTTTTAAGTGACCATTAACGGAAGATTGACGGAAGTATCACGTTGATACGAAATTTCTAGTTTATGTATTACATTGATCGTTTTTAATAGTCAAGTATCATATTGACTGATTCAAAAGTGTCTAGCTATGGTTGGTGAATTTAACCCACATTATAATGACATAATTAATGAGTATTTATATGGACATCTAGATATAATAATGTATTTATAATATAATTGTAAATTTATATTATAATTTATAAGATGCATAAAATCTTAAGCATCCTAGATACACATATTGCATCGAACTAAACATATAGACTGAATTCTACTTCTTAATATGATGGAATCAAATATATATGTTGTTGACTAAACCCATGTTATTGCTTCACTTATGATTTCAAAGACCTCTACAAACTTTTATCTAGGGAAAATCGTTGAAAAATCATGAAAAAAAAAAGTACCTTTTGTTTTCTTAAAAAATATGCTCGATTTGCAGGTTAGCTGAGCCCTAGCTTCTCCTCCTTGTTCAACGCTGGATTTGCAGGTTCAGGCTAAGCCCTAGCTTCGCCTCCTTGTTCGAGACCGATCCCTAACTTCACCTCTTGTATGGAGCCATAGATAGCAATCAATATCAATGATTTGTAGCCATAAATTTTCCTTTCTATATATAGCCATAAATATGTGTTGTGGTTCAACAAATTTGATTTGGGAGTCCTGAATTTAGCGATATTGATTTAGGTTTTGGGAGAAAATGTTTTGATTTTTTGTGGAGTGGTTTTGAAATTGAAATGAAAGTGGTACGGAGACTGAATATGAGTTGTTGTATTGTGGCAGTTCAGTGGCATTAGTTGTAATCTTTTACAAATTAAAGTGCCATTTTTATCATTATTTTGATGGGCCCGTTACTGTTGCTTCTGTTAGTAGACCGCATGGGCCGGGTGATTTAGACCCTTGCTCGTGGGAAAAACTATTGTGGTTAGTGGTTGACGAAGCAAAAATAGTGGTAAGTGATATTAAGATACGAGATTGTCGTTCCAACAGGGATTGACGGTTCCTAATCTCTAGGTAGTGAGTGGTCGGGAAACTAAAGCTAATGTGGGGTGACAAGATGTGAAGAGAGTGGGTGGATGTGTATGTGACAATGTGCGGAGTGTGTAGTGTTCGGTTTGTGTAAGGGAATTGAAATTCCGATACGCCGGATTGTCCCAACAACGATAGTCGTCCTAAACACTAATCGGAGAGTATACACAATTTAAAACTTAACTCTCCTACAACTTAGGTTCTAAACAATTGCACAAGCAATACACAATTGATTCCAATATATATGCAACAAGCACAATCAATTGCACAACCTAGAATCCCAAAGTGTGCATCAAACTAGCACACCACGGACTATATATATCTATGTATGAACAAGCACACAATATGCTAATCAATTAAGCACAATACAATAGATAATAACAATCACACAAGCAACACAACAATAGTCACCCGAAACCTCTACCACTAGAGGAAAACCGGAGGGGAGCCGTACCCCACACTCTTGTGTAACACTATGAAAAACGCCAAACACATACAAGGGGGAACTCCGTCCCAAACTCTACACTATCAACCCTATGACTAGTGGCAGCTCTAACCTTGTGTAGTCTCCATTTGCTTCTTCAAGTGCTCCCACCTCAAGCTTTTCCGATTGATCGAACTTCACCGACATGAATCCTCCAACCGCAAGACACCGACTATGCAAGTGTGTGTGTGTGTATGAATGAATGAATTCAATTCGATTAACACAAGCAATTCAACAAGGAAAAATTACTTGCATTAACCCAACCAAATTGAAAAGCCTTGAATATGATTCAAGGGTTAACTTAGCTATTCACAAGGAAGAATAGCTAAACCAACAAACAACAAAGAGATTGAAACTAATGATTCAATCCTTCAACTCAGCAATTCAATAAGGAACAATTGCTAGAGTTGAATAGAATCTCCTAAATCCTATAACATAAGTTAAACAAGCAACTATGTGCAAATCAAAGTGTTTAGCAAGGATTAAACATGGAGATCAAAAGAGTGGGATCCTATACATGGAACTAGGCTCACTCATATACCAGAAAACTCTCTCAAAGTGTATTTTGACTATGGGGAAAGAGTTCTAACCGAAATGAATCGTCCAAAATTCTATTTATAGGGAACTGGACATAACTATGCGATCGATTGCCCGTAAGGATACGATCGATCGCACTACACAAAATCAGCACAAAAATGTACTGTGTGATTAATCGCGGGCAAGGATGCGATCGATCGCGTAGTGCAAAAATAATGACCAGAAGCTACTGGAAGTGTAAAACCTCATTTGCGATCGATCGCATAACATGTTGCGATGGATCGCACGAAAAGCTGCAAAGGTCATAAAAATCCAACGGACATAATTGTCACGTGGTGCGATCGATCGCATGAACAGTGACGATCGATCACAAGGCATAAAACAGCCTTAAACATAAAGGAATGCTAATCAAAATAAATATAAGTGAAGATCTAGCAATCCTAACATCATAAACTCAAATGTATGAAACAATGCATACAAAACAATGCATATAAAATAAGCAAGCAAAACTTGTGATACACGACACAAGTGTGACAATCAAGCATCATATACTTATGTGATTCACATCATAAGTGAAAGGAAGACAACCTAGATAAACCTAGGACAACAAGGAAGACCTAATGTCAAGTGTGGCAAGTAACCATCCTATACTTATGTGATTTACAACATAAGAGAGGCTAACAAGCAAACCTAGATAAACCTAGGACAACAAGGAAGACATAATGTGAAAGAAATGCATGTGCATATGCATGAGTCATACCTTGAGGTGCTTGAACGAAACCTTCGATGACAAATGATCGAAGTCCGGAGAAAAGACCGGATAAGAAAGGCGTCTTCACGAACCATCTCGAGTAAGAACAACCTAAGCCACGACACCTAATCCCTAAACAATTGTCACGCCCCGAACCCGATGTCGGTGGATTTTAAGCACCTAAATCCGAATCCGAGGAGTGAACGTTTAAAACTTAAAATAAAAATAATACAAAACCAAATTTCTTTTCAGAAATATTCAAAATTACAGTATTTCAAAATAATAAAATCTTTACAGAGAAACTACACCTTCTACATTCTAACTCTCTCGTCACAACTGTCGTAATTGAACGTAACATCGTCTCGTTCTAAGTTTGTGAGTCATCTCGTTCAGTCCAATCGATACTCAAGTCGCACCTGAACAAATTGATCTATAGGGGTGAGCTTACGCTCAGTAGGACAAAACCTTTTAAAGTGATTCTTGTATAAGTGTCACAAACAAGTTATCAAACAATAAAGTACAAGTATAGTAAATCAAAACTATGATGCATGAATGCGATGCTGACTTAAAGCTCATCTCGCACTCATCGCACTTTTCTCTTTTGTTAGTCATCTTGTTGACTCATGGTTGCTATTTCCGAAACCCTGAGATCGTTTTGCAACCTTAGGGCGGTTGTAAGAGTTACTGTCATTTAGGCAGATAACTCACGGGGCATACTTTCCCCTGTTTGTGCACATGTGGGCATACCATAGAACCTAGCACCCCATTGAGTAACTCAACTACACAAAAGGATCACTCTCTTTTCTCTCATTCACTCTGGATTTCAAAATCCATATTATTTTGCAATGCATAATCACAAATTCTCACAATGCATTATGTATGACAGTTCTTTAATTTAAATAACACACGCTTTAAAAATATAACATCATATATCATATCAAATCATCAATTAAGGAAAACAATAGCATTCAATATGTACTTCAATCAACATCAAACAATTCTCACCAATTTATTATACTAACAAATTATAGAAAAGGTTCCCCGAGACCCTACCTCGATTTCCGAGCTTTGACTCCAATTATGCTCAACGTTGACAATCTCGTAACTTGTATTACGAAGGGCTAGATTCCAACGATTACCGGACTCACCAATATCTGTCAAACCTTAATTCCAAATTCTTCACCGTCTCACTTTGAATCAACATCGACCAATTATTCCGAAATAACAATTTATCATTATTTCGAAACTACATTATCGGTCTCATTGGGTGCAATACAAACCCTCATAATTACTAAGGACACCCAAATCCTTATTATACACTTCCTCGGTACCGTTTCGTACACCAAATAGATCATTCATCAAGAATCATCATAGTTAACCCTAGTGTCCGAGTTCAACTCCGATTCAAACTCTGTGATTTCCACAGCTCCGATACTATCCAAATGTAACATTTACTACATGTGAATTTCAAAACACCCAGTACAGTAGCTTAAATCCTAATGTGCAGGGCCAACTTCGTAATGATGTAAAACCTTTATATGAACTTCAAAAAGGGTGGGGCTGGTTTCGTTGGAAACCTAGGAAAATCTAGTTTTTAAGTACTGAAGCCCTGAAGTGAGTTTGAACAAGGAAAGCTACTGAAACAAATCGAAAGAGCATGACAGTACTGCAGTTTTCAGAAATTCCTGCAGCATATCAGTAACTTTGGAAATTCATAACTAATTACAGAAAAATCATTTTCAGATGATTCCAACTCTGAAATAATCTTTGAAATGTCCACTACAACTTTCATGAAGACACTACCCTCAAATTTCCAAAGTAAAAGTACAGTTTTTAATAAAAAGGTCGCTGGGTCAGAAACTGGGAAACACAATTCCAGATTGCAGACCTCTAACTTCTACCTTTAGTTTAACCAATCAAAACTTAACCAAAAACTACAAACTTAAACTGTAATTGAAGCCTTATGTTCTAGCTTTACAAGCATAGGTTCAAGGGATTGATTCAACATCAGAAAAGAACCAAAGTTTTCCCAAACTACTGCTAACTTCAGCAAACCCGTACAAGCTATAAACCCCAAAACTCAAATCCTTGAAATACTAATAGAAACTGAAAACCAAGGATACCAACATGTAGAGCATGTCCAGGGGATAAAGTCTGATACCTAACTCATTGCCGTTAGTGGCCGGAAACGCCGGAAAACGTAGCAAACCCCCCGGAAAACCCATGAACTTCTCTAATTCGATTCTCTTTCTACCTTCATCAATTTGAGAAGTTGAGACCACAGCCGTGCTCCCATCATTGAAACGAAGCTAAAGACACCAATTTAAGCCACCTTTGTGGCCGGAATCCAAAAATCCGATCGGAGCTGCCGGACCTTCTCTCTTCCTTTTCTCTCTCTTCCGGCGATGACTTGACTAGCTACGACCACCCACATGCTCACCGTAGCGAGACGAAGCTTCCGGTACCATTTTTACGCCGTGAAGTGGCCGGAGGAGGAAGGTGGTGATCGGAGAGGGAAACGAGTCGGTGAGAGAGGTCTGGAGTTTTCTGGGCTGTTCAGCCCTTTGCCTCTGATTTAAACACATAACCGACTTAAAACCAATGGCCCAGATCTAACGGTCTTAAAATCAATGGTCCAGATTGCACCTTGTGGATTTTCCATTAACAAATAATTTTCCTTAATTTCAAACTTCCAAAAAAATCAAAATAAATAGCTCGGGTGTCCAAATAATTCCACGAAAATTCCTACAAACTCGTAACGATGTCTACTTTCTAATTGTGACTTCAAAAATAAAATATGACCAACTTTAAAAATTCCGGATCTCACAACAATCTAGCATTGAAAACAAAACAAATGCTAATACAAGGGAAGAGGTGTTGTCAAATAGGAAATAGCCAATAGCAAATATTTTGCCCTTATAGGAATGATGCAAAGAAACAAACATTGCAAACAAATGAAAACAAGTAATGCAAGTAAATAAAGTAGAGTGTGTGCAAAGTATGAAAGTGTTGGGGTTTTCTGGCAAACCCCAAGTCCAATGCAACTAACGATGCTTCGAATCACAAAATCATGCCAATGTGGTCAAGAATCAAGCCCCGTATCCTAGCCATATTATGGTTCTAGGACCGTACTTTCCTATGGTATTTGAATGCCTTATTAGGGTCATTCGAACTCTCTAGGTGTCATAGGAGATCCCTCTATGTTACTTAATACCGGATCTCCTAAAGTGCTTAAGAGGCGTAAAGTGTCGAAGCTTAGGGACCCAAACAAGCTAAACATGCTCATCATGCATATTGCCAATTGCCTAGAGAAGAGTAAAGTTGCCAAACCATACACAACTCATACAAGATGGATCAAATGCATACCAAAGAGTGGCAAATCTTCAAATACACATTCAATACATATGAAAATAGACAATACACATACTCATGAACCAACAAAGGCGTTTATTCATAAATCAAAGCATCACAAAGTCACATTGGACTAGGGCACACAACCCTAGCCCCCAACAAGGTTACTACTCACAATCCATCAAGATATACATCATCATATAACACATATAAGCTCTAAACATAAGTACAAAAGAGAGAAAGGTTAAGAAATGCTCAATGGATGGTGTCTCCTTCTTCTCCTTGGCCTTGGATGATGAATCTTGATGTTTGGTGAGGATCTCTAGCCACAAGACGAATGATGATGTAGAGGAGGTAAAGAGGAAAACAAAAGGGGAAGGTGGAGAGAAATGAGAGTGGTGGGTGGTGTTTGCTAGCTAAAAGATCCCTAAAATGGCTAAAACTAGGTATATATACTAAGGCTCATAAGGATTAAAGGTTAGAATTAAAACTTAGGATCTAATGGGTAGGAAAAATAGGAAAAAGGGGGGTGAAATGACATGGTTACCTAAGTGGAATGGTTGGTGGTGCAGATGAAACTTTTAGGTGAGGGGCTTGGAGATAATTGGCAATAAATTTCAGCAATTAAAATGCACAAAAAGACAATTTAAGGGGAGTAGGACAAACTCATGGATATGGTGAGGCCAAATGTCCTTTTTCTTACCAAGTAAGGAAAGAAATGAATAATCAAAAAATGACATAAGGCAAATGACATATTCCTTGCTGAATTTTGGGTTTCTTGTGGTGAGTCACAATGTTGACTTTCGACCTTGACTTTGACTTTGACCTTGACCTTCAGGGTTGACCAAAGTTGCCTTTTTTTTACTTTGCAGTTTCTTTGGCAATCCTCCGGAATTCTCTTGTGCTTCACTTATGAGACTTCATATTTGACTTGTTGGCGCTCTAAAGTCGGGGTTGACCGCGAGTTGACTTCGGGTCAACCGGTTGACTTTTCGTCCTTTTGTCGAAAATGCACAAAAAGCTCCAAAACGCGCTCTTTCGCTCCCAATATCTATCTGATGCTCAAATTCACTACAATTGTGCAAATCAAGGATTAGAGACACTAAACGGCTATTGGATTAGCATTACTAAAGTGATTAGAGGCCTAATTTGTATGCAAAACACATACAAATCAGTGGTAATTATCTCATTTTTAAAAACAATGGACCAATTTAACATGGACAAGTTTTGAATCTTAATTTATCATATAGTTACTTATAGAGGGTTCATTCTTGATTGCACCATGTTTTTGTTGTACCATGCATTATGGAAAAATTTCGTCCGTTGATTTCCTTTTGGGGAGTTTTTTATTGTCAAATTGGTGTCAACGGCTACCAACCGTCAAGTGTGCTCCAACCCCAAAAAAAAAATTGTTCTTCTCTCCCATTTCCTCCAGCCCCTCGTCCTCTTTCATCTTCTACATAGCACTACACACACCAAGACCAAATACCATGAATTTAGATTAGATCGTTTTATATGGATTTGAGGGCTCCAAGTTAATAGATTTTCCCAAATCTGAGATTGCTGGGTTTTTTTTTTCTCTAGTTGAGTTTGCTGGGATTTTATTTCCTGGAACTGGGTTTGCTGGGATCTTTGTATTTCTGGGTTTGGACATCGCTGGCGGGGTCGAGATAGGAGGGTGGATTTCGTGAGCTTTTCGCCCAAGGATGTGAGCTTGGACGAGATGAAGGCAAAGACGAATCTGTCGTTGGTGGAGAATTTTTGATGGGTTTTGTCTTCATTTGATTGTGGAGGAAACCAGTTGCAACAAAGTCAAGAATTTGATTGGTTAGAGAGATGTAGCGGCAAACGAATTGGAGCCCCAAGTAAATATTGATCGAAGACCCAGTTGGGATTCTGCTGCGGCAAACCATCCAGGCCATTGATCTCCTCAAGGAGCATGTCTCCAAATACACGATTAATTCTCTTTTCAATTTTGATTGAAGAGAACCAGATCGAATGTGGTGTATTCCAGCCTCAATATTCATGGATGATTTTTTGAGATCTATCAATTAACATATATTCGATCTGATCGAATAATGATCGCACCAGATCGAATGTGGTGTTGAAACCTGGATTGTGTTTGCATATAGATTGAGTTTTAATATTTGATCTCAAATGCACATATATATATATATATATATATATATATATATATATATATATATATATATATATATAGATCCAAACTGGAGGCATCATCTTCTTGATCCAAACAGGGAGAAAGAGAGAGATAACTAGCAGCTCTCTCTCTTTTACTAATCTGGGTCTCTTCACCATCATTACTTAAGATCAAAGAAATGAATTTTGGCTCAATGAATAGCAGATGAAATAAGATCCTTACCAAATAAGATATATTTATGTTTTAATTTTGAATATTGATGTGGAAAAGATAAATTGATAAAAGAGGAAGAAAGTTCGAATCTTGCTGATGGAGATGAGTTGCAGAGAGAGAGAGGGAGGGGAGTACAAACAGATCACGTGCAAGCAGGGGAGGATAGAAAGTCTAGGGGAGTGTATTCAATTCAGATTTTAAAAGGTTGTGTTTGAGTTTTTATAATTCATAGATTATATAAGATTTTGCAAATCTATGAATTGTATTAATTCCATATGGATTTTTGACTGAGTTTAATGGATTTATTATCAGGATTCGTTTGGATTTTAATAAGTCCATGGATGTGATATTTTTTTTTCAGTGTTTTTATTGTTAAGCACTTTATATAAAAAACAAAACTAATGTCAAATCGACAACGACAACAAAGAACATCGATGGTAACAACTCTCTCCTTCTTATGTTGTCATCTTCATCTATTTCTTTTCTCTATATTTCTTATTTTCCATTTCTCTAAAGGATAAATATGAGTACGTACTATAAAGAGAAATTAAAAGAGTTTGACATAACCTCAACATAAGCAAAATAATAAGTCATCCAAAAATAGTTTAGATCAATAATATTCAAAACACTTCAATAAGCCAAATATTGCAAATTCCTAACCAATATAATATATATCACACTAGACATTCTTAACAAAGAAACAACATGTCTCAAATAATTATGGTCTTCACATCTTGTGGAGTATCAAGTTTGAACGGTCTTCAGGGCCCAACTGCTACACCATTCCCAATTACAATTTTTAAATTCTCATAATCTTAAAATACCCCGTAGCGGAATTCAATGTCCCTTGGGTGAGCCTAGCACAACAAAAAAAAAATTATTATTGCATTACATCTATAGGAAGCTCATGAATTTGTCATAGAGTATATAGGAAGCTCACTTTAAAGTATTCCTCCCACACTTCTTCACTTGCAGTGAACTTGTTTGTAATTGAGTCAAACCCAAAACCGGAGTTAAAACGCATAAGGGTTGAATAAGAGTTCCACCTTTTTTTAAACCATCTCAACCGGCTTTAGTAATCGGAATAGGTCTTGTGACACCCAAGTTTTGCATTAAGAACATAAAGTATCATTTTTTCTACTATTTCCATGGCTAGGATGCCGCTACCATTGCGCCATCCTTGAGTGGCACCATCAACTATGAGTTCTAACAATAAATCGCTCTCTTTTGTGGTCCATGGCTCATAAGTATCCTTCTTGGTGAAATTTTCTTGTTGTGAACCAACCATGATGATGTTTCCTAAAAATACAATATATTTTAATTAGCATGTCATACACATAAAATTAAGCTCATACATTTTAATTAGCATGTCATACACATAAAAACATTCGTTAACCAAAAAAAGAAAAACATTCATTTAAATAAAAAAAAAACATGCCTCTGTAGTTTATCTCTCATTAAAGAAAGCATTCATTAATTTCCTTTTTAGATGAAGGATGGAAGAAAAAAACAAACAAGTAGAAAACTGTCCTTCGAGTCCAATATCCTATATCTATCCTCCAGAGATCAGGGACAACCTGAATGGTTGAAGGGAGGAAAGCTTCGGGATTATCAGCTTGAGGGTTTGAATTTTCTTGTTAATAAGTATGGCTTGTTTATTACTAAATAGCAGGTAATTTATTACTAAAGTGAAGATTTGTAATAAGTGAAGATTTGTACTCTTTGCTTACTGGCATTTTAAGGTATCCATTTTCAAAGTACACCTGCTATACCTACTAAGAAGTAATAAACAAGCCATACCTATTAACAAGAAAATTCAAACTCTCAAGCCGTACCTATTAACAAGATGGCATTTTCAGGTATCCATTTTCCATTAAATAATATGAGAACCATCAAAAGGCTCACTGCAAGATGATTGTATTAGAAATAAATGAAAGGTTGTGTGACGGAAACCTAGAAAAATGAGGAATCCACAGCTGGTTAGTATTTTTTTTTTACTTTTGGTCCCTGATTCATCTAATTTTTCAGTTTTGGTTCTGCACTAGGTTATACTCTTACCACAAGGCATGCCAATGATGTGTATATTTCTTTTAGTAATCTGGCTTTATGATAGTGAACTCATTCTAATAGATTTGACTAGGGTCATGTGTTCTTTATGGTGGGTTGTTAACTAACTCAATGAATCAACTAACAACTAACACCAATAATATTCCAAGAGATCGATAGTCAAAAACGAAACCTATATACAACTATCAGAGTCCAAGAATGAATAAAATATGCAGTACACAAGTTAACATGTTTTCCAAAGGAAACAGATACTAAAGCCCAGAAGCAAGTGCGTGCAGGATACATGGTTCAAACGTGCTTCTATCAAACAAATATATGGCCGAACCCTTCACTTTAGCAGGGCTGGATAGAAACCCTAATATAGTCGTCTGCTCAATACAATTGGATTGAAACCCTAAAATTTATGATTAATATACATAATATCACAAACCATTGAACATAACAACAATAACGTCAATAGATGAGAAAGTACCAACCTTGAGTGAAAGAGGTATGTTCGTCTTCTACAAGGTCAAGAAAGAGTCTGTTCGTCTCCCTTCATCTTCTATTTTGAGCGAGCGTCAAAATCTCTAGGTAGAAGAGGAGATTTTTCAATGGATTTTCTATTTATACCAAGGACCCTAGAATCCTACACAATTCAACAATTAATGAAATCTTCGAAAGTCAATAAACTTTTCAATACCATTAGATTTCTATGGATATTTTAAAATCTTAATTGAATACAACAAAATTTTAAAGGACTTTTTAAAATCCTAATTGAATACCTATGGACTTTTAAAATACAAAAAAAATCCTATAGACTCCAAATTGAATACACTCCCGGTGCTGACCCAAATGACGTCCCCGGTACAATCAAGCCGCTCCCCTTATAGAGACCTAATTTAACATTAATTCTACTCTACGGGTTTCCATAAAAACCATTAAAAAGAATGCCCTGATCAGAATTACCAAACTGCCCTGTCATTTAAACAGGAGATACAATTGGTCGTTGACTCGTTTCTCTATAAATAAAAGAGAAAAAAGAAACGCAGAGAAAACAAAGTGGGCTGGAGAGCTGAGAACAGGAGCAGAAAGTGCGTTAGGATGATATTTTAACGGACTTGAAATTCCAATTCACCGGAGTTTGGGAGTTCCGATTCACGTCAGGGCCAGGGTTTCTGATAAGAGATTGAAATCTGATTGAGTGACGGAGGCTACTAATAAATTTTCGTTAAAAATTGGGGCTTCAATTCACCGTAATATTGAAATTCCGATCGGGTCCTGGCTGGGCACGGTCTTGAGTTAGTTTCTGACTCTTGGGGTTTTCTTGAAAATAGGGTAAGGATGTCAAGGGAGGATGGTACGCAGGACAAAGAGGTTTTGGAGCTCAAAGAGAAGGTTTGTGATAGCTGATTTCATGTTATTGTAGTTTATCGCTTTTAGTACTATTGTGTTTGTTAGTTCCTGTTTGTTTGAGTTACTGTACTATTGTGCTAGTCCCTTGGTTGAGGTGTGTTTTCTAATTATACATATTGTGAATTGATTTTTGTTGACCGACTATTTGTGGTGTGTCAGCTTTCTCAATGCCGACTCGAAAGGGAGCGGCTTATAAAAGAGAAAAAGAGAAGGAGGATCAAGGAGAAACTTCTCAAGCGAGGATTAGAAAAAGTAGAAGAAAAGCTCAGTATAGAAATAGGAGCGGATTTGAATGCAAGATCTGAATTTAAAAAGACACAGGAGACACTGAGGGAGGCCTTGGAGACTAAGGAGAAGAGTGTACGTCAGGTAAGATTTCTGTCACCCATTTCTTTTTCTTGTTTGGAATTTGGAATTTTTTTTCGTAATTTAAATGTAGGCTGATAAATATGAGTATCGTGCTAATATACATATATTTCAAATGAAAACCAGCTTTTGATGAGGCTAAATTTTGAAACCTGTGGCTTAATGGTTTTTTTTTTTCGCAGGTAGGAGAGGATAAGGATGAGTTTTTTTCTAAATTGGATAAGATTTTTCATTGTCCACTGTCGGCCGAGGACAATGCCAAGTTCAATAGATTGAGTGCTGATTTAGAGAAGACATCATTGCTGTCAAGGGAAGAGGCAGATAAGCTGGACATGGTAAGTTCAGAGATGCACAAGAAAACAGAAGAATTACATGGTTTTAGGATGACTCATTTGCAAAATTTAGAAATCAATCATACTGTAATCACTTCGGTGAAAGACCACTTTGCTGCGTATTTCGACACATTAAAAATTGGTGAGGATGGTAATGAAATGCTAACCGAGTTTATGCAAACTATTCTACAACTGGATGCTGCTCTGAGAGAAAATGAGAAGTCTGCTGCGGTTGATTTTAAATCTTCAATTTCTGCTGGAATGTCAAAGATTTTTAACTTCTTTTTAAGGAAACAGGCGAACTCTAGTGGCGCGGTTGTAGATGACACAAGCTGTGTTGGCAAAATGCTAAGGTGATGTATTTTATGGATTTAAATTGATATGATTTACACTAGACTTGACAAACGAGTTAACAACCTGTGAAACCCACCCAAAACCTGCACGGTAACAATTTCAACTCAACCTGTCCGTTAGCTTTCCGAGTTGTTATCTGGTGACCCGTTAATGACCTGTTAGTTAATGGTGGGTTTGGGTCTGAATATGTTGTTTCACCCGTTATTAATTTTATTTTTTACTTTTTGCAATAATTTTATTATTATTATTATTTTTATTTTGTTGGTACTTTGTAATCTTGTTGCCTTGTGGTGATTTTGTGGAAAGAGCATACTTCCAGCAGGGGCTTCAGACTAGAATTTTATTGTCGTTTAATTTTGCTTCTAATTATCTCTCAGGTAAATGATAGGAAAGAACATTTGGACTAAAGGCATAAGATAGGACAGAGTTGGTTCACCAAGTTCTATGGATTGTCAGTTGGAAACTGATGCCTTGGCTGTGGTTCAGATGCTACATGGCGCTGCTGATATTAGATCTCAATTAACTGTTGTTCCTAGTGCATCTATTTCTTATGGACCTCGTGCTGCAATTATGGTTGTGCACCATTTGCTTTAGGGTAAAAACCTCAAATGGTACCTGAACTATTGCGTAAAGTTATTTTTAGTACTTACGAATTTTTGTTACCAAATATAGTACCTGAATTATTGCGCCGTTACATAATATAGTACTTCCGTTACTTTTTTTGTTATTTTTAGGGGACAAAACGGTCCGCACAGACAACCACTAATAGTAAGGGTAAAAACCTCAAATGGTACCTGAACTATTACATAAGGTATTTTTTAGTACCTACAAATTTTTTTTTACCAAATATGGTACCTGAACTATTACCCCGTTACCTAATATGGTATATCTATTTGTTTTCTCGTTAAATTGGCTGACGTGACAAATACTTGAATAGTTGTTGCTAAATAAACTATGGTCAACACAACACGTCATTTTCCAAAGTAATTGTCATAGCTTATTTAGCAACAACTATTCAAATACATGCCACGTAGGCCAATTTAACGAGAAAAGTAACGGAGGCACCATATTAGATAACAACGCAATAGTTCAGGTACTATATTTGGTAACCAAAATTCGTAGGTACTAAAAAATACCTTACGCGATAGTTCATGTATCATTTGAGGTTTTTACCCTTTGCTTTATCGGTAATGGTTGATGTATTCTGAATTGATGGCCCTTCTGCTTGGTCGAGGCCTTATGTTCAAGTTGACAATGATGTTTTATGTAATATCTAAATAAAATGTCGAGGTATTCTTTAAAAAAAATATAGGAAGGAATAGTTAGTTAAATTTGGTCAATTGGTAGCAATGCATTTTTAAAAGTTAAAATAGTAGAAATGTTTAATTATGTCTTAATGGGTTCCAATGAGTAATCTGCCAAACTACCGGGTTTAACACGTTACAATATGTTAAGTTAACATATTGTAATAGAACTCGTCTATAACTCATTTACACGATTACAATATGTTAGCATATGGGCGTTTATTTTTTAGAATTGAGTTGAAGTTCATGAAACCCGCCTGTTTGCTAGTTCGTAAAATATGTCTTTTCTCTTTCTCATTGTATGTTTTTGGTTTTTGCAAGAACTGAAAAGTTGGTTCTTGTTTCGGCCAAAAAAAAGAAGTTGAAAGTGCACATCTGACTTTCTGATGTGATTTTTCTTTTTAATAGTGAAGCCTGAATATCCTACAGGAAGAAGAGAGGAGTACAAGTGTGAACATCCTGCTAAAGCCTCAATCAAGAAGACCTCTTTGAAACTTTCTTATAACATATAACAACGATGACCTATTTGGAGCATGTTGGCTATGAATAGAAGAGAGGACTAAGAGGACACTGAACTTTCTCATAACATTAAATTATAGGATTTTTAGTTTGTTTTCTCTCATTGTGCATGGAATTGGGGTTTTGTTTACTCTTATGTTTCTTATTTTAAGGAATGAGTTGGAATTTATCGATGGAAATTTTTATATTTCTAACAATGAAGTTTTTTGTTTTTGAATTACAAAATACATTAAAGAGCAGATTTACAAATAGGAATCAAAAGCCAACAACGGGAGAACATAAGTAGTAAAATGATTACACTAAATACTATTTTGAGACAATCTCTGACCTAGACTAACAAAATGATCGGCCACCATATTAGCTTCCCTAAAAACATGAGTGAAGGAAATATTGAAGAACTTAGAAGAAAGGTGATGAATATCACCCACAATAGTAGAAATTCTCCAAGGCACCTTAAAGATATGTTTGATCATCTTGATTAATAATAAAGAGTCACCCTCCACTTGAAGATGTTGAATCTGATGACGGTTAGCCCAAAGTAATCCTGCTATTAATCCAATAGCCTCTGCTTGGAGAATGGAGCTAGTGTAGATTGCAATACCATAGTGATCTCTAATAACGAACCTTGCTTAACCTTTACCTTCTGCATTTACTGCACCATCAAAGTTTAACTTATAATTACTCAATATAGGAGGAGTCCAACCTACCAAAGTTTTCTTTTTATTTCTATATTTATATATAATCAAAGACAATGGTTGCTTCGGTGCTAAACCAGTTGAATTTCCCATGGAAAATTGCAAACGATCGAATAAAGGAGAATTACTCAAAGATTCGGCTACATATCGGCGTTTAGTTGGTCAATTGATTTACCTCACAATCACTAGACCCGATATCACATACTCGGTACATGTTCTCAATAGAATTTATGCATGAACCGTATCAACCTCATATGGTAGCTGCTCTTCGGATTGTCCAATATTTAAAATTTGCTCCCGGTCAAGGTTTGTTTCTTCAGTCTCACAGTCCATTAAATTTGAGAGTTTTTTGTGATTATGATTAGGCATGAAGTCCTATTACTCGTCGTTCTACTACTGGATATTGTGTCTTCTTTGGGGACTCTTTAATTTCATGGAGGACAAAGAGGCAGAAGACGGTCTCTCTATCTAGCGCTGAAGCCGAATATAGAGCGATGGCAAGTACATGTTGTGAACTCACTTGGTTGCGTTATTTATTGGCAGATTTACATATGCCTATATCAGGTCCTGTTGTTTTGCATTGTGGCAATCAAGCAGCTTTGCATACTGCTACAAACCCAATATTCCATGAAAGGACACGGCACATTGAGATGGATTGCGATTTCATTCGAGATAAATCCAAGAGGGTCAAGTTGTTACTCGACATGTTATTTCTTCACAGCAATTGACATATGTGTTCACCAAAGCCTTGGGAAAAGAGAAGTTTAAATCACTCTTGTGCAAGTTGCGAGTTCTTGACATTCACTCTCCAACTTGAGGGGGAGTGTTGGAAAGTATATTGTAAATTAACTTTGTATTTATCACATAAGCTATATTCCCTTTCTGTACTCCTAGCTTACAGGATCTTACTTGTTGTACACGATCATAGTCATGTATACAATCTTGTCATATCAATGAAATATTCATTATGCCTGAATACTTTGCTACAGATAAAACCAAATAGCTTCCACCTAATCAAACAAGATCAGGGAAAGGAAGGAGGAAAAAAACAAAGTACAAAAAACTAGCTAATTAACCACCACATGCAGCGGGCAAGAGAATCCATCGTTTCTTAGAATCAAAGATAGAGATGGTGGTGGCACTGAAGCCAATCTGTTAGGATCCACCACTCTAGTGGCAAGCGATGCAGCCGCATGAGCAGCACGATTCGCTTCTCGGGGAGACCACTCCCAATGGATTTCATCAAAAGAAACAGTCAATCTCCCGATCTTGTCCAAAATAGGGAAGATTCTCCAAGGTCGAGGACCATCTGTTGTAGAAAGACCTTTGGAGTAATCAAAGAAACCCACAACAACCGAAGCCTCTCCCTCCAACCAAATTCCATGCGAGTCCTTGAGGACAATGATTTTGTTACGGTGGCGACGTTGGATAGTACTAAGATTAAGTTGTTGTCAATAAAGTTCTCCTAAGACCCTGTTGAGTGTAAGTTAGTAAGTTCCTGCATTAGTTTATTGATTTTGAATTTGTTGTTGCCAAAAGTAGTCGTATTCCACTGAAAAATACTGTTTTTCATCTCTTTAATTTGCCAAACATTTTTGACCAAATATTGGCTTTCAGGGTGTTGTGGGTCTATGCAGTTTCAAACCGGAACAGGTATGGAGGTTTAGATATTCTAACGGTTTGGTATTGTAAACAAGAGGCGGCAAGCTATGTATTTGGGCCTGTGGTGGTATTGAGTCGCTAGTGTTCGAGGGGTGTAAAAAGGATTCTCAAAAAATGAGTAGGGGAACACCCTTATTGAATACCTTAGCTCAAACGTCCAGAGTCAGATGCTTAACCCACACCATCCCTTTTAGCAAAGTAAGTCAGTCCAACAAAGCCCATTGTCAAACAATCTTCGTTGGAATGCTTGCTTGAATCTAGATACTACCATTAAAAGTTACTAAACTTGCTTAGTGTAAAACACTGACTGTGCCTAGAAATCTTAGGGCCTGTTATGGACTGCTTATAAAATACCTGAAAGCGCTTTTCAAATTTAATAAAAGTGCTTTTGTATGAGGAAACACTTGACAAGTGTTTCTCTAAACCACTTTAAGGTGCTTTTAAAACTCACTCATCACAAATTTTAAATTTTTTCAAATTTTTTTATGTTATAATTAATTTTTTTAATTAATTCAAAAACGCTTTTTGGTCTCCGAAAAACAATCCCAAACAGGCCCTTAAACTTCTGAATCCTACAAGGTCCTACAAGGAGCAGCCAGATTGTCAAAGTACATGAATAGAACTTGAAGAGCTCCATAAAGGGTTACTGGAGTGTTGAGTAGTTCTTCTCACCATTGCTGAGGTGAGAATGGAGGATAGTTGGTTAGTGACATCATGAGTAACCAAACATACTAGTACATATGTAATTCCCCTACTTAGACACCCAAATCCCCAAACATACACAATTGTCACCCACTGAAATAATATGCTTTTCTTTATGTAATTACTAATAGTACCAACAAAGGATGATTATTCAAAAATTTTAATTAAGTTATTCGACAAAACAAAAAGAAGAACGTAGTTTCATAAAACATTTTTAGTTAGAGACCCATGACCATGACTTCAATTCTTTTCCGGTGTAATATTAGGTTGTTTTGATGATGATAGGAAGGTTCTGATGATGATCATTGCAAGCACAAATGCACAATAGAGACCAACAGAAATGCAGCCGTTTAGGACCAATTTAAATCATACGTTTGGCCAAAAAACAAACATAAGAAAACAGAAAGAGCGTGTAGTTTAAAACGCAACCGTTCAGCACCAATTTAAATCATAAATTAACCAAAACATAAGAAACAAACACAAGAAACCAGAGAGAGCGTGTAGTTTAAACAATGTGGAAAGAGCAAAGGCAAATTCTTAGAAACATAAGAAACAACTGAAACTCTAAATTTAAAAGAATGGGGTAAATGAAAACCCCAATCCCCCACCTGCAATACTTGCATGGTTCTAACTAAACTAGTCAACTAACATGCTCCAAACAGGTCCTCATCATTTTTATGTTATGAGAAAGTTCGAAACTCTCTAGGCGCCCTCGTCTTTTTCGCATTTTGTGTCCATCGAGATGATCAGGCTTCACCAGTAAAAAGAAAATCGATCACATAAGAAAGTCAGCTATGCCAAATTCAAGAACCAACTTTTCAGTTCAATACTTCAATTAAAAAACAAAAACAAAAAAATGGACAGAGAGAGAGAGGGGCACTTTTTACTGACTCATGAACTTCAATTCAGTCCTTAAATACAATTGCTGATACACTAACTTGTCAGTAACATATTGGAATTGTGTAAAAGAGATTAATTTCAATCCATAAAATTCATCACCTTAGCATTCTTGCCAACAGAGGGTGTTGTTGTGTCAACTCCACTACCTAAATCTTCTAAACTCTTTCAGTTGGAGAATAGAATATATAGCATCACAATAAACATTATAGTCTTTTAGTTCCTTCTCCATCTCAACACGTTTTCTGAATAGATTATCGTAGTCTTTTAGTCTCTTCTCCACCTGAGGCCCTAATTCCACGAGCCGTGATTCCATATATTTCTTACGATCATCACATCGCACAAGCATCTTGTCCAAACTCTCTTTTAGCTGCAGATAAGAACCAACAAACCACAAGTTTCAAAATTTAGCATAAAAGAAGGGATGATTTTCAATTCAAACATATATACATGTATATATATATGTGTGTGTGTGTGTGTGTTTAAATAATTCCCAAGGCATATTCAGAATGAAAAATTGTTGCTAGTAGTGACTAAACTAGAACAAAAAGAAGCAGGGGCTGCCCCGGATTTGGGGTGTGCCCTTGCACAGGGCCGCAAAGTTTGAGGGGCACCGAGTTCTACACTTCTACTGCAATTAAGCTGATATATGTAAGAGACAGACAGACAGTTGTGCCCTTGAAGAATCATTTTTTGGGCCTTCTTATGAATGACAACATTGGTCTCTCTCTCTCTCTCAACTAAAAAATCAAATCCTTGGTGAAGGCCGAACCTGTACCAAGGTGAGATCCATCATTCCATAATGAAATGGTAAAGGGAATGAATGACACTATTTCTGGGATTGTCATTAAAAATGATCCTGGTAGCAGCGACAAGAAACTTAAAACAACAAAGGATGAAGATAAATAGCATATTTTAAAGAAAAAAGATGAAGTCCATTTGATTTTGAGTGAGTTTTGTGTGGAAATTATGCTCGATCGAAAAGAAAAAAGATGAAGTTCCATTTGATTTGGAGTTGATTGTGACCATATTTGTTTGATTGCAAGTGGCAGAGCCTGTTGACAAGGGCGGCAGAGCAGAAGAGAACAGAAACGGAGAGAAAAAGAAAGAGAAGGTTTTAAAGTGAATAGGGGGTGTGGTTTATGGTGTGCTAATTTCACACCAAAAAAAAAGGATTTAAAGGTGATGGCAATATATATTTTTGCACAGGGCACCCAAAAACCTCGGGCCTGCCCTGAAAAGAAGATACTCATATATAAGCATAGCATACATTAAAACTGGGGAAAACAAACAAATTACAGACAAGGACAATGCCTTAGTCAGAAAACTAGCTAATTAACCACCACATGCAGCGGGCAAGAGAATCCATCGTTTCTTAGAATCAAAGATAGAGATGGTGGTGGCACTGAAGCCCATCTGTTAGGATCCACCACTCTAGTGGCAAGCGATGCAGCCGCATGAACAGCACGATTCGCTTCTCGAGGAGACCACTCCCACTGGATTTCATCAAAAGAAACAGTCAATCTCCCGATCTTGTCCAAAATAGGGAAGATTCTCCAAGGTCGAGGACCATCTGTTGTAGAAAGACCTTTGGAGTAATCAAAGAAACCCGCAACAACCGAAGCCTCTCCCTCCAACCAAATTCCATGCGAGTCCTTGAGGACAATGATTTTGTTATGGTGGCGACGTTGGATAGTACTAAGATTAAGTTGTTGTCAATAAAGTTCTCCTAAGACCCTGTTGAGTGTAAGTTAGTAAGTTCCTGCATTAGTTTATTGATTTTGAATTTGTTGTTGCCAAAAGTAGTCTTATTCCACTGAAAAATACTGTTTTTCATCTCTTTAATTTGCCAAACATTTTTGACCAAATATTGGCTTTCAGGGTGTTGTGGGTCTATGCAGTTTCAAACCGGAACTGGTATGGAGGTTTAGATATTCTAACGGTTTGGTATTGTAAACAAGAGGCGGCAAGCTATGTACTTGGGCTTGTGGTGGTATTGAGTCGCTAGTGTTCGAGGGGTGTAAAAAGGATTCTAAAAAAATGAGTAGGGGAACACCCTTATTGAATACCTTAGCTCAAACGTCTAGAGTCAGATGTTTAACCCACGCCATCCCCTTTAGCAAAGTAAGTCAGTCCAACAAAGCCCATTGTCAAACAATCTTCGTTGGAATGCTTGCTTGAATCTAGATACTACCATTAAAAGTTACTAAACTTGCTTAGTGTAAAACACTGACTGTGCCTAGAAATCTTAGGGCCTATTAGGGACTGCTTCTAAAATACCTGAAAGCGCTTTTCAAATTTAATAAAAGTGCTTTTGTTTGAGAAAACATTTGACAAGTGCTTCTCAAAACCACTTTCAAGTGCTTTTAATTAAAACTCACTCATCACAAATTTTAATTTTTTTCAAATTTTTTTATGTTATAATTAATTTTTTTAATTAATTCAAAAACGTTTTTTTGTCTCCGAAGAGCAATTCCAAACATGCCCTTAAGCTTCTGAATCCTACAAGGAGCAGCCAGATTGTCAAAGTACATGAATAGAACTTGAAGAGCTCCATAAAGGGTTACTGGAGTGTTGAGTAGTTCTTCTCACCATTGTTGAGGTGAGAATGGAGGATAGTTGGTTAGTGACATCATGAGTAACCAAACATACTAGTACATATGTAATTCCCCTACTTAGACACCCAAATCCCCAAACATACACAATTGTCACCCACTGAAATAATATGCTTTTCTTTATGTAATTACTAACAGTACCAACAAAGGATGATTATTCAAAATTTTTAATTAAGTTATTCCACAAAACAAAAAGAAGAACGTAGTTTCATAAAACATTTTTAGTTAGAACTACCCATCTTGGCCAGAACTATTACGACGGATCAAATCAGTTTTCAACCTTACAGTAGCATAACAGGGAAACCAATGATTATACACTCATAAGTTCAGCAGTTAAATATTGTAAAAATTTAAATATTTTTTTTTAAAAAAAAGTGGGTTCCCAGTTGTCTTATGTGTGGCATGATAAACACCAGTGGATACAAAGATATTGGAACGAATCTTAAATGATTATAATCCTGCATTATCAGTTCCAATAAGAATCAAACTTGGCTCTCATTGCAAGCACAAATGCACAATAGAGACCAACAGAAATGCAGCCGTTTAGCACCAATTTAAATCATACGTTTGGCCAAAAAAAAAAAACATAAGAAAACTGAAAGAGCGTGTAGTTTAAAACGCAACCGTTCAGGACCAATTTAAATCATAAATTAACCAAAACATAAGAAACAAACACAAGAAACCAAAGAAAGCGTATAGTTTAAACAATGTGGAAAGAGCAAAGGCAAATTCTTAGAAACATAAGAAACAACTGAAACTCCTAAATTTAAAAGAATGGGGTAAATGAAAACCCCAATCCCCCACCTGCAATACTTGCATGGTTCTAACTAAACTAGTCAACTAACATGCTCCAAACAGGTCCTCATCATTTTTATGTTATGAGAAAGTTCGAAACTCTCTAGGCGCCCTCGTCTTTTTCGCACTTTGTGTCCACCGAGATGATCAGGCTTCACCAGTAAAAAGAAAATCGATCACATAAGAAAGTCAGCTATGCCAAATTCAAGAACCAACTTTTCAGTTCAATACTTCAATTAAAAAACAAAAACAAAAAAATGGACAGAGAGAGAGAGGGCGAGGGGGAGGGGAGAGGGGCACTTTTTACGGACTCATGAACTTCAATTCAGTCCTTAAATACAATTGCTGATACACTAACTTGTCAGTAACATATTGGAATTGTGTAAAAGAGATTAATTTCAATCCATAAAATTCATCACCTTAGCATTTTTGCCAACAGAGGTTGTTGTTGTGTCAACTCGATCCACCAGACCACCACTAAACTCTTCTAAACTCTTTCAGTTGGAGAATAGAATATATAGCATCACAATAAACATTATAGTCTTTTAGTTCCGTCTCCATCTCAACACGTTTTCTGAACAGATTATCATAGTCTTTTAGTCTCTTCTCCACCTGAGGCCCTAATTCCACGAGTCGTGATTCCATATATTTCTTACGATCATCACATCGCACAAGAATCTTGTCCAAACTCTCTTTTAGCTGCAGATAAGAACCAACAAGCCGCAAGTTTCAAAATTTAGCATAAAAAAAGGGATGATTTTCAATTCAAACATATATATATATGTATATATATATATATATATATATGTGTGTGTGTGTTTAAATAATTCCCAAGGCATATTTAGAATGAAAAATTGCTGCTAGTAGTGACTAAACTAGCACAAAAAGAACTAAAGAAGATACTCATATATAAGCATAGCATACATTAAAAATTTAAAACTAGGGAAAACAAACAAATTACAGACGAGGACCATGCCTTAGTCAGAAACAAGGTTATTACCTCATATTCCAAGTCCTCCTTACGCTTCAATTCAATGTTGAGATTCTCGAGTTCCTTTTCAAATGTAGATTTTTGAATCGAATTCCGTTTTGTTTGGCTTCTGAGGTTAGCTACAGCTGTTTTTAATGAGTGCTCGAGGCTTTCGCGGACCTGAGGCCACGACTGTTTCTCATACAATAGTAGCTGCGTTTCCTTTTGGCATTCAATTATCTGAGTGAAACAGCGGCAAGCATGCATTAGTACCAAATAATAATAAAGGGTGATAGTTACATATATATATATATACACACACACACATAATCATATATACTCACAAACCTCCTTTTGGAGCTGCGAAATCTCTTCGCTCTTGGTGCCTGCCTTGGTTGACATCCGTTCCCTATTTTCAAGAAACCCTAAGAATCAGAAACTAAAACTTGGTCCATAAAAATACGTAATTGAAGCAACAAAACAATGAAACCCTAGCCTGAACTCGATCGTAATTCCAATATTACGCTGAATAAAAACCCCAATTTTGAAAGAAAACAAGGAAATCTTACTTATTAGTAGCCTCCGTCACTCAACCTAATTTCAATCTTTTAACAGAAACCCTTGCCCGGACGTTAATAGGAATTCCCAAATTCCGGAATCCGGAGGATTGAAATTTCAAGTCCGTTAACCTCTCTATCTTCAGCCACTTTGCTTTCTCTGCTTTGCGCCGATCACTCGCGTTGTATTTATGGTCCATCAAGTAATTTCGTCGATTGCAATTACTATTTTACCTTTTGGGAAAAAATCACTTTTATTCCCTCAATTTTGACTCGTTCGACACTTTCGTCTCTAAACTTTGAAATATATCACTTTCGTCCCTAAACTTCAACACCAACTATCACTTTCGTCCCTGACCGGAAAAAAATGGTGCAAAACCTATGCCAAAATGTTCGCACGAATGAGAGGAGTAACTTTTATAACTGGGGCTAAGCTCAATTCGGCCTACAATGGCTCGAATTTAGCTCGAAAGTCGGTGGTGGCTGAAACTTTAATTATAAAATTCTCCGCCGTCCGGCGACGGTTTGAGGCGAGGTTGGTGGCGTTGAACTCGCCTCAAGGAGGGCTTCAAATTCCAGTATGTGGTGTCGTTCGAATTGGCCGGAATCGGAGGTTTATTCGGTGAAAACTTCGGTCAGGGACGAAAGTGATAGTTTTTTTTTTAAGTTCAGGGACTAAAGTGATATATTTCAAAGTTCAGGGACGAAAGTGTCGAATAAGTCAAAGTTCAGGGACTAAATGTGATTTTTTCCCTTTATCTTTTATTTTCATTTGTTTCAGTGCGGTATGTCCATGACAGTTTGGGACACGAGGCGAGATTTATATCTCGTTTCTCTCATTACAGGTTCTAACAAAGACCCATTTATCCAACAGGTTTTATTCCAGAAAGTATTGGCACTACCAGTCCAAATACCGTTCTATTTGTTAGTGAGTCCAACTCAACCTGGATCACATATTTTCATTTAGGCCAATCAGCTCTACGTTGGCATTCATCAACGAAGCGAGGTTCTATCTCATCAATCTCAATCAACTATTGTGCACAAGCATATGCAAACACATCATCAATAGTGATGGAGTTTCTATCCCACGTCCCATGTATACTAGTATAATTAATCGAGATCTCTATGTTCCCACGGATAGGTTCTAGCGATGAGGCGTCCCCTAAAGATGCCTCTTGGACATAACCGTAATCCGGAACGTTTTCATGGAACAGATTTTGAGTATTAATGATGAGAGGGTTATTTGGTGTCATCGCAGCCCGTTTCCTAGGACGCGTATCCCTCGAACCTGGTGGTCTCCCACGCTTCCTTAGTGGAGCCACGGCCTGAACCACATCACCACCATTACTGGTAGTGGCGCCGACGGCCATCCCTCCCATAGGGGTGGCTGCTACAACGAATTTGAGTCTAAGTCCTTATTCAAGCACTTGCATCCTTGCAGGTATGTTTGTAGCTGGTATATATGATCTAGTCACTTTAGCAAGATCTGAGAAAGCGTCAGGAAGAGAATCTGCGACTTTCTGAGGATCTATAATTCTACGCACTTTTTCCAGTAGGGGGATCGTTATGAGACAGAGTGGGGACATGTCACGACAATTCCAGTCATTCCTGCTGAACGTTCACATTTTTATCTCCCCCTAATGGCGGGAAGACTGTCTCATCGAAGTGACAAATAGATCGCCTGTCAAGGGTTCTACATAGCGGATTATGGTTGGAGACTTAAATCCAACATAAATACTCATTCATCTCTGAGGACCCATGTTCATACGTTGTGGCAGCGTAATAGGCACATAAACAACACACCCAAATATGCATAAATACGAGATGCTTGGCTCGTACCCAGTCACTAGTTGTAACGCAGAAAAAGATTGGGTGGCGATGGTGGTAAGGCTAAAACTAGCACACAATTTAATCCTTGCAAATATAGATTAATGTCACGTAGTAGTATGGATAAGCAAAGGTCTCCCGCAGAGGATTGAGTTTAATTACTAAACTATAATGACTAAAACAATAAATAAAGATTGTATTGAGGGAAATCAATGAGAACAATGTAACCAGGGACATGCTATTCACCACAAGACAATGTTTCATTCATGATATGTTAACCAATAAACTTCTTCTTCAATTGAATGTCAAGACGTCTAGATATTTTTCCCGACTGATTAAGAGATCCTTAAATACCCCAAGTTAGGGTTTAAAACATCCACGGCCCAATAAGAGTCGAAGCCCATGAGGAAAATCACAAATCCTAAATGAATTAGGTTTCCAGATTCGCGCGCAGATTAACCTTCGCTCACTTAATCAGCCATAACTTCTTCTAAAAAACTCTGAATCACGAACCGTCAGAAGCTATGGAAAATAGACATCTTGGGCTTTCCGTCCATATATTATACATCTTCTAATTCATTCTGAGCTGCTCCCAGGACTGACCTGCACAGGCAGATTCACCAGTTTAGCTATTAATCTCCACTTTTTGCTTCTTTTCATCCTCAATGCTTCAAGAGTCCTATAAAACATAAAACGACATAATTAACTCGAATAAAGATGAAATGTGAGAGAATTAATATAGAATTAAGAACAATGGAGCACACAAATATGCTCCCATCAGATGGGCCTCAGACGAATAAGCACAGCTACATGCAATATTGCGTACCCCCAGGCAGAGAGAGAAAGGTTGGTGCGCATTACCAACGTCCTCGCGACCATTTGTAATCTTTAAATGGCAATCTCTGCGAGAGCATTCTGGGTATGCACATGTTAGATTAGATGCCCAATATCTATCTATGTAGTAGTCATCGAAAGTCTTCGATGTAAACTCTCCAGCATTATCAAGCCTGATAGATAATGGGATGATCCGGGTAGTGAGCCCGCAGGCGAATCATATGTGCTAGGAGTTTAACATAAGCAGCATAACGAATGGACAACATCGTGACATGTGACCAGCATGTCGATGCATCAACCAATACCATAAATATATAAATGTCCCGCTTAGTGGTTGAATATGTCCACAGATATCTACTTGGATTCTCTGTAAGAATGGAAGAAATACTTGAGAATCCATTGCATAGGACGGTCTCAGTCCTAGTTTCCCTAAGGAACACGTTTTGCATAATGAGCGTTTGGCTTTGGAGACTTCAGAATCATAGGAGGAATTGTCCACATCCGAGAGAGAGGATTTTGTTCTATGCGATCGATCGCAGGGGGGTACGATCGATCACTCGTGCTCTCGGGTTCCTGAAAACATACAGGATGGAATGTGAAATCGATCGCCCGGGATCTCTGGTTCCTGAAATCGCACATGATGGAACTTGCGATCGATCGCAGGGGGGTACGATCGATCGCCTGATCTCTCGGGTTCGTTCAACGCCGCAGCTTGGAAGGTTGTGATCGATCGTAGGGGGTGTGTGATCGATCGTCCGACATCGGACAGAGGCAGTTTTGCCTTTTTTCAGGGCTGTCTCATCTCTTTGAATCTCTCTTCGATTCATGCTTCGATTAGCTCGAAAGAATGGATGTTCGTGTGAGGTTTTCAATACATGAATCATCATAATACGACCAGGGTGTCCCAGCCTGTCGTGCCAAAGCCAATATGTGTCTGAATCCAAGAGGACATCCCGAATGACATTGTTTGATTCAATAGCTCAAATAGTGGTACCATATAATCTACTAGAGAGACACATAAGCTTCTTTAAGATGTGTTTTCTACCGCAGTCATTAGAGGTAATGCAAATGAATTCTTTTCCATTCTCATCATGCATCTCTGCATGGAATTCATTGGTTCTTATATCTTTGAAGCTCAGAAGAGTTCTATTTTCTCTTGGAGCATATAAAGCATAGCAAGCAATTAAAATTGAGTATAGAAAAAAACTCCAAATTTTATTAAAGATATAAATCAAATGAATGACATCCAAAGTTCCAACATGGTCTTTACCAAAACTAAATCAACAATACAATGGAAAATAAAGGATTTAAGCGAAATTAGGAGTGTCATCACTCTTCCCAGTTTCAAAGTCTTCAACCCTCAATTTGGCGTTCTCTTCGTCATCCTTTTGTGCAATGTTGTGAACTTCCATGCCTTCGCGATACAGCTTGTATGCGTTAGCAACATTTTGAGTGGCTCTACATATCTTAGCCCAATGGCCAGTCTCTCCACACCTGAAGCACAAAGATGTTTGATCGGAATCCTTTGATTGAGAGGCGTTGTTCACACGTGGTGCACTCTTCTTGAGTGGCACGACATTGGCACCAGTTGCATGTGTATGGCCGGCTGCACCATGTCCTCTTGGGCGGCCTCCTCCTCGGCCTCCTCCTCGGCTACCTTCTTGAGCAGAGCGATCACATGGACAAGAACGTCCTGAATTATCCCTAGACTTAGGATTTCGCTCTCGACGACTTCTCTTTGGGGCACCATTATAATGAAACTCCGGAACTTGCTTTGTTCCCACGGGCCTCGCATTATAATTCTTCACAAGTATCTTCTCGTGCTTTTCAGCAACAGAGAGAGCAGAGATAAGCTCATGAAATCTTGTGATCCGTTTGTTCTGCACTTCAATACGATAGTTTCTTGCAACTACCAAGTCAGAGACGGAGAAGGTAGAGATGGTTTTCTCAATCAACATCGCATCAGTGATGGTCTTTTCACAGAATTTCCTAAAGGATTTGATGCGGAGTGCTTCCGAGTTGTACTCTAGGACCGAGGTATAATCACAGAGGCGCAATTGCTGTCATTTCACCTCTAGGTTAAGAAGTAGGGATTCACGAACATTACCAAAACGCTCTTCGAGTGCAACCCATAGTCTTCTAGGATCCTCTTTATTTAGGTACTCGGATTGTAGTGATTCATCCATATGATGTATTATCATGATGATTGCTTTGGCATTCTTAGCCTCTGAAGCATCAGTGGTGGCTTGTGATGTGGCAGCAGCAAAGGCTGCTTCTGTGGCAGTTAGTGGTCCTTCCACAGGTGTGGCGGCATCAGCAAGTACAATTGCAGGGGGCTCACGAATTGCAGATATGTTACCTTGAGCTTTCAGGTGGTTGCGTACATCGCGAACCCACTTATGGTATCCTATGCCCGTAGAATCCAAAGGTGCGAAGTCCAACTTGTTCAGGTTATTTGCCATCTGAAACAACAAGAGAATTGAGGTTCTTTTTCGGAGTATAAACTTCTCCCACGAAAATAAATATGGTTTATGAGCTATGCTCCAAAGAAAAGTTTTCCATGTATTAGATTTAGGTGAAACTTTGGTGTAGTATGGCCATAACCTTAAACCTTTTCGGTAGATCTACTCAGATAGGACCAGATACATAATAAGAGATGTCGGTGGAGCAAGCTCTCTTAATACCACTTATCTCAAACTACATACCTAGACATCATACCCAAGCAGGTGAGCCTAGTTGGGCTTAAGTCATGAACCATAGGTCGTTTCTTCTCTACGGATTCCTCATCCAGAGGTAAATCATTTAATGAACTCCTCGTTCAAAGTCTCTTCTCTTTACAGAGTCCTCGTCCAGAGTATTAGCTCGAATCCCCATAATTCGGCTTTAGAACTTTCACCAATAGCATGATGACATTAGATGTGCTCATGACTTACATATACCGCAAGCGATATAAAGCTCGATCAATCCCCTAATGCTTCTCATAGTTTGGATAAGTTCAGATCAAGGATCTCACGTTATAGAAAGGTGGGAGGTAGAGGAGGGATGTTGGAAGTCCCTTGAGAAAAAGAAGGTGAATATAAATTCATAAAGCAGCAACGTTTATAAAAGCTTACTTGGATTTCTTTTTCTAGATTAGCCTTGAGTCTTGAACTTAGAAGATAGAGAAGATTAGAAGCAGCAACAACAAGTAGAAGCAGCGGCGGCAAGCAGGAGCAAAAGCAGTAAGTAGTAAGCAGTAAGCAGGAGCAGCAGGTGATTCTCGGCAGGAGGTTTCTGTGATCGATCGTGGGGGATGATGCGATCGATCATGCATCGTCTAGCAGCAAGAAGAACACGGGAGAAACCCAGGGTTATGTTCTAGGGTTTTGGCGTTAGCAGGATGCTATGCTCAAAAGTTTTGGTTTTTTGATCTCAGGGCTAGAGGCTTGTGCTGATAACGTGTTTAAGTAAACATAAAATACAACCACAAGACTGAAAGTAAATACAAAGTAAATAGCATAGGAATATATCGTATCTTTATTGATGAATATGTGTCTCTATATATATAGAAACACAAAGGTACAATCCACATCATAATAGGAATCCTATTCAATGTATAATACATATGTTATACTAACTAAGATACTTCTAGGTTGACAAGGCACACACAAAGTAGGTTTCCTTCAACAAGAGAAACTTTATAATGATTTACAATTTTTTTTTGTGAGACTGTTAGAGCCGTTTTCTTAAGGAATGACATTTTTGAATTTTCGGTTGTCCATCCGCTTGCTTGCTTTTAAATTCTATGTATCCTTCTATGTGTATTTATTTATATATTTGTAGCAAGCATAGGCAGTATATATATATATATAATTAACTTGTACAAGCATTAATCTAGCAGAGGAACTTTAGGAGGAATAGGGGGCGGCAGTGGTGTAACCTTGCATTTCAGAAAGCATGTTGGAGTACAAGAATGAGTGAGTTATGCCTCGTGAAAGTTGTGTTTCTATTTCAGGAAAGTATTATAAATAGCATTTCCGGAAAGTTTTCAAAAATAGCTAGAAACCCTTGGACTCCCCGGTGACCTTTGGTCTCCCGCGACCCTTTGGCTGCCGAAAGTAAGGCCATCTCTAAATGAATTCAACCTCCCGCGAACAACAGAGAAAATTTCAAGTTTCCCGCTTCTACAATTTCACTTCCCTCTCACATGGAAACCCTTAATTTTCAACTTCCCCCCAATCCCTTTCAGCTAACCCACTTTAGCTATCAGATTCGCACCAGTCCTCTCGCGCGCTCACGCCTCCACTTCTTTGGTGGCAGGTTCCCTTTTCTTGACCAACCCTTATCACCCATGGGATTTCCTTCCTATAATTTGGTCTGGGTTAAATTCAACGAATTGTTGAGTGTGGAAGCCCTAATCCCAAAATGAAGATTTCAGCACCATCGATTTCATCAATCTCATTAGATCTGGGATTATGAGTGATTGTTCTCTCTAGGTTCTTTCAACTTCCCAAATCCAACCACACATCCGTCCACTTTCCGGCCGTTTTCGCTCAATCCACGACTAGAAATGAAATGCTCGTGCCCTAATTACCCTCCGACCTAACAAATCCAACCTTGAATCGAGCTGTGAAACTTTGATTCCTCAAAATCCAGTCAGCCGATCAATTTTCTGGGTTTGAAATCATCAAACCCTACCCATACATCATGCAGTAGCTTCGATTTAAAGCCCGGAAACAAGAAACCATGACCAGGGCAGTGCATCTCTGAAATCCGTGTAAGCTTTTCGGCAAAGTTCAATTTGAAGGTTTGGCTTTCACTTTATCACTGAGACACTGAATATGATACCAGTGTGTGTTTTGAATATGATACACATAGAAGGATACATGAGAGAATCAAAATAATGGAAAAAGAAAGCCACAGTCAAATTTGGACGTACTCAAACCAGATCCAGAAGTCCTAATTTTACAGAGTATCGACCACATTTCCTGGAAACTGTTTTGGAACAAACAAATTTTCATTATGCTGCTTAATATATACTCCAATGAAATTGTGATTCAGTGATGCAATTGTGTTGGCGTTCAAATGAAACTAGTTCCTAATGTATTGACAGAGTTATGCATCAGTGGCATTAATGAAACACCTGTATTGACAGAGTTCCTAATGTGATTCAGGGTTTGATCGCATACATTTCCTAAATCAACATCATTTTTTTCTTCGTTAGTTGAAATTTACACGGCGGAACCCTCTAACTTAAAAATAAGCATGTGTCTAAAACCAACAAATGTTCATTGCGATTATCATCAGCGCTGTCAGTAGACGGAGCATTCCACGTACATTTAGGCAAAAAAGAGATTTCCATATATATTTAAGACAATAGCTTCATCTCAACAACTTTCACAAATCCATACAGTTTACACAACATGGAACTCCTTTTGGAATACACACTAACACGTACTGGCCATTTAACAGACTATAAAATTCAAATTCAAATACGAGTGTTTTGGATCACGAATATTGACCACATCAAACCTCTAAAAAGTGTTAGGTATATATATATCCCTAGGTGCAGCCAAGACTCTTCGTTGAAGGCGTTCCAAACTACATTCATGACTCTACCATCGACTCCCAACTACAGACGCCATAAGACCCAATATATATATATGGTGGTTAACAAGAGAGTAGGCAGTACAATTGAAAACTTTCACTGTAGTAAGAGAGGTACTACTACGAACAGCAACAGAGGATAATAATGCTGGCTTTTTGGTCGATTAATCCTTACCTGCAAATTAAGGGGTGCCTTGAAAGCGCCGTAGTTTCGCAAAAATGGTGATAACCCACTGTTCAAATTGCCGGAACGATTTCCTTGCTCTCGTCGCCGATCGGATCCCCCTGCACATTGAAAAACACCCAACTTAACCATAATACCTTCATAACCAGATCAATTACAAATATGAATGGTACTGAGCAGATCAATTACCGATGATTTTGGAATCAAAGCTTTCTCTGAGGAAGGAGATCGAAAGTTTTTTGTTTTCCTCTGAGGTCGATGTATGCGGTCGAATTGAAAATCGCAAATCCTTAATCTCTTACCTTATTTAATCGGGCACGGGAAGAGAACTGAAGAAGCTGCAAGGAATTCGATGGTGGTTGCGTGGCATGAAGATGAGGAATGCCTTGCCTCTACCCTTGCCTCTAGTCTGTGAGTGAGGGATGAGAGGATGGAAGCGCCATAGCCTAATCTGGAAAGTGATGATGAAGATTCGAATTGGATGCGAGCTGGGTTTAATTGTATGGGTGAGGTGATGTGATGAGCGTCTTCAATTGGGAGGGTGAGAGGAGATATTTGTTGACTGAAATTTGAATAGAGATGTGAAATGGATTGAAGAGATTTGAAGAGAGATAATTGAAAAGAGACGTTCCCAGAAAAGAGAAGATGATTGTTTATCTCGCGCGGCCTTCTCTTCCGTCAAAAGACAAGTTAACGTGAATAAAGTGTCTGCTTCAGCTCATTCCCATCACCCGTTGGATTGATGACACATCACCGGTGTTTACTACACACCGGTGTATTCCAGAGTTTCCCCACAAGAAGGTGTGAATGGGTTTTTAATCCGCACGGGCCCACCACAATCCCATTTGATGTAATCCCGTGTTATCAACAAACACATCACATACTTCCTTATATAGCACAATGCCCTTCAGTCCAGTCCAATCCCTAGTAACAAACACTCCCTGAAAACATTAGCGTGAGTGGACAAAAAATAAAGGTTCGCAAGAAACTGTTTCTATGCTATTTTCCCGATTCAAAACTTACTTCTTCGAGAAACTATGCCTCAATACAAAGAAAGAAATCTCTGAACTGAAAACTAAACTGAACTGAAAACAGAGGTGATAACTAAGGGAGACCTACCACGTTAGTCATCGATGACCAAGGGGCCTACCACGTTGGTCACCTCATGTCTGGGAAAGTTTATTAGCGCCAAACATCACTACCTGAGGGGTACTAGCACGTCAAGTAGGTTACCTTAGGGAATTTATCACGTCAGGTAACTATGCATGCACATAAACAAAAAACCTCCAAATAAAACATGATGCAATAATCAACTGAAAAGCTCAAGCTGGAAATCATCGAAATCAGTATCTGAATGAGGCAATGTAAATCTACTATTTCCGAAAATTCACATCATAATAGGAATCCTATTCAATGTATAATACATATGCTATACTAACTAAGATACTTCTAGGTTGACAAGACACACACAAAGTAGGTTTCCTTCAACAAGAGAAACTTTATAATGATTTACAAATTTTTTTTTGTGAGACTGTTAGAGCTGTTTTCTTAAGGAATGACATTTTTGAATTTTCGGTTGTCCATCCGCTTGCTAGCTTTTAAATTCTATTGGTAAATGGTTATGGTAATTGCCTCAGTAATAATTAAAGAGATAGAAATCAGAAAAACGTATATATTATTGAGCATTACTATTGTCATTATTGTTCTGGTTACATATATAAGGATTTCATTAATTAATCCATGCCAACCCAAAACAGGAGGAAAAATATGCAAGACGTCGTACATTATTTCCCGGTCGGTAGTGTATTTATTTATATATTTGCAGCAAGCAGAGGCAATATATATATATATATATATATATATATATATATATATATATATATATATAATTAACTCGTACAAGCATTAATCTAGCAGAGGAGCTTTGGGAGGAATAGGGGGCGGCAGTGGTGTAACCTTGCATTTCAGAAAGCATGTTGGAGTACACGAAAGCTCCCAGAAAGTAACAAAGCATTCGAAAATACACTTGGTGAGACAATATTTTGAATTTCTATAACCCCAGTTTGGAACCACTGCATTATCACTGGTGTTGGAACGAACCAGTGATGATGATGAGGCCTCACCATTGTTGAAGAATAAACGATAAACGGTATCATCGTCACCGAGTTGATATCGAGCTAGTACAATCGCAAGCATGCTCACCAAAATTACAATCCTCAAAACACCTGTACCGGCCAGAGCTGCCTAGCTACACACTCTTAATTTCTTATAAACTTCTATCTCCTTTTATCTCTCATAGTAGTACTCTTGGATGATCTCTTAGTTTGCTGGTGATCGAATGAAGTGGAAGCTAGCTAGAGCCCCAATTTATATGGTGACCCTTTTGCCATTTTAAGGAATTGATCCTATTAATTAGAATGAATTCGGTTCTATCTTCCCCTACAATATAATCTTTTTTCTATCTTCTCCTGCGTTTTAATTTTTCGGTTGTCACATTTAATCAATAATTTGGTCATTCAATACTATCCTTTTTTTATGTTGCCTTTCTTGATCAATTGTTATTTCGATGATGACATAACATATATAACACTGATTTTCTCAATTAATTGCATGTTCTTCTTTCTGACTGGCGGATGAATTTAAGGGCTTCTGGTATTTTAAATTGTGGATGTACATTTAAGATTCATTTTTTGTTTTCGGTTTTTGTAGAAATTTAATCAAATTTAAGATATTTTAGTCATTCATGCATTTGTGTTAAATGAGTTGATATCGGTTCGTCATGATAATGTCAATTGTTGTCACAACCGTTAATTTGCTTGATACTAGCTAGAATAACTAACCGATCTTCAATTTTATTAATTTTTTCTTTTGTAGAGATAAGCCTTATGGTTTGTATCAAACTATCAAACCAATGAACAATGTTCTTAATATCGATCGTCAATTTGTTTGGCAAAATGGAATAGAAAAACGATACGAGAGTTAATTGATTTTTGATGATCTTTGAAAACTAAAATATCTTAAGAATAAATGGTTTAGACATATTATCAATGTAGTTGTAACGACCCGGACCAAAACTTATCATTTTACTACAGTGTTTCACGGTGAATCGTCGGAGGTTTTGGTTTTGAGCCTGAAATAGTACTTTAGGGGGTCGTCGAGTTGACTTTTTGTTTGGTAAGGAATTTGATTTAAGTTTCTTCACGAAAGTTGTAGAGCGCGTTAAACCGAGTTCGTGGACACGAAGTACGTTGAAAACGGAGTTCGTATGAAGAAGTTATGGTTCAGAGAAGGGAGATTACTATTTCGGGAAGCTACTATAAATAGAAGTTGTCATTTTGGAAAATGCCATTTTCAGCCGAGTGACCCTTGGATTTCTGCGGGTGACTGTTCACCTTCCCCGATTGCTACAGTACCCCGTCGGCTTCTCCGACATGTTTCTTCCTCCTCCGGCCACCCCAGACCTCAAGATTGGATCCATTCTCTTCCTCTCTTTCCCCTCTTTCAAACCCGACCAATTTCATGACCTCTCGTGGCCGGTAGCCACCGAAATCTCGCCTCAAAGTCGCGGCGGCAGTGCGGTTTCTTCACGGCGTCGATTCGTCGTTTTTCGGCCAAATTGGCCGGAGAGACTTGGTGGGTTTTGAAGCCCTCTCCAAGGCGAAGTGGTCTGTACAAGTCGTGTGCCTCGATTCTTCCCGGAGTGAGAGAATTTTGGTTTTGAAATTCTAGGGTTCCGGCTGTTCCAAGGCAAATTCGTGGATTTTCACTCCAAATTGGACTTCGTGGCAGGTATGAAAGTTGTTCCTTATGCTTTGGTGTTCATGCTGGCAAAATTTGGTGACCATCAGAGACGGTCGGAATCGGAGGCGCGTGGGGCCCACGCGCAGCCACTTTGGGCGGCGCGTGGAGGCGCGTCCGGCGTCTTTTGGAGATGCATTTTAGACCATTAGTATGTATTCTTTATTACGATCATGTTAGTATATGATTTGTTGGAAGTTGTTGAAGTTTAGGATTTAATCTGATTAAGTTTAGGTTTGTTATCGAACGATTTACGGTGTGGATTATTGTGTATCCGTTGGATGGTCACCAATTTTGAGTTTGAAGTTAAGATAATTATTTTGAAGTTGATGTGCGGTTGGATTATTGGAATGAGGTCAAGTGGGTAATTAAAGAATATCTACGGACTGTGGGATCGATAATTTAGTTACGTTTGTTCGATTTATCGAATAGCGACAATCCAACCGTGGGATTAGTCGCCGGATGCTTTTGGATAATTAGAAGTGTCGAGGGGTAATTATCGAGGTGTAGAAGGTTAAGGTTTCATCGTTTGTTTGTTTCAGGAGGACGATGATGAGGATCTTGACACGCGTTGGACCTAGTCGGCAATCTGTGAGTGGATGTTTATTTTAAAGTAAATTACGTTTGTAAATTATGATTGATTAATGTTTGCGGTATGAAATGAATGATGGTAGTGTGATTGCAGTATTAGAATTGATTGGTATTTGGTTGATTGAGAATGCGTTTGTGTTGGTGTCGTGGAATGTTTGGATTTCCGTGTTAAGTGTGGTGGGCATTGAAAGTAGTTGTTCTTATTTCTTTTAATTATGCATGCATGTTCCACCTGTAGTGGGAACGGCCCTACAGGTATATTGGTGAGTTGGTATGACCCTCAAATATTGGTGAGTTGGTATGACCCTCAAATATCGGTGAGTTGGTATGACCCTCGATGCATCATTTATAGTCGACGTTGCTATTGTTTGAGTTATTTTATTTATCATTTGGCAATGTGTGATTTTTGGTGGTGTGATTATTTAATTAAGTAGGCTAGATCCTTGGTTGTTAAATGTATGTCATTGGTTTAATTTTATATTTTTTTTTAAATTGGGGAAAGTAATTTTAATTATTTGAAATTTCTTTATTTTGTCTACTCACTCTAACGTTTGTATTTAAATGTTTTGCCCCTGGGCTTTTCTGTTTTCCGTCGCCCAGTTTGCAGACGAGTCAGCTGAGGTCGCGTGTCGGGGTCGAGGCATAGTCAACACCAACCCTTCCCTTGTTCGTAGATTGTAGTATGCTCTGATATTTTTTTCGAGATTTAAAAATGTAAATTGATTTTGAAAGGATTTTTGAATTGGAGTTGTTTATTCTTGAATGTTTAATTTATCACCGGTGAGCACGTAGGCTCGGGTGCTGATTGTGAGTTGGAAATGTTGAAGTGTTAAACGTTTTTCACAGGTTTTGGGTAGTCCATTTTAGGAGAGTTTAAGCCGGATTTTCGGTAGAGACCCTTCTAAGGTGGGCCCCACAGGGCCACCTCGGATTCTAGGGTGGAATCTGGGGCGGGTCCTGTCAGTAGTAATCTAGGTTTATTGGGCTACATGTACCGTTCACAAATGGAGTTTCACTTGAACCATACATATATAAGACTTTTCAAAGATGTTGTACGTCTGAAAAGGTAAAAAAAAACTTTTGCTTTCGTTGGACGCGCCTCATGCGCTTAGACTTTTTCTCCAACGGCTACCTCGTGAAAGACTGTAACAACTTTTCTTCCTCTTTTCTCAGGCTATCTCTGACGACTCTAGGCTTGTGATACAACGGTGAACTCGGTCTTTAGTTTCTCCGCCCTCCCTAAGGGGAGCGACGGAGAGGCCTCACCTTCTCCCTGCTTACATAAACTTGTTCGTGTAGAAAGCTTTGAAACCCCAGAAACCTAGAAAATTCAATCTAAACCCATCGATTCTATGATTTCTGATAAGTCTCCTCCTTCTGCTAGCCCTGCTAGCTATGCATCAACTCTATTACAACTGATTGGCGCTCGCTCCTTCAATAGCGTTGATATGCTCAGAGATTTTGTTTTGGAGGATGAGGATGTTGATGACAGGACCTGCTCTGACACTTTAATCAGAAACATCGGAACGACCCTGTACTTGGGGCCCACTTATGTTCTCTGTTGTATTTTCGTAGATTTTAAATGCTCTAATACATTACGTTTTTAATTACTGTATAACTTAAAGGATTTCTTTGGATTGTGAACCTTTTAACTTATTTTAAATTGTGAAATTGAATTTTTATTTGACACTGATGAGCACGTAGGCTTGGATGTGGTTTCGGCTAGAAGTTTTAGAAGTGTGGAATTTAATTTTCCCCTATCAAGTCCCACGATGGGATTGCATCTGATCTAAATCAAGAATTTCGTCCTCGCTTGTTGATTGAACATCAAATGTCGAAAGATTCACCATTTTCTGAACTGCAGAACACAATTCACCTCCATCCTCTCTTTTGAGGTCTATCAGCCCCAACCTCTCGTTGAAAATATATAGAATCATTAGAACTTAATTATAAGTCTTGTCTCATATATACTGCACCAGCAGATAGAGTTAAATAAAAGAATAGTGCTTTCTAACCACTGCAAGTGGCCTAGTGGATCAGCGTCCAGGTTGGGAACCCCCCAACCCGCGTTCGAATCACGAAGCTATAAAGTGGTCAGGCACTGTGCTGCAATGCATAGTTGGAGCATTTCACATGCGTCTCAGGGATTAGTATTTGGGCCTAGGAAGCCTTTGGGATACCTTGACTCAGGTCAAAAAAGAAAAAGAAAAAAAGAACAGTGCTTTCTAAAAGGGAACTGTATATATATTTATCTAAGGAAAAAACTTAGGTCCGAACCAGGTCGGACCTAAGTGTTCGACCCCTATCTTATGAGTTTTTCTATTAGAACATCAAAATTTACTTACTTGACCTCTGTACTTTTTACACCTCCTAATAAATTTTCAAATACTAAATTTTACTCACTAAACCTCACTAAACTTCCTCAAATAACCTCACTCATATAATTTGCAAAAAACTTTCATCTTTAAAATAAAAAACTTAGCTATTTCAATGATATAATTACTCTATAAATCTTAATTAAATGTTCATTCCTAAATCAGACAACATAAATCTCTTATCCTGTTTGACGCGGAATCAAACCCGTCCCTTTTTGGCTCGTGTGGATTGCAGGCGTGCCAGCACCAATAGGTGCAAGTTGTTGTTATAGTTGTTGTTGAAGTTGATTGCGCGCTCGTCTTGACTTCTTTTCGTCACGATTGTCACACGAAGAGGGATATCTTCATGTTTAGGTTCTTGTACATGCCTTGTTGATACAAGGACTTCTTCTGTAAAGCTCTTTCGAGTTTTATCCAATCGATACCAGGAACGAGATCCCCAGCAGAGCTTGCGCCGAAGTAAGGATTGTTGTGCTGCGGTGCTGCAGTCGCAAATGCGGTGTTGCAGGTTAGCAAGCAATGAGGATTGCATTCGCTAAGCGTACGTGCAGATTCTCATCTTAGTAATTGCAGTCGCAAGCGTTCGTGCAAATACCGAAGTATAACCCGGAGGTTAGTGCCCGAAGGCTAGCCCGGAGGCTGACAAGGTACTCTGTGAGAGTAATTTGTTTGTGTAGATGATTGAAGGTTTTTTCTCACCTTTGCATGAAGCCCCTTTATATAGGCTTTAAGGCTGTATAATTATCAAGTGATTAATCTTCAATACGGCATGCATTTATTGACTTTTTATTCTTTAGGCTTTTATTTGTCAAAACCTCTTTAGCTTTTATGCATTTATATATTCACATTCCCTCCTTCCGTATTGAAACATGAAGACTCTAGCTCTCTTAGGTTAGGCAGCCCATTAAATAGCTAGTAGATATATTGACCAATTTTTATTGCTTTAAGACTTCCATGTCTTTCATAGAGACTTCCTCTTCTTTCTGCGACATTAAATGCTGCTAAGAATACTGCTGCAATTTTACCTACTACCCAATAAATGCTTTATTGGTTAACAAATTCAGGGCATAGGATCCACATATTGGACTTTGAAAATCGTTCAATGATTCTTTTTCGCAGCCTAGGCTATTTCGCAGCCTCTTTAATTGTGTACGAACAATTATAATTAATCAAAGATAGGCTTTCTCATAGCCTCCGTAATGAACACTTATAATTAATCACGGATTGATTAATTACATATATATATATTTGTTCACATATGCAAAAATGTCTTGGTTTCACATTTGATTGATACCTTTTGCATCACTCTGTAATGAATGATTAATCAAAGATTGATTAACTAAACATTGTATAATATTACTCATAAGTGTGAAACCTCCTTTCTTGAATGATTTTCACACCAATTTATTTGTCATGATCTTCCTTCTGTGAAAGCGGAAAGAAGGTGCGAAAAGTAGGTGTCGAATGAGCCACTCTTGGCTTTATGATAATTAAATTGTTTATCATATTCCTTTTCACACTGTTCTATGTTTCTGAGTCTTCTGCGAAATGAGAAATGATAGATGTTTGCCACTAGAATCTTGACTTATTTAGCCACAATCTTGATTAAATGGATTTGATGACGTTTGACTATTATTAAATGGCTATTAAGGAGATTAATTGCTCTGGATTTCTCCTAAATGATGAACCACGTTGGTTTATTCGTTAGAGAATGTTTCAACAAAGGCTGCTCATTTGTTTAATTATGCCATGATTAAACCACTTTGCAATTATTTGGATTAATCAGAAATTCTCATGTGCGAAACGTAGGCTTTGTTTAAAGAATGTGAAGCAATTACCTGAAAAAAGCTCCTCAATCGTATATTGCTGCCTCTTTGTATTATGAATACATATTTTCCCTTTTTCGCACAATAATAAGGAAAGAAAGTCAATATCAATTAATATCAAAGTAGGCTTAATTTAGCCTCTAGTGACCATTATTGGACTTTCCTTTTCTTCCTCTTTCATTGTCGGCAAAAGAAAATTCAGTGGTGAAGTGAAATCTCCTTGGCTTCTTCTTTACTAATTTGATCTTGAGATCTGTGTCAATCACTTTAGAATGATTCGTCTCTGAGAAGTTGTTTCCTCTCCGAAGTCTTTTCAAAGGGAAAAAGAAGAGGAGTAGAGACATGAGAGATAAACAATAAAGAACCATTTATGCCCCTTTTTCGGGCTTGAACAAGTGATGTAGGTCACACGTATTAACCCATTGGTTTGCAGGCCTACAGGGATCCAGGCCAAAATATTTTGGGCTCAAACATTGCCCCCCAAGCTTTGAAATCCGAACAGTGATTAAAAAAGCTTATAAGTAGTTCCCTCCTTCGCTAGCTTCCCCACTACTCTCGTTTATTTGAAAAGTGCAGTTTCTATCCTTTTTCCAAAAACGTTCCCAATTCTTTCTTTCCGTAGAAACCCTAATTCCCAATTTTCGTCAAACAATCTTCATGGCCACCGAATCATCTGAGATTTCAGATTATGACCGACTACGCATCGAATCTGAGCGTATGGTAGATCAAATCAAGTCAATCTGTGAGTCTCTGGATATAAATTTTTCATTCTCCAGATATACTTCGCACAAGGAGCTTGCTCTTGTTGGCCCTCATTATGGTCCATACGACTGGACCCAGATAAATGAACCTCTCAATCTAAGTTTCGCCCGAACAAAGCCACTTCATAGTCATTCCAGGACGGAAATCGATCTCACTCACTGACCGACTACCGCGAAGTCTCAGAAAGTCACTGGATATTGGCCTCTTGCTGATGACAATTTCATTAAATGGAGAGATGCGCTGGCGCCCCAACATGAGAAATTGTGGAAGGCAACTGGCATTTATGACCCAATTATGCTATCCACTCAACAAGTTAAAGGTGATAGAAATCTCATTCTTGCTGCCTTATGTTTCTGGAACACCTCTAATAATACCTTTGATTTTCCTAATGGGCATATGAGTATTAGTTTATTGGATATTTTTGCTATCACTGGATTTACTATCCACCATAAGCCATATATTGCCGGTCTCTATCATGATGAATCTTTTGAAACGAATTTCTATCCAAACCGCAAAGTGGCCTCTGATAACTGTAACAGTTATGACAAATGGGTCAAGTTTTGGATGGAGAAAGGAGGTGTTGAAGAGCACGTCGCTTTCATTGAAATGTGGCTAAATAAATTTGTATTTTGTATGAATGCGAACAAAGTCACACATCATTGGAAATACATGGCCATTGCCCTTCATAAGGGTGAGAAATTGGGTTTAGGCCACCAAGTACTTGCCTCTCTGTATAGAGGACTTCATCAAATGGTCCTATCTCCCTTGAAGTTTCAATCTGAAGGGCCAATTTGGATACTCCACTATTGGCTTTATGTATATTTTCCTGATTTTGGCGCAGATGTACACTTTTTCCCTAATCAGGTTATGGAAGAATCTCTGGCAAATGCTGGACCATCTGATCGTACTGTCCGGGAATTTTTTGAAGCTTTTAGGAGTGGCGAATATCGTCCAACGTGGGGAAAAGTTGTGACTAGGAGATATCCTTATCCACTTCAAGGTTCAGGATTTTTCCCAGACCGGCCACAAAAATGGAATAACCCAGATTATTATGCCATGTTCAGAGCCGCTATTTGTTGCAAAGACTTGCACTATGGTGGAAAACTTAAACAGGACAAGCATTTGCAGATGGAGGTTTATGCCCCAAATTATTTCGCAAGGCAACTCGGCTTTTTCCAGGCCGTTCCTGTGCCCCTAATAAATAGTGTGAACCACTTCACCTCGTGGCGAAAGAACCTGAAGTCATTGGCGAGTGTTGAAGGCATAAGTGAGCTTGGGGATTCAGATCCTGAGCTTAAATATATTTATAACACTGCCAAGATTTATTGTGTTCCTGACTACTTGACATGGCTCGAAGATATGAATAAGGACCTCTTTTCTTCAGACCATCTTCTTAGATTCATCGTTCTTTTCAACAAATTGTCTGGAACCAGTGTGCTAAAGACTGATTTGTTGATTGCGCCATTGTCGAGGAGAAAGGCACAACTTGATGAAGCAAGGGCTTCTGAGCCTTCGATGTCATCTCGTATGGCGAGTAGCATCCAGGCAGACCAAGATTTCCTTCGTACAGAAAGAGAGAAAGTGCTCCAAGAAAAACTGGTAATCCCCTGACTTGGTTGTGAATTAGTATTCTTATTCAAATTGTCATTTTCTTAACCTCTCTTTATTTTTTATAGGCTGAAGCAAAGACCAAATCAATCGCCTCAAAAGCTGCTGCTTCTCAATCGACGCGAAAACCAGCCACGCGAAAACAGGTTACCTCTAATCCTGCGCAAAAGGCCTCGCAGTCTTCTCATGTGATAAATTCTTACTCTAGGCTCTGCTTAGCCTCAAGATTGTTTCCCTTTCTTAAAATGACTATACTTCCTCTTTTGTGTATTTTTAGGCAGGAGAATCAACAACGGGGAAAAGAAAAACAATTGAAGCCCCCGATAGCCCTTTCCAAAGAAAGAAAAGGGTTAAACTACCTGTTCGCAGACCTTCTCCTGTAAGTGACGACGAAAGAACTCCCACTGATGAAGATGTGGAAGATGACGTAGTGAGTGATTTCGTCTAAACTTTCCTCTTTGTACCAATTTTGTCATATGTGACTTGAATTGAACTTTGTTACAGGCTGCTCAAGTAAGAACTCGTCGTCAGGCCAGAGCAAGGATAGCTCAAACTGTTAGTCATCTCACCCTTTTTTAGTATACTAGGTGATATTAGCCTCTATTCTTACTATCCGAATTTGTTTTTAGGTTCGCCCTGAGGATGAACCTCAAGTCCCACCTCTGGCTCAAAACGTACAGGTATAAACACTAGAGTCTGTTATGTGAATGTCCAAATTACGAAATCCACATCTTGGATTTTACAACTTGTCTTCCGCAGGTGGACTTGAGAAATGTCCCTACTGCTCAGAGGAGTAGAAAAAACCCTCAGTCTTCTTCGCATGGGATTCAACAGGTCTACCCTTTTACTTGGCTTAAATTTTGAATACTGGTTCAAATTATTGACACACAAATCTGTCTAATAAATTCTGCTTTGAGATATAGATTATGTCTTCTAACACTTTGTGTTTTTCATAATAAAGATATGAATATTGGGGAAGCTGAAGCTGCTAAGGATCAACAACCATTAATATCCATTGATGCTGGTGATGGCAATATAGACAGTCATGGCATTGCAACCTCTGCTGCTTTCGCAGCTCAGGTAAATCCATTTCCTCAACAAATAGTTTTATCTTTTTCAAACTAGCATATTTGAACACTTAAATTTAAACTTGTCTTTCCCTTTGTAGGGAGTGGATGCAGGCATAGAGAATTTGCCACCTAGTTCCAGTGTTCAATCTGCACTTTTATCAACTGGACTGAGTAGTGCCTCAAAGGCTATCGACTCTTCTTCGCAAACAACAAGTTATTTGCGAAAATGGGCAAAAGAGCATTCTATTATGAAAGACTTATCAAACGAGTTGACAAATGAAGAGCGCGATGCAATCCGGCTCCTTCGTAATTTAGAGGGCGAAATCCTGTCTGAGGAGCAAGAACAACAAGCACGAGAAGCTGTTAGTCTTCTTTCAAAAAATGAGGATTCTTCCTTTTACCAAATTCTTGCTCCTGTTCGAAAATCTCTGAAGTTGCTTCCCTCAATTCGAGATATTTATGAGAGTCAGCAAGAGGACCTTGATGAACTGAATGAGCAGACGATAATACTTTTATCAGATCGCCAAAATCTGGCAACTAATGCTCTGCAGGTTGGTGATAGAGAAGATTTGATCACCGAAAAGAAGAAACGTAAGGCTGAAATCCAAGTCCAAATTGCATCCCTTCAGGTTGAACTAGAGCGATTAGACAAAGAAATCCCTGTTGAAGAAGCCTCGCTTATTGATGATCTGGGTTATGCTTGTTCTTCTTTACAAGATTGTGACGAAAGCATAAAGAACCATCGAAAGCAATGTCTTGCGAAAAGACATGAGGTTCTAGATGCCAAGCTGAACTTTGAGTTTCAGTGTAGAGCTTTAATCCAATTTTTGCAAGATCTTCCGAACGTTTAGAGATTTTAGTACATTTGTTAAACACTTGGTAGTTTATTCAAATTGTACTATGTTTAGATTTTTGCAAAAATTACTGATTATTGATTTCGGGGGCCGTTTCCACATAATATTCTTGAAATATTGGTGGCCTATTCAAAGTCTTGGGCCTAATTATTTGGCCCATTGACAATTGCATCAACAATCCTTGACTTAGTCAACATTGCATTGCCTCAATGATTTTAATAGGCAATAATGATGCGACACAGTGATGGCTATTCTGTTGGTGATTCCTACTCATGTAGGTGACCCCTACTCACGTAGGTGACACCGACACTTTTGAGGCCAAATACATTGTATTTCCTTATTTTCAAGATTTGGTTGTTGCCGATAAGATATGATCACGTGGAAATCACGACTTTTCGCGTCCTTATAAGCTGCCATCCGAGGCTAAGTTTGAAAAACCACTCTTAAGGCGAAGGTCGCCTCTATCTACTTTCTTAGGCATTTTTCTCTCCATCTCTTGTTTAATGACTTCTATTACCAAAATTCCTTCTTGGCCTCTATTGTGAAGACCTTTGGGCTTTGTAGTCGAATTTCATGCCATGAGTAGGCTTTATAGTCGAATTTCATGGCGGGGCGGCTGGAAAAATGGGAAACAGCAAACTCCAGATAGTTTGAGTTCCTCATTTTACCCACAATCAGCCGATCACAGGACTATTGGACTGAAGTGTTCCCCAACGGAACAAACTTTGCTCCAATTTTCCACCCTAGCTCCTCCCCCTTTCTCTCGTCCTTCCTCTTGTGACTAAATGAAGGAGTGGGAGCGTGGTCGATTGAAGCCCCAAATGCCGCATGTCGCCTATTGTTGTGGTGCGGGAGTGGAGGCAAGAAGCATAGAATGGTAAGAAATCTCTTGCCCATGCTTCCCCTTCTTGCTGGTCTCGACTCATCACGAAGCGCTCACGTAGGTCAATCAAAGATTGTATCCTCTCTAGAATATTTTGTATGTAATCTTTTGGACACAAAGTTGTCCAATTTATTGTAATATTATTTTACCTCCATATGCAATGTACAAGAAATAATTTATCTCTTAAAAAAGTGACAAATTCATATTTCATGTATTTACCCCTAATGTATATGAAATTTCGTATACTTCTGGATTCATGGACCACAATTAAAATTGGTCTGTTGGTCTTTTAAGGCTTTGGATGACCCTCCTCTTGTTGCTTGTAAAGAAATCCTCTTATTTGCATCCAAGAATATGTGATAGTCCAATTTGTTGAACTCACGATCCGGCCATAAACTGAAACACTTTAGTTTCAACATGTTTCGCATTTAACCTTTCACAGATTATTCTGGAGGTTTAAAAGACACTTCTGCTTATCAAAGCTTTTCGCACAAATTTAGGCTTTAGTCTGATCTCACCGCCGAATGATGAAGACAGGTAAACCCACTGTGTTACTCACCTGCTCTTTGTCATTGGTCGTTCAACGATGGGAAAGGCCATGTGCCTTTAATGGAAGCATCTTTGTATTTCCACAAAACGCGATGCATATGCCCCCCTGGGTTGGAACTTCATTTGCGTTGAAAGAGAAAGATCAGTGCTTGGAGTAGACTGGTTAATCAAACCACATTTTCTCCCGCATTCTTTAAGCTCACGTGGTATCAGAGCCTGGTTTATGTAATGTTAAAGCTTGAATTAAAGTTTACTTTCCTTTTGCAAATGTGTGTCTTGTCCAAAAAAGCCATAATATTGAACATTTCAATGAAATTGTATTATTTCTGAATGTTCGACTTTCCTGCGAAATGATAATAAACACTGAAGTTCATATGCGAAAACCACAATATGGTCTGCGAAAGTCTTAGTACTGCTTTATCTCCTACTTTCATGATTGTTCTTAGAAGAGTTACTCATGAATGAGAAACACCGCAGAAATAGCTAGCAATACCAAAAAGATTCTGAGCTAGCATTGACACTCAATTGCAAAGGTTGTTAACTTTCTTTGACAAAATTAAAATTGTCACTCTGAGGCCAAATACAAAGCTAGCCTAATAACCTTTTTGGTTATTAAAAGCCGCTCTTTTAATGCCAACAATTACTGCTTGAATGCGCCTTTTAGCCTCGGTTAAAGGCTTATTGAAATTCTTTAAATGTTTCCCAAAATGTACTACCTTTTGAATAGCAACTGTCAGCAGTGTCTCATTGGTACACGTACCATGACTTCCTCCAGCTCACTCAATAGTAGCCTCATTAGGTATTATCGCAAAACCTGAAGGCAAAAGTGCCACGGAATCTGGGTCCGCTCCGCTCAATACTGCCTTTGCCTCAAAGACATTGATCTTGGAATATACCACGTATGATTCGATTGAGTTTGTACAACTTTCCTGGAAGATTAACCTATTGGCCGTTCCAGAAATTGCCCCATTAATACGTAACAAGGATATATAATTTCCCGGGTTTGGGCTCGTGATAATGTGCATAATTTCCTCCACCACGTCACTCTTCGTGAGAATGTCCCATTGATGTCGGGTTTGATGGTTCTGGAGAAATTCAAAAACATCATTTGGTGAAGTAGGATGCCATAAGGAAGAAACAACACTGAAAATATTGCCCTTTGGTGTTCCCGGATCTTCCATATTAACCTTCACCATGGATTGTGTCTCATCAAATCCAGAGCATTCTGATGCTGTAGACCAATGATTGGCCGCTGAAGCACTGACATCTGAATGGAATTTCAACATCATTCTCTGCGCTAGGTTGTATAAACCTTTTTTTCCTTTATCATCGTAAATGACCCCTAGGCTAATTGGGTCAAGTGATGTAGCCATTGAGCTTACCAACCGCTCACACTGTCTTTCAAGAGTTGAAACCCATCGTTTAGCTCCAAATGCTGTACCAGATCTAATTAATGGATAATACAGGTTTTGGACATCTTCATTATCCACCTCTGCATTCTCTACCCATGTTACTTTGGAAAACCCATCTGGTAAAGCTTGGATCAAGCAACCGGAAGGTCTTCTATGACCTTTCGCAAGGGAATCTTGGAAAATCTCACTGAGATCGGCATCAACCACTACCCAAACATCTTCATAGTATTGGCGGCAATACCTGACGAAGTGATGCTCATGAACTGGGACTAATGGTGAAGGCAAATGAAATTCTGCAGTCATTTCATACAAAGCCTCATTGAAATTTTCATCAACTCCAACTGACAAGACCTTAAGAGTTCTTGCTTTTGAAACTATGTTGCCGAACACAGTTGACCATTGTTTCGCATCCATGAGGATCTTGACAATGTTGATAGGGTCCATTAGAACCACGGCCGAATCTCTTGAAGTTTCTGGCCAAAGATTTGTTGGTGTATGATTAAAAATTTTAGGAAAAATCCTCACATATTCTACCTTGTTGAGAATATCAGGTTGATTTGGAGATCCGCCGTCTCTCGCATAAATCCACAAAGGAGCTCCCGCATGAGCCATCATGACAAGCTCTTCCATAGCTGCAATAGCCAACTTTGCAACTAAGTCTTGTCCATCCTTAGTGTACAAAAATTCTTCCCTCGTTTGTTGAAATGCCTCCGGAAAGTGAAGTGGTGATTTGCCCTTCTCAATGTTAGGGCTTGCATTTGACACTTCTGACCTAAAATCAAGGCCTTTGTTTGGAATACTTGGGCCTCCACATACCAAACATGTGGTGTTGGAAAAGGCCTCTTCGTACCTCTTCAGTTTGGCGTGAAGTTTGCCAACTTCCTTTTTTAAGGCCTTATTCTCGCCTTGAAGCCCCTTGTTTTTCTCACTAGTTTTTTTTGTTTTGAACCCAAAATTTGACCTGCATGGGATGTAAGCCAAGTTGTTTTGCCACCTCTGCTTTCTGCTCATCGTCCGGGAAAGAGCACTTCTTGAGGAATGCCTCCAATTGTTCGGTGGTATGCTTGTCGAAGCGTGCTCTTTTGAAAGTATTCCGAGGTGAAACTGTATCAAACCCCGACAATAGATCTTCTTCCATCCTTGAAAGATCATCTTCAAATGGCCTTGGGTCTGAACGGCTTGTTGATGAAGCAATTGGCCTCTTTCTTGACGCATTTGTCACGTCAGAATTTTGGCGGGCTTCCATGCACATTGGCGACTCGTCTAACCAACCCTCATAATCAAGTTCATTAGTGGCAATCAACATGTTGAAAGAACTCACATGTTGAGTCATTTTGATCTTTGAATGAATGTTGATTATGATTATTTGGATGATGAAACGAGAATTATGGGGAGAGACTAGGAAAAAGATATAGCGTAACAGAAACAGACAACAACAATTTAAAAGTCAAAAAGTCGACAGTTAAAGTTACGAGTGACTAAACACGTGATGACTTTAAAAATTAAGCATTATGGCCCATCGACAACGAAAGTCGTCCTCGGATCCATGACCTTAATTTTGGGGATAGGCCATTTATAGGTAGCCCTTTTAAATTCTAGGCTTGTTCTTTTGGCCCCAAATTATTAAAGACCTATGCCTCATATATCTTGAGTAGTCACCAATGACATACCTCTTGTAGGTGATCCTAGAACAGCTTTTAGGTGCACCAAGGCCCAAGTGGTCTAAGTAATTTTATCCCTAGACTATTTCAGGGATTTGTTTATTCAACCCTATTTCAACCACAATTTGGTTAGTTGAAGCATAGTTACTACACGTAACCTTTATTTTCTTCCTGCTGGCATGACTTTTGATCCGGTTAGATCCCCTTAATGAATTTTGAAGATTTGATCATTATTGCCACAACCTGTATGGTTGGCATAGTAGAGTTCCAAAGTGTTATAGATAAACAGCCTTTGTTTAGACTTTGGACATAACTCTAAATATCTTTCACGCTAGTCTGGCTTATCTTGATGTTTCGCCCTTCGCACTTGCAAACTTTAGGCTTTGTAGTCCAATCTTGTATTATAAGTAGACTTGTAGCCTCTACTTATGATAATACATTAGAAGAAAGGGTAGCACTAAAGTTTAGCTGCAAAGGTGTTTCTAAGCATGCTCCCATGATTTTCACAACAACAAGAAGAAGAAGACTCAACATAGTCAGAACACAAAGTTCTCATATTCTTGTTCTTAGTCTAAATCTGTCTTCACCAGAAGTACTGCATTGTGATTCGATCTTGCTTTCTTTATCAAACAAAGTCTTTCAGGACTGACCAATTCCATATCTGAGGCAGAATATTTTAGATAAATACTTCTGAAGCCACTGTTGAGCTGCACCTGTCTTAACAGTATTGGTCCGTCCTCTAATTCAAAATTCGAGTTTAAAATTCGAATCTTTGAATCCTGTTTCAACCACTATCTTGTCGGTTGATTTGTTGGTTTAAGCGAGATTTCCTCGATCTTATCCCTTTTTCACCTCGTGGTTTGACCACATTTAATGGCAATAACTTCCCATATGAAAACCACTTATGAGGTTTTTAAGGCGTAATAAAAGTTTAAGCGCCTCTTACTTCTTCTATAAATAAGTATCTTTTACCTTAGGAGAACAAAATTCTGAATTCCCACCACTACTAGAATTATGTTGTTAGACATCACCTCAAAGAAATCGGTTGGAATTGAACGTGATGTAAAATGTTATTTATTACATCGGTTGGAACATAACTGATTTCTACGAGGTTTATTAACATCGGTCGTTAAAATAATCGATTTCTCCAATTTTTTTTAAAAATTTGCGGCAACCCAAATATCTTAAAAATTGGGAGCGCGCTATTTTTTTAACTACTGGCGCCGAACACTTAAACTTTTTTGTCTTGGTTTTCTGACTTTTCCCTATCAAACTAAACACTTAGTTTTTTTTCAGCCCTAACCCACACTCGGTTTCCAGAAACTTAGTCGCCCCAACATCTTCTTCTCCGACCCTGCCTCATCTCTATCCGCCGACTCTCTCCTTTGCCGCCTCATCTCTCGCCGCCGACTCTCTCCTCTGCCGCCGACTCTCTCGCCGTCTCCTCTTCCCTCCCTTCCTTGCTCGAGTACGTTTCCCACCTCTTCTTTCTTTCTTTCTTTTCAGAGAAAACTGGCTCTAATAATAATATATGATCGAATTAATTTATTAATTTGATTCTTTTGGAGTGTTCTAATACAGAGTAGAGGAGATCGATCTGAGAGGCGACAACTCCTCGACGCCGAAGGGTTTGCATACATCGGAGAGATCTATTGGATCTAATCAAAATATGGACGTGGTTTCAGTTGTTACAAAGGTAAGCTTATGCTAACTTTTGATTTTTATCACTGATAATAGTGTCTTGTCGGATTTCTCAAATTTTTCTTTCTTATTTCACATTTTCAGATTTAGGTTTTCTATTTTGCATTTGGCCTCTCTTGGAATGTTAGAGTTTCAATTATGGTTTCTGGAATAAGTTTGGTATGATTCTCCCACTCCGTTTATTGAAATTGAGAAGGAAACGATTGGTGTTTGGATGCTTGCTTCGTATCTGTGGTATTTTTTTTCAAGAAAAATTAGTTGGGTTGTATTCATGCCGATGGGCTAGCTTTTCAATGTTAAAATTCAGATACCATAGAGGTCAGTTGGATAATATAATATGATGTTCATTTATGTAGGGAGTCTTGGGCCTCTGAATTTGAGGTATCAATTATTGTATGGTTAGGAGTACGTCTTGTTACAAGCATTTGCTCAATAAGCTTTATTTTTGTATCTTTTGGAGCAGGGAGTTCAAGTATAATACACATGCATGCTTTTGACCAGAAAGCTCGTTCTTCATATGAGGGTGGGTTGTTTCTAGTGATTGTTCCAAATAAACTTTTTCTTGCCTCTTTAAATTAAAGACGAAGGCTACAATCATACTGTACTAGTTGTAAATTCTCTAATGGAAATAAGAGTTGGTGGTGATGTTAAATTCTTATAAGGTGCTAATTTTATTTGTTATTGGCTATCAACATTTACTATAGAAGCTCTCAGCTTTTATATGGAAACTCTAGTAGACGAAGAGTTGTAATGTAAACTCACCTGAGGTAGCCTCTGCTTCTGCATAATTTTTACTTGATGTCCATGCTTGCCTAGTTAACTCACTTATCACTTGTGCTTGGGTCTTTACAGATACAAGAATATGTTGAAGCTGCAATTTTCTGTAAATTATGTCGGACCAGGTATCTCTTAACTTTTGAGAAGAATAATGCTACTTTTTTAACCACTCAGTGATCTGTCTATTGAGTCTTTGGAGATCAATGTCTTTGGCTATCTCCTTGGGGTAATTTCTTCAGTTTTTCTATTTTATTTTTTTTATCTGAAAAGGGATAGGCTCGTTGATTACTTGAATATGGTTTTGTGATTAAGTGGATTGCGGATAACTAATAGTTATTAAATATTTTGGATTTGATTAGAGCATGCATATGATCACATCACATACTTTACTCATACACATATGTTTCAAATAGTAAGGCTGTGTTGTTGTACAACTTGCAGACTTGTGGAGAGTTGATGTGACTGGCAATTGGTTGAATTTCAGATGACGAAGTTTAATTTGCCTTTCCATTATTCATGTTCTTGTAATTTTAGTACTTGGCTATGTTTTTTGTACTATGAGGTAAGGTCTTATGTCCCCCTCTATTGTATTTTGTTTTTGATACTAATAAAAAATATTGCTTTATGATCTTGGTCTTGTTTCATGGTTTGTTGAGAAATGTGAATTTGATCTGTCTATATAGAAGGTGTGATGTTTATTGATATATAGGAAATCAGATTCATCAATAGAACCGACTTTAAAAAGAACAAATGCATACCAAACAATTGATGTCTCATAAACCAATGGACATCGAATGTTATGGAAAGAATCGATGTCCCATAAACCCGTGGACATCGAAAATTAAGGAAAGAATCGATGTCCCATAAACCCATGGACATCGAAAATTATGAAAAGAAACGATGTCTCATAAATCGATGGACATCGAAATTTATTGAGAAAATGCTTTGAATAATGGATAACAATATCGGTTCTTTTGTAGTAAAACATAAAAGACATGCAGTACTTTATAGTTTACGATGTTCGAAAGCTTGAAAAACATCAGTCTAAACATAAAAAACGATGTACAGCCAGTTTGTAGACATCGGTTAAAAACCGATGTCTAAAATTTTTATATCTTTCTCTACACCCACTAACACATCGGTCAAATTTTTTTTTAACATCGGTTGCTGACCGATGTATATGTGGATTATTCTAGTAGTGCACCTTCACCATGTTTAAGAATAAATTTCTTTTCATCTTTTCCCTTCCTCGCAAAGTCTTGCCACAAAAATTAGTCTCTAGCCTCTAGGTAATTTCTAGGCCTCATAGTCTAATCTTGAACCACAGATAGGCTTCATAGTCTAATCTTGTGGTTAAGAATGCGAGAATTGGGAACATTTGCTTTCAACAGCTGTTATTTGCTTTAATAAGTTCCTAATTTTTGCACTACTGGGGAACTGGGATTCCAACAAAATCCTATATTTCAGTAAGGCTGAAATATCAGGTTTTGGAATTTCCGGTTTCCTTTGGCTGCAGCCACTGTGGTGGGAAGGGAAAGGTCCATGAAGGGAAGGCAACCCCACATGTGGGTTTGGTCTGCGAGGCCCTGAGGAAAAGTTTTATGCGTGATCCTTGTTCTCTCGCAGTCATCATGTATGTCTCCTTTCATTTGACCATACAGTTTGTAGAGAATTATCTTTTTTCCCCTTTTCAGATCCACAACCAACCTGCAGTTGAAAAATCGGTATTTTGGCATACCGCATGGTATCAGAGCCTTGTTTATAGCTCTACTGATGTATTTACATATTTCACACGATGTAGTTTCGGCCACAAAGCCGCTGATGAATAAACATATTGAAATTTGTTGATTTATATGTGTATTCCGAAGTTTTATTTTGTGTGCGAAATAAACTGCAGTTATTTTTCAATGAAGGTAATAATAACCCTGAACATAAAATCACAGTAAATAATTTTGCAAAAATCACATAGAAATTTGCAATGTAGTATATAAGCATAATAATTTTCCATTGAGCCATATTTTTCAAATCCGTTTGAAAATTTTAGGCAAACAATAAAGGTGAGTACAGTTGCCATTAATGGGGTTGCTGAAAGAAAGAAAGTTACTAACAAACACCATGTATTTGGAAGGCCGAAACTGAGCCTCTTATTCAAAATTGAAAAAAAAATTAAATTTCTCACAAATAAAGTACATGGATAGTTACTTCATTCTTGCATACTCTTGCCCCCCAAGTTTTGATGCATGAGTGAAACCATAGTTTGGTTGACAGATGCGAAATGGGTCAAAACTGTGTAAAAGGGAACCACTACAGAGCTTGGCTAAAATTAATCGCAAAGGGAAAAATGCTTCTTGACAAGTTTCATTCTTTGCAATGGGACAAATATATGACCACTATATTAGGCATATATAAATCAAGTGCCACTTCTCGGCATATGATTAAAGGTAGTATAACCTCCAAAAGGTCCCAAGGGACAGTTGTAAATTGAAATAAGAAGTGAAGGACAAATACGAAGAAAGCTTAAGAAAGTATCTCAGTAGCTTTTCTTAATTCGCAAGTTTCACTTGTCCACTTTTTCTCATACTTGCAACCGCACTTGCTTGGTTCTATCCTCTTGAACATATAATCATAGCCACTATAGCAATTGGCTATTTTATATTTCATGCGAAAGATAGGGACCTTCGAATACACTGCGTCCAAAAATCAAATTGGCCGGGCTATTGCATTTATAGTTTTTATTTTGGAATCACTTTGTTGGTCTAAACATAACTGTCTAGACTTCACAAAATGTCACGAAAGACGACTGCAGAATAAAAGATGCCAAAAGTCTGTACCAAGAAAAGGTCGCCTATCGGCCTTGTACTATCATTGCAATCCTTGTATACACGTTGTAATACAGGACTCTTCACTGCCTCTTAATAATTAACCACAACTTGTGATTATTACTTTTAGTAAGGCAAGCCTCACAGCGGTTATCCGCAACTTGCAAATGAATTCATGCTGCTTTCTCTAAGTAAAGCCTTTCGCATAAAAAACTCGTAAAGTATGACTAATTTTCCTGCGACTTTAAGGCCAATTCTTCATTCCAAAAAGATATTGGTGCCTCTATAATTTGATAGATATTAATCTATTTAATTAGGCACAAGAAATAAGCTGTTGGAGATGCGAAATGCAGACTGTACTTTTCTTTTACATCTGCTGCACTTGCTCCCTTCTGGCAATGAAACAATTATTCTACTTTGACACTTTCTTGCCATAATTGTTTCTAGGCTTTAGTTACCAAAGAAAAAGTATCAAAATCCTCATGAATCCTAGAATGGATCGTTGACCACTGGAAGTTCAAGGCCACAATTCTAGCCTTTTTGCATATATTAATACTTTCTTCTTCTTCAAGCTCAAAGATATTTCGCATTATACATTCCTGCCACAATATTGGCCAATCGTACAACTTGTATGTCTTTAAGCACCAAAGCTATTTCTCTGGTATTTAAAGCTTAATATAAATAGGAGGAAGGCTGAAACCTTCTTTAGAATGATGCCAAGCTCTTTTCCTTTATACCATAATCTGGTAACAAAAATTTTCTCTCCATTCTATGCCACAATTGGCAGTAATTAAGCTTATCACACTATCGGTGTTTTTCCTTTGTTAGCTTGCTTCATATGGAGCTTTGCAGAGAACAATTTCGTGGGAAAACTTAAGCCCCCTCTTTAATTTTATCCCCTTTTAGGACCATTCAACCACTAAGGCTATAAAAACCTCTTGGTTGTTATCTAGATCTTTAACCATTGAACATGGCTAAGATCTTGAACAAGTAAAATCATCAGTGATTTTTCTTTCCACAGAGTCCTAGTCCATAACAGTGGGTTCTTTTCTTCCGTACTTGAGGCAAACGACGCTCTCCCTGCTGTTTGTGGTGTTAACTATGCAGCTCAATCCAAGGATCATGACTTCCATAATTTTAATTGAGCTATGTGAGATTAGAATTAGCTCTTTATTAAGCCAATCTTCTAAATATCTTTCGCATACATATTTTTGGCTGCACAGCCACTTAATTTAATTATATGGACCTTATTTCACCTTTTATTGTATGCGAAACAGTATGAATTCATTATGCACAAGTTCAGAGTCAAAGACATTGCTATGTTTTGACTTACTGGTTGTGAAAATATTATTCCTCATAAGCTTATATAAAACAAACTGAGTTGACACCTTAAGAATTAGGCCACTGATTTAAGCCTCTATATCACAACGCTTCAAGATGGTCCAAGCTCTTTCACCGCTTCAATTATTTATATATAGCCACCGCGCGCTTTACATATCGCACCAACATGTGTAGTCACGTAATTATATATAATCATGTCTTCAATTATATATAATATTGCCACATGATTTGGCTAAAGATTTTTGTATGGCCGTACATTTTCCACTGCTTCGTATATCTTTTATCCATATAAGCTTGGCCAAAGATTTTTGTATGATTGTAATCACTATTCCATCTCTTCAAATGCTTATATCTTCAAGTGAACTTAGTGGTATACACTTTTAGCTGCTCCGTACATGCAATTATATATAGCCACATGACTTGGCATTATTTATATAAAGCATGACTACATGATAGCAATATAAATATACATACTAGCATGAACAGTATCATGCATGGAAGCAAAGTCAAGCTTCCTCCTTATTTTCAATGCATGTTTCTTCCTCTTAGAAAATGGTGCAACACCTTTTCATTTCTTTCAAACTTTGCTGCACCTACTCTTAAACCATAATTTTGTTGACACCATCCGACCATAGTACAAACATATAAATATATATATATATATATATATATATATATGTATATATATATATATATATGTATATGAGAGATATAATGATGATGGAACATCACATGCACATGCACACAACTTTTGACTTTCACACATCCTCCACCAAAGGAGGGATATCACAACAATTAAACCATGTGAAATATGATTCCTCGCCACCCAACTTATTGGCATAGCTGTAACAGCTATTTTAATCAAGGCCACTTATTTAAGAGCCTTTTCGCAGGCATCAAATTGAGATACTACTAATGCTTGATCAATGTCATCAAATTTTTTTTTTTTTTTTTTTTACGAAATTTGGAGCTCGATAGTTGTAAGCATGAGTCAGCTTGTATTGATAAAGCTTTAATTAATTTACAACCCTGTATAATAAAGTGGCTGCATAAATAATGGTTCCGGCCATCATTGCAATCTGGGGTGTAAATATGCTTTTCGCATCTGCCAAAACCACCTTTTGGCTTCTGCCAAAACCACCTTTTGGCTGCGAAACATATATGAAAACCTATGCAAAACTTTAGTCTGTACTAATCAATAAAACCACGGATAGGTTTGTCAAGATAACAACTTGGTTTGTAACCATATGAGAAATATGGCAATGGGTATGACACTTTTGATCACTGTGATGATCATTTTTCAGGTCACATAATTTATTAGGTCCACTAATTTGGACGAGACCATCACCTGGTTCATCATCAGAGAGACAAGGTTGGTTAACCATGTTGTAGATCAAGTCCTTGTTCTTGACAATAAGTATTTTGGATATTAATCAGAACCATAACAGCCACTAGATGTCTTTTTATGAAAACAATTGTTGCTGGCCTCTTTTTGGCCATCATAAAAATGCTCTGTAGCGTTACAAGGGCCATTATATTCATGAGCTGAGGCCACTTTGTTGGCATCTTTTGTCAGATGAATACGTGGCTTTTTATGGCTGCAAGGACCATATTTGTCAGTAAAGCCATAATTTTAAAGTTGGTTTTGTGGAATTATAATTCAACTCAAAACCATACTTGGCAATAGCACCGAGTGAATAATAATCTTGACCATAAAGTTGGTCATCCTTTTGACCATGAGAGTCATTAACCGGTTTCCCATAAAAATGGAAACTACTGTACACTATTGAATCCTTTCGCATTGGCATCTATGGTATGCCACTGGGAACTTTCTACTACTGTTAGTGTGCTATATGGATATTATGCTACTATTTTGGATTGAGCCAATAACAGTATGAAAAATATTTATTTTCAATGAGCCACTATTTGGCCTTTCCAAAATTTTCATAATCCATGTTGGCTAAATTGACCACATCAAATTTGATTTTTGCTAGCCTCAATTTGTTTAGGCAAAAGAGCGATTATGATCTTTATACTCCTTTAAGCCATGCGAAGCTTCGCACCAAAGCTTTTGCTGCTATTTTGGGAGTCTTGATCACCTTCCTGGTCATCAAATCCATAATAACCAATAGCATTATTATGAAGACCACTCTACTTGAATAAAAGCATGATTCCTTAGCTTTTCATAATCGCAAGGATCATAATGGTCAGAAAAGAAACACTGTGTAATTTGACTTTTTGAATTGTGTTGGCTATAACTTTTGGCCAAGAAAACAATTATCATCATCACCATTCTTTAGTCTATTCTCTGACTTTTTAAGATGATTATAATCATAATTATGATCATGGGCATCTTTTTGCCCCCCAAGTGTTTTGGCCAATATCAAGTGATCATTGGAAAAAATTAGTTGTTTATTGACAACTTTCATAGTCAGATGACTCAGATCTTTGTTTTCATGATCTTACTTTTTTGGTGAGAGAGATTTGTCACTCAAAGACAAATTAAATTATATTCCAAAGACGAGTTGATCTGGAAAAAATTAAAACTCTCACCACTAGATTGATTATATTAAGTATTGCCACGGTGCCACCTGTAGGAAATTCAATTTCCTTGGCAAAAAATAGGTTCTTTCAGATTCGTAACTCCTTGACTTATCAAAAAGTTATAACCCAAAGCTTCACAACCTTTAATTGTTTCAGGCCTTACAGATGCCTCTTGCTATTGTTCAACCTTTTTTGCCCTTTTTAGGCTTTTAGCTTGTCTCTGAGTTCAGTCAAAATCAGAATAATAGTCTTTATGCCATTATTGTTGGCAACAGAGTAATCAAAGCCATAATTTGGTTTATCATACTTTACTGAACACGTTATTTTGGCTAGCTTGATTATAGCCACTGTGTGAATATCATTCCTCTGTTTCATGAAAAGAGAAAATAATAATGATGATATTCCATTCGAAGAACACAGTTTGTTCTTGAGAGGTTTTAGGAGTAGCTGACTCCTCTGTGTCGTCTGCCGTCGCTCAACAAAACTCTGGAAACTTTGCTAAAAGCTAACATACAGACAAACCACGACACTGAGCCGGGTTGGTTTTCTGAACCCAGTGGTTCAAACAATAGGAAAGATCACTCTCGTAAGGATTTTCCTCTCAGGCAAACCTTTCAACTTAGGTTACCTCTTCCTCAACGCAATGGTAATACTGAAAGAAATTTCCAGTAATCCCACCGGGCGTGCCAAAATGTTTGACGCGGAATCAAACCCGTCCCTTTTTGGCTCGTGTGGATTGCAGGCGTGCCAGCACCAATAGGTGCAAGTTGTTGTTATAGTTGTTGTTGAAGTTGATTGCGCGCTCGTCTTGACTTCTTTTCGTCACGATTGTCACACGAAGAGGGATATCTTCATGTTTAGGTTCTTGTACATGCCTTGTTGATACAAGGACTTCTTCTGTAAAGCTCTTTCGAGTTTTACCCAATCGATACCAGGAACGAGATCCCCAGCAGAGCTTGCGCCGAAGTAAGGATTGTTGTGCTGCGGTGCTGCAGTCGCAAATGCGGTGTTGCAGGTTAGCAAGCAATGAGGATTGCATTCGCTAAGCGTACGTGCAGATTCTCATCTTAGTAATTGCAGTCGCAAGCGTTCGTGCAAATACCGAAGTATAACCCGGAGGTTAGTGCCCGAAGGCTAGCCCGGAGGCTGACAAGGTACTCTGTGAGAGTAATTTGTTTGTGTAGATGATTGAAGGTTTTTTCTCACCTTTGCATGAAGCCCCTTTATATAGGCTTTAAGGCTGTATAATTATCAAGTGATTAATCTTCAATACGGCATGCATTTATTGACTTTTTATTCTTTAGGCTTTTATTTGTCAAAACCTCTTTAGCTTTTATGCATTTATATATTCACATTCCCTCCTTCCGTATTGAAACATGAAGACTCTAGCTCTCTTAGGTTAGGCAGCCCATTAAATAGCTAGTAGATATATTGACCAATTTTTATTGCTTTAAGACTTCCATGTCTTTCATAGAGACTTCCTCTTCTTTCTGCGACATTAAATGCTGCTAAGAATACTGCTGCAATTTTACCTACTACCCAATAAATGCTTTATTGGTTAACAAATTCAGGGCATAGGATCCACATATTGGACTTTGAAAATCGTTCAATGATTCTTTTTCGCAGCCTAGGCTATTTCGCAGCCTCTTTAATTGTGTACGAACAATTATAATTAATCAAAGATAGGCTTTCTCATAGCCTCCGTAATGAACACTTATAATTAATCACGGATTGATTAATTACATATATATATATTTGTTCACATATGCAAAAATGTCTTGGTTTCACATTTGATTGATACCTTTTGCATCACTCTGTAATGAATGATTAATCAAAGATTGATTAACTAAACATTGTATAATATTACTCATAAGTGTGAAACCTCCTTTCTTGAATGATTTTCACACCAATTTATTTGTCATGATCTTCCTTCTGTGAAAGCGGAAAGAAGGTGCGAAAAGTAGGTGTCGAATGAGCCACTCTTGGCTTTATGATAATTAAATTGTTTATCATATTCCTTTTCACACTGTTCTATGTTTCTGAGTCTTCTGCGAAATGAGAAATGATAGATGTTTGCCACTAGAATCTTGACTTATTTAGCCACAATCTTGATTAAATGGATTTGATGACGTTTGGCTATTATTAAATGGCTATTAAGGAGATTGCTCTGGATTTCTCCTAAATGATGAACCACGTTGGTTTATTCGTTAGAGAATGTTTCAACAAAGGCTGCTCATTTGTTTAATTATGCCATGATTAAACCACTTTGCAATTATTTGGATTAATCAGAAATTCTCATGTGCGAAACGTAGGCTTTGTTTAAAGAATGTGAAGCAATTACCTGAAAAAAGCTCCTCAATCGTATATTGCTGCCTCTTTGTATTATGAATACATATTTTCCCTTTTTCGCACAATAATAAGGAAAGAAAGTCAATATCAATTAATATCAAAGTAGGCTTAATTTAGCCTCTAGTGACCATTATTGGACTTTCCTTTTCTTCCTCTTTCATTGTCGGCAAAAGAAAATTCAGTGGTGAAGTGAAATCTCCTTGGCTTCTTCTTTACTAATTTGATCTTGAGATCTGTGTCAATCACTTTAGAATGATTCGTCTCTGAGAAGTTGTTTCCTCTCCGAAGTCTTTTCAAAGGGAAAAAGAAGAGGAGTAGAGACATGAGAGATAAACAATAAAGAACCATTTATGCCCCTTTTTCGGGCTTGAACAAGTGATGTAGGTCACACGTATTAACCCATTGGTTTGCAGGCCTACAGGGATCCGGGCCAAAATATTTTGGGCTCAAACATATCCAATAAAAAAAATCAAACACAAGGTATTGGGTTTCAAAAATTAATTTCTAATCTACAAGAAAATGTTTTAGCATAAACTATTCTTTGTTTTTTTAACTATTCTTTTCTCTTTTAGTTGTGCAATAAATAAAAAAGTAATCATATATTCTTCCTGTTTATTTTTTTTCTCTATTTTTTGTACCTCATGATTAAATATTTTATATATTTTTTTTAATTCCTAGCTTTTTTTTTTGTGCAAATATAATAGATAGACTTAGATTTAGGTCATAGTAGAATTTCTTTTGTTCTCTATCACCAATATGCGTTCAACAAATGATACAAATTTTTATGTCACATGTTCTACCATAGTTTTAATTCTTATTAAATATATATAAATGTTTTAATGAGTATGTGAGTGAAATTGGAAAATGAAAATAGATAAGCAAAATAATAAAGAATGCAATCTAATATTATTGAATTGGAAACTCTAGAGAAAATAAACATAATATCTTTTTGGTATAATTATTGTCCTTAATTAATAGTCATTTTATAGGAGGTTATAAATGTCATTTAATAATTCATAATAGAGTGAGGTCAAGTAAACAAATTTGGAAGTCCCAATAGAGACACTCCTATCTTATTTGCATACATTCAGAAAACTAGTCTCATGATCTGAACCGTTTTTCTTTTAAATTAACCTTTAAAGATCATTTCTGCGAAAAATCATTCAAATTGAAGATCATTAACTCATCCAATTATATCAAACAAATGAACAATTTTGGTGAAAGTTAATATTCTCATGATCAATCGTCCATTTGTTTGATACAATTGCATGAATAAACGATTTCTGTTTACATTAAATTTTTGCAAAAATGATCTTCAAATGTTGATTTAAAAGATGAACGGTTTAGATCATAGAAATAGACCATCAAATGCATACAAATAAGATAGGGGTCGGACACTTAGGTCCGACCTGATTCGAACCTAAGTTTTTTCCTTAGATAAAATAGTCATCTTGCGTGTGCGGAAGACCGCGCTCGCGCATGCGCATCATTTATGTTCTAATTTTTGGTGTGGTAAATTGATCTAGTGGTCTCCGATGTGCCAAAAATTTGTTTATTTTTGGGCTCCATCTATTATTTATTTTATTTTTTATATTGCGCGTGCTAAATATTCGTATCATGATTTCTAGTGCGGTAGATCGATGTAGATATATCTAATGTTAAAAATTGATTATATTACGGATCCATCAAAATTATGAAATTATTTATAGTACGGGAGGAAGACCGCGCTCGCGCATGCACATTATTCGTGTCCTAATTTCTGGTGCGGTAAATTGATCTAGTGGTCTCCGATGTGCCAAAAATTTGTTTATTTTTGGACTCCATCTATTAATTATTTTATTTTTATATTGCGCTTGCTAAATATTTGTATCCTGATTTCTAGTGCGGTATATTGATGTAGGAATCTTTAATATTAAAAATTAATTATATTAAGAATCCATCAAAATTATGATTTTAGTTTTTGAATTAAATAAAAAATGAATGTTTAAATATTTTGAGTAAAGAAATTAATAAAGACTAACAAATTTATAATTGAATGAACTGGGCAAGTAAGTGGGTGTGGGGCCATACATATATTTTTATTTATTTTGTAAATATGTTATTTACTCTTTTGCCCTTGTTTTATTAAATTTTCTATTTTAATTGATATATAATTAGAGGAGTAAATCTTGGATTTTTGAATGTTTACCAAGAACCCAAATTTTAATTAGCATTATATATATAGATAGATATATATATATGGTCCCTTCCATAAAAGCACTATTCTCTGGTCTAGAACTTAATTATAAGTCTTGTCTCATATATATACTGCACCAGCAGATAGTTATAATGATTCTATATATTTTCAACGGTTAAGAAAGTGAAATATCTCTCTAAAAAAAAAAGTGAAATATCTAATACAGTAGAACCTCTTTAAATTAATAGCCTTGGGACCACCTAAATTCTATTAATTTAGCGAGATATCAATTTATCGATAAATTAATAATTATTAATTTACAAAGATATTTTTAGTTTTTAGCTTAACAACAAACATATTATATTTATTCATTTAACAATATTCGATGAATTCGATGAAAAAATGAATGCCAACCACCTCTTGAATTTTCCTGGTGAAAATGATACCAGTACAGAGGTTTTGACCGTAGATGAGATCATTGACAACTTGGCAGGGCATTCTAAAGTGGAAGTTGAAGTTGATGATGATACACAACCTTTGAGACTGGTGTCACACAAGGAAGCACCACTACTACAATATTGGACTCAGACAACACATGTCTGACGACAGCAAACAAAATAACTGTTGTCCCAAAAAATAAGACGACATCAAAAAAAATTCTATTGTGTGAGAAAGTTCAAAGTCATATATCAGGCGACATCGAGAAAAATTATATCGTATGAGATAGTTTAAAACCATATATATAGTAGTGTAAGTCTGATGTTGTCTCATTGTTCAAAAGGGACAACAGATTTTCTTTGTGCTGTTGTGTCATTGCTTTGTTTCAGACAACAATTATTTTGTTGAAATTGTACAATATTTCTTCAAACAATAGCGGAGTATTTTATGTTGTCTGAACTTTTATTAATATTTTATTAATTCTTTGGGCACGTGAAACTTGTTAAGCCTATCTCTCGTCCTCAGCCTCCAATCCTCCATTCAGCCCTTCTCTTCTCTCATCGTTATTCCTCAGCCTCCATCTCCATTCGATCTCCGTCTCGTGCCTTTTATTCGATTAGCCAAGATTCGTACCAAACCCAAGCATTTCTTAGCCAAATTCATTTATATTCACTATCAATTTGACAGTTATTAGCCATGAACCACCAAAATCAAAATAAAAAACCCCTCAATCTGTCAATCACATCCCATATCGATGAACCCAGTAGCTCCTTCATTGCGTTTATGAGAGATGAGTGAGAAGCTCATGGTTTGAGGTGAGGAGGGATGTAGGAGCAGTGAGGTTAATTTGCTCGGAGAAGAAGAAGAGAGTGAAGCTCTCTGTGTGCTGTGCGCTGTGCGCTGGGAGTCAGCGAAGAGAAAGAGAGGTTGTGTTTGGGAGACGCGTAGAGAGAGCTTAGCCATGATTGAATTAATCGATGTCATCTCCATCGATATGGAGAAGATCCATGTCACGCCCCAAATTTCATAATATAAATAACAACTTGTTATTATCAATAAAATAATTCTGGAACGCGAAGGCTAGGTTACAAAACAACTGGAATATTTTTTTTTTCTTTTATTCCAATAACAAAAACACACCGAACCTACAAATGTAAACAAAGACTCGTTTCTTTAGAGTCAACTATTACATTATACAAATTTACATATTAAATTGAAACTTCAAAATAATAAGTAATTACCCACTCAGAGTATATTACATAGCGGAAGTCTAACAAAACCCCAATACGTTAAATGTACATCTAGAAAACCTCAGCTTCAGTCCTGGTTACCCTTGTAATACCCCGAAAATTTCGATACTATTTTTATAAAATAGGTCGTGAAATTTGAAGTGAAATGGTGTGATTTCGTATTTTTAGGGGTTTTCGTCGTAAAACGATAATTACGGTGGTAATTATAAGTTACACAAGGTTAATTAAGGTAACTTTGTATCCGTTGAGAATTTGGGAAAACTTCCTTCATGGAAGTTGTAGAGCTCGTCGAATCGAGTTCGTAGGAAATCGGTTCATCGAAAACGGACATCGTATGAACAAGTTATGGCCCTCGGAAGTTTGACAATTTTCTATAAAAAGGATTTTGGGATTTACTATTCACCAAAAAATCAGAAATCCCCCAGAAAATTACTGTTCACGCCGTGAACAGTAACCCGTTTTTCTTCCGGCCATTTCTCCCTCCTCCGGCGACCGATTTGCATGAGACTTGTCTCAATCTCTTCTTCTCTTCGTCCTCTTCGATTCTATACTAGTTTCATTCATTGATTTTCAGTATAGAAAGAGAAATCAAGAAAAGAAAAATGGAGAAAACGCTGCCGAACTGTTCATCAGTTTCTGGGCAAGTTTCCGGCCAAATCGAGTCACCTTACCTACTGGGCTTTATAGCACTTGTCAGGGGCTTTCCAGCAACATAAAATACGCCTCAATCGGAGTTCGGACGAAGGAGAATTTTGGATTTGAAATCCTAGGGTTTTGGAGCTATCGAGGTAAATTCGAGACTTTCTACCTTAAATTGGCCCTTGTGGCAGTTATGAAAGTTGTTGCTGGTAATGTGTAGAACATTGTGTTAAAATTTCAAGGCAATCGGAGAAGTTTGACCGGCTGCTGGCCACCGTCGGTGGCGGCGCGTGGGCGGCGCGTCCGGCCGGTCCAGGAGAAGTTCTTTGCTCCGTTTGGCTTGGTTCGTCGATACGAACAAGTTTCGTGTTTACACTTTTGTGAAATTCGGTCGTTTGATCAATGATCAATTAAGCGATAGTTATGGATCGTTAGATCCGTGATGATCCGACCGTCGGATTATCACCATATTTGGATATGATGTTAGGATGCTAGAAATAAGCATGTTGATGGATTTTGCAAGTTTCAGATTTCGTGTGGGACCCGTTGATGAATAGTTGACGTGAGACCCACATTGACCGATGGTTGACTTTTGGTCAAATGGTCTCGATTAATAGTTCCGATGTCGTAGGAGACATTTGAGGAACATTTGGATTATTTTGGAAATGTATTATGCTAATTGGATATTGCATAATCATAGGTGTTTACGAGAAGTGTAGCTCGTGCTTGTCGATTCCTGGTTACTATTTGAAGACGCAGCAGGAATTAGAGGTGAGTGAATCTCACGATATTTTTATATATGAATATTAATTCATATTGTGTTGTTTGCGAAAATAAATAATTATATTTATTTAAATGATTTTGTGATATATAATTAAATAAATATTTAATTGATATATCAGCTTGTGATTTTGGTGTTAAAACAATATTTGAAAATATTCATTTTATTGTTTTCATTTGTGAATTTTGTGGGAACACAACAATTCAAAATATGATATTGTGTTTGCCTACTTGAATGATTTTTGTCCAAATGGACTGTCCTGGGGACAATGGCAATGGGTGAAAAATGGTAGCCCATTCAGTTAGAGCTCTAGACTGCGTAGCCGTATTCATTGAAAACAAAGATGAATACTTTATGTATTTAACTTGATGTATTAAAAGGAGAAGAAAAATAGTATTCTCACTTTTAATCAGGCGAAGTTAAAAATAACTTGATGTATTAAAAGGAGAAGAAAAATGGTATTCTCACTTTTAATCAGGCGAAGTTATAAATGTTTTCGTGTGAGTATGGATTTTAATTATTATGATTTACAATTCTTAAAAAGAATGAAATCATAACTTTGGGAATTGATTTTTGGGAAGATTTATATTGTTTAATATTCTGAATTACCCTGGTATTAACATACACGTTTATGGGGCGTGTGGGGTTAAAATACGTGATATGGGGCGCGTAGGTTCAGTATATTATATAATATAAATTTTCTGGATTGGGTTTGGATTTGGAGATTTATGGAATTTCTTTTAAATAAAAAGAAATCAGTATTTGGAGAAAATGATTTTGTGTGAGTTGATTTGAGATTACTTCTTTAATAATTGAAGTAATTACTATTTTGATTTACAATTCTTGAAAAATATTGAATTGTATTTGAAGGTTTAAATGATTCTTTTGAAAATAAAAGAAATTGATTTTTGGGTAAATGTGATCGGTGTGAGTAAACTGGGATCATTCATACCAGCTTCACAAGCTGACCGGGTTTGTTGATATAACCCGGTACACTATTCCACGGTGTAGGGTTTAATCGTGCAGGTTAGGTAACCAGAGTTGCATTGAAGGTTTGGTCGGTAAACCGTTATCGACCATAAGTGTTATTATTTGACTTCCGCTGTCTTGTAATAAATTTACTCTGATGGATAAATTAATTAATATCTTGTAATATCAATTTATTATTTAATTTATGGTTTGTAATATGTAACCCTAAAGAACGGGTCAGCATTTACATTTGTTGGGCATGGAGTATGCGTTGTTGTACTTGAATTAAAAGGAAAAAAATTCTAGTGCATATTTGTATTTGATATTCCATGTCGTCACGTTCCCGAAATGATTTGTAATTAAGGGCAAAATGCCTTATTAATTGATTTGAAAATCGGGGCGTGACAACCCTAACCTGCAGGATAAGCCCCTACACCATTGAATAATGTACCGGGTTATAACAACAACCCGGTCTTGCGAAGCTGGTATGAGTAAAGATATAAACAACTCACAATAATTCTATCTCAACTTAATAATCAGATTAAGTAAATTTCCAAAACATCACCACATTTATTTCAACAACTTACTGAAACTAATGTCAATCCGACAAATGACAATCACCAAACGATTCCAATGATATATGTAATGCTTATACAAAATCATCAATCAATAAATCCATGTCCAATCTGGACAATAAAAAGAATGAATACTTTTGAGACTTCTTTTAAAAACAACATTCTTAAATCACAAGACCAACGAATGCAGGTGACTTAAAAATTGGCAGACAGACTAGAGCTCTAACTGATGGGACGCTTGCCCAACTCATACCATAGGGAACGAACCCAAATTCATACCACAGGGTCCGAAACCCTTTCCCAAAACACAAATGAGAGAGAGACTCATTCTCATAACAATATACAATTTAATCGATAACACCATAATCAATATTGTGAACTTTGTTCCCCACAAATATCAAGTGAGTTTACTCACATCCAATCAAACATCAATCTCAATGTATATACTCTTTCCTTAAATCAATATATACATATCCTCGCCATTTATTCAACTCACAACCAATCACAATAGCAATATGATCTCTCTCATAATGCTTTATTTTAAAACAACAAATAATTTCACAAATAAACTTAGTTTTCACTTACCTATGAACCGTTGACGATCAAGTCCATATATATTTCAAAACAAAACTTTACTTTAAAAATATAATTTCCTATGGCTAATTATTAAATCTGCCATTCTTCAAGCTCCTCAAATGCACTCAATATATCAGAAATCTTCTACACCAATATTACGTAACAATTTATATCACAAGCCTAAATGCAATTCCAATATCGAGAATTCATGATATTAAGAATATACTGAATTTACACGTCCCATTCCGTGTAGATTCATATTAAGGTGACTCTAAAATTTAAACAATATAAATATCCAACAAAATCAATCACAACAATAATAAGAATATTTCCAAATAATCAATCCTAATACAAATATCCAGTGAGTTTACTCACCTTTGTAAATTCCAGCAGCGTCAACGAACTCAACACTTAACCAGGTAATCAACAAGAAACGTCCGCTCGGCTACACGGTTTCCAAAAACACCTAAGAACAAGTATTTCGTTTCTCAGCACAAAAACAACTAAAAGACAAACGAAAAGTAACCGTATCACTCCCAAAGTTAATCGGATGTCTTAGAATATCGAAAACTATAAACCGGACTAGTTTGACCAAAAGTCAACTGTCGGTTAATGTGGGTCCCACATCACTATTTTTCAAACGGGTCCCACGTCAACTATTCATTGAACGGGTCCCACCGAACTTCAAAATGCTAAAATAATAGTAAGCTTATTTCTAGCATCTTAACATCATACTAAAATTTGGTGACGATCCGACGGTCGGATTATCACGGATTGAACGATCCACAATTTCGGGTTAATTATCATCAGTCAAACGATCGAATCTCAAAAACCCGTAAACATGAAAGATGTTTGTATCGACAAACAATACTCAACAAAGCAAAAATATCCTAAAAAGGTGGCCGGACGCGCCCCCACGCGCCGCCACAGACGGCGGTGAGAAAACCCTCACGCCGCCGGACCAAAGTCCAAACTCAAAACTAGCTAAAACCCAACGGTCAACTTGTAGAACACACAAAATAGAACAACTTTAAAACTTTTGTCGAAGTGAGTTAACGGCCAGATCGGCCTAGATCTCCGTCCAAAGTCGCGACTACTCAAAATTCAAATGCAAAATTCTCCTTTCTCGGGAATCCGATTGAAGTGAAACCAGCGGCCATAGGTTCGTATGGATGAGGCCTTCAAAGCCCATTAGGTGGCTCAGGTCGAATTGGCCGGAAACGGTGCCAACAAAGGTGACAAGTTTCGGCAGTTCTTAGGGATTTTGGGATTTTCCAGATTTTTCCAAAAAATGAAAAATCTGAAATTGCTATATATAGGCAAAAATAATAAAACTTCAAAAAAAGATAACTCTCTCATACGAACTCCATTTTAGGTAAACTTTATGTCCACAAACTCGTATCGATGAGCTCTACAACTCTCGTGAAGGAAGTTTTCCCAAAAAAATAGCCGAACAGAAAAACATCTGAACACCAATCAAATTGCGACATGTGTCGCATGGTGACTCACCAGACAAAACTGAGTCACCATGTGTGCTGTTCCAATCACTACCCGCCATGTGTCGGTTACTATTTAGATACTATTTGCCACTATTCACAAATAATACAAATACGTACAAATAATTAATACGTATAATTATATCGTATTTACACAAATATGCCACATCATCAACAAAATACGGAAAAACATAAATCTCACCAAATATTTATTTTCACATTTCTGAAAATTAAAGATGAAAATTCGGGGTATTACAATCCATCTCAATGCTTTTTTTGGTTGACAACTTGGGTTATGAGAAAGCTTTTGGCCAAATAAAGGGATTTTAGCCATTTTCAGATTTTCTGGATTTTCGACCCAGTCACTTACTTTTGCAAAACTGTACTGATGTACTGGGAATTTGAGGTCAGTTTCTTCTAAAGAGTTTCAGTAGACATCTTAAAGAGTCATTTAGAACTGGATTCACCCAAAACGAAGTTTTCTGGAATTAGTTATGAATTTCCAAAGTTTTGAGTCAGCACAGAAATTTGGTCTATTTTTGTCATATAAATTTGGTGTAATTTGTTTCCTTAATGACATATGATTCCATTAATTGAAGAAAAACTTGGGAAATTAGTTACTGATTTAATTTGGCGTAATTTTTTCCTTCCATCATTGAAACTTGTTTAGACAAATATGGGGAACTTGTCCATCCAGATAAGACAAGTGTGCTTCACAGGTTTGTTATAAAATGGTGTATAACGTGTTAATTATGTGCTTTTGTATTTGTTTCAGTAGGAGAGAAGAGGGCATAAGGTTTACAACCAACAAAATATTGAGGAAGTAAAGTTTGATTTGGCAAGGTTTATGGTGAAACATCATATCTAAGCACCATCAAGTATAGGGGTATGTCTACTGTGCAGCTATGCATGCTATGCGTCACTATGCATAGCCATTAGATGGTACTATACCATTGACCGGATCTCAATAGTATGTTGATCCAACAGTCCATATATGAGCTGCATAGTATACATGGCTGCATACTAGAATTTTCCCAAGTATAGAAGTACTGAATTTGGTAAACATTGAGGCAACTAATGATGTCTTCGTGGATGATTTCATGTATTGGGTTTACTAGATGTATATTGGGTATGATTTAGGTTTGGGTGGAAGTGACTAATGTATGTAATTTGGTGGAAGTACAATGAGATTGATGTGTTTTGGATGAATGAATGTGCTTATATTCATATTTTGGTTGATAATTCTTACTTTCTACATTTGAACAAGAATAATTAATAATCCTAGTGGAAGCATTTGAAAAGTGATTGCATAGGTTTCTATCCTACCACACTAAGATAAAAATAACCATTGCCAAAAGGAAAACAGCACGACTAAAATAAAATGAAATCTATTGTGTGAACAAATACAAGACAACAGTTTTAAGAAGAAAACAATAGTTGGATTAAAACAGAAACGACATAAATAAAAAATGGACTATTGTACGACATAGAATAGAAAGATATAAACAAGAAAAAAGAACATTGTGGAAGAATAATCACCTCAACAGCAAAGGCAAAATGAAATTGTCTTGCAAGAAAATGGACAACACTAATATTAGTTTTTCTGTTGTTTGATAGGCATTATCAGACAACAGAAGAAAAATAACTGTTGTGTGATATAGTATCAGACGATGGAGAAAATTCGTTGTATCACATGCATATTAGACGGCATGACCTATCTCAACAGCAAGAATATCAATCAGACAACGGTCCAAAACTGTTGTCTGAAGCAGTTTTTGTAGTACACTCAAAGCATCAATGACACTTCAAAACTTCTTGTTGCAATAAGAGAAAACAACCCCAAGACTTTTGGGCGCATTGCGAACAATTAAGAATGAGATTCAATTAGATTAGAAGTTCAAAAAAAGACAAGCTATGTACTATTTATTCATATTTTGAGAAAACCACATGATCAATTATTATGTACTTTTTCGCTAATTATTAATTTATAAAATATTTGGGACTTATAATATACAAATGAAATATTTAAAATATATTATTTTATAATTTTATTGAGATTATTAATTTAGCACGTTGGTCTCAAGACGGGACCATACAATTTTATTATTTAATCGAGGTTATTAATTTATCGAGTATTAATTAAAGATGTTATACTGTACATGCATGTGCTTCACGGAATCTTATTATTCTGTTTGTGCCTTAAAACAGATCACAGAAGAATTCGATGTACAAGTGGTATTAATTAATTTGCAAAGCAACTTCGGAAACAATTAGACTACTAACTAATGGATAATTACCTGATTATAAACTATAAAGTCAATCAATCTCCCAAGATCAATATATATTTATCTATATATGATAGGGTCATATATATCCAGCAGGCCACTCAGTGAGAATGATTGCTCGCTAAATGAACGGAAAAGTCTCCTCTTGAAAGATGATTGATTGATCGATCTGGTAGAAATGATGGAGTTTTCTCCATATAAATTCATATGGACAATTAATCTAAACCAGCTAGCTAACTTTTTAATACAAGTATATATATGAGGAAACGCACGGCACTTGAGAACCACTTACCTATCGCGAAGAAGTCAAGCTAATTGCCTTGCACACTTGAAACAAATCATGAACTCATGACTGTTCAAGTGGTAGGTCTCCCTTAATAAATTATTTCTGCAAAATTTTGCCAAATTAGAAATCGTTTAGACAATAAAATTCCTAAATTATCATTATGACAATGAACAATTCATATTAGACAAATTTAATTTGTTCATATATTTGATCCAATTAAGTACCTTAAAAATTTTCAATTATACTGAAACTTTGTAGAAATGATCTAAAATTTGAACTGTAGGATTGTCAAAATGATTTTGCAAAGTGAGTCTCACGTATAATTTCTTTAAATGAGCAGAAAATCCCAGGGTCCTTTATATATATAACAAGTAGAGTTTTTCTATGAAAAGTATAGTTTTTTCTCTAATCGGTAGATATTATCATTTATTGAAAAAATATAGGAAATTCTTTTTAAAAACAATTTATGCAAAAACTTATTAAGAAATTTAAGATATAATGATAGATGAGAACTTCAGTTACGTACAACAAAAGTTTGTATGTAAAATTTTATTTCATTTGTTCATTCATGAACATTTATTTGTCGGAGGACCAATTTATTTATGTTAATAAATTGATAATAGAATATTAAATAAAATTTTGTGAATGTTCCACCTCACAACATGAAGAGAAATCCTATAAATATTTTTAAGGTTTCTATATTAAAAAACAAAAGGTGAAAAATGAATTGGAAAGACGAGAGAAATTGTTTGACACACAACCTAGAATCGTTTAGGCTCCTCTAACGACTTAAAAATTTCATATCAAACTAGATCACGATCCAAAGTGCATCGCGACCAAGACAAGATGATCAGATTAGTTTATCGATTAGATGACGTCAGATCGCCAAAAAGTCAACAACTTGTGAAGTTTATGGAATTCATTCCAATTTTTTTTTATTACAAAAATTGGAGATTTATCAGGACATAATGGGATAGATCGAGATATATCACACAATTTAAGTAAATATCGGAGATATTTGATGATGTCATAGATATTTCAACGATGTTAGGAGATATTGAATGTTCTCCCAGTAAGATATATCGTTGGCATCGCGAGTTGACTAATGGGGACTGTAGTTTCCTCCGCACCCACAAGGATGGATGCGAAGGTACGATGAAGAAGAAGGCCTTGAGTTTGAGTGAGGGCCTAGAAAGCTCCAGCCTCACTGCCCATGGCGGAGAGACGCAGGGAGCGGCCAGAACCTTTAAGTCTTCACTTTCTCAAATGAAACTTGCATTAGGGACAAACTCCAACCAACGGTTATTGACCCAAAGTTTGACAAAAAAAAAAATTCACAAACTAGGCCATTTTTATTGCAACACCGCAAACTACATATTAACACTTTCGTCAAGGAGGATTGATGTGAGCCATGGTGTGGCTCATCACCAACCCAGGCCATTAACGAATTACAACTTTGAGCAAACTTTGCCGTACAATGAACGGCTTTATTACAAATCTAGGGACATATGTACCATCAAAGACTAGACTGTAAACTTTGAAGCAATGTATTTTTCAGACTTCACACTTACAAACAACATATTGTCAATAACAATACATAGGGATCAGTTTCCCACAAATATCTTACAAACCATCAGCAGCTCTTGATGTTCTGGTGATGGATTCCTGCTTGCTTTCTTCACTTCTATAGTCACTCTTACACCCTCATCTTCATGACCTTCACTCACTCCTCCTCCATAGGACACAGCTGCTTTGAGAGAACAGAGCAACAAAATGGTTAACCTCGAAAATTAATGATCTGACGCAAAACTTTTACAAGTCAACAGGGAAAAAAAAAGGCTTACCTTGTGCCTACGTCTAGAATCGATACAAACTACGATTCCGAATGCCATTGAGAGGGAGAAAGATCTTTGAATTTAGAGGAAGATTGGTTGCTCCCTGCACAGTAAGAATGGATGACTCGAATATGCTGAACCACCTTACGGCCTTCACCATGCTTTTGAAGCTTAGCGATGAATTTATCAGGCATATCAGATAGAACCAATTCTTCAAGCAAGATAAGACCAGCAATGCCCCACGGGAGTAACTCCAAATTCTGACATCTGGACATGGTTAGCTTCTTAAGCATTGGCATCGCCTCATTCTCAACTTCCATCAAATTTAGCTCATCGAATTTGTCTATACTTAATATCATTAGGTTCTTGAACGTTTGAGCTTCGAATACCAACTCCTCCCCTGTGTAAAACTCGACCATATCGAGCTCCATCAGATTAGGCAAAGCTTGAAGGGCCTCAAGTGGGTTGACTCCAGCATTCAGTTTTGACCACTTTAAAACAATCTTTGTTAGACTAGTAAGCTCAGGGATCCACTTAGGTAGCCTTTCTAGGCGTCCTTTCAAAGATACACGTTGAAGATAGAGAGGAGCCACGAGAGGAGATTGCATATGATCCAAATCAAGATACTCATCCTCGCTTGTTGATCCTACATCAAATGATGAAAGATTCTCCATTTTCTGAACAGAAGAACACAATTCTATTCCATCTTCTCTTTTCAAATCTGTCAGCCCCAACTTCCTGAGACTAATTAGCTCTCCCAAGGCTTCTAGGATTCTTCTGTCGTTTTCCACCTTAATTAATGTCAAATTTTGTAAGGAAGATAGGGCTCCAACATTGCCTGCAGGAAGACTCACTCCTCCACTCCCGAGATTTCTGCAAAATACTAAAAGATGGCGCAACCTTTGAAGTTTACAAATCTCTTCTGGCAAATGGGTCACCTGGGTGTGTTTAAGATCCAAGGTTTCTAAGAATAATAGCTTTTTTATGGACTTGGGAACTGTTTTGATTTGGGATTGCCTCAGACTTAAATACTTTAAGAGGGTGAGACGAACAACACTCTTAGGAAACTCCTCCAAAAGTACACCTTGCAGATCTAAAACCTTTAAAAATCTAATGTTTGAAAGTACCATTGCAAACTGAGACTGAAAACTTTCCTTCTTGTAAACTTGTAGCGTACGAATACCATTGAAGTCAAGTCCAGATTTTGACAAATTGATATTCAGTTTATGATGAACAGAGAGGCGTCGAACTTTCTCCACTTCAGTATGTCTGCACCCGATTGTTTCCGAATTTGTTATAAACTTCTGAGAAATGATGAACGTACGAACAAGGTTCGAAACACGACAACTCTTCACTCGTCCATCGATTCCCCGGGAGCTGACATGAACCAAATTGCTGTCAATGAGCTCATTCAGATATTGTTCTGCGACCTCCTCTAGTGTTAGTCCTGCTGTTGTCTCCACAAATCCTTCTGCAATCCACAAACGAAAAAGCCTCTGACGCCGGATGGAGTAGTCTTCAGGAAATATGCTGAGGTACAAGAAACAATTTTTAAGATGGCTTGGCAGATCTCTGTAACATGGCTGGAAAATACGGCTAAGAATCGAAAGCTTGGAGTCGGCTGTGAAGTTTGATCCGAGGCTGTCATGTATCTCCTTCCACTCCTTTTCAGTTTGTGGCTTTGTTGCTAGCAAAGTACCGACAGTTGAAATTGCAAAGGGCGAGCCTTCACACTTATTCAGAATTTTTCTACCCCGCTCCTCAAACTCTGGGGGACAAATCCCATTTTGAAAAGCCTTCTTACAGAATAGATCATGCGCTTCTTTGAATGATAACCCAGTACTCAAATCATGGATATACTCCGAGGACTTTACAGGAAAAGAAGCCACATCAGAGTTACGAGTAGTTATGATTATCCTACTCCCACGCAAACCATTTGGTAAAGAATATACAAAGTATTCCAAATCTTGTTTGCTCCAAACATTGTCTAAAACAAGCAGAAACCTCTTTTGCTGCAGAAGTAGATTCAATTTCGATCTTGGATTTTGTTCTTGATGAAGATTTAGCCTTGTGGCCTCAATATCGTTTAACATGGCAAGAAAGAGATCGTCCAGTTTTAGGGGACGTGGCACATCAATCCAATAACGGAAATCAAAAAGCCCTTGGACCATGTTGTTGTTGTAAAGATTCTTCACAAGAGTGGTTTTGCCGGATCCGCCAGGACCCACAATCGAAATCGTCAGAAGTCTTGAATCTTCTTCCATCAACTGTTTGAGGAGTTTTGCTTTAGGCTCTTCAAAGCCCACTATTTCATCTTGTTCAGGAATCTTCGGAGTCAAATTCTCGTCCAGTCTGTATTCTGGACCGCCTTTCCAGATGCTTGCTTTTGGGTCAAGGTCGCCATAGGAGATGTAGTCTTCAAATAAATCCAACTTTTTGACCAAAGCAATCTGTTTGTTAATGTCGGAGGACAACTTAATGCCTGCTTTCTTTAGTTGGTGGATATGAGCAACTTGTTGAATCTTGGTAGATAATTTATTGCTATGTGGTGCAACCTGAAACATGAACTCGTCAAGAGCATCCTCAATACCATGGGCTATATCCGAACAATCTTTAAGCATCTGGCTGCCTTCATCTAACTGATCTTTTAAGTCGGTTAGATACGCTCGCATCATCGCCAAAGAGCTCTTAGCTCTTTCTACAGCATCATGGACTTTACTTGGACAGTTGGATAGTTGGTAGAGCAAGATTTTCACCAACTTAACCGACAACAAGGCTACTGGGACCGCAACCTCAGTCATTTGTCCGGAAAGACAATTCCGCGCTCCTGAAAAGAATTGCATATGTATAAGAAAGTAACTCACTGTATATTTCTTTTACTCATCAATGTATATATACAAACCAAAATGGCAAATTAACATGCATATTATATATATATACTTTTTTGGACCAGAACGTACAACCAAAAAGAAACACCAGAGTGGGAGCTAACAACAACAACAAACTAGCCTTATGCAAGAAAGGCTGTCAGAAAAAAACAACCCAGCTAACCTGTAGGGCGAGGAGGGCCGGGGAATATTGCACTGCTGAGCAACCACCAGATTAGATGCAGAAGGATCAATTGAGAGGAAACGACCAGCAATAGGAAAAAGAGGTTTTTATTTTTTGTCACGACCAGCAATAGGAAAAGGAGGTTTTTATTTTTTGTCAGAGGAAATCCGAAGTGACACAATTCTTATTATCAGCCAAGATGTGATATTTATACCATGGGATGAGATGTCAGCTGATATTAAAAGCTATTTATAGTTTTATACTAGAAAAGGAAGTGCAGAATTGTGACATTTGTCACAAAGCTAACATTGCATCCCTACAAAAGTCCTTGTTAGCAATACGGCCTCCATCATGTGTTGCATCCAACCTTGTGTTGCAATAGCGATATGACAGCTTGCCTTTATAATTTAATTTCAAAGGATTCCTCAAAAGTCAAAACACTGTTCGGCAGCGACTCTTCCCTAGCTTTGACTGGTACCTTAAATTTCTTAATCAACTCCTCGTGTTTTGAATGAGCAATTTATATCTAAGGGACTAGTGTCAAGCCATCTGCAAAAGTTTTTTTTTTTTTTATAAAACTTCGAAAAATCGAGACCAATTCAATATAAAAGAAAAAGAGAAATGAGAGAGAGACATAAACCAAAACTTCTCAAACAAAAATATTATCTTTACAAAAAACTAGATAAACTACCGATCAACGAAAACGAAAGTCGAGAAGTCTCATAACATTTCTATGAATGTAATAATTAATAAACTCTGGGGGAGAATCTCACCAAGTCATATCAGAAGAAGAGAACCCAAAGCAGACAAAAACATCGACAATTTGATTTCCTTCTCAAAATATATGGGATGAGCAGAAATTCATCATCGAAATTCGGTGAATATAATTTTTTTAATAAGCATTGAGTTGAGCTTCATCTCTGCTCTAAGGTTTTTCATGTTTCTACTCATATTGAAAAAGCTAATTCACGTGGCAAGAAGTATATGATTATTTTGTCACTCTATTGTTGAGTTATCGACAATATGAGCAAGTGACAATATTCGTTAGGGTAAAATCCTTATATGATACCTGAACTATCACAAAATGCAATTTTTGGTACCTGACCTTTCATAAAGAACCTGGTGGTACCTGAACTATTCCTCCGTTAGCCATTATAGTACCTATCGTTAAATATTCCGTTAAGTGCTTATGTGACATGGGTAAAACTTGTAATTTGGTGACTAGAGCATGGGCAAAACAGTCATTAAAGGTTTTTTACTATTAAATTTAGAAATAAAAATAAAAATAAATTATGCAAAAAAATTAAATTTATATTAACATAATCAAATTAGAGTTTTTATCTCAAAACATTCAAGATTAAAGATGCAAAATTATTTTATTCTCAAATATTCAGGATTAAAGATGTCATGTAGGTGGTTTTATTATTAAATTTTAAAATTTAAAATAAATTATAATTATTTTTTAATATAATAAAAATTTAAATTACTTTTTTTAATATAGTTTATTTTTTATTTTTTTAATTAATAATAAAACCACCTACATGGTAATAAATTATATTAAAAATAAAAATAAATTATATTATAAAAATAAAAATAATTTTTCGCTTTTTTAGTCTTTGTATATTTGTGGACAATATCTAACTTTTTTTTTTGTATAATTTATTTTGAAAATTGAAAATAAATTAAATGACTATTTTACCCATGCCACATAAGCACTTAACAGAATATTTAACGGTAGGTACTATAATGGCTAACGGATAAATAGTTCAGGTACCACCAGGTTCTTTATGAAAGTTTAGGTACCAAAAATTACATTTAGTGATAGTTCAGGTACCATATGAGGATTTTACCCTATTCGTTAATGTGTATCTAAATAGAGAGACATTAAGAGGTTCAACACATGCATGGATGAGTTTGTTAAATACCTTAAGTGTTAGGACGAGATTTTAAAGAGGTTAGTGAGTAACCTATTATCACAATTTGTATTCAGGAATACTGAGATGATTGTATTCCTCTCCAGTTGGAGGTATATAAAGTGTTACAAGCTCTATTAGACAAGAAAATGGATTCCTCCCATAAATACAATTAATTACAATTAGTTTTAATAAAAGAAACTAATTAACTAAATGCTGATCGCTGACACCTATATTCTTTTAAGTTCCTAAACTTTATACATAATCATATGATAATCAAATAGACTATCAAACATCCTTCAAGGATAATTCCTAGTGCAATCACCTCATTAGAAAAATGAATTCTAATCATTCAAACCACTTATTATTTACGTCTTCCTTCTAGTATAATTCTTGAAGAAAAAAAAACTAAGTTAAAAATTCTTTAGTTATTTGATTATCATCATAATAATTTTAGTTTTATCTGACAAGTTGTATTTATCTGCATAGTTTTAACCCTTCGAATGATCAAACTATTTTCCACCTGTATGATATTGTTTTTGGAGAACAAATTTTTTTTTTTGGATTAAATTCTTATTATTATCCTGTACTTTAGTGGTTAAATCATTTCAGTCCCTAAACTTTTAATTTTATCAAAATGATTCATGCACTCTCAACAATAGACACGTGTCATTTTTATTTTTATTTACACCTATCATATGTCGACACGTGTCAAAAATGGACCTATTAGATGAGAATTGAGAGTACAAGAATCATTTTGATGAAATTAGAAGTTCAGAGACTGAACTTATTAAACCACTAAAGTACAAGGTAGTAACGTACAATAATTTAGTCCTTTTTTTTTTGACAAATTTGGAGGAGTTCATTTTTGCTAACACCCCCTAGTTAAGGACCTATTAGATGAGAATTGAGAGTACAAGAATCATTTTGATGAAATTAGAAGTTCAGAGACTGAACTTATTAAACCACTAAAGTACAAGGTAGTAACGTACAATAATTTAGTCCTTTTTTTTCTGACAAATTTGGAGGAGTTCATTTTTGCTGACACCCCCTAATTAAGGTGTAAGCATCACACCCTCTTAGGTGTTTGACACTTATCAAAATTCTAATTGATATTAACTCATGGTTAATATTTATATCTATTTAGTTTTTAAATATTATCTCTTTATTTAAATATTTGTTTCTTTCAATGAGAGAGAATCTCTCTTCCTAATTAATTGCAAACTCTTCATTAATATTCTACACTAACACCAAACAAAAATAAATATAAAATATAATCATATTTAATTCTATGGTTGATTAACCCGGAAACAAGAGAAAAAAAAGGAAACAAATTCTATTTAATTATGGGCCCGGAAAAAAAGAAAAAAAATTCTAATTAATACCAAATTAAATGATTAAATAGTTTTCAGAAACTTGTTTATGCTTTTATTTCTTTGTGTTGTTTTTTTTTTCAAAAACTTGTTTATGCTGATGTTATTCTTAAGGGTATTGTGGGGCTCCAAGCCTTTCACGCTGCAAACCCTTGTCAAAAGACTAGCACACGACAACTAGCTCTACCTCGATGGACTCCTTCTCCAGGTTGCTCAAAGTGAACGTCGATGGGGCATTTAATGCCGCGACGAATACGAGAGGCATAGGGGTGGTTATACATGATTCTCTTGGGCACTTTGTTGCGGGTCATGATTTGTACATATTTTATGTACAAAGAGTTTCTCATTTGCTTGAATTATGCTTGTCAAGAAGCCTAATAATACCCTTGCTTGCTCATGATATTAGGTTCATATACGAGAAATGGAAACATGGAGCAAAAAGATACATTTCGGGAGCTTTTGGAGCATTTCCGAGAAGATGACGAAAAAGTCAACTATGACTTTTTAGCACCAAGATCATACGAATCAAGCCTCGTAAGTGAAGCGCCTCAAAGATTTGGAGTCACGACGAAGAAACAAAAAGTCAACCTTTGACTCCAGAAAGTCAACCGGGCCCACATGCATGGTCAACTCCGAGGTCAAATCCAAAAGCATCACATTTCAATCCTTCCATGAGTCTCCCAAGCATACTAGGTGGCCTTCTTTAATTGGTTAAGGTATTTTGGTGGTGAGTAGAAACTCAAAATTCAAATTTGAGACAAAACATTTAATGTTTGAAACATTTTTTGTCTCCTATCCTTCCACACCTCTTGTTTGCTTCCCTATGGTCCCAAATTTGATTTTAGTAACCTCTATACATTTTACCATTGTATCCTTTATCCCTTTGCATTTTCCCAACCACCCCATGGCATTTAGGTATTTCTATGTAGGCTAGAATCTTAGTCTTGAACCCTAGGATCATCTCCCTTTGATCATGACCCTTCATTCCCTCATATATATACTTAGGACTCACCATTTTCAGCTATCCACCAACCCTAGACACCACATTTTCCAAAATTAACTCAAACTTCTCTTTCCCTCCTTCCCATTTGCCTAATTTCCCTTTGCATCTGGACTCATATCGATCGGTCGACAGCCAGTCGACGACCGGTCGAACTCCCGGCTGCTTGTGTTCTTCCTCCATTTTCTACCACCTTCTCTCACAATCTCACTTCACTCCCTTCTTCAAATTAACTTACTCCATACGCCATCCACTACATCCCCAAACACTTTTCCCCTCCATTTTCTCACATATACTCATCATCACCATGGGATTCATCAACAACCTCAAGTTCTAGGAGGTTTGGAGATAGAGGAAGAGAGGAGCACAAGGAGAGGGCTTGCAACCACTTGGTGACGGCAAGGACCAGCTGGCCTCCCTTCTTGAGCATCTCTTCACCTTTACTTACTCTTTGTTTATCTCTAAGATTGTTAAGATTGAGAATATGATGTATTCTAAGATGTGTTATGAGTAATTCTTAAAGATTGGGGGCTAGGATTGTGTGCCCTAGCCGAAGGAAGATGGTTTGATTGATGTATACATTTATGCTTGTGATTTTGATATGGATATATTCATTGCCCACTTTAGAAGTGTTGAATGCATGCTTAGGGAGTTTACTACTTCACAAGTGTGTGTTTGACCCATTTTGGTATGAATGCTTGAGCTTAGTAACCTTAAGCATCATGGACAATTGAAAATGAATGTGATGATCATATCTTGTTTGGATCCCTAGGTCTTGAAGCCCTTAGCCTTAGTTTAGTAATTTAAGAACCATTGCATGGTTTAAATTATCTAAATTGAGAATCATTGTGAACCATTGCATGACACAAAGATACATACTACAAAAAAAATCAAATTTAGCGATGGCAAAATGTCATCGCAAAAAGGTGAAATGCCGTCGCAAAAGACCTTTGGTGACGGCTATGCGACGGCAATCGACGTGTAGCTGTATGTGGCGTCGCCAATGCTCATGGACACGGCAATTTTCCGTCGCAAAGAGATTAAGCGACAACAAAAGGGTCGCAATGATTTTTCGGTGACTTTGGTGCTCAGTTTGCGACGGAGAGTCGCCACTCACCACTCTAAATGCCATCGCCATTGACTATTTAGCTACAGACATTTGCCGTCGCAAAATATATTCCATAATTTAAAAAAAATATTCCAAAATTTAAAAATATATATATTCCCAACAAAAAAAAAAAAATTTCGCACCAAATATTTTCCCTCCAATTTACAACACAATAAATCCACAATTCCATTATACATTTTTTAGTAAACAAAATTACAAGTCCGAACAAGTAAACCCTATCAAATAGGCCTAATTAAAATCAATTGCACTAAATGTATCAGAAATACAATTATAATCTATACTATGTCTTCTAAAACCTGGGGGCAGCTAAGAACGATTACCTTCTCTATTTAGTTTAGCAGTCAACAAGTTGCACTGTGTCTTCTTCTTTATTATGCTGAGAAATTGGAGAAAACCAAATCCACAAACCAATTGGTTTAAACTGCAATGAGTAAAATAACAGTACAATTAACAGTGGGAAACATAATCTACAATAAAGCCAAATCAAGTTATCAATAAAAATGATACAATGATCGTTTAGACCACCAGCCAATAACAGTCGAACCAAAAAGTATACGTATGCAAAGCACTTTCTAGCTGTCTAGATTTGTATTAAAACACAAACGTTTTTTCATAGTAACCATGAAAACAAAATGAAAACATGGAACTTAATGTTCATGTTAATATGACAAGATGAGAAGAAAAAATTATCACATGTGACTAACTGTGATCTGTATGTAAGACACACCAGGAAAAGAAAACAACTGTTGCAGTGCTTATACTAACCAATTAAGGCAACAAAGGCACATTCGGTCAGATCCCCAAGCTTTCACTACTTACCTGCAAAATGATACCATTCTCATTAAGTAATTGAGTGATGCAAACTAATAAATGGCCAAAATGTTATCAGTACAAAGAATTAACAAAATGAGCCTCACACCCATTATTCTTGAAGCAGATATATTTTGAACTAGATAGTATTCTCTACAAAGTTGAGACTCAGGGACATTAGCCTAGAACAGGAAATAGCACCTAAAGCCATTGCAATTTTTTTTTGTAGTGTAAATCAACCAAATAAATAAAACATGAGAGAAAATCAAGGACATTAGCCTAAAACAGGAAATAGCGAGAGAAACCCACAATATATAAGAGTTTTCATGAAAGTGAATACCAAATACACCACAGGAGGAAGTAATTAAACACCAGGATATGCAGTTCCATACTTTGCTAATAAATTGAAACAACCACTTGAGCTCATTAGCACATCACAATAGAGTGAGTTCTACAATTTAGTCAATTTTACAGAAACTTGAGCCACAAGAACTATATATTCTCCACAATTTCTATCCAGGCATACAAATATAAACAATAAGCTGGGAGGAAAAGAACCAATTTAATACAGTGAATCAATTTCACTGTTGATTCAGCACCAAAAGGACAGGAAAGGGGGCAAACACATGAAACATGCCTTGAGCATTGTTGTTCTACACACTCTGGGACCAGAGTATACAAGAAACTCAGCTCAACTTTTTAGTCGAACAGTAAATTTGTTTTTCCTTTTATCTTAGAAAACCAAGTCAAATGAGATTCAGAAACTAAATTTCCTCCACTTCCTCATGTCTTCAGCAATACAATAGGTATGTGAATTCACTAAACTAAAACCCTTTCATCCTCTCCACGTATCAAAATGAAATATACCATTAACTAACATTTTGTATCCCTAAAACGAACTATTCGAAAATGATATAGATTACCAAACTCGCTAATTTTTGTAACCCAGAAAATTTGCACAAATGCCAGAAGAGTTACATAGCTGAAATTCCAACTAAACCAAAGCACCCCAACCAATTTAATCTCCTACCCATTTGCATAAACAATAAACGCTTACAAATAAACCAAAAAAGAACAAAATTAACATTGCATGGATAAAAACTTCACCTTTGAATCAAACTATACCTTCTCTATTCATGTGTTTGAAGCAGGTGGGTTGAGCCATAAACAGATCTTGATGAACCCAAAGCTGAGAACTTTAACATGAAAACCTAAATGGGTATGACAATAAAGATCAAACTTCAAGAATCAATCTAACCCTCATGCACTGCTTTCATTACAAAGCTGCATGAGTGAGAGAGAGAGAGAGAGAGAGAGAGAGAGAGAGAGAGAGAGAGAGCATCCTACACAAGCTGAAAAATAAAAGACAGAGAGAGAGACAGGGAATCGAAACCCTAGAAAGAGGAAAGCAGTAATTAAACTTGTACTAACTCGAACATTTCTTATTAATTGAAGAAGAGGGATGAGGGTTTAGGGAGCGAATATGACCTGCGCGGACTCGAGAGTCGAGCTCCTTGTGCTGGAGTAACCTCTTGCGATAATCGGTGATTGCGATGTGACGTCGTACGGCGGCCTTCGTCTTGGTCGACGTCATCGCAGCGCTGTTAGGGGAGGAAATAGAGGACTTATCTCCGACTTGGTGCGAAGACGACCCATTTTGAATCTCAAGTCCCTGTTCGGAACAACGAAGGTGAAGAAGTAGCAGAGGAGGCTCAGAGAGCAAAACGACTGAGGGAACTTTTGGGGGGAAATTTTTATAAATATTCATATATTGTTGAAGGAAACATATTTTATGTGTGTCTAGTCAACCTAGAAGTATCTAGTTACATACTGCGATATGGATTGTACCCTTTGTGTTTCTCTATATATAGAGGCACCTATTCATCAATAAAGATACGCTATATTCATATGTTATTTACTTTCAGTATTGTGGTTGTATTTCATATATCTTTAAACACGTTATCAGCACGAACCTCTATCCTTGAGATTAGAAAACCCTAGAAGCCCAAATCCTAGGTCTACTGTGTTCATCTTACCCAACTGCAAGCAATCAGCCCGCTGCCTCCCCATCGACCGTTCGACGTCTTCTCCTCGACCGGTAGAGCCTGCTTCTGCCGGCCATCTTCTTCTTCTTCTTCTCAAGGTTCAAGATTTCAAGACTCAAGACTCAAGAAAAAGAATATCAAGTAAGCTTTTATAAACGTTGCTGCTTTCATGAAATTAATTTCACCTTCCTCTTCTCAAGGGACTTCTAACATCCCTCATCTACTTCCCACCTTTCTATAACGTGGGATCCTTGATTCGAACATATCCAAACTATGAGAAGCATTAGAGGAGTGATTCGAGCTTTATATCGCTTGCGGTATATGTAAGTCATAAGCACCTCTAATGTCATCATGCTATTGGTGAAAGTTCAAGAGCTGAATTATGGGGATTCGAGCTAATACTCCGGATGAGGAATCAGTAGAGAGAAGAGACATTGATTGAGGAGTTCATTGAATGATTTACCTCCGGATGAGGAATCCGTAGAGAAGAAACGACCTATGGTTCATGACTTAATTCTAACTAGGCTCACCTGCTTGGGTATGTCTAGGTACACTACACCATAAACCCTCATCTATAGCGTTCGAAAAACGCTATAGTAGGATTCGATAGCGCTATGTCTGCCGGAGCTATAATAGGTGCTGGGTCAGTAATAGCGTTTTCCAAACGCTATGATAAGTGTTACATTGATAGCGTTTCTAAAGTGCTATTGTTTAACCTTTCGCAGCGCTTAATAAACGCTTTTGTATAGTTATTGAAAGTCCGGTACACCAGATTGTCCCAACAACGGTATAGTCGTCTTAACACTAAACGGAGAGTAAACACAACTTTGAACAAATTAAAACTTAATCTCTCCACAACTTAGGTTCTAACTATTGCACAAGCAATACACAATTGATTACAAACAATATGCAACAAGCACAATCAATTGTACAACCTAGAATCCCAAAGTGAGCATCATACTAGCTCACCACGGACTATATCTATATATGAACAAGCATACAATATGCTAAGCAATTAAGTGCAATATAGATAACAACACAATCACACAAGCAACACAACAATGGTCACCCGGAACCTCTACCTCTAGAGGAAAACCGGAGGGGAGCCGTACCCCACGCTCTTGAATCACACTATGAAAAACGCCAATCGGCAAACACGTACAAGGGGAAATCGTTTCCAAACTCAAACACTATCAACCTATTGACTAGTGGCAGTTCTAACCTTGTGTAGTTTCCAATTGCTCCTTCAAGTGCACCTTCCTCAAGCTTCTCCAATTGAACCTCACCGACGTGAACCTCCAATCGCAAGAACCACGGCTGTGCAATGATGTATGTATGAATGTGTATGAACCGTTCAACTCAGCAAAACAACAATTAACGTTTGCTAGAGTTGAACAAAATCTCCTTAATCCTATCAAAGGCTAAACTAGCAACTAAGTGCAAATCAAATGTGTTTAGCAAGGATTATAAGTGGAGCATCAAAGGAGGAACCTATAACATGGAACTAGGCTCACTCAAATACCAAAGAACTCTCTCAAAATGTATTTTCGACTATGGGGAAAGAGTTGGCTGAAATGAAACAAAAGGATTCTATTTATAGAAACCATCCCAGAAGCATTTGCGATCGATCGCACGACATTATGCGATCGATCGCATAGTGTAAAATGAAGAGACAGAACCGTCTGGAAGTGAAAACCCTTGTTTGCGATCGATCGCATAACATGTTGCGATCGATCGCACGAAAAGTTGCAACGGAAATATTGCGCACTAAATTTGAATTGCAACGGAAATATTGCGCACTAAAATTGACGTGGTGCGATCGATCGTATGAACAGTGACGATCGATCGCACAGTGTAAAACAGCCTTAAACATGAAGGAATGCTAATCAAAACAAATCTATAAGAAGATCTAGCAAACCTAACATCATAAACTCAAATGTATGAGACTATGCATACAAAATTTGAGCCGGTCGCGTTGCGACCGGGTGCTTATAAAATAAGCACTCGAAACTTGTGATACAAGACACAAGTGTGGCAATCAAGCATTCTATACTTATGTGATTCACATCATAAGAGAAAGGAAAACAACCTAGATAAACCTAGGACAACAAGGAAGACATAATATGAATGAGATGCATGTGCATATGCATGAGTCATACCTTGAGATGCTTGAACGAAACTTTCACGAACCATCAACAACCTAAGCCACGACACTTAATCCCTAAACCATCTAGCATTGAGTACAAAAACAAATGCTAATACAAGGGAAGAGGTTTTGACAAATAGGAAATAGCCAATAGCAAATATTTTGCCCTTACAGTTATCAATAGCGTTTCTCAAGCGCTATTGTTTGACATCTTGTAGCGCTTATGAAATGCTATTATTCCAATTCCATAGCATTTCAGTAATGCTATGTCCTATATGATGGAGCTTTTCTTTAACGCTACTATACATGTCATAGTACTTCCGAAATGTAATAATAAATCCTCTGATCTTTTAAATGATATCAAATGCAATTCATATTTCATTAAATAATCTCAAAATGATTAAATATAATGTAACATTCATAAAATTACACATTTTCACATTGTCTCATGTTGATTGATGATACAAATCATAATCGAAACCGAAGCCTTAGAACAACACTTTTATTACTTCTCCTCCAAAGAAGCATACAAAATTTGCATGTGCCTGAACAGACTTTGCCTCTTGTATTTGGCAAAACAGTCTTGATGTTGAGGGTCTCTTGTCTGTTAAGAACAATCTACAAAAAAGACAACAGAAAATAGAACTTAATTCTTAAAAAAAAAATACAAACTTATGACACCACCACCAATAAAAAAAGAAGAGCCCCAGTTCAAATACTGCTTCTTTTCATGGAAGCTCTCAGTTATTCACCAAGCTTAAACAAAAATAAAAAGACAAACAATAATTGAGAAGCCAAACAGCAGACAATACAAACACTCTTAGACGAGAAAAACAACCCAAACACAGTTATAAACTTATAAATAACCCACGGAGCCTAGCAACATTAACTACAACAGACAACAATAGAGTTCTTTAGGAGCTAAAGAGATTCACCACATTATTGGATATTCAGAAGATTAATGACATAAGTAGTGATTCAAAATAATTTGCTAAAACAAGAAAATCAAGCACCTACCAGGCTGTTGGGGTTGTAACATCAAAGGCAGTTGGTATGTCTACAGTGTTAGCCTAGAAAATAACAATAACATAAGATAAACTTCATTTGCAAAGAGCCAATAGAAACAGTTCACAAAAAAAAACAAGGCATCGTAAAATAAAGGCAATTAGTGCAATAATGCAAAACCTCAGTCAATCCCTCACAAAACAGCAAATTCAAATCTTCAAGCTGCTTGCAACACTGTCCCACAAAAGCTACACCTTGATCTCCAACATAGCAACCCTGCCGGGAAAAAGTAAATAGAAAAGCTGCTGCCACATTTAGTGCTTCTTAACTGAAATACAAATTATCAATATGATTCCAGTTAAGAAGTATGTAAAATAAAAGAACCCATTTGACCATAATCCCAAGCATTTCATTGCTACAAATATACATACTACAACTAACATTGCGAAGCTGCAGAGAATTGGAATTAAACTCTAAACAAACTGTAACTCGTAGGCAATAAAGAATGATACCCAGAAGAGATTAGAGTCCAACTAAGCAAGAACTCAACTCACCTGCAAATCCAATGATTTCAACAATCTACACTTGTCAGCGAGCAATATTAATCCGACTCTAGAAACATTAGAGCACCACATACATTAGGCAACCAAGTTCTAAAATTCAAACAAGCAACTACTTACGAGTTAACAAAATGCAGAATAAAGTCTTAATAATGAATAGGGATTACTATATTAACTTAGTGTATATATCATTAAAGAATTACATATATCGCAACATTTCTGAGGTACATATGCATGAAATGAAAACTATCAAACATATTAATCATACATATAGACATGTCTGGAACAGTGATACACTAGTCTATTCTTATAAAATATAGCACTAATCTGCTGCAATTTCATGAAAAAATAAAAACAAACAAGAGAACGAAGTACCAGTTTTGAGAGAAAGCAATTTGGAAGCAGTTGTTGAACACGATCCCCAACTGTCCTTGAACTTCCTAGCAGCAATGATGAGAATGTAGTGACTTCACACCCAATAATTAATGAATATAAATTGTGTTATTCAGCCAAACTGATCATTGCATTCAATTAACAACATTCACATTCCTAAAATACAAGGCTAGAAATTTTAAAGAACTAATGGTCGTGTGAAATACCAATCTGAGGGCTAAAGTTATTAAGCTCTGTGACCTCTACGAAATTTCTTTCGTAAGTAACAGCTAGCTAGAGCATAACATAGAATTAACTTGAACAATCAAGGCATCAGTGAAGGCAGAAAAAAAAAAAAAAAAAGACAAAACAAACAAATATAAAATTGTGATCAATGAAGCAAATTGATGAAAGTAAAAACACAGAACCCAAAAGCCCATATCTGAAAGAGCAGTGGATATCAGTTTTCCAGAACGAGAGCAAATATAAGGGTTTCTAGACAGCCATATATAGAGATCGAAGGACAAATTGAAGGATGGGATCCAAGCCAAGCATAGCAATGGGAAGAGTCGACCCCTCCAACCATAAGCTAAAGAGAGCAGCAAAATGACAATAGCCACTGCTATATAGCAACATGAACTAATCCACAGAAACCGCAATTTTCTCTAAATCCACAAGTCTTATTGGTCTTAAACCCTAAGAAGCATCGTGAGGAAGGAAGAAATAGAGAAGAAAATCATACCGGAGCTTGGGGCTGAGAGAAAAGAGCGGCTATTGGAGCTTGGGCTCGACCGTGATGCACGACGTTGTGATCTGGGCAGAGGTAATTGATAAAGGAGAGGGAAGCCGGAGCGAATCCGAGCTGAGTTTCAGAGAGAGAGAGAGAGAGAGCCGGTGGAGAGAACTGGAGCTGTACAGCTTGGATCGCCGGCGGTAGAGGAGCTCATGGTGGTGCGGTGATTGCAGTCGACGAAGCGAGCAGAGCAGCTCGTGGAGAGAGAAGGCAAAACTGGAGGCCCTTTTTTTTAGTCGTATAAATTTTCTCTAAAGCGTCTACTCTTTTAGAGTTTTAGTCAAACGCTATGGATGAGGAGGATAGGTGTACCGCGAAAGGAAAAAATTAAACATCCCGCTTGACATAAATAAGGCGCCAACTAACCCACATAACACATAGCGTTTCTTTGTTTTTTTTTTTTTAAATGTCTTAAAAGTGACTTTTTATAGCATTTATGGGAAAAACGCTATTAACTAGTGCTATAAATAAGCAGTTTTTTTGTAGTGGTATGTGATTTGAGATAAGTGGTATTAAGGGAGCTTGCTCACACCGACATCTCTTATTATGTATTTGGTTGTATCCGGGTAGAGCTACCGAAAAGTTTTAGGGTTATGATCATACTACACTAAAGTTTCACCTAAATCTAATACATGGAAAACGTTTCTTGGGAGCATAGCTCAGAAACCATATTTGTTTTCGTGGGAGAAGTTTATGCTCCGAAAACTAACCTCAATTCTCTTGTTGTTTCAGTTGACAAATAACCTGAACAAGTTGGACTTCGCACCTTTGGATTCTACGGGCATAGGATACCATAAGTGGGTTCGCGATGTACGCAACCACCTGAAAGCTCAAGGAAGCATATCTGCAATCCGTGAGCCCCCTGCAGTTGCACCTGCTGACACTGCACCTGTGGAAGGACCACAAACTGCCGCTGCTGCCACAGCACAAGCCATCGCTGATGCTTTAGAGGCTAAGAATGCCAAAGCAATCATCATGATGATTCGTCATATTGATGAATCTCTACAATCCGAGTACCTCAATGAGGAGAATCCCAGAAGACTATAGGTTGCACTCGAAGAGCGTTTTGGCAATGTTCGTGAATCCCTGCTTCCTGAACTAGAGGTGAAGTGGCAACTACTGCGCTTCTGTGATTATGCCTCAGTCCTATAGTTTAACTCGGAAGCACTCCACATCAAATCCCTTATGGAATTCTGTGAGAAGAACATAACTGATGCAATGTTGATTGAGAAACCCCTCTCTACCTTCCCCGTGTCTGACTTGGTAGTTGCAAAGAACTATCGTATTGAAGTACAAAATAGACGAATCACAAGATTTCATGAGCTTATCTCTACTCTCTCTGCCGCTGAAAAGCACGAGAAGATACTTGTGAAGAATTATAATGCGAGGCCCGTGGGAACAAAGCAAGTTCCGGAGACCCATTATAATGGCGCCCCAAAGAGAGGCTGCCACGGGCGAAATCCTAAAGTTAGGGACAATTCTGGACATCTTGGTCCATATGATCGCTATGCTCAAGAAGGTAGTCGCCAAACTAGGCGAAGGGGAGGCCGAGGAGGCCGCCCAAGGGGACAAGGTGCCGCCGGCCTTAAGCATACTACTGGTGCTAATGTTGTGCCACTCAAGAGGAGTGCACCACGCGTAAACAACGCTTCTCAATCAAAGGATTCTAATCAAACATCATTGTGCTTCAGGTGTGGAAAGACTGGACATTGGTCCAAGATATGTAGAGCCACTCAAAATGTAGCTAATGCATACAAGCTGTATCACGAAGCCATGGAAGCTCACAACATTGAACAAGAGGATGACGAAGAGAACGTCAAACTGAGGGTTGAAGACTTTAAAGCTGGAAAGAGTGATGATACTCCTGAATTCACTTAAGTCCTTTATTTTTCATTGTGTTGTTGATTTAGTTTTTGGTTAAAGACCAAGTTGGAACTTTGGATGTAATTCATTCGGTTTATATCTTTAATAAAATTTGGAGTTGTTTACTATACTCAATTTTAATTATGAGCTTTCTTATTTAGGAATGAATTCCGGAGAACTTGAATGTCTCGCAGATAGCGGAACCACGCATACCATATTGCGTCATAGGAAATTATTTCTTAACATGATGCCATCACATTCCTCTGTGACTACGATGGCAGGACCATCTAATCTTGTGCAAGGAAGAGGACATGCCCAAATTCCTCTTACCTAATAGCACCCTAATTGATGTCACAAATGCTCTATATGCTCCAAGAGGAAATAGAACTCTATTGAGCTTCAAAGATATAAGAACCAATGGATTCCATGCTGAAACGCATGATGAGAATGAAAGAGAATTCCTTTGCATTACCTCTAATGACTGCGAAAGAAAACGCATCTTAGAGAAGCTTATGTGTCTCTCTAGTAGGTTATATGCTACCACTATCCGAGCTATTGAATCAAACAATGTCATTAGGGATGATCTCTTGGATTCGGACACATATTGGTTTTGGCACGACAAGTTGGGACATTCTGGTCGTGATATGATGATCCGTATATTGAAAACCTCACACGGACATCCATTTTATAGAGCTCATCGAAGCAAAGATCAAAAATTGATCCAAGGAGAGGATATTGGAGTTTTTGCCGTCCTGGCGACCGGTCAACAACGTCCAGGCGACCGGTCAACAACGTCCCGGCGACCGGTCAACAACGTCCCGGCGACCGGTCGACAACTTCCAAAAGATATCCAAAACCGGACAGAAGCTTCGGTGACCGGTCGACCAATTGTCGGTGACCGGTCGAAAACTTGCAGAAGGTTTCTGCAGTCTCAGCGACCGGTCGACAACGTCCCGGCGTCTGATCGATGACTTCCAGGAGCTTCGGCGACCGGTCGACCGAATGTCGGCGACTGGTCGACAATTTCCGACTTCCTTCTGAGAAAAACCCTGATTAGAAAATTTATCAGGATGCCTCCTATGCTTCTGAAGCTCCCAAAGCCAAAAGATCTTTTTGCAAAGCTTGTTTCTTAGGGAAACTAGGACCATGACCGTCCTATGCAAAGGATTCTAAAGTACTTCTCCCATTCTTACAGAGAATCCAAGGGGATATCTGTGAACCTATTCAACCACCAAGCGGACCATTTAAATATTTTATGGTGTTGGTTGATGCGTCGACACGTTGGTCAAATGTCACGCTGATTTGCACATATTTGTCGTGCAATTTGCATTCCTAATCACGGGAATTAAGCTTGTCCAAAGGCCATTTGTTGCATTTAAAGTGTGTTTTCATGTTTTCAGGTTATTTACGCGAGTTGAAGTAATTCGGCACAAAAAGGTGCATTTCGGCAACATTTGCCACATTTCCGAGAAGAGGACGAAAAGTCAACCATGGCTTCTCGATGTCAAAGAGTGTACAAAAAATCAACCTTCGGAAGATGTTGTCTTGAAGAATTGGAAAGAGGAAGAAAAATGATGCAATTACCTTTCCAACGACTTTTCCGGCGAACCACCACCACAAGAGGCGGCAGTACCGCCGGACCACCACCGGAGCACCACCACACATGGAGGAGATATTCAAATCAGATCATGCTTAGGGCTGCTGCTAGGGTTGCTGCACTCTAGTGGAGAAGAAATCAATTAATACTTTACCATAGTGCATCCTTAAATTCCTCCCATGTGTCTCACTTTTACATTTTCCCATAGCCCACTCACACTCCATTAGGCAGCCATTGGGGGCTGCAATAGAGCTGTTAGAGACTCCCCAATACACCATTATTCACAGCAACACTCACCTAATTTTCGGAATCCAATCCATTACACAGAAATCATCCACCAAGAACACCAAGAACACCAAGAAACTGCCCAGTTTTGTTCTTCCATTTTCACCACCTTCCATTGCTCAAATCACTTTCGTTCCTTCACGAAAGTTGTTCCTAAGACATCCATTTATCTTAGGAACTGACTTTCATAACCATTCCACCACCACTACACTACGTTTCAAGCTTCACAGCTGGGAACTCGTCAAGAACACAAGAAATCCGGAAGCTTGGAGAAGAAGAAGTTTGGAGGAGAAGAAGAATCTGAAAGGGGGCTGTCATCTACACTTGGAGAACACCAAGGAGCTGCTGGCCATCATCCCTTGAGAATTCCTAAACTCTTCTTTATTTATCTTTGTATTTATGTTTCTATTCTTGACAATATTGATGTACTTCCTAAACATGTGTGAGTAGTTCCTTAGGTTGGGGGCTAGGGTTGTGTGCCCTAGCCCATGATGATGTTTGACATATGATTCTTGAATATGCATGATGATTCTGTTTTGGATATGTTCTTTGTGGAAATACGGTTATGTTGAATGCTTGTTTAGGAATCTTGCTAGTTCTTGAGCATGTGTTGAACCTAATTAATTAAGAGTGTTTGCTAGCAACTTATTCTCTTAGGTATTTAACATTGAGCATGATGAATCTAAGTAAGGAACTTGGTTTGTTTAAATCTTGATTCTTGGAACTCTATGCCTAGGAAGTTTACTTGGGGACCTTGGTAAGGCTTGGGTAAATGGATGAGGAGTATTTGTGTCCATGGTATGGCACAAAATAGGCCTAGAAGAATCACATCCTTGACTATGGTATGGTTGGGATTTGGGGTTTGATCCTTAACTAAATCATTGCTGCATGTTCTTGATGTTTGTCATACATTGGATTGGGCTAGAGTAAACCCGAAACTCCAATCCTCTACACCATCGATCACACTTCCACAAACCAATTGTTGGGCTTGTCACCTCAATACTTGGTACCTTTTTAGCGCATTAAGTTGTGCTTCTTTCCATTGTTGCTTAGATTAGTGTTGTTACTTGGTTATTGCTTGGGCTACTGCCTTGGTTACTAGTCACTTGGGAGTGACGCCTCTTTTGAATACTACACAACCATATTGCACATACCTCACATCTAAATATATAGTTCACTTCTTGCCATATCATCTTTAGTGTCATTGCATCTTAGTTGCATTGTTTACCAATTCGGGGATCTTGGGCCTTCCAATCCCTTGGGTACGACATTCCCCCGGTCATTAATCTATACATCCACATTGTTGATACTCGTAGAAGACACTCGTTTCTTGAGCGAAACTATACGACACGTCAAATGGCGCCGTTGCCGGGGATTGAGGTTAATCCTTGATCCTTTGGTGGACCGTAGCCGGGTTGTCTTGGCACTATTCTTGTAAAATTCAGTTGATAAATGTTCATAGTGTTGTTTTCTTTAGTTTTGTGTTCTCTTTAGTTTTTGTGTTTTGTTTTCATAGTTTGGTATATGTTTGTTGCTAGTTTTGCTTTCTAGCTGATTCTAGCTTTGTTTCATTGTTCTGTGTGTGCTTTCCGATTTTTTTTTAAATATCAAATCTATCCAGAAAAATCTAAAAAATTTTATGCATGTTCAGTTGTGTGTCTAGTTATTCCAGTTAAAATTTCAAGTCATTTGGATAAGTCTAGGTTAGGTAAAAAATTACGTTTTCTGGTATTGGTCGTCAGGATCAGAAACTGACATTTTCCTGGAACCTCTCTGTCTAGTGATCCATCCGGACTCCCTCTGCCGTCCGGACTCCTGTGACCTTCCAAGTAGTCTGTGGGTTCAGCCCGCGTAATCCGTCCGGACGGAAGCCTCCGTCCGAACGCCTGAGACCTTCCAGATTGTGTTTTTCTTTGTTTTGTTGTTTCCAATTGCTTCTATTGGTTCCTATTTGCAATTTCTTGCTTTGTTGTGTGTTTAAACTCACACTCTTTGTGTTTACAGGTACATGAACGAGGCTTCTACTTCTAGTACTCAAATCTCTTTGAGAAGTGGACGTGTGTTGAGTGAGGACACTAGAGGAAGAACTAGAGGAAGAGGTAAAGGAAGAGGTAGACCGAGGAGGACCGAAAGCGCTCCACCTATCACTCTAATTTCAGAACAGCCAACACCTCCAAAAGAAACAATGGGGGACAGACATAATGATCAAGGACCACTTGGGGATGAAGAGGAGTTGCATTTGAGTCATTACTCCAATCCGAGCATTGTCAACACTCCCTCTTGTATTGTGCATCCGCATCCGAATTTGGCTTATGAGATCAAGCACTCCATCCTATCTATTCTGCCCACCTTTCATGGAGTCCAAAAAGAGAGACCCTACGATCATATCATCGAGTTTGATGCTATTTGCAGCACCTTGAGCCGTGGTGCCTTAACATATGATGAGTTGAAGCTTCGACTCTTCCAATTTTCACTCAAGGAGAAGGCAAGGGTGTGGTTTCACAAACTTAAGCCTAGGAGTATCCACTCCTGGGATGAGATGCAGAAAGTGTTTCTCAATGCCTATTATCCTCATCATCGTACAACTGCCATGAGGAACCAGCTCACTACCTTCATGCAAGGAGAGCATGAGACAATCTATGTTGCATGGGAGCGTTTCAAAGACTTGGAGCTTGGGTGCCCACACCATGGTATAAGTAGATGGCAGCTTGTATCTTCCTTCTATAATGGGTTATTTGAAGATGATAGAAGGAGATTGGATAATGTTGGAATGTGTCATGATTTACTTTGACTAGGTTTAGTTGTGAAAATCTCATAAAACATTAACTATGATTGTTTATAGGTTTAGTTGTATTAAATCTAGGTTTTCTTTATCTAGGTTTTATATTGGTAAATCTAGTTTTAGTTATTATATATTTGTCATTCTTTGTAAAGAATTAACATCAATGAAAATCATTCTCTTTCATTTCTCAATTTGACATGGTATCAGAGCAATCGATCCATTGAACGTTGTCTCTTTGATTACTTGTTCTTGAAATTCTCATCCCAGTAAATTGGGATTGTTTTTCCTTGTTAAAGTTGCTGCTATTTGATCATTTCCAGCGTTCTTTAGTGTTTGATTTCTTGCTGTTGTTGCAAGGTTCTTTGATCTTTCATTGTTCTTCTTTGGTGTGGCTGTTGTTGTTGTTGCAAGATTGTTTGATCTTGTTGATTGTGAACATATTGTTCATATCCCTTTGTTCTTCCAGCCCATTTCCAAGAAGGTTAGCTTTGTTCTTCAATATCAAGCCCAGACGATCGGACGTCAAGCTCCGTCCGGACATATTTGTCGAAGCAACACAGAATTGTTCCATTCCGAACTGGTCCTGTTTTTCCTGAGCAGAACAGTCAACTTTGAAGGTTAATTTCTCTCACTATAGCCGTTGGATCGAGCTGTAATTTTGCGACCCTATCAATCTGGGTGTCTATTACCTCCAGTTAAAATTTCAGCGTGATCCGTCCTTTGAAGTTCCTGTTATCCAGTCAACATCAGAAGGTGCTGTGTTCTGTATTCTGAACTTGAACTCCACTGCATTCGAAGGTGATCCAAAGTTTACTTTTTGGTCTGTATTGTTCTTGGTTTTTCTGGTATTTGATATCATTCAAGACTATATATTCCACTGCAATTTATCATATTTTCCAAATGGCTTCATTGGGTACATTTTGTGGTGCCAAGCTAAATGGAACAAATTATTGTATATGGAAGAATATGATGACAGCCCACTTGTGTGAATTTGACAAGATGGGATATGTCAATGGATCTATTTGTACACCTGCAGAAGATTCGGATGATTTTCCCAAGTGGGAAACCATCAATGGAGCTGTTATGTCTGTCCTCTACAATGCTATGACAAAAGATATAGTACAATTGATCATTGGTTGTGACACTGCTTCTGAAATTTGGGCTACCTTACGAAATTTGTATCTCTATGAACCTGATTTGGCTCGGAGGAAGGTTGTGTGCCTAAAGGTCCAGGAGTATTCCATCAAGGACAAGTGCTCTCACTGCAACCATCCTGGTCACACCAAGGACAAGTGCTACAAGTTGATTGGCTACCCTCTTGGGTATTTTGACAAGCCAAAAACCTCTGCTCATCACCACACTGCTGCTGCTGGTCGGGGTAAGATCGGTATGGCTTTACATGTTTCTAGCTTTATTGGTGAAGATACATGGATTATTGATTCTGGTGCATCTGATCATATGACTTATGATAAGACTTACTTTCACCAATTATCTGCCCCCATTGTGTCTGGTGTCACTAATGCTAATGGTGAAACTTTCCCGGTCGTAGGAACTGGTTCAATCCGTGTTACTCCATCCCTTGAGTTACACAATGTTTTATATGTCCCTGCATTATCACATCACCTCATATCTGTGTCAAAACTAAATTTTCAATCCAAATGCTCTGTCACTTTTTTTCCCATGTATACTCTCTTTCAGGATCTTCTCACCAAAGAAATCATCGGTCGGGGGTACCACAAGGGGGGGTTGTTTCGTCTTGATCAGATGTATGCAGGGGAGAATCCAGGAAAGCGAGCCCATGCCGCTTTGACTTCGAGTGCTACTCGAGAGAGTGAGATTTGGTTATGGCATTGTCGTTTAGGGCATCCATCCTTTCATGATATGAAGAAATCAATGCCGTCCTTGTTTATTGGTATGAATATCTCTGATTTTCGTTGTGAAACTTGTGTTTTGGCGAAGAGTCATCGTGTGAGTTATCCTCCCCAACACTTCTAAATCTGTCATTCCGTTTGAATTAATTCATTCTGATGTGTGGGGACCCTCCCAAGTTCCCACACTTAATGGTATGCGTTATTTTGTGCTCTTTATTGATGACTGTACACGACTCTCTTGGGTTGTGTTACTCAATTCTAAATCTGCTGTGTTTGATGCTTTTCAAGCTTTTCGTACTCTCATTCACACACAATTCAATGGAGTCATTCGCATCATTCGGTCTGATAATGGGGGGGAATATGTCAATCATGCTTTTCAAGAGTTTTTTCAAACACATGGGATTGTCCACCAAACCACTTGTTCTCAAACCCCTGAACAAAATGGAGTGTCGGAACGCAAGAACCGCCATCTCCTTGACATGGCACGTTCCATTCTATTCAGTGCTCATATGCCTAAATATCTTTGGGGGGAGGCTGTCAAGACAGCTGCTCATTGACGATTTGCCAAAAGTTAGTAAGTATATTTAAGATCCGGGGTTGTCGTTCCAACGGAGATCGAAGGCCCTTCAACCCCTTGGCAAATAAGCAACCAAAGAAGATGCACAAATATGATGAGACAAGAGATGAAAAGAGTGGATGAGGCGTGTATATGACAATGTGTGTGTAGAGGTGTAGTGTTTTTGGGTTTTCGAAAGATAGTGCAAAGTAATGACAAACAACAATTAAAATGCAAGAAAGTATAAATGTGCAAATAAAGTAAGATAGGTGTTGGGGTTTTCGGGCAAACCCCAAGTCCAATGCAACTAGTGATCCTCTAACACGAAACCATGCCAATGTATCCACGAATCAAGCCCCGTATCCTAGCCATGCTATGGTTCTAGGACCGTGCTTACCTAAGGTATTCAAATGCCTTACTAGGGCCATTCGAACTCTCTAGGTGTCTTAGGGGATCCCTCTATGTTACCTAATACCGAATCCCCTAAAGTGCTTAAGAGGCGTAAAGTGTCGAAGCTTAGGGACTCAAACAAGCAACACATGCATAACCCACCACTCCACCGATGTTATCGATGTGGAGTGGATTCCTTCTAAGGTATTCCTAAGCCTTATTAGGGTCCTAGGGACTCTCCGCGGGAGGGTAGAAAGAAAGGAGGCGTAAAGCACATGAATTAAGGGTCAAACATAGTGAAACATGCTCATCACACATATTGCCAATTGCCTAGAGTAGAATAAGGTTGCCAAACCATACACAACTCATACAAGATGGACCAAATGCATACAAAAGAGTGGCAAATCTTCACATACACATTCAATACATATGAAACTAGACAATACACATATTCATGAAACAACAAAGGCATTTATTCATTAATCAAAGTATCACATAGTCACATTGAACTAGGGCACACAACCCTAGTCCCCAACAAAGTTACTACTCACTAAGCATCAAAATATACATCATCAAATTATACAATAAAGCTCTAGACATAAGAAAAAGAGAGAGTAAGGATGAGGAATGCTCAATAGATGCTCTCTTGCTCCTCCTTGGCTTTGATGATGGATCTTGATGACTTGGTGAGGATCCCAGCTGCCCAAAGTGGTGGTGGAGGTAGTAGACATCGTGGGGAGAAGATTTGATGAAGGGTGGTGGAGGAGAGGAGGTGTGGAAGTGGTGGATTGTGGCTGACCCGACGGTGGTCGACCGGTCGACCGGTGGTCGTCGACCGGTCGACGGACGAACCGTGGGCAACCCTAGATCTAAGGGAGAAGAGAGAAAGGGGAAAGGGAAAGTGATGGAGATGGAGGCAGCTGAATGGATGCCCTAATGAGGCAACAACTAGGGTATAAATAGGCAAAGGGAGGGAGAATGAAGGGTTAAGATGAGCTAGGGTTAGATCTAAGGGTTTGATGAATTAAATGAAGGGTAAAGGGGTAAATCCTCATGTGAACAAAGGGAAGGAGTAATTAATGGGTGACCTCACCAAATCTAGTGTGGTGTAGCTGAAAATTAATTGCACAAGTGGATGAGTCACAAGGTTGACTTTGCCTTGACTTTGACCGCGACCTTCGGAGTTGACCAAAGGTTGACTTTGACCAAACTTCCGGAATTCTTCTTGCGACTCCTTTCCGGGACTTCATGCTGACTCGTTGACGCTCCAAAGTCGGGGGTTGACCACGAGTTGACTTTTGGTCCTCGGGTTGACTTTTCGTCCTTTAGCCGGAAATCCATAAAAGCTCCCAAATTGCGCTCTTTCGCTCCCGATATCCATCCAATGCTCGTGAACCCTACAATGGTGCAATTCAAGGATTAGGGACACTAAATAGCCTTCGGATTAGCATTACTAAAGTGATTAGAGGCCTAATTTGTATGCAATTTGCATACGAATCACACCCCCACACTTAAGCTTTGCTTGTCCTCAAGCAAATAAAGAATCAACAATCCAAACCACATTTATTTTGTCTTAACAACCATATCCTCAAATAGAGACCACTAAGCCACAAATCAAGATTCTATTAAGCATATACTCAAACCTCATGATTTGCCAAGTGTTTAATATGTGTATCTAATGCATGCTTGGTGAAGTGTGTGCTAGCCATGGAATAATCAACCAAGAGCAATCAAATTAGCATATGCTTGACAAGATTAACCGCTAAACTCACATGATTCACTAAATATTTCCGCTCTTGTGTTTAGGGTTAAGTGTTTACTTTCAAGACATTACCAAAAGCAACGTCCCCATAAGCTTGCTCATTGACCAACTCTCCACTAATTAATTCACAACTTATTGGATCAAAAAGACTTTACATTGGTTGTAATGGGGCCAAAGGTTAGTGGTTAACATGAAACGAATGGATGGATATACAAGTATTCCAAGCATTTCACAAAACAACTTAAGGACTTTGAAACTCATTTTCTTTAACAAACAATCCTAACTTTTATTCTCCTCAACCTTTTATTCTAAAAACAAACTCTATTTTTGGAATTTCTAACTTTCTATTTCTACTTTTCTCTTTCTTTTTCTCACAACTTCTTTCCCATTTTGTATTTTCTTTTCTCTTGGGACTTTCTTTTTTGAAACTTTATTTTTGTACACAACTTCTTTTTGATTTTCTCAACTTCTTTTCCAACCAATTTCTCCTTTACAAAACTCTAATCTACTCTACCCCCACACTTGCTTTTCACAAACCCATAAAACATAAAGAACATGAGAAGTCACAATCGTCGTCTCGCTAATACTTGGAACAAGGGACGGTTAGTGTTTAAGCTAGTAACATGGGTTAGACTTTTGTGGGTTAAACGAAGAAAAAGCTAATGACGAATGAGGCTCGAAATGGGTTAATCCTAATGAAAAGTGTTTAGAGGGATGAAAGTTAATTTGGCCATGGTGCTTATCTAGTGCCTTAATCATTTCCAATTCATTGCAAATTAACATGTAGTCTCAAGCGGTCTTTGAGCAAGTTCTAGGTCTCGTAAACTAGTGGAATGCACACACATGAAAAACAAGGATGTATGAATGATGCATACATATCAATGAGGCTCAAAATCTCACCATATAGGGCATATGCATGTCAATACATCGTCTAGATATGCTTCTCTAATTGCTAGTGACCAATCAACATGGCAAATGTGCGTATAGTGTCAAGCAATCATCAATTACATAAATTAATCACAAGGCAACTCAATGATTTCTAAGCACATGCTCTATATCCTCCTAATTCACAACTTAGTAGGCTCACAATTATCATTGGGATTGAAAAAGACAACCAAACACACACAAAACCTTCAAAGTTTCAAAATTCAAACATTTAACTTTTTGCACCAGTCGACCGGTCGACGGAAATCATCGACCGTTCGACGACAGCTCCCTGGACGAGTGTCGACCGGTCGACACACGGGTCGACCGTTCGATGAAAACTTTGAAAAATTCAAAAATTTTGGTGGTTTGAAAATGTGAAATCCTTTTAGTTTGGCCCAACCTCACCCCCACACTTAAAACCAACATTGTCCTCAATGTTGTGAGGTATTTAAAAGTGCAAAGAAAATTGGTAAAAGTGAAGAAGCAAAGTCGGGCGAATGCACACATACAAAATATAGCATACGGATGATAGAGTAAGAAAAACCCCCTTTGTAGACTCCCCTAGCGAGCCGAGAAACCACAAATAGACACCAACCTCAGGGCACAAGGCCCTGACTTCCATACGTTTGCTCCTCGGGTGCCAAATGAATTAGAAAGTGGCATGAAACACCACTTAACCCGGTGGCTAAGGTGTTCATCTTCAATGAAGCACAACAGCTCTCATGGTGAAGGAAAGCTCATCAACGGTTGTTTGCTCGATCTCCCCCAAAGTGATGGTGCACAGTAAATCAACTCCGACCTCTTCCCTTTGCAAGGGACATAATTCCAGAAGTAAGAACAGTCAAAGTGAAAGCTGGGATCGTCACTTCCAGCTCTGAGTACCACTCCTTTGGAACTGCAAATCCGGAGATCCAACGGCTGGAACTCAATGAAATTTAAACAGAGAACAGTAGACACATAGAGGAAGCTGTCATACAAATTGCAGCTCAATCCAGCGGTGGAGATGAGATAAAACTGTTTCCAAAGTGGACTGTTCTTCCCAGGCAGATTCTGGAAATCAAACAAAACAAAACAAAAATGAATTCACTTCACCGAAACGTCCATCCTACATCTCCCAACTTCCCATAAGCTCTTTATTCAAAACAAAACAAACTAAACATAGATATATATATCACACAAAATAAAAAGAATAGTGCAAGAAACTCGGTTACCGATTACCAAGAGATCAAGGTTGAACCTCAATCCCCGGCAGCGGCGCCATTTGGCGATTGCCAAAGAGTGGTAGGTGTATTTAAGATCCGGGGTTGTCGTTCCAACGGAGATCGAAGGCCCTTCAACCCCTTGGCAAATAAGCAACCAAAGAAGATGCACAAATATGATGAGACAAGAGATGAAAAGAGTGGATGAGGCGTGTATATGACAATGTGTGTGTAGAGGTGTAGTGTTTTTGGGTTTTCGAAAGATAGTGCAAAGTAATGACAAACAACAATTAAAATGCAAGAAAGTATAAATGTGCAAATAAAGTAAGATAGGTGTTGGGGTTTTCGGGCAAACCCCAAGTCCAATGCAACTAGTGATCCTCTAACACGAAACCATGCCAATGTATCCACGAATCAAGCCCCGTATCCTAGCCATGCTATGGTTCTAGGACCGTGCTTACCTAAGGTATTCAAATGCCTTACTAGGGCCATTCGAACTCTCTAGGTGTCTTAGGGGATCCCTCTATGTTACCTAATACCGAATCCCCTAAAGTGCTTAAGAGGCGTAAAGTGTCGAAGCTTAGGGACTCAAACAAGCAACACATGCATAACCCACCACTCCACCGATGTTATCGATGTGGAGTGGATTCCTTCTAAGGTATTCCTAAGCCTTATTAGGGTCCTAGGGACTCTCCGCGGGAGGGTAGAAAGAAAGGAGGCGTAAAGCACATGAATTAAGGGTCAAACATAGTGAAACATGCTCATCACACATATTGCCAATTGCCTAGAGTAGAATAAGGTTGCCAAACCATACACAACTCATACAAGATGGACCAAATGCATACAAAAGAGTGGCAAATCTTCACATACACATTCAATACATATGAAACTAGACAATACACATATTCATGAAACAACAAAGGCATTTATTCATTAATCAAAGTATCACATAGTCACATTGAACTAGGGCACACAACCCTAGTCCCCAACAAAGTTACTACTCACTAAGCATCAAAATATACATCATCAAATTATACAATAAAGCTCTAGACATAAGAAAAAGAGAGAGTAAGGATGAGGAATGCTCAATAGATGCTCTCTTGCTCCTCCTTGGCTTTGATGATGGATCTTGATGACTTGGTGAGGATCCCAGCTGCCCAAAGTGGTGGTGGAGGTAGTAGACATCGTGGGGAGAAGATTTGATGAAGGGTGGTGGAGGAGAGGAGGTGTGGAAGTGGTGGATTGTGGCTGACCCGACGGTGGTCGACCGGTCGACCGGTGGTCGTCGACCGGTCGACGGACGAACCGTGGGCAACCCTAGATCTAAGGGAGAAGAGAGAAAGGGGAAAAGGAAAGTGATGGAGATGGAGGCAGCTGAATGGATGCCCTAATGAGGCAACAACTAGGGTATAAATAGGCAAAGGGAGGGAGAATGAAGGGTTAAGATGAGCTAGGGTTAGATCTAAGGGTTTGATGAATTAAATGAAGGGTAAAGGGGTAAATCCTCATGTGAACAAAGGGAAGGAGTAATTAATGGGTGACCTCACCAAATCTAGTGTGGTGTAGCTGAAAATTAATTGCACAAGTGGATGAGTCACAAGGTTGACTTTGCCTTGACTTTGACCGCGACCTTCGGAGTTGACCAAAGGTTGACTTTGACCAAACTTCCGGAATTCTTCTTGCGACTCCTTTCCGGGACTTCATGCTGACTCGTTGACGCTCCAAAGTCGGGGGTTGACCACGAGTTGACTTTTGGTCCTCGGGTTGACTTTTCGTCCTTTAGCCGGAAATCCATAAAAGCTCCCAAATTGCGCTCTTTCGCTCCCGATATCCATCCAATGCTCGTGAACCCTACAATGGTGCAATTCAAGGATTAGGGACACTAAATAGCCTTCGGATTAGCATTACTAAAGTGATTAGAGGCCTAATTTGTATGCAATTTGCATACGAATCACACCCCCACACTTAAGCTTTGCTTGTCCTCAAGCAAATAAAGAATCAACAATCCAAACCACATTTATTTTGTCTTAACAACCATATCCTCAAATAGAGACCACTAAGCCACAAATCAAGATTCTATTAAGCATATACTCAAACCTCATGATTTGCCAAGTGTTTAATATGTGTATCTAATGCATGCTTGGTGAAGTGTGTGCTAGCCATGGAATAATCAACCAAGAGCAATCAAATTAGCATATGCTTGACAAGATTAACCGCTAAACTCACATGATTCACTAAATATTTCCGCTCTTGTGTTTAGGGTTAAGTGTTTACTTTCAAGACATTACCAAAAGCAACGTCCCCATAAGCTTGCTCATTGACCAACTCTCCACTAATTAATTCACAACTTATTGGATCAAAAAGACTTTACATTGGTTGTAATGGGGCCAAAGGTTAGTGGTTAACATGAAACGAATGGATGGATATACAAGTATTCCAAGCATTTCACAAAACAACTTAAGGACTTTGAAACTCATTTTCTTTAACAAACAATCCTAACTTTTATTCTCCTCAACCTTTTATTCTAAAAACAAACTCTATTTTTGGAATTTCTAACTTTCTATTTCTACTTTTCTCTTTCTTTTTCTCACAACTTCTTTCCCATTTTGTATTTTCTTTTCTCTTGGGACTTTCTTTTTTGAAACTTTATTTTTGTACACAACTTCTTTTTGATTTTCTCAACTTCTTTTCCAACCAATTTCTCCTTTACAAAACTCTAATCTACTCTACCCCCACACTTGCTTTTCACAAACCCATAAAACATAAAGAACATGAGAAGTCACAATCGTCGTCTCGCTAATACTTGGAACAAGGGACGGTTAGTGTTTAAGCTAGTAACATGGGTTAGACTTTTGTGGGTTAAACGAAGAAAAAGCTAATGACGAATGAGGCTCGAAATGGGTTAATCCTAATGAAAAGTGTTTAGAGGGATGAAAGTTAATTTGGCCATGGTGCTTATCTAGTGCCTTAATCATTTCCAATTCATTGCAAATTAACATGTAGTCTCAAGCGGTCTTTGAGCAAGTTCTAGGTCTCGTAAACTAGTGGAATGCACACACATGAAAAACAAGGATGTATGAATGATGCATACATATCAATGAGGCTCAAAATCTCACCATATAGGGCATATGCATGTCAATACGTCGTCTAGATATGCTTCTCTAATTGCTAGTGACCAATCAACATGGCAAATGTGCGTATAGTGTCAAGCAATCATCAATTACATAAATTAATCACAAGGCAACTCAATGATTTCTAAGCACATGCTCTATATCCTCCTAATTCACAACTTAGTAGGCTCACAATTATCATTGGGATTGAAAAAGACAACCAAACACACACAAAACCTTCAAAGTTTCAAAATTCAAACATTTAACTTTTTGCACCAGTCGACCGGTCGACGGAAATCATCGACCGTTCGACGACAGCTCCCTGGACGAGTGTCGACCGGTCGACACACGGGTCGACCGTTCGATGAAAACTTTGAAAAATTCAAAAATTTTGGTGGTTTGAAAATGTGAAATCCTTTTAGTTTGGCCCAACCTCACCCCCACACTTAAAACCAACATTGTCCTCAATGTTGTGAGGTATTTAAAAGTGCAAAGAAAATTGGTAAAAGTGAAGAAGCAAAGTCGGGCGAATGCACACATACAAAATATAGCATACGGATGATAGAGTAAGAAAAACCCCCTTTGTAGACTCCCCTAGCGAGCCGAGAAACCACAAATAGACACCAACCTCAGGGCACAAGGCCCTGACTTCCATACGTTTGCTCCTCGGGTGCCAAATGAATTAGAAAGTGGCATGAAACACCACTTAACCCGGTGGCTAAGGTGTTCATCTTCAATGAAGCACAACAGCTCTCATGGTGAAGGAAAGCTCATCAACGGTTGTTTGCTCGATCTCCCCCAAAGTGATGGTGCACAGTAAATCAACTCCGACCTCTTCCCTTTGCAAGGGACATAATTCCAGAAGTAAGAACAGTCAAAGTGAAAGCTGGGATCGTCACTTCCAGCTCTGAGTACCACTCCTTTGGAACTGCAAATCCGGAGATCCAACGGCTGGAACTCAATGAAATTTAAACAGAGAACAGTAGACACATAGAGGAAGCTGTCATACAAATTGCAGCTCAATCCAGCGGTGGAGATGAGATAAAACTGTTTCCAAAGTGGACTGTTCTTCCCAGGCAGATTCTGGAAATCAAACAAAACAAAACAAAAATGAATTCACTTCACCGAAACGTCCATCCTACATCTCCCAACTTCCCATAAGCTCTTTATTCAAAACAAAACAAACTAAACATAGATATATATATCACACAAAATAAAAAGAATAGTGCAAGAAACTCGGTTACCGATTACCAAGAGATCAAGGTTGAACCTCAATCCCCGGCAGCGGCGCCATTTGGCGATTGCCAAAGAGTGGTAGGTGTATTTAAGATCCGGGGTTGTCGTTCCAACGGAGATCGAAGGCCCTTCAACCCCTTGGCAAATAAGCAACCAAAGAAGATGCACAAATATGATGAGACAAGAGATGAAAAGAGTGGATGAGGCGTGTATATGACAATGTGTGTGTAGAGGTGTAGTGTTTTTGGGTTTTCGAAAGATAGTGCAAAGTAATGACAAACAACAATTAAAATGCAAGAAAGTATAAATGTGCAAATAAAGTAAGATAGGTGTTGGGGTTTTCGGGCAAACCCCAAGTCCAATGCAACTAGTGATCCTCTAACACGAAACCATGCCAATGTATCCACGAATCAAGCCCCGTATCCTAGCCATGCTATGGTTCTAGGACCGTGCTTACCTAAGGTATTCAAATGCCTTACTAGGGCCATTCGAACTCTCTAGGTGTCTTAGGGGATCCCTCTATGTTACCTAATACCGAATCCCCTAAAGTGCTTAAGAGGCGTAAAGTGTCGAAGCTTAGGGACTCAAACAAGCAACACATGCATAACCCACCACTCCACCGATGTTATCGATGTGGAGTGGATTCCTTCTAAGGTATTCCTAAGCCTTATTAGGGTCCTAGGGACTCTCCGCGGGAGGGTAGAAAGAAAGGAGGCGTAAAGCACATGAATTAAGGGTCAAACATAGTGAAACATGCTCATCACACATATTGCCAATTGCCTAGAGTAGAATAAGGTTGCCAAACCATACACAACTCATACAAGATGGACCAAATGCATACAAAAGAGTGGCAAATCTTCACATACACATTCAATACATATGAAACTAGACAATACACATATTCATGAAACAACAAAGGCATTTATTCATTAATCAAAGTATCACATAGTCACATTGAACTAGGGCACACAACCCTAGTCCCCAACAAAGTTACTACTCACTAAGCATCAAAATATACATCATCAAATTATACAATAAAGCTCTAGACATAAGAAAAAGAGAGAGTAAGGATGAGGAATGCTCAATAGATGCTCTCTTGCTCCTCCTTGGCTTTGATGATGGATCTTGATGACTTGGTGAGGATCCCAGCTGCCCAAAGTGGTGGTGGAGGTAGTAGACATCGTGGGGAGAAGATTTGATGAAGGGTGGTGGAGGAGAGGAGGTGTGGAAGTGGTGGATTGTGGCTGACCCGACGGTGGTCGACCGGTCGACCGGTGGTCGTCGACCGGTCGACGGACGAACCGTGGGCAACCCTAGATCTAAGGGAGAAGAGAGAAAGGGGAAAGGGAAAGTGATGGAGATGGAGGCAGCTGAATGGATGCCCTAATGAGGCAACAACTAGGGTATAAATAGGCAAAGGGAGGGAGAATGAATGGTTAAGATGAGCTAGGGTTAGATCTAAGGGTTTGATGAATTAAATGAAGGGTAAAGGGGTAAATCCTCATGTGAACAAAGGGAAGGAGTAATTAATGGGTGACCTCACCAAATCTAGTGTGGTGTAGCTGAAAATTAATTGCACAAGTGGATGAGTCACAAGGTTGACTTTGCCTTGACTTTGACCGCGACCTTCGGAGTTGACCAAAGGTTGACTTTGACCAAACTTCCGGAATTCTTCTTGCGACTCCTTTCCGGGACTTCATGCTGACTCGTTGACGCTCCAAAGTCGGGGGTTGACCACGAGTTGACTTTTGGTCCTCGGGTTGACTTTTCGTCCTTTAGCCGGAAATCCATAAAAGCTCCCAAATTGCGCTCTTTCGCTCCCGATATCCATCCAATGCTCGTGAACCCTACAATGGTGCAATTCAAGGATTAGGGACACTAAATAGCCTTCGGATTAGCATTACTAAAGTGATTAGAGGCCTAATTTGTATGCAATTTGCATACGAATCACTCATCTCATCAATCGTCTTCCCTCTAGTGTACTCAATGGTCGTATTCCGTATGAAGTCCTCTCTTCTCATGTTTCTATTCCCTCATTTCAAAACTTACCTGCTCGGGTATTTGGTTGTGTTGCTTTTGTTCACATTCCTAAAAATCAACGTACAAAATTAGATGCTCGTGCTCTTAAGTGTGTATTGGTTGGTTATGGAACTCATCAGAAAGGGTACAAGTGTTATCATCCTCCTACTCGCAAATTTTTTGTGACTATGGATGTTACGTTTTATGAAGATACCTGCTACTTTGTCCCAGATGACAACACTCCTCTTCAGGGGGAGAAAGGTTTCTTTGAAGAGATGGTTGTCAATGGTGAAGAGAGGGGTGATAATGGTGATCAATTCATAGTTGAAGTTGGTGAGAATGCAAGGGAGGAAGAAGAACTCTCAGGCGTCCGGACGACATCAATCTGTCCGGACATAAGTGTTGCAGAACTCCCAGGAATTGTCGGGGAACTCCCAGGAACTGTCACGGAACTCCCAGGCGTCCGGATGCCATTAATCCGTCCGGACGGATTGGTCGATTCAGAAGGGTCAGAAACTGATATTCCTGAAACTGCTGAAAGTGAAAATGAAGCTGAAGCTCCTCTCCCCCCTCCATATGCAGCTCTACCCCCCGACCATGGTTTCCAAGGTGCTGAGGATTCTCTTGAGGTAATTCCTGTGTCTGAATTCACCCAATATATACTACCTAATCGATTAACTCGAGGACAGCCTGCTAAAAAGTATGAACCCACTGTTCATGCTAAAGCTAAGTACCCAGTTGCAGATTTTATGTCAACTCATAGGCTCTCTAAGTCATATGAATCATTTGTGAATCAAATATTTGTTGTATTTGTGCCTAATAAAGTGCAGGATGCTCTATGTGATCCGAAGTGGTCGAAAGCCATGGAGGAAGAGATGGAGGCGTTACAGAAGAACGACACATGGGAACTTGTACCTCCTCCATATGGTAAAAAGACGGTTGGTTGCCGATGGATTTTTACAGTAAAACACAATGCAGATGGTTCGGTGAATAGGTACAAGGCCCGGCTGGTAGCTAGAGGATTTACTCAGACATATGTCATTGACTATGATGAGACCTTTGCTCCTGTAGCCAAGATGAACACCATCAGAGTCCTACTGTCCCTGGCAGCTAACCTGGATTGGCCTCTTAAACAATTTGATGTTAAGAATGCCTTTCTTCATGGTAATCTATCTGAAGAAGTCTATATGGATCTTCCACCAGGATATGGAACCAATTCATCAACCAGGTTAGTGTGCAAATTAAAGAAGTCCTTGTACGGCTTGAAGCAGTCACCACGTGCCTGGTTTGGAAGGTTTACACAGTCCATGCGCCAGTTTGGATACAAGCAGAGTAATTCTGATCATACACTGTTCTTCAAGCATCAAAATGGAAGAGTTACAGTGTTGATAATATATGTGGATGACATGGTGATTACTGGAGATGACTTAGAAGAAATCAATAGACTGCAACAACAATTGGCTTTAGAATTTGAGATGAAGGACCTTGGCAACCTTAAATATTTTCTGGGGATTGAAGTGGCCAGGGGGAGAGATGGTATATTCTTATGTCAAAGAAAATATGTGCTAGATTTGTTGACAGAAACTGGCATGCTAGACTGCAAACCCATCAGCACTCCAATTGAGCAAAATCATCACTTGGCTGAGTATCCAGATCAGACACCAACTAATCAGTCCAGATATCAAAGGTTAGTAGGACGCCTGATTTATTTGTCACACACTAGACCAGATGTTGCATATGCAGTTAGTGTTGTGAGTCAATTTATGCATAACCCAAGTGAATGTCATATGGATGCTGTACTGCAAATTTTGAGGTATTTAAAGTCTGCACCTGGTAAAGGAGTAATGTTCTCAAAGCATAATCATCTGGAAGTAAGTGGTTACACAGATGCGGATTGGGCTGGTTGTATTAATGATAGGAAATCTACTTCTGGCTACTTCACCTTTGTTGGTGGAAATCTTGTTACTTGGAGGAGCAAGAAGCAGAAGGTAGTAGCTCGTTCTAGTGCAGAGGCAGAATACAGAGGTATGGCCCATGGTGTTTGTGAATTGTTGTGGCTGCGGAAATTATTATGTGACTTGGGGTTTAAACCCAAACATGCAATGAAACTATTTTGTGATAATAAAGCAACTATCGACATATCTCATAACCCAGTGCAACATGATCGCACAAAGCATGTGGAGGTTGATCGACACTTCATTAAAGAGAAGCTGGAGGCAAAGTTGATTGCTTTTCCATTTGTTCCAACTGAAGAGCAGCTGGCAGATATATTGACTAAGGGAGTTTCAAGTAAAGCATTTCATGACGCATTAGGCAAGTTGGACATTTGTGATATGTATGCTCCAACTTGAGGGGGAGTGTTGGAATGTGTCATGATTTACTTTGACTAGGTTTAGTTGTGAAAATCTCATAAAACATTAACTATGATTGTTTATAGGTTTAGTTGTATTAAATCTAGGTTTTCTTTATCTAGGTTTTATATTGGTAAATCTAGTTTTAGTTATTATATATTTGTCATTCTTTGTAAAGAATTAACATCAATGAAAATCATTCTCTTTCATTGCTCAATTTGACAGATAATGCATGTGGTGGTAGTTTTCAAAGAAAGGGACCCAATGCCGCTTGGGACATCATTGAGGAAATTGCAATTCAATCCGGGCAGTGGGATAATCATGATAGAAGGAGAGACACAAGGCCAAGGGAAAGAGAAGTGCAGCCACATGTTGGAAGAAGTCATGTAGATGTTGAGCCAAGGACTAGAGCAGTCCATGGTGTTTCTCAAATCCAACAAGTTGATGAGCTCATGAATGCCAAGTTTGAGCAACTAGAGGCTGCAATGAACACTAAGCTTGACCTTCTACTCAAGGCACATGGAGGGGCAGCTACATCTACCCAAAGTGAGCAAGTGAAAGCAGTTTCTACTTCTTGCTTTTATTGTGGTTCTCCCACTCATGACACCCTTGATTGTCAATACCATGGGGCTGCAATGCAACAAGCAGCGTTGGAGGAGCAAGTTTGCCAAGTTGATGGCTACAAGCAACGTCACTCTTCACAGCCCAACAATCGTCCCTATTACAACCAATCCAACAATCAAGGCAGCCAAGGAGGCAACAACTACCAAGGAGGAAAGTTTGGGGGAGGTAGCACATACCAAGGAGGCAATCAATCGTATCATGGGAGTTCACAAGGGTATCAAGACCCAAGCACTTCACAAGCACCTCCAAGACAAAGCTTCTATCAAGCACCTCCCGGATTTGAGAACAAAGGAGGAAACAACCAAGCTCAAGCACATGAGTCAAGAGAGCCAACCTTCAAGGAGATCATCGCTGCCCTCACTACAAGCCAACTGAAAACTGACCAAAATGTTTCAGTTATGTCCCAAGGGCTGAACAAATTGGAGATCCAAGTGGGGCAACTAGCAAGGCAACTCCAAGAAAGACCAAAGGGTGCTTTACCTTCACAAGTTGAGCCCAATCCAAGAGGCAAGCAACATGAGCAATGCAATGCAATCTCGACATCTTACTCCGGTATTTCTCTTGACACTTACCCTTCCAATTCCATGCATGAGCACTTTGATGATTCTATGCATACATATGGGGCCAAGAGGGAAGAAAATGTACCTCTTGGCTATTTGTTGAATGATAATGTGCATAATCATTTTGGTTATTTGGAGGATGGGGCTAAGGAGGAAGAAAATGTACTCCTTGGCAATTGTGGATTAAATAGAGTTGTGTCAAATGTGGAGAGTATGCATGATGAAGTTGTGCTTGGGAGTGTTGATGGTTGCTTGACTTCGGAGAATGATTTACATGTTCATGATATTGAGAAAACAATTCTTAAGGATGAGGGTGACATGGTTACTAACCTTGGTGGTGAGGCCATGAAGGCTATGGATCCACCAAGAACCATGGTCATCTCTAGGGAGGACTGCAATGGTGAATCACTTGCTGCCCTAGAAGGGAATATGGTCATTCATGATGCAAAATTGCACAAGAAGACCAAGGGTTTGATGCAAGAGTTGCAGGAACTCTTTGAGAAGGTAGATGTGAATGTTCCATTGTTGGACCTCATACGTCAAGTACCGGCATATGCTAGATTTCTCAAGAATCTTTGTGTTGCAAAGAGGAGACTCCAAGAGAAGGAGTGTTATGAGCTTCAAGGGCAAGTGAGTGCCATGATCCAACACAAGATACCACCAAAGTTGAAAGATCCGGGAAACTTTACAATTGGGTGCCAAATAGGAGAGCAGCTCCTAGAAGGTGCACTTATGGACTTGGGGGCAAGTGTCAATGTGATGCCTCTATCCCTTTTCCGGAGGTTAAACATTGGTGCTTTGCAACCAACATCCATAACTCTTCATCTTGCGGATAAAAGCACAAGAGAACCGGCTGGAATTATTGAAGATGTGTTAGTGCGGGTTGATAAGTTCATTCTTCCCGTTGATTTTGTGGTGCATGATTTGGGAGATGACCCTACTCTTGATAATGGAATGCCTCTTATCTTTGGCCGACCTTTTATGGCAACGGCGGGAGTCAAAATCAATGTTCTTAAGGGCACCATTAGGCTCAAGGTGTTGGGAGAGAAGGTGAAGATTCAAGTCCTCAATCACATATACTCACCGGAGGTAATCCAAGAAGTACTTTCTGTGGATTTGGTCAAGGGAAACAGTGCCAAGAGTGGAAAGATTTTCGGTTCTTTGAATCCATCCAAACCCACAGCAGCTGCACATGATCATTTCTCACCTATTTGGGGGTATGATAACCCACCTTGCAGCAAAGATAGTAAGCCACCATTTTGTGGGACTGATGACATGAGTGAAGATAAGTCATACCATGCTCCATTCCTAGAGGGAAACATACAGGGCAGTTCTCCCATAAGTGAGGCACAAATGGAGACTATCAAGGCCATGAGAGAAGTTGTTGGCCATGGGAAGAAGAAGAAGAAGAAGAAGAGTTTTTGGCCTCCATTACCTACTGCCCCAAAGTTAGTCCTCAAAGGTTTCAAGACCTGCTTTGGTGGAGGAATCCATGGTGAGAGCAGCTCACCGGTGATTGGCAAGAAGGTGTGTTTTATACCACCTTGATTTAAGCATGAGAAGATGCAAGACCGACTTTGAGGTCTTTAAACCGAAGCGCTTGTGGGGAGGCAACCCCATCACATTTGAATTTCATTTCTATTTTCAATAAGCTGGAGCTTACGTTTGGAAGTCAAGGCTTTATGCCTTGAGGTTGGTGTTTGTTGGTGCCTAATATCATTGTGGAGATCGCCATAAGGGAGTTCACTTCTACTTCACTTACATGTGTTTTGTTTTGTGTTGTTGTCAATTGTTTTGTTTTGTGTTTTGTGTTGTTGTTTGTCGTGTCCCTCACCCAATGGAAATTGTTAAATGCACTGATCACATTGGGGACAATGTTAAGTTTCAGTGTGGGGGTGAGGATTGGGTTCGAAACCCGCCAAAAGTTTCAATTTTTTTCGACGTTTTCATGGAGTCATCCGTCCGGACTCCCATGGCCGTCCGGACGCCACTGAAATTTCAAGTTTTTTATGTTGTCTGCCCGATGAATCCGTCCGGACGCCCCTGGCCGTCCGGACGCCTGTGAGAGGTCCAAAACACATGCTCTCTGTCGATTGCTTCGTCCGGACGCCCATTTTGTCCGTCCGGACTGAGGAGCCCAGTTCTGAAACTTTTGCTTCTTTGTCTTATGTTTTGTGTTGTTTGTTTGTTGTGTCAGTTTTTTCCAACTCCAATGATGAATTAAGTTTATTTTGTTGTGTTCTTGAGTATGTTGATCATTGTTAAGGCTTTATGTAATTTGCTTTGGGTTTAATATGCATGATTCATGATTGCTCGATTATCCATGTACACTTCACCTTTGTTGATTAATCGAATGCAATCCGAGAAGCACACTTGACATGCATTGCCATGCATACCCAGAAATTGTGAGGACTTGAGCCCATTGAATATTCACTTGTATGCATCTTTCATACATTTACTTGTTCTTCATGAGTGTACATTGCATAAGTCTTGAACCTAGAACTTGCTCAAAGACCTCTTGAGACGTTTTGTTGATCCACATTGAGTTAGAAGTGATTAAGGCACTAGACAAGCACCACGGCCAAATTGACCACCATCCATGTAAACTTGAACTTTAGGCTTAGCCCACTTGAACTATATACATCATTAGCTATTTTTTTGTTCAACCACATCACACTCACCCATTCCACAACTCAAACATCATCTCACCCTTGTTTCGCTGTGTTTGCAAGACGATGATAGTGACTTCTTATGTCCGTTATGCGTGGGAATTCTTTGGTAGTTTGCCAAAAGGCAAGTATGGGGGTGCATTTTTATTGTTGTTGTAGTTGTTTCAAAGAAAGAAAGAAAGAAAGAAAATCAAAAACAAAAAGAAGGAAGAAAGTTCCTCAAGAAAAAAAAATAAAAAAAAAGAGAAAGAAGAAAAATCCAAAAATAGAGTGTTTCTTGTATTGCTTTTAATAAAAGGTTGGAGGAAAAATAAGAAATTTGTTTCGGTTGTAGCATTGGTATGAGTTTCAAAGTCGTTGACTTGTCTTGCAAACATGTGGAACATTTGACATATCCATCCCTTCATTTCATTTAACCATCCACCATTTGGCCCCATTACACCATTTAAAGTCATTTTGATTTAACGATTTGTGGTTCAATTTGTGGAGAGTTAGTTGATGAGCAAGCTTATGGGAACATTATTTGTGCATTTGTTTTGAGAGTAAACACTTAACCCTATACACTTGAGCGGAAATATTTAGTGATCTTTGTGAGTTTAGTGGTTAATGTTGTTTAGTTGTGCCTATTTAATTGCAAGAGATTGATTGCACACTTGATTTCCACACACTTCACCCGAGCAGGATTAAATTGCGCTTGTTTAACTCTTAGCAAATTTGTGAAGCCTTAGCATGTGATCATTGGACTCTTGTTTATAACATTGCGAGCTCGCTGAGGACTATAGTTGGAGAAAACTTTTGAATTTTGTTTTTCCCTTCTTGTGATTGTATTGTGTTTCCCTTATTGTATTGTTTTATGTTTGCTTGAGGACAAGCAAGATTCAAGTGTGGGGGTGTGATTTGCACATATTTGTCATGCAATTTGCATTCCTAATCACGGGAATTAAGCTTGTCCAAAGGCCATTTGTTGCATTTAAAGTGTGTTTTCATGTTTTCAGGTTATTTACGCGAGTTGAAGTAATTCGGCACAAAAAGGTGCATTTCGGCAACATTTGCCACATTTCCGAGAAGAGGACGAAAAGTCAACCATGGCTTCTCGATGTCAAAGAGTGTACAAATCAACCTTCGGAAGATGTTGTCTTGAAGAATTGGAAAGAGGAAGAAAAATGATGCAATTACCTTTCCAACGACTTTTCCGGCGAACCACCACCACAAGAGGCGGCAGTACCGCCGGACCACCACCGGAGCACCACCACACATGGAGGAGATATTCAAATCAGATCATGCTTAGGGCTGCTGCTAGGGTTGCTGCACTCTAGTGGAGAAGAAATCAATTAATACTTTACCATAGTGCATCCTTAAATTCCTCCCATGTGTCTCACTTTTACATTTTCCCATAGCCCACTCACACTCCATTAGGCAGCCATTGGGGGCTGCAATAGAGCTGTTAGAGACTCCCCAATACACCATTATTCACAGCAACACTCACCTAATTTTCGGAATCCAATCCATTACACAGAAATCATCCACCAAGAACACCAAGAAACTGCCCAGTTTTGTTCTTCCATTTTCACCACCTTCCATTGCTCAAATCACTTTCGTTCCTTCACGAAAGTTGTTCCTAAGACATCCATTTATCTTAGGAACTGACTTTCATAACCATTCCACCACCACTACACTACGTTTCAAGCTTCACAGCTGGGAACTCGTCAAGAACACAAGAAATCCGGAAGCTTGGAGAAGAAGAAGTTTGGAGGAGAAGAAGAATCCGAAAGGGGGCTGTCATCTACACTTGGAGAACACCAAGGAGCTGCTGGCCATCATCCCTTGAGAATTCCTAAACTCTTCTTTATTTATCTTTGTATTTATGTTTCTATTCTTGACAATATTGATGTACTTCCTAAACATGTGTGAGTAGTTCCTTAGGTTGGGGGCTAGGGTTGTGTGCCCTAGCCCATGATGATGTTTGACATATGATTCTTGAATATGCATGATGATTCTGTTTTGGATATGTTCTTTGTGGAAATACGGTTATGTTGAATGCTTGTTTAGGAATCTTGCTAGTTCTTGAGCATGTGTTGAACCTAATTAATTAAGAGTGTTTGCTAGCAACTTATTCTCTTAGGTATTTAACATTGAGCATGATGAATCTAAGTAAGGAACTTGGTTTGTTTAAATCTTGATTCTTGGAACTCTATGCCTAGGAAGTTTACTTGGGGACCTTGGTAAGGCTTGGGTAAATGGATGAGGAGTATTTGTGTCCATGGTATGGCACAAAATAGGCCTAGAAGAATCACATCCTTGACTATGGTATGGTTGGGATTTGGGGTTTGATCCTTAACTAAATCATTGCTGCATGTTCTTGATGTTTGTCATACATTGGATTGGGCTAGAGTAAACCCGAAACTCCAATCCTCTACACCATCGATCACACTTCCACAAACCAATTGTTGGGCTTGTCACCTCAATACTTGGTACCTTTTTAGCGCATTAAGTTGTGCTTCTTTCCATTGTTGCTTAGATTAGTGTTGTTACTTGGTTATTGCTTGGGCTACTGTCTTGGTTACTAGTCACTTGGGAGTGACGCCTCTTTTGAATACTACACAACCATGTTGCACATACCTCACATCTAAGTATATAGTTCACTTCTTGCCATATCATCTTTAGTGTCATTGCATCTTAGTTGCATTGTTTACCAATTCGGGGATCTTGGGCCTTCCAATCCCTTGGGTACGACATTCCCCCGGTCATTAATCTATACATCCACATTGTTGATACTCGTAGAAGACACTCGTTTCTTGAGCGAAACTATACGACACGTCACACGCTGGTGTCCACTCGTAATGCTGCTTATGCTAAACTCCTAGCACAGATAATTCGCCTGTAGGCTCACTACCCGGACCATCCCATCAAATCAATCAGGCCTGATAATGCTGAAGAGTTTACATCGAAGACTTTCGATGACTACTGCATGTCTATTGGGATGGATGTTGAGCATCCCGTTCCACATGTACATACCCAGAATGGTCTTGCAGAGGCTGCCATTAAAAAAAATACAAATGGTAACAAGGACGTTGGTAATGCGCACCAACATTCCTCTCTCTACCTGGGGGCACGCAGTATTACATGCAGCTATGTTAATTTGTCTGAGACCCACAGTCACCCAACCCTTTTTTTGCGCAACAGCTAATGACTGGGTACGAGCCAAGCATGTCGCACTTACACATATTTGGGTGTGCTGTCTATGTGCCTATTACGCCGCCACAGCGTATTAAAATGGGTCCTCAGAGACGAATGAGAATTTATGTTGGATTTCAGTCTCCAACCATCATCCGCTATGTAGAACCCTTGACAGGTGATCTATTTACCGCAAGATTTGCGGATTGTGACTTTGATGAGACATTTTTCCCGTCGTTCGGGGGAGATAAGAATGTACACATTCAACAGGAACGACAAGAATTGTCATGGCCTGTCCCCACTTTGTCTCATCATGATCCCCCTACTACATGAAGAGAAATAGAAGTGCGTAGAATTATAGATCTTCAGAAAGTCGCAGACTCTCTCCCTGACGCTTTCTTTGATCTTGCTAAAGTGACTAGATCCCATATACCAACTGCAAACATGCATGCAAGGATGCAAGTGCTTGAACAAGGACTTGGACTCAAAGTCGTTTCTGCAGCTAACCCTATTGGAGGGACAGCTGGTGGCGCCACTGCCAGTATTAGTAGTGATGTGGCTCAGGCCGTGGCTCCGTTGAGGAAGCGTGGGAGGCCACCAGGTTCGAGGGATTCGCACCCTAGGAAACGGGCTGCAATGGCACCCAATAACCCTCTCGTCATTGATACTCAAAATCCGTCCCATGAAAACGTTCCGGATTATGGTTATATCCAAGAGACATCATTGGAGGATGCTCCAATGTCAGAACCTACCCATGAGAACATAGAGATCTCAATTAATTATACTAGTATACATGGGACGTGGGATGGAAACTTCATCATCATTGATGATGTGTTTGCATATGCTTGTGCACGAGAGTTGATTGAGACTGATGATGTAGAACCTCACTCTGTTGATGAATGTCAACGTAGAGCTGATTGGCTTAAATGGAAAGATGCGATCCAGGCTGAGTTGGACTCACTAACAAAGAGAACGGTATTCGGGCCTGTTGTTCCAATACCTTCTGGAATAAGATCTGTTGGATACAAATGGGTCTTTGTTAGAAAGCATAATGAGAGAAACGAGATTATAAGATATAAAGCTCGCCTTGTGGCGCAAGGCTTCTCACAACGCCCTGGAACCCTTGTACAGCTAGGGTACAGGATTTGATCCACAATCAATCTCTCTTGCGTGTTTGTTAAGTTAATCCACCGTTGGAATTGGACTAGGGTAACCCAAAAGCCCCGATCACTTAATCAATTGAATCCTCGTTACTTTGCAATTCACTTATATAACCTTATTTACTTGTTTTGTTTACTTGTTTGTCATCACTCACTCACCCAACCAAATCTCTTGATCACTACATATTCACAATGTGCATATATCACTTCATGTTGCATAGATATCCATTACTTGTCTCTCCCCATTAGTGTTAGTTTAGCTTGTTGCCTTGTTACCTAGTGGATCTTGGTTCACCATTTTCCCGTGGTACGACAAAGCCCCCGGTCTTAACTATACTTTCCATATCTTGACGATAGCGTCTGCTTACGTTATAAAGGCATGTTTCGCGTTAAAGTCAGGTCACACTACTCCTATGACTCTAGATCAGGTATGTTCTCCAGAGCAAGTAGAGGTTATGGTTGTTCTCTCAACTGTACGTTTTGTTCATGATCATGGTTTTCAACCTGTGGTTATAGAATCAGACTCATTGCAAGTTGTTTAAGCATGTAATTCAGGCTCACCTAACTTTTCAGTCCTGAGACACTTATATGAGGATATTATTTTGTCTCTTGAAGATTTACTCGGTTCTACTCTTCGTCATGTCTATCGTGAAGCAAATGCAGTGGCTCATCGCTTGGGTCGTCGAGCTCTTGCTTCTCCTTTTTCTAACTCTTGGGTGGTTGTACCCCCGGATATTATAATGGATGTTTTGTTTAGTGATTGTAATCACATTCGATTCTAATAAGAATTGTCGTTTCCTCTTCAAAAAAAAAAACTTGTTTATGTTTCAGGGTATCATTAATTATTGTGTGTCTTGTCAAACTAGTACTTTAGAATAGGTTTATCCTTCTAGAGTATGGATTGTATTAGTATAGGTTTCCTACATCAATACAGATTGTATCTTGTACTCCTCTACATACAGAGGCCCTTATTCATTAATGAAATACATCATATTCTCTGCTCATTCTCTATTGTTATTTACGTTTCCCTTAAACACATTATCAGCATGAGTCTCTAGCCTTGAGATAAACAGAAAACCCTAGAACCCTAAACCCTAGGTTCACTATTAATCTATCGAAGATTGATCGCTGCTGTGCACTATCACCGCCGTGCACCACTGCTGCCGTGCATCACCGACGCCGCTAGCTCCACCGCTCCACGGCCACTAAACTTCAAGAATCTGCCTGCGCAAAACAGGATACTTTGAATTCGTTTTTATTTCTTTTCAGCCGTCGGATAGACCAGAAGCTTTGCTGATATTTTCCTCTGTGTATCTACTATTCGCAATTCAAATTTCACGCAATTCAAACCGTTGGATCTCCAGATATTCGGTTCCAAAGGAGCGGTACTCAGGATCGAAATTTTCTGCGATGTTGCAATCAAGAAAACCAAGTAAGATTTTCTAAAAGTTCCTACTTTGATTTAATTTTCGCATTCTTTTTTTCGGAGATTTCAAAGCTTCCCTTCTTCTTCATCCCGACCCCTCTTATGGCGTGGGACTTTATGAGTTTAATTGAATCATGGAGATTCACATATTATGCTATGATAAAGAAATTTCATGAGCATGAGGTTTAATGAATCGTGGGGATTCATAATATATGTTATGATAAAGTAACTTCATGAGCATCAAAGAAAAGTTTTGTGATAAAGTAATTTCATAAAAGCATCGAATTCGACCAATTTTTGGTCATGACTTATTCATTACTAGGATCACCTACTTGGGTATGATGTCTAGGAAAGTGATTTGAGATTAGTGGTGTCAAGTGACCCTCGCTCTACCGACATCTCATCTTACTTACCTGGTCATACTTGGGTAGAGCTACCGAACGGTTTAAGTTATGGCCATACACCATATTGGTCTTGTTCTAATCCAAATTTTCTTGGAATCTTTATTAGTGTTCGTGGATGTCTTTTTATGACTACGAAACTAAGGTATCTTCTTATTGTGATAAAGTAATTTCACAAAACCGTTACTGAATATAATTCAGGTATGCTTCAATTATGGCTATGCTTCAATTTTGTAAGGCGACTCTTATAGAAACAGAATTAATAGAGAAAACTCTCTCTACCTTCCACGCTTTGGCACTTATATTGTAGATACAATATCGATTAAAGTACATTGCCAAGCGATTTTCAATCAGCTTATCAATTTTCTGCAAGTAGCTGAAAAACATGACACGATCATGATGAACAACAATAATTAGGCCTGCCATAACAAAGAAAGTTCCAAAAGTAACTTATGGCAAAAATGGCCAAAAGAGGACGAAACCCTAATGTTAAGGGTAATTCTAATGGACGATCCGGTTCATATAATTGTCCCAATAAGGAAGGAAATCGCAACAACGTTGCACAAAATCGTAGGAACTATTGCCCCACGTAAAAAAGGCAAGGAGGAAGAGCCATGGGCCATGGAGGCCATGCCAACGCCGGCAAAGTAAAGCGTGGCAATAGGGTGCCAAGAGCACCAATCCATCCTCCAAAGGCACAAGGTGCTGAACGCGCCATTGAAGCATGTATTGATAATGAGCTATACTTCACTTGATTTATAGTAGAAGTTTCTCATAAGTTTTTATGAAGAAGATACTAGAGATGACATAGACGTCAATCTCACAATTGCCAATTCTATGGTCGTCCAAAGTAAAGAGAAGACCATGTAAGCTCCAGACTTCGAAAAATTGCAATTGTTTTCTTTCCAAGCTTATTATGTAAAGGCTTTTATGCCTTAGTTTATTCGACTTTTTGTCATAATAATTTGTTTATGGATTAGGCCTTCTGGACAAGTCCTCGATGTAATCGTTGGCATATGGTTCAATAAAGTTTCGAATTTTTCCTCGATGTAATGAAGGATATTCGTGCCAACGGTTATCATATGGAAACTCATTGTGAGAATAGAAACAAATACTTATGTATCACTTCTAATGATTGCGGAAGGAAGCGCATATTAGAAAAACTTACGTGTCGATCTTGTGGGTTATACTTAACCACTATTCTTATTATCGAATCCAACAATGTTTTTAGAGATGATCTTTTGGATTCCGACACATATAGGCTTTGACACAACCGTTTGGGACATCCAGGTTGTGATATGATGATCCGTATATTGAAAATCTCAAACGGACATCCCTTTTATCGAGCTAATAGAAGCAAGAATCAAAAGATGATTCAAGGAGAGGAGACTTGCGTCACTGACATGCCAAAGAAATGAGCACATTCTGTCAAACGCCAGGCGATCGATTGCGGAAGCATGTACGATCGATCGTCCGCCTCAAGCATGCCTCGGACATCGTCCAGAGAGCATTTGCGATCGATCGCAGAAGAATGTACGATCGATCGCACATCTCCAGCATGCCTCGGACATCGTCCAGAGCGCATTTACGATCGATCGCAGAAGAACGTACGATCGATCGCACAGTAACGATTGTTACTTCCCCCTCTAATCCTGATTTCAAACTTGATCAGGATATCTCCTATGCTTCTGCAACCTTCATGGCTAAGGGCTCATTTTGCAAAGCCTGTTCCTTAGGCAAATTAGGATCGAGACCATCCTATGCTAAGGACACAAAATAAATTATTCCATTCTTACATCGTATCCAAAGAGATATTTGTGGACACATCCAACCATATTGCGGACTTTTAAGATATTTTATGGTTTTGGTGGATGCATCGACATGCTGGTCACATGTCGCTTTATTGTCCACACGCAATGCTGCTTATGCAAAACTTCTAGCACACATTATACGCTTAAGGGCTCACCACCCAGATCATCCTATTAAGTCAACTACGTCTTGACAATGCTAGAGAGTTTACATCACAGATAGTTGATGATTATTGCATGTTTATTGGGATTGATGTTGAGCATCTTGTACCCCATGTGTATACACAAAATGGTCTCGCAGAAGCCACCATTAATAGACTTCACATGGTCGCTTGGGCATTGGTTATGCGCACCAATCTCCCATTATCTGCTTGGGGTTATGCAATATTGCATGCAACTCCACTTGTTCGTTTTCAGACCCACTACCAATCAAACCGTTTTATATGTACCAGATGGTAACTAGATATGAGCAGGATGTCTCACATTTACGCATATTTGATTGTACGGTTTATGTGCTAATTGGCCTAAATGGAAAAATGCAATCCCAATTGAACTAGATTCACTAACAAAGAAAAAGGTATTTGGGTACGTAGTGCTAACGCCCCCAAGTGTAAAGCCTATTGGACATAAATGAGTCTTTGTTAGAAAGCGTAATGAGAATAATGTAGTCTTGAGATATAAGACTCGCCTTATGGCGCAAGGTTTCTCACAACGCACTGGGATTGACTACGAGAGACATATTCTCCCGTAAGGGATGTTATTACATCCTGCTACCTTGTCAGTTTGGTAGTTTCCACAAAAACTTGACATGCAGCTTATGAATGTGGTTACAACATATCTCTATGGGGATCTAGATTCAGAGATATATTCGAAGGTGCCAGATGGACTTTCAAATACCCAAGTCAAGTGACTCTAAACCACATAGTGCATTTTCTACTTGATTGGGAAGAGATATATAAATAATGATTTATGCCCATGCGTGTTTATAAAGAGAACAAGTTCCGGATTTGCAATTATAGCTGTCTATGTAGATGACATGAATTTAATTGGTACTCTCGAAGAACTGAGAGATACTGCTACGTGTTTGAAATCCGAATTTGAGATGAAAGATCTTGAGAAAACTCGGTTTTGTCTAGGCCTTGAGCTAGAGCACCGAGATAGTGGAATATTAATCCACCAATTGGCTTATGTCCACAAGATGTTAAGAAGGTTTAACATGGACAAAGTACATCCAGATAGCACTCTCATGATCGGCCGGACCCTAGATCCAAAGAATGATCCATTTCGTCCAAAGGATGATGACGAAGAATTACTAGGGGCCGAAGTGTCATATCTAAGTGCAATAGGCGCATTATTGTACTTAGCTCAATGCACTAGACCTGACATCTCTTTTGCTGTGAACTTGTTGGTTAGATTTAGCTCTGCACCCACGCAACGCCATTGGAGTGGCATAAAGACAATATTACGTTACCCTAAAGGTACAATCGATTTGGGCTTGTTTTATCCCTACAGAGAGACAAGATGAGTTGAAAAAGGAAGTTCAAACCTCAAAGGCAACGCTACTGCCGTCGGGCGATCGATCGCAGGGAATGCAGCGATCGATCGCGCCAATGTTGAAACTCCCCATACCGAAAATCCATGTGATGTTTTGGTTGGTTTTGCTAATGTCGGGTATCTCTCTGACCCGCACAAAGTTGTAATCAACAACAACAGACTCTCCTCAAGATTCAAGTGAATCAAGTTAGATCCGAGGAGAATGTGGCAGATTTATTTACTAAGTCTTTGCCTAAGCCCACATTTGAAAAACATGTTAAAAGCATTGGTATGCTTAAGTTATCCGAGCTCCCATGATTGTAGGAATCAGGGGGAGGTGCAGACATGAGGGGGAGTCTGGCACATACATGTCACTTTCAAATGTGAAGAGTGCGTTGTACTCTTTTTCCCTTCGACCAAGGTTATTTTTTTCCCACTGGGTTTTATTGTTACTTGACAAGGTTTTTAATGAGGCAACATGGAAAGCATCACCTAGTTGTGACCGGCACAAGGGGGAGTGTTTCAGGGTATCATTATTGTGTGCCTTGTCAAACTAGGACTTTAGAATAGGCTTATCCTTCTAGAGTATGGATTGTATTAGTATAGGTTTCCTACATCAATACAAATTGTATCTTGTACTCCTCTATATACAGAGACACTTATTCATTAATGAAATACATCATATTTTCTGCTCATTCTCTATTGTTATTTACGTTTCACTTAAACAGTTTATGCTTTTTTTATATGCCCCTTCTCACAAAACTAATTAATTATTTAATTTGTTTTCCTTTTTTTTTTCTAGATTTATCAGCCATAGAATTAAATAGAATTTAAATTTCATATTTTTTTTATTGGTGTTGTGTAGAATGAAGAATTTGTAATTAATTAGGAAAAAAGATTTTCTTTCCTCATTGAAAGAAACAAATAATTAAATAAAAAATAATAATAAAAGTTAATCATTTTTTTTTTTTTTTGATCAAAGACGACAACCTTTATTCAAAAATCAAAAGTTACACAGAGAAGGAATACAGCTTCTAACCTCTAAAGGAGGAGCTCCAATCCAAGTAAATAAACGTCTAGAAGTACAAGCAAAACGAGCACAATCATGAGCCAAAACATTGGCTTCACGGAAAACATGTAAAAAATGAGAGCTAGGAAGCTCTGAAAGTAATGAGACTATGTCGTCATACACACGCCCGCCGAACGACGTATGGGGAACGAGATCTCTAGTAGCTGAAACCAATATGGTGGAATCGGATTCAAAGATGAGCGGTGATAGTCTATGTTCCACAGCAAAAGAGCAAGCCAATCGACCCGCCATAGCCTCAGCCAACTCTGGTGAAGCAACATTAGATAGAGGAGTACAAAAACCACCCACAATAGAACCTGTATGATCACGCAGGACCACACCCGCCCCTCCATTACGAGAATGTACATCATAAGCACCATCAATATTTGCTTTGATCCACCCCGGAGAAGGAGGTTTCCAAGAAGCCAATTCACGAGTAGAAGATCGAGGACCCAGTGAGCAAACACTACGAAACTCATGAAGACGCTGAGAAACATTGAATGCAACAATTCTTGGACCCAACGCCACACCATCCCAAACCCGATTATTCCTTTCCTTCCAAACCGCCCATATAAGCATGAGAAAGATCTCAAACTCAGAGAGAGAGAGCTGCAAACTGAAACTATATAACCATTGCCCAAAAACTTCAAAATCTGAGAGAGGAAGAGAATGGATAAGTGAAGCAAACCTGGGATGCGTCTGAAGAACTGTACGAGTGTAAGGACAATCGCGACATATATGCTCTATAGATTCATTGGAACCATCACATAACACACAGATAGAGACAATCGGAACATGCCGAGATAGCAGACGAGACCGAGTAGGCAATATATTCCGACACGCTTTCCACAAGCAAACTCTGACCTTACCAGAGACTTTAGCATGCCAAAGCTTCTTCCAAAAAGAAGGAGATGGATCTGGAGTTGAAGGAGGCAACAGACCATGTGAATTAATGAAAGCAAGTCTGTAAGCACTACGAACAGAAAACTGCCCTTTCTTTTCCAATCGCCATACCAACCGATCAATAGACGGGTTTAAGCTCAATGGAATACTCAATACCATCTGTTGAATAGCAGGCTCAAAGAGAGAAGCAACAAGAACATCATTCCAAGTGCCTATAGGTGTAATGAGCTCACAAACCCACTGAACTGGAGGGGCATTACCCGAAGGGAGAGGAGGAGTAGCAATATCACCCGGTATCCAACGATCTGTCCAAATGTTAGTAGTAGAACCATCACCAATCTGACGGAAGCTACCTTGAAAAAGAAGAGCACGTGAGCTCAAAATACTGCGCCAAGAGAATGAGGGCAGCAATGAGAGAGGAGCTGACCAAAAATCACAATCCGGGAAGTAACGTGCCTTATAAAGGCGAGCTATCAAGGATTGAGGAGAGTTAACAATCCTCCAAGCCTGTTTGGCTAACATAGCCAAGTTAAAAGCTCGCAAATCATGAAAACCCATTCCACCTTCCTCCTTTGGATAACACAACGAATCCCAATTTAGCCAATGTATTTTCCTCTTATCATGAGTGCTTCCCCACCAAAATCGAGCACATAATTGATGTAGATCATCACAAAAACTTTGAGTAAACAAGAAACAGCTCATAGCATATGTCGGAACGGACTGACCAACAACACGTATAAGAATATCTCTACCAGCACCGCTCAAAAGTTTACCTTGCCAACCTTGGAGTCTCTGAGCAAGACGTTCCTTAAGGTACGCAAAAACCTCTGTTTTTGCCCTCCCTACATACGTCGGCAACCCCAAATATTTCTCATGAGCTCCCACCATCTCCACACCCAACAATGCAGCCAACTGGTTCTTAACTATAGTCTTAACATTTTTACTAAAGACTATATTACTTTTTTCATAATTAACTTTCTGACCAGAAGCTAATTCATAGGAGTGAAGGACATTCTGAATATGAAAACAATTTGACTGAGAGGCTTGAGCATAAAGCATACTGTCATCAGCAAATAAAAGATGATGGATGACCGGGGCATCTGCGCAAATTCGAATGCCATGGAGAGCACCACTAGAAACCTTGGCTTCTAACAAGGCTGAAAACCCCTCCGCGCACAATAAAAAGAGGTAGGGGGACAAAGGATCGCCCTGACGAAGCCCCCGAGTAGGAGAAAGGTAGCCACGAGGTTCCCCGTTCACTAGAAAAGAATAGCGAACTGTGGTTACACAACGCATGATCACCTGAACCCAACAATCTGAAAACCCAAATTGAAGTAAAACAGACCTTAGATAGCTCCACTCCATTCTATCATAAGCTTTGCTCATGTCTAATTTAAGGGCAAAGTACCCATCATCTCCGGATCGCTTATTATGAATGAAATGAGCTAATTCATTTGCAACAAGAGTATTATCAGTGATCAAACGCCCCGGCACAAAGGCACTCTGATATGGTGAAATAATCAAAGGGAGAATCTTCTTCAGCCGATTAGCCAATACCTTAGCACAAATTTTGTAAATAACATTGCATAGAGCAATAGGTCGCAATTGCGACATCTCCTGTGGGTTCTCTGTCTTGGGAATCAAGCAGACATGAGTATAGTTAATTTCTTTAAGCAATTGATCCGTCTGCAGAAAGTTTTGAACTGCCAAAATAATATCTGGACCAATCTCGTGCCAATAACGTTGATAAAACAAGGGAGAAGCCATCAGGTCCTGGTGATTTATTAGGATGCATTTGAAACAGAGCAGCCCTAATTTCTTCCCCAGAATAAGGAGCAATCAAATCATTGTTCATCTCCTCCGTAACACAAGATGGAATTAAGTCCACTACGGCTCTCATGTGATCCAAATCATACGTGCCTGCTGCAAAAATATCTGAAAAATATTGAGTAGCTACCTGCTCAATCCCCGCATCAGAATCCTGCTAGTCCCCATTGTGATCATACAAACCTTTAATCAAATTACGTCGACGTCGGGTGGAAGCTTTTTTATGTAAAAATTGAGTATTCCTGTCACCCTCCGCCAACCACAAGACTCTTGAGCGTTGTCGCCAATATTCATTTTCTTGAGACAAAAGAGAATTAAGTTTAGAAGCTAGATGCTTACGAGTATGTTCCACCGCAAGGGACGGGGGTAATGACAGGAGATCCTGCAACTGGAGACGTGTAGTCTCAATGGCCTTAGGGCGGTGACCAAAAGTGTGACGCTGCCAATCTTGCAGGGAATGCCGTGTAGCAATAAGCTTCTTTGAAACTCTAAACATTGGCACTCCCTGCACAGGAGAGGCCCAACCTTCCTTCACCACTGCTGCACATCCATCCTGATGAACCCAAAAAGATTCAAACCTAAAACGGTATTTCTTATTCCGAGGAATTAAAGGTGCAGAAGCTACCTCCAAAAGAATGGGAGCATGATCGCTCACACTTGGAGGAAGATTCGAAACCCTGGAACAAGAAAAGAGATCAGACCATGTCGCTGTAGCAACCACTCTATCAAGCCGGATTTTTGTTTCACCATCCCACCAAGTATACATCGAACCAGAAAAACCCAAGTCAAATAACTCGCAGTAGCCAAGAGCATCTCTAAAACCCTGCATTTGTCGCTCAGACCTAGGACGACCTCCCACCTTCTCAGTAGCGGACATGATTTCATTGAAATCGCCAACGACCAGCCACAGAAGGGAATCTTGATCGCACAATTCAGAAAGAAGAAGCCATGAACGATAGCGTTCAGCCTTAGTTGGATGACCGTAGAACCCTGTAATTCTCCACGATGGAATATTAGGGTTACGATCATTCACCACTGCATCAATATAAAAAGTATCCTTTGATCTGATCTGAACATCAATACTGTCATGCCAGAACAATCCAAGTCCCCCTGACTGACCACTACTAAGAACAGCTTCTGCTTGAGAAAACCCTAATTGAGATTGAAGCCTCTCAAAATACTGTGGATCGTGCACCTTCGTTTCACTCAAAAAAGTGATGGAGGGGCGATGAGTACGGAGTAAACCCCGCAATGCTTGCACAGTGGCACCATTATTGATGCCCCTGCAATTCCATGCTAAAACCGCCATGAAAGGTGGCCAGGTTGGGTGCAAGAGAGCGACCTAGGGTTGCTCTCAACTTAATAATAAAAAAAATAGTCTTAACTAGTACTTTGAATCTTAACAGAAACTCCAAAAGTTGAGATCGATCCAAATCCATATCAGATCAATAGTTTGCTACCTACCCATCGTGGGTAGGGGTGGTGGCGTGTCAGCCAAGCATACGGTATTTCAACACAAAGTGATTTGCTAATTTTTCAAGCATACGTTGTCCATATTTCAACACAAAGTTAATCATGAGTTAACATTAATTAAAATTTTAATAGGTGTCAACTTTCTGAGCGGACGTGATGCTCATACCTTAATTAGAGAGTATGAGCAAAAATGAACTTAATTTAGAGAATTAAATGTAAAAAATATACATAACTAACGGTACATGATGGAAATCAGTTTCACCCACACGTTTTATTCCTTCAGAAAAAAAAATATTTAAAAAGTTGACGAACTCGCATTGAGAAATAGAAACAAATAAAATTGCAGTAGAGCAAAAGATGAAGTTGCATGTCTCTGTCTTTCTAGAATCTGGCTTACGTAACAAGAGAGATATATAAACCATATACCTAGAAGCCAATAACCCAGAATCTAACAAAACTAGCTCGTATCATCCAGCCCTTAAAAGGTTAACAGGCCAATGCATGTTGAAGTATCCAATCACTTTCCATACTTATAAACTAACTGAATTGGTGATATATAACTATATATAGCTTCTTTTAAGATGAGATGACAGACTCAGAAGTTTGCTGGCTTCTTCTTGGTAAGCCATCAAAAATTAGCCAGCGCGCGTTTGAAAGAGTACTGGTTAATTAGGTTAATTATATATCCTAGACTCCTGCTTGCCTTCTTCTTCATTTCGTTGTACTGAAGCTAGCAGCTAGTATCTTTTCCTTCAGTTACTGCTGCCCCTCTCACAGAACAGTTGCCTACACAAGAAAAATAAAATAAAAAGGAGCGTCAAAATGGTAGCCCATAACTTACAAGGGAAGTTGCTTAAAATCATTGATCTGGAGCAAAACTATACAAATACACAAAAAAATTAATAAAAGACTAAATTAGAATTCTCAATCACCTTGTGTTTCTTCAACGAAAGATTTTCCAATATCGGAAGATCGCTAAGAACGGATGACTCGAATACGCGGAAACATTTGGCTGTGCTCTTGAAGCATTGCAGTGAATTCATCGGGCATCTCATTCCATCTGAATTCCTCGAGTGCATTAAGACCTTCCGCTCCTTCTGGAAGTGACCTCAAATTCTGACATCTGGACATGGTTAGCTTCTTAAGCATAGGCATCGCCTCATTCTCAACTGTCATCAAATTTAGCTCATCGAATTTGTCTATACTTAATATCATCAGTCTCGTGAACGTTTGAGCTTCGAATACCAACTCCTGCCCTGTGTAATAGTCACTCAAATTGAGCTCCATCAGATTAGGCAAAGCGTGAAGGGCCTCAAGTGGGTTGACTTCAGCATTCAATTTTGACCACTTTAAACCAATCTTTGTTAGACTAGTAAGCTCAGGAATCCACTTAGGTAGCCTTTCTAGGCGTCCTTTCAAAGATAAACGTTGAAGATAGAGAGGAGCCACGAGAGGAGATTGCATATGATCCAAATCAAGATACTCATCCTCGCTTGTTGATCCTACATCAAATGATGAAAGATTCTCCATTTTCTGAACAGAAGAACACAATTCTATTCCATCTTCTCTTTTCAGATCTGTCAGCCCCAACTTCCTGAGACTAATTAGCTCTCCCAAGGCTTCTAGGATTCTTCTGTCGTTTTCCACCTTAATTAATGACAAAGTTTGTATGGAAGATAGGGCTCCAAGATTGCCGGCAGAAAGAACCACTCCTCCACTCCCCACATCAGTACTGCAAAATACTAAAAGGTGGCGCAACTTTTCAAGTTTACAAATCTCTTCTGGCAAATGGGTCACCTGGGTGAGTTTAAGGTCTAAGGTTTCCAGGTATACAAGCTTCTTTATGGCCTTGGGAACTGTTCTAATTTGTGTTCCCTTCAGACTCAAGTACTTCAGGAGAGTGAGACCAAGGACATATTTGGGAAACTTCTCCAGTGCTACACCTTGCAAATCTAAAACCCTTAAAAATTTACTGGTTTTAAGTATCATTTCAAGCTGCTTAGAATGAGAACTTACAAGCCCAAACACTAGTAAAGTACGAATACCACTAGTCATACCCGTTATCAATTGAATGGGACCGTTATTAACTGTAAGGCGTCGAATGCTGTCGGCTGAATGATTGTAGTTTTTGTCCAGAACAGTTAGGAAACTCTTTCGCCTTGAAATGTTGATCTCTCGTACAAGGTGCAAAACACGGCATCTCCTTACTCGTCGTCCATCTACTTCCCTGGCGCTGGCTACAACCAAATTTCTTTCAACAAGTTTATCCAGGAACTCACCTGCAGCGTTCTCCTTTGGTTCTGCTTCTTCTGGCCTCACAAATCCTTCGGCTACCCACAACCGAATTAGCCTCTCACGGCTGATGGAGTAGTCTTCAGGAAACATGCTGAAGTATAAGAAACAGCTTTTAAGATGGCTTGGGAGATCCCTGTAACTTGGCTGTAAATTACGGCTAATAACAGAAAGATCCGAGCGGTCTCTACATATTTCATATCTAAGGTTGTCATGTAGCCTCTTCCACTCAACTGGAATGAGTGGTTTATTGGCTAGCACAGTACCAATGGCTGAAATTGGAAGGGGCAGGCCTTCACACCTGTTGAGTATTTTTTGAGCCCACTCCTCTAGCATAGTTGGCCAACTTCCTTCACCATTTTGAAAAGCCTTCTTGCAGAATAGATCCTTGGCTTTCTCTGACGATAACCCACTACTCAAATCATGGATATAGTTTGGGGGAACAGAGGTTACATCAGAGTTACGAGTAGTTATGATTATCTTACTCCCAGGCAATCCTTTTGGTAAAGTCTTTACGATGCATTCCAAATCTTCTTTGCTCCAAACATTATCTAAAACAACTAGAAACCTCTCTTTCTGCAAAAATTGCCTCAGTTTTTCTTTTGTACCATCTTCTTCCCGGAGAACTGTCTTAGCAGTTTCTGGATTTCCTTCCTGCCTTTGGTCCTCAAATTGCCTTAATATCTGTAATAAGAGCATCTTCAGTTCCATGCTTGGCACATCAACCCAAACATAGCAGCCGAAACCTTCTTCATGTCCTCTGATCCTGTCGCTCCGGTATACATTCTTTACCATAGTGCTTTTCCCTGAGCCACCAGGACCTGCAATCAAAATCATCAAATGGCTTTCGTCTGCTGCCATCAACTGCGTAAACAGCTCTTCTGTACGAGTCTCAAAGCCCACTATTTCATCACTTTCTGCAAGAACCTGGTGGAGCCAGGTTTCTTTCAGTCTGGAACTGGAACTAATTTGTTGGAGCATCTTATCAACAGTCTCTTTCTTCTTCATTATAATGCCATTTATCTTGGACGACAACTTGCTGCCTGCTTTCTTTACTTTATTTCCTGGGAGAAAAGGAGCAATTTCGTGCATCTTCTTAAAGAATCCTCTGTTGCTATGGATGTGAAGCACAAACTTGGAAAGAGCATCCTCAATTTCATAAGCTATATGTTCCACATCTTTCACAGATTGTTGAAGCTGGTTGGACCCTCCATCAATGTGATCTTCTGCGTCCCTTAGAGCCGCTTGGATTTCCTTCAACAAATCCATGGTTTCGTTGACACCGACAGGGACATTAGTTGAACCGTCGTTATTGTATCTTTGGAAGAGTGCCTGAACTTGGCCAAATATCGACAATGCGAGCGAAATGGCAGAAATGGCAAGTTCGGCCATTCGTGGAGAAAGACGAATTTCAAGTTCCACAAAAGTTGTTTCTCAGTATATGCAAAATTTCACCCTAGCCAAGACTCACAACCGAAATGTACGTGGTAGAAGAAACTCCCAACTCAAAGAAAATTTAGGTTGCAATTTACTGGATGCATGACAGGAGTACTAGCTATAAGAAGATGAGCTCTGAAATTAGTTCATAGGAATGATGAGAGTAGCGGTGTGAGTACCAATTTATAGAAATTACATGCAAAAATTGCCTTAGAAATGGAGAAATGCGACCAGCAAAGACTATGCATGTTACAGAATGTCATCTAGTGCGTACCACATTCTTAGCTTGATCGAGGTTGACAATGAACAAGTAAAACGAAAGTCTTGGTCAGTTGGTCTTCCCTAGTGGGACAGCGCATTTATTTTGACTTTTCATTTTATGTTCTTAATAATAATAATAATCTTATCGTATGGAAAATTATTATTATTATTAAATCTTCAAGTTTTCATTCCGACTCACAATTCATACATGTCATCTATGGTGCCGTTAACCATTATGTCATGTGACATTTTGTCATAGGTATTAAATCCAAGCCTTCTTTCGGGTCACAGACTTCAACAATTTTTTTGTTTATCTAAAATACCCTTTGTAACATAGATATCAAAACAAACCAACAACAATCCAAAGGGATAATAGTATAAAATATAAACACAAACCAAAAGACCATTACTCACTAACTTCACAGTACCACCCCCGAAAAACGAGGATATAGATTAGGGCTGGCACAGTTCACCGAGAAACCGGAAAACCGTCCGAACCGGTCTAGTCGGACCGGGCCGGTTCGGTTTTTTATTTGCAAAATCCCACCTCGAACAAGAAACCGACCGAACCGGTCTAGTCCGGTTCGGACCCGGTCCAAGCAAATACAAAACCGCGGTCTACCGAGAACCGAGTATAGGGATTTAATTCAAAATAAATACCCAATTTGTAGATGATAGGATTCGAACCCTTGCTCCCAAGGGTGAAATCTCGGTCAGATTTCCACTACACCACCAACATCTTTGGTACTTATGCAAACAACATTTATATTTATTTTATAAAATCTGAATCTAAATAAAAAAACAAAAGCCAAAAGCCCAGATCGATATATTCTCCAGATCCTTCTTCTTCTTCTTCTTCTTCTTCTTCCATACCACCTCATTTTCTGGGCGACTGTTTCCTCCTCCTTTTTTTCTTTTTTCTTCTTTCTTTCTCCTCTTCCCCTTCCTTTAACATCTTTTCTGAGTTTCTCCATCTCTTGATCATAGAGAGATTGAAATTTTGGAACCCAATTGAGACTGATAGAGCTCGAAGAGAGAGAAAATCGCAGAGAGATTGAGAGAGAGAGAGAGCTCGAAGAGAGAGAAACCATATCTCGGTTTCACTCAAGACCGAACTTAACCGACCGACGAAGTCGGTCAACCGACCATCGGTCAACCGGAGAGTTCGGACCGGTCGCGGTCGTGATTTTCCTAAAACCGGCCAAACTCGGTCGGACATGGTTTTGGGTGATTTTTACACCGAACCGGTCCGATGCCAGCCCTAATATAGATGCTAGCAATAATAAAAATAGTATCAATAAAAGCGCAAAAATAACACATTAAACTTTATGAAAATGGCACTTCAAGGACTCAGACAAGCAATTCTTCACTGTTATTCTCAAATCCACATTGAAGGTGACTCAAAAATCCTTATTGATAGTATAAATGGAGCAATTTCCATCCCATGGAGAATTAAGATGCTGGTCAGAGATACCAATTCTCTTGCTCTTAGCTGCCAAAATATCACGTTGAAGCGTATTTTACGAGAAGCAAATTTTGCGGCTGATGCAATTGCAGAGTTCGGCTATTCAGTAGGCATATGTATTTGGAATCACTCTTTACCTCTCACAATGCTTCAAATGATGTTTTGTTTGATCAGTTAGATGTTGGTTGTTTTAGCTAGAAACTCCTCGCTGTAGCCTTTGTTATATTTTTCGCATCGAAAAAACTTTATGAAAATGGTCAAAATGTGAGCTTTGTACAAAATTAACATTTTTTTGAACAGGAAACGTCTACAATGTCCTTAATTAATGAGAGCAACAATCTTCAAAATAAAAACTAACTATATATATATAAATTAGTTCGTCGGAGGCAGACGATGTAGGGAACAAGTCCCACCCTCAATCCCGAAAGGAGAAGGCAGGGAACCTACCCGCCCGTCTTCTCGTTTGAAATTTTATTAATAATAAAAAGAAAAAGATACAAAGAGAAGAAAGGGGGGGGGGGGGGGGACAAAAACCTTACCCTAATGTACAATGAAGAAAAATAATAAGAAGATGGAAAGTCATCCATTGGACTAAGAAAGAACCATATACATTGGCTCATTGAGTTCAATAACTGAAATCCTGTAATGTAGTAGCAATGATGATCCATAGCAATTAGGCAGCACGTTGATAAGGAAAACCCAAGCCATCCATTCGAAGAAAAGGAGATATGGCAATTGGAGGAGATTCATGCTAGGCCAAAGTAGGAGAAGCCAAACCCAAGTTTGCCATTCGGTCTGCAATAGTATTGCCTTCCCGAAGAACATGAGAACAGTAGAAAGACATTGTCCGGATGCGTGATAAGCAGGTAGACCAAGCAATACGAAGAGGCCAAGGTGGAGCAAAAGAAGAAGAAGTAATGCATGTAAGAACACTAGTAGAATCACTCTCTAACCAAATGGAGTGCCAACCAAATTGAGAAGCAAACTCAATCCCAATGATAACTCCCATTAACCCCAATGCATGCAGGCCACGTTGTGTTGTAAGAAATTATGAGGTTAATAATTAGCACTCTCCCGTTAGAATCTCTATTAAAAAGACTAGAAGAAAGTCATCAAGAAACTCTTGAAGAAATCTCTAAATGTAACACGAGTTTAGAGAATGTTTAAAATATAATAGACCATTTAATAAAATTGGAAGAAAAGCTCGATTATATTAAGACTCTTCCAGTAAAGGAAGAAGAAAAGTTAGCAAAATTACTAACAAAAGAAAAAGAGAAACAGATTCTCTTCCGAAAAATAACAGAACAGTCTGTTAAAACGAATAGGTTTAAACCATTGGAAAAACCTACACAACATACTAAGTTTAGCATGCCAGATATAGAACAGTCAACAAAACTGACTAACATATCTTACGAAAAGTCAAAAGTTCTAAAGGGAACTAAAGAAATTGTCAGAGATACTAAAATGTTAAGTATCTTTGGTAAAAAGAAAAAAGAAGTTCAGCTAATAAACGCTGTAGAATTTGAATTCAACGAAATCGAAAGTAGAGTAAAAAACTCTTCGATACCAAAATTTGAATTCAGACAGATATATAGAAGAGGAAATTTTGAATTATTGGACAGTCATCAATTCAAAATGCTAGAATTCACAACCCTAGCAACACAGAAGAGACAGATCTCTTAATGATAACACCTAGTGAAGTTGCTAGAGCAAAAGAGAAAAAATATGAATTTATGCACATTGGAGCAGTCCAAGTACGCATAAAACTATTTGCCAGAGAAGGCATAAACTGTTCGGTTCTATGTGTCTTACAAGACAATAGAATAAGAGACTTTCAAAAAAGTCTTCTAGCTAGGAACACTTGAAGCCTCCCTATGCAATCAAGTTGCATACTTCAACTGTTTCCCGAACTTCTCTACAAGTCTGAAAGACGCTGTACAATCCTTAAGATTAAGGGTGAAAACATATGGCATAGCCAGGAAAGAAAACATGCAAGAACTTGCAATAGTATATAGAGTATACTACAAATTGATGAGCTTAACAGTAGAACCCAAGACCAAGATATCAAATATTCCTGGTCTCACTACTGGTTTCCTCACCAATCCAAAAAACTGCGCAGAGCAGATAAAGAAAGTTACTTGGGATGAAGTAACATTTCCAATACAATGGCAACTTTCTGGTCCTAAACTACAACCAGAAAACACAAGAGCAAGGTCTTACCAAGACAGAAAAACTGGAAACATCAGTCTTAGATTCGAAGATCACAGAAAAAGTGATGTGGATATTGAAGAAGTAAATAGAGGTATTAAAAACCTCAACCATCAAGGTCTAAGAAGAAGTAAAACTGTAAGGGAAGATCCTTCCACTAGTGGTACCAAAACGTACTTAGATGATCAAGAAGAGTTCGAACTAGAACTCCATAGACCAACAAAAATGCTAAGGTCAGAAAAGCTTTACGAGCTTTATGAAGAAGCAAAAACCTGCCAAAACCTAGAAAGGTTAGAACAACTTATCATAGAAATAGAAAATTTCAAGATAAGCAAAAAAGAGCGAAAAATCCAACCCTTCCAAAATATGGAAACGGGAGAAAACTCAGGAACACAAACAAATATCATCAAAGATGATGACTGGATAAGACTTTCAAAAAGAGAAGCCCCTACGGGTAAAAAAGGAGAAAGAAACTCCGAACGGTATATTCCAGAAAATAATATACCAAGAGTTCCTATTACTACACAAGGAACATGGTTAGAACTAGAAAAAGCTCTAGATAAAAAAAAACAATAGATCAGTGGGTAGAAAGTCTCTTTTTAATGGGAGCCTTAACACTCGGAAAACTAGAACCCCCAGACATGCAAGTTGTCTATGAAGAAAGTCTTACGGGAATAGCCAAAAGATTCTACCTCACATTTAAAGAAACGGACAGAGGAAAAGATTGGCTAGGACAGATAGCAACCTCGAAAAATCCCTATGATTTTGCTATTCCGTTCTATGAACAATTTTGTGGCAGTGTAACAAGCCACGATGAAAGAGCTAAGAGAATAGCTAGGATAAATATTGAAAAATTGTCCATATGTGACATAGAATATTTCGAAGAATACTTAAATGAATTCCAACAGTACTATTGTACCATTGGAGAACTAGAGGATTCAAATCTAGTTAACCTACTTCATAGGAAGTTACCAGCACCTTGGAATATAGCCGTAGCAGAAAGCATGGCTGAGCGCCCTCTAGAAAGATTTACAGTAGGGGGAGTAGCTGAAAGAATACAAGAACTGCTAAGAAAGCAGTGTGTAGAAAATAATAAATCCAAGATGGCCAGAAAGCAACTCAAAGGAAATGAGAATTTTTGTTATAAAATTCTAGACACTCCTACGAATTGGGGATGTCATAACCGGAGAGACCCTCAAAAGAAGAACAAAAGAAAAGACAAAATCTTTTCAAAAGGGTTTAAGAAAAACCAAAACAAAAATTGGAAATTCAAGAAAAGCTCCGATTTTAGAAAAGATAATAGATTTAACAAGAAAAAAAGATTCTTCAAAAAGAGATCCCCTTCTCAGAAAAAACCCGAGAAGAAAAAATGCAGATGTTGGTTTTGCAAAGCAGAAGGGCATTATGCCAATGAATGTCCCGAGAAGGACAAAAGAACTTCAAAAGCCCTGCTATTTGAAGAATACGTAGATATTATAGAAGAAGCTAATATCAAAGGATACGAAGTAGCTTATTCTGAAGATGAAGACAGTCTATCTTTCTACTCGGCATACGAAGAAGAAGATAGTTCTTCAGAATCTGATACTGAATCAGAAGACGAATACCAAAGAGAAGTCTACGTTCTCAAGGTAAAAAATTGGGAAGAAAATACCACAGAAGAACTAATATCTTTTTATCGTATTATGCCTGGTTCGTTTGTTTGTGACTATTGCCAATGTTATGAAACAAATGGCCTCCCAATGTTCTGTGAAAGCACAGGCTTCACATACCACAAAGAATGCTTCATAGCTGAAGTTAGAAGAAAAACAAAAAATGGTTCAATCAGTCAATTAGTTGAACAAGAATACAAAGAATACTTCAAAGAACTGGCAGAAAGAAACGAACTATATGCCAAAGAAATGGAAAGAGCTAAGTTTGCTAATAATAAAGAAGACTTTGTAAACTTAGTCCCTCCAAACAATATAATTCAACCCACCCCAAAGGTTGAAGAGAAAATTGACGAAGTCGAAAAGATCGACGAAGAAATAGAAATAGAAGAAAATCTCTGTCTTACAGAAGGATGCAAACCTCTTACTGATGAAGAATCACAGTCAATAGAAATTCAATGATCCATGATAATCTCTACCAGTAGATTTAGTAACTACATTGAGATCATATTAAAATTTCCGAATCATAGAAAATACCATCTACATGCTTTTGTAGATAGTGGATCAGGATTCAATATAGCAAAAAGATTTGCTATTCCAGAAGAACTCTGGACTGAAGATAAAAATAAAACTGCTACTGAGATACAAATGGATGGAAGCAAATTTTCCATGAAAAGAGTAGCAAAAGATGAAAAGATCACCGTAGGTGGTGGGAACTTTACAATCAAAACCATATGGCAAGCAGAAGGCCAAGGTTCTGATATCCTGCTAGGAAATGATTTCCTATTACAGCAGACAATAATACAAAAAGAAGCAGTTCTGGGCTTTGAGAAAGGTGATAAAACCTTTTGGACAAAAAGACTTAAACAGGCAAGAAGCATTGTTGGTCCAAATTTCACCTTACAATATCAGAAGTTGCAACAAAATCGTGGTGAATATAAACCAAGATTTGAAATAGTTTTGCAATATAAAAAGCAAGAAGAATTGCTTATAGAAGATTCTTCAGAAGAAGAAAATGAAGAAAATGAAGAAGCAAGCTTCATTCATGAACACAACATTAAACACCTTCAAACAAAAATAGAAAAACAGAAGGTGCTCACTATAGAAGAAATAAAGAAAATGTTAAAACAAAACATTGATACAGATCCTCAGAAGTTCTGGGAAAAAGACCCAGTAGTCTGTGAGCTAAAATTACATCATATAAATGCTATATGTCATGTAAAAGTCATTCCTCAGTACAAGAAAGAAGATCAAGAAGAATTCAAAAAAGACATTGCTGATCTCTTAGAAAAGAAATTGACTAGGCCATCTACAAGCCCTCATCATGCTCCTGCATTTTATGTCAGAAATCATGCAGAAGAAGTTAGAGGAAAAGCCAGAATGGTTATTGACTACAGAGATGTCAATAAGAAGACCATAAAAGACGGTTATCAAATCGCTCAAGCACGAGTGTTGATAAACCAGCTCAAAGGAGCGAAGGTCTTTTCAAAATTTGATGCCAAATCAGGCTTTTGGCAAGTCAAGATGCATCCTTGTAACAGCCTTCGGAACACCACAAGGTCATTATGAATGGTTGGTCATGCCATTTGGATTAAAACAAGCTCCATCAATTTTCCAAAGAAAGATGGACAATATTTTTAAACATGTAGCGGAATTATGTGTTGTCTACATAGATGACATATTAGTCTTCTCTAAGAACAGAGAAGAACACATGAAACACCTTCATGAGGTGGTCAAGCTGATAGTTCAGCATGGAATAATATTAGGAGAAAAGAAAATTTTCTTTATCTTAGATGAAGTTGATTTTCTTGGAATCAATATTAAAAATGGAGAAATAAAACTCCAACCCCATATCCTTGAAAAGGTTTGGAAATTCCCAAACAGAATCCCTGACACTAAGAGTCTACAAAGATTTTTAGGAGTCATAAACTATGGGAGAGATTTCATTCCCAAAATCTCGGGACTAACAACAATGTTATCTCCTCAAACGAGTTCTAAGAGAACTTGAAAATTCATAGAAGATGATGAAAAAATAGTATGACAGATAAAAGATCTGTGCAAAAATTTACCTCCTCTACAACAACCTGAAGAGAATGATGAAATCATTCTACAAACTGATGCTAGTGACAATTACTGGTCGGGCATAGTTCTAGCTAAAACCCCAGGCACTAACATCGAAAAGATTTGCAAATTTTGCAGTGGTAAATTCAACCCTGCATAATAGAATTATCCCACAGGGAAAAAAGAGATTTTAGCAGTCAAGAAAACTATTTTAAATTCTCCTACATTCTTAGGAAAAACCTTTACGGTCAGAACTGATTGTGCTAGAGTCAAGAATTTTAAAAATTTTAAACTTGATAAAGCTGCTGATAGTGGTAGACTAGCTAACTGACAATTATTTTTGAATCAATATGATTATAATGTTGAATTAATTGCAGGTAGCAAAAATTATCTCCCAGACACCCTCACAAGAGAAATGGCGATGTTTAGAAGAACTGACAGAGGCAAAGGCCGAATGAATGATGAAAATTCATCACTAAGAGATGTTCTCAAAACATATACTAAGGTTCCAAAAGAAACCTTAACAACTGATCAGTTCCAGGGGAAAGGACTAGCTAGCCCGTCTCAAACGGTAGGCGGTAAAGGCATATCAAATCCGTTGACGGCTGTTGCTTTGCCAAAAAGCAAACATGTTCCAACTGGAACAACGGTAGTTCATGGCTACCAACTCTTAACTTTTGACAGAGATGTCTACAGAACGGGAAAACGCCTGACTGCAGATCAGAAGATCTTGCTTGATAACCTCTTGTATAATTTTCAGAGAAAAACTCCAGGCAAATGTTCTCTACTCTGTTCGCTTTAACAGAAGAACTCCACGATGGAGGAAAGAATGTTCAAAAGGAACAAAAGCTAGAAATGGTCATTTCACCAGAAAGTGCAAAGGTCCCTCTCAAAGCCCTGACAGAACCCGAGTGGTTCGAGTTTCACAATGTTCTAAGAACAACTGGAAATGAAGGACTACCAGGCACCCTTTTTCCTATATCGGGACCATTCTTTGGCAGATATGTGGTGAACGTTCAAGCTGAGCATCACCAGAATCATAAGCTCTGGCTTATTGAAAATGGTTTTGTCCATAATCTATGGACTAAAACTAATGATGACCTAAGAGGTCTCCCTGCAATCATAGTCAACACGGTCAAGAACATTAGACCTGATGGTTGCATTTTGAGAATCAAATTTATCTCGACTCCTCCAGAGTGGATCAGAAAGCAAGATGGCTCTGTTGAATATATAACGTCATATCATTATGTGAGATTAATCAACGGTCCTACAGTGGACGATAAACCAGCAGTAGCAAGTTTTAATGGAAAACCAAATCAAAGCATTCCTTGGATCAAGGCAATGACTATTGATTTCCTAAAAAAAACTTATCCCTCAAGACAAAGAGGCGAACTTCTTAGCTAGTGGCGAAAAAATTATGATCACCAACTATGATCATCCCCCACCAACAGCATGTGATTGCTTCTCTTCACTAGTGAGAGATGAGGTGGATTGCACAAAAGCTACATACACATGGCTAGAGAATCTAGCTAAAGAAAATCCCTACAAGATTTATCCGGACTCAGATCTGGAAGATTTCCATGTCGAAGATTACGACAAAGGAGCAGCAAGTGGAACAGGGTCCCCAGGGTCCCCCAATTATCATTTTGATGACGAAGCGCTAGCCAACATTGAAAACATGATGGAAAGCTAAAGGCGCACCAAACCTTATCAAGAAGGAATCTGGCTTTTTCTGCCAACACTAGACAAGCTACATCAACAACAGAAAAATCCACCAAGAAGAGCATAATTGAAGGGTCCGTATGAGCTGGATCTTATCTTTTATTTTGTTGTTTTGAATTCAGTTTTAGGTTCTGCTCCCTATATAAGGAGCCTTTCGTTCAATTTGTAAGGCATCGAAAATCAGAACTATCACTGAGATATTTGAGAGTAGAACGCCAATTGTGTGAGTTGAAGCTTCCTGGTACAACTTCATTCCTTTATTTCTCAAGTAAGTTTGTATTTAATTATGAGTAGCTAAAACAACTTATAGCTGTTTACCCAAGAGTGAGGCTCTGGGTTCTATCTGTAATCATGTTTGAATAAAGAAATTCTAGTTTGTGCCCAGAACACCGTCGCAAAAATATTTCGTTTTGCTTCTTATATCTATCTATCTTATTTAGAATTTCTCTTCCAGACCTACTGTTAAATTTCTCTTTATCATGCTTAGTTTTTAATTCTAAACTCTAAGAGGCAGTAGTGATTCCGCCCTGGTAGTAACCGTCTAGGCAGGAAGCCGTTAGGTGAAATTGTGGCATGTTGAAGGCTAGCTTCTGAAAAGTTTGTTCTTAATTATTTTTGCATGGTACTGTTTAAAATGATGTCAGCAAGGACTTAGTTGAAGTTGTTTAAAGTAAGTTGTCCTTTTAAGACTTTTCCCTAGGATAACTTTGCTAGTGGGAAATGGTTTGTGGGTAGTGTAGTTACTGGTAAAAAGCCCATATTTTTATCCCTCATAAAGCTACCAATATTTACAAAATGCCACCACGTCAATATTTACAAAAATGCCACCGTATTTTTAATTTTCATTATTTACGAAAATGTCACTGGATACGAAAAACTACTATTAGAGACAAGAAAGATACTGTAAAAAACAATAAAGCTACTGGCGAGCAACAAGAAATGTACTCCCAAAGAATAATAAAGCTACTGTCGAAGAACAAGAAAGCTACTATCAAATATCAATGCAGTAGTTTTTTGTAGGCAGTGGCATTTTTGTAAATAATAAAGCTACTGGCGAAGAACAAGAAATCTACTGTCGAAGAACAATAAAGCTACTGTCAAAGAACAATAAAGCTACTGCCAAAGATCAATGCAGTAGTTTTTTGTAGGCAGTGACATTTTTGTAAATAATGAGAAAAAAATGCGGTGGCCTTTTTGTAAATATTAAAATTTGTAATATTTTGGTGGCTTTATGAGGAATAAAAATATTAAGCGGCTTTTTGAAGAATATTAGTTATGTAAATGACCTTATGGGTAATTGGCCCTTTTTTTAATGTAATTTTTATGTATATTTGTGTTTTTCTACAATAAGAAAAAATATAACATAAAATGACCAAAATACCCCTCACATGAAGATCACATGTCACAAAAATGAATGGAAAAAGTTGAAATTTACGTATGGGGTGCAAATTGACAATTTTTACCAAATTTAAGGGGTAAATTGACGCAATTACAAGTTCAGGGTATAAATTGACAATTAGGGCCAAATTTAGGGGGCATTTTGACAATTATGCCTTTATTTATTTCCCCTCACATTATCAAGGTTTATCTAAAGAATAATATATTAATAATTGTATTAGATTAAAGCATGTGGTATTAGTGTAAGTTCATTCCCCTCCAATATAACTAAAAGAAATTATATTAAATTAAAGTTTTTGATCAAAGTCGACAATCTTAATTCAATCATCAAATATTACAAAAAGAGGGAATACAACTCCTAACCTCTAGAGGAGGAGTGCCAATCCATGACAAAGAACGTTAAGAAGTGCAAGCAAAACGAGCAATATATATTACAATATTACAATTTAAAATTGAATCAAATTAAAATTAGGAGTAGACTTTTATGGCTCCGGTGTTGTATTGCAATCATACTTATAACTTTATTCCCTGTTAAATGCAAATTCATTGATTAAAAAAAAGGATTAAATTAATTAATAACCTAGTTGCAACTTACCAGCAATATTACAATATATTAAACAAAAGTGGCTGCATTTGCATAATGCAACCTAGCAATAAGAACCTTAAAAACATGTATGTTATGAAAAGTCATAGCCATATATTCAAGTATTAGTCAAACTTTCTAATGGACATTAAAAATAAGAATATATAAAGGTTTTAAGATACATGTACATACATATTTCTAGAACTAGTAGATAAAGTGATTTATATCACTTAATGCCCATGTATATACATAAAACATGATCTCTAGCTATATAAATAATATATGAGACCCAAAATCATGTCATCTTGTTCCTCCATGGCTTCTCATTTGAAAGGAGTGAAAAAAATCAACATTAACTGATGAGATGAGGAAAGTCTAATGCGAGTATAAAAATGAGCATCATTCTTCTACTCAAAAAGATTTGCAACAATGGGTTCTACAAAAGTATCAGCTCTCCATCATATGCATTATGAATTTTTATGTACTATTTTTTTTATGTATTTTAATGAATTATTAATTTATATATTCAATGGGCCTTAAGGAAAGTTAGAAAAAATTATTATCTTATGTATTAAGCGAAATTATTATTTTAACACACAGGCCCGAGTCGGGACTGGAGTTTTTTATTATCTAAGCGAGATTATTATTTTATCAAACATTCATTTATCGAGGTTTTACTGTACATTAAAAAAGTGAATTTTTAGAGTTTAGGTGAATTCTTAAAAATTAGGTTAAAAATTACATTAAAAAGTTGAATTCTTAATTATTTTAATAAAAAATTACTGATAAGTTCACTTTTGGTGACCTTGTTCTTTTTTAGGCCACCAAATATTTTTATCCCTCATAAAGCTACCAATATTTACAAAAATACCACCGCGTCAATATTTACAAAAATGCCACCGTGTTTTTAATTTTCATCGTTTACATAATGTCACTGGATACGAAAAACTACTACTAGAGACAAGAAAGCTACTGTCAAAAAACAATAAATCTACTGGCGAGCAACAAGAAATGTACTCCCAAAGAATAATAAAACTACTGTCGAATAACAAAAAAACTACTGTCAAAGATCAATGCAGTAGTTTTTTGTAGGCAGTGGCATTTTTGTAAATAATAATGCTACTGGTGAAGAACAAGAAATCTACTGTCGAAGAACAATAAAGCTATTGTCGAAGAACAATAAAGCTATTGCCAAAGATCAATGCAGTAGTTTTTTTGTAGGCAATGACATTTTTGTAAATAATGAGAAAAAATGCGGTGTCATTTTTGTAAATATTAAAATTTGTAATATTTTGGTGGCTTTATGAGGAATAAAAATATTAGGTGGCTTTTTTAAGAATATAAGTTATGTAAATGACCTTATGGGTAATTAGCCCTTTTTTTTAATGTAATTTTTATGTATATTTGTGTTTTTCTACAATAAAAAAAATATCATAAAATGACCAAAATACCCTTCACATGAAGATCACATGTCACAAAAATGGATGGAAAAAGTTGAAATTGACGTATGGGATGCAAATTAACAATTTTTACCAAGTTTATGGGGTAAATTGACGCAATTACAAGTTCATGGTGTAAATTGACAATTATGGCCAAATTTAGAGGGCATTTTGACAATTATGCCTTTATTTATTTCCCCTCACATTATCAAGGTTTATCTAAAGAATAATATATTAATAATTGTATTAGATTAAAGCATGTGGTATTAGTGTAAGTTCATTCCCCTCCAATATAACTAAAAGAAATTATATTAAATTAAAGTTTTTTATCAAAGTCGGCAATCTTAATTCAATCATCAAATATTACAAAAAGAGGGAATACAGCTCCTAACCTCTAGAGGAGGAGTGCCAATCCATGACAAAGAACGTTAAGAAGTGCAAGCAAAACAAGCAATATATATTACAATATTACAATTTAAAATTGAATCAAATTAAAATTAGGAGTAGACTTTTATGGCTCCGGTGTTGTATTGCAATCATACTTATAACTTTATTCCCTGTTAAATGCAAATTCATTGATTAAAAAAAAGGATTAAATTAATTAATAACCTAGCTGCAACTTACCAGCAATATTACAATATATTAAATAAAAGTGGCTGCATTTGCAGAATGCAACCCGGCAATAAGAACCTTAAAAACATTTTGGAAACGTAAGAAAGCCGACCAGCTCCCAATAATTTATAATTGACTTAATCAATAATCTAGGTAGTTGCAAGGACATCTCCATCCGTCTATCAAAACGTGTGAACAGAATTTAGAAAATGATCTAATGAATGATTAAATTCTTATGGTTTTCCACTAACTTCATCGGTTCATCCAATACTTGGCTTACCTTGAACAAGTCAGCAGTGTTTCTCCAAAGTCAAACAAAGATAATTATTGAGGTTGACACCTTGGAACTATGAATAATTCATCCAATACTTGGCTTTACCCAGAATAATTGTTTTCAATAATCCGAACTATCAATTTGTTTGAACACTATTGAAAAATCATCCTTGCTGAACATTATTTAAAAAGAAATAAAAAGCACTCCTCATCATCAAGTGTCTTCCCAACATAATCAAACAATCTACAATGGTGTACGTCAAAAGTTCCTGTGCTCAAATCTCAATACATTAATATATTCCTCCACACATTTAATTAGTATGTTTTCTTCTCCATTAGAGTACCGAAAGTACAGCCCAGAAGGATGTAAATGACGCCTATGTAATTCATAAAAAGTAGGAATATATCTCATAGATAAACGCCTCAGCTAGTGAAGCCTTTTCACCGGAACATTTATTCTTCAAAGCCTCTTCCAATAGGTTCAAATAGACGATGATGCCATAGCCTCGTTATATACTGGCCGGAATAGTATCTCTTCGCATAATGCCATATGTTAGCAAGATTATCTCATCACCACAAATCAAGTCAGAATCTTCTAGATTGATCTGTTAAGATCTTGTAAATCATGCATGTATAATCATAGTTTAGCTTGGTCATTCCTGTATCCTATATATTTGTATCTTTGTATGCATATCAAATCAATGAGAATCAATTTCTACACCAATTTCTACACTAGGTAAGAATATAGCTTACTTCATGAGGATTAAAAAATGACAGTACCTTCACAGCATCCCAACATCTAGATGGAGTACTCCATATCCGCTCTTACGTGCCTCAAGGCTATCATTACTTTTACCATCCATACCCAGCAAAGTGTCTACCACACTGTCACAAAAAGTTCTTTTCAATATGCATTACGTCTAAATTGTGACGAATGAGCAAGTCGGACGAATAAGGTAGTTCATAGAAAACACTCTGATTTTTCCGAGGCCCTTTATATGGTTTTGGATTAATTTGATTTTTTATGCCTTTGACTAGATTTACCTTTTCCTCTACCAAACTTCGACTTCGATAACTGCACAAGACATATATTGTCTACCAAAAAGTGGTTTCAGAGCAGCCCTATGTTCTTCCACTCCTATTACACGGTCTCAACTGCCTGCGAAATCTATGATTTTCGGTGAGGAATCTTTGATGACCCATATAACAAGTTTTCTTACCATTCACCAAATGGAATGCTCCATGATCATCATTACAATGCGGACAAGCTTTGTACCCTCAATACTCCATCCTCATAAATTTGCGTACGCGAAAAAATCATTTATCGTCCACAATAGTGTCACTATCATAGTGAACGTCTGTTTCCTGAATACATCATACGTGGGGATTCCCACATCCCAAAAAGACTTCAGTTTGTCTATATATCAAATGAGCTAAATACACATTTATATTATTTTCTGGAGCCTTGGGTCTAGAAATTAGTAGTGAAAGTATCATGTATGGTTGCTTCATGCACAACCATGGAGATAGTCACAACTACGAGCCGTGTCACTATGACATGTGCTCGATCATATGACCAAAAGGATTATACCCATCGCTTGCTAACCCTAACCGGACATTGTGCACCTCTCTTGCAAATGATAGATGTATCTAGTTCACCTCTTTACAAGCTAGAGAATCAGCCAGATGTCTCATTAAACCATCATTGGGTTTATTGGTAGCGTGCCACACCATATTTTCTTAAGTATATATGTATTGACTATAAAGCCGTTGCAATCTTGTCAACGGAATGAATCTCAAAACCTTGGCCGGCACTTTTCTTGCTGCACAACATCATCAGCCATTTCATCTCGATACTGACTCAAGCCACATGCATGTTTGACAAACCTCAAGGTGACATTTATCCTATTAGAACAACATGCAATCGTTTGGACAAGCATCTATCTTTTGTACGTCAAGCTAAGATTTGTGATTATCTTTTTAGCTCGATAAAAGCTGTTTGGTAAGGTCTCTCCATCAGGAAGAATAGATTTAATCAACTTCAACATCAATGTAATAAAGTTCTCTATATGTTATACCAGGCAAGCACTTTATACCTGGAAAAAGCGTACAAGAAACTCCAACTTGCTCATCTTAATTCAAACCAGGGTACAAGCTTGCGTCATTATCATTCAATAAAAATTGTTCTGCGTCCTCCAATCGCGCATTCGTGGTTTCACCTTGTACTCTCTTGTTACCCTATATTGTTCAGTTGTGGACTATCACTGCCGGAGGCATCAAACAAACGATCCATCATGTCAATAACCATAGGGGGATCCTTAACTTCTTCTACTATATTTTTCTTCATACATTGGATCAGGTAAATGTTCACCATGCTCCAACCAAAGTCTATCTTCGTAATCAGAATGCATATCGTCAACAAATAAGTGATCTCTCACCATTTCAAGAGCAAGATGTTGCGGTTATCACACTTCCTACATTGACAATTAATTTGTCCGTCATGTGCAGCGACAGTCAAAGAATGTTCAAGGAACACATGCAAACCAGCCTTAGAATCTAGGCTTAATTACCTTATTCAACTTAACCCATCATTTATCGATCATATATAGTTGAAGAACAACAATGGAGTTTTTTCAATCCCTGTCAAATACGCGTCCATTTAAAATTCCCAAATTAATATACATCTAAACAAGAATAAAGTTTTACAATTAAACAATGTATCAAAGATCATAATAATTGCTGATTCAAAGTAGAAGCAAGTGAAGTTGTCACTATGAACAATTCCCAAATGATACGGTGTATCACTTACCTATAATAAGAAAATTAAAGAACGACAAAGAAAAGAAAATTAAAATAATCAAGTTCTAATAGAGAACCTCCAAACTACAAAATCTTGTATGGCAAGAATAAAATCAAGAACTAGAGATTAGATAAGTATCAGAACATATCACCTAACATATGATTAATTACAAAAGACTCTCCTGAATTATATGATTAACAGAACATATTAAATTTTGTCATTTTCATACCTCACGTTTGATTTCATTAAAGAATTAATACCTCAAAGGTATGAATTCGTTAACGGAATAGCTAACGAATTAATAGTTCCAAAGTATGAATTCGTTAACGGAATCAAACGTGAGATATGAAAATGACAAAATTTGACATTTGGTATGAAATTAAAAATGACCTTATAGTTTAGGAATTCTTTTGTAATTAATTCACAAAGATCGATACAGATCGGCCTCCATATTGATAAACCAAAAGACCAAGTTAATGATTCAAATTCAAAAGCATTAGTTTCCCACTCCAAGACTACCTCATCATGATCTATCTGCTGTACGTTTTTGATTCAAATCATTGTTGTATCTGTTAGGTAGTGTTTTCAAATATTGGTTACACTTAGATAGGATAAGCTTCACACTTTGTATTCAAATGTACTACTGGAACTCTCTATAAATACGAACTCACTTAGCCTTTGATGATATGAGTTTACAGTCCAAAACATAATCTTTTATGGTATTAAAGCATAGGTGGAATGAGCCACCGTGGAGAGGACTACAGGGGTGAGGGAGGTATTAATCCATCCCAAGATCATCTGATCTTTCTCAACCCATTGCTCAAAGGCAGGATTTACTTCATATGTGAGAGTGCCATCTTCAGCAAAGATAAAACAAGGTGGGCATTTTGTAGAGCCATCAACAATGCCCATGAGTCTGCGGTCACGAAGAACCTGCACAAGTTGAGCAAGCCAGAGAGAATAGTTGGATCTATCCAGCTTGATAGTCATAAAGCTGGTGACACTAGAGGTGGATGAGGAATTTGAGGAGGAGGCCATTTGGAGAGAACTGGAGAAGAAAAAAAATGGAACTTTTAGTCGTGAGACAATGAAAGCTCTAATACCAAAATAAAAATTTTGTTGATTAGAAAATAAAAATTCATTCTTCAAAAGAAAAAGATTGACAAAATACTAACCTTTGGACGTAGTAAAGAATGTTGATGGCCAAACGAGATCTTTTTCACACACAAAAAAAATCTTTTTCAAGTGTTAAAAAAAAACAAGATCTTTTTCAAGTGTTACCACAGTTGATTTTCAACCCAGAGAGCTTTATGGATAGTTGGATACGTAGAAGGATAGAGCCATAGAGGGCAAAAAAAGAAATTAAAATTTTGTTAAATCAATGCATTTTATGATAGTGAAATCTACGTGGCATACAATGAATGAGAAAAATTGAAAGGAAAAAGTTGGAAGAGAAGGTAGCTAGCATTCCACTGGTTTCGTAGGAATTGATAAAGTAAACGTAAGCGAATGAAATACATACACGCTTGACAACAATAACATCAAAAGTGAAAAACACAAGGATCTAGACGGTCAAGAGATTGACTCTAGACTTCATAGAAAACGGATAGAAAAAGGATACTTGTATTTAGGAACAAAATAAATCGTATCCCTTGTATTTAGGTGTAGAAAAGTTTGAGATCCCATGTTTTGAGAAATGTGGGATATTCATTTAATTAAATATTTAAAACTGTAAAGAAAAGGGGATGTATTGTTTCAGTCAAGAATGTTACTATACAACTTAAAAGATGTCACATTTGTTTTTATTTTTTATTATTTAGTTGCCATGATTTGTGATATTAGTGAGACATCTGAACTGTTATATAGATTTAACACTGTGCACTGGCATGGAGTTCCGTCTCCAATCATGGAGTTCTATGCTCATTTTGGCACCCAAAATCAGTTTTGGGCTCTTTAACCATCTCCAATCATGGAGTTCTATACTCAGTCTGGGCCAAATACGGGGCTATACTCAGTCCAACTCCGAGACTGGCCTCAAAATTATTTGTGGGCCCCACAACAAGTTGTGCTAACGTGAGGGATAAGACAGACGCGCTGAGGCTTGAAAGTGTTGTTGACGCACTGAGATGCGAGAGGGACAGGAAGAGAAATGCACAAACATGTGAGTGAGATGGAAAAGTAGAGCCGACAGTTGCCCCCCTGTTGCGTGCATGTGAGTGACCCAACGGTCACAATGATCAAATGGCCAGGATTAGTCCATTTTAAAATGAACAATTCTAGTTGAACGAAATTTATTTTATAAGAAAAAGAATTATAACTGTAATATTTAGTATCTGACTGTCTGTATTAATTTCAACTTAATTTTTAACGGTTTATATTTAAATTAATTATTATTTATTAATCCTAAATCTGGAAAAATAAAAACACCAAAAATTATTAAAAAAAATTTGTTCCTGTTATTATTATAGTGTAAAAAATTAAAATAAAAACTTTGGTATCTTAATTAATTTATTCTTATATTCCATCCACCAAAAACAAAAATAAAAATAAAAAATTTATTCTTGTTTCAGGATATCACTATTGTGTGTCTTGTCAAACTAGGATTTTAGAATAAGTTTATCCTTCTAGAGTATGGATTGTATTAGTATAGGTTTCCTACATCGATACAGATTGTATCTTGTACTCCTCTATATATAGAGACCATTATTCATTAATGAGATACATCTTATTCTCTGCTCATTCTCTCTGTTATTTACGTTTCCCTAAAACACGTTATCAGCACGAGTTCTAGCTCTAGCTACAAAAACCCAAAACCCTAGGACCCTAGCACCATCACCGCCGCAAAGCATCTTCAGGCAAGAATCTGCCTGCACAAGACAGCCGACTTTGGAAGCAATTTTCTCCCTTCTCATCCGTCAGATCAAGCTACAAATTTGTCAAAAGCTTCCCCCGTGTATCTACTGCTTCCAGTTCAAATTTCAAGCAATTCAAACCGTTGGATCTTCGAATATTCAGTTCTAAAGGAGCGGAACTCAAGATCAAAACTATCTGCGATTTTGCAATCAAGAAAACCAAGTAAGATTTTCTAAAAGTTTATGCTTTGATTTAATTTCTGTATCCTTTTTTTTTTCTCGGGGATTTAAAAACTTCCCTTCTTCTTCATCCCGACCCCTCTTATGGCGTGGGACTTCTATGGTGAAATTTATGAGAAAAATTTATAAGCTATACCTACTTTGAAAGGTTATGAGAAGCATTAGGGGAGTGATCGAGCTTTATATCGCTTGCGGTATATGTAAGTCATGAGCACCTCTAATGTCATCATTCTCTAGTAGAAGTTAAAGAGTTTTTATGAATCGTGGGGATTCATAATATATGCTATGATAAAGTAATTTCATGAGCATCAAAGAAAATCTTTGTGATAAAGTAATTTCACGAAGGCATCGAATTCGACTAATTTTTTATCACGACTAATTTTTTATCACGACTTATTCATTACTAGACTCACCTGCGTGGGTGTGATGTCTAGGTAGGGGATTGGAATCAGTGGTACTTAAGAGAGCCTCGCTCCACCGACATTCCTTTTTCTTATCTGGTCATGCCTACGTGGAGCTATCGAACGGTTTAAGTTATGGCCATACACCATCTTGGTCTTGTTCTAATCCAAATTTTCTTGGAATAATTATTAGTGTTCGTGGATGTCTATTATGACTGCGAAACTAATATATCTTCTTATTTGTTTATTTCAGGATGACTGAAATGCCTAAGCTCGAATTTGACATTCTTGACTCTAATGGAATTTAGTATCACCGATGGGTGACAGATGTTGAGACAACATTTATTGGGAAAGAGATCCTTCCCACAATCCGTGCTCCATATGCGAGCACACAAGCTCCACCTGCATCTAAAAAGGCCCAAGCATTGATGTTTCTAAGGCACCACATGGCCCCTTCCCTAAAATGGGAATATATGCAAGTTAAGGACCCATATGAGCTATAGACTGCTCTTAATGGGAGATTTGGAAACATCCAGGACACATTGCTTCCTGATTTGAAGGTCAAATGGAATGACATTCGCTTTCTTGACTTCAAAACCGTAACAGAATTTAATTCTGAGATGCTACGACTACGGGCTATGCTTCAATTTTGTAAGGAGACTCTTACTGAAGCAGACTTAATAGAGAAGACCATCTCTACCTTCCCTGCATCGGCACTCATCCTATCAAAGCAATATCGGATGGAATATAACGCCAAGCGGATTACTACGTTCAATCAGCTAATCAATCTTCTGCAAGTAGCTGAAAAACATGACACGATCATGATGAACAATAACTCTAGGCCTGCCGGAACAAAGAGAGTTCCAGAAGCAAATTATGGCAAAATGGCTAGAGGAGGACGAAACCCTAATTCTAAGGGTAATGCTAACGGACAATCTGGTCCATATAATCGTTCCAACAATGAAGGAAACCGCAACAACGTTGCACAAAACCGTGGGAACTTTGCACCACGTGGAAGAGGGCAAGGAGGACGTGGCATGGGCCATGGTGGCCATGCCAACACCGGCCAAGCTTGGCACGGCAACAAGGTGTACAACCGTACACACAATAATCCTCCAAGGGCACAAGTTGCTAGACGCAACGATGAGGCAGGTGGTGCTAACGAGTTATGCTACCGATATGGATCAAATGATCATTGGTTTAAGGAATGCAAGGCAAGCAACAAATTGGCTGAGGATTACAAGAAGTATTGTGAATCCCGAGAGCAAGAAGCCTATTATGGAGAAGATACCGAAGATGAGCAGGACGTCAATCTCACAATTGCAGATTTTAAAGTCAACAAAAGCAACGAGAAGACTATAGAAGCTCCAGACTTCGAATAAATTGCAATTGTTTTATTTCCAAGTATATGTAAAGGCTACTACGCCTTAGTTTAAATTGACTTTCGTCATAATTATTTATTTTGGATTAGAATTTCTGGACAAGACCTCGATGTAATCGTTGGCATATGAATAATAAATTTTTTGAAATTTCCTCCAAGTATTGAGCAAAATTTTGAATTATGAGTCATATTTTTAATTCATTAGTGCCAATGGTTATTATATGGAAACGTATTGTAAGAATGGAAACGAATACTTATGTATCACTTCTAATGATTGCGAAAGAAAACGCATATTAGAAAAACTTATGATATGATGATCCGTATATTGAAAACCTCACACGGACATCCTTTTTATCGAGCTAATAGAAGCAAGAATCAAAAGATGATTCAAGGAGAGGAGACTTGTGTCACTGACATGCCAAAAAAATGTGCACATTTCGTCAAAACGCCCGGCGATCGATCGCATGTGCGCGATCGATCGCGGAAGCACATGCGATCGATCGTCCGCCTCAAGCATGCCTCGGACATCGTCCAGAGAGCATTTGCGATCGATCGCAGAAGAACGTATGATCGATCGTACGTCTCCAGAATGCCTGGACAGCGTCCAGAGAGCATTTGCGATCGATCGCAGAAGCACGTACGATCGATCGCACAGTAACGGTTGTTACTTCCCCCTCTAATCCTGATTCCAAACTTGATCAGGATACCTCCTATGCTTCTGCAGCCTTCATGGCTAAGGGCTCATTTTGCAAAGCCTGTTCCTTAGGCAAATTAGGATCGAGACCATCCTATGCTAAGGACACAAAAGAAATTATTCCATTCTTACATCGTATCCAAAGAGATATTTGTGGACACATCCAACCATATTGCGGACTTTTCAGATATTTTATGGTTTGGTGGATGCATCGACACGCTGGTCACCTGTTTATTTATTGTCCACACGCAATGCTGCTTATACTAAACTTCTAGCACAAATTATACGCTTAAGGGCTCATTACCCATATCATCCTATTAAGTCAACTACGTCTTGACAATGCTAGAGAGTTTACATCACAGACAGTTGATGATTATTGCATGTCTACTGGGATTGATGTTGAGTATCCCGTACCCCATGTGTATACCCAAAATGGTCTCGCAGATGCCACCATTAATAGACTTCACATGGTCGCTTGGGCATTGGTTATGCGCACCAATCTCCCATTATCTGCTTGGGGTTATGCAATATTGTATGCAGTTCTACTTATTCGTTTTAGACCCAATACCAATCAACCGTTTTATGCGTACCAAATGGTAAATGGATATGAGCCGGATGTCTCACATTTACGCATATTTGATTGTACGGTTTATGTGCCAATTGCGCCCCCACAGCGCACTCAATTGGGTCCTCAGAGACGTTTAAGTATTTATGTTGGTAACGAATCTCCAACTATTGTCCGCTACTTGGAATCCTGGACAGGCGATCTCTTTACTGCTAGATTTGCGGATTGTCACTTTGATGAGACAGTCTTCCCGTCGTTAGGGGGAGATAAGAACAAGAATGTTCAACAGGAACGACAGGAATTGTCGTGGTCTGTCCCCACTTTGTCTCATCTTGATCCCCAACTCGCACAATGTGATAATAATGTGTGAAGTATAATCAATATTCAGGACGTAGCAGATTCGATGCCTAATGCGTTTTCTGATATTGATAAAGGGACGAGATCATATATACCAGCTGCAAATGTGCCTCCAAGGTTGAAAATCCCCTAAAGGAAGAGGGGATATGGTACCATTATTGGTGCCACAACCACACATAGTGGATGTGTGGTTAAGGCCGTGGTTCCCTAAAGGAAGAGGGTGAGACCACTTGGTTCGATGGATACTCGCCAAAGGAAGAAAGCGAGTTTGGCACAGCCTAATCCATTCATCATCAATACCCAAAACCCGTCTCATGAGATTATCTCTGATTATAGTTATGTCCATGAATCAATATAGGGGGACGCCTCAATGATTGAATCAATTTCAGAGAATAAAAAAATCTCGATGAATGCATGCATGCTTGAGACGAAATTCTTGATGATGTATTGCTCAAGAGACTATAGAGCATGACGACATCGAACCGCGCTCTGTTGAAGAATGTCAACGTAGAGCATATTGGCCTAAATGGAAAAATGCAATCCCAATTGAACTAGATTCACTAACAAAGAAAAAGGTATTTGGGTACGTAGTGTATAATCCATATGCTATACTAACTAAGATACTCCTAGGTTGACAAGGCACACACAAAGTAGGTTTCCTTCAACACTCCCCCTTGTGGCGTCAACACTAGGTGGTGCTCCTCGCATTGTCTCATTAAAAACCTTGCCAAGTAACAAAAACCCAGTGGGAGAAAAATAACCTTGGTCGAAGGGAAAAATAGTACAACACACCCTTCACATTTGGAAACTTTGCAAGGACGCCAGACTCCCCCTGAAGTCTGCGTTTCCCCCCGATTTCCACAATCATGGGAGGTCAGATAACTTAAGCAAACCAATGCTTTTCACATGCTTCTCAAATGTGGATTTAGGCAGTGCCTTAGTAAATGAGTCAGCCACATTATCCTCAGATCGGACTTGATTCACTTTGATCTTGAGGAACTTCTGTTGTTGCTGATTATAGAAGAATTTAGGCGATATATGCTTGGTGTTGTCGCCTTTGATGAAACCTTGCTTCATTTGCTCAATGTAAGCAGCATTATCCTCATAAATGCATGTAGGTTCATCAGTGGTTGACCTCAAACCACATGTACTTCTTATATGTGTAGCAATGGACCTTAACCATATACACTCACGAACTGGTTCATGGAGAGCAATAATCTCAACAAGGTTCGAAGAAGTAGCGACAAGGGTCTGCTTAGTAGACCTCCAAGATATCGCGGTGTTACCCATGGTAAAAACATAACCATTTTGGGAACGACCTTTATATGGGTTAGAGAGATACCTAGCATCAGCAAAACCCACCAAAATATCACAATGGCCCTCGTTAGTAGTTCATTCTGTCAATGGCCCTCTCAAGTTTCCTAAGCCAAGCATTTGCCTCAGCTGGATCCGAGGTACCACTAAACGAGTATGCTCTGTGTCACTTGGCACATTCAGCTGAAAAATCTGTACTAGTGCCTGGGAGGGCTGCTAAAAGGCTATCAAATAACCGCTCTACTGTTCCAACATTCTCTGCTCTATTGGGTTCAATCTCGTCCTCCCTAATTGCTGGAGTATTCCTATGAGGTCGTCCACGTCCACGTCCACGAGGCATAGTACCTAGTATGAAAATTAAAGTTAAATAACTGAACAAATTGACACTTAAATAATACCTCACGTACTTGATGAACACACTAGCACCGAGGAGTATATGATGAGGATTCGTCGCCGTTGGGCCATCACTCGGAAGGCACTGAGTGTCACCAAGCACGCATAGTCTACAGAATCATAAAACATAATGCTCTGATACCAAGTTGACAGGACCCGCCCCGACACTTCAGTCAGAAACATCGGAACGACCTTGTGGGGCCTATTTTAGAGGAAATTCTACCAGAAATTTGGCATAACCTCCCCTAAATGTGGACTACCCAAAAATATTTTAAAACAAAACCTGGACAATTAAATTCCACACTTCTAAAACTTCTAGCCGAAACCACACTCGAGCCTACATGCTCGCCGGTGTCAAATAAAAATTCAATTCCACAATTTAAAATAAGTTAAAAGGTTCACAATCCAAAGCATGAAATCCTTTAAGTTATACAGTACTTAAAAACGTAATGTATCAGAGCATTTAAAATCTACGAAAATACAAAAGAGAACATAAGTAGGTTACTCCATACCCTACAAGGATAGAAAGGTGGTGGTGTCTATGCCTCGATTTGATGACGTGACCACGAGAGGCTAACCTGCAAACTGGGCAGTTTAAAAACGGAAAAGCCTAGAGGAAAACAAGGAAGACATTAGCCTGAGTGGACAAACTATAAAGGCTCGCAAGAAACTGTTTCTATACTGTTTTCCCGATTCAAAACTTACTTCTTCAAGAAACTATGCCTCAATAGAAAGAAATAAATTTCTGAACTGAAAACTATGCCTCATGTGTGGTTCTTTCTGTCCCTTAAATACTTTTATATATTTTTTGGATGTTCAAACTTTGTTACAGGTTTCAGTGGACACCTTGTCCTTTCTTGTATTCTCCTTCTTTGTGTCATTTAAAGTGCTGTTATCATAGGAACAGGAAAATGCATGGGTAAAGTCAGTCCAAAAATATTTACTAAATTTTGCATTCATATGACGAGGTGATGTAAGAATCAACTCTGTATGGAATGAGACAATGAACCTCGCTATACCCCCCTCAAATATCATAATGCCAACATTCGGGTGCTAATTTGTCATGCATGGAAAATTGTATAATCTCAAATGAACTACATATATTATTTCTGAAGAAATTTATTTGTAGTGAGCATGCTTAGAAATCTATATTAACATGTAAAATGATATTGTCGTAACTAGGTGTCAGGCGTCAAATTCTCTTGCAGCGTACATATATATGCCTAGCCTAGCGTGTTGTAACTAGGTAGGGATAATTATTATTTACATGCATTCACAGATGCACTCATGCCATATATATAAGGGATGGAGAGAATTATTAACGATGCTAGGTATTGGATATGCAGGTATGCCAATGCCTATTGAGAAACAAGACGACTCAAAAGGTGAGGAAACAACCTGTGAAGCGAAGCCAGAGGATGCTCCTGAAGATAACAATCCAATGGCTTCACCCCTTAGGGAAGCTGAAACTGCAGAACGAGCAAATGGAGAGAAAACCCTGAAGGATGCCGTAAAGGCCAAGAACAGGAAACCCAGGAGAAAGAGTCGCTCCTCTTCTGGTCCTAGCTAGATGAACTTCTGCTCATGACATGTATGGGTCATTCTGTTTCTTGGACATAACTTTCCATGACATGCAGATAACTGAATTTGTGAAAACAAAAACAAACAAACTAACAAACGAAAAATCATTTTTCCTGAGCAAAAGCACTTCACTTTCTTTTGCGAAAATCAGTATTTGAAAAGTGCTTCTTATTATATTATGAATGTAGCCGTATACTATAGCTTTTCAAATCAAGTGCAACTGTGCAAGCATTGTGTATTTAGTTTTTCTAATATCATTCTGATTAGTGAATATCGGTTTTTCAAATGTTGGGTCAAGAGGAACATTTTGTTTAGATCAACTTTTACCAACTTCTTAATCTGCATAAATGAAACTGTTAGGCCTCGTTTGGTTCACGGATTTTAGGCCATGGGAAAGGAAAGGAAAAGAAACTCAAGCATCTCGTGTTTGGGGTGCCAAAGGAAATGAAACACTTTCCTGAAAGAAAGGAAAATAGGGGGGAAAATGATTCCCTTCATACCCCAAGGGATTTATTTCCCCTCCCACTTTCCTGCATTTTATTGTGCATGCTGTCACCCGCCAGATACGTAAGGTATTGCAATTATGTCTGGTAATAATGGCACACAAAAGTAGTTCAAGTCTGTTCAACTGCAGATTTATGCAAGGTCGAGTCTAAACCGAAGGCATGGCTTGACTAGATGATTTTGACCCAGAAATGAAGTTTGCTTCTAGAGCAGTTTGGGTTGATTCGCATTGATTCACGCAGTTTGCAGGGGATCGGGATATTCTTATTTGTTTACCCTTTTAGTTTTGCAGTGCAAATTGTACACGAAAATGCTAATGTAGTTACTCAAATTTGTTATTGACAGGAAATGATAATTGCTTTTAATTTTTTTATTTTTTCTAGAATCAGATAATGCTTGTTTGAGATTGCTTCTTAAAAATTGAAAATCGTTTTTTAAATTTCGTAAAAGTGCTTTTTAACAAGGAAGCACTTGACAAGTGATTTTCAAAATCACTTTCAAGTGTTTCTAAAACTCACCCAAGATATATATATATATATATATATATATATTTTTTTTTCAAATTTTTTAATATTTGTAATTAATTTTTTCAATTAATTCAATAACACTTTTGGGTCTCAGAAAAGCAATCCCAAACAAACACAAACGCGCCCAGAAATTTTAATTGATGGAGTTGTAATATTCTATCATTTAGAAAATTTCAACGGAATTTAAAATTTTCCCATCCAAACGCGCCGTTACTTAAAAAAGAAATGTGGCAAATTCTCACTGGAAATATCATTTTTATTTTTCAAAGAAAAAAAGAATTTAAAACTCAAAGTTCCTCAAAATTGTAAGTAGGGTAAAATACCAACATGGTACCCAAATTATCACGAGATGCAATTTTTGGTACCCACAAATGCTTAAGGACTCTAATGGTACCCAAATTATCACTCCGTTTGCCAAAATAGTACCACGGTTACGTTTTCTGTTAAAATTGAGGGTAAATTGGTCAATACAGTAAAAAAAAAAAACTTTTCTTCTCTCTCTCCCCCCTCCCCGCGCGACCTCCCTCTCCTCTCCCTCTCCAGCCATGAACACCACCCACCGCCGGCCACAAAACCATGTCACCGCCTCCACCAATAGATTCAGAGGCTCAAGGCAAGCCAAACCCACCCTGGTTCGAAGCCGCACTCGCCGGAAATCTCCCCGGCCAGAAAAGCTTGAAAAGCTTGAAAATTCAAGCTTTTGTTCTGGCCACTTCTGGTCCTCCAAACCAAGTGGGCTTTGAAGCCCTCGATCCCAGCAACCTCGTGGTACCCTTGGTTTTCAAAATCAACTGCCGTACGTGGAGGACCGACGCCGTTTTCGTTTTGGTTTTTTGAATTTCCGGCATCGATATCTCGCAATCTACTTTGAATCTCACCTTGACGTAGTTATATATTTTCATCCTTGGGTTGTGCTCTTCGTGTTGATATACATTTTGTGGTCATTGGAGATAGTTGACGGCGGCGCTGACGGAGAGGAGAGAGAGAGAGGTGGCGGGGAGAGAGAGAGGTGTCTGACTGTCTGGGAGAGAGAGGAGAGGATGATGGGCAAAAAAGTCTTTTTGCCCCTGATTTGTTTCCCAAATGAGTGCCACGTATGCAATTTTAACGGAAAACATAACCGGGGTACCATTTTGGCAAACGGAGTGATAGTTTGGGTACCATTAGAGTCCTTAAGCATTTGTGGGTACCAAAAATTGCATCCCGTGATAGTTTGGGTACCATTTTGGTATTTTACCCTTGTAAGTACTAGTTTGTCTTTAGAGCATCTCCAACATTTTCTCCCAAAAATCTCTATTATAGAGACTCAAAAGTTAAAATCTCTATAATTTTTGTACCGTACCTCCAACAGATTCTCTATCATATTCTCTATAATTTATTATCTACAATTGAATATGGTAATATTTTTTATTTGAAAATGTATTCAAAAAATTTATGGTATAAATAAATATAATTTGAAGAGAGAGAAGAGAGAAGAGCATTAAAGATTTAAAGAAGATGTTTCTCTATAATTTTTAGAGTTTGCTGTAAATACAGAGATTTTTATTCTCTCTCTAGTTACTATCTCTAAAATAGGGATAAGTATAAGGAAACTGTTGGAGCAAAAAAATACTTATTTTTTTCTAAACTAGAGAAAAAACAAATTATAAAGAAACTGTTGGAGATACTCTTAGTGACCTTTGAAGCACCCGAAGCCCATAAAACCCAACTTCTATTCTAAATCTAACCATAGTGGTTTGTGGAAATGGACTCACCTCCGCAACGTCCTGAAACCCACACTACCATATTGTGTGGCAAGTGGTAGGACCTGCAGGCATCCGACCTGGAATGCTGAGTGGGCGAAGGTATTTATTGGGGATGGAACTTGGGTGGGGCCCTTGTCAATCCCGCCAACCCTATATGGACCGTTGTAACTATATGAGTTGTATTGGTGGTGAGTTTTAATTTTGAATATTTGACCATCTTCTTGTCTTTCATTTCTCTGCAAATATCATTTTTTTCTTTCATTTATCTGCAAATATCATTTCCAGGTTAACAACTCATTTCTCTGCAAATATAATTTTTTTTTTCTTTCATTTCTCTTCAAATATCATTTCTTGGTTAAGAACTCTATCGAACGGTACGATGAGAGCCAAAGCCCCAAACAAAATGAAAAACTACCCGAGGAGGAGGAGGAGGAGGCGGCGGAAGCTTTCCATCCCAATACACCTTAACAACCTTCTCAATGCCTTGGAATTCTCAGCCGCGGCGTTGTTGTACTCGTCGAAAACAAGACCCAGAATAAAAGCAAAACGCACAGTTTTTCCAATTCCAAGCAATCACATTCCGACCGACGCACACCTCTCCTCCTCCTCAACCACTCTAACTAACGGCCCAGATGTCTCTTTCTGATTGTGGCCAAGCTCCAGTCTAGTGACTCGCGCACGGAATCTTCCTCAGCTTCCCCTCAAGCCTGAAACCCAGAACCCACAAGCCCTAATTCCTAAAACCCGTAACCTCATCCATGGCTCAGGAGAAGCGAAGATTGAGATTGCTGATGAGGTCTTATGCCAATCGAATCCGTCAATTGCAGAGACAAATAGAAGAATTGGAGAGAGCAAGAAACGAACTGAGGATTGGAGAAGAAGAACAGCAGAGGATAGAAGATGAATTGGAGCAAGCAAGAAACGAACTGAGGACTGGACACGTAGAATTGGATAGAAGAAGAACGGAATTGGAGCAAGCAGAAAACGAAGAGAGGATTGGAGAAGAAGAACTGCAGAATCTGAAGATCCAACTTGGGGGAGACGAAACAAGTCTCCAGAAACTGACAGCCACGTTCCTCAATCAGACTGCTGCATTTACTGAACAGAAAGACTTGCTTGTTCAATACAGAGAAGAAGTCAATCAATTTTTGGTAAAGGCTAAGAAGGTGCGAGACGATCTTGTGAGGCAAGGAGAAATGCTCAATCAGGACTTTGTGCGCGTACTTGGGGCTAGAGTTGGACGGTATGCTCAACAGTATGTATTTTCTTGCTTTTGTTATTGGTTTAAAGTAGCTTTTTGATTGTTGCCATGTTTATTAAAGTAGCTGGTTGATTTGCTCACACGGTTGGATATAGGATTTCATAATGCTAAATCGTATCAGGATACCTGGATCTTTTGTTCTTGCTATACATGTGTTGATTGGAATAACATGATTTTAGTTGTTATGATTCAGTATTTAAGTAACTTCCTTGTGCCCTACAAGATAATAAAAACATAACTGAGGCTTGATTCTGTATTCTGTTGAGTTATTTGCTGCGACTTATTTTGTCTCTGTTTTCCAGGAGCAATCGACTTTTCATAAAATTTAACTAGAAAAGAAAACTTATGATGTAGAACAGATAGGGAAAGGACTAGAAAATGGAGTAAAATTGTAGAAAGGAACTTTAGGAATTACTCCCAAATGTCCACAAGGCCTCACAGCTCTAGTGAATCACTCACAAAAACTCTTTATGACACTCGTCATTGCCGAAAATGACAGACTACAAGCTTTAATTTTACCTTAGAGACCCACCTTCTCCCTAGTAGTCCTGATGGCTAAAGTTGATATCGGTGGACTGATGGACTGAGGTTGATTAATGTTGGTTTTAAGGATCTCAGTTTCGCCAAAAAGAAATTCTGAAAGTATTGGCTTGTGATAAAGTTATTGGTCAATGCTTTAAATTATGTTAGTTCTATGCTTTTTAGTTTTTAGCATATGGGAATTTTTCAGATTTTGCTGGGTTCTTATGTTCTTTTTGGGCTTTAAGCTTTGCTTGATGCAATTTGAGTCTGTTGACTGCTACTCTTGGCTGCGCGCATGCACACTTTGGCTCTGTTTGGACTGGTTTGGGGTCTTCGAAATCAAACATCCATTTTTGAGTTTGTTCTTGTTTTCTCCTCTCTGCCTTCCTTCAACTCTTTCAAGTTTGTTCTTCTTCCTTTGTTCAAGCCGTGAACTCCATTAGTTTGGTTTTACCAATTAAATAATGGCCAAGATCAATTGAGTGGCTGAGATTGTGCCACAGGAAAATTTGTTGTTATTACCATTCCTGCTTTGACTAGGAAAGTCCTGCTGCTACACTCTCATAGTCCGTATTTGCTCCGTGTTGTTTTTAGTGTCAATGTCAGTACTCCTGAGCTGTCAGGGAGCTGCAAGGAATCTACAGGTGTCAGCAGATCATGCATTTGTACTAAAACCATTTGATATTAGTTTGGTGAATTTATCAGCTGGTTGCAATAGTGGTGTGTATAATTTGTTTACCATTGCTGACATCTATGCTTAGGAATGAAGTTTTTACTGGTATGAATTGGAAATAGGGACACTAATTATCTTTTGCACTTTTCAGGGATATTGGCCTAGGCAAGTCCTTTGTCATGTGTTGTTCCGCTGCGGTCATGTACCTAGTATTTGCCAGTTTGCTAGTTTATAACTTTTTTGATGACTTCAGTTCCACAAAAGGAGGTAGCCCATTAGTTGATGCCTGCTATATGACATTTGTGACCACCTTCACTATTGGGTATGGTGATATCGTCCCTCGTGAGGTGACCTCGAAGATTCTTTGTGATGCTCTAGTGGTGGTCGGACATGTGGTACCCTTTATATTTTGTTACTACATGGATCGGATGGCAGAGAGGTGGGACAGGGTGATTACGTCTACTGTAGAGAGCGAGCGTTCGAGACTCTGTTACCGAGTGCTTTCTTCTATTGTTGTGATCATAGCGGTGATATTCTCAGGGGTTGGAGGGATATATATCTTTGAGATGGACCAGCCAGTTGGTGGATCTCTTTCTCCTTCACCATCTCTATCTCCTTCTGCCATGGCTCCTACTGAAGTGCACAGTTTTTGGGATAGTTTCCACCTATCTGTTATGACCGTGACTAGCGCCGGCTATGGAGACGTTAGTTTTGTCACTGCGTATGGGAGAGCATTCGCCATATTTTGGATCCCTTTCTCAGTTACCATATACTCTGGCGCGATGACATTTCTTACCCGTCATACTTTGCGAGCTTTTCGAGGATATATCACAGGTATTCCTTATCGTAGGCAGTTCTTTTCGGCATGCTTATAGTTTATTTGAGTTTTTCTCTTCGGCTTGCTAGCTTATATGTTGTTTGTTGTGTTGCAGGTCACACAGGTGAGCATTGAGGAGGAGGACCGATCATTAGTAGTATTTCTAGATATATAGTGAATTGATGATGTAAAAAAAAATTCCACATTGATGATGTAAAAACTTTTTCCACGTTGATGATGTAAAAGCCATATATACCTCGATCTGAATCTCATGAGTCCGGATTCTTGAGCACGTACTAGTCAGTATTAATTAATTTTTCAAACAACCATAGATTTACCTACATCGGTCAAGATTAGTATTTCGTTGCTTGACTTCCTAAGATCGAAGACTTATTAATTAGCTAGCCTCTATACAATCTGCTCCTCTATGATGAAATGAGGACATAAATGAATAACAATTCAAACCATAGCCAAAGTGACAATGGAGAATCCATTAATAAGGAACTGAATTCGGATTAGGATAGTCAAAGGGTTGAAGATCCTTAAACAACTCCGAAAAACCAAACAAACTCTGCTCTTCGGCAATTGACTACATCCTACGTACTATGGACGGATGGACCAGCTGATTTATTTAGTATAGTTTGAATGTCAAAACCAGATTATGGACTCTCATGAGCATATAGCCGGGGTATAGTGAGCTCTACGTGGGGTGCATTTAGTCCCATCTACATTCTCAAACGTTTTAACATTATATAATATGATACCCCAAAAATATGAGGATGTGGATGGAGTTCAGAATGAGGCTAAGCGTGTTGCCTTGGAATGCAAGTTACCTAAGTTAATTAATAAAGAAGAGGTTTATTAGAAGCATAGGACGCAAGTTTTATGGATGGCAGAGGGAGATCAAAGTACTCACTTTTTTTTTATATATAAAAAAGCATCTATTTGAAAGAACACTATAAAGAGGCTAATGAACAAGGATAAGGTGTTTTGTACAGATGATGATTAAATTGAGACCATTGTTATGGTCTTATAGAGTATTTCACCGAGATTTTTCAATCTTCTGCACTTACAAGAATTGAGGAAGTGGTCCATCTTATTCCATCCCTGTTACCTAATGAGGTAAAGACTTCTCTTTTGCTTGATTTCACTAATGATGAGTTTCTTTTGGCACTTAAACATACGCATCCTTCCAAAGCGCCGGGTCCGAATGGTTTTGTCTCCGTGTTTTAGCATAAATTTGGCATGTTGTTGGCCATAACATTGCCGAATTAGTGCGTGCTTTCCTTTATGATGATGAGCTTCTCCGAGAAATAAATGGTACTTATGTTATACTCATTCCAAAAGTTAAGGAGCCTAGCTCCTCCAGTGTGGCGGATTTGCTCCCAATAAATCTATGTAATGTGCTTTACAAAATTGGAGCAAAGGCACTTGCAAATCGACTTAAACATCTACTGAATGATGTTATATATATCGCCATTCCAAAGTGCTTTCGTTCTGGGCCGACTCATTTCAGATAACTCACAAATTCAAACTAAAGCATACAAGGCCTCATCATACATGTTGTCAATATATTGCCTAGAATATGTAAGTTTACCAAGCTCACAAATTCATATCAAGATAGATTAGATAACTTGCTCAACAAGTAGTGAATTCCCAAACAAGTATCCACTACATATTGAATTAGACAACACACATATGCATGACATTAATCAATATAGCATTCAAACATAGTCAAATCACTACAACATCACATATGGACTAGTCCCTAATCTAAAAGAACTACTAGCTATCCATGAAAGTATACATCAAAAGCAACATGAATTTGATTCTAAGTACAAAAATGAAGAGATAGGGATAAGAAAGGCTTAGTGGAGATGGCTGCTCAAGCTTGTGTCACTCAACCTTGGTGGAAGCTCCCTTTCTTCTCTTCTCTTCTTCTCCTTGCTCCTACCTTCACCTCCTTGAGAATCTTGATGCCCTTAGTGGATTAAGTGAGGATCTCCAACATGAAAGTATATGGATGTACGTGTAGAGGGGGGATGTGAAGAAGGATATTTGGTGAATGAATTTTGCAAAAAGAGGTGGAGAAAATGGTGGAAGAAGTGAACAGTACGACTGGTCAACCGGTCGGTGACTGGTGTCGACATGGTGAAACTGGACGGGTTTGAAAAAAAAAAAGGGGAAAGGAAGAAGAAATGGTGGAGAGAATGGGAGCTAAGGCTGCTGGATGATGACTTAAATTAGGCAAAAACTAAGATTTATACCTAGGCTAAGGAGTGGGAAGGGCTAGGATTGAATCTAGAGATCCTAGGGTTAGAAATGTTGGAGGAAGGGAGGTGAAAAGGCATGACTACCCTAAACGAAAGTTCGCTGACGTGAGGGAGGAAAATTAGGTGAGGGGTAATGAAGTAAAAGGCTATAAAACTTAGAAAACAAAATAGAAAATGAAAGTCAAAAGGGATAAGACAAGGGCTAGATTTGATGAGGACAAGTATCCTTTCTTCTAGAAGAATAAAAAGGAATAATTAAAGAATGATGTCATTAATCACCAAGGATACATGAAACCTTCCTAGCTGATTTTAAGAGAATTTATAAGATGAGTCTATTTGCTCAAAAATAATCTCGGCCAAGTGTCAAAACGCTGAGGGCTTCTTGGCATACACATGTCCTTCTGGCTTGGTAAAGTGTGCGGGCGTGCCAACTCACAGCCGGGAGGCCAAGCGAGGTTTAATTCTGGATTGTACGTTGAACTTGAGCTTCACCCTAACTTCTAAACTTGCGATTGTTAGCCGAGGAAGGAACAATCTCAGTTGTAGGTTCTCTCTGCCTTGGGTACAAGGACTTTACACGAAAACGCGTTTACTCGCCAGCGTCCTCATGATGTGCAACTCGGTTTGTGAATGTGAAGGTGCAGGTGACCGGCGAAAGACCTATGAGACGTAGATATTCACAAGTCACGGTAATGACAAATTCAAAGTACAGAGAATTACTCTGGTGCCTTGTTTCAATATGAGTGTGGACGAAGAAGCGCATGGACCTTAGAAAACTTGTTTACAAGATCTAAATGCTCTTTGTGATGCTTCATTTTTATGATTCTTAATAAGGAATGCAAATATATAAAGTGTAAGAAAATAAAAAGAAGCAAAAGATAAAGTGCAAGAAGGTAAAAGAGCAAGAAAAAATAAATTGCAAGAAAGTAAAGAACATGAATATAAATTGCAAGAAATGTAAAGAACACCAATGTAAAAATACAAGAAAGATAGAAACAATACCAATAAGAATGCGATAAACGAAAATATTGGAGTTTGATAGATGCAATTGATAGTGTTGAATCGTGTTGTTGAATTGAGAGATTTTTGTGTTTGGTCATGGACCTCTTAGAAGGATGCCTATGGTCCCTTTTATAGTAAAATAAAGAATTGAATACATAAAGAAATTCAATCTTGGCTTTAATTGCCGTATTGATTACAAGAATTAAAAGTTGGAAGTAACGTACATTTGATTGCAATAACCAATCACTTAGGAATTAAAACTCTTAATCGTGCATTCAATCTGAATTCTCCAAACTTGGTAACGACAACTTTGAATGCATTGCATTATTCTCAATTAATGCATGAGTTGAAATATGCTGGCTTTTATCAGCTTGACTAACACTTGCCCTCAGTTAAGGTTAGCCGAACCTCAACCTAGGTAAGCTAAACCTCAACTAGAAACAGCTCGGCTGTGGTTAGCCGATCCTGAATAGAAATCCCAGCTATGGTTGGTGGGCCCGACCCATCTATCTACCACATGGGCCTTGCCAAATTTAGGTTCAAACAGAGTCACAAGCTTGACTTTTTGGTGTTGACTTCGGAGTTGACCATAGTTGATTCTGCTTGATTTTTGGGTAAAACTTTGCCTTCTCAGTTTCTTAGTCGATTTTTCGAAATATTCTTGTGCTCCACTTCCAATTGATTTGTATGTAAATTAGGTCTCTAATCACTAGAATTATGTTAATCTAATAGTCATTTAGTGTCTTTAATCCATGTTTGTGTGTTTTTAGGTGATATGTGCAAGTGATTAATATTGAGTGCGAAATGACGCATTTTGGATGCTTTTAGTGCATTTTTTATAAGAATACGAAAAGTCAACCGGTTGACCCGAGGTCAACTCGTGGTCAACCATGACTTTTGAGTGCCAAAGTATTAAATATCAAGTCTCGGAAGTAGAGCATGACAATATTTTAGATAATTGACCAAGAAACCGAAAAGTCAAAGTTTCACCCGAAAAATCGACCATGGTCAAAAAGTGTAAACCAAACATGTTGTCTTTTGTTAAAACAAAAAGTGTACCAGATGGAATTCATAATAGGATCATACTATTAGGATTCGATCATATTTTGGAGGTGCCTACTGTTGGATTTACTGGTGGAATACTTTAATGCTGGAACTCCTTTAATATAACCATCCATATAAAAATGGAACTAACATGATAGGTTTAGACTTACAAGGCTTCATTGCCTTGCTAATAATTCTACTTTTTATGTGTATTGGGTTTATGCTTTTCCACAAAGACATTTGCAGAGATCATTATGGAATATTATTTTTTCTACTATGGATCATAATCTTCCTACTTTAATGATAGGTGATTTTAATTGCATCTTGAATACTAACAAAAGAATTGGTAGTTCAGAACACTTAAATTATGCAAGCTTACCCTTTCGGATTTTTTTTAATAGTGCAAGCCTTAAGGAAGCACATTCAATTGAAAGCTCCTTCACTTGGACAAATAATCAGGATCCAGGTACTAAAATTTCGGCCCAGTTAGAGATAGTTTTTTATAATACCCATTTTTTTCTCTTTGTTTCCCAAATGTATTGTGGATGTACTCCCTATTTTTTGGCTCAGATTATAGCCCTCTCCTTTTTGATACTGATTTAGGTTTCAAGCTCACAGGTTAAAACTCTCTGAGTTCCATAACATTTTACAAAGTACCTGCCTTAGGAGGCTGGTGCAGCTTTTAAAATAGCTGAAAAACTGAACGTGCTCTCAAAAATAGCTAAGGAGCTAAGATAGAGAGTCTGTTAAAGATGCTCTTAGGAGGCTAGTGCATGCAGCTGATTAGAGCATCTTTAGCAATGCTAGCTATTTTTAATTAAATTTTAGCTAAAGTAGCTAAAGTAGCTAAAAAGCTATTTGGGCTAGTCAGTTTGAAAATACGTTTCCACCAATACTCTCTACTTTAGCTAGTATTGAATTTAAATCATTTTTAGGGTGTTGTTATTAACACACCTTTTGTTTGTCTTTATTATACTAATTGTCCATAATATCCTAAATTCATTATTGCATTGAGGGTATTATGGACTATTTATACAATAAAGACAAACTAGAGGTGTGTTATTAACAATTTGGGGTATGTTAATAACAATTCCCTTTTTTTAATGAATGAAAAATAGATTAAGTGTATTTAATAATTACACAAAACAACTAAAAATGAATGTTTTAAATTAACAAAAATAATAGAGAGCCTTATCTCGCTCTATATATTTAGGAGCCATATAGCTAAAAGCTAAAAGCTAAAATAGAAAGCCACTTAGGAGGCTGGTGCAGCTGCTAAAATAGCTGAAAAGCTAAACATTCTCTCTAAAATAGTTAAGAAGCCAAGATAGAAAGTCTGTTAAAAATGCTCTAAAATAGTTGAAAAGCTAAACATGTTCTAATGCAAAGAGAAGAAAAGGGAATTAAAGAGAGGATTTTATGCGAAGATGGATATTTTCGACGGAATTAGGAAGCTTTGATGATGTGTCTCAACTCGAGAAGGAAGTCTAATTCATTAAGGATTTGTTAGAGATTATTCTTTAATGAATTTCCTTGTGGGTTTAGAATTCAAGACGTAAAAGGCAATTGAGGGGCTGCTAGAGCATATAAAAAGGCCTTTCGGAATTCAGAAGAAACCCTATTCGCGCATGAGAGAACGAAAAAAAGAAGAAAAAGAAGAAAAAGAAGAAGAAACATAATTTTACTTCCAACCGGTCGAAGTTTCCTGATGACCGCTCGAACCGAGCCTTGTTCGGATTTTCTTGCTCTTTGACTCCTCTTGTCTTATGTATTTTTCTATGCTTTCAATTATGACTAAGTCCGGCTAAATTATTTTAGTTAGGGGGCTGCTTTGATGCCCTAAGACACGATTACAATCTTGTTATAACTTTTTTTTATATTATTATGATATAGATGAAAGTTATTTTGCTGGAAAATCATTGATGATCTTTAATGTTTATATCTTTGAGTGCATGCTTCGATGGTTGTGTTAAGCTCTACTGTTCTAGGATGTATGCATGACTAATTGTCCCATCATATATTCTAACAACGAACAATTATTAATTGCGGTTAATAAGTGAAATAACTTCTAGGTTACATGAATCATGCATCAGAGTTCTGTGAGCCTTGTGATATTTAAACGTTTTTCAAGCTTAATGACCACTATATGTTAAATCTAGGAGTGCATCACCCTAGGTTGCATGTTAGACTAAGTTGTATGTGTTTAGTGGGGGTAGGCTAGGGTACGGTGATGTATGCCATACCCCCATTTACAATTTTTTTGAACAAAAAATTACATCTAATTGAACCAAAATTACTATATTGACAACAAAGTTACCACATTCGTTTTACACTATTTACATATAATTGAACCAAAATTATAACTTTGACAACAAATTGTTCATAAACTTGTAACAAGGTCATAGATGGAGTAATTATCTCTAATAGAACAAAGATTACACAAAAAAAGACTCTCGTTACCATAATGACAACACATTTTGTTGTTATATTTGCAAATGGAGGTATGACATGCATCTCAGTATTGTAGAACTTCCCGTGTTTAGTGCATCACATTCACAACATGTCAAGTAAGAGAAAATAATACAATTAGATTCACTGCATCAGGGATAATTGTGAATATCTTCATCTATGAGTAAGAGTTGACGAAAGAAATATAACATGCTTATATGATTGTCTAGTGGTGGATAGCTTCTCCCTAACTTGTTCCCAATTAGGCTGGAAAATTTTAACACAATCTCTTGTTGTGTGTAAAAATAGCTTATCAATTAGGCCGGAAAATTTTAACACAACCGAATAATTGATGGGTGCAGTTAGTTTCTAAAAAATACCTTAAAAATTGTAATTTCTTGGAAGTTCGTCGAAAACCCTCAGATTCTGTAGCTTGAAAATATATTTTGGCTTCTCGACATATTTTTTATTAATATTTTTTTTTTCAAAATAAACAGAAGATTATGCAATATTAGCTTCTCATTAACAGCCGATTTGGCACCCACAATCCCGAAGAAAATGGGGCCATTACTTCCGGGAGCCCACCGCCCATCCCTCCATTTATACAATTTATTAATGAAGAAAAAATACAAACAAAATTGGGGGATATAAACCTTACCAAATGTAAAGAGCAAAAAAAATGAGACAAAACCTCCTCCTTTACAAAGCCATGGAACCGACAAGAAGAACAAGCAAAAAGAAAATTACATAAGCTAAAAAAGGACAAGAACATCACGAGAACCTATAGGAGGCCATTGAGGCCAAGTCGCGCCCATAATGTCCAGCAAGTAAAGCATGCAAGCTTGTCAGGTAGGGAATTTGTAATTCCGGTGTGCCGGAATAGTCCCAACACGGTAGTCGTTCTCTATACTAGTCAAAGAGTATGAACAATGTATAATTTAAAACTTGACTCTTCTACAACAGCACACACTATTGCTCAAGCAATATCACAATTGAATCAACTCAAGTATGCAACATACACATTCAATTGTACAAGTCTAAATCCCAAAGCGTGCGTCAAACTAGCACACCACAGACTATATCTATATGATGATTATGCACACAATATGCAATAACTTAAGCACAATATAGATAATCAAACCAACAATCAATCACACAAGCAACACACAAAGTGGTCACCTGGAACCTCTACCGTACCTCTAGAGAAAAACCGGAGGGGAGCCGTACCCCATGCTCTTGTGTAACACTATGAAAAGTCAAATCAGCAAACACAGACAAGGGGGCACTCGGTCCCAAACTCTACACTATCTACCTATAGACTAGTGGCAGCTCTAACCTTGTGTAGCCTCCAATTTGCTCTTCAAGCATTCCCACCTCAAGCCTCTCCAATCGAACTTCACCAAGTGAACCTCCAATTGCAAGAATCACGACTTATGCAATGAATGAGTGTGTGAATATAGATTGAACCGTTCAACTTAGCAAAACAACAATCAACGTTTGCTAGAGTTGAACAAAATCTCCTAAATCCTAATCAAAGGCTAAACTAGCAACTAAGTGCAAATCAAATGTGTTTAGCAAGAATTTCAATGTGGAGAATCAAAGGAGGAACCTATACATGGAACTAGGATCACTAAAATACCAAAGAACTCTCTTAAATCAGATTTTCGATTATCGAGCAAAGAGTTTGCCAAAATGAAACAAATGAAATCTATTTATAGAAAACATATTCAGCAACTATGCGATCGATCGCACGACATCACACGATCGATTGCGTAGTGTAAAAATCAGAAGACAGAGAGGTCAGGAAACCAAAAACCTCAATCACGATCGATCGCAAACAATTGTACGATCGATCGCAAACAATCGTACTATCGATCGCATAAAACTCCGTAACGGATATATTTTCAAAAGCAACAGACATATTTTGCTGACGTGGTGCGATCGATCGTATGAACAGTGACGATCGATCGCAAGGCTTAAATCAGCCTTATACAAGAAGAAAACCTAACCTCAACAAATCTAATGAGTGATCTAGCAAACGTAGAAAGGTAAACCCAAGAGTATGAAAATTTCCATACAAATCTAATGAGTGATCTAGCAAGCGAAACTTATGAGATTTACATCATAAGAGTGATAAGCAAGCAACCTAAGAAAACACTAGGTGAGACTCAATATGAATGAAAATGCATATGCATGAAATGAGTACCTTTAGGAGCTTGAACAAATACTTCGACGACCATTGATCGAAGGACAGATAGCAAGAAATCTTCTACGAACAATTTTGAACAAGAACATCCTAAGCCACGACACTTAAACCCCTAAAATAAGTTGACCATGATACACAAGAAATGCTAATACAAGGGAAGAAGTTTTGTCAAATAGGAAATAGCCAATAGCAAATATTTTGCCCTTACAGAATTCCACCAAATGGACCCATCATTCAACGCACCATAATTTGCAAGCATGTCAGCTAGGTAATTACCTTCTCTAAATATATGAGAGATATGAAAATTAAGTAACTTAGTGAGATGCATGCAGTTCAACCGGGGAATGCAAAGCCTTTATGGAATTAGGTGAGGCGTGATTTGCATACAAATTAGGCATCTAATCACTTTAGTAATGCTAATTCAATGACCGTTTAGTGTCTCTAATCCTTGATTTGTACCATTGTAGAGTTTACGAGTATTAGATTGATATCGGGAGCGAAAGGGCGCATTTTGAAGCTTTTTGTAGATTTCCGAAAAAAAGACAAAAAGTCAACCCGAGGACTGTCGGTTAATTCGTGGTCAACCCCAACTTTTGAGCGTCAACGAGTCAACATGAAGTCCCGGAAGTGAGTCGCAAGATAATTCCGAAAGTTTGGTCAAAAGTCAACTTTGGTCAACTCCGAGGGTCGTGGTCAAAGTCAATGACGAAATCAACCTTGTAACTCATCCACATGAGCATTCAAATCAACAAGGAGCATATTAGATACCATGAGGTCACCCTTAGTTTACTCCTTCCTTTTATTCCCTAGAGAATTTACCCTTTTGCCCTTCATTTAATCTATCTAACCATTAGATCTTTCCCTAGTTGATCCTAGCCCTTCACCCCTCTCTACCCTAGCCTATTTAAACCTAGTTTTTGCCATTTTAGGTCATTCCCCATCTCTTCATAGCAATCCTCACCTAGATCTCACCCAATTCTCTCCCTTCTTCCTCCCCGAAACACTTCCTTTTCTTGGTGATCCGTCCAGGGTCGACCGGTCGACGGCAGGCAGCCGGGTTATTTCCTTTATTTTCCCCTCCTTCCACCACTCAAATCCCTTTCCTTCCTTCACCAACTTTCTTCCCCACTTCCTCCTCTCTATCTTTGACTATCTTTCTCCATCATTCTAGCACTTCTACATCACATATACTTGGATCCATCAAGAATAGCAAGATTGGGAAGCCATGAGCAAAGAGAAGCTTGGAGAAGAAGATGGAGACTTAGAAGATGAGCTTGCTACAACTTGAGTGACACAAGAGGTTGTTGCCATCTTCCTGAGAATCCCTCAACCTCTCTTTACCTTTTCCTAGTTTATAGTTGATGTGTAATCTAAGCATGTGTGATTAGTTGTTTAGGATTGGAGACTAGGGTTGTGTGCCCTAGTCCATTTGTGATGTGATGATGATTTTAACTATGTATGGATGCTTGAAGATGAATAAATATGTGTGCTTACCTAATTCAATATGTGTTGGATAGTTGTTTAGGAATTTACCACTTCTTGGGCATGTTATCTAGTCTATCTCGATGTGATTGTGTGAGATTGGTAACCTTGCATAATCTAGGCAATTGGTAGCATATGTGATGAGTTTGCTTGTTTGAGTTCCTAGTTTCGATGCTTTACGCCTCTTAAGCACTTTAGGGGATTCAGTATTAGGTAATATAAATGAATCCCCTATGACACCTAGAGAGTTTGGATGACCCTAATACGGCATTCGAATACCATTTGAAACATTGTCCTACAACCATAACATGGCTAAGATACGAGACTTGATTTATTCATCACTTAAGCATTAATGCATAACCGGAACATTATTCATCATTGTGGGCTTCGGTAATTAAACCTCGAAAACTCAATCAGTCTATCATTTTTATTCTCTTCATGTTTCTCCTCTTTTTGTTTTGTGCATTAGTTAGTTTATTTTATGTTTCGTGTTTACATTTCAGTCTTTCATCTTTCCAATAACGTTACACTACACTCACGTGTATATCCACTTCACTATTTCATCTTCTCATCTCTTGCCTCATCATATTTGTGCATCTTCTTTGGTTATTTGTTTGCCAAGGGGTTGAAGGGCCATCGATCCCCGTTAGAACGACAACCGCAGATCTTAAATATACATACACACTATTTTGACAATTGTCAAGGCGACTTGAAATAGGTAATTAAATGGATCATTGGCAATGTAATACCCCAGATTTTCAATATTAATTTCCTGGAAAATCATGAAATTAATTATTGATTATTCGTAAGATTTTGGTTCACCAAAAACGAACATCGTATGAGGGAGTTATGAATTTCGGGAAATTGAAGTGTAAAGAAATAATTTTATAATATTTCTTTTATTTCGGACGATCGTGGCCGTTGAATCTTAAAGATTCAATCTGAGCCGTTCATTTCTAATCAATGATTAAGGTTAATTAATCATTTCTTTCTCTTTTTCCTTCCTCACTCACACCTCCCCCGGTACTCACCCTCCCCGTACCGACCTCTCTCTTTCTCTCTCTTTGTCTGCCGCATTTGTCTCGTTCTGCTTCAGAATCTCTCATCTCACTTCCACGCATTAAAGGGGTTGTCTCCATTTCTCTCTCTTTGGAGTCCCTGCGCTTTCATAGTCTTCTGGGCTTTTGCTTCTTCGAGCCTTAAACTTCCTTAAAGAGTATATACAGAGCACAATAAGAGCAAAACAAGAAAACCCATTTGGTGTTTACTCTCATTTCTTTCAACATTTGAAGTCAATTTCATGGGATTTGGGAGTTTTAGGATTAGTGGGAGATGGGAATTCCAAGAAAAGCAAGGCAGCGGCTGAGATGAGGAAAGCAAGGCAGCGACGGTGATGGCTGGTTTGCAGCAGTCTTTAAACCGTGGTGGTCTGGAGGCGCGACGCTGGTTGGTACTCGAGCTGGGCAGTCTGAGATGGAAGAAGGTTGCTGCCATGGAACTGAGAAGAGCGGCGGATTGCAGCGGCTTCAGGCGAGTGCTGAGATCGACGATGGTGAGGGCAAGCAACACCGGCGGTGGTGAATAGAATTGGAGGCTTAACTGTTGATATCAGCAGAGGAAGATTGAAAATGGAAATGATCTGAGCTCGGCGGTGGTACTCACGGCTCTGATTGGGTGCCAAGAGCAATTGTTTGCTCTGGGTGTTGAGGTGCGGTGGTGAGGTGCGGTGCCAAGAGCAATTGTTTGCTCTGGACAGAGGGAGAAGAGAACGGAGTAGAGGGCTGCAGGTTGAAACAGCGGCGCTGGGCTGTGCAGGGTGGAGCAAGAGGCGCGGCCGGCTGGGCACGACGGCGGCGACGGAGGCGAGTTGGCAGGAGAGACGGCGGAGAAGAGAAGAGAGACGCCGAGCTAGGGATGGTGGTGAGATGCAGTGGCGGTGGCAGCTGCTGTGGGTGTTGGGTGTAGAGAGAAAGAGTGCCGGCAAGAAGAAAAGAAAAGAAAGAAAGAAGAAACCAGAAGGAAGAAGAAGAAGAAGAAGAAGAAGGGAGAAGAAAGAAGAGAAAGTCACGGGAAGAGAGAGATGATGGGTGTGGGTGCACAGAGAAGAAAAGGGGGTGCAAAGAGAAGAAAGAAAGAAAAAAAAAAAACAAAGGTTAATGGGCCTTTTGACCCATTGACCAAGCCCAAGGCCCAAAGCCCAATTGCTATGGACACCCGAAGTATCCAATCCGTTCCAATCTGGACCTTGAGGTAGTTATCAAATTTAATCGTATGGTTAATCTTGTAGTTATAAACATGTCGTACGGTGAGATCGTTGAATTTCAACCGTTTGATTAATGATCAATTAATCGAGGGTTAAGGATCGTTAGATCCGTGATAATCCGACCGTCGGATCGTCACTCTTTTCGGGTATGTTTAGTAGGATGCTAGAAATAAGCTTTCTGTTAAATTTTGGTGTTGAGGAGTTTCGGTGGGACCCGTTCGATAAATATTTAATGTGAGCCCCACGTTGACTGACAGTTGACTTTTGGTCAATTTGTCCCGATAAATAGTCCCGATGTCCTAAGTGACATTTACAGAATATTTATAATATTTTGGAAGTGTATTATGCTAATTTAAAATTGCATAATCATAGGTGGTTACGAAAAGTAAGGCGCACGTGCTTTGGTCGATTTCCGGTTACTATTTAAAGACGCAGCTGGAATTAGAGGTGAGTAAACTCACTTGATATTTGTGGCGAACCAAGTTTACAATATTAATTTGGTGATTGAATTAATTGTTTAAATGTGAGTAACCCTCATATTTAATTGTGGGTGCATGAAATTCATGTATTGTTTTATTAAAATAATTATTAGATTGAGAAATTATATTTATTAAAATAAATATTTGTTTTGAAACAAATGAACTTGTTCGACAACGGTTCATCGGTAAGTGAAAATTGATTTTGAAAAAGAAAGGAATTTATATATATATATATATATATATATATATATATATATATCTTGGTGATATATTGAATTGTGATTGAAATATTGTATACATATATAATTGTGTGAAATATATATATTTTAGTAAATTGTGTTATAAATTGGTGAAAAATCATATGATGCGAAAGAAATCACATCATTATTTTGAGATTGAATTTTGTGGTTGAAAAACCAACCTATTGAGTAAATAAATTAAATCATGATCTCTAAATTGTCTTAATTTAGGATCATGTTTGTGATTTGAATTGTGCATGAGAAATATTGAAATTGAGAAATTAGTACGATTGTGTACTAAAGTGAATTACTGGTAATTGGGGTTTTTGTGGTGATTAAGCGCAGGGCTTAAGTCCCTACAGATTGTGCACTATTAGACTCATAGGAAGGAGAAGCCCGACCTTGAGTGTACATACTTTGGTGATGACCTTGGTATGCTGTTTGCTTACCCGTACAGATTGTACGCGGATTTTTACCCATGCTAGATATTTTGTTACCTGGGACTTGAGACTTAATATGATTTGTTCTTTACCAGTCATCCTAAAATATTCACTAAAAAGGAGAGAGTCCATATTATTTTGATTTGAATAATTATGTGAGCATATATATCATTTGGAGTTGGTCATCTATTAATTGATGCATTTGTTAATTGTTTCAATTAGAAACAAAAGGAAATTGATTTTGATTCCAAAATGTATTCTCGTATTTTGACTATCTTAAAAAGTCTTTTATACGATATGTTTTTGGTAAGTTAATTATGCAATATTTTAATTGTATAATTTTGTTTGTATAACTTGTTAATACAATATAAATCGAGGTTACTCATACCAGCTTCATAAGCTGACCGGGTTTGTTAATATAACCCGGTACACTATTCAATGGTGTAGGGTTAATTATGCAGGTTAGGTATGCGTTTTAGCATTTGGAGAACTAGTTGAGAATTCTAGTATCAACCGTTTGAGCTGGTGATAGTCTTCCGCTGGTGTATACTAGACTCTGAGGAAGTAGTTTACTTAATTTATTGAATTATCAATTTATTATGTAAATTTATGAAATGTAATATTCGACTCTAAAGATTGAGTCAATATTTACATTGGAGGGCATGGAATGGGTGAGTGTTGTACTTGATTTAATAGAAAAAAATTCTAGTGCATAATTGTAATTGATATTCCATGCTACACGTCCCGAATTTGTTATGTAATTAAAGGCTAAAATGCCTTATTATTGTTGTAAATTTTCGGGTCGTGACAGGCAATGGCAATTCTGTTAATTTCTGGACTTACAATTGGGTTTTTCCCTTTCCTTTAATTAACTTGATCTCTTCAAGATCTGTTGATCTCTTCAAGATCTGTTGATCTTATTCAGAAAGTTTCAAATTTTACTCTTCCTAATAATACTTGGAACATTCACAAATTGGCTATGGTTTTTACCTTAGATGCTATTGATTCAATTAAGGCTATTAATTTACCTTTTCAAGCTACTGAAGATAAGTTTGTTTGGGTCCTTCACCTACTAGGGTGTTTACTGTCAAATTTGTTGCCCACCCATAGTCAGGGTGGGCAAATAGTTTGTTGTCATGTGTCCCTTTACCCCACTTCCCTTATAACCATAGTTATTTGACAATATTTTATTTTAAACCATAAATTTCAAACTCCAAATCTAAACACCTAAACTCTAAACCCTAAACCCCAAAACTCTAAGCCCTAAACCCCAAAATCCAAAGCTAAAATCCAAAATTTAGGGTTTGGGGGTTAAGGTTTAGGGTTTGGGGTTTAGGGTTTGGGGGTTTAGGGTATAGGGGTTTTGGGGGTTTAGGGTATAGGGGTTTTGGGGGTTTAGGGTTTTGGGGTTTTGGGGGTTTAGGGTTTAGGGGTTTGGGGTTTAGGGTTTAGGAGTTAGGGGTTTGGGATTAGGGTTTGGGGGTTTAGGGTATAGGGGTTTTGGGGGTTTAAGGTTTAGGGTTTAGGAGTTAAGGGTTTGAGATTTAGGGTTTAAAATAAAAAATTGCAAATAACTATGGTTAAAAGGGAGGTGGGTAAAGGGGACACATGGCAGCAAACTATGGGTGGCCAGCAAATTTGCTCCCAAATCTACGTCTTTACAAATTCCTGATACTTCAAATATATCTCCTACTTCTCAAATACTTCCAAAGATTTGCAAAATAAAACTTCCTCCAAAGATTAAAAAAATTTCTTGGCTTCTATTGTAAAATCGTTTTGTCCACAACTCATAGACTGGCAAGATTTACTAATATTACCGATGTATGTCATTTTTGTAAGGTTAATTCAAAGTCTTTAGATCATTTGTTTCTTAATTGTCCTTACTCAATAGAAATTTGGAATGCTTTAAACTCTTTCATTCCTAAAAAACCTAATGTTACAGATGATCTTTTGTTGTGGATTGTAAATAAGAGAGCAAAAGGCAGAGATTTTGTGGAAGCCATGGAATTACAGAGAGAAAAAGAAAGAGGGTTTGGTTTTGTTGCTATGCCATTCGAAACAAAATCCAAATTCCAAAGCAAGAGTGGAGCCCCCAGCGACCAATGGTGGAAACCAACCTCTCACTCTCCATTTCCATCTTCCACTCCCAAACCTAGTATATATATATATGTATATATATATATATATATATATATATACAGTCACATTCACATACGGACATATGCATCCCGACTAATTGACAACATAACACAATCATCGGAACAGTTCATCGTTTAGATTTATTTTCAAAAATTATCCTTGCAAAAAATCAGCCAAATTGGAGATTGTTTGGTCATCTGTTCGTTATATAGTTTACAAACAAATGCAGTCCGTCAGATAAGGTTGAAACGATGAATGTGGTATTCAAATGGCTAAATAATTTCTACTTTGAATTTTTTTTTATCAAAATGATCCTTGAAGGATGACCTAAAATATAGACGGTTGTGATAATTAGTTTGCACTCGCAATGAGAATGTTCGCATTTTACTTTACCTAGATATATATCTAAACGATTGACGATTCTGATGATTGAGTTATATTGTCAATTGGTCGGGATGATGATGTTCGCATTTTAATTCACGTGTAGATGTCCACATGTGAAGGGGACTGTATATATATATATATATATATATATATATATATATATATATATATATATATATATCTCTCTCTCTCTCTCTCTCTCTCTCCACCGTCCAAGAACTCATCAAATAACTGCTTAGGATTTTTTTTCTTTTTGTTTGGTCTGTGTTAAGAATGTTTTATATATTTAATTTTTTTATCGGATTATTTATTTAATGGGAAAAACCTTCATATGGTACCTGAACTATCACCAAATGCAATTTTTGGTACTCGAACTTTCATAAAGAATCTAGTGGTACCTGAACTATTCCTCTGTTTGCTATTATAGTACCTACCGTTAAATATTCCGTTAAGTGCTTATGTAGCATTGGTAATACAGTCATTTCAAATATTTTCAATTTTCAAAATAAATTATACAAAAAAAAGATTTAGATAATTTATCCACAATTCAAGACTAAAAATGAAAAAAATGTTGAAGGAAACCTACTTTGTGTGTGCCTTGTCAACCTAGGATTAGATTAGGTAGTATAGCATATGGATTACATATTGAATAGAAGTCCTATTAGGACATGGATTGTACCCTTGTGTTTCTCTATATATAGAGGCACCTATTCATTAATAAAGATACTCTCTATTCCTGTGCTATTTGCTCTCTTCTTTATTTTCTGTCTCGTGGTTGAATGCACCTTTACTTAAACACGTTATCAGCACGAACCTCTAACCCTGAATCAAAAACCAAAACTCTTGAGCATAGCATCCTGCTAGCGCCAAAACCCTAGAACCCCAAAACCCTAGGGTGTGCCGGATGAACAGTGTCGATGAACAGTGCGCGTGAACAGTACCCGTGAATAGTACATCCGTGCAATCTCCTCTAGTTCAAGAATCTGCCTGCACAGAACAGTCAACTTCGATAGCGATTTTCTCCCTTCTCCACCGTTGGATTAAGCTGAAATTTTGACGAGAGCTTCCTCCGTGAGTCTAATATCTCCAGTTAAAAATTCAGCCAATTCGGACCGTTGGATCTCCTGATATATAACTTCGAAGAAGAGGTACTCAAGATAATCCGAGAAAAGAATCCAAGTAAGCTTTTATAAACGTTGCTGCTTTCTGAATTTAATTCAACCTTCTTTTTCTCCGGGGACTTGCAACCTCCCTTCTTCTACCTCCCACCTTTCTTATAACGTGGGATAATATACGAGACTCGCCAAACTATGAGAAGCATTAGGGGAGTGATCGAGCTTCATATCGCTTGCGGTATGTGTAAGTCATGAGCACCTCTAATGTCATCATGCTATTGGTGATGACCTCAAGAGCCGAACTGTGGGGGTTCGAGCTAATACTCCGGATGAGGAATCCGTAGAGAGAAGAGACCTTGAACGAGGAGTTCATTGAATGATTTACCTCCGGATGAGGAATCCGTAGAGAAGAAACGACCTATGGTTCATGACTTATTCCCAACTAGGCTCACCTGCTTAGGTATGATGTCTAGGTAAGGAGTTTGAGATAAGTGGTATTAAGAGAGCTTGCTCCACCGACATCTCTTATAACTTACCTGGTTATATCTGAGTAGAGCTACCGAAAAGGTTTAAGGTTATGACCATACGACACCAAAGTTTCACCTAAATCCAAAATCCTTGGAAACGTTTCTTGGGAGCAAATATTGCTCAGAAACCCTCTATTGTTTCGTGGGAGTATTAACTCCGAAACTTACCCTTCATTGTTTCGTGGGAGTAATGACTCCGAAACACACCACATTCTTGTTCTCCATATTCTTGGATGTCGAACATGAATGAACTCGATTTTACTCCATTGGATTCTGCGGACATTAGATTCTGAGATGGGCTCATGATATCCTAATGTACCTATTCGCACAAGAGCTTCTAGCTCGAATCCATGAGCGTTGTTTTGAAGAAACCGCTCTAGACCCTCAAACTGTGATGTACAATGCCAGGTTATTTTTGCCTGATGAATCGCCATATGGTATGGCACTCCAGTTTGAGTTCATGAAAGAGGTTAGCGCTAGAAGCGCTTCATGAATGTTGTGGTAACATTCATCATTCCGAATTTAGAAGCATAATGGACTAATCTCCGCTTCTCTGACTTTGAAGAAGTCATGGGATATAATTCGGAAATTCTCCGCATCAAAGACTTGATGCATCTCTGTGGATAATCATCACAGATGAACAATTGATTGAGGAATCTCTCACCACCTTCTCCATCTCTGCCTTGAGGAAAGGCATGACAATGATGGCGCCCCTATGAGAGGAAGCCACGAGCAAAACCCTAAATCTAGGGACGATCCCGGACATTTTGGTCCGTAGAATCTATTTGCTTATGAAGGTGATCGCCATAAGAATAAGCGATCATGCGAGCATAGGGCCGCAAAAGAGTGAGAGAAGACCGCCATCCCTATAAGAAGGACACCGCCGGTCACCGCTGGTCAGCGTTGTTGCGCCACTAGTTATGGCAGCACCGCCACCGGCCAAGGTAATCTGCCACCGTCCTAGGGACCGTGAGTACTGAGCCTGTATACCTCAATCAATGGAGAATCCTCTTCATGATGTCTATTAATGATATGGAGCGTCTGATCTATGGGCCATAGTTTGCAATACATATGAAGATGTAACTGCAATGATCAAGACGTCGAGTTTAAGGGTTAAAGACTTTGGAAGCTGATTTTGGTCAAGTCTTCATGTTTTCCAAGTTGATGATATATGGCATGTTTGCCAAGACATTGGATTTAGTTTTGATTTAAGATCAAGATGGAACTTTGAGTGTAAAGCCTTGGCTAATATCTTTAATAAAATCTGAGTTGTTTTCGTAGCCTCGATTTTAATGATGAGCTTTTAGGAATGAGTTCTGGAGAACTTGAAAGTCTCGCAAATAGCAGAACCACGCATGTCATATTGCGTCCTAGGCATGATGCCTACACATTCCTCTGTGACTACGATGGCAGGACCATCGAATCTTGTGCAAGGAAGAGGATATGCCCAATTCCTCTTGCCTGATAGCACCTTAATAGATGTCACAAATGCTCTCTACGCTCCAAGAGGAAATAGAACTCTGTTGAGCTTTAAAGATATAAGAGCCAATGGTTTCCATGCTAAGATGCATGATGAGAATGGAAAAGAATCCCTTTTGCATTAGCTCTAATGACTGCGGTAGAAAGCGCATCTTAGAGAAGCTTATGTGTCTCTCTAGTGGGTTATACATTACCACTATTCGAGCTATTGAATCAAACAATGTCATTCGGGATGACCTCTTGGATTCAGACACATATTGGCTTTGGCACGACAGGTTGTGACACCCTGGTCGTGATATGATGATCCGTGTATTGAAAACCTCGCACGGACATCCATTCTTTCGAGCTAATTGAAGCATGAATCGAAGAGCGATTCAAGGAGATGAGACAGTTATGAGAAAGAGCAAATTTGCCACTGTCCGACGCCGTACGATCGATCGCATGACACCTGCGATCGATCGCAACCTTCCAGGCTGCGTCGTTAAAACAAACCCGAGAGCTCGGGCGATCGATCGCATCCACCTGCGATCGATCGCAGGTTCCTTCCTGTACGTTTTCTGGAACCAGAGAGCCCGGACGATCGATCGCACATCCCCTGCGATCGATCGCATGTCCCATCCTGCATTGCTACAGGAACCCGAGAGCACGGGCGATCGATCGCACCCCCCTTGCGATCGATCGCATAGAACGAAATCCTCTCTCTCGGATGTGGACAATTCCTCCTATGCTTCTGAAGCTCCCAAAGCCAAAACGCTCATTATGCAAAGCGTATTCCTAAGGGAAATAAGGACTAAGATCGTCCTATGCAAAGGATTCTAAAGTACTTCTTCCATTCTTACAGATAATCCAAGTGGATATCTGTGGACATATTCAACCACCAAGCGGGTCATTTATGTATTTTATGGTGTTGGTTGATACATCGACATGCTGGTCACATGTCATGATGTTGTCCATTCGTTATGCTGCTTATGCTAAACTCCTAGCACAGAGTATTCGCCTGCCGGCTCACTAACCGGATCATCCCATTAACTATCAGGCTTGATAATGCTAGCGAGTTTACATCGAAAACTTTCGATGACTACTGCATGGGATAGATGTTGGGCATCTAGTCTCACATGTGCAAACCCAGAATGGTTTTGCAGAGATTGCCATTAATAGAATACAAATGGTCACGAGGACATTGGTAATGCGCACCAATCTTTCTCTCTCTGCCTGGGGACACGCAGTATTGCATGCAGCTCTGCTTATTCGTCTGAGGCCCATCACCACTCAACTTTTGTTCTGCGTTACAGCTAGTGACTGGGTACGAGCCAAGCATATCGTACTTACGCATATTTGGGTGTGTTGTTTATGTGCCTATTACGCCGCCACAGCGTATTTAAATGGGTCCTCAGAGACGAATGAGTATTTATGTTGGATTTGAGTCTCCAACCACAATCCGCTATGTAGAACCCTTGACAGGCGATCTATTTGTCACTTCGATGAGACAGTCTTCCCGTCGTTAGGGGGAGATAAGAACGTACACGTTCAGCAGGAACGACTGGAATTGTCGTGGCCTGTCCCCACTCTGTCTCATAACGATCCCCCTACTGCAGAAAGTGCGTAGAATTATAGATCTTCAGAAAGTCAGAGATTCTCTTCCTGACGCTTTCTTAGATCTTAGTGACTAGATCATATATACCAGTGTAATACCCCGAAAATTTCGATACTATTTTTATAAAATAGGTCGTGAAATTTGAAGTGAAATGGTGTGATTTCGTATTTTTAGGGGTTTTCGTCGTAAAACGATAATTACGGTGGTAATTATAAGTTACACAAGGTTAATTAAGGTAACTTTGTATCCGTTGAGAATTTGGGAAAACTTCCTTCACGAGATTTGTAGACCTCGTCGAATCGAGTTCGTAGGATTTCGGTTCACCGGAAACGGACATCGTATGAAGAAGTTATGGACCTCGAAAGTTTGACGAATTTCTATAAAAATGATTTTGGGTTTTACTATTCACCAAAAATCAGAATTTCCCCCAGAAAATTACTGTTCACCCGTGCTACAGTAACCGACCACTTTGACCGGCGATTTCTCCCAATTCCGGCCATCTCCGGCCATGAAACTTGTCCCAAATTGTTCACCACTCAATTCTCTTCAACCCTATATAAATTTCCTTGATCAATTCTTAGTATAGAAGGAGAAATCAAGAAAAGAAAAAGGGGGAAAACGCAGCCGAACTGTTCATCCGTTTCTGGGCAAGTTTTCGGCCAAATCGAGTCACCTTACCTACTGGGCTTTGTAGGCCTTGCTTGGGGCTTTCTAACAACATAAAGTACGCTTCAATCGGAGTTCGGACGAAGGAGAATTTTGGATTTGAAATCCTAGGGTTTTGGAACTATCGAGGTAAATTCGAGACTTTTTACTTTGAATTGGCCCTTGTGGTAGTTATGAAAGTTGTTTCTGGTAATGTGTAGATCATGCTGTTAAAATTTCATAGCAATCAGACAACTTTTGTCCGGCGGCTGGCCACCGTCGGTGGCGGCGCGTCGGCGGCGCGTCCGGCCGGTCCAGGAGCAGTTCTTTGCTCCGTTTGGCTTGGTTCGTCGATACGAACAACTTTCGTGTTTTGACTTTTGTCAAATTCGGTCGTTTGATCAATGATCAATTAAGCGATAGTTATGGATCGTTAGATCCGTGATGATCCGACCGTTGGATCATCACCAATTTTGGATATGATGTTAGGATGCTAGAAATAAGCATGTTGATGGATTTTGGAAGTTTCGGATTTTGTGTGGGTCCCGTTGATGAATAGTAGACGTGGGACCCACGTTGACCGACGGTTGACTTTTGGTCAAACTGTCCCGAATTATGGTTATTGATGTCTAAGAGACATTTGAGGAATATCTGAAGTGATTGGATTTTAGAATCATCAATTTGGAAACTATGATATGCTAAGTGGAAAATTGCATGTTCATAGGTATTTTGGAATCATGAAGCATTTGGCTAGCTTTGTCGATTCCCGGGTATTATTTGAAGACGCAGCAGGAATTAGAGGTGAGTGAATCTCACGATATTTTATATATGAATATTAATTCATATTGTGTTGTTTGCGAAAATAAATAATTATATTTATTTAAATGATTTTGCGATATATAAATTAAATACAGTTTTAATTTGATATATCAGCATGTGTGATTTTGTGTTAAAACAATATTTGAAAGTATTCATTTTATTGTTTTAATTGGTGGATTTTGTGGGAACAATATTTCAAAAATTAAGATATTGTGTTTGCCTACTCGAATGTTTTTGTAGCCAATGGGTGAAGGTTAGAGCTTTAGACTGTGTAGCCAATGGGTGAAGGTTAGAGCTCTAGACTGTGTAGCCAATGGTGAAGGTTAGAGCTTTAAACTGTGTAGCCAGAAGGTGAAGGTTAGAGTTCTAGACTGTGTAGCCATGTATTCATTGAAAACAAAGATGAATACTTTATGTAATAAAGGAGAAGAAAAATGGTATTCTCGCTTTATCTTGATGTATTAAAAGGAGAAGAAAAATGGTATTCTCGCTTTTAATCATTTGAAGTTGATTGTGGTTTTGTGTGAGTATGATATGAATTTGCTTCTTAAATAATTGAAGCATTGATTTATTGAATTACAATTCTTGGAGAATTATTGAATTGTATTTAGAAGTTTTTACTTCTTTAAAAATTGAAGTAATTATTATGATGATTTACTTTTCTTAAAAAGAAAGAAATCATAATTTTGGGAAACGATTTTGGGGAAGGTTTATATTGTTTAATATTCTGAATTACCCTGGGATTAACATACACGTTTATGGGACGTGTGGGGTTAAAATACGTGGTATGGGACGCGTAGGTTCAGTATATTCTATAATATGAATTTTCGGGATTAGCATTATATTTGAAGAATATAAATTACATATATATTGTTTTAAACAAAATATATATATGTATATTTTTGTTAAACGTTTTAGGGTGAGTAAACTTAGATCACTCATACCGGCTTCATAAGCTGACCGGGTTTGTTGATATAACCCGGTACACTATTCCACGGTGTAGGGGTTATACCTGCAGGTAAGGATAACCAGGAGTAAGCAAGGCTGCATACATTTTGTTGGTTTATAGACTTCCGCTGTTTGTGATAAACTCTGTTGGATTAAGTACTTAATATTTTGCAATATCAATTTATTATGTAATTTATTGGTATGTAATATTTGACTCTAAAGAACGGGTCAACATTTACATACGTTGGGCATGGAGTATGTGTTGTTGTACTTGAATTAAAAGGAAAAAAATTCTTGTGCATATTTGTATTTGATATTCCATGTCGTCACGTTCCCGAATGGTTTGTAATTAAGGGCAAAATGCCTTATTAATTGATTGGAAAATCGGGGCGTGACAACCAGCTGCAAACATGCCTGCAAGGATGCAAGTGCCTGAACAAGGACTTGAACTCAAAGCCGCTATTGCAGCTAACCCTATGGGAGGGACAGCTGGTGGCGCCACTGCCAGTAATGGTGGTGATGTGGCTTAGGCCGTGGCTCCGCTGAGGAAGCGTTGGAGGCCACCAGGTTCGAGGGATTCGCGCCCTAGGGAATGGGCTGCGATGGCACCTAATAACCTTCTCATCATTGATACTCAAAATCCGTCCATGAAAACGTTCCGGATTATGGTTATGTCCAAAAGACATCTTCGGGGGACGCCCTGTCGCTAAGACCTATCCGTGGGAACCTAGAGATCTCGATTATTACACTAGTGTACATGAGACGTGGGATAGAAACTCCATCACAATTGATGATGTGTTTGCATATGCTTGTGCACAAGAGTTCATTGAGAATGATGATATTGAACCTTGCTCCGTTGATGAATACCGACGTAGAAGCTTATTGGCCTAAATAGAAATATGCGATCCAGGTTGAGTTGGACTCACTAACAAAGAGAACGGTATTAGGGCCGGTTGTGCCAATACCCTCTGGAATAAAACCTGTTGATATAAATAGGTCTTTGTTAGAGAGCGTAGTGAGAGAACGAGATATAAAGCTCGCCTTGTGGCGCAAGGCTTCTCACAACGCCCTGGAATCGACTACGATGAGACATACTCTCTCGTAAAGGACGTCATAACGTTCTGCTACCTTGTCAGTGGTAGTTTCCGAAAAACTGAACATGCAGCTTATGGATGTGGTCATAACATATCTCTATGGGGATCTAGATATGGAGATTTATATGAAGGTCCCGGATGGGCTTCATTTACCCAAGTCAAGTGGCTCTAGACCACAGAGCACGTTTGCAATAAGATTGCAACGTTCACTATATGGATTGAAACAATCCGGACGGATGTGGTATACCCGTCTAAGTGACTACTTGATTGGAAGAGGGTATGTGAACAATAAATTATGCCCCTGCGTGAAAACAAGTTCCGGATTTGCAAGTGCCACTGAATACTTGAAATCCGTGTTTGAGATGAAAGATCTTGGGAAAGGATGCTCAGGCGATTTAATATGGATAAAGTCCATCCTGTTAGCACTCCCATGATTGGTCACAGCCTAGATCCAAGAAGGGTCCGTTTCGCCCAAGGGATGATGGTGCATACGTTTTAGAGGCTGAGGTACCATACCAAAGTGCAATAGCGCATTATTGTACTTGGCACAGTGTACAAGACCCGATATCTCCTTTGTTGTTAACTTGTTAGCTAGATTTAGCTTTACGCCCACGCAACGCCATTGGACTGGCATAAAGACTATCTTTCGTTACTTGAAGGGTACGATTGATATGGGCTTGTTCTATCCCTACAGAGAGTCGAAACTAGGTGAGGAACCTATGTTTGCTGCGGTTGAACGACCCGGGCATCCGGACGAGGACTTACCGTCCGGATGGAGCACAAAGGGCACGTTACCTGCAGAGAGGCATGAAAATATGGCAAAATGGGTGAAGAACCCGTGCCTACCACCATCGGGCGATCGATCGCAGGATATGCCACGATCGATCGTACCGAGCTTCTGCCGTCGAGCGATCGATCGCAGAATGTCACGATCGATCGCACGAGTGCTGCTGCCCATTATTCCGAAAATCTTTGTGATGTTTTGGTGGGTTTTGCTGATGTTGGGTATCTCTCTGACTCATATAAAGGTTGTTCCCGAACTGGTTATGTCTTTACCATGGGTAACACCACGATATCTTGGAGGTCTACTAAGCAGACCATTGTCGCTACTTCTTTGAACCATGTTGAGATTATTGTTCTCCATGAAGCAATTCGTAAGTGTATATGGTTAAGGTCCATTGATACACATATAAGAAGTACATGTGGTTTGAGGTCAACCACTGATGAACCTACATCCATTTATGAGGATAATGCTGCCTGCATTGAGCAGATGAAGCAATGTTTCATCAAAGCCGACAACACCAAGCATATATCGCTTAAGTTCTTTTGTAATCAGCAATAGCAGAAGTTCCTTAAGATTAAAGTGAATCAAGTCCGTTATGAGGACAATGTGGCTGACTTATTTACTAAGTCACTGCCTAAATCCACATTTGAAAAGCATGTGAAAAGCATTGGTTTGCTTAAGTTATCTGACCTCCCATGATTGTGGAAATCAGGGGGAGACGCAGACTTCAGGGGGAGTCTGGCGTCCATGCAAAGTTTCCAAATGTGAAGGGTGTGTTGTACTCTTTTTCCCTTCGACCAAGGTTATTTTTATCCCACTGGGTTTTTGTTACTTGGCAAAGTTTTTAATGAGACAACGTGAGGAGCACCACCTAGTGTTGACGCCACAAGGGGGAGTGTTGAAGGAAACCTACTTTGTGTGTGCCTTGTCAACCTAGGATTAGATTAGGTAGTATAGCATATGGATTACATATTGAATAGAAGTCCTATTAGGACATGGATTGTACCCTTGTGTTTCTCTATATATAGAGGCACCTATTCATTAATAAAGATACTCTCTATTCCTGTGCTATTTGCTCTCTTCTTTATTTTCTGTCTCGTGGTTGAATGCACCTTTACTTAAACAAAAAAATTATTTTTATTTTTATAATATAATTTATTACCATGTAGATGGCTTTATTATTAATTAAAAAATAAAAATAAACTATATTCAAAAAAGTAATTTAAATTTTTATTATATTAAAAAATAATTATAATTTATTTTGATTTTAAAATTTAATAATAAAACCACCTACATGACATCTTTAATCTTGAATATTTGAGAATAAAAATAATTTTTGCATATTTAATCTTGAATGTTTGGGGATAAAAACTCTAATTTGATTATGTTAATATAATTTTTTTTTTGCATAATTTATTTTTATTTTTAAATTTAATAGTAAAAAACTTTTGATGACTGTTTTGCCCATACTCTAGTCACCAAATTACAAGTTTTTCCCATGCCACATAAACACTTAACAAAATATTTAACGGTAGGTACTATAATGGCAAACAGATTAATAGTTCAGGTACCACCAGGTTTTTTATAAAAGTTTAGGTACCAAAAATTGCATTTGTTAATAGTTCAGGTACCATATGAGGATTTTTCTCTTATTTTATTCTTAAAAAAAATATTTTATTTTTATTTTATAACAAGTTGGTGTAAAAGTACAACTTTACCCTTGAAAATCCAATCACATGGACAACACGTTCTCTTTTTTAAGTGACCATTAACGGAAGATTGACGGAAGTATCACGTTGATACGAAATTTCTAGTTTATGTATTACATTGATCGTTTTTAATAGTCAAGTATCATATTGACTGATTCAAAAGTGTCTAGCTATGGTTGGTGAATTTAACCCACATTATAATGACATAATTAATGAGTATTTATATGGACATCTAGATATAATAATGTATTTATAATATAATTGTAAATTTATATTATAATTTATAAGATGCATAAAATCTTAAGCATCCTAGATACACATATTGCATCGAACTAAACATATAGACTGAATTCTACTTCTTAATATGATGGAATCAAATATATATGTTGTTGACTAAACCCATGTTATTGCTTCACTTATGATTTCAAAGACCTCTACAAACTTTTATCTAGGGAAAATCGTTGAAAAATCATGAAAAAAAAAAGTACCTTTTGTTTTCTTAAAAAATATGCTCGATTTGCAGGTTAGCTGAGCCCTAGCTTCTCCTCCTTGTTCAACGCTGGATTTGCAGGTTCAGGCTAAGCCCTAGCTTCGCCTCCTTGTTCGAGACCGATCCCTAACTTCACCTCTTGTATGGAGCCATAGATAGCAATCAATATCAATGATTTGTAGCCATAAATTTTCCTTTCTATATATAGCCATAAATATGTGTTGTGGTTCAACAAATTTGATTTGGGAGTCCTGAATTTAGCGATATTGATTTAGGTTTTGGGAGAAAATGTTTTGATTTTTTGTGGAGTGGTTTTGAAATTGAAATGAAAGTGGTACGGAGACTGAATATGAGTTGTTGTATTGTGGCAGTTCAGTGGCATTAGTTGTAATCTTTTACAAATTAAAGTGCCATTTTTATCATTATTTTGATGGGCCCGTTACTGTTGCTTCTGTTAGTAGACCGCATGGGCCGGGTGATTTAGACCCTTGCTCGTGGGAAAAACTATTGTGGTTAGTGGTTGACGAAGCAAAAATAGTGGTAAGTGATATTAAGATACGAGATTGTCGTTCCAACAGGGATTGACGGTTCCTAATCTCTAGGTAGTGAGTGGTCGGGAAACTAAAGCTAATGTGGGGTGACAAGATGTGAAGAGAGTGGGTGGATGTGTATGTGACAATGTGCGGAGTGTGTAGTGTTCGGTTTGTGTAAGGGAATTGAAATTCCGATACGCCGGATTGTCCCAACAACGATAGTCGTCCTAAACACTAATCGGAGAGTATACACAATTTAAAACTTAACTCTCCTACAACTTAGGTTCTAAACAATTGCACAAGCAATACACAATTGATTCCAATATATATGCAACAAGCACAATCAATTGCACAACCTAGAATCCCAAAGTGTGCATCAAACTAGCACACCACGGACTATATATATCTATGTATGAACAAGCACACAATATGCTAATCAATTAAGCACAATACAATAGATAATAACAATCACACAAGCAACACAACAATAGTCACCCGAAACCTCTACCACTAGAGGAAAACCGGAGGGGAGCCGTACCCCACACTCTTGTGTAACACTATGAAAAACGCCAAACACATACAAGGGGGAACTCCGTCCCAAACTCTACACTATCAACCCTATGACTAGTGGCAGCTCTAACCTTGTGTAGTCTCCATTTGCTTCTTCAAGTGCTCCCACCTCAAGCTTTTCCGATTGATCGAACTTCACCGACATGAATCCTCCAACCGCAAGACACCGACTATGCAAGTGTGTGTGTGTGTATGAATGAATGAATTCAATTCGATTAACACAAGCAATTCAACAAGGAAAAATTACTTGCATTAACCCAACCAAATTGAAAAGCCTTGAATATGATTCAAGGGTTAACTTAGCTATTCACAAGGAAGAATAGCTAAACCAACAAACAACAAAGAGATTGAAACTAATGATTCAATCCTTCAACTCAGCAATTCAATAAGGAACAATTGCTAGAGTTGAATAGAATCTCCTAAATCCTATAACATAAGTTAAACAAGCAACTATGTGCAAATCAAAGTGTTTAGCAAGGATTAAACATGGAGATCAAAAGAGTGGGATCCTATACATGGAACTAGGCTCACTCATATACCAGAAAACTCTCTCAAAGTGTATTTTGACTATGGGGAAAGAGTTCTAACCGAAATGAATCGTCCAAAATTCTATTTATAGGGAACTGGACATAACTATGCGATCGATTGCCCGTAAGGATACGATCGATCGCACTACACAAAATCAGCACAAAAATGTACTGTGTGATTAATCGCGGGCAAGGATGCGATCGATCGCGTAGTGCAAAAATAATGACCAGAAGCTACTGGAAGTGTAAAACCTCATTTGCGATCGATCGCATAACATGTTGCGATGGATCGCACGAAAAGCTGCAAAGGTCATAAAAATCCAACGGACATAATTGTCACGTGGTGCGATCGATCGCATGAACAGTGACGATCGATCACAAGGCATAAAACAGCCTTAAACATAAAGGAATGCTAATCAAAATAAATATAAGTGAAGATCTAGCAATCCTAACATCATAAACTCAAATGTATGAAACAATGCATACAAAACAATGCATATAAAATAAGCAAGCAAAACTTGTGATACACGACACAAGTGTGACAATCAAGCATCATATACTTATGTGATTCACATCATAAGTGAAAGGAAGACAACCTAGATAAACCTAGGACAACAAGGAAGACCTAATGTCAAGTGTGGCAAGTAACCATCCTATACTTATGTGATTTACAACATAAGAGAGGCTAACAAGCAAACCTAGATAAACCTAGGACAACAAGGAAGACATAATGTGAAAGAAATGCATGTGCATATGCATGAGTCATACCTTGAGGTGCTTGAACGAAACCTTCGATGACAAATGATCGAAGTCCGGAGAAAAGACCGGATAAGAAAGGCGTCTTCACGAACCATCTCGAGTAAGAACAACCTAAGCCACGACACCTAATCCCTAAACAATTGTCACGCCCCGAACCCGATGTCGGTGGATTTTAAGCACCTAAATCCGAATCCGAGGAGTGAACGTTTAAAACTTAAAATAAAAATAATACAAAACCAAATTTCTTTTCAGAAATATTCAAAATTACAGTATTTCAAAATAATAAAATCTTTACAGAGAAACTACACCTTCTACATTCTAACTCTCTCGTCACAACTGTCGTAATTGAACGTAACATCGTCTCGTTCTAAGTTTGTGAGTCATCTCGTTCAGTCCAATCGATACTCAAGTCGCACCTGAACAAATTGATCTATAGGGGTGAGCTTACGCTCAGTAGGACAAAACCTTTTAAAGTGATTCTTGTATAAGTGTCACAAACAAGTTATCAAACAATAAAGTACAAGTATAGTAAATCAAAACTATGATGCATGAATGCGATGCTGACTTAAAGCTCATCTCGCACTCATCGCACTTTTCTCTTTTGTTAGTCATCTTGTTGACTCATGGTTGCTATTTCCGAAACCCTGAGATCGTTTTGCAACCTTAGGGCGGTTGTAAGAGTTACTGTCATTTAGGCAGATAACTCACGGGGCATACTTTCCCCTGTTTGTGCACATGTGGGCATACCATAGAACCTAGCACCCCATTGAGTAACTCAACTACACAAAAGGATCACTCTCTTTTCTCTCATTCACTCTGGATTTCAAAATCCATATTATTTTGCAATGCATAATCACAAATTCTCACAATGCATTATGTATGACAGTTCTTTAATTTAAATAACACACGCTTTAAAAATATAACATCATATATCATATCAAATCATCAATTAAGGAAAACAATAGCATTCAATATGTACTTCAATCAACATCAAACAATTCTCACCAATTTATTATACTAACAAATTATAGAAAAGGTTCCCCGAGACCCTACCTCGATTTCCGAGCTTTGACTCCAATTATGCTCAACGTTGACAATCTCGTAACTTGTATTACGAAGGGCTAGATTCCAACGATTACCGGACTCACCAATATCTGTCAAACCTTAATTCCAAATTCTTCACCGTCTCACTTTGAATCAACATCGACCAATTATTCCGAAATAACAATTTATCATTATTTCGAAACTACATTATCGGTCTCATTGGGTGCAATACAAACCCTCATAATTACTAAGGACACCCAAATCCTTATTATACACTTCCTCGGTACCGTTTCGTACACCAAATAGATCATTCATCAAGAATCATCATAGTTAACCCTAGTGTCCGAGTTCAACTCCGATTCAAACTCTGTGATTTCCACAGCTCCGATACTATCCAAATGTAACATTTACTACATGTGAATTTCAAAACACCCAGTACAGTAGCTTAAATCCTAATGTGCAGGGCCAACTTCGTAATGATGTAAAACCTTTATATGAACTTCAAAAAGGGTGGGGCTGGTTTCGTTGGAAACCTAGGAAAATCTAGTTTTTAAGTACTGAAGCCCTGAAGTGAGTTTGAACAAGGAAAGCTACTGAAACAAATCGAAAGAGCATGACAGTACTGCAGTTTTCAGAAATTCCTGCAGCATATCAGTAACTTTGGAAATTCATAACTAATTACAGAAAAATCATTTTCAGATGATTCCAACTCTGAAATAATCTTTGAAATGTCCACTACAACTTTCATGAAGACACTACCCTCAAATTTCCAAAGTAAAAGTACAGTTTTTAATAAAAAGGTCGCTGGGTCAGAAACTGGGAAACACAATTCCAGATTGCAGACCTCTAACTTCTACCTTTAGTTTAACCAATCAAAACTTAACCAAAAACTACAAACTTAAACTGTAATTGAAGCCTTATGTTCTAGCTTTACAAGCATAGGTTCAAGGGATTGATTCAACATCAGAAAAGAACCAAAGTTTTCCCAAACTACTGCTAACTTCAGCAAACCCGTACAAGCTATAAACCCCAAAACTCAAATCCTTGAAATACTAATAGAAACTGAAAACCAAGGATACCAACATGTAGAGCATGTCCAGGGGATAAAGTCTGATACCTAACTCATTGCCGTTAGTGGCCGGAAACGCCGGAAAACGTAGCAAACCCCCCGGAAAACCCATGAACTTCTCTAATTCGATTCTCTTTCTACCTTCATCAATTTGAGAAGTTGAGACCACAGCCGTGCTCCCATCATTGAAACGAAGCTAAAGACACCAATTTAAGCCACCTTTGTGGCCGGAATCCAAAAATCCGATCGGAGCTGCCGGACCTTCTCTCTTCCTTTTCTCTCTCTTCCGGCGATGACTTGACTAGCTACGACCACCCACATGCTCACCGTAGCGAGACGAAGCTTCCGGTACCATTTTTACGCCGTGAAGTGGCCGGAGGAGGAAGGTGGTGATCGGAGAGGGAAACGAGTCGGTGAGAGAGGTCTGGAGTTTTCTGGGCTGTTCAGCCCTTTGCCTCTGATTTAAACACATAACCGACTTAAAACCAATGGCCCAGATCTAACGGTCTTAAAATCAATGGTCCAGATTGCACCTTGTGGATTTTCCATTAACAAATAATTTTCCTTAATTTCAAACTTCCAAAAAAATCAAAATAAATAGCTCGGGTGTCCAAATAATTCCACGAAAATTCCTACAAACTCGTAACGATGTCTACTTTCTAATTGTGACTTCAAAAATAAAATATGACCAACTTTAAAAATTCCGGATCTCACAACAATCTAGCATTGAAAACAAAACAAATGCTAATACAAGGGAAGAGGTGTTGTCAAATAGGAAATAGCCAATAGCAAATATTTTGCCCTTATAGGAATGATGCAAAGAAACAAACATTGCAAACAAATGAAAACAAGTAATGCAAGTAAATAAAGTAGAGTGTGTGCAAAGTATGAAAGTGTTGGGGTTTTCTGGCAAACCCCAAGTCCAATGCAACTAACGATGCTTCGAATCACAAAATCATGCCAATGTGGTCAAGAATCAAGCCCCGTATCCTAGCCATATTATGGTTCTAGGACCGTACTTTCCTATGGTATTTGAATGCCTTATTAGGGTCATTCGAACTCTCTAGGTGTCATAGGAGATCCCTCTATGTTACTTAATACCGGATCTCCTAAAGTGCTTAAGAGGCGTAAAGTGTCGAAGCTTAGGGACCCAAACAAGCTAAACATGCTCATCATGCATATTGCCAATTGCCTAGAGAAGAGTAAAGTTGCCAAACCATACACAACTCATACAAGATGGATCAAATGCATACCAAAGAGTGGCAAATCTTCAAATACACATTCAATACATATGAAAATAGACAATACACATACTCATGAACCAACAAAGGCGTTTATTCATAAATCAAAGCATCACAAAGTCACATTGGACTAGGGCACACAACCCTAGCCCCCAACAAGGTTACTACTCACAATCCATCAAGATATACATCATCATATAACACATATAAGCTCTAAACATAAGTACAAAAGAGAGAAAGGTTAAGAAATGCTCAATGGATGGTGTCTCCTTCTTCTCCTTGGCCTTGGATGATGAATCTTGATGTTTGGTGAGGATCTCTAGCCACAAGACGAATGATGATGTAGAGGAGGTAAAGAGGAAAACAAAAGGGGAAGGTGGAGAGAAATGAGAGTGGTGGGTGGTGTTTGCTAGCTAAAAGATCCCTAAAATGGCTAAAACTAGGTATATATACTAAGGCTCATAAGGATTAAAGGTTAGAATTAAAACTTAGGATCTAATGGGTAGGAAAAATAGGAAAAAGGGGGGTGAAATGACATGGTTACCTAAGTGGAATGGTTGGTGGTGCAGATGAAACTTTTAGGTGAGGGGCTTGGAGATAATTGGCAATAAATTTCAGCAATTAAAATGCACAAAAAGACAATTTAAGGGGAGTAGGACAAACTCATGGATATAGTGAGGCCAAATGTCCTTTTTCTTACCAAGTAAGGAAAGAAATGAATAATCAAAAAATGACATAAGGCAAATGACATATTCCTTGCTGAATTTTGGGTTTCTTGTGGTGAGTCACAATGTTGACTTTCGACCTTGACTTTGACCTTGACCTTGACCTTCAGGGTTGACCAAAGTTGCCTTTTTTTTACTTTGCAGTTTCTTTGGCAATCCTCCGGAATTCTCTTGTGCTTCACTTATGAGACTTCATATTTGACTTGTTGGCGCTCTAAAGTCGGGGTTGACCGCGAGTTGACTTCGGGTCAACCGGTTGACTTTTCGTCCTTTTGTCGAAAATGCACAAAAAGCTCCAAAACGCGCTCTTTCGCTCCCAATATCTATCTGATGCTCAAATTCACTACAATTGTGCAAATCAAGGATTAGAGACACTAAACGGCTATTGGATTAGCATTACTAAAGTGATTAGAGGCCTAATTTGTATGCAAAACACATACAAATCAGTGGTAATTATCTCATTTTTAAAAACAATGGACCAATTTAACATGGACAAGTTTTGAATCTTAATTTATCATATAGTTACTTATAGAGGGTTCATTCTTGATTGCACCATGTTTTTGTTGTACCATGCATTATGGAAAAATTTCGTCCGTTGATTTCCTTTTGGGGAGTTTTTTATTGTCAAATTGGTGTCAACGGCTACCAACCGTCAAGTGTGCTCCAACCCCAAAAAAAAAATTGTTCTTCTCTCCCATTTCCTCCAGCCCCTCGTCCTCTTTCATCTTCTACATAGCACTACACACACCAAGACCAAATACCATGAATTTAGATTAGATCGTTTTATATGGATTTGAGGGCTCCAAGTTAATAGATTTTCCCAAATCTGAGATTGCTGGGTTTTTTTTTTCTCTAGTTGAGTTTGCTGGGATTTTATTTCCTGGAACTGGGTTTGCTGGGATCTTTGTATTTCTGGGTTTGGACATCGCTGGCGGGGTCGAGATAGGAGGGTGGATTTCGTGAGCTTTTCGCCCAAGGATGTGAGCTTGGACGAGATGAAGGCAAAGACGAATCTGTCGTTGGTGGAGAATTTTTGATGGGTTTTGTCTTCATTTGATTGTGGAGGAAACCAGTTGCAACAAAGTCAAGAATTTGATTGGTTAGAGAGATGTAGCGGCAAACGAATTGGAGCCCCAAGTAAATATTGATCGAAGACCCAGTTGGGATTCTGCTGCGGCAAACCATCCAGGCCATTGATCTCCTCAAGGAGCATGTCTCCAAATACACGATTAATTCTCTTTTCAATTTTGATTGAAGAGAACCAGATCGAATGTGGTGTATTCCAGCCTCAATATTCATGGATGATTTTTTGAGATCTATCAATTAACATATATTCGATCTGATCGAATAATGATCGCACCAGATCGAATGTGGTGTTGAAACCTGGATTGTGTTTGCATATAGATTGAGTTTTAATATTTGATCTCAAATGCACATATATATATATATATATATATATATATATATATATATATAGATCCAAACTGGAGGCATCATCTTCTTGATCCAAACAGGGAGAAAGAGAGAGATAACTAGCAGCTCTCTCTCTTTTACTAATCTGGGTCTCTTCACCATCATTACTTAAGATCAAAGAAATGAATTTTGGCTCAATGAATAGCAGATGAAATAAGATCCTTACCAAATAAGATATATTTATGTTTTAATTTTGAATATTGATGTGGAAAAGATAAATTGATAAAAGAGGAAGAAAGTTCGAATCTTGCTGATGGAGATGAGTTGCAGAGAGAGAGAGGGAGGGGAGTACAAACAGATCACGTGCAAGCAGGGGAGGATAGAAAGTCTAGGGGAGTGTATTCAATTCAGATTTTAAAAGGTTGTGTTTGAGTTTTTATAATTCATAGATTATATAAGATTTTGCAAATCTATGAATTGTATTAATTCCATATGGATTTTTGACTGAGTTTAATGGATTTATTATCAGGATTCGTTTGGATTTTAATAAGTCCATGGATGTGATATTTTTTTTTCAGTGTTTTTATTGTTAAGCACTTTATATAAAAAACAAAACTAATGTCAAATCGACAACGACAACAAAGAACATCGATGGTAACAACTCTCTCCTTCTTATGTTGTCATCTTCATCTATTTCTTTTCTCTATATTTCTTATTTTCCATTTCTCTAAAGGATAAATATGAGTACGTACTATAAAGAGAAATTAAAAGAGTTTGACATAACCTCAACATAAGCAAAATAATAAGTCATCCAAAAATAGTTTAGATCAATAATATTCAAAACACTTCAATAAGCCAAATATTGCAAATTCCTAACCAATATAATATATATCACACTAGACATTCTTAACAAAGAAACAACATGTCTCAAATAATTATGGTCTTCACATCTTGTGGAGTATCAAGTTTGAACGGTCTTCAGGGCCCAACTGCTACACCATTCCCAATTACAATTTTTAAATTCTCATAATCTTAAAATACCCCGTAGCGGAATTCAATGTCCCTTGGGTGAGCCTAGCACAACAAAAAAAAAATTATTATTGCATTACATCTATAGGAAGCTCATGAATTTGTCATAGAGTATATAGGAAGCTCACTTTAAAGTATTCCTCCCACACTTCTTCACTTGCAGTGAACTTGTTTGTAATTGAGTCAAACCCAAAACCGGAGTTAAAACGCATAAGGGTTGAATAAGAGTTCCACCTTTTTTTAAACCATCTCAACCGGCTTTAGTAATCGGAATAGGTCTTGTGACACCCAAGTTTTGCATTAAGAACATAAAGTATCATTTTTTCTACTATTTCCATGGCTAGGATGCCGCTACCATTGCGCCATCCTTGAGTGGCACCATCAACTATGAGTTCTAACAATAAATCGCTCTCTTTTGTGGTCCATGGCTCATAAGTATCCTTCTTGGTGAAATTTTCTTGTTGTGAACCAACCATGATGATGTTTCCTAAAAATACAATATATTTTAATTAGCATGTCATACACATAAAATTAAGCTCATACATTTTAATTAGCATGTCATACACATAAAAACATTCGTTAACCAAAAAAAGAAAAACATTCATTTAAATAAAAAAAAAACATGCCTCTGTAGTTTATCTCTCATTAAAGAAAGCATTCATTAATTTCCTTTTTAGATGAAGGATGGAAGAAAAAAACAAACAAGTAGAAAACTGTCCTTCGAGTCCAATATCCTATATCTATCCTCCAGAGATCAGGGACAACCTGAATGGTTGAAGGGAGGAAAGCTTCGGGATTATCAGCTTGAGGGTTTGAATTTTCTTGTTAATAAGTATGGCTTGTTTATTACTAAATAGCAGGTAATTTATTACTAAAGTGAAGATTTGTAATAAGTGAAGATTTGTACTCTTTGCTTACTGGCATTTTAAGGTATCCATTTTCAAAGTACACCTGCTATACCTACTAAGAAGTAATAAACAAGCCATACCTATTAACAAGAAAATTCAAACTCTCAAGCCGTACCTATTAACAAGATGGCATTTTCAGGTATCCATTTTCCATTAAATAATATGAGAACCATCAAAAGGCTCACTGCAAGATGATTGTATTAGAAATAAATGAAAGGTTGTGTGACGGAAACCTAGAAAAATGAGGAATCCACAGCTGGTTAGTATTTTTTTTTTACTTTTGGTCCCTGATTCATCTAATTTTTCAGTTTTGGTTCTGCACTAGGTTATACTCTTACCACAAGGCATGCCAATGATGTGTATATTTCTTTTAGTAATCTGGCTTTATGATAGTGAACTCATTCTAATAGATTTGACTAGGGTCATGTGTTCTTTATGGTGGGTTGTTAACTAACTCAATGAATCAACTAACAACTAACACCAATAATATTCCAAGAGATCGATAGTCAAAAACGAAACCTATATACAACTATCAGAGTCCAAGAATGAATAAAATATGCAGTACACAAGTTAACATGTTTTCCAAAGGAAACAGATACTAAAGCCCAGAAGCAAGTGCGTGCAGGATACATGGTTCAAACGTGCTTCTATCAAACAAATATATGGCCGAACCCTTCACTTTAGCAGGGCTGGATAGAAACCCTAATATAGTCGTCTGCTCAATACAATTGGATTGAAACCCTAAAATTTATGATTAATATACATAATATCACAAACCATTGAACATAACAACAATAACGTCAATAGATGAGAAAGTACCAACCTTGAGTGAAAGAGGTATGTTCGTCTTCTACAAGGTCAAGAAAGAGTCTGTTCGTCTCCCTTCATCTTCTATTTTGAGCGAGCGTCAAAATCTCTAGGTAGAAGAGGAGATTTTTCAATGGATTTTCTATTTATACCAAGGACCCTAGAATCCTACACAATTCAACAATTAATGAAATCTTCGAAAGTCAATAAACTTTTCAATACCATTAGATTTCTATGGATATTTTAAAATCTTAATTGAATACAACAAAATTTTAAAGGACTTTTTAAAATCCTAATTGAATACCTATGGACTTTTAAAATACAAAAAAAATCCTATAGACTCCAAATTGAATACACTCCCGGTGCTGACCCAAATGACGTCCCCGGTACAATCAAGCCGCTCCCCTTATAGAGACCTAATTTAACATTAATTCTACTCTACGGGTTTCCATAAAAACCATTAAAAAGAATGCCCTGATCAGAATTACCAAACTGCCCTGTCATTTAAACAGGAGATACAATTGGTCGTTGACTCGTTTCTCTATAAATAAAAGAGAAAAAAGAAACGCAGAGAAAACAAAGTGGGCTGGAGAGCTGAGAACAGGAGCAGAAAGTGCGTTAGGATGATATTTTAACGGACTTGAAATTCCAATTCACCGGAGTTTGGGAGTTCCGATTCACGTCAGGGCCAGGGTTTCTGATAAGAGATTGAAATCTGATTGAGTGACGGAGGCTACTAATAAATTTTCGTTAAAAATTGGGGCTTCAATTCACCGTAATATTGAAATTCCGATCGGGTCCTGGCTGGGCACGGTCTTGAGTTAGTTTCTGACTCTTGGGGTTTTCTTGAAAATAGGGTAAGGATGTCAAGGGAGGATGGTACGCAGGACAAAGAGGTTTTGGAGCTCAAAGAGAAGGTTTGTGATAGCTGATTTCATGTTATTGTAGTTTATCGCTTTTAGTACTATTGTGTTTGTTAGTTCCTGTTTGTTTGAGTTACTGTACTATTGTGCTAGTCCCTTGGTTGAGGTGTGTTTTCTAATTATACATATTGTGAATTGATTTTTGTTGACCGACTATTTGTGGTGTGTCAGCTTTCTCAATGCCGACTCGAAAGGGAGCGGCTTATAAAAGAGAAAAAGAGAAGGAGGATCAAGGAGAAACTTCTCAAGCGAGGATTAGAAAAAGTAGAAGAAAAGCTCAGTATAGAAATAGGAGCGGATTTGAATGCAAGATCTGAATTTAAAAAGACACAGGAGACACTGAGGGAGGCCTTGGAGACTAAGGAGAAGAGTGTACGTCAGGTAAGATTTCTGTCACCCATTTCTTTTTCTTGTTTGGAATTTGGAATTTTTTTTCGTAATTTAAATGTAGGCTGATAAATATGAGTATCGTGCTAATATACATATATTTCAAATGAAAACCAGCTTTTGATGAGGCTAAATTTTGAAACCTGTGGCTTAATGGTTTTTTTTTTTCGCAGGTAGGAGAGGATAAGGATGAGTTTTTTTCTAAATTGGATAAGATTTTTCATTGTCCACTGTCGGCCGAGGACAATGCCAAGTTCAATAGATTGAGTGCTGATTTAGAGAAGACATCATTGCTGTCAAGGGAAGAGGCAGATAAGCTGGACATGGTAAGTTCAGAGATGCACAAGAAAACAGAAGAATTACATGGTTTTAGGATGACTCATTTGCAAAATTTAGAAATCAATCATACTGTAATCACTTCGGTGAAAGACCACTTTGCTGCGTATTTCGACACATTAAAAATTGGTGAGGATGGTAATGAAATGCTAACCGAGTTTATGCAAACTATTCTACAACTGGATGCTGCTCTGAGAGAAAATGAGAAGTCTGCTGCGGTTGATTTTAAATCTTCAATTTCTGCTGGAATGTCAAAGATTTTTAACTTCTTTTTAAGGAAACAGGCGAACTCTAGTGGCGCGGTTGTAGATGACACAAGCTGTGTTGGCAAAATGCTAAGGTGATGTATTTTATGGATTTAAATTGATATGATTTACACTAGACTTGACAAACGAGTTAACAACCTGTGAAACCCACCCAAAACCTGCACGGTAACAATTTCAACTCAACCTGTCCGTTAGCTTTCCGAGTTGTTATCTGGTGACCCGTTAATGACCTGTTAGTTAATGGTGGGTTTGGGTCTGAATATGTTGTTTCACCCGTTATTAATTTTATTTTTTACTTTTTGCAATAATTTTATTATTATTATTATTTTTATTTTGTTGGTACTTTGTAATCTTGTTGCCTTGTGGTGATTTTGTGGAAAGAGCATACTTCCAGCAGGGGCTTCAGACTAGAATTTTATTGTCGTTTAATTTTGCTTCTAATTATCTCTCAGGTAAATGATAGGAAAGAACATTTGGACTAAAGGCATAAGATAGGACAGAGTTGGTTCACCAAGTTCTATGGATTGTCAGTTGGAAACTGATGCCTTGGCTGTGGTTCAGATGCTACATGGCGCTGCTGATATTAGATCTCAATTAACTGTTGTTCCTAGTGCATCTATTTCTTATGGACCTCGTGCTGCAATTATGGTTGTGCACCATTTGCTTTAGGGTAAAAACCTCAAATGGTACCTGAACTATTGCGTAAAGTTATTTTTAGTACTTACGAATTTTTGTTACCAAATATAGTACCTGAATTATTGCGCCGTTACATAATATAGTACTTCCGTTACTTTTTTTGTTATTTTTAGGGGACAAAACGGTCCGCACAGACAACCACTAATAGTAAGGGTAAAAACCTCAAATGGTACCTGAACTATTACATAAGGTATTTTTTAGTACCTACAAATTTTTTTTTACCAAATATGGTACCCGAACTATTACCCCGTTACCTAATATGGTATATCTATTTGTTTTCTCGTTAAATTGGCTGACGTGACAAATACTTGAATAGTTGTTGCTAAATAAACTATGGTCAACACAACACGTCATTTTCCAAAGTAATTGTCATAGCTTATTTAGCAACAACTATTCAAATACATGCCACGTAGGCCAATTTAACGAGAAAAGTAACGGAGGCACCATATTAGATAACAACGCAATAGTTCAGGTACTATATTTGGTAACCAAAATTCGTAGGTACTAAAAAATACCTTACGCGATAGTTCATGTATCATTTGAGGTTTTTACCCTTTGCTTTATCGGTAATGGTTGATGTATTCTGAATTGATGGCCCTTCTGCTTGGTCGAGGCCTTATGTTCAAGTTGACAATGATGTTTTATGTAATATCTAAATAAAATGTCGAGGTATTCTTTAAAAAAAATATAGGAAGGAATAGTTAGTTAAATTTGGTCAATTGGTAGCAATGCATTTTTAAAAGTTAAAATAGTAGAAATGTTTAATTATGTCTTAATGGGTTCCAATGAGTAATCTGCCAAACTACCGGGTTTAACACGTTACAATATGTTAAGTTAACATATTGTAATAGAACTCGTCTATAACTCATTTACACGATTACAATATGTTAGCATATGGGCGTTTATTTTTTAGAATTGAGTTGAAGTTCATGAAACCCGCCTGTTTGCTAGTTCGTAAAATATGTCTTTTCTCTTTCTCATTGTATGTTTTTGGTTTTTGCAAGAACTGAAAAGTTGGTTCTTGTTTCGGCCAAAAAAAAGAAGTTGAAAGTGCACATCTGACTTTCTGATGTGATTTTTCTTTTTAATAGTGAAGCCTGAATATCCTACAGGAAGAAGAGAGGAGTACAAGTGTGAACATCCTGCTAAAGCCTCAATCAAGAAGACCTCTTTGAAACTTTCTTATAACATATAACAACGATGACCTATTTGGAGCATGTTGGCTATGAATAGAAGAGAGGACTAAGAGGACACTGAACTTTCTCATAACATTAAATTATAGGATTTTTAGTTTGTTTTCTCTCATTGTGCATGGAATTGGGGTTTTGTTTACTCTTATGTTTCTTATTTTAAGGAATGAGTTGGAATTTATCGATGGAAATTTTTATATTTCTAACAATGAAGTTTTTTGTTTTTGAATTACAAAATACATTAAAGAGCAGATTTACAAATAGGAATCAAAAGCCAACAACGGGAGAACATAAGTAGTAAAATGATTACACTAAATACTATTTTGAGACAATCTCTGACCTAGACTAACAAAATGATCGGCCACCATATTAGCTTCCCTAAAAACATGAGTGAAGGAAATATTGAAGAACTTAGAAGAAAGGTGATGAATATCACCCACAATAGTAGAAATTCTCCAAGGCACCTTAAAGATATGTTTGATCATCTTGATTAATAATAAAGAGTCACCCTCCACTTGAAGATGTTGAATCTGATGACGGTTAGCCCAAAGTAATCCTGCTATTAATCCAATAGCCTCTGCTTGGAGAATGGAGCTAGTGTAGATTGCAATACCATAGTGATCTCTAATAACGAACCTTGCTTAACCTTTACCTTCTGCATTTACTGCACCATCAAAGTTTAACTTATAATTACTCAATATAGGAGGAGTCCAACCTACCAAAGTTTTCTTTTTATTTCTATATTTATATATAATCAAAGACAATGGTTGCTTCGGTGCTAAACCAGTTGAATTTCCCATGGAAAATTGCAAACGATCGAATAAAGGAGAATTACTCAAAGATTCGGCTACATATCGGCGTTTAGTTGGTCAATTGATTTACCTCACAATCACTAGACCCGATATCACATACTCGGTACATGTTCTCAATAGAATTTATGCATGAACCGTATCAACCTCATATGGTAGCTGCTCTTCGGATTGTCCAATATTTAAAATTTGCTCCCGGTCAAGGTTTGTTTCTTCAGTCTCACAGTCCATTAAATTTGAGAGTTTTTTGTGATTATGATTAGGCATGAAGTCCTATTACTCGTCGTTCTACTACTGGATATTGTGTCTTCTTTGGGGACTCTTTAATTTCATGGAGGACAAAGAGGCAGAAGACGGTCTCTCTATCTAGCGCTGAAGCCGAATATAGAGCGATGGCAAGTACATGTTGTGAACTCACTTGGTTGCGTTATTTATTGGCAGATTTACATATGCCTATATCAGGTCCTGTTGTTTTGCATTGTGGCAATCAAGCAGCTTTGCATACTGCTACAAACCCAATATTCCATGAAAGGACACGGCACATTGAGATGGATTGCGATTTCATTCGAGATAAATCCAAGAGGGTCAAGTTGTTACTCGACATGTTATTTCTTCACAGCAATTGACATATGTGTTCACCAAAGCCTTGGGAAAAGAGAAGTTTAAATCACTCTTGTGCAAGTTGCGAGTTCTTGACATTCACTCTCCAACTTGAGGGGGAGTGTTGGAAAGTATATTGTAAATTAACTTTGTATTTATCACATAAGCTATATTCCCTTTCTGTACTCCTAGCTTACAGGATCTTACTTGTTGTACACGATCATAGTCATGTATACAATCTTGTCATATCAATGAAATATTCATTATGCCTGAATACTTTGCTACAGATAAAACCAAATAGCTTCCACCTAATCAAACAAGATCAGGGAAAGGAAGGAGGAAAAAAACAAAGTACAAAAAACTAGCTAATTAACCACCACATGCAGCGGGCAAGAGAATCCATCGTTTCTTAGAATCAAAGATAGAGATGGTGGTGGCACTGAAGCCAATCTGTTAGGATCCACCACTCTAGTGGCAAGCGATGCAGCCGCATGAGCAGCACGATTCGCTTCTCGGGGAGACCACTCCCAATGGATTTCATCAAAAGAAACAGTCAATCTCCCGATCTTGTCCAAAATAGGGAAGATTCTCCAAGGTCGAGGACCATCTGTTGTAGAAAGACCTTTGGAGTAATCAAAGAAACCCACAACAACCGAAGCCTCTCCCTCCAACCAAATTCCATGCGAGTCCTTGAGGACAATGATTTTGTTACGGTGGCGACGTTGGATAGTACTAAGATTAAGTTGTTGTCAATAAAGTTCTCCTAAGACCCTGTTGAGTGTAAGTTAGTAAGTTCCTGCATTAGTTTATTGATTTTGAATTTGTTGTTGCCAAAAGTAGTCGTATTCCACTGAAAAATACTGTTTTTCATCTCTTTAATTTGCCAAACATTTTTGACCAAATATTGGCTTTCAGGGTGTTGTGGGTCTATGCAGTTTCAAACCGGAACAGGTATGGAGGTTTAGATATTCTAACGGTTTGGTATTGTAAACAAGAGGCGGCAAGCTATGTATTTGGGCCTGTGGTGGTATTGAGTCGCTAGTGTTCGAGGGGTGTAAAAAGGATTCTCAAAAAATGAGTAGGGGAACACCCTTATTGAATACCTTAGCTCAAACGTCCAGAGTCAGATGCTTAACCCACACCATCCCTTTTAGCAAAGTAAGTCAGTCCAACAAAGCCCATTGTCAAACAATCTTCGTTGGAATGCTTGCTTGAATCTAGATACTACCATTAAAAGTTACTAAACTTGCTTAGTGTAAAACACTGACTGTGCCTAGAAATCTTAGGGCCTGTTATGGACTGCTTATAAAATACCTGAAAGCGCTTTTCAAATTTAATAAAAGTGCTTTTGTATGAGGAAACACTTGACAAGTGTTTCTCTAAACCACTTTAAGGTGCTTTTAAAACTCACTCATCACAAATTTTAAATTTTTTCAAATTTTTTTATGTTATAATTAATTTTTTTAATTAATTCAAAAACGCTTTTTGGTCTCCGAAAAACAATCCCAAACAGGCCCTTAAACTTCTGAATCCTACAAGGTCCTACAAGGAGCAGCCAGATTGTCAAAGTACATGAATAGAACTTGAAGAGCTCCATAAAGGGTTACTGGAGTGTTGAGTAGTTCTTCTCACCATTGCTGAGGTGAGAATGGAGGATAGTTGGTTAGTGACATCATGAGTAACCAAACATACTAGTACATATGTAATTCCCCTACTTAGACACCCAAATCCCCAAACATACACAATTGTCACCCACTGAAATAATATGCTTTTCTTTATGTAATTACTAATAGTACCAACAAAGGATGATTATTCAAAAATTTTAATTAAGTTATTCGACAAAACAAAAAGAAGAACGTAGTTTCATAAAACATTTTTAGTTAGAGACCCATGACCATGACTTCAATTCTTTTCCGGTGTAATATTAGGTTGTTTTGATGATGATAGGAAGGTTCTGATGATGATCATTGCAAGCACAAATGCACAATAGAGACCAACAGAAATGCAGCCGTTTAGGACCAATTTAAATCATACGTTTGGCCAAAAAACAAACATAAGAAAACAGAAAGAGCGTGTAGTTTAAAACGCAACCGTTCAGCACCAATTTAAATCATAAATTAACCAAAACATAAGAAACAAACACAAGAAACCAGAGAGAGCGTGTAGTTTAAACAATGTGGAAAGAGCAAAGGCAAATTCTTAGAAACATAAGAAACAACTGAAACTCTAAATTTAAAAGAATGGGGTAAATGAAAACCCCAATCCCCCACCTGCAATACTTGCATGGTTCTAACTAAACTAGTCAACTAACATGCTCCAAACAGGTCCTCATCATTTTTATGTTATGAGAAAGTTCGAAACTCTCTAGGCGCCCTCGTCTTTTTCGCATTTTGTGTCCATCGAGATGATCAGGCTTCACCAGTAAAAAGAAAATCGATCACATAAGAAAGTCAGCTATGCCAAATTCAAGAACCAACTTTTCAGTTCAATACTTCAATTAAAAAACAAAAACAAAAAAATGGACAGAGAGAGAGAGGGGCACTTTTTACTGACTCATGAACTTCAATTCAGTCCTTAAATACAATTGCTGATACACTAACTTGTCAGTAACATATTGGAATTGTGTAAAAGAGATTAATTTCAATCCATAAAATTCATCACCTTAGCATTCTTGCCAACAGAGGGTGTTGTTGTGTCAACTCCACTACCTAAATCTTCTAAACTCTTTCAGTTGGAGAATAGAATATATAGCATCACAATAAACATTATAGTCTTTTAGTTCCTTCTCCATCTCAACACGTTTTCTGAATAGATTATCGTAGTCTTTTAGTCTCTTCTCCACCTGAGGCCCTAATTCCACGAGCCGTGATTCCATATATTTCTTACGATCATCACATCGCACAAGCATCTTGTCCAAACTCTCTTTTAGCTGCAGATAAGAACCAACAAACCACAAGTTTCAAAATTTAGCATAAAAGAAGGGATGATTTTCAATTCAAACATATATACATGTATATATATATGTGTGTGTGTGTGTGTGTTTAAATAATTCCCAAGGCATATTCAGAATGAAAAATTGTTGCTAGTAGTGACTAAACTAGAACAAAAAGAAGCAGGGGCTGCCCCGGATTTGGGGTGTGCCCTTGCACAGGGCCGCAAAGTTTGAGGGGCACCGAGTTCTACACTTCTACTGCAATTAAGCTGATATATGTAAGAGACAGACAGACAGTTGTGCCCTTGAAGAATCATTTTTTGGGCCTTCTTATGAATGACAACATTGGTCTCTCTCTCTCTCTCAACTAAAAAATCAAATCCTTGGTGAAGGCCGAACCTGTACCAAGGTGAGATCCATCATTCCATAATGAAATGGTAAAGGGAATGAATGACACTATTTCTGGGATTGTCATTAAAAATGATCCTGGTAGCAGCGACAAGAAACTTAAAACAACAAAGGATGAAGATAAATAGCATATTTTAAAGAAAAAAGATGAAGTCCATTTGATTTTGAGTGAGTTTTGTGTGGAAATTATGCTCGATCGAAAAGAAAAAAGATGAAGTTCCATTTGATTTGGAGTTGATTGTGACCATATTTGTTTGATTGCAAGTGGCAGAGCCTGTTGACAAGGGCGGCAGAGCAGAAGAGAACAGAAACGGAGAGAAAAAGAAAGAGAAGGTTTTAAAGTGAATAGGGGGTGTGGTTTATGGTGTGCTAATTTCACACCAAAAAAAAAGGTTTTAAAGGTGATGGCAATATATATTTTTGCACAGGGCACCCAAAAACCTCGGGCCTGCCCTGAAAAGAAGATACTCATATATAAGCATAGCATACATTAAAACTGGGGAAAACAAACAAATTACAGACAAGGACAATGCCTTAGTCAGAAAACTAGCTAATTAACCACCACATGCAGCGGGCAAGAGAATCCATCGTTTCTTAGAATCAAAGATAGAGATGGTGGTGGCACTGAAGCCCATCTGTTAGGATCCACCACTCTAGTGGCAAGCGATGCAGCCGCATGAACAGCACGATTCGCTTCTCGAGGAGACCACTCCCACTGGATTTCATCAAAAGAAACAGTCAATCTCCCGATCTTGTCCAAAATAGGGAAGATTCTCCAAGGTCGAGGACCATCTGTTGTAGAAAGACCTTTGGAGTAATCAAAGAAACCCGCAACAACCGAAGCCTCTCCCTCCAACCAAATTCCATGCGAGTCCTTGAGGACAATGATTTTGTTATGGTGGCGACGTTGGATAGTACTAAGATTAAGTTGTTGTCAATAAAGTTCTCCTAAGACCCTGTTGAGTGTAAGTTAGTAAGTTCCTGCATTAGTTTATTGATTTTGAATTTGTTGTTGCCAAAAGTAGTCTTATTCCACTGAAAAATACTGTTTTTCATCTCTTTAATTTGCCAAACATTTTTGACCAAATATTGGCTTTCAGGGTGTTGTGGGTCTATGCAGTTTCAAACCGGAACTGGTATGGAGGTTTAGATATTCTAACGGTTTGGTATTGTAAACAAGAGGCGGCAAGCTATGTACTTGGGCTTGTGGTGGTATTGAGTCGCTAGTGTTCGAGGGGTGTAAAAAGGATTCTAAAAAAATGAGTAGGGGAACACCCTTATTGAATACCTTAGCTCAAACGTCTAGAGTCAGATGTTTAACCCACGCCATCCCCTTTAGCAAAGTAAGTCAGTCCAACAAAGCCCATTGTCAAACAATCTTCGTTGGAATGCTTGCTTGAATCTAGATACTACCATTAAAAGTTACTAAACTTGCTTAGTGTAAAACACTGACTGTGCCTAGAAATCTTAGGGCCTATTAGGGACTGCTTCTAAAATACCTGAAAGCGCTTTTCAAATTTAATAAAAGTGCTTTTGTTTGAGAAAACATTTGACAAGTGCTTCTCAAAACCACTTTCAAGTGCTTTTAATTAAAACTCACTCATCACAAATTTTAATTTTTTTCAAATTTTTTTATGTTATAATTAATTTTTTTAATTAATTCAAAAACGTTTTTTTGTCTCCGAAGAGCAATTCCAAACATGCCCTTAAGCTTCTGAATCCTACAAGGAGCAGCCAGATTGTCAAAGTACATGAATAGAACTTGAAGAGCTCCATAAAGGGTTACTGGAGTGTTGAGTAGTTCTTCTCACCATTGTTGAGGTGAGAATGGAGGATAGTTGGTTAGTGACATCATGAGTAACCAAACATACTAGTACATATGTAATTCCCCTACTTAGACACCCAAATCCCCAAACATACACAATTGTCACCCACTGAAATAATATGCTTTTCTTTATGTAATTACTAACAGTACCAACAAAGGATGATTATTCAAAATTTTTAATTAAGTTATTCCACAAAACAAAAAGAAGAACGTAGTTTCATAAAACATTTTTAGTTAGAACTACCCATCTTGGCCAGAACTATTACGACGGATCAAATCAGTTTTCAACCTTACAGTAGCATAACAGGGAAACCAATGATTATACACTCATAAGTTCAGCAGTTAAATATTGTAAAAATTTAAATATTTTTTTTTAAAAAAAAGTGGGTTCCCAGTTGTCTTATGTGTGGCATGATAAACACCAGTGGATACAAAGATATTGGAACGAATCTTAAATGATTATAATCCTGCATTATCAGTTCCAATAAGAATCAAACTTGGCTCTCATTGCAAGCACAAATGCACAATAGAGACCAACAGAAATGCAGCCGTTTAGCACCAATTTAAATCATACGTTTGGCCAAAAAAAAAAAACATAAGAAAACTGAAAGAGCGTGTAGTTTAAAACGCAACCGTTCAGGACCAATTTAAATCATAAATTAACCAAAACATAAGAAACAAACACAAGAAACCAAAGAAAGCGTATAGTTTAAACAATGTGGAAAGAGCAAAGGCAAATTCTTAGAAACATAAGAAACAACTGAAACTCCTAAATTTAAAAGAATGGGGTAAATGAAAACCCCAATCCCCCACCTGCAATACTTGCATGGTTCTAACTAAACTAGTCAACTAACATGCTCCAAACAGGTCCTCATCATTTTTATGTTATGAGAAAGTTCGAAACTCTCTAGGCGCCCTCGTCTTTTTCGCACTTTGTGTCCACCGAGATGATCAGGCTTCACCAGTAAAAAGAAAATCGATCACATAAGAAAGTCAGCTATGCCAAATTCAAGAACCAACTTTTCAGTTCAATACTTCAATTAAAAAACAAAAACAAAAAAATGGACAGAGAGAGAGAGGGCGAGGGGGAGGGGAGAGGGGCACTTTTTACGGACTCATGAACTTCAATTCAGTCCTTAAATACAATTGCTGATACACTAACTTGTCAGTAACATATTGGAATTGTGTAAAAGAGATTAATTTCAATCCATAAAATTCATCACCTTAGCATTTTTGCCAACAGAGGTTGTTGTTGTGTCAACTCGATCCACCAGACCACCACTAAACTCTTCTAAACTCTTTCAGTTGGAGAATAGAATATATAGCATCACAATAAACATTATAGTCTTTTAGTTCCGTCTCCATCTCAACACGTTTTCTGAACAGATTATCATAGTCTTTTAGTCTCTTCTCCACCTGAGGCCCTAATTCCACGAGTCGTGATTCCATATATTTCTTACGATCATCACATCGCACAAGAATCTTGTCCAAACTCTCTTTTAGCTGCAGATAAGAACCAACAAGCCGCAAGTTTCAAAATTTAGCATAAAAAAAGGGATGATTTTCAATTCAAACATATATATATATGTATATATATATATATATATATGTGTGTGTGTGTGTTTAAATAATTCCCAAGGCATATTTAGAATGAAAAATTGCTGCTAGTAGTGACTAAACTAGCACAAAAAGAACTAAAGAAGATACTCATATATAAGCATAGCATACATTAAAAATTTAAAACTAGGGAAAACAAACAAATTACAGACGAGGACCATGCCTTAGTCAGAAACAAGGTTATTACCTCATATTCCAAGTCCTCCTTACGCTTCAATTCAATGTTGAGATTCTCGAGTTCCTTTTCAAATGTAGATTTTTGAATCGAATTCCGTTTTGTTTGGCTTCTGAGGTTAGCTACAGCTGTTTTTAATGAGTGCTCGAGGCTTTCGCGGACCTGAGGCCACGACTGTTTCTCATACAATAGTAGCTGCGTTTCCTTTTGGCATTCAATTATCTGAGTGAAACAGCGGCAAGCATGCATTAGTACCAAATAATAATAAAGGGTGATAGTTACATATATATATATATACACACACACACATAATCATATATACTCACAAACCTCCTTTTGGAGCTGCGAAATCTCTTCGCTCTTGGTGCCTGCCTTGGTTGACATCCGTTCCCTATTTTCAAGAAACCCTAAGAATCAGAAACTAAAACTTGGTCCATAAAAATACGTAATTGAAGCAACAAAACAATGAAACCCTAGCCTGAACTCGATCGTAATTCCAATATTACGCTGAATAAAAACCCCAATTTTGAAAGAAAACAAGGAAATCTTACTTATTAGTAGCCTCCGTCACTCAACCTAATTTCAATCTTTTAACAGAAACCCTTGCCCGGACGTTAATAGGAATTCCCAAATTCCGGAATCCGGAGGATTGAAATTTCAAGTCCGTTAACCTCTCTATCTTCAGCCACTTTGCTTTCTCTGCTTTGCGCCGATCACTCGCGTTGTATTTATGGTCCATCAAGTAATTTCGTCGATTGCAATTACTATTTTACCTTTTGGGAAAAAATCACTTTTATTCCCTCAATTTTGACTCGTTCGACACTTTCGTCTCTAAACTTTGAAATATATCACTTTCGTCCATAAACTTCAACACCAACTATCACTTTCGTCCCTGACCGGAAAAAAATGGTGCAAAACCTATGCCAAAATGTTCGCACGAATGAGAGGAGTAACTTTTATAACTGGGGCTAAGCTCAATTCGGCCTACAATGGCTCGAATTTAGCTCGAAAGTCGGTGGTGGCTGAAACTTTAATTATAAAATTCTCCGCCGTCCGGCGACGGTTTGAGGCGAGGTTGGTGGCGTTGAACTCGCCTCAAGGAGGGCTTCAAATTCCAGTATGTGGTGTCGTTCGAATTGGCCGGAATCGGAGGTTTATTCGGTGAAAACTTCGGTCAGGGACGAAAGTGATAGTTTTTTTTTTAAGTTCAGGGACTAAAGTGATATATTTCAAAGTTCAGGGACGAAAGTGTCGAATAAGTCAAAGTTCAGGGACTAAATGTGATTTTTTCCCTTTATCTTTTATTTTCATTTGTTTCAGTGCGGTATGTCCATGACAGTTTGGGACACGAGGCGAGATTTATATCTCGTTTCTCTCATTACAGGTTCTAACAAAGACCCATTTATCCAACAGGTTTTATTCCAGAAAGTATTGGCACTACCAGTCCAAATACCGTTCTATTTGTTAGTGAGTCCAACTCAACCTGGATCACATATTTTCATTTAGGCCAATCAGCTCTACGTTGGCATTCATCAACGAAGCGAGGTTCTATCTCATCAATCTCAATCAACTATTGTGCACAAGCATATGCAAACACATCATCAATAGTGATGGAGTTTCTATCCCACGTCCCATGTATACTAGTATAATTAATCGAGATCTCTATGTTCCCACGGATAGGTTCTAGCGATGAGGCGTCCCCTAAAGATGCCTCTTGGACATAACCGTAATCCGGAACGTTTTCATGGAACAGATTTTGAGTATTAATGATGAGAGGGTTATTTGGTGTCATCGCAGCCCGTTTCCTAGGACGCGTATCCCTCGAACCTGGTGGTCTCCCACGCTTCCTTAGTGGAGCCACGGCCTGAACCACATCACCACCATTACTGGTAGTGGCGCCGACGGCCATCCCTCCCATAGGGGTGGCTGCTACAACGAATTTGAGTCTAAGTCCTTATTCAAGCACTTGCATCCTTGCAGGTATGTTTGTAGCTGGTATATATGATCTAGTCACTTTAGCAAGATCTGAGAAAGCGTCAGGAAGAGAATCTGCGACTTTCTGAGGATCTATAATTCTACGCACTTTTTCCAGTAGGGGGATCGTTATGAGACAGAGTGGGGACATGTCACGACAATTCCAGTCATTCCTGCTGAACGTTCACATTTTTATCTCCCCCTAATGGCGGGAAGACTGTCTCATCGAAGTGACAAATAGATCGCCTGTCAAGGGTTCTACATAGCGGATTATGGTTGGAGACTTAAATCCAACATAAATACTCATTCATCTCTGAGGACCCATGTTCATACGTTGTGGCAGCGTAATAGGCACATAAACAACACACCCAAATATGCATAAATACGAGATGCTTGGCTCGTACCCAATCACTAGTTGTAACGCAGAAAAAGATTGGGTGGCGATGGTGGTAAGGCTAAAACTAGCACACAATTTAATCCTTGCAAATATAGATTAATGTCACGTAGTAGTATGGATAAGCAAAGGTCTCCCGCAGAGGATTGAGTTTAATTACTAAACTATAATGACTAAAACAATAAATAAAGATGGGGGGTTTGTGGTTTTTATCTAAACTAACAAAGAAAGTAAATTAAACGGTGAAAATAAATCCAAGATGTGAAAGTTTGTATTGAGGGAAATCAATGAGAACAATGTAACCAGGGACATGCTATTCACCACAAGACAATGTTTCATTCATGATATGTTAACCAATAAACTTCTTCTTCAATTGAATGTCAAGACGTCTAGATATTTTTCCCGACTGATTAAGAGATCCTTAAATACCCCAAGTTAGGGTTTAAAACATCCACGGCCCAATAAGAGTCGAAGCCCATGAGGAAAATCACAAATCCTAAATGAATTAGGTTTCCAGATTCGCGCGCAGATTAACCTTCGCTCACTTAATCAGCCATAACTTCTTCTAAAAAACTCTGAATCACGAACCGTCAGAAGCTATGGAAAATAGACATCTTGGGCTTTCCGTCCATATGTTATACATCTTCTAATTCATTCTGAGCTGCTCCCAGGACTGACCTGCACAGGCAGATTCACCAGTTTAGCTATTAATCTCCACTTTTTGCTTCTTTTCATCCTCAATGCTTCAAGAGTCCTATAAAACATAAAACGACATAATTAACTCGAATAAAGATGAAATGTGAGAGAATTAATATAGAATTAAGAACAATGGAGCACACAAATATGCTCCCATCAGATGGGCCTCAGACGAATAAGCACAGCTACATGCAATATTGCGTACCCCCAGGCAGAGAGAGAAAGGTTGGTGCGCATTACCAACGTCCTCGCGACCATTTGTAATCTTTAAATGGCAATCTCTGCGAGAGCATTCTGGGTATGCACATGTTAGATTAGATGCCCAATATCTATCTATGTAGTAGTCATCGAAAGTCTTCGATGTAAACTCTCCAGCATTATCAAGCCTGATAGATAATGGGATGATCCGGGTAGTGAGCCCGCAGGCGAATCATATGTGCTAGGAGTTTAACATAAGCAGCATAACGAATGGACAACATCGTGACATGTGACCAGCATGTCGATGCATCAACCAATACCATAAATATATAAATGTCCCGCTTAGTGGTTGAATATGTCCACAGATATCTACTTGGATTCTCTGTAAGAATGGAAGAAATACTTGAGAATCCATTGCATAGGACGGTCTCAGTCCTAGTTTCCCTAAGGAACACGTTTTGCATAATGAGCGTTTGGCTTTGGAGACTTCAGAATCATAGGAGGAATTGTCCACATCCGAGAGAGAGGATTTTGTTCTATGCGATCGATCGCAGGGGGGTACGATCGATCACTCGTGCTCTCGGGTTCCTGAAAACATACAGGATGGAATGTGAAATCGATCGCCCGGGATCTCTGGTTCCTGAAATCGCACATGATGGAACTTGCGATCGATCGCAGGGGGGTACGATCGATCGCCTGATCTCTCGGGTTCGTTCAACGCCGCAGCTTGGAAGGTTGTGATCGATCGTAGGGGGTGTGTGATCGATCGTCCGACATCGGACAGAGGCAGTTTTGCCTTTTTTCAGGGCTGTCTCATCTCTTTGAATCTCTCTTCGATTCATGCTTCGATTAGCTCGAAAGAATGGATGTTCGTGTGAGGTTTTCAATACATGAATCATCATAATACGACCAGGGTGTCCCAGCCTGTCGTGCCAAAGCCAATATGTGTCTGAATCCAAGAGGACATCCCGAATGACATTGTTTGATTCAATAGCTCAAATAGTGGTACCATATAATCTACTAGAGAGACACATAAGCTTCTTTAAGATGTGTTTTCTACCGCAGTCATTAGAGGTAATGCAAATGAATTCTTTTCCATTCTCATCATGCATCTCTGCATGGAATTCATTGGTTCTTATATCTTTGAAGCTCAGAAGAGTTCTATTTTCTCTTGGAGCATATAAAGCATAGCAAGCAATTAAAATTGAGTATAGAAAAAAACTCCAAATTTTATTAAAGATATAAATCAAATGAATGACATCCAAAGTTCCAACATGGTCTTTACCAAAACTAAATCAACAATACAATGGAAAATAAAGGATTTAAGCGAAATTAGGAGTGTCATCACTCTTCCCAGTTTCAAAGTCTTCAACCCTCAATTTGGCGTTCTCTTCGTCATCCTTTTGTGCAATGTTGTGAACTTCCATGCCTTCGCGATACAGCTTGTATGCGTTAGCAACATTTTGAGTGGCTCTACATATCTTAGCCCAATGGCCAGTCTCTCCACACCTGAAGCACAAAGATGTTTGATCGGAATCCTTTGATTGAGAGGCGTTGTTCACACGTGGTGCACTCTTCTTGAGTGGCACGACATTGGCACCAGTTGCATGTGTATGGCCGGCTGCACCATGTCCTCTTGGGCGGCCTCCTCCTCGGCCTCCTCCTCGGCTACCTTCTTGAGCAGAGCGATCACATGGACAAGAACGTCCTGAATTATCCCTAGACTTAGGATTTCGCTCTCGACGACTTCTCTTTGGGGCACCATTATAATGGAACTCCGGAACTTGCTTTGTTCCCACGGGCCTCGCATTATAATTCTTCACAAGTATCTTCTCGTGCTTTTCAGCAACAGAGAGAGCAGAGATAAGCTCATGAAATCTTGTGATCCGTTTGTTCTGCACTTCAATACGATAGTTTCTTGCAACTACCAAGTCAGAGACGGAGAAGGTAGAGATGGTTTTCTCAATCAACATCGCATCAGTGATGGTCTTTTCACAGAATTTCCTAAAGGATTTGATGCGGAGTGCTTCCGAGTTGTACTCTAGGACCGAGGTATAATCACAGAGGCGCAATTGCTGTCATTTCACCTCTAGGTTAAGAAGTAGGGATTCACGAACATTACCAAAACGCTCTTCGAGTGCAACCCATAGTCTTCTAGGATCCTCTTTATTTAGGTACTCGGATTGTAGTGATTCATCCATATGATGTATTATCATGATGATTGCTTTGGCATTCTTAGCCTCTGAAGCATCAGTGGTGGCTTGTGATGTGGCAGCAGCAAAGGCTGCTTCTGTGGCAGTTAGTGGTCCTTCCACAGGTGTGGCGGCATCAGCAAGTACAATTGCAGGGGGCTCACGAATTGCAGATATGTTACCTTGAGCTTTCAGGTGGTTGCGTACATCGCGAACCCACTTATGGTATCCTATGCCCGTAGAATCCAAAGGTGCGAAGTCCAACTTGTTCAGGTTATTTGCCATCTGAAACAACAAGAGAATTGAGGTTCTTTTTCGGAGTATAAACTTCTCCCACGAAAATAAATATGGTTTATGAGCTATGCTCCAAAGAAAAGTTTTCCATGTATTAGATTTAGGTGAAACTTTGGTGTAGTATGGCCATAACCTTAAACCTTTTCGGTAGATCTACTCAGATAGGACCAGATACATAATAAGAGATGTCGGTGGAGCAAGCTCTCTTAATACCACTTATCTCAAACTACATACCTAGACATCATACCCAAGCAGGTGAGCCTAGTTGGGCTTAAGTCATGAACCATAGGTCGTTTCTTCTCTACGGATTCCTCATCCAGAGGTAAATCATTTAATGAACTCCTAGTTCAAAGTCTCTTCTCTTTACAGAGTCCTCGTCCAGAGTATTAGCTCGAATCCCCATAATTCGGCTTTAGAACTTTCACCAATAGCATGATGACATTAGATGTGCTCATGACTTACATATACCGCAAGCGATATAAAGCTCGATCAATCCCCTAATGCTTCTCATAGTTTGGATAAGTTCAGATCAAGGATCTCACGTTATAGAAAGGTGGGAGGTAGAGGAGGGATGTTGGAAGTCCCTTGAGAAAAAGAAGGTGAATATAAATTCATAAAGCAGCAACGTTTATAAAAGCTTACTTGGATTTCTTTTTCTAGATTAGCCTTGAGTCTTGAACTTAGAAGATAGAGAAGATTAGAAGCAGCAACAACAAGTAGAAGCAGCGGCGGCAAGCAGGAGCAAAAGCAGTAAGTAGTAAGCAGTAAGCAGGAGCAGCAGGTGATTCTCGGCAGGAGGTTTCTGTGATCGATCGTGGGGGATGATGCGATCGATCATGCATCGTCTAGCAGCAAGAAGAACACGGGAGAAACCTAGGGTTATGTTCTAGGGTTTTGGCGTTAGCAGGATGCTATGCTCAAAAGTTTTGGTTTTTTGATCTCAGGGCTAGAGGCTTGTGCTGATAACGTGTTTAAGTAAACATAAAATACAACCACAAGACTGAAAGTAAATACAAAGTAAATAGCATAGGAATATATCGTATCTTTATTGATGAATATGTGTCTCTATATATATAGAAACACAAAGGTACAATCCACATCATAATAGGAATCCTATTCAATGTATAATACATATGTTATACTAACTAAGATACTTCTAGGTTGACAAGGCACACACAAAGTAGGTTTCCTTCAACAAGAGAAACTTTATAATGATTTACAATTTTTTTTTGTGAGACTGTTAGAGCCGTTTTCTTAAGGAATGACATTTTTGAATTTTCGGTTGTCCATCCGCTTGCTTGCTTTTAAATTCTATGTATCCTTCTATGTGTATTTATTTATATATTTGTAGCAAGCATAGGCAGTATATATATATATATAATTAACTTGTACAAGCATTAATCTAGCAGAGGAACTTTAGGAGGAATAGGGGGCGGCAGTGGTGTAACCTTGCATTTCAGAAAGCATGTTGGAGTACAAGAATGAGTGAGTTATGCCTCGTGAAAGTTGTGTTTCTATTTCAGGAAAGTATTATAAATAGCATTTCCGGAAAGTTTTCAAAAATAGCTAGAAACCCTTGGACTCCCCGGTGACCTTTGGTCTCCCGCGACCCTTTGGCTGCCGAAAGTAAGGCCATCTCTAAATGAATTCAACCTCCCGCGAACAACAGAGAAAATTTCAAGTTTCCCGCTTCTACAATTTCACTTCCCTCTCACATGGAAACCCTTAATTTTCAACTTCCCCCCAATCCCTTTCAGCTAACCCACTTTAGCTATCAGATTCGCACCAGTCCTCTCGCGCGCTCACGCCTCCACTTCTTTGGTGGCAGGTTCCCTTTTCTTGACCAACCCTTATCACCCATGGGATTTCCTTCCTATAATTTGGTCTGGGTTAAATTCAACGAATTGTTGAGTGTGGAAGCCCTAATCCCAAAATGAAGATTTCAGCACCATCGATTTCATCAATCTCATTAGATCTGGGATTATGAGTGATTGTTCTCTCTAGGTTCTTTCAACTTCCCAAATCCAACCACACATCCGTCCACTTTCCGGCCGTTTTCGCTCAATCCACGACTAGAAATGAAATGCTCGTGCCCTAATTACCCTCCGACCTAACAAATCCAACCTTGAATCGAGCTGTGAAACTTTGATTCCTCAAAATCCAGTCAGCCGATCAATTTTCTGGGTTTGAAATCATCAAACCCTACCCATACATCATGCAGTAGCTTCGATTTAAAGCCCGGAAACAAGAAACCATGACCAGGGCAGTGCATCTCTGAAATCCGTGTAAGCTTTTCGGCAAAGTTCAATTTGAAGGTTTGGCTTTCACTTTATCACTGAGACACTGAATATGATACCAGTGTGTGTTTTGAATATGATACACATAGAAGGATACATGAGAGAATCAAAATAATGGAAAAAGAAAGCCACAGTCAAATTTGGACGTACTCAAACCAGATCCAGAAGTCCTAATTTTACAGAGTATCGACCACATTTCCTGGAAACTGTTTTGGAACAAACAAATTTTCATTATGCTGCTTAATATATACTCCAATGAAATTGTGATTCAGTGATGCAATTGTGTTGGCGTTCAAATGAAACTAGTTCCTAATGTATTGACAGAGTTATGCATCAGTGGCATTAATGAAACACCTGTATTGACAGAGTTCCTAATGTGATTCAGGGTTTGATCGCATACATTTCCTAAATCAACATCATTTTTTTCTTCGTTAGTTGAAATTTACACGGCGGAACCCTCTAACTTAAAAATAAGCATGTGTCTAAAACCAACAAATGTTCATTGCGATTATCATCAGCGCTGTCAGTAGACGGAGCATTCCACGTACATTTAGGCAAAAAAGAGATTTCCATATATATTTAAGACAATAGCTTCATCTCAACAACTTTCACAAATCCATACAGTTTACACAACATGGAACTCCTTTTGGAATACACACTAACACGTACTGGCCATTTAACAGACTATAAAATTCAAATTCAAATACGAGTGTTTTGGATCACGAATATTGACCACATCAAACCTCTAAAAAGTGTTAGGTATATATATATCCCTAGGTGCAGCCAAGACTCTTCGTTGAAGGCGTTCCAAACTACATTCATGACTCTACCATCGACTCCCAACTACAGACGCCATAAGACCCAATATATATATATGGTGGTTAACAAGAGAGTAGGCAGTACAATTGAAAACTTTCACTGTAGTAAGAGAGGTACTACTACGAACAGCAACAGAGGATAATAATGCTGGCTTTTTGGTCGATTAATCCTTACCTGCAAATTAAGGGGTGCCTTGAAAGCGCCGTAGTTTCGCAAAAATGGTGATAACCCACTGTTCAAATTGCCGGAACGATTTCCTTGCTCTCGTCGCCGATCGGATCCCCCTGCACATTGAAAAACACCCAACTTAACCATAATACCTTCATAACCAGATCAATTACAAATATGAATGGTACTGAGCAGATCAATTACCGATGATTTTGGAATCAAAGCTTTCTCTGAGGAAGGAGATCGAAAGTTTTTTGTTTTCCTCTGAGGTCAATGTATGCGGTCGAATTGAAAATCGCAAATCCTTAATCTCTTACCTTATTTAATCGGGCACGGGAAGAGAACTGAAGAAGCTGCAAGGAATTCGATGGTGGTTGCGTGGCATGAAGATGAGGAATGCCTTGCCTCTACCCTTGCCTCTAGTCTGTGAGTGAGGGATGAGAGGATGGAAGCGCCATAGCCTAATCTGGAAAGTGATGATGAAGATTCGAATTGGATGCGAGCTGGGTTTAATTGTATGGGTGAGGTGATGTGATGAGCGTCTTCAATTGGGAGGGTGAGAGGAGATATTTGTTGACTGAAATTTGAATAGAGATGTGAAATGGATTGAAGAGATTTGAAGAGAGATAATTGAAAAGAGACGTTCCCAGAAAAGAGAAGATGATTGTTTATCTCGCGCGGCCTTCTCTTCCGTCAAAAGACAAGTTAACGTGAATAAAGTGTCTGCTTCAGCTCATTCCCATCACCCGTTGGATTGATGACACATCACCGGTGTTTACTACACACCGGTGTATTCCAGAGTTTCCCCACAAGAAGGTGTGAATGGGTTTTTAATCCGCACGGGCCCACCACAATCCCATTTGATGTAATCCCGTGTTATCAACAAACACATCACATACTTCCTTATATAGCACAATGCCCTTCAGTCCAGTCCAATCCCTAGTAACAAACACTCCCTGAAAACATTAGCGTGAGTGGACAAAAAATAAAGGTTCGCAAGAAACTGTTTCTATGCTATTTTCCCGATTCAAAACTTACTTCTTCGAGAAACTATGCCTCAATACAAAGAAAGAAATCTCTGAACTGAAAACTAAACTGAACTGAAAACAGAGGTGATAACTAAGGGAGACCTACCACGTTAGTCATCGATGACCAAGGGGCCTACCACGTTGGTCACCTCATGTCTGGGAAAGTTTATTAGCGCCAAACATCACTACCTGAGGGGTACTAGCACGTCAAGTAGGTTACCTTAGGGAATTTATCACGTCAGGTAACTATGCATGCACATAAACAAAAAACCTCCAAATAAAACATGATGCAATAATCAACTGAAAAGCTCAAGCTGGAAATCATCGAAATCAGTATCTGAATGAGGCAATGTAAATCTACTATTTCCGAAAATTCACATCATAATAGGAATCCTATTCAATGTATAATACATATGCTATACTAACTAAGATACTTCTAGGTTGACAAGACACACACAAAGTAGGTTTCCTTCAACAAGAGAAACTTTATAATGATTTACAAATTTTTTTTTGTGAGACTGTTAGAGCTGTTTTCTTAAGGAATGACATTTTTGAATTTTCGGTTGTCCATCCGCTTGCTAGCTTTTAAATTCTATTGGTAAATGGTTATGGTAATTGCCTCAGTAATAATTAAAGAGATAGAAATCAGAAAAACGTATATATTATTGAGCATTACTATTGTCATTATTGTTCTGGTTACATATATAAGGATTTCATTAATTAATCCATGCCAACCCAAAACAGGAGGAAAAATATGCAAGACGTCGTACATTATTTCCCGGTCGGTAGTGTATTTATTTATATATTTGCAGCAAGCAGAGGCAATATATATATATATATATATATATATATATATATAATTAACTCGTACAAGCATTAATCTAGCAGAGGAGCTTTGGGAGGAATAGGGGGCGGCAGTGGTGTAACCTTGCATTTCAGAAAGCATGTTGGAGTACACGAAAGCTCCCAGAAAGTAACAAAGCATTCGAAAATACACTTGGTGAGACAATATTTTGAATTTCTATAACCCCAGTTTGGAACCACTGCATTATCACTGGTGTTGGAACGAACCAGTGATGATGATGAGGCCTCACCATTGTTGAAGAATAAACGATAAACGGTATCATCGTCACCGAGTTGATATCGAGCTAGTACAATCGCAAGCATGCTCACCAAAATTACAATCCTCAAAACACCTGTACCGGCCAGAGCTGCCTAGCTACACACTCTTAATTTCTTATAAACTTCTATCTCCTTTTATCTCTCATAGTAGTACTCTTGGATGATCTCTTAGTTTGCTGGTGATCGAATGAAGTGGAAGCTAGCTAGAGCCCCAATTTATATGGTGACCCTTTTGCCATTTTAAGGAATTGATCCTATTAATTAGAATGAATTCGGTTCTATCTTCCCCTACAATATAATCTTTTTTCTATCTTCTCCTGCGTTTTAATTTTTCGGTTGTCACATTTAATCAATAATTTGGTCATTCAATACTATCCTTTTTTTATGTTGCCTTTCTTGATCAATTGTTATTTCGATGATGACATAACATATATAACACTGATTTTCTCAATTAATTGCATGTTCTTCTTTCTGACTGGCGGATGAATTTAAGGGCTTCTGGTATTTTAAATTGTGGATGTACATTTAAGATTCATTTTTTGTTTTCGGTTTTTGTAGAAATTTAATCAAATTTAAGATATTTTAGTCATTCATGCATTTGTGTTAAATGAGTTGATATCGGTTCGTCATGATAATGTCAATTGTTGTCACAACCGTTAATTTGCTTGATACTAGCTAGAATAACTAACCGATCTTCAATTTTATTAATTTTTTCTTTTGTAGAGATAAGCCTTATGGTTTGTATCAAACTATCAAACCAATGAACAATGTTCTTAATATCGATCGTCAATTTGTTTGGCAAAATGGAATAGAAAAACGATACGAGAGTTAATTGATTTTTGATGATCTTTGAAAACTAAAATATCTTAAGAATAAATGGTTTAGACATATTATCAATGTAGTTGTAACGACCCGGACCAAAACTTATCATTTTACTACAGTGTTTCACGGTGAATCGTCGGAGGTTTTGGTTTTGAGCCTGAAATAGTACTTTAGGGGGTCGTCGAGTTGACTTTTTGTTTGGTAAGGAATTTGATTTAAGTTTCTTCACGAAAGTTGTAGAGCGCGTTAAACCGAGTTCGTGGACACGAAGTACGTTGAAAACGGAGTTCGTATGAAGAAGTTATGGTTCAGAGAAGGGAGATTACTATTTCGGGAAGCTACTATAAATAGAAGTTGTCATTTTGGAAAATGCCATTTTCAGCCGAGTGACCCTTGGATTTCTGCGGGTGACTGTTCACCTTCCCCGATTGCTACAGTACCCCGTCGGCTTCTCCGACATGTTTCTTCCTCCTCCGGCCACCCCAGACCTCAAGATTGGATCCATTCTCTTCCTCTCTTTCCCCTCTTTCAAACCCGACCAATTTCATGACCTCTCGTGGCCGGTAGCCACCGAAATCTCGCCTCAAAGTCGCGGCGGCAGTGCGGTTTCTTCACGGCGTCGATTCGTCGTTTTTCGGCCAAATTGGCCGGAGAGACTTGGTGGGTTTTGAAGCCCTCTCCAAGGCGAAGTGGTCTGTACAAGTCGTGTGCCTCGATTCTTCCCGGAGTGAGAGAATTTTGGTTTTGAAATTCTAGGGTTCCGGCTGTTCCAAGGCAAATTCGTGGATTTTCACTCCAAATTGGACTTCGTGGCAGGTATGAAAGTTGTTCCTTATGCTTTGGTGTTCATGCTGGCAAAATTTGGTGACCATCAGAGACGGTCGGAATCGGAGGCGCGTGGGGCCCACGCGCAGCCACTTTGGGCGGCGCGTGGAGGCGCGTCCGGCGTCTTTTGGAGATGCATTTTAGACCATTAGTATGTATTCTTTATTACGATCATGTTAGTATATGATTTGTTGGAAGTTGTTGAAGTTTAGGATTTAATCTGATTAAGTTTAGGTTTGTTATCGAACGATTTACGGTGTGGATTATTGTGTATCCGTTGGATGGTCACCAATTTTGAGTTTGAAGTTAAGATAATTATTTTGAAGTTGATGTGCGGTTGGATTATTGGAATGAGGTCAAGTGGGTAATTAAAGAATATCTACGGACTGTGGGATCGATAATTTAGTTACGTTTGTTCGATTTATCGAATAGCGACAATCCAACCGTGGGATTAGTCGCCGGATGCTTTTGGATAATTAGAAGTGTCGAGGGGTAATTATCGAGGTGTAGAAGGTTAAGGTTTCATCGTTTGTTTGTTTCAGGAGGACGATGATGAGGATCTTGACACGCGTTGGACCTAGTCGGCAATCTGTGAGTGGATGTTTATTTTAAAGTAAATTACGTTTGTAAATTATGATTGATTAATGTTTGCGGTATGAAATGAATGATGGTAGTGTGATTGCAGTATTAGAATTGATTGGTATTTGGTTGATTGAGAATGCGTTTGTGTTGGTGTCGTGGAATGTTTGGATTTCCGTGTTAAGTGTGGTGGGCATTGAAAGTAGTTGTTCTTATTTCTTTTAATTATGCATGCATGTTCCACCTGTAGTGGGAACGGCCCTACAGGTATATTGGTGAGTTGGTATGACCCTCAAATATTGGTGAGTTGGTATGACCCTCAAATATCGGTGAGTTGGTATGACCCTCGATGCATCATTTATAGTCGACGTTGCTATTGTTTGAGTTATTTTATTTATCATTTGGCAATGTGTGATTTTTGGTGGTGTGATTATTTAATTAAGTAGGCTAGATCCTTGGTTGTTAAATGTATGTCATTGGTTTAATTTTATATTTTTTTTTAAATTGGGGAAAGTAATTTTAATTATTTGAAATTTCTTTATTTTGTCTACTCACTCTAACGTTTGTATTTAAATGTTTTGCCCCTGGGCTTTTCTGTTTTCCGTCGCCCAGTTTGCAGACGAGTCAGCTGAGGTCGCGTGTCGGGGTCGAGGCATAGTCAACACCAACCCTTCCCTTGTTCGTAGATTGTAGTATGCTCTGATATTTTTTTCGAGATTTAAAAATGTAAATTGATTTTGAAAGGATTTTTGAATTGGAGTTGTTTATTCTTGAATGTTTAATTTATCACCGGTGAGCACGTAGGCTCGGGTGCTGATTGTGAGTTGGAAATGTTGAAGTGTTAAACGTTTTTCACAGGTTTTGGGTAGTCCATTTTAGGAGAGTTTAAGCCGGATTTTCGGTAGAGACCCTTCTAAGGTGGGCCCCACAGGGCCACCTCGGATTCTAGGGTGGAATCTGGGGCGGGTCCTGTCAGTAGTAATCTAGGTTTATTGGGCTACATGTACCGTTCACAAATGGAGTTTCACTTGAACCATACATATATAAGACTTTTCAAAGATGTTGTACGTCTGAAAAGGTAAAAAAAAACTTTTGCTTTCGTTGGACGCGCCTCATGCGCTTAGACTTTTTCTCCAACGGCTACCTCGTGAAAGACTGTAACAACTTTTCTTCCTCTTTTCTCAGGCTATCTCTGACGACTCTAGGCTTGTGATACAACGGTGAACTCGGTCTTTAGTTTCTCCGCCCTCCCTAAGGGGAGCGACGGAGAGGCCTCACCTTCTCCCTGCTTACATAAACTTGTTCGTGTAGAAAGCTTTGAAACCCCAGAAACCTAGAAAATTCAATCTAAACCCATCGATTCTATGATTTCTGATAAGTCTCCTCCTTCTGCTAGCCCTGCTAGCTATGCATCAACTCTATTACAACTGATTGGCGCTCGCTCCTTCAATAGCGTTGATATGCTCAGAGATTTTGTTTTGGAGGATGAGGATGTTGATGACAGGACCTGCTCTGACACTTCAATCAGAAACATCGGAACGACCCTGTACTTGGGGCCCACTTATGTTCTCTGTTGTATTTTCGTAGATTTTAAATGCTCTAATACATTACGTTTTTAATTACTGTATAACTTAAAGGATTTCTTTGGATTGTGAACCTTTTAACTTATTTTAAATTGTGAAATTGAATTTTTATTTGACACTGATGAGCACGTAGGCTTGGATGTGGTTTCGGCTAGAAGTTTTAGAAGTGTGGAATTTAATTTTCCCCTATCAAGTCCCACGATGGGATTGCATCTGATCTAAATCAAGAATTTCGTCCTCGCTTGTTGATTGAACATCAAATGTCGAAAGATTCACCATTTTCTGAACTGCAGAACACAATTCACCTCCATCCTCTCTTTTGAGGTCTATCAGCCCCAACCTCTCGTTGAAAATATATAGAATCATTAGAACTTAATTATAAGTCTTGTCTCATATATACTGCACCAGCAGATAGAGTTAAATAAAAGAATAGTGCTTTCTAACCACTGCAAGTGGCCTAGTGGATCAGCGTCCAGGTTGGGAACCCCCCAACCCGCGTTCGAATCACGAAGCTATAAAGTGGTCAGGCACTGTGCTGCAATGCATAGTTGGAGCATTTCACATGCGTCTCAGGGATTAGTATTTGGGCCTAGGAAGCCTTTGGGATACCTTGACTCAGGTCAAAAAAGAAAAAGAAAAAAAGAACAGTGCTTTCTAAAAGGGAACTGTATATATATTTATCTAAGGAAAAAACTTAGGTCCGAACCAGGTCGGACCTAAGTGTTCGACCCCTATCTTATGAGTTTTTCTATTAGAACATCAAAATTTACTTACTTGACCTCTGTACTTTTTACACCTCCTAATAAATTTTCAAATACTAAATTTTACTCACTAAACCTCACTAAACTTCCTCAAATAACCTCACTCATATAATTTGCAAAAAACTTTCATCTTTAAAATAAAAAACTTAGCTATTTCAATGATATAATTACTCTATAAATCTTAATTAAATGTTCATTCCTAAATCAGACAACATAAATCTCTTATCCTGTTTGACGCGGAATCAAACCCGTCCCTTTTTGGCTCGTGTGGATTGCAGGCGTGCCAGCACCAATAGGTGCAAGTTGTTGTTATAGTTGTTGTTGAAGTTGATTGCGCGCTCGTCTTGACTTCTTTTCGTCACGATTGTCACACGAAGAGGGATATCTTCATGTTTAGGTTCTTGTACATGCCTTGTTGATACAAGGACTTCTTCTGTAAAGCTCTTTCGAGTTTTATCCAATCGATACCAGGAACGAGATCCCCAGCAGAGCTTGCGCCGAAGTAAGGATTGTTGTGCTGCGGTGCTGCAGTCGCAAATGCGGTGTTGCAGGTTAGCAAGCAATGAGGATTGCATTCGCTAAGCGTACGTGCAGATTCTCATCTTAGTAATTGCAGTCGCAAGCGTTCGTGCAAATACCGAAGTATAACCCGGAGGTTAGTGCCCGAAGGCTAGCCCGGAGGCTGACAAGGTACTCTGTGAGAGTAATTTGTTTGTGTAGATGATTGAAGGTTTTTTCTCACCTTTGCATGAAGCCCCTTTATATAGGCTTTAAGGCTGTATAATTATCAAGTGATTAATCTTCAATACGGCATGCATTTATTGACTTTTTATTCTTTAGGCTTTTATTTGTCAAAACCTCTTTAGCTTTTATGCATTTATATATTCACATTCCCTCCTTCCGTATTGAAACATGAAGACTCTAGCTCTCTTAGGTTAGGCAGCCCATTAAATAGCTAGTAGATATATTGACCAATTTTTATTGCTTTAAGACTTCCATGTCTTTCATAGAGACTTCCTCTTCTTTCTGCGACATTAAATGCTGCTAAGAATACTGCTGCAATTTTACCTACTACCCAATAAATGCTTTATTGGTTAACAAATTCAGGGCATAGGATCCACATATTGGACTTTGAAAATCGTTCAATGATTCTTTTTCGCAGCCTAGGCTATTTCGCAGCCTCTTTAATTGTGTACGAACAATTATAATTAATCAAAGATAGGCTTTCTCATAGCCTCCGTAATGAACACTTATAATTAATCACGGATTGATTAATTACATATATATATATTTGTTCACATATGCAAAAATGTCTTGGTTTCACATTTGATTGATACCTTTTGCATCACTCTGTAATGAATGATTAATCAAAGATTGATTAACTAAACATTGTATAATATTACTCATAAGTGTGAAACCTCCTTTCTTGAATGATTTTCACACCAATTTATTTGTCATGATCTTCCTTCTGTGAAAGCGGAAAGAAGGTGCGAAAAGTAGGTGTCGAATGAGCCACTCTTGGCTTTATGATAATTAAATTGTTTATCATATTCCTTTTCACACTGTTCTATGTTTCTGAGTCTTCTGCGAAATGAGAAATGATAGATGTTTGCCACTAGAATCTTGACTTATTTAGCCACAATCTTGATTAAATGGATTTGATGACGTTTGACTATTATTAAATGGCTATTAAGGAGATTAATTGCTCTGGATTTCTCCTAAATGATGAACCACGTTGGTTTATTCGTTAGAGAATGTTTCAACAAAGGCTGCTCATTTGTTTAATTATGCCATGATTAAACCACTTTGCAATTATTTGGATTAATCAGAAATTCTCATGTGCGAAACGTAGGCTTTGTTTAAAGAATGTGAAGCAATTACCTGAAAAAAGCTCCTCAATCGTATATTGCTGCCTCTTTGTATTATGAATACATATTTTCCCTTTTTCGCACAATAATAAGGAAAGAAAGTCAATATCAATTAATATCAAAGTAGGCTTAATTTAGCCTCTAGTGACCATTATTGGACTTTCCTTTTCTTCCTCTTTCATTGTCGGCAAAAGAAAATTCAGTGGTGAAGTGAAATCTCCTTGGCTTCTTCTTTACTAATTTGATCTTGAGATCTGTGTCAATCACTTTAGAATGATTCGTCTCTGAGAAGTTGTTTCCTCTCCGAAGTCTTTTCAAAGGGAAAAAGAAGAGGAGTAGAGACATGAGAGATAAACAATAAAGAACCATTTATGCCCCTTTTTCGGGCTTGAACAAGTGATGTAGGTCACACGTATTAACCCATTGGTTTGCAGGCCTACAGGGATCCAGGCCAAAATATTTTGGGCTCAAACATTGCCCCCCAAGCTTTGAAATCCGAACAGTGATTAAAAAAGCTTATAAGTAGTTCCCTCCTTCGCTAGCTTCCCCACTACTCTCGTTTATTTGAAAAGTGCAGTTTCTATCCTTTTTCCAAAAACGTTCCCAATTCTTTCTTTCCGTAGAAACCCTAATTCCCAATTTTCGTCAAACAATCTTCATGGCCACCGAATCATCTGAGATTTCAGATTATGACCGACTACGCATCGAATCTGAGCGTATGGTAGATCAAATCAAGTCAATCTGTGAGTCTCTGGATATAAATTTTTCATTCTCCAGATATACTTCGCACAAGGAGCTTGCTCTTGTTGGCCCTCATTATGGTCCATACGACTGGACCCAGATAAATGAACCTCTCAATCTAAGTTTCGCCCGAACAAAGCCACTTCATAGTCATTCCAGGACGGAAATCGATCTCACTCACTGACCGACTACCGCGAAGTCTCAGAAAGTCACTGGATATTGGCCTCTTGCTGATGACAATTTCATTAAATGGAGAGATGCGCTGGCGCCCCAACATGAGAAATTGTGGAAGGCAACTGGCATTTATGACCCAATTATGCTATCCACTCAACAAGTTAAAGGTGATAGAAATCTCATTCTTGCTGCCTTATGTTTCTGGAACACCTCTAATAATACCTTTGATTTTCCTAATGGGCATATGAGTATTAGTTTATTGGATATTTTTGCTATCACTGGATTTACTATCCACCATAAGCCATATATTGCCGGTCTCTATCATGATGAATCTTTTGAAACGAATTTCTATCCAAACCGCAAAGTGGCCTCTGATAACTGTAACAGTTATGACAAATGGGTCAAGTTTTGGATGGAGAAAGGAGGTGTTGAAGAGCACGTCGCTTTCATTGAAATGTGGCTAAATAAATTTGTATTTTGTATGAATGCGAACAAAGTCACACATCATTGGAAATACATGGCCATTGCCCTTCATAAGGGTGAGAAATTGGGTTTAGGCCACCAAGTACTTGCCTCTCTGTATAGAGGACTTCATCAAATGGTCCTATCTCCCTTGAAGTTTCAATCTGAAGGGCCAATTTGGATACTCCACTATTGGCTTTATGTATATTTTCCTGATTTTGGCGCAGATGTACACTTTTTCCCTAATCAGGTTATGGAAGAATCTCTGGCAAATGCTGGACCATCTGATCGTACTGTCCGGGAATTTTTTGAAGCTTTTAGGAGTGGCGAATATCGTCCAACGTGGGGAAAAGTTGTGACTAGGAGATATCCTTATCCACTTCAAGGTTCAGGATTTTTCCCAGACCGGCCACAAAAATGGAATAACCCAGATTATTATGCCATGTTCAGAGCCGCTATTTGTTGCAAAGACTTGCACTATGGTGGAAAACTTAAACAGGACAAGCATTTGCAGATGGAGGTTTATGCCCCAAATTATTTCGCAAGGCAACTCGGCTTTTTCCAGGCCGTTCCTGTGCCCCTAATAAATAGTGTGAACCACTTCACCTCGTGGCGAAAGAACCTGAAGTCATTGGCGAGTGTTGAAGGCATAAGTGAGCTTGGGGATTCAGATCCTGAGCTTAAATATATTTATAACACTGCCAAGATTTATTGTGTTCCTGACTACTTGACATGGCTCGAAGATATGAATAAGGACCTCTTTTCTTCAGACCATCTTCTTAGATTCATCGTTCTTTTCAACAAATTGTCTGGAACCAGTGTGCTAAAGACTGATTTGTTGATTGCGCCATTGTCGAGGAGAAAGGCACAACTTGATGAAGCAAGGGCTTCTGAGCCTTCGATGTCATCTCGTATGGCGAGTAGCATCCAGGCAGACCAAGATTTCCTTCGTACAGAAAGAGAGAAAGTGCTCCAAGAAAAACTGGTAATCCCCTGACTTGGTTGTGAATTAGTATTCTTATTCAAATTGTCATTTTCTTAACCTCTCTTTATTTTTTATAGGCTGAAGCAAAGACCAAATCAATCGCCTCAAAAGCTGCTGCTTCTCAATCGACGCGAAAACCAGCCACGCGAAAACAGGTTACCTCTAATCCTGCGCAAAAGGCCTCGCAGTCTTCTCATGTGATAAATTCTTACTCTAGGCTCTGCTTAGCCTCAAGATTGTTTCCCTTTCTTAAAATGACTATACTTCCTCTTTTGTGTATTTTTAGGCAGGAGAATCAACAACGGGGAAAAGAAAAACAATTGAAGCCCCCGATAGCCCTTTCCAAAGAAAGAAAAGGGTTAAACTACCTGTTCGCAGACCTTCTCCTGTAAGTGACGACGAAAGAACTCCCACTGATGAAGATGTGGAAGATGACGTAGTGAGTGATTTCGTCTAAACTTTCCTCTTTGTACCAATTTTGTCATATGTGACTTGAATTGAACTTTGTTACAGGCTGCTCAAGTAAGAACTCGTCGTCAGGCCAGAGCAAGGATAGCTCAAACTGTTAGTCATCTCACCCTTTTTTAGTATACTAGGTGATATTAGCCTCTATTCTTACTATCCGAATTTGTTTTTAGGTTCGCCCTGAGGATGAACCTCAAGTCCCACCTCTGGCTCAAAACGTACAGGTATAAACACTAGAGTCTGTTATGTGAATGTCCAAATTACGAAATCCACATCTTGGATTTTACAACTTGTCTTCCGCAGGTGGACTTGAGAAATGTCCCTACTGCTCAGAGGAGTAGAAAAAACCCTCAGTCTTCTTCGCATGGGATTCAACAGGTCTACCCTTTTACTTGGCTTAAATTTTGAATACTGGTTCAAATTATTGACACACAAATCTGTCTAATAAATTCTGCTTTGAGATATAGATTATGTCTTCTAACACTTTGTGTTTTTCATAATAAAGATATGAATATTGGGGAAGCTGAAGCTGCTAAGGATCAACAACCATTAATATCCATTGATGCTGGTGATGGCAATATAGACAGTCATGGCATTGCAACCTCTGCTGCTTTCGCAGCTCAGGTAAATCCATTTCCTCAACAAATAGTTTTATCTTTTTCAAACTAGCATATTTGAACACTTAAATTTAAACTTGTCTTTCCCTTTGTAGGGAGTGGATGCAGGCATAGAGAATTTGCCACCTAGTTCCAGTGTTCAATCTGCACTTTTATCAACTGGACTGAGTAGTGCCTCAAAGGCTATCGACTCTTCTTCGCAAACAACAAGTTATTTGCGAAAATGGGCAAAAGAGCATTCTATTATGAAAGACTTATCAAACGAGTTGACAAATGAAGAGCGCGATGCAATCCGGCTCCTTCGTAATTTAGAGGGCGAAATCCTGTCTGAGGAGCAAGAACAACAAGCACGAGAAGCTGTTAGTCTTCTTTCAAAAAATGAGGATTCTTCCTTTTACCAAATTCTTGCTCCTGTTCGAAAATCTCTGAAGTTGCTTCCCTCAATTCGAGATATTTATGAGAGTCAGCAAGAGGACCTTGATGAACTGAATGAGCAGACGATAATACTTTTATCAGATCGCCAAAATCTGGCAACTAATGCTCTGCAGGTTGGTGATAGAGAAGATTTGATCACCGAAAAGAAGAAACGTAAGGCTGAAATCCAAGTCCAAATTGCATCCCTTCAGGTTGAACTAGAGCGATTAGACAAAGAAATCCCTGTTGAAGAAGCCTCGCTTATTGATGATCTGGGTTATGCTTGTTCTTCTTTACAAGATTGTGACGAAAGCATAAAGAACCATCGAAAGCAATGTCTTGCGAAAAGACATGAGGTTCTAGATGCCAAGCTGAACTTTGAGTTTCAGTGTAGAGCTTTAATCCAATTTTTGCAAGATCTTCCGAACGTTTAGAGATTTTAGTACATTTGTTAAACACTTGGTAGTTTATTCAAATTGTACTATGTTTAGATTTTTGCAAAAATTACTGATTATTGATTTCGGGGGCCGTTTCCACATAATATTCTTGAAATATTGGTGGCCTATTCAAAGTCTTGGGCCTAATTATTTGGCCCATTGACAATTGCATCAACAATCCTTGACTTAGTCAACATTGCATTGCCTCAATGATTTTAATAGGCAATAATGATGCGACACAGTGATGGCTATTCTGTTGGTGATTCCTACTCATGTAGGTGACCCCTACTCACGTAGGTGACACCGACACTTTTGAGGCCAAATACATTGTATTTCCTTATTTTCAAGATTTGGTTGTTGCCGATAAGATATGATCACGTGGAAATCACGACTTTTCGCGTCCTTATAAGCTGCCATCCGAGGCTAAGTTTGAAAAACCACTCTTAAGGCGAAGGTCGCCTCTATCTACTTTCTTAGGCATTTTTCTCTCCATCTCTTGTTTAATGACTTCTATTACCAAAATTCCTTCTTGGCCTCTATTGTGAAGACCTTTGGGCTTTGTAGTCGAATTTCATGCCATGAGTAGGCTTTATAGTCGAATTTCATGGCGGGGCGGCTGGAAAAATGGGAAACAGCAAACTCCAGATAGTTTGAGTTCCTCATTTTACCCACAATCAGCCGATCACAGGACTATTGGACTGAAGTGTTCCCCAACGGAACAAACTTTGCTCCAATTTTCCACCCTAGCTCCTCCCCCTTTCTCTCGTCCTTCCTCTTGTGACTAAATGAAGGAGTGGGAGCGTGGTCGATTGAAGCCCCAAATGCCGCATGTCGCCTATTGTTGTGGTGCGGGAGTGGAGGCAAGAAGCATAGAATGGTAAGAAATCTCTTGCCCATGCTTCCCCTTCTTGCTGGTCTCGACTCATCACGAAGCGCTCACGTAGGTCAATCAAAGATTGTATCCTCTCTAGAATATTTTGTATGTAATCTTTTGGACACAAAGTTGTCCAATTTATTGTAATATTATTTTACCTCCATATGCAATGTACAAGAAATAATTTATCTCTTAAAAAAGTGACAAATTCATATTTCATGTATTTACCCCTAATGTATATGAAATTTCGTATACTTCTGGATTCATGGACCACAATTAAAATTGGTCTGTTGGTCTTTTAAGGCTTTGGATGACCCTCCTCTTGTTGCTTGTAAAGAAATCCTCTTATTTGCATCCAAGAATATGTGATAGTCCAATTTGTTGAACTCACGATCCGGCCATAAACTGAAACACTTTAGTTTCAACATGTTTCGCATTTAACCTTTCACAGATTATTCTGGAGGTTTAAAAGACACTTCTGCTTATCAAAGCTTTTCGCACAAATTTAGGCTTTAGTCTGATCTCACCGCCGAATGATGAAGACAGGTAAACCCACTGTGTTACTCACCTGCTCTTTGTCATTGGTCGTTCAACGATGGGAAAGGCCATGTGCCTTTAATGGAAGCATCTTTGTATTTCCACAAAACGCGATGCATATGCCCCCCTGGGTTGGAACTTCATTTGCGTTGAAAGAGAAAGATCAGTGCTTGGAGTAGACTGGTTAATCAAACCACATTTTCTCCCGCATTCTTTAAGCTCACGTGGTATCAGAGCCTGGTTTATGTAATGTTAAAGCTTGAATTAAAGTTTACTTTCCTTTTGCAAATGTGTGTCTTGTCCAAAAAAGCCATAATATTGAACATTTCAATGAAATTGTATTATTTCTGAATGTTCGACTTTCCTGCGAAATGATAATAAACACTGAAGTTCATATGCGAAAACCACAATATGGTCTGCGAAAGTCTTAGTACTGCTTTATCTCCTACTTTCATGATTGTTCTTAGAAGAGTTACTCATGAATGAGAAACACCGCAGAAATAGCTAGCAATACCAAAAAGATTCTGAGCTAGCATTGACACTCAATTGCAAAGGTTGTTAACTTTCTTTGACAAAATTAAAATTGTCACTCTGAGGCCAAATACAAAGCTAGCCTAATAACCTTTTTGGTTATTAAAAGCCGCTCTTTTAATGCCAACAATTACTGCTTGAATGCGCCTTTTAGCCTCGGTTAAAGGCTTATTGAAATTCTTTAAATGTTTCCCAAAATGTACTACCTTTTGAATAGCAACTGTCAGCAGTGTCTCATTGGTACACGTACCATGACTTCCTCCAGCTCACTCAATAGTAGCCTCATTAGGTATTATCGCAAAACCTGAAGGCAAAAGTGCCACGGAATCTGGGTCCGCTCCGCTCAATACTGCCTTTGCCTCAAAGACATTGATCTTGGAATATACCACGTATGATTCGATTGAGTTTGTACAACTTTCCTGGAAGATTAACCTATTGGCCGTTCCAGAAATTGCCCCATTAATACGTAACAAGGATATATAATTTCCCGGGTTTGGGCTCGTGATAATGTGCATAATTTCCTCCACCACGTCACTCTTCGTGAGAATGTCCCATTGATGTCGGGTTTGATGGTTCTGGAGAAATTCAAAAACATCATTTGGTGAAGTAGGATGCCATAAGGAAGAAACAACACTGAAAATATTGCCCTTTGGTGTTCCCGGATCTTCCATATTAACCTTCACCATGGATTGTGTCTCATCAAATCCAGAGCATTCTGATGCTGTAGACCAATGATTGGCCGCTGAAGCACTGACATCTGAATGGAATTTCAACATCATTCTCTGCGCTAGGTTGTATAAACCTTTTTTTCCTTTATCATCGTAAATGACCCCTAGGCTAATTGGGTCAAGTGATGTAGCCATTGAGCTTACCAACCGCTCACACTGTCTTTCAAGAGTTGAAACCCATCGTTTAGCTCCAAATGCTGTACCAGATCTAATTAATGGATAATACAGGTTTTGGACATCTTCATTATCCACCTCTGCATTCTCTACCCATGTTACTTTGGAAAACCCATCTGGTAAAGCTTGGATCAAGCAACCGGAAGGTCTTCTATGACCTTTTGCAAGGGAATCTTGGAAAATCTCACTGAGATCGGCATCAACCACTACCCAAACATCTTCATAGTATTGGCGGCAATACCTGACGAAGTGATGCTCATGAACTGGGACTAATGGTGAAGGCAAATGAAATTCTGCAGTCATTTCATACAAAGCCTCATTGAAATTTTCATCAACTCCAACTGACAAGACCTTAAGAGTTCTTGCTTTTGAAACTATGTTGCCGAACACAGTTGACCATTGTTTCGCATCCATGAGGATCTTGACAATGTTGATAGGGTCCATTAGAACCACGGCCGAATCTCTTGAAGTTTCTGGCCAAAGATTTGTTGGTGTATGATTAAAAATTTTAGGAAAAATCCTCACATATTCTACCTTGTTGAGAATATCAGGTTGATTTGGAGATCCGCCGTCTCTCGCATAAATCCACAAAGGAGCTCCCGCATGAGCCATCATGACAAGCTCTTCCATAGCTGCAATAGCCAACTTTGCAACTAAGTCTTGTCCATCCTTAGTGTACAAAAATTCTTCCCTCGTTTGTTGAAATGCCTCCGGAAAGTGAAGTGGTGATTTGCCCTTCTCAATGTTAGGGCTTGCATTTGACACTTCTGACCTAAAATCAAGGCCTTTGTTTGGAATACTTGGGCCTCCACATACCAAACATGTGGTGTTGGAAAAGGCCTCTTCGTACCTCTTCAGTTTGGCGTGAAGTTTGCCAACTTCCTTTTTTAAGGCCTTATTCTCGCCTTGAAGCCCCTTGTTCTTCTCACTAGTTTTTTTTGTTTTGAACCCAAAATTTGACCTGCATGGGATGTAAGCCAAGTTGTTTTGCCACCTCTGCTTTCTGCTCATCGTCCGGGAAAGAGCACTTCTTGAGGAATGCCTCCAATTGTTCGGTGGTATGCTTGTCGAAGCGTGCTCTTTTGAAAGTATTCCGAGGTGAAACTGTATCAAACCCCGACAATAGATCTTCTTCCGTCCTTGAAAGATCATCTTCAAATGGCCTTGGGTCTGAACGGCTTGTTGATGAAGCAATTGGCCTCTTTCTTGACGCATTTGTCACGTCAGAATTTTGGCGGGCTTCCATGCACATTGGCGACTCGTCTAACCAACCCTCATAATCAAGTTCATTAGTGGCAATCAACATGTTGAAAGAACTCACATGTTGAGTCATTTTGATCTTTGAATGAATGTTGATTATGATTATTTGGATGATGAAACGAGAATTATGGGGAGAGACTAGGAAAAAGATATAGCGTAACAGAAACAGACAACAACAATTTAAAAGTCAAAAAGTCGACAGTTAAAGTTACGAGTGACTAAACACGTGATGACTTTAAAAATTAAGCATTATGGCCCATCGACAACGAAAGTCGTCCTCGGATCCATGACCTTAATTTTGGGGATAGGCCATTTATAGGTAGCCCTTTTAAATTCTAGGCTTGTTCTTTTGGCCCCAAATTATTAAAGACCTATGCCTCATATATCTTGAGTAGTCACCAATGACATACCTCTTGTAGGTGATCCTAGAACAGCTTTTAGGTGCACCAAGGCCCAAGTGGTCTAAGTAATTTTATCCCTAGACTATTTCAGGGATTTGTTTATTCAACCCTATTTCAACCACAATTTGGTTAGTTGAAGCATAGTTACTACACGTAACCTTTATTTTCTTCCTGCTGGCATGACTTTTGATCCGGTTAGATCCCCTTAATGAATTTTGAAGATTTGATCATTATTGCCACAACCTGTATGGTTGGCATAGTAGAGTTCCAAAGTGTTATAGATAAACAGCCTTTGTTTAGACTTTGGACATAACTCTAAATATCTTTCACGCTAGTCTGGCTTATCTTGATGTTTCGCCCTTCGCACTTGCAAACTTTAGGCTTTGTAGTCCAATCTTGTATTATAAGTAGACTTGTAGCCTCTACTTATGATAATACATTAGAAGAAAGGGTAGCACTAAAGTTTAGCTGCAAAGGTGTTTCTAAGCATGCTCCCATGATTTTCACAACAACAAGAAGAAGAAGACTCAACATAGTCAGAACACAAAGTTCTCATATTCTTGTTCTTAGTCTAAATCTGTCTTCACCAGAAGTACTGCATTGTGATTCGATCTTGCTTTCTTTATCAAACAAAGTCTTTCAGGACTGACCAATTCCATATCTGAGGCAGAATATTTTAGATAAATATTTCTGAAGCCACTGTTGAGCTGCACCTGTCTTAACAGTATTGGTCCGTCCTCTAATTCAAAATTCGAGTTTAAAATTCGAATCTTTGAATCCTGTTTCAACCACTATCTTGTCGGTTGATTTGTTGGTTTAAGTGAGATTTCCTCGATCTTATCCCTTTTTCACCTCGTGGTTTGACCACATTTAATGGCAATAACTTCCCATATGAAAACCACTTATGAGGTTTTTAAGGCGTAATAAAAGTTTAAGCGCCTCTTACTTCTTCTATAAATAAGTATCTTTTACCTTAGGAGAACAAAATTCTGAATTCCCACCACTACTAGAATTATGTTGTTAGACATCACCTCAAAGAAATCGGTTGGAATTGAACGTGATGTAAAATGTTATTTATTACATCGGTTGGAACATAACTGATTTCTACGAGGTTTATTAACATCGGTCGTTAAAATAATCGATTTCTCCAATTTTTTTTAAAAATTTGCGGCAACCCAAATATCTTAAAAATTGGGAGCGCGCTATTTTTTTAACTACTGGCGCCGAACACTTAAACTTTTTTGTCTTGGTTTTCTGACTTTTCCCTATCAAACTAAACACTTAGTTTTTTTTCAGCCCTAACCCACACTCGGTTTCCAGAAACTTAGTCGCCCCAACATCTTCTTCTCCGACCCTGCCTCATCTCTATCCGCCGACTCTCTCCTTTGCCGCCTCATCTCTCGCCGCCGACTCTCTCCTCTGCCGCCGACTCTCTCGCCGTCTCCTCTTCCCTCCCTTCCTTGCTCGAGTACGTTTCCCACCTCTTCTTTCTTTCTTTCTTTTCAGAGAAAACTGGCTCTAATAATAATATATGATCGAATTAATTTATTAATTTGATTCTTTTGGAGTGTTCTAATACAGAGTAGAGGAGATCGATCTGAGAGGCGACAACTCCTCGACGCCGAAGGGTTTGCATACATCGGAGAGATCTATTGGATCTAATCAAAATATGGACGTGGTTTCAGTTGTTACAAAGGTAAGCTTATGCTAACTTTTGATTTTTATCACTGATAATAGTGTCTTGTCGGATTTCTCAAATTTTTCTTTCTTATTTCACATTTTCAGATTTAGGTTTTCTATTTTGCATTTGGCCTCTCTTGGAATGTTAGAGTTTCAATTATGGTTTCTGGAATAAGTTTGGTATGATTCTCCCACTCCGTTTATTGAAATTGAGAAGGAAACGATTGGTGTTTGGATGCTTGCTTCGTATCTGTGGTATTTTTTTTCAAGAAAAATTAGTTGGGTTGTATTCATGCCGATGGGCTAGCTTTTCAATGTTAAAATTCAGATACCATAGAGGTCAGTTGGATAATATAATATGATGTTCATTTATGTAGGGAGTCTTGGGCCTCTGAATTTGAGGTATCAATTATTGTATGGTTAGGAGTACGTCTTGTTACAAGCATTTGCTCAATAAGCTTTATTTTTGTATCTTTTGGAGCAGGGAGTTCAAGTATAATACACATGCATGCTTTTGACCAGAAAGCTCGTTCTTCATATGAGGGTGGGTTGTTTCTAGTGATTGTTCCAAATAAACTTTTTCTTGCCTCTTTAAATTAAAGACGAAGGCTACAATCATACTGTACTAGTTGTAAATTCTCTAATGGAAATAAGAGTTGGTGGTGATGTTAAATTCTTATAAGGTGCTAATTTTATTTGTTATTGGCTATCAACATTTACTATAGAAGCTCTCAGCTTTTATATGGAAACTCTAGTAGACGAAGAGTTGTAATGTAAACTCACCTGAGGTAGCCTCTGCTTCTGCATAATTTTTACTTGATGTCCATGCTTGCCTAGTTAACTCACTTATCACTTGTGCTTGGGTCTTTACAGATACAAGAATATGTTGAAGCTGCAATTTTCTGTAAATTATGTCGGACCAGGTATCTCTTAACTTTTGAGAAGAATAATGCTACTTTTTTAACCACTCAGTGATCTGTCTATTGAGTCTTTGGAGATCAATGTCTTTGGTTATCTCCTTGGGGTAATTTCTTCAGTTTTTCTATTTTATTTTTTTTATCTGAAAAGGGATAGGCTCGTTGATTACTTGAATATGGTTTTGTGATTAAGTGGATTGCGGATAACTAATAGTTATTAAATATTTTGGATTTGATTAGAGCATGCATATGATCACATCACATACTTTACTCATACACATATGTTTCAAATAGTAAGGCTGTGTTGTTGTACAACTTGCAGACTTGTGGAGAGTTGATGTGACTGGCAATTGGTTGAATTTCAGATGACGAAGTTTAATTTGCCTTTCCATTATTCATGTTCTTGTAATTTTAGTACTTGGCTATGTTTTTTGTACTATGAGGTAAGGTCTTATGTCCCCCTCTATTGTATTTTGTTTTTGATACTAATAAAAAATATTGCTTTATGATCTTGGTCTTGTTTCATGGTTTGTTGAGAAATGTGAATTTGATCTGTCTATATAGAAGGTGTGATGTTTATTGATATATAGGAAATCAGATTCATCAATAGAACCGACTTTAAAAAGAACAAATGCATACCAAACAATTGATGTCTCATAAACCAATGGACATCGAATGTTATGGAAAGAATCGATGTCCCATAAACCCGTGGACATCGAAAATTAAGGAAAGAATCGATGTCCCATAAACCCATGGACATCGAAAATTATGAAAAGAAACGATGTCTCATAAATCGATGGACATCGAAATTTATTGAGAAAATGCTTTGAATAATGGATAACAATATCGGTTCTTTTGTAGTAAAACATAAAAGACATGCAGTACTTTATAGTTTACGATGTTCGAAAGCTTGAAAAACATCAGTCTAAACATAAAAAACGATGTACAGCCAGTTTGTAGACATCGGTTAAAAACCGATGTCTAAAATTTTTATATCTTTCTCTACACCCACTAACACATCGGTCAAATTTTTTTTTAACATCGGTTGCTGACCGATGTATATGTGGATTATTCTAGTAGTGCACCTTCACCATGTTTAAGAATAAATTTCTTTTCATCTTTTCCCTTCCTCGCAAAGTCTTGCCACAAAAATTAGTCTCTAGCCTCTAGGTAATTTCTAGGCCTCATAGTCTAATCTTGAACCACAGATAGGCTTCATAGTCTAATCTTGTGGTTAAGAATGCGAGAATTGGGAACATTTGCTTTCAACAGCTGTTATTTGCTTTAATAAGTTCCTAATTTTTGCACTACTGGGGAACTGGGATTCCAACAAAATCCTATATTTCAGTAAGGCTGAAATATCAGGTTTTGGAATTTCCGGTTTCCTTTGGCTGCAGCCACTGTGGTGGGAAGGGAAAGGTCCATGAAGGGAAGGCAACCCCACATGTGGGTTTGGTCTGCGAGGCCCTGAGGAAAAGTTTTATGCGTGATCCTTGTTCTCTCGCAGTCATCATGTATGTCTCCTTTCATTTGACCATACAGTTTGTAGAGAATTATCTTTTTTCCCCTTTTCAGATCCACAACCAACCTGCAGTTGAAAAATCGGTATTTTGGCATACCGCATGGTATCAGAGCCTTGTTTATAGCTCTACTGATGTATTTACATATTTCACACGATGTAGTTTCGGCCACAAAGCCGCTGATGAATAAACATATTGAAATTTGTTGATTTATATGTGTATTCCGAAGTTTTATTTTGTGTGCGAAATAAACTGCAGTTATTTTTCAATGAAGGTAATAATAACCCTGAACATAAAATCACAGTAAATAATTTTGCAAAAATCACATAGAAATTTGCAATGTAGTATATAAGCATAATAATTTTCCATTGAGCCATATTTTTCAAATCCGTTTGAAAATTTTAGGCAAACAATAAAGGTGAGTACAGTTGCCATTAATGGGGTTGCTGAAAGAAAGAAAGTTACTAACAAACACCATGTATTTGGAAGGCCGAAACTGAGCCTCTTATTCAAAATTGAAAAAAAAATTAAATTTCTCACAAATAAAGTACATGGATAGTTACTTCATTCTTGCATACTCTTGCCCCCCAAGTTTTGATGCATGAGTGAAACCATAGTTTGGTTGACAGATGCGAAATGGGTCAAAACTGTGTAAAAGGGAACCACTACAGAGCTTGGCTAAAATTAATCGCAAAGGGAAAAATGCTTCTTGACAAGTTTCATTCTTTGCAATGGGACAAATATATGACCACTATATTAGGCATATATAAATCAAGTGCCACTTCTCGGCATATGATTAAAGGTAGTATAACCTCCAAAAGGTCCCAAGGGACAGTTGTAAATTGAAATAAGAAGTGAAGGACAAATACGAAGAAAGCTTAAGAAAGTATCTCAGTAGCTTTTCTTAATTCGCAAGTTTCACTTGTCCACTTTTTCTCATACTTGCAACCGCACTTGCTTGGTTCTATCCTCTTGAACATATAATCATAGCCACTATAGCAATTGGCTATTTTATATTTCATGCGAAAGATAGGGACCTTCGAATACACTGCGTCCAAAAATCAAATTGGCCGGGCTATTGCATTTATAGTTTTTATTTTGGAATCACTTTGTTGGTCTAAACATAACTGTCTAGACTTCACAAAATGTCACGAAAGACGACTGCAGAATAAAAGATGCCAAAAGTCTGTACCAAGAAAAGGTCGCCTATCGGCCTTGTACTATCATTGCAATCCTTGTATACACGTTGTAATACAGGACTCTTCACTGCCTCTTAATAATTAACCACAACTTGTGATTATTACTTTTAGTAAGGCAAGCCTCACAGCGGTTATCCGCAACTTGCAAATGAATTCATGCTGCTTTCTCTAAGTAAAGCCTTTCGCATAAAAAACTCGTAAAGTATGACTAATTTTCCTGCGACTTTAAGGCCAATTCTTCATTCCAAAAAGATATTGGTGCCTCTATAATTTGATAGATATTAATCTATTTAATTAGGCACAAGAAATAAGCTGTTGGAGATGCGAAATGCAGACTGTACTTTTCTTTTACATCTGCTGCACTTGCTCCCTTCTGGCAATGAAACAATTATTCTACTTTGACACTTTCTTGCCATAATTGTTTCTAGGCTTTAGTTACCAAAGAAAAAGTATCAAAATCCTCATGAATCCTAGAATGGATCGTTGACCACTGGAAGTTCAAGGCCACAATTCTAGCCTTTTTGCATATATTAATACTTTCTTCTTCTTCAAGCTCAAAGATATTTCGCATTATACATTCCTGCCACAATATTGGCCAATCGTACAACTTGTATGTCTTTAAGCACCAAAGCTATTTCTCTGGTATTTAAAGCTTAATATAAATAGGAGGAAGGCTGAAACCTTCTTTAGAATGATGCCAAGCTCTTTTCCTTTATACCATAATCTGGTAACAAAAATTTTCTCTCCATTCTATGCCACAATTGGCAGTAATTAAGCTTATCACACTATCGGTGTTTTTCCTTTGTTAGCTTGCTTCATATGGAGCTTTGCAGAGAACAATTTCGTGGGAAAACTTAAGCCCCCTCTTTAATTTTATCCCCTTTTAGGACCATTCAACCACTAAGGCTATAAAAACCTCTTGGTTGTTATCTAGATCTTTAACCATTGAACATGGCTAAGATCTTGAACAAGTAAAATCATCAGTGATTTTTCTTTCCACAGAGTCCTAGTCCATAACAGTGGGTTCTTTTCTTCCGTACTTGAGGCAAACGACGCTCTCCCTGCTGTTTGTGGTGTTAACTATGCAGCTCAATCCAAGGATCATGACTTCCATAATTTTAATTGAGCTATGTGAGATTAGAATTAGCTCTTTATTAAGCCAATCTTCTAAATATCTTTCGCATACATATTTTTGGCTGCACAGCCACTTAATTTAATTATATGGACCTTATTTCACCTTTTATTGTATGCGAAACAGTATGAATTCATTATGCACAAGTTCAGAGTCAAAGACATTGCTATGTTTTGACTTACTGGTTGTGAAAATATTATTCCTCATAAGCTTATATAAAACAAACTGAGTTGACACCTTAAGAATTAGGCCACTGATTTAAGCCTCTATATCACAACGCTTCAAGATGGTCCAAGCTCTTTCACCGCTTCAATTATTTATATATAGCCACCGCGCGCTTTACATATCGCACCAACATGTGTAGTCACGTAATTATATATAATCATGTCTTCAATTATATATAATATTGCCACATGATTTGGCTAAAGATTTTTGTATGGCCGTACATTTTCCACTGCTTCGTATATCTTTTATCCATATAAGCTTGGCCAAAGATTTTTGTATGATTGTAATCACTATTCCATCTCTTCAAATGCTTATATCTTCAAGTGAACTTAGTGGTATACACTTTTAGCTGCTCCGTACATGCAATTATATATAGCCACATGACTTGGCATTATTTATATAAAGCATGACTACATGATAGCAATATAAATATACATACTAGCATGAACAGTATCATGCATGGAAGCAAAGTCAAGCTTCCTCCTTATTTTCAATGCATGTTTCTTCCTCTTAGAAAATGGTGCAACACCTTTTCATTTCTTTCAAACTTTGCTGCACCTACTCTTAAACCATAATTTTGTTGACACCATCCGACCATAGTACAAACATATAAATATATATATATATATATATATATATATATATGTATATGAGAGATATAATGATGATGGAACATCACATGCACATGCACACAACTTTTGACTTTCACACATCCTCCACCAAAGGAGGGATATCACAACAATTAAACCATGTGAAATATGATTCCTCGCCACCCAACTTATTGGCATAGCTGTAACAGCTATTTTAATCAAGGCCACTTATTTAAGAGCCTTTTCGCAGGCATCAAATTGAGATACTACTAATGCTTGATCAATGTCATCAAATTTTTTTTTTTTTTTTTTTTACGAAATTTGGAGCTCGATAGTTGTAAGCATGAGTCAGCTTGTATTGATAAAGCTTTAATTAATTTACAACCCTGTATAATAAAGTGGCTGCATAAATAATGGTTCCGGCCATCATTGCAATCTGGGGTGTAAATATGCTTTTCGCATCTGCCAAAACCACCTTTTGGCTTCTGCCAAAACCACCTTTTGGCTGCGAAACATATATGAAAACCTATGCAAAACTTTAGTCTGTACTAATCAATAAAACCACGGATAGGTTTGTCAAGATAACAACTTGGTTTGTAACCATATGAGAAATATGGCAATGGGTATGACACTTTTGATCACTGTGATGATCATTTTTCAGGTCACATAATTTATTAGGTCCACTAATTTGGACGAGACCATCACCTGGTTCATCATCAGAGAGACAAGGTTGGTTAACCATGTTGTAGATCAAGTCCTTGTTCTTGACAATAAGTATTTTGGATATTAATCAGAACCATAACAGCCACTAGATGTCTTTTTATGAAAACAATTGTTGCTGGCCTCTTTTTGGCCATCATAAAAATGCTCTGTAGCGTTACAAGGGCCATTATATTCATGAGCTGAGGCCACTTTGTTGGCATCTTTTGTCAGATGAATACGTGGCTTTTTATGGCTGCAAGGACCATATTTGTCAGTAAAGCCATAATTTTAAAGTTGGTTTTGTGGAATTATAATTCAACTCAAAACCATACTTGGCAATAGCACCGAGTGAATAATAATCTTGACCATAAAGTTGGTCATCCTTTTGACCATGAGAGTCATTAACCGGTTTCCCATAAAAATGGAAACTACTGTACACTATTGAATCCTTTCGCATTGGCATCTATGGTATGCCACTGGGAACTTTCTACTACTGTTAGTGTGCTATATGGATATTATGCTACTATTTTGGATTGAGCCAATAACAGTATGAAAAATATTTATTTTCAATGAGCCACTATTTGGCCTTTCCAAAATTTTCATAATCCATGTTGGCTAAATTGACCACATCAAATTTGATTTTTGCTAGCCTCAATTTGTTTAGGCAAAAGAGCGATTATGATCTTTATACTCCTTTAAGCCATGCGAAGCTTCGCACCAAAGCTTTTGCTGCTATTTTGGGAGTCTTGATCACCTTCCTGGTCATCAAATCCATAATAACCAATAGCATTATTATGAAGACCACTCTACTTGAATAAAAGCATGATTCCTTAGCTTTTCATAATCGCAAGGATCATAATGGTCAGAAAAGAAACACTGTGTAATTTGACTTTTTGAATTGTGTTGGCTATAACTTTTGGCCAAGAAAACAATTATCATCATCACCATTCTTTAGTCTATTCTCTGACTTTTTAAGATGATTATAATCATAATTATGATCATGGGCATCTTTTTGCCCCCCAAGTGTTTTGGCCAATATCAAGTGATCATTGGAAAAAATTAGTTGTTTATTGACAACTTTCATAGTCAGATGACTCAGATCTTTGTTTTCATGATCTTACTTTTTTGGTGAGAGAGATTTGTCACTCAAAGACAAATTAAATTATATTCCAAAGACGAGTTGATCTGGAAAAAATTAAAACTCTCACCACTAGATTGATTATATTAAGTATTGCCACGGTGCCACCTGTAGGAAATTCAATTTCCTTGGCAAAAAATAGGTTCTTTCAGATTCGTAACTCCTTGACTTATCAAAAAGTTATAACCCAAAGCTTCACAACCTTTAATTGTTTCAGGCCTTACAGATGCCTCTTGCTATTGTTCAACCTTTTTTGCCCTTTTTAGGCTTTTAGCTTGTCTCTGAGTTCAGTCAAAATCAGAATAATAGTCTTTATGCCATTATTGTTGGCAACAGAGTAATCAAAGCCATAATTTGGTTTATCATACTTTACTGAACACGTTATTTTGGCTAGCTTGATTATAGCCACTGTGTGAATATCATTCCTCTGTTTCATGAAAAGAGAAAATAATAATGATGATATTCCATTCGAAGAACACAGTTTGTTCTTGAGAGGTTTTAGGAGTAGCTGACTCCTCTGTGTCGTCTGCCGTCGCTCAACAAAACTCTGGAAACTTTGCTAAAAGCTAACATACAGACAAACCACGACACTGAGCCGGGTTGGTTTTCTGAACCCAGTGGTTCAAACAATAGGAAAGATCACTCTCGTAAGGATTTTCCTCTCAGGCAAACCTTTCAACTTAGGTTACCTCTTCCTCAACGCAATGGTAATACTGAAAGAAATTTCCAGTAATCCCACCGGGCGTGCCAAAATGTTTGACGCGGAATCAAACCCGTCCCTTTTTGGCTCGTGTGGATTGCAGGCGTGCCAGCACCAATAGGTGCAAGTTGTTGTTATAGTTGTTGTTGAAGTTGATTGCGCGCTCGTCTTGACTTCTTTTCGTCACGATTGTCACACGAAGAGGGATATCTTCATGTTTAGGTTCTTGTACATGCCTTGTTGATACAAGGACTTCTTCTGTAAAGCTCTTTCGAGTTTTACCCAATCGATACCAGGAACGAGATCCCCAGCAGAGCTTGCGCCGAAGTAAGGATTGTTGTGCTGCGGTGCTGCAGTCGCAAATGCGGTGTTGCAGGTTAGCAAGCAATGAGGATTGCATTCGCTAAGCGTACGTGCAGATTCTCATCTTAGTAATTGCAGTCGCAAGCGTTCGTGCAAATACCGAAGTATAACCCGGAGGTTAGTGCCCGAAGGCTAGCCCGGAGGCTGACAAGGTACTCTGTGAGAGTAATTTGTTTGTGTAGATGATTGAAGGTTTTTTCTCACCTTTGCATGAAGCCCCTTTATATAGGCTTTAAGGCTGTATAATTATCAAGTGATTAATCTTCAATACGGCATGCATTTATTGACTTTTTATTCTTTAGGCTTTTATTTGTCAAAACCTCTTTAGCTTTTATGCATTTATATATTCACATTCCCTCCTTCCGTATTGAAACATGAAGACTCTAGCTCTCTTAGGTTAGGCAGCCCATTAAATAGCTAGTAGATATATTGACCAATTTTTATTGCTTTAAGACTTCCATGTCTTTCATAGAGACTTCCTCTTCTTTCTGCGACATTAAATGCTGCTAAGAATACTGCTGCAATTTTACCTACTACCCAATAAATGCTTTATTGGTTAACAAATTCAGGGCATAGGATCCACATATTGGACTTTGAAAATCGTTCAATGATTCTTTTTCGCAGCCTAGGCTATTTCGCAGCCTCTTTAATTGTGTACGAACAATTATAATTAATCAAAGATAGGCTTTCTCATAGCCTCCGTAATGAACACTTATAATTAATCACGGATTGATTAATTACATATATATATATTTGTTCACATATGCAAAAATGTCTTGGTTTCACATTTGATTGATACCTTTTGCATCACTCTGTAATGAATGATTAATCAAAGATTGATTAACTAAACATTGTATAATATTACTCATAAGTGTGAAACCTCCTTTCTTGAATGATTTTCACACCAATTTATTTGTCATGATCTTCCTTCTGTGAAAGCGGAAAGAAGGTGCGAAAAGTAGGTGTCGAATGAGCCACTCTTGGCTTTATGATAATTAAATTGTTTATCATATTCCTTTTCACACTGTTCTATGTTTCTGAGTCTTCTGCGAAATGAGAAATGATAGATGTTTGCCACTAGAATCTTGACTTATTTAGCCACAATCTTGATTAAATGGATTTGATGACGTTTGGCTATTATTAAATGGCTATTAAGGAGATTGCTCTGGATTTCTCCTAAATGATGAACCACGTTGGTTTATTCGTTAGAGAATGTTTCAACAAAGGCTGCTCATTTGTTTAATTATGCCATGATTAAACCACTTTGCAATTATTTGGATTAATCAGAAATTCTCATGTGCGAAACGTAGGCTTTGTTTAAAGAATGTGAAGCAATTACCTGAAAAAAGCTCCTCAATCGTATATTGCTGCCTCTTTGTATTATGAATACATATTTTCCCTTTTTCGCACAATAATAAGGAAAGAAAGTCAATATCAATTAATATCAAAGTAGGCTTAATTTAGCCTCTAGTGACCATTATTGGACTTTCCTTTTCTTCCTCTTTCATTGTCGGCAAAAGAAAATTCAGTGGTGAAGTGAAATCTCCTTGGCTTCTTCTTTACTAATTTGATCTTGAGATCTGTGTCAATCACTTTAGAATGATTCGTCTCTAAGAAGTTGTTTCCTCTCCGAAGTCTTTTCAAAGGGAAAAAGAAGAGGAGTAGAGACATGAGAGATAAACAATAAAGAACCATTTATGCCCCTTTTTCGGGCTTGAACAAGTGATGTAGGTCACACGTATTAACCCATTGGTTTGCAGGCCTACAGGGATCCGGGCCAAAATATTTTGGGCTCAAACATATCCAATAAAAAAATTCAAACACAAGGTATTGGGTTTCAAAAATTAATTTCTAATCTACAAGAAAATGTTTTAGCATAAACTATTCTTTGTTTTTTTAACTATTCTTTTCTCTTTTAGTTGTGCAATAAATAAAAAAGTAATCATATATTCTTCCTGTTTATTTTTTTTCTCTATTTTTTGTACCTCATGATTAAATATTTTATATATTTTTTTTAATTCCTAGCTTTTTTTTTTGTGCAAATATAATAGATAGACTTAGATTTAGGTCATAGTAGAATTTCTTTTGTTCTCTATCACCAATATGCGTTCAACAAATGATACAAATTTTTATGTCACATGTTCTACCATAGTTTTAATTCTTATTAAATATATATAAATGTTTTAATGAGTATGTGAGTGAAATTGGAAAATGAAAATAGATAAGCAAAATAATAAAGAATGCAATCTAATATTATTGAATTGGAAACTCTAGAGAAAATAAACATAATATCTTTTTGGTATAATTATTGTCCTTAATTAATAGTCATTTTATAGGAGGTTATAAATGTCATTTAATAATTCATAATAGAGTGAGGTCAAGTAAACAAATTTGGAAGTCCCAATAGAGACACTCCTATCTTATTTGCATACATTCAGAAAACTAGTCTCATGATCTGAACCGTTTTTCTTTTAAATTAACCTTTAAAGATCATTTCTGCGAAAAATCATTCAAATTGAAGATCATTAACTCATCCAATTATATCAAACAAATGAACAATTTTGGTGAAAGTTAATATTCTCATGATCAATCGTCCATTTGTTTGATACAATTGCATGAATAAACGATTTCTGTTTACATTAAATTTTTGCAAAAATGATCTTCAAATGTTGATTTAAAAGATGAACGGTTTAGATCATAGAAATAGACCATCAAATGCATACAAATAAGATAGGGGTCGGACACTTAGGTCCGACCTGATTCGAACCTAAGTTTTTTCCTTAGATAAAATAGTCATCTTGCGTGTGCGGAAGACCGCGCTCGCGCATGCGCATCATTTATGTTCTAATTTTTGGTGTGGTAAATTGATCTAGTGGTCTCCGATGTGCCAAAAATTTGTTTATTTTTGGGCTCCATCTATTATTTATTTTATTTTTTATATTGCGCGTGCTAAATATTCGTATCATGATTTCTAGTGCGGTAGATCGATGTAGATATATCTAATGTTAAAAATTGATTATATTACGGATCCATCAAAATTATGAAATTATTTATAGTACGGGAGGAAGACCGCGCTCGCGCATGCACATTATTCGTGTCCTAATTTCTGGTGCGGTAAATTGATCTAGTGGTCTCCGATGTGCCAAAAATTTGTTTATTTTTGGACTCCATCTATTAATTATTTTATTTTTATATTGCGCTTGCTAAATATTTGTATCCTGATTTCTAGTGCGGTATATTGATGTAGGAATCTTTAATATTAAAAATTAATTATATTAAGAATCCATCAAAATTATGATTTTAGTTTTTGAATTAAATAAAAAATGAATGTTTAAATATTTTGAGTAAAGAAATTAATAAAGACTAACAAATTTATAATTGAATGAACTGGGCAAGTAAGTGGGTGTGGGGCCATACATATATTTTTATTTATTTTGTAAATATGTTATTTACTCTTTTGCCCTTGTTTTATTAAATTTTCTATTTTAATTGATATATAATTAGAGGAGTAAATCTTGGATTTTTGAATGTTTACCAAGAACCCAAATTTTAATTAGCATTATATATATAGATAGATATATATATATGGTCCCTTCCATAAAAGCACTATTCTCTGGTCTAGAACTTAATTATAAGTCTTGTCTCATATATATACTGCACCAGCAGATAGTTATAATGATTCTATATATTTTCAACGGTTAAGAAAGTAAAATATCTCTCTAAAAAAAAAAGTGAAATATCTAATACAGTAGAACCTCTTTAAATTAATAGCCTTGGGACCACCTAAATTCTATTAATTTAGCGAGATATCAATTTATCGATAAATTAATAATTATTAATTTACAAAGATATTTTTAGTTTTTAGCTTAACAACAAACATATTATATTTATTCATTTAACAATATTCGATGAATTCGATGAAAAAATGAATGCCAACCACCTCTTGAATTTTCCTGGTGAAAATGATACCAGTACAGAGGTTTTGACCGTAGATGAGATCATTGACAACTTGGCAGGGCATTCTAAAGTGGAAGTTGAAGTTGATGATGATACACAACCTTTGAGACTGGTGTCACACAAGGAAGCACCACTACTACAATATTGGACTCAGACAACACATGTCTGACGACAGCAAACAAAATAACTGTTGTCCCAAAAAATAAGACGACATCAAAAAAAATTCTATTGTGTGAGAAAGTTCAAAGTCATATATCAGGCGACATCGAGAAAAATTATATCGTATGAGATAGTTTAAAACCATATATATAGTAGTGTAAGTCTGATGTTGTCTCATTGTTCAAAAGGGACAACAGATTTTCTTTGTGCTGTTGTGTCATTGCTTTGTTTCAGACAACAATTATTTTGTTGAAATTGTACAATATTTCTTCAAACAATAGCGGAGTATTTTATGTTGTCTGAACTTTTATTAATATTTTATTAATTCTTTGGGCACGTGAAACTTGTTAAGCCTATCTCTCGTCCTCAGCCTCCAATCCTCCATTCAGCCCTTCTCTTCTCTCATCGTTATTCCTCAGCCTCCATCTCCATTCGATCTCCGTCTCGTGCCTTTTATTCGATTAGCCAAGATTCGTACCAAACCCAAGCATTTCTTAGCCAAATTCATTTATATTCACTATCAATTTGACAGTTATTAGCCATGAACCACCAAAATCAAAATAAAAAACCCCTCAATCTGTCAATCACATCCCATATCGATGAACCCAGTAGCTCCTTCATTGCGTTTATGAGAGATGAGTGAGAAGCTCATGGTTTGAGGTGAGGAGGGATGTAGGAGCAGTGAGGTTAATTTGCTCGGAGAAGAAGAAGAGAGTGAAGCTCTCTGTGTGCTGTGCGCTGTGCGCTGGGAGTCAGCGAAGAGAAAGAGAGGTTGTGTTTGGGAGACGCGTAGAGAGAGCTTAGCCATGATTGAATTAATCGATGTCATCTCCATCGATATGGAGAAGATCCATGTCACGCCCCAAATTTCATAATATAAATAACAACTTGTTATTATCAATAAAATAATTCTGGAACGCGAAGGCTAGGTTACAAAACAACTGGAATATTTTTTTTTTCTTTTATTCCAATAACAAAAACACACCGAACCTACAAATGTAAACAAAGACTCGTTTCTTTAGAGTCAACTATTACATTATACAAATTTACATATTAAATTGAAACTTCAAAATAATAAGTAATTACCCACTCAGAGTATATTACATAGCGGAAGTCTAACAAAACCCCAATACGTTAAATGTACATCTAGAAAACCTCAGCTTCAGTCCTGGTTACCCTTGTAATACCCCCAAAATTTCGATACTATTTTTATAAAATAGGTCGTGAAATTTGAAGTGAAATGGTGTGATTTCGTATTTTTAGGGGTTTTCGTCGTAAAACGATAATTACGGTGGTAATTATAAGTTACACAAGGTTAATTAAGGTAACTTTGTATCCGTTGAGAATTTGGGAAAACTTCCTTCATGGAAGTTGTAGAGCTCGTCGAATCGAGTTCGTAGGAAATCGGTTCATCGAAAATGGACATCGTATGAACAAGTTATGGCCCTCGGAAGTTTGACAATTTTCTATAAAAAGGATTTTGGGATTTACTATTCACCAAAAAATCAGAAATCCCCCAGAAAATTACTGTTCACGCCGTGAACAGTAACCCGTTTTTCTTCCGGCCATTTCTCCCTCCTCCGGCGACCGATTTGCATGAGACTTGTCTCAATCTCTTCTTCTCTTCGTCCTCTTCGATTCTATACTAGTTTCATTCATTGATTTTCAGTATAGAAAGAGAAATCAAGAAAAGAAAAATGGAGAAAACGCTGCCGAACTGTTCATCAGTTTCTGGGCAAGTTTCCGGCCAAATCGAGTCACCTTACCTACTGGGCTTTATAGCACTTGTCAGGGGCTTTCCAGCAACATAAAATACGCCTCAATCGGAGTTCGGACGAAGGAGAATTTTGGATTTGAAATCCTAGGGTTTTGGAGCTATCGAGGTAAATTCGAGACTTTCTACCTTAAATTGGCCCTTGTGGCAGTTATGAAAGTTGTTGTTGGTAATGTGTAGAACATTGTGTTAAAATTTCAAGGCAATCGGAGAAGTTTGACCGGCTGCTGGCCACCGTCGGTGGCGGCGCGTGGGCGGCGCGTCCGGCCGGTCCAGGAGCAGTTCTTTGCTCCGTTTGGCTTGGTTCGTCGATACGAACAAGTTTCGTGTTTACACTTTTGTGAAATTCGGTCGTTTGATCAATGATCAATTAAGCGATAGTTATGGATCGTTAGATCCGTGATGATCCGACCGTCGGATTATCACCATATTTGGATATGATGTTAGGATGCTAGAAATAAGCATGTTGATGGATTTCGCAAGTTTCAGATTTCGTGTGGGACCCGTTGATGAATAGTTGACGTGAGACCCACATTGACCGATGGTTGACTTTTGGTCAAATGGTCTCGATTAATAGTTCCGATGTCGTAGGAGACATTTGAGGAACATTTGGATTATTTTGGAAATGTATTATGCTAATTGGATATTGCATAATCATAGGTGTTTACGAGAAGTGTAGCTCGTGCTTGTCGATTCCTGGTTACTATTTGAAGACGCAGCAGGAATTAGAGGTGAGTGAATCTCACGATATTTTTATATATGAATATTAATTCATATTGTGTTGTTTGCGAAAATAAATAATTATATTTATTTAAATGATTTTGTGATATATAATTAAATAAATATTTAATTGATATATCAGCTTGTGATTTTGGTGTTAAAACAATATTTGAAAATATTCATTTTATTGTTTTGATTTGTGAATTTTGTGGGAACACAACAATTCAAAATATGATATTGTGTTTGCCTACTTGAATGATTTTTGTCCAAATGGACTGTCCTGGGGACAATGGCAATGGGTGAAAAATGGTAGCCCATTCAGTTAGAGCTCTAGACTGCGTAGCCGTATTCATTGAAAACAAAGATGAATACTTTATGTATTTAACTTGATGTATTAAAAGGAGAAGAAAAATAGTATTCTCACTTTTAATCAGGCGAAGTTAAAAATAACTTGATGTATTAAAAGGAGAAGAAAAATGGTATTCTCACTTTTAATCAGGCGAAGTTATAAATGTTTTCGTGTGAGTATGGATTTTAATTATTATGATTTACAATTCTTAAAAAGAATGAAATCATAACTTTGGGAATTGATTTTTGGGAAGATTTATATTGTTTAATATTCTGAATTACCCTGGTATTAACATACACGTTTATGGGGCGTGTGGGGTTAAAATACGTGATATGGGGCGCGTAGGTTCAGTATATTATATAATATAAATTTTCTGGATTGGGTTTGGATTTGGAGATTTATGGAATTTCTTTTAAATAAAAAGAAATCAGTATTTGGAGAAAATGATTTTGTGTGAGTTGATTTGAGATTACTTCTTTAATAATTGAAGTAATTACTATTTTGATTTACAATTCTTGAAAAATATTGAATTGTATTTGAAGGTTTAAATGATTCTTTTGAAAATAAAAGAAATTGATTTTTGGGTAAATGTGATCGGTGTGAGTAAACTGGGATCATTCATACCAGCTTCACAAGCTGACCGGGTTTGTTGATATAACCCGGTACACTATTCCACGGTGTAGGGTTTAATCGTGCAGGTTAGGTAACCAGAGTTGCATTGAAGGTTTGGTCGGTAAACCGTTATCGACCATAAGTGTTATTATTTGACTTCCGCTGTCTTGTAATAAATTTACTCTGATGGATAAATTAATTAATATCTTGTAATATCAATTTATTATTTAATTTATGGTTTGTAATATGTAACCCTAAAGAACGGGTCAGCATTTACATTTGTTGGGCATGGAGTATGCGTTGTTGTACTTGAATTAAAAGGAAAAAAATTCTAGTGCATATTTGTATTTGATATTCCATGTCGTCACGTTCCCGAAATGATTTGTAATTAAGGGCAAAATGCCTTATTAATTGATTTGAAAATCGGGGCGTGACAGATTGGTATCAGAGCAAAACAATGCTCTAAGGAAGTGATTGAGCAATGGAACGCTCTAAGGAAATGAAACGAGTTTTGGAATTGAGAAGTGAAGTTAGGGTTTAGAGCTTAGGATCGGTTTAGGGTTTGGCGTTAGGTTCTTAGATTCATTCAAGTAATGGTTACTTCGTATGCTTAATTACGCACAGTATTTATCGAGTGATGGCCCGACCGCGGCGGATCCCCATCATGTGCTCTTCAGTGCTGTTGTGTTGTTAAGAATATAAAGTACAAATTACAATTCCGAAATTGATAGTCTTACATGGCTACATTTCTAATTCTCTCAACCGTACCTTGGATCAAACGACAGACTTGATCCACTGATCCTTTCTTGTTCTTCAGCAGCTCTGTGTTGCTACCGTTACTAGACAACCAATGTATGGATTGTCTGAGATCCCTTCTGTTCTTCCAGCAGTAGGCATATCTGGTAGAATTGAAAAACCCGAAGTTAGGAATACAATTGTACCTAACTCACAACCGCCTATTAACTTCTGCACCGTTGACTGACTAATAGGGGCATAAATCACGTATGACCCTGTTGAATCAGTACAACTTTCTTGGAGTATATAGGTGTTGTGCATTTGCAACAAGGAGACACAATTGCGTGGATCATGACCAGTTGTGATATGTGCAATCTCCTGCACTTCTTTTTCCAATGCTAGATGGTCCCATTGGTTCCGAGTTTGTACGTCAATGAAGAAGTCAAAGAGCTTTCTGTGAGAGACATGATGCTGGATTATTGCAGATGCAGTTCGAGTGAGACCATGAGGCTTATTCAGCCTGTTCCAGATTTTGTTGGTGGAGACTCTTATCCCTGAACCCCTGAACTTGGTTTGTTCAGCTACCTTCCATTCATGAGCAGTAGAGTTGCCGATGTCTGTGCAAAAGTCTGTCACTATTCTGCATGCCATCTGCAACATGTTTCTTCTTCCTTCCACAGATGGTATGACACAAAAGTCTTGAGGAGGATAAGTGTCAGCCGCGGAATAATTTAACCGTTCCGCTTGCCTCTGAAGTATTTCTACCCATCGCCTTGCTCCAAAGGCTAAGCCTGACTCCACTAGCGTTCGGTATGTTTGGTGCATGATTTCATCCTGTACATCAACATGTTCCACCCATACGACACGAGAGCTGCCGTTGAACAAATCTTGGATTAAGCATCCGGATGGACGCTTCTTGCATTGAGATCTTGGGTGTGGACCCAGATTTGAGCTTAAACCGTCCACAGATACGTCAATTATTGCCCAACTTTGTTCTGTTTGTCGTTGGCAATAACGAACAAAGTGAGTTACACGAGTGGAGACAGATGGACTGGTCACCTGGAATTCAGCAGTCATGACTTGGATGGTGTCGTGGTAGCTTTCAGTAGTCCCTGATGACAAGACATCAAGGATACTCGCCCTTGAAATGATGCTACCAAATATGGTGGACCATTGGTCCACATCCATGAAGAGATTCACGAGTACGACAGGACTGAGGGGAACAGTGGCTGTGTAGCGAGAAGCTTCAGTTTGGAAGTTAGTGGGAGTAAGATCAATACCGTTAGTGAAGATTCTCTTGTACTCTGCTTCATTCAGGAACTCATGAAGCGTGACAGAGCTGGATTTGAGTGCAGAGATCCACAGTGGCGCAGCAGCAGATGCCATGATGATTAGCTCATCTCTGACCGACACAATGACTTCAGAAATCTTAGTTGTGTCTGCCACGACAGATGCTTCTGCCACGGCAGATGCTTCTTCAGGTTCTGAACGGTTGATGTTGTCTGATGGTTGTTGTGTAGAAGAAGAGTGATGTGGGATCGACATACACTTTTGAATATCCCTCCTCATGTGAGACTTTTCCCTTGGACCGATGACTGCAGGAATTGGAAGAGTCTGAGGTTGTGGGGTAGTCTCTTCAATCCCTTTTAGTAGCTCACTATTGGGAGTGACTCGATTTCCACAATGGTTGCAGTTGATTCGGCTGAATGCAGCTTGGTACTGACTAATTTGAGCTTGAAGCTCATTGATTTTCTGTCTCAGCAGAAAATTTTGTTGACGAGTTGTTTGGGCAGGCGTTCGGGGTCGATGCTTTATCACCCAGGCAGAGACTTGTGCAAACGTTAACCTTATTTGGTCACCCAAATCTTGTCGCTGTTGAACAGTTGGCTGTGGAAAAGCCTCGACGAAGTCCTTCAATGCTTGGACTTGGTATTTGGTGAAGCTCTTCCTCAGTGGAATACGTTGGGATGGACCAGGTTCAGCTTGTGGAGATGATACTTGTGGACTTGGGGCTACTTCAATAGCTTCGTCTTCTGCTAGAAGCATGTCTAGCATGTCGATATCGTTGTTGAATTCGATTGCTGGTGAAATTATTTCATCTAAGCCCTCAAAAAATTGGCTTTCAGAGGGATCAGATTGAAGTAATTCACTGAACGAATTCACTTTGCGTGACATGTTTGAGTTGGTGTAAATTTCTGAGAAGTGGGGTGAAGAAGTCCTCTTTGAAAGAGAAAGGAGGTTATGGCACTAATGGAAAGTATCTGTTAGTGGATGCGTAAGGGTATATTTATTGTTGGTGGAGGATTTGAAAAAATTCAAAAGCAAAAGTGAGTGGCTGATTTACAGCTAATTGTCGGAGCCCTTGGAGATCGTGGAAGATTTTTTTTTTTTCCCGATGCATGGATTTTCCACATACAGTTCCACTCTTGTGAGACCTCGCATCTTTTGAGGAATTAATTATGCGAAAGTTAAAGTAAAGAGCCATTATGACCGGTGTTAGTGGAAGACTGAGTTTTTGTTGATTAAATCTTGTGGAATCTTGTATCGTGGGCGATACTTTTGAGTAATTGAGACAGATATGAGCAATAATTATTCTTAGTGGGTTGCTGAGTGCACCGCACTCGCATTAAAGAAAGTTTTCCCTTACGGTGGAAAGTTTGCCTTAAATACATGGGATAAGGAGTTGTGTTGCTTAACTCATATCTGTTATCAAACAACAACTCAAAATTTTCTCTTACACAATGGTGAACAAAGGAGAGTGCAGCAAGCGTTCTAAGAGTGCAGAGTGGAGTGAACTTCCGGTGGAGATCTGGAAGTATATCTTCCAATTGGTTGCTACTGCATCCCTGCAGAGCACAATGGAACTCCGTTGTGTCTCTAAGACTTTCAAGGAGTATGCCGATAGCTGGTCTACTTTGGCAGCGATCGACATGGATGGATTCGATGGTGGATCCAGACCCACTGGTTCTATAGAAGCGGATCTGCAAGTGCGTATCTTCGCAAATCGTTGCTGGGAAGCGAAGAACCCGGAGTCTCTGTTCCGAATGGGAATACGAGTACTCGTAGAAGCAGCGAACATACCTTTGGCCCTGGAGTACTTCGATGCGGCATGCAAACCAGGAACATTTTATGGTGCACGTCCCAGTTTGGTGGTAGGTCATCATGTTGCATTTTATGCAGCGTGTATGATAAGGATGATATTGGGACCACGAGCCGAGCAGCAGAAAACGGTGCAGCGACTGTGTGAAGCCCTCGACTGGTGGAGAAGCAGATGGAACATCTACTACTGTAGACAAGAAGTCGAGCGGATGATGCATCAGGCTGAGTTTTGTCATGAGCATCTACTATTGTATTTTCCGTCGACTACTGCTTTCCTGCCCGCCGGTAAATGTCTTACTTGCGGTGAGTCAAGTTTTTGGCGTCCTTTTGGCCAGGACATGTGGGACGTGGATGGAGATAGGCATGCAGCTAGAGAATGTTGCGACACTTGCAAGTGTTTCGTGGAGGCAGCATATTTCTATCAGCTTATGATGTATGGAATTCCGAGACATCCGGCCTCTTATCCACGAAGTCACTATTGGAGGTTTAAGGATGGCTTCTGGTAGTGTAAGCCCTGTGAGGCATTTTAGAAGTTGTAATAGCAGTGTGTGCGAACTGTAACTTCAGTTTCTTTACTTTATGTGTGGTTGTGTAGTACCCGGTTTATTATTAAATAAATTCTGGGATTTGAATTTCAGGTTGTGAGAACCAAGTTGTGGTTGTGTTGTGGTTTGATGTGTACTACCCGGTTATTAATGAAATAAATTCTGAGATTTGGAATTGAAGTGTGATAACCTTGGGTGTACTCTGCGTCCAAATTTCGGGACGAAATTTCTTTAAGGAGGGTAGACTGTAATACCCCGAAAATTTCGATACTATTTTTATAAAATAGGTCGTGAAATTTGAAGTGAAATGGTGTGATTTCGTATTTTTAGGGGTTTTCGTCGTAAAACGATAATTACGGTGGTAATTATAAGTTACACAAGGTTAATTAAGGTAACTTTGTATCCGTTGAGAATTTGGGAAAACTTCCTTCATGGAAGTTGTAGAGCTCGTCGAATCGAGTTCGTAGGAAATCGGTTCATCGAAAACGGACATCGTATGAACAAGTTATGGCCCTCGGAAGTTTGACAATTTTCTATAAAAAGGATTTTGGGATTTACTATTCACCAAAAAATCAGAAATCCCCCAGAAAATTACTGTTCGCGCCGTGAACAGTAACCCGTTTTTCTTCCGGCCATTTCTCCCTCCTCCGGCGACCGATTTGCATGAGACTTGTCTCAATCTCTTCTTCTCTTCGTCCTCTTCGATTCTATACTAGTTTCATTCATTGATTTTCAGTATAGAAAGAGAAATCAAGAAAAGAAAAATGGAGAAAACGCTGCCGAACTGTTCATCAGTTTCTGGGCAAGTTTCCGGCCAAATCGAGTCACCTTACCTACTGGGCTTTATAGCACTTGTCAGGGGCTTTCCAGCAACATAAAATACGCCTCAATCGGAGTTCGGACGAAGGAGAATTTTGGATTTGAAATCCTAGGGTTTTGGAGCTATCGAGGTAAATTCGAGACTTTCTACCTTAAATTGGCCCTTGTGGCAGTTATGAAAGTTGTTGCTGGTAATGTGTAGAACATTGTGTTAAAATTTCAAGGCAATCGGAGAAGTTTGACCGGCTGCTGGCCACCGTCGGTGGCGGCGCGTCCGGCCGGTCCAGGAGAAGTTCTTTGCTCCGTTTGGCTTGGTTCGTCGATACGAACAAGTTTCGTGTTTACACTTTTGTGAAATTCGGTCGTTTGATCAATGATCAATTAAGCGATAGTTATGGATCGTTAGATCCGTGATGATCCGACCGTCGGATTATCACCATATTTGGATATGATGTTAGGATGCTAGAAATAAGCATGTTGATGGATTTTGCAAGTTTCAGATTTCGTGTGGGACCCGTTGATGAATAGTTGACGTGAGACCCACATTGACCGATGGTTGACTTTTGGTCAAATGGTCTCGATTAATAGTTCCGATGTCGTAGGAGACATTTGAGGAACATTTGGATTATTTTGGAAATGTATTATGCTAATTGGATATTGCATAATCATAGGTGTTTACGAGAAGTGTAGCTCGTGCTTGTCGATTCCTGGTTACTATTTGAAGACGCAGCAGGAATTAGAGGTGAGTGAATCTCACGATATTTTTATATATGAATATTAATTCATATTGTGTTGTTTGCGAAAATAAATAATTATATTTATTTAAATAATTTTGTGATATATAATTAAATAAATATTTAATTGATATATCAGCTTGTGATTTTGGTGTTAAAACAATATTTGAAAATATTCATTTTATTGTTTTGATTTGTGAATTTTGTGGGAACACAACAATTCAAAATATGATATTGTGTTTGCCTACTTGAATGATTTTTGTCCAAATGGACTGTCCTGGGGACAATGGCAATGGGTGAAAAATGGTAGCCCATTCAGTTAGAGCTCTAGACTGCGTAGCCGTATTCATTGAAAACAAAGATGAATACTTTATGTATTTAACTTGATGTATTAAAAGGAGAAGAAAAATAGTATTCTCACTTTTAATCAGGCGAAGTTAAAAATAACTTGATGTATTAAAAGGAGAAGAAAAATGGTATTCTCACTTTTAATCAGGCGAAGTTATAAATGTTTTCGTGTGAGTATGGATTTTAATTATTATGATTTACAATTCTTAAAAAGAATGAAATCATAACTTTGAGAATTGATTTTTGGGAAGATTTATATTGTTTAATATTCTGAATTACCCTGGTATTAACATACACGTTTATGGGGCGTGTGGGGTTAAAATACGTGATATGGGGCGCGTAGGTTCAGTATATTATATAATATAAATTTTCTGGATTGGGATTGGGTTTGGATTTGGAGATTTATGGAATTTCTTTTAAATAAAAAGAAATCAGTATTTGGAGAAAATGATTTTGTGTGAGTTGATTTGAGATTACTTCTTTAATAATTGAAGTAATTACTATTTTGATTTACAATTCTTGAAAAATATTGAATTGTATTTGAAGGTTTAAATGATTCTTTTGAAAATAAAAGAAATTGATTTTTGGGTAAATGTGATCGGTGTGAGTAAACTGGGATCATTCATACCAGCTTCACAAGCTGACCGGGTTTGTTGATATAACCCGGTACACTATTCCACGGTGTAGGGTTTAATCGTGCAGGTTAGGTAACCAGAGTTGCATTGAAGGTTTGGTCGGTAAACCGTTATCGACCATAAGTGTTATTATTTGACTTCCGCTGTCTTGTAATAAATTTACTCTGATGGATAAATTAATTAATATCTTGTAATATCAATTTATTATTTAATTTATGGTTTGTAATATGTAACCCTAAAGAACGGGTCAGCATTTACATTTGTTGGGCATGGAGTATGCGTTGTTGTACTTGAATTAAAAGGAAAAAAATTCTAGTGCATATTTGTATTTGATATTCCATGTCGTCACGTTCCCGAAATGATTTGTAATTAAGGGCAAAATGCCTTATTAATTGATTTGAAAATCGGGGCGTGACAACCCTAACCTGCAGGATAAGCCCCTACACCATTGAATAATGTACCGGGTTATAACAACAACCCGGTCTTGCGAAGCTGGTATGAGTAAAGATATAAACAACTCACAATAATTCTATCTCAACTTAATAATCAGATTAAGTAAATTTCCAAAACATCACCACATTTATTTCAACAACTTACTGAAACTAATGTCAATCCGACAAATGACAATCACCAAACGATTCCAATGATATATGTAATGCTTATACAAAATCATCAATCAATAAATCCATGTCCAATCTGGACAATAAAAAGAATGAATACTTTTGAGACTTCTTTTAAAAACAACATTCTTAAATCACAAGACCAACGAATGCAGGTGACTTAAAAATTGGCAGACAGACTAGAGCTCTAACTGATGGGACGCTTGCCCAACTCATACCATAGGGAACGAACCCAAATTCATACCACAGGGTCCGAAACCCTTTCCCAAAACACAAATGAGAGAGAGACTCATTCTCATAACAATATACAATTTAATCGATAACACCATAATCAATATTGTGAACTTTGTTCCCCACAAATATCAAGTGAGTTTACTCACATCCAATCAAACATCAATCTCAATGTATATACTCTTTCCTTAAATCAATATATACATATCCTCGCCATTTATTCAACTCACAACCAATCACAATAGCAATATGATCTCTCTCATAATGCTTTATTTTAAAACAACAAATAATTTCACAAATAAACTTAGTTTTCACTTACCTATGAACCGTTGACGATCAAGTCCATATATATTTCAAAACAAAACTTTACTTTAAAAATATAATTTCCTATGGCTAATTATTAAATCTGCCATTCTTCAAGCTCCTCAAATGCACTCAATATATCAGAAATCTTCTACACCAATATTACGTAACAATTTATATCACAAGCCTAAATGCAATTCCAATATCGAGAATTCATGATATTAAGAATATACTGAATTTACACGTCTCATTCCGTGTAGATTCATATTAAGGTGACTCTAAAATTTAAACAATATAAATATCCAACAAAATCAATCACAACAATAATAAGAATATTTCCAAATAATCAATCCTAATACAAATATCCAGTGAGTTTACTCACCTTTGTAAATTCCAGCAGCGTCAACGAACTCAACACTTAACCAGGTAATCAACAAGAAACGTCCGCTCGGCTACACGGTTTCCAAAAACACCTAAGAACAAGTATTTCGTTTCTCAGCACAAAAACAACTAAAAGACAAACGAAAAGTAACCGTATCACTCCCAAAGTTAATCGGATGTCTTAGAATATCGAAAACTATAAACCGGACTAGTTTGACCAAAAGTCAACTGTCGGTTAATGTGGGTCCCACATCACTATTTTTCAAACGGGTCCCACGTCAACTATTCATTGAACGGGTCCCACCGAACTTCAAAATGCTAAAATAATAGTAAGCTTATTTCTAGCATCTTAACATCATACTAAAATTTGGTGACGATCCGACGGTCGGATTATCACGGATTGAACGATCCACAATTCCGGGTTAATTATCATCAGTCAAACGATCGAATCTCAAAAACCCGTAAACATGAAAGATGTTTGTATCGACAAACAATACTCAACAAAGCAAAAATATCCTAAAAAGGTGGCCGGACGCGCCCCCACGCGCCGCCACAGACGGCGGTGAGAAAACCCTCACGCCGCCGGACCAAAGTCCAAACTCAAAACTAGCTAAAACCCAACGGTCAACTTGTAGAACACACAAAATAGAACAACTTTAAAACTTTTGTCGAAGTGAGTTAACGGCCAGATCGGCCTAGATCTCCGTCCAAAGTCGCGACTACTCAAAATTCAAATGCAAAATTCTCCTTTCTCGGGAATCCGATTGAAGTGAAACCAGCGGCCATAGGTTCGTATGGATGAGGCCTTCAAAGCCCATTAGGTGGCTCAGGTCGAATTGGCCGGAAACGGTGCCAACAAAGGTGACAAGTTTCGGCAGTTCTTAGGGATTTTGGGATTTTCCAGATTTTTCCAAAAAATGAAAAATCTGAAATTGCTATATATAGGCAAAAATAATAAAACTTCAAAAAAAGATAACTCTCTCATACGAACTCCATTTTAGGTAAACTTTATGTCCACAAACTCGTATCGATGAGCTCTACAACTCTCGTGAAGGAAGTTTTCCCAAAAAAATAGCCGAACAGAAAAACATCTGAACACCAATCAAATTGCGACATGTGTCGCATGGTGACTCACCAGACAAAACTGAGTCACCATGTGTGCTGTTCCAATCACTACCCGCCATGTGTCGGTTACTATTTAGATACTATTTGCCACTATTCACAAATAATACAAATACGTACAAATAATTAATACGTATAATTATATCGTATTTACACAAATATGCCACATCATCAACAAAATACGGAAAAACATAAATCTCACCAAATATTTATTTTCACATTTCTGAAAATTAAAGATGAAAATTCGGGGTATTACAATCCATCTCAATGCTTTTTTTGGTTGACAACTTGGGTTATGAGAAAGCTTTTGGCCAAATAAAGGGATTTTAGCCATTTTCAGATTTTCTGGATTTTCGACCCAGTCACTTACTTTTGCAAAACTGTACTGATGTACTGGGAATTTGAGGTCAGTTTCTTCTAAAGAGTTTCAGTAGACATCTTAAAGAGTCATTTAGAACTGGATTCACCCAAAACGAAGTTTTCTGGAATTAGTTATGAATTTCCAAAGTTTTGAGTCAGCACAGAAATTTGGTCTATTTTTGTCATATAAATTTGGTGTAATTTGTTTCCTTAATGACATATGATTCCATTAATTGAAGAAAAACTTGGGAAATTAGTTACTGATTTAATTTGGCGTAATTTTTTCCTTCCATCATTGAAACTTGTTTAGACAAATATGGGGAACTTGTCCATCCAGATAAGACAAGTGTGCTTCACAGGTTTGTTATAAAATGGTGTATAACGTGTTAATTATGTGCTTTTGTATTTGTTTCAGTAGGAGAGAAGAGGGCATAAGGTTTACAACCAACAAAATATTGAGGAAGTAAAGTTTGATTTGGCAAGGTTTATGGTGAAACATCATATCTAAGCACCATCAAGTATAGGGGTATGTCTACTGTGCAGCTATGCATGCTATGCGTCACTATGCATAGCCATTAGATGGTACTATACCATTGACCGGATCTCAATAGTATGTTGATCCAACAGTCCATATATGAGCTGCATAGTATACATGGCTGCATACTAGAATTTTCCCAAGTATAGAAGTACTGAATTTGGTAAACATTGAGGCAACTAATGATGTCTTCGTGGATGATTTCATGTATTGGGTTTACTAGATGTATATTGGGTATGATTTAGGTTTGGGTGGAAGTGACTAATGTATGTAATTTGGTGGAAGTACAATGAGATTGATGTGTTTTGGATGAATGAATGTGCTTATATTCATATTTTGGTTGATAATTCTTACTTTCTACATTTGAACAAGAATAATTAATAATCCTAGTGGAAGCATTTGAAAAGTGATTGCATAGGTTTCTATCCTACCACACTAAGATAAAAATAACCATTGCCAAAAGGAAAACAGCACGACTAAAATAAAATGAAATCTATTGTGTGAACAAATACAAGACAACAGTTTTAAGAAGAAAACAATAGTTGGATTAAAACAGAAACGACATAAATAAAAAATGGACTATTGTACGACATAGAATAGAAAGATATAAACAAGAAAAAAGAACATTGTGGAAGAATAATCACCTCAACAGCAAAGGCAAAATGAAATTGTCTTGCAAGAAAATGGACAACACTAATATTAGTTTTTCTGTTGTTTGATAGGCATTATCAGACAACAGAAGAAAAATAACTGTTGTGTGATATAGTATCAGACGATGGAGAAAATTCGTTGTATCACATGCATATTAGACGGCATGACCTATCTCAACAGCAAGAATATCAATCAGACAACGGTCCAAAACTGTTGTCTGAAGCAGTTTTTGTAGTACACTCAAAGCATCAATGACACTTCAAAACTTCTTGTTGCAATAAGAGAAAACAACCCCAAGACTTTTGGGCGCATTGCGAACAATTAAGAATGAGATTCAATTAGATTAGAAGTTCAAAAAAAGACAAGCTATGTACTATTTATTCATATTTTGAGAAAACCACATGATCAATTATTATGTACTTTTTCGCTAATTATTAATTTATAAAATATTTGGGACTTATAATATACAAATGAAATATTTAAAATATATTATTTTATAATTTTATTGAGATTATTAATTTAGCACGTTGGTCTCAAGACGGGACCATACAATTTTATTATTTAATCGAGGTTATTAATTTATCGAGTATTAATTAAAGATGTTATACTGTACATGCATGTGCTTCACGGAATCTTATTATTCTGTTTGTGCCTTAAAACAGATCACAGAAGAATTCGATGTACAAGTGGTATTAATTAATTTGCAAAGCAACTTCGGAAACAATTAGACTACTAACTAATGGATAATTACCTGATTATAAACTATAAAGTCAATCAATCTCCCAAGATCAATATATATTTATCTATATATGATAGGGTCATATATATCCAGCAGGCCACTCAGTGAGAATGATTGCTCGCTAAATGAACGGAAAAGTCTCCTCTTGAAAGATGATTGATTGATCGATCTGGTAGAAATGATGGAGTTTTCTCCATATAAATTCATATGGACAATTAATCTAAACCAGCTAGCTAACTTTTTAATACAAGTATATATATGAGGAAACGCACGGCACTTGAGAACCACTTACCTATCGCGAAGAAGTCAAGCTAATTGCCTTGCACACTTGAAACAAATCATGAACTCATGACTGTTCAAGTGGTAGGTCTCCCTTAATAAATTATTTCTGCAAAATTTTGCCAAATTAGAAATCGTTTAGACAATAAAATTCCTAAATTATCATTATGACAATGAACAATTCATATTAGACAAATTTAATTTGTTCATATATTTGATCCAATTAAGTACCTTAAAAATTTTCAATTATACTGAAACTTTGTAGAAATGATCTAAAATTTGAACTGTAGGATTGTCAAAATGATTTTGCAAAGTGAGTCTCACGTATAATTTCTTTAAATGAGCAGAAAATCCCAGGGTCCTTTATATATATAACAAGTAGAGTTTTTCTATGAAAAGTATAGTTTTTTCTCTAATCGGTAGATATTATCATTTATTGAAAAAATATAGGAAATTCTTTTTAAAAACAATTTATGCAAAAACTTATTAAGAAATTTAAGATATAATGATAGATGAGAACTTCAGTTACGTACAACAAAAGTTTGTATGTAAAATTTTATTTCATTTGTTCATTCATGAACATTTATTTGTCGGAGGACCAATTTATTTATGTTAATAAATTGATAATAGAATATTAAATAAAATTTTGTGAATGTTCCACCTCACAACATGAAGAGAAATCCTATAAATATTTTTAAGGTTTCTATATTAAAAAACAAAAGGTGAAAAATGAATTGGAAAGACGAGAGAAATTGTTTGACACACAACCTAGAATCGTTTAGGCTCCTCTAACGACTTAAAAATTTCATATCAAACTAGATCACGATCCAAAGTGCATCGCGACCAAGACAAGATGATCAGATTAGTTTATCGATTAGATGACGTCAGATCGCCAAAAAGTCAACAACTTGTGAAGTTTATGGAATTCATTCCAATTTTTTTTTATTACAAAAATTGGAGATTTATCAGGACATAATGGGATAGATCGAGATATATCACACAATTTAAGTAAATATCGGAGATATTTGATGATGTCATAGATATTTCAACGATGTTAGGAGATATTGAATGTTCTCCCAGTAAGATATATCGTTGGCATCGCGAGTTGACTAATGGGGACTGTAGTTTCCTCCGCACCCACAAGGATGGATGCGAAGGTACGATGAAGAAGAAGGCCTTGAGTTTGAGTGAGGGCCTAGAAAGCTCCAGCCTCACTGCCCATGGCGGAGAGACGCAGGGAGCGGCCAGAACCTTTAAGTCTTCACTTTCTCAAATGAAACTTGCATTAGGGACAAACTCCAACCAACGGTTATTGACCCAAAGTTTGACAAAAAAAAAAATTCACAAACTAGGCCATTTTTATTGCAACACCGCAAACTACATATTAACACTTTCGTCAAGGAGGATTGATGTGAGCCATGGTGTGGCTCATCACCAACCCAGGCCATTAACGAATTACAACTTTGAGCAAACTTTGCCGTACAATGAACGGCTTTATTACAAATCTAGGGACATATGTACCATCAAAGACTAGACTGTAAACTTTGAAGCAATGTATTTTTCAGACTTCACACTTACAAACAACATATTGTCAATAACAATACATAGGGATCAGTTTCCCACAAATATCTTACAAACCATCAGCAGCTCTTGATGTTCTGGTGATGGATTCCTGCTTGCTTTCTTCACTTCTATAGTCACTCTTACACCCTCATCTTCATGACCTTCACTCACTCCTCCTCCATAGGACACAGCTGCTTTGAGAGAACAGAGCAACAAAATGGTTAACCTCGAAAATTAATGATCTGACGCAAAACTTTTACAAGTCAACAGGGAAAAAAAAAGGCTTACCTTGTGCCTACGTCTAGAATCGATACAAACTACGATTCCGAATGCCATTGAGAGGGAGAAAGATCTTTGAATTTAGAGGAAGATTGGTTGCTCCCTGCACAGTAAGAATGGATGACTCGAATATGCTGAACCACCTTACGGCCTTCACCATGCTTTTGAAGCTTAGCGATGAATTTATCAGGCATATCAGATAGAACCAATTCTTCAAGCAAGATAAGACCAGCAATGCCCCACGGGAGTAACTCCAAATTCTGACATCTGGACATGGTTAGCTTCTTAAGCATTGGCATCGCCTCATTCTCAACTTCCATCAAATTTAGCTCATCGAATTTGTCTATACTTAATATCATTAGTTTCTTGAACGTTTGAGCTTCGAATACCAACTCCTCCCCTGTGTAAAACTCGACCATATCGAGCTCCATCAGATTAGGCAAAGCTTGAAGGGCCTCAAGTGGGTTGACTCCAGCATTCAGTTTTGACCACTTTAAAACAATCTTTGTTAGACTAGTAAGCTCAGGGATCCACTTAGGTAGCCTTTCTAGGCGTCCTTTCAAAGATACACGTTGAAGATAGAGAGGAGCCACGAGAGGAGATTGCATATGATCCAAATCAAGATACTCATCCTCGCTTGTTGATCCTACATCAAATGATGAAAGATTCTCCATTTTCTGAACAGAAGAACACAATTCTATTCCATCTTCTCTTTTCAAATCTGTCAGCCCCAACTTCCTGAGACTAATTAGCTCTCCCAAGGCTTCTAGGATTCTTCTGTCGTTTTCCACCTTAATTAATGTCAAATTTTGTAAGGAAGATAGGGCTCCAACATTGCCTGCAGGAAGACTCACTCCTCCACTCCCGAGATTTCTGCAAAATACTAAAAGATGGCGCAACCTTTGAAGTTTACAAATCTCTTCTGGCAAATGGGTCACCTGGGTGTGTTTAAGATCCAAGGTTTCTAAGAATAATAGCTTTTTTATGGACTTGGGAACTGTTTTGATTTGGGATTGCCTCAGACTTAAATACTTTAAGAGGGTGAGACGAACAACACTCTTAGGAAACTCCTCCAAAAGTACACCTTGCAGATCTAAAACCTTTAAAAATCTAATGTTTGAAAGTACCATTGCAAACTGAGACTGAAAACTTTCCTTCTTGTAAACTTGTAGCGTACGAATACCATTGAAGTCAAGTCCAGATTTTGACAAATTGATATTCAGTTTATGATGAACAGAGAGGCGTCGAACTTTCTCCACTTCAGTATGTCTGCACCCGATTGTTTCCGAATTTGTTATAAACTTCTGAGAAATGATGAACGTACGAACAAGGTTCGAAACACGACAACTCTTCACTCGTCCATCGATTCCCCGGGAGCTGACATGAACCAAATTGCTGTCAATGAGCTCATTCAGATATTGTTCTGCGACCTCCTCTAGTGTTAGTCCTGCTGTTGTCTCCACAAATCCTTCTGCAATCCACAAACGAAAAAGCCTCTGACGCCGGATGGAGTAGTCTTCAGGAAATATGCTGAGGTACAAGAAACAATTTTTAAGATGGCTTGGCAGATCTCTGTAACATGGCTGGAAAATACGGCTAAGAATCGAAAGCTTGGAGTCGGCTGTGAAGTTTGATCCGAGGCTGTCATGTATCTCCTTCCACTCCTTTTCAGTTTGTGGCTTTGTTGCTAGCAAAGTACCGACAGTTGAAATTGCAAAGGGCGAGCCTTCACACTTGTTCAGAATTTTTCTACCCCGCTCCTCAAACTCTGGGGGACAAATCCCATTTTGAAAAGCCTTCTTACAGAATAGATCATGCGCTTCTTTGAATGATAACCCAGTACTCAAATCATGGATATACTCCGAGGACTTTACAGGAAAAGAAGCCACATCAGAGTTACGAGTAGTTATGATTATCCTACTCCCACGCAAACCATTTGGTAAAGAATATACAAAGTATTCCAAATCTTGTTTGCTCCAAACATTGTCTAAAACAAGCAGAAACCTCTTTTGCTGCAGAAGTAGATTCAATTTCGATCTTGGATTTTGTTCTTGATGAAGATTTAGCCTTGTGGCCTCAATATCGTTTAACATGGCAAGAAAGAGATCGTCCAGTTTTAGGGGACGTGGCACATCAATCCAATAACGGAAATCAAAAAGCCCTTGGACCATGTTGTTGTTGTAAAGATTCTTCACAAGAGTGGTTTTGCCGGATCCGCCAGGACCCACAATCGAAATCGTCAGAAGTCTTGAATCTTCTTCCATCAACTGTTTGAGGAGTTTTGCTTTAGGCTCTTCAAAGCCCACTATTTCATCTTGTTCAGGAATCTTCGGAGTCAAATTCTCGTCCAGTCTGTATTCTGGACCGCCTTTCCAGATGCTTGCTTTTGGGTCAAGGTCGCCATAGGAGATGTAGTCTTCAAATAAATCCAACTTTTTGACCAAAGCAATCTGTTTGTTAATGTCGGAGGACAACTTAATGCCTGCTTTCTTTAGTTGGTGGATATGAGCAACTTGTTGAATCTTGGTAGATAATTTATTGCTATGTGGTGCAACCTGAAACATGAACTCGTCAAGAGCATCCTCAATACCATGGGCTATATCCGAACAATCTTTAAGCATCTGGCTGCCTTCATCTAACTGATCTTTTAAGTCGGTTAGATACGCTCGCATCATCGCCAAAGAGCTCTTAGCTCTTTCTACAGCATCATGGACTTTACTTGGACAGTTGGATAGTTGGTAGAGCAAGATTTTCACCAACTTAACCGACAACAAGGCTACTGGGACCGCAACCTCAGTCATTTGTCCGGAAAGACAATTCCGCGCTCCTGAAAAGAATTGCATATGTATAAGAAAGTAACTCACTGTATATTTCTTTTACTCATCAATGTATATATACAAACCAAAATGGCAAATTAACATGCATATTATATATATATACTTTTTTGGACCAGAACGTACAACCAAAAAGAAACACCAGAGTGGGAGCTAACAACAACAACAAACTAGCCTTATGCAAGAAAGGCTGTCAGAAAAAAACAACCCAGCTAACCTGTAGGGCGAGGAGGGCCGGGGAATATTGCACTGCTGAGCAACCACCAGATTAGATGCAGAAGGATCAATTGAGAGGAAACGACCAGCAATAGGAAAAAGAGGTTTTTATTTTTTGTCACGACCAGCAATAGGAAAAGGAGGTTTTTATTTTTTGTCAGAGGAAATCCGAAGTGACACAATTCTTATTATCAGCCAAGATGTGATATTTATACCATGGGATGAGATGTCAGCTGATATTAAAAGCTATTTATAGTTTTATACTAGAAAAGGAAGTGCAGAATTGTGACATTTGTCACAAAGCTAACATTGCATCCCTACAAAAGTCCTTGTTAGCAATACGGCCTCCATCATGTGTTGCATCCAACCTTGTGTTGCAATAGCGATATGACAGCTTGCCTTTATAATTTAATTTCAAAGGATTCCTCAAAAGTCAAAACACTGTTCGGCAGCGACTCTTCCCTAGCTTTGACTGGTACCTTAAATTTCTTAATCAACTCCTCGTGTTTTGAATGAGCAATTTATATCTAAGGGACTAGTGTCAAGCCATCTGCAAAAGTTTTTTTTTTTTTTTATAAAACTTCGAAAAATCGAGACCAATTCAATATAAAAGAAAAAGAGAAATGAGAGAGAGACATAAACCAAAACTTCTCAAACAAAAATATTATCTTTACAAAAAACTAGATAAACTACCGATCAACGAAAACGAAAGTCGAGAAGTCTCATAACATTTCTATGAATGTAATAATTAATAAACTCTGGGGGAGAATCTCACCAAGTCATATCAGAAGAAGAGAACCCAAAGCAGACAAAAACATCGACAATTTGATTTCCTTCTCAAAATATATGGGATGAGCAGAAATTCATCATCGAAATTCGGTGAATATAATTTTTTTAATAAGCATTGAGTTGAGCTTCATCTCTGCTCTAAGGTTTTTCATGTTTCTACTCATATTGAAAAAGCTAATTCACGTGGCAAGAAGTATATGATTATTTTGTCACTCTATTGTTGAGTTATCGACAATATGAGCAAGTGACAATATTCGTTAGGGTAAAATCCTCATATGATACCTGAACTATCACAAAATGCAATTTTTGGTACCTGACCTTTCATAAAGAACCTGGTGGTACCTGAACTATTCCTCCGTTAGCCATTATAGTACCTATCGTTAAATATTCCGTTAAGTGCTTATGTGACATGGGTAAAACTTGTAATTTGGTGACTAGAGCATGGGCAAAACAGTCATTAAAGGTTTTTTACTATTAAATTTAGAAATAAAAATAAAAATAAATTATGCAAAAAAATTAAATTTATATTAACATAATCAAATTAGAGTTTTTATCTCAAAACATTCAAGATTAAAGATGCAAAATTATTTTATTCTCAAATATTCAGGATTAAAGATGTCATGTAGGTGGTTTTATTATTAAATTTTAAAATTTAAAATAAATTATAATTATTTTTTAATATAATAAAAATTTAAATTACTTTTTTTAATATAGTTTATTTTTTATTTTTTTAATTAATAATAAAACCACCTACATGGTAATAAATTATATTAAAAATAAAAATAAATTATATTATAAAAATAAAAATAATTTTTCGCTTTTTTAGTCTTTGTATATTTGTGGACAATATCTAACTTTTTTTTTTGTATAATTTATTTTGAAAATTGAAAATAAATTAAATGACTATTTTACCCATGCCACATAAGCACTTAACAGAATATTTAACGGTAGGTACTATAATGGCTAACGGATAAATAGTTCAGGTACCACCAGGTTCTTTATGAAAGTTTAGGTACCAAAAATTACATTTAGTGATAGTTCAGGTACCATATGAGGATTTTACCTTATTCGTTAATGTGTATCTAAATAGAGAGACATTAAGAGGTTCAACACATGCATGGATGAGTTTGTTAAATACCTTAAGTGTTAGGACGAGATTTTAAAGAGGTTAGTGAGTAACCTATTATCACAATTTGTATTCAGGAATACTGAGATGATTGTATTCCTCTCCAGTTGGAGGTATATAAAGTGTTACAAGCTCTATTAGACAAGAAAATGGATTCCTCCCATAAATACAATTAATTACAATTAGTTTTAATAAAAGAAACTAATTAACTAAATGCTGATCGCTGACACCTATATTCTTTTAAGTTCCTAAACTTTATACATAATCATATGATAATCAAATAGACTATCAAACATCCTTCAAGGATAATTCCTAGTGCAATCACCTCATTAGAAAAATGAATTCTAATCATTCAAACCACTTATTATTTACGTCTTCCTTCTAGTATAATTCTTGAAGAAAAAAAAACTAAGTTAAAAATTCTTTAGTTATTTGATTATCATCATAATAATTTTAGTTTTATCTGACAAGTTGTATTTATCTGCATAGTTTTAACCCTTCGAATGATCAAACTATTTTCCACCTGTATGATATTGTTTTTGGAGAACAAATTTTTTTTTTTGGATTAAATTCTTATTATTATCCTGTACTTTAGTGGTTAAATCATTTCAGTCCCTAAACTTTTAATTTTATCAAAATGATTCATGCACTCTCAACAATAGACACGTGTCATTTTTATTTTTATTTACACCTATCATATGTCGACACGTGTCAAAAATGGACCTATTAGATGAGAATTGAGAGTACAAGAATCATTTTGATGAAATTAGAAGTTCAGAGACTGAACTTATTAAACCACTAAAGTACAAGGTAGTAACGTACAATAATTTAGTCCTTTTTTTTTTGACAAATTTGGAGGAGTTCATTTTTGCTAACACCCCCTAGTTAAGGACCTATTAGATGAGAATTGAGAGTACAAGAATCATTTTGATGAAATTAGAAGTTCAGAGACTGAACTTATTAAACCACTAAAGTACAAGGTAGTAACGTACAATAATTTAGTCCTTTTTTTTCTGACAAATTTGGAGGAGTTCATTTTTGCTGACACCCCCTAATTAAGGTGTAAGCATCACACCCTCTTAGGTGTTTGACACTTATCAAAATTCTAATTGATATTAACTCATGGTTAATATTTATATCTATTTAGTTTTTAAATATTATCTCTTTATTTAAATATTTGTTTCTTTCAATGAGAGAGAATCTCTCTTCCTAATTAATTGCAAACTCTTCATTAATATTCTACACTAACACCAAACAAAAATAAATATAAAATATAATCATATTTAATTCTATGGTTGATTAACCCGGAAACAAGAGAAAAAAAAGGAAACAAATTCTATTTAATTATGGGCCCGGAAAAAAAGAAAAAAAATTCTAATTAATACCAAATTAAATGATTAAATAGTTTTCAGAAACTTGTTTATGCTTTTATTTCTTTGTGTTGTTTTTTTTTTCAAAAACTTGTTTATGCTGATGTTATTCTTAAGGGTATTGTGGGGCTCCAAGCCTTTCACGCTGCAAACCCTTGTCAAAAGACTAGCACACGACAACTAGCTCTACCTCGATGGACTCCTTCTCCAGGTTGCTCAAAGTGAACGTCGATGGGGCATTTAATGCCGCGACGAATACGAGAGGCATAGGGGTGGTTATACATGATTCTCTTGGGCACTTTGTTGCGGGTCATGATTTGTACATATTTTATGTACAAAGAGTTTCTCATTTGCTTGAATTATGCTTGTCAAGAAGCCTAATAATACCCTTGCTTGCTCATGATATTAGGTTCATATACGAGAAATGGAAACATGGAGCAAAAAGATACATTTCGGGAGCTTTTGGAGCATTTCCGAGAAGATGACGAAAAAGTCAACTATGACTTTTTAGCACCAAGATCATACGAATCAAGCCTCGTAAGTGAAGCGCCTCAAAGATTTGGAGTCACGACGAAGAAACAAAAAGTCAACCTTTGACTCCAGAAAGTCAACCGGGCCCACATGCATGGTCAACTCCGAGGTCAAATCCAAAAGCATCACATTTCAATCCTTCCATGAGTCTCCCAAGCATACTAGGTGGCCTTCTTTAATTGGTTAAGGTATTTTGGTGGTGAGTAGAAACTCAAAATTCAAATTTGAGACAAAACATTTAATGTTTGAAACATTTTTTGTCTCCTATCCTTCCACACCTCTTGTTTGCTTCCCTATGGTCCCAAATTTGATTTTAGTAACCTCTATACATTTTACCATTGTATCCTTTATCCCTTTGCATTTTCCCAACCACCCCATGGCATTTAGGTATTTCTATGTAGGCTAGAATCTTAGTCTTGAACCCTAGGATCATCTCCCTTTGATCATGACCCTTCATTCCCTCATATATATACTTAGGACTCACCATTTTCAGCTATCCACCAACCCTAGACACCACATTTTCCAAAATTAACTCAAACTTCTCTTTCCCTCCTTCCCATTTGCCTAATTTCCCTTTGCATCTGGACTCATATCGATCGGTCGACAGCCAGTCGACGACCGGTCGAACTCCCGGCTGCTTGTGTTCTTCCTCCATTTTCTACCACCTTCTCTCACAATCTCACTTCACTCCCTTCTTCAAATTAACTTACTCCATACGCCATCCACTACATCCCCAAACACTTTTCCCCTCCATTTTCTCACATATACTCATCATCACCATGGGATTCATCAACAACCTCAAGTTCTAGGAGGTTTGGAGATAGAGGAAGAGAGGAGCACAAGGAGAGGGCTTGCAACCACTTGGTGACGGCAAGGACCAGCTGGCCTCCCTTCTTGAGCATCTCTTCACCTTTACTTACTCTTTGTTTATCTCTAAGATTGTTAAGATTGAGAATATGATGTATTCTAAGATGTGTTATGAGTAATTCTTAAAGATTGGGGGCTAGGATTGTGTGCCCTAGCCGAAGGAAGATGGTTTGATTGATGTATACATTTATGCTTGTGATTTTGATATGGATATATTCATTGCCCACTTTAGAAGTGTTGAATGCATGCTTAGGGAGTTTACTACTTCACAAGTGTGTGTTTGACCCATTTTGGTATGAATGCTTGAGCTTAGTAACCTTAAGCATCATGGACAATTGAAAATGAATGTGATGATCATATCTTGTTTGGATCCCTAGGTCTTGAAGCCCTTAGCCTTAGTTTAGTAATTTAAGAACCATTGCATGGTTTAAATTATCTAAATTGAGAATCATTGTGAACCATTGCATGACACAAAGATACATACTACAAAAAAAATCAAATTTAGCGATGGCAAAATGTCATCGCAAAAAGGTGAAATGCCGTCGCAAAAGACCTTTGGTGACGGCTATGCGACGGCAATCGACGTGTAGCTGTATGTGGCGTCGCCAATGCTCATGGACACGGCAATTTTCCGTCGCAAAGAGATTAAGCGACAACAAAAGGGTCGCAATGATTTTTCGGTGACTTTGGTGCTCAGTTTGCGACGGAGAGTCGCCACTCACCACTCTAAATGCCATCGCCATTGACTATTTAGCTACAGACATTTGCCGTCGCAAAATATATTCCATAATTTAAAAAAAATATTCCAAAATTTAAAAATATATATATTCCCAACAAAAAAAAAAAATTTCGCACCAAATATTTTCCCTCCAATTTACAACACAATAAATCCACAATTCCATTATACATTTTTTAGTAAACAAAATTACAAGTCCGAACAAGTAAACCCTATCAAATAGGCCTAATTAAAATCAATTGCACTAAATGTATCAGAAATACAATTATAATCTATACTATGTCTTCTAAAACCTGGGGGCAGCTAAGAACGATTACCTTCTCTATTTAGTTTAGCAGTCAACAAGTTGCACTGTGTCTTCTTCTTTATTATGCTGAGAAATTGGAGAAAACCAAATCCACAAACCAATTGGTTTAAACTGCAATGAGTAAAATAACAGTACAATTAACAGTGGGAAACATAATCTACAATAAAGCCAAATCAAGTTATCAATAAAAATGATACAATGATCGTTTAGACCACCAGCCAATAACAGTCGAACCAAAAAGTATACGTATGCAAAGCACTTTCTAGCTGTCTAGATTTGTATTAAAACACAAACGTTTTTTCATAGTAACCATGAAAACAAAATGAAAACATGGAACTTAATGTTCATGTTAATATGACAAGATGAGAAGAAAAAATTATCACATGTGACTAACTGTGATCTGTATGTAAGACACACCAGGAAAAGAAAACAACTGTTGCAGTGCTTATACTAACCAATTAAGGCAACAAAGGCACATTCGGTCAGATCCCCAAGCTTTCACTACTTACCTGCAAAATGATACCATTCTCATTAAGTAATTGAGTGATGCAAACTAATAAATGGCCAAAATGTTATCAGTACAAAGAATTAACAAAATGAGCCTCACACCCATTATTCTTGAAGCAGATATATTTTGAACTAGATAGTATTCTCTACAAAGTTGAGACTCAGGGACATTAGCCTAGAACAGGAAATAGCACCTAAAGCCATTGCAATTCTTTTTTGTAGTGTAAATCAACCAAATAAATAAACCATGAGAGAAAATCAAGGACATTAGCCTAAAACAGGAAATAGCGAGAGAAACCCACAATATATAAGAGTTTTCATGAAAGTGAATACCAAATACACCACAGGAGGAAGTAATTAAACACCAGGATATGCAGTTCCATACTTTGCTAATAAATTGAAACAACCACTTGAGCTCATTAGCACATCACAATAGAGTGAGTTCTACAATTTAGTCAATTTTACAGAAACTTGAGCCACAAGAACTATATATTCTCCACAATTTCTATCCAGGCATACAAATATAAACAATAAGCTGGGAGGAAAAGAACCAATTTAATACAGTGAATCAATTTCACTGTTGATTCAGCACCAAAAGGACAGGAAAGGGGGCAAACACATGAAACATGCCTTGAGCATTGTTGTTCTACACACTCTGGGACCAGAGTATACAAGAAACTCAGCTCAACTTTTTAGTCGAACAGTAAATTTGTTTTTCCTTTTATCTTAGAAAACCAAGTCAAATGAGATTCAGAAACTAAATTTCCTCCACTTCCTCATGTCTTCAGCAATACAATAGGTATGTGAATTCACTAAACTAAAACCCTTTCATCCTCTCCACGTATCAAAATGAAATATACCATTAACTAACATTTTGTATCCCTAAAACGAACTATTCGAAAATGATATAGATTACCAAACTCGCTAATTTTTGTAACCCAGAAAATTTGCACAAATGCCAGAAGAGTTACATAGCTGAAATTCCAACTAAACCAAAGCACCCCAACCAATTTAATCTCCTACCCATTTGCATAAACAATAAACGCTTACAAATAAACCAAAAAAGAACAAAATTAACATTGCATGGATAAAAACTTCACCTTTGAATCAAACTATACCTTCTCTATTCATGTGTTTGAAGCAGGTGGGTTGAGCCATAAACAGATCTTGATGAACCCAAAGCTGAGAACTTTAACATGAAAACCTAAATGGGTATGACAATAAAGATCAAACTTCAAGAATCAATCTAACCCTCATGCACTGCTTTCATTACAAAGCTGCATGAGTGAGAGAGAGAGAGAGAGAGAGAGAGAGAGAGAGAGAGAGAGAGAGAGAGAGAGAGAGAGAGAGAGAGAGAGCATCCTACACAAGCTGAAAAATAAAAGACAGAGAGAGAGACAGGGAATCGAAACACTAGAAAGAGGAAAGCAGTAATTAAACTTGTACTAACTCGAACATTTCTTATTAATTGAAGAAGAGGGATGAGGGTTTAGGGAGCGAATATGACCTGCGCGGACTCGAGAGTCGAGCTCCTTGTGCTGGAGTAACCTCTTGCGATAATCGGTGATTGCGATGTGACGTCGTACGGCGGCCTTCGTCTTGGTCGACGTCATCGCAGCGCTGTTAGGGGAGGAAATAGAGGACTTATCTCCGACTTGGTGCGAAGACGACCCATTTTGAATCTCAAGTCCCTGTTCGGAACAACGAAGGTGAAGAAGTAGCAGAGGAGGCTCAGAGAGCAAAACGACTGAGGGAACTTTTGGGGGGAAATTTTTATAAATATTCATATATTGTTGAAGGAAACATATTTTATGTGTGTCTAGTCAACCTAGAAGTATCTAGTTACATACTGCGATATGGATTGTACCCTTTGTGTTTCTCTATATATAGAGGCACCTATTCATCAATAAAGATACGCTATATTCATATGTTATTTACTTTCAGTATTGTGGTTGTATTTCATATATCTTTAAACACGTTATCAGCACGAACCTCTATCCTTGAGATTAGAAAACCCTAGAAGCCCAAATCCTAGGTCTACTGTGTTCATCTTACCCAACTGCAAGCAATCAGCCCGCTGCCTCCCCATCGACCGTTCGACGTCTTCTCCTCGACCGGTAGAGCCTGCTTCTGCCGGCCATCTTCTTCTTCTTCTTCTCAAGGTTCAAGATTTCAAGACTCAAGACTCAAGAAAAAGAATATCAAGTAAGCTTTTATAAACGTTGCTGCTTTCATGAAATTAATTTCACCTTCCTCTTCTCAAGGGACTTCTAACATCCCTCATCTACTTCCCACCTTTCTATAACGTGGGATCCTTGATTCGAACATATCCAAACTATGAGAAGCATTAGAGGAGTGATTCGAGCTTTATATCGCTTGCGGTATATGTAAGTCATAAGCACCTCTAATGTCATCATGCTATTGGTGAAAGTTCAAGAGCTGAATTATGGGGATTCGAGCTAATACTCCGGATGAGGAATCAGTAGAGAGAAGAGACATTGATTGAGGAGTTCATTGAATGATTTACCTCCGGATGAGGAATCCGTAGAGAAGAAACGACCTATGGTTCATGACTTAATTCTAACTAGGCTCACCTGCTTGGGTATGTCTAGGTACACTACACCATAAACCCTCATCTATAGCGTTCGAAAAACGCTATAGTAGGATTCGATAGCGCTATGTCTGCCGGAGCTATAATAGGTGCTGGGTCAGTAATAGCGTTTTCCAAACGCTATGATAAGTGTTACATTGATAGCGTTTCTAAAGTGCTATTGTTTAACCTTTCGCAGCGCTTAATAAACGCTTTTGTATAGTTATTGAAAGTCCGGTACACCAGATTGTCCCAACAACGGTATAGTCGTCTTAACACTAAACGGAGAGTAAACACAACTTTGAACAAATTAAAACTTAATCTCTCCACAACTTAGGTTCTAACTATTGCACAAGCAATACACAATTGATTACAAACAATATGCAACAAGCACAATCAATTGTACAACCTAGAATCCCAAAGTGAGCATCATACTAGCTCACCACGGACTATATCTATATATGAACAAGCATACAATATGCTAAGCAATTAAGTGCAATATAGATAACAACACAATCACACAAGCAACACAACAATGGTCACCCGGAACCTCTACCTCTAGAGGAAAACCGGAGGGGAGCCGTACCCCACGCTCTTGAATCACACTATGAAAAACGCCAATCGGCAAACACGTACAAGGGGAAATCGTTTCCAAACTCAAACACTATCAACCTATTGACTAGTGGCAGTTCTAACCTTGTGTAGTTTCCAATTGCTCCTTCAAGTGCACCTTCCTCAAGCTTCTCCAATTGAACCTCACCGACGTGAACCTCCAATCGCAAGAACCACGGCTGTGCAATGATGTATGTATGAATGTGTATGAACCGTTCAACTCAGCAAAACAACAATTAACGTTTGCTAGAGTTGAACAAAATCTCCTTAATCCTATCAAAGGCTAAACTAGCAACTAAGTGCAAATCAAATGTGTTTAGCAAGGATTATAAGTGGAGCATCAAAGGAGGAACCTATAACATGGAACTAGGCTCACTCAAATACCAAAGAACTCTCTCAAAATGTATTTTCGACTATGGGGAAAGAGTTGGCTGAAATGAAACAAAAGGATTCTATTTATAGAAACCATCCCAGAAGCATTTGCGATCGATCGCACGACATTATGCGATCGATCGCATAGTGTAAAATGAAGAGACAGAACCGTCTGGAAGTGAAAACCCTTGTTTGCGATCGATCGCATAACATGTTGCGATCGATCGCACGAAAAGTTGCAACGGAAATATTGCGCACTAAATTTGAATTGCAACGGAAATATTGCGCACTAAAATTGACGTGGTGCGATCGATCGTATGAACAGTGACGATCGATCGCACAGTGTAAAACAGCCTTAAACATGAAGGAATGCTAATCAAAACAAATCTATAAGAAGATCTAGCAAACCTAACATCATAAACTCAAATGTATGAGACTATGCATACAAAATTTGAGCCGGTCGCGTTGCGACCGGGTGCTTATAAAATAAGCACTCGAAACTTGTGATACAAGACACAAGTGTGGCAATCAAGCATCCTATACTTATGTGATTCACATCATAAGAGAAAGGAAAACAACCTAGATAAACCTAGGACAACAAGGAAGACATAATATGAATGAGATGCATGTGCATATGCATGAGTCATACCTTGAGATGCTTGAACGAAACTTTCACGAACCATCAACAACCTAAGCCACGACACTTAATCCCTAAACCATCTAGCATTGAGTACAAAAACAAATGCTAATACAAGGGAAGAGGTTTTGACAAATAGGAAATAGCCAATAGCAAATATTTTGCCCTTACAGTTATCAATAGCGTTTCTCAAGCGCTATTGTTTGACATCTTGTAGCGCTTATGAAATGCTATTATTCCAATTCCATAGCATTTCAGTAATGCTATGTCCTATATGATGGAGCTTTTCTTTAACGCTACTATACATGTCATAGTACTTCCGAAATGTAATAATAAATCCTCTGATCTTTTAAATGATATCAAATGCAATTCATATTTCATTAAATAATCTCAAAATGATTAAATATAATGTAACATTCATAAAATTACACATTTTCACATTGTCTCATGTTGATTGATGATACAAATCATAATCGAAACCGAAGCCTTAGAACAACACTTTTATTACTTCTCCTCCAAAGAAGCATACAAAATTTGCATGTGCCTGAACAGACTTTGCCTCTTGTATTTGGCAAAACAGTCTTGATGTTGAGGGTCTCTTGTCTGTTAAGAACAATCTACAAAAAAGACAACAGAAAATAGAACTTAATTCTTAAAAAAAAAATACAAACTTATGACACCACCACCAATAAAAAAAGAAGAGCCCCAGTTCAAATACTGCTTCTTTTCATGGAAGCTCTCAGTTATTCACCAAGCTTAAACAAAAATAAAAAGACAAACAATAATTGAGAAGCCAAACAGCAGACAATACAAACACTCTTAGACGAGAAAAACAACCCAAACACAGTTATAAACTTATAAATAACCCACGGAGCCTAGCAACATTAACTACAACAGACAACAATAGAGTTCTTTAGGAGCTAAAGAGATTCACCACATTATTGGATATTCAGAAGATTAATGACATAAGTAGTGATTCAAAATAATTTGCTAAAACAAGAAAATCAAGCACCTACCAGGCTGTTGGGGTTGTAACATCAAAGGCAGTTGGTATGTCTACAGTGTTAGCCTAGAAAATAACAATAACATAAGATAAACTTCATTTGCAAAGAGCCAATAGAAACAGTTCACAAAAAAAAACAAGGCATCGTAAAATAAAGGCAATTAGTGCAATAATGCAAAACCTCAGTCAATCCCTCACAAAACAGCAAATTCAAATCTTCAAGCTGCTTGCAACACTGTCCCACAAAAGCTACACCTTGATCTCCAACATAGCAACCCTGCCGGGAAAAAGTAAATAGAAAAGCTGCTGCCACATTTAGTGCTTCTTAACTGAAATACAAATTATCAATATGATTCCAGTTAAGAAGTATGTAAAATAAAAGAACCCATTTGACCATAATCCCAAGCATTTCATTGCTACAAATATACATACTACAACTAACATTGCGAAGCTGCAGAGAATTGGAATTAAACTCTAAACAAACTGTAACTCGTAGGCAATAAAGAATGATACCCAGAAGAGATTAGAGTCCAACTAAGCAAGAACTCAACTCACCTGCAAATCCAATGATTTCAACAATCTACACTTGTCAGCGAGCAATATTAATCCGACACTAGAAACATTAGAGCACCACATACATTAGGCAACCAAGTTCTAAAATTCAAACAAGCAACTACTTACGAGTTAACAAAATGCAGAATAAAGTCTTAATAATGAATAGGGATTACTATATTAACTTAGTGTATATATCATTAAAGAATTACATATATCGCAACATTTCTGAGGTACATATGCATGAAATGAAAACTATCAAACATATTAATCATACATATAGACATGTCTGGAACAGTGATACACTAGTCTATTCTTATAAAATATAGCACTAATCTGCTGCAATTTCATGAAAAAATAAAAACAAACAAGAGAACGAAGTACCAGTTTTGAGAGAAAGCAATTTGGAAGCAGTTGTTGAACACGATCCCCAACTGTCCTTGAACTTCCTAGCAGCAATGATGAGAATGTAGTGACTTCACACCCAATAATTAATGAATATAAATTGTGTTATTCAGCCAAACTGATCATTGCATTCAATTAACAACATTCACATTCCTAAAATACAAGGCTAGAAATTTTAAAGAACTAATGGTCGTGTGAAATACCAATCTGAGGGCTAAAGTTATTAAGCTCTGTGACCTCTACGAAATTTCTTTCGTAAGTAACAGCTAGCTAGAGCATAACATAGAATTAACTTGAACAATCAAGGCATCAGTGAAGGCAGAAAAAAAAAAAAAAAAAGACAAAACAAACAAATATAAAATTGTGATCAATGAAGCAAATTGATGAAAGTAAAAACACAGAACCCAAAAGCCCATATCTGAAAGAGCAGTGGATATCAGTTTTCCAGAACGAGAGCAAATATAAGGGTTTCTAGACAGCCATATATAGAGATCGAAGGACAAATTGAAGGATGGGATCCAAGCCAAGCATAGCAATGGGAAGAGTCGACCCCTCCAACCATAAGCTAAAGAGAGCAGCAAAATGACAATAGCCACTGCTATATAGCAACATGAACTAATCCACAGAAACCGCAATTTTCTCTAAATCCACAAGTCTTATTGGTCTTAAACCCTAAGAAGCATCGTGAGGAAGGAAGAAATAGAGAAGAAAATCATACCGGAGCTTGGGGCTGAGAGAAAAGAGCGGCTATTGGAGCTTGGGCTCGACCGTGATGCACGACGTTGTGATCTGGGCAGAGGTAATTGATAAAGGAGAGGGAAGCCGGAGCGAATCCGAGCTGAGTTTCAGAGAGAGAGAGAGAGAGAGCCGGTGGAGAGAACTGGAGCTGTACAGCTTGGATCGCCGGCGGTAGAGGAGCTCATGGTGGTGCGGTGATTGCAGTCGACGAAGCGAGCAGAGCAGCTCGTGGAGAGAGAAGGCAAAACTGGAGGCCCTTTTTTTTAGTCGTATAAATTTTCTCTAAAGCGTCTACTCTTTTAGAGTTTTAGTCAAACGCTATGGATGAGGAGGATAGGTGTACCGCGAAAGGAAAAAATTAAACATCCCGCTTGACATAAATAAGGCGCCAACTAACCCACATAACACATAGCGTTTCTTTGTTTTTTTTTTTTTAAATGTCTTAAAAGTGACTTTTTATAGCATTTATGGGAAAAACGCTATTAACTAGTGCTATAAATAAGCAGTTTTTTTGTAGTGGTATGTGATTTGAGATAAGTGGTATTAAGGGAGCTTGCTCACACCGACATCTCTTATTATGTATTTGGTTGTATCCGGGTAGAGCTACCGAAAAGTTTTAGGGTTATGATCATACTACACTAAAGTTTCACCTAAATCTAATACATGGAAAACGTTTCTTGGGAGCATAGCTCAGAAACCATATTTGTTTTCGTGGGAGAAGTTTATGCTCCGAAAACTAACCTCAATTCTCTTGTTGTTTCAGTTGACAAATAACCTGAACAAGTTGGACTTCGCACCTTTGGATTCTACGGGCATAGGATACCATAAGTGGGTTCGCGATGTACGCAACCACCTGAAAGCTCAAGGAAGCATATCTGCAATCCGTGAGCCCCCTGCAGTTGCACCTGCTGACACTGCACCTGTGGAAGGACCACAAACTGCCGCTGCTGCCACAGCACAAGCCATCGCTGATGCTTTAGAGGCTAAGAATGCCAAAGCAATCATCATGATGATTCGTCATATTGATGAATCTCTACAATCCGAGTACCTCAATGAGGAGAATCCCAGAAGACTATAGGTTGCACTCGAAGAGCGTTTTGGCAATGTTCGTGAATCCCTGCTTCCTGAACTAGAGGTGAAGTGGCAACTACTGCGCTTCTGTGATTATGCCTCAGTCCTATAGTTTAACTCGGAAGCACTCCACATCAAATCCCTTATGGAATTCTGTGAGAAGAACATAACTGATGCAATGTTGATTGAGAAACCCCTCTCTACCTTCCCCGTGTCTGACTTGGTAGTTGCAAAGAACTATCGTATTGAAGTACAAAATAGACGAATCACAAGATTTCATGAGCTTATCTCTACTCTCTCTGTCGCTGAAAAGCACGAGAAGATACTTGTGAAGAATTATAATGCGAGGCCCGTGGGAACAAAGCAAGTTCCGGAGACCCATTATAATGGCGCCCCAAAGAGAGGCTGCCACGGGCGAAATCCTAAAGTTAGGGACAATTCTGGACATCTTGGTCCATATGATCGCTATGCTCAAGAAGGTAGTCGCCAAACTAGGCGAAGGGGAGGCCGAGGAGGCCGCCCAAGGGGACAAGGTGCCGCCGGCCTTAAGCATACTACTGGTGCTAATGTTGTGCCACTCAAGAGGAGTGCACCACGCGTAAACAACGCTTCTCAATCAAAGGATTCTAATCAAACATCATTGTGCTTCAGGTGTGGAAAGACTGGACATTGGTCCAAGATATGTAGAGCCACTCAAAATGTAGCTAATGCATACAAGCTGTATCACGAAGCCATGGAAGCTCACAACATTGAACAAGAGGATGACGAAGAGAACGTCAAACTGAGGGTTGAATACTTTAAAGCTGGAAAGAGTGATGATACTCCTGAATTCACTTAAGTCCTTTATTTTTCATTGTGTTGTTGATTTAGTTTTTGGTTAAAGACCAAGTTGGAACTTTGGATGTAATTCATTCGGTTTATATCTTTAATAAAATTTGGAGTTGTTTACTATACTCAATTTTAATTATGAGCTTTCTTATTTAGGAATGAATTCCGGAGAACTTGAATGTCTCGCAGATAGCGGAACCACGCATACCATATTGCGTCATAGGAAATTATTTCTTAACATGATGCCATCACATTCCTCTGTGACTACGATGGCAGGACCATCTAATCTTGTGCAAGGAAGAGGACATGCCCAAATTCCTCTTACCTAATAGCACCCTAATTGATGTCACAAATGCTCTATATGCTCCAAGAGGAAATAGAACTCTATTGAGCTTCAAAGATATAAGAACCAATGGATTCCATGCTGAAACGCATGATGAGAATGAAAGAGAATTCCTTTGCATTACCTCTAATGACTGCGAAAGAAAACGCATCTTAGAGAAGCTTATGTGTCTCTCTAGTAGGTTATATGCTACCACTATCCGAGCTATTGAATCAAACAATGTCATTAGGGATGATCTCTTGGATTCGGACACATATTGGTTTTGGCACGACAAGTTGGGACATTCTGGTCGTGATATGATGATCCGTATATTGAAAACCTCACACGGACATCCATTTTATAGAGCTCATCGAAGCAAAGATCAAAAATTGATCCAAGGAGAGGATATTGGAGTTTTTGCCGTCCCGGCGACCGGTCAACAACGTCCAGGCGACCGGTCAACAACGTCCCGGCGACCGGTCAACAACGTCCCGGCGACCGGTCAACAACGTCCCGGCGACCGGTCGACAACTTCCAAAAGATATCCAAAACCGGACAGAAGCTTCGGTGACCGGTCGACCAATTGTCGGTGACCGGTCGAAAACTTGCAGAAGGTTTCTGCAGTCTCAGCGACCGGTCGACAACGTCCCGGCGTCTGATCGATGACTTCCAGGAGCTTCGGCGACCGGTCGACCGAATGTCGGCGACTGGTCGACAATTTCCGACTTCCTTCTGAGAAAAACCCTGATTAGAAAATTTATCAGGATGCCTCCTATGCTTCTGAAGCTCCCAAAGCCAAAAGATCTTTTTGCAAAGCTTGTTTCTTAGGGAAACTAGGACCATGACCGTCCTATTGACGTGTCGTATAGTTTCGCTCAAGAAACGAGTGTCTTCTACGAGTATCAACAGTGTGGATGTATAGATTAATGACCAGGGGATTGTCGTACCCAAGGGATTGGAAGGCCCAAGATCCCCAAATTGGTAAACAAAGTAACTAAGATGCAATGACACTAGAGATGGAATGACAAGAAATGGAGTATTTACTTAGAAGTGAGGTATGTGCAACATGGTTGTGTAGTATTCAAAAGAGGCGTCACTCTCAAGTGACTAGTGACCAAGATAGTACCCGAAGCAGTAGCTAAGTGACAATGCTAATCTAAGCAAATAAGGTAAAGAAGCACAACTTAATGCGCTTAGGGTTGCCAAGTGTTGAGGTGACAAGCCCAACAATTGGTTGTGTTTGTGTGATCAAATGGTGAAGATGATTGGGGTTTCGGGTTTACTCTAGCCCAATCCAATGTATGACAAACATCAAGAACATGCAGCAATGATTTAGTTGAGGATCAAATCCCAAATTCCAGCCATGTTATGGTTCTAGAATGTGATTCTTCTAGGCCTATTTTGTGCCATATTATGGTCACAAATACTCCTAATCCATTTACTCAAGCCTTGTTAAGGTCCCCAAATAAACTTCCTAGGCATAGAGTTCCAAGAATCAAGATTCAAACAAGGTAAACATCACATTTAATCTCATCATGCTCAAAGTTAAATACCTAAGAGAATAAGTTGCTAGCAAACACTCTCAATTGATTAAGCTCAACACATGCTCAAGAACTAGCAAAATTCCTAAACAAGCATTCAACATAACCGTATTTAGACAAAGAACATATCCAAGAACTGAATCAACATGCATATTCAAGAATCATTGTCAAAACATCATCATGGGCTAGGGCACACAACCCTAGCCCCCAACCTAAGGAACTACTCACACATGTTTAGGAAATACATCATTATTGCCAAGAATGAAAATATAGATACAAAGATAAATAAAGAAGAGTTTAGAAATTCTCAAGGGATGATGGCCAGCAGCTCCTTGGTGTTCTCCAAGTGTAGATGACAGCCCCCTTTCGGATTCTTCTTCTCCTCCAAACTTCTTCTTCTCCAAGTTTCCGGATTCCTTGTGTTCTTGACGAATTCCCAGCTGTGGAGCTTGAAACGTGATGTAGTGGTGGTGGAATGGTTATGAAAGTCAGTTCCTAAGATAAATGGATGTCTTAGGAACAACTTTCGTGAAGGAACGAAAGTGATTTGAGCAATGGAAAGTGGTGAAAATGGAAGAACAAAACTGGGCAGTTTCTTGGTGTTCTTGGTGTTCTTGGTGGATGATTTGTGTGTAATGTGGCTGATTCCTTCTATGGACGAAATGGGGAACTGAATAATGGTTATGGGGTGGCTGCCAACAGCTCTATTGCAGCCATAATGCTCACAATAGAATATGTGAGTGGAGGATGGGAAAGAAATGCAAAAGAAATACAAAGTGGGAGGATGTAAGGAACTTAGTGGGAATATGGCAGCAAAGTGGAGGGAATGGCTGACATTTTTGCACATGCATGCAGTAGTGCACATGTGTGCAGCAGCTAGAGAGTATCTCCACCATGTGTGGTGGTGCTCCGGTGGTGGTCCGGCGGTATTGCCGCCTCTTGTGGTGGTTGCTCGCCGGAAAAGTCGTCGGAAAGGTAATTTCATCATTTTTCTCCCTCTTTCCGAATCTTCAAGACAACATCTTCCGAAGGTTGATTTGTATGATCTTTGACTCCGTTAAGCCACGGTTGACTTTTCGTCCTCTTCTCGGAAATGTGGCAAATGTTGTCGAAAATGCACCTTTTTGTGCCGAATTACTTCAACTCGCGTAAATAACCTGAAAACATTAAAACACACTTTAAATGCAATAAATGGCCTTCAGGTAAGCTTAATTCCCGTGATTAGGAATGCAAATTGCACGACAAAAATGTGCTAATCACACCCCCACACTTGAATCTTGCTTGTCCTCAAGCAAACACAAAACAATACAATAAAGGAAACACAATACAATCACAATAAGGTAAAAACAGAATTCAAAAGTTTTCTCCAACTATAGTCCTCAGCGAGCTCGCAATGTTATAAACAAGAGTCCAATGATCACATGCTAAGGCTTCACAAATTTGCTAAGTGCTTAACAAGCGCAATTCAATCATGCTCAAGTGAAGTGTGTGGAAACCAAGTGTGCAATCAATCTCTTGCAATCAAATAGGCACAACTAAACTACATTAACCACTAAACTCAGAAAGATCACTAATTATTTCCGCTCAAGTGTTTTAGGGTTAAGTGTTTACTCTCAAAACAAATGCATAAATAATGTTCCCATAAGCTTGTTCATCAACCAACTCTCCACAAAATCGATCTACAAATCGTTAGATCATAAGGACTTTCAATGGTGTAATGGGGCCAAAGGTGGATGGTTATATGAAATGAAAGGATGGATATATCAAATGTTTCACGTATTTGCAAGACAAGTCAACGACTTAATTTGAAACTCATACTTATGCTACAACCGAAACAACTTTCTTATTTTTCCTCCAACCTTTTATTGAAACTAAAAACAATACAAGAAACAACTCTATTTTTGGATTTTTCTTCCTTTCTCATTTTCTATTTTTCTTTTCTTGAGGAACTTTCTTCCTTCTTTTTATTTTTGATTTTTCTTCCTTTCTTTCTTTCTTTGAAACAACTACAACAACAAAATAAAAATTGCACCCCCATACTTGCCGTTTGGCATTCTACTAAATATTTCTCAAGCATAAGCGACATAGGAAATTACTATCATTGTCTTGCAAACACAACGAAACAGGGGTGAGATGGTGTTTGAGTGGTGGAATGGGTGAAAGTGATGTGGTTGAACAAAGAAAAAGCTAATGATGTATATGGTTCAAATGGGCTATTCCTAGAGTTCAAATTCACATGGATGGTGGTCAATTTGGCCATGGTGCTTGTCTAATGCCTTAGTCATATCTAACTCAATGTGGATCAACAAAACGCTTCAAGAGGTCTTTGAGCAAGTTCTAGGTTCAAGACTTATGCAATGTACACTCATGAAGAACAAGTAAATGTATGAAACATGCATACATGCGACTATTCAATAGGCTCAAGTCCTCACAATTTCTGGGTATGCATGAAAATATATGTCAAATGTGCTTCTTAGATTGCAATCGATTAATCAACAAAGGTGAAGTGTACATGGAAGATCAAGCAGTCATGAATCATGCATATTAGACCCAAAGCAAATTACATAGAGCCTTAACAATTATCAGCATACTCAAGAACACAACAAAATAAGCTCAATTCATCATTGGAGTTGGAAAAAACTGACACAACAAACAAACAACACAAAACATAAGACGAAGAAAAAAAGAAATATATATTTTTTTAACAACTCTTGTCGGGTTTGAACCCAAACCTCACCCCCACACTTAAACTTAACATTGTCCCCAATGTGATAAGTGCATTTAACAATTTACGTTGGGTGATGGACACGACAAACAACACACAAAACAAACAAAACAAAAAATTGACACAAAACAAACTAATGTGAGTGAAGTGAAATGAAAACTCCCTTATGGTGATCTCCACAATGATATTCAGTAGGCACCAACAATCACCAACCTCAAGGCATAAATCCTTGACTTCCATATGTAAGCTCCAAGTGTGTTCCATGGTGAAAATTGTTGAGCAAGAGTGAGTACAGTGAATCAGCTTTGACCTCTCCCCTCTTCCAGGGGCATAACTCCAATTGTAGGAACAGGACTGCAGTGGTTCTAGTGGCTTTGAAAAATAGATTCAAATGGCTTCATGTTAGCCACTGGAAAAATCCCAAACGCCTACTGGAAGGTAGAACACGAACTGGTCAAAGTGAAGGCTGAGAAAGTCAACTCAGGCCTGAGTACCACTCGTTGAAGACTGAATATCTGGAGATCCAATGGCCCGAACAGGATAAAATTTTAACTTGAGGCAGTAGACACATAGAGGAACAACTTTCATGAAAAGCTCAGCTCATTCTAACGGTTAGGATGAGAGAAAAGACCTCTGGAACTGGTCTGACCTGCCCAGGCAGATTCTGGACACATTGCAAAATGATTGATGTGAGCTCCCCATCAACGGAACTCCGAACTTAGCACCTCCCGTGCTCTTAAAAACTCTTTATTCAAAACTGAAAACAGCTACTAGTGACATGGGGTTGCCTCCCCACAAGCGCTTTTCTTTATAGACTTCAAGCCGGTCTTGCTTCCATTCATCTTGTTACTCATGGAGGCTTAAAGCTCTCCTTCTTACCACCAACCATGGTGGTCTGCTCACAACTCCCACCAAAACAGCTACTGGGCTTAATGAATTTGGGAGTGAAACGTGGAGGCCAAGAATATCTCTTAGTTCTCCTCTTCATTTTGGGTTCACCAACTCCTTTCATTGAAGCTTTGCTTGTCTCCTCCCTTGCTTTAATTGATGGAGGGTGTTGCTTCACATACTCTTCAAAAAATGGCAGTTCCATAAGTGTATTCACATCAAATGCAGGCTGCACACATTTATCAATTCGAAAACAATCTCCTAAAGGCATGGGACTTCTCATAGCATCAAAGATCCTAAATCCAACGGTTGCATCAAAAACCGTCATTGTGAGAATCCCTTTTTGGACATCAATTTTTGTCCCGGCAGTGGCCATGAATGGCCTTCCCAAGATAATGGGTATTTCATTCTCTTCTCCATTTGCACTCTCCATCATGTCAAGCACAACAAAATCTGCCGGTATAAGAAGATCATCAATTTTTACCAAGACATCCTCCACCACTCCTCTTGGAGTTACCGTTCTTTGATCCGCCATCTTGAGAGATATCTTTAGAGGTTTAATATCATCCAAGGCAAGACTCTTGTAGATGTGATAAGGCATGAGATTGATGGAGGCACCCAAATCAAGCATACCATTTTCGAAACCCTTGTTCCCAATAGTACATGGAACGGTGAATGATCCGGGATCCTTAAGTTTTGGAGGAAGCTTCCCTAATAGCACAGCAGAAACTTCTTCACTCAAAGTGATTTGCTCATCCTTAGTGAATTTTCTTTTGTTGGTACACATCTCTTTCAAAAACTTGGCATAAGGAGGAAATTGCTTGATGGCCTCAATGAGAGGGATGTTGATGTTCACCTTCTTGAACATTTCAATGAACTCCTTTCGGTGCTTGTTTTGCTTCTTCTTCACTTCCTCTTTGCTTCGGACTTGAGGGAATGGAAGTGGAACTTGATAGTGTTTCAAGTCCAAAGGTGGTACACATACCGGCCCTCTTCTTGGTACATTGTCATCCGGTACAAGCTCTTCTTGAAAGGATACATTTCTGCCCTTCCTCTTATCATGGTCTTCTTTCTCAAATTGTTGCTCTAGAGAGAGCTGCCCAAATCCTTGGCCAAGGGGAATGCCATTTTCATTGTTGACAACACTTGATGATGTCTTCTTTGAAGCTCCTCCGGTGGGTACATTTTCTTCCCCACCGGCTTCCTTATCCACCCCCTTATTTCTCCGCATATTAGACAAGGTCACATCTCCACAATCCAATTTGCCGGAAGGTACATTTTCTTCCCTTCCGGCCCCATTCTCCTCATAATTATCAATATCATCAATATCCAAAGTAGTAGTAGTAGGAGAAGGAGAATTACCTACACTTGCATTAGGCTTTGAATTAACCTTGTTGTCATAGATTCTACCCGAGCGAAGAGTAGAGATGGCATTGACTTGCTCATGTTGCTTGTGCTTTGGATTTTGTTCCACTTGGCTAGGTAATGCACCCCTTTGTCTTTCACTCATCTCCTTGGCAATCTGCCCAAACTGAAATTCAAGCTTCTGCAAGCTTTGTTGCAAATTCTGCTGCCCTTGTGCCAAGGTTGACACTTGTTGATCGGTTCTTAGTTGGCTAGCAGTGAGGGCAGCAAACATTTCTTTCAAACTTGGCTCTTGAGATTGTGGTGCTATGTAGGTATTAGGCTTTTGGTATGTGCTTGCTCCTCCATTAGTGTAGTTGGAAACACCCTTTTGATATTGTGAACTGCCTTGGTACCCTTGGGAAGAACTTGCAACCCCATGATAGTTATTGAAGTTTAAAGCTCCTCCTTGATGAGTTCCTTGCGACCTCTCTTGATAACCTTGGTTCCTTCCTTGGTAGTTGGGGAAATTTCTTGAAGGATATGCTTGTTGCTCAACTTGGTACAAATGCTCCGCAACAAAATCTGGAAATTGAGGTGCAAGATAGCACTCTTGAGTCTCATGATCAATGGCTTCACAAAGCAAACAACTTGAAGAAGCCACCTTGACTTGTGCATTGGATGGAGGTGAAGGAGCCCTTTGCACTTGGAGTAGCAAATCAATTTTCTTGTTCAATGATGCTTCAAGCTTCTCAAGCTTGCTACTCATGAAATCTTCATCTCTTTGAACTTGAGAAACCTCATGGAAGCTTCTTCCACGGAACTTATCATTTCTTTCTCTTGATTCTCTGCTTCTCCCAAGATTGTCCCACTGCCCGGATTGAGCAGCGATTTCTTCAATGGTGTCCCATGCCGCATTAGGTCCCTTCCTTTGGAAATTTCCTCCACAAGCGTTGTCCAACCTCCGGCGATCATCATCAAATAATCCATTGTAAAAAGAAGAAACTAGCAGCCACTTACTTAGACCATGATGAGGACATCCAAGCTCAATGTCCTTGAATCTTTCCCATGCATCATAAAATGTCTCACGCCCCTCTTGGCGGAAATTGGTGAGACGGTCTCTCATGGCAGTGGTCTTGTGTTGTGGATAGTAGGCATTGAGGAAGACTTTTTGCATTTCTGCCCATGAATGTACACTGCTTGGTCTAAGCTTGTGAAACCAAACACGTGCTTTGTCTTTCAAAGAGAATGGGAAGAGTCGCAGCTTCAAGCTTTCCGGTAATAGCTCTCCTTGAGGCGTCACAAGTGGCATGGTGGAGCATATGGAGTTGAATTCCATAATATGGTTGTAAGGACTCTCGTTATTCACACCATGAAAGGTTGGTAGAATAGAGAGTGTACCCGGCTTGATGTCATAGTTGATAGTCGGTTGTGGAAGGATGATGCATGAGGGAGCATTTACAATACTCGGGCAGGAGTAATGGCTGAGAGGTAACTCTTCCTCAACATGTGGTTCTCCCATTGATTCCCTTCGCAATGTTGAGCTTCTTGGAGATTCTTCAAATTGAGTGTTTGGTGGTGCACTCCCGGTTCTCCGAACTCTTCTTGTTGGTCTTTCTCTTGATGTTCGTCTTATCACTCTCCCACTTCTTAATTCAATTGGTATGTTGGAATTTGAACACACACTCATGTACCTTTAAAGACCAACAAGAGTGATTAGATTCAAGTAATTAAACAAGAAAACCAAAGTAGAACCTATGGAACCAATTGGTAACAACAAAACAAAGAAAAACACAATCTGGAAGGTCCCAGGTGTTCGGACGGAAGGTTCCGTCCGGACGGATTACGCGGGCTACACCTACAGACTACTTGGAAGGTCACAGGTGTCCGGACGGCAGAGGGCGTCCGGACGGATGCACTAGACAGAGAGGTTTCTAAAAATGTCAGTTTCTGATCCTGACGACCAATACCCGAAAACTTAATTTTTTACCTAACCTAGACTTATCCAAATGACATGAAATTTTAACTGGAACAACTAGACACACAACGGAACATGCACAAAATTTTTTAGATTTTTCTGGGTAGATTTGATATTTTAAAAAAAAATCGAAAAACACACACAACAATGAAAATTGACCTAACAACAACTTTGAAATAACAATAACAACAAACACAATGCAAACAGTGAAAACAAAATACAAAATCAAAGAAAACAACACTATGAACAATTAACAGATGAATTTTACAAGAATAGTGTCAATACAACCCGGCTACGGTTCACCAAAGGATCAAGGATTAACCTCAATCCCCGGCAACGGCGCCATTTGACGTGTCGTATAGTTTCGCTCAAGAAACGAGTGTCTTCTACGAGTATCAACAGTGTGGATGTATAGATTAATGACCAGGGGATTGTCGTACCCAAGGGATTGGAAGGCCCAAGATCCCCAAATTGGTAAACAAAGTAACTAAGATGCAATGACACTAGAGATGGAATGACAAGAAATGGAGTATTTACTTAGAAGTGAGGTATGTGCAACATGGTTGTGTAGTATTCAAAAGAGGCGTCACTCTCAAGTGACTAGTGACCAAGATAGTACCCGAAGCAGTAGCTAAGTGACAATGCTAATCTAAGCAAATAAGGTAAAGAAGCACAACTTAATGCGCTTAGGGTTGCCAAGTGTTGAGGTGACAAGCCCAACAATTGGTTGTGTTTGTGTGATCAAATGGTGAAGATGATTGGGGTTTCGGGTTTACTCTAGCCCAATCCAATGTATGACAAACATCAAGAACATGCAGCAATGATTTAGTTGAGGATCAAATCCCAAATTCCAGCCATGTTATGGTTCTAGAATGTGATTCTTCTAGGCCTATTTTGTGCCATATTATGGTCACAAATACTCCTAATCCATTTACTCAAGCCTTGTTAAGGTCCCCAAATAAACTTCCTAGGCATAGAGTTCCAAGAATCAAGATTCAAACAAGGTAAACATCACATTTAATCTCATCATGCTCAAAGTTAAATACCTAAGAGAATAAGTTGCTAGCAAACACTCTCAATTGATTAAGCTCAACACATGCTCAAGAACTAGCAAAATTCCTAAACAAGCATTCAACATAACCGTATTTAGACAAAGAACATATCCAAGAACTGAATCAACATGCATATTCAAGAATCATTTTCAAAACATCATCATGGGCTAGGGCACACAACCCTAGCCCCCAACCTAAGGAACTACTCACACATGTTTAGGAAATACATCATTATTGCCAAGAATGAAAATATAGATACAAAGATAAATAAAGAAGAGTTTAGAAATTCTCAAGGGATGATGGCCAGCAGCTCCTTGGTGTTCTCCAAGTGTAGATGACAGCCCCCTTTCGGATTCTTCTTCTCCTCCAAACTTCTTCTTCTCCAAGTTTCCGGATTCCTTGTGTTCTTGACGAATTCCCAGCTGTGGAGCTTGAAACGTGATGTAGTGGTGGTGGAATGGTTATGAAAGTCAGTTCCTAAGATAAATGGATGTCTTAGGAACAACTTTCGTGAAGGAACGAAAGTGATTTGAGCAATGGAAAGTGGTGAAAATGGAAGAACAAAACTGGGCAGTTTCTTGGTGTTCTTGGTGTTCTTGGTGGATGATTTGTGTGTAATGTGGCTGATTCCTTCTATGGACGAAATGGGGAACTGAATAATGGTTATGGGGTGGCTGCCAACAGCTCTATTGCAGCCATAATGCTCACAATAGAATATGTGAGTGGAGGATGGGAAAGAAATGCAAAAGAAATACAAAGTGGGAGGATGTAAGGAACTTAGTGGGAATATGGCAGCAAAGTGGAGGGAATGGCTGACATTTTTGCACATGCATGCAGTAGTGCACATGTGTGCAGCAGCTAGAGAGTATCTCCACCATGTGTGGTGGTGCTCCGGTGGTGGTCCGGCGGTATTGCCGCCTCTTGTGGTGGTTGCTCGCCGGAAAAGTCGTCGGAAAGGTAATTTCATCATTTTTCTCCCTCTTTCCGAATCTTCAAGACAACATCTTCCGAAGGTTGATTTGTATGATCTTTGACTCCGTTAAGCCACGGTTGACTTTTCGTCCTCTTCTCGGAAATGTGGCAAATGTTGTCGAAAATGCACCTTTTTGTGCCGAATTACTTCAACTCGCGTAAATAACCTGAAAACATTAAAACACACTTTAAATGCAATAAATGGCCTTCAGGTAAGCTTAATTCCCGTGATTAGGAATGCAAATTGCACGACAAAAATGTGCTAATCACCTATGCAAAGGATTCTAAAGTACTTCTCCCATTCTTACAGAGAATCCAAGGGGATATCTGTGAACCTATTCAACCACCAAGCGGACCATTTAAATATTTTATGGTGTTGGTTGATGCGTCGACACGTTGGTCAAATGTCACGCTGATTTGCACATATTTGTCGTGCAATTTGCATTCCTAATCACGGGAATTAAGCTTGTCCAAAGGCCATTTGTTGCATTTAAAGTGTGTTTTCATGTTTTCAGGTTATTTACGCGAGTTGAAGTAATTCGGCACAAAAAGGTGCATTTCGGCAACATTTGCCACATTTCCGAGAAGAGGACGAAAAGTCAACCATGGCTTCTCGATGTCAAAGAGTGTACAAAAAATCAACCTTCGGAAGATGTTGTCTTGAAGAATTGGAAAGAGGAAGAAAAATGATGCAATTACCTTTCCAACGACTTTTCCGGCGAACCACCACCACAAGAGGCGGCAGTACCGCCGGACCACCACCGGAGCACCACCACACATGGAGGAGATATTCAAATCAGATCATGCTTAGGGCTGCTGCTAGGGTTGCTGCACTCTAGTGGAGAAGAAATCAATTAATACTTTACCATAGTGCATCCTTAAATTCCTCCCATGTGTCTCACTTTTACATTTTCCCATAGCCCACTCACACTCCATTAGGCAGCCATTGGGGGCTGCAATAGAGCTGTTAGAGACTCCCCAATACACCATTATTCACAGCAACACTCACCTAATTTTCGGAATCCAATCCATTACACAGAAATCATCCACCAAGAACACCAAGAAACTGCCCAGTTTTGTTCTTCCATTTTCACCACCTTCCATTGCTCAAATCACTTTCGTTCCTTCACGAAAGTTGTTCCTAAGACATCCATTTATCTTAGGAACTGACTTTCATAACCATTCCACCACCACTACACTACGTTTCAAGCTTCACAGCTGGGAACTCGTCAAGAACACAAGAAATCCGGAAGCTTGGAGAAGAAGAAGTTTGGAGGAGAAGAAGAATCTGAAAGGGGGCTGTCATCTACACTTGGAGAACACCAAGGAGCTGCTGGCCATCATCCCTTGAGAATTCCTAAACTCTTCTTTATTTATCTTTGTATTTATGTTTCTATTCTTGACAATATTGATGTACTTCCTAAACATGTGTGAGTAGTTCCTTAGGTTGGGGGCTAGGGTTGTGTGCCCTAGCCCATGATGATGTTTGACATATGATTCTTGAATATGCATGATGATTCTGTTTTGGATATGTTCTTTGTGGAAATACGGTTATGTTGAATGCTTGTTTAGGAATCTTGCTAGTTCTTGAGCATGTGTTGAACCTAATTAATTAAGAGTGTTTGCTAGCAACTTATTCTCTTAGGTATTTAACATTGAGCATGATGAATCTAAGTAAGGAACTTGGTTTGTTTAAATCTTGATTCTTGGAACTCTATGCCTAGGAAGTTTACTTGGGGACCTTGGTAAGGCTTGGGTAAATGGATGAGGAGTATTTGTGTCCATGGTATGGCACAAAATAGGCCTAGAAGAATCACATCCTTGACTATGGTATGGTTGGGATTTGGGGTTTGATCCTTAACTAAATCATTGCTGCATGTTCTTGATGTTTGTCATACATTGGATTGGGCTAGAGTAAACCCGAAACTCCAATCCTCTACACCATCGATCACACTTCCACAAACCAATTGTTGGGCTTGTCACCTCAATACTTGGTACCTTTTTAGCGCATTAAGTTGTGCTTCTTTCCATTGTTGCTTAGATTAGTGTTGTTACTTGGTTATTGCTTGGGCTACTGCCTTGGTTACTAGTCACTTGGGAGTGACGCCTCTTTTGAATACTACACAACCATATTGCACATACCTCACATCTAAATATATAGTTCACTTCTTGCCATATCATCTTTAGTGTCATTGCATCTTAGTTGCATTGTTTACCAATTCGGGGATCTTGGGCCTTCCAATCCCTTGGGTACGACATTCCCCCGGTCATTAATCTATACATCCACATTGTTGATACTCGTAGAAGACACTCGTTTCTTGAGCGAAACTATACGACACGTCAAATGGCGCCGTTGCCGGGGATTGAGGTTAATCCTTGATCCTTTGGTGGACCGTAGCCGGGTTGTCTTGGCACTATTCTTGTAAAATTCAGTTGATAAATGTTCATAGTGTTGTTTTCTTTAGTTTTGTGTTCTCTTTAGTTTTTGTGTTTTGTTTTCATAGTTTGGTATATGTTTGTTGCTAGTTTTGCTTTCTAGCTGATTCTAGCTTTGTTTCATTGTTCTGTGTGTGCTTTCCGATTTTTTTTTAAATATCAAATCTATCCAGAAAAATCTAAAAAATTTTATGCATGTTCAGTTGTGTGTCTAGTTATTCCAGTTAAAATTTCAAGTCATTTGGATAAGTCTAGGTTAGGTAAAAAATTACGTTTTCTGGTATTGGTCGTCAGGATCAGAAACTGACATTTTCCTGGAACCTCTCTGTCTAGTGATCCATCCGGACTCCCTCTGCCGTCCGGACTCCTGTGACCTTCCAAGTAGTCTGTGGGTTCAGCCCGCATAATCCGTCCGGACGGAAGCCTCCGTCCGAACGCCTGAGACCTTCCAGATTGTGTTTTTCTTTGTTTTGTTGTTTCCAATTGCTTCTATTGGTTCCTATTTGCAATTTCTTGCTTTGTTGTGTGTTTAAACTCACACTCTTTGTGTTTACAGGTACATGAACGAGGCTTCTACTTCTAGTACTCAAATCTCTTTGAGAAGTGGACGTGTGTTGAGTGAGGACACTAGAGGAAGAACTAGAGGAAGAGGTAAAGGAAGAGGTAGACCGAGGAGGACCGAAAGCGCTCCACCTATCACTCTAATTTCAGAACAGCCAACACCTCCAAAAGAAACAATGGGGGACAGACATAATGATCAAGGACCACTTGGGGATGAAGAGGAGTTGCATTTGAGTCATTACTCCAATCCGAGCATTGTCAACACTCCCTCTTGTATTGTGCATCCGCATCCGAATTTGGCTTATGAGATCAAGCACTCCATCCTATCTATTCTGCCCACCTTTCATGGAGTCCAAAAAGAGAGACCCTACGATCATATCATCGAGTTTGATGCTATTTGCAGCACCTTGAGCCGTGGTGCCTTAACATATGATGAGTTGAAGCTTCGACTCTTCCAATTTTCACTCAAGGAGAAGGCAAGGGTGTGGTTTCACAAACTTAAGCCTAGGAGTATCCACTCCTGGGATGAGATGCAGAAAGTGTTTCTCAATGCCTATTATCCTCATCATCGTACAACTGCCATGAGGAACCAGCTCACTACCTTCATGCAAGGAGAGCATGAGACAATCTATGTTACATGGGAGCGTTTCAAAGACTTGGAGCTTGGGTGCCCACACCATGGTATAAGTAGATGGCAGCTTGTATCTTCCTTCTATAATGGGTTATTTGAAGATGATAGAAGGAGATTGGATAATGTTGGAATGTGTCATGATTTACTTTGACTAGGTTTAGTTGTGAAAATCTCATAAAACATTAACTATGATTGTTTATAGGTTTAGTTGTATTAAATCTAGGTTTTCTTTATCTAGGTTTTATATTGGTAAATCTAGTTTTAGTTATTATATATTTGTCATTCTTTGTAAAGAATTAACATCAATGAAAATCATTCTCTTTCATTTCTCAATTTGACATGGTATCAGAGCAATCGATCCATTGAACGTTGTCTCTTTGATTACTTGTTCTTGAAATTCTCATCCCAGTAAATTGGGATTGTTTTTCCTTGTTAAAGTTGCTGCTATTTGATCATTTCCAGCGTTCTTTAGTGTTTGATTTCTTGCTGTTGTTGCAAGGTTCTTTGATCTTTCATTGTTCTTCTTTGGTGTGGCTGTTGTTGTTGTTGCAAGATTGTTTGATCTTGTTGATTGTGAACATATTGTTCATATCCCTTTGTTCTTCTAGCCCATTTCCAAGAAGGTTAGCTTTGTTCTTCAATATCAAGCCCAGACGATCGGACGTCAAGCTCCGTCCGGACATATTTGTCGAAGCAACACAGAATTGTTCCATTCCGAACTGGTCCTGTTTTTCCTGAGCAGAACAGTCAACTTTGAAGGTTAATTTCTCTCACTATAGCCGTTGGATCGAGCTGTAATTTTGCGACCCTATCAATCTGGGTGTCTATTACCTCCAGTTAAAATTTCAGCGTGATCCGTCCTTTGAAGTTCCTGTTATCCAGTCAACATCAGAAGGTGCTGTGTTCTGTATTCTGAACTTGAACTCCACTGCATTCGAAGGTGATCCAAAGTTTACTTTTTGGTCTGTATTGTTCTTGGTTTTTCTGGTATTTGATATCATTCAAGACTATATATTCCACTGCAATTTATCATATTTTCCAAATGGCTTCATTGGGTACATTTTGTGGTGCCAAGCTAAATGGAACAAATTATTGTATATGGAAGAATATGATGACAGCCCACTTGTGTGAATTTGACAAGATGGGATATGTCAATGGATCTATTTGTACACCTGCAGAAGATTCGGATGATTTTCCCAAGTGGGAAACCATCAATGGAGCTGTTATGTCTGTCCTCTACAATGCTATGACAAAAGATATAGTACAATTGATCATTGGTTGTGACACTGCTTCTGAAATTTGGGCTACCTTACGAAATTTGTATCTCTATGAACCTGATTTGGCTCGGAGGAAGGTTGTGTGCCTAAAGGTCCAGGAGTATTCCATCAAGGACAAGTGCTCTCACTGCAACCATCCTGGTCACACCAAGGACAAGTGCTACAAGTTGATTGGCTACCCTCTTGGGTATTTTGACAAGCCAAAAACCTCTGCTCATCACCACACTGCTGCTGCTGGTCGGGGTAAGATCGGTATGGCTTTACATGTTTCTAGCTTTATTGGTGAAGATACATGGATTATTGATTCTGGTGCATCTGATCATATGACTTATGATAAGACTTACTTTCACCAATTATCTGCCCCCATTGTGTCTGGTGTCACTAATGCTAATGGTGAAACTTTCCCGGTCGTAGGAACTGGTTCAATCCGTGTTACTCCATCCCTTGAGTTACACAATGTTTTATATGTCCCTGCATTATCACATCACCTCATATCTGTGTCAAAACTAAATTTTCAATCCAAATGCTCTGTCACTTTTTTTCCCATGTATACTCTCTTTCAGGATCTTCTCACCAAAGAAATCATCGGTCGGGGGTACCACAAGGGGGGGTTGTTTCGTCTTGATCAGATGTATGCAGGGGAGAATCCAGGAAAGCGAGCCCATGCCGCTTTGACTTCGAGTGCTACTCGAGAGAGTGAGATTTGGTTATGGCATTGTCGTTTAGGGCATCCATCCTTTCATGATATGAAGAAATCAATGCCGTCCTTGTTTATTGGTATGAATATCTCTGATTTTCGTTGTGAAACTTGTGTTTTGGCGAAGAGTCATCGTGTGAGTTATCCTCCCCAGCACTTCTAAATCTGTCATTCCGTTTGAATTAATTCATTCTGATGTGTGGGGACCCTCCCAAGTTCCCACACTTAATGGTATGCGTTATTTTGTGCTCTTTATTGATGACTGTACACGACTCTCTTGGGTTGTGTTACTCAATTCTAAATCTGCTGTGTTTGATGCTTTTCAAGCTTTTCGTACTCTCATTCACACACAATTCAATGGAGTCATTCGCATCATTCGGTCTGATAATGGGGGGGAATATGTCAATCATGCTTTTCAAGAGTTTTTTCAAACACATGGGATTGTCCACCAAACCACTTGTTCTCAAACCCCTGAACAAAATGGAGTGTCGGAACGCAAGAACCGCCATCTCCTTGACATGGCACGTTCCATTCTATTCAGTGCTCATATGCCTAAATATCTTTGGGGGGAGGCTGTCAAGACAGCTGCTCATTGACGATTTGCCAAAAGTTAGTAAGTATATTTAAGATCCGGGGTTGTCGTTCCAACGGAGATCGAAGGCCCTTCAACCCCTTGGCAAATAAGCAACCAAAGAAGATGCACAAATATGATGAGACAAGAGATGAAAAGAGTGGATGAGGCGTGTATATGACAATGTGTGTGTAGAGGTGTAGTGTTTTTGGGTTTTCGAAAGATAGTGCAAAGTAATGACAAACAACAATTAAAATGCAAGAAAGTATAAATGTGCAAATAAAGTAAGATAGGTGTTGGGGTTTTCGGGCAAACCCCAAGTCCAATGCAACTAGTGATCCTCTAACACGAAACCATGCCAATGTATCCACGAATCAAGCCCCGTATCCTAGCCATGCTATGGTTCTAGGACCGTGCTTACCTAAGGTATTCAAATGCCTTACTAGGGCCATTCGAACTCTCTAGGTGTCTTAGGGGATCCCTCTATGTTACCTAATACCGAATCCCCTAAAGTGCTTAAGAGGCGTAAAGTGTCGAAGCTTAGGGACTCAAACAAGCAACACATGCATAACCCACCACTCCACCGATGTTATCGATGTGGAGTGGATTCCTTCTAAGGTATTCCTAAGCCTTATTAGGGTCCTAGGGACTCTCCGCGGGAGGGTAGAAAGAAAGGAGGCGTAAAGCACATGAATTAAGGGTCAAACATAGTGAAACATGCTCATCACACATATTGCCAATTGCCTAGAGTAGAATAAGGTTGCCAAACCATACACAACTCATACAAGATGGACCAAATGCATACAAAAGAGTGGCAAATCTTCACATACACATTCAATACATATGAAACTAGACAATACACATATTCATGAAACAACAAAGGCATTTATTCATTAATCAAAGTATCACATAGTCACATTGAACTAGGGCACACAACCCTAGTCCCCAACAAAGTTACTACTCACTAAGCATCAAAATATACATCATCAAATTATACAATAAAGCTCTAGACATAAGAAAAAGAGAGAGTAAGGATGAGGAATGCTCAATAGATGCTCTCTTGCTCCTCCTTGGCTTTGATGATGGATCTTGATGACTTGGTGAGGATCCCAGCTGCCCAAAGTGGTGGTGGAGGTAGTAGACATCGTGGGGAGAAGATTTGATGAAGGGTGGTGGAGGAGAGGAAGTGTGGAAGTGGTGGATTGTGGCTGACCCGACGGTGGTCGACCGGTCGACCGGTGGTCGTCGACCGGTCGACGGACGAACCGTGGGCAACCCTAGATCTAAGGGAGAAGAGAGAAAGGGGAAAGGGAAAGTGATGGAGATGGAGGCAGCTGAATGGATGCCCTAATGAGGCAACAACTAGGGTATAAATAGGCAAAGGGAGGGAGAATGAAGGGTTAAGATGAGCTAGGGTTAGATCTAAGGGTTTGATGAATTAAATGAAGGGTAAAGGGGTAAATCCTCATGTGAACAAAGGGAAGGAGTAATTAATGGGTGACCTCACCAAATCTAGTGTGGTGTAGCTGAAAATTAATTGCACAAGTGGATGAGTCACAAGGTTGACTTTGCCTTGACTTTGACCGCGACCTTCGGAGTTGACCAAAGGTTGACTTTGACCAAACTTCCGGAATTCTTCTTGCGACTCCTTTCCGGGACTTCATGCTGACTCGTTGACGCTCCAAAGTCGGGGGTTGACCACGAGTTGACTTTTGGTCCTCGGGTTGACTTTTCGTCCTTTAGCCGGAAATCCATAAAAGCTCCCAAATTGCGCTCTTTCGCTCCCGATATCCATCCAATGCTCGTGAACCCTACAATGGTGCAATTCAAGGATTAGGGACACTAAATAGCCTTCGGATTAGCATTACTAAAGTGATTAGAGGCCTAATTTGTATGCAATTTGCATACGAATCACACCCCCACACTTAAGCTTTGCTTGTCCTCAAGCAAATAAAGAATCAACAATCCAAACCACATTTATTTTGTCTTAACAACCATATCCTCAAATAGAGACCACTAAGCCACAAATCAAGATTCTATTAAGCATATACTCAAACCTCATGATTTGCCAAGTGTTTAATATGTGTATCTAATGCATGCTTGGTGAAGTGTGTGCTAGCCATGGAATAATCAACCAAGAGCAATCAAATTAGCATATGCTTGACAAGATTAACCGCTAAACTCACATGATTCACTAAATATTTCCGCTCTTGTGTTTAGGGTTAAGTGTTTACTTTCAAGACATTACCAAAAGCAACGTCCCCATAAGCTTGCTCATTGACCAACTCTCCACTAATTAATTCACAACTTATTGGATCAAAAAGACTTTACATTGGTTGTAATCGGGCCAAAGGTTAGTGGTTAACATGAAACGAATGGATGGATATACAAGTATTCCAAGCATTTCACAAAACAACTTAAGGACTTTGAAACTCATTTTCTTTAACAAACAATCCTAACTTTTATTCTCCTCAACCTTTTATTCTAAAAACAAACTCTATTTTTGGAATTTCTAACTTTCTATTTCTACTTTTCTCTTTCTTTTTCTCACAACTTCTTTCCCATTTTGTATTTTCTTTTCTCTTGGGACTTTCTTTTTTGAAACTTTATTTTTGTACACAACTTCTTTTTGATTTTCTCAACTTCTTTTCCAACCAATTTCTCCTTTACAAAACTCTAATCTACTCTACCCCCACACTTGCTTTTCACAAACCCATAAAACATAAAGAACATGAGAAGTCACAATCGTCGTCTCGCTAATACTTGGAACAAGGGACGGTTAGTGTTTAAGCTAGTAACATGGGTTAGACTTTTGTGGGTTAAACGAAGAAAAAGCTAATGACGAATGAGGCTCGAAATGGGTTAATCCTAATGAAAAGTGTTTAGAGGGATGAAAGTTAATTTGGCCATGGTGCTTATCTAGTGCCTTAATCATTTCCAATTCATTGCAAATTAACATGTAGTCTCAAGCGGTCTTTGAGCAAGTTCTAGGTCTCGTAAACTAGTGGAATGCACACACATGAAAAACAAGGATGTATGAATGATGCATACATATCAATGAGGCTCAAAATCTCACCATATAGGGCATATGCATGTCAATACATCGTCTAGATATGCTTCTCTAATTGCTAGTGACCAATCAACATGGCAAATGTGCGTATAGTGTCAAGCAATCATCAATTACATAAATTAATCACAAGGCAACTCAATGATTTCTAAGCACATGCTCTATATCCTCCTAATTCACAACTTAGTAGGCTCACAATTATCATTGGGATTGAAAAAGACAACCAAACACACACAAAACCTTCAAAGTTTCAAAATTCAAACATTTAACTTTTTGCACCAGTCGACCGGTCGACGGAAATCATCGACCGTTCGACGACAGCTCCCTGGACGAGTGTCGACCGGTCGACACACGGGTCGACCGTTCGATGAAAACTTTGAAAAATTCAAAAATTTTGGTGGTTTGAAAATGTGAAATCCTTTTAGTTTGGCCCAACCTCACCCCCACACTTAAAACCAACATTGTCCTCAATGTTGTGAGGTATTTAAAAGTGCAAAGAAAATTGGTAAAAGTGAAGAAGCAAAGTCGGGCGAATGCACACATACAAAATATAGCATACGGATGATAGAGTAAGAAAAACCCCCTTTGTAGACTCCCCTAGCGAGCCGAGAAACCACAAATAGACACCAACCTCAGGGCACAAGGCCCTGACTTCCATACGTTTGCTCCTCGGGTGCCAAATGAATTAGAAAGTGGCATGAAACACCACTTAACCCGGTGGCTAAGGTGTTCATCTTCAATGAAGCACAACAGCTCTCATGGTGAAGGAAAGCTCATCAACGGTTGTTTGCTCGATCTCCCCCAAAGTGATGGTGCACAGTAAATCAACTCCGACCTCTTCCCTTTGCAAGGGACATAATTCCAGAAGTAAGAACAGTCAAAGTGAAAGCTGGGATCGTCACTTCCAGCTCTGAGTACCACTCCTTTGGAACTGCAAATCCGGAGATCCAACGGCTGGAACTCAATGAAATTTAAACAGAGAACAGTAGACACATAGAGGAAGCTGTCATACAAATTGCAGCTCAATCCAGCGGTGGAGATGAGATAAAACTGTTTCCAAAGTGGACTGTTCTTCCCAGGCAGATTCTGGAAATCAAACAAAACAAAACAAAAATGAATTCACTTCACCGAAACGTCCATCCTACATCTCCCAACTTCCCATAAGCTCTTTATTCAAAACAAAACAAACTAAACATAGATATATATATCACACAAAATAAAAAGAATAGTGCAAGAAACTCGGTTACCGATTACCAAGAGATCAAGGTTGAACCTCAATCCCCGGCAGCGGCGCCATTTGGCGATTGCCAAAGAGTGGTAGGTGTATTTAAGATCCGGGGTTGTCGTTCCAACGGAGATCGAAGGCCCTTCAACCCCTTGGCAAATAAGCAACCAAAGAAGATGCACAAATATGATGAGACAAGAGATGAAAAGAGTGGATGAGGCGTGTATATGACAATGTGTGTGTAGAGGTGTAGTGTTTTTGGGTTTTCGAAAGATAGTGCAAAGTAATGACAAACAACAATTAAAATGCAAGAAAGTATAAATGTGCAAATAAAGTAAGATAGGTGTTGGGGTTTTCGGGCAAACCCCAAGTCCAATGCAACTAGTGATCCTCTAACACGAAACCATGCCAATGTATCCACGAATCAAGCCCCGTATCCTAGCCATGCTATGGTTCTAGGACCGTGCTTACCTAAGGTATTCAAATGCCTTACTAGGGCCATTCGAACTCTCTAGGTGTCTTAGGGGATCCCTCTATGTTACCTAATACCGAATCCCCTAAAGTGCTTAAGAGGCGTAAAGTGTCGAAGCTTAGGGACTCAAACAAGCAACACATGCATAACCCACCACTCCACCGATGTTATCGATGTGGAGTGGATTCCTTCTAAGGTATTCCTAAGCCTTATTAGGGTCCTAGGGACTCTCCGCGGGAGGGTAGAAAGAAAGGAGGCGTAAAGCACATGAATTAAGGGTCAAACATAGTGAAACATGCTCATCACACATATTGCCAATTGCCTAGAGTAGAATAAGGTTGCCAAACCATACACAACTCATACAAGATGGACCAAATGCATACAAAAGAGTGGCAAATCTTCACATACACATTCAATACATATGAAACTAGACAATACACATATTCATGAAACAACAAAGGCATTTATTCATTAATCAAAGTATCACATAGTCACATTGAACTAGGGCACACAACCCTAGTCCCCAACAAAGTTACTACTCACTAAGCATCAAAATATACATCATCAAATTATACAATAAAGCTCTAGACATAAGAAAAAGAGAGAGTAAGGATGAGGAATGCTCAATAGATGCTCTCTTGCTCCTCCTTGGCTTTGATGATGGATCTTGATGACTTGGTGAGGATCCCAGCTGCCCAAAGTGGTGGTGGAGGTAGTAGACATCGTGGGGAGAAGATTTGATGAAGGGTGGTGGAGGAGAGGAGGTGTGGAAGTGGTGGATTGTGGCTGACCCGACGGTGGTCGACCGGTCGACCGGTGGTCGTCGACCGGTCGACGGACGAACCGTGGGCAACCCTAGATCTAAGGGAGAAGAGAGAAAGGGGAAAGGGAAAGTGATGGAGATGGAGGCAGCTGAATGGATGCCCTAATGAGGCAACAACTAGGGTATAAATAGGCAAAGGGAGGGAGAATGAAGGGTTAAGATGAGCTAGGGTTAGATCTAAGGGTTTGATGAATTAAATGAAGGGTAAAGGGGTAAATTCTCATGTGAACAAAGGGAAGGAGTAATTAATGGGTGACCTCACCAAATCTAGTGTGGTGTAGCTGAAAATTAATTGCACAAGTGGATGAGTCACAAGGTTGACTTTGCCTTGACTTTGACCGCGACCTTCGGAGTTGACCAAAGGTTGACTTTGACCAAACTTCCGGAATTCTTCTTGCGACTCCTTTCCGGGACTTCATGCTGACTCGTTGACGCTCCAAAGTCGGGGGTTGACCACGAGTTGACTTTTGGTCCTCGGGTTGACTTTTCGTCCTTTAGCCGGAAATCCATAAAAGCTCCCAAATTGCGCTCTTTCGCTCCCGATATCCATCCAATGCTCGTGAACCCTACAATGGTGCAATTCAAGGATTAGGGACACTAAATAGCCTTCGGATTAGCATTACTAAAGTGATTAGAGGCCTAATTTGTATGCAATTTGCATACGAATCACACCCCCACACTTAAGCTTTGCTTGTCCTCAAGCAAATAAAGAATCAACAATCCAAACCACATTTATTTTGTCTTAACAACCATATCCTCAAATAGAGACCACTAAGCCACAAATCAAGATTCTATTAAGCATATACTCAAACCTCATGATTTGCCAAGTGTTTAATATGTGTATCTAATGCATGCTTGGTGAAGTGTGTGCTAGCCATGGAATAATCAACCAAGAGCAATCAAATTAGCATATGCTTGACAAGATTAACCGCTAAACTCACATGATTCACTAAATATTTCCGCTCTTGTGTTTAGGGTTAAGTGTTTACTTTCAAGACATTACCAAAAGCAACGTCCCCATAAGCTTGCTCATTGACCAACTCTCCACTAATTAATTCACAACTTATTGGATCAAAAAGACTTTACATTGGTTGTAATGGGGCCAAAGGTTAGTGGTTAACATGAAACGAATGGATGGATATACAAGTATTCCAAGCATTTCACAAAACAACTTAAGGACTTTGAAACTCATTTTCTTTAACAAACAATCCTAACTTTTATTCTCCTCAACCTTTTATTCTAAAAACAAACTCTATTTTTGGAATTTCTAACTTTCTATTTCTACTTTTCTCTTTCTTTTTCTCACAACTTCTTTCCCATTTTGTATTTTCTTTTCTCTTGGGACTTTCTTTTTTGAAACTTTATTTTTGTACACAACTTCTTTTTGATTTTCTCAACTTCTTTTCCAACCAATTTCTCCTTTACAAAACTCTAATCTACTCTACCCCCACACTTGCTTTTCACAAACCCATAAAACATAAAGAACATGAGAAGTCACAATCGTCGTCTCGCTAATACTTGGAACAAGGGACGGTTAGTGTTTAAGCTAGTAACATGGGTTAGACTTTTGTGGGTTAAATGAAGAAAAAGCTAATGACGAATGAGGCTCGAAATGGGTTAATCCTAATGAAAAGTGTTTAGAGGGATGAAAGTTAATTTGGCCATGGTGCTTATCTAGTGCCTTAATCATTTCCAATTCATTGCAAATTAACATGTAGTCTCAAGCGGTCTTTGAGCAAGTTCTAGGTCTCGTAAACTAGTGGAATGCACACACATGAAAAACAAGGATGTATGAATGATGCATACATATCAATGAGGCTCAAAATCTCACCATATAGGGCATATGCATGTCAATACATCGTCTAGATATGCTTCTCTAATTGCTAGTGACCAATCAACATGGCAAATGTGCGTATAGTGTCAAGCAATCATCAATTACATAAATTAATCACAAGGCAACTCAATGATTTCTAAGCACATGCTCTATATCCTCCTAATTCACAACTTAGTAGGCTCACAATTATCATTGGGATTGAAAAAGACAACCAAACACACACAAAACCTTCAAAGTTTCAAAATTCAAACATTTAACTTTTTGCACCAGTCGACCGGTCGACGGAAATCATCGACCGTTCGACGACAGCTCCCTGGACGAGTGTCGACCGGTCGACACACGGGTCGACCGTTCGATGAAAACTTTGAAAAATTCAAAAATTTTGGTGGTTTGAAAATGTGAAATCCTTTTAGTTTGGCCCAACCTCACCCCCACACTTAAAACCAACATTGTCCTCAATGTTGTGAGGTATTTAAAAGTGCAAAGAAAATTGGTAAAAGTGAAGAAGCAAAGTCGGGCGAATGCACACATACAAAATATAGCATACGGATGATAGAGTAAGAAAAACCCCCTTTGTAGACTCCCCTAGCGAGCCGAGAAACCACAAATAGACACCAACCTCAGGGCACAAGGCCCTGACTTCCATACGTTTGCTCCTCGGGTGCCAAATGAATTAGAAAGTGGCATGAAACACCACTTAACCCGGTGGCTAAGGTGTTCATCTTCAATGAAGCACAACAGCTCTCATGGTGAAGGAAAGCTCATCAACGGTTGTTTGCTCGATCTCCCCCAAAGTGATGGTGCACAGTAAATCAACTCCGACCTCTTCCCTTTGCAAGGGACATAATTCCAGAAGTAAGAACAGTCAAAGTGAAAGCTGGGATCGTCACTTCCAGCTCTGAGTACCACTCCTTTGGAACTGCAAATCCGGAGATCCAACGGCTGGAACTCAATGAAATTTAAACAGAGAACAGTAGACACATAGAGGAAGCTGTCATACAAATTGCAGCTCAATCCAGCGGTGGAGATGAGATAAAACTGTTTCCAAAGTGGACTGTTCTTCCCAGGCAGATTCTGGAAATCAAACAAAACAAAACAAAAATGAATTCACTTCACCGAAACGTCCATCCTACATCTCCCAACTTCCCATAAGCTCTTTATTCAAAACAAAACAAACTAAACATAGATATATATATCACACAAAATAAAAAGAATAGTGCAAGAAACTCGGTTACCGATTACCAAGAGATCAAGGTTGAACCTCAATCCCCGGCAGCGGCGCCATTTGGCGATTGCCAAAGAGTGGTAGGTGTATTTAAGATCCGGGGTTGTCGTTCCAACGGAGATCGAAGGCCCTTCAACCCCTTGGCAAATAAGCAACCAAAGAAGATGCACAAATATGATGAGACAAGAGATGAAAAGAGTGGATGAGGCGTGTATATGACAATGTGTGTGTAGAGGTGTAGTGTTTTTGGGTTTTCGAAAGATAGTGCAAAGTAATGACAAACAACAATTAAAATGCAAGAAAGTATAAATGTGCAAATAAAGTAAGATAGGTGTTGGGGTTTTCGGGCAAACCCCAAGTCCAATGCAACTAGTGATCCTCTAACACGAAACCATGCCAATGTATCCACGAATCAAGCCCCGTATCCTAGCCATGCTATGGTTCTAGGACCGTGCTTACCTAAGGTATTCAAATGCCTTACTAGGGCCATTCGAACTCTCTAGGTGTCTTAGGGGATCCCTCTATGTTACCTAATACCGAATCCCCTAAAGTGCTTAAGAGGCGTAAAGTGTCGAAGCTTAGGGACTCAAACAAGCAACACATGCATAACCCACCACTCCACCGATGTTATCGATGTGGAGTGGATTCCTTCTAAGGTATTCCTAAGCCTTATTAGGGTCCTAGGGACTCTCCGCGGGAGGGTAGAAAGAAAGGAGGCGTAAAGCACATGAATTAAGGGTCAAACATAGTGAAACATGCTCATCACACATATTGCCAATTGCCTAGAGTAGAATAAGGTTGCCAAACCATACACAACTCATACAAGATGGACCAAATGCATACAAAAGAGTGGCAAATCTTCACATACACATTCAATACATATGAAACTAGACAATACACATATTCATGAAACAACAAAGGCATTTATTCATTAATCAAAGTATCACATAGTCACATTGAACTAGGGCACACAACCCTAGTCCCCAACAAAGTTACTACTCACTAAGCATCAAAATATACATCATCAAATTATACAATAAAGCTCTAGACATAAGAAAAAGAGAGAGTAAGGATGAGGAATGCTCAATAGATGCTCTCTTGCTCCTCCTTGGCTTTCATGATGGATCTTGATGACTTGGTGAGAATCCCAGCTGCCCAAAGTGGTGGTGGAGGTAGTAGACATCGTGGGGAGAAGATTTGATGAAGGGTGGTGGAGGAGAGGAGGTGTGGAAGTGGTGGATTGTGGCTGACCCGACGGTGGTCGACCGGTCGACCGGTGGTCGTCGACCGGTCGACGGACGAACCGTGGGCAACCCTAGATCTAAGGGAGAAGAGAGAAAGGGGAAAGGGAAAGTGATGGAGATGGAGGCAGCTGAATGGATGCCCTAATGAGGCAACAACTAGGGTATAAATAGGCAAAGGGAGGGAGAATGAAGGGTTAAGATGAGCTAGGGTTAGATCTAAGGGTTTGATGAATTAAATGAAGGGTAAAGGGGTAAATCCTCATGTGAACAAAGGGAAGGAGTAATTAATGGGTGACCTCACCAAATCTAGTGTGGTGTAGCTGAAAATTAATTGCACAAGTGGATGAGTCACAAGGTTGACTTTGCCTTGACTTTGACCGCGACCTTCGGAGTTGACCAAAGGTTGACTTTGACCAAACTTCCGGAATTCTTCTTGCGACTCCTTTCCGGGACTTCATGCTGACTCGTTGACGCTCCAAAGTCGGGGGTTGACCACGAGTTGACTTTTGGTCCTCGGGTTGACTTTTCGTCCTTTAGCCGGAAATCCATAAAAGCTCCCAAATTGCGCTCTTTCGCTCCCGATATCCATCCAATGCTCGTGAACCCTACAATGGTGCAATTCAAGGATTAGGGACACTAAATAGCCTTCGGATTAGCATTACTAAAGTGATTAGAGGCCTAATTTGTATGCAATTTGCATACGAATCACACCCCCACACTTAAGCTTTGCTTGTCCTCAAGCAAATAAAGAATCAACAATCCAAACCACATTTATTTTGTCTTAACAACCATATCCTCAAATAGAGACCACTAAGCCACAAATCAAGATTCTATTAAGCATATACTCAAACCTCATGATTTGCCAAGTGTTTAATATGTGTATCTAATGCATGCTTGGTGAAGTGTGTGCTAGCCATGGAATAATCAACCAAGAGCAATCAAATTAGCATATGCTTGACAAGATTAACCGCTAAACTCACATGATTCACTAAATATTTCCGCTCTTGTGTTTAGGGTTAAGTGTTTACTTTCAAGACATTACCAAAAGCAACGTCCCCATAAGCTTGCTCATTGACCAACTCTCCACTAATTAATTCACAACTTATTGGATCAAAAAGACTTTACATTGGTTGTAATGGGGCCAAAGGTTAGTGGTTAACATGAAACGAATGGATGGATATACAAGTATTCCAAGCATTTCACAAAACAACTTAAGGACTTTGAAACTCATTTTCTTTAACAAACAATCCTAACTTTTATTCTCCTCAACCTTTTATTCTAAAAACAAACTCTATTTTTGGAATTTCTAACTTTCTATTTCTACTTTTCTCTTTCTTTTTCTCACAACTTCTTTCCCATTTTGTATTTTCTTTTCTCTTGGGACTTTCTTTTTTGAAACTTTATTTTTGTACACAACTTCTTTTTGATTTTCTCAACTTCTTTTCCAACCAATTTCTCCTTTACAAAACTCTAATCTACTCTACCCCCACACTTGCTTTTCACAAACCCATAAAACATAAAGAACATGAGAAGTCACAATCGTCGTCTCGCTAATACTTGGAACAAGGGACGGTTAGTGTTTAAGCTAGTAACATGGGTTAGACTTTTGTGGGTTAAACGAAGAAAAAGCTAATGACGAATGAGGCTCGAAATGGGTTAATCCTAATGAAAAGTGTTTAGAGGGATGAAAGTTAATTTGGCCATGGTGCTTATCTAGTGCCTTAATCATTTCCAATTCATTGCAAATTAACATGTAGTCTCAAGCAGTCTTTGAGCAAGTTCTAGGTCTCGTAAACTAGTGGAATGCACACACATGAAAAACAAGGATGTATGAATGATGCATACATATCAATGAGGCTCAAAATCTCACCATATAGGGCATATGCATGTTAATACATCGTCTAGATATGCTTCTCTAATTGCTAGTGACCAATCAACATGGCAAATGTGCGTATAGTGTCAAGCAATCATCAATTACATAAATTAATCACAAGGCAACTCAATGATTTCTAAGCACATGCTCTATATCCTCCTAATTCACAACTTAGTAGGCTCACAATTATCATTGGGATTGAAAAAGACAACCAAACACACACAAAACCTTCAAAGTTTCAAAATTCAAACATTTAACTTTTTGCACCAGTCGACCGGTCGACGGAAATCATCGACCGTTCGACGACAGCTCCCTGGACGAGTGTCGACCGGTCGACACACGGGTCGACCGTTCGATGAAAACTTTGAAAAATTCAAAAATTTTGGTGGTTTGAAAATGTGAAATCCTTTTAGTTTGGCCCAACCTCACCCCCACACTTAAAACCAACATTGTCCTCAATGTTGTGAGGTATTTAAAAGTGCAAAGAAAATTGGTAAAAGTGAAGAAGCAAAGTCGGGCGAATGCACACATACAAAATATAGCATACGGATGATAGAGTAAGAAAAACCCCCTTTGTAGACTCCCCTAGCGAGCCGAGAAACCACAAATAGACACCAACCTCAGGGCACAAGGCCCTGACTTCCATACGTTTGCTCCTCGGGTGCCAAATGAATTAGAAAGTGGCATGAAACACCACTTAACCCGGTGGCTAAGGTGTTCATCTTCAATGAAGCACAACAGCTCTCATGGTGAAGGAAAGCTCATCAACGGTTGTTTGCTCGATCTCCCCCAAAGTGATGGTGCACAGTAAATCAACTCCGACCTCTTCCCTTTGCAAGGGACATAATTCCAGAAGTAAGAACAGTCAAAGTGAAAGCTGGGATCGTCACTTCCAGCTCTGAGTACCACTCCTTTGGAACTGCAAATCCGGAGATCCAACGGCTGGAACTCAATGAAATTTAAACAGAGAACAGTAGACACATAGAGGAAGCTGTCATACAAATTGCAGCTCAATCCAGCGGTGGAGATGAGATAAAACTGTTTCCAAAGTGGACTGTTCTTCCCAGGCAGATTCTGGAAATCAAACAAAACAAAACAAAAATGAATTCACTTCACCGAAACGTCCATCCTACATCTCCCAACTTCCCATAAGCTCTTTATTCAAAACAAAACAAACTAAACATAGATATATATATCACACAAAATAAAAAGAATAGTGCAAGAAACTCGGTTACCGATTACCAAGAGATCAAGGTTGAACCTCAATCCCCGGCAGCGGCGCCATTTGGCGATTGCCAAAGAGTGGTAGGTGTATTTAAGATCCGGGGTTGTCGTTCCAACGGAGATCGAAGGCCCTTCAACCCCTTGGCAAATAAGCAACCAAAGAAGATGCACAAATATGATGAGACAAGAGATGAAAAGAGTGGATGAGGCGTGTATATGACAATGTGTGTGTAGAGGTGTAGTGTTTTTGGGTTTTCGAAAGATAGTGCAAAGTAATGACAAACAACAATTAAAATGCAAGAAAGTATAAATGTGCAAATAAAGTAAGATAGGTGTTGGGGTTTTCGGGCAAACCCCAAGTCCAATGCAACTAGTGATCCTCTAACACGAAACCATGCCAATGTATCCACGAATCAAGCCCCGTATCCTAGCCATGCTATGGTTCTAGGACCGTGCTTACCTAAGGTATTCAAATGCCTTACTAGGGCCATTCGAACTCTCTAGGTGTCTTAGGGGATCCCTCTATGTTACCTAATACCGAATCCCCTAAAGTGCTTAAGAGGCGTAAAGTGTCGAAGCTTAGGGACTCAAACAAGCAACACATGCATAACCCACCACTCCACCGATGTTATCGATGTGGAGTGGATTCCTTCTAAGGTATTCCTAAGCCTTATTAGGGTCCTAGGGACTCTCCGCGGGAGGGTAGAAAGAAAGGAGGCGTAAAGCACATGAATTAAGGGTCAAACATAGTGAAACATGCTCATCACACATATTGCCAATTGCCTAGAGTAGAATAAGGTTGCCAAACCATACACAACTCATACAAGATGGACCAAATGCATACAAAAGAGTGGCAAATCTTCACATACACATTCAATACATATGAAACTAGACAATACACATATTCATGAAACAACAAAGGCATTTATTCATTAATCAAAGTATCACATAGTCACATTGAACTAGGGCACACAACCCTAGTCCCCAACAAAGTTACTACTCACTAAGCATCAAAATATACATCATCAAATTATACAATAAAGCTCTAGACATAAGAAAAAGAGAGAGTAAGGATGAGGAATGCTCAATAGATGCTCTCTTGCTCCTCCTTGGCTTTGATGATGGATCTTGATGACTTGGTGAGGATCCCAGCTGCCCAAAGTGGTGGTGGAGGTAGTAGACATCGTGGGGAGAAGATTTGATGAAGGGTGGTGGAGGAGAGGAGGTGTGGAAGTGGTGGATTGTGGCTGACCCGACGGTGGTCGACCGGTCGACCGGTGGTCGTCGACCGGTCGACGGACGAACCGTGGGCAACCCTAGATCTAAGGGAGAAGAGAGAAAGGGGAAAGGGAAAGTGATGGAGATGGAGGCAGCTGAATGGATGCCCTAATGAGGCAACAACTAGGGTATAAATAGGCAAAGGGAGGGAGAATGAAGGGTTAAGATGAGCTAGGGTTAGATCTAAGGGTTTGATGAATTAAATGAAGGGTAAAGGGGTAAATTCTCATGTGAACAAAGGGAAGGAGTAATTAATGGGTGACCTCACCAAATCTAGTGTGGTGTAGCTGAAAATTAATTGCACAAGTGGATGAGTCACAAGGTTGACTTTGCCTTGACTTTGACCGCGACCTTCGGAGTTGACCAAAGGTTGACTTTGACCAAACTTCCGGAATTCTTCTTGCGACTCCTTTCCGGGACTTCATGCTGACTCGTTGACGCTCCAAAGTCGGGGGTTGACCACGAGTTGACTTTTGGTCCTCGGGTTGACTTTTCGTCCTTTAGCCGGAAATCCATAAAAGCTCCCAAATTGCGCTCTTTCGCTCCCGATATCCATCCAATGCTCGTGAACCCTACAATGGTGCAATTCAAGGATTAGGGACACTAAATAGCCTTCGGATTAGCATTACTAAAGTGATTAGAGGCCTAATTTGTATGCAATTTGCATACGAATCACACCCCCACACTTAAGCTTTGCTTGTCCTCAAGCAAATAAAGAATCAACAATCCAAACCACATTTATTTTGTCTTAACAACCATATCCTCAAATAGAGACCACTAAGCCACAAATCAAGATTCTATTAAGCATATACTCAAACCTCATGATTTGCCAAGTGTTTAATATGTGTATCTAATGCATGCTTGGTGAAGTGTGTGCTAGCCATGGAATAATCAACCAAGAGCAATCAAATTAGCATATGCTTGACAAGATTAACCGCTAAACTCACATGATTCACTAAATATTTCCGCTCTTGTGTTTAGGGTTAAGTGTTTACTTTCAAGACATTACCAAAAGCAACGTCCCCATAAGCTTGCTCATTGACCAACTCTCCACTAATTAATTCACAACTTATTGGATCAAAAAGACTTTACATTGGTTGTAATGGGGCCAAAGGTTAGTGGTTAACATGAAACGAATGGATGGATATACAAGTATTCCAAGCATTTCACAAAACAACTTAAGGACTTTGAAACTCATTTTCTTTAACAAACAATCCTAACTTTTATTCTCCTCAACCTTTTATTCTAAAAACAAACTCTATTTTTGGAATTTCTAACTTTCTATTTCTACTTTTCTCTTTCTTTTTCTCACAACTTCTTTCCCATTTTGTATTTTCTTTTCTCTTGGGACTTTCTTTTTTGAAACTTTATTTTTGTACACAACTTCTTTTTGATTTTCTCAACTTCTTTTCCAACCAATTTCTCCTTTACAAAACTCTAATCTACTCTACCCCCACACTTGCTTTTCACAAACCCATAAAACATAAAGAACATGAGAAGTCACAATCGTCGTCTCGCTAATACTTGGAACAAGGGACGGTTAGTGTTTAAGCTAGTAACATGGGTTAGACTTTTGTGGGTTAAACGAAGAAAAAGCTAATGACGAATGAGGCTCGAAATGGGTTAATCCTAATGAAAAGTGTTTAGAGGGATGAAAGTTAATTTGGCCATGGTGCTTATCTAGTGCCTTAATCATTTCCAATTCATTGCAAATTAACATGTAGTCTCAAGCGGTCTTTGAGCAAGTTCTAGGTCTCGTAAACTAGTGGAATGCACACACATGAAAAACAAGGATGTATGAATGATGCATACATATCAATGAGGCTCAAAATCTCACCATATAGGGCATATGCATGTTAATACATCGTCTAGATATGCTTCTCTAATTGCTAGTGACCAATCAACATGGCAAATGTGCGTATAGTGTCAAGCAATCATCAATTACATAAATTAATCACAAGGCAACTCAATGATTTCTAAGCACATGCTCTATATCCTCCTAATTCACAACTTAGTAGGCTCACAATTATCATTGGGATTGAAAAAGACAACCAAACACACACAAAACCTTCAAAGTTTCAAAATTCAAACATTTAACTTTTTGCACCAGTCGACCGGTCGACGGAAATCATCGACCGTTCGACGACAGCTCCCTGGACGAGTGTCGACCGGTCGACACACGGGTCGACCGTTCGATGAAAACTTTGAAAAATTCAAAAATTTTGGTGGTTTGAAAATGTGAAATCCTTTTAGTTTGGCCCAACCTCACCCCCACACTTAAAACCAACATTGTCCTCAATGTTGTGAGGTATTTAAAAGTGCAAAGAAAATTGGTAAAAGTGAAGAAGCAAAGTCGGGCGAATGCACACATACAAAATATAGCATACGGATGATAGAGTAAGAAAAACCCCCTTTGTAGACTCCCCTAGCGAGCCGAGAAACCACAAATAGACACCAACCTCAGGGCACAAGGCCCTGACTTCCATACGTTTGCTCCTCGGGTGCCAAATGAATTAGAAAGTGGCATGAAACACCACTTAACCCGGTGGCTAAGGTGTTCATCTTCAATGAAGCACAACAGCTCTCATGGTGAAGGAAAGCTCATCAACGGTTGTTTGCTCGATCTCCCCCAAAGTGATGGTGCACAGTAAATCAACTCCGACCTCTTCCCTTTGCAAGGGACATAATTCCAGAAGTAAGAACAGTCAAAGTGAAAGCTGGGATCGTCACTTCCAGCTCTGAGTACCACTCCTTTGGAACTGCAAATCCGGAGATCCAACGGCTGGAACTCAATGAAATTTAAACAGAGAACAGTAGACACATAGAGGAAGCTGTCATACAAATTGCAGCTCAATCCAGCGGTGGAGATGAGATAAAACTGTTTCCAAAGTGGACTGTTCTTCCCAGGCAGATTCTGGAAATCAAACAAAACAAAACAAAAATGAATTCACTTCACCGAAACGTCCATCCTACATCTCCCAACTTCCCATAAGCTCTTTATTCAAAACAAAACAAACTAAACATAGATATATATATCACACAAAATAAAAAGAATAGTGCAAGAAACTCGGTTACCGATTACCAAGAGATCAAGGTTGAACCTCAATCCCCGGCAGCGGCGCCATTTGGCGATTGCCAAAGAGTGGTAGGTGTATTTAAGATCCGGGGTTGTCGTTCCAACGGAGATCGAAGGCCCTTCAACCCCTTGGCAAATAAGCAACCAAAGAAGATGCACAAATATGATGAGACAAGAGATGAAAAGAGTGGATGAGGCGTGTATATGACAATGTGTGTGTAGAGGTGTAGTGTTTTTGGGTTTTCGAAAGATAGTGCAAAGTAATGACAAACAACAATTAAAATGCAAGAAAGTATAAATGTGCAAATAAAGTAAGATAGGTGTTGGGGTTTTCGGGCAAACCCCAAGTCCAATGCAACTAGTGATCCTCTAACACGAAACCATGCCAATGTATCCACGAATCAAGCCCCGTATCCTAGCCATGCTATGGTTCTAGGACCGTGCTTACCTAAGGTATTCAAATGCCTTACTAGGGCCATTCGAACTCTCTAGGTGTCTTAGGGGATCCCTCTATGTTACCTAATACCGAATCCCCTAAAGTGCTTAAGAGGCGTAAAGTGTCGAAGCTTAGGGACTCAAACAAGCAACACATGCATAACCCACCACTCCACCGATGTTATCGATGTGGAGTGGATTCCTTCTAAGGTATTCCTAAGCCTTATTAGGGTCCTAGGGACTCTCCGCGGGAGGGTAGAAAGAAAGGAGGCGTAAAGCACATGAATTAAGGGTCAAACATAGTGAAACATGCTCATCACACATATTGCCAATTGCCTAGAGTAGAATAAGGTTGCCAAACCATACACAACTCATACAAGATGGACCAAATGCATACAAAAGAGTGGCAAATCTTCACATACACATTCAATACATATGAAACTAGACAATACACATATTCATGAAACAACAAAGGCATTTATTCATTAATCAAAGTATCACATAGTCACATTGAACTAGGGCACACAACCCTAGTCCCCAACAAAGTTACTACTCACTAAGCATCAAAATATACATCATCAAATTATACAATAAAGCTCTAGACATAAGAAAAAGAGAGAGTAAGGATGAGGAATGCTCAATAGATGCTCTCTTGCTCCTCCTTGGCTTTGATGATGGATCTTGATGACTTGGTGAGGATCCCAGCTGCCCAAAGTGGTGGTGGAGGTAGTAGACATCGTGGGGAGAAGATTTGATGAAGGGTGGTGGAGGAGAGGAGGTGTGGAAGTGGTGGATTGTGGCTGACCCGACGGTGGTCGACCGGTCGACCGGTGGTCGTCGACCGGTCGACGGACGAACCGTGGGCAACCCTAGATCTAAGGGAGAAGAGAGAAAGGGGAAAGGGAAAGTGATGGAGATGGAGGCAGCTGAATGGATGCCCTAATGAGGCAACAACTAGGGTATAAATAGGCAAAGGGAGGGAGAATGAAGGGTTAAGATGAGCTAGGGTTAGATCTAAGGGTTTGATGAATTAAATGAAGGGTAAAGGGGTAAATTCTCATGTGAACAAAGGGAAGGAGTAATTAATGGGTGACCTCACCAAATCTAGTGTGGTGTAGCTGAAAATTAATTGCACAAGTGGATGAGTCACAAGGTTGACTTTGCCTTGACTTTGACCGCGACCTTCGGAGTTGACCAAAGGTTGACTTTGACCAAACTTCCGGAATTCTTCTTGCGACTCCTTTCCGGGACTTCATGCTGACTCGTTGACGCTCCAAAGTCGGGGGTTGACCACGAGTTGACTTTTGGTCCTCGGGTTGACTTTTCGTCCTTTAGCCGGAAATCCATAAAAGCTCCCAAATTGCGCTCTTTCGCTCCCGATATCCATCCAATGCTCGTGAACCCTACAATGGTGCAATTCAAGGATTAGGGACACTAAATAGCCTTCGGATTAGCATTACTAAAGTGATTAGAGGCCTAATTTGTATGCAATTTGCATACGAATCACACCCCCACACTTAAGCTTTGCTTGTCCTCAAGCAAATAAAGAATCAACAATCCAAACCACATTTATTTTGTCTTAACAACCATATCCTCAAATAGAGACCACTAAGCCACAAATCAAGATTCTATTAAGCATATACTCAAACCTCATGATTTGCCAAGTGTTTAATATGTGTATCTAATGCATGCTTGGTGAAGTGTGTGCTAGCCATGGAATAATCAACCAAGAGCAATCAAATTAGCATATGCTTGACAAGATTAACCGCTAAACTCACATGATTCACTAAATATTTCCGCTCTTGTGTTTAGGGTTAAGTGTTTACTTTCAAGACATTACCAAAAGCAACGTCCCCATAAGCTTGCTCATTGACCAACTCTCCACTAATTAATTCACAACTTATTGGATCAAAAAGACTTTACATTGGTTGTAATGGGGCCAAAGGTTAGTGGTTAACATGAAACGAATGGATGGATATACAAGTATTCCAAGCATTTCACAAAACAACTTAAGGACTTTGAAACTCATTTTCTTTAACAAACAATCCTAACTTTTATTCTCCTCAACCTTTTATTCTAAAAACAAACTCTATTTTTGGAATTTCTAACTTTCTATTTCTACTTTTCTCTTTCTTTTTCTCACAACTTCTTTCCCATTTTGTATTTTCTTTTCTCTTGGGACTTTCTTTTTTGAAACTTTATTTTTGTACACAACTTCTTTTTGATTTTCTCAACTTCTTTTCCAACCAATTTCTCCTTTACAAAACTCTAATCTACTCTACCCCCACACTTGCTTTTCACAAACCCATAAAACATAAAGAACATGAGAAGTCACAATCGTCGTCTCGCTAATACTTGGAACAAGGGACGGTTAGTGTTTAAGCTAGTAACATGGGTTAGACTTTTGTGGGTTAAACGAAGAAAAAGCTAATGACGAATGAGGCTCGAAATGGGTTAATCCTAATGAAAAGTGTTTAGAGGGATGAAAGTTAATTTGGCCATGGTGCTTATCTAGTGCCTTAATCATTTCCAATTCATTGCAAATTAACATGTAGTCTCAAGCGGTCTTTGAGCAAGTTCTAGGTCTCGTAAACTAGTGGAATGCACACACATGAAAAACAAGGATGTATGAATGATGCATACATATCAATGAGGCTCAAAATCTCACCATATAGGGCATATGCATGTTAATACATCGTCTAGATATGCTTCTCTAATTGCTAGTGACCAATCAACATGGCAAATGTGCGTATAGTGTCAAGCAATCATCAATTACATAAATTAATCACAAGGCAACTCAATGATTTCTAAGCACATGCTCTATATCCTCCTAATTCACAACTTAGTAGGCTCACAATTATCATTGGGATTGAAAAAGACAACCAAACACACACAAAACCTTCAAAGTTTCAAAATTCAAACATTTAACTTTTTGCACCAGTCGACCGGTCGACGGAAATCATCGACCGTTCGACGACAGCTCCCTGGACGAGTGTCGACCGGTCGACACACGGGTCGACCGTTCGATGAAAACTTTGAAAAATTCAAAAATTTTGGTGGTTTGAAAATGTGAAATCCTTTTAGTTTGGCCCAACCTCACCCCCACACTTAAAACCAACATTGTCCTCAATGTTGTGAGGTATTTAAAAGTGCAAAGAAAATTGGTAAAAGTGAAGAAGCAAAGTCGGGCGAATGCACACATACAAAATATAGCATACGGATGATAGAGTAAGAAAAACCCCCTTTGTAGACTCCCCTAGCGAGCCGAGAAACCACAAATAGACACCAACCTCAGGGCACAAGGCCCTGACTTCCATACGTTTGCTCCTCGGGTGCCAAATGAATTAGAAAGTGGCATGAAACACCACTTAACCCGGTGGCTAAGGTGTTCATCTTCAATGAAGCACAACAGCTCTCATGGTGAAGGAAAGCTCATCAACGGTTGTTTGCTCGATCTCCCCCAAAGTGATGGTGCACAGTAAATCAACTCCGACCTCTTCCCTTTGCAAGGGACATAATTCCAGAAGTAAGAACAGTCAAAGTGAAAGCTGGGATCGTCACTTCCAGCTCTGAGTACCACTCCTTTGGAACTGCAAATCCGGAGATCCAACGGCTGGAACTCAATGAAATTTAAACAGAGAACAGTAGACACATAGAGGAAGCTGTCATACAAATTGCAGCTCAATCCAGCGGTGGAGATGAGATAAAACTGTTTCCAAAGTGGACTGTTCTTCCCAGGCAGATTCTGGAAATCAAACAAAACAAAACAAAAATGAATTCACTTCACCGAAACGTCCATCCTACATCTCCCAACTTCCCATAAGCTCTTTATTCAAAACAAAACAAACTAAACATAGATATATATATCACACAAAATAAAAAGAATAGTGCAAGAAACTCGGTTACCGATTACCAAGAGATCAAGGTTGAACCTCAATCCCCGGCAGCGGCGCCATTTGGCGATTGCCAAAGAGTGGTAGGTGTATTTAAGATCCGGGGTTGTCGTTCCAACGGAGATCGAAGGCCCTTCAACCCCTTGGCAAATAAGCAACCAAAGAAGATGCACAAATATGATGAGACAAGAGATGAAAAGAGTGGATGAGGCGTGTATATGACAATGTGTGTGTAGAGGTGTAGTGTTTTTGGGTTTTCGAAAGATAGTGCAAAGTAATGACAAACAACAATTAAAATGCAAGAAAGTATAAATGTGCAAATAAAGTAAGATAGGTGTTGGGGTTTTCGGGCAAACCCCAAGTCCAATGCAACTAGTGATCCTCTAACACGAAACCATGCCAATGTATCCACGAATCAAGCCCCGTATCCTAGCCATGCTATGGTTCTAGGACCGTGCTTACCTAAGGTATTCAAATGCCTTACTAGGGCCATTCGAACTCTCTAGGTGTCTTAGGGGATCCCTCTATGTTACCTAATACCGAATCCCCTAAAGTGCTTAAGAGGCGTAAAGTGTCGAAGCTTAGGGACTCAAACAAGCAACACATGCATAACCCACCACTCCACCGATGTTATCGATGTGGAGTGGATTCCTTCTAAGGTATTCCTAAGCCTTATTAGGGTCCTAGGGACTCTCCGCGGGAGGGTAGAAAGAAAGGAGGCGTAAAGCACATGAATTAAGGGTCAAACATAGTGAAACATGCTCATCACACATATTGCCAATTGCCTAGAGTAGAATAAGGTTGCCAAACCATACACAACTCATACAAGATGGACCAAATGCATACAAAAGAGTGGAAAATCTTCACATACACATTCAATACATATGAAACTAGACAATACACATATTCATGAAACAACAAAGGCATTTATTCATTAATCAAAGTATCACATAGTCACATTGAACTAGGGCACACAACCCTAGTCCCCAACAAAGTTACTACTCACTAAGCATCAAAATATACATCATCAAATTATACAATAAAGCTCTAGACATAAGAAAAAGAGAGAGTAAGGATGAGGAATGCTCAATAGATGCTCTCTTGCTCCTCCTTGGCTTTGATGATGGATCTTGATGACTTGGTGAGGATCCCAGCTGCCCAAAGTGGTGGTGGAGGTAGTAGACATCGTGGGGAGAAGATTTGATGAAGGGTGGTGGAGAAGAGGAGGTGTGGAAGTGGTGGATTGTGGCTGACCCGACGGTGGTCGACCGGTCGACCGGTGGTCGTCGACCGGTCGACGGACGAACCGTGGGCAACCCTAGATCTAAGGGAGAAGAGAGAAAGGGGAAAGGGAAAGTGATGGAGATGGAGGCAGCTGAATGGATGCCCTAATGAGGCAACAACTAGGGTATAAATAGGCAAAGGGAGGGAGAATGAAGGGTTAAGATGAGCTAGGGTTAGATCTAAGGGTTTGATGAATTAAATGAAGGGTAAAGGGGTAAATCCTCATGTGAACAAAGGGAAGGAGTAATTAATGGGTGACCTCACCAAATCTAGTGTGGTGTAGCTGAAAATTAATTGCACAAGTGGATGAGTCACAAGGTTGACTTTGCCTTGACTTTGACCGCGACCTTCGGAGTTGACCAAAGGTTGACTTTGACCAAACTTCCGGAATTCTTCTTGCGACTCCTTTCCGGGACTTCATGCTGACTCGTTGACGCTCCAAAGTCGGGGGTTGACCACGAGTTGACTTTTGGTCCTCGGGTTGACTTTTCGTCCTTTAGCCGGAAATCCATAAAAGCTCCCAAATTGCGCTCTTTCGCTCCCGATATCCATCCAATGCTCGTGAACCCTACAATGGTGCAATTCAAGGATTAGGGACACTAAATAGCCTTCGGATTAGCATTACTAAAGTGATTAGAGGCCTAATTTGTATGCAATTTGCATACGAATCACACCCCCACACTTAAGCTTTGCTTGTCCTCAAGCAAATAAAGAATCAACAATCCAAACCACATTTATTTTGTCTTAACAACCATATCCTCAAATAGAGACCACTAAGCCACAAATCAAGATTCTATTAAGCATATACTCAAACCTCATGATTTGCCAAGTGTTTAATATGTGTATCTAATGCATGCTTGGTGAAGTGTGTGCTAGCCATGGAATAATCAACCAAGAGCAATCAAATTAGCATATGCTTGACAAGATTAACCGCTAAACTCACATGATTCACTAAATATTTCCGCTCTTGTGTTTAGGGTTAAGTGTTTACTTTCAAGACATTACCAAAAGCAACGTCCCCATAAGCTTGCTCATTGACCAACTCTCCACTAATTAATTCACAACTTATTGGATCAAAAAGACTTTACATTGGTTGTAATGGGGCCAAAGGTTAGTGGTTAACATGAAACGAATGGATGGATATACAAGTATTCCAAGCATTTCACAAAACAACTTAAGGACTTTGAAACTCATTTTCTTTAACAAACAATCCTAACTTTTATTCTCCTCAACCTTTTATTCTAAAAACAAACTCTATTTTTGGAATTTCTAACTTTCTATTTCTACTTTTCTCTTTCTTTTTCTCACAACTTCTTTCCCATTTTGTATTTTCTTTTCTCTTGGGACTTTCTTTTTTGAAACTTTATTTTTGTACACAACTTCTTTTTGATTTTCTCAACTTCTTTTCCAACCAATTTCTCCTTTACAAAACTCTAATCTACTCTACCCCCACACTTGCTTTTCACAAACCCATAAAACATAAAGAACATGAGAAGTCACAATCGTCGTCTCGCTAATACTTGGAACAAGGGACGGTTAGTGTTTAAGCTAGTAACATGGGTTAGACTTTTGTGGGTTAAACGAAGAAAAAGCTAATGACGAATGAGGCTCGAAATGGGTTAATCCTAATGAAAAGTGTTTAGAGGGATGAAAGTTAATTTGGCCATGGTGCTTATCTAGTGCCTTAATCATTTCCAATTCATTGCAAATTAACATGTAGTCTCAAGCGGTCTTTGAGCAAGTTCTAGGTCTCGTAAACTAGTGGAATGCACACACATGAAAAACAAGGATGTATGAATGATGCATACATATCAATGAGGCTCAAAATCTCACCATATAGGGCATATGCATGTTAATACATCGTCTAGATATGCTTCTCTAATTGCTAGTGACCAATCAACATGGCAAATGTGCGTATAGTGTCAAGCAATCATCAATTACATAAATTAATCACAAGGCAACTCAATGATTTCTAAGCACATGCTCTATATCCTCCTAATTCACAACTTAGTAGGCTCACAATTATCATTGGGATTGAAAAAGACAACCAAACACACACAAAACCTTCAAAGTTTCAAAATTCAAACATTTAACTTTTTGCACCAGTCGACCGGTCGACGGAAATCATCGACCGTTCGACGACAGCTCCCTGGACGAGTGTCGACCGGTCGACACACGGGTCGACCGTTCGATGAAAACTTTGAAAAATTCAAAAATTTTGGTGGTTTGAAAATGTGAAATCCTTTTAGTTTGGCCCAACCTCACCCCCACAGTTAAAACCAACATTGTCCTCAATGTTGTGAGGTATTTAAAAGTGCAAAGAAAATTGGTAAAAGTGAAGAAGCAAAGTCGGGCGAATGCACACATACAAAATATAGCATACGGATGATAGAGTAAGAAAAACCCCCTTTGTAGACTCCCCTAGCGAGCCGAGAAACCACAAATAGACACCAACCTCAGGGCACAAGGCCCTGACTTCCATACGTTTGCTCCTCGGGTGCCAAATGAATTAGAAAGTGGCATGAAACACCACTTAACCCGGTGGCTAAGGTGTTCATCTTCAATGAAGCACAACAGCTCTCATGGTGAAGGAAAGCTCATCAACGGTTGTTTGCTCGATCTCCCCCAAAGTGATGGTGCACAGTAAATCAACTCCGACCTCTTCCCTTTGCAAGGGACATAATTCCAGAAGTAAGAACAGTCAAAGTGAAAGCTGGGATCGTCACTTCCAGCTCTGAGTACCACTCCTTTGGAACTGCAAATCCGGAGATCCAACGGCTGGAACTCAATGAAATTTAAACAGAGAACAGTAGACACATAGAGGAAGCTGTCATACAAATTGCAGCTCAATCCAGCGGTGGAGATGAGATAAAACTGTTTCCAAAGTGGACTGTTCTTCCCAGGCAGATTCTGGAAATCAAACAAAACAAAACAAAAATGAATTCACTTCACCGAAACGTCCATCCTACATCTCCCAACTTCCCATAAGCTCTTTATTCAAAACAAAACAAACTAAACATAGATATATATATCACACAAAATAAAAAGAATAGTGCAAGAAACTCGGTTACCGATTACCAAGAGATCAAGGTTGAACCTCAATCCCCGGCAGCGGCGCCATTTGGCGATTGCCAAAGAGTGGTAGGTGTATTTAAGATCCGGGGTTGTCGTTCCAACGGAGATCGAAGGCCCTTCAACCCCTTGGCAAATAAGCAACCAAAGAAGATGCACAAATATGATGAGACAAGAGATGAAAAGAGTGGATGAGGCGTGTATATGACAATGTGTGTGTAGAGGTGTAGTGTTTTTGGGTTTTCGAAAGATAGTGCAAAGTAATGACAAACAACAATTAAAATGCAAGAAAGTATAAATGTGCAAATAAAGTAAGATAGGTGTTGGGGTTTTCGGGCAAACCCCAAGTCCAATGCAACTAGTGATCCTCTAACACGAAACCATGCCAATGTATCCACGAATCAAGCCCCGTATCCTAGCCATGCTATGGTTCTAGGACCGTGCTTACCTAAGGTATTCAAATGCCTTACTAGGGCCATTCGAACTCTCTAGGTGTCTTAGGGGATCCCTCTATGTTACCTAATACCGAATCCCCTAAAGTGCTTAAGAGGCGTAAAGTGTCGAAGCTTAGGGACTCAAACAAGCAACACATGCATAACCCACCACTCCACCGATGTTATCGATGTGGAGTGGATTCCTTCTAAGGTATTCCTAAGCCTTATTAGGGTCCTAGGGACTCTCTGCGGGAGGGTAGAAAGAAAGGAGGCGTAAAGCACATGAATTAAGGGTCAAACATAGTGAAACATGCTCATCACACATATTGCCAATTGCCTAGAGTAGAATAAGGTTGCCAAACCATACACAACTCATACAAGATGGACCAAATGCATACAAAAGAGTGGCAAATCTTCACATACACATTCAATACATATGAAACTAGACAATACACATATTCATGAAACAACAAAGGCATTTATTCATTAATCAAAGTATCACATAGTCACATTGAACTAGGGCACACAACCCTAGTCCCCAACAAAGTTACTACTCACTAAGCATCAAAATATACATCATCAAATTATACAATAAAGCTCTAGACATAAGAAAAAGAGAGAGTAAGGATGAGGAATGCTCAATAGATGCTCTCTTGCTCCTCCTTGGCTTTGATGATGGATCTTGATGACTTGGTGAGGATCCCAGCTGCCCAAAGTGGTGGTGGAGGTAGTAGACATCGTGGGGAGAAGATTTGATGAAGGGTGGTGGAGGAGAGGAGGTGTGGAAGTGGTGGATTGTGGCTGACCCGACGGTGGTCGACCGGTCGACCGGTGGTCGTCGACCGGTCGACGGACGAACCGTGGGCAACCCTAGATCTAAGGGAGAAGAGAGAAAGGGGAAAGGGAAAGTGATGGAGATGGAGGCAGCTGAATGGATGCCCTAATGAGGCAACAACTAGGGTATAAATAGGCAAAGGGAGGGAGAATGAAGGGTTAAGATGAGCTAGGGTTAGATCTAAGGGTTTGATGAATTAAATGAAGGGTAAAGGGGTAAATCCTCATGTGAACAAAGGGAAGGAGTAATTAATGGGTGACCTCACCAAATCTAGTGTGGTGTAGCTGAAAATTAATTGCACAAGTGGATGAGTCACAAGGTTGACTTTGCCTTGACTTTGACCGCGACCTTCGGAGTTGACCAAAGGTTGACTTTGACCAAACTTCCGGAATTCTTCTTGCGACTCCTTTCCGGGACTTCATGCTGACTCGTTGACGCTCCAAAGTCGGGGGTTGACCACGAGTTGACTTTTGGTCCTCGGGTTGACTTTTCGTCCTTTAGCCGGAAATCCATAAAAGCTCCCAAATTGCGCTCTTTCGCTCCCGATATCCATCCAATGCTCGTGAACCCTACAATGGTGCAATTCAAGGATTAGGGACACTAAATAGCCTTCGGATTAGCATTACTAAAGTGATTAGAGGCCTAATTTGTATGCAATTTGCATACGAATCACTCATCTCATCAATCGTCTTCCCTCTAGTGTACTCAATGGTCGTATTCCGTATGAAGTCCTCTCTTCTCATGTTTCTATTCCCTCATTTCAAAACTTACCTGCTCGGGTATTTGGTTGTGTTGCTTTTGTTCACATTCCTAAAAATCAACGTACAAAATTAGATGCTCGTGCTCTTAAGTGTGTATTGGTTGGTTATGGAACTCATCAGAAAGGGTACAAGTGTTATCATCCTCCTACTCGCAAATTTTTTGTGACTATGGATGTTACGTTTTATGAAGATACCTGCTACTTTGTCCCAGATGACAACACTCCTCTTCAGGGGGAGAAAGGTTTCTTTGAAGAGATGGTTGTCAATGGTGAAGAGAGGGGTGATAATGGTGATCAATTCATAGTTGAAGTTGGTGAGAATGCAAGGGAGGAAGAAGAACTCTCAGGCGTCCGGACGACATCAATCTGTCCGGACATAAGTGTTGCAGAACTCCCAGGAATTGTCGGGGAACTCCCAGGAACTGTCACGGAACTCCCAGGCGTCCGGATGCCATTAATCCGTCCGGACGGATTGGTCGATTCAGAAGGGTCAGAAACTGATATTCCTGAAACTGCTGAAGGTGAAAATGAAGCTGAAGCTCCTCTCCCCCCTCCATATGCAGCTCTACCCCCCGACCATGGTTTCCAAGGTGCTGAGGATTCTCTTGAGGTAATTCCTGTGTCTGAATTCACCCAATATATACTACCTAATCGATTAACTCGAGGACAGCCTGCTAAAAAGTATGAACCCACTGTTCATGCTAAAGCTAAGTACCCAGTTGCAGATTTTATGTCAACTCATAGGCTCTCTAAGTCATATGAATCATTTGTGAATCAAATATTTGTTGTATCTGTGCCTAATAAAGTGCAGGATGCTCTATGTGATCCGAAGTGGTCGAAAGCCATGGAGGAAGAGATGGAGGCGTTACAGAAGAACGACACATGGGAACTTGTACCTCCTCCATATGGTAAAAAGACGGTTGGTTGCCGATGGATTTTTACAGTAAAACACAATGCAGATGGTTCGGTGAATAGGTACAAGGCCCGGCTGGTAGCTAGAGGATTTACTCAGACATATGGCATTGACTATGATGAGACCTTTGCTCCTGTAGCCAAGATGAACACCATCAGAGTCCTACTGTCCCTGGCAGCTAACCTGGATTGGCCTCTTAAACAATTTGATGTTAAGAATGCCTTTCTTCATGGTAATCTATCTGAAGAAGTCTATATGGATCTTCCACCAGGATATGGAACCAATTCATCAACCAGGTTAGTGTGCAAATTAAAGAAGTCCTTGTACGGCTTGAAGCAGTCACCACGTGCCTGGTTTGGAAGGTTTACACAGTCCATGCGCCAGTTTGGATACAAGCAGAGTAATTCTGATCATACACTGTTCTTCAAGCATCAAAATGGAAGAGTTACAGTGTTGATAATATATGTGGATGACATGGTGATTACTGGAGATGACTTAGAAGAAATCAATAGACTGCAACAACAATTGGCTTTAGAATTTGAGATGAAGGACCTTGGCAACCTTAAATATTTTCTGGGGATTGAAGTGGCCAGGGGGAGAGATGGTATATTCTTATGTCAAAGAAAATATGTGCTAGATTTGTTGACAGAAACTGGCATGCTAGACTGCAAACCCATCAGCACTCCAATTGAGCAAAATCATCACTTGGCTGAGTATCCAGATCAGACACCAACTAATCAGTCCAGATATCAAAGGTTAGTAGGACGCCTGATTTATTTGTCACACACTAGACCAGATGTTGCATATGCAGTTAGTGTTGTGAGTCAATTTATGCATAACCCAAGTGAATGTCATATGGATGCTGTACTGCGAATTTTGAGGTATTTAAAGTCTGCACCTGGTAAAGGAGTAATGTTCTCAAAGCATAATCATCTGGAAGTAAGTGGTTACACAGATGCGGATTGGGCTGGTTGTATTAATGATAGGAAATCTACTTCTGGCTACTTCACCTTTGTTGGTGGAAATCTTGTTACTTGGAGGAGCAAGAAGCAGAAGGTAGTAGCTCGTTCTAGTGCAGAGGCAGAATACAGAGGTATGGCCCATGGTGTTTGTGAATTGTTGTGGCTGCGGAAATTATTATGTGACTTGGGGTTTAAACCCAAACATGCAATGAAACTATTTTGTGATAATAAAGCAGCTATCGACATATCTCATAACCCAGTGCAACATGATCGCACAAAGCATGTGGAGGTTGATCGACACTTCATTAAAGAGAAGCTGGAGGCAAAGTTGATTGCTTTTCCATTTGTTCCAACTGAAGAGCAGCTGGCAGATATATTGACTAAGGGAGTTTCAAGTAAAGCATTTCATGACGCATTAGGCAAGTTGGACATTTGTGATATGTATGCTCCAACTTGAGGGGGAGTGTTGGAATGTGTCATGATTTACTTTGACTAGGTTTAGTTGTGAAAATCTCATAAAACATTAACTATGATTGTTTATAGGTTTAGTTGTATTAAATCTAGGTTTTCTTTATCTAGGTTTTATATTGGTAAATCTAGTTTTAGTTATTATATATTTGTCATTCTTTGTAAAGAATTAACATCAATGAAAATCATTCTCTTTCATTGCTCAATTTGACAGATAATGCATGTGGTGGTAGTTTTCAAAGAAAGGGACCCAATGCCGCTTGGGACATCATTGAGGAAATTGCAATTCAATCCGGGCAGTGGGATAATCATGATAGAAGGAGAGACACAAGGCCAAGGGAAAGAGAAGTGCAGCCACATGTTGGAAGAAGTCATGTAGATGTTGAGCCAAGGACTAGAGCAGTCCATGGTGTTTCTCAAATCCAACAAGTTGATGAGCTCATGAATGCCAAGTTTGAGCAACTAGAGGCTGCAATGAACACTAAGCTTGACCTTCTACTCAAGGCACATGGAGGGGCAGCTACATCTACCCAAAGTGAGCAAGTGAAAGCAGTTTCTACTTCTTGCTTTTATTGTGGTTCTCCCACTCATGACACCCTTGATTGTCAATACCATGGGGCTGCAATGCAACAAGCAGCGTTGGAGGAGCAAGTTTGCCAAGTTGATGGCTACAAGCAACGTCACTCTTCACAGCCCAACAATCGTCCCTATTACAACCAATCCAACAATCAAGGCAGCCAAGGAGGCAACAACTACCAAGGAGGAAAGTTTGGGGGAGGTAGCACATACCAAGGAGGCAATCAATCGTATCATGGGAGTTCACAAGGGTATCAAGACCCAAGCACTTCACAAGCACCTCCAAGACAAAGCTTCTATCAAGCACCTCCCGGATTTGAGAACAAAGGAGGAAACAACCAAGCTCAAGCACATGAGTCAAGAGAGCCAACCTTCAAGGAGATCATCGCTGCCCTCACTACAAGCCAACTGAAAACTGACCAAAATGTTTCAGTTATGTCCCAAGGGCTGAACAAATTGGAGATCCAAGTGGGGCAACTAGCAAGGCAACTCCAAGAAAGACCAAAGGGTGCTTTACCTTCACAAGTTGAGCCCAATCCAAGAGGCAAGCAACATGAGCAATGCAATGCAATCTCGACATCTTACTCCGGTATTTCTCTTGACACTTACCCTTCCAATTCCATGCATGAGCACTTTGATGATTCTATGCATACATATGGGGCCAAGAGGGAAGAAAATGTACCTCTTGGCTATTTGTTGAATGATAATGTGCATAATCATTTTGGTTATTTGGAGGATGGGGCTAAGGAGGAAGAAAATGTACTCCTTGGCAATTGTGGATTAAATAGAGTTGTGTCAAATGTGGAGAGTATGCATGATGAAGTTGTGCTTGGGAGTGTTGATGGTTGCTTGACTTCGGAGAATGATTTACATGTTCATGATATTGAGAAAACAATTCTTAAGGATGAGGGTGACATGGTTACTAACCTTGGTGGTGAGGCCATGAAGGCTATGGATCCACCAAGAACCATGGTCATCTCTAGGGAGGACTGCAATGGTGAATCACTTGCTGCCCTAGAAGGGAATATGGTCATTCATGATGCAAAATTGCACAAGAAGACCAAGGGTTTGATGCAAGAGTTGCAGGAACTCTTTGAGAAGGTAGATGTGAATGTTCCATTGTTGGACCTCATACGTCAAGTACCGGCATATGCTAGATTTCTCAAGAATCTTTGTGTTGCAAAGAGGAGACTCCAAGAGAAGGAGTGTTATGAGCTTCAAGGGCAAGTGAGTGCCATGATCCAACACAAGATACCACCAAAGTTGAAAGATCCGGGAAACTTTACAATTGGGTGCCAAATAGGAGAGCAGCTCCTAGAAGGTGCACTTATGGACTTGGGGGCAAGTGTCAATGTGATGCCTCTATCCCTTTTCCGGAGGTTAAACATTGGTGCTTTGCAACCAACATCCATAACTCTTCATCTTGCGGATAAAAGCACAAGAGAACCGGCTGGAATTATTGAAGATGTGTTAGTGCGGGTTGATAAGTTCATTCTTCCCGTTGATTTTGTGGTGCATGATTTGGGAGATGACCCTACTCTTGATAATGGAATGCCTCTTATCTTTGGCCGACCTTTTATGGCAACGGCGGGAGTCAAAATCAATGTTCTTAAGGGCACCATTAGGCTCAAGGTGTTGGGAGAGAAGGTGAAGATTCAAGTCCTCAATCACATATACTCACCGGAGGTAATCCAAGAAGTACTTTCTGTGGATTTGGTCAAGGGAAACAGTGCCAAGAGTGGAAAGATTTTCGGTTCTTTGAATCCATCCAAACCCACAGCAGCTGCACATGATCATTTCTCACCTATTTGGGGGTATGATAACCCACCTTGCAGCAAAGATAGTAAGCCACCATTTTGTGGGACTGATGACATGAGTGAAGATAAGTCATACCATGCTCCATTCCTAGAGGGAAACATACAGGGCAGTTCTCCCATAAGTGAGGCACAAATGGAGACTATCAAGGCCATGAGAGAAGTTGTTGGCCATGGGAAGAAGAAGAAGAAGAAGAAGAGTTTTTGGCCTCCATTACCTACTGCCCCAAAGTTAGTCCTCAAAGGTTTCAAGACCTGCTTTGGTGGAGGAATCCATGGTGAGAGCAGCTCACCGGTGATTGGCAAGAAGGTGTGTTTTATACCACCTTGATTTAAGCATGAGAAGATGCAAGACCGACTTTGAGGTCTTTAAACCGAAGCGCTTGTGGGGAGGCAACCCCATCACATTTGAATTTCATTTCTATTTTCAATAAGCTGGAGCTTACGTTTGGAAGTCAAGGCTTTATGCCTTGAGGTTGGTGTTTGTTGGTGCCTAATATCATTGTGGAGATCGCCATAAGGGAGTTCACTTCTACTTCACTTACATGTGTTTTGTTTTGTGTTGTTGTTTGTCGTGTCCCTCACCCAATGGAAATTGTTAAATGCACTGATCACATTGGGGACAATGTTAAGTTTCAGTGTGGGGGTGAGGATTGGGTTCGAAACCCGCCAAAAGTTTCAATTTTTTTCGACGTTTTCATGGAGTCATCCGTCCGGACTCCCATGGCCGTCCGGACGCCACTGAAATTTCAAGTTTTTTATGTTGTCTGCCCGATGAATCCGTCCGGACGCCCCTGGCCGTCCGGACGCCTGTGAGAGGTCCAAAACACATGCTCTCTGTCGATTGCTTCGTCCGGACGCCCATTTTGTCTGTCCGGACTGAGGAGCCCAGTTCTGAAACTTTTGCTTCTTTGTCTTATGTTTTGTGTTGTTTGTTTGTTGTGTCAGTTTTTTCCAACTCCAATGATGAATTGAGTTTATTTTGTTGTGTTCTTGAGTATGTTGATCATTGTTAAGGCTTTATGTAATTTGCTTTGGGTTTAATATGCATGATTCATGATTGCTCGATTATCCATGTACACTTCACCTTTGTTGATTAATCGAATGCAATCCGAGAAGCACACTTGACATGCATTGCCATGCATACCCAGAAATTGTGAGGACTTGAGCCCATTGAATATTCACTTGTATGCATCTTTCATACATTTACTTGTTCTTCATGAGTGTACATTGCATAAGTCTTGAACCTAGAACTTGCTCAAAGACCTCTTGAGACGTTTTGTTGATCCACATTGAGTTAGAAGTGATTAAGGCACTAGACAAGCACCACGGCCAAATTGACCACCATCCATGTAAACTTGAACTTTAGGCTTAGCCCACTTGAACTATATACATCATTAGCTATTTTTTTGTTCAACCACATCACACTCACCCATTCCACAACTCAAACATCATCTCACCCTTGTTTCGCTGTGTTTGCAAGACGATGATAGTGACTTCTTATGTCCGTTATGCGTGGGAATTCTTTGGTAGTTTGCCAAAAGGCAAGTATGGGGGTGCATTTTTATTGTTGTTGTAGTTGTTTCAAAGAAAGAAAGAAAGAAAGAAAATCAAAAACAAAAAGAAGGAAGAAAGTTCCTCAAGAAAAAAAAATAAAAAAAAAGAGAAAGAAGAAAAATCCAAAAATAGAGTGTTTCTTGTATTGCTTTTAATAAAAGGTTGGAGGAAAAATAAGAAATTTGTTTCGGTTGTAGCATTGGTATGAGTTTCAAAGTCGTTGACTTGTCTTGCAAACATGTGGAACATTTGACATATCCATCCCTTCATTTCATTTAACCATCCACCATTTGGCCCCATTACACCATTTAAAGTCATTTTGATTTAACGATTTGTGGTTCAATTTGTGGAGAGTTAGTTGATGAGCAAGCTTATGGGAACATTATTTGTGCATTTGTTTTGAGAGTAAACACTTAACCCTATACACTTGAGCGGAAATATTTAGTGATCTTTGTGAGTTTAGTGGTTAATGTTGTTTAGTTGTGCCTATTTAATTGCAAGAGATTGATTGCACACTTGATTTCCACACACTTCACCCGAGCAGGATTAAATTGCGCTTGTTTAACTCTTAGCAAATTTGTGAAGCCTTAGCATGTGATCATTGGACTCTTGTTTATAACATTGCGAGCTCGCTGAGGACTATAGTTGGAGAAAACTTTTGAATTTTGTTTTTCCCTTCTTGTGATTGTATTGTGTTTCCCTTATTGTATTGTTTTATGTTTGCTTGAGGACAAGCAAGATTCAAGTGTGGGGGTGTGATTTGCACATATTTGTCATGCAATTTGCATTCCTAATCACGGGAATTAAGCTTGTCCAAAGGCCATTTGTTGCATTTAAAGTGTGTTTTCATGTTTTCAGGTTATTTACGCGAGTTGAAGTAATTCGGCACAAAAAGGTGCATTTCGGCAACATTTGCCACATTTCCGAGAAGAGGACGAAAAGTCAACCATGGCTTCTCGATGTCAAAGAGTGTACAAATCAACCTTCGGAAGATGTTGTCTTGAAGAATTGGAAAGAGGAAGAAAAATGATGCAATTACCTTTCCAACGACTTTTCCGGCGAACCACCACCACAAGAGGCGGCAGTACCGCCGGACCACCACCGGAGCACCACCACACATGGAGGAGATATTCAAATCAGATCATGCTTAGGGCTGCTGCTAGGGTTGCTGCACTCTAGTGGAGAAGAAATCAATTAATACTTTACCATAGTGCATCCTTAAATTCCTCCCATGTGTCTCACTTTTACATTTTCCCATAGCCCACTCACACTCCATTAGGCAGCCATTGGGGGCTGCAATAGAGCTGTTAGAGACTCCCCAATACACCATTATTCACAGCAACACTCACCTAATTTTCGGAATCCAATCCATTACACAGAAATCATCCACCAAGAACACCAAGAAACTGCCCAGTTTTGTTCTTCCATTTTCACCACCTTCCATTGCTCAAATCACTTTCGTTCCTTCACGAAAGTTGTTCCTAAGACATCCATTTATCTTAGGAACTGACTTTCATAACCATTCCACCACCACTACACTACGTTTCAAGCTTCACAGCTGGGAACTCGTCAAGAACACAAGAAATCCGGAAGCTTGGAGAAGAAGAAGTTTGGAGGAGAAGAAGAATCCGAAAGGGGGCTGTCATCTACACTTGGAGAACACCAAGGAGCTGCTGGCCATCATCCCTTGAGAATTCCTAAACTCTTCTTTATTTATCTTTGTATTTATGTTTCTATTCTTGACAATATTGATGTACTTCCTAAACATGTGTGAGTAGTTCCTTAGGTTGGGGGCTAGGGTTGTGTGCCCTAGCCCATGATGATGTTTGACATATGATTCTTGAATATGCATGATGATTCTGTTTTGGATATGTTCTTTGTGGAAATACGGTTATGTTGAATGCTTGTTTAGGAATCTTGCTAGTTCTTGAGCATGTGTTGAACCTAATTAATTAAGAGTGTTTGCTAGCAACTTATTCTCTTAGGTATTTAACATTGAGCATGATGAATCTAAGTAAGGAACTTGGTTTGTTTAAATCTTGATTCTTGGAACTCTATGCCTAGGAAGTTTACTTGGGGACCTTGGTAAGGCTTGGGTAAATGGATGAGGAGTATTTGTGTCCATGGTATGGCACAAAATAGGCCTAGAAGAATCACATCCTTGACTATGGTATGGTTGGGATTTGGGGTTTGATCCTTAACTAAATCATTGCTGCATGTTCTTGATGTTTGTCATACATTGGATTGGGCTAGAGTAAACCCGAAACTCCAATCCTCTACACCATCGATCACACTTCCACAAACCAATTGTTGGGCTTGTCACCTCAATACTTGGTACCTTTTTAGCGCATTAAGTTGTGCTTCTTTCCATTGTTGCTTAGATTAGTGTTGTTACTTGGTTATTGCTTGGGCTACTGTCTTGGTTACTAGTCACTTGGGAGTGACGCCTCTTTTGAATACTACACAACCATGTTGCACATACCTCACATCTAAGTATATAGTTCACTTCTTGCCATATCATCTTTAGTGTCATTGCATCTTAGTTGCATTGTTTACCAATTCGGGGATCTTGGGCCTTCCAATCCCTTGGGTACGACATTCCCCCGGTCATTAATCTATACATCCACATTGTTGATACTCGTAGAAGACACTCGTTTCTTGAGCGAAACTATACGACACGTCACACGCTGGTGTCCACTCGTAATGCTGCTTATGCTAAACTCCTAGCACAGATAATTCGCCTGTAGGCTCACTACCCGGACCATCCCATCAAATCAATCAGGCCTGATAATGCTGAAGAGTTTACATCGAAGACTTTCGATGACTACTGCATGTCTATTGGGATGGATGTTGAGCATCCCGTTCCACATGTACATACCCAGAATGGTCTTGCAGAGGCTGCCATTAAAAAAAATACAAATGGTAACAAGGACGTTGGTAATGCGCACCAACATTCCTCTCTCTACCTGGGGGCACGCAGTATTACATGCAGCTATGTTAATTTGTCTGAGACCCACAGTCACCCAACCCTTTTTTTGCGCAACAGCTAATGACTGGGTACGAGCCAAGCATGTCGCACTTACACATATTTGGGTGTGCTGTCTATGTGCCTATTACGCCGCCACAGCGTATTAAAATGGGTCCTCAGAGACGAATGAGAATTTATGTTGGATTTCAGTCTCCAACCATCATCCGCTATGTAGAACCCTTGACAGGTGATCTATTTACCGCAAGATTTGCGGATTGTGACTTTGATGAGACATTTTTCCCGTCGTTCGGGGGAGATAAGAATGTACACATTCAACAGGAACGACAAGAATTGTCATGGCCTGTCCCCACTTTGTCTCATCATGATCCCCCTACTACATGAAGAGAAATAGAAGTGCGTAGAATTATAGATCTTCAGAAAGTCGCAGACTCTCTCCCTGACGCTTTCTTTGATCTTGCTAAAGTGACTAGATCCCATATACCAACTGCAAACATGCATGCAAGGATGCAAGTGCTTGAACAAGGACTTGGACTCAAAGTCGTTTCTGCAGCTAACCCTATTGGAGGGACAGCTGGTGGCGCCACTGCCAGTATTAGTAGTGATGTGGCTCAGGCCGTGGCTCCGTTGAGGAAGCGTGGGAGGCCACCAGGTTCGAGGGATTCGCACCCTAGGAAACGGGCTGCAATGGCACCCAATAACCCTCTCGTCATTGATACTCAAAATCCGTCCCATGAAAACGTTCCGGATTATGGTTATATCCAAGAGACATCATTGGAGGATGCTCCAATGTCAGAACCTACCCATGAGAACATAGAGATCTCAATTAATTATACTAGTATACATGGGACGTGGGATGGAAACTTCATCATCATTGATGATGTGTTTGCATATGCTTGTGCACGAGAGTTGATTGAGACTGATGATGTAGAACCTCACTCTGTTGATGAATGTCAACGTAGAGCTGATTGGCTTAAATGGAAAGATGCGATCCAGGCTGAGTTGGACTCACTAACAAAGAGAACGGTATTCGGGCCTGTTGTTCCAATACCTTCTGGAATAAGATCTGTTGGATACAAATGGGTCTTTGTTAGAAAGCATAATGAGAGAAACGAGATTATAAGATATAAAGCTCGCCTTGTGGCGCAAGGCTTCTCACAACGCCCTGGAACCCTTGTACAGCTAGGGTACAGGATTTGATCCACAATCAATCTCTCTTGCGTGTTTGTTAAGTTAATCCACCGTTGGAATTGGACTAGGGTAACCCAAAAGCCCCGATCACTTAATCAATTGAATCCTCGTTACTTTGCAATTCACTTATATAACCTTATTTACTTGTTTTGTTTACTTGTTTGTCATCACTCACTCACCCAACCAAATCTCTTGATCACTACATATTCACAATGTGCATATATCACTTCATGTTGCATAGATATCCATTACTTGTCTCTCCCCATTAGTGTTAGTTTAGCTTGTTGCCTTGTTACCTAGTGGATCTTGGTTCACCATTTTCCCGTGGTACGACAAAGCCCCCGGTCTTAACTATACTTTCCATATCTTGACGATAGCGTCTGCTTACGTTATAAAGGCATGTTTCGCGTTAAAGTCAGGTCACACTACTCCTATGACTCTAGATCAGGTATGTTCTCCAGAGCAAGTAGAGGTTATGGTTGTTCTCTCAACTGTACGTTTTGTTCATGATCATGGTTTTCAACCTGTGGTTATAGAATCAGACTCATTGCAAGTTGTTTAAGCATGTAATTCAGGCTCACCTAACTTTTCAGTCCTGAGACACTTATATGAGGATATTATTTTGTCTCTTGAAGATTTACTCGGTTCTACTCTTCGTCATGTCTATCGTGAAGCAAATGCAGTGGCTCATCGCTTGGGTCGTCGAGCTCTTGCTTCTCCTTTTTCTAACTCTTGGGTGGTTGTACCCCCGGATATTATAATGGATGTTTTGTTTAGTGATTGTAATCACATTCGATTCTAATAAGAATTGTCGTTTCCTCTTCAAAAAAAAAAACTTGTTTATGTTTCAGGGTATCATTAATTATTGTGTGTCTTGTCAAACTAGTACTTTAGAATAGGTTTATCCTTCTAGAGTATGGATTGTATTAGTATAGGTTTCCTACATCAATACAGATTGTATCTTGTACTCCTCTACATACAGAGGCCCTTATTCATTAATGAAATACATCATATTCTCTGCTCATTCTCTATTGTTATTTACGTTTCCCTTAAACACATTATCAGCATGAGTCTCTAGCCTTGAGATAAACAGAAAACCCTAGAACCCTAAACCCTAGGTTCACTATTAATCTATCGAAGATTGATCGCTGCTGTGCACTATCACCGCCGTGCACCACTGCTGCCGTGCATCACCGACGCCGCTAGCTCCACCGCTCCACGGCCACTAAACTTCAAGAATCTGCCTGCGCAAAACAGGATACTTTGAATTCGTTTTTATTTCTTTTCAGCCGTCGGATAGACCAGAAGCTTTGCTGATATTTTCCTCTGTGTATCTACTATTCGCAATTCAAATTTCACGCAATTCAAACCGTTGGATCTCCAGATATTCGGTTCCAAAGGAGCGGTACTCAGGATCGAAATTTTCTGCGATGTTGCAATCAAGAAAACCAAGTAAGATTTTCTAAAAGTTCCTACTTTGATTTAATTTTCGCATTCTTTTTTTCGGAGATTTCAAAGCTTCCCTTCTTCTTCATCCCGACCCCTCTTATGGCGTGGGACTTTATGAGTTTAATTGAATCATGGAGATTCACATATTATGCTATGATAAAGAAATTTCATGAGCATGAGGTTTAATGAATCGTGGGGATTCATAATATATGTTATGATAAAGTAACTTCATGAGCATCAAAGAAAAGTTTTGTGATAAAGTAATTTCATAAAAGCATCGAATTCGACCAATTTTTGGTCATGACTTATTCATTACTAGGATCACCTACTTGGGTATGATGTCTAGGAAAGTGATTTGAGATTAGTGGTGTCAAGTGACCCTCGCTCTACCGACATCTCATCTTACTTACCTGGTCATACTTGGGTAGAGCTACCGAACGGTTTAAGTTATGGCCATACACCATATTGGTCTTGTTCTAATCCAAATTTTCTTGGAATCTTTATTAGTGTTCGTGGATGTCTTTTTATGACTACGAAACTAAGGTATCTTCTTATTGTGATAAAGTAATTTCACAAAACCGTTACTGAATATAATTCAGGTATGCTTCAATTATGGCTATGCTTCAATTTTGTAAGGCGACTCTTATAGAAACAGAATTAATAGAGAAAACTCTCTCTACCTTCCACGCTTTGGCACTTATATTGTAGATACAATATCGATTAAAGTACATTGCCAAGCGATTTTCAATCAGCTTATCAATTTTCTGCAAGTAGCTGAAAAACATGACACGATCATGATGAACAACAATAATTAGGCCTGCCATAACAAAGAAAGTTCCAAAAGTAACTTATGGCAAAAATGGCCAAAAGAGGACGAAACCCTAATGTTAAGGGTAATTCTAATGGACGATCCGGTTCATATAATTGTCCCAATAAGGAAGGAAATCGCAACAACGTTGCACAAAATCGTAGGAACTATTGCCCCACGTAAAAAAGGCAAGGAGGAAGAGCCATGGGCCATGGAGGCCATGCCAACGCCGGCAAAGTAAAGCGTGGCAATAGGGTGCCAAGAGCACCAATCCATCCTCCAAAGGCACAAGGTGCTGAACGCGCCATTGAAGCATGTATTGATAATGAGCTATACTTCACTTGATTTATAGTAGAAGTTTCTCATAAGTTTTTATGAAGAAGATACTAGAGATGACATAGACGTCAATCTCACAATTGCCAATTCTATGGTCGTCCAAAGTAAAGAGAAGACCATGTAAGCTCCAGACTTCGAAAAATTGCAATTGTTTTCTTTCCAAGCTTATTATGTAAAGGCTTTTATGCCTTAGTTTATTCGACTTTTTGTCATAATAATTTGTTTATGGATTAGGCCTTCTGGACAAGTCCTCGATGTAATCGTTGGCATATGGTTCAATAAAGTTTCGAATTTTTCCTCGATGTAATGAAGGATATTCGTGCCAACGGTTATCATATGGAAACTCATTGTGAGAATAGAAACAAATACTTATGTATCACTTCTAATGATTGCGGAAGGAAGCGCATATTAGAAAAACTTACGTGTCGATCTTGTGGGTTATACTTAACCACTATTCTTATTATCGAATCCAACAATGTTTTTAGAGATGATCTTTTGGATTCCGACACATATAGGCTTTGACACAACCGTTTGGGACATCCAGGTTGTGATATGATGATCCGTATATTGAAAATCTCAAACGGACATCCCTTTTATCGAGCTAATAGAAGCAAGAATCAAAAGATGATTCAAGGAGAGGAGACTTGCGTCACTGACATGCCAAAGAAATGAGCACATTCTGTCAAACGCCAGGCGATCGATTGCGGAAGCATGTACGATCGATCGTCCGCCTCAAGCATGCCTCGGACATCGTCCAGAGAGCATTTGCGATCGATCGCAGAAGAATGTACGATCGATCGCACATCTCCAGCATGCCTCGGACATCGTCCAGAGCGCATTTACGATCGATCGCAGAAGAACGTACGATCGATCGCACAGTAACGATTGTTACTTCCCCCTCTAATCCTGATTTCAAACTTGATCAGGATATCTCCTATGCTTCTGCAACCTTCATGGCTAAGGGCTCATTTTGCAAAGCCTGTTCCTTAGGCAAATTAGGATCGAGACCATCCTATGCTAAGGACACAAAATAAATTATTCCATTCTTACATCGTATCCAAAGAGATATTTGTGGACACATCCAACCATATTGCGGACTTTTAAGATATTTTATGGTTTTGGTGGATGCATCGACATGCTGGTCACATGTCGCTTTATTGTCCACACGCAATGCTGCTTATGCAAAACTTCTAGCACACATTATACGCTTAAGGGCTCACCACCCAGATCATCCTATTAAGTCAACTACGTCTTGACAATGCTAGAGAGTTTACATCACAGATAGTTGATGATTATTGCATGTTTATTGGGATTGATGTTGAGCATCTTGTACCCCATGTGTATACACAAAATGGTCTCGCAGAAGCCACCATTAATAGACTTCACATGGTCGCTTGGGCATTGGTTATGCGCACCAATCTCCCATTATCTGCTTGGGGTTATGCAATATTGCATGCAACTCCACTTGTTCGTTTTCAGACCCACTACCAATCAAACCGTTTTATATGTACCAGATGGTAACTAGATATGAGCAGGATGTCTCACATTTACGCATATTTGATTGTACGGTTTATGTGCTAATTGGCCTAAATGGAAAAATGCAATCCCAATTGAACTAGATTCACTAACAAAGAAAAAGGTATTTGGGTACGTAGTGCTAACGCCCCCAAGTGTAAAGCCTATTGGACATAAATGAGTCTTTGTTAGAAAGCGTAATGAGAATAATGTAGTCTTGAGATATAAGACTCGCCTTATGGCGCAAGGTTTCTCACAACGCACTGGGATTGACTACGAGAGACATATTCTCCCGTAAGGGATGTTATTACATCCTGCTACCTTGTCAGTTTGGTAGTTTCCACAAAAACTTGACATGCAGCTTATGAATGTGGTTACAACATATCTCTATGGGGATCTAGATTCAGAGATATATTCGAAGGTGCCAGATGGACTTTCAAATACCCAAGTCAAGTGACTCTAAACCACATAGTGCATTTTCTACTTGATTGGGAAGAGATATATAAATAATGATTTATGCCCATGCGTGTTTATAAAGAGAACAAGTTCCGGATTTGCAATTATAGCTGTCTATGTAGATGACATGAATTTAATTGGTACTCTCGAAGAACTGAGAGATACTGCTACGTGTTTGAAATCCGAATTTGAGATGAAAGATCTTGAGAAAACTCGGTTTTGTCTAGGCCTTGAGCTAGAGCACCGAGATAGTGGAATATTAATCCACCAATTGGCTTATGTCCACAAGATGTTAAGAAGGTTTAACATGGACAAAGTACATCCAGATAGCACTCTCATGATCGGCCGGACCCTAGATCCAAAGAATGATCCATTTCGTCCAAAGGATGATGACGAAGAATTACTAGGGGCCGAAGTGTCATATCTAAGTGCAATAGGCGCATTATTGTACTTAGCTCAATGCACTAGACCTGACATCTCTTTTGCTGTGAACTTGTTGGTTAGATTTAGCTCTGCACCCACGCAACGCCATTGGAGTGGCATAAAGACAATATTACGTTACCCTAAAGGTACAATCGATTTGGGCTTGTTTTATCCCTACAGAGAGACAAGATGAGTTGAAAAAGGAAGTTCAAACCTCAAAGGCAACGCTACTGCCGTCGGGCGATCGATCGCAGGGAATGCAGCGATCGATCGCGCCAATGTTGAAACTCCCCATACCGAAAATCCATGTGATGTTTTGGTTGGTTTTGCTAATGTCGGGTATCTCTCTGACCCGCACAAAGTTGTAATCAACAACAACAGACTCTCCTCAAGATTCAAGTGAATCAAGTTAGATCCGAGGAGAATGTGGCAGATTTATTTACTAAGTCTTTGCCTAAGCCCACATTTGAAAAACATGTTAAAAGCATTGGTATGCTTAAGTTATCCGAGCTCCCATGATTGTAGGAATCAGGGGGAGGTGCAGACATGAGGGGGAGTCTGGCACATACATGTCACTTTCAAATGTGAAGAGTGCGTTGTACTCTTTTTCCCTTCGACCAAGGTTATTTTTTTCCCACTGGGTTTTATTGTTACTTGACAAGGTTTTTAATGAGGCAACATGGAAAGCATCACCTAGTTGTGACCGGCACAAGGGGGAGTGTTTCAGGGTATCATTATTGTGTGCCTTGTCAAACTAGGACTTTAGAATAGGCTTATCCTTCTAGAGTATGGATTGTATTAGTATAGGTTTCCTACATCAATACAAATTGTATCTTGTACTCCTCTATATACAGAGACACTTATTCATTAATGAAATACATCATATTTTCTGCTCATTCTCTATTGTTATTTACGTTTCACTTAAACAGTTTATGCTTTTTTTATATGCCCCTTCTCACAAAACTAATTAATTATTTAATTTGTTTTCCTTTTTTTTTTCTAGATTTATCAGCCATAGAATTAAATAGAATTTAAATTTCATATTTTTTTTATTGGTGTTGTGTAGAATGAAGAATTTGTAATTAATTAGGAAAAAAGATTTTCTTTCCTCATTGAAAGAAACAAATAATTAAATAAAAAATAATAATAAAAGTTAATCATTTTTTTTTTTTTTTGATCAAAGACGACAACCTTTATTCAAAAATCAAAAGTTACACAGAGAAGGAATACAGCTTCTAACCTCTAAAGGAGGAGCTCCAATCCAAGTAAATAAACGTCTAGAAGTACAAGCAAAACGAGCACAATCATGAGCCAAAACATTGGCTTCACGGAAAACATGTAAAAAATGAGAGCTAGGAAGCTCTGAAAGTAATGAGACTATGTCGTCATACACACGCCCGCCGAACGACGTATGGGGAACGAGATCTCTAGTAGCTGAAACCAATATGGTGGAATCGGATTCAAAGATGAGCGGTGATAGTCTATGTTCCACAGCAAAAGAGCAAGCCAATCGACCCGCCATAGCCTCAGCCAACTCTGGTGAAGCAACATTAGATAGAGGAGTACAAAAACCACCCACAATAGAACCTGTATGATCACGCAGGACCACACCCGCCCCTCCATTACGAGAATGTACATCATAAGCACCATCAATATTTGCTTTGATCCACCCCGGAGAAGGAGGTTTCCAAGAAGCCAATTCACGAGTAGAAGATCGAGGACCCAGTGAGCAAACACTACGAAACTCATGAAGACGCTGAGAAACATTGAATGCAACAATTCTTGGACCCAACGCCACACCATCCCAAACCCGATTATTCCTTTCCTTCCAAACCGCCCATATAAGCATGAGAAAGATCTCAAACTCAGAGAGAGAGAGCTGCAAACTGAAACTATATAACCATTGCCCAAAAACTTCAAAATCTGAGAGAGGAAGAGAATGGATAAGTGAAGCAAACCTGGGATGCGTCTGAAGAACTGTACGAGTGTAAGGACAATCGCGACATATATGCTCTATAGATTCATTGGAACCATCACATAACACACAGATAGAGACAATCGGAACATGCCGAGATAGCAGACGAGACCGAGTAGGCAATATATTCCGACACGCTTTCCACAAGCAAACTCTGACCTTACCAGAGACTTTAGCATGCCAAAGCTTCTTCCAAAAAGAAGGAGATGGATCTGGAGTTGAAGGAGGCAACAGACCATGTGAATTAATGAAAGCAAGTCTGTAAGCACTACGAACAGAAAACTGCCCTTTCTTTTCCAATCGCCATACCAACCGATCAATAGACGGGTTTAAGCTCAATGGAATACTCAATACCATCTGTTGAATAGCAGGCTCAAAGAGAGAAGCAACAAGAACATCATTCCAAGTGCCTATAGGTGTAATGAGCTCACAAACCCACTGAACTGGAGGGGCATTACCCGAAGGGAGAGGAGGAGTAGCAATATCACCCGGTATCCAACGATCTGTCCAAATGTTAGTAGTAGAACCATCACCAATCTGACGGAAGCTACCTTGAAAAAGAAGAGCACGTGAGCTCAAAATACTGCGCCAAGAGAATGAGGGCAGCAATGAGAGAGGAGCTGACCAAAAATCACAATCCGGGAAGTAACGTGCCTTATAAAGGCGAGCTATCAAGGATTGAGGAGAGTTAACAATCCTCCAAGCCTGTTTGGCTAACATAGCCAAGTTAAAAGCTCGCAAATCATGAAAACCCATTCCACCTTCCTCCTTTGGATAACACAACGAATCCCAATTTAGCCAATGTATTTTCCTCTTATCATGAGTGCTTCCCCACCAAAATCGAGCACATAATTGATGTAGATCATCACAAAAACTTTGAGTAAACAAGAAACAGCTCATAGCATATGTCGGAACGGACTGACCAACAACACGTATAAGAATATCTCTACCAGCACCGCTCAAAAGTTTACCTTGCCAACCTTGGAGTCTCTGAGCAAGACGTTCCTTAAGGTACGCAAAAACCTCTGTTTTTGCCCTCCCTACATACGTCGGCAACCCCAAATATTTCTCATGAGCTCCCACCATCTCCACACCCAACAATGCAGCCAACTGGTTCTTAACTATAGTCTTAACATTTTTACTAAAGACTATATTACTTTTTTCATAATTAACTTTCTGACCAGAAGCTAATTCATAGGAGTGAAGGACATTCTGAATATGAAAACAATTTGACTGAGAGGCTTGAGCATAAAGCATACTGTCATCAGCAAATAAAAGATGATGGATGACCGGGGCATCTGCGCAAATTCGAATGCCATGGAGAGCACCACTAGAAACCTTGGCTTCTAACAAGGCTGAAAACCCCTCCGCGCACAATAAAAAGAGGTAGGGGGACAAAGGATCGCCCTGACGAAGCCCCCGAGTAGGAGAAAGGTAGCCACGAGGTTCCCCGTTCACTAGAAAAGAATAGCGAACTGTGGTTACACAACACATGATCACCTGAACCCAACAATCTGAAAACCCAAATTGAAGTAAAACAGCCCTTAGATAGCTCCACTCCATTCTATCATAAGCTTTGCTCATGTCTAATTTAAGGGCAAAGTACCCATCATCTCCGGATCGCTTATTATGAATGAAATGAGCTAATTCATTTGCAACAAGAGTATTATCAGTGATCAAACGCCCCGGCACAAAGGCACTCTGATATGGTGAAATAATCAAAGGGAGAATCTTCTTCAGCCGATTAGCCAATACCTTAGCACAAATTTTGTAAATAACATTGCATAGAGCAATAGGTCGCAATTGCGACATCTCCTGTGGGTTCTCTGTCTTGGGAATCAAGCAGACATGAGTATAGTTAATTTCTTTAAGCAATTGATCCGTCTGCAGAAAGTTTTGAACTGCCAAAATAATATCTGGACCAATCTCGTGCCAATAACGTTGATAAAACAAGGGAGAAGCCATCAGGTCCTGGTGATTTATTAGGATGCATTTGAAACAGAGCAGCCCTAATTTCTTCCCCAGAATAAGGAGCAATCAAATCATTGTTCATCTCCTCCGTAACACAAGATGGAATTAAGTCCACTACGGCTCTCATGTGATCCAAATCATACGTGCCTGCTGCAAAAATATCTGAAAAATATTGAGTAGCTACCTGCTCAATCCCCGCATCAGAATCCTGCCAGTCCCCATTGTGATCATACAAACCTTTAATCAAATTACGTCGACGTCGGGTGGAAGCTTTTTTATGGAAAAATTGAGTATTCCTGTCACCCTCCGCCAACCACAAGACTCTTGAGCGTTGTCGCCAATATTCATTTTCTTGAGACAAAAGAGAATTAAGTTTAGAAGCTAGATGCTTACGAGTATGTTCCACCGCAAGGGACGGGGGTAATGACAGGAGATCCTGCAACTGGAGACGTGTAGTCTCAATGGCCTTAGGGCGGTGACCAAAAGTGTGACGCTGCCAATCTTGCAGGGAATGCCGTGTAGCAATAAGCTTCTTTGAAACTCTAAACATTGGCACTCCCTGCACAGGAGAGGCCCAACCTTCCTTCACCACTGCTGCACATCCATCCTGATGAACCCAAAAAGATTCAAACCTAAAACGGTATTTCTTATTCCGAGGAATTAAAGGTGCAGAAGCTACCTCCAAAAGAATGGGAGCATGATCGCTCACACTTGGAGGAAGATTCGAAACCCTGGAACAAGAAAAGAGATCAGACCATGTCGCTGTAGCAACCACTCTATCAAGCCGGATTTTTGTTTCACCATCCCACCAAGTATACATCGAACCAGAAAAACCCAAGTCAAATAACTCGCAGTAGCCAAGAGCATCTCTAAAACCCTGCATTTGTCGCTCAGACCTAGGACGACCTCCCACCTTCTCAGTAGCGGACATGATTTCATTGAAATCGCCAACGACCAGCCACGGAAGGGAATCTTGATCGCACAATTCAGAAAGAAGAAGCCATGAACGATAGCGTTCAGCCTTAGTTGGATGACCGTAGAACCCTGTAATTCTCCACGATGGAATATTAGGGTTACGATCATTCACCACTGCATCAATATAAAAAGTATCCTTTGATCTGATCTGAACATCAATACTGTCATGCCAGAACAATCCAAGTCCCCCTGACTGACCACTACTAAGAACAGCTTCTGCTTGAGAAAACCCTAATTGAGATTGAAGCCTCTCAAAATACTGTGGATCGTGCACCTTCGTTTCACTCAAAAAAGTGATGGAGGGGCGATGAGTACGGAGTAAACCCCGCAATGCTTGCACAGTGGCACCATTATTGATGCCCCTGCAATTCCATGCTAAAACCGCCATGAAAGGTGGCCAGGTTGGGTGCAAGAGAGCGACCTAGGGTTGCTCTCAACTTAATAATAAAAAAAATAGTCTTAACTAGTACTTTGAATCTTAACAGAAACTCCAAAAGTTGAGATCGATCCAAATCCATATCAGATCAATAGTTTGCTACCTACCCATCGTGGGTAGGGGTGGTGGCGTGTCAGCCAAGCATACGGTATTTCAACACAAAGTGATTTGCTAATTTTTCAAGCATACGTTGTCCATATTTCAACACAAAGTTAATCATGAGTTAACATTAATTAAAATTTTAATAGGTGTCAACTTTCTGAGCGGACGTGATGCTCATACCTTAATTAGAGAGTATGAGCAAAAATGAACTTAATTTAGAGAATTAAATGTAAAAAATATACATAACTAACGGTACATGATGGAAATCAGTTTCACCCACACGTTTTATTCCTTCAGAAAAAAAAATATTTAAAAAGTTGACGAACTCGCATTGAGAAATAGAAACAAATAAAATTGCAGTAGAGCAAAAGATGAAGTTGCATGTCTCTGTCTTTCTAGAATCTGGCTTACGTAACAAGAGAGATATATAAACCATATACCTAGAAGCCAATAACCCAGAATCTAACAAAACTAGCTCGTATCATCCAGCCCTTAAAAGGTTAACAGGCCAATGCATGTTGAAGTATCCAATCACTTTCCATACTTATAAACTAACTGAATTGGTGATATATAACTATATATAGCTTCTTTTAAGATGAGATGACAGACTCAGAAGTTTGCTGGCTTCTTCTTGGTAAGCCATCAAAAATTAGCCAGCGCGCGTTTGAAAGAGTACTGGTTAATTAGGTTAATTATATATCCTAGACTCCTGCTTGCCTTCTTCTTCATTTCGTTGTACTGAAGCTAGCAGCTAGTATCTTTTCCTTCAGTTACTGCTGCCCCTCTCACAGAACAGTTGCCTACACAAGAAAAATAAAATAAAAAGGAGCGTCAAAATGGTAGCCCATAACTTACAAGGGAAGTTGCTTAAAATCATTGATCTGGAGCAAAACTATACAAATACACAAAAAAATTAATAAAAGACTAAATTAGAATTCTCAATCACCTTGTGTTTCTTCAACGAAAGATTTTCCAATATCGGAAGATCGCTAAGAACGGATGACTCGAATACGCGGAAACATTTGGCTGTGCTCTTGAAGCATTGCAGTGAATTCATCGGGCATCTCATTCCATCTGAATTCCTCGAGTGCATTAAGACCTTCCGCTCCTTCTGGAAGTGACCTCAAATTCTGACATCTGGACATGGTTAGCTTCTTAAGCATAGGCATCGCCTCATTCTCAACTGTCATCAAATTTAGCTCATCGAATTTGTCTATACTTAATATCATCAGTCTCGTGAACGTTTGAGCTTCGAATACCAACTCCTGCCCTGTGTAATAGTCACTCAAATTGAGCTCCATCAGATTAGGCAAAGCGTGAAGGGCCTCAAGTGGGTTGACTTCAGCATTCAATTTTGACCACTTTAAACCAATCTTTGTTAGACTAGTAAGCTCAGGAATCCACTTAGGTAGCCTTTCTAGGCGTCCTTTCAAAGATAAACGTTGAAGATAGAGAGGAGCCACGAGAGGAGATTGCATATGATCCAAATCAAGATACTCATCCTCGCTTGTTGATCCTACATCAAATGATGAAAGATTCTCCATTTTCTGAACAGAAGAACACAATTCTATTCCATCTTCTCTTTTCAGATCTGTCAGCCCCAACTTCCTGAGACTAATTAGCTCTCCCAAGGCTTCTAGGATTCTTCTGTCGTTTTCCACCTTAATTAATGACAAAGTTTGTATGGAAGATAGGGCTCCAAGATTGCCGGCAGAAAGAACCACTCCTCCACTCCCCACATCAGTACTGCAAAATACTAAAAGGTGGCGCAACTTTTCAAGTTTACAAATCTCTTCTGGCAAATGGGTCACCTGGGTGAGTTTAAGGTCTAAGGTTTCCAGGTATACAAGCTTCTTTATGGCCTTGGGAACTGTTCTAATTTGTGTTCCCTTCAGACTCAAGTACTTCAGGAGAGTGAGACCAAGGACATATTTGGGAAACTTCTCCAGTGCTACACCTTGCAAATCTAAAACCCTTAAAAATTTACTGGTTTTAAGTATCATTTCAAGCTGCTTAGAATGAGAACTTACAAGCCCAAACACTAGTAAAGTACGAATACCACTAGTCATACCCGTTATCAATTGAATGGGACCGTTATTAACTGTAAGGCGTCGAATGCTGTCGGCTGAATGATTGTAGTTTTTGTCCAGAACAGTTAGGAAACTCTTTCGCCTTGAAATGTTGATCTCTCGTACAAGGTGCAAAACACGGCATCTCCTTACTCGTCGTCCATCTACTTCCCTGGCGCTGGCTACAACCAAATTTCTTTCAACAAGTTTATCCAGGAACTCACCTGCAGCGTTCTCCTTTGGTTCTGCTTCTTCTGGCCTCACAAATCCTTCGGCTACCCACAACCGAATTAGCCTCTCACGGCTGATGGAGTAGTCTTCAGGAAACATGCTGAAGTATAAGAAACAGCTTTTAAGATGGCTTGGGAGATCCCTGTAACTTGGCTGTAAATTACGGCTAATAACAGAAAGATCCGAGCGGTCTCTACATATTTCATATCTAAGGTTGTCATGTAGCCTCTTCCACTCAACTGGAATGAGTGGTTTATTGGCTAGCACAGTACCAATGGCTGAAATTGGAAGGGGCAGGCCTTCACACCTGTTGAGTATTTTTTGAGCCCACTCCTCTAGCATAGTTGGCCAACTTCCTTCACCATTTTGAAAAGCCTTCTTGCAGAATAGATCCTTGGCTTTCTCTGACGATAACCCACTACTCAAATCATGGATATAGTTTGGGGGAACAGAGGTTACATCAGAGTTACGAGTAGTTATGATTATCTTACTCCCAGGCAATCCTTTTGGTAAAGTCTTTACGATGCATTCCAAATCTTCTTTGCTCCAAACATTATCTAAAACAACTAGAAACCTCTCTTTCTGCAAAAATTGCCTCAGTTTTTCTTTTGTACCATCTTCTTCCCGGAGAACTGTCTTAGCAGTTTCTGGATTTCCTTCCTGCCTTTGGTCCTCAAATTGCCTTAATATCTGTAATAAGAGCATCTTCAGTTCCATGCTTGGCACATCAACCCAAACATAGCAGCCGAAACCTTCTTCATGTCCTCTGATCCTGTCGCTCCGGTATACATTCTTTACCATAGTGCTTTTCCCTGAGCCACCAGGACCTGCAATCAAAATCATCAAATGGCTTTCGTCTGCTGCCATCAACTGCGTAAACAGCTCTTCTGTACGAGTCTCAAAGCCCACTATTTCATCACTTTCTGCAAGAACCTGGTGGAGCCAGGTTTCTTTCAGTCTGGAACTGGAACTAATTTGTTGGAGCATCTTATCAACAGTCTCTTTCTTCTTCATTATAATGCCATTTATCTTGGACGACAACTTGCTGCCTGCTTTCTTTACTTTATTTCCTGGGAGAAAAGGAGCAATTTCGTGCATCTTCTTAAAGAATCCTCTGTTGCTATGGATGTGAAGCACAAACTTGGAAAGAGCATCCTCAATTTCATAAGCTATATGTTCCACATCTTTCACAGATTGTTGAAGCTGGTTGGACCCTCCATCAATGTGATCTTCTGCGTCCCTTAGAGCCGCTTGGATTTCCTTCAACAAATCCATGGTTTCGTTGACACCGACAGGGACATTAGTTGAACCGTCGTTATTGTATCTTTGGAAGAGTGCCTGAACTTGGCCAAATATCGACAATGCGAGCGAAATGGCAGAAATGGCAAGTTCGGCCATTCGTGGAGAAAGACGAATTTCAAGTTCCACAAAAGTTGTTTCTCAGTATATGCAAAATTTCACCCTAGCCAAGACTCACAACCGAAATGTACGTGGTAGAAGAAACTCCCAACTCAAAGAAAATTTAGGTTGCAATTTACTGGATGCATGACAGGAGTACTAGCTATAAGAAGATGAGCTCTGAAATTAGTTCATAGGAATGATGAGAGTAGCGGTGTGAGTACCAATTTATAGAAATTACATGCAAAAATTGCCTTAGAAATGGAGAAATGCGACCAGCAAAGACTATGCATGTTACAGAATGTCATCTAGTGCGTACCACATTCTTAGCTTGATCGAGGTTGACAATGAACAAGTAAAACGAAAGTCTTGGTCAGTTGGTCTTCCCTAGTGGGACAGCGCATTTATTTTGACTTTTCATTTTATGTTCTTAATAATAATAATAATCTTATCGTATGGAAAATTATTATTATTATTAAATCTTCAAGTTTTCATTCCGACTCACAATTCATACATGTCATCTATGGTGCCGTTAACCATTATGTCATGTGACATTTTGTCATAGGTATTAAATCCAAGCCTTCTTTCGGGTCACAGACTTCAACAATTTTTTTGTTTATCTAAAATACCCTTTGTAACATAGATATCAAAACAAACCAACAACAATCCAAAGGGATAATAGTATAAAATATAAACACAAACCAAAAGACCATTACTCACTAACTTCACAGTACCACCCCCGAAAAACGAGGATATAGATTAGGGCTGGCACAGTTCACCGAGAAACCGGAAAACCGTCCGAACCGGTCTAGTCGGACCGGGCCGGTTCGGTTTTTTATTTGCAAAATCCCACCTCGAACAAGAAACCGACCGAACCGGTCTAGTCCGGTTCGGACCCGGTCCAAGCAAATACAAAACCGCGGTCTACCGAGAACCGAGTATAGGGATTTAATTCAAAATAAATACCCAATTTGTAGATGATAGGATTCGAACCCTTGCTCCCAAGGGTGAAATCTCGGTCAGATTTCCACTACACCACCAACATCTTTGGTACTTATGCAAACAACATTTATATTTATTTTATAAAATCTGAATCTAAATAAAAAAACAAAAGCCAAAAGCCCAGATCGATATATTCTCCAGATCCTTCTTCTTCTTCTTCTTCTTCTTCTTCCATACCACCTCATTTTCTGGGCGACTGTTTCCTCCTCCTTTTTTTCTTTTTTCTTCTTTCTTTCTCCTCTTCCCCTTCCTTTAACATCTTTTCTGAGTTTCTCCATCTCTTGATCATAGAGAGATTGAAATTTTGAAACCCAATTGAGACTGATAGAGCTCGAAGAGAGAGAAAATCGCAGAGAGATTGAGAGAGAGAGAGAGCTCGAAGAGAGAGAAACCATATCTCGGTTTCACTCAAGACCGAACTTAACCGACCGACGAAGTCGGTCAACCGACCATCGGTCAACCGGAGAGTTCGGACCGGTCGCGGTCGTGATTTTCCTAAAACCGGCCAAACTCGGTCGGACATGGTTTTGGGTGATTTTTACACCGAACCGGTCCGATGCCAGCCCTAATATAGATGCTAGCAATAATAAAAATAGTATCAATAAAAGCGCAAAAATAACACATTAAACTTTATGAAAATGGCACTTCAAGGACTCAGACAAGCAATTCTTCACTGTTATTCTCAAATCCACATTGAAGGTGACTCAAAAATCCTTATTGATAGTATAAATGGAGCAATTTCCATCCCATGGAGAATTAAGATGCTGGTCAGAGATACCAATTCTCTTGCTCTTAGCTGCCAAAATATCACGTTGAAGCGTATTTTACGAGAAGCAAATTTTGCGGCTGATGCAATTGCAGAGTTCGGCTATTCAGTAGGCATATGTATTTGGAATCACTCTTTACCTCTCACAATGCTTCAAATGATGTTTTGTTTGATCAGTTAGATGTTGGTTGTTTTAGCTAGAAACTCCTCGCTGTAGCCTTTGTTATATTTTTCGCATCGAAAAAACTTTATGAAAATGGTCAAAATGTGAGCTTTGTACAAAATTAACATTTTTTTGAACAGGAAACGTCTACAATGTCCTTAATTAATGAGAGCAACAATCTTCAAAATAAAAACTAACTATATATATATAAATTAGTTCGTCGGAGGCAGACGATGTAGGGAACAAGTCCCACCCTCAATCCCGAAAGGAGAAGGCAGGGAACCTACCCGCCCGTCTTCTCGTTTGAAATTTTATTAATAATAAAAAGAAAAAGATACAAAGAGAAGAAAGGGGGGGGGGGGACAAAAACCTTACCCTAATGTACAATGAAGAAAAATAATAAGAAGATGGAAAGTCATCCATTGGACTAAGAAAGAACCATATACATTGGCTCATTGAGTTCAATAACTGAAATCCTGTAATGTAGTAGCAATGATGATCCATAGCAATTAGGCAGCACGTTGATAAGGAAAACCCAAGCCATCCATTCGAAGAAAAGGAGATATGGCAATTGGAGGAGATTCATGCTAGGCCAAAGTAGGAGAAGCCAAACCCAAGTTTGCCATTCGGTCTGCAATAGTATTGCCTTCCCGAAGAACATGAGAACAGTAGAAAGACATTGTCCGGATGCGTGATAAGCAGGTAGACCAAGCAATACGAAGAGGCCAAGGTGGAGCAAAAGAAGAAGAAGTAATGCATGTAAGAACACTAGTAGAATCACTCTCTAACCAAATGGAGTGCCAACCAAATTGAGAAGCAAACTCAATCCCAATGATAACTCCCATTAACCCCAATGCATGCAGGCCACGTTGTGTTGTAAGAAATTATGAGGTTAATAATTAGCACTCTCCCGTTAGAATCTCTATTAAAAAGACTAGAAGAAAGTCATCAAGAAACTCTTGAAGAAATCTCTAAATGTAACACGAGTTTAGAGAATGTTTAAAATATAATAGACCATTTAATAAAATTGGAAGAAAAGCTCGATTATATTAAGACTCTTCCAGTAAAGGAAGAAGAAAAGTTAGCAAAATTACTAACAAAAGAAAAAGAGAAACAGATTCTCTTCCGAAAAATAACAGAACAGTCTGTTAAAACGAATAGGTTTAAACCATTGGAAAAACCTACACAACATACTAAGTTTAGCATGCCAGATATAGAACAGTCAACAAAACTGACTAACATATCTTACGAAAAGTCAAAAGTTCTAAAGGGAACTAAAGAAATTGTCAGAGATACTAAAATGTTAAGTATCTTTGGTAAAAAGAAAAAAGAAGTTCAGCTAATAAACGCTGTAGAATTTGAATTCAACGAAATCGAAAGTAGAGTAAAAAACTCTTCGATACCAAAATTTGAATTCAGACAGATATATAGAAGAGGAAATTTTGAATTATTGGACAGTCATCAATTCAAAATGCTAGAATTCACAACCCTAGCAACACAGAAGAGACAGATCTCTTAATGATAACACCTAGTGAAGTTGCTAGAGCAAAAGAGAAAAAATATGAATTTATGCACATTGGAGCAGTCCAAGTACGCATAAAACTATTTGCCAGAGAAGGCATAAACTGTTCGGTTCTATGTGTCTTACAAGACAATAGAATAAGAGACTTTCAAAAAAGTCTTCTAGCTAGGAACACTTGAAGCCTCCCTATGCAATCAAGTTGCATACTTCAACTGTTTCCCGAACTTCTCTACAAGTCTGAAAGACGCTGTACAATCCTTAAGATTAAGGGTGAAAACATATGGCATAGCCAGGAAAGAAAACATGCAAGAACTTGCAATAGTATATAGAGTATACTACAAATTGATGAGCTTAACAGTAGAACCCAAGACCAAGATATCAAATATTCCTGGTCTCACTACTGGTTTCCTCACCAATCCAAAAAACTGCGCAGAGCAGATAAAGAAAGTTACTTGGGATGAAGTAACATTTCCAATACAATGGCAACTTTCTGGTCCTAAACTACAACCAGAAAACACAAGAGCAAGGTCTTACCAAGACAGAAAAACTGGAAACATCAGTCTTAGATTCGAAGATCACAGAAAAAGTGATGTGGATATTGAAGAAGTAAATAGAGGTATTAAAAACCTCAACCATCAAGGTCTAAGAAGAAGTAAAACTGTAAGGGAAGATCCTTCCACTAGTGGTACCAAAACGTACTTAGATGATCAAGAAGAGTTCGAACTAGAACTCCATAGACCAACAAAAATGCTAAGGTCAGAAAAGCTTTACGAGCTTTATGAAGAAGCAAAAACCTGCCAAAACCTAGAAAGGTTAGAACAACTTATCATAGAAATAGAAAATTTCAAGATAAGCAAAAAAGAGCGAAAAATCCAACCCTTCCAAAATATGGAAACGGGAGAAAACTCAGGAACACAAACAAATATCATCAAAGATGATGACTGGATAAGACTTTCAAAAAGAGAAGCCCCTACGGGTAAAAAAGGAGAAAGAAACTCCGAACGGTATATTCCAGAAAATAATATACCAAGAGTTCCTATTACTACACAAGGAACATGGTTAGAACTAGAAAAAGCTCTAGATAAAAAAAAACAATAGATCAGTGGGTAGAAAGTCTCTTTTTAATGGGAGCCTTAACACTCGGAAAACTAGAACCCCCAGACATGCAAGTTGTCTATGAAGAAAGTCTTACGGGAATAGCCAAAAGATTCTACCTCACATTTAAAGAAACGGACAGAGGAAAAGATTGGCTAGGACAGATAGCAACCTCGAAAAATCCCTATGATTTTGCTATTCCGTTCTATGAACAATTTTGTGGCAGTGTAACAAGCCACGATGAAAGAGCTAAGAGAATAGCTAGGATAAATATTGAAAAATTGTCCATATGTGACATAGAATATTTCGAAGAATACTTAAATGAATTCCAACAGTACTATTGTACCATTGGAGAACTAGAGGATTCAAATCTAGTTAACCTACTTCATAGGAAGTTACCAGCACCTTGGAATATAGCCGTAGCAGAAAGCATGGCTGAGCGCCCTCTAGAAAGATTTACAGTAGGGGGAGTAGCTGAAAGAATACAAGAACTGCTAAGAAAGCAGTGTGTAGAAAATAATAAATCCAAGATGGCCAGAAAGCAACTCAAAGGAAATGAGAATTTTTGTTATAAAATTCTAGACACTCCTACGAATTGGGGATGTCATAACCGGAGAGACCCTCAAAAGAAGAACAAAAGAAAAGACAAAATCTTTTCAAAAGGGTTTAAGAAAAACCAAAACAAAAATTGGAAATTCAAGAAAAGCTCCGATTTTAGAAAAGATAATAGATTTAACAAGAAAAAAAGATTCTTCAAAAAGAGATCCCCTTCTCAGAAAAAACCCGAGAAGAAAAAATGCAGATGTTGGTTTTGCAAAGCAGAAGGGCATTATGCCAATGAATGTCCCGAGAAGGACAAAAGAACTTCAAAAGCCCTGCTATTTGAAGAATACGTAGATATTATAGAAGAAGCTAATATCAAAGGATACGAAGTAGCTTATTCTGAAGATGAAGACAGTCTATCTTTCTACTCGGCATACGAAGAAGAAGATAGTTCTTCAGAATCTGATACTGAATCAGAAGACGAATACCAAAGAGAAGTCTACGTTCTCAAGGTAAAAAATTGGGAAGAAAATACCACAGAAGAACTAATATCTTTTTATCGTATTATGCCTGGTTCGTTTGTTTGTGACTATTGCCAATGTTATGAAACAAATGGCCTCCCAATGTTCTGTGAAAGCACAGGCTTCACATACCACAAAGAATGCTTCATAGCTGAAGTTAGAAGAAAAACAAAAAATGGTTCAATCAGTCAATTAGTTGAACAAGAATACAAAGAATACTTCAAAGAACTGGCAGAAAGAAACGAACTATATGCCAAAGAAATGGAAAGAGCTAAGTTTGCTAATAATAAAGAAGACTTTGTAAACTTAGTCCCTCCAAACAATATAATTCAACCCACCCCAAAGGTTGAAGAGAAAATTGACGAAGTCGAAAAGATCGACGAAGAAATAGAAATAGAAGAAAATCTCTGTCTTACAGAAGGATGCAAACCTCTTACTGATGAAGAATCACAGTCAATAGAAATTCAATGATCCATGATAATCTCTACCAGTAGATTTAGTAACTACATTGAGATCATATTAAAATTTCCGAATCATAGAAAATACCATCTACATGCTTTTGTAGATAGTGGATCAGGATTCAATATAGCAAAAAGATTTGCTATTCCAGAAGAACTCTGGACTGAAGATAAAAATAAAACTGCTACTGAGATACAAATGGATGGAAGCAAATTTTCCATGAAAAGAGTAGCAAAAGATGAAAAGATCACCGTAGGTGGTGGGAACTTTACAATCAAAACCATATGGCAAGCAGAAGGCCAAGGTTCTGATATCCTGCTAGGAAATGATTTCCTATTACAGCAGACAATAATACAAAAAGAAGCAGTTCTGGGCTTTGAGAAAGGTGATAAAACCTTTTGGACAAAAAGACTTAAACAGGCAAGAAGCATTGTTGGTCCAAATTTCACCTTACAATATCAGAAGTTGCAGCAAAATCGTGGTGAATATAAACCAAGATTTGAAATAGTTTTGCAATATAAAAAGCAAGAAGAATTGCTTATAGAAGATTCTTCAGAAGAAGAAAATGAAGAAAATGAAGAAGCAAGCTTCATTCATGAACACAACATTAAACACCTTCAAACAAAAATAGAAAAACAGAAGGTGCTCACTATAGAAGAAATAAAGAAAATGTTAAAACAAAACATTGATACAGATCCTCAGAAGTTCTGGGAAAAAGACCCAGTAGTCTGTGAGCTAAAATTACATCATATAAATGCTATATGTCATGTAAAAGTCATTCCTCAGTACAAGAAAGAAGATCAAGAAGAATTCAAAAAAGACATTGCTGATCTCTTAGAAAAGAAATTGACTAGGCCATCTACAAGCCCTCATCATGCTCCTGCATTTTATGTCAGAAATCATGCAGAAGAAGTTAGAGGAAAAGCCAGAATGGTTATTGACTACAGAGATGTCAATAAGAAGACCATAAAAGACGGTTATCAAATCGCTCAAGCACGAGTGTTGATAAACCAGCTCAAAGGAGCGAAGGTCTTTTCAAAATTTGATGCCAAATCAGGCTTTTGGCAAGTCAAGATGCATCCCTGTAACAGCCTTCGGAACACCACAAGGTCATTATGAATGGTTGGTCATGCCATTTGGATTAAAACAAGCTCCATCAATTTTCCAAAGAAAGATGGACAATATTTTTAAACATGTAGCGGAATTATGTGTTGTCTACATAGATGACATATTAGTCTTCTCTAAGAACAGAGAAGAACACATGAAACACCTTCATGAGGTGGTCAAGCTGATAGTTCAGCATGGAATAATATTAGGAGAAAAGAAAATTTTCTTTATCTTAGATGAAGTTGATTTTCTTGGAATCAATATTAAAAATGGAGAAATAAAACTCCAACCCCATATCCTTGAAAAGGTTTGGAAATTCCCAAACAGAATCCCTGACACTAAGAGTCTACAAAGATTTTTAGGAGTCATAAACTATGGGAGAGATTTCATTCCCAAAATCTCGGGACTAACAACAATGTTATCTCCTCAAACGAGTTCTAAGAGAACTTGAAAATTCATAGAAGATGATGAAAAAATAGTATGACAGATAAAAGATCTGTGCAAAAATTTACCTCCTCTACAACAACCTGAAGAGAATGATGAAATCATTCTACAAACTGATGCTAGTGACAATTACTGGTCGGGCATAGTTCTAGCTAAAACCCCAGGCACTAACATCGAAAAGATTTGCAAATTTTGCAGTGGTAAATTCAACCCTGCATAATAGAATTATCCCACAGGGAAAAAAGAGATTTTAGCAGTCAAGAAAACTATTTTAAATTCTCCTACATTCTTAGGAAAAACCTTTACGGTCAGAACTGATTGTGCTAGAGTCAAGAATTTTAAAAATTTTAAACTTGATAAAGCTGCTGATAGTGGTAGACTAGCTAACTGACAATTATTTTTGAATCAATATGATTATAATGTTGAATTAATTGCAGGTAGCAAAAATTATCTCCCAGACACCCTCACAAGAGAAATGGCGATGTTTAGAAGAACTGACAGAGGCAAAGGCCGAATGAATGATGAAAATTCATCACTAAGAGATGTTCTCAAAACATATACTAAGGTTCCAAAAGAAACCTTAACAACTGATCAGTTCCAGGGGAAAGGACTAGCTAGCCCGTCTCAAACGGTAGGCGGTAAAGGCATATCAAATCCGTTGACGGCTGTTGCTTTGCCAAAAAGCAAACATGTTCCAACTGGAACAACGGTAGTTCATGGCTACCAACTCTTAACTTTTGACAGAGATGTCTACAGAACGGGAAAACGCCTGACTGCAGATCAGAAGATCTTGCTTGATAACCTCTTGTATAATTTTCAGAGAAAAACTCCAGGCAAATGTTCTCTACTCTGTTCGCTTTAACAGAAGAACTCCACGATGGAGGAAAGAATGTTCAAAAGGAACAAAAGCTAGAAATGGTCATTTCACCAGAAAGTGCAAAGGTCCCTCTCAAAGCCCTGACAGAACCCGAGTGGTTCGAGTTTCACAATGTTCTAGGAACAACTGGAAATGAAGGACTACCAGGCACCCTTTTTCCTATATCGGGACCATTCTTTGGCAGATATGTGGTGAACGTTCAAGCTGAGCATCACCAGAATCATAAGCTCTGGCTTATTGAAAATGGTTTTGTCCATAATCTATGGACTAAAACTAATGATGACCTAAGAGGTCTCCCTGCAATCATAGTCAACACGGTCAAGAACATTAGACCTGATGGTTGCATTTTGAGAATCAAATTTATCTCGACTCCTCCAGAGTGGATCAGAAAGCAAGATGGCTCTGTTGAATATATAACGTCATATCATTATGTGAGATTAATCAACGGTCCTACAGTGGACGATAAACCAGCAGTAGCAAGTTTTAATGGAAAACCAAATCAAAGCATTCCTTGGATCAAGGCAATGACTATTGATTTCCTAAAAAAAACTTATCCCTCAAGACAAAGAGGCGAACTTCTTAGCTAGTGGCGAAAAAATTATGATCACCAACTATGATCATCCCCCACCAACAGCATGTGATTGCTTCTCTTCACTAGTGAGAGATGAGGTGGATTGCACAAAAGCTACATACACATGGCTAGAGAATCTAGCTAAAGAAAATCCCTACAAGATTTATCCGGACTCAGATCTGGAAGATTTTCATGTCGAAGATTACGACAAAGGAGCAGCAAGTGGAACAGGGTCCCCAGGGTCCCCCAATTATCATTTTGATGACGAAGCGCTAGCCAACATTGAAAACATGATGGAAAGCTAAAGGCGCACCAAACCTTATCAAGAAGGAATCTGGCTTTTTCTGCCAACACTAGACAAGCTACATCAACAACAGAAAAATCCACCAAGAAGAGCATAATTGAAGGGTCCGTATGAGCTGGATCTTATCTTTTATTTTGTTGTTTTGAATTCAGTTTTAGGTTCTGCTCCCTATATAAGGAGCCTTTCGTTCAATTTGTAAGGCATCGAAAATCAGAACTATCACTGAGATATTTGAGAGTAGAACGCCAATTGTGTGAGTTGAAGCTTCCTGGTACAACTTCATTCCTTTATTTCTCAAGTAAGTTTGTATTTAATTATGAGTAGCTAAAACAACTTATAGCTGTTTACCCAAGAGTGAGGCTCTGGGTTCTATCTGTAATCATGTTTGAATAAAGAAATTCTAGTTTGTGCCCAGAACACCGTCGCAAAAATATTTCGTTTTGCTTCTTATATCTATCTATCTTATTTAGAATTTCTCTTCCAGACCTACTGTTAAATTTCTCTTTATCATGCTTAGTTTTTAATTCTAAACTCTAAGAGGCAGTAGTGATTCCGCCCTGGTAGTAACCGTCTAGGCAGGAAGCCGTTAGGTGAAATTGTGGCATGTTGAAGGCTAGCTTCTGAAAAGTTTGTTCTTAATTATTTTTGCATGGTACTGTTTAAAATGATGTCAGCAAGGACTTAGTTGAAGTTGTTTAAAGTAAGTTGTCCTTTTAAGACTTTTCCCTAGGATAACTTTGCTAGTGGGAAATGGTTTGTGGGTAGTGTAGTTACTGGTAAAAAGCCCATATTTTTATCCCTCATAAAGCTACCAATATTTACAAAATGCCACCACGTCAATATTTACAAAAATGCCACCGTATTTTTAATTTTCATTATTTACGAAAATGTCACTGGATACGAAAAACTACTATTAGAGACAAGAAAGATACTGTAAAAAACAATAAAGCTACTGGCGAGCAACAAGAAATGTACTCCCAAAGAATAATAAAGCTACTGTCGAAGAACAAGAAAGCTACTATCAAATATCAATGCAGTAGTTTTTTGTAGGCAGTGACATTTTTGTAAATAATAAAGCTACTGGCGAAGAACAAGAAATCTACTGTCGAAGAACAATAAAGCTACTGTCAAAGAACAATAAAGCTACTGCCAAAGATCAATGCAGTAGTTTTTTGTAGGCAGTGACATTTTTGTAAATAATGAGAAAAAAATGCGGTGGCCTTTTTGTAAATATTAAAATTTGTAATATTTTGGTGGCTTTATGAGGAATAAAAATATTAAGCGGCTTTTTGAAGAATATTAGTTATGTAAATGACCTTATGGGTAATTGGCCCTTTTTTTAATGTAATTTTTATGTATATTTGTGTTTTTCTACAATAAGAAAAAATATAACATAAAATGACCAAAATACCCCTCACATGAAGATCACATGTCACAAAAATGAATGGAAAAAGTTGAAATTTACGTATGGGGTGCAAATTGACAATTTTTACCAAATTTAAGGGGTAAATTGACGCAATTACAAGTTCAGGGTATAAATTGACAATTAGGGCCAAATTTAGGGGGCATTTTGACAATTATGCCTTTATTTATTTCCCCTCACATTATCAAGGTTTATCTAAAGAATAATATATTAATAATTGTATTAGATTAAAGCATGTGGTATTAGTGTAAGTTCATTCCCCTCCAATATAACTAAAAGAAATTATATTAAATTAAAGTTTTTGATCAAAGTCGACAATCTTAATTCAATCATCAAATATTACAAAAAGAGGGAATACAACTCCTAACCTCTAGAGGAGGAGTGCCAATCCATGACAAAGAACGTTAAGAAGTGCAAGCAAAACGAGCAATATATATTACAATATTACAATTTAAAATTGAATCAAATTAAAATTAGGAGTAGACTTTTATGGCTCCGGTGTTGTATTGCAATCATACTTATAACTTTATTCCCTGTTAAATGCAAATTCATTGATTAAAAAAAAGGATTAAATTAATTAATAACCTAGTTGCAACTTACCAGCAATATTACAATATATTAAACAAAAGTGGCTGCATTTGCATAATGCAACCTAGCAATAAGAACCTTAAAAACATGTATGTTATGAAAAGTCATAGCCATATATTCAAGTATTAGTCAAACTTTCTAATGGACATTAAAAATAAGAATATATAAAGGTTTTAAGATACATGTACATACATATTTCTAGAACTAGTAGATAAAGTGATTTATATCACTTAATGCCCATGTATATACATAAAACATGATCTCTAGCTATATAAATAATATATGAGACCCAAAATCATGTCATCTTGTTCCTCCATGGCTTCTCATTTGAAAGGAGTGAAAAAAATCAACATTAACTGATGAGATGAGGAAAGTCTAATGCGAGTATAAAAATGAGCATCATTCTTCTACTCAAAAAGATTTGCAACAATGGGTTCTACAAAAGTATCAGCTCTCCATCATATGCATTATGAATTTTTATGTACTATTTTTTTTATGTATTTTAATGAATTATTAATTTATATATTCAATGGGCCTTAAGGAAAGTTAGAAAAAATTATTATCTTATGTATTAAGCGAAATTATTATTTTAACACACAGGCCCGAGTCGGGACTGGAGTTTTTTATTATCTAAGCGAGATTATTATTTTATCAAACATTCATTTATCGAGGTTTTACTGTACATTAAAAAAGTGAATTTTTAGAGTTTAGGTGAATTCTTAAAAATTAGGTTAAAAATTACATTAAAAAGTTGAATTCTTAATTATTTTAATAAAAAATTACTGATAAGTTCACTTTTGGTGACCTTGTTCTTTTTTAGGCCACCAAATATTTTTATCCCTCATAAAGCTACCAATATTTACAAAAATACCACCGCGTCAATATTTACAAAAATGCCACCGTGTTTTTAATTTTCATCGTTTACATAATGTCACTGGATACGAAAAACTACTACTAGAGACAAGAAAGCTACTGTCAAAAAACAATAAATCTACTGGCGAGCAACAAGAAATGTACTCCCAAAGAATAATAAAACTACTGTCGAATAACAAAAAAACTACTGTCAAAGATCAATGCAGTAGTTTTTTGTAGGCAGTGGCATTTTTGTAAATAATAATGCTACTGGTGAAGAACAAGAAATCTACTGTCGAAGAACAATAAAGCTATTGTCGAAGAACAATAAAGCTATTGCCAAAGATCAATGCAGTAGTTTTTTTGTAGGCAATGACATTTTTGTAAATAATGAGAAAAAATGCGGTGTCATTTTTGTAAATATTAAAATTTGTAATATTTTGGTGGCTTTATGAGGAATAAAAATATTAGGTGGCTTTTTTAAGAATATAAGTTATGTAAATGACCTTATGGGTAATTAGCCCTTTTTTTTAATGTAATTTTTATGTATATTTGTGTTTTTCTACAATAAAAAAAATATCATAAAATGACCAAAATACCCTTCACATGAAGATCACATGTCACAAAAATGGATGGAAAAAGTTGAAATTGACGTATGGGATGCAAATTAACAATTTTTACCAAGTTTATGGGGTAAATTGACGCAATTACAAGTTCATGGTGTAAATTGACAATTATGGCCAAATTTAGAGGGCATTTTGACAATTATGCCTTTATTTATTTCCCCTCACATTATCAAGGTTTATCTAAAGAATAATATATTAATAATTGTATTAGATTAAAGCATGTGGTATTAGTGTAAGTTCATTCCCCTCCAATATAACTAAAAGAAATTATATTAAATTAAAGTTTTTTATCAAAGTCGGCAATCTTAATTCAATCATCAAATATTACAAAAAGAGGGAATACAGCTCCTAACCTCTAGAGGAGGAGTGCCAATCCATGACAAAGAACGTTAAGAAGTGCAAGCAAAACAAGCAATATATATTACAATATTACAATTTAAAATTGAATCAAATTAAAATTAGGAGTAGACTTTTATGGCTCCGGTGTTGTATTGCAATCATACTTATAACTTTATTCCCTGTTAAATGCAAATTCATTGATTAAAAAAAAGGATTAAATTAATTAATAACCTAGCTGCAACTTACCAGCAATATTACAATATATTAAATAAAAGTGGCTGCATTTGCAGAATGCAACCCGGCAATAAGAACCTTAAAAACATTTTGGAAACGTAAGAAAGCCGACCAGCTCCCAATAATTTATAATTGACTTAATCAATAATCTAGGTAGTTGCAAGGACATCTCCATCCGTCTATCAAAACGTGTGAACAGAATTTAGAAAATGATCTAATGAATGATTAAATTCTTATGGTTTTCCACTAACTTCATCGGTTCATCCAATACTTGGCTTACCTTGAACAAGTCAGCAGTGTTTCTCCAAAGTCAAACAAAGATAATTATTGAGGTTGACACCTTGGAACTATGAATAATTCATCCAATACTTGGCTTTACCCAGAATAATTGTTTTCAATAATCCGAACTATCAATTTGTTTGAACACTATTGAAAAATCATCCTTGCTGAACATTATTTAAAAAGAAATAAAAAGCACTCCTCATCATCAAGTGTCTTCCCAACATAATCAAACAATCTACAATGGTGTACGTCAAAAGTTCCTGTGCTCAAATCTCAATACATTAATATATTCCTCCACACATTTAATTAGTATGTTTTCTTCTCCATTAGAGTACCGAAAGTACAGCCCAGAAGGATGTAAATGACGCCTATGTAATTCATAAAAAGTAGGAATATATCTCATAGATAAACGCCTCAGCTAGTGAAGCCTTTTCACCGGAACATTTATTCTTCAAAGCCTCTTCCAATAGGTTCAAATAGACGATGATGCCATAGCCTCGTTATATACTGGCCGGAATAGTATCTCTTCGCATAATGCCATATGTTAGCAAGATTATCTCATCACCACAAATCAAGTCAGAATCTTCTAGATTGATCTGTTAAGATCTTGTAAATCATGCATGTATAATCATAGTTTAGCTTGGTCATTCCTGTATCCTATATATTTGTATCTTTGTATGCATATCAAATCAATGAGAATCAATTTCTACACCAATTTCTACACTAGGTAAGAATATAGCTTACTTCATGAGGATTAAAAAATGACAGTACCTTCACAGCATCCCAACATCTAGATGGAGTACTCCATATCCGCTCTTACGTGCCTCAAGGCTATCATTACTTTTACCATCCATACCCAGCAAAGTGTCTACCACACTGTCACAAAAAGTTCTTTTCAATATGCATTACGTCTAAATTGTGACGAATGAGCAAGTCGGACGAATAAGGTAGTTCATAGAAAACACTCTGATTTTTCCGAGGCCCTTTATATGGTTTTGGATTAATTTGATTTTTTATGCCTTTGACTAGATTTACCTTTTCCTCTACCAAACTTCGACTTCGATAACTGCACAAGACATATATTGTCTACCAAAAAGTGGTTTCAGAGCAGCCCTATGTTCTTCCACTCCTATTACACGGTCTCAACTGCCTGCGAAATCTATGATTTTCGGTGAGGAATCTTTGATGACCCATATAACAAGTTTTCTTACCATTCACCAAATGGAATGCTCCATGATCATCATTACAATGCGGACAAGCTTTGTACCCTCAATACTCCATCCTCATAAATTTGCGTACGCGAAAAAATCATTTATCGTCCACAATAGTGTCACTATCATAGTGAACGTCTGTTTCCTGAATACATCATACGTGGGGATTCCCACATCCCAAAAAGACTTCAGTTTGTCTATATATCAAATGAGCTAAATACACATTTATATTATTTTCTGGAGCCTTGGGTCTAGAAATTAGTAGTGAAAGTATCATGTATGGTTGCTTCATGCACAACCATGGAGATAGTCACAACTACGAGCCGTGTCACTATGACATGTGCTCGATCATATGACCAAAAGGATTATACCCATCGCTTGCTAACCCTAACCGGACATTGTGCACCTCTCTTGCAAATGATAGATGTATCTAGTTCACCTCTTTACAAGCTAGAGAATCAGCCAGATGTCTCATTAAACCATCATTGGGTTTATTGGTAGCGTGCCACACCATATTTTCTTAAGTATATATGTATTGACTATAAAGCCGTTGCAATCTTGTCAACGGAATGAATCTCAAAACCTTGGCCGGCACTTTTCTTGCTGCACAACATCATCAGCCATTTCATCTCGATACTGACTCAAGCCACATGCATGTTTGACAAACCTCAAGGTGACATTTATCCTATTAGAACAACATGCAATCGTTTGGACAAGCATCTATCTTTTGTACGTCAAGCTAAGATTTGTGATTATCTTTTTAGCTCGATAAAAGCTGTTTGGTAAGGTCTCTCCATCAGGAAGAATAGATTTAATCAACTTCAACATCAATGTAATAAAGTTCTCTATATGTTATACCAGGCAAGCACTTTATACCTGGAAAAAGCGTACAAGAAACTCCAACTTGCTCATCTTAATTCAAACCAGGGTACAAGCTTGCGTCATTATCATTCAATAAAAATTGTTCTGCGTCCTCCAATCGCGCATTCGTGGTTTCACCTTGTACTCTCTTGTTACCCTATATTGTTCAGTTGTGGACTATCACTGCCGGAGGCATCAAACAAACGATCCATCATGTCAATAACCATAGGGGGATCCTTAACTTCTTCTACTATATTTTTCTTCATACATTGGATCAGGTAAATGTTCACCATGCTCCAACCAAAGTCTATCTTCGTAATCAGAATGCATATCGTCAACAAATAAGTGATCTCTCACCATTTCAAGAGCAAGATGTTGCGGTTATCACACTTCCTACATTGACAATTAATTTGTCCGTCATGTGCAGCGACAGTCAAAGAATGTTCAAGGAACACATGCAAACCAGCCTTAGAATCTAGGCTTAATTACCTTATTCAACTTAACCCATCATTTATCGATCATATATAGTTGAAGAACAACAATGGAGTTTTTTCAATCCCTGTCAAATACGCGTCCATTTAAAATTCCCAAATTAATATACATCTAAACAAGAATAAAGTTTTACAATTAAACAATGTATCAAAGATCATAATAATTGCTGATTCAAAGTAGAAGCAAGTGAAGTTGTCACTATGAACAATTCCCAAATGATACGGTGTATCACTTACCTATAATAAGAAAATTAAAGAACGACAAAGAAAAGAAAATTAAAATAATCAAGTTCTAATAGAGAACCTCCAAACTACAAAATCTTGTATGGCAAGAATAAAATCAAGAACTAGAGATTAGATAAGTATCAGAACATATCACCTAACATATGATTAATTACAAAAGACTCTCCTGAATTATATGATTAACAGAACATATTAAATTTTGTCATTTTCATACCTCACGTTTGATTTCATTAAAGAATTAATACCTCAAAGGTATGAATTCGTTAACGGAATAGCTAACGAATTAATAGTTCCAAAGTATGAATTCGTTAACGGAATCAAACGTGAGATATGAAAATGACAAAATTTGACATTTGGTATGAAATTAAAAATGACCTTATAGTTTAGGAATTCTTTTGTAATTAATTCACAAAGATCGATACAGATCGGCCTCCATATTGATAAACCAAAAGACCAAGTTAATGATTCAAATTCAAAAGCATTAGTTTCCCACTCCAAGACTACCTCATCATGATCTATCTGCTGTACGTTTTTGATTCAAATCATTGTTGTATCTGTTAGGTAGTGTTTTCAAATATTGGTTACACTTAGATAGGATAAGCTTCACACTTTGTATTCAAATGTACTACTGGAACTCTCTATAAATACGAACTCACTTAGCCTTTGATGATATGAGTTTACAGTCCAAAACATAATCTTTTATGGTATTAAAGCATAGGTGGAATGAGCCACCGTGGAGAGGACTACAGGGGTGAGGGAGGTATTAATCCATCCCAAGATCATCTGATCTTTCTCAACCCATTGCTCAAAGGCAGGATTTACTTCATATGTGAGAGTGCCATCTTCAGCAAAGATAAAACAAGGTGGGCATTTTGTAGAGCCATCAACAATGCCCATGAGTCTGCGGTCACGAAGAACCTGCACAAGTTGAGCAAGCCAGAGAGAATAGTTGGATCTATCCAGCTTGATAGTCATAAAGCTGGTGACACTAGAGGTGGATGAGGAATTTGAGGAGGAGGCCATTTGGAGAGAACTGGAGAAGAAAAAAAATGGAACTTTTAGTCGTGAGACAATGAAAGCTCTAATACCAAAATAAAAATTTTGTTGATTAGAAAATAAAAATTCATTCTTCAAAAGAAAAAGATTGACAAAATACTAACCTTTGGACGTAGTAAAGAATGTTGATGGCCAAACGAGATCTTTTTCACACACAAAAAAAATCTTTTTCAAGTGTTAAAAAAAAACAAGATCTTTTTCAAGTGTTACCACAGTTGATTTTCAACCCAGAGAGCTTTATGGATAGTTGGATACGTAGAAGGATAGAGCCATAGAGGGCAAAAAAAGAAATTAAAATTTTGTTAAATCAATGCATTTTATGATAGTGAAATCTACGTGGCATACAATGAATGAGAAAAATTGAAAGGAAAAAGTTGGAAGAGAAGGTAGCTAGCATTCCACTGGTTTCGTAGGAATTGATAAAGTAAACGTAAGCGAATGAAATACATACACGCTTGACAACAATAACATCAAAAGTGAAAAACACAAGGATCTAGACGGTCAAGAGATTGACTCTAGACTTCATAGAAAACGGATAGAAAAAGGATACTTGTATTTAGGAACAAAATAAATCGTATCCCTTGTATTTAGGTGTAGAAAAGTTTGAGATCCCATGTTTTGAGAAATGTGGGATATTCATTTAATTAAATATTTAAAACTGTAAAGAAAAGGGGATGTATTGTTTCAGTCAAGAATGTTACTATACAACTTAAAAGATGTCACATTTGTTTTTATTTTTTATTATTTAGTTGCCATGATTTGTGATATTAGTGAGACATCTGAACTGTTATATAGATTTAACACTGTGCACTGGCATGGAGTTCCGTCTCCAATCATGGAGTTCTATGCTCATTTTGGCACCCAAAATCAGTTTTGGGCTCTTTAACCATCTCCAATCATGGAGTTCTATACTCAGTCTGGGCCAAATACGGGGCTATACTCAGTCCAACTCCGAGACTGGCCTCAAAATTATTTGTGGGCCCCACAACAAGTTGTGCTAACGTGAGGGATAAGACAGACGCGCTGAGGCTTGAAAGTGTTGTTGACGCACTGAGATGCGAGAGGGACAGGAAGAGAAATGCACAAACATGTGAGTGAGATGGAAAAGTAGAGCCGACAGTTGCCCCCCTGTTGCGTGCATGTGAGTGACCCAACGGTCACAATGATCAAATGGCCAGGATTAGTCCATTTTAAAATGAACAATTCTAGTTGAACGAAATTTATTTTATAAGAAAAAGAATTATAACTGTAATATTTAGTATCTGACTGTCTGTATTAATTTCAACTTAATTTTTAACGGTTTATATTTAAATTAATTATTATTTATTAATCCTAAATCTGGAAAAATAAAAACACCAAAAATTATTAAAAAAAATTTGTTCCTGTTATTATTATAGTGTAAAAAATTAAAATAAAAACTTTGGTATCTTAATTAATTTATTCTTATATTCCATCCACCAAAAACAAAAATAAAAATAAAAAATTTATTCTTGTTTCAGGATATCACTATTGTGTGTCTTGTCAAACTAGGATTTTAGAATAAGTTTATCCTTCTAGAGTATGGATTGTATTAGTATAGGTTTCCTACATCGATACAGATTGTATCTTGTACTCCTCTATATATAGAGACCATTATTCATTAATGAGATACATCTTATTCTCTGCTCATTCTCTCTGTTATTTACGTTTCCCTAAAACACGTTATCAGCACGAGTTCTAGCTCTAGCTACAAAAACCCAAAACCCTAGGACCCTAGCACCATCACCGCCGCAAAGCATCTTCAGGCAAGAATCTGCCTGCACAAGACAGCCGACTTTGGAAGCAATTTTCTCCCTTCTCATCCGTCAGATCAAGCTACAAATTTGTCAAAAGCTTCCCCCGTGTATCTACTGCTTCCAGTTCAAATTTCAAGCAATTCAAACCGTTGGATCTTCGAATATTCAGTTCTAAAGGAGCGGAACTCAAGATCAAAACTATCTGCGATTTTGCAATCAAGAAAACCAAGTAAGATTTTCTAAAAGTTTATGCTTTGATTTAATTTCTGTATCCTTTTTTTTTTCTCGGGGATTTAAAAACTTCCCTTCTTCTTCATCCCGACCCCTCTTATGGCGTGGGACTTCTATGGTGAAATTTATGAGAAAAATTTATAAGCTATACCTACTTTGAAAGGTTATGAGAAGCATTAGGGGAGTGATCGAGCTTTATATCGCTTGCGGTATATGTAAGTCATGAGCACCTCTAATGTCATCATTCTCTAGTAGAAGTTAAAGAGTTTTTATGAATCGTGGGGATTCATAATATATGCTATGATAAAGTAATTTCATGAGCATCAAAGAAAATCTTTGTGATAAAGTAATTTCACGAAGGCATCGAATTCGACTAATTTTTTATCACGACTAATTTTTTATCACGACTTATTCATTACTAGACTCACCTGCGTGGGTGTGATGTCTAGGTAGGGGATTGGAATCAGTGGTACTTAAGAGAGCCTCGCTCCACCGACATTCCTTTTTCTTATCTGGTCATGCCTACGTGGAGCTATCGAACGGTTTAAGTTATGGCCATACACCATCTTGGTCTTGTTCTAATCCAAATTTTCTTGGAATAATTATTAGTGTTCGTGGATGTCTATTATGACTGCGAAACTAATATATCTTCTTATTTGTTTATTTCAGGATGACTGAAATGCCTAAGCTCGAATTTGACATTCTTGACTCTAATGGAATTTAGTATCACCGATGGGTGACAGATGTTGAGACAACATTTATTGGGAAAGAGATCCTTCCCACAATCCGTGCTCCATATGCGAGCACACAAGCTCCACCTGCATCTAAAAAGGCCCAAGCATTGATGTTTCTAAGGCACCACATGGCCCCTTCCCTAAAATGGGAATATATGCAAGTTAAGGACCCATATGAGCTATAGACTGCTCTTAATGGGAGATTTGGAAACATCCAGGACACATTGCTTCCTGATTTGAAGGTCAAATGGAATGACATTCGCTTTCTTGACTTCAAAACCGTAACAGAATTTAATTCTGAGATGCTACGACTACGGGCTATGCTTCAATTTTGTAAGGAGACTCTTACTGAAGCAGACTTAATAGAGAAGACCATCTCTACCTTCCCTGCATCGGCACTCATCCTATCAAAGCAATATCGGATGGAATATAACGCCAAGCGGATTACTACGTTCAATCAGCTAATCAATCTTCTGCAAGTAGCTGAAAAACATGACACGATCATGATGAACAATAACTCTAGGCCTGCCGGAACAAAGAGAGTTCCAGAAGCAAATTATGGCAAAATGGCTAGAGGAGGACGAAACCCTAATTCTAAGGGTAATGCTAACGGACAATCTGGTCCATATAATCGTTCCAACAATGAAGGAAACCGCAACAACGTTGCACAAAACCGTGGGAACTTTGCACCACGTGGAAGAGGGCAAGGAGGACGTGGCATGGGCCATGGTGGCCATGCCAACACCGGCCAAGCTTGGCACGGCAACAAGGTGTACAACCGTACACACAATAATCCTCCAAGGGCACAAGTTGCTAGACGCAACGATGAGGCAGGTGGTGCTAACGAGTTATGCTACCGATATGGATCAAATGATCATTGGTTTAAGGAATGCAAGGCAAGCAACAAATTGGCTGAGGATTACAAGAAGTATTGTGAATCCCGAGAGCAAGAAGCCTATTATGGAGAAGATACCGAAGATGAGCAGGACGTCAATCTCACAATTGCAGATTTTAAAGTCAACAAAAGCAACGAGAAGACTATAGAAGCTCCAGACTTCGAATAAATTGCAATTGTTTTATTTCCAAGTATATGTAAAGGCTACTACGCCTTAGTTTAAATTGACTTTCGTCATAATTATTTATTTTGGATTAGAATTTCTGGACAAGACCTCGATGTAATCGTTGGCATATGAATAATAAATTTTTTGAAATTTCCTCCAAGTATTGAGCAAAATTTTGAATTATGAGTCATATTTTTAATTCATTAGTGCCAATGGTTATTATATGGAAACGTATTGTAAGAATGGAAACGAATACTTATGTATCACTTCTAATGATTGCGAAAGAAAACGCATATTAGAAAAACTTATGATATGATGATCCGTATATTGAAAACCTCACACGGACATCCTTTTTATCGAGCTAATAGAAGCAAGAATCAAAAGATGATTCAAGGAGAGGAGACTTGTGTCACTGACATGCCAAAAAAATGTGCACATTTCGTCAAAACGCCCGGCGATCGATCGCATGTGCGCGATCGATCGCGGAAGCACATGCGATCGATCGTCCGCCTCAAGCATGCCTCGGACATCGTCCAGAGAGCATTTGCGATCGATCGCAGAAGAACGTATGATCGATCGTACGTCTCCAGAATGCCTGGACAGCGTCCAGAGAGCATTTGCGATCGATCGCAGAAGCACGTACGATCGATCGCACAGTAACGGTTGTTACTTCCCCCTCTAATCCTGATTCCAAACTTGATCAGGATACCTCCTATGCTTCTGCAGCCTTCATGGCTAAGGGCTCATTTTGCAAAGCCTGTTCCTTAGGCAAATTAGGATCGAGACCATCCTATGCTAAGGACACAAAAGAAATTATTCCATTCTTACATCGTATCCAAAGAGATATTTGTGGACACATCCAACCATATTGCGGACTTTTCAGATATTTTATGGTTTGGTGGATGCATCGACACGCTGGTCACCTGTTTATTTATTGTCCACACGCAATGCTGCTTATACTAAACTTCTAGCACAAATTATACGCTTAAGGGCTCATTACCCATATCATCCTATTAAGTCAACTACGTCTTGACAATGCTAGAGAGTTTACATCACAGACAGTTGATGATTATTGCATGTCTACTGGGATTGATGTTGAGTATCCCGTACCCCATGTGTATACCCAAAATGGTCTCGCAGATGCCACCATTAATAGACTTCACATGGTCGCTTGGGCATTGGTTATGCGCACCAATCTCCCATTATCTGCTTGGGGTTATGCAATATTGTATGCAGTTCTACTTATTCGTTTTAGACCCAATACCAATCAACCGTTTTATGCGTACCAAATGGTAAATGGATATGAGCCGGATGTCTCACATTTACGCATATTTGATTGTACGGTTTATGTGCCAATTGCGCCCCCACAGCGCACTCAATTGGGTCCTCAGAGACGTTTAAGTATTTATGTTGGTAACGAATCTCCAACTATTGTCCGCTACTTGGAATCCTGGACAGGCGATCTCTTTACTGCTAGATTTGCGGATTGTCACTTTGATGAGACAGTCTTCCCGTCGTTAGGGGGAGATAAGAACAAGAATGTTCAACAGGAACGACAGGAATTGTCGTGGTCTGTCCCCACTTTGTCTCATCTTGATCCCCAACTCGCACAATGTGATAATAATGTGTGAAGTATAATCAATATTCAGGACGTAGCAGATTCGATGCCTAATGCGTTTTCTGATATTGATAAAGGGACGAGATCATATATACCAGCTGCAAATGTGCCTCCAAGGTTGAAAATCCCCTAAAGGAAGAGGGGATATGGTACCATTATTGGTGCCACAACCACACATAGTGGATGTGTGGTTAAGGCCGTGGTTCCCTAAAGGAAGAGGGTGAGACCACTTGGTTCGATGGATACTCGCCAAAGGAAGAAAGCGAGTTTGGCACAGCCTAATCCATTCATCATCAATACCCAAAACCCGTCTCATGAGATTATCTCTGATTATAGTTATGTCCATGAATCAATATAGGGGGACGCCTCAATGATTGAATCAATTTCAGAGAATAAAAAAATCTCGATGAATGCATGCATGCTTGAGACGAAATTCTTGATGATGTATTGCTCAAGAGACTATAGAGCATGACAACATCGAACCGCGCTCTGTTGAAGAATGTCAACGTAGAGCATATTGGCCTAAATGGAAAAATGCAATCCCAATTGAACTAGATTCACTAACAAAGAAAAAGGTATTTGGGTACGTAGTGTATAATCCATATGCTATACTAACTAAGATACTCCTAGGTTGACAAGGCACACACAAAGTAGGTTTCCTTCAACACTCCCCCTTGTGGCGTCAACACTAGGTGGTGCTCCTCGCATTGTCTCATTAAAAACCTTGCCAAGTAACAAAAACCCAGTGGGAGAAAAATAACCTTGGTCGAAGGGAAAAATAGTACAACACACCCTTCACATTTGGAAACTTTGCAAGGACGCCAGACTCCCCCTGAAGTCTGCGTTTCCCCCCGATTTCCACAATCATGGGAGGTCAGATAACTTAAGCAAACCAATGTTTTTCACATGCTTCTCAAATGTGGATTTAGGCAGTGCCTTAGTAAATGAGTCAGCCACATTATCCTCAGATCGGACTTGATTCACTTTGATCTTGAGGAACTTCTGTTGTTGCTGATTATAGAAGAATTTAGGCGATATATGCTTGGTGTTGTCGCCTTTGATGAAACCTTGCTTCATTTGCTCAATGTAAGCAGCATTATCCTCATAAATGCATGTAGGTTCATCAGTGGTTGACCTCAAACCACATGTACTTCTTATATGTGTAGCAATGGACCTTAACCATATACACTCACGAACTGGTTCATGGAGAGCAATAATCTCAACAAGGTTCGAAGAAGTAGCGACAAGGGTCTGCTTAGTAGACCTCCAAGATATCGCGGTGTTACCCATGGTAAAAACATAACCATTTTGGGAACGACCTTTATATGGGTTAGAGAGATACCTAGCATCAGCAAAACCCACCAAAATATCACAATGGCCCTCGTTAGTAGTTCATTCTGTCAATGGCCCTCTCAAGTTTCCTAAGCCAAGCATTTGCCTCAGCTGGATCCGAGGTACCACTAAACGAGTATGCTCTGTGTCACTTGGCACATTCAGCTGAAAAATCTGTACTAGTGCCTGGGAGGGCTGCTAAAAGGCTATCAAATAACCGCTCTACTGTTCCAACATTCTCTGCTCTATTGGGTTCAATCTCGTCCTCCCTAATTGCTGGAGTATTCCTATGAGGTCGTCCACGTCCACGTCCACGAGGCATAGTACCTAGTATGAAAATTAAAGTTAAATAACTGAACAAATTGACACTTAAATAATACCTCACGTACTTGATGAACACACTAGCACCGAGGAGTATATGATGAGGATTCGTCGCCGTTGGGCCATCACTCGGAAGGCACTGAGTGTCACCAAGCACGCATAGTCTACAGAATCATAAAACATAATGCTCTGATACCAAGTTGACAGGACCCGCCCCGACACTTCAGTCAGAAACATCGGAACGACCTTGTGGGGCCTATTTTAGAGGAAATTCTACCAGAAATTTGGCATAACCTCCCCTAAATGTGGACTACCCAAAAATATTTTAAAACAAAACCTGGACAATTAAATTCCACACTTCTAAAACTTCTAGCCGAAACCACACTCGAGCCTACATGCTCGCCGGTGTCAAATAAAAATTCAATTCCACAATTTAAAATAAGTTAAAAGGTTCACAATCCAAAGCATGAAATCCTTTAAGTTATACAGTACTTAAAAACGTAATGTATCAGAGCATTTAAAATCTACGAAAATACAAAAGAGAACATAAGTAGGTTACTCCATACCCTACAAGGATAGAAAGGTGGTGGTGTCTATGCCTCGATTTGATGACGTGACCACGAGAGGCTAACCTGCAAACTGGGCAGTTTAAAAACGGAAAAGCCTAGAGGAAAACAAGGAAGACATTAGCCTGAGTGGACAAACTATAAAGGCTCGCAAGAAACTGTTTCTATACTGTTTTCCCGATTCAAAACTTACTTCTTCAAGAAACTATGCCTCAATAGAAAGAAATAAATTTCTGAACTGAAAACTATGCCTCATGTGTGGTTCTTTCTGTCCCTTAAATACTTTTATATATTTTTTGGATGTTCAAACTTTGTTACAGGTTTCAGTGGACACCTTGTCCTTTCTTGTATTCTCCTTCTTTGTGTCATTTAAAGTGCTGTTATCATAGGAACAGGAAAATGCATGGGTAAAGTCAGTCCAAAAATATTTACTAAATTTTGCATTCATATGACGAGGTGATGTAAGAATCAACTCTGTATGGAATGAGACAATGAACCTCGCTATACCCCCCTCAAATATCATAATGCCAACATTCGGGTGCTAATTTGTCATGCATGGAAAATTGTATAATCTCAAATGAACTACATATATTATTTCTGAAGAAATTTATTTGTAGTGAGCATGCTTAGAAATCTATATTAACATGTAAAATGATATTGTCGTAACTAGGTGTCAGGCGTCAAATTCTCTTGCAGCGTACATATATATGCCTAGCCTAGCGTGTTGTAACTAGGTAGGGATAATTATTATTTACATGCATTCACAGATGCACTCATGCCATATATATAAGGGATGGAGAGAATTATTAACGATGCTAGGTATTGGATATGCAGGTATGCCAATGCCTATTGAGAAACAAGACGACTCAAAAGGTGAGGAAACAACCTGTGAAGCGAAGCCAGAGGATGCTCCTGAAGATAACAATCCAATGGCTTCACCCCTTAGGGAAGCTGAAACTGCAGAACGAGCAAATGGAGAGAAAACCCTGAAGGATGCCGTAAAGGCCAAGAACAGGAAACCCAGGAGAAAGAGTCGCTCCTCTTCTGGTCCTAGCTAGATGAACTTCTGCTCATGACATGTATGGGTCATTCTGTTTCTTGGACATAACTTTCCATGACATGCAGATAACTGAATTTGTGAAAACAAAAACAAACAAACTAACAAACGAAAAATCATTTTTCCTGAGCAAAAGCACTTCACTTTCTTTTGCGAAAATCAGTATTTGAAAAGTGCTTCTTATTATATTATGAATGTAGCCGTATACTATAGCTTTTCAAATCAAGTGCAACTGTGCAAGCATTGTGTATTTAGTTTTTCTAATATCATTCTGATTAGTGAATATCGGTTTTTCAAATGTTGGGTCAAGAGGAACATTTTGTTTAGATCAACTTTTACCAACTTCTTAATCTGCATAAATGAAACTGTTAGGCCTCGTTTGGTTCACGGATTTTAGGCCATGGGAAAGGAAAGGAAAAGAAACTCAAGCATCTCGTGTTTGGGGTGCCAAAGGAAATGAAACACTTTCCTGAAAGAAAGGAAAATAGGGGGGAAAATGATTCCCTTCATACCCCAAGGGATTTATTTCCCCTCCCACTTTCCTGCATTTTATTGTGCATGCTGTCACCCGCCAGATACGTAAGGTATTGCAATTATGTCTGGTAATAATGGCACACAAAAGTAGTTCAAGTCTGTTCAACTGCAGATTTATGCAAGGTCGAGTCTAAACCGAAGGCATGGCTTGACTAGATGATTTTGACCCAGAAATGAAGTTTGCTTCTAGAGCAGTTTGGGTTGATTCGCATTGATTCACGCAGTTTGCAGGGGATCGGGATATTCTTATTTGTTTACCCTTTTAGTTTTGCAGTGCAAATTGTACACGAAAATGCTAATGTAGTTACTCAAATTTGTTATTGACAGGAAATGATAATTGCTTTTAATTTTTTTATTTTTTCTAGAATCAGATAATGCTTGTTTGAGATTGCTTCTTAAAAATTGAAAATCGTTTTTTAAATTTCGTAAAAGTGCTTTTTAACAAGGAAGCACTTGACAAGTGATTTTCAAAATCACTTTCAAGTGTTTCTAAAACTCACCCAAGATATATATATATATATATATATATTTTTTTTTTTTTCAAATTTTTTAATATTTGTAATTAATTTTTTCAATTAATTCAATAACACTTTTGGGTCTCAGAAAAGCAATCCCAAACAAACACAAACGCGCCCAGAAATTTTAATTGATGGAGTTGTAATATTCTATCATTTAGAAAATTTCAACGGAATTTAAAATTTTCCCATCCAAACGCGCCGTTACTTAAAAAAGAAATGTGGCAAATTCTCACTGGAAATATCATTTTTATTTTTCAAAGAAAAAAAGAATTTAAAACTCAAAGTTCCTCAAAATTGTAAGTAGGGTAAAATACCAACATGGTACCCAAACTATCACGAGATGCAATTTTTGGTACCCACAAATGCTTAAGGACTCTAATGGTACCCAAATTATCACTCCGTTTGCCAAAATAGTACCACGGTTACGTTTTCTGTTAAAATTGAGGGTAAATTGGTCAATACAGTAAAAAAAAAAAACTTTTCTTCTCTCTCTCCCCCCTCCCCGCGCGACCTCCCTCTCCTCTCCCTCTCCAGCCATGAACACCACCCACCGCCGGCCACAAAACCATGTCACCGCCTCCACCAATAGATTCAGAGGCTCAAGGCAAGCCAAACCCACCCTGGTTCGAAGCCGCACTCGCCGGAAATCTCCCCGGCCAGAAAAGCTTGAAAAGCTTGAAAATTCAAGCTTTTGTTCTGGCCACTTCTGGTCCTCCAAACCAAGTGGGCTTTGAAGCCCTCGATCCCAGCAACCTCGTGGTACCCTTGGTTTTCAAAATCAACTGCCGTACGTGGAGGACCGACGCCGTTTTCGTTTTGGTTTTTTGAATTTCCGGCATCGATATCTCGCAATCTACTTTGAATCTCACCTTGACGTAGTTATATATTTTCATCCTTGGGTTGTGCTCTTCGTGTTGATATACATTTTGTGGTCATTGGAGATAGTTGACGGCGGCGCTGACGGAGAGGAGAGAGAGAGAGGTGGCGGGGAGAGAGAGAGGTGTCTGACTGTCTGGGAGAGAGAGGAGAGGATGATGGGCAAAAAAGTCTTTTTGCCCCTGATTTGTTTCCCAAATGAGTGCCACGTATGCAATTTTAACGGAAAACATAACCGGGGTACCATTTTGGCAAACGGAGTGATAGTTTGGGTACCATTAGAGTCCTTAAGCATTTGTGGGTACCAAAAATTGCATCCCGTGATAGTTTGGGTACCATTTTGGTATTTTACCCTTGTAAGTACTAGTTTGTCTTTAGAGCATCTCCAACATTTTCTCCCAAAAATCTCTATTATAGAGACTCAAAAGTTAAAATCTCTATAATTTTTGTACCGTACCTCCAACAGATTCTCTATCATATTCTCTATAATTTATTATCTACAATTGAATATGGTAATATTTTTTATTTGAAAATGTATTCAAAAAATTTATGGTATAAATAAATATAATTTGAAGAGAGAGAAGAGAGAAGAGCATTAAAGATTTAAAGAAGATGTTTCTCTATAATTTTTAGAGTTTGCTGTAAATACAGAGATTTTTATTCTCTCTCTAGTTACTATCTCTAAAATAGGGATAAGTATAAGGAAACTGTTGGAGCAAAAAAATACTTATTTTTTTCTAAACTAGAGAAAAAACAAATTATAAAGAAACTGTTGGAGATACTCTTAGTGACCTTTGAAGCACCCGAAGCCCATAAAACCCAACTTCTATTCTAAATCTAACCATAGTGGTTTGTGGAAATGGACTCACCTCCGCAACGTCCTGAAACCCACACTACCATATTGTGTGGCAAGTGGTAGGACCTGCAGGCATCCGACCTGGAATGCTGAGTGGGCGAAGGTATTTATTGGGGATGGAACTTGGGTGGGGCCCTTGTCAATCCCGCCAACCCTATATGGACCGTTGTAACTATATGAGTTGTATTGGTGGTGAGTTTTAATTTTGAATATTTGACCATCTTCTTGTCTTTCATTTCTCTGCAAATATCATTTTTTTCTTTCATTTATCTGCAAATATCATTTCCAGGTTAACAACTCATTTCTCTGCAAATATAATTTTTTTTTTCTTTCATTTCTCTTCAAATATCATTTCTTGGTTAAGAACTCTATCGAACGGTACGATGAGAGCCAAAGCCCCAAACAAAATGAAAAACTACCCGAGGAGGAGGAGGAGGAGGCGGCGGAAGCTTTCCATCCCAATACACCTTAACAACCTTCTCAATGCCTTGGAATTCTCAGCCGCGGCGTTGTTGTACTCGTCGAAAACAAGACCCAGAATAAAAGCAAAACGCACAGTTTTTCCAATTCCAAGCAATCACATTCCGACCGACGCACACCTCTCCTCCTCCTCAACCACTCTAACTAACGGCCCAGATGTCTCTTTCTGATTGTGGCCAAGCTCCAGTCTAGTGACTCGCGCACGGAATCTTCCTCAGCTTCCCCTCAAGCCTGAAACCCAGAACCCACAAGCCCTAATTCCTAAAACCCGTAACCTCATCCATGGCTCAGGAGAAGCGAAGATTGAGATTGCTGATGAGGTCTTATGCCAATCGAATCCGTCAATTGCAGAGACAAATAGAAGAATTGGAGAGAGCAAGAAACGAACTGAGGATTGGAGAAGAAGAACAGCAGAGGATAGAAGATGAATTGGAGCAAGCAAGAAACGAACTGAGGACTGGACACGTAGAATTGGATAGAAGAAGAACGGAATTGGAGCAAGCAGAAAACGAAGAGAGGATTGGAGAAGAAGAACTGCAGAATCTGAAGATCCAACTTGGGGGAGACGAAACAAGTCTCCAGAAACTGACAGCCACGTTCCTCAATCAGACTGCTGCATTTACTGAACAGAAAGACTTGCTTGTTCAATACAGAGAAGAAGTCAATCAATTTTTGGTAAAGGCTAAGAAGGTGCGAGACGATCTTGTGAGGCAAGGAGAAATGCTCAATCAGGACTTTGTGCGCGTACTTGGGGCTAGAGTTGGACGGTATGCTCAACAGTATGTATTTTCTTGCTTTTGTTATTGGTTTAAAGTAGCTTTTTGATTGTTGCCATGTTTATTAAAGTAGCTGGTTGATTTGCTCACACGGTTGGATATAGGATTTCATAATGCTAAATCGTATCAGGATACCTGGATCTTTTGTTCTTGCTATACATGTGTTGATTGGAATAACATGATTTTAGTTGTTATGATTCAGTATTTAAGTAACTTCCTTGTGCCCTACAAGATAATAAAAACATAACTGAGGCTTGATTCTGTATTCTGTTGAGTTATTTGCTGCGACTTATTTTGTCTCTGTTTTCCAGGAGCAATCGACTTTTCATAAAATTTAACTAGAAAAGAAAACTTATGATGTAGAACAGATAGGGAAAGGACTAGAAAATGGAGTAAAATTGTAGAAAGGAACTTTAGGAATTACTCCCAAATGTCCACAAGGCCTCACAGCTCTAGTGAATCACTCACAAAAACTCTTTATGACACTCGTCATTGCCGAAAATGACAGACTACAAGCTTTAATTTTACCTTAGAGACCCACCTTCTCCCTAGTAGTCCTGATGGCTAAAGTTGATATCGGTGGACTGATGGACTGAGGTTGATTAATGTTGGTTTTAAGGATCTCAGTTTCGCCAAAAAGAAATTCTGAAAGTATTGGCTTGTGATAAAGTTATTGGTCAATGCTTTAAATTATGTTAGTTCTATGCTTTTTAGTTTTTAGCATATGGGAATTTTTCAGATTTTGCTGGGTTCTTATGTTCTTTTTGGGCTTTAAGCTTTGCTTGATGCAATTTGAGTCTGTTGACTGCTACTCTTGGCTGCGCGCATGCACACTTTGGCTCTGTTTGGACTGGTTTGGGGTCTTCGAAATCAAACATCCATTTTTGAGTTTGTTCTTGTTTTCTCCTCTCTGCCTTCCTTCAACTCTTTCAAGTTTGTTCTTCTTCCTTTGGTCAAGCCGTGAACTCAATTAGTTTGGTTTTACCAATTAAATAATGGCCAAGATCAATTGAGTGGCTGAGATTGTGCCACAGGAAAATTTGTTGTTATTACCATTCCTGCTTTGACTAGGAAGGTCCTGCTGCTACACTCTCATAGTCCGTATTTGCTTTGTGTTGTTTTTAGTGTCAATGTCAGTGCTCCTGAGCTGTCAGGGAGCTGCAAGGTATCTACATGTGTCAGCAGATCATGCATTTGTACTAAAACCTTTTGATATTAGTTTGGTGAATTTATCAGCTGGTTGCAATAGTGGTGTGTATAATTTGTTTACCATTGCTGATCTTGGAACATCTATATATGCTTAGGAATGAAGTTTTTACTGGTATGATGAATTGGAAATAGGGACACTAATTATCTTTTGCACTTTTCAGGGATACTGGCAAGTCCTTTGTCATGTGTTGTTCCGCTGCGGTCATGTACCTAGTATTTGCCAGTTTGCTAGTTTATTACCTTTCTGATGACTTCAGTTTCACAAAAGGAGGTAGCCCATTAGTTGATGCCTTCTATATGACATTTGTGACCACCTTCAGTATAGGTTATGGTGACATCATCCCTCGTGATGTGACCTCGAAGATTCTTTGTGATGCTCTAGCGGTGGTTGGACATGTGGTACCCTTTATATTTTATTACTACATGGATCGGATGGCAGAGAGGTGGGACAGGAGGATTACGTCTACTATAGAGAGCGAGCGTTCGAGACTCTGTTGCCGAGTGCTTTCTGCTATTGTTGTGATCGTAGTGGTGATATTCTCAGGGGTTGTAGGGATACATATCTTTGAGAGGGACCGGCCAGTTGGTGGATCTCTTTCTCCTTCACCAGCTCTATCTCCTTCACCATCTCTATCTCCTTCTGCCATGGCTCCTACTGATGTGCGTAGAGAGTTGGGCTTTTTGGACAGTTTCCACCTATCTGTTATGACCGTGACTAGCACCGGCTATGGAGACGTTAGTTTTGTCACTGCATATGGGAGATCATTCGCCATATTTTGGATCCCTTTCTCAGTTACCATATACTCTGTTGCGATGACATTTCTTACCCGTCATACTATGCGAGCTTTTCGAGGATATATCACAGGTATTCCTTATCGTAGGCAGTTCTTTTCGGCATGCTTATAGTTTATTTGAGTTTTTCTCTTCGGCTTGCTAGCTTATATGTTGTTTGTTGTGTTGCAGGTCACAGGTGAGCATTGAGGAGGACTGATCATTAGTAGTATTTCTAGATATATAGTGCATTGATGATGTAAAAAAAAATTCCACATTGATGATGTAAAAACTTTTTCCACGTTGATGATGTAAAAGCCATATATACCTCGATCTGAATCTCATGAGTTCGGATCCATGAGCACGCACTAGTCAGTATTAATTAATTTTTCAAACAACCATAGACTTACCTAGATCGGTCAAGATCAGTATTTGTACAAGCACGTACTAGTCAATAACAATTCAAGCCGTAGCCAAAGTGACAATGGAGAATCAATTAATAAGGAAATGAATTCGGATTAGGATAGTCAAAGGGTTGAAGATGTAACCTTAAACAACTCTGAAAAACCAAACAAACTCTGTTCTTCGGCAATTGACTACATCTTACGTACTATGGACGGATGGACCAGCTGTTTTATTGAGTATAGTTTGAATGTCAAAACCAAATTATGGACTCTTATGAGCATATGGCCGGGGTATAGTGAGTGTTACGTGGGGTGCATTTAGCCTCATCCACATTCTCAAATGTTTTAACATAATATAATATGATACCCCAACAATTTTCTCTACAATCCGATCGCATTTTCTATCGAAATCGTGTCTATGTTCCGGATGTGGATAATTGGCGACTGAAGTTGATAAGAGAATTTCATTGTGGTGAAATAGGTGGCCATTCTGGTTGGTTAAGAACTCATAAGAGACTTTACAGGAACTTTGCTTGGCCTAATATGAAGAATCAGGCAATCAGCTGAAGAAATTTGTTGCCGAATGCATTGTGTGTCAACAAAATCACTATGAAGCCACCTTACCTCCTGGGTTACTACAACCTAATCCCATTCCCGCTGGAGCTTGGCAAGATATTTCAATGGATTTTGTAGAGGGCTTACCTAAAGCAGATGGAAAATCTGTAATTATGGTGATTGTGGATCGGTTTACTAAGTATGCCCATTTTGTTCCCTTAGCTCATCCTTATACAACTAAGGTAGTGTCCGAGGCCTTTGTCGCTAATGTGTTTAAGCTGCATGGAATGCCTCAAACGATTATTACTGATAGAGATCCAGTCTTCCTTAGCAGTTTTTGGGACTCATTTTTTACTTCCCAAGGTACTAAACTTTGCAAAAGCACTGCTTACCATCCTTAGACAGATGGTCAAACAGAGAATCTCAATAGAACTCTGGAACACTATCTCAGGTGTCTACTAACTGAAAAACAAGGAAGTTGGGTGAAACTGTTGTCTTGGGCTGAATGGTGGTACAATTCCACAGATCATTCTACTATTAAGATGTCTCCATTCCAGGCACTTTATGGTTACAAACCACCATCAGTACTTCAATACATACCAGGCACAACTGCAGTTGAACAGGTTAATCGAGATTTGCAGGACAGAGACACGTTACTGATTGAATTGTAAGAAAATCTCCAGCAGGCTCAATTTAATGAAGCAATTTTATGATAAGAAGCATAAGGACAGGGAGTTTGCAGTTGGTGATTGGGTGTTTTTAAAGTTGCAAAAGTACAAGCAAAATTCGATGGACAAAAGGGATTGCAACAAGCTATCTCCTAGGTACTTTGGCCCTTACCAAGTTGTTGCTAGAATTGGCTCTGTCGCTTACAGGTTAGACCTGCCAACTTCAGCTAAAATTCATCCTGTATTTCATGTTTCATTGCTCAAGAAGAAAGTTGGAGAAAGTGCAATTACATTTCCACACTTGCCACCTGCCATTGATCCAACAAACCCAAGATGGTATCCTGCTGCCGTACTTGATAGGAGAATGTTCAAAGATGCACGGAGGAATGTTGCTGTCATTAAATGGTTAATTCATTGGCTGGGAACTGCTCCTGAAGATGCTAGTTGGGAGAGGGCTGAGGATATTCGAATGCGATATCCGGATTTCACACCATGAAGCTTGAGGACAAGCTTGTTGCGCTGAGGGATGAATTGTTAGGAGTCAAATATATTACTAAGAAGCCGAGCTTGGTCACGCGAGCTTATAACCCAAGTGGGGGCATGAGGGTGTTGGAACTTTGGTTCAGCATTAGCGGGTCGGGTTCGGCCTGGCAATATTCTCTCAAGCTCATTCCAAGCAAGGAGTTGGGCTGTGTGGCTTGGGCGAAGGCTCTGGGCTGCATGGTTCCTAGAGAGGAGGGCAATGCGTGAGGCTGGTTTCACAGAGCAGCGATCACCTCCCTCTCTTTGCAGTGGAAGGATAACTGGTCGGAGCCACCCGGATCCACCATGGCCCGCTAAGCTGTCCCAATCGAACCAAAACTTTTAAAAAAGGTTTTCTCCGATGGTGGGTTGTATCGGTGGTCCGGTGCTGACGTCCTCGGTTTGGGACGGAACTTTTGCTTCTCGTCCTTTTTTTCTAGCGGCTTCTCGGCGGCGCCGCGGTGGGTGTGGCTGTGGCACTCCCAGTTTTGTTGGTTGCATGTGGTGGTTTGGGGTTGATTTTGTTGAATCTACTCTGGGTTTTGTGTGGAGGCTGACTGGGAGGAGGGACCAGTGGTGGTTCTTTTCCTTCTGGGTTGAGGTGCGGCTACAGATCTGGGTTGGTGTGACTATGCTTGCGACTGCTCTTTCAAGTCCGACGTTTGCTGTATTTCCGTTTTATTTAGCGGCTTTATTTCTGTCCTTGGTATGGTTCAGTTCTTGCTTCTCCATCTCTTTCGAGATTGGGACGTATCACTCCTCAATTGTCACCGGTTTACAACTGACCGGCGTCTATACCTGTCTTATGATCTGTTTCGTTTGGATCTTTGAGCGACCCAGGGAATTCGTCTATTCGGCAGTTGTCAATGTGGTGTTATTGAGTCTCTGTTGCCTATGGAATGAGGCAGTTGTGTGTTTGCAGATTGAGCTCTATCAGCTCATGTTCCTCTGTAATCTATCTTGGGATATCCTTTGTTCTCTATCTGGGTTAGGCTTTATGTCCTCCCTATTGTATGCGTCCTGTCGTATTAATTGAACCATCAATTAACTTCAAAAAAAAAAAAATATTACTAAGACGATGTCGTTTCTTAGGTTAACTGTTATAAGTTGTGATCTTGACATTTGTCATGATCTTGTGTATTTCGGTTACTAGTTAGTTATGTACTGGAGGGTATAAACCCAGAATTGATTTATGTTGTAGTTGTTCAGTTTTTCAATGATAATCTTCTAGTTTCTCTTTGTTTCTTTCTTCAATTTCAGTTACTAAATTTGAGTCCCAACAGTCCTGTCATCCTCTCATTCTTCATTCGTTCTCTTTCTCTTTGGATGGTAAGCCCAGTGACTAAAACCGTTAAAACATAATTATGTTTGGAAATCTTTGGAAAAGTACTTAATTCTAGAATCAAGATCAAATAAAACCGGCATGAAGGAGGAAATAAAAATCAAGATCAAATAAATTAAATTGTGTTTCATGGCTATGAAACCATGAACAGATGTTGCAGATTTGCATGAAGAATGATTTACTCTCGGTCTGGATTCAATAGAGGATGGATGGATGCCACATCATTTGGGATGAAATTTTGATACAAAATTTTAGGATATCAAACATTTTTCTTTTTAAAAACAATGAACTAATTTAACATGGACAAGTCTTGAATCTTAATTTATCATATAGTTATTTATAGAGACCTAATTTAACATTAATTCTACTCTACAGGTTTCCATAAAAACCATTATAAAAATGCCCCTGATCAGAATTACCAAACTGCCCTGTCATTTAAACAGGAGATACAATTGGTCGTTTCTCTATAAATAAAAGAGAAAAAAGAAACGCAGAGAAAGCAAAGTGGGCTAGAGGGCTGAGAGCAGGAGCAGAAAGTGCGTTAGGATGATATTTTAACGGACTTGAAATTCCAATTCGCCGGAGTTTGGGAGTTCTGATTTAGAGATTGAGTGCTGATTTAGAGAAGACATCATTGCAGTCAAAAGACGAGGCAGATAAGCTGGACGTGCTAAGGTCAGAGATGCATAAGAAAACAGAAGAACTACATGCTTTTTATGAGACTATTTTGAAACATTTAGAAATCAATCCTACTGCTGATGTAATCACTTTGCTGAGAGACCACTTTGCTGCGTATGTCGACACACTAAAAATTGGTGAGGATTGTAATAAAAAGCTAACCGAGTTTATGCAATCTATTCTACAACGGGATGCTGCTCAGAGAGAAAATGAGAAGTCTGCTGCGGTTGATTTTATATCTTCAATTTCTGCTGGAATGTCAAAGATTTTTAACTTTTTTTTAAGGAAACAGACGAACTCTAGAGGCGCGGTTGTCGATGACACAAGCTATGTTGGCAAAATGCTAAGGTGATGTATTTTATGGATTGAAATTGATATCATTTACACTAGACTTGACAAACGAGTTAACAACCTGTAAAACCCACCCAAAACCTGCACGGTAACAACTTCAACCCAACCTGTCCGTTAGCTTTCAGAGTTGCATGTTATCTGGTGACCCGTTAATGACCTGTTAGTTAAGGGGTGGGTTTGGGTCTGAATCTGTTTTTTCACCCGTTATTAAATTTTTTTTTACTTTTTGCAATAATTTTAGAGAAAATTTGATTGTAGTCCAGAAATCATGCTTTATTTTAAATGCAATCCGGACACATATTTTTTTCTAATTGCGGTCCAGTGACTCACATGCCACATAGGATTTCTTTCCTTTTCAATTTTATCTAACTAATTTTGTTATTTTACATTCCTATTGTACCATTTTGTAATAAATGGTAATAGATTGTCATCTTAATTAACAGAATTAATTAAAGTCAAACAAAATTTCATAAAATAAATGAATTTATTATATTTTCTAAACAAGGTTTCCTAAATTTATTCTTTTTTTAATCAAAGTTAATTATTAGTGCATTAATTTATATAAATTCCTTATATATTGTTTTGAACACCCTAACATCTCAACCTTTATTTTTTCATATTGAATCATCTCTTTCTTCATCTCCTTTCTCTTCCATGGCCATCTTTTTTCCAACACTATCTCTTCCTTTCTTTCTTCTTCCTTGGCCATTTTTTCTCCCATACCTATGTCGTTGATGTGGCTTCTCTCCTCTATTACTTCCTTTAATATAGAATCGATCGTGGCGTTAGTCAACCTTTATCATAGAATTAATTGGGGTTTTGTTTCACATTCATATGTCATATATGTAGGTAAGATTTTAGAAGAAGATTGGTGATATGTCTAGGTAAATAAAATATTGTTTAATCCTTTATACCCTATAATGTAGGTATATTTATATGTATAATCATGAATCATACAATCTTACAAAGAGGTATATTCAAGTTTATATATATCTCTATGTGAGGTTACATTTCTCTCTTATATTTTTTTTACCTTTTAATTAGGTACGAATCTATATGTACACATTGCTTAATTTATTTTATACCTTTTGTTTAGATTGGTGATATGATCTTTGTTTTTTTTTTTTCTGCTTCATATGTCTAGGTAAATTTAGTAATTTACTACCTACTATACATTTTTAATATATATCTACTATATAGATATTCAATAGAAGTAATAATTTTTTTGTATTTTTTTTTATCATTTCTACCGTGTAATGTAGGTATATTAAGTTGTTTGATATCATGGAGTTTTTGATATTTTTTACCTACATCTTAGATACATATTGGTTTCATGCTAACACATTTAGTTTTATATGGTAAAGAATTATTTAACAATGAATTGTGTAGATTTTAAATATTTAAAAATTGAAATTTAAAATTCAAAATTTAAAATTGAGCTAAAATTATGCTTTAATAGTGAATTTTGAATTGTTTCCCTTATTTAGTTATAGGGGCAAAATGGACGGATAAAAATAGTAAATGGACCGCAATTAACAAAAAAATATGTGTGGACTACATCTAATTTTTATATAGAAAATTGGACTTGAATTGAAAAACCTCATAATTTTATTATTATTATTTTTATTTTTATTTTGTTGGTACTTTGTAATCTTGTTGCCTTATGGGGATTTGGTGGAAAAAAAACATACTTCCGGCTGGGGCTTCAGACTTGAATGTTATTTGCAGTTTCGCAAACCACATTTAACCCAATAGTTGGAAACTAGAATTTTATTGCTGTTTAATTCTGCTTCTAATTATCTCTCAGGTATATGATAGGAAAGAACAGTTAGACTAAAGGCATAAGATAGGACGAAGTTGGCAGCTCACTAAGTTCTATGGATTGTCAGTTGTAATTTGATGATATTAGATCTCAATTAACTGTTGTTCCTAGTGCATCTATTTCTTATGTACCTCGTGCTGCAATTATGGTTGTGCACCGTTTGCTTTATCTGTAATGGTTGATGTATTCTGAATTGATGGCCCTCCTGCTTGGTCGAGGGCTTATGTTCAAGTTGACAATGATGTTTTATGTAATATGACTAATATCTAAATAAAATGTCAAGGTATTCATTAAAAAAAAAAAGATAGGAAGGAACAGTTAGTTAAATTTGGTCAATTGGTAGCAATGAATTTTTAAAGTTAAAACAGTAGAAATATTTAAATGGGTCTTAATGGGTTCCAATGAGGTGAATGAGTAATTCGCCAAACTACCGGGCTTAACACGTTACAATATGTTAAGTTCACGGGTTGTAATAGAACTCGTCTGTAACTCATGAAACCTGCTTGTTTGCTAGGCCTACTTTACACGATTACAATATGTTATATGGGCGTTTATTTTTTAGAATTGAGTTGAAGTTCATGAAACCGGCATGTTTGCTAGTCCGTAAAAGCTGCCTTTTCTCTTTCTCATTTTATGTTTTTGGTAATGAAATGCTAACCAAGTTTATGCAATCTATTCTACAACTGGATGCTGCTCAGAGAGAAAATGAGAAGTTTGCTGCGGTTGATTTTAAATCTTCAATTTCTGCTGGAATGTCAAAGATTTTTAACTTCTTTTCAAGGAAAAGCTGCCTTTCCTCTTTCTCATTTTATGTTTTTGGTTTTTGCAAGAATTGAAAGTTGATTCTTGTTTCGGCCAAAAAAAAAATGAAAAGTTGGTTCTTGAAAGTTGAAAGTGCACATCTGACTTTCTGATGTGATTTTTCTTTTTAGTAGTGAAGCCTCAATATCCTATAGGAAGAATAGAGGAGTACAAGTGTGAACATCCTGCTGTAGCCTCAACAAGACCTCTTTGAAACTTTCTTATAACATATAACGACGAGGACCTATTTGGAGCATGTTGGCTATGAATAGAAGAGAGGACTATTGTCCAAAAAAAAAGAATAGAAGAGAGGACTAAGAGCACACTGAACTTTCTCATAACATTAAAATATGTTAGTATATTGGCATTCCTACACACACCTTGTTTGAATAGAAGTGTGAGCCACAAACTACGTGACCTTAGGAAGGTAAGTATGCAAGGTAAGTATATAATTATGGGTTATTTGAATGGATGATTTTCTTAACTAAATCATTGATTTAATTGTGTTTAAATCAAATCTTTTCCGCTGCATATATTAATTGTATTTGAATCCTAATTGATTTAGGATCTTTTCAGAAAATCATATATTGTTTTTATCCTAATTGACAATCTTTTTAATAAAGATATTTCCTTATAGGAAGTCAATTAGGGTTAAGACTTTAAAAGTGAGGGGGAGTCTTGCTCCTACATATGCTGCTAGGTAAAGGTTTCGTTGGTATGCTTGTAGGCTAGAGATTATTGTTTATCTCATGTGTTGCTGCGTTTATATGAAAAGCATAAAAGCATAGTTTGTTTTATGGATTCACTTGTACATGTGAAGTGAATCCTTGGTTGCATAATTGTCTCATTCTCTCGTGACCAGTAGAGAAGAGTTGCAGATTGAAGATTGAAGGACGCGCTCAGTTCCTTCGTTATCAAGAGGAGAGATTACGGAAAAGAAGAATCAAGGCAAACATATAGACTAGGGTTGCTAGTTGTAATGGTAATTGAGGTTTACCTTTGTTTGTAAGAGATTTTCTCAATTTCTTCTTAGTGATTGATCCTCTTTCTGGGCTTGTGCCTCGCAGTGATGTTTCCTCAAGTTTGAGGTTTACACTGCGTAAACATATCGTTGTGTTCTTGCTGTTTTCGTTTTTTCCAGAACACTGGGATTGATAGTGTCACTTCAATCCTAGACGTGAAACACGCCATCTATTACTTGCTTCCAGCACGTTTGGGATTGTCAGGTTGTCTTCAATCCTACATAAAAACGTTCCAGTCTTTACAAGTGGTACCAGAGCAGGTTCTAGAAATTTTTTCTAGTAGATCAAATGGAACGTGATAGAGCTGCTGGATCAATAAACTGCCCTCCTCTTTATGATGGTGAGTCTTTTGATTTGGATTTGCTTACAAAAGAGTTCAAAAAATTTCTGAAAAATAGAAAAACCTCTTCAAACTCTTCTAAAAATGCTTTGGATCAAAGAAAAGGTTTGCCTTCTGAAAATCATTTTGATAAATTTACTCAAAAGAAAAATTTTCAAGGAAAACCTAAATGCTTTGAATGTGGTGGTATTGGTCATATGGCTGTTGAGTGTGCTAACAGTAAACAAAACTTGAAGAACAGCAAAGCATTGACGTCCACATGGAGTGATAGTGACGAGGAGCTCCTTAGTGATAATGAGGTACACAATCTTGCACTAACTTCATCTTTTCATTCAGATAGTTCAGATGGAGATGTTTCCGATAAGGAAGCAAATAGCAAATATTTGCAATTGTACAATGCTACCAAGATTGTGCAAAAGAGAAATCTTGAGCTGGAAGAAAATTTCAAATTAATCAGCAAAGAAAAAAGAAAGGTTGAGGTAAGCCTTGAATCCAATTTAAAATCTTGGGAAAATGAGCGGACTAATTTTCTTGAACAAATTCATTCCTTGCAGGATAATAATGAGTCACAAAGTGTGTGTGACGAAAGGACAGAACTTGGGGATAAAATAAGAACCTTGCAGGTTGAGCTCAAAGCTCAAACAAATTTAAATGTTTTACTAACCCAAGAAAATGAGAAATTGCAGGTTGAGTTGACTGAAGCTAGAAACAAGTTCAACAAATTTGAGATTAGTTCTGACAAGGTTTCAAGAATGATAGGATTCGGCAAAACTCATGGTAACCGAGAAGGTCTCGGGTATGAGGGTACCTCAACGGGGGTTGCGCACTTTGTAAAGGAGAACAATGATGCACCTATGGCAGAAACTGATGAAATATTTATGCCCAAGTCTGCGTTCAAATCTGTTTCTGAACAGGGATCGATAATGGACTTTCAATCCCCTCAGGTAAGTAAAGACACAAAACTGAACACTCATCAGTTCAGGTATGTTTCTAAACCAAAGTTTTTTACTCCTACATGTCATTTTTGTGGAAAACCTGGACATATTCGTCCAAGGTGCAACTTGCTGCGTAGAAAAATAAGAAAACAGAAGCAAGGGCCAGAATTTAACCCAGCTGCATCTCTGCAGGTTGATCTGAAAAAGCATTTAGAAATAATTAATAGGATTGCAAAGCGGATTGCAATCCCAGAAGGTCTGGAGACAAAAAATAAACAGACCTGGGTGAAAAAAAAGATCAAACAAATGTTTTCCATCTTTGTGCAATGATTTTCATACATCTATGAATACTGATAATGGAACTTGTTTGTTAACCTCTTGCAGGAATGTCAACAAAGTTGAACGCCACAAGTCTTGTGGCTATAACTATACTTTCTGAATAAAGAGAATGATGTTGTGCATGATGATCCTATTTTTGATCCTCCTCCAAACGTGAGGACTGATTTTAAGCAAGTTCAAAAGGATCACTCTGCTCAAGACATCATTGGGAAAATGGATGATAGAATTCGAATTTAAAGACAAGCTGCAAGTGAGGTAAGTAGTGTTTCTGCTCTTGTGTTTTTTTTTGTTTCTAATAAAGTGAACATGAACATAATTTCATATTTTGGTTTTTGTGTCACTATTTGAACCAAAAAATTGTTTAAGAAGCCTTGATTGTTGATGATTGGTTTATTGTCATATGTGTACACTAAGCTCTGAAAATTTCCCTTGAATTTGTCAATCAGCATGCATCCATTGTGTGTGAACCCATGGTAGTATAGAAATATTCACATTGAATATTTTTCTTTTGGTTCACAAAATTTCCAGATTTATAAGGATTGCATGTAGGGTAAGTATCCCACACTGTTTGCTAGGGTAAGTTGATCTTAGATTGACAAAGTATTTTTCATGGCTTCAAATATGTGATTATGACAAGTTGTTAAGCCAGTTCTGAGTTCTGTTTTGACATGGCTATGTAATCTTGAGCATGGGCAAAATATTCTTAATCACCTTTGGATTTGCACATGCACACATCTTTTCTTTGTGGTGGTAAACATCAGCTTGGTTGATCAGGTACAGGTCACAAAATAATGAGTTGATTGTTCATTGCTCCTTGTTCAATAAAAAAAAATTATTATATTATTTTGGAGCATTATCAGGCTATTTCCAAAGTAACCAGGCCCTGGTCGTGGTGAACGATATAGGGATTGGGCAGAAACGGGAATGGTTTGATGGCCAGGCTATTCCTAAAGTAATCAGGCCTTGGTCGTGGTGAACGATACATGGATTGAGCAGAAAAGGGAATGGTTTGGTCACCCCGGTGGATGTGAATCACAAATATTGTGAGTAAATCATGTGTGAAAGAAAAAAAAAAAAAAGAGAATATCTTGCCCACACAGGAGGTATAAGGAGTGAAAAAATTATGCTTAATTTCTATGTTTGAGACCTCCTGGGATTCCTAGCATGATACATATCCCACATTGAAATTTGTTCACCAATCACCACAAAGGTACAAGGATACTCGATCATACTCTTGCCTACTTTGTTGTGTCTTAACTTGATTCAATAGGTGAAATTTGCTTGTTTTGTTTACATTGTGAGGTTATGACATATACTTTGGCTAAAGGCTATGCATCTTCCCTCAGATTAGTGTGTGGATAATTCTCTACCCATTGTGTGTTTGCATTGATAATTTTTGCATACAATTTCATCCATTCAGGGGGAGTTTTCAGTGTTTGGTCACTACATTTTGTGGTTGCTTTGTCATGCATGTCTCTTGCTTATCTATCACATAGTGGTACTTCTAAGGGGGAGTTTCTTAATGCCTTTGGCATCCCTATTCAAAAAGGGGGAGAAGAAGAACCTATGCTATACGGCTATATTTGTTGGCTTTGTTTAAATTTGCTATATTGTCACAGTTGTTCTTCACAAGGTGTGTTGCTTATAAGTGTTTCAGGTGCAACCTTGGTTCTTGGTTCTTGGTTCTTGCAGCATAGGTTGTCGACCTTGGATTGTTTTGTATAGGAATGCCAAAGGGGGAGATTGTTAGTATATTGGCATTCCTACACACACCTTGTTTGAATAGAAGTGTGAGCCACAAACTACGTGACCTTAGGAAGGTAAGTATGCAAGGTAAGTATATAATTATGGGTTATTTGAATGGATGATTTTCTTAACTAAATCATTGATTTAATTGTGTTTAAATCAAATCCTTTCCGCTGCATATATTAATTGTATTTGAATCCTAATTGATTTAGGATCTTTTCAGAAAATCATATATTGTTTTTATCCTAATTGACAATCTTTTTAATAAAGATATTTCCTTATAGGAAGTCAATTAGGGTTAAGACTTTAAAAGTGAGGGGGAGTCTTGCTCCTACATATGCTGCTAGGTAAAGGTTTCGTTGGTATGCTTGTAGGCTAGAGATTATTGTTTATCTCATGTGTTGCTGCGTTTATATGAAAAGCATAAAAGCATAGTTTGTTTTATGGATTCACTTGTACATGTGAAGTGAATCCTTGGTTGCATAATTGTCTCATTCTCTCGTGACCAGTAGAGAAGAGTTGCAGATTGAAGATTGAAGGACGCGCTCAGTTCCTTCGTTATCAAGAGGAGAGATTACGGAAAAGAAGAATCAAGGCAAACATATAGACTAGGGTTGCTAGTTGTAATGGTAATTGAGGTTTACCTTTGTTTGTAAGAGATTTTCTCAATTTCTTCTTAGTGATTGATCCTCTTTCTGGGCTTGTGCCTCGCAGTGATGTTTCCTCAAGTTTGAGGTTTACACTGCGTAAACATATCGTTGTGTTCTTGCTGTTTTCGTTTTTTCCAGAACACTGGGATTGATAGTGTCACTTCAATCCTAGACGTGAAACACGCCATCTATTACTTGCTTCCAGCACGTTTGGGATTGTCAGGTTGTCTTCAATCCTACATAAAAACGTTCCAGTCTTTACAAAATATAGGATTTTTAGTTTGTTTACTCTCATTGTACATGGAAGTATGGAGGAATTGGGGTTTTTGTTTACTCTTATGTTTCTTATTTTAAGGACTGAGTTGAAATTTATCGATAGAAATTTTTATATTTCTAACAATGAAGTTTATTGTTTTTGAATTACAAAATACATTAAAGAGCTGATTTACAAACAGGAATCAAAGGCCAACAACTAGAGAACATAAGTAGGAACAAGGTTTAAATGGCCGTGACAGATATATCGGGAGGTTGAAAAAGGGACATATCGGTAGATATATCGTTATCGAAAAAATATCAGAGATTTGTTTTAAAAGCCTTTTTTTTATTCATTAACTTTATTTAAATATTCAACAATAGGTTGCATAAGATAAATATAGGCATATAGCTGTCAGCTTCACATATAACATGAATTTCTAGTTGGTTGAACATGATATTCATAGATCGCTTGTGAGCTCCTTACTGTTTCTCCTACAATAGGATAGTAAGGATGAGCCGAAATAAGTGATTGATCATGGATTTGTTCAAATTGATTATAACCATAAGCTCCACTTTGAGCATGTACTTCTCCATTCGGATTATTTCCATAACCTCCATAGCCAAATTGACCTATGAATTCATGATCATGAGATTCGTTTGAGGTTCAACTTGGCTCGGTACCTAAGCTCATTGAGTCAAAACTTACGGCAATGGTTGCAACATTAGATGGATTGCTTTGATTACTAGGCAGATGTCTCTTCCTTCTCCCATAAGCAATATTTTCATCAACACCATGACTCTATCTCCATGATCTCCATCTTGGGTGGCATGATCGAAATTTTGATGGGCATATGGAGTTATGTGAATGATTGTAAAATTTTATTACTTTTTGTTAATTAGAATCCAATGAATGAGTAAATGGAAATTTTCTTAATTACATTCAATTAGGGATTAAATAAATCAATTACGAATATTCTTTTACCTAAATCTTCATGATATCTCTTATTTGTTATAAATTTCTGAAATTTCTTTAAATCAGTCGATATATCCCTCAAATTCGACAAATATATCGGATTTTTTGTAGATATATCTGTAAATATCGCTAATATCGGGGACATATTGAAATGTCGAAGATATTTCAGAAAAATAGGAGAAGATATGACATTACCCCCAAAAGATATATCTCTCGCTCGAAAAAAGGATATATCGGGATATCGGCAGATATTTAGAACCTTGAGTAGGAAAATGATTACACTAAATACTATTTTGTGACAATCTCTGACGTAAACTAGCAAAATGATCGGCCACCATATTAGCTTCCCTAAAAACATGAGTGAAGGAAATATTGAAGAACTTAGAAGAAAGGTGATGAATATCACCCACAATAGTAGAAATTCTCCAAGGCACCTTAAAGATACGTTTGATCATCTTGATTAATAATAAAGAGTCACCCTCCACTTGAAGATGTTGAATTTGAAGACGGTTAGCCCAAAGTAATCATGCTTTTAATCCAATCGCCTATGCTTGGAGAACTAATGCATAACAAATTGGAATGGAGCCAGCGCAGATTGCAATACCATTGTGATCTCTAATAACAAACCTTGCTTAAGCTCTACCTTCTGCATTTACTACACCATCAAAGTTCAACTTATAATTATTCAATATAGGAGGAGTCCAACCTACCAAAGTTTTCTTTTTATTTCTATACTTCCTTAAAGAAACTTTATTGGCTTCCCAATATTCAAAGAGAAATTGTTTAACATGAAGCATAACATCTAGAATTCTAGGGACTGTATGCTGAAAAACTAACTTATTCCTCTGATCCCAAAGTTTCCAGCAGACTGTTAGGACCTTTTCAACTAGCAGATGATGGGAAGAATAACAGTTAGTGATAAGACAATGAATTCGAGAATCAGATTGAGATGGTAAAATGGGAATAACATGAGACAACAAATTCCAAAGCTCCGAAAAATAGGAACAATGAAGAAACAAACGATCAATGGATTCAAAATGCAATTTACAGAAAGGACATATGTCAATAATAGTAGTATACCTTGAAAGTCTATTAGTAGTAGATAATTTACCTTGGAGGAAAAGCCAAGCAAAAATTTTAATCTTGGGAGGTAATTTCAACTTCCAAACTTTAGCAAGAGCTTCGGAAATATTGGATATAATGCCTGGGGCCTGTAAAGAAGGAGCAGTCCTGACAGTATAAACACTAGTAGGGGAAGGCCCCCTTACGAACTTATCTTCTGTAAATTCTAGAGCTAAGTTTATGGCTTTGATGGAGTAAATGACATCTAATGGTAAATATTGATTCAATTTTGTAATATTCCAAGTATTATTTGGTAAAATAAAATCAGAAACTTTTTGGTTAGTATCAATAGAATAATTGGGAAGTGTTTAAGTATAACGAAATATAAAGAACAAAAGAGAAGCAAATAGCATAAGAATAAAATGTATCTTTATTGATGAATATGTGCCTCTATATATAGAGAAACACAAGGGTACAATCCACATCACAATTGGAATTCTATTCAATGTATAATCCTTATGCTATACTAACTAAAGATACTCCTAGGTTGACAAGGCACACACAAAGTAGGTCTCCTTCAACACTCCCTCTTGTGACGTCATCACTAGGTGGTGCTCTTTGCGTTGTCTCATTAAAAACCTTGTCAAGTAACAAAAACCCAGTGGGATAAAAATAACCTTGGTCGAAGGGAAAAAGAGTACAACACACCCTTCACATTTGGAAACTTTGTGACAGGACCCGCCCCAAATTCTATCCTGGAATCCGAAGAGGCCCTGTGGGGCCCATCTTAGAAGAGTCTTATCGGAAAAAATTCGGCGAAAACTCCCCTAAAAATGGACTACCCAAAACTTGTGGAAAACAATTTAACACTTCAAAATTTTCAACTCACAACCAACACCCGAGCCTATTTGCTCGCCGGTGATATTAATTCAAATTTTTCCAATAAAAATAAATTTTCAGAATTTCTAACTCCGATTTAAAAACAGCTTCAAAACCAATATACACTTAAAATTTGAAATATTAGAGCAACTAAAGTTTATACACGTACAATAATAAAACTTAAGTAGGTTAAACTATAACCTACAGGGACGGAAGTTGGTGACGACTATGCCTCGACCTCGACACACAACCGCAACTAGCTCGTCTGCAAACTGGGCTACGGAAAACGAAAAAGCCCAGGGGAAAAGCATTTAAAGAAAAACGTTAGCGTGAGTGGACAAAAATAAGGAATTTCAAATAATTATAATTAATGCTTTCCCCAATTTAAAATAAAATAAAATAATTCAAATAATAGCAACGTCGGTTAAGGGTCATGCCTACTTAGCCAAAAATAACACATACCAACTCGTCGATGTACTTGTAGGGCCATACCTACTACAGGTGGAACATTGAGGGTCATACCTACTCATCGTTGTACCTGTAGGGCCATACTTCCTACAGGTGGAACATGCATGCATACATCAAAATAAGAACAATTACATTCTACATCCACCACACTAAACACGGCAATCCCATTTCACAACACAATCAAATTTGAGTACCGCAATCATACTACCATCATTCTTTCCATTCCTCCAATATCGAAAACCATAATTTAAAAACATAATTTCCTTAAAAATAAACGTCCACTCACAGATAATTCTGCTATGGCCGATGCCTGAAAGGATCCTACTCCTCGTCCTCCAAAAATAAACCAACGATAAAACCTTAACTTCAACACCTTGATAATTACCCCTCGACAAAACTAATTATCCAAAACTCTCGGCGACTAATCCAACGGTCAGATTGTCGCGGTTCGATAAATCGAACGAGCATAACCAATTTATCAATCTCACAATCCGTAATTAACCTTCAACTAACCAATTAACCAAATTTCAAAGATCCAACCACACAACATACTCAAAATAAATATCTTAACAACATATTCAAGTTCAGTGACCATCCGACGGCCACACGGTAGAATCAATCATAACTCGTACAATAACAAACCTAATTTAATTCAGATAAATTCCTAAACTTCGACAATGTCCAACAAATCATATATCAACAAGCTCGTAATGAAAAGTGCTAGCCAATTGCCAAAATGCAAAACCAGTCGAGGCTGGACGCGCCGCTCGGTCAACCATCTCCGATGGCCATGAAATTTTACCAACATGTACACCATAGCTCAAGGATCAACTTTCATACCTGCTACGAAGTCCAATTCGGAGTGAAAATCCACGAATTTGCCTTAGGACAGCCAGAATCCTAGAATTTCAAAACCAAAATTTTCTCACAGACCGCTTCGCCTTGGAGAGGACTTCAAATCCCACCAAGTCTTTTCGGCCAATTTGGCCGGAAAACGACGAATCAACGCCTGGAAAAACCGCATTGCTGTCGCGACTTTGAGGAGAGATTCCGGTGGCTACCGGCCACGAGAGTCATGAAATTGGTCGGGTTTGGAAGAGGGGAAGGAGAGGAAGAGAATGGATCCTGTCTTGAGGTCTGGGGTGGCCGGAGGAGGAAGAAACAAGCCGGAAAAGCCGGCGGGGTACTGTAGCTGTCGAGGGAGGTGAACAGTCACCAGCGGAAGTCCAAGGGTCACTTGGCTAAAAAAAGGCATTTTGCCAAAATGGCAAATTCTATTTATAGTAGCTTCCCGAAATAGTAACCTCCATTCCGTGAACAATAACTCTCTCATACTAACTCCGATTTTTTGCGTACTTTATGTCCACGGACTCGGTTTAACGTGCTCTACATCTTCCGTGAAGAAAATTAAATCAAATTCCTTGCCAAACAAAAAGTCACCTCGAGGGCCCCTAAAGGTACTATCTGAAGCTCGAAACCGAAACTTCTGACGATTCGCCATGAAACATAATAGTAAAAAGATAAGTTTTCGTCCGGGTCGTTACACTTTGCGTGGACGCCATACTCCCCCTGAAGTCTGCGTCTCCCCCTGATTTCCACAATCATGGGAGGTCAAATAACTTGAGCAAACTAATGCTTTTCACATACTTTTCAAATGTGGATTTAGGCAGTGATTTAGTAAATAAATCTGCCGTATTGTCCTCAGATCGAACTTGGTTCACTTTGATCTTGAGGAACTTCTGTTGTTAATGGTTATAAAAGAATTTAGGCGATATATGCTTGGTGTTGTCGGCTTTGATGAAACCTTGCTTCATTTGCTCAATGCAAGCAGCATTATCCTCATAAATGCATGTAGGTTCATCAGTGGTTGACCTCAAACCACATGTATTTCTTATATGTGTAGGAATGGACCTTAACCGTATACACTCTCGAATAGCTTCATGGAGAGCAATAATTTCAGCATGGTTCGAAGAAGTAGCAACAAGGGTCTGTTTAGTAGACCTCCAAGATATCGCAGTGTTGCCCATGGTAAAGACATAACCAGTTTAGGAACGACCTTTATATGGGTTAGAGAGATACCCAGCATCAGCAAAACTCACCAAAACATCAGAATTTTGTGAATAAGGGGCAGCAGTGGAACAATAGACTATTCGACCAATCGACCGTCGACCACCGACCGGTCGATCGTTGGCAACAAGCACGGGTTCCTCACTCATCTTGCCATATTTTCGTGACTCTCTGTAGGGGAAGAACAAGGCCATATCAATCGTACCTTTCAAGTAACGAAATATAGTCTTTATGCCAGTCCAATGGCGTTGCGTTGGTGCAGAGCTAAATCTAGCTAACAAGTTAACAACAAAGGAGATATTGGGTCTTGTACACTGTGCCAAGTACAATAATGCGCCTATTGCACTTAGGTACGGTACCTCAGCCTCTAAAACGTCTTCACCATCATCATTTTGGCGAAACGGATCCTTATTTGGATCTAGACTGCGACAAATCATGGGAGTGCTAAAATGATGGACTTTATCCATATTAAATCACCTGAGCATCTTTTGGGTATAAGCTGATTGATGAATCAGAATCCCACTACTACGGTGCTTAAGTTCTAAACCGAGACAGAACTGTGTTTTCCCAAGATCTTTCATCTCAAACTCAGATTTCAAGTAGTCAGCGGTCTCTCTTAATTCATCAAGAGTTCCAATAATGTTCATATCATCAACATAGACAGCTACTATTGCAAATCCATAAGTTGTTTTCACGCAGGGTCATAATTTATTGTTCACATACCCTCTTCCAATCAAGTAGTCACTTAGACGGGTATACCAAATCCATCCGGATTGCTTCAATCCATATAGTGAGCGTTTCAATCTTATTGCAAACGCGCTCCATGATCTGGAACCACTTGACTTGGGTAACTGAAGCCCATCCGGGACCTTCATATAAATTATTTCCATATCTAGATCCACATAGAGATATGTTATGACCACATCCATAAGCTGCATATTTAGTTTTTTCGGAAACTACCTGTTTGAGTCCAAAATATGTTGGCCCAGACCTACTACTTTCGTAGAGGAAAGTAGAAAGCAGAAACCGTATTCTGCTTATCAATAATGCAAAAAGACTTTCTTGGCCTTAACTTTTCGCATTGGGAGAACTTCATGAAATTGTTCATTTGCCCGTTAATGGGGTTTGGTAGGAAGGATTAGATTTTTCTTTCTAATAAGTGTTAGAACTTGAAGATCAGTTCCGACAAAACAATCTACTTTGCGAAATTAACACTTAATAAAATGTTAATTTAATAAGAAAAGTCCATATGTATACAAACTAAAAGATCTAAAGTGGATACCAATATCGAGGCCTGAAGAATACAGAGGCACAAAGATAATATGCTAAGAAGGAAGTCCAATATTTGGGATCTTAAATCCAAGATATTTCAGAGTTTTTGTGAATAAAACTAAATAAAAAGGATGAAGGATTGCACATTCCTAACAAGACTTGGGAAAGCTAAAAATGGCTTCTGAGTGACAAAAAGAGAATATTCACCAAATATTCATCTTAACATAGGTTGGAGAAATTCCAATTGGAAATGGTCACTAACATCTTGAAGTATGTTCATGAATATTTTCAGAATATTTGAAGACTTCTAAGAAGCCCATTTATAATTAAAACTTCAGCCCAAACTGTTTCCAGACAAAGATCTGAGTCAGTCTCATTGTTTGGCCCATAAATGATTCATCCGAAATCAGAAATTTACAAAAGACCTATGGTTGAAAAGAAGACATCCAGAGCTTTCCAAAGGGTGGTCATTGGTAAATTTCTGAGTTAGGAAAGATCTCCAAAATAGGTCTCCAAGTCAGCACAGATTTCTGAAAATAAAGATAAGTTAGGCAAAATTTGGTGCTAAACTTGTCATGATCATAATGAAGTTAGGTAACCACCATTACCACTCTAAAACAAAGTTGTAGCAGCTGCACTCAAGAAGTTATTGCTGCACTCAAGAGTTATTGCTGCACTCAAGAGTTATTGCTGCACTTAGGGGCTGCACTTAGGGGTTGCACTATGAGAATGGAAGCCTACTCACTTGCCAATTTGGTTTTGGATGCATTCACCACCAAGAGGCTATATAAGGAGAGTATTTCCTTCATCCAAAGACACCTTCAATCATCTACAAATACACAAACTACTCTCAAAGAGTATCTTGTCAGCCCCTTGGGCTATTTCAGTATTTGCACGAACGCTTGCGACTGCAATTACTATGATGAGAATCTGCACGCACGCTTAGCGAATACAATCCTCATTGCTTGCTAACCTGCAACACTGCATTTGCGACTGCAGCATCGCAACACACAATCCTTACCTCCGCGTAATGCTTTGCTAGGGATCACATTCCTGGTATCGATTGGTAAAACTCGAAAGAGCTTTACAAACACAAGTCCTTGTATCAACGAGGCATGAACAAGAGCCTGAGCATAAAGATATCCCTCTTTGTGCGACAATCGTGACGAGAAGAAGTCAAGAAGAGCACGTAATCAAGTTCAACAATAACAACAACTTGCACCTATTGGTGCTGGCACGCCTGCAACTCACGAGCCAAAAGGGACGGGTTTGATTCCGCGTCAAACATTTTGGCACGCCCAGTGGGACACTGGAAATTTCTTTTAGTATTACCATTGCGTTGAAGAAGAGGCAACCTAAGTTGAAAGGTTTGCCTGAGAGGAAAATCCTTACAAGAGCGATCTTTCCTATTATTTGAACCACAGGGTTCACGAAACCAACCCGGCGCAGTGTTGTGGTTTGTCTGTATGTTAGCTTTAGCAAAGTTTCCAAAGCTTTGCTGAGCGACGGCAGACGACACAGAGGAGTCAGCTACTCCTAAAACCTCTCAAGAACAAACCTTGTTCTTCAAATGGAATATCATCAGTATTATTTTCTCTTTTCATGAAATTCTACCATTTTCACTTGATTTCATCTAGATTTCTTCACCTAGATCACAAGATTCATCAAGAAGAGCAAGGAGGAACTTGGTTTGGAGAGGAGGAAGCTTGCCATCACCTTGAGCATTCTCTTACCCTTTCTCTTTCTCTTTGGCTTATTGTTATTGATGATGTCACGCCCCGAATTTCCAAACAAATAATAAGGCATTTTTGCCCTTAATTACACAACCGATTCGGGACGTGAAGCATGGAATATCAAATACAAATATGCACCAGAATTTTTTTCTTTTAATTCAAGTACAACAACACATACTCCATGCCCAACGTATGTAAATAGTGACTCGTTCTTTAGAGTCAAATATTACATACCATAAATTACATAATAAATTGATAATACAAAATATTAAGTAATTACACTACCAGAGTTTATTACACAACAGCGGAAGTCTAACAATAATACTTATGGTCGATAACGGTTTACCAACCAAATCTTCAAGCTACACTGCTTACCTAACCTGCACGATTAACCCCTACACCGTTGAATGGTGTACCGGGTTATATCAACAAACCCGGTCAGCTTATGAAGCTGGTGTGAATGATCCCAATTTACTCACACTAAAACCGTTTAACAAAATCATACATATATAGTTTATTTTTTTAAAACTAATATATGTAACATATACTTTTCAAATACAATTCCTTTTTAAGAATCGTAAATCACAATGATATTTACTTCAAATTTTAAAGAAGTAAAACTCCAATTACTCACACCGAAAACATTAACCCAAAACTCAATTTTTTTTATTTTCAAAAGAATCATTTAAACCTTCAAATACAATTCAATATTTTTCAAGAATTGTAAAACAAATAGTAATCACTTCAATTATTAAAGAAGTAATCTCAAATCAACTCACACCAAATCATTTTCTTCAAAATTATGATTTCTTTTGATTTAAAAGAAATTTCATAAATCTCCAAATACCATCCCAATACTCAATGTCATTTAATAGACAATAAAAGTGAGAATACCATTTTTCTTCTCATTCTAAAAATAATATTCACTCGTCACATTTTAGGACTCATGAATACCGTATTCATCCTCGGAATACTAAGGCGACAAACTAGAGCTCTAACTGCATGGACTTTATTTTCACCCATTGCCATGGACCATGTTACCATGTCCCTCAACCCAAAGGGTCAAAACTCATCTAAAGGTATTCTTATCCTTACATCTAACAAATGCCATATTTTAAGGCATATTCTCAAAACGATTCAAAATGTAATTCCACACATAAATCGTATCCACAAAACACCCCACATTCAAATTAATAATGAAAACTGTATAAATTACAGAACACCATTTTCACAATCTCAAATACACCAAAACAATATTATAATTTTCGAAATATTGTTTCCCACCAAAATCTACCAATTAAAAATAATAAAATGAATACATTCAAAATATTGTTTTCCAACAAAATCCACCAATTAAAACAATAATAATGAATATTTTCAAAATATTGTTTTCCAACACTCCACAACTCATAAAATATTTATTTGTGTTGTAGGACACATTGTGGGGTGGCTGTCCATTAAACTAAGGTCTGTACGAACATGATACAAGATGTGGACTACATACATTGTGCAAGACCTTTGGTATTTCTTTGTATTTACTCCATAAGTGTTACACTACTTATGAGAGGACATAAAGTGTATAGTTAGTGGGTTAGTGGAGAAACCAAAAGGTTTCTCACCATTATGATGTACCATGAATACACCTCAACCTCTCCACTATATAAAGAGGTTGAGGCATCACCATTTGACACACCAATTGATCAAACATCAATAGATTCATTCTACACTTCGCTCTCTTGTTTTTCTCTCTTTTCTACTTGAGTTAATAGGCGACTCACAACAAGTTATCAGCACGCTCCAAGATTGAAGAACAAGGAGGAAGAACGACGAACGACGAACGACGAACACCTTCACAAAGTTCGAAGGAAGTAACCCAAATTTGTTGGTGATTTTTTTTCTTGACTCGTGAAACCCTAAATTTTTTTAGGTGCATTTCTCAAGTAAGTTATGTTTTTTTTTATTTTTCAATCCTTGAAAAATAGTGAACCATAACCATTGAGCATGAACCCTAATTAATCTTAGGTCAAGAGAAATTGTAATTTGGATTGCATATGCTTTATTATTTTTGTTTGATTACTTGATCACTAAATCAAAAATAAAAGCATGAAAAATGGTACACATGGCACATATATCTCCACATTAAGTCACGAAAGGTTATGAATCTTCCACGACTAGGCTCACCTAGTTGGATGCGATGTCTAGGCAAGGTTCGGCGGTTCGGTACTTAAGAGAGCCTCGCTCCACCAAAAACCTCACCCTATCTTACCTGGTCGTATTCAATTGGAGCTACCGAAAGGGTTGAGTAAATAACTTTTCATTCTAGAATTGTTTATTTTCTCGCAATTATGTGGTATAAATTATATATGTGGTAGAAATTATATAGATGTTTGCCAAATGATGACCAGAAGATTTCATCTATATCGACCTGTCGATTTCGATATAAATCCATGAGAATTTATTTCTCACAAAACCATGATTACATGTTTCGAACCAGAAGATTTTCGAAGTTGAACTTATGTTCACATGTCTAATCCGTAAACATTATCATGAACATATAAACCAGTCGATTTATATGATATACTAATCCAGTTTCTCCCGTTGTAGAAACTATGTCGATCAAACTTGACTTCCCACTCTTGGACGTCGCTGGCAAGAACTATCTGGATTGGTCCCAGGACATCCAGAACCACTTGGACGCTCAAGGCTTGCTGGACGTCATTTATGAGGAGGACAATCGCGAGATTCCTGTTACGCGAGATATGAATGCTAAGGCGATGATCTTGTTCCGCCGCCACATGTCGGATTCCATGAAATCTGAGTTCGTGGCCATCACCTCCCCAAAGGAGCTATGGGACTCCCTCAAAGATCGTTTTGACCATCAGAAAACTATCTGGCAGCCAGAAGCTCGCCATGATTGGCTTAACCTGCGCTTCCAAGACTTCAAATCCGTTACTGAATATAACGCGGAAGTCTGCAGGATCCGTGCTCTTCTCCAGTACTGTGGTGATCAGTTAACTGATAATGACCTATTGGAGAAGACATACACCACCTTTCTTAGCTCGGATAACCTACTCCAGAAGCAGTACCGTCAATCCAAGTTCACCAAATTTTCCGAGCTCATTACCCAGTTGCTGCTGGACGAGAAAAAATAGCCTCATCCTTATGAGGAACAACAACTCTTGTCCCACTGGTGCAAAGGCAATTCCATTGCCAGAGGCTAATGCTGCTCGTAGACCTCGTCCACGATGTTAGAACCGAGATATGGGCCAGTCGTCCCGACAACCTCGGAACCGCCGCGAGCCTCGTGCTCGCCCGGCCAGGCGAGGTTTGGACTCTCGTCCAGACTGAGGGCCTTTCGGCCCAACCGAGATAGCCTCGAGAAAGGAACAACAACAGGGCCAGTCGTCCCAAAGCAAGAGCTAATGCTCTCGAGACCAATCTCTGCTATTGTTGTGGTGGTACAGAAAATTGGCGATGAAATTAAGCCCAAAATTAATGTGGTCGAAATTACTCCAGAGGCAACTCTTGAGATAGTCGACTTTGTCGCTGACATGGATTTGGATTAGTATTTTTCTCAATTTTTTATGATAATAATTGGGCCTACGTGTAGCCCATAAATGTTTACGCTTTCTTTTGGATTATGGTTTTGTTTTTCTGAATAATATTTCGTTTCTCGAAATAATTTAAAGTATTTTTGAGCAAATTCCTTTGATATTGTGACCGACTTTAAATTATTATACTATTAGGCATAACTAGTGGGGAAGTTAATTGTCTGGCTGATAGTGGTACCACCCACACTATCTTATGAGATCAAAATATTTCATCAACTTCACGCCTAAAGTAACCTCAGTGACAACGATTTCGGGCCCGTCGACCCTAATCGAAGGTTTTGGCAAAACCCAATTCGCGTTGTCTAATGGTACTCTTATGACCATATCTGAGGCCTTATACTCTTATAGGTCCAGTCGAACCTTACTGAGTTTTAAGGACATTCGAGCAAACGAATATCATATTGAAACCGCTCATGAGAATGGTGCGGATTTCCTTTACACATGAGCTCCAATAAATACGGCCAAAAACGTATCTTGGAGAAATTGAGATGTCTTTTCAAGTGGTCTTTATGTTACCACAATACACTTGATTGGAAATAACTTTATCATTTCGCCTGGCGCCGAATTGATAAGAACACTTATATGCTGTGGCATGACCGTCTGGGACATCCGGGTCATAATACGATGCTTAGAACTATGAATGCATCTAACGGGCATCCTCTTGGAAACAAGAATTTCGTGATTAATCCGAAAAGCCCATGCCAAGCTTGCTATATGTGAAAGACAAATCTCAAACCAATTCGTGTAAAGCCCACCAAACTAGTTTTGTAATTCCCTTGTGAGAATCCAAGGTGATATTTGTGGACCTATCCAACCAGTTTGCGGACCATTTAAATATTTCATTGTTCTGGTTGATGCATCGACAAAAATGGTCACAAGTTTATTTATTGTCCACAAGAAAAGTTGTTTTTGCTAAACTCTCGCCTAGAGGGCTCACCACTCGGATTATCCTATAAAGTCCAGTAGACTTGATAATGCCGGAGAGTTTACATCGAAGTTTTCCGATGATTATTGCATGTCCCTTGGGATTGACGTTGAACATCTGATTTCCCATGTTCACACCCAGAATAGTCTCGTAAAAGCTTTCATTAAATGATCGCATGAACCTTGGTAATGCGCACCAAGCTTCCAATTTCTACGTGGGACTATGCAATCTTGCATGCAGCCATGTTGGTCCGCTTGAGGCCCACTGCTACCCAACCTTATTTCGTGTTACAACTGGTGACTGGGTACGAACCTGACGTTTCGTACTTACACGTATTTGGGTATGCAGTTTACTTGCCAATTGTGCCGTCACAACGTACAAATGGGTCCTCAATAAAAGATGAGCATATATGTCGATTATGCATCCTCATCCATTACACGCTTTTTAGAGCCCTTGACAGGCGATCTCTTTACCGCATTGCGGATTGTCACTTTGATGAGACTGTCTTCCCGTCGTTAGGGGGAGATTCGCACGTTAACGTTGATAAGGAACGACGTGAATTAACGTGGCATGTACCCACTATGTCTCATCTCGATCCCCGAACCGCACAATGTGATAAGTGAAGTGCGAAGAATTCTAGATCTACAGAGTGTAGCCTATAATATGCCAGACGCTTCCTCTGATCTAGCTAAAGTGACGAGATCATATATACCTGCTGCAAACTTGCCTGCAAGGATAGACGTCCCAGTAGGACGCAAAGTCATCCCTGAAGGATGCAACGTCCCCGTAGGACGTGTCGTCCCAGATGGACGACGTACGGCTTGGCGGCTAAACCAGTCATATGTCCCTGCCCAGAAGTGAGGTGGACTACTTAGGTTCGAATGATTCTTATCCCCAGAAGAGGGTAAATTTGGCACAAACAAATCCTCTTACCATCGCAATCTCAATCGATCTATCTCACGAGATAATCCGGATTATAGGTCCATCCTAGAAGAGACGACGTTGGGGGACGCTCCAACATCTGAACCTACTTCCGAGAATAGAGAAATCTCGATAATGCATGCTTATGTGAGATATGGAATCGAAATGAGATTATCATCGATGATATAATTGTATTCGTGGTAGCTACCGAAATCAAAACTAGCGATAACATCGAACCTTGCTCCGTTGATGATTTTCAACGTAGAGACGACTGGCTAAAAAGGAAACAAGCAATCCAGGTCTAATTGGATTCCTTAGCGAAACGAAGTGTGTTCGGACCAGTCGCTCCAACACCGTCCAATGTTAAACCAATTGGTCATAAATGGGTATTCGTAAGGAAGCGTGATGAGAATAATGAGATTGTTCTCGCCTAGTGGCGCAAGGCTTCTCTCAACGCCCTGAAATTGACTACGAGGAGACTTATTCTCTCGTAATGGACGTTATAACGTTCCGCTACTTAATCAGTTTAGTAGTTTCCGAAAAACTGAATATGCAGCTTGTGGATGTGGTCATAACTTATCTCTATGGGGATCTAGACACAGAGATACATATGAAAGTCCCTGACGGACTTAAGTTGCCTAAATCAAGTAGTTCCCGACCACGGAACACGTTCTCAATTAAATTGAGACGTTCACTATATGGATTAAAACAATCCGGACGGATGTGGTATAACCGTCTAAGTGAATACTTGATCGGCTTGGGATATGTGAACAACGAACTATGCCCCTGCGTGTTTATTAAGAAATCCATTTCAGGATATTGGAAAGAATGACTTCGAGATGAAGGATCTTGGGAAGACACGGTATTGTCTCGGCCTGCAGATCGAGCACCGTAAAGATGGAATCCTAGTACATCAGTCGAACTACACCCAGAAGGTGTTGCGACGTTTTTAGTCATCATGATGCTAAGTCATTACCTACTCCCATGGTCGTTCGAACTTTAGACATTAACAAGGACCCATTCCGTCCTAAGGGAGACGATGAAGAGATATTGAACCCTGAGTGTTCATATCTGGGTACAATAGGCGCATTATTGTACTTGGCCCAATGTACTAGACCGGACATCTCGTTTGCTGTGAATTGTTTAGCCCGACACAACACCGCGCCAACACGCCGCCACTGGAATGGCATCAAAGACATTTTCCGCTACCTTAAAGGTACTACGGATATGGGCTTGTTCTATCCCTATGCGTCATCGAGTGGATCTACCCCCCTTTGGCACTCGAAATAACGCAACCCTTATCGGTTACGCCGATGCTGGTTACTTATCAGACCCGCATAAGGGATGTTCTCAATCTGGTTATGTCTTTACAATTGAGAATGGCGATATCTTGGAGGTCTCGAAAACAGACCCTAATAGCTACTTCGAACCACTCTGAACTATTCGCTCTCTACGAAGCAACTAGAGAGTGTGTATGGCTTCGAGCACTTATTGGCCATATACGAAGTATTGTGAGCTATCTCATGATCCTGATGAACCAGAGAGATGCTACTAAGCATGGTTACATCAAGGGAGAAGCTACTAAGCACATCTCGCCGAAGCTCTTCTTTATGCATCAACAATAAGAGCACCAGAAGGTCGAAGTGAAGCACATTGGTTCAGAGAGCAACCACGCTGACTTATTCACCAAGTCACTACCAAAGTATTCATTTCAGAAACACGTTAAGGTAATCGGTCTCAGGAAGCTATCCGAGCTACCTTAGAGTAACGATTTATGCCTAAGTCGAAAACCTCGCACCCAGTCGTGTGCATGTGAGGGGGAGCATCCTGAAGAATGCTCGTATTTGATCGACACTTGGCTAGTGTACTATTTTCCTTAGACCAAGGGTTTGTCCCACTGGGTTTACCTTGGCAAGGTTTTTAATGAGACACCATCTCAGCCACCGTCTACCTATTTGTCAAATCATTGACACTGATCACACCTTCTGTAATACCCCGAAAAATTTCCGATTTTATTTTTATAAAATAGGTCGTGAAATTTGAAGTGAATTGGTGTGATTTCGTATTTTTAGGGGTTTTTATCGTAAAACGATAATTACGGCGGTAATTATAAGTTACGAAAGGTTAATTAAGGTAACTTTTTATCCGTTGAGAATTTGGGAAAACTTCCTTCATGAAAGTTGTAGAGCTCGTCGATACGAGTTCGTGGACATAAAGTACGTCGAAAACGGACATCGTATGAGAGAGTTATGAATTTCGGAAGTTTGAGGTGAAAAGAATTAAATTAATAATTCTTTTTCTTTGTCGGCACGATCTTGGCCATTGAATCTTAGAGATTCAATCTGGGCCGTCTATTTCTAATTAAGGATTAACTTAATTAATCTCTTTCTTTCTCTCTCCCCGATTCTCTCTCTCTCCCCGTGCTTTTCTCTCTCTCTCTCTCTCTAACTGGGTTTTCCGGCAACCCAGCTCCGGCCATCACCTACTCTCACCACCCCCACCAAAGGGTGCAGCAAGGACCAGCGGTCCAAACCCACCCGGGTTGGCCGCCAGCCGCACGGTGGTGACGCCGCACGCACGGGAAGAAACGGGGCCGAACTGTTCAACAGTTTCTGGGAAGTTTCCGGCCAAATCGAGTCACCTTACCTACTGGGCTTTGTAGGCCTTGCCTGGGGCTTTCTAACAACATAAAGTACGCCTCAATCGGAGTTCGGACGAAGGAGAATTTTGGATTTGAAATCCTAGGGTTTCGGAGCTATCGAGGTAAATTCGAGACTTTCTACTTTGAATTGGCCCTTGTGGCAGTTATGAAAGTTGTTGCTGGTAATGTGTAGAACATTGTGTTAAAATTTCATAGCAATCAGACAACTTTTGTCCGGCGGCTGGCCACCGTCGGTGGCGGCGCGTGGCGGCGCGTCCGGCCGGTCTGGGAGCAATTCTTTGCTCCGTTAGGCTTGGTTCGTCGATACGAACAACTTTCGTGTTTTAAGTTTTGTGAAATTAGATCGTTTGGTCGATGATCTATTAACCGGATTATCAGATCGTATAATTTACGAACCGAGAGATCTAACCGTTGGATGATCATCAAATTTGATCGTGTGGTTAATATTATTATTACGGACAGGTTGTGCGGTTGGATTGTTGATTTTAGAAGTATTGGGTTTCGAGTGGGACCCGTGATGAATAGTTGACATGGGACCCACGTTGACTGACAGTTGACTTTTGGTCAATTTGTCTCGGTTATTATTAGAAGACGCAGCAGGATTTTTAAGGTGAGTAAACTCACTGATATTCGTGATATAATTGATTGTTGTGATTGATTTTGGATGTGAATTTATATTGTTTGATATTCTGGATCACCCTGGAATTAACATGCATGTTATGGGACGTGTGAGGTTAAAATACATGGTATGGGACTTGTAGGTTCAGTATATTTTATAATATGAATTTTCAGGGTTGGAATTGCATTTATGCATATGATATAAATTGTTGCATAATTTTGGCGTGGCGTGGCGTTTAGTGATTGTGAATATTTGAGATATTGAGTTCATTTGAGGTGTGGCGTTTGGCGTTATTTGTGAGAATACTAAAAATGTATTTTCTTGGCGTGGCGTGACACAAAGGGGTCGCTAAAGACCTTACAGTTAGAGCTCTAGTCTGTCTGTCAAACTGGTAGAGGCGTTCATGGGGGTAACAGGCATGTTATTGGCTTACTTGTGAATGCTGGCACTACTAACCAGAAATGGGGAGTAGTGTTTGTTTTGAAATGAGTCTCAATATTATTCTCACTTATAATTGTCCAAAAGCGACATTTTACATGATTGTTGTTGTTTGATGTTATTGGCGGATTGGCGTGGCGTGTGTCATAAATAATTGACATAATATTGATGTTATCTTTTAAAAATAAAGATATGAATTATTTGGTGATTTGAAATTGTGGTTACTCATACCAGCTTCGCAAGCTGACCGGGTTGTTGTTATAACCCGGTACACTATTCAATGGTGTAGGGTTTTATCCTGCAGGTTAGGATATCTAGAAGTTAAGTTGAAGGACTTCTTGGAGTTGTTGTTGGTGATTTTAGTCTTCCGCTGTTTTAGTAAACTCTGTAGGTGAATTTACTTAATACTTTGCATAATGTCAATTTATTATGTAAATTATGGAATGTAATATTCGACTCTAAAGATGAGTCTGTATTTACATTGTGGTAGAGCATGGTTGGAGGTTTGGCACATGTTAAAAGGAAAAAAATATTCATGTGTATTTGTATTTTGGTAATCCATGCTTCACGTTCCGAATTTATTGGTTATTTGAAGGCGAAAAAGCCTTATTTAATTGTTGGAAATTCGGGGCGTGACAGTTTGGTATCAGAGCAAAAGAACGCTCTATGGGAAGTGAATGAGCTATGGAATGCTCTGGAGAAGTGTTTGAGTTAAGTTGAATTGTGAGGTGGAGTTAGAGTTTAAAGCTTTAGTGAGGTTAAGAGTTAGGTTAGTAAACTCATCTATGTAATGGTTACTTCATATGCTTAATTACACACAGTATTTATCGAGTGATGACCCGTCCGCGGCGGATCCCCATCCTATGCTCTTCAGTGCTGTTGTGTTGTTAAGGATATAAAGTACAAATTACAATTCCTTAAATGATAGTCTACAGGGCTACATTTTTAATTCTCTCAACCGTACCCTGGATCAAACGACAGACTTGATCCACTGACCCTTTCTTGTTCTTCAGCAACTCAGTAGAGATCTGTGTTGCTACCGTTACTAGACAACCAATGTATGGATTGTCTGAGATCCCTTCTGTTCTCCCAGCAGTAGGCATATCTGGTAGAATCGAAAAACCTGAAGTTAGGAATACAACAGTACCTAACTCACTACCGCCTATTAACTTCTGCACCGTTGACTGACTAATAGGGGCATAAATCACGTATGACCCTGTTGAATCAGTACAACTTTCTTGGAGTATATAGGTGTTGTGCATTTGCAACAAGGAGACACAATTGCGTGGATCATGACCAGTTGTGATATGTGCAATCTCCTGTACTTCTTTTTCCAATGCTAGATGGTCCCACTGGTTCCGAGTTTGTACGTCAATGAAGAAGTCAAAGAGCTTTCTGTGAGAGACATGATGCTGGATTATTGCAGATGCAGTTCGAGTGAGACCATGAGGCTTATTCAGCCTGTTCCAGATTTTGTTGGTGGAGACTCTTATCCCTGAACCCCTGAACTTGGTTTGTTCAGCTACCTTCCATTCATGAGCAGTAGAGTTGCCGATGTCTGTGCAAAAGTCTGTCACTATTCTGCATGCCATCTGCAACAAGTTTCTTCTTCCTTCCACAGAAGGTATGACACAAAAGTCTTGAGGTGGATAAGTGTCAGCCGCGGAATAATTTAACCTTTCCGCTTGCCTCTGAAGTATTTCTACCCATCGCCTTGCTCCAAAGGCTAAGCCTGACTCCACTAGCGTTCGGTATGTTTGGTGCATGATTTGATCCTGTACATCAACATGTTCCACCCATACGACACGAGAGCTGCCGTTGAACAAATCTTGGATTAAGCATCCGGATGGACGCTTCTTGCATTGAGATTTTGAATGTGGACCCAGATTTGAACTTAAACCGTCCACAGAGACATCAATTATTGCCCAACTTTGTTCTGTTTGTCGTTGGCAATAGCGAACAAAGTGAGTTACACGAGTGGAGACAGATGGACTGGTCACCTGAAATTCAGCAGTCATGACTTGGATGGTTTCGTTGTAGCTTCCAGTTGTCCCTGTTGACAACACGTCAAGGATCGTTGCCCTCGAGATGATGCTACCGAATATGGTGGACCATTGGTCCACATCCATGAAGAGATTCACGAGTACGACAGGACTGAGGGGAATAGTGGCTGTGTAGCGAGAAGCTTCGGTTTGGAAGTTAGTGGGAGTAAGATCAATACCGTTAGTGAAGATTCTCTTGTACTCTGCTTCATTCAGGAACTCATGAAGCGTGACAGAGCTGGATTTGAGTGCAGAGATCCACAGTGGCGCAGCAGCAGATGCCATGATGATTAGCTCATCTCTGACCGACACAATGATTTCAGAAATCTTAGTTGTGTCTGCCACGACAGATGCTTCTGCCACGGCAGATGCTTCTTCAGGTTCTGAACGGTTGATTTTGTCTGATGGTTGTTGTGTAGAAGAAGAGTGATGTGGGATCGACATACACTTTTGAATATCCCTCCTCATGTGAGACTTTTCCCTTGGACCGATGACTGCAGGAATTGGAAGAGTCTGAGGTTGTGGGGTAGTCTCTTCAATCCCTTTTAGTAGCTCACTATTGGGAGTGACTCGATTTCCACAATGGTTGCAGTTGATTCGGCTGAATGCAGCTTGGTACTGACTAAGTTGAGCTTGAAGTTCATTGATTTTCTGTCTCAGCAGAAAATTTTGTTGACGAGTTGTTTGGGCAGGCGTTCGGGGTCGATGCTTTATCACCCAGGCAGAGACTTGTGCAAACGTTAACCTTATTTGGTCACCCAAATCTTGTCGCTGTTGAACAGTTGGCTGTGGAAAAGCCTCGACGAAGTCCTTCAATGCTTGGACTTGGTATTTGGTGAAGCTCTTCCTCAGTGGAATACGTTGGGATGGACCAGGTTCAGCTTGTGGAGATGATACTTGTGGACTTGGGGCTACTTCAATGGCTTCGTCTTCTGCTAGAAGCATGTCTAGCATGTCGATATCGTTGTTGAATTCGATTGCTGGTGAAATTATTTCATCTAAGCCCTCAAAAAATTGGCTTTCTGAGGGATCAGATTGAAGTAATTCACTGAACGAATTCACTTTGCGTGACATGTTTGAGTTGGTGTAAATTTCTGAGAAGTGGGGTGAAGAAGTTCTCTTTGAAAGAGAAAGGAGTTTATGGCACTAATGGAAAGTATCTGTTAGTGGATGCGTAAGGGTATATTTATTGTTGGTGGAGGATTTGAAAATTTCAAAAGCAAAAGTGAGTGGCTGATTTACAGCTAATTGTCGGAGCCCTTGGAGATCGTGGAAGATTTTTTCCCCGATGCATGGATTTTCCACATACAGTTCCACTCTTGTGAGACCTCGCATCTTTTAAGGAATTAATTATGCGAAAGTTAAAGTAAAGAGCCATTATGACCGTTGTTAGTGGAAGACTGAGTTTTTGTTGATTAAATCTTGTGGAATCTTGTATCGTGGGCGATACTTTTGAGTAATCGAGACAGATATGAGCATTAATTATTTTTAGTGGGTTGCTGAGTGCACCGCACTCGCATTAAAGAAAGGTTTCCTTACGGTGGGAAATTTTGTCTTAAATACAGAGGATAAGGAATTGTGTTGCTTAACTCATATCTGTTATCAAACAAACATCTCAAATTTTCTCTTACAAAATGGTGAGCAAAGGAGAGTGCAGCAAGCGATCAAAGAATGCTGAATGGAGTGAACTTCCGGTAGAGATCTGGAAGTATATTTTCCAATTGGTGGCTACCGCATCCCTGCAGAGCACAATGGAACTCCGTTGTGTTTCAAAGACCTTCAAGGAGTATGCCGATAGCTGGTCTACCTTGGCGGCGATCGACATGGATGGGTTCGATGGTGGATCCAGACCCACTGGTGGCGAAGACACAGATAGACAGGTGCGTATCTTCGCAAATCGTTGCTGGGAAGCGAAGAACCCGGAGTCTCTGTTCCGAATGGGAATACGAGTACTTGTGGAAGCAGCGAACATATCTTTAGCCCTGGAGTACTTCGATGCAGCATGCAAACCAGGAACATTTTATGGTGCACGTCCCAGTTTGGTGGTAGGTCATCATGTTGCGTTTTATGCAGCATGTATGATGAGGATGATATTGGGACCACGAGCCGAGCAGCAGAAAATGGTGCAGCTCCTGTGTGAAGCCCTCGTCTGGTGGAGAAGCGGATGGAACATCTACTACTGTAGAGAAGAAGTCGAGCGGATGATGCATCAGGCAGAGTTCTGTCATGAGCGTCTACTATCTTATTTTCCGTCGACTAATGTTTTCCTGCCCGCCAATAAATGTCTTACTTGCGGTGAGTCGAGCTTTTGGCGTCCTTTTGGCCAGAACATGTGGGACGTGAATGGAGAAAGGCATGTAGGTAGAGAATGTTGCGACACTTGCAAGTGTTTCGTGGAGGCAGCATATTTCTACCAACTGATGATGTATGGAATTCCGAGATATCCTGCATCTTATCCACAATGTCACTATTGGAGGTTTAAGGATGGCTTCTGGTAGTTAAAGCCCTGTGAGGCATTTTAGAAGTGTGTGCAAGTTGTAGTGTGTTTTGTTATGTTGTGTACTACCTAAGTTATTATGAATAAAATTTTGGATTTTGGAATTGAAGTGTGATAACCTTGGGTGCACTCTGCGTCCAAATTTCGGGACGAAATTTCTTTAAGGAGGGCAGAATGTAATACCCCGAAAAATTTCCGATTTTATTTTTATAAAATAGGTCGTGAAATTTGAAGTGAATTGGTGTGATTTCGTATTTTTAGGGGTTTTTATCGTAAAACGATAATTACGGCGGTAATTATAAGTTACGAAAGGTTAATTAAGGTAACTTTTTATCCGTTGAGAATTTGGGAAAACTTCCTTCATGAAAGTTGTAGAGCTCGTCGATACGAGTTCGTGGACATAAAGTACGTCGAAAACGGACATCGTATGAGAGAGTTATGAATTTCGGAAGTTTGAGGTGAAAAGAATTAAATTAATAATTCTTTTTCTTTGTCGGCACGATCTTGGCCATTGAATCTTAGAGATTCAATCTGGGCCGTCTATTTCTAATTAAGGATTAACTTAATTAATCTCTTTCTTTCTCTCTCCCCGATTCTCTCTCTCTCCCCGTGCTTTTCTCTCTCTCTCTCTCTCTAACTGGGTTTTCCGGCAACCCAGCTCCGGCCATCACCTACTCTCACCACCCCCACCAAAGGGTGCAGCAAGGACCAGCGGTCCAAACCCACCCGGGTTGGCCGCCAGCCGCACGGTGGTGACGCCGCACGCACGGGAAGAAACGGGGCCGAACTGTTCAACAGTTTCTGGGAAGTTTCCGGCCAAATCGAGTCACCTTACCTACTGGGCTTTGTAGGCCTTGCCTGGGGCTTTCTAACAACATAAAGTACGCCTCAATCGGAGTTCGGACGAAGGAGAATTTTGGATTTGAAATCCTAGGGTTTCGGAGCTATCGAGGTAAATTCGAGACTTTCTACTTTGAATTGGCCCTTGTGGCAGTTATGAAAGTTGTTGCTGGTAATGTGTAGAACATTGTGTTAAAATTTCATAGCAATCAGACAACTTTTGTCCGGCGGCTGGCCACCGTCGGTGGCGGCGCGTGGCGGCGCGTCCGGCCGGTCTGGGAGCAATTCTTTGCTCCGTTAGGCTTGGTTCGTCGATACGAACAACTTTCGTGTTTTAAGTTTTGTGAAATTAGATCGTTTGGTCGATGATCTATTAACCGGATTATCAGATCGTATAATTTACGAACCGAGAGATCTAACCGTTGGATGATCATCAAATTTGATCGTGTGGTTAATATTATTATTACGGACAGGTTGTGCGGTTGGATTGTTGATTTTAGAAGTATTGGGTTTCGAGTGGGACCCGTGATGAATAGTTGACATGGGACCCACGTTGACTGACAGTTGACTTTTGGTCAATTTGTCTCGGTTATTATTAGAAGACGCAGCAGGATTTTTAAGGTGAGTAAACTCACTGATATTCGTGATATAATTGATTGTTGTGATTGATTTTGGATGTGAATTTATATTGTTTGATATTCTGGATCACCCTGGAATTAACATGCATGTTATGGGACGTGTGAGGTTAAAATACATGGTATGGGACTTGTAGGTTCAGTATATTTTATAATATGAATTTTCAGGGTTGGAATTGCATTTATGCATATGATATAAATTGTTGCATAATTTTGGCGTGGCGTGGCGTTTAGTGTTTGTGAATATTTGAGATATTGAGTTCATTTGAGGTGTGGCGTTTGGCGTTATTTGTGAGAATACTAAAAATGTATTTTCTTGGCGTGGCGTGACACAAAGGGGTCGCTAAAGACCTTACAGTTAGAGCTCTAGTCTGTCTGTCAAACTGGTAGAGGCGTTCATGGGGGTAACAGGCATGTTATTGGCTTACTTGTGAATGCTGGCACTACTAACCAGAAATGGGGAGTAGTGTTTGTTTTGAAATGAGTCTCAATATTATTCTCACTTATAATTGTCCAAAAGCGACATTTTACATGATTGTTGTTGTTTGATGTTATTGGCGGATTGGCGTGGCGTGTGTCATAAATAATTGACATAATATTGATGTTATCTTTTAAAAATAAAGATATGAATTATTTGGTGATTTGAAATTGTGGTTACTCATACCAGCTTCGCAAGCTGACCGGGTTGTTGTTATAACCCGGTATACTATTCAATGGTGTAGGGTTTTATCCTGCAGGTTAGGATATCTAGAAGTTAAGTTGAAGGACTTCTTGGAGTTGTTGTTGGTGATTTTAGTCTTCCGCTGTTTTAGTAAACTCTGTAGGTGAATTTACTTAATACTTTGCATAATGTCAATTTATTATGTAAATTATGGAATGTAATATTCGACTCTAAAGATGAGTCTGTATTTACATTGTGGTAGAGCATGGTTGGAGGTTTGGCACATGTTAAAAGGAAAAAAATATTCATGTGTATTTGTATTTTGGTAATCCATGCTTCACGTTCCGAATTTATTGGTTATTTGAAGGCGAAAAAGCCTTATTTAATTGTTGGAAATTCGGGGCGTGACACCTTCACTAAGGATTGCCGAAATCAGGGGGAGTATCCAGTCGTATACTTCTAACCACCGTGTACTCTTTTTCCTTCGACCAGAGGTTTGTCCCACTGGGTTTACTCTGGCAAGGTTTTAATGAGGCACATCTCTTGTGGTTAGTTCCTCCACGCACTTACATCCCATAGTGCTTCGGTCTACATCATTCGGCAACACAATTTTCTCCTAAACTCCGGTTTTTGTCCCACACTGGGTTTTCCCGGACTTAAGGTTTTGTGTGTTGGCATCTGCGAATGAATGTTTATTTTCAACTCTACCCAACTATACAAGGCTCAAAGATGAAGGAGTTCAGATGCAGCAAAGTCAGTTTTTGGACATCCAAGGGGGAGTGTTGTAGGACACATTGTGGGGTGGCTGTCCATTAAACTAAGGTCTGTACGAACATGATACAAGATGCGGACTACATACATTGTGCAAGACCTTTGGTATTTCTTTGTATTTACTCCATAAGTGTTACACTACTTATGAGAGGACATAAAGTGTATAGTTAGTGGGTTAGTGGAGAAACCAAAAGGTTTCTCACCATTATGATGTACCATGAATACACCTCAACCTCTCCACTATATAAAGAGGTTGAGGCATCACCATTTGACACACCAATTGATCAAACATCAATAGATTCATTCTACACTTCGCTCTCTTGTTTTTCTCTCTTTTCTACTTGAGTTAATAGGCGACTCACAACAATTTGCATTTTCACAAATATCACACATTTCAAATAACACAGATGAGAATTAATATTCACATCTAAAACATCGTGAGATTCACTCACCTCTTATTCCTGCTGCGTCTTCAATTAATATCCGGGAATCGACAAGTTCTAGCCAATTGCTTCATGATTCCAAAATACCTATGAACATGCAATTTTCCACTTAGCATATCATAGTTTCCAAAACGTTACAATGTTCCTCAAATGTCACCTAGGACATCGGAAATATTAATCGAGACCATTTGACCAAAAGTCAACCGTCGGTCAACGTGGGTCCCACGTCAACTATTCATCAACGGGTCCCACACAAAATTCGAAACTTCCAAAATCCAACAGCATGCTTATTTATAGCATCCTAACAACATATCCAAAATTGGTGACAATCCGACGGTCGGATCATCACGGATCTAACGATCCATAACCATCAATTAATTGATCATTGATCAAACGGTTGAAAATCAACGATCCAACCGCACAACATGCTTATAACTACCAAACTACCCACACGATCAAATTTGGTGATCATCGGACCGTTAGATCTCACGGATCGTAAATCGTACGGTCCGATTTTCGGCTTAATTGATCATCGATCAAACGACCGAATTTCACAAAACTCTAAACACGAACGTTGTTCGTATCGACGAACTAAGCACAACGGAGCAAAGAACTGCTCCTGGATAGGCCGGACGCGCCGCCCACGCGCAGCCGCCGGCGATGGTCAGTCGCCGGAAAAAGTTCTCCGATTGACATGAAATTTTACCAGAATGTTCATCTCAACAATCCCAACAAGTTTAGTAACTACCTCAAAGTCTGGATCGGAGCGGAAGTGGCCGGAAACGGCGTTGACTCGTTGTAGGTCCAAAAACTTCAAATCGACAATCCCGTCGATCTAGGCCGTGCCGCCGTGATCCACCACCATGGGGAGGTTGCTGGAGAGGAGGGGAACAAAACCCAACTGGTCTTGTCGTCGGAGGTGGCCGGAAACGTCGCCGGTGGCCGGGTCGATATTTCCGGAAGCTTGGCGGCTCCGATGCGCCGTGCACGGCTCGATCCGGGCCAAGCTGCCACCGTGGGGAGGTCGGTCGGCCCCGTGCGAACCTAACGGTACCGGTGCCGTCGCCGGAGGTGGCCGGACGGCGTATATGGGGCCGGGTCGGGTCGGCGGGTCCGCTTGCGGGTACGGGTCAAAACGGGAGAATTCCGGAATTTTCCGGAATTTTCCGATATTTTTCTGATTTTTCTGAAAATTACCCTATATTTATAGGATTTCGACCAAACTTCCGAGGTCCATAACTTCTTCATACGATGTCCGTTTTCGGTCAACCAAATTCCTACGAACTCGATTCGACGAGTTCTACAATTCTCGTGAAGGAAGTTTTCCCAAATTCTCAACGGATAAAAAGTTACCTTGTTTAACCTCTCGTAACTTATAATTACCGCTGTAATTATCGTTTTACGACAAAAACCCCTAAAAATACGAAATCACACCATTTCACTTCAAATTTCACGACCTATTTTATAAAAATAATAGTGAAATTTTCGGGGTATTACAGATGATTTGTATTTGGATGATGATATTTTGTATCATGAGTGAGTAGATATGGGATTGGGGGCTAGGGTTGTGTGCCCTAGTCCATAGATATGTATTGAACCTCTTTTAATGATATGTGATGCAATCTTGATTCATGAGCATGTTTATATTCAAATTTCATATGTTAGATGCATGGGTTAGGGAATTCACCACTTTCTAGCTATGTTTCTAGCATTATCTTGATGTGAAATTGGTGGGTGGTGCCTCTAGTTTCATGGGCAATGGAATATAGCATGTGTTGTATGTGTGATTCGTGTTGGCATAGTCATACTTTTTATATCGTAATTGTTGTGGTCATAGCCTCTTGATACATTAGAGACCTTTGGCTAGGCTCTAATTGTGCCAATTGAGTTGGTTTTAGTCCTAACCAGCATAACCATACTTTCTAGATGGGTTTCGATAGCATTCATAGCCTTTGGATATAGCTAAGGAACCATTGCATGGCTCTAGTTATTCCATTGAGTTCCTACAACGTAGGATATATCACATCGACCATTTCATTGTGTTCATAGCATTTGGATGTAATTAGAGACCTTTGTTTAGGCTCTAGCTACGCCCATTGAGTTGTCTCGAACCTTAGTCCGGAGAGACATATCTTAGAATATATTTTAATGCCCTCATAGCCTCAAAGTGTTATTTCAAGAACCATGACATGGCTTAGATTGGCACTAGAGAGTTCACTTTGACCTTGGTTGGTAAGAGTGATACATTCTCAATTAATTGGAATCATGAATCATAATTGTAAGCATCTCATTGTGGATGTTCATTACATTGAAGTGGGTTAGTGTTAACCCTTAGCTCCCGATCACTCTATCTTTGTATTTCTCTTACTTGCATTTAGTCTTGCCTAGCTTACTTTACTTGCTTGGTTTGTTTCTCATTCACTCATTCACTCACACAAATCTATTGATCACTACACTTCACATTGCACATATATCACTTCACATTGCACATATATCACTTCATATTGCATAGATATCCATTTAATTCCCCACCATTTAGTGCTAGGTTATCTAGTTACCCTTGTTACCTATCTAGGGGATCTTGGGCCACCAATCCCCGAGGTACGACAACCCCGGTTAACAATCTATACTTCCACCATATTTTGACGTTCGTCAAGTACTAACAGACTAACCAATTATTTTTCACAAAATCAGTGCCAAATCTTCCTTCGTGGATTGACTAGATTCTTATCCTTTCCGTCCTTTCCTACCAATGAACAAACCCAAATTAACAATAGTTAGAAGTTAGAACTTAGAACTGTTAGTAAACAAAATTAACAAATAAATTTAACACATATCATGAAAACAAAAGAACTAAACAAAATTAAAAAAAAAGAAGCAAATTTCACCTTTTTTAAGCAAGAAATCAAGAATTAGGGTTTCGAAATTTGGGATTTTCAGAAATGGGAGACAATGGTATTGAGTTCTTGATTCTGGGATACAAATCTAAGATATGTGTTTGACTGTTTGAGGCCGATGATTCAAACCCAGAAAAAAATCGGGTGATTGGATATTGAGAGAATGGAAGACCTACAAGTGGAATTGAGGTCGAGTTTGTTGGATCGAAGGTTGATTGGGGTTCGGCGAATTCATTTTTGTGCATGGCTTGAGTATTTTTGGCCGGAAAATGAGCAGATCTATGGGTTCTATCGAAGGGTTAGAGAGAGAGAAGGGTTGAGCGTGGTTGAAGAGAGAGAGGGGTTGAGCGTGGTTGAAGAGAGAGAGGGGTCGAGCGAAAATGATGGGAAAGCCTCTAGGGTTCGACTGTTTCACGCGAAATCAACGGTCCATATTACACCCGCGTTTTTACTTCATATCCAATGGTTAGAAAATGAGAAAAACATATAAAAATTTAAATAAAAAATAGAAATTGTACATTTGCTCGGTCGGTCGGTAATTACCGACTATTTTGAGTTGGGAGTACCGGTACCGAACCGATCCTTGTATTTCGGTTCGGGAATACCGTACCGGAAGTTCGGGATCCAATTTTTCGGTTTTTTCTCGGGACGATTCAGTCGGGAATCAGTCGGTTCGGTATTTTTCGGTAAAAAAAGCCAGCCCTATTTTTTACAAATTGAAGTGTTATTTTTGTTATTATTTTCACGGACCCGTTACTGTTCCTTTTGTTAGTAGACCGCATGGGCCGCGTGATCTACCTAGGGCTCGTCAACGGGCCGGGCCGGGCTTTAATTAAATAAATATATTTTCGGGCCGGGCCGGGCCGGGTTTTAATCATAATTTGAAAGCCCAAGCCCGGCCCTTTATAGCGGGCCGGGCTTTAACGGGCTACCCTAATTGTCCGGGCCGAGCCGGGCCTAATTTCCTTTATTTTTTATTAACTAATTTCATTTCTCCAAAATCCAAACTTCCGAAATTCAAAATAAATAACTTGGGTATCCAAAAAATTCCACGAATTTTTTATTTATGTATATTTTCAATTGTGGATATCTCAAAAAATAATTCGGCAAAAAAATCAATTGATCTATAACAATTTAATAACTAGTAATGTAATCCATATCATAGGCGTTTCTTATCTAACGGTGGATCGAGGTCGAAAGAAAGTCGAAAGCGGCTAATATTTTTACCATATGCTTATCTTATCCCAATATTTGCATCCAACGATCAATTTTCCCAATTAAGTCTTCCTTCACCTTGTTGATTTCGATAGGTATACATTTCTTTATAACCAATGAATATAGTAAACAACACTAGTAGACATATCGTGATTTGGTGCGATCTAAGACATCGAAAAATGTCTAATGGAAGATTTGGCTTCGCTCATGTATTTAACGCATAGTAATAGGCATCGTGTCAAAAAATTGGCCTCTTTCGTTGTCGTTTCGGCCTCGGTCAATAAGGTCAACTCTTCTTTATTGTCATTTACCAAAATTTCCTTTACGCTAATTTTGCCTTAACGACTCTTTCTGAAATCCGATTTTCGTGTAATCCGCGACCACACGCTCCCATGACCCTAATCCATATACTCATATAAAAGGTTGTAACCTCGGATCCTATTTCAGTCCCGTTGCCCTTTGAGAACTCTAATTAATAAATATAGGGGCACAAATGGTCATTGTTCTTAACCATGTGGATTGAGGTCGAAACGAAGACGAAAGTGACCAAATTTTTAACCGTAGGCGTAAAATATCTCAATCATCGCATCCAATAGTTGATTTGGTAAATTTCATTTTCCTTAACGATATGATATGGTTTTTTAAATATTTTCATTTCTTTATAACCAATGAATTTATGAATACGGTTTATAAGTTGTAAATTTGTATAAGTTAATAAGTTGTATTAATAAATAAATATTTTTAAAAAAGAATAGTAATAATATTTTTCCATTTTGGACTATATATAATGCTATTAACAATAATTTTGTATCTAATGCTATTAATATTTTGTAAGAATAATATTTTGAACGATTCCAAATTATGAAAATATGGACTAGAAGTTAATAATATTTTGTATTAATGAATAAATGTTGAAGGAAACCTACTTTGTGTGTGCCTTGTCAACCTAGGAGTATCTTAGTTAGGTTAGCATATGGATTACTTATTGAATAGAAGTCCTATTGGGATGTGGATTGTACCCTTTGTGTTTCTCTATATATAGAGGCACCTATTCATTAATAAAGTGACGATCTATTCCTGTGCTATTTACCTTGTTATTTACTTTCTGTATTGTGATTGTATTTAGTTATCCTTAAACACGTTATCAGCACGAACCTCTAGCCCTGAGATCAAAAGCCAAAACTCTTGAGCTTAGCATCCTGCTAGCGCCAAAACCCTAGAACCCCAAAACCCTAGGGAGTGCCGGATGAACAGTAGCTGTGAATAGTGCCGCCGGGGAACAGTGCGCGTGAACAGTACCGGATGAACTGTACCCGTGAATAGTACCTCCGTGCAATCTCCTCTAGTTCAAGAATCTGCCTGCACAGAACAGTCAAATTCGAAATCGATTTTCTCAATTCTCCACCGTTGGATTAAGCCGAAATTTGGACGGAAGTTTTCTCCGTGAGTCTAATACCCCCAATTAAAACTTCAGCCAATTCCGACCGTTGGATCTCCAGATATTCGGTTCTGAAGCAGTGGTACTCAAGATAATCCGAGAAAAAGAATACCAAGTAAGCTTTTATAAAAGTTGTTGCTTTATGAATTTAAATTCATCTTCTTTTTCTCAAGGGACTTCCAACATCCCTCCTCTACCTCCCACCTTTCTATAACGTGGGATTCTTGATTCGAACCTATCCAAACTATGAGAAACATTAGGGGAGTGATCGAGCTTCATATCGCTTGCGGTATGTGTAAGTCATGAGCACCTCTAATGTCATCATGCTATTGGTGAAAGTTCAAGAGCCGAATTATGGGGATTCGAGCTAATACTCCGGATGAGAAATCCGTAAAGAGAAGAGACCTTGAACAAGGAGTTCATTGAATGATTGACCTCCGGATGAGGAATCCGTAGAGAAGAAACGACCTATGGTTTATGACTTATTCCCAACTAGGCTCACCTGCTTAGGTATGATGTCTAGGTAAGGAGTTTGAGATAAGTGGTATTAAGAGAGCTTGCTCCACCGACATCTCTTATAACTTACCTGGTTATACCTGAGTAGAGCTACTGAAAAGGTTTAAGGTTATGACCATACGACACCAAAGTTTCACCTAAATCCAAAATCCTTGGAAACGTTTCTTGGGAGCAAAGATTGCTCAGAAACCCTCTATTGTTTCGTGGGAGTATTAACTCCGAAACTCACCCTTCATTGTTTCGTGGGAGCATTGACTCCGAAACACACCATATTCGTGTTCTCCATATTTTGGATATTGAACATGAATAACTCGATTTTACTCCATTGGATTCTGCGGACATTAGATTCTGAGATGAGCTCATGATGTCCTAATGCACCTATCCGCACAAGAGCTTCAAGCTCGAATCCATGAGCGTTGTTTTGAAGAAACCGCTCTAGACCCTCAAAACTGAGATGTACAATGCCAGGTTATTTTTCCTGATGAATCGCCATATGAATATGGCACTCCAGTTTGAGTTCATGAAAGAGGTTAGCGCTAGAAGCGCTTCATGAATGTAATGGTAACATTCATCATTCCGAATTTAGAAGCATAATGGACTAATCTCCGCTTCTCTGACTTTGAAGAAGTCATGGGACATAATTCGGAAATTCTCCGCATCAAAGGCTTGATGCATCTCTGTGGATAATCACCACAGATGAACAATTGATTGAGGAATCTCTCACCACCTTCCCCATCTCTGCCTTGAGGAAAGGCATGACGATGATGGTGTCCCTATGGGAGGAAGCCACGAGCAAAACCCTAAATCTAGGGACGATCCCGGACATTTTGGTCCGTAGAATCTATTTGCTTATGAAGGTAATCGCCATAAGAATAAGCGATCACGTGAGCACAGGGCCGCGAAAGAGTGAGAGAAGACCGCCGTCCTTGTAAGAGAGACGCCGCCGGTCACCGCCAGTTAGCGTTGTTGCGCCACTAGTTATGGCAGCACCGCCACCGGCCAAGGCAATCTGCCACCGTCTTAAGGACCGTGAGTACCGAGCCTGTATGCCTCAATCAATGGAGAATCCTCTTCATGATGTCTATTAATGATATGGAGCATCTGATCAATGGGCCATAGTTTGCAATACATATGAAGATATAACTGCAATGATCAAGATGTCGAGTTTAAGGGTTAAAGACTTTGGAAGCTGATTTTGCTCAAGTCTTTATGTTTTCCAAGTTGATGAAATATGGCATGTTTGCCAAGACATTGGATTTAGTTTTGATTTAAGATCAAGATGGAACTTTGAGTGTAAAGCCTTGGCTAATATCTTTAATAAAATCTGAGTTGCTTTCGTAGCCTCGATTTTAATGATGAGCTTACATTCATCTGTGACTACGATGGCAGGACCATCGAATTTTGTGCAAGGAAGAGGATATGCCCAATTCCTCTTGCCTAATGGCACTCACATTGAAGTCACAAATGCTCTCTACGCTCCAAAAGGAAATATAACTCTGTTGAGCCTTAAAGATATAAGGAGCCAATGGTTTCCATGCTGAGATGCATGATGAGAATGGAAAAGAATTCCTTTGCATTACCTCTAATGACTGCGGTAGAAAACGCATCTTAGAGAAGCTTATGTGTCTCTCTAGTGGGTTATATGTTACCACTATTCGAGCTATTGAATCAAACAATGTCATTCGGGATGACCTCTTGGATTCAGACACATATTGGCTTTGGCACGACAGATTAAGACATTCTGATCGTGATGTGATGATCCGTGTATTGAAAACCTCACACGGACATCCATTCTATAGAGCTCATCGAAGCAAGGATCAAAAATTGATCAAAGGAGAGGAATTTGGTACTTCTGCCGTCCCGGCGACCGGTCGACATCGTCCCGGCGACCGGTCGACGACTGCCAGAAGCTATCCAAAACCGGGCAGGAGCCTCGGCGACCGGTCGACACATAGTCGGCGACCGGTCGACAACTTCCAGAAGGTTTGGCGACCGGTCGAGAAATTCGGCGACCGGTCGCCCGGAAAAGTCCGATTTTCTTCTGAGAAAAACCCTGATTCGAATCTTCATCAGGATGCCTCCTATGCTTCTGAAGCTCCCAAAGCCAAATGTTCATTATGCAAAGCTTGTTCCTTAGGGAAATAAGGACTAAGACCGTCCTATGCAAAGGATTCTGAAGTACTTCTTCCATTCTTACAGATAATCCAAAGGGGATATCTGTGGACATATTCAACCACCAAGCGGGCCATTTACGTGTTTTATGGTGTTGGTTGATGCATCGACATGCTGGTCACATGTCACGATGTTGTCCACTCGTTATGCTGCTTATGCTAAACTCCTAGCACAGAGTATTCGCCTGCCGGCTCACTAACCGGATCATCCCATTATCTATCAGGCTTGATAATGCTGGAGAGTTTACATCGAAAACTTTCGATGACTACTGCATGGGATAGATGTTGGGCATCTAGTCTCACATGTGCAAACCCAGAATGGTCTTGCAGAGATTGCCATTTCCAGAACAAATGGTCACGAGGACATTGGTAATGCGCACCAATCTTTCTCTCTCTGCCTGGGGGCACGCAGTATTGCATGCAGCTATGCTTATTCGTCTGAGGCCCATCACCACCCAATCTTTTTCTATGCTACAGCTAGTGACTGGGTACGAGCCAAGCATATCGTACTTACGCATATTTGGGTGTGTTGTTTATGTGCCTATTACGCCGCCACAACGTATTAATATGGGTCCTCAGAGACGAATGAGTATTTATGTTGGATTTGAGTCTCCAACCATAATCCGCTATGTAGAACCCTTGACAGGCGATCTATTTGTCACTTTGATGAGACAGTCTTCCCATCGTTAGGGGGAGATAAGAACGTGAACGTTCAACAGGAACGACTGGAATTGTCGTGGCCTGTCCCCACTCTGTCTCATAACGATCCCTCTACTGCAGAAAGTGCGTAGAATTATAAGATCTTCAGAAAGTCAGAGATTCTCTTCCTGACGCTTTCTTAGATCTTAGTGACTAGATCATATATACCAGCTGCAAACATGCCTGCAAGGATGCAAGTGCCTGAACAAGGACTTGGACTCAAAGTCGCTATTGCAGCCAACCCTATGGGAGGGACAGCTGGTGGCGCCACTGCCAGTAATGGTGGTGATGTGGCTAAGGCCATGGCTCCGCTGAGGAAGAGTACGAGGCCACTAGGTTCGAGGGATTCGCGCCCTAGGAAATGGCTGCGATGGCACCTAATAACCCTCTCATCATTGATACTCAAAATCCGTCCATGAAAACGTTCCGGATTATGGTTATGTCCAAAAGACATCTTCGGGGGACGCCCTGTCGCTAAGACCTATCCGTGGGAACCTAGAGATCTCGATTATTACACTAGTGTACATGAGACGTGGGATAGAAACTCCATCACAATTGATGATGTGTTTGCATATGCTTGTGCACAAGAGTTCATTGAGAATGATGATATTGAACCTCGCTCCGTTGATGAATGCCAACGTAGGAGCTTATTGGCCTAAATGGAAATATGCGATCCAGGTTGAGTTGGACTCACTAACAAAGAGAACGGTATTAGGGCCGGTTGTGCCAATACCTTCTGGAATAAAACCTGTTGATATAAATAGGTCTTTGTTAGAAAGCGTAGTGAGAGAACGAGATATAAAGCTCGCCTTGTGGCGCAAGGCTTCTCACAACGCCCTGGAATCGACTACGATGAGACATACTCTCTCGTAAAGGACGTCATAACGTCCTGCTACCTTGTCAGTGGTAGTTTTCCGAAAAACTGAACATGCAGCTTATGGATGTGGTCATAACATATCTCTATGGGGATCTAGATATGGAAATTTATATGAAGGTCCCGGATGGGCTTCATTTACCCAAGTCAAGTGGCTATAGACCAAAGAGCACGTTTGCAATGAGATTGCAACGTTCACTATATGGATTGAAGCAATCCGGACGGATGTGGTATACCCGTCTAAGTGACTACTTGATTGGAAGAGGGTATGTGAACAATAAATTATGCCCCTGCGTGAAAACAAGTTCCGGGTTTGTCATAATCCGAGTTTGAGATGAAAGATCTTGGGAAAGGATGCTCAGGAGATTTAATATGGATAAAGTCCATCCTGTTAAGCACTCCCATGATTGGTCACAGTCTAGATCCAAGAAGGATCCGTTTCACCCAAAGGATGATGGTGAAGACGTTTTAGAGGCTGAGGTACCGTACCTAAGTGCAATAGCGCATTATTGTACTTGGCACAGTGTACAAGACCCGATATCTCCTTTGTTGTTAACTTGTTAGCTAGATTTAGCTTTGCGCCCACGCAACGCCATTAGAATGGCATAAAGACTATCTTTCGTTACTTAAAGGGTACGATTGATATGGGCTTGTTCTTTCCCTACAGAGAGTCAAGGCAATATAGCAAAATGGGTGAGGAATCCATGTTTGCTGCCGACGGACGACCGGTCGCCGGGCATATGTCGACCGGTCGCCATACCTGCTGTCCCCTATTCCCACAATTCTTGTGATGTATTGATGGGCTTTGCTGATGCTGGGTATCTCTCTGACCCATATAAAGGTTGTTCCCAAACTGGTTATGTCTTTACCATGGGTTACACCGCGATATCTTGGAGGTCTACTAAGCAGACCCTTGTCGCTACTTCTTCGAACCATGTTGAGATTATTGTTCTCCATGAAGCAATTCATGAGTGTATATGGTTAAGGTCCATTGATACACATATAAGAAGTACATGTGGTTTGAGGTCAACCACTGATGAACCTACATGCATTTATGAGGATAATGCTGCCTGCATTGAGCAGATGAAGCAAGGTTTCATCATAGCCGACAACACCAAGCATATATCGCCTAAGTTCTTTTGTAATCAGCAATAGCAGAAGTTCTTTAAGATTAAAGTGAATCAAGTCCGTTCTGAGGACAATGTGGCTGACTTATTTACTAAGTCACTGCCTAATTCCACATTTGAGAAGCATGTGAAAAGCATTGATTTGCTTAAGTTATCTAACCTCCCATGATTGTGGAAATCAGGGGGAGACGCAGACTTCAGGGGGAGTCTGGCGTCCATGCAAAGTTTTCAAATGTGAAGGGTGTGTTGTACTCTTTTTCCCTTCGACCAAGGTTATTTTTCTCCCACTGGGTTTTTGTTACTTGGCAAGGTTTTTAATGAGACAACGCGAGGAGCACCACCTAGTGTTGACGCCACAAGGGGGAGTGTTGAAGGAAACCTACTTTGTGTGTGCCTTGTCAACCTAGGAGTATCTTAGTTAGGTTAGCATATGGATTACTTATTGAATAGAAGTCCTATTGGGATGTGGATTGTACCCTTTGTGTTTCTCTATATATAGAGGCACCTATTCATTAATAAAGTGACGATCTATTCCTGTGCTATTTACCTTGTTATTTACTTTCTGTATTGTGATTGTATTTAGTTATCCTTAAACAATAAATATTTTGTAAGAATAATATTAATAATATTTTGTTTGTACTCCTCATTAATAAATATTTTTGTATTATATGTTATAGTGATATAGTCTATAACTTAGAATACAAAATATTTATAATTTTATATTATAAATACTTAGGCGGGCTTTTACGGGCCGGGCCGTTCGGGCTTTTGACGGGCCAGGCCTACGGGCCGGGCCGGGCTAGGGCTTTTTGCGGGCCGGGCTTTTGCGGGCTTACTACGGGTCCGGGCCGGGCTTGGATCGATCGGACCGAGCGGGTCTCCATCGACCCGCGGATCCGCGGGTCGAATGATGAGCCCTAGATCTACCCTTGCTCGTGGGAATACACTTTGTAAATTTGTAATTGGTAATTATCTCATTTATAAAAGCCATTGTAATTGGACAAATCTTGAATCTTAATTTATCATATAGAGACATAATTTAACATTAGGGTTTTTATCACATATAGTACTTAAACTATTTCTCAATTATATACTTGGTACCTGAACTTTAATTTTTGTCACAAGTAGTACCCAAAGTTTCAATTTTTTTCACAAGTAGTACCCAAAGTTTTTGATTTCATCTCTTTTGGTACCTAAGGCCGATTTTTGGGATATTATATGCGCGTGTTAAAAAAAAGAAGCTAAAATGAGAAATTTTGGGTACTGCTTATGACAAAAATTGAAAACTTTGGGTACTTTTTGTGACAAAAATTGAAAACTTTGGATACTACTTGTGACAAAAATTGAAGTTTAGGTACCATTTAGGATGAACTCGAAGAGTTCAGGTACTAGTTGTGATCAAAAGTAAAGTTCAGGTACTATGTATATAATTGAGCTAAAGTTCAGGTATCATTTGTGATAAAAACCCTTAACATTAATTCTACTCTTCCGGTTTTCATAAAAAAAAAATGCCCCCGATCAGAATTACCAAACTGCCCTGTTGGTCATTGTCACCAGCTGGCTACAAATAAGAGAAAAAAGAAACGCAGAGAAAGCAAAGTGGCTGGAGAACTGAGAGGTGGCTGGAGAGCTGAGAGCAGGAGCAGAAAGTGCGTTAGGACGATATTTTAACGGACTTGAAATTCCAATTCGCCGGAGTTTGGGAGTTCGGATTCACGTCCGGGCCAGGGTTTCTGATAAGAGATTGAAATCTGATTGAGTGACGAAGGCTACTAATGAGTTTGCGTTCAAAATTGGCGCTTCAATTCAGCGTAATATTGAAATTCCGATCGTGTCCAGGCTGGGCACGGTCTTTTGTGGCTTCAATTTGGTATTTTGTCGACGAACTCTTTGGGATTTTCTCAAAAATAGGGTAAGGATGTCAAGCGAGGCTGGCACGCAGGACAAAGAGGTTTTGGAACTCAAAGAGAAGGTTTGTGATAGCTGATTTCATGTTATTGTAGTTTATTGCTTTTAGTACTATTGTGTTTATTAGTTCCTTGTTTGTTTGAGGTATCATAGACAAACCCGCGTGCTAGTCCCTTGTTTGAGGTGTGTTTTCTTATTATACATAATGTGAATTGATTGTTGTTGACCGACTAACTGTGATGTGTCAGCTTTCTCAATGCCGACTCGAAAGGGAGCGGCTTATAAAAGAGAAAAAGAGAAGGAGGATCGAGGAGAAACTTCTCAAGCGGGAATTAGAAAAAGTAGAAGAAAAGCTCAGTAAAGAAATAGAAGCGGATTTGAATGCAAGATCTGAATTTAAAAAGACAGAGGAGACACTGAGGGAGGCCTTGGAGACTAAGAAGAAGAGTGTACGTCAGGTAAGATTTCTTTCTTGTTTGGAATTTGGAATTTTTTTTCGTAATGTAAACGTAGGCTGATAAATATGAATATCGTGCTAATATACATATATTTCAAATGAAAACCAGCTTTTGATGAGGCTAAATTTTGAAACCTGTGCCTTAATGGTTTTTTTTTTTTGCAGCTAGGAGAGAATATAGATGAGTTGTTTGATAAATGGGATGAGATTATTAATCCACTGTCGGCCAAGGACAATGCCAAGTTGCATAGATTGAGTGCTGATTTAGAGAAGATATCCTTGCAGTCAACAGAAGAGGTAGATAAGCTGAGCATGCTAAGTTCAGAGATGCATAAGAAAACAGAAGAATTACATGCTCATTTGAAAAATTTAGAAATCAATCCTACTGCTGATGTAATCACTTTGGTGAGAGATCACTTTGCTGCGTATTTCGACACACTAAAAATTGGTGAGGATGGTAATAAAAAGCTAACCGAGTTTATGCAATCTATTCTACAACGGGATGCTGCTCAGAGAGAAAATAAGAAGTCTGCTAACGTTAATTTTATATCTTCAATTTCTGCTGGAATGTCAAAGATATTTAACTTCTTTTTAAGGAAACAGACGAACTCTAGAGGCGCGGTTGTCGATGACACAAGTTATGTCGGCAAAATGCTAAGGTGATGTATTTTATGGATTGAAATTGATATCATTTACACTAGACTTGACAAACGAGTTAACCCAACCTGTCCGTTAGCTTTCAGAGTTGCATGTTATCTGGTGACCCGTTAATGACCTGTTTAGTTAAGGGGTGGGTTTGGGTCTGAATCTGTTTTTTCACCCGTTATTAATTTTTTTTTAACTTTTTGCAATAATTTTATTATTATTATTATTATTTTTATTGTTTTTATTTTTTTGGTACTTTGTAATCTTGTTGCCTTATGGGGATTTGATTAGGCCTGGCAAATGGGCGGGCTTGGCGGGTTGCGGGCCGATTTTAACGGGTTGCGGTGTTAACGGGTTAAACCCGTTATAACCCGTTAAGTTAACAGGTTTAACGGGCTAAACTCGTTGGGTTCGCGGGTTATCCATTGGAACCCGTTAAGACCCGTTAATAGAATTTTTTCTTTTATTTGTGTGTTACCATTTTTTTTTTTTTGGGTTTCTTTGTGTTGCAATAGGCTGGTCCATACTCCAGACCATTGGGTTTGGGCCTGCCTTTCCATTCCTTCAAATAAAAGCTGATCTTGATTTCATTATGAAACATGATGTGGGATGAATGGGAACGTCTTGAGTGCTTTAGGCACTAGTGCTTGAGTTTTTTTTTATACCTCACTTATAAGGGGCAAGATAAAGATTTACATATCTAACGATCCAGATTATTGCTGACATGCATGAGCACTAGTGTTTTGGGCATTATAGAATTTTTCGTGGGATGAAACAAAAAAAAAATTTGATCGATGTGGGATTTAACTTTGATGTATGTGAATGAAGTGTGAGATGCTCCGCCGCTCTGTGGAAGTTTCCCGGTGTCAACCAAAAGAGAAAGAGAGAGAATGCAGGTCATGATGCATGTCTAGTAAAGAGAGATCAGAACAGCCCATCGATCTCCTTTCTCAGTCAACCAGTAGAGTAAGCTATGGTCAGAAAGAAGAACTCACACAGAGTCCCCAAATCGTCCCCAAATCAAAATCTAATTCATGATTCTAACCTCAAATACTGGATCGGTGAAAGACGAGAGAACTCCTTGTACCACCACTGGAGCTTCCGCCGCCAAGACAAGACAAGCCGTCGTCGAGTTCTGACAGAGGCGACGTCGGAGACTCGGAGATTGTGAGAGACTGAATGGGTAAGGCGCTGAGTAGACCTTGTGAGAGAGAGAGAGTGACTTTGTGAGACTCGGAGTGTGAGAGATTCGAATAGATCCGATCGTTTTGCACAATTCCTAAAACGCCCTCTTCTTAATGGGTTAATATGGGTTCTGTGGGCTAACACGATCCCGCCCATTAATTAATGGGCTGTTAACGGGTTGACGAAATTGTGGCACGAATTTTAAACGGATGTGGCAGGTGGGTTTTTAACGGGTGGGTTTCGTGCGGTTGGCGGCCCAGTTGCCAGGCCCAGATTTGATGGAAAAAACATACTTCCGGCTGGGGCTTCAGACTTGAATGTTATTTGCAGTTTCGCACACCACATTTAGCCCAATAGTTGGAAACTAGAATTTTATTGCTGTTTAATTCTGCTTCTAATTATCTCTCAGGTATATGATAGGAAAGAACAGTTAGACTAAAGGCATAAGATAGGACGAAGTTGGTAGCTCACTAAGTTCTATGGATTGTCAGTTGTAATTTGATGATATTAGATCTCAATTAACTGTTGTTCCTAGTGCATCTATTTCTTATGTACCTCGTGCTGCAATTATGGTTGTGCACCGTTTGCTTTATCTGTAATGGTTGATGTATTCTGAATTGATGCCCTCCGGCTTGGTCGAGGGCTTATGTTCAAGTTGACAATGATGTTTTATGTAATATGACTAATATCTAAATAAAATGTCAAGGTATTCATTAAAAAAAGAAAGATAGGAAGGAACAGTTAGTTAAATTTGGTCAATTGGTAGCAATGAATTTTTAAAGTTAAAACAGTAGAAATATTTAAATGGGTCTTAATGGGTTCCAATGAGGTGAATGAGTAATCCGCCAAACTACCGGGTTTAACACGTTACAATATGTTAAGTTCACGGGTTGTAATAGAACTCGTCTGTAACTCATGAAACCTGCTTGTTTGCTAGGCCTACTTTACACGATTACAATATGTTAGTATATGGGCGTTTATTTTTTAGAATTGAGTTGAAGTTCATGAAACAGGCATGTTTGCTAGTCCCTAAAAGCTGCCTTTTCTCTTTCTCATTTTATGTTTTTGGTTTTTCCACGAACTGAAAAGTTGGTTCTTGTTTCGGCCAAAAAAAAGTTGGCACTTGAAAGTTGAAAGTGCACATCTGACTTTCTGATGTGATTTTTCTTTGTAATAGTGAAGCCTGAATATCCTATAGGAAGAAGAGAGGAGTACAAGTGTGAACATCCTGCTGAAGCCTCAACAAGACGACGACGACGACCTATTTGGAGCACGTTGACTATGAATAGAAGAGAGGACTAAGAGGTCACTGAACTTTCTCATAGCATTAAAATATAGGATTTTTAGTTTGTTTACTCCCATTGTACATGGAAGTATGGAGGAATTGGAGTTTTTGTTTATTCTTATGTTTCTTATTTTCAGGACTGAGTTGACATTTATCGATGGAAATTTTTATATTTCTAACAATGAAGTTTTTTGTTTTTGAATTACAAATTACATTAAAGAGCATATTTACAAACAGGAATCAAATGCCAACAACGGGAGAACATAAGTAGTAAAATGATTACACTATATATTATTTTGAGACAATTTCTGACCTAGATTAGCAAAATGATCGACCATCATATTAGCTTCCCTAAAAACATGAGTGAAGGAAATATTGAAGAACTTAGAAGAAAGGTGATGAATATCACCCACAATAGTAGAAATTCTCTTGGGCACCTTAAAGATACGTTTGATCATCTTGATTAATAATAAAGAGTCACCCTCCACTTGAAGATGTTGAATTTGAAGACGGTTAGCTGAAAGTAATCTTGCTTTTAATCCAATAGCTTCTGCTTGGAGAATGGAGCCAGCGCAGATTGCAATACCATTGTGATCTCTAATAACGAACCATGCTTAAGCTTTACCTTCTGCATTTACTGTACCATCAAAGTTCAACTTATAATTATTCAATATAGGAGGAGTCCAACCTACCAAAGTTTTCTTTTTATTTCTATATTTCCATATAATCAAAGACAGTGGTTTATTGGGTGCTAAACCAGTTGAATTTCCCATGGAAGAATGCAAACTATCGAATAAAGGAGAATTACTCAAAGATCGGGCTACATATCGGCGTTTAGTTGGTCGATTGATTTACCTCACAATCACTAGATCGATATCACATACTCGGTACATGTTCTCAATAGATTTATGCATGAACTGCGTCAACCTCATATGGTAGTTGCTCTTCGGATTGTCTGATATTTAAAATCTGCTCCCGGTCAAGGTTTGCTTCTTTGGTCTCACAGTCCATTAAATTTGAGAGCTTTTTGTGATTTTGAATGGGCAAGAAGTCCTATTACTTGTCGTTCTACTACTGGATATTGTGTCTTCTTGGGGGACTCTTTAATTTCATGGAGGACAAAGAGGCCGAAGATAGTCTCTCTGTCTAGTGCTAAAGCCGAATATAGAGCAATGGCAAGTACATGTTGTGAACTCACTTGGCTGTGTTATTTATTGGCAGATTTACATATGCCTATATTAGGTCCTGCTATTTTGTAATACCCCAGTTCCAAAAATTTCATATTTGGTTAATTTTTAATTTCGTCTTAACGACAATCTCTATTATTATCGTAAATTAGTCTATTTAACAAGGCCTAAATTAATTTAGACTTTTAATTTTCTTTTTAGTATGGATAGATACTGCACAACGTTACAAAAATATTAGCGCAGAAGGCGCCTAAATTGGAGTTGAAATGCATAGGACCATTTTAGTAAAAAAAAAAAAATTCAGGCCAGCACCAACCGTAGGGGTTTAAGGGTCATTTGGGAGACCTAAAATGTCCCAAACAACAAATCCAAATTGTGAAGGCCAACGAGAAGCACAGATTATCTGAATCCAAATTCAAGAAGCAATTGTTCTACCACTTCTGCTTATGTGTACTTACAAGCAATAATCAAAGAAACCTTTCGGTTGCACCCACCATTCCCATTGCTTCTTCCACGAAAAGCTGAATCAGATGTCGAAATCGGAGGGTACATTGTCCCAAAGGGTGCACAAGTTCTAGTCAATGCTCGAGTCATAGGAAGAGACCCGAGCACTTGGCATAATCCAGAATGTTGTAAGCCGGAGAGGTTCTTGGGAAATATCCAGAACACAAAAAGAAAAAAAAGGGGGAAACGCTGCCATTTTTCTTCCCTTCACCGCCACCGATTCTGCTAGAAGATTTCAAAGCATTATGATTTGTTAATGGCATGATTTGAAAAGTAAGTGAGATTTTAATTACCTCATGGGTACCCAAATATGTATATGTATTCAATATGATTAATTAGGGTACGTGCACGTAGACCCATGTAGCTCTGCTCGTGTGCCGGCGGACGCACGAGTGTACGACCAGCACTCCTAGCTCTGCCTATGCGATGAGAAAATTCCGTATAGGTGTATGACCAATTATTCCCCCTTCCCAGCTCTGCCTATGTCTGAGTTCGCTCGACGTAGGTGTACGATCAGTTATCCGCCAAGCTCTGCCCATATCCGAGCTCGCTCGGTATGGATGTACGACTAGTTGTGGGTACGAATTTGGTAATTGACTGAATATGTGAAGTTTTAGTTAAGTTTTGAGTTGAAGATATTCAATGCAGATTTATAAGATTTTGGCAGTTTGACATTGATTATAACTTCGCATTGAAATCTCACTTTTCCTAGCCATTGGTGTATTAAGTTAAGTTTACTCTCAGATACTTGTTTAAATTGATATTATTGTTGCAGTTTTATCTTTCTAGTTTTGATATGTTATAAACTTTGATTGCATGCCAAACGTTTGCGAAAGAGAAATGATTTTCCAAAAGAAAAATGATTTTAAAGAAAGGTTTAATAAATTTATTTTTGTTCACTCACTGAGCTCGTCTCACGATTTCAATGGTTTTCTCGGGGCTCTTTTGTTTTTTCCGTTTTGCCCAGGTTGTAGATAGTTAAGGTCGGACCAGTGGACGTCGAGGCAGATTTTTTGTACATATCCAACGTCGTCGGACTCATAGGACCCCTCATCTTTTGTGTTTAGTTTCTTTTATTCGTAGAATATGTATATATGCTCTGAATACTAAAGTAGAAATACTTAATGTATATAGTTTTGGGGGTCTAAGACCCTTTTTATTTAATGGTGGTTGTTTAAATTCGTGGGGACAGGAGGTCCTATGGAGTTCAGATGGTGTTTTGAATATACTAGAAGTGTTAAATGAATTTGTAGGTTTTGAGATGTCTATTTTTAGGAGAGCTTATGCAGAAATTTTCGATAGAATCTCTTTTAAAATGGTCCCCATAGGACCACCTTGGGTTTCGGGATGAAATCTAGGGTGGGTCCTGTCATATTTTGCAATGTGACAATCAAGCAGCTTTGCATATTGTTGCGAACACAGTATTTCATGAAAGGACACGGCACATTGAGATGGATTGCCATTTCATTCGAGATAAAATCCAGGAGGGTCAAGTTGTTACGCGACCTGTTATTTCTTCACAATAGTTGGCAGATGTGTTCCCCAAAGCTTTGGGAAAACAGAAGTTTAAATCACTCTTGTGCAAGTTGGGAGTTCTTGACATTCACTCTCCAACTTGAGGGGGAGTGTTTGGAAAGTATATTTTAAAAAAAAAATATTTAATACATTAGCTATATTCCCTTTATGTACTGCTAGCTTATAGGATCTTACTTGTTCTACAAGATCATAGTCCTGTATACAATCTTGTCATATCAATGCAATATTCATTCTGCTAGGGATGGCCACGGTACGTATCGCGGTACAAATAGTACTACCAAAACAATGATTTGGAAGACAAAAGTTTAGTACAAAGACTAAAAGAACCTTACTGTATTTAAAGTGAACAGTATCATGCAAAAATAAAAATAAAAAACTCTGTTTTCCGAGACTAGCCTTCAACATGCCGTTGCTTCACCTAACGGTCAACTACCTAACAGCTACTGATTAAGGCGAAATCACTGCTGTTTCTTTAAACAAAAGGTTTTTAAAAATTTAAGCAAGATAAGATAAAGATTAAAGACAGTTTAGTTTAATGGATGCAGGAAGAACAGATAAACAGAAAAATAGGTTTTTGCGATGAAGTTCTGGGCACACAACAGAATTCATTTATTCAAACATATTTACAGACTAAAAACCCAGAGCCTCACTCTTGGGTAAACAGCTAAAAGTTGTTTTAGTTACTCATAACTAAATACAAACTTACTTGAAAAATAAAGGAATGAAGCTTAACCAGGATGCTTCGACTCACACACTTGGCTTTCTACTCTTCAGGTATCTTGGTGCTAGTTCTGATTTTCGATGCCTTACAAACTGAAACAAATGCTCTTTATATAGAGAGCAAGGAGCAAGAAAAAACAAAAAGGAGAGGGTCCAAGTTAGGTGAACCCTTTTGGAGTCCTCTGCATGTGGAGTTTGGAGTATTCTGCATGTGAAGTTTGGATTATTCTGCATGTGAAGGTAGATAGCACGTCCTTGTCTTTCAGAAAAGAAAAGAAGACATGATGGGTAGGTGGCCTTTCCTTTTCTTTGGAAGGTAGTGGACTGGAAGATGAAAATAATGCAGATTCCCATTTGATAAGGTTAGATATACCTTATCCTTCCATCATGTTATCTATATTCATGAGTGCTTCGTCATCGAAGACTTGATTATTTGGGGACCCAGTCCCACTTGTTGCTCCCTTGTCGTAATCTTCGACATGAAAATCTTCCAAATCTGAATCAAGATGGATTTTGTAGGGATTTTCTTTGGAAAGATTCTCTAACCACGTGTAGGTGGCCATAGAACAATCTATCTCTCCTTTGATTAGTGCAGAAAAACAGTCACAATTGGTTGGAGGAGGATGATCATAGCTGGTGATCAGAATTTTCTCGCCATTAGCAAGGAGATTAGCTTCCACATCTTGAGGAACAAATTTTTTGATGAAATCAATCATCATGGCCTTTATCCATGGAATACTCTGATTTGGAGTTCCATTGAATCCTGCAACTGCTGGTTTTTTGTCCACTATTGGACCATTGATTAATCTGACATAATGATATGGTGCTATATACTCAATAGAATCATCTTGTTTCTTTATCCACTCTGGTGGAGTTGAGATGAACTTAAGCCTCAGAATGCAACCATCTGGCCTTATATTTTTTTACCGTGTTGAATATAATATTGCAGGGAGACCTTTTAAGTCATCATTAGTTTTAGTCCATAAATTATGAACAAAACCATTTTCGATAAGCCATAGCTTATGATTTTGATGGTGTTCTGCTTGAACATTCACTCTATATCTGCCGTAGAAAGGTCCTGGTACAGGAAAAAGGGTGTTAGGTAACCTTCCATCTCCGGTTGTACCTAGAACATTATGGAATTCAAACCACTCTGGTTTTGTCAAGGCTCTGAGAGGAACTTTGTCGCTCTCAGGAGACTGGATCATTTCCAGTTTCTGTTCTTTTTGAACATTCTTTCCTCCATCATGGAGTTTTTCTGTCAGGGCATAAAGGGTAGCGAACATCTGCCTTGTGTTTTTCTCTTGATAGTTATACAAAAGATTATCTAGCAGAATTTTCGGATGTTCTAGCAATCTTCTTCCAGTTCTATAGACATCTTTGTCAAAAGTTACGAGTTGGTAGCCATGGACCGCCTTCATTCTAGTTGGAACATTTTTGCTTTTTGGCAAAGCAACAGCCATCAACCAATTTGAGTTGCCTTTACCGTCTACCGTTTGAGACCGGCTAGCCAGTCCTTTCCCCTGGGACTGATCAGTTGTTAAGGTTCTTTTTGGAACCTTAGTATATGTCTCTAAGACATCTTTTAGTGATGATTCTTCATTGTTCATTCGCCTTTGCCTTTGTCATTTCTTTTGAACATCGCCATTTCCCTGGTGAGGGCGTCAGGAAAATAGTTCTTACTACCTGCAATTAACTCAACATTATAATCATATTGATTTAAAAATAATTGCCAATATGCTACTCTTCCTCTATCAGCAGCTTTGTCAAGTTTAAAACTTTTAAAATTTTTAACTCTAGCACAATCAGTTCGAACAATAAAAGTTTTGCCTAAAAATGCTGGAGAATTTAAAATTGTTTTCTTAACTGCTAAAATTTATTTTTCCCTTGTGGGATAATTTTGTTCTGCAGAGTTAAATTTACCACTACAAAATTTGCAAATCTTTTCGATGTTAGTGCCTGGGGTTCTTGCTAAAACTATACCAGACCAGTAATTATCACTAGCATCACTTTGAAGAATGATTTCATCATTCCCTTCTGGTTGTTGTAAGGGAGGCAAATTTTTGCAAAGAGCTTTAATTTGCTTGACTATTTTCTCATCATCTTCTGTAAATTTCCAAGTTCTCTTAGAACTGGTTTTAGGGGATAACATTGATGTTAACCCTGAGATCTTTGGAATAAAATCTCTTCCATAATTAATTACTCCTAAAAATCTCTGTAGACTTTTAGCATCAGAGATTTTATCTGAAATTTCCAGACTTTCTCAAGGATATGAGGTTGGAGTTTAATTACTCCATTCTTGATATTTATACCAAGAAAGTCTACTTCATCTAAGATAAAGAAAACTTTCTTTTCTCCTAGAATTATTCTATGCTGAATTATTAGCTTTACTACCTCATGAAGGTGCTTCATGTGTTCTTTTCTATTCTTAGAGAATACCAATATGTCATCTATGTAGACGACCCAGAATTCTGCCACATGTTTGAAAATGTTGTCCATCTTTTTTTGGAAGATTGAAGGAGCTTGTTTCAAACCAAAGGGCATGACTAGCCATTCATAATGACCCTGTGGTGTTCCGAAGGCCGTTAGAGGGAAACTATCAGGAAGTATTTTTAGTTGCCAGAATCCTGATTTAGCATCGAATTTTGAAAAAACATTTGCTCCTTTGAGCTGGTTTATTAATACTCTTGTTTGAGCAATTTGATAACCATCCTTGACTGTTTTTTTATTAACATCTCGGTAATCTATTACCATTCTTGCTTTTCCTATGAGTTCTTTTGTTTGTTTACTTCTTGGTAAATGGTAAAAATGCTACTTAGGATTCCTAAAGTTTAGGAATCCTAAGTAGCATTTTTACCATTTACCAAGAAGTAAAAAAAAAAATTTATTATTATTAGCGGAGCGTTGTGGGCCCATATTCTCTGAATTTGTTTGTTCTAACTATTGTAGCTAAAGATCTATCCTCTATACTTGAAGGTAAACGGTTATTTTTCTAATTCATAATCGCTTATTATTGCAGTATTTGTTCATATTTAAGAAAACAATTAGATCAAAAACGTGAATTTATATCAAAAGCTTATAAAAGGATTGAAAGTTTACAGTTCTTGATAGATCATATCAAAACTAATAATTATAGAAGATATAGAGAAAGGAGGTTTGTCCTCGAAGCCGAAATTCGAACAGAAGAAGAACTCATAGGAGATCTTTTAGACGAAAAAGAGAAGATAGAATCTCTTTTAAGTAGACTTTTAGTCTAAACTGAGCATCGGTTAGATCCGTAGTCCAACTGGTATCAGAGCCTGTTTTAAGCTCAGAAATTCCCTCAATGGGAACAACATCTGAATTAATATTAGAGAAACTAGATTCTCTACTAAAAATGACTAAAGATAGTCATACAGAAATAGCTAGATATAATGAATATCTAGAAAACTTTCCAGATATAATCAATCAGTTGATAAAACTGGAAGAAAAAATTGATTATATCAAAAACCTTCCTAAAGAAAAGGAAGAAGAACTAACAAAGTTAGTTAAGAAATTAAAACAGAAGGAAAAGATCCTTCCATCAAAACCAAAATTGGTAAAGAATTCTAATGTCTTTAAACCATTAGAAAAACCTATCAATGCTACGTTTAGCATGCCAGAAATAGAACAGTCAACAAACTTGACTAGTATAACATTTGAGAACTCCAAAATTCTCAAAAGAACTAAGGAAATAGTTCGGGATGCTAAAATGATGAGCATCTTTGGAAAGAAACAGCAAGCACAGTTGCTAAACGCTGAATAATTTGAGTTCAACGAAATTGAAAGAGAAGTAAAAAACTCTACAATTCCAAAGTTTGAATTCAAACAAATATACAAAAAGGGAAATTTTGAGATGTTGGATAGCCACCACTTCAAAATTCTAGAATTCACAACCCCGGCAACCACAGGAGAAACAGATCTCCTAATGATAACTCCAAGAGAGGTTGCTAAAGTCAGAGTAAAAGAGTATAAATTTATGCATATTAGAGCAGTCCAAGTAGGCATAAAACTTTTGGCTAGAGAAGGCATAGACTGTTCTGTTCTATGTGCCTTACAAGATAATAGAATAACAGATTTCCAAAAAAGTCTGTTAGGAACTCTTGAAGCATCACTATGTAATCAAGTTGCATACTTCAATTGCTTTCCAAATTTCACAACAAGTCTGAAAGATGCTACTCACGCTTTAAGGCTAAGAGTAAAAACAAATGGTATTGCCATGAAAGAAAACATGCAAGAACTTGCAATAGAATACATAGTGTATTACAAATTGATGAGTACTACAGTAAAACCAAAGACCAAGATAACCAATATCCCTGGTCTCACTACTGGATTCCTCACCAATCCAATAAACCATTCAGAGCAAATAAAAAAGATTGCTTGGAATGAGGTAACTTTTCCATTAGAATGGAAACTAGCTGGCCCTAAAATACAGCCAGAAAATACTAAAGCAACATCCTATCAAGATAGGAAGACCGGAGAGATCAGTTTAAGGTTTGAAGGTCACAAAAGAAGTGACGTGAACTTTGAAGACTTTAACAAAAATCTTCAAAACCTTAATCTTCAAAGTCTTAGAAGATGTAGTACAATGAGAGAAACAAGTACCAGTGGTACTAAGCTTATAGAAACTCAAGAAGATTTTGAGGAAGAATTAAACAGACCAACAAGAATGTTGAGATCAGAAAAGCTTTATGAGCTTTACGAAGAAGCTGAAAATTGTGAAAATCTAGAGAGACTAGAACAGCTTGTCCTAGAAATAACAGAATTCAAGACAAGAAAGAAAGAAAGAAAAGTCTTACCCTATCAAGATACAGAAATGGGTGAAAGCTCAGGAACAAGAAAAACAACTATCATTAAAAATGATAAGAATTATAAACTACCGAAGGCGGAAGGACCTACTGGTAGGAAGGGAGAAAGAAACTCTGAAAGGTATATTCCAGATGATAATATACCCAGAGTCCCAGTCACAACCCATGGAATATGGTTGGAACTAGAGAAAACTCTAGACAAAGGAAAAACCATAGATAGATGGGTAGAAAGTCTTAATTTGACAGGAGCTTTAACCCTTGGAAAACTAGGGTATTCAGATATACAGATGTATTATGAAGCAACCTTGACAGGTATGGCTAAAAGATTCTACTCTACGTTCAAAGAAACAGAAAGAGGGAAAAATTGGCTAGAGCAAATTGCAAACTCTAAAAGCCCACTAGATTTTGCAACACCCTTCTACGAACAGTTCTGTGGAACTGTGACGAGCCATGATGAACAAGCTAGAAATCTAGCCAGAATAAATATAGAAAAAATGTCTATATGCGATGTGAGATATTTTGAAGAATGTCTAAATGAATTCCAAGAGTATTTTTGTACAATTGGAGAATTTGAAGATGCAAACCTGGTACATCTACTTCACAGGAAGTTACCAGAACCATGGAATGTAGCAGTAGCTGAAAGTATAACAAAAATACCTCTAGAAAGATTCACTGTTGGAGGGGTAGCAGAAAGAATAAGAGAATTGCTAAGAAACCAATGTATAGAAAACAATAAAGCCAAAATAGCAAAAAAGCAACTCAGAGGACTTGAAAACTTCTGCTATAAAATCCTTGACACTCTAACGAATTGGGGATGCAATGGACCAAAATATCAGAAGAAAAGAAAAGAAAAAGTCTTTTCGAAAAGATTTAGGGGGGTGTATTGTATTTGGATTTCTATGATGTTTTAAAGATTGTTGTGGAATTCAAAAGTCTAGGGGTATTCAATTAGGATTGTTAAAAAATCTCTAGAAGTCTGGGTGTATTCAATTGAGATTTTTAATGACTTTTAATGAGTCTGTAGAAGTTTAGATGTATTCGAAAAATCAAGGAATTATAAGGATTCATTAAATGATGGAATTGTGTGGATTGTTTAGTGTTAATTGTAAAGACAAAAAGTTTTTAACAATCCGACCTCCAGCCTAGAGATTTCCATGGATTTAAAATTTTCTTTTTTTATTTCATCTTGTTCTTCTATGATCGTCTCTCTCTCTCTCTCTCTCTCTCTCTCTCTCTCATCTTGTTCTTCACTTATCTTTTGTCATTTCTCACTTTCACACACGCACGCACACACACATATTTTCAAGGACGTAGTCACATACAACATAAGAAATAAACGTTACCCATAAACTTTTATGACAAGCAACAAATAAAAATGTCGCAAGACATTTTTTTGTAAACTCACATTTCTCTTAAATTTATTTTTCTCTAATATTTTTCTATTACCAAACAAAATGATTAAAAAAAAAAGTTCTCTTTAAAGTACAAAGAAAAAAAAATCTAATGCTTCAATTTCTATAATTTAATGTACTTATAAATCTAGAAACTGAAAGCATGAAATGAAATAGAGGGAAAAAATAAATCTGGTGGTAATTATCGTAAGTAATTGATCGATCATGAATATGAGCGGCTTCTTTCCTCTATTTGATGATCTGTTCTTGATGAGATTTTTTTTCCTGTTTTTATATAGATGAAATTATGAAGTTAGAAAGTTTCATGTTAAGAAATTTATTTATTTATTGGGCTCTTACCAAATATTTTTATCGATAAAATGATGAGTATAAAAAGTTTATCTAATTCCACGAGAGTTGTTACAAGTCCATACAAGTTTATCTTTTAAAATCTATAGAATTTTAAAGATTTGATAAATCTGACGATTATAATTCCATAGAGTTTGTACATCCATAGATTCTTTTTAAATCCATCACTTAAAAAAAGTCCTCATAAATCTAAATACAATACACCCCCCTTAGAAAGAATCAAAATAGAAATTGGAAATTTAAAAAGAGTTCCAATTTCAAGAAAGACTATAAAAATCCTAACAAGATTTTTTAAGAAGAAACCTCTTCAAGAGAGACAAGAAAAGAAAAAATGCAGATGTTGGCTATGCAAAGCCGAAGGACATTATGCCAATGAATGTCCCAAAAAAGAAAAAAGAACTTCGAAAGCATTATTCGAAGAATATGAAGAAATCGTAGAAATAGCTAATATAAAAGGCTATGAAGTAGTCTATTCTGACGATGAAGAAGATAATATATCAACTTACTCTGCATATGCAGAAGAAGAAAGTTCTTCAGACTCTGATGTTACGTCTGATGAAGAACTAAGAGAAGCATATGTTCTCAGAGTCAACAATTGGGATGAAAACACTACAAAAGACATAGAGTCTCCTTATTGTGTTAATCCCGGATCATTTGTCTGTGACTATTGCCTATGTCATGAGACAAATTGTCTCCCAATGTTTTGTGAAGACTCTAAATTAACATATCATAAAGAATGCTTCTTTGCAGAAGCAAGAAGAAAAACTAGAGATGAAACAATAAGCCGACTAGTAGAACAAGAATACGAAGAATATTTCTATTTCTGTGCTAAAACAAATGAACTCTATGCTCGACAAAAAGAAAGAGCTAAGTTTGCCTCGAATAAGGAGGACTTTGTCAACTTAATCCCTCCAAACACAATAATTCAACCAAAGGTTGAAGAGAAAGAAGAAATTCATACTCAACCAGAAAATGAAAGGGTTGATGAAGAAATAGAAATGGAAGAAAACACCTACATAACAGAAGGGTGTAAACCTTTGATAGGTGAAGAATATAAATCTGAATTCCACCAATCCAAAATAATCTCTACAAGTAGATTCAACAATTACATAGAAATTGGTTTGAAATTTCCTGATCACAAAATATACCATCTACATGCTTTTGTAGATAGCGGATCAGGATTTACAATAGCAAAAAGGTTTGCTATACCAGAAGAACTCTGGACTGAAGATAACAAAAGAATTGCTACGGGAATAATGATGGATGGAAGTCAATTTTCCATGAAAAAGGTAGCAAAAGATGTTAAAATCACCATAGGAGATGGGAATTTTATAATCAAAACCTTATGGCAATAAGAAGGCCAAGGTTCTGATTTTCTGCTAGGAAACGATTTCCTATTACAGCAGACCATTATACAAAATAAAGAAGTCATTGGCTTCGAAAAAGGTGATAAAACCTTTTGGACTGAAAGAATCAAACAAGCTAAAAGCATTGTTGGTCCAAATTTTACTATACAATATCAGAAGTTGCAACAAAATCGTGGTGAATATAAGCCAAGATTTGAAACAGTTTTGCAAGAAGAAGAAGAAGAAGAAGAAGAAGAAGAAGAAGAAGAAGAAGAAGAAGAAGAAACTTTATACATGAGTATAACCTCAAACACCTTCAATCTAAGATAGAAAAACAGAAAGTTCCTACTCTTGAGAAAATCAAGAAGAAGATTCTCAAACAAAATATAGACATAGATCCTCAAAAATTCTGGGAAAAAGACCCAGTTGTCTATGAACTAAAACTACATGATATGAATGCAATATGTCATGTAAAAGCTATTCCTCAATACAAAGAGGAAGATCATAAAGAGTTCAGAAAAGACATAACTGATCTCTTGGAAAAAAAATTGATAAGACCATCAACTACTCCTCATCATGCTCCTGCATTTTATGTCAGGAATCATGCAGAAGAAGTCAGAGGAAAAGCAAGAATAGTAATAGATTACCGAGATGTTAATAAAAAAATAGTCAAGGATGGTTATCAAATTGCTCAAGCAAGAGTATTAATAAACCAGCTCAAAGGAGCAAAGGTTTTTTCAAAATTCGCTGCTAAATCAGGATTCTGGCAAGTAAAAATGCATCCTGATAGTATCCCTCTAACGGCCTTCGGAACACCACAGGGTCATTACGAATGGCTAGTCATGCCCTTTGGTTTGAAACAAGCTCCTTCAATCTTCCAAAGAAAGATGGACAACATTTTCAAACATGTGGCAGAATTCTGTGTCATCTACATAGATGACATATTGGTATTCTCTAAGAATAGAGAAGAACACATGAAGCACCTTCATGAGGTAGTAAAGCTGATAATTCAGCATGGAATAATTCTAGGAGAAAAGAAAGTTTTCTTTATCTTAGATGAAGTAGACTTTCTTGGTATAAATATCAAGAATGGAGTAATTAAACTCCAACCTCATATCCTTGAGAAAGTCTGGAAATTTCCAGATAAAATTCCTGATGCTAAAAGTCTACAGAGATTTTTAGGAGTAATTAATTATGGAAGAGATTTTATTCCAAAGATCTCAGGGTTAACATCAATGTTATCCCCTAAAACCAGTACTAAGAGAACTTGGAAATTTACAGAAGATGATGAGAAAATAGTCAAGCAAATTAAAGCTCTTTGTAAAAATTTGCCTCCCTTACAACATCCAGAAGAGAATGATGAAATCATTCTTCAAACTGATGTTAGTGATAATTACTGGTCTGGTATAGTTTTAGCAAGAACCTCAGGCACTAACAGCGAAAAGATTTGCAAATTCTGTAGTGGTATATTTAACTCTGTAGAACAAAATTATCCCACAGGGGAAAAAGAAATTTTATCAGTTAAGAAAACAATTTTAAATTCTCCAGCATTTTTAGGCAAAACTTTTATTGTTCGAACTGATTGTGCTAGAGTTAAAAATTTTAAAAGTTTTAAACTTGACAAACCTACTGAAAGAGGAAGATTAGCAAATTGGCAATTATTTCTAAATCAATATGATTATAATGTTGAGTTAATTGCAGGTAGCAAGAGCTATCTTCCTGACGCCCTCACCAGAGAAATGGCGATGTTCAAAAGAAATGACAAAGGCAAAGGCCGAATGAACAATGAAGAATCATCACTAAAAGATGTCTTAGAGACATATACTAAGGTTCCAAAAAGAACCTTAACAACTGATCAGTCCCAGGGGAAATTACTGGCTAACCCGTCTCAAACGGTAGACGGTAAAGGCAACTCAAATCCGTTGATGGCTGTTGCTTTGCCAAAAAGCAAAAATGTTCCAACTAGAATGAAGGCGGTCCATGGCTACCAACTCTTAACGTTTGACAAAGATGTCTATAAAACTGAAAGAAGACTGCTAGAACATCAGAAAATTCTGCTAGATAATCTTTTGTATAACTATCAAGAGAAAAACACAAGGCAGATGTTTGCTACCCTTTATGCCCTGACAGAAGAACTCCATGATGGAGGAAAGAATGTTCAAAAAGAACAGAAACTGGAAATGATCCAGTCTCCTGAGAGCGCCAAAGTTCCTCTCAGAGCCTTGACAGAACCAGAGTGGTTTGAATTCCATAATGTTCTAGGTACAGCCGGAAATGGAAGGTTACCTAACACCCTTTTTCCTGTACCAGGACTTTTCTACGGCAGATATAGAGTGAATGTTCAAGCAGAACACCATCAAAATCATAAGCTATGGCTTATCGAAAATGGTTTTGTCCATAATTTATGGACTAAAACTAATGATGACCTAAAAACTCTCCCTGCAATTATAGTCAACACGGTCAAAAATATAAGGCAAGATGGTTGCATTCTGAGGCTTAAGTTCATCTCAACTCCACCAGAGTGGATAAAGAAACAAGATGGTTTTATTGAGTATATAGCACTATATCATTATGTCAAATTAATCAATGGTCCAACAGTGGACAAAAAACCAGCAGTTGCAGGATTCAATGGAACTCCAAATCAGAGTATTCCATGGATAAAGGCAATGACGATTGATTTCTTCAAAAAATTTGTTCCTCAAAATGTGGAAGCTAATCTCCTTGCTAATGGTGAGAAAATCTTGATAACCAGCTATGATCATCCTCCTCCAACCAATTGTGACTGTTTTTCTGCACTAATCAAAGGAGAGATAGATTGTTCTATGGCCACCTACACGTGGTTAGAGAATCTTTCCAAAGAAAATCCCTACAAAATCCATCTTGATTCAGATTTGGAAGATTTTCATGTCGAAGATTACGACAAGGGAGCAACAAGTGGGACTGGGTCCCCAAATAATCAAGTCTTCGATGACGAAGCACTCATGAATATAGATAACATGATGGAAGGATAAGGTATATCTAACCTTATCAAAAGGGAATCTGCATTATTTTCATCTTCCAGTCCACTACCTTCCAAAGAAAAGGAAATGCCACCACCCATCATCTCTTCTTTTCTTTTCTGAAATACAAGGACGTGCTATCTACCATCACATGCAGAATAATCCAAACTTCACATGCATAATACTCCAAACTCCTCATGCAGAAGACTCTAAAAGGGTTCACCTAACTTGGACCCTCTCCTTTTTGTTTTTTCTTGCTCCTTGCTCTCTATATAAAGAGCATTTGTTTCAGTTTGTAAGGCATCGAAAATCAGAACTATCACCAAGATATCTTAAGAGTAGAAAGCCAAGTGTGTGAGTCGAAGCATCCTGGTTAAGCTTCATTCCTTTATTTTTCAAATAAGTTTGTATTTAGTTATGAGTAACTAAAACAGCTTTTAGTTGTTTACCCAAGAGTGAGGCTCTAGGTTTTTAGTCTGTAAATATGTTTGAATAAATGAATTTTGTTGTGTACCCAGAACTTCATCGCAAAAAACTATTTTTCTGTTTATCTGTTTTTCCTGAATCCATTAAACTAAACTTTGTTTAATCTTTATCTTATCTTGGTTAAATTTTTAAAAACCTTTTGTTTAAAGAAGGGTTCTTGACCCATAAGGACAAAATAGCCAAAATATTTCCCATCCACTCTAGCTCAAAAACGCGCAGCCCAAAAAGGACACCCAAATTGTTACAGACGCGAAGTTACAGTTTTATCCCTACATAATTTAAAAAATTACGCCCTGCCACTCCCAAAATCTCTCTCTCCCTTTCACGTCTGCTCTCTCCCTCTCTCTCTCTCTCTCTCTCTCTCACCGCCTGCAATCGAGTCCTTCGCCGGTGTAGCAGAGCTGGTTGTCGTGAGGACGAGGGCGGATCCTGAATTTAATTCAACAATGAAAAGGATTGAACCTCATCGATATGACAAAAACCCAAAAAAAACAAAAACAAAAAGTTCAAAATTGATGTATGTGGGTAACAAATCTGGGCATGAATATGGACAGTTTTAGTCATTCATTGTAGTCCTTGAGCAATGAATCTGGGTATCTTTTAATTAACTAATTTTAGTTTTGGAGTAGGCAATGACAATTTGACATCAGATTTAAAGTAGCAATGATTAAATATCCTAAATTGATCACTCTAAATTGATCACTCGAAATCGATCTCACGCGAGTGTGGGGACGAGTCGGCGAGTCTAGATAAGATCTGTAGGAGTAGTTCTCCATGGTAGAGGTAGTGATCGATGCACTGAAGAGAGGGAGAGAGAGAGGTTTAAGTCTGGTATTGGTTTAATTTATGTTTTGATTTCGTATATCTCAGCAGATGTTGGTTCATTATACTACACAAAACAAAAGGAACGACCGAGACTCTTGTATATCAACTCTACTAATCTACACTTGTAATACCCCGAAAATTTCCATACTATTTTTATAAAATAGGTCGTGAAATTTGAAGTGAAATGGTGTGATTTCGTATTTTTAGGGGTTTCCGTCGTAAAACGATAATTACGGTGGTAATTATAAGTTACACAAGGTTAATTAAGGTAACTTTTTATCCGTTGAGAATTTGGGAAAACTTCCTTCATGAAAGTTGTAGAACTCGTCGAATCGAGTTCGTAGGAATTTGGTTCACCGAAAATGGACATCGTATGAGTGAGTTATAGCCCTCAGAAAATTCCAGTTTTTCTATAAAACAAGTTTTTATTTTTTTTTCTGGGCAGTTTCTCTCTCCACGGGATTTTCTCTCTCTCTCTCTCCCTCTCTCTCTCTCTCTACTGCGTTTTCCGGCCACCACTTCCGGCCACCACCTTGTCTCACCACCCCCACCAAAGGGAGCAGCAAGGACCGACGGTCCTAACCCACCCGGGTTGGCCGCCATCCGCTCGGTGGTGACGCTGCACGCACCGCCCAAAAAGGGGACCGATTTCTCCTTCGTCATCCGGCCACTTTCCGGCCACCCCGGACCACTTCGGGTACTGGGTTTTGAAGCCCTCAACCCCAGGAACACGATGGTGCCCTTGGATTTCACCGAAAACCACCGTAGGCGGCGGATTGAGCTCGGGAAGTTTTTGGATCTAAAAGCTACCGACACCGATTCCGGCCACTTCCTCTCCGATCCAGACTTTGAGGTAGTTACTAAACTTGTTGGGATTGTTGAGTTCTACGTTCTGGTAAATTTTGGTAGCCATCGGACCACCTTGACCGGCGGCCGGCAGCCAGCTCCGGCGGCGCGTCGGCGGCGCGTCAGGTCGGTCCGGGAGCAATTCTTTGCTCCGTTTGGCTTGTTTCGTCGATACGAACAACTTTCGTGTTTTGACTTTTGTCAAATTCGGTCGTTTGACCGATGGTCAATTAACCCGATTAATCGGATCGTACGATTTACGATTCGAGAGATCCGACCGTTGGATGATCATGAATTTTGATCGTGGGGTTAATATTGTGATTATAAGCATGTTGGTAGATTTTGGAAGTTTCGGATTTTGTGTGGGACCCGTTGATGAATAGTAGACGTGGGACCCACGTTGACCGACGGTTGACTTTTGGTCAAACTGTCCCGAATTATGGTTATTAATGTCTAAGTGACATTTGAGGGATAATGAAATGTTTTGGAAACTATGATATGCTAAGTGGAAATTGCATGTTCATAGGTAATTTTGAAATCATGAAGCAATTGGCTAGAACTCGTCGATTCCTGGTTACTATTTGAAGACGCAGCAGGAATTAGAGGTGAGTGAATCTCACGATGTTTTTATATATGAATATTAATTCATATTGTGTTATTTGTGATTTTGGTGTTAAAACAATAATTGAAAAATGTTCATTTTATTGTTTTAATTTGTGAATTTTGTGGGAACACAATATTTCAAAATAAGATATTGTGTTTGCCTATTTGAATGTTTTTGTCCAAACGGACTGTCCTGACCGGGGACAATGTTAAATGGGTGAAAAATGGTAGCCCATTCAGTTAGAGCTCTAGACTGCATATTGTATGATTAACTTGATGTATTAAAAGGAGAAGAAAAATAGTATTCTCACTTTTAATCAGGCGAAGTTAAAAATAACTTGATGTATTAAAAGGAGATGCATCTCACTTTTAATCAGGCTAAGTTATAAATGGTTTTGTGTGAGTAAAGATCGAGGGTTTATATTATTTAACATACTGGATTACCCTGGTATTAACATACACGTTTATGGGGCGTGTGGGGTTAAAATACGTGGTATGGGGCACGTAGGTTCAGTATATTAGATAATACGAATCTTCCGGATTTGAAATGGAACTTTTGGGTTTTAATTGATTTCTGAAAATAAAAGAATTCAATTGGAAAAATGTTACAGTGTGAATAAAACATAGATCACTCATACCAGCTTCGTAAGCTGACCGGGTTTGTTGATATAACCCGGTACACTATTCCACGGTGTAGTGGTTATACCTGCAGGTTAGGATAACCAGGAGTAAGCAAGGCTGCATACATATTATTGGTTTATAAGACTTCCGCTGTTTATGTAATAAACTCTGATGGATTAATTATTTAATATTTTGTAATAACAATTTATTATTTAATTTATGGCTTGTAATATGTAACCCTAAAGAACGGGTCAGCATTTACATTTATTGGGCATGGAGTATATTTGTTGTACTCGAATTAAAAGGAAAAAAATTCTAGTGCATATTTGTATTTGATATTCCATGTAGTCACGTTCCCGAATTGATTTGTAATTAAGGGCAAAATGCCTTATTAATTGATTTGAAAATCGGGGCGTGACAGATTGGTATCAGAGCAAAACAATGCTCTAAGGAAGTGATTGAGCAATGGAACGCTCTACGGTGATGAAACGAGTTTTGGTTTTGTGAAGTGAAGTTAGGGTTTAGAGCTTAGGATCGGTTTAGGGTTTGACGTTAGGTTGTTAGATTCATTCAAGTAATGGTTACTTCGTATGCTTAATAGCACACAGTATTTATCGAGTGATGGCCCGACTGCAGCGGATCCCCATCATGTGCTCTTCAGTGCTGTTGTGTTGTTAAGAATATAAAGTACAAATTACAATTCCGAAAAGGATAGTCTTACATGGCTACATTCCTAATTCTCTCAACCGTACCCTGGATCAAACGACAGACTTGATCCACTGACCCTTTCTTGTTCTTCAGCAGCTCAGTAGAGATCTGTGTTGCTACCGTTACCAGACAACCAATGTATGGATTGTCTGAGACCCCTTCTGTTCTTCCAGCAGTAGGCATATCAGGTAGGATCGAGAAACCCGAAGTTAGGAATACAATTGTACCTAACTCACAACCACCTAATAACTTCTGGACCGTTGACTGACTGATAGAGGCATAAATCACGTATGACCCTGTTGAATCAGTACAACTTTCTTGGAGTACGTAGGTGTCGTCGATTTGCATCAAGGTGACACAGTTGCGTGGGTCTTGACCCGTTGTGATGTGTGCAATCTCTTGGACTGTCTTGCCCAATGCTTGGTGGTCCCACTGGTTCCGAGTTTGTACGTCAGTGAAGAAGTCAAACAGCTTTCGGTGAGAAACATGATGTTGGAATATTGCTGTTGCAGTTCGAGTAAGACCATGGGGCTTATTCGGCCTATTCCAGATTTTGTTAGTGGAGACTCTTATCCCCGAACCCCTGAACTTGGTTTGTTCAGCTACCTTCCATTCATGAGCAGTAGAGTTGCCGATGCCTGTGCAGAAATCCGTCACTAATCTGCATGCCATCTGCAACAAGTTTCTTCTTCCTTCTACCGATGGTATGACACAAAAGTCTTGAGGTGGATGAGTGACAGCCGCAGAATAATTGAACCGTTCTGCTTGTCTCTGAAGTATTTCTACCCATCGCCTTGCTCCAAAGGCTAAGCCTGACTCCACTAGCGTTCTGTATGTTTGGTGCATGAGTTGATCTCGTACATCAACATGTTCCACCCATACGACACGAGAGCTGCCGTTGAACAAATCTTGGATTAAGCATCCGGATGGACGCTTCTTGCATTGAGATCTGGGGTGTGGACCCAGATTTGAACTTAAACCCTCCACAGAGACATCAACTATGGCCCAACTCTGTTCTGTTTGTCGTTGACAATAACGAACAAAGTGAGTGACACGAGTAGAGACAGATGGAGTGGTTACCTGGAACTCGGCAGTCATGACTTGGATGGTGTCGTGGTAGCTTTCAGTAGTCCCTGATGACAAGACATCAAGGATACTCGCCCTTGAAATGATGCTACCGAATATGGTGGACCATTGGTCCACATCCATGAAGAGATTCACGAGTACGACAGGACTGAGGGGAATAGTGGCTGTGTAGCGAGAAGCTTCGGTTTGGAAGTTAGTGGGAGTAAGATCAATACCGTTAGTGAAGATTCTCTTGTACTCTGCTTCATTCAGGAACTCATGAAGCGTGGCAGAGCTGGATTTGAGTGCAGAGATCCACAGTGGCGCAGCAGCAGATGCCATGATGATTAGCTCATCTCTGACCGACACAATGATTTCAGAAATCTTAGTTGTGTCTGCCACGAGAGATGCTTCTGCCACGGCAGATGCTTCTTCAGGTTCTGAACGGTTGATGTTGTCTGATGGTTGTTGTGTAGAAGAAGAGTGATGTGGGATCGACATACACTTTTGAACATCCCTCCTCATGTGAGACTTTTCCCTTGGACCGATGACTGCAGGAATTGGAAGAGTCTGAGGTTGTGGGGTAGTCTCTTCAATCCCTTTGAGTAGCTCACTATTGGGAGTAACTCGTTGTCCGCAGTGGTTGCAGTTGAGTCTGTTGATTGCAGCTTGGTACTGGCTAAGTTGAGCTTGAAGCTCATTGATTTTCTGTCTCAGCAGAAAATTTTGTTGACGAGTTGTTTGGGCAGGCGTTCGGGGTCGATGCTTTATCACCCAGGCAGAGACTTGTGCAAACGTTAACTTTATTTGGTCACCCAAATCTTGTCGCTGTTGAACAGTTGGCTGTGGAAAAGCCTCGACGAAGTCCTTCAACGCTTGGACTTGGTATTTGGTGAAGCTCTTCCTCAGTGGAATACGTTTGGATGAACTAGGTTCAGCTTGTGGAGATGATACTTGTGGACTTGGGACTACTTCAATGGCTTCGTCTTCTGCTAGAAGCATGTCTAGCATGTCGATATCGTTGTCGAATTCGATTGCTGGTGAAATTATTTCATCTAAGCCCTCAAAGAATTGGCTTTCAGAGGGATCAGATTGAAGTAATTCACTGAATGAATTCACTTTGCGTGACATGTTTGAGTTGGTGAAATTTCTGAGAAGTGGAGTGAAGAAGTCCTCTTTGAAAGAGAAAGGAGGTTATGGCACTAATGGAAAGTATCTGTTAGTGGATGCGTAAGGTGTATATTTATTGTTGGTGGAGGATTTGAAAATTTCAAAAGCAAAAGTGAGTGGCTGATTACAGCTAATTGTCGGAGACTTTGGAGATCGTGGAAGATTATTTTTCCCCGATGCATGGATTTTCCACATACAGTTCCACTCTTGTGAGACCTCGCATCTTTTGAGGAATTAATTATGCGAAAGTTAAAGTAAAGAGTCATTATGACCGGTGTTAGTGGAAGACTGAGATTTTGTTGATTTAAATCTTGTGGAATCTTGTATCGTGGGCGATACTTTTGAGTAATTGAGACAGATATGAGCAATAATTATTCTTAGTGGGTTGTTGAGTGCACCGCACTCGCATTAAAGAAAGGTTTCCCTTACGGTGGAAAGTTGTGTTTAAATACATAGGATAAGGAGTTGTGTTACTCACTTCATATCTGTTATCAAACAAACACTTCGACTAAAATTTTCTCTTACACAATGGTGAGCAAAGGAGAGTGCAGTAAGAGATCAAAGACTGATTGGAGTGAACTTCCGGTGGAGATCTGGAAGTATATTTTCCAGTTGGTGGCTACCGCATCCCTGCAGAGCACAATGGAACTCCGTTGTGTCTCGAAGGACTTCAAGGAGTATGCCGATAGCTGGTCTACGTTGGCGGCGATCGACATGGATGGGTTCGATGGTGGATCCAGACCCACTGGTTCCATAGAAGCGGACAGGCAGGTGCGCATCTTCGCAAATCGATGCTGGGAAGCGAAGAACCCGGAGTCTCTGTTCCGAATGGGAATACGAGTACTCGTGGAGGCAGCGAACATATCTTTAGCACTGGAGTATTTCGATGCGGCATGCAAACCAGGAACATTCTATGGTTCGCGTCCCAGTTCAGTGGTAGGTCATCATGTTGCATTTTATGCAGCATGTATGATTAAGATGATTTTAGGACCACGAGCCGAGCAGCAGAAAACGGTGCAGCGACTGTGTGAAGCCCTCGACTGGTGGAGAAGCGGATGGAACATCTACTACTGTAGACAAGAAGTCGAGCGGATGATGCATCAGGCTGAGTTTTGTCATGAGCATCTACTGCTGTATTTTCCGTCGACTACTGTTTTCCTACCCGCCGGTAAATGTCTTACTTGCGGTGAGTCAAGTTTTTGGCGTCCTTTTGGCCAGGACATGTGGGACGTGGATGGAGATAGGCATGCAGCTAGAGAATGTTGCGACACTTGTAAGTGTTTCGTGGAGGCAGCATATTTCTATCAGCTTATGATGTATGGAATTCCGAGACATCCGGCCTCTTATCCACGAAGTCACTATTGGAGGTTTAAGGATGGCTTCTGGTAGTGTAAGCCCTGTGAGGCATTCTAGAAGTTGTAATAGCAGTGTGTGCGAACTGTAACTTCAGTTTCTTTACTTTATGTGTGGTTGTGTGGTACCCGGTTTATTATTAAATAAATTCTGGGATTTGAATTTCAGGTTGTGAGAACCAAGTTGTGGTTGTGTTGTGGTTTGTTGTGTACTACCTAAGTGATTATCAATAAAACTTTGAATTTTGGAATCAAGTTGTGATAACCATGGGTGTACTCTGCGTCCTAATTTCGGGACGAAATTTCTTTAAGGAGGGTAGACTGTAATACCCCGAAAATTTCCATACTATTTTTATAAAATAGGTCGTGAAATTTGAAGTGAAATGGTGTGATTTCGTATTTTTAGGGGTTTCCGTCGTAAAACGATAATTACGGTGGTAATTATAAGTTACACAAGGTTAATTAAGGTAACTTTTTATCCGTTGAGAATTTGGGAAAACTTCCTTCATGAAAGTTGTAGAACTCATCGAATCGAGTTCGTAGGAATTTGGTTCACCGAAAATGGACATCGTATGAGTGAGTTATAGCCCTCAGAAAATTCCAGTTTTTCTATAAAACAAGTTTTTATTTTTTTTTCTGGGCAGTTTCTCTCTCCACGGGATTTTCTCTCTCTCTCTCTCCCTCTCTCTCTCTCTCTACTGCGTTTTCCGGCCACCACTTCCGGCCACCACCTTGTCTCACCACCCCCACCAAAGGGAGCAGCAAGGACCGACGGTCCTAACCCACCCGGGTTGGCCGCCATCCGCTCGGTGGTGACGCTGCACGCACCGCCCAAAAAGGGGACCGATTTCTCCTTCGTCATCCGGCCACTTTCCGGCCACCCCGGACCACTTCGGGTACTGGGTTTTGAAGCCCTCAACCCCAGGAACACGATGGTGCCCTTGGATTTCACCGAAAACCACCGTAGGCGGCGGATTGAGCTCGGGAAGTTTTTGGATCTAAAAGCTACCGACACCGATTCCGGCCACTTCCTCTCCGATCCAGACTTTGAGGTAGTTACTAAACTTGTTGGGATTGTTGAGTTCTACGTTCTGGTAAATTTTGGTAGCCATCGGACCACCTTGACCGGCGGCCGGCAGCCAGCTCCGGCGGCGCGTCGGCGGCGCGTCAGGTCGGTCCGGGAGCAATTCTTTGCTCCGTTTGGCTTGTTTCGTCGATACGAACAACTTTCGTGTTTTGACTTTTGTCAAATTCGGTCGTTTGACCGATGGTCAATTAACCCGATTAATCGGATCGTACGATTTACGATTCGAGAGATCCGACCGTTGGATGATCATGAATTTTGATCGTGGGGTTAATATTGTGATTATAAGCATGTTGGTAGATTTTGGAAGTTTCGGATTTTGTGTGGGACCCGTTGATGAATAGTAGACGTGGGACCCACGTTGACCGACGGTTGACTTTTGGTCAAACTGTCCCGAATTATGGTTATTAATGTCTAAGTGACATTTGAGGGATAATGAAATGTTTTGGAAACTATGATATGCTAAGTGGAAATTGCATGTTCATAGGTAATTTTGAAATCATGAAGCAATTGGCTAGAACTCGTCGATTCCTGGTTACTATTTGAAGACGCAGCAGGAATTAGAGGTGAGTGAATCTCACGATGTTTTTATATATGAATATTAATTCATATTGTGTTATTTGTGATTTTGGTGTTAAAACAATAATTGAAAAATGTTCATTTTATTGTTTTAATTTGTGAATTTTGTGGGAACACAATATTTCAAAATAAGATATTGTGTTTGCCTATTTGAATGTTTTTGTCCAAACGGACTGTCCTGACCGGGGACAATGTTAAATGGGTGAAAAATGGTAGCCCATTCAGTTAGAGCTCTAGACTGCATATTGTATGATTAACTTGATGTATTAAAAGGAGAAGAAAAATAGTATTCTCACTTTTAATCAGGCGAAGTTAAAAATAACTTGATGTATTAAAAGGAGATGCATCTCACTTTTAATCAGGCTAAGTTATAAATGGTTTTGTGTGAGTAAAGATCGAGGGTTTATATTATTTAACATACTGGATTACCCTGGTATTAACATACACGTTTATGGGGCGTGTGGGGTTAAAATACGTGGTATGGGGCACGTAGGTTCAGTATATTAGATAATACGAATCTTCCGGATTTGAAATGGAACTTTTGGGTTTTAATTGATTTCTGAAAATAAAAGAATTCAATTGGAAAAATGTTACAGTGTGAATAAAACATAGATCACTCATACCAGCTTCGTAAGCTGACCGGGTTTGTTGATATAACCCGGTACACTATTCCACGGTGTAGTGGTTATACCTGCAGGTTAGGATAACCAGGAGTAAGCAAGGCTGCATACATATTATTGGTTTATAAGACTTCCGCTGTTTATGTAATAAACTCTGATGGATTAATTATTTAATATTTTGTAATAACAATTTATTATTTAATTTATGGCTTGTAATATGTAACCCTAAAGAACGGGTCAGCATTTACATTTATTGGGCATGGAGTATATTTGTTGTACTCGAATTAAAAGGAAAAAAATTCTAGTGCATATTTGTATTTGATATTCCATGTAGTCACGTTCCCGAATTGATTTGTAATTAAGGGCAAAATGCCTTATTAATTGATTTGAAAATCGGGGCGTGACAACACTTCCCCCCTCTTCATCATCTACACCTTCAGCACCAACTTCCTCGTAATCTTTTTCAAGAGCAGCCAGATCTTCGCGGGCTTCTGAGAACTCTCCTTCTTCCATGCCTTCACCAACATACCAGTGGACAAAATGCCCTCTTTGAAAACATGAGATCAAACTTGTGGTCAATGCGTGAGAACACCTCTGCCACAGCTGTGTTGTTGCTGATCATGCAAACTGCCCGCTGCACCTTGGCATGATCACCCCCGGGTACAACTGTTGGAGGCTGATAGTTAATACCGCACTTGAAGCCAATTGGGCACCTGCAGAATCCAACCACAAAAGTCATTAGTTATAATTTCAACAAAGAAACAATAAATTATTAACATTCATCCTCCTAGTTTCCTCCTCGGGCATTCTCCTTACCAGTCAACAAACTGTACAGTCTTTCACAGTTTGATCGGTGGCCTGGGATTCAATTTGAGCTATAAAATTAAAATGAGGTCAATAAACTTTTTTATTGAGGTCAATAAATTTTTTTATAGAGGTCAATAAATTTTTTTATTGAGGTTAATAAATTTTTTTATTGAAGTCAATAAATTTTTTTATTGAGGTCAATAATTTTTTTTATTGAAGTCAATAAACATTTTTATTGAGGTCAATAAAATTTTATTGAAGTCGACAACGAGAACATCAGTGCAGCAACGATGCCGTATTGGTACCTCGTGAAGAAGAATTTTGGAGTAGGGGAATTAGTGCATGTCCAATATGTGATGGATCATCACCTTTGTTTGATGGGCAAGTTCTTTCCGTGGTAGGAGGGAAAAAACAAAGAAACATCAACTTTGTGTATTTTATTGAACCCTTAATAAAATTGTATTGAGCTTAATAAAATTTTATTAAAGTCAATAAAATTTTATTTTTCTTCACACCCACAATTTTATTGAGGTCAATAATTTTTTTTTATTGAGATCAATAAAACTTTATTGAGGTCAATAATTTTTTTTATTGAGGTCAATAAAATTTTATTGAAGTCAACAAACAAGAACGTCAGTGCAACGATGCTGTATCGGTCCTGAACTTGAATTTCCAACGCCATAGAGTAATCTCACCTCTCGGCCGCAGAGTCAAGAGAGAGGTTGTGAGCTCCGAGAAAATTTAAAAAAATTATTCAAAAATTATTCGAGATTAAAAATGTAATCTCGGCAATAATAAAGGATAGTTGAGAATTGTTTAGAATTTTATTAAATTTTATTGTGGTTAATAAAATTTTATTGAGGTCAATAAAATTTTATTGAGGTCAATAAAATTTTATTTTTCTTCACGCTCACAATTTTATTGAGGTTAATAAAATTTTATTGAGGTCAATAAAACTTTATTGGGGTCAATAAATTTTTTTTATTGAAGTCAATAAAATTTTATTGAAGTCAACAGACGAGAACGCCAGTGCAACGATGATGTATCGGTCCTGAACTTGAATTTCCAACGCCATAGAATAATCTCGCCTCTTGGCCGCAGAGTCAAGAGAGAGGTTGTGAGCTCCGAGAAAATTTAAAAAAATGATGCAAAAATTATTCGAGATTAAAAATGTGATCTCGGCAATAATAAATGATAGTTGAGAATTGTTTAGAATTTTATTAAATTTTATTGTGGTCAATAAAATTTTATTGCGGTCAATAAAATTTTATTTTTCTTCACGCTCACAATTTTATTGAGGTTAATAAAATTTTATTAAGGTCAATAAAAATTTTATTCGAAATTAAAAATATGATTTCAACAATAATCAAGGACTTCAGACCAAAAAAAAACAATAATCAAGGACAATTGGAAATTGTTCCGAATTTTTTTAAAAAAAAATCTTCAATTTGAGGACGTGAGAATAAAGTACACATAACGACGAGTCTGTGAGAATTTTCGGGGAATTTTTCGGACTCCCGAGGTATTTTTAATGATTTTCGGACATTTGGAAATAAAAGGAAATTATTTAATTAAAATAAAATAGAAACGGTGAGATCTAGACTGTTGATCTCAGACACTTTTGATATGGACCGTTAGATTGCATATAACCCAGATCAACAGGCCACTCAACTCGATCGTGACCCGCGAACCCGATACCCGACCCGGATATTTCTCCTCCGTCCGGCCACTTCTCGGCGGCGCATAGGTGCCGATCTCTTCGTCTCGGTGGCGCGAAGAAAACCATGGTCATGGCTTGTCAAACCGTCGACGGAAGACGGCGGTTTGAAGGAAGCAAACTTTCCGGTTCCGACGGTTTTCGGAACATTTTCCGGCAACTCCGATCATTGTTTTTGACCAAAAAGACATGAATCTCGACCCTCTTGACGAGCTCTACGTGTTTTAAATCTTTGATTGGACATTTGATCAACATTTGTAGAAGTTTGAATTTGAACAAGGGGAATTTTGAAGTGCAGCTCGACCTCAATAAAAAAAGGAAAAAAATGTCCCGAAAAAAATATAACAGATCAGGCTTTGGACATTTTGTCCTTGACGGGAGTAAAACAGGCCCAACCCAAGCCTGTTGGGAATAAATTAAAAATCTTCATCCTTAATGAGAAATATAAGGTGAAATTAAGGACTTATTGGATATTTACCTTTTAAAGAAACACCAGTGATTCCGCCTTAATCAGTAGCCGTTAGGTAGTTGACCGTTAGGTGAAGCAAATGCATGTTAAAGGCTAGTCTCGGAAAATAAAGTGTTTTTTTAAATTTTTGTGATACTGTTCACTTTAAATACAGTAAGGTTCTTCTAGTCTTTGTACTAAACTTTTGTCTTCCAAATCATTGTTTCGGTAGTACTATTTGTACCGCGGTACGTACCGTGGCCACCCCTACATTCTGCCTAAATACTTTTCTATAGTTAAAACCAAATAGCTTCCACCTATTCAAACAAGATCAAGGAAAGGAAGGAGGAGAAAAACAAAGTACAGAAAACTAGATAATTAACCATCACGTGTGGCGGACAAGAAAATCTGTCGTTTCTTAGAATCGAAAATAGAGATGGTGGTGGCACTGAAGCCCATCTATTAGTATCCACCACTTGAGTGGCAAGCGATGCAGCCGCATGAGCAGAACGATTCGCTTCTCGGGGAGACCACTCTTAATGGATTTCATCAAAAGAAACAGCCAATCTCCTTATCTTGTTCAAAATAGGGAAGATTCTCCAAGGTCGAGGACCATCTGTTGTAGAAAAACCTTTGGAGTAATCAAAGAAACCCGCAACAACCAAAGCCGCTCCCTCCAACCAAATTCCATGCGAGTCCTTGAGGACAATTATTTTGTTATGGTGGCGACGTTGGATAGTACTAAGATTAAGTTTTTGTCACCTACTTTGAGCCACTGAACCCGGGAGCGTTGTTGCCAATAAAGTTCTTCTCCTATCAATAAGTCATTTAGTTGGAGAACAATTGAATGAATACATGCTTAAACTGATCGAGTAAGACCCTGTTGAGTGTAAGTTAGTAAGTTCTGGCATTAGTTTATTGATTTGTACGTTGTTGCCAAAAGTAGTCTTATTCCACTGAAAAATATTGTTTTTCATCTCTTTAATTTGCCAAACTTTTTGGACCAAATATTTGGTTTCAGGGTGTTGTGGGTCTATGCAGTTTCAAACCAGAACATGTATGGAGGTTTAGATATTCTAACGGTTTGGTAGCTACTGATCAAAAGTGGAGTATGATCAAAGCCGACATTTGGTAAGAGAACTATATGGAGGGGCAGTGAGCTTTTTGTAAATGGATTTGGATGGGGAGTGAGCTCAGAGTCGGGTCCAGTATTGTCAACAAGAGGGGGCAAGCTATGTATTTGGACCTGTGGTGGTATTGACTCACTAGTGTTCGAGGGGTGTAAAAAGGATTCTCAAAAACTGAGTAGGGGACCCCATTGAATAGCTTAGCTTGAACGTCTAGAGTCAGATGCTTAACCCACGCCATCTCTTTTAGCCGTGGAAAGTGTTATCCCATAATCTACCATTCTAAAAAATTCCAAGGCTTGACAAGTTCAGCAAAACCGTAAAGAGAGCGGGCAAAGTCAGTCAGTCTGACAAAGCCCATTGTCAAACAATCATTTCATTGGAATGCTTGCTTGAATCTAGATACTACCATTAAAAGTTAGTAAACTTTCTTAGTGTAAAACGCTAAGAAATTCTCTCAACTCTTTTCTACAGCTTCAATATTCAAGAACACTGATTGTGCCTAGAAATCTTAAGCTTCTGAATTCTACAAGGAGTAGCCAGATTTTCAAAGTACAAGAATAGAACTTGAAGAGCTCCAGAAAGGGTTACTGGAGTGTTGAGTAGTTCTTCTCACCACTGTTGAGGGGAGAATGGAGGATTGTTGGTTAGTGACATCCAGTGTTCTAAAAGGTGGCGCCTAGGCGCTAGATTTTGTCATAGGCGTTTGAGTTAGGCGTCAGGGCATCTAGGCAGCTAGGCGGTCCGCTTTTTTATTTTTTATTTTTTACCAGGTGAATTGGTCGGTGGAAACGCCTCTGAAACGAGCGGATCCAAGTATGGAAACGTGTTTTATAATTAATTGGGAAACGTGGGCTCGAAAGAGAGATGGAGAACGGAGAAGAAGAGTGAGAGCAAGAGGAGACTAGGCATGGTGGTTGCTTTGTGAGGCTCGAAATGGGTGCCTAGAGAGCTGAGGCTTTGGGTTTGTAAACTGGGCACGACGGAGGCGCGATCTGGGATGCTGTGGTGGCTGTTGTGGTGGAGGTGCTACGGTGGGAGGAAGAACAGAGGGCAGAGGAAGATTCGTTGTGGTGGTTGCTGTGGCAGAGAAGAGAGAGGAGTAGAGACAGAGCACAGGCTGGTCAGAAGAAAAAGGAGGAAGAAACTAATAAAGAGGGAGAAGTCAAAGGACACCTTGGCACTGTGGGATTTAAAATTAGACAACTCCAATCAAATCAATGTAGAGAACACCCAAAAAACGTCATAGGACCAAAACCAATCAATTTGACATAGTAAAAAGAGTATTCAAAAACTAATGGAGATCAGAAGACAGAGAGCTAGTTTAATTAAATGTGGATTTTTGCAAAATTTTTATCACTTTATACCAGTGTTCTAAAAGGCTACGCCTAGGACCGCCTAGGCTTCGCCTAGGCTATAGGCTATGAGAAAACGCCTCGCCTTTGTCCTAGGCTTTTGAGATAGGCGACCGGTTGCCTAGGCGGTCTCAAATCGAATCGATCTCTCATGATCTCTCGATCATCTCTCAATTAGACCGAATCAATCTTTCATTCATCTCTCAATCTCTGACTTGAATCGATCTCTCAAGCATCTCTAGGCGACCGGTTGCCTAGGCGGTCTCAAATCGAATCGATCTCTCATGATCTCTCGATCATATCTCAATTAGACCGAATCAATCTCTCAATCTCTGACTTGAATCGATCTCTCAAGCATCTCTCAATCTCTGACTCAAATACAATTTATTTTGGACACCCAATACTCTTACCTCCAAAGCTAAAGATTCAAAGTCCAAATTTGAACTATGCTAATTATTTATATTTGACTATTTTTAAATATTAAAATATATTTTACACATATTTTCATTAATTAAATGTTAAAAAAAATTTGCCTAGTCCACGCCTAGTCCTCGCCTAGGCTGCCTAGGCTGTAGGCTATGGGTCATCGCCCGCCTAGCGCCTAGTGCCTTTTAGAACATTGCTTTATACCGTTATTTGTTAATTGTTTATTAATTAAATGTAAAAAAAAATTGTCTAGTCCCCGCCTCGTCCTCGCCTAGGCTGTCTAGGCGCTAGGCTGCGGGTAATCGTCCGCCTACCGCCTTTTAGAATATTGGTGACATCGATCATGAGTGACGTCCAAATATACTAGTATATATGTAATTCCCCTACTTAGACACCCAATTCCCCAAACATACACAATTGTCACCCACTGAAATAATATGTTTCACTTTATGTAATTATTAAGAGTACCAACAAAGGATTCAAAAATTTGAAGGGAAATATCCAATAAGACCTAATTTTCACCTTTTATTTCCCATTAACTTTGGGGATTTTTAATTTTTCCCAACAGGTCTGGTTTGGGCCTGTTTTACTCCCATTAAGGACAAAAATATTAAATGGTGATTTTTGTGACATTTTTGCCCTTGGCGTTTGGGCTTTGAGATCGTGGAAGTGCGGCGAGGCTGTACGCTCGAAAGGCACCGTGATCTCGAACTTTGACCGCTGGACCCATCGCCGTCCGGCGACACCTTGAGGTGAGACCGGCGGTGTTGGGTTCGTGGTGAAGAGGGCTACAAAACCCAGTAAGGGTTTCCCCCTAACTCAGCCGTATATGCCGCCGACAAGGAAGAACAGTTCCGCGCGAAAACGAGCTTTTTCTCTCCTAGATTTTTTTCTCCTGCACTAAAAATCGATGCAAGAAATTAGTATAGGATTGAAGGGCTCGAAGAGATGAAGATTTTGGGACAATTTTCAAGCCTTGAGGTGGCCGGATTGAGGAGAAATCGGTCGGCAAAACTTGCTGCTATAGTGACGGGAATAGAAACAGTGACCTGCGCGGGTTTGAGGAGAGAGAGAGTGATTCTCGAAAATTGAAACTTTTGAAGTTAAAATTTTATTGACCTCAATAAAATTTTATTGTGGTCAGTAAAATACATAAAGGTGATACTCCTTTGTTCTTTCTCTCCTACCACGGAAAGTATCGATTCCTTAAATTTTTTTATTGAGGTCAATAAAATCTGTCAGTGGCAGTTTCATAATTTTTGTAAAATTTATTGGACGGAAGCGTAAATTGATCAATTAATGGACCGGGTGGGCACCGTGTTTTTGTCTTGTCCTTAATAGTAAATATTTGTCAAAATTTGTCCTTATGGGTCAAGAACCCAAAATTTGAATCAAGTTATTCGACAAAACAAAAAGAAGAACCAAGTTTCATAAAACATTTTTAATTAGAACTACCCATCTTGGCCAAAACTATTACGATGTATCAAATCAGTTTTCAACCTTACAGTAGCATAAAAAATGATTATACACTCATAAGTTCAGCAATTAAATATTGTAAAAATACATTGTAAAAAAAAAAAAGAGGTATTTTAATCAAGGTCCAATTTGCTAAAAAAAATATTGATTTTAGTCCAGCCATTTTTTTTCGTTAATTGGGGTCCAATTACTTTTTTCTTTTGTCCATTTTGCCCCTGAAGAAAATAAGGGAAACAAATTAAAATCCCTTAAATTTGGCAATTTTGCTTTTCAGTTTAAATTTTTAAATTTTAAATTTCAAATTCTTCAAATCTAATTTGAAAAATAATTATGATAGACATGCATTTAAAACTATGTAAACATTTATGAAAGGTCCATAATTTCAAAATTAAAACAATTCAATGTATCTACATCATAGGGAGAAAAAAATGAAACTAAGAAAAACTAAGTGGCATCGAATTAAAATTTACGCAACAATACCCAGTGGTATATTAGCACATTAGTCTCGAATCAAGCTTTAACATTATTCCTAATCAAAAGGTAGGGATAAACCACCACAACTTACCTTCCTATAAGATATGCAAAATGCATCTCTCTTTCTAAAAGTGCAACAATGTATCTAACTAAAAGTGCAAAAGTTTCTATGCACGAGGTAGAAAAAAAAAAGAACAATGTAGCTTAATTTAACATTATTCCTAATCAAAAGTTAGGAAGAAAAAAAAACCAAAATTTAGCTTCCGTTAAGATATGCAAAATGCATCTCCCTTTTCTAAAAAAACTCACATTTGTATTAGGTATATAAAAGTGCAAATGTATCTATGAACAAAATAAAATACTACCTCCTTTAAATGGATTTGAACCTTCTTATGAAAAATCCACCCAAAATCTCTATTTGATTGTATGATGAAGGTTGATTAACAACATGACGATTATATATGCAATAGTTTCGGGAAAGTCTATGATAAAGGTAGATTTTAGAAAATTTATATGTGTTAGAAAAAAGATGGTCATGGAAGAAGAAGGAGAGGAAGAAAGTGATGCATGTTTCAAAATGAAGAAGAAAAAAAAGTTGAGATGCTAAAGTACCTTAACAAATATATAAGGAATTTGTCAAATTTAATGCACTAATAATTATCTTTGATTAAAAAAATAATTTTAGGAAACATTTTTTATAAAAGAGAATAAATTTGTTATTTAATGAAATATGAAATCTTGTTTGACCTTAATTAATTATTTTAATTATGATGACAATCTACCACAATTTATTACAAAAGGGTACAAGAGGAATGTAAAGGTATAAAATTAGTTAGATAAAATTGAAAATGAAAGAAATCCTATGTGGCAGGTGAGTCACTGAACCTCAATTAGTAAAAAATATTTGTGTGGACTACATTCAAAATAGAGTGTAAATTCTGGACTACAATCAAATTTTCTCTTTTCTTTTTTAACAATTTAATGAATTTTGAATTGGATATAATTAATATTTTTATAATATATATTAATTTTGATCTAATTTAAATCATTAGATGAATTTAATGGTTTAGAGTGTGATTAGCTTCATAATATGAAACTAACAGGTTAGTTTTAAAGCGCTACTCTTAATTTAGATATTAATTATCGTTTAATTAGAGACATTAGATAAATATGAAGGTTAAGAATGTGGTTAACTTCATAATATAAAACTAACAGCTTAGTTTTAGAGTGCTACTCATGGATTTTATTGACCACAATAAAAATTATTGTTACTAAAAAAATTTATTGAGGTCAATAAAAACTGGGTGAACAATGTATTTTATTAACCTCAATAAAAATTATAGTCACGGTTCATGCCGCTACAGTGAATTTTCACAATATTTCCGTCCTTAATGGGCAACGCGGTACTGTAGTAGAGTTAGTGGGAAATATGTGTCCACCCTAGAGTATAAAAAAAATTAGTAATTAATTTATAAAAAATAAGAACAAATAAAAAATAAGAATGAGGCCATAAATGTCATTTTCTTTTGAAAATTATAGTGAAATATCTAATTTGCCCTAGCTTTTGATGAAGGTTAGATAAAAATATAACAGATTTATCTAAAAGTCTGAAATACCTCATCGATGATAAAAAAAACCTAGCATTTTTGCCAACAGAGGGTGTTGTGTCAACTACACCAATAAACATTATAGTCTTTTAGTTCCTTCTCCATCTCAACACGTTTTCTGAACAGATCATCATAGTCTTTTAGTCTCTTCTCCACCTTAGCCTCTAATTGCACGAGCTTTGATTCCATATATTTCTTATAATCATCACGGTGCACATGCATCGAGTCCAAACTCTTTTTTAGCTGCACATAAGAACCGACAAGCCACAAGTTTCAAAATTTAGCTGGTTTTCAATTCACATATATATGTGTGTGTGTTTAAACAATCCCCAAGGCATATTTAGCATGAAAAATTGCTGCTAGTAGTGACTAAACTATCACAAAAAGAAGCTACTCATATATCAGCATAGCATACATTAAAACTAGGGAAAACAAACAAATTACAGACGAGGACCATGCCTTAGTCAGAAACAAGGTTATTAATTACCTCATATTCCAAGTCCTCCTTACGCTTCAATTCAATGTTGAGATTCTCGAGTTCCTTTTCAAATGTAGATTTTTTAATCGAATTCCGTTTTGTTTGGTTTCTGAGGTCAGCTACAGCTGTTTTTAATGAGTGCTCAAGGCTTTCACGGACCTTAGGCCACGACTGTTTCTCATACAATAGTAGCTGCGTTTCCTTTTGGCATTCAATTATCTGAGTGAAACAGCGGCAAGCATGCATTAGTACCAAATAATAATAAAGGGTGATAGTTACATATATATATATATATATATATATATATATATATACATACACACACATAATCATATATAATCACAAACCTCCTTTTGGAGCTGCGAAATCTCTTCGCTCTTGGTGCCTGCCTTGGTTGACATCCGTTGCCTATTTTCAAGAAACCCTAAGAATCAGAAACTAAAACTTGGTCCACAAAAATACGTAATTGAAGCAACAAAACAACGAAACCCTAGCCTAAACTCGATGGGAATTCCAATATTACGCTGAATAAAAAGCCCAATTTTGAACGAAAACAAGGAAATCTTACTTATTAGTAGCCTCCATCACTCAGTCTGATTTCAATCTCTTAACAGAAACCCCTGCCCCGGACGTGAATAGGAATTCCCAAATTCCGGAGGATTGAAATTTCAAGTCCGTTAACATCTACTCCGGTCTCTCTCTCTCTCTCTCTCTCCAGCCACTTTGCTTTCTCTGCTTTGCGCCAATCACTGGCGTTGTATTTATGGTCCCATCAGGTAATTTCGTCGGTTGCAATTACTATTTTATCTTTTGTTTTCATTTGTTTCAGTGGGGTTTGTCAAGGACAGTTTGGGAATTCTCATTGGTGGCTTTCTATGGAATGGATAATTTATTTTAGAGTACTCCAAAAAAACCCAATGTCAACCCAGACATTCAAAATATGTCATCCAGAGCCCACAATAAAATGAAGTCCTACCGGTTATAAGAGACTAAGAAAAAATTGGTCTAGTTCAAGGATTTAAATTTCTCCGAAATTTCTGTAATATTGAAGTACCGAAACGATATTAATTATTTGGATTTTAAGGATAGTGGAGTTCAAGTGGCACACAATGAATGAGGAAAGTTGAAATGGAAATGTTGGAGGGACATGTTGCTAGCATGTTTCCACAACTGTCACGCCACTAATTTTCTAACAAATAATAAAGTTTTTTGTCGCCTTCTAATCACATAATCGATTCGGAACGTAAAACATGGAATAACAAATCACAAATATGTACAAGAATTTATTTATTTTTTAATTCAAAGACATCATCGCACACTCACTCCATGCCCAACAAATATAAATATTGTCTCGTTCTGTAGAGTGGAATATTACATACCACGAATTACATAATAAATTGATTTTTCAAAATATTAAGTAATTACACGTTCAAAGCTTAATACACATAGCGGAAGTCTAAACACAAATCTTACTATTGATGTTTAGAATCACCAAATAGTCCTCCACAAGCAAACTCGTCTACTCTTGGTTACCCGGACCTGCAGAGTTAACCTCTACACTATCGAATAGTATATTAGGTTAAGTCAACAAACCTGGTCATCTTTTGAAGCTGGTGTGAATGATCTCAGTTTTACTCACACAAAATTCCTAACAATCAAATTGCGTACATAAATAGCTTATTTCAAAACTGAAATACGTAAAACATTAATTCCAGCAACAAAACAAATATTCTCAAACATATATATAGTTAATTTTTTAAAAACTAATATATGTAAGTCCAAAACTACAACATACAATTCAACATTTTCGGGAATTGTAAATCACTAAAATAAACATTTCCAACAATATTAAAGAAGCAATTCCAAATATACTCACACCACAACCATTCCACCAAAATTCTGATTTCTTTTGTTTTAAAAGAAAATCATCAAAATCCCCATGAGAAGTTCAAACATGTTTTAATGACCTCTCAGAAGTCAGAATACATCAATAATTCTCCATGTCAATTTTCCAACAAATAAAAGCTAGAATACCATTTTTCTTCTCTTTAAAAAAATATTCAACACTATGAATACCATACTCATAACACTATACAAGTACTATTGGCGACAGACAAGAGGTTTAACTAATTTGGTTTTATTTTTGCCCAATATATATATGCCAGACCTCACCGGTCTAAAACACATTTAAGGTATTCTCACCTTTACATCTAAAAATGTCATATTCTAAGGTCATTTAAAAAAAAGGGAAATAACCAATAGGTCCTAATTTTCACTATATATTTCCCATTAGGTTTGATAGATTTTAAATAATTCTCATCAAGTTTGGGTTGGGCCTCTTTTACTCCCAGCAAGGACAAAATATTGTAGGCCTGATCTGTTAATTATTTATTATACCTATTTTACCCTTTTAGGGAGTTTTCTGTTTTGAAATTGAGTACGTCAGTCACGTAACTGAACCATAACAACCCAAAACTCTCACCGTACTGCGTAGCTCTCGATTTAGCTCTCGATTTGATTTAGCTTTATTCGAAATTGTTTATTGTTCATTGATCGAAGATGTGGATTGAAGCGGTTCGCGAGTTTTCTCTATTGATGGTAAGGATTTTTCGTTTTCCGTACTGTGAATTTCTGGATTTTTCCTTCCTGTGATTTTTGTTTTGAATTTCGTTTTTAGCGCATTGATTTGTTCGTTGTTCTTGTTTTGTTAAAGATTTTGTTGCTGTGATTGCATCTGCGGCAAAGTTTCGGATCTAATTTCCTTTCTGCTACGATTTTTGTTCGATTTTTTTTCGGAAGATTGAGGTAAACTTCAATCTGCATATTTTTGAATTTTAGTCTTGTTGATTTTCGATTTTTAGTTTTAGGTCTGATGCATCTAGTTTTCGTTATTTTTGTTGCTATTGTTGAATTGATGGGAGGGAATCTGGACTCGTTTTTTTTTTTTTTTTGAATTCGGTGTGGATCAGTAATCTTCATCTAGTCTTCGATCTTTTGTTGAAGATTCATGTAATCTGCAATCTGCATGTTTTCGGTTTTGTTTTGTTGTTTTTCGATTATTTTTTTGATCAGTTTGGCAGTGGCTTTGGCTGTGTTTTTATTTTTATTGACCTCAATAAAAACTGTGCAAGGGATGCTGTAAGTAATCAGTTTGGCAGTGGCTTTGGTTGTGTTTATATTTTTATTGACCTCAATAAAAACTGTGCAATGGATGCATGAAGTAATCAGTTTGGCAGTAGCTTTGGTTGCGTTTTTATTTTTATTGACCTCAATACAAATGTGCAAGGGATGCTTGCATTAATCAGTTTGGCAGTAGCTTTGGTTGCGTTTTTATTTTTATTGACCTCAATACAAATGTGCAAGGGATGCTTGCATTAATCAGTTTGGCAGTGGCTTTGTCTATTTTTTTACTTTTATTGACCTCAATAAAAACTGTGCAATTGCTTTGTCCGTGTTTATATTTTTATTGACCTCAATAAAAACTGTTCAATGGCATTGTCTGTGTTTTTATTTTTATTGACCTCAATAAAAACTGTGCAATGGATTTAGGAAGTAATCAGTTTGGCAGTGGCTTTTGCTGTGTTTTTATTTTTACTGACCTCAATAAAAACTGTGCAAGGGATGATTGAAGTAATTAGTTTGGCAGTGGCTTTTGCTGTTTTTTTGTTTTTATTGACCTCAATAAAAAACTGTGGAAGGGAAGATTGAAGTAATCAGTTTGGCAGTGGCTTTTGGCTGCGTTTTGTTTTTATTGACCTCAATAAAAACTGTCTGTTTGTTTAGTTCATGTGTTTTTGTTTTGTGTGGTCAATGAAAGTTTTGTTTCTGTTCTAGGGTTTAGGGTTTAGGGTTTAGGGTTTAGGGTTTAGGGTTTAGGTTTTAGGGTTTAGGGTTTAGGGTTTAGGGTTTAGGGTTTAGGATTTTCGATAAATTTTTCGAATAATGCGGTGTAATCTTTTGTGTTGTTTACTGTTTTATTGACCTCAATAAAAATTAAATATTGTTTTTGTTAGGTGGTGCAATGGATTCTTCGGTGTTGGCTAAGTGCACATATTCAGGTCTTACAATGTTGTTTGGCCTGTCTCGTGGTTCGAAGTATGATGACCTTTGTCGAGATATTTGTAGACGGTTTAATTTTTTGGGATCGGATGTGATTGAGTTGCGATGTGCCTTGCCCGGTAGTCCTGCTTGCTTTTTGCAGTGTGATGGTGACTTAGAGCTGCTGTTTAAGGCTGCTTTGGTGTTCAAGATTGAATGTGTAGACATTGTTGTTTCGAAATTGAGTAGTTCTTGTGCTAGCAATGTGTCCGTTGATGATAGTGCATCCGCTGTATTGGATGAGGAAGATTATCTTGGTGAACCGTATAGGACAACAGAGGGGAAGGTTTACTTTTCTAGGGAGTGGAGGGATTACATCAAAGAAGTTGGGCAGAAGTTTCGGGGTGGTGTTGTGGACTTTAGGGAGAAGTTGTTGAAGTATGCAATAGAAGTTGGTTTTCGATTTGTTTATGTGAAAAATGATGCAGGCCGTATTGTTGTTGATTGTTTTAACAAGCTTCGGGATGGTTGTAAATGGCATGTGAGTGGCTACACTTCTTCTGCCAACGGCTTCTTCTACATTAGGCAATTAGATAATGTCCACACGTGTAAGGGGGTTCTTAGAACCCAAAAAAGTGATTTGTTGGGATCTAATGTTGTGAAGTCATGCATTGAGGATGATGTTCGCTTGAATCCGTCTATTACCGCCAAGGAAATCATGAGAAAGTTCAAGGACAACTATGGATTTGACATCACTTATAAAGTTGCATACAAAGCAAAGGAATTGGCAAAGCAATCAATTTATGGTGGTGCCGCTGATTCGTACAACATGCTTTGTTGGTATCAAGAAGCTGTTTTGGAGAGCAACCCCGGATCAACGTTTGTTTTGGAGAAGGATGCATCTACTAGTCGGTTCAAGAGGCTTTTTTTGGCTTTCCATGGTTGTGTGGAGGGTTTCAAGTACTGCGTTCCGGTCTTATTCGTTGATGGCACATTTGGGAAGAGCATATACAAGGGACAGATTCTAACCGCAATTGCAAAGGATGGGGATCAAGGTAAAATTGTTTATTGATGTCAATAATTTAATATTCTGCTTGATTATTTGACTGAAATCAGACTCAATGTTTTTATTGATGTCAATAATTTGTGTGCTGCTTGATTACCTGCTGACATTTGTAAAAGAAAGTTTTTATTGATGTCAATAATTTATATTTTGCTTATTAGTTACTCATATTGTACATAAACTTTTTTTTATTGATGTCAATAATCTTATATTCTGCTTGATTATTTGACTGAAATCATACTCAATGTTTTTTATTGATGTCAATAATTTTTTTTCTGCTTGATTACCTGCTGTCATTTGTAAAATAAAGTTTTTATTGATGTCAATAATTTATATTCTGCTTATTAGTTATTCATATTGTACAGGTAAGTTTGTTATTGACGTCAATAATCTTGATTACTTTACTGAAGTTGTACTCAATATTTTTTATTGATGACAATAATATGTTTTCTGATTGATTACCTGCTCATGTTGTACAAGTAATGGTTTTTATTGATGTCAATAAAATGATTACAGATTTGTTACTTTTTGTGTGTTTGTTTCCTGATTATATTTCCATTTTGTTCTAGGTCTATTCCCTGTTGCTATTTGTGTTTGTGATTCCGAAACGGATGCGAATTGGACTTTTTTCTTTGAGCACTTGAGGACATTGTTGCAGGAGAGGTTGGTTACATTTATGTCGGATCGTGGAACTGGTTTGTTGAGTGCTTTTGACAAGGTGTTTGCTGGTTGGCCGCACCTGTTTTGTTACAAGCATTTGGTTGCCAATTTGATGGATAAGTTTAGGGGCAGAGGAAATGCTGCTGCTCGTGAAGAGATCAGGCAACGATTTTTTGAATGTGCATATTCGTCATCTGAAAAGGAATATATGTTTCACTTAGCACAACTGAGGGATGTGGGTGGGGGGCAGATTATTGATCAATTCTTGTCTGAAATGCCGCTAGAGAATTGGTGTAGGGCATTTTTCAAGGGAGATCGTTATGGTATAATGGCAAATAGTGCAGCTGAATCTTTTAATAATTGGATCAGGATTGAGCGTGAGATGCCGGTTTTTGACATGCTGGATACAATTAGGTTGAGATTGATGCATCAAATGTCTAGTAGGAGGGATGCAGCGGATCGTTGGACGACATTGATTTGTCCAAATATGGAGATTCGGTTGAAGGCAAAGATGGAAGAGGCTCTCCAATATAGCGTTTTCCGTTCTGTTGATGGTAAGTACGAGGTTAGGGGCAAGTTCAACTACACGGTGAATCTTCGTGAGCTTTCTTGCTCATGCAATAAGTGGCAGATTAATTGCTTTCCATGTGCTCATGCTCTCGCTGCCATTCAAGGTGCCGGTCGGATGATATATCATTACATTGATCCGTATTACAGCGTGGAGTCGTACAAAAGGTCATATGATTTAGGCATCCATCCCATTCCAAATGTAGAGAGGTCCTATTGTGAGTCCTCAAGCAGTGGCATGATTTTTGCTCCACTTACGAAGAGACCTCCCGGGAGGCCCAAGGCGAAACGGATCAAGTCCGCGACCGAGTCACGAAAAAGGCCTATGAAGTGCGGCCGATGCGGGGTGAAAGGGGACCACAACAAGAAGACGTGCACCGCTCCCATTTGATTGTTGCAGCAGCAGCTTATGATTCTGTTTAGGGTAACATGTTCTTAGTCATCCTTTAGGGTTCAGTAACATTAACTTGTACAGATTTTTAAGTAAAGACGAATAAGAAATTCATTTTTTGTGACCTATGTTCTTGACTATCCGAATGTGTTTTGGATATTGGTTTTGGGGATATATGTGGTGGACTATGAGTATGTGCTTTGGTTATTTTAGAAGCACTTACATTTTTTATTGTGGTCAGTAAACTGACCAATATTGCTTAATGAGTGAATTTTTCATATTACTGATTGTGATATGGCAGGTACTTTTTGTGTATTTCTATTTGTGAGATGTTTTCATATTGTTTAGTGGAGTCAACCTTGTGTGAATAAACGGAAGAAAGAAATTTATTGATGTCAATAATATATGTCAAGTGATTGACAATGTGCACTTCATTAGTCAATAAGAAAGAAGTTTTTTTTTTATTGATGTCAATAAATTATGTCAACGACCCTTAACAATGCATTTGCCATGATTCAGTGCTCCAAAGAACAAGAAGTGATTGGAAATGTGGACTTCATTAGGGAGTAAGAGAGAAGAATATTTTTTATTGATGTCAATAAATTAAGGTCATTGTCAAAATGTGGAATTCATTAGTCATTAGCAAAGAAGAATGCTTTTATTGATATCAATAAATTATGTCAATGACCCTGAACAAAGCATGGAAGCCCTAAATAAACACTCATATCCCATAGTAAATTTTACAATACAGTTTTAACCCATAGTAAATTGCTTCACGATCATATTTTATGTGGGTGAACTCCAAAGCTTTCTTGAAATGGGCATTGGTATAAATGTAATAGAAATCTACTAAAAATCTACTAAATTGATGTAAAATGTACTAAAAATTCACAATGTACATGTAACTAGATATTGTTCATTTTTTCAACTTGTCTACATAATTTTGTAGAAAATAAGAACCATAAGTAATGCTAATCTTGCTACTCTTCCGCCTCATACTCTTGATCTTGAAATTCAATTTTCCAGGTGTTCTCATCATCATGCGCAAATCTTTTCAGCATTGTCTTCCTCATATTTCTTGCCTCTTGTTGTGTTGGTTTCTTTCCATTTGCAATGCTCTCTATGTAGTGCAGTACATATGGCCCACAGTCAACCCTGTTTAATACATATAACAACATATTAAAATCCTGAAACTGAAACTGCAGTCAATCTAAAATGCATTATATTTTTATTGATGTCAATAATTTAGATAGATACTTACGATGAGCATGGTTGTTGAGGGCAATGCATGTCCTCTTCCAACTGATAGTCTTTGATTTCATTGGACAAAACCCACTGTCTGCATTCTTCTTCTTCTTCAGTGATTTGTACTTCTGTGTATATGAGGCCAATAACTTCATGTTCTTCCTTATATTTGGCCCTGATTGCTTCTTGGCTTTCAGATCCAAGCTTCACTGCCGAGTTCTTTACACTTTCGAACCACTTCTGTATATGTGGGATCTGTATTGACATTTTTTATTGAGTAATGTGTTTTAGTAGTCAATATCATTGTAGTTTATTGACAATAATGGGAACTCAAGAATACAGATATCACTTACAATGAGTTTTGCGTTCTGGTGGTGTAATTGCTTCTTGACATTTTTCTTTGGCCTCATGGAGTTCATGTGGATGAACTTCTTCTTTTGGTTGTCCATGATGAGAAGCGAGTAGTGGTTTTTTGCGGCATGATGTATGGGGATGAAAATTCTGCTTTTGTTTATATTTTGCCACAAAGGCTCTTTGAGATGCAATTCTATTCCCCCCTCCATCTTCCTTATGGCACAGTACTGCAGGCAGAAGGAAAACAAAACAAAAACAGATTAGTCCGCGGTGCAGCGGCACGCTGCTGTCTATTGACCACTGACTACAATTTGCTTTCAATGTGCTACAAAATAACTAATAACTTTTGCTTACCGATGCAACCATGTCTAGGAATGCTTGATCTGTTATTCCTTTTGTTTCGAGATCATCAGCAATCAATCCCACATACGTGTTCATCAGCTAAAAAAAAAGGGTAGACTTGATTAGTCAACAACAAAGAGAAATTTTTTTATTGATGTCAATAAATTTTGTGGAGGACCCTTATCAAAGCATGCAACCTGATATAGGATTCTAAAGAACAACAGGTGCTTGAATATGTGGAGTTCATTAGTGAATAACACAGGATTTGTGTTTTTATTGATGTCAATAAATTAAGTACATAGAATATTTAATAATAAAATTTTTGTACTTACATCTGTCTCAAGCATTTGTTCCTCGACGAGTGACTTGAGATCTTCCCTTGTGACACTCCCCAGACCCTCTCCCTCCCAGAAATAGACGCTGTTCAAACAACATTTTTATTGTGGTCAGTAAAACATTTTTATTGTGCTCAGTAAAACAATTTTATTGTGCTCAGTACTTACTCATCTTTGTTTACGCTATCCATGTAGTCCTTGATTATCTTTGCCGTTTCCCCATCCAACTCAGTCCACGTCTTTTTGCCGCAGTTGACATCTTGTAGATGAAGATTGTGAGGATCTGTGCAAGCGGCTTTCACCTTTGGGTTGCTCTTCTTTATCTTCTTCTTTATTTGCTCAGGAGTTTCATATATGAAGCTTTCGTCCTTTGATTTCGATGGCCTCTTGTTCTTCTTTACATTCCTTTCGATTGTATGGACATCGACAGTTCTTTCTTCTTGTTTTTTCTTCTGAGCAGCAGCAGCTTGTTCTAGTTTCTCAACTTCTTTGCAAATGACCTCATCTTCCAAGCTGTCGGTGAGTGGACCTTGTGTTGGAGTGTCTTTCTGAGTGGTTGCTTCCTCAAGTTTTTTCTTTTGTGCGGCAGCAGCTTGTTCTATTTTCTCCATTTCTTGGCAAAGTACTTCGTCATCGAAGCTGTCCACGAGTGGATTTTTGTTGGTGCTTGCGTTCTCTTCTTGGACAGGTGGTGTAGTTGCTGGTTTTTGTTGTTGTGCAGTCTCAACAATTTTATCTATTACACTGCCCAGTGAATCAAAGTCTATGCTGTCCGGCTCATTCATTCTTTCCTCCTCTTCCTCCTCCACTTCCCTTTCCTTTTCTTCATTCTCTTGCTCTCTTTCTGCAATGGGAATGATTGTGTTGTTTTAGTTAGTGACACAGGCTACAGTACTCTACTGAACTCTCATTTATTGATGTCAATAAATCTTTATTGACATCAATAAAATTCAGACTATAGTACTCTATTGAGGTTTCATTTATTGACATCAATAAATAAGCAACTGGAAGTCTAATTACATAATCCTGAACATAATCCTAGTGCTTGCCATAAGTGAAACTGTAAAATCATATACGAAGCTTACAGAGGTTTTTTTGTAATTTACTTACCTTTCTCGTGTTCTTGTGCTTCCTCTTCCTTCTGCTCTTCCTCTTCTTTTTCTTCATTCTCTTGCTCTTTTTCTGCAATGGGAATGATTCAGTTGTTTTATTTATTGACACAGACTACAGTACTCTACTTAACTCTCATTTATTGATGTCAATAAATATTTATTGACATCAATAAAATTCAGACTATAGTACTCTATTGAGGTTTCATTTATTGTCATCAATAAATAAGCAACTGGAAGTCTAATTACATAATCCTGAACATAATCCTAGTGTTTTCCACAAGTGAAACTGTAAAATCATATACGAAGATTACAGAGTTTTGTAATTTACTTACCTTCTGTGCTTTTCGGCATGGCAGTCTCTTCGTTGTGCTCTTCTGCTTCTTCCTCCTCCACTTCCCTTTCCTTTTCTTCATTCTCTTGCTCTCTTTCTGCAATGGGAATGATTGTGTTGTTTTAGTTAGTGACACAGGCTACAGTACTCTACTGAACTCTCATTTATTGATGTCAATAAATCTTTATTGACATCAATAAAATTCTGACTATAGTACTCTATTGAGGTTTCATTTATTGTCATCAATAAATAAGCAACTGGAAGTCTAATTACATAATCCTGAACATAATCCTAGTGCTTGCCATAAGTGAAACTGTAAAATCATATACGAAGCTTACAGAGGTTTTTTTGTAATTTACTTACCTTTCTCGTGTTCTTGTGCTTCCTCTTCCTTCTGCTCTTCCTCTTCTTTTTCTTCATTCTCTTGCTCTTTTTCTGCAATGGGAATGATTCAGTTGTTTTATTTATTGACACAGACTACAGTACTCTACTTAACTCTCATTTATTGATGTCAATAAATATTTATTGACATCAATAAAATTCAGACTATAGTACTCTATTGAGGTTTCATTTATTGTCATCAATAAATAAGCAACTGGAAGTCTAATTACATAATCCTGAACATAATCCTAGTGTTTTCCACAAGTGAAACTGTAAAATCATATACGAAGATTACAGAGTTTTGTAATTTACTTACCTTCTGTGCTTTTCGGCATGGCAGTCTCTTCGTTGTGCTCTTCTGCTTCTTCCTCCTCCACTTCCCTTTCCTTTTCTTTATTCTCTTGCTCTCTTTCTGCAATGGGAATGATTGTGTTGTTTTAGTTAGTGACACAGGCTACAGTACTCTACTGAACTCTCATTTATTGATGTCAATAAATCTTTATTGACATCAATAAAATTCTGACTATCACTATAGTACTCTACTGAGGTTTCATTTATTGACATCAATAAATAAGCAACTGAAACTATAAAATGATATAGGAAGCTTAAAGAGTTTTGTAATTTACTTACCTTCTGTGCTTGTCGGAATGGCAGTTGCTTCCTTGTGCTGTTGTGCTTCCTCTTCCTTCTCCTTCTCTTCTTCCTCTTCTTTTTCTTCGTTCTCTTGGTCTTTTTTTGCAATGGAAATGATTCAGTTGTGTTAGTTAGTGACAGAGACTATAGTACTCTACTGAACTCTCATTTATTGATGTCAATAAAATATTTATTGACATCAATAAAATATTTACTGACATCAATAAATCTCAGACTATAGTACAATGGTGAGGTTTTATTTATTTATTGACATCAATAAAATTCAGAAGTCTAATTACATAATCTGGAACATTACTTTTTGTGCTGTCCTAGTGCTTGCCATAAGTGAAACTGTAGAATGATATAGGAAGCTTAAAGAGTTTTGTAATTTACTTACCTTCTTTGCTTGTCTGCATTGTATTCACTTCCTCATGATCTTGTGCATCCTCAAATTTTTCATCCTCTTGAGAGTCTTCTTGTTGATCTTCATCCATTTGGTCTGCATTTTAAAAAGATTGACCGTTTAGCTTATTGACAGGGAATAAAATACTTTAAAATTTAAAAGTTTGTTGACTTCTCGATATATATGATTCGACGATTCAGTCAGAACAATAATCGGAACTAGCTCAATGACCTTCTGGAAAGAGGTTGAAACTTGGAGCGCTGTGTTGTACTTCAAGGTCTCGGACTTTAGTTTCAAGTCATCTTACTTTCTTCTTCAGCATTTTGTTATTCTTTTTCTCCTCCAGCAGGCTGGTCTCCAATTCTTGTATTTTGGTATCCGCCTTTTGACAGTTGTTCCAGAGTGTTTCGTTCTGGTCTTGAAGCTTCTTCAGTTCTTGTTCCAATTCATCCCATTCTTTGCTTGTTGGCTTGCCATCAAGAGATTCCTCAAGGCTGTGTATTATGTTTTTCAAGTTTTCAACTGCTTGAGTTGCTTCTTCTCTGTTCTCTTGGGTGGCCTGCGACACCTGCGAATTGACATTGCAAGAATTTAAGACTAAATAATTTTTATTGAGGTCAATAATTTTTTTTGTAGAGCTCTGCATTCCATGCACAAGTAAATTGACCGAGTAATACAATTATGTTGTGAACTAGGATAAACAGAAAAATGGGAATTGAGTTATTTACCCATTGGGAGAATGTAGGTGTTGACATGTCTTGATCATCTTCATCGAGATCAATGACATCTTCATCCAAATCGATGATTTTGTCTTTGGGTTCTTCCCAGGGTCCATTTTCTATCCATTGCTTTAACATAGGAAAGGAAAAAGTAAGAATTAGTTTACTAGCATTGAAACCAATGTAGATATACACACAGAATTGTTGTTTCTGTTTCGTATTACCTCGGCCAAGCGCGGATTTGATTTGATTTTCTGCCAATCAAAGATGTTCTGAATAGACCACTTGATGAAGGTTGGATATGCAGTTTCTCTCCCTGCAATGCACCTTTTCGCCTGTGTGTTATCGAGGAACCAGTACTGCAAACAAGTTTATTGTGTTCAGTAAATTATTGACATCAATAAACAATTTTTAGGTAAATAATGAAGCAGAATAAAAATTATTGATGTCAATAAATAATTTTTAGGTAAATAATGAAGCAGAATTAAAATTATTGAGGTCAGTAAAATATTGGATACTTACCAGTATGAGTATAAGGCAGCCGGAGAGTGTTACTGGATTCAGCTTGTTGTGCTTGGTGAGCCCCTTTTCCAAGAACTGCAGCACTATGAGGGACCAATTGTAGGTTTTCAGATTCTTTAAATTGCAGGCAACGTTGACCAGGTCCCAAGTAATTCTGCTTGCACTATTACTGAAGAGGAATGTAGTGAACAAGCTGATTATGATGAGCGATGCCACATGTTCAGGGTTTGCTTCATTTTCCTCGTCGAGCTCCACGTCAAGTGCATGGTCCACTTGTGTTTTTGTGATTGCATCTTTGCATTTCTTGAAATGCTTGGTAATGAGGCCATGTTCTGGTTTTGCTTCCTTCTTGTTGAAGGTGAAGTCTTTTCCTTCTTTTGGCAGGCCAAAAATTTTGTTGACGTCGTCTGGAGTTATCTTCTTCACCACATCCCCAAACTTGAACTCCTTTGTTTCCTTCTCATAGTGCCTGAGGATTAATTCAATGTCTATTTCCTTCTTTGTGATTTGTTCCTCAGTCATGATATCCACAAAGAATGGGTTAATGAGTGGCCACATTCCAGTATTCCTCAAGAGGAACCATGTCTGCAGTGGAATCTTGTTCTTGTGCCTGTTCATCTCCCTCCAGAATGCTACGAGGGTGCATTTTTGCTGCCTTACTTTCTTCTGTATCTGGTTTTCATCGTCTTCGTCTTCTTCTTCTCCTCTTTTCTTCCTCAGTTTTTGTTCTTTTTTTGCTTGGCGCGGCTTGTCTTTTCTGCTTGCTGTGTGTTTGAGTCTTTTGTGTCCTGATTCCTTACCATCATCAGCTCTGGCTCTTTTTTTGGCCGATGGTTCCTCTTGTTGTATTCCCATTCTGCTGTTTCTTCTTTTCTGGAGTCTCTGTTCTCGGTCTGTGGTTTTGTTCTGTGCCATTTTTCTGCAGTAGAATGTGGAAATCATTTGTCATTAACAGAGAAATGAAAAATTTATTAATGTCAATAAATTATCTGAATGATCAGAGCATGCAACACCATTATAGTATTTGTGGAATGATCAAGTTTAATGAATGTGCAATAAAATTATTGACATCAATAATTTTATTGACATCAATAATTTTATTGATATCAATAAATGAAAAATTTATTAATGTCAATAAATTATCTGAATGATCAAAGCATGCAACACCATTATAGTATTTGTGGAACATGGTTCAATCAGATTCTATTTTATTGACATCAGTAATTTTATTGATATCAATAAAATTATTGACATCAATAATTTTATTGACATCAATAATTTTATTGACATCAATAATTTTATTGACATCAATAATTTTATTGACATCAATAAAATTATTGAAATGTTGGACTTCATTAGTAAACAAATTTATTGATGTCAATAATTTTAAGATGCAACAGCATAAAATATCAGATCTTTTTTAAAATGTAAAAAGCACAACAGAACAACATATTGCATCTCAACAATGATTATTTTCTAGAAATATCAGGTTTATCTCTTTTATTGATATGGTGGACTTCATTAGTAAACTTATTTATTGATGTCAATAAGTTTAAGATGAACAGCATAAAGCACACCAAAACAGAACAACATATTGCAGTTGATGTAGATAAATCCAGTGAATTAGCCTTTACAAATGCAACATGGTTCAATCAGATTCCATTTTATTGACATCAATAATTTTATTGACATCAATAATTTTATTGATATCAATAAAATTATTGAAATGTTGGACTTCATTAGTAATCAAATTTATTGATGTCAATAATTTTAAGATGCAACAGCATAAAGTAAGCAGATCTTTTTTAAAATGTAAAAAGCACACCAAAACCGAACAACATATTGCAGTTGATTGATAATGTGGATAGATTCAGTGAATTAGCATTTACAAATGCAAGATGGTTCAATCAGACTCTTTTTTATTGATGTCAATAAAATTATTGATGTCAATAATTTTTGTAAGGGAAATGTAATCAGAACCTATTAAATCTAAAAATGGTCTATAATGTTTGACTCATCCATCTTAGCTTGGCTTGTATATTATTGCACAACAAATAAACGAATACTACATGAAACCTGAGGGAACATGTTAGTTGCATTGAAATGTAAAAAGCATACCAACACAGAACAAACAGATTGCATCTCATTTCTGGAGAAATAACAGGTATCACTTCATTGAAAAGGTTGATTTCATTAGTAAACTATTTTATTGAGGTCAATAATTTTATTGAGGTCAATAATTTTTGTACGGTAACGTAATCAGAACATGTTAAAACCAAACATATTTCGAAATCAAACTTATAAGATCCAGAGTGTAGTTTAACTTTAAATACGAAGAAAGAGTAAAGCATGTTTCGGTTAAAATTGAAAATGTGTTAATCGGATACACAAAATCATTCAACCAAATCGTTCCGTAGTCAACCAAATCTATTGAGATTCAAATCGTTCAACAAAACAACAAAAACGCATATGCGAAATAGCAGGAAAGATTCAGAGTATTGATAAGCCGTACTTTAAGAGAGATTGAAACCCTAACCTTGTTGAAATCGGAAATTCTGAAGGTGTGAAATAGTCGGTGAAACCGCGAAGATCAGGAATCTGCTGTCGATTTTAGTGAGTCTGGTTTCGCGAGCGAGGTTGATGGTGGTTGTGCGTAGAGATTTGACGGTTTTTGAAAATGGGAGAAGAAGAGTCGGAGAGAGTTTGAGAGCGAAGAGACAGAGTTTATGATCAAAAACCGCGGTACTCGATGAAATGAGAGTGGCACGGCGTAGTTTTTTAAATTATGTAGGGGCAAAAGCGTAACATCGCGTCCGTGACGAATTAAATGGGCCGGACAGGCACCGTGGATTTGGACCAAACTGGTTGGGAAATATTTTGGGTATTTTGTCCTTATGGGTCAAGGACCCTTAAAAAAAATGATTCAAATTGTATTTCATTACAAAATCGTTTCCCACCGAAACACACCACATTCATAAAACGATAAGAATTGTATAAATCACAAAAACATCGTTTTCACTATTCCTAACACACCAAAACGACATTTTGTTTTCAAAATATTGTTTTTCGCCAAATCCACCAAAATAAAACAATGATAATGAATTTTTTTCAATATATTGTTTCCCGAATACTCCACAAGTCATAAACAATTAAATTTGTATTTCCCACAAAATATCATTTTCGCCATTCATGTCAATCCAAAAACAATATAAATAACATTTTCTCAATATATTTTTTTTCCACGAAATATCATTTACTCAAGATAGCCCAAATGTGAATCAATATTCACATCTAGAACATCGTGAGATTCACTCACCTCTGATTCCCGCTGCATCTTCAAATCGTAACTGAGAATCGACAATTTCTAGCAAAACACTACACAACTCCAAATAATACCTATGAACATGCAATTTCCAATTAGCACATCATAGTTCCCAAATCAACAATTCTAAACTCCAAAACATTTCAAGTGTTCCTTGAACGTCTCTAGGACATTAGAACTATCAATTGAGACAAATTGACCAAAAGTCAACTGTCGGTCAACGTAGGTCCCACATCCATATTTCTCCGATCGATTTCCAGTTAAACTCCAAAATTCTAAATTTCACCCACATGCTTATTTCTAGCAGCTTAACAACATATCCAAAAATGGTGGCGATCCAACTGTTAGATTACCACAGATCTTATATTGTATGTTTAAAAATCGTAATTAAACAATTATTAAACATGATCAGATTTCAACGATCCTTTTATACAGCATGCTTGTAACTATCACCCTAGTAATATATTCAAGTTTGGTGACGATCTGACGGTCACAACATCGCAGATTGTAAATCGTACGATCTGATTCGTAATTAAACAATGATTAAGCAAACGTTCGAATTTTCAAAATCCGAACATACCGGCATGCTCATATTGACGAGTATGCTCTTTTGAGAGAAACATTTTGGCCATTCGAGCTAATATGCGCTGCCATGCACCACCACTAGTGGCGGTGGCGGTGGCGGCACCGTCAACTTTCTCTGATGGTCACAAAGCTTATACTAGCATGTAAATATCGAAGAGAGAAATAAGTTTTGTAACTACTTCAAGGTGAGATTGTAAGTAGCTCAGATTATATCGGTGTCAGTAGTTTCGAAACTCCAAAAGTTAACAATGTTGATCCTCCGCGTACGGTGGTCGACGTTGAAATCTGAGGGTACCGAAAGGTTACCGGGGTTGAAAACTTCAAAACTCAATTAGTTTGGAGGTCGGAGGTGGCCGATATCGGCGACAGTGAGTGAGGTAGTGAGAGTGTGAGAGTGATAGAGAGACAGTGTACGGGTGAGAATGACATGATGGGTTAAATAACCTTAATCCTTAATCAGAAATCAATGGTCAAGATTGGATCATCCAAAAGTAATAATATTGAAAGATTTCTAAACTTCATAACTCGCTCATACGATCTCTGATTCTCGCGTTCTACATGTCTACGAACTCATATCGGTGCGCTCTACGGTTTTTGTGAAGGAAGTTTTCAGAGAAAGTCGATGAATACAAAGTCAACTTGATTTCTCGACCAATAGCTTTTTTCGAGTTAATAATCGTATAAATTTCAAGAAATAAAAGATGAAATTTCGAGGTATTGTACCTTCCCTCCATTATACCAGTGAATATCGCAATGTAAAGTAAAATCGATATACATTTTGTTCTTAGACATTGACTAATAAAATAACCATTATTAGCCAATGTCTCATACTTTTGGATCTTTTACTACAGCCACAAATATATCCGTCGATATTTTGTTTCACATCATTTTCTGGCCCATGTCTACCAGCACAATTAGTATTTTGTTTTACATCAGTAATTTACTAATTTTGGTTCACTCAGTTAGAATTGTAATCTTGTAGATTCATCTCGCCAACGTGGCCATTGCCTTACCTCCATTGCAGACGACGTCGTTTTGGTATCTTTCCGTTTGGTTGTGCTTTCTGCAGGTAAACAACTAAACACCGTCGAAAAGCTCAGCCTATTCTTCCTTCCTTACCAATTTGACAGATTTTCCCCAGATAAAAGGAAAAGGCTGAGCTCAAACAGAGAGACAAATACAAAGAGAGAGAAGGAGGATGATGACGTACGCAGCCTCAGCTTCAAGGCCTCTGTGTTTCAACAATAGCGTCGTATCACAAACCCAACCGCCGATTGTGAAGAGCAATGGTCTTAATAGCAGTAGCATTAGTAGTATCAATTGTAGCAGAAGAACGAAGCGTGTGGGTGTAATTAAAGCCTTGAAAAGCTCGTCTCCCACAAGACAGACCTTGTCGAACAATTGGGATTTTCACTCAGCAACAACTACTTCTTCAGCTCCACGCGTGCCCAGATTGGAAGAGCTCGATACCACCAATATGCTTCTCCGTCAGAGAATTATCTTTTTGGGTTCTCAGGTTAATCCTTTTCTCTTCTGTTTACATTTTCAATTGTTGTTTTTGCGTCAGCATTCAATTTTTGACGTGGGTCTTGCTACTTGTTGTTAATTTGTGCTCTCCTGATTGTTGAAAGCTAAATTTTAGTGAAAGAATTGAGTGGATTATGGTGTGTGTGGTTGTTGTTTGTTTGTAGATTATACGAAATTTATGAGATTGCTTCATTGAACTTTGTACTGTTGCCACTGATGATGGGCAGGTAGATGACATGACAGCGGATTTGATCATAAGCCAACTGCTATTTCTGGATGCTGAAGACCCCAAAAAAGACATTACATTGTTTATCAATTCACCGGGTGGCTCGGTTACTGCTGGTATGTTTGTATATGTCTTTTCAACATGTTTGATCCTTGCTCATCTCCTCTTTGTTGCTCTTTTTTTTTTCTTTATATGTGAGCCATCGGAATTTACTTATGAATTACACGGTTTTGACATAAGTAGGTAAACCCTAAACACCCTAAAGTAGGTAAACCCTAAACCAAATAGTAGACTAGGAAAATGGCATGTCATGAAGCCATACTTTGGCATCAAGCACAGAGGTTAAACGCAGGATGATAGATTGTTATTGCAACATATTGCATGAAGAAACGTTAAAAAGAGTGTCGTAGGCAACCAAAAAAACTTTCCATCAATGTAAAGCAAGTAGTATATGGACATGAGTAAGCTCTGACGTATTCTCAACTTACATTTATCTATGGATCAATTCAATAAAAATGCTTGGTGGAGCTTTGGTAGGTAGGACACTTTGGCTTCTGAAAGAAACTCTGCAAAATGCCTTCACATGATAAGTTCAAATGTGGTACCTTTATCACCATATCTCAACATGTTAAACTTGGATGGATCAGCTAAGTTTTCGTTAGCGTTGGTCAGTGTTGAAACCCGCTTGGTGGATTTGCAATTGTTATAGGTTCCTCCAAGATTATAAGTAACTTCAACGAAATGATTATGGGAAGTTGCATCGACAGCCTTCCTGTGTTTACTTTTGAGATGTTTGAGAACCAGATCATTCTAGTAATAGGCCGTTTTAGGTCCAGCTGAGCTTGATGCCACAATATGTTGGGTTAGATAGAAATGACATTTCAATAGAACAAGAATAGCTGAAATGCATATCTATCACTCTTCACCAGCAAAGTAAAATTTAGGAATTACAATTTTCATTCCAGGGTGGGGGGGAGGAATAAATTGAATAAATTGTGCTGCTGATCTCATCTAGACTAGATAGGAGTAGATTGTTGCTGGAGTCTTCATTCTTTTTTCCCCTCTAAACCTTTGATGGATATCCCTTTTCTTACTCACTTTTGACCCTCTACTACAATCTGGAATGCTAATGTACTCCATGAAGTGCATGTGTTAGCTTGGATTATTGCCCAGGGGAAAAGTAAACCTGTTAAGAGCATTATTTGAAGTGAAAGAAATTGAAGTGAGTTCAGTGAGCAGAAAGAAACAAGAGGAATTAGATGCCTATAGAATTGTGTAATTGCTGATGTCATACTTTGATGCCTATAGAATCAATAATTTTCAGAATGAAGAAAGCGAGTGTCTGCAAAACTTCTTTGTGCCTGAGATATTAGAAATTTTGTACTAGAGAAATTGTTTCAATTTTTTTTCTCTTAATTTTTTCCCATATAATAATGCCCCAATGTATAGTGCAATATGACTAATCTAAATAAAAAGGCGTTAGTATGAATTTTGCAATGTTGTAAATATCTTTTTGTGTGCCTTCGTAGATACCTTTTGACTCTGGTTGTTTGTCGGATTTTCCTTTCATGGTTTGATTTAATTTCACTTCTACTTTTGATAAGACAAACACAGTGACACAAAATTGTCCGCTTTTGGATTTGACATTTAAGGCTTTCTTTTGTAATGCAGCAATTAAGAGAAACTTGATGATAAAACCTAGGACCCTTGGTGCCTCTCTGATTTTTGTATCAATTAGTTATTTTAGCTTCCCAGTTCTGTATTGAATCCAAACCATGTTATCTTCCTCTGCACTTTCCTATAGAGTTCAGTTGAGGAACTTCAAGGATGTCTGCGCGTCTTCATTAATTCTGCAAACTATTTAAGTAGAAAATATTTTGAGTATTGCAATAGAGATTAAACAAGCATGAATATCTAGGATTTGTATCAAATTATTTTTTTCCTTCTTTTTTTTTCTTTCCAATTTTTCGGTGAGATTATTATATTTAATGTATTGGATCTTCCATGAACTGGGCTTAACTCGATTGAGGAAGGTCAAGGATGTGTCATGCTCAGGTAGTCTTTAGTCTTGGGCAGACATTTTTTTTATTTTTTTTTATTTTTTGGAGGAGGAGAAACATAGGTTTTATTACAATCGAAGAAATATATACCAGGAGTGGATAAGGAATCCCTGGCCTAGAGCTGAGAAAAGTTCTAAAAGAAACTCAAAAGAGACTAGGAAACAAATATGCACTAAACCAGCCTCACTTCACAACAGATAGCAGATTCATCCTGATAGAAGAAAGGGAATAATCCCTGAAACCAATGCTCCATTCATAAACCCCAAAAACTGCCAGCAGAAAGCAGCCCAATACGGTTTTAGGCTTTTAGCTTTCTTTCCTTTCCCCAAAACCTGGAAACAAGTAATCAACAGCTCAGAACACTCCTTTGGGATAAACCAAAAGCTTAATGTCTCTAAAAAACTTCCACCACCATTGTAAGGAACAAGGGCAATCTTTATGCATTCTTTTTGGTGAACTGCAAAAGGGTACGTGTAATATATTCTTGTTTCTGTTAGGCAAAATTCAGCTCGGCACCAGCCTCCTGCCCAGCCACCATCTCCCTTTGCCATTGTTCCAGAGATTTTACGTTCTGTTAGATCCAGTATTTTCTGTTAAGGGCCTTCTTTTGTTCTTATTACCAGTTTACAAATGCATGTAGGAATGGGAATATATGATGCAATGAAATTGTGCAAGGCGGATGTTTCAACTGTTTGCTTGGGGCTTGCTGCTTCTATGGGTGCATTTCTCCTTGCTTCTGGCTCAAAAGGAAAGAGGTACTGCATGCCCAATTCAAGAGTGATGATCCATCAACCTCTTGGAACTGCTGGAGGCAAAGTAAGTGCTAGTTTTCTGCTTATATTGTGGATGTCAATCTTCATTTGTGAGGGATATAAATCCTTATTGTGTATCAGATTGATGCATTATTGATTAATATGAAATTTCTAAAGCTTCATTCATACTTTATGGTTCAAAGTAAATTTCTGTTATTTTGTATATTTTCCCTAATATTTCTGTAAATCTGCTTTTCCAGTGACACCGATATTTTTATTCTTGTTTCCATTGGAGTTTTAATATTGTTGCTATTTTTTTGTTTTTGGTACTAAGTTATAGGTACCATTTAATAGTAACTTCTCCAGGGGTATGTTGTTATTTAATGACTTTTAGAACAAGGTAGCAGAGTTTGTAGAAATCGGTTTAGAAGACACAGAAGGTTTATAGCTGCTTTAAGTTCCACAGAACCTAGGGAAATAGTGAATAAAGGGAGGAAAGACGGAGAACAAGGTAGGAGAGAGAGATACCAAGGCACCAAGCCGTCAACAACATTCATGTTTCATTCATTCATTCATTCCTATCTACCATGGCCTAAAGCAAATAGCCTTCTTTATAGGAACATCTCCCTTAGACTCTTAAAATACCAGAAGACTTAATAAATAACAAGAGCCCCAAATAAATATTCTTAAACTTAACACCAACTCAGGATGATTCTTTATTCATTTATTTAGTATCGACCCTTGGATTACCATGGAGACTTCTCTTTACCAAAAAGGCCTTAGTTTTAGAGTAGAGCCAATGAGCTTCCAAAGAGAGTATTTCTTTTCTGCCAGGAAGAATGTGCATCAAAATTTTCCAATGCAGAATGACTTTCTTGCATTGTTGTGAGAATTTGGCTTCTGAGCGGAGAGTTTTCCTCTTGCCACCTTGAGCTTCACTGTTCTTATGAATTGATGCCGGCAGCATGAGCAACTGCTCGACAGAGTGTAAATCAGTTCCTCTCGCTCTATTTAGGACACTTTTCTCTACACTTGACACTTCTTGTGACGCGTCAGACTCCATAGTTACGCCCAAATGTTAGTGGATATTTATATCAATACAAAAAAATACAGAGATAAATTGGCATGAGGAAAGTTTGGAAGTTGCCGTTTCCGAAATAACATGTACGCAGTGACGATCTACAGCTGTGTCCTCAAGTCATAGCATGCAGATCATGACATTCCAATTAATGAGGATAACTGGATATAAGATTCACCCAAAAAAATAAAATTGATATAATGTTGAGTTGTGTCAGCTAAAGCCTTGTCTAGTGCTTTTTATAATTTTTAAGTTTGGACTTTTTACATCATTTGTTTTTTTTTTATTCTTGTTGTTGGACTCGAAAACCCGAATGTGTGTTGACCCTGAACTCTTGTTTCTTTTCTATCTATGCTAGATGTTTCTATTCATTAAACAGTAGAGGGAAAGAGATCGATTTCACTTGATTAACTTTTCACACACGTAGGTTTTGTAATTAAAGTGCCTTTTATTAGATCTTGAACTTGTATGTGGGGTTTTTTTTTTTAGCCAAGGAACTTGTATGTTGTTATGATATGTATTCTATATCTATTTTCTAGCCAGGCCGGATAAGTAACAGTAATTGTCTTCAAGCATAATAAGTTGGTGTGGTTCCTCCTTTGCCAAAGAAAATGTACTTGAAATTAATTTTCATCAAGTCATGCAAGGCAATCAACTTCATAGAAAAAGTGGAGCCAAGCAGATATATTTTTGGATTACATATCAGACAACTTTTAGTGTTTTTTTATTATTTTTATTTTTTTATGATGGTTAAACTTGTATTTTTTTTTTAACCAACAAACTTTGTATTCAATTTCAAAATGATTTTCTTCTTTTTTATTCTTTTCTTGTTCTAACCATATTAGAGAAGTACACATTCTTTGTTTACAAGCTTGATGCATTGATTGGTGGTTCATGACTTATCTTTCAATTTTTACATGTGAGTTCAGGCAACAGAAATGGGTATACGGATTAGAGAAATGGCATACCACAAGATTAAATTGAACAAAATATTGTCAAGAATCACAGGAAAGCCTCAAGAGCAGGTTAGGGATCAAATCAGATTTCTTTCATTGTAAATATTTTGTTTATAAGGGTTCCTTTGTTCTATTTGTAATTTCTTTTGTCATTACAGGTTGAAGAGGACACAGATCGTGATAATTTCATGAACCCCTGGGAAGCTAAGGATTATGGGTTGATTGATGAAGTTATTGATGATGGAAAGCCAGGTTTAGTTGCCCCAATTGGAGATTCCACACCTCCACCCAGAACACGAGTGTGGGATATGTGGAAAGTTGAAGGTACCAAGAAATCCAGAAAGAATTTGCCCTCAGAACAAAAAATTTCAGATAATGGATATAATGGGAGTGAAGGACGTGAGAATGAGAGAGGCGCAGAGAAGGAAAAGGAGGCACCTACTGCATCATAAGACCTGAGACAAGAATTGTGTTTTTCATTTTGATCATGTTTATTTTGATTTTGTTGTAATGCTCAACTCTCAAAGTAGTCTTCTTATGTACATTCCTTATTTAAATAGTGAACGTAGATCATAAAGATAAGTTACGTGATTTGACTTATTTCTCATTTCTATGGGCTCTTAAACTGGTTTTTCACAGAATTTGCTTTCTGACTCCTTTTAATCTTTTATCTTATCAATTACCTCTACTCTTTTTTTTTATCAGGAATTCTACTCCTTGATTGTGGAGACTTTAGACACATGGAAATCTTGAATTCAATTGTTAGTAGCCTACGAGAGAGTTCTTCCAGAATTGATCTACACTCCACACTGCCTATATATTTCCCGCATGTGTATTTTTTATATGATTTTAGTATTGCTCATAGCCTTCATGTTTGATTGGATGGACGATCAGTGGGCAGAGGTAGAATTGTGCATTTGTGCTTGCGAGACAAACAAAACGGCGTTGGTCCGCTGCCACACACTGGTCGGACGATGGACTTACGACCTGGTTGGGTTTTATCTTCAAAACGGATCAATGAATAGCTCAGTAGTTTTTGGGTTGGGTACTATATCTTTGTGTTGATCGAGGGCATAACCTCTGGTGTTAGAGTGAATAACTTTCATCTTGGGGTTGGTGCAGTGGTGATTTGGCATCGAAGTTGTACAAAGAGATATCATGTGTTTGACTCCCTTACGATACGTGTGTGTGTAAATTGTCGCCCAAAATAAAATAAAATAAACTTTCATCTTGGGGGCAACAGTAGCTTTGCAGTTTTTTTTTTTCCCGACGAGAAAGAAAAACAATTACAAGGAAAACCCTCTAATAAAACTAGAACATAATTAGTCAAACACTAAAGCATTAGAAGCAGAAAGAGGGAGGGATAGATCCCATTTAGCTGAACCAAGAGCATGTCCAGTTGCAGCCACAACATCTGCCACAATGTTTGCCTACCAAAGAATATGCTTGAAGGAAATTTGAGAGAAGCGCTCGGCAAGCCAAAGGATATCATGAACCAGGAACAAAATATGCCAAGGAACCTCAATCTTCTCGTTCAGGCTGTCAATAAGAAGTTTCGAGTCACATTCCTCAAGAACATGGGAGAAGCCACGAGCCAGAGCTCTGTTAAGCGCTTCTCTTAAGGCCAAAGCTTCAGAGACTAAGACATGAGAGGAATCAACAGATTTGGAAGCAACAAGGAAAGGGTTTCCATGCCATTAGAGTCTGTAATGACAAAAACAGTAACTGCCGAGGACTGAATCATAGAACCATCAAAGTTAATTTTTACAAGTGGATGGTCAGGCGGAAACCATTTAATCATCTAAACATTCTTAGAATGTGTTGGCCTTAAGAAAAAATTAGCTTTAATTCCAGTAGTCAGAAGCCATTTCTGAAAAATTGGGGAGGATATTGTGATAATTTATTCTGAAAAATTAACATATTGCGAGCATACCAGATGTTATAAGCAGTGATTTAGACAGTAGGAAGAAAATTAGAATCTTTAGAGTGAGAGGAACTTAGGCCATCAATCCAGTTAATAAACCAGAAGAGAAAAAAGATTGAGAAAAATTTGTAAGGGAAATTGACCAAACATTAAGAGCAAAAGAACAGTGACAAAATAAGTGATCAATAGATTCTGCACTAGCTAGTTTGGCAAAAAAAAAATACAGAGGGGATGAAAGTTTGGATCTTGAGAATAAACTCTATCTTTAGTTCGAAGTCTATTCCTAATCAACTGCCAACTAAAAACTTTTACTTTAGGAGGGATATTCAAAGACCAAACTAGATTGAGCAACTTACTCCTAGTATGGGCAGGAAAGTTCTGAACTTGAAGATCAAAAGTAGACTTAATAGAAAACTTACCATTAATTTCCTAATCAAAGGAGAACTTTGCTTTGTTACTTCATGCTATTTGGTCTCTCTAGAAAGAAAGGAATCAGCGTGCTTGGAATGATAAAAGTCTACATATTAATCAGCTCTTTTTTCAAACCCGAGAGCTTTTTTTTATGCACAAGGCAGCTCGTAAGTATGTGGTTTCGGGTGTGGGCACTCGGATTCCTTAACCATGGATTTCCTCCATCAGCGGGTTGGCTTAAGGCCAATTTGGATGGGGCTGTTTACTGTGGCTCCAGTTCAGGGGGCGTAGGAGTGGTTGTCCGTGACTCTCTAGGTGTGATTGTGGGTGGAGTCTGCTCTAAGGTTGAACATGTAGATTCACCATTTGGTAAAGGGTTAATACCCATAATGATACTTGAAATATCACAATCTAGACCAATTGGTATCTGAAGTATCAAAATGGACAATTTGGTACCTATAGTTCTCCTCCGTCACCAAATTTGGTACTTCTGTCAAAAATTCCGTTAAGTTAGTCCAATTATAGGGTTAATTTCGTCTTTTATTATTATATATTTCTAAAATCCATCTATTAAAGGTACAATTTTTTTATGTTGTTATTAACACACATTTTTCTATTTTTTTAATTTATTTTTATTATACAAATAATTCATAAATCTCTTATATTGTTTAGAAAAATTATATTTAAAAATACAAAGGTGTGTTAATAATAATTCTTTTTTTTAAGACAATATTATGTCTTTTGGAAGGAAAGTACAAAATTACCCTTGTAATTGAACTAACTTGACAGAAATTTTGACAGAAGTACCAAATTGGGTGACGGAGGAAAACACTAGGTACCAAATTGTCCATTTTGATACTTCAGGTACCAATTGGTCCAAACTATATATGATACTTCAGGTACTATTATGAGTATTAACCTTTTGGTAAAATACTTTGCAATCTCTTCCAAATTATTTTTTCTCTCATGTGTATCGTGAATCTAATACGTACAACCAAGCTCACAACCTTGCTAGATCAGTTCTATTCTCTCATTTCGATCTATCTTGGAGGGGGGTTGTCCCTCCAAACATTAGGAATTTTGTTGTTTCCCATTGTACTCATTAATTTGGTTAATGAAGTTGACGTTTTCCCCTTCAAAAAAAAAAAGACTAACATTCTCTTTTAATAAAAAAAAAAAAAACAGGATATGATTTTGGCGCCAAAACGACCGATAAATCCGTACTTGCCTTTTGGAACCCATTTCTGACTACTCATGACTCAAAATTATCCCAGCGTGATATCTAGGGTTCTACAGACAGATACACAGCACACAGACACTTTCGAAACCCAGAAAGAAACGATTGTAACGCCCCGATCCATTCTTCTCTCTCCCCCAACTCTCTAGGGTTTTGCTCTTCCCCTTTCTCCACTCTATCTCCCAAACGCCGCCGTTTCATTCCTAACCTTCTAAATGACGGCAGTGCCCCCGCCCGGTTCTCCCTCTCGCACCACCTGCGCTTCTCTCCTCCATGAATTACAGGTACTCCGGCCCTCTCTTGTCTGTAATTTATTCATTGAATTTTAGGGGCGGAGTGTTCAATTGGCATTTTTATTTTGGATTTCGCAGATAATTTGGGACGAAATTGGGGAGAGTGACAGTGAGAGGGACACGATGCTTCTGCAGCTCGAGCAAGAATGCCTCGACATCTACCGAAAGAAGGTGGAAATGACGAGAAAGTACAGGGCTGATTTGCACAAGTCCTTGGACGATGGCCAAGCTCAAATTGCCGCCATCGCCTCCGCCCTTGGAGAAGCCAATTCATTTTCCAGGGCTAGAGGGACCCTCAAGGATCAAATATCGGCCATAAAACCTTTTTTGGACGAGTTGAGCTTGAAGAAGCAAGAAAGGGTCAAGGAGTTTTCCGTAATTCAGTCGCAGATTGCAAGGATTTCCTCTGAAATAGCTGGGAACGGTTTGCCTAAGAATGCTGCTGATGCCGGAGTTGATGAGCGTGATTTGACTGTGAAGAGGTTGGGAGAGCTTAAGTCCCACCTTGACGAACTTCACCAAGAAAAGGTACTAAGTGGGTTCTGCTTATAACACACAGTTAGTCTTAAATTTCAGTTGGGTTTTGAATTTCTCTTGTGTTTGTAATTGGGGGTTTTGCTTGATATGCTTTTGTGCAGGCTTTACGTTTACAGATAGTCAATACTCATGTCAATACCATCCATGAACTCTCAGTTGTAATGTCCATTGATTTCTATACGACACTCAATGAAGTCCACCCAAGCTTGAGTGATCACTCCACTGCTCATTCCAAGAGCATCAGCAATGACACTCTTGCTAGATTGACCGCGTTGACCAACTCACTGAAGCAAGAGAAACAGAAAAGACTGCAAAAGGTGACTCAATATTGAATCTCTCTCTCTCTCGCTCTCTCTCTGAAGCTATGATCCATGAATTGGCCCTATTGATTACTTTCTTGAATTAACTATTCTGGTACTGTAATAGAAACCAGCACTTGAGTATACTTTCGACTGCAGTTATGTCAATGTCCTGATTTAGTTGTGTATCTTCCGGTAAACCTTTTCATTATTCTCTTCTATTTATGTTTTCCAAAATCCCAAGGTTCGATATGCTTGATTTGAAAAATCACAAATATGTGTTAAATGGTGTTATTGTGCCTAATTTTGTTGCCCTGCATCATCGTTCATCGTGTTTGAACCTGATTGGGCTGTATAGACATGAAGCTTTAGTAATCACATTCCTTGCAGTGTTCTTTTATCTTGTTCAAGTTGCAAGCAGCCCACAGATGCAATGAAAGTCGATAACGAACTGAAAGATTGTTGAACACAAACTAACTACTCATAGGCTATCAAGGGATGTGAGCTTGACCAATAAAGTAGTATTTTGCAAATCAAGTTTTATTCCCCTTTGCTTGGGGTATAGAAGAAAAAAAGAATTTAGGCCTATTTCATAATCATTTGAATCTTTTATCTGGAAATTAGCAACTAGGAACCTCATTTCACAAGTTATTGGTCGACTAACAGAACCTGGAATTGAAGCCTTAGGTTATAAATGATGACATTTATAAAATTGAGAACTTTATTTGAAAGTATTTCTGATCTTGATACTCCAGCTGCCTTATGGCTTGAATACTGTATTGTAGCTGACCATTTCTATGGACATTTTTCATTACCTTTTTATACTTTCTATTTGTCAGAATTCCTCTTACTCTAACAGGATATCTTTGACTGTAGCTACAAGATTTTGGGAGCAAGCTGATAGAGGTATGGAATCTCATGGAGAGCCCAACTGAGGATCGGGACAAATTTGACCATGTTACACGTTTAATTTCTTCCTCAGTTGATGAGCTGTCAAGGCATGGATGCCTTTCTCTAGATGTCATTGAGCAGGTGCAAATCATTATCTTTAATATCTCTTGTAATTGCACATGCAGAGTAAACAGCGCTGTAATTTTAATGAATGTATTTTTAATTACTTGGTAATTCTAATGATTGTTTCCAGACTGAGGCTGAAGTTGAGCGGTTGAATGTTTTGAAAGCCAGCAAGATGAAGGAGTTGGTCTTTAAGAGGCAAAATGAGCTGGAAGAAATTTATAGAGGGGTCCACATGGATGTAGATAGTGATGGAGCTAGACAGATTCTCAGCTGCCTCATAGATTCTGGTTTTAAAAATTCTCTATTTTTAGGCCTCTTATGTATTCTTTTCACAATAAATTTTTTAATTTTATTTGTTGAACCTGCCCTTGAAATTATGGTCGTTGTGGATATGTCTTAACAGGTGATGTTAATTTGTCTAATCTGCTTTCAAGCATGGATGATCAGATTGTAAAGGCCAAAGAGCAAGCTCTAAGCAGAAAGGATATTTTGGATAGGGTAGAGAAATGCAAATTTGCGTTTGAGGAGGATAAGTGGCTTCATGAGTATGAAAAGGTAACAAAATTTGAGGAAGTGTTACAATTTGTTTTTAGTTTAGTACATCTATTTATTTCCAATGGCTTCAGAAGTATAGCTGTTATCTTACTCTTGATACATCCCTTTTGCTTATGGGTTATTTGGATGTTTTAAGGTGACAGTCACACGCTATTTAAGGTGGAGGGCATGCAACGGCTTTTATAGTCATGGCCCTCAATACCACTCTTTCTTTTGCTTTTGGTTGTTATGTCATTTTCAGGATCCAATTGTTTATCTTGCAACAGATTAATTAACGGTGTTGTATGGAGTGCTTTATATGGATCATGAGTTTTTATTTTATTTTTTTATTTTTATTTTCCAAGTACCTTATCTCATGAAGTCGTACTATTGCATTTGTGAATAGTGATCTGATTCATGTTAAAGGACCAACTATTAAGGCAAATCTCAATATGTCATGGGTAGAAGTAGTAATAAGGAAAGATGTTAACATTAGAGATATGACTAACAAAGAACGCAATCTTACATAGTTCGCACTGCTGGTGTACTTTCAAATATGGGAACCATTTAGTTTCTGACGATTTTGAAGTCGTGACCATATTTAAATTTTTTTCGTTTAGTAATGACCAGGAATCCTTTCTTTATATTTGATTTTTTTTGTACTTTCTCTTTCGTTTTATTTCTTTCAAATATCTGCTTTCTTTCCCTTTCAGGATGAAAATCGGTATAGTGCAGGAAGAGGAGCACACATAAATTTGAAGCGTGCTGAGAAAGCCCGGATTTTGGTTGGAAAAATACCATGTAAGCTTTTAATCATTCATTTGACTAATTATATCACGTTAATGCTTCTTCTATTTTTTTAGATGTTCCTTGTCCCTTATTTTGTGAGTTAAAACTTTGTGTTAATATTTTTTTTTCTCATAAAAATAATTAGGTATCATATAATACTACTTATTAGAAACCTGTCATTGGTTGGGACTTGGGTATGCCATTAGAAAGGTAGTTTATCTGATAACTCCATTCTGTCGCCTGATTGGGTAACTTGTATATCTCTCTTCTCTTGGCTCAATGCCAGAAGTTATATGTATTTGATTTATCAGTGTAAAATTTAATTGTAGAGTAAAATTTTTTGCTAAGCATCATTTGGTTAAGACATGGGATGAGACCACAAAATATGATATAAAAATTTATATGCATGGGCTAAGTGGACTGTTAGTACCTGAAATTGCTAGAAGCAAATCAATAGAACGTGGTTGGTGTATACATTGACTTAGATCTTCAGTCCAAGCGTTGTGTTGAAAAGACATGACTTGACACAACCATGGTTATGAGATCTGAGGGAAACAGTCCCCTAAACCTTTGGACCCTTCTCAAATACCCCAATTTTTAGACCCTGATGATTTCCTTTTGCTCTTGTTCTCCGTTTTGAGATGAGTTAGGAATGAGTCAATGACTAAGGGTTGCTTCATGTTTTCGTTTTTATTTATTTATTTTTCTTTTTATATATGCTGTCACAAATTATAACCAATTAGTAGATGCATTTATGGGCTGGTAAGGGTTTCGGGTTATTGTCTTATTCATGATAGGAAGAGATGCTAGGAATACTTGCCATAGATTTCCCTAAATTTTTTAGCGAATTGGTATGGCTAGAAATTAAAGGAAAGTTAATGTGTACATTGAAAAATGTTAGAACTCCATTTGAATTACTCACATATATTCATTAGGAGGGGCCATAAGCCTATACTACAAGTTTTCCATTAACATTTAAGTCCCCCAGGCTTAAGATCTCACTTTTGCAAGCTGCAATAGATCTACAGCTTGCAAGAGTGGAATATATTGCTGAGTATGATGAATGAACTTAATAACTTCTAAGAAGTGGAGACATTTGTTTGGTGGAGCATAGGAAAGTGTTAAAAGGCACTTTTATCGGGAAAATATAAATACTTCATTATACCATCATCTCCTCTACGTGATGTTTGTTGCCTTCTTTAAACTGTATGATACTCTAATTTCATGAAACTAAAATGATGAGGACATCATTGTCAAACCCTTTAGGGTTTATGAGGGGAAGAAATGGAAAAAGAGAACACCTAATTCATCTCTATCCATATGGCTGGATTAATTGTTCTCAAGTAATATACTGCAGCTGTGGGGAAGATTTATTAGTTTTTGTTCTAGAAGTTGAGTCTGGTGTCTTTTCAAGTACTTAAGTTTCAGTTTAGGAGTCTTAAAGTATGCTTTGCTTTATTAAGTCTTGTATGCTTCAGGTTCAGAAGTCTGAGAGTCTTATCTTTAATCGAGTCTTAAATGGGGGCTATCTGTTTAAGTATAAATAAGTGTAAGTACCTTATGGCAAGTCAATGATTTGATGAATAAAATTATCAGAATATTCTGAGTTTCCTGAGATGGGAGCATTGTGTGAAGCCTAATAAGCCTCGGAGAGAATCCTAAATTTCTTGTTTTCTATACCCTATCCTATTGTTTCTGTCCTGCTTTGCTCCTCATATTAGAGTTTGCTGGTGCTGGTGTCTAAGGCAGTAGATATACTGCACCAGTTTTGGTTTTGAACAAAAAGTCAAATGCACTCTTCACTACCTAGTTCCTCCATTTTGTTTTTATCTTATGTACATATTGATTAGTAAAGAACTACAGAATGAATGTTTCTTTATTAACACAAAACTTTTTTGTCTAGCTATCATCGAAAGTTTGACTGCCAAAGTTAAAGCTTGGGAGACTGAGGAAGGAGTCCCTTTCTTATTCGACAAGGTGATCCTATATGTTTTACCAGTTGCTTTTATTTTTATTTTTATTTAGTTTTGCTTTTCTTTTGCTTATTCCTCTGTGATGAATCCAATTTTTTGTGAATTCCAGGTCCCTCTGCTACATATTGTCGAGGAGTACACTGCACAGCGGCAGGAGAGAGAGGAGGAGAAGCGTAAATCTCGGGTATGCTTGGACTTACTAATTTTTCTCGCTTTTGCTAGTATGCAGATGAAACTGCTTCCATCCAGTCTTTCATTGCCTATCTGGTTGATTATCTGTTGTTTTTAATGCCAAGTGCAATCCAAATGCATCTGGGAAACTTGATCTAATCTCATTTATCTGTAACAACTTGGTGAGTTTAGGCTGTCCATATGAACCTTTCCTGAATATGATGGTCTTAATATTAAATTTCATATGTTGGCTCCATCCATGTAACACATGTAAAAACTATTTGTCACCAGTCATCTCTGCTTATTTGTTGGTTGTTTCTGCTGCTCTCACTGACAATGCAAGGTAATTTCACCTGCAAAGATAGATTTAGCAGAAAGTTAATTGGTATTTGGCCTCTGGTTAATTCTTTACAGGAGCAAAAAAGACTCCAAGAACAACATGCTACAGAACAGGAGGCAATATTTGGTTCAAGGCCTTCAACAAAGAAGCCATTGGGACAAAGCACCAATGCTAACACCATGGTCGGGACACCAATAAGTCGTCGTGCGGGTACCCCTTTGGGCCGTCATGGAGTGTCAGCTGCAAAAGAACGCAGAGAAAGTGGGAGGGTCAACATAACACCTGTTAACTATGTTGCTCTTCCAAAGGATGATTCCGTTGCTCGCAGAAATTGAGGCCCATCTCTTGCCTTGAAAATAGCTTGTACGTGATGTCTCACTGTTCGCATGTCAAAATCACCAAACGTGCTTCAAGTATTACTAGGTTTACTTGTTGATACATAGAGTAAAGGTGGATTGTTTCTCTATAAGATTAGAATGTAAATAATTTGGTTTGGGCTGAAAGCAACCGAGTCACCTACAACATAGTACCTATTAGTAGAGCTATTAGAATTTCACTTTGATTTGAATAAAACAACTTGCAATATATCAGGTAATACCGTAATATCATCTATACTTGGTTTTTGATGGAAATATTGGCCAGGTGTTCTTTTGTATGAAAATAGTGCATGTGCATTTGTATTGCTAAGTCATAACCCAAACGGACCAATGGTTTACAATCATAACCATAATGCTGTGGACAACAGAAAAATAAATATCATGATGTCCAGAACAAGAATCTGTTGCAAATTTATCCCAATAATCTGTACTTTGGGAAAATGATTTGCAGTGACATCTATAATTAGAAAATTCAACTGCGGAAAACTCATCAAATAAAAACAAAACAATAGCTCAGGTTGTATTCAGGTTTTGAGGACATATGAGAAAGCTATGAATTCTGTGTATATTGCATGTAATTAGATTCCACATGTGATGAGTTCACTGCTTGGGAAGAGGAGACTCCTTGACTAGAGCCTCAACTTCATTTGCTTATCACAATGTACCCCTAATTTTGTTTTTAATCTTTGCAGATCATTCTCAACCACAAAATAAATAAAAAACTTGCAGATCATAGTGTACCCCTTTTGATGTAGGACAAGAAAGGATCAATTTAGCCCTAAAATAGTAAAAAAGAAAGAAGCAGAACAAGACTAAGAAAAATGATTAGAAGATTGGTAATTTTCGTTCAATGAGCTTACTAAGTTCTAGATCGTATTTTGAAAAAAATATAGTGTGGTTAATAAAGCTCTACATGACTTATACATGAGTAGTGATCGCAGAGTAGCAATTACGCTCTCATTATTCTCAACGTCTTTTAGGAGACGAGGCTTTGCTAGGGTTTTCTTTGCTAAACCCTTGCAACAAAAGGAAAAAGAAAGAAAGAAACAAGCTCCTAATATAGATAAAAAACCAAACTTGAAAGTGGAAACTCGAAAATGACATGAGAGATATAAAATAGGAATCCAATACTATAAATTAAGTAGCAGCTGGTGGGAATAATTTAGACAGATCTGGGATTGTTGAGTGTCTCCATGATATGTAACAATATATAATGACTAGTTCAAAGTGCATGAAAAGTATCACAAGGAAGAATCAACAATTAATTGTTGTTGCATATGATGATTATATTAAGCACAGCATAGCTAAGGTAGTTAGTGGTTGCCATATATGCAGATTAAACTTGTTTGAAAGCCATAAATATCTATATATTTATAACAGATATTTGGGTCCTTCTCATGATTTACTTGTATTTGATGAGTAGGATCAGCATCATAACAGGATGAAGTAACCTATTTATCTTCTAGCTTTTATTTATTTATCAGAAAGTTTTTCTATGCATTAGGATGTTAAATATCTCCTTTGAATCAATACCTCCAATGCTTCAAAACGTTGACATTCTAAATTGAGTAAATATGTAGAGGCATCAAGCTGTATATGATACACAGTGTAGGACATAAGCAAAGCAATTAAGAATCTGGACTAAGAGAAATGTCTGAAAAGAAAAGCAAAATGTTAATTAATTAGCTAGTGCATGCCTGCCTATCTGCATTTATACTTTTGTGCATATAAAAAGTGATCGATTTGAAACAAATGTGAATAATTAATCAAAATAAGTGGAGGCGATTTGAGTGAAATTCTTATTAGGATATTTTGAGTCATAATCTGTCCTGAAGTGATCAAGTGCTGCATCTTTCAGCGCAACCCATTAATTAGTGCTTGCTTACACAACATAAACTTAATTGAATGATTAGTTAGAGATTTGGCAAAAGGATTATCAAGGAAGATTCTTATGCATTAAGTTAGTTTCTCGCATTCACAATGAGCACAGTCCAATAATCTAATCCGGTAATAGTTTTCTTTCCTGAGCCGTACGTTCTTACTAATATATAACAAAGATTAAATAAATTAACCAACAGTTGATCGATGATTTGTAAATTATTGTCATATTTATTGTAATTAAAATGTATATACTATCATCAATTATCAAGTATTTAAGAAAATTAGCTTCTGTGATGATGATCAAACCTTTGCTGCATCATCATTCTGTAGTTTGTTATTTCTTCTTTTCTAGGTTTTACTATTTATTACCTTAAGAATCGTCAACTTTTTTTTTTTGGTGCGAGGACAGATATGGAAATCCTACGTAAATGAAGTGAAAGCAGATCGATGAGGATCATGATGATCGATCCATATATATAAACTTTGCTGTTGCAGATATTCTGTATATGTAATATGGAATTTATTGCAACTTGGCCACTTAAGTATATATAATATATGCTCCAACACATAGACTACTCCAATATCCATAAAGAATTTAAGCACGTAATTTTAGTACTGATTCATGGAATTTGAATCATAAATTGGGCGGAAAGATACAAATGCTGACGGTTTATCATATGCATATGTATTTGGTATTTGCGAGTGTTTCGTGAATTTTTCTTTGGTTGTATTTTTTAGGAAAAACGACAATTTTTATCTCACCACACTAATCCCTAGATGCCAGTGAGATTCGAATATGTGACCTCTACAGTATTGGTTTTACCAAATAATCAATACGTCACAGTTCACCGATAACTTTAACCAAATATTATTTTATTTTTAACAACAAATACCATACCACGAACCCTCCAATGCATGCAGCCCAAGAAGAACAAGTTCCGGCCCAATCAAACCAAAGTGGCCCAACTCGTAGACTCATGGCGGCAATTGTTGCGGACTAGAAGCAAGAGCAAAAAGAAAGTAAAGTAAAATAGGTTGTCAAAAGCAATAAGCAAATGTGCAAATTGTAAACTTTCATTGCACAAATAATAATCCAACAATCCTAACATGGAACGTACACTCATATTATTGACCATGATTATTATTATCTTTTTAGTTTTTGGCTAATAATCTAGGCGCTTGACCGATTAGGCGGGACTAGGATCCACCTAGACCCTGACTGATTTACCCATTAATCTAGGCGCCACAGCTCCATCTAGCGCAAAGGGCGATTTTTAATAACATTGATCACATATCGATAATGAATCTTTTTCCAGGTGCTAAGACAAGGTGAAAGAGTAGGCATTACAATTGGAAAATGATGCCATTAATTAATTTACCATGCATTATATATGATCCAATATGTCATAAATCTAGAGTTTTTTTTAGCAATGGGGTATGAACTTTCGTACCTAGACAAAATGATATTCAACTTTTAAAAGTGATCAGAGAAGTACCTAAACGTAAAAAAAAAAAAAAAACTAGGGATTTAGAGATGAACTGGGATTGAAACTGGATTTAAATTAATGTTCAAAAAAGAGAAAGAGAAAAAAAAAACTAGATTTAATTTTGAAAAAAAAAACTAAAAAGACCATTTTATACTTGAAAAACGAAGCACATAACAATCTACGTTGATATGTTTTTTGAAGTTTAGGTACCTTTTAGATTACTTTTAAAAATTAGGTATCTTATGTCCGGTGCGCAAAAGTTTAGACCCGTTGCTAAAAAAAAATAAAATAAAAAACCTTCCATTTAATTATCTTAATTACACTCCACTAAGATGGCCATCTAAAAATAATTCGAAGGTAAAAAACAAGGAGAGGTTTTTAAAGTGTCTTCACAATGGACACACAAGCTTAAGGGAAACTCATCACCATGCATGCATTCAACTATCTCTTTACCATAATCTTTACTTTACTGAATTTTTGTGTTGATGCCAAAATAAATCAACATGCGATTGAACAGTTTAAGTGATAAGTTGATATATATATATAGCTAGTTTTTCTAACCGTGCTTAGCTTTAAAGGTGCAATTTTTGCCTAGCTTCTTGGCTTTCTTAGCCCCAACTATATATAACTGTTTAGTACGTATATGCTACATAGGGAAATCCCAAGAAGCTCATTAGTCTTGGAATTTTATGTTTCGTAGTTTTCTCTTAAAATTAAGCATTAATTGTTGGGAATGCAGTCTTTACAAACCAGTTAGAGATGGAAGTCTGTACTACTCTTAAAAGCATTTCTTAATTTTCGTAGTACAAACCATTACAAATTAGACTTTCCGGCCAATTGCTCCAAAACACAAACTGCACAAACCACAAATCACCAAAATCACATGAAACAAAAACAACAGCATGCAGCAATTTTTATTTCCCATTCTCTATCAAAGTCGCCGCCTCCAAATCTCCAGGCCACCTCCTCTGCCATCTCCATCGCCAATTTATTGTGGTTCGATTTGATAATGCGCATCAATAAAAGCAAGAATCTCGGTAATCTTAGAAATCCATTTCTGTTATTCCTTGCATGTACAATCGTCTGTGCTCACAAAATTGAAGAACAAGAATAATTGTCCAAAAAAAAAAAGGAATAAAAAGGAAAAAGGATTTCATGCATGCGCTCAATCAGATGCATGCTCTCAATCAAGTTACTTGTGCAACACGTGGTCAACTAAAATTTAAAACATTCATCGTTCATTTAAAAGTCCTAACTAGAGAGAGCCCCCATATAATTATAGCATGCTTTCCAAGTAAGGTTGTACATACTGTTTAACAACTAAACTATTAAAATTCGAATATGTATCTATACGATATGATTCTTACGAATCCTAGCTACATTCCCTTTACATATAAAACAGAATACAGAATCTTAGAGAGAGTGCATGATTCCACTCCCCTACGTACTATTTAAAGAAAAACAAAAAATTCGAAACCCATATGTGCATTCTATATATTCTTAAGTGAGTTGTGCTTTATTCCCTAATTAGTGGGTTGACAGTCCGGTTTTGGTACTCCCTAGTTGGTAGATCGAATGTCCCAAGATTCAAATGATTCATGGTGTTCCAAATGAAATATATATATATATATATATAGGGAGATATTAATAACACACCCTAGTGTGTTATTGACACACCTCCCCCCCCCCTCTCTCTCTCTATAACACAGTAGGGTGTGTTATATGAATATATATATAACAATAATTCTCAGGTAAGGAGATCCTTACTTTTTTAAAGTGTGAAATTTTGATCTCAGTCGTCAGATTCGTTTTAAATAATTTGATCTGACGACTGAGATTAAAACTCCGCATCTTAAAAAATAAAGATCTCCTTAATAGAGAAGTCCTGATATATATAAATACTTTTTGTATTGATACGATTCATGCAATGTGTTTGATCATTTGAATATGATGTTGTACTTATAGTTCTTAGATACAATACTAAAAGTCTAAAAGCATTTATGTGTGTATATATATATCTTATAAATAATAAAATTGTCCGGTCCCGACTCGAGATCAACATGTTGAATTAATAATCTCCATAAAATTATAAATAATACATTTTAAAATATTTTCTTTGTATTTTATAGGTCCCAAATATTATATAAATTAATAATTAGTTAAAAAGTACATAATAAATTGGCTATGAGATTTTTTTCTCAAAATATGAATAAAGAATAGCTTGTTTTTTGTTGAACTTCAAATGTACCTGAATCTCATCTTTTTTGAAAGGAAATAAGGGCCAGTGCGGCAGCCTTCAAGCCTTGATTAATAATGAAACTGTATAATACAATAGAGAGACATGTTGAATCTCATCTTTAATTGTTCGCAATGTGCTCAAAAGTCTTGGGATTGCTTGATCTCTCTTTGACTTTTGGTTTTAAGAGGTTTGTAGGAATTAATTGCTGACGTCTCTGATGCAGATTCCACTAACTAATAAGTGGGTAAGTACTGGTTGGCTTGTTGCACACTAGCTTTGATATGTTGGGGTATTAAGCAAAAGTACGTTGGGTCATATATCTTGGCTTTGCTTTTGTTGTGTTCTCGGAATCTAAATGCACCCACCATTGCTCCAGTTAATGCCTTCATACAATTCCACTAGAATATATTATTGCAGAATACACACACACACACAAACAAATGAGTTTATGTATACCCATTCTAAAGAGGACGTACGTTCATAATAGTAATATTTAGGGTTTTACCTTCTTTCATGTATATGCAATGTGAATCCGATTAATTACTTTTGACAAAAAAAAAGCAGTGATTACAACGAATTAATAAAGATTAGGTGTCGTATTAAAATTGATCAAATAGACAATAAATGTAATCAAATCGCATAGAATTATTAACTTTTTTTTTTTCTCCAAAAGACACTTTCTTACAGACAATTAAATATAAACAGCTCTTCGTCCCAAAAAAAAAAAATATATAAACAGCTCTACATGCTATGATGATTGAATTATTAACTTGCATAGATTTAAGTGCTACCTCAAGAACACTTACAAGAAGCATTTTTATATATATAAATAGTATAATCTTTTTAAATTAGTAGTCTCTTGAAACTATTTAAATTATATTAATTTAGCGAAATATCAATTTATTAATAAATTAATAAATATTTAATTTATAAAGATACTTGTAATTTTTTGTCTTAATTAACAGTAAACATATTATATTTATCCTTTTATCAAGGTTTGATGGATGAGAGAGAGAGAGAGAGAGGGCTAATTAGCTCTGGGTTTCTCTTAATTCCATAATTAGCTCGTTGGAGCTCGTTACATACATGCAGCAGCTAACCCAGCAAAATTCACCCCATAAAATTCATATTAAAAACTCTAACAAATTCTTACGAGGGGCTGAAAAGACCAAAAAAAACCCCATTCCCTTTCCCCAGGATACATTCTTTAACTTTGCCATCTTAGGCTTTCATGGGAAGTTCTGAGATGGGCATACAAATAGCAACGGAGGAGAGCTTGTTAGCTTCTGCTTTCTTCACTTCATTAGCTTCAATGTCTCCGTTAACGGCCAACACAACTGACGTGCCGTTTACGTAAGAGTCCTTTATTGCCTCCGGTATCTCATCCTCATCGTCTTTGCTCTCCAATCCTTCTTTGTGCTTTCCCCACAGGACTGAGTATAGGCCGGCCACAATCAACACTGCTCCGAGTACACTGCACGAGTAAAGTTGATCAGCTAAAGTAGTGGACTAGAAACGAGGGACTCTAGAACTGAGATAACATGCATGCATACAAAAAGGAAAAAATGAAACCAAAAAAAATCAACTACCTTCCGAGAAAGATTTTTTCTGCCAAGATGAAGGAGCCCATGATAGCCACAATGATCATCATCAAAGGGCTAAAAGCAGTTGCAAATACAGGACCTCTTTTCTTCATCACTAGTCCTTGTACATAGTATGAAATGCTTGATGTCACAATCCCCTACATATAATTAAATAAAACATTCAAAAATGTCACTAATTGATAACACACGAATTTGAGAGAGTAATGGAGAGAGATCGATGGATTGAGTTACATACAGCATAGGCGGCGGCAAGGAGGTTCATGTCGAACCCAATTTTCCAGACGGAGGGTTTGTGCTCCATCACAAAGGTAACAGCAACGGCCTGGAGAGTGCCGAAAAAGCACACCAGTGTTGTGAGAGACAGCTGATGATCCTTGTACGTCTTCAAAGCTTTGTTCTGGTAGTTGGTCATCAATGAGTAACATAAATTATTTTTCATTCGAAAAAACAAACAAACCCGAAAGTATATATAGCATTGGTATGTAGCTAGCAGTCTAGCACTACTTACTTGCAATACAAATAAAGAAGCCCAGGCGAGAGTGGCGATGGTGAGGAGTACGGAGCCTAAGAACCAGTGTTTGTCGCCGGTTCCGGTGGTATCTGTGACATATGATGATTTGGGATGAATGTATTTAGACCACAACATCTCAACAATGGGGCCTTTGTACAACGTCATCAACATGGCCCCAGCCACTGTCACTACGGTTCCTGCAACCTTTGCTTGGCATCTCACTTTTTTCATGTCTACCTTTTCCATCCTTTTTGAGTTTGATTCCACCAAAGCCAAAGTAACACAATTAATTAATATATGATCGATCGGCATGTGGCCAAAAAAATTTAATAATCAAAAGAGATCCATTAATTAATTTCCAGCCTTGATCAATACGATTCACCAACTAGCTGTTAGTCTGGTTTTTTATCCTTAATTCCTTCATCTCTTCTTTCAAAAAAAAAAAAAGAACAAACAAATTAAAAAATATGGGTATGATTTTATCTTCAATTAGTGGCTTACCGGCATATGACGGCCATGACAAAAGTCATGGCCGGGAGCATGTTGCTCATGGCACAAGAGAACGTCGGAGATGTAAACTTCAAGCCGGCATAGTAGAAGTTTTGGTCAATCACTGGCCTGCAAATTGAAATACATAAAAATTTAGGGGGACATATATGTTCGATCTCTTGCCAGATATGGCATGCATGATATGTTATTGTTATCATACTCTTAATTTGGGTCAACTTTTCGCACTAGAATCTAACTAGTTAATGGTCCATATTGATGATTTTACAACATAATATCTCAGATGGAAATTGGCGCAGATGATGGACAAAAGCTTGAGGACTAACCCAAGAAGAGCGAGGATAAATATTTGCATGAAAACTGGGAATGTTATCTTTGGTTGTGCTCTCCTGCAATATCGGAAACAGAAGTTTAATGATTTGTCATATATTTTGCCAAGTTATTGATCACCAAGAAATGTGTAAAACAGAAGTGTGAGTGTATTGATTCACACCTCTCAAAAAAGAAGGCAAAGGGTGCAATAACCGCGGTAGCAAAGGCATGGCGGTAAACCACGAGCACATAGTGGCTCATTCCTCGGTTCAGAGAAACTTTGGTGATGATGTTCATGCCGGCATAGCCGAATTGTAACGAAATCATTGCAAAGTAGGGTTTTGAGCTCTCAAGGAAGTTGCTAAAGCAAGTTGGCTTCGCCATTTTGTAGAGAAAAAGCTAGCAAGGGCCTTTTACTAAGAACTAGAATTGATCAGCGAGAAAAAAGGACAGAGAGATTGAGAGAGAGGAAGAACACTTGAAGATCTGTGTTTCTCCCTAGAGAGAAGTAAGGGATGCTCACACATATTTATATCGATCAAGTGGGGAGGCCACTGTACGTACTGAAATATACTCTTTCACTGTTACTTGTCTGTCTAACAAAATTTCATTCGACATCACTCTCTACTTTAATCTTCTCGACTTTCAGAATTTACCATCCACTATACAAATATTGTCGGAAATAAATGGAGCTTCCTTTACATATTTTTATATTCAAAATCTCTTTTAAGATTCCAAGCTATGAGAATCCTGTCTCCTACTAGTCTGCTAATGGAAAATGAGTGTAGTTTCATTACAATATTTTTATAAGGCAGGTAATTGTGCCGTGTTATATTCGTATATATGTGCAGGGACGGAACTACTCACGGGGCTGTGGGGGCTGTAGCCCTCCCCAAATTATTGGTAAAATATTAATAAGTATAGAGTTATCAAGGTAATAGCCTCCCCAAAAAAAGAAGAAAAAGTTTGTAGTATTTGATTCATTCTTTTCCAAATCTCAATTCCACTTCTTCACATCTTCTCTTTTATTCCTTCATTTACTTCAAGGCTTTTATACAGAATAGTTCGAGTCTTCGATCCGCTCCCTATTCCGGCTAGCTCCTCTACTCGCCTCCTTGGTATACGAATAAATTGAACATATAAACCATATAAACTTAGCCCTCCCGGCCCCAAGTTTCCAATCCTGGTTCCGTACATATAATGTGTATGATCAACTTGATTTTCTTGCCTTTGTTTGATAAGAAAATTGTTGTATTGCTCTGGTCGAAGACTTCTAAAGATCAATTCTTCAGAACTTCATAGAATGTTTTCTTTTACGATTACTTAAAAGATGAAAGATCTTTTGTTTGTCTTCGAATGAATTCGTCGAACCCCAAACAAGACCCTTCGGGAATCCAGGAAGTAGTACGGATTTATGACTCATAAACTCTCTGAACTCGAGAAAGAAGATCAGTGATATCTGAAATCAGAGAATTAGATCCATCCACATCTTAAGAACTAGTACGATTGAAAAGTTGGTAATGCTTCCATTTGTACCTTCATAGAGTTGGGCGTTCATCTCATGTTTTCACATGCTTGGTTCAAAAATAATTACTAGATGCGATGTGGATCGGCCTTTGTAGATAACCGATTGATTGTCTAATTGATCATCCTATAAAAGTCAGTAGGATACGTACGTATGTTGGAATCTCAACTTCTTTAGGATCATGTCCCTAATAATAGAGTATTCGTAAAATCTAATTAATATATATATAGGGCATTTCTAATAGTTGTGACTTTTTGAGATAGTTATCAACATCAGACATGCCCACTTTAATTTAGGTGGACATGTTACGTGTGTATTTAGGTGGGCATGTTACCACACGTAACATGCATGTTGGTTCATTGGATTGGCTTGACATGATCAAATAGAGGGAGGTGGGATAAATGTGTCACATTATTGACGAGGCATCAAGTAACCAAAGTGGTGAGGGTGGAGTAAGCTTTTGATGACATAGAGCCCATTTTCTACTAAAGTAATATATAGGACCGATCAATTATATATATGGCACAGCCAACAACATATATTGGTTAATTTCGATGTGCTTGTTTGTCCAAGCAAAACAACACTCTCGGATCAATCCACCTTCAAATTTGTGAATGCCGATTGATTGATAATAGACAGTGACCCATCATTAGTTTAATTAGCATGCATGGATATATTACATATGAGTTTAACTAAAGTGGTATGCCATGCATATGAATAGAGTGAAGATAGATATTTTAAGGGTTTAAACATTCTTTTAATTAAACAGCCCATATATATATGCATTAAAAATTTGGAGGAAACCACACAGATACTTTTTCATGTTCAATACATTTTCACAATAAACCATTAAACCCTATACTAAAAACTCTAAATCGTGAACTAGTAATTAATAAACAATAAGAAAAACAATATAAAAAACAGAAATATGTGTACTTGTTTAAGGGAAACGTAAATAAAAGAGAGAATAAACAGAGAATATGATGTATTTCATTAATGAATAGGGGCTTCTATATATAGAGGAGTACAAGATACAATCTACATTGATGTAGGAAATCTATTCTAAATACAATACATGCCATATCTCAGAAGGATAAACCTATTTTAGATAGTCCTAGTTTGACAAGGCACACAATAATAATATCCTGAAACACTCCCCCTTGTGCCGGTCACAACTAGGTGATGCTTTCCATGTTGCCTCATTAAAAACACTCCCCCTTGCCAAGTAACAACCCAGTGAGAAAAATAACCTTGGTCGAAGGGAAAAAGAGTACAATGCACCCTTCACATTTGAAAGTGACATGTATGTGCCAGACTCCCCTTAATGTCTGCACCTCCCCCTGATTTCTACAATCATGAGATCTCAGATAACTTCAGCATACCAATGTTTTTAACATGTTTTTCAAATGTGAACTTAGGCAAAGTCTTAGTAAATAAATCTGCCACATTCTCCTCGGATCTAATTTGATTCACTTGAATCTTGAAGAGAGTCTGTTGTTGCTGATTATAACTTTGTGCGGGTCAGAGAGATACTCGGCATCAGCACAACTAACCAAAACATCACATGAATTTTTGGTAAAGGGCATACCAGTATGGGCGTGACCGGTCGACGCATTCTTAGCGACCGGTTGCCCGGCGGCAGTAGGCATATGTTTGCCATGTTTTCTTCTCTCTTTGTAGGGATAAAATAAGCCCAAATCGATTGTACCCTTTAGGTATTGAAATATTGTTTTTATGCCACTCTAATAGCGTTGCGTGGGCGCAGAGCTAAATCTAGCTAAAAAGTTCACAGCAAAAGAGATGTCAGGTCTACTGCATTGAGCTAAGTACAATAATGCGCCTATTGCACTTAGATATGGCACTTCGGCCCCTAGTAATTTTTCGTCATCATCCTTTGGACGAAATGGATCCTTCTTTGGATCTAGGGTCCGACCGATCATGGGAGTGCTAACTGGATGTACTTTGTGCATGTTAAACCTTCTTAACATATTGTGGACATAAGCCAATTGGTGGATTAATATTCCACTATCTCGGTGTTCTAGCTCAAAGCCTAGAAACCGAGTTTTCCCAAGATCTTTCATCTCAAATTCGGATTTCAAATATGTAGCAGTATCTCTCAGTTCTTCGAGAGTGCCAATTAAATTCATGTCATCTACATATACAGCTATAATTGCAAATCCAACACTTGTCCTCTTTATGAACACGCATGGGCATAAATCATTATTTATATATCCCTTCCCAATCAAGTAGTCACTTAGACTGTTATACCACATCCACCCGGATTGTTTCAATCCGTAAAGTGAACGTTTTAATCTTATTGAAAACGCACTCCGTGGTTTAGAGTCACTTGACTTGGGTAATTGAAAGTCCATCTGACACCTTCATATATATCTCAAAATCTAGATCCCCATAGAGATATGTTGTAACCACATTCATAAGCTGCATGTCAAGTTTTTGTGGAAACTACCAAAATGACAAGGTAGCAGGATGTAATAACATCCTTTACGGGAGAATATGTCTTCTCGTAGTCAATCCCCAGAGCGTTATGAGAAACCTTGTGCCATGAGGCGAGTCTTATATCTCAAGACTTTTTTCTTCTCTTTACGCTTTCTAACAAAGACTCATTTATGTCCAATAGGCTTTACACTTGGGGACGTTAGCACTACGTACCCAAATACTTTTTTCCTTGTTAGTGAATCTACTTCAATCGGGATTGCTTCTTTCCATTTAGGCCAATATGCTCTACGTTGACATTTTTCAATAGAGCGTGGTTCGATGTCATCATGCTCTATAGTCTATTGAGCAATACATCATCAAGAATTTCGTCTCAAGCATGCATGCATTTATCGAGATTTTGTATTCTCTGAAATTGATTCAATCATTGAGGTGTCCCCCAATATTGATTCATGGACATAACTATAATCAGAGATAATCTCACGAAACGGGTTTCGGGTATTGATGATGAATGAATTAGGTTGTGCCAAACTCGCTTCTTTCCTTTGGCGAGTATCCATCGAACCAAGTGGTCTCACCCTCTTCCTTTAGGGAACCACGGCCTCAACCACACCTCCACTATGTGTGGTTGTGGCACCATTATTGGCGCTATATCCCCTCTTCCTTTAGAGGATTTCCAACCTTGCAGACACGTTTGCAGCTGGTATATGTGATCTCGTCACTTTATCAATATCAGAAAACGGATCAGGCATCGAATCTGCTACGTCCTAAATATTGAGTATATTTCGAACTACACTAACACATTGTGCGGTTTGGGGATGAAGATGAGATAGAGTGGGGACAGACCACGACAATTCTTGTCGTTCCTGTTGAACATTCTTGTTCTTATCTCCACCTAACGACGGGAAAACTGTTTCATCAAAGTGACAATCTGCAAATCTAGCGGTAAAGAGATCGTCTGTCAAGGATTCCAAATAGCGGACAATAGTTGGAGATTCGTTACCAATATAAATACTTAAACGTCTCTGAGGACCCAATTGAGTGCGTTGTGGGGGCGCAATTGGCATATAAACCGTACAATCAAATATGCGTAAATGTGAGACATCCTGCTCATATCCAGTTACCATCTGGTACGCAGAAAACGGTGGATTGGTAGTGGGTCTGAAATGAATGAGTAGAGCTGCATACAATATTGCATAACCCCAAGCAGATAATGGGAGATTGGTGCGCATAATCAATGCCCAAGCGACCATTTGAAGTCTATTAATGGTGGGTTCTGCGAGACCATTTTGTGTATACACATGGGGTATGGGATGCTCAACATCAATCCCAATAGACATGCAATAATCATCAACTGTCTGTGATGTAAACTCTCTAGTATTGTCAAGGCGTAGTTGATTTAAGAGGATGATCTGGGTGGTGAGCCCTTAAGCGTATAATTTGTGCTAGAAGTTTAGTATAAGCAGCATTGCGTGTGGTCAATAAATTGACATGTGACCAGCATGTCGATGCATCCACCAAACCATAAAATATCTGAAAAGTCCGCAATATGGTTGGATGTGTCCACAAATATCTCTTTGGATACGATGTAAGAATGGAATAGTCTCTTTTGTGTCCTTAGGATAGGATGGTCTCGATCCTAATTTGCCTAAGGAACATGTTTTGCAAAACGAGCCCTTGGCCATATAGACGATATAAGCATACGTGACATCCTGATTAAAACTTGAATCTGGGTTCATATAAGGGGAAAAACGGACTTTGCCGTGCAACCGGTCGCCAAAGCTTCTGGAAGTTGTCGATCGGTCGCCGAGAATGCCTCGACCGGTCGCCAGAGCTTCTGGACGTTTTTAGATTGCTTCTGTGAGTTGTCGACCGGTCGCCCGGACATTGTCGACCGATCGCCGCGACGACAAAAACGCCAGTTTCTTCTCCTTGGATCAATTTTTGATCCTTGCTTCGATTAGCTCGATAAAATGGATGTCCGTGTGACGTTTTCAATATACAGATCATCTCTAAAAACACGTTCGTGCCAAAGCCTATATGTGTCAGAATCCAAAACGGTCGTGCCAAAGCTTATATGTGTCAGAATCCAAAAGATCATCTCTAAAAATATTATTGGATTCAATAATTCGAATAGTGGTTAAGTATAACTCACTAGATCGACACATAAGTTTTTCTAAGATGCACTTTCTTCCGCAATCATTAGAAGTAATACATAAGTATTCTTATCCATTCTTACAATACGTTTCCAAATGATAACCGTTGACACGAATATCCTTCATTACATCAAGAAAAAATTTGAAACTTTATTAAACCATATGTCAACGATTACATCGAGGTCTTGTCCAGAAGGTCTAATCCATAAACAAATTATTATGACAAAAAGTCAAATAAACTAAGGCATAGAAGCCTTTACATAATAAACTTGGAAAAACAATTGCAATTTATTCGAAGTCTGGAGCTTCCGTAGTCTTCTCGTTACTTTGATCGATTTAAAAATACGCAATTATGAGATTGACGTCCGTGTCATCTCCGGTATCTTCTAATGCTCCTCATAAAGTGGAGTATAACTCATTATCAACACATGCTTCAATGGCGCGTTCGGCACCTTGTGCCTTTGGAGGATGGATTGGTGCTCTTGGCACCCTATTGCCACGCTTTCCTTTGCCGACGTTAGCATGGCCACCATGGCCCATGCCTCTTCCTCCTTGCCCTCTTCCATGTGGTGCAATATTCCCACGAAGTTGTACAACATTGTTGCGGTTTCCTTCCTTATTGAGACAATTATATTAACCGAATCGTCCATTAGAATTACCCTTGACATTAGGGTTTCGTCCTCTTTTGGCCATTTTTGCCATAAGTTACTTTTGGAACTCTTTTGTTCCGGCAGGCCTAATTATTGTTGTTCATCATGATCGTGTCATGTTTTTCAGCTACTTGCAGAAAATTGATAAGCTGATTGAAAGTCGCTTGGCAATATACTTTAATCGATATTGTATATACAATATAAGTGCCAAAACGTGGAAGGTAGAGAAAGTTTTCTCTATTAATTCTGCTTCTGTAAGAGTCGCCTTACAAAATTGAAGCATAGCCATAATTGAAGCATATCTGAATTATATTCAGTAACGGTTTTGTGAAATTACTTTATCACTTGTGAAATTACTTTATCACTTTATCATTTGTGAAATTACTTTATCACTTGTGAAATTACTTTATCACTTTATCACTTTATCACTTGTGAAATTACTTTATCATTTGTGAAATTACTTTATCATAATAAGAAGATACCTTAGTTTCGCAGTCATAAAAAGACATCCACGAACACTAATAAGAATTCCAAGAAAATTTGGATTAGAACAAGACCAAGATGGTGTATGATCATAACTTAAACCGTTCGGTAGTTCTACCTAAGTATGACGAGGTAAGTAAGATGAGATGTCGGTAGAGCGAGGCTCACTTGACACCACTAATCTCAAATCACTTTCCTAGACAGCATACCCAAGTAGATGAGCCTAATAATGAGTAAGTTATGACCAAAAATTGGTCGAATTCGATGCTTTTGTGAAATTACTTTATCACAAAACTTTTATTTGATGCTCATGAAATTACTTTATCATAGCATATATTATGAATCCCCACGATTCATTAAAGCTCATGCTCATGAAATTTCTTTATCATAGCATAATATGTGAATCTCCATGATTCAATTAAATTCATAAAGTCCCACGCCATAAGAGGGGTTGGGATGAAGAAGAAGGGAAGCTTTGAAATCTCCGAGAAAAAGAATGCGGAAATTAAATCAAAGCATGAACTTTTAGAAAATCTTACTTAGTTTTCTTGATTGCAAAATCGCAAAAAATTTCGATCATGAGTTCCGCTCCTTTGGAACCGAATATCTGGAGATCCAACGGTCAGAATTGCGTGAAATTTGAACTACGAATAGTAGACACACAGAGGTAAATATCAGCAAACTTTCTGGTCAATCCGACGGCTGAAAAGAAATAAAAACGAATTCAAAGTATTCTGTTCTGCGCAGGCAGATTCTTGAAGTTTGGTGGCCGTGGAGCGGTGGAGCTAGCGGCGTCGGTGATGCACGGTAGCAGTGGTACACGGCGGTGATAGTGCACAACAGCGATCAATCTTCGATAGATTAATGGTGAACCTAGGGTTTAGGGTTCTAGGGTTTTCTATTTATCTCAAGGCTAGAGACTCGTGCTGATAACGTGTTTAAGAAAAACGTAAATAAAAGAGAGAATAAGTAGAGAATATGATGTATTTCATTAATGAATAAGGGCGTCTATATATAGAGGAGTACAAGATACAATCTGCATTGATGTAGAAAATCTATTCTAAATACAATCCATATCCCAGAAGGATAAACTTATTCTAGATAGTCCTAGTTTGACAAGACACACAATAATAATATCCTGAAACAGTACTCTTATACTGAGGTAAATGTCGTTTGGATAGTATATACGTAGTAATTTACCAACTAACTAGCTTGCGGTTTAGTTGTTATTTCTTTTTGGATAAGCGAAATATTTTCAATTAAAGTTTGAATTTTCTTTCCCTTTATTCTATATAACAAGTGTACGTACCTAAGTTTTTCAGAAAAAACAAATAAAGACGGACGTCAGTTGTTTTTGTGTTAGAAAAAAGTGTGTAAATTTGATTGGGTAGATTGATCATGAGAAAGTAACACTCTATTGTTCTCCATCACAGTAGTGAAGGTTTGAGAAATCAGTTCCCTAGTGAAATATTTACATATTATTTTACCGTAATAGTAATAAGGTAAAGATTCCATGATCCTAACCAATCCAATTATATTCCGATTCCAGATATATAGAATAATCGCTGTAAGCAAATGTGAAAACGGCGGCAAGGGGTACTTCACAGTGGAGTTGGGCATAAACCTTCCACTCTTATTCAAATTCTTCTTGCATAAGCAGCATAATCTTTAGCCAAATCAAGTATCAAAAAATTGAAATGAGAGATTCTATCCAACCCTAGACACAGATGAAGGAAACCTACTTTCTGCAATTTCAGAATATTCCAATCCCCTTCCTTTTTCTAGAAGAATCTAATTTTCATAGTTTCTCAAAATATATACTATCAATTAATTAATTTGACTAATAGCTAGTAAGATTTATTCGCACAGATCTATATGTCAAATGTCCAACTATACATGCATGTATATAAAAATTAAAAAGTGGTTCCCAGATGAACAGGTCTACGGAACTCTCATGATCATCGACCAGCAAGTGGAACTAGCACCAAAGAAGTAGATACACAAATGGGGGTCTAATCAGCTCCCAATCATCTCAAATGATTCGTAACCTGCGAGGGAGAGAGAATCACAGCAAGGACACATGACACTTTTTCCTACTTGGTCGATGTCGGATGGATGGATCGATTGATCCATCCATCAACGTGCATCGTACGATGGACGAGTGAGTACGTCTCTCTTGGCCTGGGCCGACACATTTCCGAGGGAATGCGCGTGCACTATATGGACAAAGCAAAGCTGATGAGTTGAGGTGGTGGCTTTGCTGATCATATTGTTTGCCTTCCATGCCTAGTTGACTGAAACGAAAGGGGAATAAGCATATCTATATCGGTGTAGGACAATTACAGCAGCAAAGAAATGGCTTTAATTTATCTGGAAAATGTGTGTGTTGAGAGTGAGATGGATATGATCTGATGGGACTCGATCAATTCGGTGCAAGTGCAAGAGCAGGTGCTGGCATGGTTGGTTGAGTGGGGGAAAGTGGTATGTCCTACAAAGGCAGTATATGGACGTGTTGGAACTTCTGAGGCAGTTCTTTCTCAAATGGCAGAAAAAACAAATTAAAGCTAGCCTACTTGTTCTCTATGTTTCTTTCTTTCCCCTATACATCTATAATTTACTTTTCTTCTTTTATTTACACTCATTTGCTTGCTCTATTTATTAATCTCAAAGTTAACTTTTACTTCTTCTTTTTTGTCTTAATTCCTACTAATTCTTGTGTGAAATTAATTACATCATTAAGTAATTCTTGTACTCCACAAAGTAATACGGAATTTTTACGAGTTCATAAATTTACGTAATTTATTTATTTATATTACCGTATCTCAGAAGAAAAAGTTATTTATATTATTATATTTGAGAAGATAAACAACATCTAACATGCGCGTATCACAAATTTATTTTTTTAATTTGTTTTTTTGCTTTTGTTTGTACTAATAGCTTTGTTTTCTGTTTTTTTTTTGTAACCCAATTTGATGATTTTACCCATACGTACATAATTAGTAAGTAAAAAAAAAAGAATAAAAAAAAAAAGCTATGAGAGCGCCGTTCTCCTATAACCCTAGTCGTCCTCGACTAGATCTCTACCGCCGTCTTCATGCGGCTGATCACTTTCTACGTCGACAACAGTCGACCCTCTCTCCCTTGGCTACTGCTGGCGTCTTCCTTCGAGGATGCACTCTATGCGAAGGGTTCAAGGTCACGTTCACTCACTCTTCTAGGGATGCCCGTCTCTCTTTTCTTCTTAGCGTTGGCGTCGCAATCCGCAGGATTGCAAGAGAGCGCTGGATTCGGGCTGTCCGTCATCTGGCAGGTTTCCCATTTGCTACATCAGGTCAGGGACTGATTGGAGTGTTGCTTTTGATCAAGCTTTCTATGGTCAGCGGGAGACGACGTCCGCCGGAGTTGGTCGGCTGTTCAACGTTGTTGTGGAATTTCCTTGGACATTTTGGATGGTTTGTTTTCTTTTGGGCTTGGGGAGAGGCTTTTGGGCCTTATTCTGGGTCTGATGGGAAGTTGACTATCCTTTGGGGTTGGGCCTTAAAGGAGGGTGGCAAGGCACCCTCCCCTACTATTTAATGGTAGGTTTTTAGCCTACACTGATGACGTACATCGTCAGAGAAGCTGGTCTATGAGTCTTTAATCGTACCACAATTGCATGCTCGGTGGTTGGATTCTCTATAGTTAGAGTAGTTTTGCTTGATGTATCCTATCTTTGTAGGCTCGTTTACAATAAACGAGCGAACAAGTCTTAATGAGCGGTGCTGTTTAGTTTTCTAGATTGTCTGACCTTCAGAGTTTTGGGTATGGGCCTAGGAGATTGATGTAAGGTGCCGTTTTTGGCCATGATTGATGATATTATTATCTGATTTCTTCAAAACAAAAAAGTAAGTAAATTTTGACGATTTTAATACCCGAATAGTAGCCCTATATGTATTTCAGGAAGAAAAAATACAGTGCTGCTTTATGTGTGCATATATGTACATAAAGAATTAAATCTGTTTCTGTTAGCTTAATTAGTTATCACTAGTTTTAATTGATTTTTTTGGGGCTGAATCAATTGGTATTAGCTAGCAACCACTGCAAGTGGCCTAGTGGATCAGCATTCAGGTTGGGAACTCCCCTACCTGCGTTCAAATCACGATGTTGTTAAAGTGGACAGACACTGTGCTGCAATACACGTATAGTTGAAGCATTTCACATGCGTTGCAAGGATTAGTCTTTGGGCCTAGAAAGTTTTTGACTAAGGTAAAAAAAAAATTTGGTATTAGAAAACTAGGGTTTTTCTAAACGACAAGGCTAGGAGACAAGAAAAGTATGCAAAAACTAAAAAGTAATTTGCCAAATATAAAGTATCGCCATATGAAAAAGCTTAATTAATTACGTTGATATGAATATGTTCTTAATTATTGCCTGGTTTAATTATTTGAGTAGAGGGATTTCTCCATTTCAATGTCTGTTCAAAATGTTTGGAGCACTTATCTCTGCTAGCATCATGATTGTAGCAACAATGTCACCCGGCAGTTTTGGATAAGCATATGATAGTGCTTTTTGAGGAAGCACTGAATTGGAGGTGCTTTGATTAATTTTTTTTTAGCAAGAAATCAATTAAATATATAGTACATTTCGGGCATAAAAAATGATCGATCAAACAATATATATATATATATATCAACTAATTTTATGTACTCATAGTCATTTTACCAATTTACCTCTATCTTATGATCTAAAAGGGAGTACCAACTCTCGTTGTGATACATAAGTTTTGAATTTAAAGAAGAAGGGAGATTCTTTAGTGCCAGAACCCTTTAACTTTCTGTGCTAGAACTACAAGCCCCTCCCCACCCCCACTAGGAAGAGAAAAATGAAATGCAATGTTAGGAAATCATGTAGAAACAAATTATATAAAATCATGTATATATTATTATATCACCAGCAGTGTCCACATATTTTATCCCACTATACTCTTCTTTTCGAACGTCCAATGCCCACACTACAGATCGACCTTGAAACACTCCTGTGTTGTGGTCAAATAATTTGTGGGTTTAACACAAGTAATACTTTGTTGGTTTGGTTTACTTCCTATGTAAGCATGCAGAAATGCATTGTACACTTTTGAAAGAAGAAATTAATGATGATTAAGACTAAGATATATGGGGAAAAATCAAGGAAGAAATATATACAGAAGAAAATTAAGTGTTGGGTTAAAATGCAAATTGGCATGGAATATATCCCTTATGATAAACTCTTCAAACTCAGGAAAAACAAAATAGGAAGAAGAGCTAATTAGTTTTATCTGTGACTATTCCACACAAAAGAAAAAAGTCGAGAGCTATGATTAATTTAAGATTATGTTTAGCTAGTAGGGGATGAGAGTTAAATTGACAATTTATTGGTTTCGTTTTTTTTTGCCTTTTAATAAACGAGTGTATTCTTTTTTAAGACCACAGCTAGACTAATGAATGACAAATGAGCTATTCAAATTTTTTTTTTTCTGATAAATAACAATTTTGATCTCACTGGAGACCCATCCAATCCCTAGACGCTAGTGAGATTTAAACTTATGACCTTTACAGTTTTGATTTTGCTAATAACCAACATGCCACAACTCACCAACATGAGCTATCCTAATTCTTCAATGAAAGGTTTAATTAAAGTAGTTCAACTTGCTATTCACCACTTACTTTTGATGGTAATTCAACTAATAATGTATACCATACTATCATACTATGCCATCAAAAAGTTATAACTAGTTTATGAATCCCTTAATGGACTCATACATGGTGAAGCATAACTAATATATAGCTCTATGATTACAATAAAGTATCAATATTAATATCACTAATTATGTACTGTTGGAGTCCATATTCAATAATTTGCCCCATAGAGTTATTAATTAAGTGGAGTAAGTCTTTCAATCAATGAACTAGCTAGACTAGCCTTTCCAATCCAACAAACCCAATTTCGTTTTCTTTTTCATGCACAAACTTATTGCCTTTACTAGGAGCAAATAAATCGTTCTTTTTCATACACACTTGCACCAAGAAAGATATTTACTCTTAATTTTAGACAATAAACATATCTTTCTTTCTTTTTTTTGTCAAAGGACAATAGACATATCTTATATATGATGTTTTAGGTGATCGACAATCCTTTAAGCAAATGGACAAAAACATTTTGTGTTGGCTCTTTTTTGCAACTTTGATCATGCACGTAGAGAAAAAGCTAGTGCGTCAATCAATTTGTTTGACCAAAAAGCCATTGTATTATTGAATCTAATAGGCTACGTACGTACTCATCACTTTGAAAAGTGTTTTCTGGTCAAAAATCTCCATCATTTCTTTGAGCTCTCATTTGATGAATGTCTTTTCATGAAACCAATTACGTGCATTGCTTTACAGCTTTTATCTAATTTGGTTTACTGAACTGCTTGCACAAATGGGTCGATACTAATCGAAAACGCATGCCGGAGAAGAGAGAAAGAAGCTAGCAATGAATTGAAAAGCTAGCCAGCAATAAAAAGCTAGCTTTGCTTGTTATTGATTAATCATTGTTGAATCCATGTGTATTCCAGATGAATATAATCAAATCCCCCCACGCAAGTAAACTCAATATATAATGAGACCACAGTATATTGCATGGCCAGAAAGAGACCAATCAAATGCGACTAGTAATTAATTAGCATTTCTTTTGTATAAATTTTACATATATAGTACGTGTTTAAGTGGAAGTGTGGAATCTTAATTCAAAGCTAGGAACGATGTAAAGTAGTGATAAAAATATTCGAAACAGGGTTTAAATGGAACCCTAGCCTTTATTCAAAAGATCGATGTAAATTAGTGATACATATGGGGAAATCGGAGCTCCGGCCAATTACATAAGTTCTGTGTTGAGTACACTGCTACAGAAAGTCTGAAACACTCAAACGCACAAGAATATATATATATGTATATGTATAACTTAAACATCAAGTATATGAACATTAATCTGATCGATGAGGTCATCTGGAGAGTCAAAACTGATCTAGATCTTCTGCTTAGTTCAATCAATTTCTTTATGTTATCTATTCATGAGGCTAGATGAATTTTGCTTGTATTTATTGTGAGAGCAGGGACTAGTTTTCTATACAAAGAACAACATCAACCTGCAAAGGGATCCTTATTCATTTCCCATTAGACTTTCTGGCTAGGTCATAAAAGATTAGGTCACCATGGTGTATGATGTAGAGACATAACCCTATCACTCATAACCAATTGGGCACGATTACAGATCAAAGGTTGATACCATTGAAGCTCTCGATCGAAACCCCAGGAATTAATGTATCGATCCTATGCACCAAAATTGACTATATATATATATGATTGATGACGACTATGGTGAATAGGTTTGAGCAAGACTAGCAAAACTGTGAGCCCTCTACAATAATTCATGCGAACAATTCCAAATCACAATAATGATGTATGAGATATTTGGATTTTCTAGAAGCTCTCTCTGTTCCTCTTGGTGCATGGCCTAGGTATAGGGTTTATTGGCGTGTTCTATTTTTCTCACAAAATAGAATTGCTCAAAGACACTTTAATTCGCTTCTATATATGGAGAAAAGCCATAATCGAGTTAGATCTCTCTTAAATTTCCTTAGTTGTGCTCTAAGGCCCATATAGGGCTTTTAATGGGTCTTGTTCAATTCTCAACCAAGAAATTAAGGCATGTTCTTTAACGTTTTCATTTTCATATTTTCAAAATTATTTTTCAAAAATGAAAAAGAGAAAAGCGTCCAATTCTCAATGTATGTCCATCTCAAACACTGTAATTGAAAAAGAGCGGGTCTGGGCTCGACGGTGGTGGCGAGCTGTGATGGGGTTGAAGTGCAGCGGTCAGCGGCGGCAGACCTCGTGTCCTTAGTAGATTGAAGGTGGGATCGGGCAAACCCGATGGAGGCGGAGCGAGCGTCGTGGCAGGGCTGGGTGGATTGGGTAGTCAAATTGAAAATAAAAACGTGAAAAAGTCAAATTGACATTGTCGGTATTCACGTGTAAAGTTGAAAATATTTTCAACTTTTATTTTTTGTATTTTTATAAACAATCCCACCGAACACCATTCCAAGACATTTTCATTTTGTAAAATGAAAAAGACCACTTAAAAACGTAGCCGAACGCAACCTAAGTTTTTCCTATTTCATAAACCTTTAATCACACGAGGTAAGCCCAAATCCAACAAGTGCAAGGCCTCTATTTTGATATCATCACAATTGAAATGCCTTGATTGTTGTCACTAATCCCACATAAGAGCTTGAGAGCAATGGTGGAGCTAGGTAGTAATAAAAAAAAATTAGGTGAATTAACTCCAATGTTATTTACTAGTGTTGAAGTTGGTGAAATGGTTCCCAGTAGTGAGAAAGTAGCTTTGTATTGGGCTGACAAATGTATTGTTTTTCTTGTTATATTTGCTTGGTAGAACTTTGGGTACATTTACATATAGTTTCGCTCGTTTTAGAGAAACACCTATAAAGTCAAGTCATATTTAAGCGAGACTTAGAAGTAAAGTCAAAGCCCTGAATGAAGATAAGATAACCAATGATGCCTGGATTGGGTCAGCCGATATTCAGTGTACGTTAGTTTTTCCGTTATCAAGAATTATCGTAATGATAATTAATAATTAATATTGGACTCATTGTGTTCGTCTATTTATGCATCTTAACAAATTCTGATTTGGCTAAAATTTTGCATATATGATCTAGAAGTGGTAATCTAAAACTTGAACGGTCGAATTGCCGAAATGAGTTTCATAAGTAATTCCTTAAATTGCATTAAAAAAAAATGCCTTAGTGAAAGGGCTCTTTATATATATAAAATGATTCTCAAGTGCGGAGGTCCTTACTTTTTAAGGTGCGGAGTTTTGATCTCAGCCGTCAAATTCGTTTAAATAATCTTATTTGACATTTAAATTGATCTGACAGCTGAGAACAAAATTCTGCAACTTAAAAAGTAAAGACCTCCGTAGTGGAGAAACCATATATGTGTGTGTGTGTGTGTGTGTATATATATATATATGATTTGTACGTATTTTACGTACAAAGTATGCCTCTAACTACTTGAATTATGTTTCTCCAAGAGCCAAATAATATCATTAATGTGTGTTTGTATTGTTTTTAGGTTGAATAAGTGAGTTGAAGTAATCTGGAGCTTAAAGATGCAATTTGGGACATTTTGGAGCATTTCTGAGAAGAGGACGAAAAGTCAACAGTGACTTTTAAGCATCAAGATCACAAGAATCAAGCCTCGGAAGTGGAGCACAAGATCATTCCGGAGTTTTGGCCAAGAACCCGAAAAGTCAACTTTCGACCCCAAAAAGTCAACTGTGACTCACCCCGGGTCCACTCATGGTCAATTCCGAGGAAACGACGACCGCGTCGAGACGTGACTTCTCCATCAAGCTTCTCATTTCAGCTAGGAGAGCATCATTTGATGAGTTGAGATACTTTGGTGGTGATTTGAAATTCAAATTCAAAATAGAGACAAAGTATTTAATGCTTTAATCACCATTTGTCTCTTAGGCTTCCCCTACCACATTTTTGTCTCCTCACCTCCCAAATCAGATTTTTCTTGTCCATAAACACATTACCTCTCTACCCTTTCTCTCTTCTTTGCTTTCCTACCTACCCTAGCCTTCTAGGTAATTTCTTTAGCTTAGAATCTTAGTTATTAGCCATTAGATTAATTCCAATCCATCTCCACCTTCCAATCATTTATCTCTCCCTTTATATATATATTCCTCTTCCCTTCCATTTTGAGCATACAATTAACATCATTCATCAACCCTAGCCTCCACCCCAAAATTTTCAAAACATTTCCTCTTCCTTCTCTCCCCAAAAGTCACAAAATCACTTGGATTTGCGGTCCAGACGACCGGTCGTGGCACTGTTCACGACCGGTCGCCCGACGGCCTTCCTCCCCCTTTTTCTCATCCTTCCACCCCTCAAATCCATTTCCTTCCTTCACCAAACTTCTTCCTAAGACCCTCCTATATATTCCTAACTACTTTTCTCCACCATTCTATCACTTCTACCTCACATGAGCTTGGAGACATCAAGATGATCAAGATCCTTGGAGATTTGGACAAGAAGAAGCTAGAAGAAGAAGAAGAGATCATGAGGAGCTTGCTTCAAGTCTTGGTGACAGCAAGTTTGGGGCCACTATCTTCATTGAGCATTCCTCTATCTGTATTTACTTTCATATATTTCTTAGCTTATCAATCTTGAGACTATTGACGTACATTCTAAGTATATGTGAGTACGTAGTTGTTAGGATTGGGGACTAGGGTTGTGTGCCCTAGTCCATTGATGATGGATTGGATGATTCTTATATATATACATGTTGGTTGGTATTTGGGTATGTTCATTGCCTATTTTTGTTATGTGTTAGATGTTTGTTTAGGAACTACCAATTCTTGAGCATGTGTTTGATCTATCTTGGTATGAAAGTGTGAGCTTGGTAACCTTACCCTTTCTAAACAATGGATAATGAATGTGATGAGCATGTCTTGTTTGGATCCCTAGGTCTTAGTGTCCTTAGCCTTAGTTTAGTAATTTGAGAACCATTGCATGGCTTAGATTATCTAAATTAAGAGTCATTGTGAACCATTGCATAGCACAAAGATACAAAAGAGAAGACCACGGCCCTAGAACCATTGCATGGCTAGGGTACGGGATTTGATCCATTAATCAACTTGGCTTTGTGTGTGAATTCCTATATGCATTTGTGCTTCACCCCCCTTCACATTTGTGAGGGAGGACCTTCATTGATAGTATTGATGAAGGGTTAACTCTTATGAACCTTTGTTGGCATAGGAATACATTAGATTGCATTACATTCTATAACCATTGCATGGGTGGAATGTGGGGGATTGATACATGAACCTTTCAACATGTGTGAATTTGATTGTCTATCCATCAATATGGATTAGGAAGAGACCCGAAATTAACTCCCAATCATTCTACTATTTCTTGTCTATCCATGTTCCTCCTCTTTGCATTTCATTTGCATTAGGTTAGTTACATTACTTTATTTGCACTTATTCACCTCACACATCTTATCCACCTCTAATCACACACCATTAGTGCTAGGAAACCTAGGCTATTAATCTACCAAAGGAGATCTTAGGCCACCAATCCCCGAGGTACGACAACCCTGGTCACAAACTATACTTCCATCATATTTTGACGTTCGTCAATATATATATACATACATATATGCTTTCTTTTAAAATACATAGTTCTAGTGTCAACTGTCAAACCAGATCATTTAAATTGATCTGACGGCTGATATTAGAACTATGTATTTTAAAAATGCATAGTCCTATGTAGTGGAAAGAAATCTTATATATAAGACTTCTCCACTAAAGAGGTCCTTACTCTATAAAGTGCAGAGTTTTAATTCTCAGCCGTCAGATCAGATTATTTAAAACTCCGCATGTTAAAAAGTAAAGACCTCCTTATTGAAGAATTATATATATATAAGGAGGTCATTACTTTATAAAATGCAGAGTTTTGATTCTCAGCCGTCAGATCAGATCATTTAAAACTCCGCATGTTAAAAAGTAAGGACCTTCTTATTGAAAAATTATATATATATAAAATGATTTTCAGGTAAAGATGTCTTAACTTTATAAGATAAAAAGTTTTTATCTCAGCCGTCAGATCAGTTTAAATAATTTGATATGACGACTAACATTAGAACTCTACGGTTTATAAAATAAAGACCTCCCTATTGGAGAATCTCTGTATATACATGCAAGGTTTTTCTTGCCATGGTTTGCTGTGGTTGGAGGTGATAGAGTTGTTGAGGTCGGTGGAGATGGCAGCGTATGGTGGTGCTTTACAGACGATAATCATTTTGATCCAATTCCTAGCTAGTCCATACAGGGGAATCTTCTGAAGATTGGGCCATGCATTTTAAGTTGAGCCTCCATTGGGATCTCCAACCGAGCCATGCCTTGAAATCAGGGAATTATTTGGGCTGGGCTTTGCTTCTCAATAAACATTAATCAGCCCATTTTGTAGACAGTGAATTTCCAAGTTGAGTAAATTTTTATAACAACGTAGCTACAAAATGGGCTACAAAATGGGCACGTGATGAATGTGATGAATATATAAAAAGGGAAATTACCAATCAGGTTAGTTTTTTTTTTTTTTTTTTTTTTTTTGAACGAAACCAATCAGGTTAGTTTAGCTACAAATCTTCCCATTAGATTTGGACTAAATTATTTTTACCAACAAGGTTTATAAATTGCCCAAGAGGTCATAATATTTTCCAATAAGGTATGTGTGTAACAGCCCAAGGATAATTGGTTGACAATTTTGCCCCTGTCAATCATAGATCTGGAATTGCACGAGAGAGAAAGAGAGAGAGAGAGAGGCTTCGCAAAGTTCGTTAGAGAGAGAGAGAGAATCATGTCGAGTTCGTTAGAGAGAGAAAGAACACCGTTTCGATAAGAGATTGAGAGCTAGATGAGATCGAGATTTAGATTCAGAGCGAGTTCGCAATTTTTATGTTCGATCGCGCTTCCCTGTATTTTGATTTCGAAGTAAGATCTACAGGTTTGATTTCGTTATGTTTTTTTTTTCGATCGAATTTCGTTTCAATTACAAATACGGTATATTTGATTGATGCCTCGAATTAATTCTTATCGTCTTCCCTGAGGTTTTGCTCGGTTCTACTCACTACTCCATCGGCTTCGATATGTGGTCCGTCGGATGCATCTTTGGTATGTACTCTCACACTCATACTCTCTTTGATTTTGTATGGATTTAACTTCATGCATTTGCAATTAGTTAGTTTAATTGATCGTATTAGTATTAGATTTATGAATGTGCAACTGAAATGGTAAGGAGGCAGACTCTCTTGCTCTCTTTGATTAATATTGTATGAATTCAACTTAATGCCTTCGCAAGTAGTTGGTTTAATTGACCGTAATAGTATTTGATTGATGAATTTGCAGCTGAAATGATAAGGAGGCAGGCGATGTTCCCTGTTTTTTCATCAAATGAGTTTCTTTTAATCTCAATCTGGTCTCCATGTCAAGTAAAAAATGGTCTGCAAGTTTCTTTTTTGGGTTCTCCACTTTGGTTAGAAACCTTAGAGTTTGAGTAGCTATGTTGTGTGTGATGGCTTGAATCGATATATGTTTATATTTTTTTTTTCTAAACCCTACAATGATGAAGATGATATAATTGAAATACTGTGCACAAGTAAAATAATTGTAAAAGTGCAACCAGCAAATTAATAGGATTTAGTTTTGGCTAATGCAATTTGCAGATTAACAGGATTTAGTTTTGGTTTTGGAAAGCAGAATCCACATTACATCTCTTATTGTCTCTAATAGTGTCTTGCATTTGGAATTTGCAGAAAATGCTTAAATATATTTAGCTGAGAGAATCTCAGCCAAAGAAGCAATGGACCATCTCTACTTTGACAGCCTCGATTAGTCTCAGTTTTGAAGCTTATTTATACTGGAAGGGAGATGACATTTGCTATGAAGTTGTTTTGCTTTAATGAGTTTGGGCTGCCTTTGTTCAACTGTCTGTTTGGTGAAGTCAGCTGCCATCATCTTGGTGATTTGAATATCCTGTGGTCTATTTTGTTGTTTGCAACTTTGATTGTATAATTATATCACAACATGTTTGGGATTTTTGTGACAAATCTATTATTTGAGTTACTATTATTTGTGATCCCACCAGATGCGCCCAATTTTCAAAAGCTCCTTGCAAATATGAACAAGTTCATATTTTGACAAAAGAAGCTTATGATTCCGATTGTAAACAACATGTACATAATAATGCTTTCACTTTTGATTAGGAAGAATTCAATTCCTTTTCTTTGAGTGCATTGGAGTTCTGAGGCTAAAGAAAAGAAAACAAAAATATCAGTCTATCGTACAATCTCAATTTCAATTTTATTGATGGTAGGATTGTTGATAGTTCTTCATGAATTAAGTGTTAGTCTGCGGTGCAACGAAACGTTGCATTAATTAGAAGCCATATTGTCATACAATAAATTAGTTATTGTCTAGCCATAACGACAATTGTCTGACGATGACAGTTTATTGTCTGACAATAAAAAATTTATTGTCTGACAATAATGACAATTGAGTGACAGTAACAAGTTTATTGTCTAACAATTAGTTTATTGAGTGACAATAAACTTGTTAGTGATAAACTGGTTTATTAAATGACACTAACAAGTTTATCATTCTATCATACAATCTCAATTTTCAATTTTATTGATGGCAGGATTGTTGATAGTTCATCAAGAATTAAGTGTTAGTCTGCGGTGCAACGGCACGTTGCATTAATTAGAAGCCATATTGTCATACAATAAATTAGTTATTGTCTAACCATAACGACAATTGTCTGACGGTAACAGTTTATTGTCTGATAATAACAGTATATTGCCTGACAATAAAAAATTTATTCTGGATTCAAAGATAGAAGACAGTTGGGAGTTTTTCTTTACGCACTTGAAGAGTATATTGGTTGGGTAGGGAATGACTATTACTTTTGTTTCTGATTGCCGATGAAATGTGGGCGATGTGGTGAAGTTTGTAACCATAACAAGAAGATGTGTAATATTGTAATTTGATTTAGAGCTTTTAAATGTTCAGATTATGTATATAATTGTTTTGAAGTTGTTACAGAAGCTAATTGGTGATAGGAAGTTGAGTGAAAATTGTTTTTATTTGTCTGACAATAATCTTTTACTGAGTGACAATAAATTTAAATTTTGAGTGAAGTTTATATAGAAATTGAGTTCTTATGTTTTGATTGCTTGTAGAAATTGATTCTTGATTATTACTTTTCCATTCTTGAGAATATATCTCTTTTTATTGCTTGTTATTGTCAAACAATAACAAATTTATTGCCCCACAATAACAAATTTATTGTCACTCAATAAACCAGTTATTGTCCGACAATAATCTTTTAGTGAGTGACAGTATTGAGCTGACAATAACAAGTTTATTTTCTGACAAGTTTATTATCACTCAATAAACCAATTATTATCTGATAGTAATCTTTTAGTAAGTGAGTATTAAGCTAACAATAACAAGTTTATTGTCAGATAATAACTGGCCAGTTATTATCTAACAATAATATTTTAGTGTGTGACAGTAATTTTTATTGAGTGACAATAATTTGAAACTATGAGTGAAGTTTATAAGGAAATTGAGTTCTTATGTTTTTTTTTCTTCAAAGAGTCGTTATGTTTTTATTACTTGTAAAAATTGATTCCTGAAGTTACTTTTTCATTCTTGAGAATATATTTCTTCTTTTTATTGTGTGACAATAAAAATATTCAGGCTTCAAATGAGTTACATTGGAGCATTCCCTAAGAATCTGGATTACATAAACACCCAGCCTAAAATCAACTCCTTTGGCTTGCTCTTTGTGAGCTCATCTCCTGTGCTGCTTTTGAATCCCAATGATAAATAGGCTGCATAATCAAAATAAGCTCAGACTTTCCATTGTACTATCTCCACAGTTAATCTCTATGATGAATAATCTCGTCCTAGTTAAAGTGTGATCAGTTTTGTTTCACAAGTCCTCAAGTTCCTGCAAATTAACTTCAATGTTCACCAACCATTAACATTCACATTAGAATAAAGGCAAATCAGAAAAACTAAATTTCATGTTCCCAAAAACTAAAGCACGTACATGAAGGTGACATCCACTAGCTTAATTAATTACTATATGTGTGTGGTTGTCCCTGTGCTAATTTTCATGCCCACTCAAATAACTAGCTAGCTACCACCATCTGTTCGATCAATGGCTATGAGTGCAAGAAACTCCTTCTCTCTCTCTCCTAAAAGAGAAGGGCTGGAGAGCCCTTCACCAATATCGATTCCAAGGCTTCTGGTGCCAATCTGTTGTACACTCATTGTCAAAATTCCTAAGCAACTGTTGAGCGAATTGATCACGAAGAAGAAGATGAGCTACGTGAATTTGAATCTGAGGGGACAAACATGCTCAATGTTGAACCGATCCAGATCCCAATCTTTCAACCTCCTCCACCTTCAAAAAACCCGACCCATTTCGTTCATTTCCCTAAACGACGGACCCAATTCGGTCTCGGCAATCCTCACCCAGCAAGAGACTGTTAGTGAGCAACAACAACAAGAATCGGCCAAGCCTTTTCAAGACCTACATGGTCTAGAAGGCCGAGTCCGTCAACCAGGCCCTGGACGTCGCCGTACCGCTAAAGGACCCGATTACGATCTAAGAAGCGATGGGGTACACTCTCCTACCCGGAGGCAAGAGGGTCCGATCTGTTCTCGATCTTATCGTCTGTGATTTTGAATCCGTGGCCTGCCGGCTGCCTGCGCGGCTGCGAGAGAGAGAGAGAGAGAGAGAAATGGCTAAGTTTGATCGTGGTTCTGGGTTTTCAAATGCCAGTGGCATTTGGTAATTTTTGAAAAAACTAATGTACAAAAATGTCAACTTGCCCCCTGTTTTTCATTAAATGGAGTTATTGGGCAAAATTAAGATTTGTATGATTTATTGGGCAAATCTATAGGGTATTTGACCTTAATGGTCACCAACCCTATATAAAATGGGCTACAAAATGGGCACGTGATGAATGTACAAAATGGGCTACAAAATGGGCACGTGATGAATGTGATGAATATATAAAATGGGCTACAAAATGGGCACGTGATGAATGTACTCAACTTGCATGTGATGAATGTGATGAATGTACCTATCTACGTAAGTCATTACGTGAATGTGTAGACGTGACACGTAATGAGTTAGCTGGATCATTACATTCATCCATCACCCTACTACATGTCTACATTAACCATGCACATTCATCACATAATTAATTGGGATAATAAAGCTACTTTGATATAATTATAGATGATTGAGTTATGATTAATGTTCTAAAAATTGTTACATGCTAGTCGAGCGGCGGGGAATGACCTAACGCCTAAGCGCCTAGGTGGGACTAGTTGAACGCCTATGCGGTTTTTTCATTATTTTAATTTTATTATACAACATATAAATAACCAAATAAATATCTACTTAAAACAAAAGTTATATTTGTATTGAAAAACATAAAAATGCAAAAAACTTGTTATACTGAATCATCATTCTTCCATCACACTACTACATTAACCATGCACATTCATCACATAATTAATTGGCTACGGAATACCTAACTCGATCCTATACACAGAATTCGATCTAATTGATGCACCGAACTAGATCTAATTGACGGGAGCACTGAAAAATCTCTCTCGACGTGATGTAAACAATACTAGTTGCTATCTTTTGTTTTATTATCCCAACTCGATCGAATCGACACGCGAATTGAAAATTTTCTCTTGACGTACATGATGTGACCAATACTAGTTGCTATCTTTAGTTTTTAAATAATACACACAACACAATTATTGTACCAGCCAAAGTGCGATAGTGAAACATAGTACATTGGGCAAGAATCGATCGACAATAATGAAGAGAGATGTGCGTCTTTTAGCTAGAAGAGGTCAGAGCATGTTTCCACTTCCACTTGTCTGGTTATCGATGTGGCCTGGGATACATTGCGCTAGTTCCTGGCCAAGTTTACTTGGTCTGCTCTTCATCTTGCTTTTCAACGAACAAATTATGGCCCAAAACCAAAATTCCAGCAGCCGCCGCTTTAGGCTTGACAATTTTGTCTCAAAAAATGGTCCTATTTTTTTATTTTTTTTAAATTAGTTATAAATATAGTTAAATATAATTAATTATCATAATGTAACATTTACTCCAGCATGCGGTAAGAACTTCGACTATTATTTTTAGTGGTGATGAGTTTGTTAACCTATGTAGTATAACATTTGCTTAATTTTTTTGTACATAAAAATAATATGGGTTAATTTTATATATTCGCCTTGAATCTCAAACTCTCAAGTTCAGACATGAACAGCTACAATCTTTCCGCTCCATGTTTTGCCACCGTCGACTAACCTAGCATAACCTGTCGTCGTGGCAACATGCATTACCGTTTGAATTCCTTGGAATTGCACTACCTACTCACACTAGCTAGATTGCCACAAGTCTGTGTAAAAACTAAAAAGAAAGAATAAAGCAAATGAAAAGCTAGCAACACTTGATGCAGATCGATCTTATATATTGACTATATATTATGAACTTAATTTCAACGAAATTTACTTGTGCGTGACATAAAGTAGAGTGCCATGGTATTACACTATTACTTATTTGCTCCATCTATGGTCAAGTCGTGAGTGTTGAAAGCAGCCGTGCCTGACCCCATTTATATATGCACCATCCATGGAAATTTCACTAAATTTGTTTGGAAGCCAATGAGGTGATGAAACTTCCCAACAAGTAATACTTGGACGTCAAAAATTCAAAATCAACCAACCAAATTTCAACGGCAGCCATCACTTTCCGATCGACTTTTCCAACTTATTTTGCAAGTCACGTTCATCTACTTCAAAGACGACTAGAAGTGGCAACTTCTTATGCCACACGAGCATAATACGAAGTTAACCGGTTTATATGCTAAACAAGCTAGGCTGTGTTCGGAATGATCTGCTTAATCCAAACTTGACCCACCCACCCCCTCCCCCACTAAAGATGATATTTTGTATGATTTTGTGTCCTATTATATGTTAGCAAGCTATTGTTATGTAAAAAGGAATGAGATAATTTTGTTGTTGACAGATTAATTAAAGAGATTGACATGACAAGATCCATATTTGGGTGGTTGAACAGCTTGACACAATACGAATACGATCCATGAACATGAATTGTGACCTATATCATTTCTAAGGAAAACTTGAAGGAATATTTATATGCATGTAAGAATTCTGCTTGTATTGAGGCAACTTTCCCTAAATTCTCTCATTCCCTGAAAAAAAAAAAATATGAAACACAAATAATGAAGATTTCCACCGACAATTAACGGGTTAAATGTTGTCTTTTTTCCTCCTGTGTATCAACCATTGGTCCTTTATTTTCTAAGCAACCAATGACAATATAAGGTCACGCTATGTGGCAATGTGACGGTCACATTGAAAAATTTCTCGGTAGTGTAGGACGGTTCACGAGTTAAGACTAAACATAATTAAGTTGCATATGAAATTTAAAGTTAATTTTACATCTCAAAAGGTGAAAGAGATAATTTTACAATTTATTTTTCGTTTACTCTTTTTGCGAGAGTAAGATAATGATATTACGACCAAATGATTATGTATTTATGTGGTGAGAGAAGCAGCAGCCCACTATCTATGTATCAATCTAATATATCGATGATTGCTCTCTTCACTGGTTTGAGATTCTAGGTTTGTGGCTACCAGTATAGGAGGTAATTAATTAAGCTTCCAAAAAATGTGGTTTCAAGCCTATTATGAATTGATTAGCCCTGAACTTGACCATAATATCCTTGCACGGTTGGTGAGGAAATGTGTAAAACGACCGGAAAAGTAAAGAGGGTTTGATTATTGAACATATCTTTTTCTTCAGCACATAAAATGATCGAGTATCTTTTTTTTTTTTTTATTCAAATGAAAAAGAAATTCCATTCATAAGGAAGAAATCGTTACAAGTAGTATGAACGATACAAGCCGGAACCACAAATAAGACTACTTATAACAAAAAGTCAGACCAACAGGCCGGAACATAACTTCCAATGTCCAAAGGGACACAATAGGAGCAACAAGATCTCCGGTACACCATGAGGCAAGAAAAACAGTCATTACGACCATGAAGACTCCAATCCGACAAAGGGCCAACAAGTGGTAGAAACATCGGCAACCAAACGGATAGTGGTTCAGGATCCGCGAAGGTTGAGCGAGTCAACTCCGCCTCATGAGTAGTGAATACTCGTGATAGAATTGGCTAAGAACGTCATCACTCGAAAATGATCGAGTATCTGCTTGCCCATACATGCAATCTAAATAATATATAGTACTGCAGGCTTTAGCAAAAGAAAAAGAAATAAAATAAAATCACACTATGAAAATTAGAGTAAGGGTATGATATGTTAATATTTCTCATATTTAATGAGGAGAGAAAATCTTTGTTAAGGTAAATAAGGTCCTCATTAGAGTAAATTAGATTCTCGCTTGAGTAACTAAGTTCTAAAAGTGGTAATTATAATATTTTACGACAAAAAAGTCCTCGTTAAGGTAAATAGGGTTCTCATTAAAATAAATAGGTTTTCGTTTGAGTAATTAAGTTATAAAAGTTGTAATTGTACGTATGAGATACGTTAACATACATTAGAATTTTCCATGAAGATTATGGCATTAATTCAAAACCTTTTTATTATTTTTTTCAAAACTTATTCACTATGAGTATATATATGACCCAATAAACTTATTGTGATTTTACTACCAATTGGGCTTCTAACCATTATCATTAGGGTTTTCAGTTCTAACGTTTTTATTAGATTATGTGTCCAACTTTTTGTTAATGATGCAAGAAAAAAAAAATTTGTTCATGATGATGGGTCCATATATTCTAACTCCAGAGAATTCTAACACTCCGTCTGATCATGGGAGGAAATGGATTTTTTTTAAAAATATCTAGGGTGGTTACTTTTCAAAATTAAAAGTAAAAATTACTATTCTTGACCTCGAATTTTTTTTTTGTATTGCCAGCGTTGAGATCCTTCTAAAATTTGAAAAAAGTTGCTCAATTTTTTTTTTTTGAAAATTTGTTACAAAAATTACACGTGACAATTATTCTAAAAAGGAGAAAAAAAAATGGTTGCATGAATCAACCAACATAATATAAGAAAAGAAGACTTGGACCTTATTTGGTCTGAAAAGACTTGAATTAATATCACTAATTAATATTTGGACCTTATTTGGTCTGAAAAGACTTGAACTAAACCACTATACTAATAGAGGATTGATATCATTAATTATCCCACCAAAATTTGAGAAAATTCTTGGTAGCTCAAGTAGCTTTTGCTCAGTCACACTAGCTTCTATTTCTATATAAGTAGCTATCTAACAGACCAAACCCTCACACTACAAAACCAGCAAATACTCAGTACCATCATCATCATCACCACCATGGTCATTGAGAACAAACAGCTTGTCCAAGATGTGTCCGGTTGGCTAAGAGTATACGATGACGGCTCAGTCGACCGGACATGGACCGGACCCCCCGAGGTCAAGTTCATGGCCGAGCCAGTCCCACCCCATGACGAATTCATCGATGCAGTGGCCACTAAGGACATCGTGGTCGACCAAACCTCGGGCCTTCGCGTCCGGATTTACCTCCCGGAGCAGAAGCCAAAAGCCCAGGAGGATGACCACGACGTGACTAAGCTACTAAAGCTCCCCATCATACTTCATTTCCATGGAGGAGGCTTCTGCATCAGCCAAGCTGACTGGTACATGTACTACCACATATACACCAAGCTGTCGCGCTCTCTCAACGCCATTGTCGTGTCCGTGTATCAACGCCTGTCACCCGAGCACCGCCTCCCTGCCGCAATAGACGACGGCTACTCCGCTCTCCTTTGGCTGCGCTCCGTCGCCCGAGCGGAGCAAAAGGAGCCGTGGCTTCTCAGCTATGCGGACTTCAACAGAGTTTTTCTTATGGGAGATAGCTCTGGAGGGAATATCGTCCACCACGTGGCGGCTCAGGCGGGAAATGCGGACATAAGTCCCTTAAAACTCGCCGGCGGAATTCCGATCCATCCGGGCTTCGTTCGGTCGGAGAGGAGCAAGTCCGAGTTGGAGCAGCCTCAGTCGCCGTTTCTTACACTCGACATGGTGGACAAGTTCTTGGGGCTAGCGCTGCCTGTGGGGTCCACCAAGGACCATCCGATTACATGTCCGATGGGTTCCGGGGCTCCACAGTTGGACGGCCTGAAGCTGCCGCCGTTCCTCCTATGCATTGCCGAGAAGGACCTGATTATCGACACCGAGATGGAGTACTATGAGGCAATGAAGAAGGCCAACAAGGATGTGGAGCTTCTTCTCAACAAGGGAATGACCCACAGCTTCTATCTCAACAAGATTGCGGTGGACATGGACCCAGAAACAGCTGCAGAAACCGAGCGTCTGATTGCAGGGATCAAAGGGTTCGTTGAGAAGCACTGAAAAGACTGATTTGCCATTAATTTTCAGTTTATGCAGTTAATTAAGTAATGTATGTATAATGATCATAGATGTGTTTTCTGCTAGCTAGTTTGTTCTATGTACTTTTGGATGATGAAATAAGCACCACCCTGTTTCCTTCAATCTTGTCCTTTGCTTTTAAGCACTTCTCATGAATATGAGAGGCTAGAAGGGTTCCCACGCCGACCAGAAAACAAAAAAGTAGTGAACTGAGGGAAAGTAGAAATCATGTATGATCCCTCCCCCCCCCCCCCCCCCCCAATCAGTACATTAAAGTGAAATTTGAATCTGCTACTTCCACGTTAAGGTATAAGCTTTCTGTTGAAATTGCTTCCTAATTTCTATTTTATGATCAAGTGGTGGGAGGAAGGTGTTGTGTATGCATGTTTATCAGTATTTACAAGTTTGAAAACATTACTATTAAGACCATTAACAAATTCTAACCTGCAGAATATATAGCTAAGAAAATATTTAATACAAGAGCGCGCCAAGAACTATACCGCTGCAAGTAGCATTACAGACATGCACTAATCTGCTCAAAGACACAGAAGAAAGCGCCCTTGGATTAGAGGACTTTGAGTGTTTCTCACAAACCCAAAAGCCCACCCCTTAATGGGGAACGGTTGGATTTGGGGAGTATCAAAATTCCCAAGTATTGTAGAAAGTCCCAGAAGAAAGAGATAAGAAGAGCGGTACAGTAAGATGTCGGGGTGTAGATAGAAGAAAGAGATAAGAAGAGCAGTATAAAGCATAAACGAAATGGGTGCGGCTGGAATGTACCTGCATTGTAATGTACCTGGGGATAAATTGTCTCTTTTGCCCTTAATAAATTTTTTTGTTTGGTTTCTCCCTCTCTCTCCTCACTGTTGCCGGCACCACTACGACCGGCGACCACCGTCGGCGCCGCCGTCAACGACCTCCGATGGTCACCAAATTTTACAACAATGTACAACACAACGCAAGGAACAACTTTTATATCTACCACGAAATCCGATTCGAAGTGGAAAGGCACGAATTCGCCTTGGAAGCTTGAGGTGGCTGAAATTTCAAACCGTCAATTCGCCGTCGTCCGGCAACGTATTGAGCCACGACTGGTGGCGTTGAACTCGCAAGGACGAGGGCTTCAAAGCCCAGCAGGTATCTTAGATCGAATTGATCGGGATCGTGAACGGGAACGATGAACGGGAATGATTTTGGGTTTTTCTTTCCTTGATTTCTCTTCCTACACTGAAATTTGATACAAGAAGTGGGTATAGGATGGAAGATCTTGAGGAGACGAAGAAAATGGGACAAGTCTCATGTAATTTGGTGGCCGGAGGAGGGAGATGTCGCCGGCGACAGTGAAGAGAGAGAGGAGGCAACGGGAGAGGGAGGAAGAGAGAGAGGAGGCAACGGGAGAGAGACCAAAAAAAAAAACTTAAGGGCAAAAATGTTAATTCCCTCATTCAATTTGTAATTAAAAAATATTTAATATAAAATAAACGGTCCAGATCTTGCCACATCAGCTGGTACACACCAATTCTAGTACATTCCAGAATTGGCCAAACGAAATATGTTGGTACAATTCCTCCACTCAAAAAAATAACAATGTACGTGGACCTCTGCACGAAATGACTTGTTCTGGATTAGCTCCTCCATCCTTGCCTATCTGGTACAATTAGACTAAAAAAATAATTAGACTAAAAAAAATAATAATTGAGACTCAACAAAACCTGATGCCATATGCAATGCAAGAAAAGCATATATTTCTTCCCCATACCTTATTTATAGCTCGAGCCAAGCTAATTGACACTACTACACAAAATTAAACACACGACAGTTAAAAACTATTGTGTGGATGAACTCATTACCGTTGTATATCGAGCTGCCGTCTGATGACGTTTGATGACTGTATCAGACAACAGTTGAAAACTGTCGTCTCAGAATTATTAACACTACACATATATATGTACAACTGTCATCTGATATGTTTCGAGAACCCAATATTTCTCTTTATTAAACGACAGTTTCAACAGGTAATCTTGTCTCAGATTCATAAACAACAACTGATATTTGAAGATATGTCGTCTGAAATGAAACTCACACAAAAGATTTTATACTATCTATTGTTACCTATATATTAGAAACAATAGTCGCTGCGTATTTCTGTTGTCTCGTAAAACTCTCGAACAAGAGAATTTTAGTTTCTGTTGTCTCTAATGAATCTACAACAATATGGCTTTAACTGATCTGTTGTCTGAAATATATGAGAAACTAGCGAATTTTTTTTGTTTCTGTTTTGTGAAATGAACTGGAGACAACAGCTCTTTGATATATATGTTGTCTAAATTGAATTATAGACAAGAGAATTATTTGGTTTATGTTGTTTGGTTTTAATCTAAGACAACAACTCTTTGATATATTTGTTGTCTCGAATGAATCACAAACAAGAGAATTGTTTGTTTCTATTGTTTGAAATGAACCGGAGACAACAACTATTTGATATATCTGTTGTCTCAAATGAATCACAGACAATAGAATTGCTTTGTTTTTGTTGTTTAGAATGAATTGCATACAACAATTGTTTGATGGACCTCTTGTCTGGAATGAAGCTCAAGCAAGAGGTTTCTTTTGCCTTTGTCGTTTGAATGAAGCTTCATCAACATATATATGTTTATGCTTTTGTGCACACTGTACTCATTATTTTGGAAAATAGAATGACAATAACCAAATATGAAAAATGCAATTCAGTAGCACATCATTATCAATTTGCCAACATTAGTATACAAAACATCATTGTCATATATAGTACTTCCATCGGTACATAAAATAAATGCAAAGTACATATACCATAGATACTTGGATCCATAACCACTTCATCCACAGCGGTCCACCCTTCAAGCATACTCGCTACTACAAACATGGTAGGCCTAAGTGTTGGTGCTAGATTGGCGCATAAAAGAGCTAATTTGATCATTCTCATCGCCTCTTTCTTACTGAAATCAGACCCCAACCTTGTTTAATATGTAGGCTTGTCAAATTTCCACGAACCGTTGATCAATTGGAAAAGAAAAAAAAAAAAGACATGCATAGACATATCAATATCAATAATTCATAAACACAATATATATTCATGGGGTTTGGTCTAGTGGAAGCAAGCTAGATCTGCAAGTGGGGCGGACGCTGCATGGATTCTCCTGGTAATAGGAGGTCCATGGTTCGAACCCCAGCTTTTGAAAAACACCTCATGGGGAGGGGAAATACCCATGTTGCTCTCCTTCCCCGGAGTGGTTGCCCACTTGGCCACCGTTTAAATAATTCATAAATACAATATATATTCAACTAAAACTAGCTAGTTCGAAGTTCAGAATATATGCCTACGAAAATAGACTATCAGATATAACCTAGTTGTTAAGGAGGTTTAATCTCAGACAATTCAGTTACATAAAAAGAAAGCAAAAAGCATTCAGTTCTAAATTGTCTCTTTACTGACCTTTGGTTTAACGAATAGAGCCTCATGTTTATAATCAACTGAAAAACCAACAAACTCATAAAAACATTGAACTAAGTTAGAAAGAAAAGAGGCCAATAAGTATTTTCCTCTATAATTATGAAGACGCGATCAGTTCCGGAGAGTGAACTTTACAAAAACTGAAGCCAAAAGAGTAAAGGCATATTCAGACTTAAAAACTTATAATTGGACATATTATTACCTTCAGGATAGGCATAAAGTGAATCCATGGGGAATGGTAACTATATATAAAACATCACAAGGAGAACAATAATAGCTCCAGGAATCAGTATGCTGTGCATGACATCATAAGAAACACTTATTACTAAGTCATATCGCAGTACTTCACATGGCCCATGGATCTCCTAGTAGCTACTACTTGAAATCTTGAATAGATAATGACACAAACAAACATGCCAAACCAAAGTCTGTAATGACACAATTTCAAAATAGTAGCTGGAAACAGCTTCATCTAATTGGTAAGCAAATAATCAAGCATAAACAACCACTATTATGTCACATGACATGCTTACTTAAAGAAATTAGTCCCATCTAATAAAGTTTTTTGACATTAGCCGAAAACGTCTCATCTGTATTGCCACATTTAAGGCAAGGACAACAGATATTATTCACATCGCTAGCATTCTCCACATCAAACTTAATAAATTCCTCAACACCTAACTCATACATGCGGGATCTTTTATCGGCATGCATCCAAGACGTATCCATCTTATAGGTTAAAAAATGCAAACAATTTAGAAAAGCATCCTAGGTCTTTAGGATGTATCAACACAATCTATCTAGTTAATATTTAGTTATTTACCATAAGTTCCAGTATATATAACACACACATAAATAATTTTAAAAGAAAAACCAAATACATGTAACAGGATATAACTAACTAATAGTACCAATTAACCTTAAGAGGAGTACCAAATATAATTAGTACAAGTACAAATTGTTTTTCTGCGGAAATATAATGTCTCTTTTTTTAGTCTTTATATAAACTTGATACACTTTGGATAGGTAGAAGAAACAACAAATTATACATCATATAACTCATAATCGAACTGCAACAATATCATTTGATATATACCACACATGGTGCATAGACAACTTAGAAAGTCACAATTATGAGGCAATTTTTAAAGTTGATCTTTGAGCAAACAAATATGAGTGATACCTTAGGATATCAGGCTTTCAATCCAGCACCATCAGCCTATGATTGTTGATCTCTCAAGTCTTCTGCTAGTACGGGTTCCCTATCAAGAACACCTAAAACTGGAATTAGATACATACTCTAGGCAAGGCTGAATTATGAACACATTTAGTCATCACAACTACCACTACACATGTTGCAGAAATAACAAGAATACATGCATGGACTATCAAAACAGCAAAATGACAGTCCAAAGCCTATAACAACAATAATCCCCTAAAGAACAGTAACCCTCCAATCAACAAATATAGCATAACAAGGAATTATCCGAACTCTAGAAGCAACCAAAGCCAATAAACATGCCCAAAGAAATTGGATATTAGGCATATGCATGTACTGGTCATGAAGTTCATTTCATATTTGAATTCGGCAATTAATTAATAGCAACAATTCATAATCAATTTATGGGAACCATAATGTGCTTATGGATTGAGCGTAAAAAACATTTTAAAATAAGCATGGAATGCATAAGGACAATGTTGGTGCCACTAAACCGTACTCAGAACTATATATATCATAGTTAATTGATAAGAAAACACAAATATCTTCTCATGATACAACATGGTATTTCACACTTCGCAAAAAGGAAGAAGGGGAAAGGCATGACAATGATACTTGTTCATAATATGAGCATTAGAGAACTCAACCACACGAATAAAACCTGCAGATTGTTTAACTTTATCAAGCACAACTCATCACAGCCAAAACCTAGAAGAGAAATGGTTTCAAATCCAAAATTGACCTAGACCCAGACAATCATTAAAACTAATCACAATCAATTGGGGGTTTTTATAGATTTGATTAAGAAAATGTATTAGCTAGAGAGAGATACCATAGGAGAACCAATAACACCACAGATCTACGACGACGTCTTCGAGAACCAGTGACTGCCCAGAATTGCGACGGCGCTTCCTAGGCAACGTTCAGTTCGCTACTCCAGGTCCAGCCGTCCAGGTTTACTTGCACTTGAGACGGCGAGAATGGATAGATCTTAATCATCTTATGCGAGATGTAAGAGACTAAGAGGGGTTTTTAGGTTTTGAACAATTTTAGGTTTTTTTGGTTAAGAGGGAAGCACTATGTTGAGAGGGAAAGTGCGTCAGTCCAAAAAAAAGAAGAAGGAAAATGCGAGAAGTATTTTTGCTAAGGGAGGGAAAGAGCGAGTGTATAGGGTTTTCGCTCTCGAATCGAGAAGGGAAAAATATAAACTTTTTTTTTTAATAAGTTTCAAGGCAAAAAGACAACATCATTTCTTACAACTGTCGTGCCAATTTTTAAAAATTTCACTAATTTCTAATGTGTTGGATGAGGTTCAAACAGACAACAGATTAATGACATATGTTGTCTGAGTGAAACAGACGACAACAAATATGCCTTCTGTCGTCTGATCACTGTCGTGTGTTTACGATTTTGTAGTAGTGTGATTAGCTTCTTTTGGTCATCCCTATGATGGGTTAGTCCCTCCTTAGAGCATATGCAGCAGTAGACAACTACCTATACGCAAAAACCAAGATTTAGGCTTAAAGGCAGGTACTATTCATTACTTCTGCCTTTACCCTCAGGTTTTTGATGCAGCAATTGAAGACAAATAAATAGGCAATACATTATTTTAAACATAAAAATATTTTGATAAGATTTCAAATTATTTTAGGGTACCACGTGTCATTATGTTTTTAACTAAAAACATATTTGGAATATGGGATAATTTGTTGGTCAATCAACACATGCCTCAAGTCATTATTATTGAAAAAGTGTCTCGGATTTTCGATAAGATTATTGGCCTATCTTCGTATGACACGTGTGAATTCTACAAGACGTTATCTTCATAATAAAATATCTTCGATTTCGGATAAGATTTCCAGCCAATATTTATCTCACACGTGTCATTATCTTAACTTTATATGTACCTTGATTGATAATAAATAGACACCATATTTCATCATCTTCTCACACAATTCTCATTCTACACCTCAATTCCTTTTGAAATCTCATCCTCCACCCAAACACTTTATCATATTCCACCTCCTTTCAATGGAAGATTTGAGCAACTGGATCTTGCAAAGGCATCGAGAAAGTGCAGAAGACCTTGAGCGGATCCAAAGGACTAGTGCTCAAGTTGTTGCAGTGATGGCGGAATATGGTTCCTCTGAGCCACCAAGAGGACGTGGCTTGCATCTTGGGTCACGCTTCAAATGTCGAAAGACATAGGGAATCACGTGGTCAGTGTCCTATGGAGGATTACTTTATCGAGCGTCCAGTGTTCGATGATGTAGATTTTCGGAGGCGGTACAGAATGCGAAAAGCTGTCTTCAACCGCATTTTGGAGGATCTTTGCAACTACACGATTTCTGGAAGCAAAAACCCGACTGCTTTGAAAAAATGGGATTCCTGCCCCAACAGAAAATGATGGGCGCCCTACGAATGCTTGCTTACGGTGCAGCTGCCGATTAATGTACTGAAATTACCAAGATGGGGGAATCGAAGACGTTGGAATGTCTAAAGAGGTTTTGCAAAGAAGTCGAAGCTCTATACTCAGAGTGGTACCTCCGCACTCCGACAAAAGCAGACCTCCGCAGGCTTCTCAATAGAGGAGATAAGCAGGGATTTCTGGGCATGATTGGAAGCATTGATTGTATGCATTGAGAATGGAAAAATTGTCCAACTGCATGGGTCAGAGCTTACACTGGTCGGAAGGATCGCCCAACTATTATTCTTGAGGCAGTGGCCTCCTACGATACATTGATATGGCACGCGTTATTGGGAACTCCGGGAGCTCAAAATGACATTAATGTGCTCGACCAGTCTAAATTGTTCCAACGCTCCATCTTTAGAAGTGCCCCTATAGTGACGTTCAACGTCAACGGCATACGATTTGCCAACCCATACTACCTAGCTGATGAAATTTACCCAAGGTGGTCGACATTCGTAAAAAAATTTCCAATCCTAGGGGGAATGCCGAGAAGCTCTTTGCGAAAAAGTAAGAAGCACACCGGAAAGATGTAGAGAGATGTTTCGGTATCCTTCAATCTTGTTTTGCCATACTTCGTCATGGAGCTCGTTTGTTTAAATTATCAACTCTTCGATCTATCATGATAGCTTGCATAATTCTTCACAACATGATTATGGAGGATGAATTTGTTGAAGAAGATTTTGTAGAGCCCAACGAAATTGACAACATGAACCCGGAAGTGGCAAATGTCTATAATCGTCCTGTGGGAGCGGACAGACGACCTATTCCTTTCCACCCAGTGGGAAGAGACGGACAAAATCTTCTGCAACTCATTGACCGTGTAGAGCAGCTGCACTCGGCATATCTTCACCCGCAGCTTCAAGATGCTTTAGTGATGCACAATTGGGATTTGGAAGTTGACGTGTCGTCAAAGTGTGGTGGTGAAAGTATAGATTAATGACCGGGGGAATGTCGTACCCAAAGGATTGGACGGCCCAAGATCCCTATAGGTGATACAATGCAACCAAGATGTATTAGCACTAGAAGTGGTGTGACAAGGAATGAACTATGTACTTAGAAGTGGAGTATGTGCAACATGCAAGTGTAGTGTGCAAAGTGGTGTCACTCTTGAGTGACTAGTGACCAAAACAGTGACCTAAAGTAACATTACTAGACTAGGCAACAAGTAAAGGCACAAGTGATTGTGCTTGATAGCGTAAAGTTGTTGAGGTGACAAGCCCAACAAAGGTGTGGTTGTGATCAAGTGATGAAGACGATTGGGGTTTCGGGTTAACTCTAACCCACTCCGATGAATCTCAAACCTAATGAATATGCAATGTTGAATAATTAACAAACCAAATTTCGTATCTTAGCCATGTTATGGTTCCAAGACCGAGTCTCAATCATCCTCTCGTGCCAAATTGTGCTATTCACAACAACTTGAACTCCTACTCAATTAACCTAAGCCGTGTTAAGGTCCCCAAGTTAATCAAGTAAGGCAAAGGACTTTAAGACTAGGAATTCAAATAAGGAAAGCTTCATGCTCATACTCATCATGCTCAAATATCAATTGTCCAAGATTGTTAAGGTGACTAATCTAAACAATCTCACACAATACAAGTTCAACACATGCTCAAGAATTAGTCTTATTCAATAACAAGCATCAAACATGATTAAATTGACAAAGAACATGTTCATCTTTCAATCAACATACATAAACATTAAGGTTCATCAATACATCATCATGGGCTAGGGCACACAACCCTAGCCCCCAATCTAAAGGACTACTCACACATGTTTATGAAATACATCAATATTGTCAAGAATGGAAACATGAATACAAAGAATAACTAGAGTAGGGTTAAGAAATTCTCAACGGATGATGGCCAGCAGCTCCTTGGTGACTCCAAGTATAGATGACAGCCCCCTCTTGAACTCCTCTTCTCTCCCAAGCTTCTTCTTCTCCAAGTTCCCGAATTCCTTGTGTTCTTGACGAATTCCCAGCTGTGGAGCTTGAAACGTGGTGGAATGATGGTGGAATGGTGGTGAAAGTTAGTTCCTAAGATAAATGGATGTCCTAGGAACAACTTTCATGAAGGAAGGAAAGTGATTTGAAAGGTGAAAGATGGTGAAAATGGAAGAACAAAATTGAACAGTTTATTGGTGTTCTTGGTGTTCTTGGTGGATAGAATGTGGAATGGGGTGGCTTTGGTCTGGTGGGATCTGATCTCCAGCAAGGGAAGGTGCTAAGTATATGTATGATGCTAAATGAAGGGATTTGATGCAAGAGAAATGATCCAAGGGTCCATAATTAAGATGCTACACAAGTGGATGGAAGGCTAAGGGACAAAATGGTGTGTAGAGACGATATGAATCAGTTTTGGGAACCATAGGGATCAGATTTGGGGACCATATGCTAAGATGGTGTCTTGAGCATTAAATGCTTTGTCTCTCATTTGAACTTGAATTTGTCACCAAAATATCTCAACACTCAAAATGGGCTCTCCTTGTGGGCTTGGGCTGCTCATGGATGGATTTGAAGTGTGATGCCTTCGGGTTTGACCTCAGAGTTGACCATGTGTGGACCCGGTTGACTTTCGTCCTTTTCTCGGGAATGCTCCAATTGGCCCCGAAAATGCATATTTTGTGCCGAATTACCTCAACTCACTTGAATGACCTAAAAACATTAAAACACAAGTTAAATGCGACAAACGGCTTTTGGAGTAGCTTAATTCTCGTGATTAGGAAGACAATTTGCGCTACAATTAAGTGCAAATCAGAAGTTCATAGAGAATGATGATTGCAATTGAATTTGGACTTTGTTGTTTTGAATAAATAACAATTTCACTGCCATGCTTTGTAATTTTAATGAATGTTTATCTAAATTCGTGTGGCTTGCATTTTCATTAATAAAATTAACATTATTGACTAAATGAAACTTTGTACACTTTTAAAGCATCTTTAGCAATGCTAGCTATTTTTTAACTAAATTTTAGCTAAAGTAGCTAAAAAGCTATTTTGGTTAGCCAGTTTAAAAAATGCGTCTGAACCAATACTCTGTACTTTATCTAGTATTGAATTTAAATAATTTTTTAATGAATAAAAAGTAACTTAAGTGTATTTAATAATTACACAGAACAACTAAAAAAGAATGTTTAAAATTAACAAAAATAATAGAGAGCCTCATCTCGCTCTCTATATTTAAGAGTTATATAGCTAAAAGCTAAAATAGAAAGCCACTTAGGAGGCTGGTGTAGCTGCTAAAATAGCTGAAAAGCTAAATATACTATCTAAAATAGCTAAGGAGCTAAGATAGAGAGTCTGTTAAAAATTCTCTTAATACACTAATTTTTAACTTTTATTTCATGAAATTGAAATGACAAAAATGACGTGACAAGTCTAGCAATACAATTAAAATTAAAACTAGTTATAACACAACATTTTATTTGGAATAATAAAATCATGACATAGTTTTCACGGGGTGTCTTCACATGATTGGGTGTCATCAACACTACTACCGGCACCAAAAAGTGTTTTCGCTTTAACCACAGCCTTCCTCCTTTTCCACCATGCCTTTGATTCCGGACTCATTTCGGTAGTATCCTTAGACATAATTCATGCATCCTCTTTTAGCTCTTCCAAAGCCAACACCCTCGCCACATGATTTTGAGTATCCTCATCCCTTTTCTTAATTAGCTCAATTGTAGCATAGTTGGATCGATTAAGCAATGCTTTCTACTGCGATTGCTACACGATCATCTTTCTCTTGCTTATTCTTCCCTTTCTTCCTTGCTTCTTTTGCTTTCTTTATTTTCGGAGGCATTGAAGAGGGACTCGGTGGTGTCTCTAATACTTCCTCATCATCCAAGTTAACCGCATAATCCATCTCGGGAAAGCTAAATGTTGGTCGGGGAGAGGTACTTGGTGGATCCATGAATGTCCGGTGTTGCCTAACTGCCCTCCCGACATTCATGTTTGACAAAGTACTTCCCTTTGCTTTCATGGGAAAACCACATTTGAGCTTGATTATACTAAATTAGTGTACGAAAAAGAAAAAAAAAATTAGTTAGTAAATATTCACACTGCTTTTAATACCATGTCTTTTTTTCTGCAAACTACAATGCCAAAATTTGAGCGTGACCTTCAAATTCTGCCAATGGGATTGGAGAGCTGTTTAGCTTCGAACATATGTGGGATTGCGTTGCCAATTCTCCTTGTAGTCGGCATGAATTTTTTTCCATAATTTGTTTAATGATTGACGGTTGCTGGTGACCGAGCATGTAGTAAAACGTACCCATGATCTACACAATTGAATTTCTTCATCAGGAAGCCAAGAATGGCATTAGACATTTTTGGATCACAACGGAAGATAAATTAAATAGGAAATAATAGATGAAGAAGAAAGAGTTTTAGTTTAGAAGAGATTTTGGTGTGGGAAATGAAGAATGAATGATGTATTTATAGCAATTTTTGGGTGAATTTAAAAAAAATATTCAGTTGATTTGATAAATTATGTCAGTTACCGTTTTGAAGCCGTTGGGTTTGATTTTCGACAAAATCCAACGGTTCAAACATTCAAATATATATTTATTTGAGTTTTTATCACATATAGTACCTAAACTATTTCTCAATTATATATTTGGTACGTGAACTTCAATTTTTGTCATAAGTAGTACCCAAAGTTTTCAATTTTGTCACAAGTAGTACCTAAAGTTTTCAATTTTGTCACAAGTGGTACCTAAGGCCATTTTTGTCACAAATATATGCGCATAAGGGCGCATGTTCCAAAAAAAAGAAGCTAAAATAGTAAACTTTGGGTACTATTTGTGACAAAAATTGAAAACTTTGGGTACTACTTGTGACACAAATTAAAAACTTTAGGTACTACTTGTGACGAAAATTGAAGTTCAGGTACCAAAAGAGATGAAATCGAAAACATTGGGTACTACTTGTGACAAAAATTATAGTTTACGTACCAAGTATATAATTGAGAAATAATTCAGGTACTATATGTGATAATAACGTTATTTATTTTGTTTTGATTTAAATGTGCAGCAAACATAAAAAAAATAATAAAAGATGGCAGCTGACCCACTTGTTGTGGGGACCAGTCTTTTTGGTTTAGCGATTAAGAGGGTAAGAATTGCCCATGAATTTAGTCGACCTTGTGGGTCCCAACCTTTTGTCCGTTACTGTTTCATACCACTGCAAACAGCCAAATCCCTTTAATGGGTCCCAACACCTTTGTCCATTACTGTTTCATACCGCTGCAAACAGCCAAATTATACATATATAATTTCTCCTCGCACTGTTCATCGGCTAATGAACAGTGCCGGCTCGAGCCGAGCCAATGAAAAATATTATTTACCCTTTTGTCCCTCCTCGCATGTTTATTTACGGTCCTGCCATTTCCCTCTCTCTCCCGCCAAACACCACAAAATTTACATCAAAACATAGAGCACAACCCAAGGATAACGTTATGTAACTACCTCAAGGTGAGATTCGGAGTGGATCGAGACATATCGATGCCGGAAGTTCCGAAACTATAAAAATCAACGGCGTCGATTCTCTACGTATGGCGGTCGACGTTGAAAACCGAGGGTACCACTAGGTTTCTGGGATAGAGGGCTTCAAAGCCCAAGTGGTTTGGAGGATCGGAAGTCGTCGGACGAGGTGGTGCCGTGCGGTTGCAGAGAGAGAGGAGAGAGAGTCACGGGGAGAGAGAGAGGAGAAGAAGAGGAAGAGGAAAAAAAAAAAAGGCTGATTTGACGAAATTGCCCCTAAAATATTTTCTTTAATTCTTAACCTTCCGAAATTCATAATAAATAGCTCCGCTGTCCGAAAAATTTTCCGAAAATATATACAAACTCATCATGACGTGTACTTTATTTTCGAGTCCTCAAATTGGACTTACGAGTTAAAAAAATTCTGAAGAATTCCCAAATCTCTTTGATAATAATCGAGATTACGAATCTAAATCCCGATTAACTCCAAATAATTTTTTAAATTTTTTCGGGGTCTCATAGTAAAGAAGGCTTGCAAACTAAAATCACAAGTCAGTACTGTTATGTAAGTCTTTCAATGTTAGCTTTAATTGAAATGTATCTCAATTATGTTGAATCTCAATTATGTTGAATCTCATTGATATGCAATTAAATATCTCAATTATGTTTTTAGTACTTTCTACATATTTTAAACGCTTTTGAAACCCGCAGCATCGCGTGGGCACGTATGCTAGTCCCTTTAATTGACCAAAAAGCAGCGTATGCCTTCCCTAAGGCCTATTGCTCCATATGCTCTTAATTGGAGGAGAGCAATCTGTGTAGTTTGGTGACCCATTAATTATAGATCCTATAGCTACATGGTAAAGCTATAGGACGGAGCAACAATTGTTGAAAAATGAGGAACAGGCAAGGAAGGTGGTAGAAGTCTTTATTTATATATACCTATATTGATAAAGTTAAAACATAAATTGTTGTTAAATTTTTGAAAACTCAAAATTGGCCATTTTTAACCGAAGTCACTCAAAATATAAAATTTCATATACCAAGGGTAAAATAGTAAATAACAGAATTAAGAAATAAATAATTGGAAAATATCACAAATGGTACCTGAACTTTACCTCCATTATATGGATGGTACCTGAACTTCACTTTTGATCACAACTAGTACCTGAATTTTTCACTTTCATCTTAAATGGTACCTACCGTCACAATTCGTCCATTTACCGTTAAAGTCTAAAAAAAAAAACTTTCTCTTTCTCTATCTCCCCCACGACCTCTCTCTCTCCTCTCCCTCTGTGAAGGAAGCCCACGGCTACGCTGAGTTTGTTTGGGTCAGGGCTCGACGGAAGAAGACCGGCAGTGGCCTGAAGCGGTCGTGGTCCTCGTTGGTCTGAATCCGAGCAAAGAAAGATCACAATAATTGCAGCTAGCTTTGAAAGCTCAATTAACTAGTGTTCATTATTGTCAATCATGTTGACCAATCCAGGTCGGATTGCTTTTGTTTGTATCTATGTGGTCAATCATGTTCATATCTATTTTATTGTCAATCATGTTCATATCAATTAACGGGTCTTTCAATTTGACCAAGCCAGCTTTGAAAGCTTTGAAATCCGACCTGGTGTTCTGCAATTTGAAAGCTCAATTACAATTTCAGCAATCACCGCCGTGCTCCTCATAGACCAGCAGACCCGTGAGCTTCTCTGCCCACTTCCAAGCTGCACTTCCATCTTCTTCAAGCCCAAAATCACAACCCAATCATGGAGTCCAGCAATGGTTCTCAGTTTCACCCGCACTGCAGCCATCCCTTCAAAGGCACCCAAATCAATCAAGCTCACCGCCGAGCTTATTTCATCATCACTGCTCTTCACCGCCGCCGCCGTTATGCTTCACCATTCACAGCGCCTCCGTCTGCGACGCCGCACCTATCTATCGAATCCAGGGCAGTTGTGCCTCTCGGTGTTCCAGATCATGCTCGAGCCACCATGAGCTTCTCGCTCAAGCTATCTCCGTTGTGCTCTGCCCAGCTCAACTGCGAGCTTTCTTTGCTCGGATTCAGGCCACTGCCGGTCTTCTTCCATCGAGCCCTGACCGAAACAAACTCAGCCCAGCCGTGGGCTTCATTCACAGAGGGAGAGGAGAGAGAGAGGTCGCGGGGGAGATAGAGAAAGAGAGATTTTTTTTTAAAGACTTTTTTAACGGTAAATAGACGTATTATGACGGCAGGTACCATTTAGAATGAGCGCGAAAAGTTCAGGTACTGATTGTGATCAAAAGTGAAGTTCAGGTACCATCCATATAATTGAGGTAAAATTCAAGTACCATTTGTGATAATTTCCCTAAATAATTTATAGAAAAACCTCACATCCACTTGCCCAGTTGCCCACTTTTTTATATTAATTTTTTCTAATTCCTTCATTTATTTGTTAGTTATTGGAAGCATTCTCTATTTTTTTTTTGTTAATCACTTTGTACAATATAGAAAGATTGTCTATGCAATAAAAAAAATGTGCTAGCATATTACCTTTTTGTTAACTTACAACGTTTTACTTTCTAAGAAACAAAATGAAGAAAACTCAAGCAACAAAAAAAAAATCCCGACATATGCATTTTCATCAGCACAATAAAAATAACATTTTGTACATGTAAGCTATTTCTCCAAACTGATAATCGCACGTGCGAGCGTAGCCCTTCCGCACGCATGTAGCGCGTGCAGGAAGACTAGTTTTAATAAAGCCAAAACATAGGTTGTGGTTAAATTTTTGAAAACCCAAAATTGGTCATTCTTAACCTATATTAGCTAATAAATAAACTTAAAATAGTAAAATATCATAATATGAGAGCCCCATATCAATTTGTCCACTTGCCTATTTCTTTTTTATTTTTTTATTTTATTTATTATTTGATTTCAAAAATATTATAATAAAAGGAGGAACGAGTAATGCGAATAAATTAAATAATTAATAACGTTTTTCGTACGCACGAGCGCGTGTAAGAAGGCTAGTCTTGAATGATGAAGAAAACATGCATTTAATAACTAGCATGCAGACATTGAATAAAAGTGAAGACTAGCTATATGAATAGCAAGGGTGCATGTCAATATTGTCCATGAAACAATAAAGAAACTTGACTTTTCTTCCATGTATAGTACGAGTTTATTTTTGCTCACACCCCTTAGTTAAGGTATGAGCATCACACCCCCTTAGGAGTTTGACACCTATTAAAATTTTAATTAATGTTAATCCATGGTTAACTTTTTACATATATTTTGTTTTTAAGTATTATTTCTTTATTTAAATATTTGTTTCTTTTAATGAGGAGAGAGAATTGTGATTAATTCAATTCAATTCTCTCTCTTCCTAATTAATTACAAACTCCTCCCACGCTAGGAACAAAAAATGAATAACCAAAACAGATTTTCAATATTATTTACTGAGAATCCCACTCCGAAGCTAAAAAGGAAGAAAAAAATAAAAGAAGAAGAACAATAAAACGAAACCAGAAAATAAAGAAACCTAGCTACTCTGGGCATGTTTACTTACTTGAAATGGGTATGGGAATAAAAGAATTTCATTCCTGAGTTTTCCTGTGTTTATTAACATGCACATGAATCGGAATGGTTGTGGGTCCCACGAAAAAGTGACTAAAAAATAGAAATTCATTCCTGAATATCCGGAGTTTGATTACCAAGGGGGGGAAGGGGGTAGGTATTAGGAATGAATTCCATCGGAATGAACTCCGATTCATTCACATTTTCATTCCAAGTAAGTAAACATGTCATCTGTTTCTCATTCTCTACCACTCGTTGATGAGAGCAAGAACAAACCAATTAAAATAAAAAAAAACCTATCACATCCATCTTGTAGCTTGCATATATACTCAAAGAGGCGCATATATAGTCAAATGGTTGAACCCATTCAAAAAGTTTACAGCTACAACTCAGAATACCTAAATTTTTTTGAAAAAAGGACTAATTCAATCAAAAGTACATAAAACAAATCTAATACCAAATTACCAACAACGTTAATATCAAACCATGAATTGTTCAAACTCCAAAACAAAAACAAAAGGTTAATTACATGGCATTCATTAGATCGCTGGTTGCTACTCCAACTCTTCTTCACATATCCTGCACGCTCAAACATGGAGGAAGGGACTGCTTCAAGTCTTCAACTTATCAGCTTTCTCAATATCAAACAAACAGTGCATGTGCAATTAATTAGGAAGAGAGAGAATTGAATTAATTACAATTATCTCTCTTCATTAAAGGAAATAAATATTTAAATAAAGAAATAATACTTAAAAACAAAATATATGTAAAAAGTTAACCATAGGTTAACATTAATTAAAATTTTAATAAGTGTCAAATACCTAAAGGGGTGTGATGCTCACACCTTAACTAGGGGATGTGAGCAAAAATGAACTCTGTATAGTACGTGCATTTGAGTTGCATAAAGAGTAAGGCCTATATATAAAGGCAACCAAACTCATACGGGTGCATGTGAGTGGAAGATAGCAGAATAGAGATATAGTGCAAGAGTACGTAGTCACTGACTAGAGTGTGTGTGAGGTAGCAAACAAAGTGTGAGAGTGTGTTATACTTGAAGTTGTTTATTTTTGGTGTACCCATTATTATATAGTGAAAGTTTTTTGTTGTTGCTGCTCCGTAGATGTAAGTATATTGCCGAACCACGATAATTCTTGGTGTTGCTTATCTCTTTTATTTCTCGCATATTTTTGTTAATGATTTTGAAATTAATAGTTATTAAATTTCTATTCAATATCTACGCAATTTCCTATCACCCTATCTATCAAATAACTTCCCCAAGTAAACTAAGATGTTCATGAAATAGTTTTAGATGTAGTAGTAACTAGTAATAGTATGAATATAGTCATATAGAGATCGAACAATACAAATTATGTGCAAAATGATACTGAATCAACATGCGTTAGTATTTCTGATAACACCATACACCTACAATAAGTGGGCTCCTGAATCTTGATTTATGAAGTATGAATTCAACAAGCATTAAAAACCAATTCTTTTCAATGCATGTATTCTCAGTTGACAAGACTCAAAAAACTTTGATACCTCCACAACCACCTTGCATGATTAACTAAGCTTAATTAAGAAATAAGAATAACAACCAAGAGTTGGTTAGTTCACCAATGATGGCACAATCGATCAAACTAAGAAATGAGATTGTATATATATATATATATAGTTATTTGATTCTGTTCATAAAAGTGTTAGTAAGAGTTTATATCACGCCTCAGTTGAACACTGCAGCTCTCACTGTGACTACTCTTGGTTCCTTAGAGCAGCTCTCACTGGGATAAAAATTGGCGTTTGTTCTAAAAAAAATCTTTGACAATTACAAAGTAAAAAATAAAAAAAAAGGCCGGATGACAAAATTTCATTTTCTTATAGAAAAATTATAGTGTATGTTAACGTATCTCATGCGTACAATTACAACTTTTAGGACTTAATTACTCAAACCAGAATATATTTGCTCTAATGAGGACTTTATTTACCTTAACGAGAGCTTTTTCGTAGTTACCACATAAGTTGTCGAAGTTGTAGCAAGTGCCGTTAAGTTTTAAAATATTACAATTACCACTTTAGGACTTATTTACTCTAATGAGGACCTTATTTACCTTAATAAAGACTTTCTCTCCTCATTATGTATGAGAAATGTTAACGTACATAATAGTAACTCCTTTTTATAATAGTAACTCTTCCCCGAGAAAATGACTAAACTACCAGTGGGGTGCAAAATGACCTAACCCCCTTTTCCTTTCCCTTTCATCTGTATTCGACGTGAAAAAAAAAGAGAGAGGAGAGGTTGGGCGCTTCAGCCAAACTTACTTGGGAAGCTTTCGTCAGATCCTTGCGGAATAATTTTTTACGAAAATTTGTTTGTCCGAACATTGACGTATATGATAAATTTTTTTTGACATAATCCAAACAAATACAGGTTGTACATTAATGTTATTTGTTTGTTAGGTTCTTAACAAACGAAGGTTTTTGGTGCGGTAAATCATAGAAAACCATAAGGAAACTATACACGTACATATCTCGTTTGGAAGCTCTCAAAGGACTATCTGAGACTCAATTTTAAAGGAGGAACTTCTTTCCTGTCAATTTTTAAAGAATTCATGAAGTTTAGGTATATTTCTAGGATTTTGTTAGACGCAATGATTAAGAATAATAGACATGGTGATTAAAATAATAAACATGGTGATTCTAATTGAGGTGTAATAAGCAGGAATGATTTGAATTTTATATTTTAATATGTACATTATAGAAATTTCTTGTCAGGTAAAAAAATATTAGCAAAAAGTCACAAATAGTCACTGAACTTTGACACATTCGACACTTTAGTCACTGATATTTCAGAAATATCACTTTAGTCATTCACATTTAGCACCGTCTTACATTTTAGTCACTGTCACTGGCGGAGGTAGCCTTGGGCTTACCTGGGCTGTAGCCCGGGTAGGATTATTGAAAAAAACAAATTTTATATGTATAATTAAGCTATAATATTTTATTTAAAAGTTTCAGCCCACCTATTTTTTAGAATTTTAGCCCACAAAAGAAATTTAAAAGACAATAATCATTTAAAATAAATTTTTTTTTTCTCAACTACTTCTTTCATTGTTTTTTTTCTTTTATTTTTTTTCGAAACTATCTTTATATATGCTAAAGTTGTTGAAAATAAACTGTCTATATAAACTATCTTTATATGCTAAAGTTATTCAAAATAAACTATGTTTACGAAGAAATTACCGTGTTAATATAGGTAAGCAACAAAAAAAAAATTTAGCCCACCCTATTCAACATTCCTGGCTCCGCCATTGGTCACTGTCGTTAAATTTACCGTTACAACCCGTTAAAATTGAAGGCATTATTGTTGAAGTACGTGAATTTAACGGCAGTGACTAAAGTGTAAGACAGTACTAAATGTGAGTGACAAAAGTGATATTTTTGAAATGGTGACCAAAGTATCGAATTGATCAAAGTTCAATAACTATTTGTGATATTTTGCCAAAAAAATAATTCAATACATTGTGATGAATTGAGCTCTACTTGGTGCATTTAGCAGCTGCCTATAGAATAGATTAACATACCACTTAGAATAATTAAAAGAAAGAATGGCAGATACAACATTTTTTTTTTTAGGGAAAATCAGACGATACTTAATATCATGACCAAAGAACGGTACATACATCAACTCCGAGGTCTGAGCCCAAGTTTGTTAGGGTAAGCTAAACACTAGAAAATTAAAAGCACTGCTCACTATGCCCTGTTCGCTCGCTTTATTAAAAAAAAACCGAGCCTACAAAAGAGAACAAATCTCAAGTAACACCTAATCAAACTAGTGAACCAACAATCTCCAATGCACTCAATTGTGGTGAAATTAAAGGTTCGTCGACTAACTAACTATGCAAAACTTGTTAACTTCTGTAAGAAAAAACCCAGCCACTAAGTAATAGCAGAGGGTGGCAAAACACCCTCCCTAGTGGCCCAAACCCGATCAATAACCCACTCCCCATTAGACCCAAAGAAAGGTCCAAAAACCCCACCCCAGGCCCAACAAGGATGAGACCACTCACCAAGCCCAGACATGAAACACGGTAGCAACCACCGACCGACTATCTCCAGCGGGCGTCCCCTCCAGCAACCCATAGCAGCCCCACCAAGCCGCACCGATCCCAAGACCGGCAAAACCCACCTGAAGAACATACTGAAAGGCAAGACCACTTGCAGGAAACCACAGAACACCGCTGCCCTGTCAAGAACTAAATCCGAAGAAGACAATCAGATCTGGATTGAAAGACTCGTTCAGTGAGTAGATCAGCAACACGCGATCACACCGCACTCCAAAGAAGACAAAAGGAGATGAAGAAGACAACTCCACCCCACAACAACCCGGTGCGGCCAAGACAGAGAAGACCTGTCTGAGAACTGAGAGAGAGAGATTGAAACCTCCTCTCCTAGATCCGAGCAGAAGAAGTCGATCCCCAAGGAGAACAGGCATCCGCCGTCGGGTAGAAAGCGAACCCTAGGGTTTCTCTAGCAGAAGTAAATAATGAAAAAATAGTTCGGCTTTTAAGCCTTCGGTTCGGTTTTTTTCGATGGCAGATACGACATTGTGTAGGAGGAGAATAATTAAAAGACCAATCTACTACTCACTAAAGTACTACTATAACATTTGCACAAATACATAAAAATTTGTAGTTTCTATGGACATTTTCAAATATGCAAATAAACAACAAGACAAAATACCCCATACAAAGTTGACGAGCAGAGCCTGTAAAGGGAGCTACTAACCCAATGCTTAAGTTGTTGAGCATTACTTTGGTGAATTCAGCTTATACTGTGGCAGTGTGGCTCACTCGCAGTTAAGTCTTTACTTAATTGCGAGTGAGCCATAGTATAAGCCTGTGAAATCTGGCTTTGCAAACACCAACATCCTGGAAAAAATCATTGAGTAAATACTGAAGAAAGAAGAACACATTTCATTTACATTTCCAGCTGCTTCACATTTCAAACACTGGAACTGGATGCTAGTAATTCGGGACCAACATGCAGAACGTCGTCATAAACCTCCTTATATGTTGTAAACTCCTATAGATAAGCAACACGCCCAAGAATTATGCCCAACCAATTTAGGCACAAATAAAAAGGAAAATCCAAAGAGGGAAAAACATGTACATTTTCCGTTGAAACTGCAAGCAAATGTTGTTCGTGGATTTCTTTGAATCACAAGCTCATTTACTACTAGTCAAACCAATCACTAGCAAACCACTAGGAAATAAAGGATTGCAGACCAAACCAAAATGAGAGCAGAACGTACCGCACATAGCAACACCCAAACACAACCTAAAATAATTTCAGTTAGTGGGACTTGTTGGATAATATCCGAATTCAACACCTCCAACTTGACATGGGAACTGTATCACTATAATATAAATGATATCTAACATGTCACTAGTTTACAATAGGAAGAGAATGACCAAGAAGCATTTATAATTGAAAAGTTAACATAAGCCCTTGGGGTTAGCCAGTGGTAAAGGATGATGCAGAATTGAGCTAGAATTAGGCTATGTCAGAGATTCGATCTCCTCCAATGTAACAAAAAAAAAAAGGTTAACATTAATAGAAAAAACAATGGCAACAATTGATAAGTAAATAGAATAAACCCAAATGACATCAACCCCATAAAAAACTCAGCTATTTAGTTACTACAGTTAAAGTGTTACTACAACAAGTAGGCACCATTCTCCAGTTATTCAAGCTCTTCCCACTACCCAGACTAATTAGCTCAGTTTCTTCAGCTCAACAACAAAACCATTATTGAACGCCTAAGCCGCATAACAATAAGCACCAATATTATGTCAAAGAAGAGGTGAAAGATCCTTAAAGCCTAACAATAAAGGAGACAAGAGTCAAACCACTTGGTGTGGTCAAGTTGGCAAACTTGTACAATCCAAGTTGGGGAAGAACTATTCCTGCATCCTGGTAATAAGAGGTCAGGGGTTCAAAACCCAGCTTGGGCAGGTTTGAGGGGCCTTTGGGTTCGTGCACCTATCAAGCACCAGTGGGCAGCGGTAGCCCGTTCCGCAAAGGGAGATTAGTCTCCTCGGCTTACCCTCCGAAATGGTTGGGGGATCCTTCCTGGGGAGAGAATCCCTAATAGAAAAAGAAAAAAAAAAAAAAAAAAGGAGACAAGAGTCAAAGGTCTCTCCACCCTTCTTAAACACACAAATTATAGTAACAGTACCAAAAATCTGAAAAAGTTTCTTGCTTCTTCAAGGCCACATATACTAGGAATGTGACTAAAGGCTGTCATCAAGAAAAAGGGACCTAATACGGCAAGGAAACACCTTTTTAAATTTCGTAAAGCCAAACAAAAACATGTTTTGATTAAATAAGTAATACTACCTTTAACAAAATGTAATGGAAATGAGGTGTAAACTTTAAGAAATTCCAAGTCAACAAAGGGCATTAGAGACACTCGATCACTACCTAATGCACAGTTACATGTCCTTGATCACATAGGCTCATAAATGATCATAAATCTTCTACAAATTATATAAAACCCATAAACCACTTTCAAAATATATGTTATTATCTGCATTACTGATAATACATTAAGGCTTGTGTTTCAGAAAAAAAAACAACAAATTAACCTCGAGCGGTCAAGCCAGAATAAATATATATACACAGACACACATATATAGAGAGAGGGTGGGGGGATATATATACCTAGTTAATACCCTCTGAAGCCAAGCTTGTGGTTTTAAATTCCATCAGTCACAAAGCTGTTCCGAGAAGGCACCAAAGAACCATTTTGAGAACAGAGTGAGAGGAAAACAAACTGAAGATGCATCTATAAAATGGAAAAATTCATGCTGACAGTGTGGAGTGGAGCTAAAGTGAAGGAATATGACCAAGAAATTGTACCCATTATCATGAGCATGAAATCATGGGAGGTAATTGGAATACAATATGGGACTTGGTCCCAAGTCTTGAATGCTTATAAAAGAACATTGCATTCCCAATCCAAAGAGACTTGAACAAATACTGACCTGAGCGTCCAAATGTCTTTTGCAGTTTTGCTTTCAGCTTCTCAAACGCAACTAGAAGATTGGTTATGTTGATGCAAGGACTGTCGGTCCTTGTCTTGGTACGAATACGGTCTGCCTTGTCCTGTCTTAGACCTGCAAGATTAAGCAGGGCTTGTTAAGAGAATAACCGGGCGGGCCGGTCACTACTCCTCCGAAGCCTTAGTCAGTTTAGGATAGGTATTTCAGCAGTATAGTATAACAGTAGGTGAGTTATTGCTTGCTTACCTTTGAAGAGGAGTAATGGTGCTATTTGTAGGGGAACCGGCTGAGGTTCCCCTAGCCTGTTTCCGATGTGGGACTCATATGTCCGAAGGAGCATATGAGTCTGCCCGGCAAGGTACTCTGGGGTACCTGTAGGAACAGTCCCGGCGCGGGCACGATATGGTCCGGCCATAACCCGGGATGTGTAGAGTGGGACCTCGGCTATGAGCCGGGCCCGCATGCCAGCCCCCACCGGGAGCCGGTCCAGTCCACGGTAAGGTGTTGTTTATACTTGAGCCGTATGTTGTATGAACAAGTCCTCCAAGTCCCCGGTCAAGAGTCTTCTTGGTTGGGGAGTTCTATTTCTCGGCTAGCGAGTAGAAACAACACCTTGCCTAGCCCTTACTAGTCCCCCAAGTCCCCAATCGTAGGAGAGTTGAGGACCGGGCTTGTTGAGGTAGATTGGCGCGTTGGTGTGCTCCGTGCGAAAAGGAGAAGCTAGAGGAAGAGCTTGACCGGCTCAAGGTCGTGGAAGATGACGCCCGTGAGCTGGCTAAGAAGGTGGAAGAAATCCCAACTCTGCTTGCCGATGCGGCCAAGACTGCGGCTGAGAGGGCGGTTGAGGAATTTAAAAAGTCGGGCGAGTTTGGCGAGCTTCTGAGGCAACAGCACGTAAAGGCGGTCACGGATAACACCAATCTGTACAAAAGGCGCGGGTGGCTAAATTTGGAGAAAATTCTGGCCGACCGAGCGGCCGACAAGGCGAGCAGAGCACAGGAAGAGCTAAATCGGGCGACTGTGGCTGAGGAAGAACAGAGAAATGCCGAGCGGGCCGAGAGGGAGCAGGACTTGGGGAATTTCGACACCGGCGAGTCGAACGAAGTTGTTCCCCAGACCCCGGGCGATCAACTCTGAACCTCTAATGCCTGCATCTTGTTATTTATTTTTGCTGAAATTTCTGAACATTGGGCCCGAGGCCATTTTTTGCAATGTGTGACGATTATGGGTTTCACAAGCCCCCTTTTGTTAACCGTTAAATTGCAATTGCCGACTTGGATATTTGTAACTAGCGACTGCGTAGTTCGTCCTGTCTAATCATTCAAACAAGTATGTCGGTTGTGCCTTGAATTGAAATATTTTTAGGCAAACGAGAAAAGGATTAAGTTTGTGCCGGTCTGAGGTATTAATATCTAAGATATATAATAAGATGGGCACAATGGTTTGAATAATCCAATGTTGTACTAAAAATATACCAAGGTTACAAAATACTCGGGCGTGAGAGTTTAACTCGTACACTACATATGTGCCCTGCCGATCACTTGTAGTAGTAACGTAAGTGTTGGATGTTCCATGGGTGGCGCGAGACCTCCCCATCCTTATTCTTGATGTAGAATGAGTTTGGGTCTGCGCTTGGCATGAGCTCATAAGGACCCTCCCAAGTTGGTCGGAGTCCCTTTGGAGGAGGTATGACCTCTTTCATGACCCAGTCCCCCGGTTTGAACGGCCGAGCCTTGACCCTGGAATTATAGTGGCGTTCAACGCGCTGTTTATTGTCTAGATTGCGCAAGTGGGCGCGGTCCCGTGTTTCCTCCAATAGGTCCATGTCAAGGTTGAAACCGTCACTGTTGGTGGCCGGGTCGTAATGGAGGACTCGCTCGGTTGGGTGTGTCATCTCGACCGGGATGACAGCCTCCGAGCCGAAAGTCATGCAAAATGGCGTTTCGCCATTTGCTCCTGTGGGTGTCGTCCGATAAGACCAGAGTACCTCTGGCAACTTCTCGGCCCATAGGCCCTTGGCGTCATCGAGCTTCTTTTTCAACGTCTTCTTAATGATCTTGTTGACCGCTTCCACCTGGCCATTAGTTTGTGGATGAGCGGGCGAAGCATAGAGAAGCTTTGTGCCATTTCTTGCTGTGAAGTCGCGGATGTCGTCGTTGTCGAATTGGCCTCCATTGTCAGTGATGATAGTCTCGGGCACGCCAAAACGACAGTAGATGTTCTTCCACAAGAAGTGTTCTATGCGCTCGGTCGTGATAAGAGCTAAGGGCTCAGCCTCAACCCATTTTGTGTTGTAGTCGACGACCACCACAATGTATTTAAATTGGCCTTTGGCGGTCGGGAGTTTCCCGAGTAGGTCTAAGCCCCATTGGGCAAACAGCCATGAGCTGATGATGATAGAAAGAAATGCCGATGGGAGCCGTGGAACGTTGGCGTAGCTCTGGCACTTAATACAGGAAGAGGCGACCTTATGAGCATCTCGGCCGAGTGTTGGCCAGAAATAACCATATCTCAGGGTTTTCTGCGCCAGGGTCCGAGCGCTCGAGTGGTTGCCGCAGATCCCGCCATGTACCTTTTGCAAAATGGAGAGGCCTTCTTCAGGGGGAACACAACGTAGATTGGGCATGGACAAACCCCTTCGATTGAGCCGGCCGTCCCGTACAATGTAGCGGGCCGACCTTAACGCCAGTCGTCGGTAGGCTACCTTGTCGCTTGGACCTACTTGTGTTGTGAGGAAGGTGATGATCGGATCCATCCAAGTGACAGGGCTGTAGACCGGGAATACCTCTTCCAGGGTTTTAGTGATGCTAGGCTTGAGAAGTACTTCAACTGGCGGTCGACCGAACTGGTTGTCGGGCGAGGATGTGGCCAACCGAGCGAGGGAGTCAGCCTTAGAGTTCTTGGCGCGCGGGATACGTGTAAGGGTTGTATTTTTAAAGTGTTGTAGGAGCACTTTTACGTAAACCGCGTAAGCTGCTAGTTGGTGCTCTTTCGTTAGGAACTCGCCCGTGACCTGACTGACAACCAGCTGTGAGTCACTGAAAATGTTAAGATTGTCAGCCCCAAGCTCCTTTGCCAGCTGAAGACCGGCTACAAGTGCTTCGTACTCGGTGATAGGGCTAAAACTAGCACTCAATTAAATCCTTGCAAATAAGATTAATGTCACAAAGTAGTATGGATAAGCAAGGGTCTCCCGCAGAGGATTGAGTCTAATTACTAAACTACAATGACTAAAACAATAATATAAAGATGGGGGGGGGTTTTTGGTTTTGACTAAACTAATAACAAGTAAAAGAAATCTAATTAAATTGTTGGAAATTAATCCAAGATGATGAATAATAGTATGGAAGAAAATCAATGGGAAACAATGCAACCAGGGACTGCTATTTACCACAAGACAATGTTTTACTTATGTAAATCCAATTAATCCTTCTTGTCAACTAAATGTCATTACTCAAGCTAAGCCAATGATATATCGAACTTAACCTATTAATCTCTCAAACTTGGTATATTAGGTGTATGTTGTTTACAACCCAACTTAGCTTCTAACAAGTAGCCTAGGATGGTATTTCCAATAGGTTTAACAACTCAGAAGTCAATAAGCACAAAGAGATTGTGAGTAACGCTAAGTAATTTCGATACTGGTGGTGTTCTAATTACTTAGATGTTGATTCATATGAACAAGTCAATAATTCATGTGCTACTCTAGAACATATTATGATTAAGGTGATCATGAATACATTCATAGCTATAAAACCCTAGCATGCTTACTATGTTTCGAACCACAATAAACATACAAGAAATTTATCAATGATTAAACAATGAACCAACAAACAAATAATTATCCAAGAAGTCTCAATTGAATTATCACATAAGATTCAACATGTCTAGGGCTTGAAACAGCCCCTAGCTACTAAGGAAATTAGCTACTCATAGTCATGGTAGCAATCAACAACATCATAACAAAACTAAAGAAAGAAGGATGAAATAGAATCACGGCGATCTTCACGGCTCCCTGCTTACTTCGATGTCTCTCTATCTCTGAATATCAAGACGTAACTTTCCCGAATGCTTGAAAGATCCTTAAATACCCCGAATTAGGGTTTAAAACGTCCATGGGCCAATAGGAGTCGAAGCCCACAAAGACAAACACAAATCCTAGATGAATTAGGTTTCCAGATTCGCGCCAGATTGACCTTCGCTCACTTAACCAGCCATAACGTCTTCTAGACAACTCCGAATCACAAACCGTCAGAAGTTCCTGAAAATAGACATCCGGGGCGTTCTATCCATATATGGTACATCTTCTAGTTCATTCTGAGCTGCTCCCAGTTCTCTGTCGAAGTAGACTGATCTGCACAGGCAGATTCACCAGTTTAGCCTTAAATCTCCACTTTTTGCTGCTTTCCGTCCTCAATGCTCCAAGAGTCCTATAAAACATAAAACGACATAACTAACTCGAATAAAGATGGAATGTGAGAGAATTAATATAAAATTAAGCACAATGGAGCACACAAATATGCTCCCATCAAATACCCCCACACTTAGCTTTTGCTAGCCCTCGAGAATAAAAGACAACAAATAGCTCACATATGCATAACAAGAATAAAAGCTCTTTCTGAAATTTCAAATATGATCTCATGAAAGGAATATCAACTACTTGAATGAATAGAACACATGCCATAGGCTCACTTCTCAACACAAGTCTCCACAAGCCGAAAGTGCAACTTCCAAGATCAAAAGGTCTTAAATAAGGTTGTAATGGGGCCATGAGGTTAAGGTGTAAGAAACGAAGGGATAGGAATAACAAAGATCCTAAGAAATTAGCAGAGCATATATGAGATGCAAGAGATTCCGATTAATTGTAGATAACCCATCAAGGTATAACAATAAACTCATGAAACAAACAACCTTCCTTTCTTTTCTTTCACAACACAATATGCAAACCGGACTCAAGAATTTCTTCTCTTCTTTTTTTTCAATGCCGCATCAAATATATTTTTTTCTTTGTTTTTTTTTTCGGCAACACACTACTCAAGTCCAATTTATGTTTCAATGAATAATACCCCCACACTTGCTCTTTGAGACAAGCCCACCAACTTTGCTTTAAAAGTACCTTGAACACATGTGAATCTCTGAAAATTTAGCTCCACTACTTCCTTAGGATATGAGAGGATATAACTATACTAGGCTTAGGGAGATAGTGATGTGGTTAACAAAGAAAAGGCTCACATAAGGCTCAAAGGGGTTAGCTAGGGGTTCATGATTTAGGGACACAGGCTTAATTTGGCTTTGGTGGAAGTTCCTAGGTGCCTTAATCATATCAAAGTCATTGCACATTTCAACATAAAGTTTCAAGAGGTCTCAAAGTGAGTTCTAGCAATTAGTTCACAATATGCATGTCGAATTCAAGTAATCAATCAAACAAAGAATAATGAGATCATGCAACGAATTCATCGACAAGAAAGCAAGAATTAGTGTATAACTCTCCAAAAGAATAGCAATATGGCTCAAAAGCTCACAAGGGTTATACAAGTCAAATACAAAACCTAACATGCTTCTCTCAATCCAATTCACTACATCAACATGGCTATAAGTGCATAAATGGTTCAAGCATAACAATCATAGAAATCGATTAACCAAGGAATAAAATTTAGACCTAACGCAATGCTTAAGCTCATCTTTAACCATTGAAATCACAGTTCAATTCTCATCATTGTATTGGAAGGTATCCTAAAATACAAAACAAAACAAAACAAAACAAACAATGACTTTTTTTTCGCTTTTTTTTTTTTTTTTTTTTTTTTTTTTGAGATCGGACTGTCGACCGGTCGCCGGAAAATGTCGACCGGTCGCCGGAGCTCCTGGATGTTGTCGACCGGTCGACAATGACGTCGAACGGTCGCCTGGACTGACGGACAAAGTGCAAAAATTTTCAAATCGGACAGCAAATATGCTCAAGACATAAAATCACCATATATACCCTCCCCCACACTTGAATCAAACATTGTCCTCAATGTTAAACAAAGAAAAGCATGCAATGCAAGAGAATCAAGTAAGTAAGGAAGATAGAAAAAGAAAGCAAATCTGTAATTGGAGTGCCATGATCGCCATAAGCGTTGGGTTGCCTCCCAAGTAGCGCTTGGTTTAACGTCTTCAGCCGGACGATACCCCTCATGATCATGCAAGGGGGGTTGGATCTTGGAGGGATAACACCTCCACTTCTCTCTCCGCAAGCGACTCATAATAAGGCTTGAGTCGATGACCATTAGCCTTGAATTTCTCACCAGTTCGAGAATTCACAAGTTCAACTGCACAATGAGGAAACACATTAGTAACAACAAAAGGACCAAACCATCTAGAACGAAGCTTACCCGGAAATAGTTTAAGGCGAGAATTAAAGAGAAGAACTTGCTGGCCAACAGTGAAACTCTTCCTAGAAATCATCTTGTCATGAAACGCCTTAGTTTTCTCCTTGTAAATCCGAGAACTCTCATAAGCATCATTCCTTAGCTCCTCCAATTCAGTGAGTTGGAGCTTCCTATGCTCACCAGCAGCACCCAAGTCCATGTTGTATTGTTTTACAGCCCACAAAGCTTTGTGCTCTAGCTCCACCGGAAGGTGACATGGCTTACCATAAACCAAACGGAAAGGAGACATCCCAATGGGTGTTTTGTAAGCTGTCCGGTATGCCCATAGTGCATCATTCAACCGCAAACTCCAATCTTTCCGATTAGGTCCCACAGTCTTCTCAAGGATTTGTTTCACCTCTCTGTTAGATACTTCAGCTTGCCCACTGGTTTGAGGATGATAAGGTGTAGAAACCTTATGGGTAATGCTATATTTCCTCAATAATGCCTCAAACGTTCGATTGCAAAAGTGGGTTCCTCCATCACTGATGATTGCTCGCGGTGTGCCATACCTAGCAAATATGTTTTCCTTAAGAAAGCTGAGAACAACTTTAGAATCATTAGTCTTGGTGGCACTTGCCTCCACCCACTTGGAAACATAATCAACAGCTAGAAGAATGTAAAGATACCCATAAGATGAAGGAAAGGGTCCCATAAAATCAATGCCCCACACATCAAAAATCTCAACAATTAGAATGGGATTTTGAGGCATTTGATCTCTTGGGCCCAAGTTACCTGTCCGTTGACATCTATCACATGACTTGCAAAAGACATATGCATCTTTAAATAAGGATGGCCAATAGAAACCACTTTCAAGCACTTTGAGGGCTGTCCTCTTAGGTCCAAAGTGTCCACCACATGCATAAGAGTGACAAAAAGTAAGAATAGAATTAAATTCAGATTCAGGAACGCACCTTCTTATCAGCTGATCAGCACAATGTTTCCACAAGTATGAGTCATCCCACACATATTGTCGGGCGGTCTTCACCAACTTGTCCTTTTGAGCACGGGTAAGATTCTCTGGAATTTTCTTGGTGGCTAAGAAATTGGTTATATCTGCATACCAAGGGTCAGTAGCTTGCAAAGAGAACAGTTGTTCATCAGGAAAGCTATCATGCAAAGGAAGAATGTCCTCCTCAGCATTGGAACCATTTATGAGACGGCTCAAGTGGTCAGCCACCACGTTCTCACTTCCTTTTTTATCTTTTATCTCCAAATCAAACTCTTGCAAGAGAAGCATCCACCGAATGAGGCGTGGTTTAGCATCCTTCTTAGTTAGAAGGTACTTTAAAGCTGCATGGTCAGAGAAAACAATAACTTTAGTACCCACAAGATATGAACGAAATTTCTCTAAAGCAAAAATCACAGCTAAAAGCTCCTTCTCCGTAGTTGAATAATTCAACTGAGCATCATTAAGAGTCCGGGATGCATAGTAAATAACGTGAGGTAATTTATTCACATGTTGTCCAAGAACGGCTCCCACAGCATAGTCTGAAGCATCACACATCAACTCGAATGGAAGACTCCAATCGGGTGGCCTGATAATAGGGGCTGTGGACAACAACTCTTTGAGCTTGTTGAACGCAATCTTGCACTCCTCATCAAAAGCAAAGGCGGAATCCTTCTGTAGTAACTTGCACAAGGGGCGGGAAATCTTGGAGAAATCCTTGATAAAGCGTCTGTAGAAACCTGCATGTCCAAGAAAAGAACGAACCTCTCTCACCGAAGTGGGAGGGGGTAAAGAACTAACAAGATCTACTTTAGCTTTATCAACCTCAATTCCTTTTGGTGACACTATATGCCCTAAAACTATTCCTTGTTGCACCATAAAATGACATTTTTCCCAATTCAAAACAAGGTTAGTTTCCTCACATCTTTTCAAAACCAAGGCAAGATTATCAAGGCATGCATCAAAAGAATCACCAAAAACAGAAAAATCATCCATAAATACCTCTATGATCTTTTCTACCATGTCTGAGAAGATGCTCATCATGCATCTCTGAAAGGTGGCTGGTGCATTACACAATCCAAAAGGCATCCTCCGATAGGCGAATGTTCCAAAGGGACATGTGAATGTCGTCTTTTCCTGATCTTCTGGAGCAATAGCAATCTGATTGTACCCTGAATAACCATCAAGAAAACAATAAAAAGAATGACCAGCTAACCTTTCTAACATTTGATCAATGAATGGCAAGGGAAAGTGATCCTTTCTTGTGGTAGTGTTCAACTTCCTATAGTCAATACAAACCCTCCAACCGGTTTGTAGTCTTTGTGGCACAAGCTCATTATCAGCATTCTTCACAACGGTTATTCCAGATCGCTTTGGCACCACCTGAACAGGGCTCACCCACTTGCTATCTGAGATAGGGTAGATAATTCCTACATCAAGTAATTTCAAAACTTCTTTCTTCACAACCTCCATCATTGGAGGATTCAAACGTCGTTGTGCCTCCCTTGAGGGCTTAGAGCCATCCTCAAGAAGAATCCTGTGCATACACATGGTTGGGCTTATACCCTTGATATCAGCTATGCACCACCCAATTGCCGTCTTATGCTCCTTAAGCACATGAACCAATTTCTCCTCATTACTTGCCGAAAGATTGGATGCAATAATCACAGGTAAAGTCTCTTCCTCTCCTAAGTACACATACTTCAGATGCTCCGGTAATGGTTTGAGCTCCAAAGTTGGGGCCTGAATCACAGAAGGCACAGGGGTTGTAGCAGAGATAGGAAGAGGAATAAAAGGAGAATACTTACCTAGAACACGTGGCAGAGATTCAAGAGCAGCCACATATTCTTCCACCTCATCATTATAAGTCACGGCCCTTGTGGGTTGTTGTGCAAGTTCAAGCTTAAGGCTTTGAGTCAGAGCGCACTCCAATGCATCATCACCTATTGTGGCATCAAACACATCCTGCACTAACCATTCAAATGTATCAATAGCATAACAAGACTGAACATCATTAGGATACCTCATGGCTTCAAAAATGTTGAAGCTTATAATTTCCCCATCAATTTGCATTGTCAAGGTTCCTTCAAAAACATCAATCTTGGTGCAGGCAGTCCTCATGAATGGTCTTCCCAAAATAAGAGGTAGAGATGTAGAAACAGAAACCTCCTCCATCTCCATAACAAAGAAATCCGCTGGAAAGATAAGCTCATTCACCTGCACCAAAACATCTTCCAAAATACCCTTTGGGTATCGGTTAGATCGGTCCGCAAGTTGAATAATAACACTAGTTGGTTTGAGTGCACCCACATTTAGAGATTCAAAAACAGAATAGGGCATTAAATTAATTGAAGCTCCTAAATCAAGTAAAGCACGCTCAAACCTGGTGTTCCCAATTGTGCATGGGATAGTGAAACTTCTGGCATCCTTGCACTTTGGAGGAAGTTTCCGTTGAAGCACAGCTGACACCTCCTCACTTACCTTCACGGTTTCTTTCTCCTTGAACCTCCGCTTATTGGTACAAAGATCCTTCAAGAACTTTGCATATTTGGGAATTTGATGAATCGCATCCAAAAGCGGGATGTTCACTTGGACTTGTCGGAAAGTATCCAAGATTGCTTTATTGTGTTCCTCCTTCTTAGATTGTTGAAACCTGCGAGGGTAGGGAATAGGAGTAACATATGTATCAGAAACAACTTTAGTTACCTTATGAGGATTCGGAGGTGGAGATGGTTCAGATAGGAATCCCAAACCCGTAGGGATTTGTTTTTGATTTTCGGAGGTACTCCCAGTCGACCGGTCGCCGGATTGTCGACCAGTCGCCGAAGCTCCTGCCCGCGGCTCTACATCCTGTCTACCGGTCGCCGAAATGTGGCTACCGGTCGCCGAACCTTCTGTATCTTGTCTACCGGTCGCCGGAATGTGGCTACCGGTCGCCGAACCTGCTGCTCGATTTTCTTCTTCTTCAGTTTGTGCATCCTGAGGCTTCTTCTCAATAATCACAGCTTCTGTTGACTTTTTGGGACCTTTGGGAACCTCTTCAAGCTGTCTACCATTCCTCAAAGTCACCGCATTGGCTTGTTCATGCTTAGTTCCCTTGGGATTAACCTCTGTTTGACTAGGAAGTCGACCCGGTTCTCTTGGGTTTAAAAGCTGCATCATTTGAGTCATTTGTTGCTGCAATTCTTCCATACGCTTGTCATTCAATTTAATGTAAGAAGTGAGATTTGCTTCAACCATGGTGGTAGAGTCAGCTCCCGGTTCCTTGTTGTTGTAACCCATAGGTTGTTGAGTATAACTTGACTGGCCACCTTGAAAATTGGGTCGAGCTCCAAATTGACGTGGTTGCTGATTTCTCCACTCGGTTGTGTTGTTCATGTTTCCATATTGTGGTCGTTGGAAGCCCCCCATTGCATTAGCTTGCTCAAGCACACTTGGACAACCTTCAGATGTGTGGCCTACCAAAGAACATACCGTACATACCGTGCTTGGAGTCACAAGTGCCTGTTGCACAAGGTGTGTCAATGCAGCAATTTGTTGTTCAATACTAGAGGAATATCCCACTTCATTCACTGATGCCCTAGGAGCCTCTCTCCTTGACCCAAACTGTTGTGAGTTGGTAGCAATATTCTCAAGCATAATCTTTGCTTCAGCTGCAGTTTTATTCATTAATGCTCCACCACTCGATGCATCAACCATCAGACGATCTGTGTGAGTCAAACCCTCATAAAGATATTGAACAAGGTTTGCCTCTGCCAATCCATGATGAGGACAAGAAGCAATAAGTCTCTTGAACCGCTCCCAATAGTCATGAAACAACTCTCCATCTGCTTGTTGGATACTCACTAACTCCCGCCTAATCTCAGTACTTCTCCTAGCCGGAAAGAATTTAACAAGAAAAATTCGTGCCATCTCTTCCCATGTAGTGATTGTGCCGGAAGGTAGATCATACAACCAATCTTTCGCTTTATCTTTCAAGGAGAAAGGGAAAAGTCGCAACTTGACTTGCTCATCAGTGACCCCTTGAGGTTTCATAGTCGCACTCACCACTTGGAACTCCTTCAAGTGCTTGTGAGGATCATCAAAAGCGTGTCCAGAAAAATGAGGTAACAGATGAATGGTACCCGACCCCAACTCATAATTTGTTTCAAGTGCTGGATACACAATGCACAAGGGAGAATTTGTGGCAGTAGGCTGTGCAAGCTCTCTCAAAGTCTGATTTACCAAAGCCATCTCTTGCTCTTGCTCAGAATCAGAAGAATCTGAAAGTGAAGGTTCTTCCACCGGTGGTGGCAATAAGAGAGGCAATGGTTGTCCTCCAAGGATGTTTTGCCGCTGCTGTCTCAATGTCCTCTCAAGCTCGTGATCAATCGGAAGTATCTCAGTACGGAGTGAACGTCGACCTTGCATAAACCAAGATCAAAGTACCTAAAACACAAAAAGAAAAACTAATTAGTAAAGTAATTAGGGAACAATCCCCGGCGACACGGCGCCAAAAATTGATAGGGCTAAAACTAGCACTCAATTAAATCCTTGCAAATAAGATTAATGTCACAAAGTAGTATGGATAAGCAAGGGTCTCCCGCAGAGGATTGAGTCTAAATACTAAACTACAATGACTAAAACAATAATATAAAGATGGGGGGGTTTTTGGTTTTGACTAAACTAATAACAAGTAAAAGAAATCTAATTAAATTGCTGAAAATTAATCCAAGATGATGAATAATAGTATGGAAGAAAATCAATGGGAAACAATGCAACCAGGGACTGCTATTTACCACAAGACAATGTTTTACTTATGTAAATCCAATTAATCCTTCTTGTCAACTAAATGTCATTACTCAAGCTAAGCCAATGATATATCGAACTTAACCTATTAATCTCTCAAACTTGGTATATTAGGTGTATGTTGTTTACAACCCAACTTAGCTTCTAACAAGTAGCCTAGGATGGTATTTCCAATAGGTTTAACAACTCAGAAGTCAATAAGCACAAAGAGATTGTGAGTAACGCTAAGTAATTTCGATACTGGTGGTGTTCTAATTACTTAGATGTTGATTCATATGAACAAGTCAATAATTCATGTGCTACTCTAGAACATATTATGATTAAGGTGATCATGAATACATTCATAGCTATAAAACCCTAGCATGCTTACTATGTTTCGAACCACAATAAACATACAAGAAATTTATCAATGATTAAACAAAGAACCAACAAACAAATAATTATCCAAGAAGTCTCAATTGAATTATCACATAAGATTCAACATGTCTAGGGCTTGAAACAGCCCCTAGCTACTAAGGAAATTAGCTACTCATAGTCATGGTAGCAATCAACAACATCATAACAAAACTAAAGAAAGAAGGATGAAATAGAATCACGGCGATCTTCACGGCTCCCTGCTTACTTCGATGTCTCTCTATCTCTGAATATCAAGACGTAACTTTCCCGAATGCTTGAAAGATCCTTAAATACCCCGAATTAGGGTTTAAAACGTCCATGGGCCAATAGGAGTCGAAGCCCACAAAGACAAACACAAATCCTAGATGAATTAGGTTTCCAGATTCGCGCCAGATTGACCTTCGCTCACTTAACCAGCCATAACGTCTTCTAGACAACTCCGAATCACAAACCGTCAGAAGTTCCTGAAAATAGACATCCGGGGCGTTCTATCCATATATGGTACATCTTCTAGTTCATTCTGAGCTGCTCCCAGTTCTCTGTCGAAGTGGACTGATCTGCACAGGCAGATTCACCAGTTTAGCCTTAAATCTCCACTTTTTGCTGCTTTCCGTCCTCAATGCTCCAAGAGTCCTATAAAACATAAAACGACATAACTAACTCGAATAAAGATGGAATGTGAGAGAATTAATATAAAATTAAGCACAATGGAGCACACAAATATGCTCCCATCACTCGGCAATGTTATTTGAGGCCTTGAAGCTGAACTTGAGGGCATACTCTGTGAGAGAGCCGTCCGGGGAGATGACTATGATGCCCGCGCCACTCCGTTTCAGGTTTGCGGATCCGTCGACATATAGTTCCCAGAACCGGAGTTGGGACTGAGGGGTCACCGTGACTATGGCGCCCGGGCTGGCCTGCACCTGGTCGAGGGGTGTGAGCTCTGAAATGAAATCCGCGGCCGCTTGGCCCTTTACTGTTGTCCTGCCCTTATAGTGAATATCGAACTCGCCCAGCTCAACCGCCCATTTAACCAAACGACCAGACGTCTCAGGTTTCTGAAGTACCTGTCTGAGTGGTTGATCGGTAAGGACATGTATGGTGTGAGCCTGAAAGTATGGGCGCAGGCGTCTGGCCGACACGATTAACGCCAGGGCGAGTTTCTCGATGTCTGGGTAACGAGTTTCGGAGTCGACAAAACCCTTGCCGGCATAGTAGACGGGCAATTCGACCGAGTCAACCCTCCTTATCAAGGCCGAGCTGACTGCCGTTAGTGAAACAGAGAGGTATATATAAAGGATCTCGCCCGTGACCGGCTTGGATAATAAGGGAACCGTGCTAAGATATCCCTTTAGGGCTTGAAACGCTTGTTCGCACTCGGTCGTCCAATCCACATACTTCTGTTTGGTGGATTTAAGGATCTTGAAAAATGGGGTGCACTTATCAGTTGATTTTGAAATAAAGCGTGATAGTGCAGCAACCCGGTCGTTGAGACTTTGGACCTCCAGCTTAGTGGTGGGGGATTTCATATCGAGGATGGCTTTGACCTTGTCCGGGTTGGCCTCTATACCGCGCTCGCTAATAATGAAACCGAGGAACTTGCCCGCCTCCACTCCAAAGATGCATTTCTCTGGGTTTAACCGCATACCATACTTGGTAAGGATTTTGAAGATAACAGAGAGGTTGTGGACATGGCCCTCGGTAGTGATGCTCTTGACCAGCATGTCGTCGACATAGACTTCCATAATTGTGCCAATATGCTCGGAGAACATGGAATTGACACGCCTTTGGTAGGTAGCTCCTGCATTCTTGAGGCCGAAAGGCATGACCTGGTAGCAGTAGAGGCCTTTGTCGGTCGTGAAAGATGTATGTTCCTGGTCAAGGGGATCCATCTTTATCTGGTTGTAACCAGAGTATGCGTCCATAAAGCTGAGCAGCTTATGGCCGGCCGTGGAGTCGACCAATTGATCAATGCGTGGTAATGGGAAACTGTCCTTAGGACAAGCACGGTTGAGATTGGTATAGTCCACGCACATGCGCCATTTGTCGTTTGGCTTTTTCACCATTACCACGTTCGAGAGCCATGTGGGGTAGATGACCTCCCTGATGAAGCCAATTTTTTGAAGTTTAGAGACCTCGACTTGGATGGCCTTATATTTTTCGTCATCAAAAGCTCTTCTTTTTTGCCGGACGGGATTAGCCTCCGGGTAAAGAGTGAGCTTGTGTGAGATGATTTCTGTAGAGATGCCCGGCATGTCGGCGTACGACCATGCAAAAACATGAGCATTAGCTTGAAGAAAAGAGACCAGGGTTGTTTTGGTCTCTGGAGAAAGATTCGACCCAATGCGAAGTTGGCCCTCTGGATACTCGGTCGATACAGGGATAAGAGTGAGTGCCTCCATGTCACACCCCGATTCGGGAACCATTTTAAATTCCCAAATTGAGGCATGAGTCACATCCCAATTATAAAAAAATAAAAATCTTCTACAATTAGAATGTGAGAAAAGTAAATGAAAAGAAAACAACCAAAACCAACTACTAAACTGTGCAGTTCCGAAGCGAAAGATTGTAAACGATACTTAATTTACAAAAGAAGTTACACGTCACAACAATACACAAGTCCTTACTAGTGGTTCTTTCGTCTTCTAAGTACAAAACTTAGCTTACAAAACAAAGGTTTAACTAACAACTCTCGAACTTAACCGTTTTTCCAACCTTCTAATTATTCGATTTAGTACCTGCAAAAAGACAACCTATTGTAGGGGTGAGCTTTCGTCCTCGCTGCTCAGTAGGGACATAAACCTTTTATCGACTAAACTAATTGTCACAAACATCAAGTTATCAAAGAGCACTTAATGATTAATAATGAAATTGATGCATGAATGTCAAATGAGCTTCACTTATCTACCCGTTAGTCCATATAAGAAAACAAACAGAGCCTACACGTCCCATACCGTGTATTACCAACCGGGGGTAACCCTGATTATTTTATTATATGATCTAACACCCGTAACAATTCATTCCACAAATCCCTTTTGTCAGTCATCTTGCCCTTCTCTCGGTCGCCAGCCAAAATTTCCCAATTTCATATGATCATATATCATATTCATATTCATATTCCCCCTTATTTCTCCTTGGCCTGGTCCCTGCGAGAGTTAGACTCAACTACACAAAAGCTATTCCCAAAGATATCATTTTTTTCATATCCATCCACCATTCTCATACCATGATCAAAATCATTCCCAACTATCAACCCTTCAATATGTCATAATGCATCATGCTAATAATATGTCATTACTAACATGTAGATTGTTCATGTATGCAAAATGCATAAGAACATATATATATATACATTTAGACATGTAATTCATGCTCGCATATAATTCATATCAATCACCGTATATAAACAAGCATGTTATTCAAACATCGCAAGCAAACAAATTAATCATTTAAAAAGGTTCCCCAAGATCCCCTACCTTGATTTCAGCACTAATACGTGGCTCTACGTTAGCTCCACTTCACCGCTGCACTCGTCGAAGAATACCTTCATCAGTGTCGCAGGTTCCTATGAGCAATACAAACTGTTTAAAACGTAATCCTACTTTAACTGAATAACTAAACTTTTAAGACTTAATTTCAAAACCTAGAATCTTTAACCACAAGCCCTAAGCGATGGCACAACCTTAAGAAGAAGATACCTAAAATTCTATGCCAATTGAAGTTGATACGAGTTGCAAAAGTAATAAGAAAAGTAAACTATGCATGCAACAGAATTCCTAATGCACAAGATTAACTTTGCAATGGCCTATACTCTTCATACGAACTCCAAAAAGGGAAGGACTGGTTTCGTTAGAAACCTAGGAATGTCTACTTTTCAAATACTGGTAACCCAAATAAAGTTAGAACAAGGAAAGCTACTGAAACAAAAAGAAAGAACGAAACAGTACTGCTTATTTCAGAAATTTCTGCAGCAGACAAGCGAATTTGGAAATTCATAACTAAATTAAGGAAAATCGTTTTTAGGAGATTCCAACTCTGAAGTAATCTTTGAAATGTCTACTACAACTTATTAGAAGACAACAACTTTAAATTATGTACAGAAAAGTACAGTTTTTAACAAAACATTTGCTAGTTCAGAAACTCAGAAAAGTTATTTTGGCAGTTCAGGCCTCTATTTTCTGCTTTGAGTTTAACCAAACAAAACTTGTACAAATTCAGTGATTCTTGAACTAATATAAACATAGACATGTGAATTTTGCAAAGGTATTTTCAAATTTCAAAACAAAGACCTGAGCTGTGAGTTATAGTAGCTCAAAGTTGACAAGAAAATAAGATTTTTCTGGAAATTTCCAGCAAACTCAGAAGGATTCCTAACTCAGTTTGGTCGACTTCTAGGTTACCAAAAATAATGTTTGGACTTCAAAAAAGTAGTATAAGATCCGTACTTCACTTCCAGGACACCAAAACGTCATGAACAAATTCGAAACTTTGAAACAAAAGTTCCAGAATTTGCTTTGGACACCCAAACTCTAAGAACTCTGTTCTTGAGACAAAATGAATCCGAATTTAATCACTGATATTGAATTCGATTTCATTCCTAAACTCATATAACATCAGAGATATAACAACATAATACTTTTCAATCAAAAACTCAGTAATTGAAGAACGAAACTTGAAATAAAGAATCAAACTTAGTTACCAAATTCTAAGAACTCAAAAACCAACTTAATAACAAAACTAAAACTGAAATCATAATCAACCTTTGATACCAATCACAAAATCGTTTCTAGTTCTTCTTCTTCTTCACTCTTTCTTCTTTCTTTCTTCTCTGGGTCTGTTTTCTTTCTTCTTTTCTGGTTCTGTTTCTTTCTTTTTCTCGTTCTGTTTTCTTTCTTTTCTTCTCCTGCTCTTCGTATCCTCTTGTATTCTTGCTTCCAGTTTTTCTTCCTAAAACCACCGACCCTTTTTCACCGACTCTAGCTTAATTTTATCACCTAGAGAAGCTATACTAACATCAAAGCTTCTTTTGAATACAAGCTGCCACCTCCTGCTTGGAGGTTTAAAACCAAACAGGACAAATATGTTTTAAACTAAAATCATAAACACTTAATTGATCTAATAAAAAATTAATTAATAAAAATAATAATATATACATATATATTTTTAAAACATTTTCAGGGTTTCACACTCCACCGGTTGAGGAGAGGCCACGGTTGGGTTCTCCTCCCGAGGGTGCAACCAGAGCGAGTATCTCGCTATAGTGACGTCCTCGAGAGATGTTCGTATTGTAACATTGTCGGGCGATCTCCTGGTCGCCTCTAATGAAACCCGTCCCGGCTGGTGTGGGAAACTTCATTAACAGCATGTGACCGGCCACGATACATTTGAGCCGCCAAAGGGCCGGTCTGCCAAGTATAGCATTGTAGGCGGATTGGCAGTCGACCACAATAAATTCTGTCTCGAGCGAGGCACACTGAGGGCTCGTGCCAAGTATAACGTTCATTTGGTCAGAACCCAATGGCTGCGTTATGTCGCCCGAGAAGCTGAGCAGCGGTTCGTGGTCCTGGAATAGTTTGGACTTGTGGCGTTCCAGTTGTTGGTATGCCGGACTGAACAAGACGTTGACCGCCGAACCGCTGTCGACCAGGATACGTGCCATCCGGAATTGATCGACCTGGGCCGTTATCAAGAATGGGTCACTATGGGGTTGCTGAAGAGATCCCTCCTCAGATTCGTCAAAGGTGATGGGTGACCAACCTGTCTTCCGAACGATCGAAGTTTTGTACTGGTGAACGTTGAAGACCTCGAGTGCATGTCCCGCTCGGGTGCAGCGCTTCTTAGATCGCTGGGACGAGGGGCCACCTACATGACCTCCACCGTCGATCGTGTTGATAGTGCCCCGGACCTGGTGAACAGTATTAACCTGCAGGCGTGGTTTATACTGGCTGAGCTTGCCGTCATTGATGAGGGACTGGATCATGTCTTTCAGGGCGATACAGAAGTTGGTATCATGCCCGCCATCATCATGGTACTTGCAGTATCGGGGGGAGTTCGTGATCTTCGGGCGGCGAAAGTTTTTTCGCTTGGGACCCGGGATTTCATCCTTACACTGGTCCCAAATTTTCTCATAAGTTGCCGTGAGTACAGTGAATACGGAGTATCGGGCCGACTGGGTGGGTGATCGGTAAGGTGTGCCCTTAGCCTGCTGTTGGACGTTTCGATCCGGGCCCGAGTTATAAGAAGTATCCTTATTCTTTTTTGGATACGAGTAAGTAGGCCGTGGGTCCAGTTGACTGGCCGTTCCTGTGGCTGGGATGTTTCGCGCGGGCTGTGCTGGAGGGGCAGGCTTGATTGGAACTGAGCTGTCGTTGCCGTACGTGTCAAACTCGGCCTGTGCGTGCTGAACGGCCACCGTCATGAGACGATCATAATCGAGCGGTGGTCGTGTATTGAGCTCATAGAGAAAATTGCCTCTGCGCAGGCCCTGCATGAAGGCTGCGTAGGTAAGTGTCTTGTCTAGGTTTCTGCAACGTGTCGTTGCCGTTTGCCACCTGTTGACAAACGTTTTAAGTGTCTCGTGCTCGCCTTGCTGAATCTTGAAGAGGTGAGCAGTCGTCCGGTACCCCTTTGTTCGGAGGACGAACCGCTCGGAGAACGCGTCGCACAGTTGCTCGTACGAGTTGATTGAGTTTGGTTTAAGATCGAAAAACCAACTCAATGCCTCGCCCGTGAGCGTTTCTTGGAAGGCATGGCATAATGAGGCCATTGTGTAGCCCTGGCCGGCTACAATGGACCTGAAGTTATCCACGTGGAGATCGGGATCGGTTGTAGCATCATACCGATCGGCCTTTAATGACTTGGTGTGGATCAAAAGGCGAGCATTAAGAATCTCGGGTGTGAAGGGTCCCGGGCGCTCCTTGAATCCCGAGCGCGCAACGCGTTGCTCGTTGGCCTGTTCAGATTTTTCGACCCGGGACTCCAGATGTTGAATTGAGCGAGTGAGTTGTAGAAAAATATCGCGGTCGGTTGGCTCTGCTGTGGATGTACCGGCCGTATCTGAGGCTCTGGTGAGAGGTGGAGGTGGGCCCTTATCCTGGAGCCCTTGTGGGTTTAAACGGACGGGAATATGGATGATTCCGGGGTGAGCGGGGTCGTAAGCTTCCTGAGACCGGGCGAGTTCCGCGTTCTGAGCCTCTGTGAGACCCTTAAATTTTACAAATTAGTTTAGGGAGTTACTTCTAAGTCAAAAGCTAATATTCCGGTAACCTTGACAAGTAGCCATTTCAATTTTCTGAACTATTCAATATAGTCACATTTTTCCACTTATCTTATGTTATTCTTCAATTTTGAGATTTCTTAAACATTACATGATCCTTATCTTCTATTTTTCTTATTAAAAGTTTAATGTTACATTTTTACTTTCGGAACATCTGTCCCAAAACATACATGAGAACACCACGTGTATTCTTATCCAGTCCTCTTTCACTTTAGCTATTCCAGTCTTTGTTTTCAGTATACCAAAGCTTACGGAAGAGTGAAAAACGTAGCTGTTTGGTTTCCTTTTTAACTGAACAAGCAAGTTTTCTTCTAAACTGAACCAGCCATCAATTTCCTTTCCATTTTCGCAAGAATCAGGGGGTAAGGTTCTGAAACCTGTCAATTTATTCTTTCTTTCAGACTTTTCCCAAATCGTTTTGCTTAGAATCTTGCACGTATGACTTTTACTCGAATTCTATTCAATGGCTTACTTAAGGTGAATATTGGATTGTGCTATTGACTGTAAATTAGCTTTGGCAACTCCAATAGGATAAGTAGAATAGTATTGGTAGTGATTCAAATGGTGCACACCATGTATTTGATGAAATGCCAAAGGCATCATCCAAGCTGAACCAGTGGGCTTGTCTATGATTTTCGTATAACTTATGTATTCTATTTTAATTTGAGTTTTTGATATATTAAACTAGACTCTTGAAAGATTCTTTTAAACTTGATTTCATGAAAAACGGAGTTCATATGAGATTTTTATACTAGTCTGAAGTTTGAGTAATGCTTCAGAATTTCTGCAGAAATCTGCAGTACAGCCTATTTCAGATTCTTGTTTGACAGCTCATATGATCTTCAAATGACTTCAAATTTTGGGAAAAAGTATATTTATATGTCTAGTTTAATTCTGGAGATTTATACTTGCTATTACTGAAAGATAAATTATTGGTGATTTTTCAAAGTTCTTTAGATCTTCCTGAAATGTTAGTCCTTTGCAGCAGACCTTGTTTTATTTTGGAGTTGGTGAACTTTTATACCCTTTTACATTCTGATTCTTTTGGATGCTGAAAGTATACAAGTAAAGCACCATTTCAAACTTGATTTCCAGCCCAAAGGATTTACACCAACAATAAAGATTTGAGCGTATGTTTCTGTTAAGTATTGGCAAATGTCTAAAGCTTATTTATTAATATTTCCTTTTGGAACAAGCCCACAATGGTGAAGCTAAGGTTACAGAATAGTCAGTTAGTAAGTTTCAGACTTGGTAAGAGTGGAGAATTTGATGTTAAGTACACTTTTGGATACTAGGTTCTGGACTCTAGTTGCCTGCAGCTTGGATCAACAGGTGTTTGCTGGGTTTGCAGACTTGAATTTCCAGGTAGGGGGTTTTCATTAGTTAGAGCTTTTTCTCAAAACAATTTTGTGTATATTTAAGCATTACATTGCATAGTTTTCTTTTATGTGGTGACTTGAGAGTGTAAGGAGCACAGTGACTACCTTGGGTTTCAAACCCCTAAACCTCCGGAGGGGCTATACGGACGGGTTGATGTTTGACACCCTTTGTGGTGTGGCATCATTCCTAGGCGGTATGGCGTAAAAGGCTACTCTCGCTACTTCTTGCTGGTCAATTATTTATAATTTTAGCAAGATAGTAGTTGGCATTAAGACCGGTCATCGTATTTAGAAAATGGGTACCCTACTTGAATATGTTTTGAAATAGAACTTTCATATTTTAGATCTTTGTTTCTGTTTATTGTTTCTGTACGGCAATCTGGTACCAAATCTGAATTGGTGTTCAAACCTAGCTAGCGTTGCTTCCTACTGGGCATATGAACGTATGTGATGCTCACCCCTATTTATTTCAGGAACTGTGCACGAAACTGAGGAGGAGTGGAACTGAAGTGGTGGCTTTTGATCCTTGAAACTTGTCAACTTCTGGTCTTTAAGGTGTTCCATTTTGTTCTTTTTGTGTCTAGCAGCTCACACCTTAAAGTTGCCCTTTTTGTTCTTTATATTTTGCTCAGCTGCTGTTTTGGAAATATAGGCTGAACCTTAATCTCTACAGCCTAGTTTTGTTTTGTCCTTGTAATATCAAGTGACTTTATGTAAATTTACTTCTATGTATTTAAGGTTGTAAAGTTGAACCACTTTGGCTATGTAAATTTGGGACCAATTCTTATTTTGAGCTATCTTTTAGTACACTAAATATTGTAAATCTGTTTTGAATTTGCCATGGCTTTAAACGTCAAACTTTATAGCCTCTCTTAGCAATTTATTTGAAATATTTCTCCTCCAGCAAACTATACACTAATTCTTGAATTTTTGTTAAACTCATCCATCATTTTTAAAAGCCTTGCGAATCTTAAAAGGCTTGAGTATTTACTTGAGTCTTGTAGGATCCGCGGCACTGTGACGTCAATCCATTATTATTATTATTTTAAATTTTGGGGCGTCACAGCCTCCAACTCCTTACACCTATTTTGTGCTGCCGACATGACCTCACGCTCGTTTCTCTGTGTCTCCGGAAGGGCGGCCAAATTCTGTCTCATGATCTCAATCATGGCCGGGTAATCGGGAGTGCGGGTCCTGGTCTGACTCGAATTGGGGTCACTAGGGTCATTAGGGGCATTAGTAGTGGTGGAAGGGGTGTTCTGTGGTGTGTCAAAATTGAGCACTCGACCGACCTCCGTAGTTTCATCGCCCGTGTTGGTCATGGCTTTATGAGTGGTGGAGTTTTATTACTCATATTCTAAACAGACGGCGCTAATTGTTTATGCAAGGACTGTCGGTCCTTGTCTTGGTACGAATACGGTCTGCCTTGTCCTGTCTTAGACCTGCAAGATTAAGCAGGGCTTGTTAAGAGAATAACCGGGCGGGCCGGTCACTACTCCTCCGAAGCCTTAGTCAGTTTAGGATAAGTATTTCAGCAGTATAACAGTAGGTGAGTTATTGCTTGCTTACCTTTGAAGAGGAGTAATGGTGCTATTTGTAGGGGAACCGGCTGAGGTTCCCCTAGCCTGTTTCCGATGTGGGACTCATATGTCCGAAGGAGCATATGAGTCTGCCCGGCAAGGTACTCTGGGGTACCTGTAGGAACAGTCCCGGGCACGATATGGTCCGGCCATAACCCGGGATGTGTAGAGTGGGACCTCGGCTATGAACCGGGCCCGCATGCCAGCCCCCACCGGGAGCCGGTCCAGTCCACGGTGAGGTGTTGTTTATGCTTGAGCCGTATGTTGTATGAACAGGTTATGTTGCATAATTTCTCATGGAAAAACTATGCAGGGACACCTTGTGACTGAGTTGATCTTGGTTCTAAGATTGCCAAGCAACCAAGACACCAATACCATAGCAAAAGCATGCAGTATTTGCGGCATTTCAAAGGGAACTCCAATAACATTCAAGACCACTCCACTTAGATGTTACACTCAATCCCCGCCTAAAGGACAAAAACAGACCACTCCAACTTCAGTTTCAAGAAATGTTATTTATTTTGACCTGGTCCACTAGAGTTACGAATATTCCCAGCATGCCATGACATGTGAGGAAGAAAAGAGACAAAATATTTTTCTAACAGATTACAGATAAAATCCTTTAAAAATTCTGCTGCAAATTAGATACTTATTCACCTCTTGTTTTCCAAGAGAAACATCATGACCATTATCCTCTTGTTTTCCATGTCAACAGAAACTACCAAAACCGAAGGGATAAAACTTCAACATCAATCTCCTTCCATCTTGTCAAATATTTTTTTTTTTTTGAGACAAGGGCCCCGACTGTTCTCAAACCTTCATTAATGAAACATCCGAATATAATGAGGGGGACATAGTGCCTAAACCTCAAATTACAGTACGCAACTAGAGAACGTCTTGCAATAATAGCAGGAGACTCTACTAAAAACATGTATTCAAATAAGCGTCATTTAGCAGGGATTGCAACATTGGCAATACCAACCGCTTTACAATATAGGCGGCATACCGGAAAGATCATACCAAAACAAAGCCATAATTTACCATTTAACTCTTCTTGTCAAATAATTGTTACATGAAATTAACACAACAAAGCTATGAAAAATGTCAAGAAAAATAATACTTGCTTGAAAATAATAGAACACAGCCAGTGGCCATCTTTACCGAATAATAAGTTAATAACAAGAGAAAACTCAACTGATATGAAATTAAAAAAGCCGCATATAGTCATTTAAAATGCAAAATATATAATTCATAAGGAAAGATTAGTACCCCACTGAGACAAGAACGTTTGTAAAAACCCAATCTTGTAAAATAAAAAAACTGCAGAATACTTGGGAGTTGGGACCAATCACATACCAAGAGTAGTCCAGGGCTAATCAAGACTTCCAATCTATGCTTCTTCATGGCCTCGTAGAGTTCCATCTTTTTGTCTACTGTCATGTCCCTCTCAGAAATGAAAAGAAGGAATGAAGATTCGGACTATCCAAAAGTGGGGCACAACCCATTGGACACTGTATGGAATTGTCCACCCAAATCTTAGTGGCAAGCTCAAAATAGTCTACCATGTCTAGTGTAAGGAACACTGACTCTGGCTGCTCCTCACAAACTGAAGGAAAACTAGTATTTATAAGAATGCCACCATCCATATTCATCACGTAAATTCTAAAAATAGTGGGTATTTAATTAACTTATATTATTTTTAAACTTACCTCCTAGGTCAATATAAGTTTAGTATTTGCAAGTTGAGGTAATGAGTTAACTTCTACAAATCACATTTACCATAACTTAATGTCAAAGGATGAATTATGCTTATTCGAAGAATTTCTTTCTAGCATTTTTGCTGTTTTTACTCTTTAGCATTTTTGCAAACATCTAATTAGCACAGTATATTACACCCTTCCAGAATATTTGTTATTTTGTGCTTCAATACCAAGACATGCAAAGGAAACTTTAGATTACTTTCTAAAGGTTACATGGAATAACTTCCAGTACTTTAATTCAAGGAATAGAGGACTACCAAGCATACCTTAGGAACCCTTGCATAGGCAGCAAGAAATATGTTGCAATGATCTTAAATATTGTCTGAAGTGGATGGATGCTTGCGCTTTCGACCATTCATTGGTTCCAAAGAGGAGGAAAGCCACTGCTCTTGTGCATAAGTGTCATTGACAGACATAGCATCATCAACCTGGTGGCAAATTACGTGTACACCACAACTTATAAAGGACACGAGCCCTGAGTTTCCGCTGCAGTAAAATTTAACTTTACATCTATCAGGGAGCAACCAACTCACTTCATCCATCTTTGGCCTTGTTTCTAATGGAACATACTTGAGCCACACATGAGCTGACTCTGTTTGCCTTGAATAAAAATGAAACTCATGATGACCGCTGTATCCTTCGTTGATTAATACTTGAGCTCGAAAACAATAATCAGCAGAATTACTTTGTGTACATTCGAAAACGGCACAGAGAGCCAATCCTATGTTCTCCCGTTTCAAGTTTTGAGGGATATCAATCGAAAGTTCACATATTGAAATCCAGCCTAGAGGATAGCCAACAAGAAACTGAAATATAAAATTTGGATCTTTACGACAGCCGAACCATTTTGGAACTTCACTACCTGGAAGTATAATGCCAAATTTTGAAGATACCTGTGACACAATAATCATGACTTCATGAGTTAGGAACATTTTAAAAGAGTGTGAGGTCAAATAATACATAAAACATTCTATATAGAGAGAGAAAAGAGACCTGATTCAGTAAAACATTATCCATCTTTGCCATTTCATAATGCATATTATCACACAGTCTATGGCAATTGAACAAATCTATCCACTCAAGACCCTGTAACTCATGACGTTCCAATATGTTTGACAATTTTGGAAATGTTTCCAATGATTTGCAATTGCCCACATCTACCCAACCTACCTTTGGTGGAAGTTGTGGAATTTCCCGAAGCCTCTCGCAACAACACAAGTTAAGGTCCAACAAATTGACAAATTTGATAATGCATACAGGAAGACTGACAAAATTGCTTCCGGATAAATCAAGTTCTTGTAATGTGGACACACAATCCAGAGTTGCCAGGAAATCACTTTTGGATAAACTGCATCCTCCCATACTAAATCGCACGAGCTTGGGAAGCACCAAGGGAAGTGATTTTGCACTGCATGAAGCTTCAGAGTTTGCCGCATTTGGAAATGCAACAAGTTTTGGACAGGAATTGAGGAAGAGATATTGTAGGTGTTGCAATTCATAAATGCTGCATGGCAGATTTATAAGGTCTTCACACTCGTTCAGACTTAACTCCTGAAGCTCACTGAGATATCCAATTGACGATGGTAATTCTCTAATGGCAGTGCCGGATAGTGTGATGAATTTTAAGGATTCCATTGTCCCTGCAATTTCTGGGAAATTCTTAAGCTTTCTGCACCCTCCAAGTAGAAAAGTTTCCAGAGATCTCAAGCTAAGTCTTGGTGGAAACATCACAAGCCTAGAGCATTTCTCAGCAGTCAAGTGAACAAGCTTTTTGAGGAATCCAACTGAAGGGTGAACCTCAACTAAACTTTTACAGCAATTTAGATTCAAGTACACTAAGTTTGGGATTCCAGAGAAGTCGGGGATTCTTTTTAGGAATTTGCAGCCACAAAAATTTATAGATTTCACATTATGCAAATTCTGTGAGACAAAAAAACAAACAGATAAACAAACAAACAAACAAAGTAAATAAAGGAAAGGATCAAAGTTTTAAGCTTACAATATTCAAACAAAATAACAAAATTTATAGATTTCACATTATGCAAATTCTGTGAGACAAAAAAACAAACAGATAAACAAACAAAGTAAATAAAGGAAAGGATCAAAGTTTTAAGCTTACAATATTCAAACAAAATAAAACAGTAGTCAATAAATAACAAATGGCTGAAAATATTTAAAGTACCTTGAATCCCTCTCCCAGTCGTTTCATGTGGCTGCGAGGCATATTGAGTTTAACAAGTTTCCTTGGATTAAAATTGGATGGAAAAGACTGTAATGGACATTGAGGCCAATCAAGGATCCTCAACTGGTTAGGGAGATATTCCACATCTCCAGAAAAGCGTGAATTGCAGGTTATAAAAACTCTAAGATTTTTCATCTTTGAGAAGCTTTCAGCATTCAAACATATCACATCTGAGTTGGGAAAATTTACCATAATGCCTTTGATATTGTCTGTTCCCTATAAAAGAAATCCACAAAATTAATCAACTAATTTATTAAAAAAATGCATGCAAGTGTCTAATTAAGTGTACATAGTTATATAGTTACCGTATTTTCAGTTAGAACATGATAAACGTCTTCATGAAACCACAATCTGCTACGTCTTCCAGGTTCAGTTGGCGACTCTTGGCGAACTATTTCTCTACCCATTTCTTCTATCAAGTCATGCATCCAAATATGATCTCGTTCAATACTTATGATGGCATTATCGATGAGTACTTCAATACAATACTCAGGGTTCAGTTCACAACTTTCTAGTGTCTCTATCACATAGTTCCTTTTTTTACCTTTAAAGAAACAAGCAATGTCAAGGAAAACTTCCTTCACAGGATCTTCCAATGCATTATAACTTATTTTGAGAATATCTTGAATCTCTTGGTTCGGAACTCTTGCGTAACAATCTAATGCAGCTTTCCATTGATCTGGGCTTCTACCACTTAGACAGGAACCTAAAACTATAAGACCTAATGGAAGGCCTTGAACATATTGTACTGCAGTTTGGACTTTCAGTTTATCGACCTGATGTCTATTTCTTCCAAAGGCATTCCAACTGAAGAGCACAGTAGCTTCATCATAATTCAATTCCTTGACCTTGTATATTAGATTAATTTGATGAGCAGTTAACAAATGTCTATCTCTTGTTGTTATGATAATTCTACTGCCCATACCAAACCAATCTACCCCTCCAACTAATTTCTTTAACTGGTCCAAATGATTCACATCATCAAGAACTAGGAGAACTCTTTTATGGCTCAACATTTTCTTTATCACATTGATTCCTTTATCAACATTGTTCAACATCAATCTCTGCCCCCCTAGAATCTCAAAAAGAAGAGTGTTTTGTAGTTCCACTAGGCCTCCATATTGCATTGACTTTTCCCTAACATTTGCCAAGAAACAGCTACTTTCAAACCCACTGACAATAGAATTATAAACAGCTTTAGCAACTGTTGTCTTACCAATTCCACCAGTCCCCCATATTCCTACCATCCGAACATCCTTCTCTTCAACATCTAAAAGCATATTCACATGTAATACCTGAGATTGCATTCCAACTGGGAAGTCGGCCACATCGAGATATTTGCTATCAACTTTTACTGAAATCTCTCCAACAATATTACGAATAAGTGTAGATTCATACCTGTTTGTTTAAATTTTAAAAGCATACGAAATAGTTAATGATATGGCATTATACTAACTAAAGTTTTCTTGTAAAGATAGAAGGCAGATAGAAACACACACAAAAACAAGAACATTTGCATTCTTTAAAAAATAGAGGCTTTGTTACCATTTACCAACACTCAGTAACAATCACAATGCCACTCAGTAAGTAAAAATTGTTTTGTCACTGTCATGTGCAAATAGTTGAGTGTTGTTCCTGAGTGACAATAACAAATAGTCAATAACAATATTCTGTCATGAAAGATATATAGAGTCATCTGATACAAGAGTAGTGGTTTGTTTACCCGTCCAAGAATGACCACCCAGCCAAGTTTGCTGCTTCTGTAAGAGCTGCCCTCCAACCAAACACTTTTTCCATGTTATCCTGAAATTGGTTTTCATGATATGCAAGTGCCTCACCATAAGTACCTCTCTGGTTTCGAACATCCGAGGGATCCACCTTATAAAAAATTGGGCAAACTATTTGTTCCTTTGAATGTTTACATTGAAGAATCTTCACGAGTTCATCCAAGCACCATTTCGAGGATGCATAGTTTTCAGAGAATACGATGACAGAAATCCTTGACTCTTCAATTGCTGCAACGAGTGTTGAAGATAATTCCTGTCCTCTTAGGATATCATTATCTATGAAGGTATTGATTCCCTTGTGATGCAAAGCACTGAACAAATGGTCTACAAAATTGTAGCGTGTATCTTCACCTCTGAAGCTCACAAAGACATCGTATCTCCATGAATGGGGAAAAGAAGAAGAGGAGGAGATGGCTGAAACCATCTTGTATATGTTTGCTTATGGGTTGAAAGAGTTTACTCATGTCAGACTTCTTATCTCTTCTTAAATAAGGCCGCTTGCTCTGATCACAAATGCGATAGGAGCAACGAAGGCAGTTTCCTGCTACCTTCAACATGAATGCCAAGTCAAGCAAACTCGCTTTTGCGTCAACTTCAAAAGGCGCCGTTCAGCTTCCACTATCAATATTCCGGAAGCTTTTAATTACTCACCACCCGCCAATGAGGAAAAAAATTTGAGTGAGCCCGTGAGGGGGCTTGAGTGGAACCCCCACTTAAGTTCGATCCCCAACAATTACGCCCCTTGTTGGTAGATAACCAAGTTAACAACCTATCGCGTGGGGTAACAAGCGGGGTCCATGGGTTCACAGGTGTGTTGACGATGTGATTTCAGGGGAGCTAAAATGCCAATTGGTCTGAGGCCGGATACATACGGATCCTGCCACGTACTGTGTAAAACAGTAGTATGGGCTTCGAGACTCTGCGGGGTCTTTCCACTCCCATATACCCGAAGGCCGGTCAGTCTCCTGAATAGAAGTTGGGCTAATCGCTCAGGGCTTATGTGTGGTTTCAACAACGCCTAGGCTTGGGAGGCTACCTCTCTCCTTGACCGAACTTTTTCGTCCAAAAAAAAAAAATTATTCACCACCCACAAGCAATTTTTTTTATGAGATTGATTGTTGAATTTTGCAATGAAAGAGAAGAATTTCATTCTTGAAAAACCTTTTACAAACAGAGGGAATATATAAGATTGACCTATGCTACTGTTACTACTTTTCCTATAAACAAAACCTGAACAAAACCGGCACTACTTTCCATATTACAAACACAATTGATTAGGCTGACTTTAATAGCTGCTTTCAGCAAGGAATAGCGTCCGGACACCACAGTACGTCCGGACGCCCGAGAGACATCGAAACTTCCAGTAGCTAAAAGCCGATCCATCCGTCCGGACGCCACAGACCGTCCGGACGCCATAAACACACAACAACTTCCAATATTGATGGTGGATTGTTGGAGATTGCTCACCCAAATGAAAGAAAAAAAAAGGATTTGAATTTTATTTAAATTTTTATTAAAAAAAATTATTGAGACCATGAACCAAAAAAAAGTCCTCTTTTGCACAATATACTATGCAATCGTATAAGCCGCAATGGATTCGGCTCCCCTAAAGACTAAAGTTAAATGTATAGGCCATGAAGTTTGGTAAAGGTTTATAAAATCTTCATCCTCTAAATTAATCTGATGATTAAGATTGAGACATATCATCTAAAATGCTTCTTCTAATTTTTCTCTTAAAATTGACATCACATATTCACATTGCCATTAACTATATCGAAAAAAGAAAACTAAGAAAAAAAATTGCTTCTTCACTCATAGTTTTTTTTTTTGAGTAACTTCTCTCTTAGTTATATAGATGGACTATAATCTAAGACAATTGAAGAAAACAGATGCTATTGTTGTCATAAAATTAGAATACTTCATAATATAGGCAAAACTGAAACAGAGGAAGAAAAAACTTCCAAAACATGGAAGCACTCATAACTAATTTTGAAAAATAAAAAATTCAGCTAAAATCTATTGCCCTTTGTTCTTTTTTTTTTTATGTAGAAGGGCTCCGGCCGCCCTCAAATCTTCATTAATGAAACAACTGAATACAAGGGGGGATATAGTGCCTAAAACATCTCGCAATAATACCAAGAGTCTCCACTAAATTCATGTATTTTAACATGCATTGATTTGTATGTTATTTACATACAAATTAGGCCTCTAATCACTTTAGTAATGTTAATCCAAAGGTCGTTTAGTGTCTTTAATCCTTGAATTGCACCATTGTAGAGTTCACATGCATCGGATTGATATCGGGAGCAAATGAGCGCGTTTTGGAGCTTTTAGTGGATTTCCGGCAAAAGGACGAAAAGTCAACCCAATGACCAAAAGTCAACCCGTGATCTACCCCGACATTAGAGCGTCAACGAGTCAACTTGAAGTCCTGAGAGTGAGTCGCAAGAGAATTCCGGAAGTTTGCTCAAAAGTCAACCTTGGTCAACTCCGAGGGTCGTGGTCAAAGTCAAGACGAAGTCAACCTTGTGACTCATCACCAAAGGATTCCAAAATTCAGCAAATGACTACACTACATATCATGAGGTCATTCTTAGATTATTCCTCCATTTTATTCCCTTAAGCATTTACCCTCTTTCCCTTCATTTATTTTATCCAACCATTAGATTAAACTCTACCTAATCCTAGCCCTTCATGCTCTCCCTCTCTCACCTACATATAGCCCATTTACCTCATTAGGTCATCATCTCTAATCAGCCCCCATCACCCATCACTTTCCCTTTCCCTTTCCCTTTTCTCTCTTCTCCCTTAGATCTAGGTTTGCCCACGAAACGTTCGTCGACCAGTCGACGACTTCCCAACGAACGGTCGACCGTCGGCGAGTTAGCCTACTTCTCCACCTTCCTCACCTCCTTTCCGCCACCACCCTTCATCAAAGTTCCTCACCACAACGTCTACACCATCATCCACCATCTTGGGCGGCTGAGATCCTCACCAAGTCATCAAGATCCATCATCAAAGCCAAGGAGGAGCTAGAAAGTCATCTATTGAGCATTCCTTATCTTTACTCTCTATTTCCTTATGTTTAGAGCTTGTATTTGTCAATTGATGATGTATACTATGATGCTTAGTGAGTAGTTACTTTGTTGGGGACTAGGGTTGTGTGCCCTAGTCCAATGTGACTATGTGATGCTTTGATTTATGAATAAATGCATTTGTTGGTTCACGAGTATATGTATTGTCTATTTTCATATGTATTGAATGTGTATTTGAAGATTTGTCACTTTTTGGTATGCATTTGATCCATTTTGTATGAGTTGTGTATGGCTTGACAACCTTATTCTACTCTAGGCAATTGGCAATATGTGTGATGAGCATGAATTGTTTGTTTGAGTCCCTAGTTTCGACACTTTTACGCCTCTTAAGCACTTTAGAGGATTCGGTATTAAATAACGTAGAGAAATCCCCTATGACTCCTAGAGAGTTCGAATGGCCCTAATAAGGTATTTGAATACCTTAGGAAACACGGTCCTAGAACCATAACATGGCTAGGATATGGGGCTTGATTCGTGGACACATTAGCATGATTTGGCATTAGTTGCATTAGACTTGGGGTTTGCCCGAAAACCCTGACACTTTCATATATTTGCACACATTTTATCTTTCCATTACTTGCTTTCTTTACTTGTTGATTGTCTTGGCTTTCTACCATCTCTTTACAAACCACACCTCACTACACACACACTTCGCACATTTTCACATACACACTTCAACCACTCTTTCCACTTCTTGACACTCCACATTATAGCTTTAGTCACCCGACCACACACACTACCGAGAGATCGGGAACCGTCAATCCCTGTTGGAACGACAATCCCGTATCTCAATACATTTATCACTATTTTTTCATTTGGCATGCATCAATTAGCAGGGATTGCACAACTGGCAACTCCATCTGCTTTACAATATCGGCGGCAAACTGGAAAGATCAATCCAAAACAGAGCCATAAAAATCACCAATTAGCGCAGCTTTCTCACTATGCAGCCAACTGAAAATTTCGGTGGCTCTACATTTCATCCTGCCACTAAGAGGTAGCGTCCATTTACCAATGGCTCACCTCCTCGCTAGGCTCTGGGCACACTGAGTGTGCAGACCGAGACAAAGTCCACCTAACCCTATCAGACACTGGTAGGGTTTAAGGTTAAAAGTCCACCAGTGGCCCAAAGACATAACCCAGGCCCAAAGCCCATTTCCAGATAGCAAGACCCACCAATCCACACTCCAGACCCCGCATTGCACCACCACCGTCCTCCACCCACCGCCGACCGCCCACCACAGTAAACTGACCTCCTCCTTCGCAACTCTCCCACCGTCACAACATAGCAAATCAGAGTCAAATAACCTACCCCTTGATCTAGATCTGGTTCGACCTCCACCCCACCACAAACCTGTCGATGCCTACAACTCCACCTTCATCACTCCCTCTCCACGAGATCGGAGGTTTCTTGGGAAACCCATATCCCACTCCCGCAGCAGTGACTCAACACGCCCCCCACCAGTCTCCAATCAGACTAAATTTGCCCCAAACTCAATAAGCCAACCGACCCAAACCCACTCAGCGGAGGCCAAATAAACTGCCAACCCTTCCTACCACCCATATATATTGCCCCTTTAATCTATACTATTATTAAGAGAACACATGTTGTCAACCATAACAGAATTTTTTTACTTTAATACTCTTTAGAAATTAAATCACTTTATACATCATTTTAATCATCAAGGATAAAAGGTCCAAACACAAATGAATATATAAATTATAGAAAATCAATCTCAAAACTACCTATAAGGCTATAACTTCCCACTCTCATACTTGTAATTGCCTACTTCCACACCCATAAGGTGTGATGACAGTTTCTAGTCCTAATTTTTGTGGACAACAAATAACCTACCTTTGATCTTCAAAACCGAAATACCCCTTTAATTTGTGTGTGAGAGATGAGATTGAGGAACTGTTTGTACCCACATTTGCATGTCCACTAAAGAAAAGCTCAACGACCGACTAGTCCTAATTTTTTGTATGATTGGCCGAAAATCAAAATGAATGAATGAACAGTCAGGCTAGAGACCGGCCAGTCATCCAATCCATGAGTAACTGAGTAAATGAGGAGTGATTAGTGTCTTAAGTTGGCTCATAGCCAATTGTGGACGTTGAATTATTGGATATTGATTTTGGCCCATGGTAAGACAACGAAGAGATCGGTCGCCCAAGTATTCAGCCATTGCTTTATGGACGACCCATGAATAGTCATTAATTATTCGGACGACCCTTAATCAAAAATGAATTCAGCTCAATATCCGATCCATCAACCAAAAGTTTCTCAATTCGTTCAAATTAGATGCCAACTCTAATTGAACGTCTTGAAAGATAAGCAGTCGAAGCGCTATAGAAATCATCAACTGAGGTGGAGACGTCTAAAGAAAGGTTTTTCTCAAGACAACCTTTCGAAGATTAACATAAGCCGTTGAATGAGAGTTCCAATAATTCAAGACGACTCTTTCAAGAATAGTTTCAGCCGTTGGAAAAATAACTTCAGCTGCACGCTCAACATAGAGTTTCATTCAAGTTCAGCCGTTCAAAGGATCAACACTGAGAGCAACCAACGATAGAGTCTCAAAGCAAGCAAGAAAGGTCTCGTCGGGTTTCATCGATCCCCTAAATTATTGTTGGGCACCCGTGCAAACCGGTCTTGTGAATTTCAAAGATATAATTTTTTAGAGAAATCATGTGCTATAGAATGAAGTTTTCCTCAATTTAGCACAATGCACTGAATTAGGCGAAATCACGATTTCGATGGCCAATGTGTTGTGATGCGCTATGAACAACACACAATTAAACCTTGCAATCACAAAGATTCATCGAGTATTAAAGAGTAAGCAAGGGTTTCCAGCAAATAATTGTGCCTAACTGCTAATCTAATAAACAAAGACTTTATTTACAATTATGAACAATATGTACAAATTGTTTTTGGGGTTTTTGAAATTGTTTTGAAAATTACCTGGACCAGAATGTAAATGACACTAAACTAGGATAGATTGTGGGGTGTTCACATTTAGCCTCCTTAACAATGTAACAAGATGATCATTAATTCAATTATTCAAATAACCAATTTCTCTGAGGAAACCATGCTTACCATCCAATCTCTGTCATGGAAAGGTTGTAGTTAACAACCTATATGCATGTGATACACTTTTACATGCTTCATGCTTAAGTTTCCTAAAGGTAGTAAATCTCTAGGATTCTTCAATGGATGACAAGTTTATATACTCAAATTGACTAAGTTCAAACATGCAAACGCAACAACACTGACCGGCGGTGACCGGCAGCATCCCTCTTATAGGGACGGCGGTCTTCTCTCACTCTTTCGCGGCTCTATGCACGCGTGATCGCCTAATCTTATGGCGATTACCTTCATGAGCAAATAGATTCTACGGACCAAAATGTCCGGGTTCGTCCCTAGATTTAGGGTTTTGCTTGTGGCTTCCTCCCATAGGGGCGCCATCATCGTCATGCCTTTCCTCAAGGCAGAGATGAGGAAGGTGGTGAGAGATTCCTCAATCAATTGTTCATCTGTGATGATTTTCCACAGAGATGCATCAAGTCTTTGATATAAGATATTTCTACACACCAAATAGATGCACAAAAATAACCTATTAATTACCCTACTGTGGATATGAATATCGAATGTAGTATGAGAAGTAGGGATCGTTCCCGCAAGAGAATGAGATTCGAATGCAAATTAAGACACTAAACTATAATGACTCTAAACTGACCTAAAAGGAAAATACTAACAGCAGACAAACTAAACAGACTCCGATTGCTACGAAATTTAAACACAATAAACTAGACTCAATAAAACTCACTCTGACCAAGTTTCAACGAATTCTAAGAAGTTTAAGACTACGAAAATAAACCTGCAAGAGCAGGGCAGGGTTGATGTACGAAAATTAAAGAGAAACCAACAAAGGTTTTGTTGTGAACAATGATGATGGAATAGCTAGGGAACAATTATCCACCCTAAACAATCATGATAAATATGCAAGGTTCCATACAAATTCCCTAATTCATGGATGACGATGCTCAAGATAAGTCAATGGCATGTTGATCAAATCCTATTGCTCTCTCGTAGTTGGTATGTTAAGTGCATGGCATGTACTCCCTAACTTAGTTCTTAACATGTAACCTAGAATGGCATGTTCATAGATTCAACACTCAAGAATCATTAAGCATAAAGAGAACGAACATCACATCGGCCATAAGACATGGCATGTATCTTATGTAACCAAGAAATCTAATCACATGAATATGGCATAGTATTCATTAGCTACTTGGGATTATATGATGATATGGCGGTCCACATATAAATCCTAGCAATAGAACCCTAATACATGCATCTAAGTAGGCCTCCAAAGAAACACATATAAAGATTCATCAATGAAAAACCAGTGAAAAGATAATCATCCAATCCATAGGAAATTTATATAAGATAATCAAAGCATCTTAACAATCATGTTCAGGGCTTCAAATAGCCCCTAACTACTAAGGAAATTAGCTACTCATAGTCATAGTAGCAACAATCAAAAACATAATAAAAACTAAAGAAAGAAAAGAAGAAAGGAACACGGCGATGCTTCGGCTCTCCACGTAGATGATGTCGAACCCTTTTCCCGGCTGATTAAGAAATCCTTAAATACCCCAAGTTAGGGTTTAAAACGTCCACGGCCCAATAGGAGTCGAAGCCCATGAGGAAAATCACAAATCCTAAATGAATTAGGTTTCCAGATTCGCGCCAGATTGACCTTCGCTCACTCAATCAGCCATAACGTCTTCTAGACAACTCCGAATCACAAACCGTCAGAAGTTCCTGAAACTAGACATCCGGAGCTTTCTATCCATATATGGTACATCTTCTAGTTCATTCTGAGCTGCTCCCAGTTCTCAATCGAAGTAGGCTGATCTGCACAGGCAGATTCACCAGTTTAGCTTTTAATCTCCACTTTTTGCCTCTTTTCATCCTCAATGCTCCAAGAGTCCTATAAAACATAAAACGACATAACTAACTCGAATAAAGATTGAATGTGAGAGAATTAATATAGAATTAAGCACAATGGAGCACACAAATATGCTCCCATCAAATACCCCACACTTAGCTTTTGCTAGTCCTCGAGCAAAACAACTAAACAGAACATAAACGAAGACTCAATCTACATCTTCCAACATTTATCTCAGAGAACCATACAAGTCAATAGCATTAAGAATAGTTTACTCATCACATCAGGTCCTAAAAACTTCATTCAAAAGTTAATAAATCCCCACAACGATCATGCTCAAGTGTAGTGTGTGAAATAGCCAATAGTTAACACAACAAACCAAATCTCAATCAACACGCTTCAGCCAAGTATTAACTCCATCCTCACAAGGATAATCACTCTATTTTCACTCAGATTTTCTGGCTAATTCATATGCATTCACTCAAGTTATATGTGAGAGGAATAATGTATAAGACAACAAATAGCTCACATATGCATAACAAGAATAAAAGCTCTTTCTGAAAATTTAAATATGATCTCATGAAAGGAATATCAACTACTTGAATGAATAGAACACATGCCATAGGCTCACCCCTCAACACAAGTCTCCACAAACCGAAAGTGCAACTTCCAAGATCAAAAGGTCTTAATTGGGTTGTAATGGGGCCATGGGGTTAAGGTTTAAAGAAACGAAGGATAGGATATAACAAGATCCCTATAAATTAATGAGACAATATCAAGGACTTTGAAACCCATTTTTCCAATACTTCATAACTTCCTATGGCCAACTAGCATCTTGTTGGGCCAAATACGTCATTCTAACTTGTAACTTCCACACAACAATATGTAATCAAAATTCGAGAGCATTTAACTTTATTTTTTTTATTCTTATATGCCAGACATAAATTTTTTCTTCTTTTTCGGCATATGAACTTTTTTTTTTTTTTTATATATATGGCTCTCTCGAATCTGATTTTGTACATTAACAACTCCCCCACACTTGTTCTTTGAACAATTCACAAACCTTTGAAACTTTTAGAAAAACGAGAAGTCACCATCATTGTCTCACTAACTCCTAGGAATAGGGAAGGATAAAACTATACTAGGCTTAGGGTATGGTAATGTGGTTAACAAAGAAAAGGCTCACATAAGGCTCAACGGGGTTAATTACGGGATTCATGATTAGGGACACAGGCTTAATTTAGCTTTGGTGGTAGATCCTAGGTGCCTTAATCATATCAAAGTCATTGCACATTTCAGCATAAAGTTTCAAGAGGCCTCAAAGTGAGTTCTAGCAATTAGTTCACAATATGCGTCGAATTCAAGTAATCAATCAAGCAAAGAATAATGAGATCATGCAACGAATTAATCGACAAGAAAGCAAGAATTAGTGTATAACTCTCCAAAAGAAATAGCAATATGGCTCAAAACTCACAAGGGTTATACAAGTTCATACAGGGCCTAACATGCTTTTCTCAATCCAATTCATCACATTAACATGGCTATAAGTGCATAAATGGTTCAAGCATAACAATCATAGAAATCGATTAACCAAAGAATAAAATTTAGACCTAAATCAATGCTTAAACTCATCTTTAGCTATTGAAATCACAGTTCAATTCTCATCATTGTATTGGAAGGTATCCTAAGACTCAAAACAATACAAAACAAACAAACAATGACTCTTTTTGGATTTTCTGTTTTTCCAGTTTTTTTTTTTTTTTTTTTTTTTTTTTTTTTTGCGTCGGGCTGTCGACCGGTCGACAAAAAGTGGCGACCGGTCGCCTGGGACCAGGGAACAAACCGTCGTGCTCTGGACGATGCTCGACCGTTCGACAAAAGGGGTCGACCGGTCGACTGGGAGTTGCGAAAAAAAAGTTTAATTTGGGATGAATTTTCAGAACACAACGACCCGATGACACTAAGACCTTCCCCCACACTTGAAACAGGCATTGTCCTCAATGCAAGAGACATGAAACACGCAACAATGCAAAAGAAAAGGAGGGAAAGTGACACAACACACAAAAACAAGCAAAGAGTTGAAAAGAAGACAATAGAAGAGTAAAGAAAACATCCCTGATTACTCCTCCATACTTGGGTTGCCTCCCAAGAAGCGCTTGAGTTAACGTCATCAGCCAGACGTAGCCGTGGTCATATGAGGGTGACCATTCCACAATCCTTCTTGAAGTTAGGAATGAACTTATCTAAGGAAGAAGTATGACCAATGTTAGAACAAGAGAGAAACTCAAAAGTAGGAACATACTTCCCTTTGTCAGGTGGCACGGCGTTGAGAGTGGCCACAGTTGCAATAATGCCCGATTCTTTACTCGTGACTACTCCCTTTTCATCAAAGATTGGCTTTTTTGTGGATGATGAATCATTAGGGTTAGCCTGCACAATTTCATTAGTCTCAACAAAATCAATACTTGGAGAAGAATCATAAGTAGGGTACCTCATGGCTTCAAAGATGTTGAAGCCCACAGTCTCTCCAAGTACTTCCATTGTCAATGTTCCTTGAAACACATCAATCTTTGTATGAGCTGTGGCCATGAAGGGCCGCCCCAAAATCAATGGCAAAGATGTAGGCATAGGTGCGTCCTCCATGTCTAACACAAAGAAATCTGCCGGTAAAATCAAACCATTCACATTCACCAACACATCCTCTATCAAACCTCTCGGATATGTCAATGAACGATCCGCTAGTTGAATTCTCACATTAGTCTCCTTTAGCTTGCCTAAATCAAGTGCTTCATAAACAGAATAGGGCATTAAATTAATAGAAGCACCTAAATCAAGCAAAGCCTTTTCAAACCTGTGTGCACCAATGGTACATGGAATCGTGAAGCTTCCGGGATCCTTAAGCTTAGGTGGTAGCTTTCTTTGAAGTACAGCAGAGACTTCCTCACTAAGAGCTATTGTTTCATGTTCCTTGAACTTCCTCTTGTTGGTACAAAGTTCTTTGAGAAACTTTGCATACCTTGGGATTTGCTTGATAGCATCAAGAAGGGGAATGTTGATTCGGACTTCCCGGAAAGTATCCAATATGTCTTTATCGCTTTGCTCCTTCTTTGATTGCATGAACCTACGAGGAAAAGGAATAGGTGGAACATGAACATTAGAACCATTTTTACTTACCTGAAGAGGATTAGGTGCGGGTGGCGGAGCCGAAACAACACCTAAACCGAGAGGAACTTCTGAATTTTTTGCTACTGCCCCGGTCGACCGTTCGATCGTCTCCCTGTCCGTGGGTCGATCGGTCGACACTTTGGTCGACCGTTCGACTGGAGCTTCTGCCCGAGAGTCCTCTGTTTTGTCTGGTGTTCCACCTCCCACTGAAGCTTTCTTAGATCTTCTAAGGTACACAGGATCCTCTGGGAGCTGTTTTCCAGTCCTCAATGTGACAGCCATAACCTGCTCATGGTGAATGCCTTTAGGATTAATTTCAGTTTGAGATGGAAGCTTACCTGGCTCTCTTTGAGTAAGTTGTTCACACAACCGACCGAATTGCACCTCAAGATTAGCAATAGACTTGCCATGATGTTGCAATGTGCTCTCAGTTTTCTCCTTGAAAGTCTTATTGTCCTGCACGATAGTTTTAGTATCATTGGCAATAGAAATCACAAGATCCTCAAGCTTACCTGAAGATTGTTGAGGTGTTGATCCTTGGTTGAATCCGGGAGGTGCATAAGAAGAGGTGGATGCCCCTTGTTGATTGTTCCACCCAAAGTTAGGATGATTCCTCAATGCCGGATTGGAGTAAACGTTAGAGAAACCAGCTCTCCTTTGTTGATCAGCAAAGCTAACCTGTTCTTTACCTGAACTTGGAAAAGTATATGGACAATCGATGGTTAGATGATCACGAATGGGACAGATGGAACATACCTGAGCTGATACCATTCCTTGAGCCGGTGGAGACATAGCTTGCATCCATGCATCAAGCTTCTTCTCAATTGCTAAAATTCTATCAGCTTCTCCTCCCCAAGAATTCACTTCATAAGCATCTTTGGTCCTTGCTTCTTGAAACCCTTTTGTAGAGAATTGTTGAGAATTCTCACTCAAAGTCTCAAAGATATCAAAGGCTTGATCACTGGTCTTATTCATGAAAGCGCCTTCACATGCTGAATCTACAAGGGCCTTGTTTGTATCATTTAAACCCTCATAGAAAAATTGAGCTTGATCATCCTTAGAATAGCCATGGTGAGGACACTTCCTTAGCAGCCCATTGAAGCTCTCCCAAGCTTCACAAAAGATATCCACTTGCTTCTGTCGGAAAGTATGAATGTCTCTCCTTAATTGCCTTGTTCTCTGAGCAGGGAAAAACTTGGTGATGAACTTTGTGGATAGTTGATCCCATGTAGCAATAGTATTTGGAGACAATGAATTCAGCCACCACTTTGCATGGTCCTTCAAGGAGAAAGGGAACAAGATGAGCTTCAGCTGCTCGGCAGTCAAACCTGGAGGGAACTGAGTTCTACAAAGGTCATAGAACTCTCTCAGATGGTTGTTCGGGTCTTCATTCGGCTTGCCATAAAAATGAGGGACTGAGTTGATAAGCTGTGGAGACAAACTAAATGAAGTACCAGCGGTAGGAGTGAATGTGATGCACGAAGGTTGTGCAACACCCTGAGGAACAAAGGAAGACTTCAATGGCTTTGGTTCTTCGGCCATTGCGTTGACAGATGGTGTTTGCTCTGGTGATTATAAACTACAAAATAAAAGAAACTAAACGTTAGAAACTATTAACAAAAACAAAAACAAAAACAAAAACAAAAATTTGCAATCAAATTATTCATTCCCCGGCGACACGGCGCCAAAATTGATATAAGATATTTCTACAGACCAAATAGATGCACAAAAATAACCTATTAATTACCCTACTGTGGATATGAATATCGAATGTAGTATGAGAAGTAGGGATCGTTCCCGCAAGAGAATGAGATTCGAATGCAAATTAAGACACTAAACTATAATGACTCTAAACTGACCTAAAAGGAAAATACTAACAGCAGACAAACTAAACAGACTCCGATTGCTACGAAATTTAAACACAATAAACTAGACTCAATAAAACTCACTCTGACCAAGTTTCAACGAATTCTAAGAAGTTTAAGACTACGAAAATAAACCTGCAAGAGCAGGGCAGGGTTGATGTACGAAAATTAAAGAGAAACCAACAAAGGTTTTGTTGTGAACAATGATGATGGAATAGCTAGGGAACAATTATCCACCCTAAACAATCATGATAAATATGCAAGGTTCCATACAAATTCCCTAATTCATGGATGACGATGCTCAAGATAAGTCAATGGCATGTTGATCAAATCCTATTGCTCTCTCGTAGTTGGTATGTTAAGTGCATGGCATGTACTCCCTAACTTAGTTCTTAACATGTAACCTAGAATGGCATGTTCATAGATTCAACACTCAAGAATCATTAAGCATAAAGAGAACGAACATCACATCGGCCATAAGACATGGCATGTATCTTATGTAACCAAGAAATCTAATCACATGAATATGGCATAGTATTCATTAGCTACTTGGGATTATATGATGATATGGCGGTCCACATATAAATCCTAGCAATAGAACCCTAATACATGCATCTAAGTAGGCCTCCAAAGAAACACATATAAAGATTCATCAATGAAAAACCAGTGAAAAGATAATCATCCAATCCATAGGAAATTTATATAAGATAATCAAAGCATCTTAACAATCATGTTCAGGGCTTCAAATAGCCCCTAACTACTAAGGAAATTAGCTACTCATAGTCATAGTAGCAACAATCAAAAACATAATAAAAACTAAAGAAAGAAAAGAAGAAAGGAACACGGCGATGCTTCGGCTCTCCACGTAGATGATGTCGAACCCTTTTCCCGGCTGATTAAGAAATCCTTAAATACCCCAAGTTAGGGTTTAAAACGTCCACGGCCCAATAGGAGTCGAAGCCCATGAGGAAAATCACAAATCCTAAATGAATTAGGTTTCCAGATTCGCGCCAGATTGACCTTCGCTCACTCAATCAGCCATAACGTCTTCTAGACAACTCCGAATCACAAACCGTCAGAAGTTCCTGAAACTAGACATCCGGAGCTTTCTATCCATATATGGTACATCTTCTAGTTCATTCTGAGCTGCTCCCAGTTCTCAATCGAAGTAGGCTGATCTGCACAGGCAGATTCACCAGTTTAGCTTTTAATCTCCACTTTTTGCCTCTTTTCATCCTCAATGCTCCAAGAGTCCTATAAAACATAAAACGACATAACTAACTCGAATAAAGATTGAATGTGAGAGAATTAATATAGAATTAAGCACAATGGAGCACACAAATATGCTCCCATCAGTCTTTGATGCGGAGAATTTCCGAATTATGTCTCATGACTTCATCAAAGTCAGAGAAGCGAAGATTAGTCCATTATGCTTCTAAATTCGGAATGATGAATGTTACCATAACATTCATGAAGCGCTTCTAGCGCTAACCTCTTTCATGAACTTAAACTGGAGTGCCATATCCATATGGCGATTCATCAAGAAAAAATAACCTGGCATTGTACATCTCAGTTTGAGGGTCTAGAGCGGTTTCTTCAAAACAACGCTCATGGATTCGAGCTAGAAGCTCTTGTGCGAATAGGTACATTAGGATATCATGAGCCCATCTCAAAATCTAATGTCCGCAGAATCCAATGGAGTAAAATCGAGTTCATTCATGTTCGACATCCAAAATATGGAGAACAAGAATATGGTGTGTTTCGGAGTCAATGCTCCCACGAAACAATAATGGGTAAGTTTCGGAGTTAATACTCCCACGAAACAATAGAGGGTTTCTGAGCAATCTTTGCTCCCAAGAAACGCTTCCAAGGATTTTGGATTTAGGTGAAACTTTGGTGTCGTATGGTCATAACCTTAAACCTTTTCGGTAACTCTACTCAGATATGACCAGATACATAATAAGAGATGTCGGTGTGAGCAAGCTCCCTTAATACCACTTATCTCAAATTACATACCTAGACATCATACCCAAGCAGGTGAGCCTAGTAGGGCCTAAGTCATTAACCATAGGTCGTTTCTTCTCTACGGATTCCTCATCCGGAGGTAAATCATTCAATGAACTCCTCGTTCAAAGTTTCTTCTCTCTACGGATTCCTCATCCGGAGTATTAGCTCGAATCCCCATAATTCGGCTCTTGAACTTTCACCAATAGCATGATGACATTAGAGGTGCTCATGACTTACACATACCGCAAGCGATATGAAGCTCGATCACTCCCCTAATGCTTCTCATAGTTTGGATAGGTTCGAATCAAGAATCCCACGTTATAGAAAGGTGGGAGGTAGAGGAGGGATGTTGGAAGTCCCTTGAGAAAAAGAAGATAAATTTAAATTCATAAAGCAGCAACTTTTATAAAAGCTTACTTGGATTCTTTTCTCGGATTATCTTGAGTACCTCTTCTTCGAAGTTATATAGCTGGAGATCCAACGGTCTGAATTGGCTGAATTTTGAACTGGAGGTATTAGACTCACGGAGGAAGTTTTTGTCCAAATTTCGGCTTAATCAATGGTTAAGAAGAGAGAAAATCGTTTTCGTAGTTGACTATTATGTGCAGGCAGATTCTCAGATATTGGTGTAGGAGTAGCCGGCAGCAAAGAGGTGGTGCACGGCGGTGCAAGGAGAACACGGCAAACCTAGAGTTAGGTTCTAGGGTTTTGGCGCTAGCAGGATGCTATGATCAAGAGTTTTGGCTTTTGATCTCAGGGCTAGAGGTTCGTGCTGATAACGTGTTTTAGTAAATATGCAAACAACCACAATACTGAAAGTAAATACAAAGTAAATAGCACAGGAATAGAATCGATCTTTATTAATGAATAGGTGCCTCTATATATAGAGGAATACATGGTACAATCCATATAGTAATTTGAATCCTATTCAATACATAAACTTGACTATTAATTGAAATGATACATAAAGATGTTAAGAAAACAAAAATATATATGATCATCAAATTACATTATTACACACTCTTGATATGTTAACCTACACTCTTCTTTTCAATTAAACGTCATTACTCAAATTAAGCCAATGATGTTTTGCACCAGTAGTGTTCACATGCTCAGTAGAGTCAATGCTCAGTCATGCTCAGCCACCGTTGGATTTAAATCCAACGGTAGAGAATGATGAAAAAAGAAATATGTTTAAAAAATACTATCATTTTCCACCGTTGGATTTAAATCCAACGGTGGCTGAGCATGACTGAGCATTAACTCTACTGAGCATGTGAACACTACTGTGTTTTGCACTTAACGTATCAATCTTTCATACTTAGTATATTAGGTGCATGATGTGTACAACCAAACTTAGCTTCTAACATGTAACCTAGAACGATGTGTTCTTATTAGATTTAACAAATTAGAAGTCATTAAGAATGAAAAGATTATGAGTAATGGTAGGCAACTTTGATACTGGTATTGTTCTAATTACCTAGAAGATGATTTATATAACAAGTACTTACAACGTTATTTGCCACTCTAGAAAATGTTATGATTGGGTGGTCACGAACATATTCATAGCAATAAAACCTTAGAATGTTTACTATGTTGTCAACACAATAACAAACTAGGATTTATCAATGACAAAGTAATGAATTAAACAAAATTATCCAAGAAGTTGTAAATTAACACCAATATCAAGAGTTAAACATGTTTAGGGCTTAGATCAACCCACAAATTATTAAGAACATTAAGTACACATATTTATAATAATAAAATAAAATATCTAACTCAAGAACCAACACCTAAGCGGTACTGTCACCTGGGGTTTGAGTAGATAGTTGCATGGATTTACATATATATACCTCGATTTGGTAACTCATTGATTCCATATTTTCTTTACAACCTTTTGCAGGTGCTTCATCAGCGTTGACTTCTGCCGCTACCATTCTTATCTCAACCATGGATAGAATCGATGGATCTCGTATTTCTTCTCTCATAATTAAACTCCAAAAACACACAGTAGGCAAGAGTTTTTGTTGGTGAAGCTAGCAAATGAATGTTGGATCAATTTATAGATAGGATTGAACGGTTCCAGAAGAAAATTAGGGTAGTGGTTTTGGGAAGACAAGGGGCTAACTTAATTAATTCCTTGTGCGTGTGTCTGCATGGTTTTTAGAAATCTTGGATAAATATCAACTGCGCGTAGTTACATCTACCACACATTGATAGGATATGCAAAATGCAAGAGCTAAGCTATTCAATTTTTATTGTAAAATGTCCATTTAATCACTGAATGGGTAGAACATAAGTTAAAGGTTGGACATGTTTCTTGTTTCTCAACACTAAAAATAACACCTTGAGAGTGAGTTCAATGATGAATCCCCGTCAAAGATATATTATCCTCTAAACACTGTTGGCGTGAACATAATCATAATCATATGCCTCACAAGGTGGATCCAAAATTTTGTCATAATATTTGTTAAAAAAATTGTGAAAGTAATATGACATATACTAATTAAGCATTTTCTATTTAGATGGAATAATCAACCCCATATTTTACTTCTGTAATCACATGGTAAGAACACATTTAAATATTTTGATTTTATATTGATACTTAAAAGTTCAAAGAATTCCAATTTCCACTAGATATCTCTCTAAGCAAATTTATTGGCAACAGCTATGAATCATACATCAAATTTGTCTTCCTGTACTACAAATTAAAACTTCTGGGGGGTGGGAATGGCATGGCCAATTAATCTTTGCTAACAAGAGAATTGTTACAAGCCCCTAGGAACACCTATATAAGCTGACAAAATCAGCAAAAATCAGCAAAAATTGGTTTTCTTCACAGATTTGGGCCTGAGGTATGGTGTCCCATGCTTGCCAGTTCCTCCGCAACTGTTATGGTTTCTAAATAAATGAATTCTATCTCCACATGCTCCATAGTCAAAATGAGATCAGTGAGTGTGGTTCCAAACTTCCAATGGTGTATTAAATTTTCCTGTATGATACTCTACACTAAAACTCATCATCCCAACCCCCAAAACTGTTACCATCATCACATTCATCAGACTTCACGGGACTATGAACTTCAGCAGCTTCCTCAGCTTGAACTTCAGCAGCGACATCAGTTTCCATATCTTGAATTTCATCTGACTCGGGTTTTGTCACTCCCCCCTATGGGCAAAAAGCAAATATAGTCTTTTCAGTAATAATAACCAAACAAACAAAAAAGAGTAATAGAAAGAGATGCTAAAAATAAATGTTTAGGAGTTATGCTACTAACAGGAGCGTAATTTAGGGATCAACTGTCTGGTTACATATAGATAAAACAATACTGCAAATTGTATGATCCTTAAACAACCATGACAACGAAAATACATACTCTAGCAAATTTTCAGTATTACGAATCCGACAAGAAGGATTGGAGTCCTAAACCAAAAATCAGATGAACTTAGACTTCTTGAAGATCTTGTTTAAAGAGTTCTCTATAATTGAATGCAACAGGTACCAACTACAAACCCAGCAAAAATTCTGATACGATCTCTTAAGTGTGTGACATATTACCTGCCGCTTGTCAATAAAGAAAAGAGGTATGCCTAGAAATATGAGTTAATGAGTACTCTTGTGGAGGTCTTGATACAGACACTACGAAACATATAATTTATCCTCAAAAAAATAGCAACAGCTGATTAGTATCTTAGCAGAAGAAAAAGAAAGAAAAGACAGAAAATGCATACATCGTTCTCATGAGTCAGCTCTACCTCCTCCTGGCCTGTCATCTCAGTCGGCTCATTTGCATTAGACTCCTGCTTTTCCTGTGCAACTTTTTGCAGCTCATTAATCACCGAAACATATTTGGAATTATCTGCACGAGAAAATTATTTTATCATACAAAAATTTTGGTAATTCACAAACAGAAATATCACAGAAGCATGTAAGTGAAAGTATGGTTCTATATCCACTTGACATGCTTTCCTCACAGAGCTGCATATATTTGCAACTTTGGTTACTAACCGTGGCAGGTCCTTGTGAGAATGACCGAACCAGAAAAGAAATAGATAAATAAAATCAACATGAACACTGGATGGATTTCTGTATGAAGCTCCTCGCACGGCATATGGTGAATACAAGAACAACTGTATTGATTTTTTGTCTGGATAAAAGATTATAAATTAGACTTATTTGCGTCCACTCATTACAATTAGAATCTAGGGGATTAAGTTTTATTCACTTGGAACTAAATCAAATAAGATTAATTGGTAAGTAAAGTTGTTTTTGTATCCCTACACGGACTCAAATCTCCAATCAGACGAGCAAATAAATAGTATGAATGGGAAGGTTGATGTGAGCATGTGAGCAACCAATGAATCTGGGGTAGGGTTCTCTTCTTTCTGCCTTCCCAAGAATGGAAAGGAAACCATGCCATGGCCTGCCTGCACATTACACCCAACCGATGGAAGAAGCAGCCCCCAGATATAACCAAAAGCAAGATGACCCAAAAAATTACAAGGAACAGAGAAGGTAGAATGACAAATACATGGAGAGAAAGAAGGTTATGAAAAAACTGACACAGGCAAGGGTAGTTCAACTTCCATCTACATTAGAATTATGAGGGATTCTCACAGTATTAAGATTCTGTCTCACTTCGACAGCAGACAACCTTATGGCCACTGAATTGCAGATGGCCTTCTAGTAAAGTGGCATAGCCTTCCAAGGTGTCTCAAGTACTCGCTTCAAACCAGGTAGGAGACGGAACAGATTGAAGGGAACAAGGGAAGAGGAGGGTCGTCCTTACCCCCCAAAGAAGAAAAAAAGGAATCCGGTATCAAACTTATGATCCTCAATTAAATGTAGAACTTCACATGCTCACCCTTTAAGGTTTTTATGCTAAACATTGACAGTTGGTAGGAAGACCATTTATGAGCTCTATAAAAATAAACTCAGATTGGACTAATCGGGACATGTGATAGGAACTGGTAAACCTAAAAGTAGCCAATTTAACTCTAATTTCTCAAAGTTCACTTTCAGTTGTCCTATTAGATATATAGGTCAAAACACTTTAGCCTAATGCTCCAGTTGGGCATATAAGCTGGACAAGTTGGTTACCTGCTATATCCCCCTCAGTTACAAGAATGAATGACATTATGTTGCTGAGAAATATATGAGTCGGCACATTATGACCACATTGCAGTCCTACAAGGTGGGTAGTAGGGAATCTGATGGAAAAGAAAAAAGAAAAGTGGCGGAAAGAAAGGGAGACAAACAGTAAATAACAAATCCAGGACTTCACCTTTGGAATGACGGCGAAAGGCTTCATTGATACGTAATGGATTTTGACGATCTTCCTTCTTGAACTTCAACTTGACTTGATGACGTGTTCGACCAGGAAAAAGTTGTGTGATCATACTAAAATCGGATCCGAACTGCTCAATACCCTAAATCACATGTAAGGGAAAATTTAATTAGAACTATTATATAGTTAGTTTCCACTTTTGGTCAGAAAATAATAACATTCAATGACCATATAGGTACATTACCTCATAGAAAAGTTCTGTGTCTTGTTTTGACCATCTTGCAATGGGTGCTTTGTCCATGTAAGACTGATAATTGAAGCTAGAGGAACTTGTGCTAACCCTATCCCTGTAACCTGCTCGATCTTTATCAGAGCTTCTGTCCTGTTCGAAACCAAAGTTCTCTTCATCGTGAGAAGCTTCCTTATGAAACTCGTCATAAGCACTGCATAAAAAGAATTGTAATAAGAAATGTAAATCAATGGACTACATATGACTCCAACAGTGATAGTAAAAATTAAGTATTTACAAGCAAGATTACCTTTGTATGTGTGTGCAGAACATGTGGGTGATCACAGATCAGGATATGTTACAACGGCATAAGCGAATTTCGTAAAGAATAACAGTTTTTGCTCAAATTCAAAGTTCTAGACTTCAACAAACGTCATATATACACATATATATTGAGGAAACCTTGCGCTCACATCTCATGTCCCAAAAACGAAACTTTATTATACTTAAGAATATACATCATCTGATACAGTTGTAGCCTCTCATGGTCTAAAACAAAAAGTTACCAATATTTGAAAGCATACCGACTTAGAAGACCCAAACCACAATCATGCTACTTAATTTTCTTCATAGCTCTCATTCCGTCCCCATATATTGTTGTAATATACTGATAAGTAACAAAAACTATATTTTCTGAAATACATAGTGATGGTTAAAAATAAAAAGGACCTAACCCATTAATACTCTGAAACTGCTCTAAATTCAATGATCAGTCAAAGTCCAAAGCAGATTATGGGATGTGAAAACTTAGACAACCACATCAAACCAAACAATGCAAGGAAAAGGTCATTAACAGTGCTACGTAACCAAGATAAAATCTTAATCTTCACGAAATGACTGCATAGTAATTGAAGACAATTGAGGGGAAAGGGAGGAACAAAAGAAATATATCCGCCACTTTCAGCCATCTAAAACAAATAAACAAAATCCTGGTGTACATTGAATTTGCATTTATTCATGCAAGAAGAGCATCACCACATAAAGGATCAGAAAAATGATAACCAAAATAAGAAAATCTGAATCATATATCATCAAGATCCCCAGCAAGAACTATGCTATCAATGTCGAAAAGTTTTGCAATTTGAATAAATATTGTTGCTTGAAAGGATAGCACACCAGTTGGTGACCTATGTATAACAATTCAAGTACCTTTGATTGGATGCTGGAGTTTTCGACTTTTCTGCCTCTTTAATCTACATGAGTGGACAGATAGTAACCGAGCAAAGAATCAGTATCAGTATTGGAAAATATAAAATAGATATAGCTGCAAAAATGCCATGCAGTGAAACATCATACTTCCTCATGTAAATGTTTGACCACAAAGACTAGAGAAGTATAAGAAATGTAGAAATGGTAATGTACCGCTAAGCGCTCCCTATACTCTTGTAGCCGAATAAGATCCTTAATAGGCAATTTTTGAGGATCAATTTCATCCTCTGGGATTTCAAGCAAAGACTTGTCCACTACAAAAGATGAAGGAAATCAAGAGGATGAACATACAAATTCCATATCTCATAATCTTAGAAACCCAGAAATTATGTTTACCATGTCTTCTGTTTCTACGAGTTGAATGGGAGAACTTCTTTTTGGTTGGTTCTTCGGTTGATTGATCAGGTGCTTTCTTGGTCCTTTTACCCTTTTGAACTGGTTTTTCATTTTCAGATACTAGTATCTTGGACTTTCTTGGTGCTCTTTTTCTCCGTGCTGTATTATGCTCCCTATCTTCATTGCCATCGAAATCACTAGAATTTTCAGCATTTAAGCTGTCTTCATTAGTATCGTTCCCTGGCTCATCAACTTGATGGTGGGGTAACCGCTTCCTCGACTTCCTGGATGATGTCCCATCTTTAGCCTCCTCATCGGCTGCTGAACCTTTGCACTTCTGAGGACGATTTGATGCTGTAGAAGCTTTTCCATTTCCACTCTTACGACCCTAAGCAATCCAGTAAACAAAGTAAACCAGGTGGCGTGACAACTAATTAAGAAGAGCATTTATTTTAACGAAAAGAAGAAACACATGGCAAAGTGTTATAGCTGAGAACAGTTACCCTCCCACCAACACCCTCTGAATGGGCAGCATCCCCAAAAACAGCCTCATCTAACTGAGTAGTTTCTGCAAGGCTATCTGCATTCACTTGGAAATTGGGGGTCGGATTCGGAGCAATAGAATCACCAAAAGTTGGAGATAAGGGATCACGAATATCTCCCGGTGGAAAGGCACGAAGTGAGCTCTCATCCATGTCACCCGTTCCAAAATTTGCAGCTTGTGAAAGTGTGGTAGACTCAACTTCAGAGTGAGGGATGTTTGGATTCTCTTTTCCTTTTTTGACTCTGAGCTTGGGTTGAAATTTTTCAGCACGGTGTCCTAAATCAACCCAAGACTTGATTCAACATACTTCACACACAATATAGTAGTAAGAAAACAAAACGCAAATAATGGTGTACATACCAGTTGAAATGGGAACCTCAGACACAACATCTAAGGCTTCAAACTCAGAGAAGGACCCATCTACCTGAACGTAATCATAAACTATACAATTAATCAGAGACATTATTCAACAAGAATCTTCTATCAAAGCACAAGTCTTTACCTTTGTTTCTAACCGAATTTCACCATGTTCATTGGAAATAGCAGCTTCTGTGCAGGACACTGGATCTTGGGTTGCACAATAATCAGAAAAAGTTTGAGCTTCTGCAACATCACATGCTAAGAATGCTGAAGACTCAACAGAACAATGTGTCACTGCACCACACTTTCCCTCATCGACCTTGTCAGGGGACTTGCTGGAAGCAGGCACTGCAGAACAAAAAAAATGGTTCCTAAAATAACCCGAAAGTACTAATTCAATGCTTATACTGTTTACCAAAAATTTACATTCTCAATAACTCACCTGTACCACTTGTAGTTTGGGTAACAAAATCGTCAAGACATTCCAAACCTGAGAATATGTCTGCATTCTGATAGAATAGCAGAAATTATCATATGAAGTGAAAAGAAAAGGAAAAAAAAAAAAAACTTAATTATGTCTCCATTCTTGAAAGTATCATACCTCGCCGGCTGATTTTCCAAAGACAGAGTGTGAACCCTCACTTCCATTAGAAGCTGCAACTGATGGTTGCATTGTATCAGCTGCAGATGATTCGGAAGGCTTGGTAGTTCTGTCACCATCAAAGGACAGAACACTTGAGCATAAATGATCATTGTTTTCTGATGGCTCTAGTATTCCTAGGATCTCTGAGGTCACCGAGGACGAACCAATCGGATCTGTTAGTTTAACCTCTCCAACATCAACAGATGCAGCAGATGGAGCAGTATCTGAGACAGTGCTAGATACTGGGACGGAATTTTCCGTTATGACATTAGGGAGATCAGAAGCAGCTGCTGTAGATGCTACTTTCGTAGACTTGGGCTTCGCCTTGGGACGAAATCTGCCAGCAACACGAACTGCACAGAAAACTGGTAATTAGTCACCCCACTCTTGAGGCAAACACAGATGGAAAACATGTCAAGTTCATCAAGTTATAGGTGCAGAACGTACCGGGGACAGGCTCAAAATCAAGATCGTCCATGTAAGTGTAACTCCAAATGTTATTTCTACGTGTATGTACCTAAACTTCTAGGAGGGGAAAAAATTAGAAAAGTCCCACTGATTTCAATTGACACGAAGCAATTTAAAATATGCTAGCTAGTTCTTTTAGCAGTCCAAAATAATGATCAGATTATCTTCCCCTTGAAGTTATTAGAGAATTCCTTCTAGGAGTTTCCTAGAACCCAAATATTAACAAAAGTTTCCATCTTTAACACTGAAATATATGTACCTAAACTTACAAAACTACTGTAAAATGATTTTTCTTCAATTCAACAACTACCACTGAATATTAAACCGTGAAGTATATATATACATTCCCAATTTATTTCCCACACAAAATGAACAGCTACATTCCCTTTACAAAGTGAAAGACCAAACAACTTGAACAATTAGCCATTTTTCACTAATGTAACTTTGGCATGCTAAACCCAATAATCTAAATCATCAAGATGATGTTACAAAAAACTGTTTGGCACACTTCAAGGCAAGTTCTTAACTGATAAGAGGCAGCATAATGCAAATTTTCTTCTATTTTCTCAGCAACCAAACAGAAAGATAAAGTCTGATACTTTTCGCGCCCAAAATATTGAAACGACAATTTAAGAAAATTTCGACAAGAAAGACATGAGATTAACACTGCCCAGTGCATAGAAACTGAGGAATTTAAAAGAGTTACCTCTACAGTCTATCTACCTCACCACCATCACATACGGCTAGGGTTGCAGACGGAGAGTGGGGGCGTGCGAAGAAGATATGGGATATAAAGAAGCACAGAAGTTAAGAAGAAAACGTGCTAGTTCAGATGGTCGTGGGTTTTATGGACGCTGAGATTTCTGAGAGTCGCGTGCTTGGGTTCGAATCGCACCTAAAGCACAAATAATAAGCTAATCTTGAGCCTTCGATTCGTCTCCAACGGTTCAAGGATGGTATGTATAGGTATCCCGGTCGGAGAAGAAGATTTTGGGACCGGCCAGAATCGGCGGCGGTGGGGGCGGAGCCGTTTATGGCGGTCGCTGAGCCACCGCGTGTTTTTTACTTCTTTTTTTTTTTGGTTCTTGGTGCCAAAGAGAACGCTGCTGCCTTCTTTCTTTCTTGTTTTTTCTTGCTGCTGTAAGCTTTTTTTTTTTGGACAATAAAAAAACACTCTAGTTGCTGCCTACTTTATTTTTTATTTTTTTGCTGCTGTAGCTTTTACGTTTTGGGTTTTTCCTTGTTCTTAATTTGCGAAACGTATTCAGTCCACTCCCCTCAAAAAAAAAACAAAAAAAAAACGTATTCAGTCCACTGCCATTGATATCCACTGCGAGCATGAGTTAGACGCGCCCTATTTTTAAATCCCCAGCCTGCAGTCTGAGCCGTTTAGGGCAAAGTCAATGACGGTCCACGTCCAAGTTAAAGATTGATTGGAATAAAAAAAAAAAAGTGATTTTTTCTTACTTGCCTTGTATTATCTTTTTCTTTTTTTTAAGGGAAAGGTATTGGCTTCCTCCTAGGGCTATCAATAGGTCGGGTCGTGTCGGGCTCGGGTGTTAAGGTATTAAATTTAGGGTAGTGATTTTGGCACTCCACTTTTAACTACATTAAAGTGAAGTGCAAGTGGTAAAATATTTGGTAAAGTGGAGTGCCAAAATCATCACCCTAAATTTAAACGTGTTGGAATATGTAAACTCAAACCCGACCCAATTAATAAACGTGTCGGAAAATCTAAACTCAAACTCAACCCATTTATTAAACGGGTTACCCGACCCAACCCGCATAACTCATTTAGTAAAATATTATTGCTAATATAAATTGGGTGTTGTTATTAACACACCCTAAAGACACTAGAGAGAGAGAGAGAGAGAGAGAGAGAGAAGAAGGAGAGAGATAGAGAGAAGGGGTATGTTATTAACACTTTAGGGTGTGTTAATAACAACACTCTATAAATAATAGTTGATCAATTTCACACATAGGAAAAAGTTTGGTTGACCCATTTAACCAATTTTAGGCTATAAAATACATGACATATGACTTCTCAATATTATTACTATAGATTTTGTATATATTACTTACTCTAGAGGTAGAACAAAAATGTCATACAAACATATAAATACTTGAAATTTCTTAAATTTTGACTAATATAATAAAATAAACGGGTTAAGCGGGTAATTTGTGAGTTGGCGGGTGGTCACCCACCCGTTTATTAAACGTGTCTTGGTGGGTTGACCTGCAAATGACCAAATGACCTATTTTTTAATCGTGCGGGTTCAACCCATCTTATTTCGTGTGGGTTTCGAGTCGTGTTATTGGGTCGTGTCAAAATTGACAGCCCTACTTCCTCCCCATTTTTATAAAATAAAATAAGAAAGAAATAAAACACTATATTTTTTTTGGACAAATAAAACACCATATATATTACACCCTGTTTTATGGTTTGTAGTTTAGATTTAGATTATGCTTGGTGGTTTCTTAGTCTACAAGAAATAGATTATTTACTTTCCTTATTATGTTTCAAGTTGTGCTCTATATAAGCACCCTATTAGATTGTAACTATTCATAGATTATAGATTCAATTTTACAAGTATTGATGAATAGCTTGAATCTATAATCTATAAAAACACAATAGATGACGATTAATTTATTGCTACGTACGATTAATTTCTTGCTACGTACACTAAAAACCCTAGAATGTTCTCATTCCTCTCTCGCGAGGTCACCATCAAACTCCCATGGCGTAGGCCTCTAGCACTTGCAATCGGCTCTGGATCGAATTTTGGGAGCCAGTCCTGGCTGTCTCTAGTATTGGTTTCATTTGTTTGTCACCGCAACGGCTTCAAGACCCGCAACTCTCACTGTGGGGGTCCAACTGTTCAACAACATGGTCGCGTTTCGCATGGTTTGCCGGCGAGGTTTCTTAGACGATCTCGAAGGTGGGTAGCGGCGCTGATTCTGATCGGGGTTTGGCTACTAAGTTCAAGGGGAGGCACTCGCGGCGGTAGGTGGTGTGGGATCCGAGCTGGGCACTGCTACCTCGTTGCTTTGGGTCGTTTGGGTTGGAGTTGTGCCGCTCATGTACTAGCTAGGTTCCTATACCCGACGACATTCTGTTTGGAAGGCTTGGGAAGTTGTGGAGCTACTGCGGGGTGGGTTTAGGTGTTGTGGTAGTGTTACTCAATCGCTTAGCGCGAGATGTGGCTTGGGTTTAGGCTATGGATTCTGATCGATTTCTGATCCGGATTTGGGATATGGGTGGGGTTTGGTTGTGAATATGGTTTTGGGTTCTCTATTAGATATGGGTTTCTACGCATTGTTGTTATTGGATTTGGGACCCAGATTCTTGGTTCATGTTCATGAGAGGTAGTCTGATCCGCTAAATTTTTGACACCCTTGGCTGCTTTCGATCTCTCGATGGAAGCTTCACCTTTTTCCTGTAGTGGGATGGTTCAATCACTTCGTCATCTTCCGGTGTTGGACAAGTTGGGTGATTCATATCACCGGCTACAGTTATGGTTACTGTTACGATTACAAATGTTACTGCTCATTAGACTTATGCAGTGTATTATTTGGTCTTGCTCTAGTTACTTTTACGTTCAAATGTGTTTGTGCATCTAGTTCTGTCTTTAAGCTTCTTCTTTTTTTGATGCATGCTTCTTTGACATCGTCTTATGTACTAAGTATTATCTTTAATAGACTGTCGTTTTTTCTTAAAAATAAAAATAAGGTCGTCAATAAAGGAAAAAACCAAAAATTCGAGAAAACTCTCATGTGTCTTATCGAGTGCGCCCGTTTTGCTAGAGGAATCTAGTGTAATTACATTAGGTTTCGATGCTTGACGAAACCTTGTTTCTACTGTGAATTGTTTCCACTATCACTGATTAACCTAAAAAAAAGCTAAAAAATAAAGAAAAACAAATTAAATTGTTAATTAGTTTTGTGAGAAGGGGCATATATATACTAAAAGGGTGATGATTTTGGCACTCCACTTTTAACTACATAAAAGTGGAATGCTAGTTGTAAAATACATAGCAAAGTGGAGTGCCAAAATCATCACCCTACTAAAATTTCTAAAGCAATTCAAAAAATATACAGCTACAATCAACCCATAATACCTCAAATTTTTTTTTAATTAAAATAGGGACCAATTCAATCAAAACTATATAAAACATTCAATTAAAGGTCAAGATCTTATTGGCTTCACAATCTATCATAATTTTGAGCTCCCACTCGTACAATTTTAATAACTTGACGCAAAAGATAGACCTTCTCCAATCAAATTGTCACTGGAAATCAACAAATGCTCGTAGCTTTTCATTGCATAGGTTTCGGAGATTACCTAGTACCTATTGATGTGTGCTCATTAAAAGAATTCGCCAATAATGCATTCCCTTTTGTTTTTTGGTCATGAAATGTATTTCACTTTTTCAGTAATTTTATTTTACAGAGCAGGTGCTACGAAAAAAGAATGTTAAAACAAAAGGCAGATCATGAAAATAACCATAATAACAGTAAGCTAGAAACAGTTTCAGTGTTTGTTGACGAACTCTACTATCCCAGAAATCAGACTCTCAGTTTGTGCAGCCGTTTGTGGATCCATATCCACCGCAATCTTGTTAAGATAAAAACTATGACTCATTCCAGGGCTGATCAGAAGCTGCACATCCTTCTTCGCCTTCTTCATGGCCTCGTAGTATTCCATCTCAGTGTCCACAATCATGTCCCACTCCGCAACGCAGAGAAGGAACGGCGGCAGCTTTAAACTATCCAAATCTGGCGCCCTAGAACCCATCGGACACGTAATGGGATGGTCCTTGGTGGACCCCACCGGCAGTGACAACCTCAAGAACTTGTCCACCATGTCTAGGGTAAGAAACGGCGACTCCGGCTGCTCCAGCTCCGACCGGCTCCTCACTGATCGAACGAAACCCGGGTGGATGGGAATCCCTCCTGCTAGTTTCAAGGGACTCAAATCAAGCCTCCCAGCTCGAGCTGCTACTTCATGGACAATGTTACCTCCCGAGCTGTCTCCTATGAGGAAAACGCGGCTGAAGTCAGCATCGTGGGTCAGCCACGGCTCGTATGACTCGGCTCGAGCCAAAGAGCGGAGCCAGAGGAGAGCGGAGCAGCCGTCGTTGATTGGAGCAGGGAGACGGTACTCCGGTGCGAGGCGCAAATAGACGGAGACGCATATAGCGTTTGCCGCCCGTGCGAGGTTTGTGTACATGCTGTAATACATGTACCAATCGGCTTGGCTAATGCAAAAGCCGCCTCCATGGAAATGGAGGATTACGGGTAGCTTAGTCTCATCGTGATCATCATCCTCCACCTTTCTCTCCGGTACATATATTCGCACGCGAAGGCCAGACATTTCATCGACAATGACATCTTTTGTGGCAACTCCGTCGATAAATTGGTCGTGAGGTGGGACGGGCTCGGCCATAAACTGGACCTGAGGCGGTCCGGTCCATGTCCGGTCCACGGAGCCATCGTCGTAGAGTCTAAGCCAACCGGATACTTCATCGATGAGCTTCTTCTCGTGGACCATGGTGAACTGATCTCTAGGACTCTAGCTTGATTAATTTTCGGTTAGGTGGTTGGAAATTTGGAGTATGAGAAGACTGATAGAGAGAGAAAGTGTGCATGGCTTAGTTGAGAGTCTAACGGTTTTATATTGAAGTTGGAAGCGCGTGAACCGGGAAGAAGGTGTGTGAAACTAAGAAGTTTCATGAGGGTTCTAGCTAACATATTGTAGTTTCAAATATATATGGAATCTTGATAGTAGAAATTGCGTTAATTTTTATAGAAAGCCATAGTCAAGTAGCTAGACAAAGACAAGAAAGTAGTAAGTAAATCATCATCAATTAGATTAAAGTATTAGTTAATTGACTCGATAACCACCAAATATATATATGTACCTGCTGCTGTGGAATCCATATAATTGTATATGTATTCTTGACGTGTGGTCTGTTATGGGGATTGACTTCCTAGCTAGTTAGCTAGCTAGATATATACATACAATTAATGCTTGGAAGCTGAAGGGAATTTGAGGAGAAATATTATGGCAAATAACTAACATCAATCTGTCGTATTCAATTGAATTCAGAAGCAACATTGACTTGACCTAAAACGATCGACTAGAAATAAAAACAAAGCACCAAACAGCGTCATGTTCTTGTTAAAACTTGTAACAAAATTCGAAGAAATTAAGGGGAAATATGACAAGATCTGCTAACACATTTCCTTCCTTTAAAAGTATGATGAAAGGTACGTGGAAAAGAGATTATTGTTTGCTATAACTTAATATCTAAAACAATGGACATAATTTTCCAAGGGACTTAAGCTAAGATGTTAAGGTGTTGATGATCAGAATTCTTGAATTAGCTAGCTAGATTCCACTACTTGCAGTGAATTGAGCAGGAGCCTTCTAGGCGCCCAAAGAATACCAAATAACTTTAGGCTTGAGTTTCGGCCTGCAAACAGAGGCAAAACTTAAATTGACCATGCCACCAAGACCTGGCCTGCATGGTTCTTAGTCACAGAACTTGATAACTATACTGCTAAGTCTATTAACGGTATCTAGAAGCTTCAGGATTCTTTGTGACACGTGGTGCTCACCTGTGGTGCTTACATGCTGAGTTTGTTATGAAGACTGTTAGTTCATTAAGTGTCTAATTAGTTCATTAAGTTCTCTTAGCTCAGTTTACTATAAATAGTTGCTTTGGTTTCCTTTTTCATTAAGTGTGTTTAATGTAAAACTTGAGTTCTCGACTCTTATGAAGTTCTCTCTGTTTTCTTACAAAGCTGAAACCCTAGCTTTCTCTGATCCTATTATGGTATCAGAGCACCATCGATTCTGGATCTGTAATTCATGCTTCCGCCTTCATCACTACTGAGATCGATTGTCTCTTTGTCTTCAAGCTCTGTTCTTCTCCAATTTGCAGTTTGACATAGTCTTTGTGCGTGTTGTACGTCCAGGTGATTTTCACTGATCTTTGTTGCCTCGTAGTAGTAATCGATGTATTCTTGAGCAAATTCGTGTAGAAATCGTCTCTGAATTCTATACTTGAAGATCTTGTTTGAGCTATGAGAATGAGTAAAAATTGTGCACAAACTCTAAGCTAAGATTTCTGAGAGTAAAATCTATTGTATGCTAAGTTGAGCAAAATTTTGTATTACTGAGCAAAATTGTGCACAAATTGAGTACTCTCTCATTGAGAAACTGCATCACTCTATAGTCTATCGTGCGTGTTTGAATAACATTGTGTAATTTTTCAATAGACATCTCATGGCTTCTCGAAGTTCAATTCCTGTTGTTACTCACACGGATGTGCATTCTCTGATGAGTGTAATCACTATACGACTTGGAGAAAGAAACTTTATCAAATGGAGGTTCTAGTTTCAGTCTACTCTTGCTGGAAATGGTCTGTTTGGATTTTTTGATGGAACGAAAGTTGCTCCTCCGTGATATGTTCTGAATTCTAAGGGAGAGGTTCTCAGTGAAGAGACTTTGGCTTACAAAACTTGGAAACAGACTGATATGGCTCTTCTGAGCTTACTTATGGCCACACTTGATGAAGATATTGTTGATGTTATCATAGGATGCAAGACGTCTCAGCAAGCTTGGCTTGCTCTTCAAGAAAGATTCTCTTCTGTATTAAGGGTTAGTATCATGCAGCTCAAGACAGAGTTACAGACTATACAAAAAGGAGGAGAAAACATTGAGAAATACTTGCAGCGTGTGAAAAGTGCTCGGGACCAACTCCTTTATGTGGGAGTGATAATTCCAAAAGAGGATATAATCATTGTTATTCTCAATGGTCCTCCTGATGAATATTCCACTGTGAGGACAGTTGTTGAGGGTAGAGAGACCCCTATCACTTTACGTGATCTAAGAGCTCAACTACTTGCTGCAGAAAGAAGGATTGAGGGAGCCTTTTCTTACCATTCAAACTTGAGTGCTATGGGTGCTCGTGGTGATCATGGTGATAGTTCTCAAACAGGAAATAAAGTGAGTGATAATCGAGGATGGCATACTCGAAATGATGGGAAAGGCAAAGATGCAAAGCAAGGTTCAGCTAACACTGAATGTCCAACCTGTGGCAAGAGAGGACACACTGTAGACATATGTTTTCGCATTCATAAGTGCCAAATATGTGGAAAACATGGTCACCTCACTAGCACATGCTACCAAAACCCTGACTATAAGCCACAACAACGTTCCTCACAAACCAGAACTATTGACAATATTGGACCATCTCCTGAGTGTCAGATATGCTTAAAGAAGGGCCATACAACTGCAAACTGCTTTTACAGAAGTGGTGTGCCTGCTGACCATCCTTCCTTGTCAATTCCTACTTGTCAAATATGTGGTTTGAAGGGTCATGTTGCTTTGAACTGACTCACATAACAAACTTTGCATATCAAGGGTCTGAACCTCCTACATCTCTCACTGCCTTGACTGCTCATTCTCTTGGAAGTTTCAGTGGTACTTCTTCTCAGTCTCAAGGTGGTTATTATGTCAACAATAATACCAATTCAAGTTTCCCTGGAGGTTTTCATCCAAGTATTGGTGCTTCATCATCTAGTTATCCTCCTCATGTTACAAGTGATGTCTGGATTGGAGACTCTGGTGCTACTCATCACATGACTTCAGACCTATGCAATCTTGCCATAGCTCAACCGTACACTGCTGACAGCAAAATAACCATTGGCAATGGAACAGGTTTGAAAGTGGCACACACTGGTTCTTGTTATATTAAACATGCTGATCATATTCTCAAGTTGAACACTGTGTTACATGTTCCACGTTTAGCTATGAACCTCCTATCATTTACTAAACTATGTAAAGATAACCACTGCTTCATCACACTTGATGAACATGTTATTGTTGTGTAGGACAAGGCATCCAAACCAATCCTTTACCAAGGAAAGAGTAGTGAAGAGGGCCTGTTTCTCTTCAAGTCTCCCCATCTCACCACCTCTCAGCTCTCTCATTCTGCATTTGTTGGTGCTTCCACATCATATCATGTTTGGCATCAACGCTTAGGTCATCCTTCTCATTTTGTTTTGTCAAAGATGTTATCTAGTTCTGATGGGGGTGGTGAATTCAATAGCAAGGCCTTTGCTAATTTTTTAGACTCTCATGGGATTATACATCATGTGACTTGTCCCTATACTCCTCAGCAGAATGGGGTTACTGAGAGAGAGAACAGACATATTGTGAAAACAACTATCTCTTTGATGGTCGTTGCAGGTCTTTCTAAACCATTTTGGTTTCATAGTGTTGCTCATTCTGTTTATCTCATCAATAGGATGCCCTGCAAGTCTTTACATATGATTTCTCCTTATGAACTTTTGTTTCACACACCTTCTGATCTTACTCATCTCAATGTGTTTGGCTCTTCCTGTTATCCCTCCATTCGTCCTTATAATCATGATAAATTAGACCCTCAGACTACTAAGTGTGTTTTTCTTGGTTTTGCTTTGGGGTACAAAAGTGTCATCTGTTATAGCATTACTCATCACAAACTTTGGATTTCCAGACATGTTATCCATGATGAGACTTTCTTTCCTTTCTTGTCTTATTCTTCCTTTGTGTCTTCTTCTCTTGATCCCACCTCTTTCTTTCCCTCTATCTCTCGGCCTACTCTTTCCTCAAGGATGCCTGTCCCAGGTTTTGTGGTTCATTTTAATCAGTGGCCTACTGAGCTGATGGGGAATATTGGTAGTAGTGCTGAGAATAATGGTAGTAGTGCTGAGAATAATGGTAGTAGTACTGAGGATAGAGGTGGTATTTCTACTAATGAAGCTAATGTTGGTGAAGGAAGTGTGGGTCATATTGGTGCAGATTCTGACCATAGTCATCATGACAATATTGATAATAATGCAATTGTTGGTGGTTTTAGTGATGAAAGCAGAAGTAGTTCTTTTAATGATAGTGTTATGCAGCCTACTGTGAATATTGGTGCAGATATTAGTGACTTGGATGCACAGGTTAATGTAGATATTGTTGGTGATATTGGTGATCAAAATGATGATCTAAATGCTGCATGTGCTACTGGTCTGTCTAATGATTCTATGTCTAGTGATGTTGATTCTTTTGTGGAGGGTCTCAGTGAAGGTGAACTGAATGTTATTCAGTTTGGAGGCACTCTTGATGATGTTCATAACCTTCCTCAGGAATTGGATTTTATCATGCAACAGAATTATAATGATCACTCAATGATGACCAGAGCCAAGAATGGAATTATCAAGTCGAAAACTTTTGATGATTTTTATTGTTTTTCTGCTATTTCTCAACAGAAGATGTAGGATGAATACCCTTTCTTCAATGGCTTCACTACTATTTTAGACATTACTGATGTTGTTGAGCCTAAGTCTTTTAGGGCAGCCACTGAAAAAACTGAGTGGGATCAGGCAATGATTGAAGAAATTGAGGCTTTGCAGAAGCAAGGTACTTGGAATTTGGTGCCATGTCCTCAGCATAAAAACATTGTGGGGTGCAAGTGGATATACAAGATCAAGAAGAATCCAGATGGCTTTATTTCAAGGTACAAGGCAAGGTTTGTTGCTCAAGGGTTCAGTCAAGCTAAGGGTCTTGACTATGATGAAACTTTTAGCCCTGTTGTGAGACACAACACTGTAAGGGTAGTCTTAGCTCTTGATGCAATGAACAACTCGGACTTAAGGCAGTTAGATGTTAAAAATGCCTTCTTGCATGGGGACTTGAAGGAGGAAGCTTACATGGCACAACCACATGGATTTGTTGATTATGATCATCCTGATCACGTATGTTTGTTGAGAAAGTCTCTCTATGGTTTAAAGCAAGCTCCTAGGGCTTGGAATGAAAAGTTCACTAGTTTTCTGCCAAGTTTGGGATTTGTGTTTTCACATTATGATCCTAGCTTATTCATCACACATACCTCTAATGGAGTGGTAACTTTGCTTTTATATGTTGATGACATCGTAATCACTGGCTCAAATAGTTCTAGTATTCATGAGGTGATTTCTGATCTCAGCATGGTCTTTGATATGAAGGATTTGGGCCCTTTGTCTTATTTTCTTGGTCTTGAAGTAACCAGAATTCAATAAGGGTTATTTGTCAGCCAGACTAAATATATATGCTACAGATTTACTTGCCAAGTCAGGTTTGGATACTATCAAAGCATGCAACTCTCCCTGTTTCCCTCATTATCAAATGACTAAGGATCAAGGTACTCCCCTTAAGGATCCCACTCTCTATAGAAGTATTGTTGGTGCTTCACAATATTTGACTTTTTCAAGACCAGACATTGCTTATGCAGTGAATACAGTATGTCAATTTATGACTTCTCCCACTGATGTTCATTTTACTGCTGTGAAACGAATATTGAGATACTTGCAAGGAAGTTTACAGAAAGGGTTGTTCTTCAGCTCTATTGGTGCCTCAAAGAATTCTGTTTGTGTCAAAGCTTACTGTGATGTAGATTGGGCTGGAGAAGTCATTCAGAGAAGATCTACTACAGGTTTCATTATCTATCTTGGTCTTTGTCCAGTGTCTTGGCAATCCAAGAAACAAGGTTTTGTTTCTAGAAGTTCCACTGAGTCAGAATATTGAAGTTTAGCCAATACCGCAGCTGAAATTAGTTGGATTCGTCACTTGCTATGTGATCTAAAGATTCAGATTCCTCGAGCACCCTTACTGAAATGTGATAATCTGTCTGCCTTAGCCTTGGCTTCAAATCCTGTTTTTCATTCCAGAATAAAGCACTTGGACAATGACTTCCATTTTGTGCGTGAAAGGGTTCAACATAAAGATCTCTCCCTTGAGTATGTGTCTACCAAAGAGCAAACAGCTGACATTTTGACCAAAGGGTTACCTTCTCCTCTCTTCCGTTCTCATTGTGTCAATCTCAGGCTAGTAACCCTAGCTGAGCTTGAGGGAGGGTGATAACTATGCTGCTAAGTTTATTAACGGTATCTAGAAGCTTCAAGATTCTTTGTGACACGTGGTGCTCATCTGTGGTGCTTACCTGCTGAGTTTGTTATGAAGACTGTTAGTTCATTAAGTGTATAATTAGTTCATTAAGTTCTCTTCGCTCAGTTTACTATAAATAGTTGCTTTGGTTTCCTTTTTCAATAAGTGTGTTTAATGTAAAACTTGAGTTCTCGACTCTTATGAAATTCTCTCTGTTTTCTTACAAAGCTGAAACCCTAGCTTTCTCTGATCCTATTAGAACTAACTGAGGCTTGACTTGAAAGAAACACTAGACCACCCAAGTTTATTTTTGGGGAGTGAAATTGGCACTGCCCCAATTACAAACCACACTCCCCTCTCCATTCCAAATAAGTGAAATGTCAAATATGCCCCTTATTCTTTTTTTTTTACAGCCTTTACCTTCTTCATCGAACATGTCTGTGCGGTTGTGACTTCTCCAGAACATCCATAGCCCCCAAAACCATAATTCCATAATCCTAACCTTTAACAAATGTGAACCAAATGGAATTCATGCAAAACGAAATTAATAGTTATAATCCTCACAAATTTTGTCATTCAACACAATCGAACACAATCTATAGACCACGAATTTCGATCCGATTCAGAATTTCAAATGTTTGTTATCAAACACCCAATTGCTCAAAACTTGAATTAACATAGAAACCGAACCAAAACCCATCACTTATTAACCGAAATGATGCAAAATTCTCGAAAAAATTTCCTCTCCTCCAATGCGCATCAATACCATACTCTCTCTCACCAGCACACCACACACAAATCTCTCCTGTGCTCCCAGGCTCTGCACCGCAGAGCCCAAATCTGCACCCATCTCCTTCGTTCTTGAAATTCCGGTACGCCGGATTGTCCCAATAACGGTAGTCGTCTTAAACACTAATCGGAGAGTATATACCAATTTAAAATTAACTCTCCTATAACAAACAATTGTTCAATCAATACAATTACTTATGCAATAAACACAATTGATTGAAACAATCCTAAAACCCAAAGAGTGCGTCAAACTAGCACTCCACGGTCTAGTGTTCACTATATGATGCAATTAACATGCACAACAATTATATTCACAAATCGACTAAGTAGTGAACAACAATAGGAAGCAATACAAATATGCTTCACAATAAATAACCTAGGTTTTAACTATTGCACAAGCAATACACAATTGATAACAAATATATATGCAACAAGCACAATCAATTGTACAACCTAGAATCCCAAAGTGTGCATCAAACTAGCACACCACGGACTATATATATCTATGTATGAACAAGCACACAATATGCTAATCAATTAAGCACAATACAATAGATAATCAATCACACAACCAACACACAATATGGTCACCCGGAACCTCTACCTCTAGAGGAAAACTGGAGGGGAGCCGTACCCCACGCTCTTGTGTAACACTATGAAAACGCCAAACGGCAACACGTACAAGGGGGAAACTCCGTCCCAAACTCTACACTATCAACCCTATGACTAGTGGCAGCTCTAACCTTGTGTAGCTTCCATTTGCTTCTTCAAGTGCTCCCACCTCAAGCTTCTCCAATTGATCGAACTTCACCGGCGTGAATCCTCCAACTGCAAGACACCGACTATGCAAGTGTGTGTGTGTATGAATGAATATGAATTCAATTCGATTAACACAAGCAATTCAACAAGGAACAATTGCTTGCATTAACCAAACCGAATTGAAAAGCCTTGAATATGATTCAAGGGTTTGTTTAACTAATCACAAGGATCATTAGCTAAACAAACAAACAACAAAGAAAATTGAATATAGATTCAATCATTCAATTCAGCAATTCAACATGGAACAATTGCTAGAATCGAATAGAATCTCCTAAATCCTAAACATAGGCTAAACTAGCATATAAATGCAAATCAAAGTGTTTAGCAATGGATTATAGATGGAGATTAAGGTGAGGAACCTACAACATGGGACTAGGATCACTCACAATACCAAAGAACTCTCTCAAAGTGTATTTTCGACTATGGGGAAAGAGTTCTAACCGAAATGAATCGTCCAACGTTCTATTTATAGAGAACTGGACATTACTATGCGATCGATCGCCCGTAAGGATGCGATCGATCGCGTAGTGCAAAAATAACGACCAGAAGCGTCTGTAAGTATAAACCCTCATTTGCGATCGATCGCATAACATGGTGCGATCGATCGCACGAAAAGTCCCAACGGACATATTTCGAACTGCAACGGTCATAAAAATCCAACGGACATATTTGCCACGTGGTGCGATCGATCGCATGAACAGTGACGATCGATCGCAAGGCATAAAACAGCCTTAAACATAAAGGAATGCTAATCAAAACAAATCTATAAGAAGATCTAGCAATCCTAACATCATAAACTCAAATGTATGAACAAGTGCATACAAAATTTGAGCCGGTCGCGTTGCGACCGGGTGCTTATAAAATAAGCACTCGAAACTTGTGACACAAGACACAAGTGTGGCAAACAAGCATCCTATACTTATGTGATTCACATCATAAGTGAAAGGAAAACAACCTAGATAAACCTAGGACAACAAGGAAGACAAAATGTCAATGAAGTGCATGTGCATATGCATGAGTCATACCTTGAGATGCTTGAATGAAACCTTCGATGACCAATGATCGAAGTCCGGAGAAAAGACCGGATAAGAAAGGCGTCTTCACGAACCATCTCGAGTAAGAACAACCTAAGCCACGACACATAATCCCTAAACAATCTAGCATTGAATACAAAACAAATGCTAATACAAGGGAAGAGGTTTTGTCAAATAGGAAATAGCCAATAGCAAATATTTTGCCCTTACAGTTCTCTACACCCAGCCGCTTCAGACCTCTCCCACAACTCACTCTCTCTCTCTCTCTCTCTCTCTCTCTCTCTCTCTCTCTCTCTCTCTCTCTCTCTCTCTCTCTCTCTCTCTCTCTCTCTCTCTCTTATTTCTCTTCTCGTTTCGGAGGCGTTTCCACCAACCCATTCACTGGGTACGCGCTTCTGATCGTTTCCGTCACGTTTCCAACCCATTTCCCGTTTCGGTACGGGTACGGAGAATCGGTTCATTTATGCGTTTCCATGCTTCATAGGACTCCGGCAAAATAGTTTCGGCCTGCAGCTGATAGAGAAGGACAAGGGCATTAGTGGTATTTTGGTTTAAAAAAATGGAGAGAAGTGTGGTTTGTAATTGGAGGAGTGCCAATTTCACTCCCCTTATTTTTTCCATGTTTCTAAGAGCATGTGTACCCATCCGCCAAGGGCAATTGCCAATTCGCTATTCATCCAAATTGGCTATTGATTCTAGTTTTCAAATGCAGCAATAAAAGGTAATTGAAATTCCAATACGTTATTTAAACTAAATTATTAGATTTCAAATCAATATGAGCCATCGATTTCAAATTAATGACATCTGGTCCATTGATTAATTAACAGCCACATGACCATTGTAGCCAGCACGTGAGTGGGGACCATTAATTGCTCGACCAAATGGTTTGCTCAGGTTTAGCAACTAAATTGCCCAACCACGTAGGGTCCACCAACTGCCCCATCAATTTCCACACGATGCATTGATTCTTTTTCTTCTTATTGCCTTTTGGCAACTCAATTAGCCTGTTGGTGCACATGCTCTAAAGACAAATCTTATTATCTTCCAATAGAGAATTAACGAAATTCTTTACCCTTTTTTTTATTCCAATGTCGCCATCGTCGCTTCTCATCTCTTCTCAATGTTGCCATCACCGCTTCTTCTCCTCCTGTCAAGGCCATTGCCGCCGCTTCTTCTCTGGACCATGAGTTCTTCTATACATGGCTTTCCAACTTCTCCGGTAAATCTCATCTAGATCGTCAGATTTGCATAAGAGTCATACACAAACTCCTTAGTTTCGACAAATTAAAAATAAATAAAATAAATAGACGACCTCCTTAATTATTATGGAAGACTTAATACATATTAAAATAGATTCCTTAATTTACTCCTTAATGAAATGGAAGACTTTTTCATAGTCAAAACTATGTAAGATTATGATATGTTAACATTTCTCATACATAATAAGGAGATCGAGAAAATCCTCGTTAAGGTAAATAAAGTCCTCATTAAAGTAAAGTATGTTCTCGTTTGAGTAATTAAGTTTTAGAATTGGTAATTTTAATATTTTACAACTTGACGACACTTATTACCACTTCAACAACTCATACGGCAACTACGAAAAAATCTTCGTTAAGATAAATACGATCCTCATTAGAGTAAATAGGTTATCGTTTGAGTAATTAAGTCCTAAAAGTAGTAATTGTATATATGTCATATTTTAACATATTGTAGAATTTTTTCTAGATTAATTCAATGTATAAGAGCATCTTTAGCATACTCTCTATCTTAGCTCCTTAACTATTTTAGAGAGCATGTTTAGGTTTTCAGCTATTTTAGCAGCTGAACCAGCCTCCTAAGTGGCTCTCTATTTTAGCTTTTAGTTATATGACTCCTAAATATAGAGAACGAGATGAGACTCTCTATTATTTTTGTTAATTTAAAACATTTATTTTTAGTTGTTTTGTGTAATTATAAAATACACTTAAACTATTTTTTATTCATTAATAAAATAATTTAAATTCAATATTAACTAAAATAGAGAGCATTGATGCAGACGTATTTTCAAACTGGCTAACCAAAATAACTTTTTAGTTACTTTAACTAAAATTTAGTTAAAAAATAGCTAGCATTGCTAAAGATGCTCTAACTAGCTATTAATATTATGTAATTTCTTTTTTATATCTTTAGCAATACGCTTAATTCCTTACAATACTGAGCAAACCATACCCCTCTCTCTCTCTCTCTCTCTCTCTCTCTCTCTCTCTCTCTTATGTCTCTCATGAGAGACAGGGCCCTGTACGAATATTCGGCATGCGTCTCTATGTTCGTGCTCTTCTCCTACCCTTGCGGTGGCCTTGTGGGGGTCTCTTGCCTTCATTATTTTCGACCTTTTGATGGCGATCTCTAGCGTTCTTTTCTTCGTTCATCATATTTTTTTCGTGGCTATGTTATCGGTGGTGGTGGGTTTACGGCCGCGACATGAACATCTAAATTATTTTTAGTGGTGGCTATGGACTGGCAATGTCACGCCCCGGACCCGGTGTCGGTGGATTTTAGGCACCTAAATCCGAATCCGAGGTGTGAGTGTTAAAAAGTAAAAATAAAATAAAATACATGAAAATACATTTCCGTTGAATACTCTGATCTAATTAATAATTACAAAATCCTTTACAAATATACAAATAAAAGCACCTCATTCTAAACTCGTCATTCTAGGTTCATCTAATCATTTCGTTTCTCGATTCCAGAACCTGCAAAATCTGTAAAGGGGTGAGCTCAACCAGCGGCTCAGTAGAGACATCAACCTTTTTAGGTCATTATTAGCTATGTGTCCAAAATCAATTTATTAATCAATTAATCAAAAGACAATACATGAATGTCATGCTGACTCGATCAACACCTTCTCATACACTCTAAGCTATATACTACATTTCTCTTTTGTTAGTCATCTTGTTATAGTTCTCGTTTCACCAGTGTCAATATGCCCGATATGATCATTTTATCAACCTCGTTGAAAGGGCTTCACTCCCTCATTTGTACACAGTGGGCTGACATTCTCTGGTCCCTAGCCAGAACTTAACTCAACTACACAAATAGAGTTCTTTTTTCTCAATCCCTTTGGATTACAATATTTCTCATATCGATCTATACTCTTTTCTATTATATATATATATATATATATATATATATATATATATATATATATATACCCGCATTTCCTCACAAGGCATATGTATGATGATTCAATATTATTGCTTATAAAATAACCTCTTATGTACACATGCTTTTATAGAAAATGATAACATACAAATATGTCATTTCAAACAATACCATGTAATTCATGTAAATCAATAATTAAGCTAATTAACATTTTATGGAAAGGCTCTCCGAGAATCCCTACCTCAATTCCGAGAATTTCCGAGCATAACAACGACAGCACGAGTCTCCTTAAAATAGCCATAAAAATATCTACACCCAATCTGGAATTTAATTAGCTAAATGGATAGATCTCGTCGAGACGAATCCGTAGGCTTTCGCGGATCTTAAATCGGAGCTACGGTTTGAAAGATATGATCTACCGAAGTTTTAGAGAGAGAAAGCAGGAGAGAGAAACCTCCGAAAATTGTGGAGAATAAAGGCTGAGGGGCTGGGTTTATATAGGGTAGCAAAGGGTCAGTTTAGATTTTAGGGCCAATGGGAAAGTACCACTTGTCAATACCAAAACTAACCACCAAGCACCTTGTGCCACTTGTCATGTAATGAACAAACCTTGTCTCTCCACATGACAAGTGTCCTCTGACTAATACAATTATGAGCAACACGTATGGTTGCTGCTCCTTGCGCACCAAGTAGCCATCTCACCCAATGACATCGCGCCACGTCACCAGACTAATTTGATTTCAATTAAACTTTGAAAAATCATTAAAAATAGCTCGGAACTCCGAAAAATTATCCGAAAAATACAACGAACTCGTGGTGACGTCTACTTTCTTAATATGAGATCAAAAATAAAATTTGACCAACTTCAAAATTCTTCAAAAATATTTTGCGACTTAAAAATAAGGACTTTAAAATTCGGGTTCTCACAGGCAAGGTACTTATACTCGTTATCACTAGGTTCTTGTTTGAACCAAGAGTGGTTGTCTCTAACTTAATGCCTATTGGCGTTGGGTTTGGTACTTTGTCTACTCACGCTAATAGTTTTTAATGTTTTCCCTTGAGCTTTTCTGTTTTCAACCGCCCAGGTGCAGATTAGATAGCTGAGGTCGCGTGTTGAAGTCGAGATATAGTCAGCACCACCCTTCCGTCTTTGTAGGTTATAGTTTAACCTACCTCTGTTTAATTGTGTAGATACGCAAACTCTAGTTGCTCTGATATTGCAAGTTTTAAAATGTATAACGAATTTGAATTATTATCACCGGCGAGCACGTAGACTCGGGTGTTGTTTGTGGTTGAGGTTTATTGAAGTGTGGTTTACAAATAATTACAGGTTTTGGGTAGTCCATTTTTAGGGGAGATTATATCGAATTTTCGGTATGATCTCTTCTAAAGTGGTCCCCATAGGGTCGTCTCGATGTTTCAGAGTGAGATATTTTTCAAGAGACAAATAAACTATTAATGGACTTTAGAAAATAATTACACTACTTAGAAAATAAGTGCTCATAGACATCAGTCAGGAGCCAATATTAAAAAAAAATCCGACCGATGTCTGTGGGTGTAGTAGGTCAAGACTTTTTAGACATCGGTTTTAGCCGATGTTAAGAATCATGCTAGACATTGTTTTTTTTTTTAATAAAGAACTCGGTGTAAAGATTGAGTCTATACATCGGTTTTTTAACAAGAAACCAATTTGTTTTCCTATTGTGACATTGTTGTAGCACAAGAAATCGATTTACTTTCCAGTATTTTATAGATTATTTAGAAAAAAAATCGATGTACTTATTCTTTTGTAACATCGGTTTATAATTTTAAACTATTTTGTTTTTCCTCATTTTACTTCAGTTTCTAGTTTAAAAGTGATTTGTTTTCTATCTATCATATATTTGTTATTCATAAGAAAAGTTTAAAACTCATCAAAAGATGAATACTTGTATTTACTAAAGAAGAATATTATATTCATTAACAATGTTGCTCAAAGTGCATATAACACATCCAAAGAAGAATACAATTATTCCTCCCTAGACCCCATAAACAAAACTTGACATATATATCCTTCTAACTCTGCATACTATAATATAATCTTCATCTTGACCAGGTCGGTCCCAAAGTATTATCCAACACAGTACAATAATTGTTGGCAAATGACACTATTTTTTGGTGTCCAATATCCTTTGTCCTTTTCTCAGAACTCTTTTATTAGCCGCTAATATCTTTTGTCATGAGAAAACTCACCCCTCCTCTATTGGACATAAAAAAATGGCTGATTGTTAATTGTAAATAATATTATTTATGTGGTTGTCCACGTAATTACTTAGAGGTCTTGTATGCAATTACTCATTAATTGATACCCCTACTATGTAAACTCTATCACTATATAAAGAGGCTAATGAAAATGAGGAAAGGAACCTCAATATTCTATCTCCCATATTTCTATTTGTGTTCTACTTTCTGTCAAAGTAAGTTTCTAGTTTATAACACGTTATCAGCACGCTTTACTCTTTTATATTCTTGTATAAACTCAATGATGATCCAAGAATTATATGGTGCAACAATTGTTGTTTTCGGTCACCACTCACGATCTATGAGTTCGATCTTCAAGGTGAGTTTCGTTTATTTCATCTTATTTGATTATGATCATGTTCATGCAAAAGTTGTTGTTCATACCTTGTTTGTATGTATGTTTTTTGTTGTACCATCATGTGTATATAATGGTCATAACTCATTCATATTCATATTCAAACGTTTATAATATTTATTAGTTATAAACATATCATGCATGACCATTACTACAATTAATTTTCACATAGTGGTCAATGAATATAATTAACATTTCATTACTCATGTTACAACAATTAATCTCCACTATTCAATATTATGTTACAATATATGTATTATGTTTTCTATTTAATAAAAAGTGAACCAGAAGTTTCACTATAGTTATCCCGAGCCCGAAGTCTCGAATACAAAATATTTTTGAATCCGAAGTTCAAATTATTAAATATTAGAACCCGAAGTTCTAATTGTACAATCTCGAACCCGAAGTTTCGAGTACAAAATATGATTATTTTTTAATTAACAAGTGAACCCGAAGCTTCACTATGGTTTTCTCGAGCCTGAAGTTTCGAGCACCAAAAACTTTGAACCCAAAGTTCATCGCACTAAAATTTAGAACACGGCGTTCAAAAAGTGTAAACTCGGACCCGAAGCTTCGAGTACACATATGATTTATTCATAATCATTATTCGACTTAATGTCCGATTTGAACTTGAAGTTCGAGTGAATTATTATTTTTTATGCGTTATATGAATTTTTTATATTTGTTTATATTTATTTTATACGTATAATTAAATGTGGACGAGCAGTTCACTCCACTCTTAGAACATGGAGTTCTAATTGTGTAGACTCGACCCTTAAGTTTCAAGTAGGTCTATGGATTTTAGAACCTGAAGTTCATAAATAAATTGGATATCTTCCAAGTCTTTATCAAACGCCAAATTAGAAGTTTTGGATATATATTAATAACTCAAGACCCTGAAGTGTCATGCATATATAATTGAGTAAGAAATCAAGGCTTGAATGTGACTTATAGATGTTCATGATAAAAAATATTGACATATATATTTGTTTTTTTTATAAAATGCAATTATGGATATAATCCATTGCAATTGCTGAAATTTCTCAATGCTTACTAAAAGTTATTGTAACAATCATCTCAAGAGCTGCAAATCTTGATTGATGGCTCCGAGAGAGCTTGTATTATGTTACTGAAATGAAACACTTTTGCATTAACGAGTAGTGTATATTGGTGAAAATAATTTCCACCTCATTTAGGTTGTATTAAACAACCTTAAGTATACTAAAATACACGATATCATGAACCAGAAGTTTCATTGAGCCATTAATATATTACTTTGGTATGGTTGAGTCATTTTGGATCCACTACTTTAAATAGGGTCATTGGCAAACCTCAATGACATTTATTGTTGAGTCATATTATATTGTTATACAATTGTGATTGCAAAATTTGCTCATAATGATCATTTTTCTCGCTCAGTTTGCGAGTTGTCACTGTAATGAGATAGTCCTCCCACCATTAGGGGGAGTAAAGATCGTTCCTGAAGAACAACGTGACTTGGTGTGAGATCTTTATCCACCATATATGTGTCCTTTTGTTTTTAAGGAATAGGTAGTCTCAACCAATTATGAGAAAATTGAGAAAGTGACATTATGTTTTTGATCTAAAAATTAGTTTGGGCTCGCTACCCAGTACCCACCAATGGATATCTTTAATCCATTACCTTTACAAGCATGTTCTGCGAATGGTCAAATAAGACAATCTTCCCGCCGTTAGGGGGAGGAATAACTAATGTCATTAATTAAAAGAACGGCGTTAATTCATGTGGAAAATATCCACTAGGTCCAAAGTTTTAAGCTCCCTAAAAGAGGAGATCATACAAGCCTTATAACACTCAGTATGAGGTTATGAGTAAAAAGATCCACATTCTCGAAATAACTTATCTATGAGATATGATTGTCCTGGAAGAGACAATAGATGCCCCAGAAGAGGCATGGGTACCCAATATCAATATGTTTACTATAGCTAGCTAATGCATGCATATGAATGTGTGGGATCTCTAATTGATCATCGATGATATTTTACTTGTGTGGTAGCTACCAAAATCATTGAGGGCTGTGTATTGAATTAAACCACGTTTCATTATGAATGTCGCCATGTATCTTATCGGCCAAATTTAGAATCAGGCAATTCCAATCCAATTGAATATTGGAAACGTGATGAAGCATTTGGACCTTATTAACCCTAAAATTACAAAAGGGTGTTTACTAAAGTAAAGAGAAATCGCTATGACACAATGTCTCTTTATATAAATATGAGATTATGAATATTAATCTTCCCTTATACTAGTGACAACTATTCTATAGGTACAGTGTCATATATGGCCATTATATTGACGTGTGACTTATGACATGTTGTCATGGTATATTATGAAGATAAAAAAAAAGGCACATATCTCAAAGCAGATCCACAAAGATAAAGTGTCAGTATTAGCATATTGCTTAATTAAATCCTTGAAGGATTGATATTGCCAAAGGCAAGTCCATGAATGACTAAAAGAGCCTGAAGCTCACTTAAGCAATCAAAGAGTCTAAAGCTCATGTGTACTCATTTTATTATGGCCAAAGTGACTTAAATTGCCTCAATGAGTACCGTGACTAGACTAAGATATCGAATTCGAAATACGATTATGTTGCAGCGTACGTATTCTAATTTTTGCGAAGTTATTAGAGCTCCTGAAGAGCCTATATGAAATTATCAATATGAACAAATTGATAGTATGGCTAGATGTGACATGTTAACTTTCAATGCTCCGGATATTGTATAAAGGTGAATCTGTCAATTCTTATTTCTTTATATTGTTACTATTTAGCTAATGTCTTTGCATCAAATTGAGCATATGAAATTATTTCATAACCATATTATATGAGGTAATTAAGGTTTAATGAAAGTAGGCTAGTTTTGTTAGTATTACTTTTACTTTGCAGGAATGAAAATTAATGATGAGCCCTTATACTCAAAGCACATGCGGTCTTTCTTCAATGACTGAAACACCGAACCGTTAAGCATGGTACATGTACTTTATCAAATACATGAATAAAGCTTGTAACTATCAGGGGGAGATTCTCATCAGGGAGAGCATCCAGAAGTATACTACTTAGGACATATGTGCGTTGTACTCTTTTTCCTTCGACCAGGATTATTTATTTCCCACTGGGTTTTTTGTTACCTGGCAAGGTTTTAACAAGGCAACAGTAAAGCGCGTCCAACACCTTATCATTGATAGGTGGACATCCAAGGGGGAGTGTTGTAAATAATATTATTTATGTGGTTGTCCACGTATTACTTAGAGGCCTTGTATGCAATTACTCATTAATTGATACCCCTACTATGTAAACTCTATCACTATATAAAGAGGCTAATGAGAATGAGGAAATGAACCTCAGTATTCTATCTCCCATATTTCTATTTGTGTTCTACTTTCTGTCAAAGTAAGTTTCTAGTTTATAACACTGATGTCCTTTGCCCACAATTGTTATAGTGGCAATTAAAGTAATAGAACTCTCTCAGTCATCCAGTTTCTTCCATAAAGTGAAGTCATAAATGACAAAGCCAAAATACCTTAATACTTGAGCCTAATTAAGTTCCATAGCTGATTAAAGGGTAAATTCCTCCTATGATACCTCAAGTATGGCCAATTGGACACTTTAGTACCTGATGTTTAAAAGCGGACAGTTTGGTACCTGATGTTCTATTCAGTTTTTCCATTTGATACTTCCGTTAGTTTTCAAGTTAAAAGTGATCATGTGAGTGTCACATGCCCTTATTTTCAGGGGTATTTTCGTCCATACGGTTCCAATCCTTCAAAACCAGATTTTTCATCATTTTTTTTTCTCTCTCTCCATCTCTCTGTTTTTGTTGGCCCGCACTCGTCTTCCAAAATAACAAGCAGCCACGACACCTCCACACCAGCTCCTCTCCTCCTCCTCCTTTTTCTTTTTCTTTCTTTTTCTCTCCACACCTTTTCCTCTTCTCTCTGCACCCACCTCACACTTCCAGTCCTCTGCTCTCTGCACCGTTGCACCCAAACCGGCTTCCCTAGCTCGCGCCACCACATCACCAGTCCATTCAATTGGACACCCTTCACTTTCCTGCAATTTCTCCATTTATAATTTCTGCAATTACAAGTCTCACAATCCACAATCAACCATGACAAATTGAGCCCGAGCTCACCAATTGCTCCTAGCAACACCGTCCTCCCTTCCTCACTGCCGTGCACCACCAACAGAACCTCCAGCTCCATCACCACCTGCAAAGCAAAATCAAACCAAGCATCGTCACAATTAACATCAAGCAACAACAAGTACAGCAATTCCATTTCACCACTACGGCGTCCCCAGATGACTTGCTCTCATAGACTGCCATTGCTTTGCTCTCTCTGGCGCTGCAATCAACCATAGCAGCCTATATTATTTTCGTCCATACGGTTCCAACCCTTCAAAACTAGATTTTTCATCATTATTTTCAGGATTACACTTGTGCTACCTATGTTGGCAGCGGCTCTCGGTGGCAGAGGAAGAGGGATGAATGCTCAAATCAGATTGGGAAAGCCAACGGGGCTGGTGATGTGGTGGAGCTCGGTTGGGGTGCAACGGTGCAGAGAGCAGAGGACTGGAAGTGTGAGGTGGGTGCAGAGAGAAGAGGAAAAGGTGTGGAGAGAAAAAGAAAGAAAAAGAAAAAGAAGAAGGAGGAGGAGAGGAGCTGGTGTGGAGGTGTCGTGGCTGCTTGTTGTTTTGGAAGACAAGTGCGGGCAACAAGAACAGAGAGATGGAGAGAAAGAAAAAAAAATGATGAAAAATCTGGTTTTGAAGGATTGGAACCGTATGGACGAAAATACCCCTGAAAATAAGGGCATGTGACACTCACATGATCACTTTTCACTTGAAAACTAACGGAAGTATCAAATGGGAAAACTGAATAGAACATCAGGTACCAAACTGTCCGCTTTTAAACATCAGGTACTAAAGTGTCAAATTGGCCATACTTGAGGTATCATAGGAGGAATTTATAGGGCTGGCTTTTTTTACCGATTTTGACCGAACCGACCGACCCGACCCGACTTAAACCGAGATTTTCGGTATACCGATTTTCGGTACGGTAGAACCGACCGAACCATCACTACTCGGTTCGGTTTCGGTTCACATTAAGGAGCTTTTCGGTTTCTCCCGAACCGACCGAAAATTCGGGAAATGCAAAAAACCCTTGGTTTTTCGTAGGAGACGAAACCCTTACCTCTTACACTACATTTCAGCTCCCAGCCACTAGACCAGAGGCTCTCTTCATTATATAATATACATCAAATATATTTATTAGTTACTTATTCCATTAAAATAAGAAACCCACCGCTTTTTCCTTTCTCTCTTTTCTCTTTTTTCGTTCCCATCTTTTTTATTTTTTATCTTCTTTATTCCCTGACTCACTCTTCTCTCTCTCCCTCTTCACTTCTTCAGTCTTCACCTGTTATATTCTCTTCTTCTTCGTCTGCTCTCTCTCTCTCATTCATTTTCTCTATCTCAAATCACCATAAGGCAACAACCAATCCACCATGAAACCCCAATCAATCACTGCAAAAAATAAGAAATTAGAACCAATATGTTCTTGCAGCCGCCGCCATCAAGCCTAAGAAGAAACACAAGGTTAGACCATCAGTTCTCCACCTTCGGAGAACCCAAACCCGCTGCCCCAACGACGGCAACAAATCGTTGAATTCCGTATGGGGTCTCAGAGGAAGGAAGGTGGATTTGGAGGAAGAGAATGAGATAGAGATGAATTTGGGATTTGGTTCCTTTCTGATTTTGTGCAACATCGGTCGATCGGTCGATGAACCGAAACCGAGCAGCAACATCGGTAAACCGATTCTTCGGTAACCGATTTTCCGGTATCGGCAACGGTTGTAAAATTTGCATACCGGTGACTTTCGGTTCGGTACCGGTTCTGGCCAAAAAAACCCGGTTCCCGTACCGAAGCCACCCCTAGGAATTTACCCTTCAAATTATTCAATGATTAGTATTGTTATTGTTGGTCCATCACAGTTCTCCTTCTATTACCTGCACTGCTACACATTGTAATTGTTGGTCCATCAAATCCCATCCCATATATGGCAGCCATATTAATAATAGCTTTTGAAATACTTAGCAACATGGCTATAGTAGCAAAATAAATGTCTTTCGTCCAAAAAAAAAAACAAAATAAATGTCTCACTAAACAGCCATATACAATTTTATAATGATTTCTTAATAATTTTATAATCGATGTATTTTAATTGGGACTCTTTCTCTCACTGGTTGGTTAGATATGGAAGATTAGGGGGTTGGTGTTTTGGATGCTTTGGACTGGCCAACAACTAAAAACTAATCAATTTTACAGAGGTGGAGTTGTTTTGTGTTTGGGTAAGCTTTAGGGCTGGCTTCGATACTAGAACGGTAGAACCGAGGTTTTTTAGCCTCAACCGAATGTTGACCGAAACCCTTCGGTTAGCCCAAATCCGTTTCCGAAGCCAAACCGGCTGGTCTTTCGGTTTACCAATTGAAAACGGTCGGTTTTGGTTCGTCGACCGATTCTGACGGAACGCACGTACTTGATCCATACCAACAATTGAAGATCAACGAAAGAATCCGGCGAGAAAGAATGCATAACTATTGATCCAGAGGTTTATGAGCCTCATATGCATAGATCTTGAGGTTCATAACCCAGATCTGCATATATGGAAGCTTGGTACGTAGAGAAATGTGAGAGAAGAACGAGGAAGGTAAAGGAAGAAGAAGAGAAGGGAGAGAAGAAGAAAAGGGAGAGAAGAAGATGAAGAGGGAAAAGAAAAAAGAAGAACAAAAGAAGAGGAAGAAAGAAGAACGGAAGAAGAAAACACGAAGGAGGAAGAAGAAAAGTCAGAGGAGGAAGAAGAAAGAGAAAAAAAAAAGTAATAAAGAAAGGGTGAGGTGTGCTGAGATGAGGTATTTTTTAATGTTATTGAGCGGAAGTAAATAAATATAGGGTGTTGTTATTAACACACCCTAAAGTGTTAATAACACACCCCTTTTTAGGGTGTGTACACTAAAAAAAAAGATAGAGGAAAATGTGTGTTATTAACACTTTAGGGTGTGTTAATAACAACACCCTAAATATAATGTATTGTAGATATATACCAAGTGGAACCCTTGGTCTGGTGGTTAAGACTTAACCTCTCTTCTAAAGGGTTCAGTTTTTGAACCACACTAAGGGCAGAAATTTAGTCGATTTTTGGATTAATTTCTGAAGTCGATTGGATCGGGATGTCCCGAACTTTGAGTATGCCCATATCGTTACCGACCCGAACAGGGTCATTCGGTTCGGGATTCCCGTACCGAATTTTCGGGAACCGTTTTTTTTCCGGTATTTTCTCGGGTTAGGCCGGTCGGCATTCGGTCGGTTAGGGAGAATTCGGTAAAAAAAAGCCAGCCCTAGTAAGCTTTGTTTTAAGTTGCTTCAAGAATTCCTATGTACACCATGATCTATTGCTGGCTTGCTGCGCTCTATGCTATGTTAAAAGGGAGACTTCCCTTTTGAGTGGACTTTTGGGTAACTCTTTGGCTTTATTTCCCCCCACTAAAAGGAACCATGAAAAGGATTTTGTTTCATTTATTTGTGCATATATTAATTTCGACCTTTTTAAGGGTATAGTAATTAACTTTATTGTTAATATCTTTGCTATTAATGTTTTGATATATACTTTGTGTTAACTAATGGCATGTACTTTCTGATCTTCCATTCTACATGGTACCTTAACTATGAATGAAGAAATGGTTGATGTACCCTCTGTTTGGTACTGTGTTGTGTTTATATCTTCATATATTTTCCCCCTGTCTTGTCAAAAAACATATTAATTTTCCCTTCTGATGAGAGAAACTCGTGGATGTCTTGGAAAGCTTAAGAAAATAGTCCCAGTGAAAGAGGAGAAGACTTGGGAGCTGGCTAGCTATGTCGACATTAATTTAAATGAAAGAAAATCATTAATTTTAGCTCTAGCTTGTAGGATCCTGAAAGTCTTGCATGCATGATCTGCTACAAATTAAATATGGTCGACCTTGGTAGAGTCCATTATTGACGTACACCAATTAATAATTTTGGGGAACTACTAACAGTCTGAATTAATAATTAATCATTACTACATAATGATAATGTTATTAAAACGGATAATGTATATTTTACATAATACAGACAACTGATATAATGTAATATATATATGATTCATATGGATATCATGTAAACTATTAATTTCTTGAGTCATCCATTTGGCAAGTAGACTTTGTTTCGATCGATGATTGCTTTTGTCAGAGTACAAAGACAGATAGCTAGAGATGGCATGGTGGTGCTTCCCAAGTTGTATTAATTAGTTGTTAATACATATACAGATTCGTCCCAAGTTCTTGCACACCAAGAGATCGGCCAGACCATTATCAACCATGGTTCATGAGAAGAAACTGGTCTATCAAGTAGCTGATTGGCTTAGTGTCTATGACGACGGCTCAGTCGACCGGACATTTAGAGGACCCCGTGAGATCACTTACCTATTGGAGCCGGTTCCGCCTCACGAGGAATTCATTGACGGAGTTGCCACAAAAGACGTGATCATTGACAAAACATCCGGCCACCGCGTCCGGATATATCTACCGGAGAGAAAGCCGGAGGAGACAAAGCTTCCCATAATCCTTCATTTCCATGGAGGCGGCTTTTGCTTTTGCGAAGCCGATTGGTTCATGTACTACCACATCTACACCAAGATCGCACGTGCGGCCAACGCCATTGTTGTCTCCGTCTATCTAAGACAAGCACCCGAGCACCGCCTCCCAGCTCAGATCGACGACGGCTTCTCTGCTCTCCTCTGGCTCCGATCTCTGGCCCAAGCCGATTCTTATGAACCATGGCTAAACGACCACGCAGACTTGAACCGCATTTTCCTTATAGGCGATAGTTCAGGAGGAAACATAGTCCATGAAGTGGCTGCTCGAGCAGGGAATGCGGATTTGGGTGAGTTCAAATTATCGGGCGGGATCCTTATCCAACCTGGCTTTGTCCGGTCAACGAGGAGCAAGTCGGAGTTGGAACAGCCACAGTCGTCGTTTTTTAACGTGGACATGGCAGACAAGTTATTTAGCTTGTCACTTCCGGTGGGGGCAACCAAGGACCATCCGATTACGTGTCCGATGGGTTCTTTGGCCCCACCCTTGGAAGGTCTGAAGCTGCCTCCAATGCTTATTTTCATGGGGGGCCTCGACGTCTTTCAGGACACTGAGATTGAATACTATGAGGCCATGAAGAAGGCTAACCAGGATGTGCAGCTTTTGACTCTCCCTGGAATGAGTCATGCCTTTTATCTTGCGGCGGAACTGGATTCAAGTACGGCTGTCCAAACTGAAAATCTAGTTTCTGGGATTGTAGAGTTTGTCAAGAAGCATTGAAAAGCTGCTCTACTTGCTGTTACGTACCAAACATATATGCATGGTAATTATTATGCATAATGTGTTTGTTATTAATCTTTCTCTTCTGTTCTACTTTGTTTTACCAGCAAGTTAGTCTCAGCTAGCAATAAAAGGCTGCTCCTAGCCATGTTAGATGTGGCAGCAGACCAGCAGTATGTATTTTCCCTATGATCATGTTCTGTACAAGTGTAACTTTTGCTTATGGAATAATATATATGAGTTTTCCAAAGTTTTTGTATTAAACATTATGAATTAGTTTTCATCTCAATAATGACTGAACTAACAAAAGACAAATAAGATTTACGATCCTATAAGTTTCAACTTTTCAACTTTTGAATTCAAATAGTGGTAAAATAAAAGAATGCAGATATAATTATCAACTATTATATATAGCAGCGATCGATGGGTCATCTCTTCCGGGTTTGATTGTCGTTGGTAAAGGCGTCTCCCTTGTTTAATTTTTGTAACCGGCCGGAATGAGTTTTTTTTTTTCCTTTGCTTTCGGGTTGTGGTGCTTTTTGCTCTAGTTCGATGGTGGGAGTTTTTCCAATTGGAATGGGTTTTACTAGCCACAATCTTAGTGGGCGAGTGGTGGATCCGAGTAGTGTGGGTGCCTTCTTTTTGGCACTGATGTTGGATGACATCTGTTTTCTGATGGTTGATAGTTCCTTTGTGAAGGGTGGTGGCATCGGTGGCGTTGCGTTTGACCGAGATGTTTCTCTTCCGCTCTGAATTCGTATTTGGGATCCGGGTTAGATTCGGATCCGAATTTGGGGTCCAGGTTGGATCTCACTCTAGGTCTGAGATATGGATTCTATATATTTGTTTGTCATCCGGTGGTAGTGAATTCTTGCAGTCAAATTCTGTCACTAGTTAGCGGCTTCCGATCGTCTGGTTCATTTGCTAGAGGGATAATCTATGTCCTGGCCGGGAGTGTTCGTTTCGTATTGTCAACCTTTGTGCTAGGGCAATTGGGTCATTTGTGTTACCGCATTAGCTCCTAGTTGACATCTAATTTGCTTAAGACCATTGTTTATGCAGTAAAAATTTATCATTTGCACATTTGCTTATGCCGTGGCATCTTGTTTTGCATGCTTACTTTGTTTTCCAATTTTTGCTTCTGGTCGACTAATTCTCTAGGATTTTGTTTGTGAGGCTTTGTTAGCTGATGTACTTTGACATTATTTTAATTAATAATCTTTTTTTTATGAAACGACTGATAGATTAGGAACAACCTCTCTGAGATTGACTTGCACATCCATTGTCCTCAATGCCTGCCATGTCCGATGAAAATAATAGGAAAATCGAGCTGAGATCCATTCTAACAGTTGCAACACAAACATGGATTGTTTTTGTGTTTTTTGCGGGTGAAACATATTTTTCCATACCTTTGATTTTTTGTTGTTAACAACGCGCAGAAAAGACAAACTTTTTGAAAAAAGTTTACATACATTAATGTACAGTAGATGAACCCAAATTTTTGAATAAAAACTTTTATTAAAAAAGAAATATTATTATCTTATATAGACTGTTTTTTTACTAAAAAATTACTGATAAGGTCACTTTTGGTGACCTTGTTCTTTTTTAAGCCACTAAATATTTTTATCCCTTATAAAGCCACCAATATTTACAAAAATGTCACCGTATCAATATTTACAAAAATGCCACCGCGTTTTTAATTTTCATTATTTAGGAAAATGCCACTGTATATGAAAAACTACTACTAGAGACAAGAAAGTTACTGTCAAAGAACAATAAAGCTACTGTCAAATAATAAGAAAAGTAATCCCAAAGAACAATAAAACTATTGTCGAAGAACAATAAAGCTACTGTCAAAGAACAATAAAACTACTGTCAAATAATAAGAAAAGTACTACAAAAGATCAATGCAATAGCTTTATGTAGGCAGTGACATTTTTGTAAATAATGAGAAAAAAAATGCGGTGGTATTTTTGTAAATATTAAAATTTGTAATATTTTGGTGGCTTTATGAGGAATAAAAATATTATGTGGCTTTTTGAAGAATATAGGTTATGTAAATGACCTTATGGGTAATTGACCCGTTTTTTTACCTCCCCCACCCATCCCTATATGCTAGTGAGATTCGAATCCGTGATCTCCTTGGTTTTGATTTTGCAATTGCCACAGCTCACGAGCAATTGTACACTTAATATCTCCAAAAATTAAAGTACAATACTAAAGAAACCATGCTTATTTGATGAAAGCAAGGCATAAAATGTCTGTTATTTATTTATAGTACGTTTCATCCCATGCCCGAGAATCTTCTCATTACCTGAAAATAAGAAATGTGTAGCATTATGTGTTACGCATCCTTAGAGCATCTCCAACAGTTTCTATAAAAAAATCTCTATTATAGGACTCAAAAGTTAAAATCTCTAAAAAATTTGTACCGTATCTCCAACAACTTCTCTATCATATTCTTTATAATTTATTATCTACAATTGAATATGGTAATATTTTTTATTTGAAAATGTATTCAAATAATTTATGGTACAAATAAATATAATTTGAAGAGAGAGAAGAGCATTAAAGATTCAGAATTTGTTTTCCTATAATTTTTAGAGTTTGTTGTAAATATAGAGATTTTTATTCTCTCTCTACTTACTATCTCTAAAATAGGGAAGCTGTTGGAGCAAAAAAATACTCATTTTTCTTTAAACTAGAGAAAAAATAAATTATAAGGAAACTGTTGGAGATGCTCTTATAAGCTTATCAAAACTTCGCAACAAATTCCCATTTATCAATTAATCAAATTTTACCGAATGTAACAACTTTCACAGAATAAGATCATAAAATTATATTTTCAGTGAATACTTTAGTTAGATTGGTAATAAATAAATAAAACTGTAACTAATAGGTTAAGGTGCAGCACACCGAATCCATATTAATTACTGAAGGAATGTATACTTGAGTATCCATAATACCCTATAAATACTATCTAGAAGAATCGTAATTTAGTACATAAATTACTAGAAGAATAGTACATAAAGAGCTCATAAAGGAATATTGTAACTACATAATCATATTTTTGGACTTATAACAAAACAACATAATTTAGTTTAAATGTAAAGAGCTCATAAGCTATGAGCATAATTTAATACCTCAGAATTTGTTTTTATGACAAAAGTAATTTTTCAAAAACTTTGCCTTGCATCTCATTAATTAGGACATAAATCAAAATATCTTTACCTTATGTTCTAAAGGTTCGTGTCACTATAACATGGTCGACTTGGTGAGCTGCAAGTCAAAGTGTTACATGAAATGTGTAGAAAAAGTTAAGTGAGAAAATCACGCCCTTAAAATCCTATAAAGCGTGAACTATAACTGTAGGCCTATAACACTATGTACATAAGTATCTATACAATTAGTAAGAAAACTCCTTTTGTCAACCATAACCGAGTTGTTTTACTTTAATACCCCTTAAACTTAAAGATTAAATAACTATGTCGATGAGCTATCGATGAGCTGTGACTTGTTAGTTATTGGTAAAACCAACATTGTGAAGGTCACATGTTCGAATCTCACTGGTATCTAAGGATGTAGTGGAGATAAAAATTGTTGTTTCTTCTAAAAAAAATTGATATCATTTTAATTGTCAGGGATAAAATAGTCAAAACACAAATAAATTTAATTAAATACAAAATCAATCTCATAAACTACCTATGTAGCAACTCTCATTCCGATAACTACCTACTTATGGGTGTGGGTGGCAATTTCTAGTATGATTGCAGTATGTTTTTTGTAATATAGTAATTCCAAAACAAGAGTCGCACCAAATTGGCAAATAGCATAGCAAGTGGACATAGGTTTTTTTTTTGTTACAAAGTATTTTTCTTTTTCTTTTTAATAAATGAATAATTGAATTAAGAACCAAAGTAGCAAACCAGCTGCAGGCACAAACTACAGACTAAAACAAGATAACAAGGTTAAATGAATTTGTCTATGGTACATTAATATATTAATACATCACGTAAACCAGTTTGATACAGAAATACATTGACTCTATGCATTGGTAAACTAGCCAGCCCCATGACGACCCTTAGAAGCAACAATAGATCGAGCCTCAAGTCTCGACCCAAGTAAAAAGAAATAGCAGAAAACCCAAAACGAACAAAAAGGCACAACAAAAGTAAAAAACGAATTGGAACCCTCCATTCTTGAAAAATGGTAAGAGTTGTGAGAATGTGGAGTGTTGTCCCACATTGGAGAAAAGGGACCTTGCAAATGTGCTTATAAGGATTTGAGTCTCTCCAACCATTGCCAATTGGTTTTGGTTGTGAAGCCCAGATTACTTTATCATGGTATCAGAGCTGCAGGTTCGCCCAAGTGTGAAACCAAGTGGCCACACGTGCTCCACGTACGTCACCCAATATAAGTTGTCCACGTGTTTGGCTTGAAAATTCGCCACACGTGCGGGGGCGTGTGAGAATGTGGAGTGTTGTCTCACATTGGAGAAAAGGGACCTTGCAAATGTGCTTATAAGGATTTTGGTCTCTCCAACCATTGCCAATTGATTTTGGTTGTGAAGCCCAGATTACTTTATCAAGAGTATGCTGTGCCTTTAGAGCATGCAATGCTTGATAGGAAAAGATACCTTACTGCTACTCGATCGGCAACGATGATATGTAGTAGTACGTGCGGTTACCGTTTATGATAATGTGTACACCATGTTGTGGTCGAGTGGTTATAACTGTGACTGGAGCATGAGTATAGGATGGGGAAAGCTCAAATGTGAAGCTCTGTAATATCAATGACATGGCCAGTTTTACTCCTATCAAACCAAAGTTTTGTCCGATGCATGTTCGAGGACCCGATCCGAATGGGAAAAATGAAACCTAGCCCTTTGTTGCCTTTGAAATTCCTTCTGAGAACCTTTGCGGGATGAATTCCTTTGCATCCTCACCCCACAGTTGTTGGTCTTGCTGAACGAGGACTGTTGGTAATAACAACTCCACTCCAGCCGGGAGTAACAAATTTCCGAGCTGTGTTTCCTTGTGCACAGTTCGAAGCATCACAGGTGCTGGGGGGTACAACCTAAGAACCTCATATAAAATCATGGTAACCTGTCTCATATATGTTGATTAGTGAACCATAGTCTCATAACTTTCGTCCAGAATCATTACGACATTAGAATTACATGTACTTACAACTTTCAGGTGAATGAGCCCATCAAAATCTGGTTTGTTGTTTCCAAATACTTGTAAAACCTCTTCTCTGGCACGAGACTGCCAATTCGGATATCGAGAGAGTAACATCATAGTCCAAGCAAGCAAATCAGAGACAGTCTCTTGCCCAGCAATGTAAAACAGCTTACATTCTCCAATAACGTCTTTAATACTCATTCCAACATTCTTGTTGTTCCCATACAGTTGAATTTCTTTCCAACTGGATTCCAGAAGTATCCCTAATAAGTCATTCTTAGTGCCTCCATCCCCTGCCTTCATTGCTTCTTCTTTTTTTCTGATAATAGGCTTCAGTTTTGCTTCTATTTCTTTGTCAATTGCCTTCATCCTCCTATTCAACTTAGTTGGTAGAAACCTACATACACCTCTAAATATATTATCTATGTATATATATATATTTTTTTCATATTCATTCACAGACTAGCATATAATTAAACTAGAGAAGAAAAGAAGCCTAATTTCATTTAATTAACTAAAGTACGTTGATATGATTTTGGTTTACCTCAATCCAGGAATGTAAACAGATGATAGGGCTTTGATTAATAATTTTGATTGTTCCCTCTGGAGTTGGAATATTGGTCTTCCTTCTTCATAACTACTTCCAAATGCTGTTCGAGAAATCACATCCCCAGCCATATGTTGAAGGAATGGCCAAACATCCAACTCACATGACCCCTCTTTCGACACCAAGACCTCCCATTTGCTAATCATCTCACTGCAACTTTGATAAATTGCTGGCAACATACACTAACAAACACAAGTAATTAATATAAAAAACAAATGGGAATTAACATTCTTTTCTGTCTAATTTCATATATTGAGCACATAAAAGAAAGCACATTTATATAAAAAAAATGTCTTGAACTTGGAGTACGTGACACCGTACTCAACTTCTAATATATATGTACGTAAATAATGACAAGAGTACATACGTAGAGATCGAATACCTTTAGCTTCTCGATATGGAATGCTGGGTTAATAATCTTTTTGTGCTTGACCCATTTTTCATCCTCGTGGTTTAACAGTCTGCTAGTAACTTGATAACGGGATTAGTATATGGCTTTTGAAAATCTCTGTAGTTGGTGAATATATCTTTCAAATACTCAGGGTTCATGATGGTCACCCTTGGTATAGTACCATGCCATAGAAAAGAAATTTTACCTGCATATTTTTTTGGGAAAAAATCACCTTTAGTCCCTAAACTATGACTCGTTCGACACTTTCGTCCATGAAGTTTGAAATATATCACTTTCGTCCCTGAAGTTTGAAAATCACTATCACTTTCGTCCCTGGCCGAGGGTTTTCACCGAATAAACCTCTGATTCCGGCCAAATCAGAGGACAACACCCACTGGGCTTTGAAGCCCTCCTTGAGGCGAGTTCAACGCCACCAACCTCGCCTCAAACCGTCGTCGGATGGCGGAGAATTTTACAATTAAAGTTTCGGCCACCATCGACTTTCGGGCTAAATTCGAGCCATTCTAGGCCGAATTGAGCTTAGCCCCAGTTATAAAAGTTACTCCTCTCATCCTTGCGAACATTTTGGCATAGGTTTTGCACAATTTTGTTCCGGTCAGGGACGAAAGTGATAGTTGGTGTTGAAGTTCAGGAACGAAAGTGATATATTTCAAACTTCAGGGATAAAAGTGTCGAACGAGTCATAGTTCAGGGACGAAAGTTATAATTATCCCTATTTTTTTTTTGCTTTATTAGAATAACAGGTACATCCAGGTATTCGATCATTACATACAGCCTCTCCGCCCATTTCCATTTTTTTTGGTCAGACATTTCCAATTGTTTTTACTTTTTAGTTGAAGGTTCTAACTTCTAACTATAACATGACATCACAGTAATGCTAATTAATTAATTAATTCTTTTACGTGTTATATATGAACCATTACAGCAGGGCCGGCCCGATCATTTCTGGTACCCTGGGCAAAATGAAATGTTGGTGCCCTTTTTTTTTTTCAATACAATCCCTAGATTTCAATAATCCATTTCATTACTTCATAAACATTTTACATTTAATAAGCCAAAGTCTTTTTAGGCTGAAAATTTACAAGCATCCTTAGAAATACAACCAAAAATTGTCCACAAAAATATTCCAACAGCTAGTAGCTCTTGAAGCAGCCTAAAAAGCAAAAGCAACCCAACAAAATGTTGCAGCAAAATAGTCCCAGCAAATTCATTCCAGCAATCTTCAATTATCATCTAAACACTGTCCTCCTTGCATTTTTAACTGCAAAATCATTAATGAACCTTGCATAATCAAGGTTCTCCAGAAAACCATTCTCAATAGAAATCAAAGCAAGACCATTTAATCTATCTTGTGACATAGTAGATCGCAAGTAAGACTTCAATATCTTCAATTTAGAAAAACTTCTTTCAGCAGATGCAACAGTAACAGGTATAGTAAGAAGTATTCTATAAGCAACATATGCATTTGGAAAACAATTGAATGCTTTTAAAGAACTCAATATCGTAAAGGCTGATTTTGCTTCAATTGTCAATACCTCTCTTATGACTTTCAATTCTTGAAACAACGATTCCCCATCAAGATCAGAACAATTACCATGCTTCAGAGACATTTCAAGATGATAACAAGATGATTTCAAGTCATTCTCATTCAAGGACTGCAACTTCTTGACACTAAAAAGGAATCCAAAGATATCCTCATAAATTTTATATTGCTCAAACCTTCTAGTTAGTGAGCCAATTGCTTGATCAACAATATAGAGGAAATAGTGGATCCTAAAAGACTCTTCAGCAGATTCAAGAGCTGATTGTGTGGACTGATCATTGACATTCTCATCAAATTGTCTTTTCCTACGGATTTGACGCTTTTGTACAAATACGGGTTCAATCTCCATTTCAATGGCAATATTTTTTGCACTAATAATGGCTTTATCAAGTCCAGTTTCCCTATATTTTTTCAAGTACTTAATCAAGCCTTTTACTAGTTTTATAGCACAATCAACGCGCATGTCTTTGTTCTGCAAGCTTTTGCTAATGTCGTTAACAGCAGACAATAAATCAAACCAAATAATCATGGCTAATAAAAACTCAAAATTTCCAATTCCATGTCTAGCTAAAGAATCAGCCTCACTTCTAATTTTAGGATCATTATCTTGTTCTGCTAATTGAAGCAAGGCTTCTCTTATGTCTAGAGTTCGAGTTTTTAATGCATTGACACTTTTGACATGACTTTCCCAACGTGTGTTTGACAATGGCTTGAGAGTTAAACCTTTTACGTTATCTCTCAAAATTTTCCAACGCTTTGTAGAATGAGAAAACACAGTATACACACGTTGCAGCACTCCAAAAAAATCTTTAGCTTTAGTACAAGAGTTAGCAATATCACAAAGTGTTAGGTTAAGACTATGACAACCACATGGTGTGTACAAAGCTCTAGGATTTATATCTAATAGTTTTCTTTGCACACCTTGGTGTCTACCTTTCATATTAGACCCATTGTCGTACCCTTGTCCTCTCACATCATCAATATCAAGACCAAGAACTTTTAACACATTTTCTAATTCCTCAAAAAGTCCTTGTCCTGTTGTATTGTCAACCTTTAAAAATGATACAAAAAACTCTTCTACTTTTATCGAACATGTAGACACATCCACACAACGTAATATGAGAGTCATTTGCTCTTGGTGACTAACATCAGGTGTGCAATCCAAAATAACAGAAAAATATTTGGCCTCTTTAATTGTTTTAATGATTGCATGTTTGACATCATTGGCTAACATAATGATCAATTCATTCTGGATCTTATGACTAAGATAATGAGTATGAATTTCATTATTTTCAATGCGATCAAAATGCTTTTGCATGACTGGATCCCACTTGGCAATCATTTTAACTAGAGCATAGAAATTTCCACTGTTTTGTTCGTTAATCCTCTCATTTTTTCCACGAAATGCCAGAGTTTCTTCAGCAAGAAATCTAACAACAGAAATTATTCTAATTAAAACATTCTTCCAATGTTCTTTGTCTCTTCTAATAAGCTCCTGAAGATGGTTATCAATAGTTTCATTTTTCTGAAATCTGAGTTGTAAATCAATCCATCTACTGATGAAAGTCATGTGTTGAGCACTTGATTCATGTTCTGTGAGCCTATTACAAAGATGTCTCCAGTCATTAAGTCCTTCATTTGCTAACTGATTTATCCTATGACTTTTGTTAAACAACTTACAGCAAAAACAGAATACTTTATCCAATTCTTTTGAATAAACTAACCAACTCCTATCTTGCTTCTCTCCATTATGGCAATATCGAGTGTAAAATTTTGAGGAAAACCGTCTATGAAGCAAATTGTAAGGACCATGCTTAATTGACATATCTCTTTTTGGACCATTTCTCAATAATTCTTCTTTCAAGTTTGAGCTAAGATTATCCCAAGTTCTTGGATCATAAATATCCAAAGGAATGGACTGACTTTGTTGTTCACTAACTAAAGTCGGTATAGCTTCATCCCTATCATTTTCATTAGCATCATTAGCATCAAAATCATTTCTTTCATGTTGATTATCAGCCAAGTCAGTTTCAACTAAAGTAGGAATAACTTCATCCCTATCATTTTCATTATGGCCTACATCATTAGCATCAAAATCAATATTTCCTTCCTGTTGAGTATCACCTAATTCAGTTTCAAAATGGTCTAGATTACCCTCATCTTCAACTAAAATATTTTCTTCAACTTGATTGGACTGCTCATTGACTAAATTCTCAGTTTCATGGTCTATATTATCCTCATTTTCATTATTTTCAACTGAAATGGTTGGTTCTTTGACAAAATATTTATCAAGAGCACCCTTTTGAGATTGATTATCTATTTCAAGTTGTCTCTGCCTTTTTCTTTTTTGATGTCCAGAAACTTGTTTCCTAGGAAACATTTTTATTTAAAACATACCCAAAAAAATGAAGCGATTCCAGGAAAGTCACAAATTCACAAAATCACAAATAGATTACAGGCTTTCCAACAAAGTCACAACATCTCAAATAGTAATAATAATAATACAATTATACAAACTACAAAGAAAATAAGAAATAGAACAATAGTACCTGGTTTTGAAGCCTTGAGAAATCTCAAAATCATGGAAGAATCACTTTTAATTTTCTGAGATAAGCCGATCAGATTCTGACCACAATATGACAAAAAAAAAACACAATTGGAATTTGCAAGAACAAATGACAATCTATTATATAAATTCTGTTGAAAATTAGGACTTTTACCTTATGATATTGAGATTTGAGAAGAAAGGGCTTGGCTGAGGAAACTGGAAACGCATGAAAGGATTTTGACTTTTTGAGTCTCAATCTCACTATCTCAGAAGAAAACATATTGAGGAAATGAGGATTGAAGGTTTTTCGAATTTTTGTTTTTTACATATAAAGAGATGGGAATAGGAGATTAGGAGAACTGCCTTACTGCCCCATACTTGTCCAGTTGTGCTCTCACAGTCACTTCATCATTAATTACATAGCCGTTTACTGATATATATATATATATATATTTTTTTTTGTCAAAGCTGATAATTAAAGAGCCGAGCCTATGCACCTATGACCCATCATTCCCATCAATTATATAAACTATATATATATTAGTATTTTTTTATACATATATAACATTGGGGCTAGATGTATATTGGTGCCCCATCAATTACTGGGCCCTGTGCGGGCGCACAACCCAAACTCATTCAGGGCCGCCCCTGCATTACAGAAGGCTAGCTCAGTGGCCCATTTTAAGAATAAAACTATGGCGACAATTAGAAAAGACTCGAAAAAAAAAGGTCAAAGATTGGGCATCCAATATATAGAACTACTCAAGCAATCTCAGCTGCATTACAGAAAATTAATGACTATCGAGTGATATGTAAGGAAGTAAAAATGTCAAGGAATGGCGCGTACCATGTTGGTTTATGGTTTGAAGGATAAATGGGATGATACGCGGGGCTGTATCGTCAGAGAGATTCATGGGTCTTGAAATTGCTTCCATGAACATGTTGTAGTTGTCCTTGAGATCTCCAATCAAAAGGCGATAGGAGTTTCCGGCAAAACCTTGCTGCCTTAGACATCTTTCTAGCTTCTTTGGCCTCAACCACACCCAATTCAGCACCCTCCATGCCCATGTTGAAGCTATGCTTACCAAAACAATCGACACTGCTATACTCCCCCATGACACTTCCATATATTTTGCATATATATTAAAAATTGCTTCTCTAGCTTCTGCAAAGGAATGAGAGAGAGAGAGAGAGACTTGAGGTCTTGAGCTGCTGAAGCTTTGACCGAGTCTCTATTTATGACGTATATATAGGAAAATAATATATGGGTAGATATTTTAATATTGAAGCCATCCTATTTTGATTTTTCTCCCCTGATCGGTGTTGCTTGAATTGGTACGTTTAAGCTCAACTCATGTGGTATTCATGGTAGACGAAAGGTAATTCCCTTTTAAGGATCACAGATAATTTTATTATTTATCATAGTCAAATGGCACATATATTAATTTTCTATGCCGGAACAATTAATGAATGTGTCAGGCAACTACAAATATTAACAAGTACCACTATTTAGGAACCAACAATCGTGTTCACATACTCAATCAATTCTCTACTCAGTTGTGTTCAACTGTCATTGGATCTAAATCCAATGGTGATAAATAATAAGATAGTTAAAATGATTTTATTTGCCTCATTATTCTATACCATTAGATTTAGATCTAACAGCAGTTGCGCATAACTGAATAAAGAATTAATTGAGTAGGTAAACAAGACTCTAGGAACCAATTGGCTCTTTTATTCAACAAGCCTACATAAGAAAATATGCCTCTAGAAACATCTAATTCAAATAGTGAATCATCAACCGGCAATGCACTCAATTCTAGTGCAGTTAAAAATTCATATACTAAATGAACGTATGAAACATGATCAACTAGCAATGCACTCAATTCTAGTGCAGTTAAAAATTCATGTACTAAATGAACGTATGAAACATGTTCGCACATATAGGCAAAACCATGCAAAGCGTTAAGTGAGAAATGAGGGTGACAAGACACTGTTGGATCATAAAATTTTCGCAAAGAGATTACCTAATGATTTATATTCTCTTCCCACGAATTCTTGAAAAGCATGGACATTTTAGTCTTATTATCACAGCCCATGGGCCGGGAACTGCGGCCCGAATATCTTTGAGTTTATTTAGGGATAGATCCTTGCTTCGTGTCTACCTTATCACTCAAGGAAACGTTACCTTGTATATTATTAACGCCATAATTACGTATAACAGCTCTGTTTTGGAAAGAAATCTACAGTCCTTTTATGATGAGGAAACTTCCAGACTTATCTCTCTATATATAGAGGGTCCTAGGGCGAACAAAGCTCTCTCTCTCTCAATCAATACAACTTACAAGCAATCTCTTTACATACAAGCCTCTCCGGAGCAAACCCTGGCAACCAAAGCCTCCCCAGAACAAACCAGCGACCTTACAACGAAGCTAAGATCACGTCTTAGCAGAACCAGTGCTTTCTCACCCTCGAGGAAGTATCGATTATTGTGTTCGCAAGAGATTACGTTCGAAGTCCTAATTCTGTTTAGGCATTTCACGTACAAACCGACAGAGTTGGTGCTCTCTCTGTCTACATTTCCTCGATCAAGAAGCAAGAAGTGGCACACATCGACTACAACAACGTACCCCTTGGTACTGGCACGCCCGCACTCTATAAAAGAGACTGTTTGACTCTCCCCAGTGGTTTCCAGCGCAAACATTTTGGCATGTCCAGTGGGACGTGTCGAAAGTGTTTCTTGTGAACGAAGATTGGGAGGCCAGACGAAAGCCCGTATACGAAGGTTTTTCCTGGTTGTCTTAAACACAAGACTACTCACTACAAGCCACACAACTCTACAGCTTGTCATCATCTTTCTCCAAAAGAGATTCAAGAGCGTTTTAGTTTGCAACCATTAGCAGACGAAACGATGCCGAAGAGTACTAAGGCATCAACTCCAAGCAAGGACACAGCGGCTTTGAACCTGAAGGTTGATGTTATGGCTCACCGACTTGAGGAAACTTTCCAGAAGCGGATTGAGGAAATGTATGAGGCTATCCAAAAAGCTTCAGAGGATGATACTGCAGCGGTTAACATCCTCAAAGAGCTTAACCTTGAAACTCTTCATGACCAGCTTGCGAACCTTTTTACAAGGACTGCGATCTTGCTGATGCTAACAAGATTATCAACGATAGGATGAACAAACAGACTGGGGAGTTCAATCAAATCAGGAACCAAAATCAGGCTCTACACTATCAGTTTGAGAAGATTAGTCAGCACCCAGGCGTGGCTGACTCAAGAAATGAAACAGAAAGGGAGGATCAGCAGAGGGAGACTAATCCAAAGGGCTCCGGTGCATACAAACCTCCTAATGCGCGAGGGAGGGTGCCTCTTGCTCGTCCCTTTGGTGCATCCACTAATGAAGTTGGTACTCCAGTCAGCACCACAATCCTTACTTTTGACCCAACTAGGAAGGCCTTGTTTTCTGACAAGCCTCTAGATGTGCCAATCAGTGGCGCAAGAGTACCGACTAATGTTGCGAATGCACAAACCAGTGGTGCAAATACCCCTACTCCACAAGGTGTGGATTTGCTAGAGCAGCTAAGACAGATCATTAGAACCGAGATGGGTGGACCATCTATGAATCTTCAGTATAGGAGCCCTTACCCAGATTACATTGTGAACGAATGGCCAAGGGGATAAAAACCTATCAAATTCACCACATTCTCAAGAGAAGGGTCTGAAGATGCAGCAACTCATATCTCTAGGTTTGAGGGCGAATACGGTCCTTATGGGAACGATGAAAACCTAAAACTAAGGGCATTTGGCTCTTCTTTGTTTGGTTCTGCTTTGACTTGGTATACCAAGCTAACACCAAGATCAGTTCCTGATTGGCCTACCATGGAGACACTCTTCAGGACGACTTTCGGTATCGTGGAACCAGAGGTTGATTTGTCCGCTTTAACTTCTATGTATCAGTAATTCGTAGAATCTGCTGTGGATTACTTGAAGCGGTTTAAAATCCAGCGGGCTAAGTGCAAATCCCCAATTGCAGAGGCGGATGCCATCGCAATTGCTATTAAGGGATTAGAGCACAAGCAGCGGACGAAACATCATGATGTAAGGTTCAACAACATGGCGGATCTGATGAATAAGGTAGGAAGTTATCAGATTCTCCTTAATGAATTGGATGATAAGACGAATGCTTCTAGGGGGACCTATGTGCCAGGCAAACACAGGACAATCGGAGTTGTTTACACTCCCCCTCTGGATCCTTTCTATAATCATCAACATCCCATTTATGATGATGACAATCCCTACTGTGAGGATATTGCAGCTCTGGAGTTAACAGGTCATAATACTGTGAAATCCAAGAGTCTTAAGATTGCTCACGAGCCAGTCAAGATCTCATCCATGGCATTCACTAAGCTAGAGTTTGAGACATATACTTATAATGCGAACAAGGCTCATGAGATTTTAGACAAGCTGATAAACCAAAACCTGATCAAAAATGACTTTGGCTCTTACCCAAAGCCTGAACAGTTGAAAGGCAAGAAGTATTGTAAGTTCCATAACATGTGGAATCATAATATCTCTGAATGCATAAAGCTGAAAGATCATATCCAGGTCTGGTTGAACAATCGGCAAGCGAATTCAGGTTGAAGCTGAGAAGACAGCAGCTTTGATAGATCTTGATACATTCCCTCAAGTGGGGATGATTGATGTTACACCAGTAAAACAAGGACGGCGAACGAAGCATGTGAAGCCTAAATTTGAGGCTTATAGTTATAATACACAAAAGGCTCATGAGATTCTTGATGAACTCATTACAGCAAACTTGATCAAAGCATCATTCGGCTCTTTTCCTTTTCCAGAGCTAATGAGAGGAAAGACATACTGCAAGTACCACAATGTGTGGACACACAGTACTGCCAATTGTGTGAAGTTAGAGATCAGATCCAAGAGTGGATTAATCAGGGCAAAAATCAATTTGAATCAACATCGAATGCGACTGTTGCTGTTATTGAACTCAACATGGATAAGAGGATTAGGAGAAAACCTACCTTGGAACTCCTTACCTCAGGTCAGCAGGAAGATGAGGAAGAACCTGTCAAGAAAAGAGTTAAGCCAACATCAGAGGCCACAACTGTTGTACTGTGTTCACGCTGCAAGGTTGAATGTGGTATCCGAGTCAGTTATGAAGAGTTTGAAAAGATAGTTAAAGCTCCTATTAATACGTTTTTTGCAATGCGTTCGCCACCAGAGAATTTTCAGCCTTCTAGCCTCAAGCATGTGCATATCCAAGTTGAGGTAGCGGAGAAAGTAAAGGATTCTAATCTTTTCGCTCAAATGAAAGCAGTAGAAAGGTTTCGAAAGGAACCTGAAAAACCAACACAGTAGCAAGCTAACCTAACCAGGCCTTATGTAGCACCAGCACCGCGAGCAGTACTCAAAAAAGACAAGTGGTATGTACAAGAAAGGGGGAAGGCTGTAGAAATTACTGCTTCTCTAAAAAGGTACATGCATAGACGATATGGTAGAGCTAACCTTACTCTAGACGCTATAGACATGGGATTGGTTAAACCTGAAGAACTGGTTCAGACACCAGAGCAGTTGTGACAAACCGTGGAGCGGTTGTCCACTAGGCCTATCATCCCAATGGGAAGGTAGGGCAGGCGGTCAGAGCCCATTCGCCATAAGCCCAGCGTGTTCACTAGATTGACAACTGCCCCTACCACAGAGTTTATTCCTAAGAAGCCATCAGTCTTTGACAGGATAGAAGAGTTTTCTGTGAAGAAGTTCACAAAGGAATCAACATCAGGAGTCAAGGAAGTTTTCGGTCAAGCTTCCAGCTCTGGAGTCAAGGAAACTGTGTCTCTTAATCCTTTACCTATGGAGTTGAAACAGGAAAAGAGGCCACAATGGCGGCCTAAACAGGTCCTGAGTAAGGATGGAAAGATTGCAATAGATATGGTTCCTAAAATTCATGTAAGGGAACCAACACTGATACTTAAAGAGCCAACAATGGTGGCTCCAGTGGTTCGCCTAGAAGAATTGCAAGAGTCATTCTGTGTGGAGCAAGTGACAGTGCAGTTCACAGCGGATTCGGACCTAGATATCCCCATGAATGAGCCTGGCCTCAATTTGGAACCAGGAATTGACTTAGAAGTTGATGAGTTTGAATCCTCTGGGGACGAGGTTGAAGCGTTAGAATGTGACATGGTGTACATTCTCCCGGCTAAGTATGCCCTGCCAGATTCATCAACAGCATGTCCAGTGGTTGAAGTTGAAGGCTATGACGATGCACAACCAACTCTCAATCCAGAGGCAGATGAGTCCACAATTCCAGTAGAAGCTGACTCAGCCCTTAAGAAGCTCTTCATGATGTTTACCAAGCCTACACTGGCAATGACAATGCACATGAGACCATTATATGTCACTATAAGTATAGAGGGCAAGGACATCAACAAGATGATTGTGGATTCAGGCGCAGCTTTGAACATTATCATCGTGCGAACCATGACCATTTTGGGCATCAAGAAGACAACCATTCAGCAAACAACTATGACATTCAAGAACTTTGTTGGTACTACCACAAAGACTTTAGGGTTGCTCTTCTTGAAGGTAAAACTAGGTTCGGCAGAGGCAGTACATGCTTTCTTCGTAGTTGATTGCACTGCACCATATAGTGAGATCCTGGGCAGGGATTGGATTCACCGAATCTACTGTGTTCCATCATCATTACGCCAAGAATTGGTGATGTGGAATTCAGTGACAGATAGGGGTGGGCACGGGACGGGACGGGCCGAGAAGAACACCATCCCTATCCCATCCCGCGAAAAAAAATTCGGGACGGGACGGGACGGGACGGCCAATTTTGAAAACCGATCCCGTCCCATCCCATCCCACGCGAGATCGGGACGGGACGGGATGATCCCGCTATATTAAAATTATAATATTTATTAATTTAACATAATTCATCATCATTATTGTAAGTAATAATTAAATTAAGATCAATGAACAATAATCCAAATTTGAAAAAAGTAATGGTTTAATGCATTTAACACGTACTTTCTATTGGCAGAGAAAATGAGAAATGAATAGAGTTGAGAGAATGATTAGGATATTAAGACATTAGGTCAAATGAGGGTAGAGAAATTAATAATTTCAAATTATTGGGAGTGGTCAAGTCTATACTAGATGTATAGACTTGCTCAAACACCCAATCACATTTAGACATATATTAAAAATTTAATTTAAATTAGGTTAATTATTATTGCGGGACGGAACGGGACGAGAGCGGGATTCAATGTTCCGTCCCGCATCAATCCCAATCATTTCGGGACGGGACGGGATCGTCCCAATTAGTGAAAAATAAGAATCCATCCCGCGCGGGACGGGACGGAACGGGACGGGATCGGGTCGGGTGCGGGATTGCGGGATTTAATGCCCACCCCTAGTGACAGATGAAGCTGACTTGGTAAAAGCAGATCTGCGACCTTTTTCAGTATCCGCCAATTCAATAGATGCCAGTTACTACAATGGGGACATGCGTCCTCTTGCAGTGTGTGGCGTTGACAACAAGGGCCGCCCTTTTGGGGTGACAACCTCAAATTTAGCACAATGGGGAATGGTTGATTTGTATGTGATTTGCATACAAATTAGGCCTCTAATCACTTTAGTAATGCTAATTAAATTGTCGTTTAGTGTCTCTAATCCTTGATTTGCACCATTGTAGGGTTCACGAGTATCAGATTGATATCGGGAGCAAAATGACGTGTTTTGGAGCTTTTTGTGCATTTTCAGCAAAAAGACGAAAAGTCAACCCGAGGACCGTCGGTGAACTTGTGGTCAACCCCGACTTTAGAGCGTCAACGAGTCAACATGAAGTCCCGAAAGTGAGTCGCAAGAGAATTCCGGAAGATTGGCCGAAAGGCACCTTTGGTCAACTCCGAGGGTCATGGTCAAAGTCAACGACGAAGTCAACCTTTAACTCACCCTCATGAGCATTCAAAATCAGCAAGGACCACTCTAGATATCATGAGGTCATCTATAGATTATTCCTTCCCGTTTGTTCCTAAGTGCTTTTACCCCTTTGTCCTTCATTTATTCCATCTCACTATTAAATCTCCCCTTAGTTCATCCAAACCTTTCATTTTCTCCCTCTCTTGCCTATAAATACCTAGTCTTTACCCCATTAGGGCATCAATTTAGCTATCCCCCATCTCACATCACTCTCACTTTCCCTTTCTTCCTTTCCCATTTTCCCTTTCACTTTACCTTCTGCACGCCAGTCGACCGGTCGACACCAGACCATCGACTGGTCGAGCATCGACGGTTCAGGCCACTTCCACCACTTCCTCACCTCCTTTCCACCACCACCCTTCATCAACCTTGCTCACCATGAGATTTGCTACTACATCCACCACTTTGGGTAGCTGGGATCCTCACCAAGTTACCAAGTCACCAAGTTCATCATCAAAGGCCAAAGAGAAGCTAGAGAGTCATCTATTGAGCATTCCTCATCTCTCTCTCTCTCTTTCTCTTCTTGTAACGACCCAGACCAAAACTTATCATTTTACTATTGTGTTTCATGGCAAATCGTCGAAAGTTTCGGTTTCGAGCTTCAAATAGTACTTTTAGGGGGTCATCGTTTTGACTTTTTGTTCGGCAAAGAATTTGATTTAAGTTTCTTCACGGAAGTTGTAGAGCGCGTTAAACCGACTTTGTGGACACAAAGTACATTTAAAACGGAGTTCGTATGAAGAAGTTATGGGTAACGGAAGTCAGGTTACTATTTCGGGAAGTTTCTATTTATGGAATTTCCGAAATGGAAAGTTTTCATTTTTCGAATTTCTCTCTCTCTCTCCAGACCCGACTGTTCCTCGAATTCCTCCGCCGATTTCTCCCTCCTCCGGCCACCTCCGGCCACCTCCGGCCACGAAACCGGTCCCAAAACCTTCGTCTCATTGAACCCTTCAATCCTATACCAGTTTCACTCATCGAATTTGCCTCTAACGGTGGTGCATTTTAACTCATTTGCATGCACTCTCTGTCACGATCATGTTAGTATAAAGTTTGAAGGAAATTATTGAGATTTAGGATTTTATCCTATTAAGTTTAGGTTCGTATGTTTTTGAGTTACATTGTTGTGGCCGTCGGATGGCTGCCAAATTTGTTTAGCATGTTAAGATAAATAATTCGAGAGTTTTGGACGGTTGGATTAAGAAAATTAGATTATTTGGTTAATTGAAGATTAATTATGGATTAAGGTTCGATAATTATTTATTGGTTCGGGCGATTTATCGGACCGCGACAATCCGACCGTTGGATTAGTCGCCGAGGGTAATTGACAATTAGATTCATCGTTGAGGAATTTATTAGTGGTTTTATAATTCGTGTTGTCCAGGAGGACGTTGAGGAGGACCTCGACACGCAGCAGGCCTAGTTGGCTATGAGTGAGTGGACTTTTGTTTTAAAGTTAAATATGCATGCAATTCTATTTTTCCTAATTAATTGTTGCTCGCATTAATTTCCTGCTAAATAATTATGATTTCTGATTCGAAGTCTCAAGCATGATTTTTGACTTCCTGCTTCAGTTTCAATGTTGGGGATCTTTATAAAAGAGAAGTATTAATATTTCTAATTATTTGCTTGAGACTTGATTTATGTTGCTGGTTGTGAACTTCAAACTTATGACATTTATTTTCCACCTTACGAGAAATTGAGCTTATGCTCGTATATTTTCAAATGCGAGAATGTTTAATGAGAAGGACTTGTGATTTATAATTTTCTAAGAAGTAAAAAGGATTTCGAGGAGATTTTCAAATTTGTCGTATTCAGTGGTTCATGTCCACTTGTCTGTACTCAGATGTCAATATCCAGTATCAGTATCCATCCAGTTGTCAGTGTTCCGATATTCATTTCTACGTGCACGTGTCTATTTGGGGACCTGGTTAGTCTACCGACGCTGAGGATGTCTGGGAGGGTGGTAGCACGCCCAGGCACCGTACGTCCTGATCCGACGTGCGGCCTTCGGGACCCGGTCGGTAGTATTAACATGTGGATGTCTGGAGGGTGGTAGCACGCCAGACACCGTACGACCAGGGTAGCCAGCGTACGGCCTCATCTGATGTTTATTCATCCGTCTGGGAGAGTGGGAGCATGCCCAGACTCCGTACGACCTGGGTAGCTGGCGTACAGACTCATCTTGATTCTTCGTCAGTCTTAGTTTTTCCCTGGGAGAGTGGAAGTACGCCCAGAGTGTTGATTGATCTGTCTTATCAAGTATCGTACAGCCGAGGTAGTCGGTGTATGGATTCATCATGAGCTTCCAGTTTAACTTTGGGTCCTCAAGCTAGTTTCAGATTTTCAGAATATTTGATGAACTTATAGTTGAGATTGCAAAAAATAAGTTGATGTTGGTATTGAACTTATGGTTTCTTTTAAATAAAATAAAGGATTTTACTATATATGACATGGACCTTAGTACTTGTGTTTTTCATTTATCTTCCGCGATTTTACTCGATTTATAGGACATCTTATTTAAGTTGTATTGCATGCATGGTTTTTTTTTAGAAAGGAATGAATTGGAAAAGCATCAAGGTTATATTTTAAAGTTATATTATTTGCACTTATTAATTTTGTCCACTCACTCTAACCTTTTTAAATTCTTTTCCCTGGGCCCTTCGGTTTACGTTGCCCAGTTCGCAGACTAGTTGAGGTCGGGCCACATCACGCAGGCGAGGCATAGTGTTTTCAGCACTTCCTCAGTTCATCTGTAGGATTTTTGACTATCCTACTTCTACATTTATCGTTATTTCACTTGTATTTTAGTTGCTCTGATTTACCAAACTCAGTTGTTTAAAAAAAATGTATTTGGAAGTTTCTATTGGTTGGGTTAGTGACCCTTGTCCTTGTTTTTGTTTTATTGTGGAGGTTGGAATTTTGTGGCGAGCAAGTAGGCTCGGAAGTATTGGATGGATAATTTGTTGCTAGAAGTGTAAAATGGTTTTTCGCAGGTTTTGGGTAGTCCGCTTTTAGGGGAGACCATGCTGAATTTTCGGTATGATCTCTTCTAAGGCGGGCCCCGCAGGGCCACCTCGGATTCCAGGATGGAATCTGGGGCAGGTCCTGTCACTTCTACTTATGTTTAGAGCTTATAATTGTAATTTGATGATGTATACTGGGATGATTAGTAAGTAGTTACTTTGTTGGGGACTAGAGTTGTGTGCCCTAGTCCAATGTGACTATGTGATGCTTTAATTTATGAATAAATGCCTTTGTTGGTTCATGAGTATATGTATTGTCTATTTTCATATGTATTGAATGTGTTTTTGAAGATTTGCCACTCTTTGGTATGCATTTGATCAATCTTGTATGAGTTGTGTACGGTTTGACAACTTTACTCTTCCATAGGCAATTGGCAATATGTATGATGAACATGTTTACCCATGTATGACCCTTAATTCATGTGCTTTACGCCTCTTTTTCTTTCTACCCTCCCGCGGAGAGTCCCTAAGACCCTAATAAGGCTTAGGAATCCACTCCATATCGATAATATCGGTGGAGTGGGTTACACATGTGTTGCTTATTTGAGTCCCTAAGTTTCGACACTTTACGCCTCTTAAGCACTTTAGGGGATTCGGTATTAGGTAACATAAAGGAATCCCCTATAACACCTACAGAGTTCAAATGACCCTAATAAGGCATTCAAATACCTTAGGAAAACATGGTCCTAGAACCATAACATGGCTAGGATACGGGGCTTGATTTGTGACTACATTGGCATGATTTCGTGATTAGAAGCATTGCTTGTTGCATTAGGCTTCGGTTGACCCGAAAACCCAAACACTTTCATACTTTGCACACACTCTACTTTACTTGCTTGCATTTATTTCTTTGTTGGCTTGTTTTTGCATTCCACCATTTCTTACACAAAACCGAACACTACACCACACCGAACATTGTCACATACACACCTCCACCCACTATTTTCATCTCTTATCACTCCATTATTTCTAGAGTTACTCGATCACACACTACTTAGAGATTAGGAGCTGTCAATCCCTGTTGGAACGACAATCTCGGATCTCAATATCACTTACCACTCATTTTGCATTAGTCAATAGTTCAGGCCAAAAAGACAGCTCTAGGCCCTGCCTCATTGTGCCACCTTCTAAGAATGTCTAATGATAACACACCTCAAGGAAGAAGAGGTACAGGCCTGCCAGTCCTTATATCAAAGATTGTATACTTATTTGGACGAAAAAGAGGCCTACGACAGGTTAGCAACTGTCGAATGTGTTAATGAAGATGTCCTTGACCAAACAGCAGAAGATGAAGAGGAAATCATTCAGCTAGCTCTTGCAGCCTTAGATGATATCCCTCCTAAAGTTAAGGACCACATTGAGAAGGTGAATCTGTGAACTGACATTGAGCCAATGGAAGTGGCTATTAGTACTTTTTTAGAGCCTACTCAAAGACAGAGGCTTATTTATTTGTAGATGGAATTCAAAGATTGTTTTGCTGAGAAATATGAAGACATGCCAGGTCTATCACCTGATTTAGTATGCCATAGGCTTCCAACTATGCCAGATAAGAAGCCTGTCCAGCAAGCACCACGGCGAATGAATGCTGACACAATGGAATCTGTCAAAAAAGAAGTCCAGAAAATGCACAAATCAGGCATTATTAGAGTAGCCAAGTACAATGAGTGGCTCTCTAATATAGTACCTGTTTGCAAGAAGAATGGAAAAATGCACGTTTGTGTTGATTATCGAGATCTCAATAACGCTACTCCTAAGGATGTGTATTCCATGTCAGTGGCGGATATGTTAGTAGACGCAGTTGCAAGACATGAGATGCTATCCTTCATGGATAGAATAGCAAGCTACCATCAGATTCCAGTGACAGAAGATGATAGGCATAAAACTGCTTTTAGATGCCCAGGTTTTACCGGGGCATTCGAATATGTTGTCATGCCCTTTGTCCAGGCTACCATTAGGAAAGTTTCTGGAGGTTTATATTGATGATGTGGTAGTAAAGTCCAAATTGAAAGGAGGTCATCTCAATGACCTCAAGAAAGTCTTTGAGCGGATAGGCATCCACAAGTTGAAGATGAATCAGGCTAAACGTGTTTTTGGTGTACAAGCTGGAGATTTTCTAGGATTCCTTGTTCATCAGAGGGGTATAGAGGTTCCAGGGGACAAGGCCAAAGCAGTTATAGATGCGCGAGCACCACAGAATAAAAGGAATTACAGCGTCTGTTGGGCAAAATCAATTTCTTACGGCGGTTCATCTCCAATTCAGCTGGAAAAATTACACCTTTTTCACCACTATTGAAGCTCCAAGGGGAAAAAGAATTTGTTTGGGAGCCTGTACATCAAGAGGCTTTTGACAAAATTAAGGACTACCTTGCTACTCCACCAGTTTTGGTTCCCCCAAAATCTGGAGTTCCTTTGAAGCTTTATATCTCAGCATCTGAAAATTCTATTGTTAGTCTTTTAGCACTAGATGTTGAAACCAGGTATTCGTCACTCAAAAAGCTTTGTCTGGCTCTCTACTTCTCAAGCTGTAAACTGAGGCATTACATGCTTTCTTTTACGACAAGGGTGGTAGCTCAGACAGACCTGGTTAAATACATGTTAACTCGACCTATTCTCAGAGGTCGAATTGGAAAGTGGATCCTAGCACTCTCTGAGTTTTCCCTACAATATGTACCTTTAAAAGCTCAGACTAGTCAAGCCATATCCGATTTTCTTTTACATCATCCTATTCATGAGGATCACATGGTTTTTGAACTAGAGGTAGAAGCTATTTGCTTACCATCCTAGGTTCTCTATTTTGATGGTTCCAGCACGGATAGACTATCTGGTGCAAGGATCGCTATTGAAAACCCAACAGGGGCTCGATTCGCCTACTCATTCCAACTGGAATGGAATTGCACCAACAATCAAGCAGAATATGAGGCTCTCATTATTGGCCTAGAGATTCTATTGGAGATGGGTATTCATGAAGTAGAAATCTTGGGTGATTCGCTACTAGTCATAAATCAGCTCCAAGGAAAATTCAAGTGCATCAGTTTTACCTTGGCTCCATTCCTCAACAGAGCCTCGGAATTGTTGGACCAGTTTACTGACATTTTCCTTGAACATATTCCTCGCGAACGCAACTTTGCTGCCAACGAATTGGCTCAACTAGCTACTGACATTAGCTTGGCTGATGGGGTTCGCGAACGTATTTTGAAAGTAGAAAGGTGAACTTTGCCTTCTTTTATGGCCAGACAAGAGTATAATGGTGATTGGTTCGTGGCAGTCTTGTACCCTATTGATGTTGATTGGCAACAGCCAATCATTAATTATCTGGTAGACCCTAGTATCCCGGCTGACAGGCGAACTAGATTCTTGGCCCACAATTACGTGTTGAAGGGAGGAGAGCTGCTAAGAAGAGGCGAAGAAGGGATAAACTTCAGCTGCGTTCATGGAAAAGAGGCTAAGCAAATTATGAGAGAAGTGCATCTTGGTGTTTGTGGCTCTCATCAAGCTGGTCTAAAGATGAGATGGCTTATCAGACGCCATGGATATTACTGGCCTACCATCCTGAAGGACTGTATTAGCTTTGCCAAGGGCTGTCTGGATTGTCAAGCGCATTGGCCGGTTTGCCATGTTCCCAGCATCCCCATGCAGCCTATTATTAAGCCTTGGCCTGCAAGAGGCTGTGCACTTGACCTCATTGGTCTCATTCTTCTGCTTAACATAAGTTCATCATAGTCGCCACTGATTTCTTCACGAAATGGGTGGAAGCAGAACCTTTGAAGGATGCCTAAGCAAATACCGTTCGCCACTTCATATTCGCAATATCTTATTCCGGTTTGGTATCCCTGAGTGTCTAGTCGCGAATAGGGGGCAACTTTCATGGCTTTAGAGGTAAATGAGCTAATGAAAGATTATGAGATTCAGTTCCTCCATTCAACACCATATTATGCTCAGTCCAATGGACAGGCTGAAGCAAGCAACAAGATCATCATCACCATTCTTAAGAAGATGCTTGCTGACAACGCTCGCGATTGGCACAATGAGCTTGACTGTACTCTTTGGGCTTACAGGACATCTAAGCGTACTCCTACATGCACTACCCCTTATGTATCCTAAAACTTGTGCTCTATGATAGCTTCGGCTATTGGTGAGTGTGAGAACATTTGATCTTTGAGATTTCTTAATAAATGTACGTGGGTAAGTTAGATTGGTGAATCAGATTGATAAAGATTGATTTTAGTTTCATGATGATAAGTATGATTGAACTTATGGTCTATGATAGCTTCATCTGTAGATGAATGTGGTAGTTTAGATTGATCGATCTAGTTGCCTAATATGCTCAATTTTGTAAATAACCCTGCAATATATTAAGTTCTTCATGCTTTGTTGGTTGATTTTGCTTGGCAAAATAGTGGCTGCTGATTTGCTGTTTTGTTGGGGTCAAACTAGCATGTGTTCTTTGCTGCTATCATATATTGTTGGTTATTTTGTGGGTGTTCTTGCTTTGGCCACCCATCTATTCTTCCAGGTAGATGAGCAGTATGATGTTTTTGTCATAGTGTTCAAAGCTGGTTGAGTAGCTTTGGTTACCAAATGATATTTAGACAAAGAAATTAAGAACTTGAGATATTTTTCTAGTTTCCTGAATTTTCTGACCCAGTAGTCTTTCTCTTAAAAACTGCAGTAAACTGTTGAGAATTTGAAACTGATTTCTTCTAAACCATTGCAGGAGACAAACTAATGAATGATCAAGAACTAGAATCACCTCAAAAATATTTTTCTAGAATTAGTAATGAATTTTCAAAATTCGGAATATGTCACAGGATTTCTAAAAATCTGCTGAAGTGTTTTACTTACCTTATTTGGTTGACCTCTTTATTTTGAAAACTGAAACAGAACACCCATAACTGATTTCACTAATCCAAATCTTTCAAGACCACCTGTGTCTTCTTTGAGGTTCTTATACAATGTTGCCTTGCCTTAAAGTTTGCTCTTTTTAGTCATTGTTTTAAACTACATTTTGAAAATTAAATTCCGCACCTTTCTTGTGTTCTTCATTTCCTTCAATTGCAGTAGACAAACTAATAAATCATCCAGAACTGGAATCACCTTGAAAGCATTTTTCTAGAATTAGTTATGTATTTTACAAGTTAGGTTTCTGTTACAATGATTTCTTAAAATTCACTGCACTATTACTTAATGAGATTAAACGGCAGTATGAGTGTTGGAAACACGAATGCAGATGACATATATAGTTGTCTATTGCTTAATGAGATTAATGGTTTTGAATTTAATGTATTGGTTGAATAATGTGCATCATGACTGCATTCATCTCTTTTTCTGCAGAATTTTGTTGAAGTTTAGTTATACAGAGATGGCATTGATTTGCATGTAGGCTCTTTGACCATGTTTTTTGTGTTTTTCTATTGCAATACTTCTTTCCAGGAGTTGAAAACGTAGGAAAGATTGAGTGGATGATAAAAGCTTGGAGGTCCAGCAGTGGGAGTCATGTATATACTTATCCGATTTCGTAGACTTAAGTTTTCTTTTGATGAACTAGAGGATTGTATTATGTACATTGTGACTTGTAAGATTCACCTTATCAATTTGAGTATATTAATGAATGATGAAGTTTTTGGCAATAAATGATATGATTTTGAATCTAGCCAATTTCAGTAGAATGGTATTATGATTTTAGTGGTAAAAGTACTCCTACAATAACTGACACAACAAGAATAACTAAAAACTGTCGTCCAAAATGTTTCCTCACAACGGCGAGAATTAAATGTGTCGTTTCAATGCACACAACAACTAATTTTAAAGCTAATACGTACAACGGGTACCAGAGTAAAACCGTCGTTTGAATGGAAGTATGACAACCTCAACTAGAGCAAAACCGTCGTCTGAATGAAAGTAGGACAACCTCAACTAGAGTAAAATCGTCTTCTGAATGCAAGTAGGACAACCTCTACTAGAGTAAAACCGTATTCTGAATGAAAATCCAACAACATATAATATGGCGATATTTATGCCTATACAATCCCATAACAGATATGGAGTTATTAGGTCGTCCCTATGATTGCTACACAACGGGTAATATCTGTCGTCTAAACACTGAAGGGTCGAGGCCGCCTCAGTCGTAAATATTTCCTATCAGACGACCGTCGTGTGAAGCGTTTTTTGTAGTAGTGTTAGCCTGCTCTCCGTCTCCTTCCCCCACAGCCTCGGCGTCGAATTCGAGCTCCCAGTCCTGTGGTATGAGCGGTGGAACTTGGGCGACTCTGAGGCCGTATCGAATTCGGCGCACATCATGAGAGAGAGAGAGAGAGAGAGAGATCTAGAGAGAGAGAGTGGTCTGCGAGTTAGAGGTAGAGGAATCCATTGGCAGTGGCATACGGTAATTATTTTATTTCGTATGGATAGTTTCATAATTTTCCGTCCGTGTTGCAATTAAATGATCTGGATGGGCACCTTGTATTTAGACCTGAGTCAATGGGAAATATATTGAGTATTTTGTCCTTATTGGTCAAGAACTCTTTTTATTTTATAGAAAATAATTCATTGACTTTTTGATTATTACATTTGATCCAATATTAAATTGTAGATGCCACATAAGATATCTTCATACCATATCCATAAACTTATTTACAAAATTTGCCATTGTCATAAAATATTAAACTTCTTTGATTCGTGCGAGCTCTTCGCGTTCAATCACATCATGAACTATGGAAGTCTTTTTGGGAGGCATCTTTAAGTACACATAGATCGAGCCGCGCAAGCTCTGATACCAATTTGATGCAGCGAGAGCGGTGGAAAGAAGACTAAGTTCCTTAGAGGGAACTTCTGTGGTTTTGAAAGAGATGATCCACTATCTCCAAGTGCAAGGAGAGACCTGAAAATCTCCGATTGTTCTGCCTCTAGCACCGCCCTACAAGTAGAGAACTAGAGAAACAAGAACGACAATCTCAAACAGATAGCATAATTGTTAATTCCAATCCACTACAACATTGCCTTACATATGCTTATGTAGGCTCTACATATCGTATCTTTAATGAGAAATACTGGAAAGTAAGAAAACCAAAAGACTCAAGGCATTTATAAAAACTGGAAAGTAAGAAAGCCATAAGACACAAGGCATTTATTCTAGGAAGCCAAAAGTCTGCACTTAATTCTTATCCCATTGTGCCATGAAACTAAATGCAACCTGATCTGCATCAATAAGGCTTATGACAGGGTTGAATAGAAGTTTCCGGAGGCTATGATGTTACGTTTGGGTTTCACTTCGAAGTGGGTACGCCGGATTATGGACTGCCTCTACAGTTTCCTTTTCTGTGCTTTGGCAGGGTGAGTCAATTGGTCATATATATCATCCCTCACCGAGGTTTACGACAAGGTTGTCCCTTGTCTCCTTATCTTTTTCTCTTTTTCACTGAAGGATTATCTTGTCTCCTTAACCGGGCATCCTTGATGAGTTTAATCAAAGGTATTAGTTAGGATGACACCTACCGCTCCTTTCATTTCTCATATATTCTATGCGGGTGATAGCTTGTTATTCTTGGAGCTTACTTTAGGTATTGCTGCAGTTCTTAAATCAATTCTGGAGACATATGGTGAGGTGACCGATCAATTGGTTAATTTCCAGAAATCTTCTATTACTTTTAGCCCCAACACCCTGCATGCTATTAAGGATGAAATTGTTGTTTCACTTGGGGTGCTTGTTGTCGGTTGTCATAAATGTTACTTGGGGCTCCCTACCTTGGCTGGACGTGGTAAAAATATTATTTTTCGTTCAGTTAAGGAAAAGGTGCTATCTCGTCTTAATGGGTGGCAAGAAAAGTTTTTATCTAAAGAAAGCAAGGAGGTGCTTTTGCAATCTGTTGTTCAGGCTATTCCTAATTATCATATGAGTGTGTTTCGTATGCCAGCGAGTATGTGTCGTGAATTGGCTTTCTTGTGTGCCAAGTTCTGGTGGAGTAAATCTTACGGGCGTTGCGGAATTCATTGGAGAAGATTGTCCCTATTGTGTAAAAATAAAAAGGCTGGAGGTTTGGGTTTCCGAGATTTTGCGTAGTTCAATCAAGCTTTACTTGCCAAATAATGTTGGCGTATTTTCATTTATCCGGATTCTTTTGTGGCTCAGATGTATAAGGGGAGGTATTTTTCTAATGGGAGTCTTCTTACTGTTACAGTTGGAAGATCTTCCTCTTTGATTTGGCATTCTTTATTATGGGGAAGGGAATTGTTCAATTCTGGTGGATTGCATTGGAGAGTGGGAAATGGTTGTTCAGTCAAGATTTACACTGATTATTGGCTGCCATCTAGGTTCTTAACATACCTATCTTCACCTCTTTTATTTTATGTTGATGATTGTGTTTCTCTATTAATTCTTCCAAATGGGACTTGCATGTGTTAAAATAGAATGAGCATATTTCTCTGTGTTTGAGGATTGAAGTTACAGTGTCAATCCCTGTGTACTGGAAACAGCAAATTTAAATAACACATGATATGTTAACGTAGTGTAAAACCTAAAACTTGAGGAAACAACACTGCGAGGCACAAGCCCAGAAGGAGGATCAATCACTAAAAGAAGTTTGAGAAAATCTCTTACAAAGAATGGTAAACTTTAATTACCATAACAATCACTAGCAACACTAGTTTATATGTTTGTCTTGATTCTTCTTTTCCGGAATGTCTTCCCTTGACAATGAGGAATTAAACCCGTCCTTCAAACTTCAAACTACAACTCTTCTCTGTTGGCCATGAGATAATAAGACAGTATTGAACCAAAGATTCACTTCACATGTACAAGTGAATCCAGCAAACAAATTATGGTTTTATGCTTTCATACATATGCAGCAGCACACAAGATAAACAATAATGTCTTGCCTCTCAAAGCTCTCTTACAAAGTTTTGATGAGCAGCCTTTATAGGAGTCAAAGACTCCCCCTCACTTTAATGTTCTAACTCTAATTGACTTCCTATAAGGAAATATCTTTATGAAAAGATTGTCACTTAGGAAAAGAACAATATGTGATTTCAATCAAAAGATCCTAAGTCAATTAGGACTGAAAGTAGGTGAATAAAATCAGCTAGATAGGATGTTGTTTAAAGCACCATCAAATCAAAAGATTTGGTTAAGAAAATTCTATCCATCCAGAGACCACAATCACCTAGCTACTTACCAAGCATATGCACTTACCTTCTTGAGATCACGTAGACACTCCTAAGAGATCAAAACTTGTGTAGGAATGCCAACATTCAAAATCTTATACCAACTTGGAATTTGGATCTACTTGCTCATTCTTTATCTGATTTTGAGGTGGCTCTGATCCTCTCTATTCCACTCCTTGAAAGAAACATTGCTGATAAACTAATTTGACATTTTAGTCCTAATAGGAAGTATACTATGAAAAGTGGTTATTGGACTACACAAGCTCTTCTGTCTCATGCCGAATGTGATATTGGTTCTTCAAGTTCTTCGGTAGATGGTCTTTGGAAACGACTATGGGCTTTGGCTGTTCCAAATAAGATTAAACACTTTCTTTGGCATTGTTTTCATTCCATTCTACCATGTTCACAGAATCTTTTCTCTAAGAGATTACTTCACTGTTATATTTGTGGGCGTTGTGGTCGTTGTCCATAATCTATGATACATGCAATTTGGTATTGTCCGGCAGCAAAGGAAGTCTGGCGTCTCTCTCCTCTTTTTTCTTTGGTTAATTTGTGGAAAGGTGCTTCTTTTGATGACTTGTTCAATTTTCCATTTCGATTCTTTCTTCTTCGGAGTTGAACTTATTGGCTTATATCAGTTGGGGAATTTGGAATGCTAGGAATGAATTTGTTGTGTGTAATAAGCAACTGTCAACCTTAGTTGTTTTATAGAAAATTATTTTGCTGATGGAGGACTTTAATCGAGCCAATTCTGGTATTGTGTTAACTGGAGTACATGGAAGCATGCAGTCAACGACATTGGGAGTTTCTACATGGACTAGACCATCTTATCATTTTATCAAGTTAATGTCGATGGGGCTGTGAGTTTGGCGTCGGGTCGAAGGGGTTCTAGAGCTGTTCTTCGACGTTGGGATGGCTATGTTTTGGCAACAGGTTGTAAAGAACTAATTGGAAATTTCTCTCTAATGGCAATAGAGTTATTTGCAGTTTCTTTGGGTCTTCAATTGGCACGAAATGGTAACTTTTCTCATATTGTACTTGAAATGGATGCAAAGGAAGTGATTGCCTTTCTTAATTCTGAAGATGAGTACGTGCTGGTCTACTGATGGAGCAATTGTGGATTCTATCAAGTCTATATTTACTTGTCTTTCTGCAGTAAATTCTATGTATTCACCCCGTGATTGTAATCAACTAGCGCATGAACTAGCTAAGTACGCGCATTTGTTTCCTGATTTTCACGTTTGGGTATATTCTAGTCCAGTTTGGCTAAATCGTGTACTTTGATGTGGTTTCGCCTCTGGTCTTTATCAATAAAGTTTATTCTAACAAAAAAAAAGCTTACAACTTAATCTATCAATTGACTTACATAAAAAAAATTAGTTGTCATGAATTAATTAAACTACAAATCTAGACACTAGACAAGAGCCCAACTAGATAATTTATCCAATTTCAAAGAAAATTAGTTGTCATGAATTAATTTACCTACAAATCTAGGCACTAGGCAAGAGCCCAGATAGATAATTTACCCAATTTCAAAGAAAATTAGTTGTCATAAATTAATTTATCTACAAATCTAGAGACTAAGCAAAAGCCCAGCTAGATAATTTACCCAATTTCCAAAAAAAGTAGGTAAATTAATGATGTATTATTTTCATAAGAAAATAATGTAAGTAAATTAATAATTCTTATGGAAGACAAGTAAAAGAGTAACTTAAACATACCAGAAACATTTGATAGAATGCAAATAACATCCGACAAACCTCATTCACTAAGCACCAAGAACACCAAAACTAGAAAACCAATGGTATTTACATAAACAAAAATGAAAGATACATAAACCTTGGAACTCTTGAGCCAAGAAGCAAAAAGATGCAAGTACAAAGAGATAGGAAAAACATGAATTCCTTTTCATTTTTTCTTGACATTTTCTTCAGCATGAGAAATGTTGATATGATAATATATAGAATGAAGAATCCATAATTGGAACTTAATTACCTCATCAATCAAGATGTAAAATAGAGAGAGAAATTTATATTTTTTCAAATTAAAAAAGTCAATGATTGGTGAATATTAAATATTAGGCTTAAAATTAATTATATTTGGTATCTCAAAATATGTAGTGCTGACTCATCGATCTCTAAATAGAAAAAATATTGGTTGACATTAATCTATGTAGCATGGAAACGTGAAACACTGCCGGTTCCCCGTTTCTCCCCGTACCGGAAACGGAAACGCAGCGGAAACGGTTGGAAACGCATTTCCGGTTGTTGACTTTTTGGGTGGAAACGGTCGGCCGCCGAAACGTGAGTTTCCAAGATTGGAAACGTGAGTTTCCAGAAGGGAAACACGGCACGATTTGCAAAGGAAAAGAAGAGAGAAATCAGAGGAAGAGGAGAGAGAGCGTGAGCTGGGCACGACAATTTGGAGCGGTGTGCTTGTGATTGGGTGTGATAACAAAGCTAGAGAGAGAGCAGAAGAGAAGAGAGAATTGGCTACGGGCTGTGGCAGAGATTCAGAGAAGAGAAAGGAGAAGTAGAGAGAGCACAGGCTGGTCAGAAAAAAAAAAAAGAGAAAGAAAGAGAGAGAAGGGAGGAAGAAGATCGAAGAGAGAAGGAGGAAGAATAGAAAAAGTCAAAAAGGCACGGGTTGGATATGAACAATATATATATATATATATATATATATATATATATATATATAATTATATATTTTATTGGATATGAACATTTTTGTTTGGAAAATTGCTTATTTACTATGAAATTTTTTTAATTGAACAATTGCTATGAATTTATATTGTTTAATATTTTATTGTTAATTATGTATATATAATTACATATTAATTATTTTATTCGCGTTTCCTTGCCTCGTTTCCAATTGAAATTTTTAAGATTTGCCGTTTCCACGTTTCTCCCCGTACCGGAAACGGAAACGCGTTTCCGTTTCCGTGCTTCATAGACATTAATTCAAGGGACTACATCCACCAAAAATAAATAACTAGGATTTTCATTAAAAATATAGAATTCGCAAGGAGTTTTTCTAAATTTCGTCGGTCAATTTTGCTTTATACATGCACAATTCTAACACCATGGCTCTATCTTAAGATTAGCATCTACCCCGGAGATTCTCCGGTTCGAAAATTATTGGATATATATATATATAGGGTGTTGTTATTAACACACACTTCCTCTCTCTCTCTCTTCCTTCAATGTACACACCCTAGAGAGAGAGAGGAAGGGTGTGTTAATAACCAGTGGCAGATCCAGGACTGAAAGGCGGGGGGGGGGGAGGGGAGGGAGGCACAAAGCAAATACCTAAAGAGGCGCCGTAGGCAAAAAAATAATAGAGGAACATACTCTTGCATGTTAAATGAAAATAGAGGAACATACTTAGTTAAAATAAATAAATAAATAAAAAACAACAACAACTCTATTGCTCTACTTGGTTGATAGCTCTGACCTCTGGTAACCAAAGCATATCAATCAATCTCTAATCAACGGTTCAACTGTTAAAGAAAGCCATAAAGGAGAATAGATTTAAAGACTTAAGGATTCAGAAGAAGACAATAAGTGCCCACAACAATAAGCAATTGACAGAGAAGAGAGAAGAATTGAGAGAAGAAGAGAAGAGGGATTTATTTCATTATTTGTTCTGATGCCCAGTTGCCCACTACTTAGTTTTGATTGTTTTTTTTTCCTTTCCTGCTGCCGAAACTACGTCGTTTAAAGAAAATAATTAATTTTCTCAAAACAGCGTCGTTTTATGGGTTGAAAAAAAATTTAAAAAAAAGGAAATGGGTCATCTTCCTCCTCATGTTGCCGGCCTGTTAGTTGTTGCCCCTTGTTTGCCATTTTTGCCCATCCCATTACTGCAAGCTCCATACTTCAATGATTATGAACAAAAGTTGAGGGGGGGCCTCCCCTTGCCCCCTGGATCCGCCACTGTTAATAACAACACCCTATATATATATATATTAGTAGTCGATCTGGTATCATTTGTGTAAGGATATACACGTTACTCCAAATTATTAATGATTTAATGGTGTCCATGCCAATTGTATCGACCTGTAGGCTGTATCATCACGCACATTAAAAAGCAAATCACATGCCAGTCCAGCAAAAAAAGAATTGGCTACTTATTAAAAAATTGTCTACTTTCGACCCCAAGAAGAAAACAAAAAAGAAGTTGGAGATTCATGACTTCATTTCATTAATTATTCTGTTTTCTAGACTTTGTAGGGTTCCAAGATGCCCTTTTAATAGAGTACAAAGAAATTAGCCAAAAAAAAATAGAGTACAAAGACAGAGAGATAGAGATAGTAGTTGCATTTTCCATTGCCACTAAAAATGTTGAAGGTTCTTCGTTTCCCACACTTCAAGCTTATATAAGGGAGTATTTTCCAAAGGTCATCGTGCACATACCTCTACACACCAAAACCTTACTGAAATTAATCATGGTCCAACAAAAGAAGGTAGTCGATGAGGTTTCCGGTTGGCTTAGACTCTTTGACGACGGCTCAGTCGACCGGACGTGGACCGGACCCCCCGAGGTCAAGTTCATGACAGAACCAGTGCCACCGCACCATGAATTCATCGATGGAGTGGCCACAAAAGACATGGTCATCGATGAAACGTCCGGCCTTCGAGTTCGAATCTACCTACCTGATAGAAAGCCAGAGGTTTATGACAGCAATCTAAAGCTGCCCATAATCCTCCATTTCCATGGAGGCGGCTTTTGCATTAGCCAAGCCGATTGGTACATGTACTACCACATGTACACAAACCTCGCACGTGCGGCCAACGCCATTTGTGTCTCCGTCTTCCTACGACTAGCACCCGAGCACCGTCTCCCTGTACCGATCAACGATGGCTTTTCCGCTCTCCTCTGGCTTCGATCCCTGGCTCGAGCCGATTCATATGAACCATGGCTACATGACCACGCCGATTTTAACCGTGTTTTCCTTCTTGGGGATAGCACAGGTGGAAACATAGTCCATGAAGTTGCTGCAAGAGCTGGGAAGCTGGATTTGAGTCCTATGAAACTATCCGGCGGGATTCTTATCCACCCTGGTTTTGTTCGGTCAACGAGGAGCAGGTCAGAGTTAGAACAGCCGCAATCACCTATGCTTACTCTGGACATGGTGGACAAGTTCCTGAGCTTTGCACTGCCGGTGGGGTCCACCAAGGACCATCCGATTACCTGTCCGATGGGTTCCGGGGCACCACGTATGGACAGTCTGAATCTGCCGCCGTTCCTTGTCTGCGTTGCTGAGAAGGACATCATGGTGGACACTGAGATGGAGTACTATGAGGCCATGAAGAAGGCTAACAAGGATGTGGAGCTTCTGATTAGCCCTGGAGTGTGTCATAGCTTTTATCTTAACAAGATTGCTGTGGACATGGATCCTCAGACGGGTGCACAAACTGAGAGTCTGATTTCAAGTATCAAAGAATTCGTCAAGAGGCACTGAATATATAATATTCAATTATTCATCAATTAAATGCAAAAGAGAAAAAAGGAAAAGAAAACAGTACACACGGGTCTCAGCTAAGCTAAAATTTCTACTTGTAAATTTGTTATGATGAAGCATGTGTGGTCTGCATTTGCTTGTTGGTTTTGTTTTTTTTTGCATGGTACGTTGGTTAAGCATTGTTTGGTAGATTATGGTGGACTTCATTAATTAATTGTGTTATCAAGTGTATCTTTTTGCTTCTTGGCTCAAGAGTTTTAAGGTTTGTGTATCTTTCATTTTCGTTTATGTAAATATCATTGGTACGGTTTTCTAGTTTTAGTGCATGTTCTTGGTGCTTAGTGGATGGGGTTTGTCGGATCTTATTGTATTCTATTAAATGTTTCTGCTATGTTTGAACTCCTCTTTTACTTGTCTTCCATAAGAATTATTAATTTACCTAAACTTTTTTCTTATGGAATTAATTAACCTACATTAGTTTATCTACATCATTAATTTACCTACTTTTTTGAAATTGGGTAAATTATCTACCTGGGCTCTTGCCTAGTACCTAGATTTGTTGGTAAATCAATTCATGATAACTAATTTTCTTTGAAATTAGGTAAATTATCTACTTGGGCTCTTGCCTAGTACCTAGATTTGTTGGTAAATTAATTAATGACAACTAAGTTTCTTTGAAATTGGGTAAATTATCTACCTGGGCTCTTGCCTAGCTAGTGCCTAGATTTGTAGGTAAATTAATTCATGACAACTAATTTTCTATGAAATTGGGTAAATTATCTACTTGGGCTCTTGACTAGTGCTTAGATTTGTAGGTAAATTAATTCATGACAACTAATTTTTTATGTAGGTAAATTGATAGATTAATTTTTTATAAGCTTTTAATAAAAGATTGGAAAGTGAATAACCACTTGGTGTGGTCAAGTTGGCAAACTTGTACCATCTAAGTTGGAGGAAAACTGTTCATGTATCATGGTAATAGGAGGTCAGGAATTCGAAACTGTCACACCCTGACCCGGAAAAATATTTTTTTTTTTTCTGAATGAAGGTGTGAATTAGCTCTCAATCACAGAAGATAAATAAATACTTATGTAATTTAAAGCCAATGTTAAATAGATCAAAGAAACAACTTATTCTTGAACTAGAGTGTGCTTACATTACATTACAACGAAACTTATTCAATAAGCTTTATTACACAAGCAGGAAACAACTTAACAAAGCAGAAAACAAACAAGATTTCCTTCCTAGTTCCAACTTCCAGAATTAAATGTCTAAATCGCTTGTACTTCATCTGCAAAATTTATTAGAGGGGTGAGCTTCAAGCCCAGTAAAGCAAACCTCATGAATTTAAACATAATGCAGATCAATGAATGCATGATATATGCATAAAATAACCTCTCTTTCCTCCTTTTGTTAGTACTCTTGTACTAATGACGATCACCAGCGCCATCTACCTTAACAAGATCATTTTATCAACATTGGTTGAAGGGGCTTCTCTCCCCAAATGTATATATTAGGCTGAAAAAATCTGGTCCCTTTCGAGAATAGCCTCAACTACACAAAAGTTTATATTCTTTTCTTTCCCACATCTTGATGTTTCAATACTTTAGATATATAATATGAATGCTTTATTGAAAAAAAAAATACAGATTTGCTGAACCATTCACTAAAATATACATACAACAAAACAGAACAACTATTGTAATAGATTGAAGTTTCCCTTACTTCCCCTACCTTAACCTCAGATTGAACTTCCAGATTTCTTTAAAAGCTTGTGTCTGAAAACTAACGTTTGGTACTTCACAATCTTTCTTGGTTTCTTACTTTCTTTTGTTCTCTGTTTTTACTTCACTTTTTGATATCTACTAGGTACAGGTGAGTCTCTCTATTTATATGAGAAAATGTAATCATTGCTACCTACATCTAAACTAGCCACCTTCTGATTTACTAGCTAGGCATAGTCATTAAATTTCACCTGGAAATCACCCTGTGCTGACAGCTCTTTCTTTGAAAAATAACCTGAAAATTATCCAAATCTGCCACCTCATGCTATTCTTTTAGCCCAAGTTTTCTAAGCTGCTTAGAGAGCAGCCACATGCAAACACACACAAAATTTTTACTGCCATGCTCCTAATTGTGGTTTGTATTATGTGTGCATGTGCTAGACTTAAGTTAAAAGGTGAATAAGCAGCTGGACAAGGACAAAATAGCCTTCCATATTTGACTTTGCTTGTGATTGTGCAGTCAATTTTCTTGAGAACATGAAATTTAGATATTCTAATTTGCTTTTATTCTAACGTGAATGTTCATGGTTATTGAAGACAAATTGCAGGAACTTGAACACTGTTGGAGATAGTACAATAGAATTTTACTGCAAGTCTGAGCTTGTTTTGTTTATGTGGCCTAATTATCATTGGGATTTAGAAGCAGCACAACAGATGAGCTCACAAAGAACAAGCCAAAGGAGGGAACAGTTGATTTTAGGTTTGGTGTTTATGTAATCCAGATTCCTAGGGAATGCTCCAATGTAACCTATCTTTTGTAAATTATTATTTCAGAAACAATGCATAAATAAATTATAATTTCAGAAAAAAAAAAAAAAAAACTTGTCAGCTAGAGAAAAATATCAGGTACTTTGTTTTCTTTTGTTTTTAATTCTAAATGACTCAATCACTTAACCCAATAGGGAAATTTTAAACCATTGTTACACTAATTTAAATAACAAATAGATTTGTGCAAAGAAACAGAAATTTAGAGAAAATAAAGCATAATATTAGCTAAATAAAAATTCAAATCTTCATAGAAACCCAGCTTGGGCAGGTTTGAGGGGCCTTTGGGTTCGTGCACCTATCAAGCACCAGTGGCCAGCTGCAGCCCGTTCCGCGAGGGGAGATTAGTTTTCTCGGCTTATCTTCCGCGGGAAAGTAAATACACTATAACAAAACTTTAAATAGTAGGTATAATTGTAACGGAAAATTGAATAAATGCTTGATTATATTATAGGAAATCTAATGAAAAATTGAATGAAATTAATATTTTATGACAATGGCAAATTTTGTAAATAAGTCAATTTAATATTGGATCAAATCCAATAATCAAAAAGTCAATGAATTATTTCCTATAAAATAAAAGTAGCAAGTGTTGTAGGACACATTGTGGGGTGGCTGTCCAGTAAACTAATGTCCGTACGTACAAGATACAAAATGTGGACTAGATGCATTGTTGAAGACCTTTGGTATTTCTCCTACTTACTCCATAAGAGTTACACTACTTATGGAAGAGCATAAATTGTATAGTTAGTGGGGTTAGTGATGATAGTGGGGAAACTAAAAGGTTTCACCTCATTACTGTATATCATGAATACACCTCAACCTCTTCACTATATAAAGAGGTTGAGGCATCACCATTTCACACACCAATACATCAAACATCAATCGATGAATAGAAAGCAACTTCTTGCTCTCCACATTTCTCTTTCTCTTTTATTTTTCTATCTTTCATACTTGACTTAATAGGCAACTCATAACACGTTATCAGCACGCTCAAAGATTGAAGAACAAGGAGGAAGAACAACGAACATCTTCACCAAATTGGAAGAAGCAACCCAAAATTCATTGGTGTTTTTTTTCTCTTACTCGTGGAACCCTAAATTTTTTTTAGGGGCATTTCTCAAGTAAGTTATGTTTTTTTTTACTATTTGAATCCTTGGAAAATAGTGAACCATAACCATTGAGCATGAACCCTAATTAATCTTAGGTCCAAAAAAATTATAATTTGGATTGCATCTGCTTTATTATTTCGTTGATTACTTGATCACTAAATCGAAAAAATAAAAGCATGTCAAATGGTACACATGGCACATATATCTCCACATTAAGTCACGAAAGGTTATGAATCTTCCACGACTAGGCTCACCCAGTTGGATGCGATGTCTAGGCAAGGTTCAGAGAATACTGACACTATTCCGAATGAGGTTCGGTACTAAGAGAGCCACGCTCCACCAAAAACCTCACCCTATGAGAGCCTCGTATTCAATTGGAGCTACCGGAAGGGTTGAGTAAATAATTTTTCACTCTAAAATTGTTTATTTTCTCGCAATTATGTGGTAGAAATTATATATATGTTAGCCAAATGATGACCAAAAGATTTCATCTATATCGACCTGTCGATTTCGATATGAATCCATGAGAATTTTAATTCTCACAAAACCATGATTACATGTTTCGAACCAGAAGATTTTCAAAGTTGAACTTATGTTCACATGTCTAATCCGTAAACATTATCATGAATATATAAACCAGTTGATTTATATGATACACTAATCCAGTTTCTCCCATCGTAGAAACAATATCGATCAAACTTGATTTCCCGCTCTTAGACGTACGTACACTAATCCAGAGGCTAATACTGCTCATGGACCTCGTCCACGACCTGAAAGCCGAGACAAGAGTCAGTCGTCCCATTAACCTCGAAACCGTCGCGAGCCTCGTGCTCGTCCGGCCAAACGAAGTTTGGGCTCTCGTCCAAACCGAGGACCTTTGGCCCCAAGAAAACCGAGATAGCCTCAAGAAAGGAACAACAACAGGGCCGGTCATCCGGAAGCAAGAGACAATGCTCCCGAGCCCAATCTCTGCTATCGTTGTGGTGGTACAAAACATTGGAAACGAATTTGCCGTGCTTCTGAGCAACAAGTTCAAAGATATCATCGTGGAAATAAGTCTGAAACTAATGTGGTCGAAATAACTCTAGAAGCAACTCTTGAGGCAGCCGACTTTGTCGCTGACATGAATTTGGATTTGGATATTTTTCTCAGTTTTCATGATAATAATTGGGCCTAAGTGTAGCCCATAAATGTTTACGTTTTCTTTTGGATTATGGTTTTGTTTTTTCTATATCATGTTTCAACGTTTCTCGAAATAAATTAAAGTATGTTTGAGCGAATTCCTTTGACATTAAATGTGACCGACTTTAAATTATTCTACTATTAGGCATGACCAGTGGGGAAGTTGATTGTCTGGCTGATAGTGGTACGACTCACACTATCTTATGAGATCAAAAGTATTTCATGAACTTCACGCCTAAAGTAACCTCAGTGACAATGATTTTGGGCCCGTCGACCCTAATCGAAGGGTTTGGCAAAGCCCAATTCGCATTGTCCAATGATACTCCTATGACCATATCTGAGGCCTTATACTCTCATAGGTTCAGTCGAACCTTACTGAGTTTTAAGGACATTAATTTGAGCAAACGAATATCATGTTGAAACCGGTCATGAAAATGGTGTGGATTTTCTTAATTTACACATGACCTCCAATAAATACTGCCAAAAGCGTATCTTGGAGAAATTGATACGTCTTTCAAGTGATCTTTATGTCACGACAATACACTTGATTGAACATAACCTTATCATTCACCGGGCGCCGATTGATGAGAGCACTTATATGTTGTGGCATGACCGTCTGGGACATCCTGGTCGTAATATGATGCTTAGAACTACGAATGCATCGAACGGGCATCCTCTTGGAGGAAAGAATTTCATGATTAGTCCGAAAAACACATGCCAAGCTTGCTCTATTGGAAAGACAAATCTCAAACCAATTCGTGTAAAGCCCACCAAACTAGTTTCGAAGTTCCCTTGCGAGAATCAAAAGTGATATTTGTGGACCTATCCAACCAGCCTACAGACCATTTAAATATTTAATGTTTATGGTTGATGTATCAACAAGATGGTCACAAGTTTACTTATTGTCCACAAGAAATGCTGTTTTTGCTAAACTCTCGCCTAGAGGGCTCACCACTTGGATTATCCTATAAAATCCAGAAGACTTGGTAATGCCGGAGAGTTTACATCGAAGTTTTCCGATGATTATTGCATGTCCCTTGAGATTGACGTTGAACATCTGGTTTCCCATGTTCACACCCAGAATGGTCTCGTAAAAGCGTTCATTAAATGATCGCATGAACCTTGGTAATGCACACCAAGCTTCTAATTTCTACGTGGGGCTATGCAATTTTGCATGCAGCCATGTTGGTCCGATTGAGGCCCACTGCTACCCAACCTTATTCCACGTTACAACTGGTGACTGGGTACGAACCTGACGTTTCGCACTTATGTGTATTTGGGTGTGCAGTTTACGTGTCAATTGTGCCGTCACAACGTACAAATGGGTCCTCAATAAAAGATGAACATATATGTTGATTATGAATCCTCATCCATTTATTGTTGTAGGATACATTGTGGGGTACCTGTCTGGTAAACTTACGTCCGTATGTACAAAATACAAGATGTGGACTACATACATTCCACAAGACCTTTGATATTTCTCATATTTACTCAATAAGGGTTACACTACTTATAAGAGGATATAAATTGTATAATTAGTGGGGTTAGCGGTGATAGCGGAGAACTAAAAGGTTTCTCCTTATTATTGTATACTATGAATACACCTCAACGTATTTCTCTAATATATAAAGAGGTAGAGACATCACCATTTCACACACCACAACATCAAACATCAATCGAATCATTCTATACTTCTCTCTCTCTCTCTCTCTCTCTCTCTCTCTCTCTCTCTCTCTCTCTCTCTCTCTCTCTCTCTCTCTCTCTCTCTCTCTCTCTCGCTCTCTCTCTCTCTCTCTCTCTCTCTCTCTCTCTCTCTCTCGTTTTTCTATCTTTCCTACTTGAGTTAATAGGCGACTCACAACATACTCCACATAAAAAAGAAAATTATCATTATTAAGTCCAACCAATTAAGCTTAAACTCAAGCTCGTCAAGAAACATGCCAAGGCAAGCCAAACCAAGTTCAACCTTTGAAATAAATTTGCAAACCAAGCTCAAACACAACAAATTAAACTTAAGCATACACAAGCCAAATCTGAGCATGTAATGCTCGGCTCATTTACACCCCTAATTGTATGAAGGGATAGGGTGCTTGATGATGGTCCATGGTTATTTTAACAAAACTATAGCTATGGTTGGCTTATAAAATGGTGTTTTTCATTGAAGAGGATTCTGCTGACCTCCCTGAAGGTTTGTTTAATTTGATAAGTTTCCTCCGGCCTTTTAATTGGAGAAAGTTGTGAAAGCTATTGGCGCTACTTTGGAGAAATTATATATTATCAATGTTATCGAGGTTCTACAAGGTCGAGTAGTACACGATGTCTCCACTGTGGTTTGGAAAAAGAGTTTGTTCTGCCTCTCCAAATCCTCGGAGGTTGTGGTTGTTTTCAAGTACGAAAAGGTGGTGGGGCGTTGTTTTCATGTAATTTTGCTTCTAATGAATAAAATCAACGTCCTATTTCTTTCAAAAAGAAAAAGAAAAAAAACATAACAAAATTAATTCAAGAACTGGAATGAAATTGGCTTATCAAAATCTAGTATTAGATTTGACTAAAAACCATAAATCAAATGACTTTTATTATAAACAGTACCCAAACTAAAAAATATTCCCTCATTTTTAAAACCTATCACATTGGTACCTCAACATTCAAACCCGACCCAATTTTCACACACCATCCATAATGCCGTTTACCTCACGACCACGTGGTTTTTTTTTCGATCATATGCATTTTCATCTTAATTCCCTGTGTTTTCATGGAAAAAAGCTACGTGGCCGTGGGATAAACAGAGTTACCTAATGTGATAATTTTTAAAAATGAGGTACCTAACTAATGAATGGCCTTTAGTTCGGGTAATGTTTATGATAAAAGCCCTAAATCAAAATTACAATAAAAATATCAAACAGATAATAAAAAGTAAGAGATGATTAAAAAAACAAGACTTGCCGAAGAAAAAATTGATCTAATTCAAAACTTCATCAGGAAAATTCCAAACAATGAACGAATCTCTCCGAAATCAGCAAAACGGTTATGAACACCAAATCTGCAAAATTATATATATATATTCAACTATAATATACTTACAGATATATGGTCAAGATTTTTCGATCTTAAACTGAACTAGTTTGACACTTTGACATACCAATGTGCAATTAATATGAAGTTATGAACCCGGCCAGATTTCCCATGTGAACATAAATGCAGATGAAGAAGATAGATAGACCCACAATTTGAATATACCAAAAGTCATCATTATATTCATCAACCCTTTTCAAAATCCCCATGTGCGTTCCATCATTCGAGGAGAAAATTAAACCCAGAAAAAAAAAATTATTTCATTAAGAAAGAAATGAAAATAATCAATAATCACAAATATTCATCACGTAGAATTAATATGGAATGCCAGTGGTACCAAATCGGACAGAGGACTCGGAGCCGGAGAGTTTCTACAGACGGGACACGTGGCACTCATGCGGAGCCATTCGTCGACGCACTCAACATGGAAACAGTGATGGCAATCCGGAATGCACCGTACGGGATCCTTGGGCTGGTACTCGGCCAAGCAGATGGTGCAAACGCCGTCGTTCGGCTTAGGGAGCCGCCGGCTTTCGCCCAGAACTATCTTCGGGTAAGAGTCTATGGTGGGCCCATCGAGGCCCAGTACGACAGTCACGGGCTCGGCCGAGTAGTTGCTAGCGGGGGAGCGGCGGTGGGAGTTGGACACGTCGTTGTAATAACCGCCGTGGGCCTTCACTTTGACGCAGGCGTAAGAGGCGAGCATGATGGCGGAGATGAGTAAATGCTGACGGCGATGGCGATGCCGTAGCCGACGCCGACGCCGGTGGCCGAGATGGGAGGGTCAGCCGTGAACATGAGAAAGCTTAAGAGAGAGTTGAGATCGAGTGAGGAGTGAAGTGAGATTCGCTGTAGTGTTTGAGGAGGGAGAGAGCAGACAAGGTCTCTGAAAGCTCGGCGAGGTCGGTGGGGAAAAATTAAATTGCTTCAGCTTTTGTAGGTGTTATGGGGATTGGAAGAGAAGAATGCATGCGTGCCGTCATGTGTTGTTCTTAGTTACCAACTTACCAGGCTTACTATATCCGGTGAATTTCAACTTTTACCAATATGGATCATAGGGTTTAGGATCCGGTGCAAACTTCATGTAATTATTTAAGCCACAAGACCTACAAGTCCGTGCGCAATCTCTTTAAACCCTAAACCCTAAATTTTTTTTTTTTTTTTTTGTAATTAAATAAATTTATTACGAAAAGAGAAAAACACTAAGAACCAACACAAGGAAACAAAACGAACACTGAAGAAAAACAAAGACTAGAAAAAACTATTCTAAGAAACAGAAATAAGAGACCAACTTCAGAAAATAAGCATGAGCAAAGTACACGAACTCAACTCAAAGGAATATTCCATTTAGAAGCAATGAAATTATTGGCAGCCGAGACCTTCAATCCAAATGAGCAGATCTTGCTACGAACAGTGTTGAGGATCACCTTTAGAGTTACATTAGGAGGGGCATGTAAGACTCTTAAAAATTCTGCAATTCTTCTCTCTCCTAATATAATAAATAGATGCAGCAAGATACAAATGATTCACATTAGAGCTCACAGACTTCCCATACCTGTGCGCAATCTCACCCGGCCATTATATGTATACTATTATTAAGAGAATAGAGTTTGCTCACAATAACTGTTTTTTTTACGGATATAGCCCTCTTATATTTAAAAAAAAAATAAAAAAAAAAATAATTAATATGGACACTAAAATCAATTCAAAAAATTAAAAATAAAATAAAAGATAGTGGGTGGTTTATTTATGAATAAACTTCTTCACACATAATGTGTGGATCCCTACTAGTAAATGTGAAACAATCATGTTAGGACTAGTGCATTTCGATTAACATGATGAAGAATACTTCCATGAATACGACAATCTTGGATATCAGTAGGGATTGGACAAAAAAAAACTTCACGTAAACTTAAACATAAAATATTAGATTACTCTACACTCATACGAGAAACGTTATTTTCTATTTTATTAGTTGTTATGCATCAGTACGTGCTAGCACCTAGAAAAAGTGGTTTTAGTGACTATTTTTTTAGGGATATATTTGGTTTCAGTCCCTTTAGTTCCACACTTGCAATTATTGTGAAGACTGGAGACTCAAATTTGTCGAATAAAAATATCAAGAAAATGATATTTTCATTATTTAGGGTTCTCAATAGGACTCATATTAGTCATTCTCACTATGGTACAAATTTGAATTCATCATCTCTCTTTTAGTTTGCACCTAAATCATCCATAGTGGACACAAATTTAGATGGACTCATTTTCAACACTATTCAGATGGACTCATATAATTATTCATGTCAATTTAGACCCAAATTTGAGTTAAAAAAATGAATTCACACTGCTGATACTGTTACGGCCACCACATGTACACTGTAAGATAGTGTGCCGAAAAATACCATTTTTCCAGTAGTACATTGTCAATCACCGCGTGGCTTGTGGGCTAGAGTTGTGTGAATTTGTGCGGTGGTGCTGCTCTACTTGCTTGCTTTATGATGATGAAGGAAATATTGAACGGTGACTTTGGGGAAAATCTCTTTTCTTTGAATATTCTCACTCACTGAGGTTTCAATGGGACTTAATTGATGAACTTGATGGGCATTTGTTGCGTATATAGAAAACAGCTTTATCTACTCGCAGGATTCTCATAATTCTCTACAGTTCAGGACAAATAAAGGAAGAGGCTTTACTCTTACACCAATATTCAAATTCAAGGAGTGATCGAAGAGGCAGCAACTGCAGATCACTTGGATTCTTCACTTGGACAATTAACTACGGTTAGTTACTCCAGGCATTTTATTTACTGCAGATGTTTTGGGATTCTTGCTTCTGAGACCAGTTTCATGGGGTGTCTTTATATATCGAATCCATCACAACTCTTCCTCTTTTGTTTTTTCCAGCTCTTCATACACCCTATATTATGTTCCTTTCCTCATTAGTTTCATGCTAATTCATATACACAAAATTACACCTTTATTGACCTTTTGACATTCTGCAATGTAATAGTTACACTTGGTTTTGCCTCTAGTATTCACTTATTGTCTTTTCAAATTGGACTGCATTGTATAGTTATATACTCTGTTTGAATCTTTAGACAAATATCAACATACTCTGTGGAATTTGGTGACAAGAAATGAGGCATTACTTGGGAATTGCTTATGAAGATTTCGGAGGAAAGAGATTCTTTATGGTTTGCTGTCATAAGAAGTAAATAAGGGTTGCAAGCAAATTGGGATTCAAATATTGTGATTTGAGGCTCGAGTGGATGCCCATTGAAAGACATCAAGGCATCAATTCATTTCTGGGTGCTGCAAGTTTGTGATGGGTAGTGGGGAAAGGGTGCGGTTTTGGAAAGAGAGATGGGCTGGGGAAACAGCTTGTTGCCATTTAGTTCCATGCTTATAGAGTTTCATATCATTATTATAGGCTTGGATTATTGCTCATGGAAAGGTCACTCATACCTGTAACATGGTTCAGAGGAGAAGACCTGCTCTTGGTCGATTTTCCCCTAATTAGTGTGTAATATTTTCAAATCGTTCTTAGTGTGTGAACCACTTATTTTAGAATGTCCAGTTGCATTAGCTCTGTGTGATGGGTGTTTAGGGAGTCCAATCTGTGTTGGAAGTTGGAACTAGCAAGTGGCCGGATTGTGTGAAAGATACACAGATCTTTGGAGGAAGAAAAAAGGGATTGGTCATGGGCAGATGAGTTGTAATGGCATCGCTCGAGTCATATGGATGGGGGAGGAGCTGGAGCTTTTGTGGGTAAAGGGTTCGATATATTGCTGCTCTAAGACATGGTTTGGTCCATGCTGTTCTTATAATTGGAATGTTTGATCTTTTTGGTTCTTTCAAATGTTATGGTTGTGTTGTTTGATCAATTTCAGAGACATAGAGCTAGAAAATTCAGTGCTTGTCCTCTGTATTGTACTTTGTTAATCTTCGAATTAAAGCCTGGATGAAATTCAGAGCATATGGAAGTTCCTTAAATCTGCTGCTATGGATATATTTTATAGGGAAATAACCAATAGGTCCTAATTTTCACTATATATTTTCCATTAGGTTTGATAGATTTTAAATAATTCTCATCAAGTTTGGGTTGGGCCTCTTTTACTCCCAGCAAGGACAAAATATTGTAGGCCTGATCTGTTAATTATTTATTATACCTATTTTACCCTTTTAGGGAGTTTTCTGTTTTGAAATTGACTACGTCAGTCACGTAACTGAACCATAACAACCCAAAACTCTCACCGTACTGCGTAGCTCTCGATTTAGCTCTCGATTTGATTTAGCTTATTCGAAATTGTTTATTGTTCATTGATCGAAGCTGTGGATTGAAGCGGTTCGCGAGTTTCCTGTCTTGATTGTAAGGATTTTTCGTTTTCCTTACTGTGAATTTCGGGATTTTCCTTGCTGTGAATTTCGTTTTGAATTTCGTTTTTAGCGCATTGATTTGTTCGTTGTTCTTGTTTTGTTAAGGATTTTGTTGCTGTGATTGCATCTGCGGCAAAGTTTCGGATCTAATTTCCTTTCTGCTACGATTTTTGTTCGATTTTTTGCGGAAGATTGAGGTAAACTTCAATCTGTATATTTTTGAATTTTAGTCTTGTTGATTTTCGATTTTTAGTTTTAGGTCTGATGCATCTAGTTTTCGTTATTTTTGTTGCTATTGTTGAATTGATGGGAGAGGGAATCTGGACTCGTTTGTTTTTTTTTTTTGAATTCGGTGTGGATCAGTAATCTTCATCTAGTCTTCGATCTTTTGTTGAAGATTCATGTAATCTGCAATCTGCATGTTTTCGGTTTTGTTTTGTTGTTTTTCGATTCTTTTTTTGATCAGTTTGGCAGTGGCTTTGGCTGTGTTTTTATTTTTATTGACCTCAATAAAAACTGTGGAAGGGATGCTGTAAGTAATCAGTTTGGCAGTGGCTTTGGTTGTGTTTATATTTTTATTGACCTCAATAAAAATTGTGCAATGGATGCATGAAGTAATCAGTTTGGCAATAGCTTTGGTTGCGTTTTTATTTTTATTGACCTCAATAAAAATGTGCAAGGGATGCTTGAAGAAATCAGTTTGGCAGTGGCTTTGTCTGTTTTTTTATTTTTATTGACCTCAATAAAAACTGTGCAATTGCTTTGTCTGTGTTTAGATTTTTATTGACCTCAATAAAAACTATGCAATGGCCTTGTCTGTGTTTTTATTTTTATTGACCTCAATAAAAACTGTCCAATGGATGCAGGAAGTAATCAGTTTGGCAGTGGCTTTTGCTGTGTTTTTATTTTTATTGAGGTCAATAAAAATAATGCTGTGTAATGAAAGTTTTGTTTCTGTTCTATATGTCTTTCTTTTTAGGTTTTTCGATAAATTTTTCTAATAATGATGTGTAATCTTTGTGTTGTTTATTGTTTTATTGACCTCAATAAAAATTGAATATTGTTTTTGTTAGGTTGTGTAATGGATTCTTCGGTGTTGGCTAAGTGCACATATTCAGGTCTTACAATGCTGTTTGGCCTGTCTCGTGGTTCGAAGTATGATGACCTTTGTCGAGATATTTGTAGACGGTTTAATTTTTTGGGATCGGATGTGATTGAGTTGCAATGTGCCTTGCCCGGTAGTCCTGCTTGCTTTTTGCAGTGTGATGGTGACTTAGAGCTGCTGTTTAAGGCTGCTTTGGTGTTCAAGATTGAATGTGTAGACATCGTTGTATCGAAATTGAGTAGTTCTTGTGCTAGCAATGTGTCCGTTGATGATAGTGCATCCGCTGTATTGGATGAGGAAGATTATCTTGGTGAACCGTATAGGACAACAGAGGGGAAGGTTTACTTTTCTAGGGAGTGGAGGGATTACATCAAAGAAGTTGGGCAGAAGTTTCGGGGTGGTGTTGTGGACTTTAGGGAGAAGTTGTTGAAGTATGCAATAGAAGTTGGTTTTCGATTTGTTTATGTGAAAAATGATGCAGGCCGTATTGTTGTTGATTGTTTTAACAAGCTTCGGGATGGTTGTAAATGGCATGTGAGTGGCTACACTTCTTCTGCCAACGGCTTCTTCTACATTAGGCAATTAGATAATGTCCACACGTGTAAGGGGGTTCTTAGAACCCAAAAAAGTGATTTGTTGGGATCTAATGTTGTGAAGTCATGCATTGAGGATGATGTTCGCTTGAATCCGTCTATTACCGCCAAGGAAATCATGAGAAAGTTCAAGGACAACTATGGATTTGACATCACTTATAAAGTTGCATACAAAGCAAAGGAATTGGCAAAGCAATCAATTTATGGTGGTGCCGCTGATTCGTACAACATGCTTTGTTGGTATGAAGAAGCTGTTTTGGAGAGCAACCCCGGATCAACGTTTGTTTTGGAGAAGGATGCATCTACTAGTCGGTTCAAGAGGCTTTTTTTGGCTTTCCATGGTTGTGTGGAGGGTTTCAAGTACTGCGTTCCGGTCTTATTCGTTGATGGCACATTTGGGAAGAGCATATACAAGGGACAGATTCTAACCGCAATTGCAAAGGATGGGGATCAAGGTAAAATTGTTTATTGATGTCAATAATTTAATATTCTGCTTGATTATTGGACTGAAATCATACTCAATGTTTTTATTGATGTCAATAATTTGTGTGCTGCTTGATTACCTGCTGACATTTGTAAAAGAAAGTTTTTATTGATGTCAATAATCTTATATTCTGCTTGATTATTTGACTGAAATCATACTCAATGTTTTTTATTGATGTCAATAATTTTTTTCTGCTTGATTACCTGCTGACATTTGTAAAATAAAGTTTTTATTGATGTCAATAATTTATATTCTGCTTATTATGTATTCATATTGTACAGGTAAGTTTGTTATTGACGTCAATAATCTTGATTATTTTACTGAAGTTGTACTCAATATTTTTTTATTGATGACAATAATATGTTTTCTGATTGATTACCTGCTCATGTTGTACAAGTAATGGTTTTTATTGATGTCAATAATCTTATATTCTGCTTGATTATTATACTCAAATTGTACTCAATGTTTTTTATTGACGTCAATAAAATGATTACAGATTTGTTACTTTTTGTGTGTTTGTTTCCTGATTATATTTCCATTTTGTTCTAGGTCTATTCCCTGTTGCTATTTGTGTTTGTGATTCCGAAACGGATGCGAATTGGACTTTTTTCTTTGAGCACTTGAGGACATTGTTGCAGGAGAGGTTGGTTACATTTATGTCGGATCGTGGAACTGGTTTGTTGAGTGCTTTTGACAAGGTGTTTGCTGGTTGGCCGCACCTGTTTTGTTACAAGCATTTGGTTGCCAATTTGATGGATAAGTTTAGGGGCAGAGGAAATGCTGCTGCTCGTGAAGAGATTAGGCAACGATTTTTTGAATGTGCATATTCGTCATCTGAAAAGGAGTTTTTGTTTCACTTAGCACAACTGAGGGATGTGGGTGGGGGGCAGATTATTGATCAGTTCTTGTCTGAAATGCCGCTAGAGAATTGGTGTAGGGCATTTTTCAAGGGAGATCGTTATGGTATAATGGCAAATAGTGCAGCGGAATCTTTTAATAATTGGATCAGGATTGAGCGTGAGATGCCGGTTTTTGACATGCTGGATACAATTAGGTTGAGATTGATGCATCAAATGTCTAGTAGGAGGGATGCAGCGGATCGTTGGACCACATTGATTTGTCCAAATATGGAGATTCGGTTGAAGGCAAAGATGGAAGAGGCTCTCCAATATAGCGTTTTCCGTTCTGTTGATGGTAAGTACGAGGTTAGGGGCAAGTTCAACTACACGGTGAATCTTCGTGAGCTTTCTTGCTCATGCAATAAGTGGCAGATTAATTGCTTTCCATGTGCTCATGCTCTCGCTGCCATTCAAGGTGCCGGTCGGATGATATATCATTACATTGATCCGTATTACAGCGTGGAGTCGTACAAAAGGTCATATGATTTAGGCATCCATCCCATTCCAAATGTAGAGAGGTCCTATTGTGAGTCCTCAAGCAGTGGCATGATTTTTGCGCCACTTACGAAGAGACCTCCCGGGAGGCCCAAGGCGAAACGGATCAAGTCTGCGACCGAGTCACGAAAAAGGCCTATGAAGTGCGGCCGATGCGGGGTGAAAGGGGACCACAACAAGAAGACGTGCACCGCTCCCATTTGATTGTTGCAGCAGCAGCTTATGATTCTGTTTAGGGTAACATGTTCTTAGTCATCCTTTAGGGTTCAGTAACATTAACTTGTATAGATTTTTAAGTAAACACGAATAAGAAATTCATTTTTTGTGACCTATGTTCTTGACTATCCGAATGTGTTTTGGATATTGGTTTTGGGGATATATGTGGTGGACTATGAGAATGTGCTTTGGTTATTTTAGAAGCACTTACATTTTTTATTGTGGTCAGTAAACTGACCAATATTGCTTAATGAGTGAGTGATTTTTTCATATTACTGATTGTGATATGGCAGGTACTTTTTGTGTATTTCTATTTGTGAGATGTTTTCATATTGTTTAGTGGAGTCAACCTTGTGTGAATAAACGGAATAAAGAAATTTATTGATGTCAATAATATATGTCAAGCGATTGACAATGTGCACTTCATTAGTCAATAAGAAAGAAGTTTTTTTTTATTGATGTCAATAAATTATGTCAACGACCCTTAACAATGCATTTGCCATGATTCAGTGCTCCAAAGAACAAGAAGTGATTGGAAATGTGGACTTCATTAGGGAGTAAGAGAGAAGAATATTTTTTATTGATGTCAATAAATTAAGGTCATTGTCAAAATGTGGAATTCATTAGTCATTAGCAAAGAAGAATGTTTTTATTGATATCAATAAATTATGTCAATGACCCTGAACAAAGCATGAAAGCCCTAAATAAACACTCATATCCCATAGTAAATTTTACAATACAGTTTTAACCCATAGTAAATTGCTTCACGATCATATTTTATGTGGGTGAACTCCAAAGCTTTCTTGAAATGGGCATTGGTATAAATGTAATAGAAATCTACTAAAAATCTACTAAATTGATGTAAAATGTACTAAAAATTCACAATGTACATGTAACTAGATATTGTTCATTTTTTCAACTTGTCTACATAATTTTGTAGAAAATAAGAACCATAAGGTAATGCTAATCTTGCTACTCTTCCACCTCATACTCTTGATCTTGAAATTCAATTTTCCAGGTGTTCTCATCATCATGTGCAAATCTGTTCAGCATTGTCTTCCTCATATTTCTTGCCTCTTGTTGTGTTGGTTTCTTTCCATTTGCAATGCTCTCTATATAGTGCAGTACATATGGCCCACAGTCAACCTTGTTTAATACATATAGCAACATATTAAAACCCTGAAACTGAAACTGCAGTCAATCTAAAATGCATTATATTTTTATTGATGTCAATAATTTAGATAGGTACTTACGATGAGCATGGTTGTTGAGGGCAATGCATGTCCTCTTCCAATTTATAGTCTTTGATTTCATTGGACAAAACCCACTGTCTGCATTCTTCTTCTTCTTCAGTGATTTGTACTTCTGTGTATATGAGGCCAATAACTTCATGTTCTTCCTTATATTTGTCCCTGATTCCTTCTTGGCTTTCAGATCCAAGCTTCACTGCCGAGTTCTTCACACTTTGGAACCACTTCTGTATATGTGGGATCTGTATTGACATTTTTTATTGAGTAATGTGTTTTAGTAATCAATATCATTACAGTTTATTGACAATAATGGGAACTCAAGAATACAGATATCACTTACAATTCGTTTTGCGTTCCGGTGGTGTAAGTGGTTCTTGACATTTTTCTTTGGCCTCATGGAGTTCATGTGGATGAACTTCTTCTTTTCGTTGTCCATGATGAGAAGCGAGTAGTGGTTTTTGCGGCATGATGTATGGGGATGAAAATTCTGCTTTTGTTTATATTTTGCCACAAAGGCTCTTTGAGATGCAATTCTATTCCCCCGTCCATCTCCATTATGACACAGTACTGCAGACACAAGGAAAAGAAATAAAAACACATTAGTCCGCGGTGCAGCGGCACGCTGCTCTCTATTGACCCGTGACTACAATTTGCTGTCAATGTGCTACAAAATAACTAATAACTTTTGCTTACCGATGCAACCATGTTTAGGAATGCTTGATCTGTTATTCCTTTTGTTTCGAGATCATCAGCAATCAATCCCACATACGTGTTCATCAGCTAAAAAAAAGGGTAGACTTGATTAGTCAATAACAAAGAGAAATTTTTTTTATTGATGTCAATAAATTATGTGGAGGACCCTTTATCAAAGCATGCAACATGATATAGCATTCTAAAGAACAACAGGTGCTTGAATATGTGGAGTTCAATAGTCAATAACACAGAAATTTTGTTTTTATTGATGTCAATAAATCAGTACATAGAATATTTAATAATAAAATTATTGTACTTACATCTGTCTCAAGCATTTGTTCCTCGATGAGTGACTTGAGATCTTCCCTTTTGACAGTCCCCAGACCCTCTGCCTCCCAGAAATGGACGCTGTTCAAACAACATTTTTATTGTGGTCAGTAAAACATTTTTATTGTGCTCAGTAAAACAATTTTATTGTGCTCAGTACTTACTCATCTTTGTTTACGCTATCCATGTAGTCCTTGATTCTCTTTGCCGTTTCCCCATCCAACTCAGTCCACGTCTTTTTGCCGCAGTTGACATCTTGTAGATGAAGATTGTGAGGCTCTGTGCAAGCGGCTTTCACCTTTGGGTTGTTCTTCTTTATCTTCTTCTTTAATTGCTCAGGAGTTTCATATATGAAACTTTCATCCTTTGATTTTGATGGCCTCTTGTTCTTCTTTACATTCCTTTCGATTGTATGGACATCGACAGTTCTTTCTTCTTGTTTTTTCTTCTGAGCAGCAGCAGCTTGTTCTAGTTTCTCAACTTCCTTGCAAATTACCTCATCTTCCAAGCTGTCGGTGAGTGGACCTTGTGTTGGAGTCTCTTTCTGAGTGCTTGCTTCCTCAAGTTTTTTCGTTTGTGCGGCAGCAGCTTGTTCTATTTTCTCCATTTCTTGGCACAGTACTTCGTCATCGAAGCTGTCCACGAGTGGATTTTTGTTGGTGCTTGCGTTCTCTTCTTGGACAGGTGGTGTAGTTGCTGGTTTTTGTTGTTGTGCAGTCTCAACAATTTTATCTATTACACTGCCCAGTGAGTCAAAGTCTATGCTGTCCGGCTCATTCATTCTTTCCTCCTCTTCCTCCTCCACTTCCCTTTCCTTTTCTTCATTCTCTTGCTCTCTTTCTGCAATTGAGTTGTTTTAGTTAGTGACACAGGCTACAGTACTCTACTAACTACTTATTTATTGATGTCAATAAATATTTATTAACATCAATAAAATTCTGACTATAGTACTCTATTGAGGTTTCATTTATTGACATCAATAAATTATAAACTGGAAGTCTAATTACATAATCCTGAACATAATCCTAGTGTTTTGCATAAGTGAAACTGTAAAATCATATACGAAGCTTACAGAGGTTTTTTTTGTAATTTACTTACCTTTCTCGTGTTCTTGTGCTTCCTCTTCCTTCTGCTCTTCCTCTTCTTTTTCTTCATTGTCTTGCTCTCTTTCTGCAATGGGAATGATTCAGTTGTTTTAGTTAGTGACACAGACTACAGTACTCTACTGAACTCTCATTTATTGATGTCGATAAATATTTATTGACATCAATAAAATTCTGACTATAGTACTCTACTGAGGTTTCATTTATTGACATCAATAAATAAGCAACTGGAAGTCTAATTACATAATCCTGAACATAATCCTAGTGTTTGCCATAAGTGAAACTGTAAAATCATATACGAAGCTTACAGAGTTTTGTAATTTAGTTACCTTCTGTGCTTTTCGGCATGGCAGTCTCTTCGTTGTGCTCTTGTGCTTCTTCCTCCTCCACTTCCCTTTCCTTTTCTTCATTCTCTTGCTCTCTTTCTGCAATGGGAATGATTCAGTTGTTTTAGTTAGTGACACAGACTACAGTACTCTACTGAACTCTCATTTATTGATGTCAATAAATATTTATTGACATCAATAAAATTCTGACTATCACTATAGTACTCTACTGATGTTTCATTTATTGACATCAATAAATAAGCAACTGAAACTGTAAAATGATATAGGAAGCTTAAAGAGTTTTGTAATTTACTTACCTTCTGTGCTTGTCGGAATGGCAGTTGCTTCCTTGTGCTGTTGTGCTTCCTCTTCCTTTTCCTTCTCTTCTTCCTCTTCTTTTTCTTCGTTCTCTTGGTCTTTTTTTGCAATGGAAATGATTCAGTTGTGTTAGTTAGTGTCAGAGACTATAGTACTCTACTGAACTCTCATTTATTGATGTCAATAAAATATTTTATTGACGTCAATAAAATTCTGACTATCACTATAGTACTCTACTGATGTTTCATTTATTGACATCAATAAATAAGCAACTGAAACTGTAAAATGATATAGGAAGCTTAAAGAGTTTTGTAATTTACTTACCTTCTGTGCTTGTCGGAATGGCAGTTGCTTCCTTGTGCTGTTGTGCTTCCTCTTCCTTTTCCTTCTCTTCTTCCTCTTCTTTTTCTTCGTTCTCTTGGTCTTTTTTTTGCAATGGAAATGATTCAGTTGTGTTAGTTAGTGTCAGAGACTATAGTACTCTACTGAACTCTCATTTATTGATGTCAATAAAATATTTTATTGATGTCAATAAAATATTTACTGACATCAATAAATCTCAGACTATAGTACAATGGTGAGGTTTTATTTATTTATTGACATCAATAAAATTCAGAAGTCTAATTACATAATATGGAACATTACTTTTTGTGCTGTCCTAGTGCTTGCCATAAGTGAAACTGTAGAATGATATAGGAAGCTTAAAGAGTTTTGTAATTTACTTACCTTCTGTGCTTGTCTGCATTGTATTCACTTCCTCATGATCTTGTGCATCCTCAAATTTTTCATCCTCTTGAGAGTCTTCTTGTTGATCTTCATCCATTTGGTCTGCATTTTAAAAAGATTGACCGTTTAGCTTATTGACAGGGAATAAAATACTTTAAAATTTAAAAGTTTGTTGACTTCTCGATATATATGATTCAACGATTCAGTCAGAACAATAATCGGAACTAGCTCAATGACCTTCTGGAAAGAGGTTGAAACTTGGAGCGCTGTGTTGTACTTCAAGGTCTCGGACTTTAGTTTCAAGTCGTCTTACTTTCTTCTTCAGCATTTTGTTATTCTTTTTCTCCTCCAGCAGGCTGGTCTCCAACTCTTGTATTTTGGTATCCGCCTTTTGACAGTTGTTCCAGAGTGTTTCGTTCTGGTCTTGAAGCTTCTTCAGTTCTTGTTCCAATTCATCCCATTCTTTGCTTGTTGGATTGCCATCAAGAGATTCCTCAAGGCTGTGTATTATGTTTTTCAAGTTTTCAACTGCTTGAGTTGCTTCTTCTCTGTTCTCTTGGGTGGCCTGCGACACCTGCGAATCGACATTGCAAGAATTTAAGACTAAATAATTTTTATTGAGGTCAATAATTTTTTTGTAGAGCTCTGCATTCCATGCACAAGTAAATTGACCCAGTAATACAATTATGTTGTGAACTAGGATAAACAGAAAAATGGGAATTGAGTTATTTACCCATTGGGAGAATGTAGGTGTTGACGTGTCTTGATCATCTTCATCGAGATCAATGACATCTTCATCCAAATCGATGATTTTGTCTTCGGGTTCTTCCCACGGTCCACTTTCTATCCATTGCTTTAACATAGGAAAGGAAAAAGTAAGAATTAGTTTACTAGCATTGAAACCAATGTAGATATACACACAGAATTGTTGTTTCTGTTTCGTATTACCTCGGCCAAGCGCGGATTTGATTTGATTTTCTGCCAATCAAAGATGTTTTGAATAGACCACTTGATGAAGGTTGGATATGCAGTTTCTCTCCCTGCAATGCACCTTTTCGCCTGTGTGTTCTCAAGGAACCAGTACTGCAAACAAGTTTATTGTGTTCAGTAAATTATTGACATCAATAAACAATTTTTAGGTAAATAATGAAGCAGAATAAAAATTATTGATGTCAATTGTGACGCCCCAAATTGCACCTCTTCAATTTGAGCACGAAACAGTGCCGCGAGCCTTTAAAAATACAAGCTAAATCACTAACTTATACTTTAAAGAAACGCAAGGCAATTAAGTGAATAGTTTTCAGAACGCAAATGCGGAAACAAATTTAATTTGAATAGAGGTGAAACAATTGGAAATCGTAAAACGATTTAAATCCAATTTATCAAATTAAATAAACGGATCGAAATAGGAATTCATGAATGAGTTTCACATTATTGACCATGAACAAGATAAATGGTCAACGAGTTCCAAAATAAATGAAACGATACAACCAGAATGAATACATAATTTCCGGAACCTGATATTCGATAAACGAATATCCGATGATAACAATTTTGCACACCCAGCGCCAACCACTGTTGTCCCGTTCCCAGTGCACAGTACCTGCATCCAAAACTATAGTAGGGGTGAGCTTTCGTCCTCGCTGCTCAGTAGGGGAATTCACCCCGGCTAGATTTAAAAATCATAAAATATATATTTCATTGGCCAACCAGTATGTAAAACATATCAAGGAAAATAATAAATCATTTCTCAAGAATACTCATGAGAAAATAATTAAATAAGTACCCGGGTAAAATATCAAACCTGATGACCGATCAATCTAGCCAACTACATCCTTACCGAAGATTAAAATCTTCAACAAACCGTAAGGTGTAGCGAGAGTGTCCATTCATGCCATACCGCCTAGATCTAGTGCCACACCTCAAAGGATGTCAGACACTATTCCGTCCGTACAGCCCCTCCGGAGGTTTAGGGGATCGAAACCCAAGGTAGTCACTATGCACCACTCACTCTCAGGTCATCATATAAATCAAATATAATTTAAAACACACATGGCGTAAATCATAGCCATGCAAATCTTATATAACATATATATATGAGAAAACACTAACCGAGAGAGTCCCAAGTTTATTTTTATCCCTACCTGGAATCTCGGAGCTTGTTCTCGTTCATCACATCACATCAGGCCAACATCACCACCACCACAGTTTACATCTCGGGTTAACTGGAGTCCCTAGTCCGACAATAACAATATTCGAGTGTTAATATGAGATTCTCAATTTAACAACACTCGACAACTTAATCAAAATCCATTTGATTAACCATTTCCGATTTACGGAAATCATTTCTCATCGGGTGTCATTCCATAATTACTATGGACACCCCGTAGGTATCCTTCACACCTTAACACAATATCAAATCAACAATTTGATCCAAATTCTATAATCCTGCACTTCAAGTGTATTTAGGAACCAATATGTTTTCTAAAACATCCAACAAAGTCAGAAAAACCATATGGGCAACCTGAACCGCCACCACTCACGGTGGTTCACGGTGGCAGAGGAATACCCAAAATACCCAATCTTCCAATACTCAACCAAAATGAATTCCAAGTATACCAACATGTAGAACTCGATGAGTTGAGCAAGAATGATACCTTACTCGAAGGAATCCGTCACCGGAGTCGCCGGAAAATCAAGAAAACCCGCCGGAACAGCCGTAGCTTCTTTTCTTCGATTCTCCCTCGTCAGTTGACGATTTGAGAAACCAAGACCACAGACAAGCTCGCCTTGACCAGGCGGAGCTATTGGCACCGGTCTTGTGCGCCGTCGTGGCCGGAGTCGGAAGTTGCCATCGGAGCAGACGGAACTTCAAGCCGTCGTTTCTCTCTCCACCGGCGTCTATTTGATGAACTGTAACCACCGTTGAACTCGTCACGTTGAGGCGAAGAAAAAGAGACCAGTCCGGCGCCGTGAAACGGCCGGACGTGGGAGGTGGTTTCAGACGGTGTCGGAGCAGAGAGAGGAAAAGGACGCGGGATGGTTCTGGGTTCTTCCCAAACCGTTCCAACCTTTAAACTTAAATCCTACGGTCTAGATCAAATCTGATTTGATCAACGGTTGAGATTAAACCGCTTCAATTTCTTTAATTTCCAAACTTCTGGAAATTAAAACAAATGGTTCGGGTATCCGAAAAATACCCCGAAAATTGCCACGTACTCGTAATGACGTGTACTTCATTCTCGAGTCTTCAAGTCGAAGTGACGACAAAGAGGAAATATCTGAAAAATTTCCGAAGCTCTTTAATAATTATCGAGATTAGGAATTTAATCTCGATTAATATCCAAATTAATCCTTTAATTTTCCGGGTCTCACATCAATAAATAATTTTTAGGTAAATAATGAAGCAGAATTAAAATTATTGAGGTCAGTAAAATATTGGATACTTACCAGTATGAGTATAAGGCAGCCGGAGAGTGTTACTGGATTCAGCTTGTTGTGCTTGGTGAGCCCCTTTTCCAAGAACTGCAGCACTATGAGGGACCAATTGTAGGTTTTCAGATTCTTTAAATTGCAGGCAACGTTGACCAGGTCCCAAGTAATTCTGCTTGCACTATTACTGAAGAGGAATGTAGTGAACAAGCTGATTATGATGAGCGATGCCACATGTTCAGGGTTTGCTTCATTTTCCTCGTCGAGCTCCACGTCAAGTGCATGGTCCACTTGTGTTTTTGTGATTGCATCTTTGCATTTCTTGAAATGCTTGGTAATGAGGCCATGTTTTGGTTTTGCTTCCTTCTTGTTGAAGGTGAAGTCTTTTCCTTCTTTTGGCAGGCCAAAAATTTTGTTGACGTCGTCTGGAGTTATCTTCTTCACCACATCCCCAAACTTGAACTCCTTTGTTTCCTTCTCATAGTGCCTGAGGATTAATTCAATGTCTATTTCCTTCTTTGTGATTTGCTCCTCAGTCATGATATCCACAAAGAAGGGGTTAATGAGTGGCCACATTCCAGTATTCCTCAAGAGGAACCATGTCTGCAGTGGAATCTTGTTCTTGTGCCTGTTCATCTCCCTCCAGAATGCTACGAGGGTGCATTTTTGCTGCCTGACTTTCTTCTGTATCTGGTTTTCATCTTCTTCGTCTTCTTCTTCTCCTCTTTTCTTCCTCAGTTTTTGTTCTTTTTTTGCTTGGCGCGGCTTGTCTTTTCTGCTTGCTGTGTGTTTGAGTCTTTTGTGTCCTGATTCCTTACCATCATCAGCTCTGGCTCTTTTTTTAGCCGATGGTTCCTCTTGTTGTATTCCCATTCTGCTGTTTCTTCTTTTCTGGAGTCTCTGTTCTCGGTCTGTGGTTTTGTTCTGTGCCATTTTTCTGCAGTAGAATGTGGAAATCATTTGTCATTAACAGAGAAATGAAAAATTTATTAATGTCAATAAATTATCTGAATGATCAAAGCATGCAACACCATTATAGTATTTGTGGAATGATCAAGTTTAATGAATGTGCAATAAAATTATTGACATCAATAATTTTATTGACATCAATAATTTTATTGATATCAATAAAATTATTGAAATGTTGGACTTCATTAGTAAACAAATTTATTGATGTCAATAATTTTAAGATGCAACAGCATAAAGTAAGCAGATCTTTTTTAAAATGTAAAAAGCACACCAAAACCGAACAACATATTGCAGTTGATTGATAATGTGGATAGATTCAGTGAATTAGCCTTTACAAATGCAACATGGTTCAATCAGACTCTTTTTTATTGATGTCAATAAAATTATTGATGTCAATAATTTTTGTAAGGGAAATGTAATCAGAACCTATTAAACCTAAAAATGGTCTATAATGTTTGACTCATCCATCTTAGCTTGGCTTGTATATTATTGCACAACAAATAAACGAATACTACATGAAACCTGAGGGAACATGTTAGTTGCATTGAAATGTAAAAAGCATACCAACACAGAACAAACATATTGCATCTCATTTTTGGAGAAATAACAGGTTTATGACTTCATTGAAAAGGTTGATTTCATTAGTAAACTATTTTATTGATGTCAATAATTTTATTGAGGTCAATAATTTTTGTACGGTAACGTAATCAGAACATGTTAAAACCAAACATATTTCGAAATGAAAATTATAAGAGTCAGAGTGTAGTTTAACCTTAAATACGAAGAAAGAGTAAAGCATCTTTCGGTTAAAATAGGAAATGTGTTAATCGGATACACAAAATCATTCTGCATGATTCAACCAAATCGTTCCGTAGTCAACCAAATCTATTGAGATTCAAATCGTTCAACAAAACAACAACAACGCATATGCGAAATAGTAGGAAAGATTCAGAGTATTGATAAGCCGTACTTTAAGAGAGATTGAAACCCTAACCTTGTTGAAATCGGAAATTCTGAAGGTGTGAAATAGTCGGTGAAACCGCGAAGATCTTGAATCTGCTGTCGATTTTAGTGAGTCTGGTTTCGCGAGCGAGGTTGATGGTGATTGTGCGTAGAGATTTGACGGTTTTTGAAAATGGGAGAAGAAGAGTCGGAGAGAGTTTGAGAGCGAAGAGACAGAGTTTATGATCAAAAACCGCGGTACTCGATGAAATGAGAGTGGCACGTTGTAGTTTTTTAAATTACGTAGGGGCAAAAGCGTAAGTTCGCGTCCGTGACGAATTAAATGGGCCGGACAGGCACCGTGGATTTGGACCAAACTTGATGGGAAATAATTTGGGTATTTTGTCCTTATGGGTCAAGAACCCATATTTTATTTCTTAATGAAAATCATCTGAGAAGATGAGGCAGAGATCCAAGTGGTTGATTCCTTCATTTAGGTGTTTTCAATCGTCCTCTTCAGTTTTCTTTCAAGGCTAGAGATTCAGTGACTCGACCAATTTCCAAACTGTAAGTCTTGATCATTTTGTTATACTCTCATATCTTACTGATTTGGGTTGCTTCTGGATCGGGCTTTATGATCCACTCTTAGTTGGATCAAATTTTAACTTTAGAGTTACTACTATAACTCCAATGATGGTAGTTCAAGTCCCTCTATGGTGGTTATATATCTTAATTTATTTGGCTACTAGTTGTAATTGGTATCCAACTTTCATATGCTTTCATAGACATTTTGTCCTATATCAATAAGAACAATACTATTAAGTCTATTATTAATTTCATAATATAAAAAAAATATTAAAAACCTCGTACGAATAAAAATGCTTGCATCATCGACACAGATATGAAAGCATTCTATCTTACTCATTGTCTCTCCTGACCAACTCTTAGATTCATAACCAAGCCTCACCAGAACTCTCTCTCTCTCTCTCTCTCTATATATATATATATATATATATATATATATATATATATCTTCTTAATTACATAAGAGAACCAGTTTATATGTATACTCTGCAAATGGAAATGTCATTGAGGAGTATAGCAGCATCCATTGCATTGGTGACTTGGTGTGCATAGTATCATGGGCATGGAGGGTGCTGAATTGGTTGTGGTTGAGCCGTTGAGGCCAAAGAAGCTAGAAAGATGTCTAAGGCAGCAAGGTCTTACTGGAAATTCCTATCGGCTTTTGTTTGGAGATCTGAATGAGTCCATCAAGATGAGCAAGGAAGCATGCTCCAGACCCATCAACCTCTCCGAGGATATAGCCCAACGTCACAACGTGCTATCCCCTTTCTCCATCAAACCATAAACCAACACGGTACGTGCCAATACTTGAAATTATTACTAACATATAACTCCATACTCTACTTCAGACCCTATTTAGTGAAGTCGTGTGTAATGCTCATTTTATGTTAGTACATACCTATGTTTTCTGTGTTTAATTACAAAGTGCAAACTCAGATGGTTTGTTGAAAATGATTGGTTGGATACTTGGATGTTCAGTCTTTGAGTTCTATTTTCTTAGTTTGTTTTTCTAAAAGTTTATTTATTTTAGTTGTTTTCTTTTTTAAATAGGTCATTTTTAATTGTTGCCATGCATACTGTGAAAATCATCCGTTCGTTATCTGGTCTTTGACTTTTCTTTCAATAATCACCATACTCTCGGACGGCACATAATTAATTAGGTTTCTACTCTTTGGCCGGCCGAATTTGATTAGAAATATTTGTCTTTAATTTCTAATTACTATTCTTTTCTTTAATAAGATAAACAATGTTTGCAACTAGTACACTTTGGGATGCCAATTTGCAACATCAAAACATTAGAGTAATCTCCTGATATCCTGCACATGTGATAAGATTCTCCAAGTTGGTTGGGAGTTCTTCAAAATGTTTATCAGTACATGTGAATCACCTTCTAAAACTCATTACTTCTGATAATTAACAAGATTTGTAGTTTTTTGCATCCCAGTAATCATAAAGAAACCACTTAATGGTTGAAACACCATGAATAACAATAAGGTGCAATATTTCGTATTGGTTTTATTCCTTAATTTGTTCCCAGATCTGCCAAAGGAAGCCGAAGGAAGGAAGACCAGTTCGGAAATCCAGTCCACTGAGTTTTTTTTTTTTTTTTGGTCAACATAGGGGATCAATTAAGCCGCCCCATAGCAAAGCCCAAAGGGCTGACGAGGAAAAATACATAAATTCTGATGGACAAGCCCATACAGAATATAAATGACCACATAAGGAAATTTAATTTCCAACTAGGCCCAGCAAGGGCTAGTAACAGGAAACCAAACCTAAAAATCTAGACAAAACAAGACCCGCAAGGTCTAACCCTAGCCGCCGCCATCGTAGCCGCATCCTGCCTCCATAAGCTGCAAGAAGAAATCGCCCAGATGTAGTCGGCAGCGTCAAAACAAAATAGGTCCGAACTAAATACGCCGGTTCCGAAAAGATCCCAAATGGCAGATCTGGTAAAGGGGATGGAGAACTGTTTCCAATACCACAGACCAAGCTTCACCGCTCCCTCCAAGAGACCAATAACCTGAACAGGACGTAGCCCCCAATAGAGGACAGATACCGAGGAACAAGGTGGAGAATGGTGGTTGTTTAGAACCCAAGCGTTAGCAACCATACTCGCCGTGGTAAGCGTCATGCGCTTTAAACCAAACGTCAGGGAGGTCGGAGGAAGAGAGGGAGGAGAAGATTTGGGGTATTGGGTGTGGAAGATCATGGGAAGAGATACAAGATCTGGTAACATTTTGGATCGATTGACCAAATAAATGCAGAAATAAAGAAACAAAGAGGAAGAGAAACCTCTAGATCTGAACAAAGCCAGACAATATCACCACAAAAGGGTGTGAGCTCACCACGAAGGGTGCCAAATTCACCACGAAGGGTGTCAAAATCACCACAGAGGGTGAAGAGTCAGTGGGTGTGGGTGGGGGTGATTAGGAAGGGAAGTGGGGATGGGCGGATGGCTGATGGAGGAGGGGAGAGAAGATGCTTCGGTGGACTCTCAATGGAACAGGGCAAAAAATCTAGAGAGAAGAGGGAGCCTCTCTCTCTAGACCCGAAGAGACCCTAAATCCAGTCCACTGAGTTAGTTTTAGCTGGAGGGGCCAAATCTAAATTTTAATCCAAACTCTTCCATAGTTGATTAGCAATTTGGCAAATCTCTGAGAGTAATAGCTTTAGGAATTCATATCACGTGAGGGACATAGTTTAGCAATGTTTGGAAACAAAGAAAGCCTAGCCTTACTATTACGCAATTGCTGCAGACAAAGCCAGGAAAATAGTTTAAATTATAAGGCAACGTAGTTTCCAAATTTTATGAAGAATTGAGTCTAAATGAGATTTATTGAGATTATGTTGCATCTGAACCGGTAAGTATTCCATCAGGAGCAGGACCCCAAACAAAAGAATCAGAGTCCAGCTTAGACAGATTCCACTTACCATTTTCAGAGTAATCTGCAACTGTTTCATCAGTATCAGTAATAGAGTAGTATTAAACTATTAATTATGATTTAGGTCCGTTGGATTTATTAACATTTTTATTATTTTTCTAAATTGACCTTGGTGATCTCATGCAAGATGAGCTTTGCTGATTGATACATTGTCTGATTTATAATTAAGGACTAACTTTACTAATTGTATTCCATCTTTTTTAACATTGTTTTGAATTTTGAATACTATTCGTCGATTTTTCTACGTACACTACTCTGAAGCCAATTTTGACTAACATGTTTTCCATTTTCAGCTAGTTTTTCCACATAGAACTTTTTACATCTCCCTTGGGGAAACTTGTAATTTCATCAATGGTCCTGTCAATTATTCTGATAAGAAAAAACAATGCAGGTAAGAATTCTTTTACATGGTTTGGGCCTGCACCAAGGGTGACCATCATGAATCCAGAATACTTGAAAGACATATTCACCAAACACTGTGATTTTCACAAGCCAAAGTCTAGTCAACTTGTCAAGTTGCTAGCAAATGGTCTAGTAAACCATGAGGATGAAAAATGGGCTAAACACCGAAAGATTATTAACCCAGCATTCCATATGGAGAAGCTAAAGGTATTGATTTACAGTTTACATACTTTTGTCATTAACTTTGTCTATTGTTTGGCACTTTGGCCAATATCTAAAGTCAGTTAAAATTGTCGGAATAAAGATTTCATATGAATATGATGCTAAGCGTTTGACCAGATTAGAAATTCAATGTCATTGTAAGTATTATATAAATATGCTCCGTTTCATATGTATGCTCAATAGGATGAAACTAAACAGATTTGTTTTCTTTTAAAACTTGTGTTTGCTAGAATATGTTGACAGCATTTTATCAAAGTTGCAGTGAGATGGTTAGCAAATGGGAGGTCATGGTGTCCAATCATGAGGGATCATGTGAATTAGATATTTGGCCTTTTGTTCAAAATATGTCGAGAGATGTGATTTCTCGAACGGCATTTGGAAGTAGTTATGAAGAAGGAAAAACAATATTCGAACTCCAAAAGGAACAAACAGAACTTTTAAGGAGAGCCCTACACTCTGTTTATCACGTTCCAGGAATGAGGTAATTTTGTTGATGTTATTATTTAATCTTTTTTGGTTAGAGATGGTGGAAAGAAATTGAACCTTGAGTTATCTTATTAATTCCTAACTCATTTCCCCACCCTTCTCTCTAAAACGGTACGATAGAGAGAATTAATAAGAAGTACAAAAATAAAACTGTTTATGTGTAGATTTCAGATAGTTTGATCTGTATCGAAGACCCAGCTCTAGGTGCCTAAATAGTATTCTGAGTTTTCTAATATGATAAAGCAAATTTTTTCTTGTAGGTTTCTACCAACTAAGTTGAACAGGAGGATGAAGGCAATTGACCGAGAAATACAAGCTACACTCAAGTGTATTATCAGCAGAAAAGAGGAGGCAATGAAGGCAGGTGATGAAGCTACTAAGAATGACTTATTAGGCATACTTTTGGAATCCAATTGGAACGAAATTCAACAACATGGGAACAACAGGAATGTTGGAATGAGTGTTGAAGATGTGGTTGGGGAATGTTGTTGGGGAATATGATAGAGCGAATAAAATAGAATGGAAACTCAAAATTGAAAACACAAGGAGAAATATGCAAGGAAATAAAGGATAGAGAACACCAGAGATTAACGTGGTTCGGCAGTATGCCTACGTCCACGGGGCAGCAACAACAAAGAACCTTCACTATATGAATAATGGTACACCAAGAGATACACTACTTCAAGGTACAACGCTTGAAGGGAAACACTCTTGCTCACTTTGTTTTGCTACCACACACCTACACTTCTCTCTTTGAAGTGAGTCTCTCAATCTATCTCTAATTCTTGGTTTTTCTCTCTACACAAAGATGGTTGGTGGGAGCCTCCTTATATAGGCAAGGGTGGAAGACTCTAGAGTCCTCCACCAACATCCAACCATCTTCATCAAGTATTCATTCAAGAAGGTTCATGAGTACTCTTCCACATTCAAGAAACTTCATGAAGCTTCATGGATCATCCTTATCCATGAATGTGCTCCAATAATCAAGAGAGTTCTAGATAACTCTAAAAAAATCCATGATGGGAGAACCAATTAAATTAAATGGTCTAGAATATTCTACAAATGTAAGCTCTTTTACTTTGCAGGGAATGAGACTACCTCAGAGTTGCTTGTTTGGACAATGATTACGCTAAGTAGATATCAGAATTGGCAAGCTCGTGCAAGAGAAGAGGTTTTACAAGTATTTGGCAACAACAAACCAGATTTTGATGGCTAGTTCACCTAAAAGTTGTAAGTGTACAATGTTTTTTTTTAAACTTAATTTGGTGTTTTTTTATGTTATCCATTATCCACATGTTCTAGGTCAGTCCGGTCATGTGTAACGGCTGGAGTGCACCTAGAATTTACAATCTGAAATACATCAACCTTTGCATTAACCGTGTATAATATCTTCTTCTTGGGCCTGTCCATCCATTGCTAATTGTTTCGAAGGTTTTATGATCGGATCAATAGATATAATACCCTTTGTCTTATATATGATTGCAACAGGTGACCATGATTTTATATGAGGTTCTTAGGCTATACCCCCCACTACCAGTGTTTGCTCGAACTGTGGAGAATGAAACACAACTTAGCAATTTGTTACTTCTAGTTGGAGTGCAGGTGGCCATACCAACAATACTGGTTCACCAAGACCAACTACTGTGGGGTGAGGATGCAAAGGAGTTCAAGCCAGAGAGGTTTTCAGAAGGAATATCAAAGGCAACAAAAGGCCAAGTTTCATATTTCCCATTCCGATGGGGTCCTCGGATATGCATCGGACAAAACTTTGGTTTGATGGAGGCAAAGATGGCTTTATCATTGATTTTACAAAGCTTCACATTCCAACTTTCCCCATCTTATACTCATGGTCCACGCACAATTCTAACCATTCAACCACAATATGGTGCACACATTGTTCTATATAAACGATAGTGCACGTACAACTATCACAAAAGGCTGATGAACGAGTATGAATGAAGTTGTATTTCTTCCAAGTATCAATAAAGTTGTAAGCTATGAACCGCAACATACTTCATTTTCAACACCAAAGACAGATAATTTGTTATCCAATATTCCAATCCCTGTGGAAGCTGGGATTTACTAATCATGATTAGCTGTTTAACACTGCGATAACGGTTTTTGTTTTTGTTTTCTCTGGCAATTGCAATTAAGAATAGTTGGTTTGGATTTCCGTTATTTTTTATATAAATATAGAAATCTATATTGGTGAGTTTACCATGATGCCCCTTACATATTAGGTTCCTAACGATTAAACATTAATAAACCAAGGGCGTGTTTGGAATTTCGAAAGTTTAACCATCCGTTTAGGTTGTTTGGTTAATTAATAACAGAAATCGAGCAACATAAATTAGTTGTAAATAGAGATCATTTCTACAGTATATATTCAGAACCCACAATGCTAAATCTCATCAGTACGACATAAATTAATAAGAGTTCCAAATGGCCACCAAGCTCGTCCTCGTCTCTCTTCTCCTCTTCCAGCTTGCGACGACCGCTTTCAGCAAACACAGGCCACATGTTAGTACTTAATGATTAGTCTATCACCCACATTTTCATCCATTTGTTCATTTATTTACTTATTTCTTTGTCAAGATACCTGGTGGGATGCATGGGGTGGGGGTCTGTGTGTGTAAATTAAAAAAAAAAGATACTTATTTCTTTGTCCGAAACCACATGTGTTCGATTTTAATTTCGAATGGGCACTTTACATACATGTCTAGCTCTCATTTTCTAACTATCGCAACACATGTCACATGCATGAAATCTTGTACCATATAGGGTGGACACCACCGTAAGCCTTGGGTTCCGGCAAGGGAAATTCCAAGTAACCCAAGAGGCGCCGCAGGAGGAATTTCAAGGGGTCCCGCAGGAGGAATTCCCGGAGGTCCGGCTGAAGGAATTCCCGGAGGTCCAGCTGAAGGAATTCCAAGTCAACTAGGGGGTTCGGCAAGTGGAATTCCTGCACCTAGCGCGGCAACAAGAGGAGCCCAAGGCGGCGGCGGGGGGAAGAAGTGGTGCATTGGGAACCAAAATATTAAGAAAGGCCTTTTGAAGGCGGCCTTCGAAGAGTTGTGCAAAGAGGTCGATTGCTCGCCCACAGGACCACAAGGACTTTGCTATGACGAATCTATATGGTCCAAGGCATCCTACGCCATGAATCTTAGATATCAAAAGAATGGTCAGAAGGATTCCGACTGTAATCTTGAAGGAAGAGCACATATCGTCACCACCGACCCAAGTACGTCATCAATATCATTTATTTGCTTGCTTTACTTACTTTTTAATTTTTATACAATAAGAATAACAAATTCCGTTTTTGTTCTTTTTTTTCAGGCTGGGGAAAATGTGTATTGATCTCCTCTTAAGAGTTGAAGGCGAAACGAGAAGTGGATCGATGGTGTTGAGACCAGATTATGTATTATTATAAGCATAAGCAATTGACAAAAAGAAAACATATGTATATGCAACATATAAATAGATGTTGAGCATTTTCCAAATGCGAGATTGTTTGAAATAAGATTGAGTTTTTCTATTGGGACCTCTAAATATTCTCGCTTGATCGATCTCCTTGTTTTATAAATTATCAAATTGTATTTCTCCTATTATATAATAACCGTTATGGACAGGAAATAATAGATGCACAATACGTACGTAAATTTTCTTTTCTGACCTCCCAATTTTATTGGGCATATAGAATTGAATCGGAGATGTATTCCATGCCCAGGCTCGTTGGTGATGTAAATTTCACGGGTTTGATTGGTGGTGTTGATCTGTGGGAGGGTTGGAATGACAATTGGTGAAGATTCACAATATCATTGATTTTTGTTTCTGGACACCGAAGTCTCAAAGATTCACAATTACCAAGTTCAATAAAATGAAATTTAGAGCGATCACCATTGTCGTTCCTGTTAGTGTTACTGAGTAAACTACCGGCAGGTTAGCCATGAATGGATCCAACTCAATATGAACCTTTTCATCACCATAATTCGTCCAGGCTAATATACCATTAGAAACAAAGCTCATACTTATAGTGGTGTGCTTGTGAGACTTAAGTCCTAGCGGCAACGATACAATTGATCCTCTCCATTCACCCTTTTCAGAAGAGAAGCTCTGTATTTTGAGTAGTCAATTAGCTTGTAATAAAAAATTAATATTACAAGCTTAAACCTATACTCAGCATATTGAGTTGGATGAATTATTTTGGTCTTTCCCATTGTCTTTCTCACAGTTATAGAAGGGAAATTCGCAGACAAATCAAACTTGTGCATAGTACTCGTGGAATCCTTGAGGCAGGGGAAGAGGGAGAAGAGCCCATTCGATTTTGTGTAGGTTACAGATGTAGTATCTAGGTCAATAATAGCCTAGGCCTGGATGACACAAAACTAAGTCATTACAAGTGCATACAACTTTTGGCTCATCTCTCAAACCGTTGACACTCATAAGTCGTCTGAACATTAGAGTCAGCAACTTGGTCAGCGAAATCTATCTCATTGGGAAGTAATTATTCCTTTGGACAAATGTTTATTTGGGCACGTACAATTGGCAATGCTTATTATCCCTTGGTTGACATCGAAAGCAGCCAATAATTAAAATAAGGATGCACCAACAAATGGATACGCACTTGCATTGAGAAACCAATCCACAACAAGTAAGTCGACAAATGAGTTCAACCAATACAAATCCGGGGTGATCTTCAAAATTCATGAATTTTCTCATAGTTGTTTGTGCTTGATGGGACGACTGAGACATTGTGCTTATCTTCATTTGGTAGCAGTAGGATTACCACCTCTAGCAGCTCGCAGAATTATACATAAGATATAGATAACTAATTTTAGAGTTTCTTAATTGATTACCTTAAACACATTATTTAAGAGACATATATATGCAGACACGTCTCATGCATAGAAGATTGAAGATTGATTACCCTTAACACATTAATTTTTACTGTTTTAATCTCAGTGTATGAGGCGATTTTAACCATCTGGCCCGATATCATCATTCATCTTCACCGTAACACGTTAACTATTTTATCTAACAATTGCCTTTTGACACGCGTTCACGCATACCTTAATCGAATGATACTATTTATTCTATATATTTTCTTTTTAGGTGTAGGAATAATTTCATTTGAAATCGTTCTTTTTTCTTTTGGTTATATCGAATGGGATCGAACTCCTAACCTAGCCTAATCATAACTCAATTCCCACCCTCCCTCACCACTTGGACTAACCCCAAGGGCTTTTTTTTTTCGCTTTGGTTTTAATTAAAAAAACAAAAACTATTTGATTTTTTTTTTATAACTTTTTTCTTTTTTGTTGTTAAATATAATAAGAAATAGCTTCAAAGAAGTTTTTCTTGTTTTTCCTCAAACTACGATAACAGTTTATTTTGTTTTTGGTTTCTCTGGCAATTGAAGTTAAGAGTAGTTGGTTTGGATTTTCGTTATCTTTTATATACATATAGAAATCTATATTTGTGAGTTTACCATGATGCCCCTTACATATTAGTTGCTTACTATTAAAATTTAATAAACCAGGGGCATATTTAGGATTTCGAAAGTTTAACCATCCGTTTAGGTTGTTTGGTTAATTAATAACAGAAATCGAGCAACATAAATTAGTTGTAAATAGAGATCGTTTCTACAGTATATATTCAGAATCCACAATGCTAAATCTCATCAATACGACATAAATTAATAAGAGTTCCAAATGGCCACCAAGCTCGTCCTCGTCTCTCTTCTCCTCTTCCAGCTTGCGGCGACCGCTTTCAGCAAACACAGGCCACATGTTAGTACTTAATGATTAGTCTATCACCCACATTTTCATCCATTTGTTTATTTATTTACTTATTTCTTTGTCCGAAACCACATGTGTTCGATTTTAATTTCGAATGGGCACTTTACATACATGTCTCTCATTTTCTAACTATCGCAACACATGTCACATGCATGAAATCTTGTACCATATAGGGTGGACACCACCGTAAGCCTTGGGTTCCGGCAAGGGAAATTCCAAGTAACCCAAGAGGCGCCGCAGGAGGAATTTCAAGGGGTCCCGCAGGAGGAATTCCCGGAGGTCCGGCTGAAGGAATTCCCGGAGGTCCAGCTGAAGGAATTCCAAGTCAACTAGGGGGTTCGGCAAGTGGAATTCCTGCACCTAGCGCGGCAACAAGAGGAGCCCAAGGCGGCGGCGGGGGGAAGAAGTGGTGCATTGGGAACCAAAATATTAAGAAAGGCCTTTTGAAGGCGGCCTTCGAAGAGTTGTGCAAAGAGGTCGATTGCTCGCCCACAGGACCACAAGGACTTTGCTATGACGAATCTATATGGTCCAAGGCATCCTACGCCATGAATCTTAGATATCAAAAGAATGGTCAGAAGGATTCCGACTGTAATCTTGAAGGAAGAGCACATATCGTCACCACCGACCCAAGTACGTCATCAATATCATTTATTTGCTTGCTTTACTTACTTTTTAATTTTTATACAATAAGAATAACAAATTCCGTTTTTGTTCTTTTTTTTCTTTTTTTTCAGGCTGGGGAAAATGTGTATTGATCTCCTCTTAAGAGTTGAAGGCGAAACGAGAAGTGGATCGATGGTGTTGAGACCAGATTATGTATTATTATAAGCATAAGCAATTGACAAAAAGAAAACATATGTATATGCAACATATAAATAGATGTTGAGCATTTTCCAAATGCGAGATTGTTTGAAATAAGATTGAGTTTTTCTATTGGGACCTCTAAATATTCTCGCTTGATCGATCTCCTTGTTTTATAAATTATCAAATTGTATTTCTCCTATTATATAATAACCGTTATGGACAGGAAATAATAGATGCACAATACGTACGTAAATTTTCTTTTCTGACCTCCCAATTTTATTGGGCATATAGAATTGAATCGGAGATGTATTCCATGCCCAGGCTCGTTGGTGATGTAAATTTCACGGGTTTGATTGGTGGTGTTGATCTGTGGGAGGGTTGGAATGACAATTGGTGAAGATTCACAATATCATTGATTTTTGTTTCTGGACACCGAAGTCTCAAAGATTCACAATTACCAAGTTCAATAAAATGAAATTTAGAGCGATCACCATTGTCGTTCCTGTTAGTGTTACTGAGTAAACTACCGGCAGGTTAGCCATGAATGGATCCAACTCAATATGAACCTTTTCATCACCATAATTCGTCCAGGCTAATATACCATTAGAAACAAAGCTCATACTTATAGTGGTGTGCTTGTGAGACTTAAGTCCTAGCGGCAACGATACAATTGATCCTCTCCATTCACCCTTTTCAGAAGAGAAGCTCTGTATTTTGAGTAGTCAATTAGCTTGTAATAAAAAATTAATATTACAAGCTTAAACCTATACTCAGCATATTGAGTTGGATGAATTATTTTGGTCTTTCCCATTGTCTTTCTCACAGTTATAGAAGGGAAATTCGCAGACAAATCAAACTTGTGCATAGTACTCGTGGAATCCTTGAGGCAGGGGAAGAGGGAGAAGAGCCCATTCGATTTTGTGTAGGTTACAGATGTAGTATCTAGGTCAATAATAGCCTAGGCCTGGATGACACAAAACTAAGGCCCAGTTTGGTATTGCTTTTGGAGGCCTCAAAAAGTGATTCTGGGACCAAAATTGATTTTGAGAAAAATTTAGCTTGTTTGGCATTGTGTTAGAAATCTGATTTTGCCCAAAATCAATTCCCCTCACAGCTGAAATTCCAAAGCAGCAAGAAGCTACAATTTGTGGCTTTACAAAACAGCTTTTGCGGAAGCTTGGTCAAAAACACGGAAGGTTGGCTGACTTTTAATGAAACTTTGCTAGCCTACCTATTTTATCCTTTCTCAATTCTACAAATTACATTGAAAACCCTTCCCTTATCCCTCTTCTCCTTCGCCATAATTTACTGCGCCTTCTTCTCTTTCTCTGCACTCCAACTGAAACCCAACGGGAGGCCAATTTGAATCGGTTGTGCGTGCGACCTCACCCGCCCCTCCCTCACTCCGCTCAGCTCACCTCCGCTCCTACCAATCTCTCTATCTCTCTCTCTCTCATTATAATTTAAGGAATCAATTTAGAAATATTTACTTGAATTTTCTTGTTTTCTAATATTTTAATTCTTAATTTTCATTTATAGGGTTCTTGAGTATTTGGTTCGCTTCTGGCATCGAATATCAGGTAATTTTACGTTTTCTTAGTTTTGGGCTTTGGGTTCAATTCATCTGCTCTGTGTTAATTTAGCCATTAGAAATGTTATATGCCATCAAAAGTCTTTTGCTTTTACCTACAATTGAAACACTCGAGCCGCTAGTTTTCCGTTATGTTCATCTTCATGCTTTGTGTTACTTGATGTTTGGTACCTGATCAATGCTCACTGCTTTCAAGTTCTAATCTCATTACCCAAAAATGACTGCATATATATGGATTGCAAAAATGACTGCTTTCAAGTTTTCAGTTATGTTCATCTTCATGCTTTGTGTGTCTTCCTTCTTTTGTTTTTTTTCATGCTGGAGTTTTGTTCAGCTGGTTAATCAAATGCAGATGACCAGATTAATCAATTATTGCATTCTGCTGTGTGTTTTCCTTCTTCTTTTTTCATGGATTGTACAATTTAGCTTGGGTAGATTGCTTCTGATTTTATAATATATGTTGTAGATTAATCAATTATTGCATAATGTTTTCCAATTCTTCTGTTATGGCTTCTGTTTTGTTTCCCAATCCCATCATTGTTCTTCTGTTTTGTTATTTAGACATCACAAGCAGATATTAACATGCTTTCTTATATATTATTGATAGGAAAGATGTGAACATGTTAGATAATAGATAAGTTCTTATTTTTGTACATTAAACAATTTGTACATTTATACAACATAAAACAGATGGGACGGAAGAAATCCACCACCAACATTGAAAATTACTCAAGTGAAGAGATGGAGCCAAATGCACATGAAAGAGATGGTCCGGGAATACGAGAAATGGCCTGTTAAGAAATACAATTGCACAAAGCCTAATGGATGCACGTACTTAGGATATAATTTGTTACAATGAATCCTATGGTATATTTTGCTACAATGGTCCCAATGGTACCCATTTAAACTTTCAATTTAACTTGGTTACACCTAAATAAAACTTAAATATTATATTTCTAAGCATTTTTAGCATTCATGTCTATTTTGGTAATTATATACCGTCACAGCACTTTTCATTGATAGTTTACCAAACACCCTAAAACTGATTTTCGTACTCACAACACTTTTAAAAATCAGTTTACCAAACACTCAGCTGATTCTGCCCACAGCAATTTCAAAAGCAATTCTGCCCACAGCAATTTCAAAAGCAATTCTGCCCACAGCACAGCAATACCAAACTGGGCCTAAGTCATTACAAGTGCATACAACTTTTGGCTCATCTCTCAAACCGTTGAAACTCATAAGTCGTCTGAACATTAGAGTCAGCAACTTGGTCAGCGAAATCTATCTCATTGGGAAGTTATTATTCCTTTGGACAAATGTTTATTTGGGCACGTACAATTGGCAATGCTTATTATCCCTTGGTTGACATCGAAAGCAGCCAATAATTAAAATAAGGATGCACCAACAAATGGATACGCACTTGCATTGAGAAACCAATCCACAACAAGTAAGTCGACAAATGAGTTCAACCAATACAAATCCGGGGTGATCTTCAAAATTCATGAATTTTCTCATAGTTGTTTGTGCTTGATGGGACGACTGAGACATTGTGCTTATCTTCATTTGGTAGCAGTAGGATTACCACCTCTAGCAGCTCGCAGAATTATACATAAGATATAGATAACTAATTTTAGAGTTTCTTAATTGATTACCTTAAACACATTATTTAAGAGACATATATATGCAGACACGTCTCATGCATAGAAGATTGAAGATTGATTACCCTTAACACATTAATTTTTACTGTTTTAATCTCAGTGTATGAGGCGATTTTAACCATCTGGCCCGATATCATCATTCATCTTCACCGTAACACGTTAACTATTTTATCTAACAATTGCCTTTTGACACGCGTTCACGCATACCTTAATCGAATGATACTATTTATTCTATATATTTTCTTTTTAGGTGTAGGAATAATTTCATTTGAAATCGTTCTTTTTTCTTTTGGTTATATCGAATGGGATCGAACTCCTAACCTAGCCTAATCATAACTCAATTCCCACCCTCCCTCACCACTTGGACTAACCCCAAGGGCTTTTTTTTTTCGCTTTGGTTTTAATTAAAAAAACAAAAACTATTTGATTTTTTTTTATAACTTTTTTCTTTTTTGTTGTTAAATATAATAAGAAATAGCTTCAAAGAAGTTTTTCTTGTTTTTCCTCAAACTACGATAACAGTTTATTTTGTTTTTGGTTTCTCTGGCAATTGAAGTTAAGAGTAGTTGGTTTGGATTTTCGTTATCTTTTATATACATATAGAAATCTATATTTGTGAGTTTACCATGATGCCCCTTACATATTAGTTGCTTACTATTAAAATTTAATAAACCAGGGGCGTATTTAGGATTTCGAAAGTTTAACCATCCGTTTAGGTTGTTTGGTTAATTAATAACAGAAATCGAGCAACATAAATTAGTTGTAAATAGAGATCGTTTCTACAGTATATATTCAGAATCCACAATGCTAAATCTCATCAATACGACATAAATTAATAAGAGTTCCAAATGGCCACCAAGCTCGTCCTCGTCTCTCTTCTCCTCTTCCAGCTTGCGGCGACCGCTTTCAGCAAACACAGGCCACATGTTAGTACTTAATGATTAGTCTATCACCCACATTTTCATCCATTTGTTTATTTATTTACTTATTTCTTTGTCCGAAACCACATGTGTTCGATTTTAATTTCGAATGGGCACTTTACATACATGTCTCTCATTTTCTAACTATCGCAACACATGTCACATGCATGAAATCTTGTACCATATAGGGTGGACACCACCGTAAGCCTTGGGTTCCGGCAAGGGAAATTCCAAGTAACCCAAGAGGCGCCGCAGGAGGAATTTCAAGGGGTCCCGTAGGAGGAATTCCCGGAGGTCTGGCTGAAGGAATTCCCGGAGGTCCGGCTGAAGGAATTCCCGGAGGTCCAGCTGAAGGAATTCCAAGTCAACTAGGGGGTTCGGCAAGTGGAATTCCTGCACCTAGCGCGGCAACAAGAGGAGCCCAAGGCGGCGGCGGGGGGAAGAAGTGGTGCATTGGGAACCAAAATATTAAGAAAGGCCTTTTGAAGGCGGCCTTCGAAGAGTTGTGCAAAGAGGTCGATTGCTCGCCCACAGGACCACAAGGACTTTGCTATGACGAATCTATATGGTCCAAGGCATCCTACGCCATGAATCTTAGATATCAAAAGAATGGTCAGAAGGATTCCGACTGTAATCTTGAAGGAAGAGCACATATCGTCACCACCGACCCAAGTACGTCATCAATATCATTTATTTGCTTGCTTTACTTACTTTTTAATTTTTATACAATAAGAATAACAAATTCCGTTTTTGTTCTTTTTTTTCAGGCTGGGGAAAATGTGTATTGATCTCCTCTTAAGAGTTGAAGGCGAAACGAGAAGTGGATCGATGGTGTTGAGACCAGATTATGTATTATTATAAGCATAAGCAATTGACAAAAAGAAAACATATGTATATGCAACATATAAATAGATGTTGAGCATTTTCCAAATGCGAGATTGTTTGAAATAAGATTGAGTTTTTCTATTGGGACCTCTAAATATTCTCGCTTGATCGATCTCCTTGTTTTATAAATTATCAAATTGTATTTCTCCTATTATATAATAACCGTTATGGACAGGAAATAATAGATGCACAATACGTACGTAAATTTTCTTTTCTGACCTCCCAATTTTATTGGGCATATAGAATTGAATCGGAGATGTATTCCATGTCCAGGCTCGTTGGTGATGTAAATTTCACGGGTTTGATTGGTGGTGTTGATCTGTGGGAGGGTTGGAATGACAATTGGTGAAGATTCACAATATCATTGATTTTTGTTTCTGGACACCGAAGTCTCAAAGATTCACAATTACCAAGTTCAATAAAATGAAATTTAGAGCGATCACCATTGTCGTTCCTGTTAGTGTTACTGAGTAAACTACCGGCAGGTTAGCCATGAATGGATCCAACTCAATATGAACCTTTTCATCACCATAATTCGTCCAGGCTAATATACCATTAGAAACAAAGCTCATACTTATAGTGGTGTGCTTGTGAGACTTAAGTCCTAGCGGCAACGATACAATTGATCCTCTCCATTCACCCTTTTCAGAAGAGAAGCTCTGTATTTTGAGTAGTCAATTAGCTTGTAATAAAAAATTAATATTACAAGCTTAAACCTATACTCAGCATATTGAGTTGGATGAATTATTTTGGTCTTTCCCATTGTCTTTCTCACAGTTATAGAAGGGAAATTCGCAGACAAATCAAACTTGTGCATAGTACTCGTGGAATCCTTGAGGCAGGGGAAGAGGGAGAAGAGCCCATTCGATTTTGTGTAGGTTACAGATGTAGTATCTAGGTCAATAATAGCCTAGGCCTGGATGACACAAAACTAAGGCCCAGTTTGGTATTGCTTTTGGAGGCCTCAAAAAGTGATTCTGGGACCAAAATTGATTTTGAGAAAAATTTAGCTTGTTTGGCATTGTGTTAGAAATCTGATTTTGCCCAAAATCAATTCCCCTCACAGCTGAAATTCCAAAGCAGCAAGAAGCTACAATTTGTGGCTTTACAAAACAGCTTTTGCGGAAGCTTGGTCAAAAACACGGAAGGTTGGCTGACTTTTAATGAAACTTTGCTAGCCTACCTATTTTATCCTTTCTCAATTCTACAAATTACATTGAAAACCCTTCCCTTATCCCTCTTCTCCTTCGCCATAATTTACTGCGCCTTCTTCTCTTTCTCTGCACTCCAACTGAAACCCAACGAGAGGCCAATTTGAATCGGTTGTGCGTGCGACCTCACCCGCCCCTCCCTCACTCCGCTCAGCTCACCTCCGCTCCTACCAATCTCTCTATCTCTCTCTCTCATTATAATTTAAGGAATCAATTTAGAAATATTTACTTGAATTTTCTTGTTTTCTAATATTTTAATTCTTAATTTTCATTTATAGGGTTCTTGAGTATTTGGTTCGCTTCTGGCATCGAATATCAGGTAATTTTACGTTTTCTTAGTTTTGGGCTTTGGGTTCAATTCATCTGCTCTGTGTTAATTTAGCCATTAGAAATGTTTTATGCCATCAAAAGTCTTTTGCTTTTACCTACAATTGAAACACTCGAGCCGCTAGTTTTCCGTTATGTTCATCTTCATGCTTTGTGTTACTTGATGTTTGGTACTTGATCAATGCTCACTGCTTTCAAGTTCTAATCTCATTACCCAAAAATGACTGCATATATATGGATTGCAAAAATGACTGCTTTCAAGTTTTCCGTTATGTTCATCTTCATGCTTTGTGTGTCTTCCTTCTTTTGTTTTTTTTCATGCTGGAGTTTTGTTCAGCTGGTTAATCAAATGCAGATGACCAGATTAATCAATTATTGCATTCTGCTGTGTGTTTTCCCTCTTCTTTTTTCATGGATTGTACAATTTAGCTTGGGTAGATTGCTTCTAATTTTATAATATATGTTGTAGATTAATCAATTATTGCATAATGTTTTCCAATTCTTCTGTTATGGCTTCTGTTTTGTTTCTGTTAGTATACTTGAGGTATTGGCATTCCTATACAAGTCTACTACTCTACGTGTTTTCAGCAATTAGATCTTTTATTGTTTTTAAACCTAATTGATAATCTTTTTAAATAAAGATATTTCCTTTTAGGAAATCAATTAGGGTTAGAACTCTAAAAAAGAGGGGGAGTCTTTGGCTGCTATATGGGCTGCACGGCAAAGGGTTTGCAGGAGGTTTTTGAAGGCTAGAGATTATTGCTCATCTCTTGTTCCGCTGCGTTTGGTTGAAAGGAAAAAAGCCTAGTTGGTTTTACAGATTCACTTGTACATGTGAAGTGAATCCTTGATTGAAAGATTATCTTATTCTCTCGCGACCAGTAGAGAAGTATTGAAGATAAAAGAACGTGATGCAGCCCTAGAAGAAGACGTTGGTGAGAAGAAGACTCGAGACAGACAATAGACTAGGGCTGCTAGTTGTAATGGTAATCATGGTTTACCTTGGTTTGTAAGAGTTTCATCTCAACTTCTCATAGTGGATTGATCGTTCTTCTGGGCTTGTGCCTCGCAGTGATGTTTCCTCAAGTTTGAGGTTTACACTGCGTAAACATATCGTTGTTCTTTGCTGTTTTCGTTTTTTCCAGAACACTGGGATTGATAGTATCACTTCAATCCCAGACGTGAAACACACCTATCTGTTATTTGCTTCCAGCAGGTTTGGGATTGTCAGCGTATATTCAATCCTAACATAAAAACGTTCCAGTCTTTACAAGTGGTACCAGAGCGGGTTCTAGAATTGTTTTTCTAGTAGATCCAAGAACAGAATGGAGCGTGCTAGAGCTGCTGGATCGATCAATTGTCCTCCTCTCTTTGATGGTGAAGATTATTTTGAATGGAAGATCATGATGAGAGCTTTTCTGTACTCTCAGGATGAAGATATGTGGAATATAGTTGAGATGGGGTGGGAGCATCCTACTAAACCCGTGGATTCAAAAAGGGTGGAAGGAACATCGGCAACAATGCTTAAGCCCAGAAAAGAATGGACTGATCAGGAGGTACATGATCATAATTGTGACTTCAAGGCTAGAAATAGTCTGTTCACGGCTTTGAGCAAAAGAGAGAGAACTCGCATCAGTCACTGTGACACCGCAAAGAAGGCATGGGATCTTCTTGAAGCTACCTATGAAGGAAACAAGAAGGTACGATCACAGAAGCTGCAGAGACTAACTCAAGAATTCGAGAATATGTCCATGGGTGAAGACGAATCTGTTGATGACTTTCATGCTCGACTATTGAGCGTGTCTAGTCAATGTCAAAGCCTTGGTGATCCAATTGAAGAACACAGAATTGTCAAGAAGTTTCTTAGATCACTTCCTTCAAAATTTCAAGCCAAGCAAACAGCAATTGAGGAAGCTCAAGACTTGGACGTTTATCCTCTTGATGAGCTGGTAGGCAATCTCAAGACTTTTGAGATGAGGATCAAACCCGTGAAAAAGGTAAAGAATGTTGCTTTTTCTTCTGTTAATAAAAAGGAAATTGAAGTTGATGAGAGTGAGGATGAGGATGAGGATGAGTCTTTTGATTTAGATTTGCTAACAAAAGAGTTCAAAAAATTTCTGAAAAATAGAAAAACCTCTTCAAACTCTTCTAAAAATGCTTTGGATCAAAGAAAAGGTTTGTCTTCTGAAAATCGTTTTGATAAATTTACTCAAAAGAAAAATTTTCAAGGAAAACCTAAATGCTTTGAATGTGGTGGATTTGGTCATATGGTTGCTGAGTGTGCAAACAGGAAACAAAATATCAAGAACAACAAAGCACTAACGTCCACATGGAGTGACAGTGACGAGGAGCTCCTTGGTAACAATGAGGTACACAATCTTGCACTAACTTCATCTTTTCATTTAGATAGTTCAGATGATTTGGAAAGTGATGAAGATGTTTCCGATGAGGAAGCAAATAACAAATATTTGCAATTGTACAATGCTACCAAGAGAGTGCAAAAGAGAAATTTTGAGCTGGAAGAAAATGTCAAACTCATCAACAAAGAAAAAAAGGAGGTTGAGGTAAGTTTTGAATCTAGTTTGAAATCTTGGGAAGATGAACGTGCTAATCTTCTTGAACAAATTTATTCCTTGCAGAATAAAAATGAGTCACAGATTGAAAGTGATGAGAGGACTGAACTTGGGGACAAGATAAAAACTTTGCAAGTTGAGCTCAAAGCTCAAACAAATTTAAATGTTTTGCTAACCCAAGAAAATGAGAAATTGCAGGTTGAATTGACTGAAACTAGAAACAAGTTCAGCAAATTTGAGATTAGTTCTGAGAAGGTGTCAAAGATGATTGGATTTGGCAAAACTCATGGTAACAGAGAGGGACTCGGTTATAACGGTGCATCAAAAGGATCCCTACAGTTTGTAAAGGAGAATAAGCCTTCTCCTAAGGTACTGATCGATGAAATACATGTGCCAAAACTTACTTCCAAATCTGCTTTTGAACAGGGATTGCAAACATGTCATCAATCCCCTCAGGTAAGTACTGGGTCAGAACCGTTTGCACACCAGGCTAGGTATGCTTCAAAACCAAAAGTCTTTACTCCTACATGTCACTTTTGTGGAAGACCTGGACATATTCGTCCACGGTGCAACTTGCTACGTAGGAAAATGAGAAAACAGAAGCAAGGGTCAGAGTTTAACTCGGCTGCATCTTTGCAGACTGAACTGAAAAAACATTTAGTGTTGATTAACAGGATTGCAAAGCGGGTTGCAATCCCAGAAGGTCTGGAGACGAAAAATAAACAGACCTGGGTGAAAAAAGGAGCAAATAAATGTTTTTCAGATTTGTGCAATGATTCTCACGTATCTCTAGAGACTGATAATGGAACTTGTTTGTTAACCTCTTGCAGGAATGTCAACAAAGTTGAACGCCACAAGTCTTGTGGCTATAACTATACTTTCTGAATAAAGAGAATGATGGTGTGCATGATGATCCTATTCTTGATCCTCCTCCAAACATGAGGACTGATTTTAAGCAAGTTTAAAAGGATCACTATGCTTAAGACATCATTGGGAAAATGGATGATAGAATTCAAACTCAAAGACAAGCTGCAAGTGAGGTAAGTAGTGATTTTGTTTTTGTGTGTTTTTTGGTTGCTAATAAAGTGAACATGGACATAATTTCTTATTTTGTGTTGTGTCACTTTTTGTACCAAAAATTGTTAAAGAGGCCTTGATTGATGATGATTGGATTAATGCTAGGCAAGATGTGAGTCGCTTAAGAATGTCATAGGTGTGTGCACTAAGCTCTGAAAATTTCCCTTGAATTTGTCAATCAGCATGCATCCTTTGTGTGTGAACTCATGGTAGTATAGAAACATTCACATTGAATATCTCTCTTTTGGTTCACAAATTTTCCAGATCAATAAGGATTGCATGTAGGGTAAGTATCCCACACTGTTTGCTAGGGTAAGTTGATCTTAGATTGACAAAGTATTTTTCATGGCTTCAAATATGTGATTATGACAAGTTGTTAAGCCGGTTCTGAGTTTGGTTTGACTTGGCTATGTACTCTTGAGCATGGACAAAATATTCTTAATTACCTTTAGCTTTGCACATGCACACATCTTTTCTTTGTGGTGGTAAATATCAGCTTGGTTGATCAGGTACAGGTCACATAAATGATCAGTTGATTGTTCCTTGCTCCTTGTTCAATAATAAAAAAAAAATTATATTTTTTTTGGAGCATTATCAGGCTATTCCCAAAGTAACCAGGCCCTGGTCGTGGTGAACGATATAGGGATTGGGCAGAAACGGGAATGGTTTGATGGCCAGGCTATTCCTAAAGTAATCAGGCCTTGGTCGTGGTGAACGATACATGGATTGAGCAGAAAAGGGAATGGTTTGGTCACCCCGGTGGTATGTGAATCACAAACTTTGTGAGTAAATCATGTGTGAAAGGCGAAAAAAAAAAAAAAAATGAATGTCTTGCCCACACAGGAGGTATAAGGAGTGAAAAAAAAATTATGCTTAATTTATTTGTTTGAGACCTCCTGGGATTCCTAGCATGATACAGATCCCACATTGAAATTTGTTCACCAATCACCACAAAGGTACAAGGATACTCGATCATACTCTTGCTTACTTTGTTGTGTCTTAACTTGATTCAATAGGTGAAATTTGCTTGTTTTGTTTACATTGTGAGGTTATGACATATACTTTGGCTAAAGGCTATGCCTCTTCCCTCTTATTAGTGTGTGGATAATTCCCTACTCATTGTGTGTTTGCATTGATTATTTTTGCATACAAATTCATCAATTCAGGGGGAGTTTTCAGTGTTTGGTCACTATATTTTGTGGTAGCTTTGTGATGCAATTCTCTTGCTTATCTATCACATAGTGGTACTTCTAAGGGGGAGTTTCTTAATGCCTTTGGCATCCCTATTCAAAAAGGGGGAGAAGAAGAACCTATGATATACGGCTATATTTGTTGGCTTTATTTAAATCTGTAATATTGTCACAGTTGCTCTTCACAAGGTCTTTTGCTTATAAGTGTTTCAGGTCACTGATGTGGAAGCATGATCCTTGGCTCTTGTAGCATAGGTTGGTACTTATGAGTTGTTTTGTATAGGAATGCCAAAGGGGGAGATTGTTAGTATACTTGAGGTATTGGCATTCCTATACAAGTCTACTACTCTACGTGTTTTCAGCAATTAGATCTTTTATTGTTTTTAAACCTAATTGATAATCTTTTTAAATAAAGATATTTCCTTTTAGGAAATCAATTAGGGTTAGAACTCTAAAAAAGAGGGGGAGTCTTTGGCTGCTATATGGGCTGCACGGCAAAGGGTTTGCAGGAGGTTTTTGAAGGCTAGAGATTATTGCTCATCTCTTGTTCCGCTGCGTTTGGTTGAAAGGAAAAAAGCCTAGTTGGTTTTACAGATTCACTTGTACATGTGAAGTGAATCCTTGATTGAAAGATTATCTTATTCTCTCGCGACCAGTAGAGAAGTATTGAAGATAAAAGAACGTGATGCAGCCCTAGAAGAAGACGTTGGTGAGAAGAAGACTCGAGACAGACAATAGACTAGGGCTGCTAGTTGTAATGGTAATCATGGTTTACCTTGGTTTGTAAGAGTTTCATCTCAACTTCTCATAGTGGATTGATCGTTCTTCTGGGCTTGTGCCTCGCAGTGATGTTTCCTCAAGTTTGAGGTTTACACTGCGTAAACATATCGTTGTTCTTTGCTGTTTTCGTTTTTTCCAGAACACTGGGATTGATAGTATCACTTCAATCCCAGACGTGAAACACACCTATCTGTTATTTGCTTCCAGCAGGTTTGGGATTGTCAGCGTATATTCAATCCTAACATAAAAACGTTCCAGTCTTTACAGTTTTCCAATCCCATCATTGTTCTTCTGTTTTGTTATTTAGACATCACAAGCAGATATTAACATGCTTTCTTATATATTATTGATAGGAAAGATGTGAACATGTTAGATAATAGATAAGTTCTTATTTTTGTACATTAAACAATTTGTACATTTATACAACATAAAACAGATGGGACGGAAGAAATCCACCACCAACATTGAAAATTACTCAAGTGAAGAGATGGAGCCAAATGCACATGAAAGAGATGGTCCGGGAATACGAGAAATGGCCTGTTAAGAAATACAATTGCTGTCACGCCCCGATTTTCCAATCAATTAATAAGGCATTTTGCCCTTAATTACAAACCATTTCGGGAACGTGACGACATGGAATATCAAATACAAATATGCACTAGAATTTTTTTTTCCTTTTTAATTCAAGTACAAAACACAAACTCCATGCCCAACATTGTAATTTCAAACTCAATACAAGAGTCGAATATTACATACCAAATATTTATATAATAAATTGATACATCAAAATATTACATAAATAAATCTTCAGAGTGCGAAGCATTAAATAGCGGAAGTCTTATAAACCAACAAATTGAAAGCAGCCTTGCTTACTCCTGGTTATCCTAACCTGCAGGTATAACCCCTACACCGTGGAATAGTGTACCGGGTTATGTCAACAAACCCGGTCAGCTTACGAAGCTGGTATGAGTTAACTCAGTTTTACTCACCCTAAACCGTTTAACAAAATATACAAATATAGTTTGTTTTAAACAAATATATGTAACTTATACTTTTCAAAAACAATTCAAATCCCGAAAAAATTCATATTATAAAATATACTGAACCTACGCGTCCCATACCACGTATTTTAACCCCACACGTCCCATAAACGTGTATGTTAATCCCAGGGTAATTCCGAATATTAAACAATATAAACTTTCCCCAAAATCATTTTCCAAAATTATGATTCTTTCTTTTTAAGAATCGTAAATCATAATAATAATTACTTCAATTTTTAAAGAAGTAAAAACTTCAAAATACAATTCAATATTGTTCAAGAATTGTAATTCATTTAAATCAATGCTTCATTAAATATTAAGAAGCAATCTCAAATCATACTCAACAAAACCAATAATCAACTCCAAATGATTAAAAGCGAGAATACTATTTTTCTTCTCCTTTTAATACATCACGATAAAGCGAGAATACCATTTTTCTTCTCCTTTATTACATAAAGTATTCATCTTTGTTTTCAATGAATACATGGCTACACAGTCTAGAACTCTAACCTTCACCCATTGGCTACACAGTCTAAAGCTCTAACCTTCACCATTGGCTACACAGTCTAGAGCTCTAACCTTCACCCATTGGCTACACAGTCTAAAGCTCTAACCTTCACCCATTGGCTACAAAAACATTCAAGTAGGCAAACACAATATCATAATTTTGAAATATTGTTTCCCACAAAGTCCACCAATCAAAACAATAAAATGAATAATTTCAATTATTGTTTTAACACAAAATCACACATGCTGATATATCAAATTAAAAACTGTATTTAATTTATATATCGCAAAATCATTTAAATAAATATAATTATTTATTTTCGCAGACAACACAATATGAATTAATATTCATATATAAAATATCGTGAGATTCACTCACCTCTAATTCCTGCTGCGTCTTCAAATAAAAAACCAGGAATCGACAAGCATGTACGCAACACCTTTCATAATCACCTATGATTATGCAATTTCCAATTAGCATAATACACTTCCAAAATAATTCAATGTTCCTCAAATGTCACCTAGGACATCGGAAATATTAATCGAGACCATTTGACCAAAAGTCAACCGTCGGTCAATGTGGGTCCCACGTCTACTATTCATCAACGGGTCCCACACAAAATCCGAAACTTCCAAAATCCAACAGCATGCTTATTTCTAGCATCCTAACATCATATCCAAATATGGTGATGATCCAACGGTCGGATCATCACGGATCTAACGATCCATAACTATCGCTTAATTGATCATTGATCAAACGACCGAATTTCACAAAAGTGTAAACACTAAAGTTGTTCGTATCGACGAACCAAGCCAAACGGAGCAAAGAACTGCTCCTGGACCGGCCGGACGCGCCGCCGACGCGCCGCCACCGACGGTGGCCAGCCGCCGGACAAAAGTTGTCTGATTGCTATGAAATTTTAACAGCATGTTTTACACATTACCAGAAACAACTTTCATAACTGCCACAAGGGCCAATTCAAAGTAAAAAGTCTCGAATTTACCTCGATAGTTCCAAAACCCTAGGATTTCAAATCCAAAATTCTCCTTCGTCCGAACTCCGATTGAAGCGTACTTTATGTTGTTAGAAAGCCCCAAGCAAGGCCTACAAAGCCCAGTAGGTAAGGTGACTCGATTTGGCCGAAAACTTGCCCAGAAACGGATGAACAGTTCGGCTGCGTTTTTCCCCTTTTTCTTTTCTTGATTTCTCCTTCTATACTAAGAATTGATCAAGGAAATTTGTATTTGATCAAGGAAATTTGTATAGGGTTGAAGAGAATTGAGTGGTGAATAATTTGGGACAAGTTTCATGGCCGGAGATGGCCGGAATTGGGAGAAATCGCCGGTCAAAGTGGCCGGTTACTGTAGCACGGGTGAACAGTAATTTTCTGGGAGAAATTCTGATTTTTGGTGAATAGTAAAACCCAAAATCATTTTTATAGAAAAATTACCCAACTTCAAACGTCCATAACTCCAACATACGATGTCCATTTCCGGTGAACCGAATTCCTACGAACTCGATTCGACGAGGTCTACAACTTTCATGAAGGAAGTTTTCCCAGATTCTCAACGGGTAAAAAGTTACCTTAATTAACCTTGTGTAACTTATAATTACCATCGTAATTATCGTTTTACGACGGAAACCTCTAAAAATACGAAATCACACCATTTCACTTCAAATTTCACGAACTATTTAATAAAAATAGTATCGAAATTTTCGGGGTATTACAATTGCACAAAGCCTAATGGATGCACGTACTTAGGATATAATTTGTTACAATGAATCCTATGGTATATTTTGCTACAATGGTCCCAATGGTACCCATTTAAACTTTCAATTTAACTTGGTTACACCTAAATAAAACTTAAATATTATATTTCTAAGCATTTTTAGCATTCATGTCTATTTTGGTAATTATATACCGTCACAGCACTTTTCATTGATAGTTTACCAAACACCCTAAAACTGATTTTCGTACTCACAACACTTTTAAAAATCAGTTTACCAAACACTCAGCTGATTCTGCCCACAGCAATTTCAAAAGCAATTCTGCCCACAGCAATTTCAAAAGCAATTCTGCCCACAGCACAGCAATACCAAACTGGGCCTAAGTCATTACAAGTGCATACAACTTTTGGCTCATCTCTCAAACCGTTGAAACTCATAAGTCGTCTGAACATTAGAGTCAGCAACTTGGTCAGCGAAATCTATCTCATTGGGAAGTTATTATTCCTTTAGACAAATGTTTATTTGGGCACGTACAATTGGCAATGCTTATTATCCCTTGGTTGACATCGAAAGCAGCCAATAATTAAAATAAGGATGCACCAACAAATGGATACGCACTTGCATTGAGAAACCAATCCACAACAAGTAAGTCGACAAATGAGTTCAACCAATACAAATCCGGGGTGATCTTCAAAATTCATGAATTTTCTCATAGTTGTTTGTGCTTGATGGGACGACTGAGACATTGTGCTTATCTTCATTTGGTAGCAGTAGGATTACCACCTCTAGCAGCTCGCAGAATTATACATAAGATATAGATAACTAATTTTAGAGTTTCTTAATTGATTACCTTAAACACATTATTTAAGAGACATATATATGCAGACACGTCTCATGCATAGAAGATTGAAGATTGATTACCCTTAACACATTAATTTTTACTGTTTTAATCTCAGTGTATGAGGCGATTTTAACCATCTGGCCCGATATCATCATTCATCTTCACCGTAACACGTTAACTATTTTATCTAACAATTGCCTTTTGACACGCGTTCACGCATACCTTAATCGAATGATACTATTTATTCTATATATTTTCTTTTTAGGTGTAGGAATAATTTCATTTGAAATCGTTCTTTTTTCTTTTGGTTATATCGAATGGGATCGAACTCCTAACCTAGCCTAATCATAACTCAATTCCCACCCTCCCTCACCACTTGGACTAACCCCAAGGGCTTTTTTTTTCGCTTTGGTTTTAATTAAAAAAACAAAAACTATTTGATTTTTTTTTATAACTTTTTTCTTTTTTGTTGTTAAATATAATAAGAAATAGCTTCAAAGAAGTTTTTCTTGTTTTTCCTCAAACTACGATAACAGTTTATTTTGTTTTTGGTTTCTCTGGCAATTGAAGTTAAGAGTAGTTGGTTTGGATTTTCGTTATCTTTTATATACATATAGAAATCTATATTTGTGAGTTTACCATGATGCCCCTTACATATTAGTTGCTTACTATTAAAATTTAATAAACCAGGGGCGTATTTAGGATTTCGAAAGTTTAACCATCCGTTTAGGTTGTTTGGTTAATTAATAACAGAAATCGAGCAACATAAATTAGTTGTAAATAGAGATCGTTTCTACAGTATATATTCAGAATCCACAATGCTAAATCTCATCAATACGACATAAATTAATAAGAGTTCCAAATGGCCACCAAGCTCGTCCTCGTCTCTCTTCTCCTCTTCCAGCTTGCGGCGACCGCTTTCAGCAAACACAGGCCACATGTTAGTACTTAATGATTAGTCTATCACCCACATTTTCATCCATTTGTTTATTTATTTATTTATTTCTTTGTCCGAAACCACATGTGTTCGATTTTAATTTCGAATGGGCACTTTACATACATGTCTCTCATTTTCTAACTATCGCAACACATGTCACATGCATGAAATCTTGTACCATATAGGGTGGACACCACCGTAAGCCTTGGGTTCCGGCAAGGGAAATTCCAAGTAACCCAAGAGGCGCCGCAGGAGGAATTTCAAGGGGTCCCGCAGGAGGAATTCCCGGAGGTCCGGCTGAAGGAATTCCCGGAGGTCCAGCTGAAGGAATTCCAAGTCAACTAGGGGGTTCGGCAAGTGGAATTCCTGCACCTAGCGCGGCAACAAGAGGAGCCCAAGGCGGCGGCGGGGGGAAGAAGTGGTGCATTGGGAACCAAAATATTAAGAAAGGCCTTTTGAAGGAGGCCTTCGAAGAGTTGTGCAAAGAGGTCGATTGCTCGCCCACAGGACCACAAGGACTTTGCTATGACGAATCTATATGGTCCAAGGCATCCTACGCCATGAATCTTAGATATCAAAAGAATGGTCAGAAGGATTCCGACTGTAATCTTGAAGGAAGAGCACATATCGTCACCACCGACCCAAGTACGTCATCAATATCATTTATTTGCTTGCTTTACTTACTTTTTAATTTTTATACAATAAGAATAACAAATTCCGTTTTTGTTCTTTTTTTTCTTTTTTTTCAGGCTGGGGAAAATGTGTATTGATCTCCTCTTAAGAGTTGAAGGCGAAACGAGAAGTGGATCGATGGTGTTGAGACCAGATTATGTATTATTATAAGCATAAGCAATTGACAAAAAGAAAACATATGTATATGCAACATATAAATAGATGTTGAGCATTTTCCAAATGCGAGATTGTTTGAAATAAGATTGAGTTTTTCTATTGGGACCTCTAAATATTCTCGCTTGATCGATCTCCTTGTTTTATAAATTATCAAATTGTATTTCTCCTATTATATAATAACCGTTATGGACAGGAAATAATAGATGCACAATACGTAAATTTTCTTTTCTGACCTCCCAATTTTATTGGGCATATAGAATTGAATCGGAGATGTATTCCATGCCCAGGCTCGTTGGTGATGTAAATTTCACGGGTTTGATTGGTGGTGTTGATCTGTGGGAGGGTTGGAATGACAATTGGTGAAGATTCACAATATCATTGATTTTTGTTTCTGGACACCGAAGTCTCAAAGATTCACAATTACCAAGTTCAATAAAATGAAATTTAGAGCGATCACCATTGTCGTTCCTGTTAGTGTTACTGAGTAAACTACCGGCAGGTTAGCCATGAATGGATCCAACTCAATATGAACCTTTTCATCACCATAATTCGTCCAGGCTAATATACCATTAGAAACAAAGCTCATACTTATAGTGGTGTGCTTGTGAGACTTAAGTCCTAGCGGCAACGATACAATTGATCCTCTCCATTCACCCTTTTCAGAAGAGAAGCTCTGTATTTTGAGTAGTCAATTAGCTTGTAATAAAAAAATTAATATTACAAGCTTAAACCTATACTCAGCATATTGAGTTGGATGAATTATTTTGGTCTTTCCCATTGTCTTTCTCACAGTTATAGAAGGGAAATTTGCAGACAAATAAAACTTGTGCATAGTTGATTACGTCTCTGTTATGTATATTATGATTAGCTGGGATTGCTAATCATAATTTGTTATCGCTAATAATAACGTTGCTAATTATGAATATACATATTATTTGCGACTTGAAATAATGTTTGTGTTCTTCTTTGATGACTTAGACATCCGAAAGTATACAGTTTAATGATATACATATATTTTGAGAATTTTACATAATCATCTCTAGTTTTTTAATTTCTTGAAGTGTTAAAATGCTATTGCGTACGAAAAGCCATTGCGTTTTTAATTTTCATTATTTATAAAAATGTCATTGCGTACAAAAAGTTACTACCGATGAACTGAAAAACTACTGTTATTCTCTAGTAAAGTTATTATCGATGAACCGAAAAGTTACTGTCATTCGCCATAAAAGCGACGTACTGTCATTCACAAGAAAAGTTATTGTCATCTTTCAAAAAGGTACTGCCTGGTTTTTAGGCCAAACCCAACTTGGTCGGATCTCCGCCATCTAGCAACCTTTCGACGGCAGACTAATGTAGATTTGTTCCTCTTGTTGCCGCGAGTCTACACATGCCCATAGACGAGACTTCATTTCTAATCCATATATGTAAAAGATCATCTCTCTCTCTCTCTCTCTCTCTCTCTCTCTCTCTCTCTCTCTGTGCGACTGTCCCCTCTTTCTTTCTTTTTTGGGTCAGTGACCTTATGAGAGAAAAAATATATATTTTGTGGCTTAAAAAATTATAAGGTCACTTTAGCTTAATTTTAGACTTTAGTCACTCAATTTGAAAAATATCACTTTGGTCACTCAACTTATACCTCATCTTACACTTTGGTCATTCTGTCTATTTTTCGCTTGAAAATCGCCTTGTGATTTCCGTTAACTCACTCACCATTTTCATATTACTATCTGTTTCTTGATATTTTAAACTTGAAGAGACGAAATTAGCCTTGAAAAAAAGGTATATGCATGATAATTTTTAACCGAAAAATAGATGAAATTGTTAAAGGAAACCTACTTTGTATGTGCCTTGTCAACCTAGGAGCATCTTAGTTAGTATAGCATAAGGATTATACATTGAATAGAATTCCAATTATGATGTGGATTGTACCCTTGTGTTTTCCTATATATAGAGGCACATATTCATCAATAAAGATACGTTCTAATCTTGTGCTATTTGTTTCTCTCTTGTTCTTTATATTCTGTCATACTTAAACACGTTATTTGCATGAGCCTCTAGCCCTGAGATCAAAAACCCTAGAACCCTAACCTTAGGTTTCTCCCTTGTTCTTCTTGCTGCTGGACGTCGGACGATCGATCGCAAAACTCCTCTGCCGAGAATCACAAAGCACTGCCGACACCTCTTCTCTCTTCCGGCCACAAAGCTTCCTCCACAGCTGCAAGCTTTCTCCAACGTGCTCTCCTGCACGACTTCTCCTAGTTCAAGACTCAAGATTAATCAAGAAAAAGAATCTAAGTAAGCTTTTATAAACGTTGCTACTTTATGAATTTAAATTCATCTTCTTTTTCTCAAGGGACTTCCAACATCCCTCCTCTACTTCCCACCTTTCTATAACGTGAGATTCTTAAACTAGACTTGTCCAAACTATGAGAAGCATTAGGGGAGTGACGGGCCTTATACTACTTGCGGTATATGTAAGACATGAGCACCTCTAATGTCATCATGCTATTGGTGATGTTCTAGAGCCGAATTATGGGGATTCGAGCTAAATACTCCGGACGAGGACTCCGTAGAGAGAAGAGACTTTGAACGAGGAGTTCATTGAAGAATTTACCTCCGGATGAGGAATCCGTAGAGAAGAAACGACCTATGGTTCATGACTTAAACCCAACTAGGCTCACCTGCTTGGATATGATGTCTAGGTATGTAATTTGAGATAAGTGGTATTAAGAGAGCTTGCTCCACCGACATCTCTTATTATGTATCTGGTCATATCTGAGTGGAGCTACCGAAAAGGTTTAAGGTTATGACCATACTACACCAAAGTTTCACCTAAACCCAATACATGGAAAACGTTTCTTGGGAGCATAGCTCATAAACCATATTTGTTTTCGTGGGAGAGTTTAACTCCGAAAACTAACCTCAATTCTCTTGTTGTTTCAGAATGACAAATAACCTGAACAAGTTAGACACCTTTGGATTCTACGGGCATAGGATACCATAAGTGGGTTCACGATGTATGCAACCACCTAAAAGCTCAAGGGAGCATATCTATAATCCGTGAGCCCCCTGCAGCTGCACCTGCTGATGCCGCCGCCACAGCCCTTGCTACTGCCACAGCACAAGCCACCGCTGATGCTTTAGAGGCTAAGAATGCCAAAGCAATCATCCTTATGATCCGTCATATGGATGAATCACTACAATCCGAGTACCTCAATGAAGAAGATCCCAGAAGACTATGGGTTGCACTCGAAAAGAGTTTTGGCAATGTTCGTGAATCCTTGCTTCCTAACCTAGAGGTGAAGTGGCAACAATTGCGCCTCTGTGATTATATCTCGGTCCTAGAGTACAACTCGGAAGCACTCCGCATCAAATCCCTCATGGAATTCTGTGAGAAGAGTATTACTGATGCGATGTTGATTGAGAAAACCCTCTCTACCTTTTCCGTCTCTGACTTGGTAGTTGCAAGAAACTATCGCATTGAAGTGCAGAATAAACGGATCACAAGATTTCATGAGCTTATCTCTGCTCTCTCTATTGCTGAAAAGTACGTGAAGATACTTGTGAAGAATTATAATGTGAGGCCCGTGGGAACTAAGCAAGTTTCGGAGACCCATTATAATGGCGCCCCAAAGAGAGGCCACCACGAGCGAAACCCTAAGTCTAGGGACAATTCTGGACGTCTTGGTCCATATGATCGCTCTGCTCAAGAAGGTAGCCGCCAAACTAGGCGAGGAGGGGGCCGTGGAGGCCACCCAAGAGGACATGGTGCTGTCGGCCATGCATCTGCAACTTGTGGCAATGCCGTGCCACTCATTGGAGTGCACCTCGCGTGAACAACGCCTCTCAATCAAAGGATTCCGATCAAACATCTTTGTGCTTCAGGTGTGGAAAGACTGGCCATTGGGCCAAGATATGTAAAGTCACTCAGAATGTCGCTAATGCATACAAGCTGTATCGCGAAGCCATAGAAGCTCACAACATTGAACAAGAGGATTACGAAGAGAACGTCAAATTGAGGGTTGAAGTCTTTAAAGCTGGAAAGAGTGATGAAACTCCTGAATTCGCTTAACTCCTTTATTTTTCATTGTATTGTTGATTTAGTTTTGGTTAAGACCAAGTTGGAACTTTGGATGTAATTCATTTGGTTTATATCTTTAATAAAATTTGGAGTTGTTTTCTATACTCAATTTTAATTATGAGCTTTCTTATTAGGAATGAATTCCGGAGAACTTGAATGTCTCGCATATAGCGGAACCACGCATACTATATTGCGTCATAGGCAATTATTTTTAGACATGATGCCTTCACATTCCTCTGTGACTACGATGGCAGGACCATCTAATCTTGTGCAAGGATGAGGACATGCCCAATTTCTCTTGCCTAATGGCACCCTAATTGATGTCACAAATGCTCTATATGCTCTAAGAGGAAATAGAACTCTTTTGAGCTTCAAAGATATAAGAACTAATGGATTCCATGTTGAGACGCATGATGAGAATGGAAAAGAATTCATTTGCATTACCTCTAATGAGTGCGGAAGAAAGCGCATCTTAGAGAAGCTTGTGTGTCTCTCTAGTGGATTATATGCTACCACTATTTGAGCTATCAAATCAAACAATGTCATTCGGGATGACCTTTTAGATTTAGACACATATTGGCTTTGGCACGACAGATTGGGGCATCCTGATCGTGATATGATGATCCGTGTATTGAAAACCTCACACGGACATCCATTCTATCGAGCTAATCGAAGCAAGAATCGAAAGATGATTCAAGGAGATGAGACAGCCCTGAAAAAAGGCAAAACTACAGTTGTCCGACGCTGGACGATCGATCGCACGACCACTGCGATCAATCGCACCCTTCCAGACTGCTTCGTTGAACAGACCCGAGAGCTCGGGCGATCGATCGCAAACACCTGCGATCGATCGCAAGTTCCATCCTGCATTCTTACAGGAACTCGAGAGCTCGAGCGATCGATCGCAAGCACATTCCATCCTGTATCGTTACAGGAACCCGAGAGCACGGGCGATCGATCGCAACCCCCGGCGATCGATCACACAACATTAATTCCTCTCTCTCGGATGTATACAATTCCTCCTATGCTTCCGAAGCCTCCAAAGCCAAACGCTCATTTTGCAAAGCTTGTTCCTTAGGGAAACTTGGACCAAGACCGTCCTATGCAAAGAATTCTAAAGTACTTCTCCCATTCTTACAGAAAATCTAAAGGGATATCTGTGAACCTATTCAACCACCAAGCGGGCCATTTAAGTATTTCATGGTGTTGGTTAATGCGTCGACAAGCTGGTCACATGTCACGTTGTTGTCCACTAGTAATGTTGCTTATGCTAAACTCCTAGCACAGATAATTCGCTTGCGGGCTCACTACCCGGATCATCTCATCAAATCTATCAGGCTTGATAATGCTGGAGAGTTTACATTGAAAACTTTTGATGACTACTGCATGTCTATTGGGATGGATGTTTAGCATACAGTCTCACATGTGCATACCCAGAATGGTCTTGCAGAGGCTGCCATTAAAAGAATACAAATGGTCACTAGGACGTTGGTAATGTGCACCAACCTCCCTCTCTCTGCCTTGGGGCACGCAGTATTGCATGCAGCTGTGCTTATTCGTCTGAGGCCCACTGCCACCCAACCCTTTTCTGCGCAACAGCTAGAGACTGGGTACGAGCCAAACATCTCGCACTTACGCATATTTGGGTGTGTTGTCTATGTGCCTATTACGCCGCCACTGCGTATCAAAATGGGTCCTCAGAGACGAATGGGTATTTATGTTGGATTTGAGTCTCCAACCATAATCCGCTATATAGAACCCTTGACAGGCGATCTATTTACAGCAAGATTTGCGGATTGTCACTTTGATGAGACAATCTTCCCGTCGTTTGGGGGAGATAAGAACGAAAACGTTCAGCAGTAACGACAAGAATTGTCGTGGCCTGTCCCCACTCTGTCTCATCATGATCCCCCTACTACACAAAGAGAAATATAAGTGCGTAGAATTATAGATTTTCAGAAAGTCGCAGATTCTCTTCCTGACGCTTTCTCTGATCTTGCTAAAGTGACTAGATCTCATATACCAGCTGCAAACGTGCCTGCAAGGATGCAAGTACCTGAGAAAGGACTTGGACTCAAAGTCGCTGCTGCAGCCACCCCTATGGGAGGGATGGCCGCCGGCGCCACTGCCAGTAATGGTGGTGATGAGGCTCAGGCCGTGGCTCCGCTGAGGAAGCATGGGAGGCCACCAGGTTCGAGGGACTCACGCCCTATGAAACGGGCTGTGATGACACCAAATAACTCTCTCATCATTGATACTCAAAATCCGTCCCATGAAAACGTTTCGGATTATGGTTATGTCCAAGAGACATCTTTGGAGGACGCTCCAATGTCAGAACCTATCCGTGGGAACATAGAGATCTCGATTAATTATACTAGTATACATGGGACGTGGGATAGAAACTCCATCATTGTTGATGATGTGTTTGCATATGCTTGTGCACGTGAGTTGATTGAGACTGATGATATTGAACCTCGCTCCGTTGATAAATGCCAACGTAGAGCTGATTGGCCTAAATGGAAAGATGTGATCCAAGCTGAGTTGGACTCACTAACAAAGAGAACGGTATTCGGGCCAGTGGTGCCAATACCTTCTGGAATAAAACCTGTTGGATACAAATGGGTCTTTGTTAGAAAGTGTAATAAGAGAAACAAGATTATAAGATATAAAGCTCACCTTGTGGCGCAAGGCTTCTCACAACGCCTTGGAATCGACTACGAGGAGACATATTCTCCTGTAATGGACGTCATAACGTTCCGCTACCTTGTCAGTTTGGTAGTTTCCGAAAAACTGAATATGCAGCTTATAGATGTGGTCACAACGTATCCCTGTGGGGATCTAGATACGGAAATTTATATGAAGGTCCCGGATGAGCTTTAGTTACCCAAGTCAAGTGGCTCTAGACCACGGAGCGCGTTTGCAATAAGATTGAAGCGCTCACTATATGGATTGAAACAATCCGGACGATGTGATATACCCGTCTAAGTGACTACTTGATTGGAAGAGGGTATGTGAACAATGAATTATGCCCCTGCGTATTTATTAAGAGAACAAGTTCCGAATTTACAATAGTAGCGGTCTATGTTGATGACATGAACCTTATTGGAACTCTTGATGAACTAAGAGAAACCGCTGACTACTTGAAATCTGAGTTTGAGATAAAAGACCTTTGGAAAACACGTGTAATACCCCGAATTTTTATAATTAATTCTTGGAATTAATCAAAGGTTAGAAGTTACTTTTCTTATCTTGTTGTGAAGTGAAAGTATTTCACAATGAATATTTACTTGAAACGCTAAGGGTCGAAAGTTGACTTTCTTATTAGTACATTTTCTCTAATAACTTCCTTCACGAAAATCGTACAACTCGTCAATATAAGTCCGTAGACATGTAATACGTTATATTTTGAGATCATATGAAAGAGTTATGATCAGCGGGAATTTATTCTATGTGTAAGGATCACTATTACTATCACTGATTATTCTTACATGAGAATTATTTTCTTATGCGATTGATTATCTTTTACATATAAAATATTAGTTTTAATAATGTATATTATATGTTTGATTAGGCTTTATGTTATGTATGTATATGTGTATATACATGCATGTCATATCTATATAATATAATTGTGAATGCAAACTTAGTTACGTTTGTATGCTTTGTTCTAGTGCATATATATTTATATAATTGTTTGTTGTTATATATATATATATATATGTAGTGCTGCATTAGCATATAGTAGAACAATAGAATAAGTTTTAATATATACATTTGTGTGGTTGCAAGAGAGAGACGGGTGGTAGGCAAGGAGAAATCCATCAAACTTGATGATATCATCCAAGTGGATGAGATTAGTAAGCAGATTGGTATGAGAAACCTAACTAAATTATTAGATATATTAAAATAATATTAACTAAGTTAAGTTAAACTAACCTATGTTAGTTAACTCCCTCCTTTAAGCCTATAAATATCGACTTAGACCTTACAAATCCTTAGAGAGTTGTCTGACTCTCTCATCTCTCTCTCATTCTCCTTCTTTCTAATATAAAAGGGCAAAGGCACCCACCTACACTAAAAATTAATTAGTAAGTAGCAAAGAGAAAAGAAGAAAAGAGAGAGAGAGGAAAAGAATAAGAAAATGAGGATTATGAAGTAGTAGTAAGGAAAAGAAAACAAGAGTCGGATATCTAAGGATGACAGAGACAAACCTCCAGTATATTCAAGACCAAGGTAGGGTTTTCTAGTTTTCCCAGTGATTGGACTATATCATATTTAATTTTCGTGTATAAATTAGGAGTAGTCAATATTATGAATATTTTCTTATATTGGTTGTAAATTTTATTATTACTGTTGTAAAGGAATATTTGACGATATTGGTTGTTTCTAATATTGATGTACATATTGGATGATGAGTTTGACGATGGAATGTTGTTTAATATTATATATGTTGAGTTAACATATTATATCATTTTCATACCTCTCTGCATACATTTGCATATAAATAAAGAAATTGGAAATGATGATGGTGATGGAAATAGGATCCCATGGGATGATATTTGGAATACAATTGGTATTTATTATTGATGAAGAAAGTGGTAGGGCTGCGGGCCCATTGAATTGAATTGAATTGAATACGGGTTGCGGACCCATTGAAATGAATATGATACGGAAACTGTTGAAATTGGAATGAAGAAGGCTGGGCGTTGATTCGTACAACGGGTCATTCGGGACCAAGTGGAATATGCATGGTATGGGACGTGCGAGGTCTGTTTGATCTGGAGTACGAATTGACGAAGGGTAGCGAAGGAACTTTAAATTCATGTATCTCATGCATACTCATATATTTATATTCTTTGTGATTATTTATATATTTACTGAATTGTTGGCACACTTGAATTAACTGTGATAATTGACCATGAGGGATTTAATACCCTACTGAGCCGCAAGCTCACACCCCTATAGATTGTGCAGGCACAACGATATCAATTTGGAAGTGGAACATGAAGTTTACCAATAGAAATTGGATGCTTGTGTGATGCTGCTTGTATGGATGTTTGGTTATTTATGAAAGAAATGAATGCTGCTGGCATGTTTTGTATTGCTATGGAATAAATTCGTCCTGTAATAATTATTAGAGAATAATTTCTCATGTAAATTGTAAGATTTGACTTCCGCTAAACTCTGAATAATTTATGTAACATTTTAATTAATGAAATGTTCGATTTACCAAATTATCGTCACTTGTAATTGTGGTAAAATTTAATTACTGCTATTATGAGTGATTCACACCTTGAATTTGGGTACCATATTTATACATAATATTGGTCTCGGATTTGGGGCGTGACAAGTTGGTATCAGAGCATTTTGGTTCGTAAAAGAATACATATGTAAATATATAACCATAAAATAGTAACAACTTATAAGTCAAAGTGCGGATAGTATGAAGTATGATTAGTTTAATTTACAATCCTCTTTTGACATGTAATATATTATAATGATAGATGGATATATATATATATATACATATTTATATATATACATATTATATAAATATAATATATACATATATTATATATATACATATAATATATTCATCACTTTGTGTATATATATTATACATAACGTTTAGTGCTTGATATATATATATATATATATATATATGATATTGAGTGCATATAATAATTATTAGATATAATCATACAAAAAGTTGTATATATATATATGGTTGGTTAATTGTGGCTGCTGTGTGATCGATCATCTTTGGCATATGTATATATATTAATACTTGTAATCATTCTTTTGTTTGATATATATATTATAATCATCACTTGTTATATATATGTGTGTGTTATGAGCACACATGATTATGTTATGAGCACCCATACTTGTCTAATTTTATATATAAAGATAGTCAAGTGCAATAGTAAGTATATATGTTTTATATGTGTAAAAAAAAATATATATATTGATGATAAAAATATTGAGATGCAATTTGTTCTGTTAAGATTTAATAGATGTCACAAATAGTCATGATCACATAACTATAGCTATAAAAGATAATGAGAATTTATCTGTTCTTTCAATGTGATTAGCAGTTGATTTTGTTGCACACATACTAAACAACAGTGAAATATTGAGACTTTTGCTTTTGATTTTGCTTAGTAAAATACTCCAAATTGTCTAATCTATGACTTGACTCAATCAAAACTTGTCCGATGTTTGTTTTCCTCTTAATATTATTCCTCTCTACCATGACAGATAGAATCACTTTAAGAAGATTAGTTTATTCAAAGATTTTGTGGATTGTAATTGGTTTGAAAGGAATGTGATTTTAAAATAATAATAATATATATGTGTATATATGAATGATCGACTATATTGATTTGTGGTAAGTACAAAGTACATTTTCATGTTCTTATATTTTTTTTTAATTTTATCAATCAAGATAAAATGGAGAAGAATATGATTTAAATTCTTAAATTCTGATTTTCTGTACTTATTTTCGTCAGTTAAATTCAGCAACCAAAACCTCATGTTTCGGCTACTTTGATCGTCATAACTTCTTCTTAAGAGTTGTTCTAAATTGTGTCTTCTATTTTGTATTCGAAAATCACAACAATCCAACGGTTGACGAATTCTACATCTAAGTTCTTAACCAGTATACTCGCTAGAAATTTTTTATGTTGTTCATAACTTATCTTACTCATTTCTTATTCGTTTTCAATGATCTTTATATTGAAATGAAGCTAATAACCTGTATTTTTGGATCTGAAAAATATCAAAATCATTAGTCAACAAAATACAGTACGTAATAATTTGTGCAATTCAAGTGGTTATTTTAAATTGGTATTTTTTTTTGACATATTCCTACTTTGACGACTTTTGAAAGTATGCTAATTTATATTACCGATGTTTGTTTAAAAAAAAAAATGGTTGACTATATAAAAGGATGGAAGGTTAGAGTTGGATGGTATATACATGCAAAGATGCAATCCATTAAAGTAGAATGACACTGTGCAATGAAACCACTATAGTTTAAAATTCTATTGCGGAAATTTTTAATTATTACCACTACCACAAGTAATTAACATGTTTGATATTTTAATCAGTGAACTTTTATAATAATTTTAAATTATTTTCACGTCAGATTTTAATTGTAATATATCTAAACGAGAGTCGATTATTAAGGTAAACTTTGATAGTATGATTGGAATTGAATTATAGTATGGATTGTTATATATAGCCGTGAATTTTTCCTTAGCTTAGATCATTGTTTGATTTAGGTTTGTAAATATTGATTTACTATGATTTGTATGCAAGGCTCAATATTAAATGATATACTAGTAGTCTGTGAAAAGAGAAATTACATTTGATACTGAATTATTTAGGTCAAAGACGTTCTTGATATATGTGGATTAAATATGAAAGAATTAGTATCAAAACAAAGGTTCTTTGTCCTCTTTTATAAATTGTTATAAATGGGGTACATTTTATATATGTATCCATATACTTTAAACTAACGAAGCTTTCAATGGATATTATGTGTTGCCATTTTTCGAAATGCATTCTTGTTCTGTATGTTAACCTTACCAAGTTAGAAGTTGATAAGATGATTTGTTTGAAATTTGTTAATTTATTTTGATGAGCTTGATGGTATACTACAATTATGTAGAAAATATATACATTCTCCTATCATTTGATCGTAGAATATATATTGTGTATTGTTTGCAATATTATCTAAAAATGAAATATGTGTTATATAACTAAGCAGAGAATAAAAGGAAGGACTAAGGTAGATACGGATTGTAACTTATACACATTTAAATGTAAAAATGAAAAGGGAGAGTCCACTTATCTCCAAGATAAAGAATTATAAGTGGGCATTTCCTTGTTCTTTCGATACCTAAATTAGTATTTGATGATGGTAAGTATTTTCTTTCCATTTGTGATGCAAGTTGTGGTCTTTTATAAAGGAACCCTTGGGATGTAGGTACTTGTATTAAATGTAGGACTTGTTGTCTTTGTACCAATTTGCCCTTCTCGGGAACGGTTTTTGGCGAGCGCGTGAGGGCGCGTGATAGGTCACCTAGCATAGAAATTTTTTCGATCTAAGAAGTGTTGTTTTCAGACTAACCATGGATCACTCAGGAGGGACTGTAGCCTGATCGGAACAGTCGCAGTATGTGTGGTATTTCTGCTTGGCGGTAAGGTTGTTTATACGTAGATTTTGTAAAGGTACGAGAGACTTGGCGACTTACGGATTGTGTAAGAATAGAAAAAGGCAAACTAGGATTTGGTTAGAGTAAAAATTTACAATACATCTCTCTATCTCTTCACTTTTTGAGTAATTTAATATTTATGTTCTTCGCGTTCTCTTTAGCTGTCTTTTAGAGTTCAACAAATCAGAGAGAGCTTGAATTAAGTGAATTTTGAGAAAACGAAAGTATTAGTACTTTCAAAGCTAAAGTCGTCATTATTTAACTAAGCTATTGAGAAATTTGGGAGAGTACCAAGTTTAAATTGGGAAGTGTATTTTTTCCATTAAGATTACTTCCATTACTTAGGAGCGGAAAATTTACATAGCAAAAGTATCCATGGATAAGGTATTACAAGTAGTTACAACCATATAGAATAAGTAGCAGTTGATCAGTATCTTCAAGTTAGGAGAGCTGGAAGTCTCGAGATATTAATACAAGATTTGGTGTGACCAAGAAGCTCAATGATTCTTCAACAAAGGCATGGCTTGAAAAGATGAGGACATTGTTCATCAGAAAGGCCAGCTCACATTTTCATCCTCAACAAAACTTGACTGAGGGACATCGGAACTCCCGGCTGTGAAACCAAGAGAGTGGGAAGGTATAGGGAAAGATGATGAAAGAGATAAGGGCATCTCACCCAGAGTAGTCGACTTACCACAGTGAGGGCAGGTGGTATTGTCAAGAGCTTCCTTGTAGCGACTAACCTCAGCACGAAGCTCACTAATCTTCTCTCTCAAGGCCGAGATCACAACCCCTTCAGTTTTGGCTTTCTCTCGGGAACGCTGAGTCTTAAACCAGTTTCTGACTTTGTCAAGCGTAAACCCTGTATCGGAACTCAGTTCCATTACCTACCTGCTATTCGGGAACTGACACACCTCATAGAAATCCCTCAACATCTGGAATTGCCTCCCCTCGTGGAGTATCTTTGCGAGGCGCGACTGATAAGCATCTAGCTCTGCTCCAGAAAAGTACCAGAAGGTACAACAGACGTCGTTCCAGTGCTTGGTGGTTGTGGATATTCGGATACGCTAGGCTGAGACGTTTCTGCCAAATCGTCGGACTTTTTACCCTGATCAAAAATAGCTGCTAATTCATTAAACATTTTTGCAAAGTATTTTGAGAAGTTTTGCTTGATTCCTTACCGGTGGCGAAGAGTTGGTATATATAGGGGATTCACCTTCAACTGTTACGAGCGTGATGAACATACTGCGTGATTTCCGGAAAGTAAGAGTAATTTGCGGAAGGCGAAAGTGTTAAAGCGAAAGGTAAAATGATAAATTAACACTCAATTATTGAAGGATGTCGAAAGGTGAAAGGTACGCCTCATGGAATTCTAATTCTCGTTGGAAGTTTAGAATGATGAATTTATTTGGATTATTAAGAATAGGTTTTGACAATATTTATTTCCGTTTGGGAATTTAGAAATATCGGATATACTGATTTTGAAGATTACTTTTGGTGGATCATATGGAGTTTAGAAATTAAGCATGAAAAGTTGTTGTTATGAAGAGATACTTATGATTGACTTTCGAGGAATTTTAAGATAGGCTTGAACCATAGAATTCTAAAGAGCTTGGTGTTTGTTTTAGATATTATTCTTGGTGATATATTAAGACCTAGGAGAATAATTATCTTAACTTTGAAGTGATTAGTCTTTAATTCTTAATGGATGTTTGGAGATACAATAATTGTTGATTCGGAATGGTAAGTGATTCATAGGTGTGAATTGTAAAAGGAAAATCTATACTTGGAAAGCAAGTTGGAATAAATTCGAAATTTTGAGGACATAAGGATACAATTATTTGTGGTTTACTTGGAGGATTTTGAGGATTAAATTAAGACATGAATTTTATGTATCGGAATTAATGCAAGTAAATAGTTTAGAGATGTTAAGATGAATAATGTACGTATTTGATCGAGGATTTAGAAAATAAGGATTTTGAATTTGAGGATTTAGTTAAGTATTCACTTATTGCTTGAGAATTGACGATTATTCTTTATGGCTTAAGGATTCGAATTAATGGATCTACAAGATTTTTGTGAAAGAGTACTTAGATATAAGATTTGTTCTCTTGAGGATTATTTTTGATGAGAAGTGTTTGTTGAGACTTATATCTAAGATAGATCCAGACAATATAGGTAAGGAAAGGTAATCCAATCTATTATATTGCCCTAGTATTACCAAGGAGAAGAAAAGCTACGTACGTAAAATTCGAGGACGAATTTTCTTTTAAGGTGGGTAGGATGTAATACCCCGAATTTTTATAATTAATTCTTGGAATTAATCAAAGGTTAGAAGTTACTTTTCTTATCTTGTTGTGAAGTGAAAGTATTTCACAATGAATATTTACTTGAAACGCTAAGGGTCGAAAGTTGACTTTCTTATTAGTACATTTTCTCTAATAACTTCCTTCACGAAAATCGTACAACTCGTCAATATAAGTCCGTAGACATGTAATACGTTATATTTTGAGATCATATGAAAGAGTTATGATCAGCGGGAATTTATTCTATGTGTAAGGATCACTATTACTATCACTGATTATTCTTACATGAGAATTATTTTCTTATGCGATTGATTATCTTTTACATATAAAATATTAGTTTTAATAATGTATATTATATGTTTGATTAGGCTTTATGTTATGTATGTATATGTGTATATACATGCATGTCATATCTATATAATATAATTGTGAATGCAAACTTAGTTACGTTTGTATGCTTTGTTCTAGTGCATATATATTTATATAATTGTTTGTTGTTATATATATATATATATATGTAGTGCTGCATTAGCATATAGTAGAACAATAGAATAAGTTTTAATATATACATTTGTGTGGTTGCAAGAGAGAGACGGGTGGTAGGCAAGGAGAAATCCATCAAACTTGATGATATCATCCAAGTGGATGAGATTAGTAAGCAGATTGGTATGAGAAACCTAACTAAATTATTAGATATATTAAAATAATATTAACTAAGTTAAGTTAAACTAACCTATGTTAGTTAACTCCCTCCTTTAAGCCTATAAATATCGACTTAGACCTTACAAATCCTTAGAGAGTTGTCTGACTCTCTCATCTCTCTCTCATTCTCCTTCTTTCTAATATAAAAGGGCAAAGGCACCCACCTACACTAAAAATTAATTAGTAAGTAGCAAAGAGAAAAGAAGAAAAGAGAGAGAGAGGAAAAGAATAAGAAAATGAGGATTATGAAGTAGTAGTAAGGAAAAGAAAACAAGAGTCGGATATCTAAGGATGACAGAGACAAACCTCCAGTATATTCAAGACCAAGGTAGGGTTTTCTAGTTTTCCCAGTGATTGGACTATATCATATTTAATTTTCGTGTATAAATTAGGAGTAGTCAATATTATGAATATTTTCTTATATTGGTTGTAAATTTTATTATTACTGTTGTAAAGGAATATTTGACGATATTGGTTGTTTCTAATATTGATGTACATATTGGATGATGAGTTTGACGATGGAATGTTGTTTAATATTATATATGTTGAGTTAACATATTATATCATTTTCATACCTCTCTGCATACATTTGCATATAAATAAAGAAATTGGAAATGATGATGGTGATGGAAATAGGATCCCATGGGATGATATTTGGAATACAATTGGTATTTATTATTGATGAAGAAAGTGGTAGGGCTGCGGGCCCATTGAATTGAATTGAATTGAATACGGGTTGCGGACCCATTGAAATGAATATGATACGGAAACTGTTGAAATTGGAATGAAGAAGGCTGGGCGTTGATTCGTACAACGGGTCATTCGGGACCAAGTGGAATATGCATGGTATGGGACGTGCGAGGTCTGTTTGATCTGGAGTACGAATTGACGAAGGGTAGCGAAGGAACTTTAAATTCATGTATCTCATGCATACTCATATATTTATATTCTTTGTGATTATTTATATATTTACTGAATTGTTGGCACACTTGAATTAACTGTGATAATTGACCATGAGGGATTTAATACCCTACTGAGCCGCAAGCTCACACCCCTATAGATTGTGCAGGCACAACGATATCAATTTGGAAGTGGAACATGAAGTTTACCAATAGAAATTGGATGCTTGTGTGATGCTGCTTGTATGGATGTTTGGTTATTTATGAAAGAAATGAATGCTGCTGGCATGTTTTGTATTGCTATGGAATAAATTCGTCCTGTAATAATTATTAGAGAATAATTTCTCATGTAAATTGTAAGATTTGACTTCCGCTAAACTCTGAATAATTTATGTAACATTTTAATTAATGAAATGTTCGATTTACCAAATTATCGTCACTTGTAATTGTGGTAAAATTTAATTACTGCTATTATGAGTGATTCACACCTTGAATTTGGGTACCATATTTATACATAATATTGGTCTCGGATTTGGGGCGTGACAACACGGTTTTGTCTCGGTTTGGAACTTGATCACCGTAGTAGTGGGATTCTGATTCATCAATAATCAGCTTATACCCAAAAGATGCTCAGACGATTTAATATGGATAAAGTCCATCCTGTTAGCACTCCCATGATTGGTCGCAGTCTAGATCCAAAGAATGATTTGTTTCGCCCAAGGGATGATGGTGAAGACGTTTTAGAGGCTGAGGTACTGTACCTAAGTGCAATAGGCGCATTATTGTACTTGGCACAGTGTACAAGACCCGATATCTCTTTTGCTGTCAACTTGTTAGCTAAATTTAGCTCTGCGCCCACGCAACGTCATTGGACTGACATAAAGACTATCTTTCGTTACTTGAAGGGTACGATTGATATGGGCTTGTTCTTTCCCTACATAGAATCACGAAAATATGGCAAAATGGGTAAAGAACCCGAGCCTTCTGCCGTTGGGCGATCGATCGCAGGGTATGCCACGATCGATCGCACGGGTGCTGCTGCCCATTATTTACAAAATCCTTGTGATGTTTTGGTGGGTTTTGCTGATGCTGGGTATCTCTCTGACCCATACAAAGGTCGTTCTCAAACTGGTTATGTCTTTACCATGAGAAACACTGCGATATCTTGGAGATCTACTAAGCAGACTCTTGTTGCTACTTCTTCGAACCATGCTAAGATAATTGCTCTCGATGAAGCGGTTCGTGAGTGTATATGGTTAAGGTCCATAGCTACACATATAAGAAGTACATGTAGTTTAAGGTCAACCACTGATGAACCTACATGCATTTATGAGGATAATGCTGCTTGCATTGAGCAAATGAAGCAAGGTTTCATCAAAGGCGACAACACCAAGCATATATCGCCTAAGTTCTTCTATAACTAGCAACAGCAGAAGTTCCTCAAGATCAAAGTGAATCAAGTCCGATCTGAGGATAATGTGGCTGATTTGTTTACCAAGTCACTGCCTAAATCCACATTTGAGAAGCATGTGAAAAACATTGGTTTGCTTAAGTTATCTGACCTCCCATGATTGTGGAAATCAGGGGGAGACGCAGACATCAGGGGGAGTCTGGCGTCCATGCTATTCCAAGTGTGAAGGGTGTATTGTACTCTTTTTTCCTTCGATCAAAGTTATTTTTATCTCACTGAGTTTTTGTTACTTGGCAAGGTTTTTAATGAGACAACGCCACTGAGTTTTTGAAACTTGGCAATTGTCTGTGTCATTCCAAACACTAGAGTTGTAGAGGTCTTGTTGCATCAAATCGGAGATGGTGGCGATAATGCTTGGATAGCAGAGAGAACGAGAGATAGGCGCGGAGGAGAGGAAGAAGAAATTTGGGGCCGTCCCTTGGATCTAACGGCTCCAATTAGAGACGGTTCTGATTGGGAATATCCAATTAGAGCGGGTAAATAACGTGATTCTGATCCGATATTGAAAAGCAGCAGCACCGACATCCCCAGTACTAAAATAGATAAATCCTATTTCGTCATCCATACGTGGGATGGCCCCTAACGGACACATAATTTCCATCAGACTTTTTCAAAACGCTCACTGCACCTGAATCCAACGGCTCAAATTCGTCTGGGAACCATAACTATTCTCAATTCCCAATACACAAAACAAAAAACACCTTCCTCCCTTCAGCTTCCTCCCGCTCCAATTCTCTCTCTCTCTCTCTCTCTCTCTCTCCCTCTTTCTCTCTCACAATCATCGTCTTCGTCCTCCAACCGCACGATCACGAGCGAGGCTCTCCAATCGCCGTCGACTTTCCGAGCCCTCTTCTCGTGCGGTTCTTGGGAAAGCGGTAAGGTTCCTTCTTTTCTCAAGGTAATGATAAGATTCGGAGGCCTTTTTGTTTCTTCTTTTCTTTTGCTTTTGCTGAAAAGATTGGGTTCAAATTCTTCAGAATAATAAGTTGCATGCATAAAAGAATCGGTTTATCTTCTTTCAATTTCTTCATAGTTCCATAGAGATAGAATTCGTTTAAAATTCGAAATTTATTGCTTTCTCTTTGACGGGAAAGAGAATCTGTGTCATTGTTGCTGTGAATATGAATTATGTTGTGTGATGTGACTGGCCTTTGTTCAACTAAGAGCTTTGTATTGCTTATGAGCGAGAGAAAAATCTGAGAGAGAGAGAGAGACTGACACAAATTGTTGTGTGATTGTGATCCCAAATGTTCTTTGAATCGGTTTGAGTTTGAACCGCAATGGCATGTTATTTTAGTTTTCTGGTAGATGCTGCAGACCATCTTGCTTATCATTTAAGATTACGTGAATAAATTGCTGGGTTTGCTCAGAATTTTGTGATCATTAGCATTTTTACAGCTATTTTTGCGTCTGATATTTCAATTGGTTGGCTCTATGTCAGATGGACTATAGATTTTTGAATAATCATATTAATGTATTTTTTATTTCTTTTTCTTTCTTGGATCAGACCAGACATTTTCACATTAAGATATTAGGTTGCTTGGGTAATTCTCGTCATTGTTGTGTGGAAGCTCAGTTTGATCATTTGCCATGGGTGCCGTGGAGAATTCCATTGATAGAGAAGATCGTATTCCGAAAGAAGCCAAGGAGATTCTACAATCATTGGCTACCAAGTGGGAGAATGTAGCTGATTCAACTGCATTGCAGGTGATCCAACTTAAGGGTGCAATGACCAATGAGGTGTTCCAAATAAAGTGGCCAACAAGCACAGGGGAAGTCTCACGCAAGGTTCTTGTTAGGATTTATGGTGAGGGTGTCGATGTCTTCTTTGACAGGGATAATGAGATCCGAACATTTGAATACATGTCAAAGAACGGCCAGGGGCCTCGTCTGCTTGGGCGTTTTCCTAATGGCCGAATTGAAGAGTTCATCCATGCACGGGTACTTTAGTGTTTACTTTTCATTCTGAAAATAGTGGCAATGCTGTAGATAATTGGAGGCAATAGTTTTTACTTCCCATAATATTATGTGTGTGTAAAGCAGCTGTCATTGGAATTTGTTTGAAACTTAAGGTGCTTCTATGGACTGCAATTCCACTCTTGCATTTTTAAGACCACCTACAATTTTTCTTCATTTTGTACCTGAGTTTAGGAGTATTGTATGGCCATGTTCTTTTTGCCACGAAACATAGTATGTTTCTGCTCGAGATCAACTTTATTATAGATTAGTTATTTTCTGGGTATTTGTCAATGCCATTCCAGTGTTACAATTATGTTTAGTGGTAGTTTATGGATGAGAATTATAACCACAAATCCATTTCAGTTATTGGTTAAATGGCTAAATTGTGTAGAAAATTCAAAATTGAAGATTATATACGTCCTTGAATGTGTAAAGTACTTTTATTCCCTTTCTGAAAAATATATATACATCTCTCTTTACACTTGTGAATTGCAGACACTCTCAGCATCTGATCTACGTGATCCAGATATATCTGCTCTTATAGCTACAAAAATGAAGGAGTTCCATGATCTTGAGATGCCCGGTCCAAAGGATGTAATCCTTTGGGGCAGATTGAGGTACATTTCTGTGTTCTCTCCTATATTCCCTGAAAAACTGTTATTAATATTTGTGTCTAATTTTGAATAAGATTACAAATTGTCACCTACATTATATTTTTTTATTGATTTATCATATCTGCAACCAACTCTTTGTCGATGTTCCAGAAATTGGGTCAGTACAGCCAAGAGATTGTGTAATCCAGAAGAAGCTAATGCTTTTCAGTTAGATTCCATTGAAAAGGAAATCTCTATACTGGAGAAGGAGCTCTCAGTACCTAATCAGCGGATGGGGTTCTGCCACAATGATTTACAGTATGGTAACATAATGATTGAGGAAGAGAGTAAATCGATAACGATAATTGTAAGTTTCTCTTTCTGCATTGTATTGCAATTTTCTTTTTCTTATCAAAACTTTGGCTGAACAATCTTTATGCCTGTTTGATCTGGAAAATGATATGGATAGTTCAGATTCTATTCAGTATATAGATGCAATTGATGAGATAGTATTTTGCTTGGCGCTGGGCTAATTTAGTATGGTGACATTGGTAGAAAGGGTAAAACATTTTTCATATAGTTTGTCCTGACTTTGACATTGCAATTCCAACTAAGTACCAGTGATACATAATCAAAGAGCTCATATATGTACTACAGCTCACATGGCACAGAGGATGAAGAGATGGAAAGTTTACTCCGCCGCCTACTCCACCCCCTTGATTACACTTTTTGAAAATAAAAAAAGTTGAAAGAAAATTTAACATTTTCTAGATTCTCCATTAGGCTCATAGATTCTATGGAAATTGCATTTTTCTATTTTCTAGGATTATGAATCTTCATACCATAGTAGGTTAGCAGCCTATTGTTGTGACAGCAGGCGGGGAATTTGTTTTTATTTTTTATTTTTTTCATTATTAACAGCTGCGACCTTTTTTATCGACTTTTTTGTGGCACTATGCTACTTAAGTTCATTTGTGATGTTATCTGGTATTCTTCATGTTGATGACTTCACATCTGTGATGGTGTCATCCCTTTTATGAAATTTTGAAATATGCATAACTTATTATTCCAACTCAATAAAAAATTTGGATTGTGTACTTTTGTCTGCCAAAGATAGTTTGAGTTTTGCTTATTATTAAGGTTTAGGCTCTATTCTGTTGTCCTCTATATGCAAATGATGAAAGCAAGAACCGTATAATTTGGTTCGACTTTCTAACAATTATGTTTGCCCTTCTTACCAGGACTATGAGTATGCAAGTTATAATCCTATTGCATTTGACATAGCAAACCATTTCTGTGAGATGGCAGCTGACTACCACACAGATACTCCTCATATTTTGGACTACAGTAAATATCCTGGTATGTCATATGCTTTGATACATTCTTCCATGTCTTCTTTCTTTTATTTAATCTGTTGACACGAAATATATTGACATGCCACTAATAGGCTTAGAGGAGCGCAAGACGTTTGTTCGTATGTATCTGAGTTCTTCAGGTAATGTCTTTTATGAATCATTATGTATTTATGTTGATTTTTTCTCTCTGTATATATATATATATATATATATACATGATGTCAAAAAGCTAAAATTCTAGTCAATACAAACACCACTTTGTTTGGTCATATTCAATTTTCTTTAGGATACATCTATTTTCAAACTAATATAAAGTTCTATTTGGGTGGTTGTGTTTGAATCATGCCTCATTGCACACATTTTTGAAGAATCAAAACTGTAGTATAACTGCATTGATTGTGGTAATTTGTAGCAAAGGATTCATATCGAGAATTGGAAGGATTATTGCTTTTCATCAATTATGGGATTTTTATGCAGGCAATCAACCTAGTGACAAAGAAGTGGAGCAGCTAGTTCAAGATGTTGAGAACTATACCCTTGCAGACCATCTGTTTTGGGGCTTATGGGGAATAATATCGGTACTTATCTTTTAAATATAAATTTTTATGTCTATAAATAATTAACATTTCAAGTAGGAGCTCGGACTAGGAACTGGCTCTCTTGTCTTGTGGCTTCTGAGTGCGAACTGCTCTCTTTCTCTGATTTTAAATTTCATTACTATGCTAGTTTCTTTTTTTTTTCTTTTTTTTCTTTTTTTGGTATTTAAACATGCTGACTTCCATTGGAACTCACCAAATGGATGGCTTATTCTATAAGGTGTCCAGGTCAAATGTCAAGCTGTCGTTTTTTTTATTGTGGTCATGTTTTTACCTACCACCTTCCTGATAGATTTTTCTTCACTCATTTTGTCTTCACTACTTTCTTTTTTCCAATCTATCAGGAACATGTGAATGATATTGATTTTGACTACATGGAATATGCAAGGCAGAGGTTTCAACAGTACTGGAGAACCAAGCCTTTGCTATTGGATTCTGTTAGATCTTCACCAGACACGAGGACTGATGGTAACCGTACTAGTTAGTTCTTCTTGAGTTGCATTCACTTGTAGTGTATTATGTATGTGGTTGGTTATATAGAGGCACCTTTGGATTTCACTATATTACAGACTAGCAAGTGTTGTTTGTTGTTATGTGATACGGGTTTTGTAGGAAATATCCCAAGTTTTTTCTTTTTCTTATTTCATGGGAAGCATCACCATTTGGATTGATGATCTTTCACTGTTTCAAGGTTGTGGTGAATGGTGATGTATATATTTTCCCTTGGAACTTTTGTACATAGTTACAATGTCTCAATTTACGTCAGTGGCTTAACATCATGATCTTTAAAGGTCAGTTGATTTAGTTCAAGTTGGCAGGTAGTGTGGGTTATGGTTAGGTTCAGATGATCAAGAAATAGTAATCTGATGTTGTTGAAGTTTTAACAAAAGCAACGTGTCATCAAGACCTAGTATTGAAATGATCAAGAAAAATGGATATTTTGGGGATGGAATTTAAAGAGGACTTCATCTTTTTTTATCCCCACCCCACCCTACCCATTATGGGATTGATCTTTTTTGCCTCATAAGATCAAATCGTGTTTCCTCATACGAGTGCGTCGAGGCTTGATGCAATTGAGTCGAGTAGAATCTATTTCATGTGTTTCTTTTTGGTCCCTCTTCACTTCCTCTCCTGCGTGTAATATTTGTTGTTCTGGTGGCCCGTTAAACTGATAAAAATAAAACGGGATCACTTGACCATTTGAACAAACAACTGACTGGTGATTATACTATCAGTAAGAACATAGGAGTCACCATTAACCATAAGTTTAGAGTACTCTGCATTCCTTGTATCTAGAAGATCAATATTTATGTGGGTAGGGCGTAGGGGTTTCGAAGAGTTGAAAAAATTCATTTTTTGTTTATGGGTCAAACAAGTTCTAATGGGTGGAATCCGTTACAATCTGGCCGGCAAATTGTAAGGTACGGACATGGCCGGCCGACAAAGGTCTATATTGGTGCTTCTGAAAAGGCGTAAGCGATTAAATATTTTTTGGTAACTCTAGTTTCTCTTTTAATGCTCAGAGAGAATAAATCAGCAAAAAAAATTCATGTCACTAATTGTTTAATAGAAAGTTGGTGACATGTTATTTGCCATATTATTTGGGATTACAATTTGATATGATTATTTGGAATTTCAAGCATTTTCCATTTAACTTATGTATAGCTAAACTGAAACTGCCGGAGCAGGAGTCAAAAATTTGTTAACTATATTTATTTTTTATGTATTTTAGCAAATGAAAATACTGTTGGAGATACTTTTCTCTTTCGTTTTTTATTAATATTAAACGGTTGATTTGTCGAGATATAATCGAAAAATAGATATCATAACCATTAATCGAAAAATCCTCAAGTGGTACTCATTTAAGTGGTCCTCACTAGAGAAGCTCCATTTTATTCAAATCTAATCGGCAGATTAAATACCATTTAAAAAAAAAAAAGCCGAGCACAATTAAGGATAGATGAGTTGACACGTTGCCATCTCAAAATCCACCACAACGCAAAGACACCCAATCCATTCATACTAGACTCGGAAGAATATCTTCCTCGGCTCTCCACCAACAATATTTACTTTGCATTCTCAGAAGGCGTTTTCGTATCAAATTTCTATTCCCGTTGGGTCGATAAAGTATAATCTGCCTGTCTCGTTCAGAATGGCAACTGCAGCCCACGCTGTGATGGCAGCAAACACATTTACATGCACATTCCCTTCACAAAGGCAAAGGACCTTCTTCTTCTCCAAAAGACATCACAAAATTAACCATCTCACAATCAGAGCTTCCACTGAAGACTCTGACTGTAATGTGGAAGAATGTGCTCCTGAAAAGGAGGTAACCCTCTGCCCCTCTCTCTCTCTTTCCCTCCCACTCTATCTTAGATAAAGGTGTAAGATTGTTAATGGGTTTTTCATTTGATGCTGGATTTATTCATTTCAGGTAATTTTGATTAATGGGTAATCAAAAGCTTTTCGTTTAATTTAACCCGGCAATGTTATAGGTTTTGGCAACTGATAGCTTAGTTGGTATAGGTGAAATGTCAGATTATGATGTTAGATTTCAGAGTAAAAAGACACTTGGTTAGAATTTTCTGTATGATTCCCGTTAATGTTTCTTTGCCTCCAAACCAAGTTTGAGGTCTAAACAAACAGTACATAAAATGACTGTGAAGAGTAGGATGTGCAAGATCTTTGGTAAATGCTGTAATACTGTAATTCAAAGGGTTGAGGAGACTTGTAATATTGCCAGAGGTCTCTGCCTATCACATTGCATAATAAATCCGTACAAAGACAAATAAAGAAAAAGTAAATATAGAAGTTTCTTTTCTTCATGGAACGGTAGACATCATGCTTGGAGAGTGACTTCTCAAGACAAGGGGGTACTACTCTTTTAGCTTACCGGAGGAAATCTGGATTTTAGTAGCATATTTGGAACTCTAGTTAGAAGTATTACATTCAGAAATCTTGTTATAGTTCAATTCATTTTTGACTCTTGATGCTGTATATTGTATACGATGTTCCTTCGCAGTCTCCCCTCATATTTTTATTGCAATGTAAGAAGCTCGTCTGTTATTTCTACAGCCAGCAGAAGCTTAATTGTATTTGGGATCAAATAGAAAGTTAATTCACAGGCATAAGAACTAGATTTGATGTGTCTGGTAAAGTCTTTGCAATATCTGTGAATGTGAAAAGATTAGCCACTATAATTCGGTAAAAATTACAACCATAGGAGTACATTCACAACCAATATCTAAATCGCAAAAGCTGAAATTATTCCTGCTTTCATGGTTCCCAGTCTTCAGAGCTGTAGTGTCCTCATCATTCTTCTTCGCACCTATCCAATCTTTCTCATGACAAAAGTTAAGCTGGTTTACTTTAATGTTTACTTGACTAGGAACAGTCTCAGTTTGATCCAAAATGGAATTACTATTTAACTTCTGAATACTTAACTTAAGGGAGAATGTAAATAGAATTTGAGACAGAATCTCAAAAATTTTCCTTTGTAAACTGTACTTATTCTTTTGTCTATTGTTAAAATTATGTTTCTACCCTTAATCAAGTTTGGTTGTTTCTAGGGCATCCGCAACGTTCTTCAGGAATGCTGTGTATAGATAGCTGCATTCAACTTGACATATAGAAACATAATAGATAAATATGTAATGATCTTTTGCTCTTCGGTTTTCTATATTTTGCAGAATGTTGGGAGCTTAGTTGTAAATCAGTTTCCTTGTTAGTTCAATGGACCCGTTGTCATCTGCTTTGTATTTTCACTTGTCGTTAGTATAAGTTTGTTTCTCATATAAAAAGAAAATGTTTTGCTTGTGGTGTGAATAGGTTGGAAAGGTCAGCGTGGAGTGGTTGGCAGTTGAGAAGACAAAAGTATCGGGGACATTTCCTCCCCGTAATACTCGGGGTTGGACTGGATATGTTGAGAAGGACACTGCTGGGCAGACAAATATATACTCTGTGGAGGTTAGCAATAAGCCAATAATACATCTTCACAATTTGCAAGATTATTGCATATGTTCCATTTTCTTTGATATATCTGTGTTATAAATATTTGAAGGTCAAAGTAACTTGGAATGCGTGAATCAAAGAAAGTAACCTGGAATGTACTTGGATAGTTTGACAGAAATGAACATTATGAAGAAAACTCTTAACAACTTTAATTTTGAGTTTGAGAGATGAGCTTTCTTTCTTTCTTTCTTTCTTTCGTTTTCTTTGGAGCAGACAGAAACTTATATTGAACGGAAATTCAAAATGTACATAAAGTGGAGCTTTAACTATTTCTTCATAATGGCAGAAATTCTGAAGGGAGAATAGTAAACATCACTGTTTTTGCCATATTTTCAACTATTAAGTAGTAACCAACTCTTGCCTTTAGGATATGTGATCATTGTTTTACTTGAGCTGAAAACATTGAGCAGAACTCTTGTTAAGCACATTTCAGGGCAAAGCATAGAGTGAACATCACTGCTTTTATAAATAGTTATGCTTCTCAAACCTTCAATTTATGAGGCACATACTTCTCAATAAAGCTGGTAGCTAATTTTTGTTGTTTCTAAATGTGTATTAGTCATCGCAGTGTTTGTCAACTAGGTAGTTGAATCTCATTTAGATGTTTAGTACTCAGGCAACTGAAAGGGGAACAAAAAAAAAGTGGGAATGAAATTGTGAGCATTTTCTTTTGTGTGACTCTATCAATTAACGATTTTGGAAAATCATTTAGAGAATTGTCTTTGTATTTGTTGTTAATTGTTAATTTTCATCGCAGCTGTATGAAATTGACTATTTATTTGAGCAAGTATTTAGAACAAAAAAATGTTATCACAGGAACGGCAAAGCAAAAAGTGATAAAACAAATCTACCTTTTCAAGAATGTTAACTAATTTGAACTGAAAAAAAAAAATTCACTTATTCCAGTTATAAGCTACCGGTGTGACATTGTACAGCAAATCTGTTTGACATGATGAAATGTTTCATAGTTTAAAAATCTAAGACTTGCTGAAGCCTACCTAATTGCAGTAGGGTACAAGTTTACAAGGAACCATTTAGGTTATAACTTTTTTAACCACAGCCTTAATTTCTGGGTTACATGACCAGTAAGACCAAAACTACCAATTTACTATTGTAGCCGCGTGTCTGTTCATAGGTACTCGTGTCTGTCACATTGTAGCGTGATATCTTTAGTAACTTCTCTACATTTTCCAGCCTGCAGTTTATGTAGCAGAAAGTGGAATAAGCTCAGGAAATGCAGGTTCTTCTTCTAATGGAGCTGAGAACACTGCAGCGATAGCTGCTGGACTTGCCCTCATCTCTATCGCTGCAGCTTCCTCGATACTCCTTCAAGTAGGTAAGAACCCACCTCAGATTCAGAAAGTGGAATACTCTGGGCCATCACTTAGTTACTACATCAACAAGTTCAAGCCACAAGAGATAATACAAGCCTCGGTGCCGAGTGTGAGTGAATCATCCTCAACAATTCAGCCAGAAAGCTCAGCGCCAGAACTTTCCTAGGTTCAGGTTGAATCAGAATTTCAGCCGGAGCCTTCTGCTAACGGTGTCAGCAATATCTCTTAGGCAGTAAACTTGGTTCAAGTGTAAACTTTACCAAATTTTATTTAATATGAGAATGTATATCATGTATTTTTTGCTCTGAGAGAATGTATATTTGCTACATCTTTAAACAGAAAAATGTATATCCCAATATACAGGAAGAAGTGCGACATAGTTTCAGGATTGCCACTGAAAAATATTGGTTAGTGTCAATGAAAAATATTGGTCAGTGTCAGAGAAGTGAGGTTTAGGACAATATTTCAAGAGCAGAAAATCACAAATTGTCACTTAACTTTGACCTGTTTGACACTTTGGTCAGTGAAGTTTTAAAAATATTGCTTTGGTCACTCACATTTAAGTATTTAACACCGTCTTTCATTTTAATCACTACCGTTAAATGAAAGGTTCGTCTATCAATTGGTGTAGTATACGGTATACCTAAAGGTTTGTCCTGTCTTATATTAATGTTAAACCTAGTTAGTTAACTCTTGCTCTTGCTAATAGTCAGGATGCCCTAATGACGATTGTAATCGTGGCTAATTTCAATATATGGTACTTCTCTTTCTCAAAAAAAAAAAAAACACTCCCGTTAAATCTTCCGTTACATGATATTATAATTAAGGATATTTTTGTCTAATCACTAAAAAATAAATCTTACATCTAAAATATTAAAATCTGAAAATATTAAATCACAAACATGGGAACCACAAAATGGTTCGACTCACCAACCAAATAAAGACACTTGGCTCCATTTGATGTAAAAGATAGCCCGTAACACCCACTTCTTAGAGCATCTCCAACAATTATACCCATTTTTTAAGTTAAAATACCTAGAAAAATGAAATTTAGCTAGCAATTTAACAATTTCACTCCAACAACAATAACTATTTATTAGTTATATAAAAAATTTCATCAAATAATACATTAACATGTGGAGAAAGAGAAGAGAAAAGGGGAGAAATATAGGTATTGGTTTAGCTATTCAAATTTTCTAGCTATATTTAGCTATCAGTTTAACAAAAAGTGAAATTTAACTTTAGTTTAGGTACTCTATTGGAGCTGATTTTTTATGCAAAATAGCTATAATATTACTAAAATCTCATTTTAGCTATTCTGTTGGAGATGCTCTTAGTTGCTTTCTCTCTTGCCACTCTGAGTTCTTTATTGTAATATATTCATATTTGTTTAAGTAAAACGTAAATAAAAGAGAGAATGCTCAGAATATGATCTATATTATTGATGAATAGGGGTCTCTATATATAGAGGAATACAAGATACAATCTTTAATAAATTAAGAATCTTATACTTTATACAATCCATATTCTAGAAGGATTTACCTTCCATAACCTTATTCTAAAGAATCCTAGTTTGACAAGGCACACAATAATAATATCCTGAAACACTCCCCCTTGTGCCAGTCAGAACTAGGTGGTGCTTTCTGTGTTGCCTCATTAAAAACCTTGCCAAGTAACAATAAAACCCAGTGGGAAAAAAATAACCTTGGTCAAAGGGAAAGAGAGTACAACGCACCATTCACATTTGAAAGTGACATGTATGTGCCAGAGTCCCCCTAATGTATGCACCTCCCCCTGATTCCTACAATCATGGGAGCTCGGATAACTTAAGCATACCAATGTTTTTCACATGTTTTTCAAATGTGGACTTAGGCAGTGATTTAGTAATAAATCTGCCACATTCTCCTCAGATCGAACTTGATTCACTTGAATCTTGAGGAGAGTATGTTGTTGCTGATTAAAGAACTTAGGCGATATATGCTTGGTATTGTCACCTTTAATGAAACCTTGCTTCATCTGCTCGATGCAAGCAGCATTATCCTCATAAAGGCAAGTAGGTTCCTCAGTGGTATACTTCAAACCACTTGTTCCTCGAATATGTGTAATCACAGACCTCAACCATACACATTCACGAACAGTTTCATGTAGAGCAATTATCTCTGCATGATTCGAGGAAGTAGCAACTAACGTCTGCTTGGTAGACCTTCAAGAAATCGTTGTGTTACCCATGGTAAAGACATAACCAGTTTGGGAACGACCTTTGTGCGGGTTAGAGAGGTACCCGACATCAGCAAAACCAACCAAAACATCACATGGATTTTCGGTGTAGGGAGTTTTAGCATCGACGCGACCGGTCTACGCATGCTTAGCGACCGGTCGCCCGGCGGCAGCAAGTGTAGGTTTGCCATGTTTTCGTGTCTCTCTGTAGGGATAAAATAAGCCCAAATCGATTGTACCCTTAAGGTAACGAAATATTGTCTTTATGCCACTCCAATGGCGTTGCATGGGCGCAGAGCTAAATCTAGCTAACAAGTTCACAGCAAAAGAGATGTCAGGTCTAGTGCATTGAGCTAAGTATAATAATGCACCTATTGCACTTTAGATATGGCACTTCGGCCCTTAGAATTTCTTCGTCATCATCCTTTGGACGAAATGGATCCTTCTTTGGATCTAGGGTCCGACTGATCATGGGAGTGCTAACTGGATGTACTTTGTCCATGTTAAATATTCTTAACATCTTGTGGACATAAGCCGATTAATGGATTAATATTCCACTATCTCGATGCTCTAGTTCAAGGCCTATACAGAACCGAGTTTTCCCAAGATCTTTCATCTCAAATTCGGATTTCAAATATGTAGCAGTATCTCTCAGTTCTTCGAGAGTGCCAATTAAATTCATGTCATCTACATAGACAACAATAATTGCAAATCTGGAACTTGTTCTCTTTATGAACACGCATAGGCATAAATAATTATTTATATATCTCTTCCCAATCAAGTAGTCACTTAGACGGTTATACCACATCCGCCCGGATTGTTTTAATCCGTAAAGTGAGCATTTTAATCTTATCGAAAACGCACTCCATGGTTTAGAGTCACTTGATTTGGGTAATTGAAGTCCATATGGCACCTTCATATATATCTCTGAATCTAGATCCCCGTAGAGATATGTTGTAATCACATCCATAAGCTGCATGTCAAGTTTTTCGGAAACTACCAAACTGACAAGGTAGCGGAATGTAATAACATCCATTACGGGAGAATGTGTCTCCTCGTAGTCAATCCCAGGGCATTGTGAGAAACCTTACGCCACCAGGCGGGCTTTATATCTCAAGACCTCATTCTTCTCATTACACTTTCTAACAAATACTCATTTATGTCCAACAGGCTTTACACTTGGGGGCGTTAGCACTACGTACCCAAATACTTTTTTCTTTGTTAGTGAATCTAGTTCAGTCGGGATTGGTTCTTTCCATTTAGGCCAATATGCTCTACGTTGACATTCTTCAACAGAGCGTGGTTCGATGTGATCATGCTCTATAATATCTTAAGCAACTGAGTACGTAAATACATCATCAAGAATAATAGAATTTCTTTCTAACGTCTCAAGCATGCATGCATAATTCATTGAGATTTCTCTATTCTCTGAAATTGGTTCAATCATTGAGGCGTCCCCCAATATTGATTCGTTGACATAACTATAATCAGAGATAATCTCATGAGACGGGTTTCCGGTATTGATGACGAATGGATTAGACTGTGCCAAACTCGCTTTCTTCCTTGGGCGAGTATTTATCGAACCAAGTGGTCTCACCCTCTTTCTTTAGGGAACCACGACCTCAACCACACCTCCACTATGTGTGGTTGCGGCACCGTGATCACCAGAGGCTGGTGTAGCGGTGCCATATCCCCTCTTTCTTTAGGGGATTTCCAACCTTGCAGGCATGTTTGCAGCTAGTATATGTGATCTCGTCACTTTATCAATATCAAAAAACACATCAAGCATCAAATCTGCTACATTCTAAAGATTGAGTATTCTACGCACTTCACTATCACATTGTGCGGTTTGGGGATCAAGATGAGACAGAGTGGGGATAGACCACGACAATTCATGTCGTTCTTGTTGAACATTCTTATTCTTACCTCCCCCTAACGATGGGAAGACTGTCTCATCAAAGTGACAATCCGCAAATCTAGCGGTAAAGAGATCGCCTATCAAGGGTTCCAAATAGCGGACAATAGTTGGAGATTTGTTACCAACATAAATACTCAAACGTCTTTGAGGACCCATTTTGGTGCGTTGTGGGGGCGCAATTGGCACATAAACAACACAACCAAAAAATGCGTAAATGTGAGACATCCAACTCATATCCAGTTACCATCTGGTACTCAGAAAACGGTTGATTGGCAGTAGGTCTGAAATGAATAAGTAGAGCTGCATTTAATATTGCATAACCCCAAGCAGATAATGGGAGATTGGTGCGCATAACCAATACTCGAGCGACCATTTGAAGTCTTTTAATGGTGACTTCTGCGAGACCATTTTGTGTATGCACATGGGGTACGAGATGCTCAACATCAATCCCAATAGACATGCAATAATCATCAAATTTATGTGATGTAAACTCTCTAGCATTGTCAAGACGTATTGACTTAATAGGATGATCTGGGTGGTGAGCCCTTAATTAAGCGTATAATTTGTGCTAGGAGTTTTGCATAAGCAGCATTGTGTGTGGACAATAAAGCGACATGTGACCAGCGTGTCGATGCATCCACCAAAACCATAAAGTATCTTAAAGGTCCGCAATATGGGTGGATGGGTCCACAAATATCTCCTTGGATACGATGTAAGGATGAAATATTTTCTTTAGTATCCTTAGCATAAGTTGGTCTCGATCCTAATTTGCCTAAGGAACAGGCTTTGCAAAATGAGTCCTTGGCTATAAAGGTTGCAGAAGCATAGGAGGAATCCTGATTAAAGTTAGAATCATGGTGTAAGGGGGATTGAAAATCGATTCTAGTCAACCGGTCTGAAACGTTCTGGAAACAGTCAACCGGTCGCCATAGCATTCTGGAGACGGGCGACCGGTCGCCGAGTATTGCTCGACCGGTCGCCGGACGTATGACATTGAGTGCTTGGTTCTTTGGCACGTCAGTGACGCCTATCTCCCCTCCTTGTATCAACTTTTGATTCTTGCTTTGATTAGCTCGATAAAATGGATGTCTGTGTGAGGTTTTCAATATTCGGATAATCAAATCACGAACGGGATGTCCCAAACGGTCATGCCAAAGCCTATATGTGTCGGAATCCAAAAGATCATCTCTAAAAATATTATTGGATTCAATGATACGAATAGTGGTTAAGTATAACCGACTAGATCGACACATAAGTTTTTCTAAGATGCGCTTTCTTCCGTAATCATTAGAAGTAATACATAAGTATTCTTGTCCATTCTTACAATACGTTTCCAAATGAAAACCGTTGGCACGAATATCCTTCATTACATCGAGGAAAAATTCGAAACTTTATTAAACCATATGCCAACGATTACATCGAGGTCTTGTCTAGAAAATCTAATCCATAAACAAATTATTGTGACAAAAAGTAAAATAAACTAAGGCATAAAAGCCTTTACATAATAAGCTTGGAAATAAAACAATTGCAATTTTTCGAAGTCTGGTCTTCTCTTTACTTTGGTCGACCTTAAAATATGCAATTGTGAGATTGACGTCTGTGTCATCTCTAGTATCTTCTTCATAGAAACTTATGAGAAACTTCCACTAAAAAATGATGACATTAGAGGTGCTCATGTCTTATATATACCGCAAGCGATATAAGGCCCGTCACTCCCCTAATGCTTCTCATAATCAAGTGAAGTATAGCTCATTATCAACACATGCTTCATTGGCGCGTTTGGCACCTTGTGCCTTTGTAGGATGGATCGGTGCTCTTGGCACCCTATTGCCACGCTTTCCTTTGCCAGCGTTGGCATGGCCTCCATGGCCCATGCCTCTTCCTCCTTGCCCTCTTCCACGTGGTGCAATATTCCCACGATTTGGTGCAACATTGTTGCGGTTTCCTTCCTTGTTAGGACTATCATATGGAGTGGATTTTCCATTAGCATTACCTTTGACATTAGGGTTTCGTCATATTTTGGCCATTTTGCCATAATTTACTTTTAGAACTCGCTTTGTTCCGGCAGGCCTAGAATTGTTGTTCATCATGATCGTGTCATGTTTTTCAGCTATTCACAGAAAATTGATAAGCTGATTGAACGTAGTGAGTTGCTTGGCATTATACTCCAATCCATATTACTTGGACAATATAAGTACCGAAGCTGGGAAGGTAGAGAGGGTCTTCTCTATTAAGTTAGCTTCTATAAAAGTCACCTTACAAAATTGAAGCATAGTCCGTAGTTGAAGCATCTCTGAATTATATTTAGCAACGTACGGTTTTGTGAAATTACTTTATCACTTGTGAAATTACTTTATCATAATAAGAAGATACCTTAGTTTCGCAGTCTAAAAAGACATCCACGATTCCTTTCTTTGATGCTTATGAAGTTGCTTTATTATAGCATAAAATATGAATCCCCACGATTCAATTAAAACTCATGCTCATGAAATTTCTTTATCATAGCACAATATATGAATCTCCATTATTCAATTAAAACTCATAAAGTCTCACGCCATAAGAGGGGTCAGGATGAAGAAGAAGAGAAGCTTTGAAATTCCCGAGAAAAAGAATGCGGAAATTAAATCAAAGCAGGAACTTTTAGAAAATTTTACTTGGTTTTCTTTTGTTGCAAAATCGTAGAAAATTTCAATCCTGAGTACCACTCTTTTGGAACCGATTATCCGGAGATCCAACGGTCTGATTTACGTGAAATTTGAACTAGGAACAGTAGACACGTAGAGGAAACATCGTCAAAATTCTGCTTAATCCAACGGTTGAGAAGAGGTATAAGAGCTTCTGAAGTTGATTATTCTGTCCAGGCAGATTCTCGGAGATTGGTGTAGCAGCGAGGTTGGCGATGCTTTATGGCGGTGGTCATCGACGGTGGTGTTTAGGGTTCTAGGGTTTTGGGGTTCTGAAGCTAGGGCTAGAACTCGTGCTGATACGTGTTTAAGTAAAACGTAAATAAAAGATAGAATGCTCAGAATATTATGTATATTATTGATGAATAGGGGGCTCTATATATAGAGGAATACAAGATACAATCTTTAATGAAGTAGGAATCTTATACTTTATACAATCCATATTCTAGAAGGATTTATCTTCCATAAACCTATTCTAGAGAATCCTAGTTTGTCAAGACACACAATAATAATATCCTGAAACAATATTAGCATTTCTGCATGAGCTACGCACATGAGAAAAGACGCCCTCGCGCTCACGCTTGTGAAATATTCGTATCTTGATTTCTGGTGCGGTGAGTTGATCTAGTGGTTTCTAATGTGCCAAAAATTAGTTTATTTTCCGACTTCATCTATTTTATTATTTTATTTTTTAAATTGCGCATAGAAAATATTTGTATCATGGTTTCTAGTGCAATGAATCGATCTAGTGGTCTCCGATGTGTCAAAAATTGATTCATTTTTGGGCTCCGTCTATTTTATTATTTTATTTTTTAAATTAAATATAAAATAAATGTTCAAATATAAAATGATAGAAGAAATAAAAAAACCTAATAAATTTAAAAAAAAAATGGAAGAAGTGGTCAGTGGGCAAGTGGGTATGGGGCCATTGATATATTTATATTTAAATTTTAGTTTTGCTATTTTCTTTTTTGCCCTTGTTTTATTAAATTTTCTATTTTGATTGACATATGATTAAAGCGGCAAAATATGAGTTTTTGAATATTTACCAAAACTCATGTTTTGACATTATATATAGATGAAATTATGAACTTATGAAGACCCCAAAAACAAAATCAAACAAAAAATGGAGTATTATATTTCAATATTTTTTTAAAAACAAAATATAAACAAAAACATAGAACCACATGCAGTTTTCCAGCCCCCAAATTTCTGCCGCCAACAGCATCCACCTACCCACTCATCATTACTCTCTCTTTCTCTTTCTCTATGCTATGTATTTCTCTAACCTGGTTTTTTTTCTTCCCTTTTGATAAGATTCTCTACTTTCTCTCTTACTTTGGGCTAATTTCATTTTACCTCCTTGACCTTTACACTTTAAATTATTTGTGCCCCTATACTCTTAATTTCATCACATGTGCCCTTAAACTCACCAATTTTAATCAGTCTCGTCCAATCATTAGTTTTTCCGTCAATTATTTAGTTGATTGCTAACATAGCCCTAATGTGTTCTCTTCTATGATGATGTTTTATTGACGCGATATGCAAAATCATATCATAGGGGATGAGAATTTGAAAAGATTTCACACAAAATTTGACAAAAAAAAACTAAGGGTTGGATAAGATTGATTAAAATTGGTGAGTACATGGACACATGTGATGAAATTAGAAGTGCAAAGGCAAACGTGATTTCCAGGGTTGAATACAAAGCATCTCTCACAGCTCTAGCTTCAGCAACAGGAACAGAAGATTGACCAATATTTTTGGAACTGGCCAAAAAAGGGGATCCAAGCTCATCACGAATTACAAAATCACTTGCAGCATTATGATTTGGAGCAACGGAACCATCAAAATTCAGCTTGACAAAATTGGGTCTGGGAGGATGCCACTTGATGTGATGGGACAATGTTGTTGGAGTTGCTCTTAGCCATTGACGTTAGTTTAAATGGTGAGGAAGGTGAGAAATTGAGTTAGGAAGAGATCGATCCCATCCAATGTAACAAAAAAAAAGTGAATATTGTTGCAATTTTAAAATATGCACCACCTATTGAATTTAACAATGGATGTCAGAGCCTCAGAGGGCATTATAAGGCCATCCCCAGTGAGGAGGGCTAAATTGAGTCCCAGAGCTAAATTATAGCCCTCAAAATAATATTATTTATAAAACAGTAAGGACTATAATTTGATGGTCTCCAACAATACATGGCCAAATTATAGCCCTTATGCTCCATCAAGGAGTCACCCCCAGGGCTATTTCCAGCCCTCTAGCTCCCCCTTTAGGCCATCTCCAATGGGGGACTAAATGCTTGAAAATAGCCCAAAATAGCCCTTGGCCATCTCCAATGGAGGGCTATGGCAAAAGATTTTTTTTTTTTGAAGGGCTATATGGGTCAAGGGCTAGGCTTCATTTAGCACTTCTAGCAGCCCATGAAGCCATTAGAGCGGGGCCCAGTGTATGTGAAATGACTGATGAAATATTTAAAAACTACAATTTAGCCCCCGACCGGTTGGAGACAGTTAAATTTGGCCCATATACTATTTGGATATATAGTAAATTTTGGGGGGTTAAAATTTTAGCCCAGGTCAATTTTAGCCCCTCCCAATTGGAGATGGCCTTAGCCCCTCCTCTACCCCTTTAAAAATCCCTAGTTGGAGACCACAAAGTGCCTAAAAGGGCTAGAGGTCACCATATAGCACATTTACTGGAGGTCACCATATAGCACATTTATGCCTAAGAGTCCACACGCAGCCGAAAATTCCCAATAAGTATAATTTTTCAGAAATTTTTTTCAATAACTAAAAAACCAATTACACACTAATTTAAAAAAAAATCTTGTAACCAAAAAAAAAAAAAAATCTCCATAACACAAGTAATTCGAGAGGAAAATAAAAGAAGAAGCACACAGGGTTTTAGAGGAGGTTTTATAAATTTCATAACGAACAAACTTCTTCCCTCCCCCTTCTCTCCCTCTCACTCTCTGTGTGTCATCCGTACAACAACTCGAGAGTCCAGATAAAGCCTTGATCGCGATGGGCGTACCGCAAGACTCCTTGGCCGACCCTCATAACAATAGCAACAAGAAAGGGTATGCTTTTATTTTATTTTCGTTTCCCTAAATTTTTTTACCAGTAACTAGTTCAGGTCAGGGTTTAGGGTTTTAAGGTTTGCTCAAATTTCCATCTTTTATCATTACAATTAGGTTTGGTATTGGGAAGCAAATTCCTCATATGGACATTGATAAGGAACTCCTCGCCGCTCCTATCAAATCTGCCAAGGACAAATTCGCACTCATCCCGGAGTTTCTAAAGGTTAGAATAGTGTAGGATATATTTATATATATATACACACACACACACACACACAGACTTTTAAGCTATTATTGTTCTTGTGATAGACATTGCTGTTGTTGTTATTTAAAGTGAAATTTTGTATAGGTGAGAGGGTTGGTAAAGCAGCATTTGGACTCGTTTAATTACTTTGTGAACACGGGAATCAAGAAAATTGTACGTGCCAATGATCGGATAGTGTCTGGTGTTGATCCAAGCATTTGGCTCAGGTTGAGTACTGTTGTTACTTGTTATTTTATTTCTCTTCTCTGGTCACATTTGCAATGAATTGGTTTGGTTGCGATTGAGCTTGGTAATAATTAAGTGGCTCAAATTTTAGTATCATTCCATCAAGAGAATACACAAATGAAATGTTGAAATTTCAATTTTTATAACTTTCAACTTTCATTAATTTCAATTTCTCCCCAGCTTTGCAAGAGAAGACTCCTTATGTCTTTAACTGTGAAATCTTCTTTCCTGCCGAGATGGGACTGAAACTACATTGTCTAAATTATTTAGTAATTGAGCCATCCCCAGCTCTTGATCCTTCCATGATGTTCTATTCGGTATACTGATTTGTAAGGCACATTCTCAGTTATCGGTGCTATATGATGCTGCTAGTTGTGCGCTGTGGAAGAGAAGACTCCTTATGTCCTTTAACTTCGAAATCTTCCATCCTGCTTAGATGGGACTGAAACTACATTGTCTAAATTGTTAAGTAATTGAGCCATCCCTAGCTTCCTGATCCTTCCAAGATGTTCTATTCGGTATACTGATTTGTAAGGGCACATTCTCATTTAGAGAAGAAAACTCCTCACCTCCAAATAATTTGAATTCCTACGAAATAAAAACCACAGCTTAATGGAAACAAGGAATCCCTACACGTATGTCGGGGTTAGCAGGCTCGATGTGAGCCATGGATATGGAAAAGGAAAGTCCCACATTGGAAAAGAGACCCAACAATCTACAATATATAAGCGGGTGGCTCACTACGTATGGTACTGAGGCCTTCTGGATAAAACCCCAAACCTAGAGAGGTCCATTGGGCTTGAGTCAACCCGGGTTGGTGGAAGGTGGGGACAGTATCTTTGCTATTTGATGCTGCAAGTCGTGCGCCATGGAGATCCCTTGCACAACAAGGTATTGGCAATTGGAACATTATGATAGTTGGAAAGTCTATGAAGTCATGGGAAACATGTGCGCACAGGAGAGATCCACCCCCAGACCATATCTGTATCCCATTCCCCCACTACTAAATGAAGAAAGGAGAGAGAGGATTAAAACCCTTAGTAATGTCTTGTCACTTGGATTCTTGTTTAACTACAGTATTGTAAGAAGTAAAAAGATTCACTGTCCGACAATAAAACATGCCCAATGTCTGGCAAGTTAAAACATGTGCCCTCTATATTTATGTCTATACATGTTCTTCAGATTGTTTGGACATTTCAGGCAGTTTGATATATACTAGTCCTTTTGTGCAGGTTTAATAATATCTATATTGACAAGCCCTCTCTTACAACGGATGGTGTCACTACTGAAATAGCTCCCCATACATGTCGCTTATCTGATATGACGTAAGATCTGTTATATATATATGATCTCATTTAATTTGTATTGTTTTGTACTTTCCTAATTGCATTGGTGCAATTTGTGAGGATGTACTTTTGGTTTGTCTGACTTTTAAAAAAATTTAGTATTATAGGATTTGATTGCTCTAATATGACATTCTTTTTCTTTATTTTCTTCTCCCTTGCGTTTTGCTTGTATTATGTATTTGTGTATGCCTATGGTGGATCAATGATCTGGAATTTTACTTAAGATAAAGAAATAGAAAAAAACTTTAATGAGTAGATGTTGATGTTGGAGAATAGAATTTGTGCATTTTTGGAGGTCATGTTTGGTTTAAGCAAAGCATTTGTGAAATCCTTGCTATATTTTGTTTATTTTGATCCATCATGTTGGATTTCTTAAATTTCAGATTGGAATTTTTTATATTCTTTTTTATCTAATTTTTATATAGGGGATGGTTACTTTTTTGATGAGTGGAATTGTGGTTTATTTTTCACATGTATAGAGACTTCTTGTCGCACCCATGCTCTTCAATGATATCAGAGTATTCAAGTTGTCAAATTTTGTCTATAGCCTTTATTGTGTAGCGGTCTTAATCTGCAGTTGCTAGACATATTCGTTTATCTTTTTTATATCTATCTTCTAGGAAATTCCTTGAACAAAAGATTTTCGTTATTACAGTTTTTCAACTAGTGAACAACATGATCATTGCAGCTTTAAAGTATGGCGCTGGCCATAATTACGCATTCTCTTGGGCTCCATCATATGATCACGTTTTCTGTATTTTCCAGGGGTATCCTTGTTCTTGAACAACATTTTATCATTTAAAATATTAAATGTTAAGTACATGGAATTTTATTGCTACACTTTAGTAAATCTTCCCTCTTCTGATTGCAGTTTAGACAAGTCTGTGCCTGTCATGGTAGATTTTTCCTATTAATTGGAAATAGAAATCTCTTGGTCTATATTTCATTTGTTGCGTTTTATGTTCTGAATTGTAGGTATTCTGCTCCAATAAGAGTTGATGTAGAGTACGTTGAAGGAAGTCACGATCAAAAGAGGATAGCTATCAGGGTATTTAGAAGTTATTGTAGGACAGATAAGCTTGACAGAGTGTATTTGGATATAATATAAAGCAATATTTCTTTTTTTTTTTAATATGCAGAAAGCTGTTGAAATCGGAAGAATGCCTATTATGTTACGGAGTTGCTGCTGTACCTTATATGGAAAAACTGAATCTGAACTTGCAAAACTTGGTTTGTCCAGAACAAGATATTATCAATTTGTTTGCCCCTTATTTTCATGCTCATGCTTCTTTGTTCTCTTCTAACATGAATATGAATGTCTTTAGGTGAGTGCCCACTTGATCCTGGAGGGTATTTTATCATCAAAGGAAATGAGAAGGTAATATCTTGTGCATAATCTATCGCTGTAAAACAGATAGTTTGACAGTACATAAAATAACTGAGATTCATGAACTTTTTTCCTTTCCCATCTTTGATATATTTTGCCAGCATATATTTCAAGCTATCTTACACTTTGCGTTTGTATAAGAATCTTTGTATTTGCTCTTATTTTTGAAAAGTTTTTGCTGTTTTTTTTTTTGTGAGAAAGAAACTGAGATTTTATTAAGAGCAAAAAGCCACAGAACTAAAAGAACTCAAGACTAACAGGAACAACAGAAACTACAAGAAAAACCAAAACTATTAAGACTCTAGAGCTTTCCAATCTAACATTAAGGCTGAAAAGGGAGTAGTTTCTAAACTCAGGGGTGACTGATGCCCAAAGGGCAGACCAGAAACTAATTCGATCCTAAAGTACTTCTACACACAACCCGGGAAGATCATCAAAAATTCTTTTGTTCCGCTCCATCCAAATATCTCAAAAAACAGCCAACATGCTACAGCTCCAGAGGGTTTTCGCCTTCTTGCCTCTTCTGCCAAAATTGAAATGAATACTTAACAAATCATAACACCTTTTAGTAATGATCCAACTTACACCAAACTCCTTGAAAAATCTCCACCAGATTTGAATGGAAAAGGGACAATGAAGGAATAAATGATCAACACTCTCTCCCCAAGCCTTGCAGAGAATACACCACTCAGGGTTAAGATAGTGAAATGGTCTTCGCTTTTGAATATTGTTACATGTATTTACTTCCCCATGAGCCACTAGCCAAGCAAGAATATGAACCTTAGAACCCTTATGAAGTTTCTTGGTGCTGATAACATACAAAAGAGTTTTAGTAATTTAATATGAAGATATACATGCATGGTGGACAACTTTGTTTGTTTGCTTGTATTTGTTTTGTTTGTTTGTTTTCCTGAAAATAAACAACTTCAACTCATTATTTAGAATGATACAATAAATGGACATTAGGTCCACAGCAGAAAGAACAATAGGAACAGAAAATTCAAAAGCAACTGCACTGCAAACAAAAAAAGAAAAAGAAAAAAAAAACCCTAACCAAGACAGAAACTTTGATTTACAGTTGCCTTCCGATCTAGCAAAATAGAAGAAGACTGTATTCTTTGAGAGATGTATTAAAAGCCATGTGCAGTCTAACAGGTGTTTCCAATGAGGTGTCTGTTAAACCTTTGAACTGCTGGCTATTCCATTGGCAGGCAAGAGACAACCTGGCAAACTGAAACATCTTGGAAGCCAGATCCTCTGAAACAGAAGCAATAAAGATGACCAGAACCTCACTCTCTCCCAAAGATCCTCGACTCTTCAGAAGTCATATTTCTTTCCATCCAGAGAATCTGAATAAAAGCCAACACACTGAATACCCAAAGAACTTTAACCCTCTTCCTCTTGCCAAAAGCAGAATCCTTTTATACTTAAAAGGCTTCCTGATGAGATCACCCAACTCACCCCTGCCTTCCTAAAGAACTTCTACCACAAAGATAAAGCAACTTCAGAATGCATTAAAACATGATCAACGTGTGCAAAAAATTCCCAGAAACTAGAGTTTTCATCATCTTTTGTCCAGCTTAACAATTTGTAGCATATTATTTTCAGTCAAAGAGTGTAAAGAAGAAAGCTCCCCATGACTGAATATTTATGCATTTTGGCTTAACATGACTGAATATTTTCTTTTCTTTCTCTCTCTCTATTTTTTTTTTTCTTCCTGATAGTTTTAAGTTATTTGCATATAATGACACCATCCAATCCCTTCCAGGTGCTTTTGATACAAGAACAACTTTCAAAAAACAGGATTATTATTGACATGGATAAGAAGGGAAAGTGAGTGGTTCTTTCTTGCTCAGTTTATTACGCCAATGTTTATTAATTTAACTTATATTTATGTCTGCTTTCATTTTGTTCAGCGTAAATGCTTCTGTTACAAGCAGTTCAGAGACAATAAAAAGCAAAACCGTAATTCAGATGGAAAAACAGAAGATCTATTTGGATCTTAATCAATTTTCTAAAAAGGTCTTCATGTCACGCATTTTATTTTCAAACGAATTTTTACTCAATGTATCCTGGGACTGTCATATCTGACTATAGTTTATATTCCTTTTCAAATTTTGTGTAGATTCCTATTATGGTGGTCATGAAGGCTATGGGAATGACGAGTGATCAAGAAGTTGTACAGATGGTTGGAAGAGATCCTCGATATGGTGCCCTGCTTATGCCATCTATTGAGGTAAATACTGGTACACTCAAGAATTTAAAGTTTTCTATAATTTTTCTTTTATTATGAGGAGAACTAAGCTTTTATTACAAGAAGAAAAAACGATGAATTTAAAGTAACACTAATACACTGAAGTATTACCTCAAGATGTTATTGAGGTCATACTGATACAGTCAGGAATTTAAAGTAAGACGAACTTCTTTGTCTGGAAATTTTGGATGTGGTTCAGTAAATGATGAATTTGCAATCCAACCTGAACCAATATTTGCTGGGCAGAAATGGATAAGTGTTTTTTAATAGGCTTTGAAAAAAAAAAAAAAATAGGCATTGAAGGTTTTGGGTCGTAGGACACATAACTTGCAAATTCAGTGATAATCTTGTCCCCTCCGGTGTACTTTGTTTATGCTTTTAATATCATATGTTTCTTGTCAGAAAGATAAATGAAAAAGCAAAGATAAAGACAGATTTAATAGTCCCTAAAATAAGGTAGGAAGGGTAGGAATCAGTTTGAAGTGCAATAGGTTTTCTTTAAGACATAACACAGTATACTTTCATTTCTCAAAATTGAGTTATATTTAGAAATGTCTCTAGATGTTTTTCAATTTTCAGCTTACTCCTAAGCAGGATTTTTTCAGTAGCTTAATTAATCGAAATTTTCTCCACAACTATTTTCAACAAACTGTGATACGTGTGATTGTGATTTACTCCAAAGACGCAGCGTAGGATCCTATTTATGCCAACATTTGTGTATTTTGTGTAAGAGATCGGGGAAATGTGGATCATGTTTCCTTATCTGGCCCTTTTGCTGGGAAGCTATGGTGCTTTTAATTTAGGAGTAATGGTTGTTGGGTGTTGCCCAAAGACTGCACCTAATTGATGAGTGAGAAGTTTAAACTTTTGGGTGGTGCAAAAAATGCTAAAACAATATGGGGTTGTCTAGTGATGGCATTGTAAGCGTTATTTGAATAGGCGAATATTAAATTCTAGGGGGCTGCAAGTTGAGGAGGATTAGGAGAAGGTTAACTTTTGGGAAACCATTTCTCGAGATTAGAGGGACATATCTCTATCAGATATTAATTTAGATTGGAAGCTGCAGTATCTTGATTATTGTATTCTTGGATATTCCTCCTTTGTTAATATTTTCGACTTCTTGGCCACTCTGTTGTACAGTTTATTTTTGATGACTCGCTGGGCCCAAAAACCCAGGGAGGAGACAACAATATGCATTAGTAAAGAGAAATTACATCGTGAGGGTACATTTTCATGCTAGCACCACCGGTGCAAAGATTTAATAAATAACACCACATGCGGTGATACAAACAACTATAATACCCCTAGTTAAAACATACAAGACGATCCACCTAGGAGAGAAGCAATCCCTCCACCCTAAGAGGTACCTTTTACTAATGTTTATGAACAAGCACCAGAGACCCGCGACCTTGCTATGTCTTAGCCAGCCGATGCTAGTGTTTGGTTCAGGTTCGAAAATTGTTTGAACTCGAATACCCGGGTCCTAAACTTTTAAACTAGTTCCACCAGTGTCCTAGACTCGGACCCAAGTAATAGTTGGCCCAAAAGCCGTCAAGCACCCAAATCCAAAGGAAACCGTAGCAGCCATATCTATCAACCATCAACCGCTGTCATCAACTAGTCGCTGTTTTGCTTTCTCTGCTTTTTTTTTGAAGAATAAAAGACAAACTTTTCATTTCTTTTTCTGAGGACTACTTGTCCACTTCGTTGTATTTTTCCTTTTATGATTCCTTCATTTTTTTGACGAGAATAAAACTATACAAACTGTGGAGCAGGAGTCGAAAGCAAAATAGAAAGCAAAATAGTTTATTCCTCTCAATAAAATTAGTATTTCTTCTCAATAAGAGAACCAAACACACATCTGCCATCCAATTTAAATAAATATCAGAAACATGGAAAAATGTTTATTCTGCTCTAACAAAAGGCCAAAGAGCTGCGGCAAAATCTACTCAAATCATAAGCTTCAAAGATATTTTCTCTTTCGGATCACAGACTAGCATTCTACGACCCTGTAATTACTTATCTGGCAACCTTTACTGTTTTATTCTTATCCTCTGAGGATGTTGCTTTAATTTCAGGAATGTGCAAAGGAAGGCATATATACAAAAGAGCAAGCATTGCTGTTTCTCGAATCAAAGGTGAGATACCTTTGTTTATTTTTTTTGTTTTGATTTTTTTTTTTGAATCTTGAAGGATATTCTAGATGTTCGAGCGCTGAATTTATTTTACAAAATCTTCCTAAATTGTAATTGGCCTTGCAATTAATCCGGGTATCACTTATATTTCAATCCACATTATACAGTCTAGATTACCAAAAAAAAAAAAGAGCAGGAGTCCATATGTTTAATATATTGGTGCTAACAGAAATAGGCGGACTCAAATTTAAGGATATGTCAACAATATATCATTACCGAGAAATTGTCTGCCGATATTTTTGCAAGTGATAATTTATTAATGTGATACATTTAACATTGGGGTACATGCTATAGATGACAAGTCCATGTACATTCAAAAAGAGTTCCTATGTCGTTGAAAAGTGGATGCTGCATCCATCTACTAACATATTGTAGTCATATGATACAAGGCAGGTGTAAACCTTTTGGGACATGAATTTTAATAGAAAAACACAGAACTGCTGGGAGATCAAGATGATTTGACATAAAGTATTCCTGTAGCAATAGCAATCATTTAGAAGATCCCCATTCTAGCTACTTACTAAGTATTCGACAAATTGGAGGCTGGGAAAAAACCATAAGTAGAGAACAGAGAAAAACCTAGAGAAAATTACAGGCTGGGAGCTGCTTTGAAGCTTGGAGGTGTGGAATTGTACTGTTACTATCATTATTATTTTTTATTTTTTATAATTCACAGAAGTGGCCTCTGCAAAACATCTAAAATGGGAATCAGTTGCTTATTTAAGTTAGTTATTTGTTTCTTGTTGTTGCAGGTGAAGAGGATTAGCTTTGATGGTGCTTCATCTGAGAATGTACTCCCTCCCTTTATTTGTGATATGTATAAATGTTCCTTTGTCCCTTTGTTATCTTTTCTTGAAAACATGTTAACCAACGGAAAAATCTTATTTCTTTAGTTTCTCAATTGTAACATCCTTTCTTATTCTAATAGGATAGTAGAGTAATGGCAGTTCTTCGAGATATTTTTATTGCTAATGTTCCGGTACTCTCTCTCTCTCTCTCTCTCTCTCAATTAAGATACTTTTTTCACGCCTCTGATCTTCAAATTCTTGTTTTTTTGGATTCTTTTTGTTTCCTTAGGTATGCCGGTCCAATTTTCGTCCAAAATGCATATATGTTGCTGTCATGTTGAGGCGCATAATGGATGCAATTTTAAACAAGGATGCAATGGATGACAAGGTAGTCCCAAAACTCCTCCTATTCCTTTCATAAGTAAACTAATTTGGTCAGTATATATTGACAACTTAGAAAAAGAGGAAATTCATCTCCTTATGTTAGTTCAAGTCATCCAGACAAGCAACAGGAAAAATGTTTGAGATGAAAGTTATGCAGAAAAAGTTCTCAGAAAATCCTTCTATCTTGGTGGATAATCTGTTGATTATAAACCAGTGCTAGTAAAAGTGATAGACACAATGTTTCAGCTTAATAAACGTGAGACCTCTTTGTGATTTAACGGAAAGGATGCCCTATTTTTGCCTTTCTCCAAATTGGTGTATACTGTCTTAAGCGGAGGTGAGATGATCATGTGTTTCTATTTTTTTTTTCTTTCTAAATTCCTATCTGGGGGATAGAATATTTTTTGAGGTTGGTGCTTCGTGGGTAATTACCAATGCTTTTCCTTCCCTATACCACCATAGAGTGTCGTGGAAAGGGAATTAAATTAGAATCGTATGGGGTTGTTTGATACTTGCAGTTTCTGGGCTCTGGTCAGAAAATTAGATTTTGGATAGCTCCTTGGGAAAATCAGAGAATCCTTGATGATTTTCAGGGGGCTGGAGTGAAGGAGCTTTGGGAAAATCAGATTTTGGACAGCTCCTTGGGCTTCGGTTGCTGGAATTCATGGATCTGCCATTTCTCCTATTTTATCTAGATTGGGGGACAATTGTGTACTAATCAAGGGTATTCTGTAGTGCTTCTTTGTACTGATGTTTTGTAGCTTATCATTTGTTGTTAGGTGTGGGCTTAATTGTTTTTGTAGAGGGAGAAGGGAAAAAGCCATAAACCTATTTTTCAGTACCATAGAGGGGGGTTTTTTTTTTTTTTGGGGGGTGGGGGGTGGAGAAATTGTGGGAAAAGAATCTATCATTCCTCTTTTGGGGCTTATATTTCTGTAGCTTTCAGGTGTCCAATTCTGTTCTCCATATTGTTGAATGGGAAGACAGCAGTTAGCTAGTTTTTCTCTTCTGAGTTATGACAAAAAGAAAATTTTGAGTTTTTATAGCTTTTGGTGTGTTTTACTTGTGTGGATTTGTTCACAGTTTGTATTCTGCCGGGTGAGTTTAGTGAAGACTTTTTCCTTAAAAAAAAAAGCATTTATTGTCAGGTGGTCTCCTGAACTAACTGTTTGTGCGTATATATATATATTTTATTTCTTTTTTGAAAAGACAGAAACTTGGTTAGTGTGTATAGTTTTTTTGTAAAATTTGTGTTACCTCTTAAGAAAAACTATGTGAGATCTCTATTCCCTACCATCTAATTTGAAATACTAAGGCATCCTTGAGGGGTGATAAAACCACGTCTGTTTCTATCATAGATGTCCTATTAGACATGGGAGATCAATTTTTACTGGAGTCATACAGTCTGATGCAGTTCTTCACACCCCAAGATTGAGTTGACAAATTTTTAAGCCGGGGGCCCATGTCCATTCCTTTTGTAGGTTCGCTGGCACCTTTAGCTTAATGGTAATGATGAGTTTTAGTCTTTTACAGAGGACTAAAACTTGTTAATGTCTTGTGTCTGTGCTGATTGTAATGCTCAAGTGTGTTTGTGCATGCATTTCATGGAGGGCAGGTTTGTGTGTGGTATGTTTAGATTCAGAAGACAGTGATTTCTTCCCCTTTGATTTTAGGATTATCTTTTGAACAAGCGGCTTGTGTTTTTGAGAGGACTAAAACTTGGTTATGTGGTGTGTATTGATTGTGATGCTTAACTGTGCTTGTACATGCTATTCTTGGAGGGCAGGTTTGTGTGTGGTATGCTTAGATTCCAAAAAGTGATTTTTATCTTCTTTGATTTTAGGATTATGTTGGGAACAAGCGGCTTGAGCTATCTGGGCAATCTATTTCTCTTCTGTTTGAGGTATGTGGGTTTTATGGTCTCTTTCCTAAAAATACTTTTTACTTATGTTATTGTTACTATTCCCCCCCCCCTTTCCCTGGGGTTCTCCTCTCATTCTTTTGGCTTTTAAATTTGCTAATTCTTTTTGTTCTTCCCTTGTTCATTTTTTTCTTAGGATCTGTTCAAGACGATGATCACTGAAGTTAGGAAGACCGTAGACAATATATTAACAAAGCCTAGCAGGTCTAGTCGTTTTGACTTGGCTCAGGTATCTGAAATTAATATTAAAGCTTGGAAATTTTCAGATGCGTTTTTTATTTTATTTTTCAGTGTGTAAAATATTCATTGTTAATTAGGCATCATGGTTTTTCATTGTGAAGTAGATAAAATTTTGCTGAATAAGTAGATGAAATTTGAGTTAAAGTTCTTGATCGAGAAGGGGTAGGAGGTTGAGTAGTTATGGGAAAGGGTTTGAAGTAAACTATATTTTTTTTTGAAAAGAAACATAATTTATTAATAAAAAAGATATAAGGAATCCACAAAAAACAGAAGGGAAAAACAGAGAACACAAACAGCATTACAAACAGAATACCCCCCTCTCGCAAGAAATCTCCCTCAGGATAAAACAAAAAATTCTCCTAAACTGCTGCTGCTCTCCAGTGCCTTAGAATAGAAGAGAAACTATAATCCTTAAAGACCTCAGAGACTGAAGCCCAAAGAGCCACCCAAAATCTTACTCTTTCCCAAAGAACCTCAACCCCTACCCCCTCATAGGCTTCAAAAATTCTTCTATTTCTTTCCATCCATAACACCCAAAAAATTGCAAGGATCCCACAGCCCCATAACACTTTGGCTTTCTTCTAAGAAAGGTGCAGGAAATGGGACCACAAACGTTTATCAATAAAGTTAATTAGATGGAATGTTTGAAGAGCAATTGGAAAACCCCACATTCTGCCTCTGGTAGGCGTGGCGGTATTGCTTTGTCGTGGAATACGATTCTACAAAGTCTAGTAAGAAATTTAAATGATCTGGAGGTTGGGGAGCTCACAGAATTATTGGGCTGCCTTCGGAAATGTAATGCTGGTTTCTAGTAGGCATGATAGAAGAATATGGAAGTTGGAGTTTTCCAGAGCTTTCTCTTGCAAGTCTTATTGCAAAGAAAAAAAAAACGAAAAAACTTCTGGACAATCCTTCTCTTTCTCTTTCCGGCCCCTTTGTGCATTTTGGAAGGCCAAAGTACCTCCCAAGGTTCAGGTGTTAGGTTGGATTATAGCTCAGGGAAGGATGAACACTTGTGATATGGCTGAGAGGAGACGGCCTTCTTGGTGCCTCTCTCCCCAATGGTGCGTGATGTGTAAACAGGACGCTGAAAGTTTAGATCATTTGCTTCTCCCCTGTCCGGTTGCTGCATCCTTGTGAAGAAGATTGTTTAGGGTGATCCAAGTGTGTTGGGACATCCAGATTCTTGTGTTGCGTTATTGAGGAAAAGGTACAAGTTCTTTGGTGGAAAAAAGGGGGTGTGGTGCTAGGGAGATGTGATGCGTTAACAATGTTTTGGGATTCTCATTTGGCATCAGTATCTTCTGAGTTTAGGGACTTCTTTTCATGCAATCTCTTATGATTGGAATGCTGTGGTGTTTTAATCTCTATCTGTTTGTTTTAGGTACCTCATACATGTAGAGTAGTCTAGTTTTTTGAGTGGACTTGTTGTCCCTTGTATTGTAATGTTGTTTTTGTTCTCTTTAATGAACATTTGTTTCCTATAAAAAAAAAAGATGGTGTGTATGGACCAAATAAAGCAACAGAGAGGGTTTTTCTGGTAGTTGGCGGGGATGTATGTGTTGGAACAAAATCTGAACTACTGTTTGTTGGCAGGAAAGTTAAACAACTGTTAGAGAATCAAACAGGAATTCTAAAGCAATTAAGAGTAGACTTGTAGTATATTCTGACTTTTGTAACTTATTGTATCTGGTTTCATACCTGGTCTGGATGTTTGGTACAACTATGTGAGCCTCTACATTGAAGAAGAATAAATCAGAAATTTATGCCCTAATTGCTCTATTTAATGAAGGTGTTAAAGCATAAACGATTGTGAAATATTTTATGGGTGTATATTAGTGAAATACAATCTTACACCAAACCTTAACACACAGAAATCAAAGATCTCTCCAACCCCCACTAGTCCGGCTAGCTAGTCAGCGGTTCTTTTGGGCGGCTGGGGCCTGGGGGTGGGGGGGGGGGGATATCCAGCAACGCAAGCTGCATTGTTCGCCACCACCCGAGAAGCAAAAGATTTGAGAGCACCCCAACCCCCCGCCCAAAAAAAAAAACCCTTATCAGTCTTAAATCCATAAATTTTTTATCTCTAACCTGTGTGAGAAGATGAAGGAGCTTCTGATTTGCTCCTCGGTTTGGTTGCAGTTTATCTATTTTCAGATGCAAATCTATAATCAAACAATTGTTTTTCAAATCTCATTTTGTTTTTTCGTGCTGCAGTACATACGCAAAGAGAATATTACACATGGCCTTGAAAGAACCCTTTCTACTGGAAACTTTGATATCAAACGTTTCAAGATGCACAGAACAGGCATGACACAGGTTTTCTCTCCATAATTCTCTCTCTCTGCCTCTCTAACTATACACAAACGGATATCTGTGGATATATATGTGTGTATATATTTATATTAGTTTGTAATAGGGCCTTAGGCTTTGCCTCAGATGCACTTCTTGTCCAACTTCTCTTGTGCTCCTTTTCTGTTTCTAAAAAAATGTTTGTTTTTTATAACAAATCTGTTTCCAATTGTTACCGTATGTTATCCCCTCAACCTATGGTTCGAGGGCTCTCTCAGTTTTTTATTCAAATGAGTGAGCTGATGGAAGATCCTCTCAAGACAGGTGCTAGCTAGGTTATCCTTTATAGGGTGTCTAGGCCAAATGACCAGAACAAAACCGCAATTTGAGAAGTCACGGAAAGTTAGCGGACCTAGAGCCTTGCAACCTAGCCAGGTAAGGGTGATGTCTGTGCACTTTTTTGAAATGTTTGTTAGATTTACATGATGGCTATCTAAATATGTCTTTGTACTCATATTATTTGTGTTTGTGCTATATGACGATGAAGTGGGGCATGCTTTGCCCTTGTGACACTCCAGAAGGTGAAGCCTGTGGACTTGTAAAAAACTTGGCCCTGATGGCCCATGTGACAACTGATGAAGAGGAGGGACCTTTAGTATCTCTGGTATGCTCGTCTTCACAAAATGTGATGTATCCATGAAGTCATATTTTTTTTTTACTTATTACGTAATATCATACAATAAGGAGATGATGGCACATTTAATAAGTGCATTAGCTTGTGGGTTTGTATGTGTAAATGTTATGGTGGATAAAATGGATTCTTCTATGTCTGATAGTTGTGTGTACTCTATTAATTATAATTAATTCTCAAATATATCTCATACACGATATAAAGCATGCTATTTTTGGTTTTTCTTTCTTTTATGCCCTATTCTCTCTCTCTGTTTCCTATCTTATATTAATTGGTTCCAGAGAAACTTTGTCCTGCACCAAACACTTCATTGGCTTGCACATGAACAAAACTGTGTTGCCTGTTACATACAACCTATTTGGCTCTGTTTATGGGCTGGAAATATGTTTCCTAAAGTTTCCCTAGTTTGGAAGTTTCTATTGTTTTGTTTTTTGAACAGTTCCTGTGACGTATAATTTATAAATATCTAAGTGGGTGGTTCTCCCACCAATAGCACCGAGGCGTTTTGAGATAAGACCTTACACTTTGCTGCGTAGGTGGTTAAGTTGGGGACAATATTGGTGCTGGCCCAACAAGTTATGTTTTTGGTTGGAACGTTCATTGTTTGTGCTTATTTGTATGGAAATCATTGTTTAGGGTTTAATCTTTAATAACACTGTTTAAATACATTTTTCGTAGTTGGTTCTTTCATTCGTCAAAGGTTTTACAAGTTTTGTTCTTGTACATTGAATGGGGCGAAAGAATTGTTGGTTGTAACTCAATTTTTTCTTTCACTATTCTTTTTTAAATATATTTTGGGGCCATAGTCTTATATTTTGTGTTATTTAATTTCTGTTGCAATAGTGCAAATGCTTGGGTGTTGAAGATTTGGAAACACTATCAGCAGAGGAGCTTCACACACCAAATTCTTTTCTGGTTTTATTCAATGGAGACATCCTTGGGAAGCACAGGAAGCCACAGGTAATAACTATGTTCGATATAAATATAGATGCCTACACACATATAGTTCCTTCACAGCTGTTCAATTTTGTAACCAATAAAAAGGACCAGCTGTGATGGAATGTCTTGCAACAAAAGGTTGGGGATACTCTCCAACTGAATAAAGCCGAGCTACATGGTTTCTATCAGTGTCATGGTGCTATTATGAATACACTTCTCTGGTGATGTGTGCTTAATTTTGTCAATATTGTGCTTCAATTTCAGCGTTTTGCCACTGCAATGAGAAAGTTGCGTAGAGCTGGGAAAATTGGAGAGTTTGTCAGTGTCTTTGTCAATGAGAAGCAGGTAAGTTCTTATGTTACTGCCAAGTTACTATGGTTTTCCCCTCTCCTAATTCATTTCCTCTGCTGTAGAGTAGTAAATGCTACTTTAATCACCTAAAAGACATTTTGTTTGGACGATAGCGTCTTTAATTGTCTTTAGTGAGCTGTGTTTTAGTCAAGTATGTAGGACAAGGCTGAGGTATGGTTTAGAGAGTGTAGAGACTAAGTGTTGTGCATGCACGTATGGATGACACAAGGAAGTATAGTGGTTTACCTCCCTCTTGAGGGAAGGCTACGTCCACTTGAGTAATTCACTAAGAATAGGAACTACATGCCCATGAGAGATGGGATTGCATGGAGTGATCAGCTAGATCATCAAAGAGAGAGGTTCTTTAATTGCTAGGTGAGGAGTCCCTTTTACAGATAAGGGAGCTTCCCCACATATTACATTCTTCCTTGTGGGATGCAAATTAATAAATGCTTCCACCATGGCGAGGTAGCTCGAGTGTCGGGCTTGGTGCCACATGTCATGGCCCGGGTCCCACACGTCATGTGGGCCCGCTAGGAGTGTGTTGATTAAGCTTGGTGGCATGTAGTATATGTAGTATGAACAAGCTATGGATGACATTAACTAAGACTGGAATAATGTCACATGCACAACTCACAGGAATCAATCAATCATGTTATCCTTGTTTGTTTTTTTATGAGAAACACAAACTGTTTGTGCATTAATAGAATATTATGGTGTTCTCATAAAGTCGATTAACTAATTACACAGTCAGCAAACAAGTAATACCAAATAGAAAGAGCATCAAGAACGAGGAACTAACTATAAAGTTAGCTCTCTTCTCTCTCTCTCTCTCTCTCTCTCTCTGTAATCTCTATAAAGTAATAGATTTTACTGAACAAGAGAATGATACAATAATACAATAAACAATGTGGACAAGAGATCCATGGACCATGGCAGAGGTTTGGGTAACTGAGGCACATTTTGCTCGGTTGTGAGCGACCGATCACTCAGTTGCTCATTTGGTACATCACCATTGATGCGCGTTTCCAATTTGATTTTTTGCCATTTGGGTGTGTGGTGTGCCAAAACATGGCATTGGTATAACATGATAGAGAGTAAATTGATAGAGAGTATAACATGATAGAGAGATCTTACAGAATAATCATATGATTTCACAAAACATTTTAGTTTTCATTTATTTATTTATTTTTTCGATCTATAGCTGTCATGATAGAGAGTAAATTGTTTTAAATGTTAGTTTGTCATTGTATCGTATTGTAATACATTTCATAGATAATTTTGTTTTGTTTGATCTATTTCTAGCATGATAGAGAGTAAAATGTTGTAAATGTCAGTTCGTCATTTTGTCTGTCTCTACATTTCTGCTGTTTTTTCTCTGGAACTTGTTTCCATAATTTTATACCTGACCTATTTGAGTATTATATCAGCATTGTGTTTACATTGCTTCTGATGGTGGTCGAGTTTGTCGGCCACTAGTTATTGCTGACAAGGGCATATCAAGAGTCAAAGAATATCATATGCAGGAGTTGAATGTAAGTATACAATTTGTTTACTTTCCTGCAGAAACAAATGCTACTAGAGCTGATCCTTTCTTTGTTTTCTTTTTAAGGCTGGCGTCCGTACTTTTGATGATTTTTTAAGTGATGGGTTGATCGAGTATCTTGATGTTAACGAGCAGAATAATGCTTTGGTTGGTTCCTGCTTTATAACTTCTAAAAGTTTTGATATTGGAATGGTGTACATCATACATAATTACTCAAATGTCCCAATTATCATTTTATAGATTGCTCTATACGAAGATGAGGCAACAACAGAAACAACACATATAGAAATAGAGCCGTTCACCATCTTAGGTGTTATCGCTGGGCTAATTCCATATCCTCATCACAATCAGTCGCCTAGAAATACTTACCAGGTTTCTTGTCTTTTTCTACGATACTCTTGCTTTTTGTTGACTGAAATTTCTAATTACATCATATCTAATGACTCATTTTGTTTATAATAGTGTGCAATGGGGAAGCAAGCAATGGGAAATATTGCGTATAACCAGGCAAGTGGATCACTAACATCTTACCCCCTCTCTTTTGAAGTTTTTTAGAAAAAGCACTTTCTGTTCCCATGGTTGTATTGAGCTTACTTTATGTATGTTTTCGTCTCATCCATTGAAAATTAACATAATTTTGTGAGATTTTATTGTTGTTTTAATTTTGTTTCTTTATTTAGGAGATGCACAGTTTATTAACTTAAAGAATAATAACATTCAATCTTGACTGGACTTCTGGTACAGTGGTTGTACTTGTGTTTGAGTTTCTTTCTTCTGAAGAGAGAAAAAAAAAACCAATAAAAACAAAGCAATTGACGAGAAATGCTATACCCAATTACAATAGAAAAGAACAGGATCAAACACATTGGATCTAACAGCACAAGAATCAGAGTTTTCTAGAATTCGAGGGAATGAGATGGATCTCTTCTGGGATAGACTCTCTGCATCATGGCATCATCATGGGCTTCAGTTTATTTGGTTTTTAGGAAAATAATTTTTTTGAACTTTTTTTATTTTTTATAATTCTGTCCGACTGGTGTACAGGAGTTATTTAGTTTCGTTGTATTTGTGCTTGTTGTTCCTGTCTGTTATAATTGGTGTTTTGGCTAATGTATTCAGTGTGTTATTTTCCTGTGTTTACGTCTCTGACTCTCTGTACTTATTCCGCTTTTGTCAACAATATTCTCTCTCACAAAAAAAAAAGATATTTACTGTTTTTGTTTCTATGTCGTTACTTAAAACATCTGGTCATAGAACTTTTGTGTTAAGCTATCTTTCTTGCATACTAATGGTACAACCATAATCTTATTTATTTTGTAGCTACGTCGGATAGACTTGCTTTACCTACTGGTGTATCCTCAACGACCATTATTGACAACAAAGACCATTGAGCTGGTTGGTATGCTCTATTTATGGATGTGGGTGTAGCTATAGGCTGTGAATTAATCACATTTATTTCAGGTGGGCTTTGATAAACTTGGAGCTGGGCAGAATGCAACTGTTGCTGTGATGAGTTATAGTGGCTATGACATAGAGGATGCGATTGTCATGAACAAGGCATCTCTCGATCGTGGTTTTGGTCGTTGTATTCTTATGAAAAAGTAATCAATTTCATTGTCATTGGTGATCTTGTTTCATGTCTTACTGCATATATCAATATCACAACTTTTTTGTACACTATTGGTTTCTCATCTATTACATATTTATGGTTGCTTACTGAAGATGTTTTCTGAGCAGGTTTGTCGCCACCAATCAAAAATATGACAATAACACACAGGACCGAATAATCAAGCCAAATAAAGATGAAGTTGATTCTGGAAAGTTGCGGGTAATCCAAGTCATCTTCCCTCCCTTTTCTTAAACACTCCAATTATCATATCTTACTGATGCATTTCAAGTGCACATATTGCATCTCTTTCTTCTTACCGTTGTGATTTGTGTAAAGGGAAAATATCATTTAGGCATTGCAAATACCTGGTTAAATATATTACGTGACAAACACATGCTATTGTTGGACGGAATAGTAGACGGAGTTGGTCGTAGTTCCCACATTGCAAAAGATTTTTAATTCAGGTGGTAAATAGAATGAGAGATGGATTTTGGTTTTAATTAGGTGGTTGACAGTCTAGGGTTTAGGGTTTAGGGCAAGAAGTCTAGAACGTTTGATGCGAAGACCATTCAAAAGCGAAAACCATCATCTCACTTGCTTAATCCTCAATGGTGTATTCTTTGCAGGGATGGGGAAGAGAGTGTTGATCATCTTTTCCTTCATTGTCCCTTTTCTATTCAAATATGGTGGTGATTTTTTAAGGATTTTGGAGTAAGCTGGGTTATTCCTAAAAGCTGTTATGATTTGTTAAGTATTCGTTTCAAGTGTGGCGGAAGAGGCAAGAAGACAAAAATCCTGTGGAGCTGTAGAATGTTGGCTGTTTTTTTTGTGATTTGGATGGAAAGGAATAGGCGAATTTTTAATGATGTCCCTGGGTTGTGTGTAGAGTTTCTTTGGGATCGAATTACTTTCTGGTCTGCTCTTTGGCCATCAGTCACTGCTGAGTTTAGACACTACTCCCTTTCAGCGTTAATGTTAGACTGGAAAGCTGTAGTGTCTTAATAGTTCTGGGTTTATTTTTAGTTTTGTGTTGTCTTTGTTGGTCTTGTGTTTCTTTTAGTTTGTATTGAAGACTTCTTGTCCTCAAAGTTGTGTGGCTTTTGTCCCTAATAAAATATCAGTTTCTTTCTCACAGTCATTGATTTAAAGTTAGTGGGCGTTGTTGTCTACCATTAACTTAATTGTCACTAGATTTTTTTTTTTTTTTTTCAGGGTGGTGGGTAAATAAGGGTTTAGTGGTTATTAGTTGAGTTCTAGTAACTTCAGTGATTAAGTACGTAGTCGGCAGTCATTCTGTCTGGTGCTATAAAAAGGGAAATAACCCTATGAATTGTAATCATTTTTGAGTAGGAATTTCAAACTTTTTCTCTTCCGTGTTGTGCACTTCGGTGTTTTAGGACTTTTCCAGATTTCTCATTGAGAAAATTTAGGCTTGAGCGCTGCTCGGAGTAAATTCAATTTCAGTTCCTAGTGTTTTAGGGCTGTCTTGATTTTTGTTTGCATCAGTAAGTTCAGGCGGTATTGTTATATTCCCCTTGTAAAATTCATGTTCTTATGTTTGCCTTGCATGTTCCTTCTGTAGGTTCTCGATGATGATGGCATTGCCGCACCTGGGGAAATTATTAGATCGGGAGACATCTATCTAAATAAACAGGTCCCTATTGTCACAAGGGGGCCAATTAGATCGGGATTAAAGGATAGGTTGGCTATTTGCTTTATGATCTGCATATTCCAATTAGGCCTCTATTGGCTTAATATAATTACACTCATTTCCATATGCAGTGACTATAGGTCTGCCTTCCAAAAATACAAAGGACCTGATGGGGAGTCTTGTGTGGTGGATAAAGTAGCTCTCTTTTCTGATAAACATAATAATTTGTGTGTCAAATCATTGATTCGCCATACTCGTAGACCGGAGGTAATTGAATCATTGTCATGTTGTATGTATGTGGTTAACTTTGAAGATCCTCTGTAATATTATTTCATTCAGGTTGGTGACAAGTTTAGTAGCAGACATGGGCAGAAAGGTGTTTGTGGTACCATTGTCCAGCAGGAAGATTTCCCATTTTCTGAACGTGGCATTTGCCCTGATTTAATCATGAACCCTCATGGATTTCCAAGGTTATTCTTTCTTCTATTAGAAATACTTATCGTAAATCTTATTGTTTTATCCATCTTGTGCAAATTAAGTGAAGACAATGAAATTGAAAATTTTACTTATCTTCAAATATTAGTAAACTGATTACTATAACAAATTATGAACTGCAAGGGGAGTGCGGTAAGGGGATCCACTGTCCCCTTATTTATTCACTCTCATTGCTGATGGATTCAGTAGCATTGTGTTGGCCTTCATCCCACTGTCCCCTTATTTATCCATCTTGGCTCACTTTCTCCACCGTCCAAGTTCTCTGAACCTATGGTTGAAATAATTTGGGGAGGTGAATGTTAATTGGGTCTTGGCGATGTTTTTCTCTCATATGTGAAAAGCATAGGACTTTAGGGTAGGAAGAAGGCCAATACAGAGTTAGCGCATGCATATATGGAAAAGATCCACATCTCCAACCCCTGTAACACTGGGCCAATATGGGGATTCTTGGTGCTTGCTGTTATTTGGTTCATTTGGCTGGAAATAAATCAGAGAATGTTTGAAGACAAGGTTGGGGCTGTTAGAGGATTTTTGAGACAGAGTTGAATTTTGGACTTCCAGTTTGGCTTCAGTCACTTCTGAGTTCATGGGATTTCACTTTCATGGCCATTCTTATAGATTGGCATGCTGCACTCTGCAGCACTAATATGTCTATGATTTAATCTTTTTTTAGCTTTGTTTTGTTGTGTGAAGCTTTTAGTTTCTCTGAGGTTTCTTTTTGTGGGGATTTTTTTTTTTGAGAGAGAAACTAAGATTTTTTTACGGGCAAAAAGCCATAGAAACTTGAGGACAAGGAGTCTTCAAGATAAAACTAAAAGAGAACCAAGATTAACAGGAAAACAAAACTACAAGCAACCCAAAAACCTGTTAAGACACTACTGCTTTCCTGTCAATTAATAGGACTGCAAGGGAGTAATTTCTAAATAGAGGGGTGACCGATGCCCAAAGGGCAGACCAAAAACAGATTCGATCCCAAAGTGCTTCTACACATAATTGTGGTGGAAGCAAGAAGGCGAAAATTTTATGGAGCTGTAGATTGATGGCTGTTTTCTGGGCTATTTGGATGGAGTGTAAGAGGAGAATTTTTTTTTATGATTTTTGTGGGGATTATTTGTCCACTGCTTAATCTTATGTGGGTATTCTTCTTTATTTCTAAAAGACACAACTTTAGTTGTTCACTTGGAGCTGGAATGATGTGTGCACAGCAGTAAAAAACTGCAGAACAAACTAGGCGGCCTGGCATTCTATTAGAATAAAAGATTACTCCCTTGAAAGCCAACTAAACAATTGCCCTTAAAGATTGTCAGTCCTGCAGAAATTTCCTTTCAAGGGCTTCAGTGGAATATTATCCACTGCATTGTATTATCTCCTCTTTTAGTGATGAAATTTAAAAAATAAAAATAAAAAAAGTAATAAGAATGGGTTAGGCTTCCATTAAAAGGAAGAGATAAAGTTGTAAAGAATAAAAGATTATGTGTATATAGGTGGTCTGAAGAAAATGCAGCCTAGGTTATTAAATCCAAGTCATTATATAGGCATAAGTCTCAGTCCAAACACTTGGGTCAGTTGATGGATTGTTTTGTATTTCACTGCACCTAGAATAATGTAAAGGAAGACTTTGGAATCTCTGCTTAGATTATGCTATAATATGTGAATTTATAGAAATCACCGAAGTATTTGTAATTTCAAATGCTACTTCCCTATCTCTCTTATTTAGTGCAATTGAACTTCCTGGTGTTCCAAACTGCAATTTGGAAGTATATGCATTGTTGACATCACTGAAATCTTCATATGTGTGTGTAATTAACGTATGTTTTTCTCTTTTCCGGTTATCTGGTGTTATCATCAGCCGAATGACTGTAGGAAAGATGATTGAGCTTCTTGGGGGTAAAGCAGGAGTTTCATGTGGTAGGTTTCATTATGGTAGTGCCTTTGGTGAACCAAGTGGTCATGCAGACAAGGTTGAAGCTATAAGGTACTTAAAGAATCTGTGGTTTGACGCTTTCTTCTATGATTTATTTTGAGATAACTTTTCTTTAAAATCATTCATTGCTTTTGTGATAGTGAAACCCTTGTGAGGATGGGATTTAGCTACGACGGCAAGGACTTTATATACTCAGGTTTCTCGCTTCCATAGTTCATTAAATGGTCACAGGAAACTGTTCAAAAATGTTTCTCCTTTTAAATGATTTACCAAAACTGTTTCTCCTTTTAAATGATTTGCAATACTAAGAGATTCAAAGTTCGTTCCCACTAAAATTCTGAGAGATTGAAAGTTATGCCCATTTGTGTCTGCATCCGGCCGGATGATTAAGATAGTATATCTTTTTATGAGGAATATTTATAATTTTATTTTCAGTATAGGGCATAAACAGTTATTGATGCTTTTCCAACAGTTGCATTCTATTTGCCTCTCTCTCTCTCTCATCATCATCATCATCAATTTGGCCGGGTATTACATTCTATATCTGGTGCTTCAAATCTTGAAACAATATTTTGGTTTATAATATCGTTTTTTCAGTTTAAGGGGCAATCCTGAGCAGGATTCTCTCTACTTAGCATATGTACTCATATCAATGAAACTATCCTGATGTATCTTTTTATCCTCCAGGTATCACAGGTTGCCCATTGCAAGCATATATTTTCATGGGACCAATTTACTACCAGAAGTTAAAACACATGGTGAGATTTCAATTTTTAGTCTCTGTTATTTCATGCCATTTAAATGCATGATTGTAAAAGTATGTGATCATAATATCATATGAGTATATGTACTCTTCAGTTCAACTATCAGCCAGTAAACTGTAACGGGCCATCATAAGTCATGATATGAACTGCGTCTGCAAAATATTTAATTTAACTGAAGGAAGGAAAACTGGAATCTCTCTCTCTCTCTCTCTCTCTCATGGGATAGCAGCGACTATTTTTAAGGGAAATTATAATGATAGTCTATGGATACATGTAGTAATGTTCAAGCTTGGTGTTTTCATCCCTTTCTTCAATGGGAAAGGAAAGATCTAATAATTTATGCTTATAATAGAGCTTAGGGTTGTTTTTTTATTTAAGAAATTAATTTTATATATTCCTGACAAAGTAATTATCAAATCTTCTCGAGTTTAGTAATTTTGTTATCTGATTCCTATTTTCCTAAGTTCTACTTCACAGTAGGTGTCCGCACTTTTTCTTTAAAATATAAATTTATACTTCTGTCTTGTTTAGTCGATCCGACAATCCATCCTAGCATTAGCTATATGGTTTCATTGCTCTTGTTTTTGCTTTAAAGCCCAAACAAGAGCAATGTTTGTCTATTAGGTCTTCGTTTATCACAATACACATCGCTACTAGATACTAGATTGTCTCCAATATTTTAATTTTTGTAAGATCTACTAGCTTGTCTCCATTACATCCATAGATTTCCTGATTAACTTTTTATTTCATTATCTATTTTATTTTCATTGTATATACTGGTATTGTATAATGCAGCTACATATATACAGCTTGTTTAAGTTTTCTTGGGTCATATTCTTCATTATTGTGTATAAATGACTTTCAGGTCCTAGATAAAATGCATGCACGTGGTAGTGGTCCCAGAGTCAGTCTAACTAGACAACCTACTGAGGGAAAAGCTCGTAATGGAGGTTGTAATTAGCTTTGTTATATTTAGTCAGTTTCACATTAAGCAGTTCTCTTTGTTCTAATGTTTTCATCTACCAGGACTACGAGTAGGAGAAATGGAGCGTGATTGCCTGATTGCTTATGGTGCCAGTATGTTGCTATATGAGCGCCTAATGATCTCTAGTGATCCTTTTGAAGTTCAGGTATTTGCCAATGTTTGTGTGGTTCTTTGTCAAATCTTGCAGATATTTTTGTGACGCTTATAAGCCATTTTTTGAAGCAATCCATACTTTTTTATCTCATGTATCCAACATGTATTATTTTAATTCTATTCTGGTGGTGATGTAGGATTCGTACGATATGAAAAATAGTAATACTTTTGTCGTTGACCAGAATACTTGTTATTCATTCCAAATACTTAAATATATGTTGCTTCCTTTTTTGTTTTGCTTCCCCAGATCTGGTTAATCATAAATGAGGGGTTAGTAAGAACATCCAAACCATTGGTTTGCTCCCTTGTAGTCTGGGGTTCAGCAGGAGTCCCCAGTTTCAAACCCAGGTCTGCTAAGCGGGTTTGGGGGATTTCTGGGTATCAAACAAAAAAAAAATCAAATAAAATGGTGACTATAGTCCCACTGAATGAAATCACATAATATTGGCCACTGCAGATGATAGAAATATTAGGTTAGAGAGTAAACAAAAATATTGGGTGGCTATAGTTTTACAGAAAAGGTTAATATAGCAGATAGTACTTCAGGTATCAGTGATAAGACAATTTGATACCCAAAATGAAACAATCGGTCATTAAGGTGCGCATACTATCGCGCCTCGGACACTTTAGTACCTTCATCCATTTTCGGTCAGAAAAGAGAGAGAGAGTTTGCCTCTGAAAATTAGAGAAGTAAGGAATAAGGAGACGAAGAGATGACAAAGTAAGGAGTAATCAGCACCGATCCTTAAAAAACACTTAATTTCAATCATCCAAATTGTCTTTGTTTTACAAGAGATAGTCATATTTATAGGCTTCTAATATAACTCCCAACCGAACCCTTCTAGAAGTGATGTAGGGAGATGGAGGTTAGAATCGTCTTGTAGTTTCTAGATTATATCTTTTAGCAGATTGTTAAGTAACTCTTCTCCTCTTCCATTTTTGGATTTTGATCCGGCTGACTAGATCTGGAAATCAAAAGCTCTATCGAATGTCAGGGTTCGTGCTTGGGAAGTGTTGTGCGAGGAAAGGTAAACACCTGTGACACGGTTCAAATAGCAAGACGAGGAAGAATCAAAAAAGAAAAAAGAAAAAGATTGAGGAACCTTATAAGCCTGTGATTTGGATACTTTCGTCCCACCAAAAAAAAAAAAAAGAAGGGCTTGCATGTTTATTAGATTTTTGTATGGTTTTGATACTGGATTGCTTCGATTTGTGGAGTCATAGACTCTATGTTCCATAAAACAAACTGATCTCATGCTAAATCATAACCTGAATGTTTCTGAAGATTTTGCAAACAGGTTCTTCAAATTCTACACAGAGCTTATAATATCAATCTTTTTTGCAGGTTTGCAGAGTGTGTGGTTTGTTGGGTTATTACAACCATAAGACAAAAGCTGGAATTTGTTCCTCATGTAAAAATGGGGATAATATTTCTACCATGAAGCTTCCCTATGCTTGCAAGCTCTTGATCCAGGTAAAGCTCAACAATTATTATTATTCTTTCCCTCTTTTTGAGAAATGTCATTTTTAAAATCTAGCACATAGTTATATATATAAAGATGTGATATTCTTAGTTAAACTCTTTTTTTTGCATTTCAAAGAACACTTTGTTATGCTCTATCAGTTGTTATTGGTAGAGATGTCTTTTTAAAAGAAAGAATTTGTGAATTTGTCTTTTTTGCATTTCAAGTATTGTTGATTTCGTCCATGGTAGTTGTTAAGGCCCTTAATATAACAACTGGATCATGAGAATCATTGATAGAGATGCTAACTGTAATAGCTTTGCTACGGGCATGGTGGACAGATGATATGGAAATGTAGGCATAATTTCATTGAAATCTTTGCTTTGTTTTTTTGTCCCTTTTTCCTATTTTTCAGCTTCTCAATAGTTGCCTGACATGTCACAGCTCTGTTTAGTAATATTTGAATTGTTTAATGCTGCTTCCAGGAACTCCAGTCGATGAACATTGTTCCTCGCTTAAAACTAGCTGAGGCATGAACTATGGCTTTTCTTGACAGTGCAAAGTCTGCAAAACTTAAAGTGAAGGATTTGATTTTATGATTTTGCACACTGATTCAGAATGGTATTTGGTAAAGCACATACCTCAAAAGGGATCGTACAAAGGCTCAACACATCTTGCTTTGGCTATACCCCTTCTCATTCTCACTTTTATTGGAGAGAGGGACAAATTGTACTCGTACGTGTGGGTGTATTTATCGGAATGTTGTCACTATATACTATTTGTGTAATTTATTATTTACCTTTTTCTGAGTATTGAATGACTACTGTACATACGTAATGGATCTTCCCAAGGTCAAGTCATACAATTTTACAATCCATCGACTTCTTTTTCTTTTTTCTTTGGAAAAATATCACAAATGGTCATTCAGCTTTTGTCCATTCGGTACTTAACTACTCACTTTAGTCTTTGATCTCGTCTTGCACTTGGATCATTATGTCTATTTTCCAGTTAAAATATCACTTGGTTCTACACCAACTACATGCGTGTTATAAGCGATCACGATGGATCACTGATGTGAGGACGATTTTGCTCTTATCAAATGGCCGTTTGAGTCTAGATCAAAGCTATACAGCCGACTTTTTCAATCCAATCTAGTGGGAACTTTGCTTGGTTCTTCCGTTGGCATTGATGAGCAAAGTTCAACCAGGATGAGGTGGCTTGGGTCTCTATCTCTCTCAATGTGGATCGACCTCCCCTATTTCGTCAACAGTATTGTATGGCTCTTTCGATCTTTGAGGAGTTGGAATTCACGTATGAGTGGGTTAGAGGGCTTGTTGATGCATGGGTCGGGTACGTGGCTGCCATGCGCATGCGAACTAGTCGTCCCCTTCTATTGTGCGAATGGCTATTTCAAACCACTTTGAACCTCTCATTGTTGAAAGTGACTCTGCTGTTGCGGTGGAAATGGTTAACAAGGGATTGGATGAACTACATCCTCTGAAAGCAATGATTGACGATGCAAGTTCTATCAAGATAGACTCTTTGGCTGTGAGGTTAGGCATGTGTTCAAATGAGTCAACATGGTTGCTAATATCCTCTCGAAGCTCGGATTGTGCTTTGGGATTGGAGTTGAGTATTTTCTGCAACCTCCTCCACATGTCACTAAAGCTTTGTTGGATGATTTGTGTGAAACCCCAAGATTTAGGGAGGTAGCTTCGGCTACTGAGTTATTTTTTGCTTTCTTTTATGGGTCTTTTGACTAGGGATGGCAATGGGTACAATACCGTCCCCATCTCTAGTGCCATTCTCCGTCCCCTTCTCATCCCTAATCCCCAATACCCAATAAAAATTATTGGGGATTCCCCGTCTCCATCCCCATTGATTAGGCCTTCAAATCCAACCCAAATTCCCGATAAAACTTCAATAGATCAAACAAATTTGAAGAAAAAAGTGATAAATATATAAATACATGTATATATATTTTAAAAAAAATAATCTACTATTGGGGCATGTTTGGGGATAGGGATCTCAATATCATTCCCGCTCTGTACTTGATCTTAGTAAGCGGGGATGAGATCTCGATCCCCCAACTCCGTTCTCCAATTTGTCCCTGAATTTCCCTCCGTTAGGATCTGGGATCCAATGGAGACCCGTCCTGTTGGGGATTTTTGCCATCCCTATTGAAACTTGCCCATGTATACCAAAAAAAAAACAAAAATTTTAATAGTCGTTGGAGTAAAATGGCGCTAAATGACACGGAGCGGAACACATTGCAGTGTCGTTTTGGCGCCAAGATCCTCTCCTTATAAATACAAGTTAAGATAGTGGGCGCCCATACTTATGCACGCGCAGAGTAACTGTTATGGCTCATCCTATCGACACCTTAGGGTTTCGTCCTCCTCAGTTCTCCGAGGTACCTCTTTCAACACCACTTTGCTAACTTTATCATTTTGTGGGTAGCCGATTAATTGGATGCAAATGATGATTCCTCTCTTCTTTTTTATTTTTAAAGACGACTTTGGAAAAATGAGAGAGAAAAGGGAAAATTTTCTAGGTTGATTTTGTCGATCTAGGGTCGTTCAAGTGCAGCGATTAGGTGTTTTGGATACCCAATCAATATAAGTTATCACATTTATAGATTGATTTGTTCTGTTCTTCTGCTTTTCCTCGCAATCAAATGAACTGGGTATAGTTTAAATTTGAGTATAGAAATGAATGTATGGTTCATTTTAGATGATATTGGTTGCACAAGGTCGGAACCCAAATGGTGGGTTAGTGTTCTTTTGGTCTGAAGTGTGGGATTTTACTATTTAAAAAAAAATTATTTATGCTTTTTGATGAATTTGTGATCTTAGGCAGGTTTCACATTTCTGGAATGCTGCGGTGATTTTATAATGCCCAAGGGGCATCTTGTTTCTATGTTGTTTAACGGTTTTTTTTTCTTTTTCTTTTTAGTTTCCAAATGCTTTTCATGCATTTCTTTGCCTGTTGTTCTTTGTTATGTACATAAATCTGTTAGTAGAAGGTTAGAATAGGATGGAAGGACGAATTAAATATGCTTCCTAGGGAAGTTCTGTCTATTAAATCATATTATAATGGCAATGTCTAACTTCCCAACAGAAACGTCAAATGCTGCTGCATGTAATCATAACACTGATGAGTTATATACTCTGCACAATCAATAGTGATGTTTACTTATGTGCTCACTACAGGACTTAGCTTGGCTTCCTGGTTGGCTTCAGCAGCATCAGATAGAACAATTTGATGAGTGCATCAACAAACTTACGGGTACCAACTTAGAGCTAGGATCCAAGGTTGGAACTAGACCTACTCCAAGTTCCTAACGACATTCTAACCTTTTACTGCTTGTTCAGAAGTCTAGAACCCGTGGTTTAGTTACTTTAACTGTTTGCTAATTCATCTTCTTTACTGCATTGGTTAGGATTTGAAAGCTTTTCAACGAAACACCAGTAGAGGAAATTATGGCGATACATTGTCAAGCGAAGAAGATAGAAACAGAGGCTATCGTTTATTCTTATCTGGGGAAGACAATTCGTCTGCTGGTTTTGCTTCATCTCCTGGAAATGTAAGCTTTTAAGCAGTTAAGCATGCTAGCCAAATTATGATTATTTTTTCTAGTTCAAACATGTAATTTTGATTATATCTTGTCCTTTAACATTGTCTTAGAAATCTGGGAACAATGTCATTTATTCATCTTTTATTGTGCTAAATATTGCTGAAAGTAATATACCTCTCAGAATTATTTTATTTTTCTTATGTGACCATATCCTACGAAATTACAAGTTGGTTTATTTTTTTTCTAAACGTTGATACTAATATTGTGATCTTTTAACGGAAGGGTATGCTGTAAAATTATTTTCTAGAAAATGTAACCTTTACACAGATTGAATGAAAGGAGAATTATAATAAGATTTCAGGAAAGTTGTATTTATTGGTTCAAAACATGGGTTTAATTCTTTTACAAAGTTTGATTGCATTCTTAAAGTTTCCAAAGAAAAAAAGTTGTGACATTTTTCCCTTTTCAACAATTAAAGACATTTTCTACAGGAAACATCAACTTTAAAAGTAAAATTTAGGCATGGTTTGGGAGGAAAGGTACAAGTTCTTGAGTGGATTGTTGAAGGAAAGTGACAATTTATTTGTTGAGGAAGAGGGAATGGTTTTGGGAAGACGTGCTATGATGGCTATCTTCTGCATCATTGGGATGGAAAGGGCAGAAGAATGTATGAGGAGGGGAGGCCACCATGATTCTTTTTTTTTCTATTTTTCTTTTTTTTTCTTCTTATACACTAATCTACACTCTTTAATTGAATAGGTTCTTCATTTCCATCTTCATCTTTCATCAACTGTATCTTCACAGTGTAGCCCAACTCAACCTCTGGATGCTTCTCAAAATGATCTTAAATCCAATAGAGTTGCATCTGTGGAACTAAGTGACACCTCAGTGGGTTTGAAGGGCGAGACTTGTTCTGAAATGGGCGTTAATCTTGGTGGGAGAAATTTGCTACCTATAAATTCCATTCAGAAACCCATGGAGGATGTTGGTCCACAATGTTTTTCCAATGACAAGATATCAGCAATGCATATTGGAGAAAAATTTAATGTCAGGTACCTCAAAGGAACTGACATGACTGCTGCAGCTGAACTCTCAATTGCAGCATCTGAGGCATTGGTTATACATGAAATAGTGAGGAGTGGGGTTGCTGCAGATGCATTTCCAACTGAAGTGGTACTTGAAGCTGCCCTTCGGGTAAAGAAAGCTCGGTTGGAGTGGTCTGAAGATGCCTTAGACAGCCTAACTGATGAAACTGACAAGAGTGATTCTCTTTCGGACTTGGATGATTTAACGATGGCTGATGTATATGAAGATGTAGGACTGTCTCAGAGTATTCCTTTTGATGACTGTGCTTGTGGTTCAGCTATTTCTCAGGTAAAAGAAACTCCTCTCTTGGAAAATCAGCATGAGTGTGTAAACCTATCTGATCCTGTAGAGCAGGGGCCTCAACAAGTCAAGTTTGATGATATGTCTGCGCAAAGACAGCCATTGGAGAACTTGATTATGGATATATCAAAAGACAATGTGCTTTCAAAATCTTTCAATCATGAGACGGAAGAGTCCTATGATAACCTTGTTCCCCATTCAAACATCTGCAATGTGGCCAGATACAACTACTCAACTCTGAAAAATTCAGATATTTTGACTATGAAACAGGTAAAGGTCATATTCACTTTCTCTCCATAGGCATGTAATTTCTCATCAAAATTGGTTATTTTTATGCGCTTAACTTTGTCTTTTTGGTCTGAATCTGTGACTTTTTGTATCTTTACGATTGGCATTTTTTTTTTTGCCCATTTTAATCAGATTCCCACTGGGCAATTTGAACTTATAATGAATTATTTATGCAAGTTGCAGACAGTTGGCCCTAGTATGGTGGATGTAACTTCATATCAGCCTCAAGAAAAAGTAAATATTTGCCCCCATGCTTGGAATTCCGGAAATGCAAGTGAGTAAACATTTCTTGTTCCATGTGCCTCCTTTCTCCCTACTCCCAATTAAGCATGCATTGGTTTTATTCTTTTTGGTTAATTTTTTATTTTTTTTGGCAGTAGTAATTGTTTACTTGGATTCTTATATGGTTTTTATGTTCTGTTGAAGCAGAAGATAGGGTAACTTACTTATCAGACAGGTTTAGGAGCCGATGGCTAGGTGGTTGGACAGGCCAAGTATGTGCTCTATTCTTATTTATCACATGACTGTTTTTATTTTCTCGTTCATTCTTATCCCGATATTAAGTTATTATGAATAGAATTATGCTATCCTTACATGAGATTTTGGACAATATGCCGTAACTGGTAAGATTTTGGGCAACTCCAGAATACCTCTTAGAAAGCTTTGTATTCTTACATCAACCATATGTAACTGCTGTTGGAAAAAAGCTTTGTATGACATATTTTCAATTATTAACATCATTGTTATTATGTTTTTTATTCTCCTGTTTATGATGGTCCTTTGTTCTTTCCTTTTTTCTCTTCAAAACTCCCATTTGGAAGGAAGTATCTGCTGTTGGACACATGAGACAGAATACTAAAAGTATTGTGAAGTGTTTTGCTGGCGAGACAAGCTTTCTCTCAGAATCTGCAGATATTGCTCCAGATATGAACTCTTTTGTGCAAGTTCATGAAACTGAGTCACATAGAATGTCACAGTCAAGCATACATTTTGATCTTTTGCCTGGCGAAACCAATAAGGGGATATTGCTTTCTCAAGATGTGGTGAGATCGTCTAGCTTGTCTTTGGTTGATCCTCTTTGTTCGGTTGTTCCTTGCAGTATTCCTTTAGAAAATGAAGTTCCCACATTAGCGCAGACTCCAAGGGATAAGGAAAGTGATACTGAAAAATGCTTTAGACCCACCACAGAACTTGGGATGGGGAATTCCTACAAATCCTCAAATTTAATTATTGAGTTTCACCATGAGGATGGCCAAGCTACTCGCGCAATTAATGTTGAAGATTCTCCAGTCACAGTTCGAAGGCAGTTTATTTCACTGAAGACATATAGTACACTTCTCCCAAACCCTGTTTTAGATTGGGGAAGCCTTTACCATAATCAGTCAATTAAACTAGAGTGTGATCAGAGGCTGAACACCTTGGATCAGAATGTGGGTTGCATTAGATCTTCTGATAAAATTCGTAAAGCGTCCCTTCCTTTCAAGCCTGTATCCATGCATTTGTCTTCAGGAGATAATAAGGAAAATGGTAAAATTATCTCAAATGGGACTCCAGTTGCAAAAATGAAATATCAGAAGAGAAAAAATCATGAGACTGCAGGAGATGGAAATGAGTTACCAGTTCAGGCATCAAAAAAGAGGAGGCAGTCTGTTTCTTTTAACCATAGGGCACACCGCCATCTTCAGGCTTCTAAATCATTTGTCAACAATTCAACGTGGGAAAAACATCCCAAACTGCCTTTGGTGGCAGAAAATGTTGTTGGGCTTCAACAAAACAAGGAACTCCAGAGTATACCATCTGAATGCAAGAGTCTCCGTTGCAGAGATGTTCCAGCGAAAAAAAGAGTTCACTTCTCTGAAGCAGAGATTCCAGTTCAGCAGAATAACCTCAAAAAAATAGATTTTTCAACCAAAAATTGTAAGCAGTGGTCATTAATTCTCTTTCATTTTAAAATTCATAAACCTTACATATTGTGTTACTAATTATGTTGCTAATACTTCAAATGTAGGTTTAACTGATAGAGCAAGTAAAAAGCGGAAGTATTCTAAGTATTCTAAGTTTCAAAATCACGAAAAAAGTTGTCTTACGAATTCTCACATTAAGGCTGGGAAAAGATTGCTATTTCAAGGTATACAATTCCTGCTTACAGGATTTTCTAGGCAGAAGGAAAAGGATCTTGAAGGACAAATATGGAAACATGGTGGTATTGTTCTGTTTGATATTCCTTCTCCAAATTCAAGGGAAAAAAGAAGCTTTAGATCTAATGGCTACCAGCTTCCTATCATTCTATGTTCGAAAAAGGTTGGCTTCTTTTTGTTTTTGGCAAATAAAATTAACGAGCTAATTAAAATTTTCTCTTTTTAACTTGTCCCCTTTCTTTTCTGATTTATTTTGCACTGTTCTGGTGCTTCAATGGTTTTCATGTTATCATATTTGATTGTCACCATGGGTTATAAATGTCGATAGTTATTTTTGTCATCTATGTTTTGCTTTATTCATCCTCTTTTCTTCATCTTTTTGTTTTCTTCTTTTGGAACTTCTACATACATAATATTGCTAATTACTGAGGGGTATGTCTAACATGCAGTTCTGCATACTATGCAGCCAGTTTTTTTTAATTGCAATTGCATTTTTGAATTGCAATTGCTGTTCAAAAAAGTGAAACTGATCATTTCATATACAATTGCTATTCAAGGATAATGAATTGTCCTCAGTTTCACTTTTTCTAACAGCAATTGCATTTCAAAAAAGCAGGCTGCATAGTATGCAGTGCTCCATGTTAGAATTTTCCATTACTGAGAATCACTTTCAATTGTTTTAGGTTGGTGATTTTGGCACTTCACTTTGAAGTATATAAAAGTGGAATGCAAGTGTGAAATTGGAGTGACAATCACTCCCCTTGTTTTATGGTGATTCTTATCGGTTTTTAGATTCACTTTGTACGTTCTCTCTCCTACATACACTGTATATTCGCTTTGTCTATTCTCTCTTTGTGCGCTTGCCGGTTGGTTTGTGACTTGCTTTTGGTTTGCTAGGTGTCTGTAGTCTCATCATATCACTCAAATAATTCACTAATTGATCTGGGAAAAAGTAATAATCATATTAAATGCCAGACAGCCCTAGTTATCTGTCTTCCTAGAATCCTACTCATAAAAGTTACCTAAACTGATAAATGGTTAGAAGTAACTCAGTCTCTTGTTGAACCTCATGAATTACTACCTGCAGAGTGCAGACTAGCTCGTACTTCTTGGTTGAGCTTTGTTTAGTGAATTGAAACACACACAAAAAAAGTGCTAATGTTTATGTGACATTGGGTGGTAATCCTTTTATCATAGTACAAGCTCTACTTACAGAATTTAAGTCTAGGATTATTATTTAGGGTGGTCGAAACTTAACTGTTACAGCTTATGCATGTTAGAAGCCTGTTGCTCTTTCATTTAAGCTGCAGTAGGCTGAACATGAAACTAATGAGATGATAAGATTTGAAATTGAAGAGAAGTAAATGAAAGGGTTCCAATTTTATGTGGCTTATGGGTTTGAATCTCATGGGATGATAGAATTTAGGGATTCAACTTTTTTCATTATTCTTTCTGTTAGGAAAGCAGCTGTGTTTTAGTGATTTTAGTTAGGAGCTTTTTTGTTGATATTGTGCTGTATCCTAGATGATGTTGAGTTGCTTTTGGCGATGTTTAATATATTTCATTATTCTTTTGGCATTATGTTATACATTGTAACCTGTAAAAAACTAACATGTAGCAAATATATTAGCACCGCATGTGTTTTGTAGTGCTTTGGAACTGCCTTACCTATTATTTAACATAAGCTATTATAGTCATAACTCATAAGAAATGGCTTTTATTGAAAAACCATGAAAAGCATGACAAAACAAATTGGACAAGGAATCCAAAGAATAAAGCTACAGAATGCAGAGAAAAGAACAAATAAGAAAGAAAAATTGCAGCCTAAACAATGAAGAACCCCTAAACTACAAGTGCTTTCCAATCTAAAAATTCCCCAGAAACAGAGGCCCATAAAGATGCCCAGAACCTAACTCTCTCCCAAAGCTCGTCTATCTCTGCACTAGTATAGATCTCACAAAACCTTTTATTTCTTTCAATCCAGACTTTTTTAATTCACAGCTAACACACCACAACCCCAGAGGACTTTAGCCGTTTTTCCTTTTTCCAAAAGAAAAACGCTTCTAACCAAACAGATCAATCCTCCCTGTTGAACTTGCTCAATTCATTGCCTTCCTAAACAACTTCTGCCATAAAAATGAAGCAACATAACCATGCACAAAAAACTGATTAACACTCTTCCCCTGCGTTTTGCACATAACACACCAGTGAGGAGAGAAACAGCTGCTTGGTCTCCTCCGTTGAAGAACATCACAAGTGTACGCCCGCCCGTGCTTCACAAGCCATCTCAAAACCTTGATCTTGTTGTCGTAATGATAATTAACTCCTCTAAAGATGGAATCCATGAAGGATAATTTTTCAATTGCTGCCTTCTTGTAAATACATCTTGTTTTACTTGTTGCATATTTATTTTGTGATGAGAGTGCACCTAGGTGCAATGCAATGGTTGGATTTCCTCAAAGAACCTGGTAATTGTCAAAATATCATCCTGGAAACAGTGCAGTGGGATGCCTTTTTATATTGTTTTGTGATAACAACAACCGGGTTTTATAATTGTGGGGAGTGTAGTTTTCTTTTCTGACATGTTCTCACTTGTTCATCGCAGCTACAAACCACAAAGTTTTTGTATGGGTGTGCAGTGAAGGCCTTCATATTAAAAGATGATTGGCTTACTAATTCAATTTCAGCGGATTATATTGTACCACCTGAGCAGTAAGTGGTGCATTTTCCTTGGATTCATAACTTTTGTTTGCTGCACATATAGGTTACAGATGATCGAGTTCTGGTTCTAGGAGGCTTGGGGCATGGGTGTCTTCCTTCTGTGTATGTATGGTTCTTGATTCTAAATCAATCAACATCTTTGTCGTGTTAAGGGCACACAGAGAAGAGTCTCCCTACCCTCCCATCCCTCCAGAACCTAAACTGTAACCCACAATTATTTTCTAATTCTTCTGAAGCTTTTACAACTAATTTGTTATTACTATTGGGCTCAATAATATGTATCCACAACTTGTTGTACACGTTGGACACTTGGTATTATTTCCATTTTCTTTTATAAGAAACAAGAATGTAATTGAAAGGGCAAAACCAGATCTCCCTACACTTTAAGTTTCTACTAAAACCAAGAAGCAACCTGGGCACAAAAAGGTACCATTATCCACAACACATGAATCCAATCATTTGAAACCACTCTGTAATTGCTCCCTATATTGAACACCACAATGAATCTTGCAAGGGTGAATTGGCACAAACATTTACCGCAGTGAACCATGTTCATTTATGATAATGTATAACAATAGCTTTTGTAGGCATTCTTTTGACAGATATACGTTTAATTTTTTCTGGTCATTTTTATTTGCTGTCATAGGCATATAGTGGAATGATTTTATCTGCTGTGGTTTATTATTCTAATCAATATCTTGTGTAGATACGTTATTCTACCGAATGGAGCTGATGCAGAGCATATTAGCATTGGGAAGCCATTTTGTCACAAGCGTAATTATGTCTTTGATAGAGTAGGAATCATGCTTCATGGGAAGAACAGTTTCTGCAGCAAATTGACAGAAATAATTAAGGTAGGCATCAGTGCCTTTTTTTTTGTCACTGCCTGTTGGTCTGCAAACTTGAATATTTCATCTTGGTTAATTTAAGTTCAGGGCTAATTTACAAAATAGTTATTTCATCTTATTTCTCTTTTGCATACATAGCTATTTTTTCTCTTTAATAGGGGCTTAGAGCATCTCCAATGACACTCTTCATTTTTTCGTCGTCAAATTTGTCGAAAAAAATAGGTACAAGCTAAACTAGTACTACTTTTAGGGAGCCATGAAAATGTTGCTCCAACCATGATCAATGTTTTAGGGAGCCATAATTGTTATTCTCTTGTAAATTCAATAATTTTATATCATTATTATTTCGTATCAAAAGATATTGTAAGTTAAAATAGATTAATTACATTATTTAAGGAGCCACTAGGAGATACTTTCTTTTTCCTCAGATTTAGGACCTCCTACTGATTTTGTTATTAAGAGCGTAGTAAGGATCATGGCTGCAGCAATTTTTTTCTTTGTTCTTTTCTAAATGTAAACTTAGGAGCTTATTTAGGGATCCCATTGGAGATGCTCTTACAAGTGGTATTGCATGATACCAGTAGCACCCCTAAAACAGGATTAGGGTACATTCAATGTTGTTGTTCACTATTAAAATGTTGGCTAGTGTGTTTGAAGTTGTATACCTTAAATTATAATTAGAGCGTCTCCAATGGGCTCCCTAAATGAACTCCCATGGTACAATTTAGGGGAAATTAAAAAAATTTGCTCCAATCATGCTCCTAAAGTCCTAATAGCAAAATTAGGAGGAGCTGTAACTTGTAAGGAGAGATGAAGTGGGTACTAGTGCATTAAGTAATGTATTTGAATATTTAATCCATTTTAAAATTAAACTTTCTTTGTTCTTCTTACTCTTTTTGCCAAAATATTAAATTTGATAGAGAACAAAGAAATTTATGGCTCCCTAAACTTTGAACATGGTTGAAAAGTATTTATATTTTCTCGGGACATCCATGAAATGGCTCGCTGAGATCCTCATTTACCCAGGAAATAGCTCATGAGTTTGCTTATCCTCAAAGACAATCTCATCCTCCGGTGCACAATCATAAAAGAAATAAATGGCTCATGGGCGGACCAAATGTTCCTCATCTTCTTTAAAATGAAAAGAGGAATAAATAATTGTAATATACTTTCAGGCATAGAAGAATAGTAATTCTTTATGATACCCTTTATTGGGCTTTGCAAAGAAGATTAAGCCAAGTCAGTTACTTACCCCATCTTTTGAAACACCACAATTGTTGAAGGTACCACTAGGAGTAATAAAACAAATGTGTGTGAAATCATTGAGACTCTGAAATCTACCTCCGTATAAGATGCTACAGATATGAACTGGAATCCACTGTTTTCTTTTTCATGACTATTAAGTGGTTCCATTGTGTTTTCATGATCCTATGATGTATAAGTTATATGTTTGATGGAGAATGAATGCCATATTGTCATTCTCTGGAGAAAGTAAAGTCACTGTACGGTGAATTTTGGTCATGACTCTTGACACATCTTACTATAAAGTCCTCTTGTTTGTTGAGTTTTAGTCACCAACAGTTGCATAATGCACGGAGAAATTTTAGTTAGCGTCCTATTGGCTGATAATCACTGGGTTCTTATGTTTTTTATTTATTATCCAAGGTGATTGGTGTCATGGTTTAGCACCAAAGTTGTCCCAGGAGAGATCTTGAGTTCGACTCCCTTACAATACCGTGTGTGTGTAAACTGACGTCCTCTGAAAAAAAAAATGTTTGTTTATTGTAATAAGGAGTTTTATGTTGTTATCTCTTTGCTACTTGACCTTAAGTTTTTTCCTCTAACAACCAAAGGTTTGATGTACCCTAATTTATTCTGTTCATGTTTATGGGTTGTGCAGCATGGAGGTGGGCAGGTCTTTAAAACCCTCCAGCGGTTAATCCTCGAATTGGAAAAAGAGAAGATTTCTTGGGGAACTATTGTTTCTGAGGATGAAAGGACATCACGTCACTTGAGACAGTGTGCCGCTGAACAAAAGATACCGATAATGGTTAGTGATTCTTAATTGCCTTAGAAATAAATTTGATTACTGACTGGGGACTTCCATGAAGCTCATAGATTGCCCCAGCATCTTAAATTGTAAATGAGCCAAATCTCTTGATTTCATAAGACTATGTTCAAGGGTTTTTTTTTTAAACCATTAACTTTGAACTTCAATATTTTTTGAACTGAGTTGATCATTTGATGCAGCCTAGCAGCTGGATCATAAAAAGCTTGCATATAGGAAAGCGTCTTCCATTTTCAGATACAGGCCATTCCTCCTTTCCGGTGCTTAAGATTCCACCAGCCCAGTTTCCATAAGAGGAGTGAAGGTGTATAAAGATGAATCTGCTTCTGCAACCAACAACATGGGTAATGGATGTGTAGTATGCAATGGTTATGTATCCGCTCAACCATGCGTCATGCATCCATTCAACCACTAGCAAGGTATAAAATACTGAAGTTCTGAATTTAAATATTTAAGCACATATAAAGTCACTTAAAATAATTATTACATGAACATAAAAGATAAAACAAAGTTGTGCATCTTAGAGGTTACCAGTCATAGCAGGTATGACCAAGAAAGTCCCTAAATTGGATCACCATAAAAACAATGCATATGAAGTTGATGAACTGTAATGAAGTATCATGCATTTTCCCAACTAGGTATGTCTGCAAAGACAGTTTCAGAACTCTCGTCCTTCGCTCTTTCAGGTACTCGTCAAATGCTTCCTCTACCATTGTCTTGGTTCCTCTTCCACTTGGACCAATGGGAGTTTTTCGCGCCAAGCACCTAGTGAGCACAACTGCATCTTCTAAAGACGCTGACCCGCCCTGTGCAAGGAATGGAGCCATTGTATGCTTGGTGTCTCCTGCCAGCGTCACAGTTCTTATTCGACAGTGTCGTCTTAGTATGTCCAGTGGTGCATGATATCTCGTGCACTCTATGAAATGTAAAGATTCTAGCTGGCAGCTCTTTACCGTCTCTCTGATGCTTGAAGGGAAGCCATTCACTGATTGAGCTGCCAAGTTCGCAATTACATCTTTGCTCTTTGAGACCATTTGATCTGTTCATAAAGTGGATCAAAAAGATGAAGTGGAGAAAAAACAAAATAGTACACATTAAATGTCAAATAAAGCATCATAGTTGGGATCTATTCACTCATCTACCAACAAGAAAACAAAGGATCTATGTTGTCTCTATAACGATTAATAGTTAAAGATGGGGCCTGTTGAAAATAAGGCCCTTTTGAATCATTACACAGTTGAGGGCTAGACAAAAACATATACTGTATATGTTAGGGTAAAAGCAGGGGCGCGGCTGCTTTGCACCGGAGACTAAAATTTCTTTTTTGTCCTTAATAATTTTTTTTGTTTGGTCTCTTTCCATTGAGAGGTGAGAGATTGCAGAGAGGAAGAGACGAAGCTGCGCAGCTCGGCTGGTTTGCGTGCTGGGGGTGGCGCGTTCACGCACTTCCAATTATCGCCTGACAACGTGGAGGCCGGGGCTGACTCGTCGGAGGCCAGCGAACCCCATGGTGATGGCGGTGTCACCGTTTGGTGCTCGGAGACTGGCGAATCAAGGAGAGAAACCTAGTACGATCTAAAACTTTCCGACTTTGATCCGCCTCCTACGGTGGTCGAAATTGAAATCCAAAGATACCACGAGGTTTCTGGGATTGAGGGCTTCAAAGCCCAGTAGCCCCAAAAGCTTGAAATTCAAGTCGTTTTCGGCCATGCATGCGGCTATTTTTGCAAAATTTGGTCTGAAACCGGGTGTGGGGAGGGTCGCCGGAACATACCGCTACCTTTGGTGTGGGTGGTGACGTGCGGGGGTGGCCGGTCGTGGTGGCAGCGCCGGCGATAGTGAGGAGAGAGAGGAGGAGTCGCGCATGGGAGAGAGAGAGGAAGAAAGAGAGACAAAAAAAAAACTTAAGGGCAGAAATGTCAATTCACGCAATCAATTTGCCAATTTGCCAATTAAAAAATACATAATATAAAATGAACGGATCAAATGTTGCAACATGCACCGGTGCAATAAAAGCCCGGTGCAATCCAGAATTCACCTAAAAGCAGAAGTAAATAATGTCAGAGATACTTATATTAGAATCATTAGATAAGACCACATCAGTACTGAACTAGAAAATACCTCGGTTAAATGGATCATAAAGATGGCTTGTTCCATGTTTTGAATAAGTTCATTATCCTGCTTGTTTATTGAGGTCTCTTTTGCAGGTTTGCGATTATCAGTCCCAACACACACACAATATATATATAATATTGTTGAACTCAGTGTTAACATGCTAGAAAAGATTGCAACCTGAGATGTTGGCACTGGCAAAGTTGTTGAACTCAGTGTTAACACACAAAGGATGAAAATGATAGTTTGGGAAAATATATTACCAGCAGGTGCAACCTTTTCACTATCTACACAGGCCGAACACCCTGTCAGTCATTTAAAAAGAAAATATCATTAACATACTAAGACTAGTTTAACAATGGTTAATCTTATAACATTGTGTTCTTTATCCTTTAGCTGTAACTGCAAGATTACCACTACAGTGTCTCAGCATGAGTTGTTTATGAAACCAGATTGAACTGCAGCAAAGGGATAACTTTTGCATACCTGGTCAGGCAAAATTCCGTTCACTTCTCTGGCAAGAATTGTTCTAGATTTCAAAGTTCTTTCAGATGCTTGTGACTTATTGGATTCTACACCATCATAATTGAAAAAGAAAAAGACTAAATGATTGAAAGGTTATACAACATCGTGTCGATCCTTGGTAAAACATAGGTATATACCTTTTTCCTGGAAAGAGGCAGAGGAATCCAAGAGGACTTCACCTGTTGCAATGCACTCTCAACCAGATTATCGCCCACCAATAAAATTTGCATGTGAAGTATTTATGTAGTCCATCTGCAGAATTTAAATGAAATGAGAACCAAATATATGAGAGAAAAACAGAAACACCAGTTGTTACTATAGTACAAAGTAAAGAGTTGATCAGTCATGGTATATGAGTATGAAAACAGACCAAACTGCCACTGAACTATTATGCAATACAGGGCTTGGCAACAACAATTTGAAGAATCATATTTGACTTTAAGTGAATCTAATCTAGGAGAAAGATTTCAAACACCTTAATCTACCTGTATCAGACTATACCCTGGAGTTCTTTTTAAACCTCTCTCTTTTTCTGTGGCTCTTATTCTGACTACTTCACCCCACTTTCCACCTTCTGCATATAAACTTGAAACCATGGCAAAAGCACTTGAATTCTTGGGTTCTAAATCCAAGAGACGCCTTCCTAAGTTCTCCCCCATCTCCGTATTTCCATGCAACTTACAAGCAGCAAGCAAGGTGCCAAGTGTAGAAGCACGAAGCCTTGATGGCAGGGATTTAACCAGATTATATGCTTCTTCAAGCAATCCTGCCCGGCTTAATAAATCTACCATGCAACCATAATGCTCTTCACTTGGAATTATAGAAAACTCCTCAACCATTGACTTGAAAACTCGCAGGCCCTCGTTTACCATGCCAGAATGGCTACAAGCAGTGAGAATTGATGTAAAGGTAACCTCATCAGGCTCAACCTTCTCGCTTTTCATCTGTTCAAATACCATGAGGGCCTCCATACAGTTTCCATGCATCCCATATGCAAGAATTATTGCGTTCCATGATGTAAGACACCGTTCAACTGCATGATCAAAAAGATTTGCAGCCATATTTAACTTCCCACACTTAGAATAAGTAGTAATCAAAGAATTGGTGAGAGATATCTCATTATCTATATTAACTCTGTATAAGTGACAGTGGACTTCCTTCACTAAACTCGGACATCCGAGCTGACAAAGTGCCTGAAGCAAAGTTATCAGCGCAACTCTGTCATGTTCTACCTGCTCCATTTGCATTAATCGGAACAATAATATAGCTTCATCAGCATGCCCATGATGAACATAACCCATCATCATTGAAGTCCATGAGACCAAGTCTCTATATCTTATTCTGTTAAAGATTTGCCTCGCGTAGACTATACAACCACATTTTGAGTACACGTTGATGGTTTGATTGGCAATTTCAACATTCAAATCAAATCCATGTTTTAATACGTACCCATGAATACACTTGCCTTTTCTTATGTCTTTCAGTTCCGAAGTTGCAGAAAGTACACTCAAAATGGAACCTAGGTTTGGTTTAATCCCCTCTCCGACCATTTCAACAAAGATGTCCATAGCTTCACTAGCAAAATAATTGTGCAGATAACCAGTCATCATCACATCGTAAGAGATGGCATCCTTTTTCTCCATTTTATCAAATAATAACCTGGCTTGGATCAACTTGTGGCATTTGGAATACAAATTGACCAGAGAAGTGGTTGCTACTAGATCAAGTTTAACACCAACTCGAATTAGGTGACCATGGATACTCCTTCCCTGACGCAAATAACTTAGGTAAGCACAAGACAAAATCCCATTGGAGAAAGTTATCAAATCCGGAACAAATTTTTCTTTCATCACTTGACAGAAAAGGTGGAAAGCTTCCAAGGGCAGCTCCGTTTTAAGATAACCTGCCATCATCACGTTCCATAAACCAATTGTCTTTTTATTCATTTTGCCAAAAATGCAGGCTGCAATTGTAGGTTCCCCGCACTTGTTATACATGTCCATGAGACTTGTTTCAAATACTTCATCAAAACCACCAATCCCTCTTCTAATAGCATAGCCATGGACCGAACGACCTTCTTTGAGTGTGTCTAACTGTGAGGCTGCCTGAAGTAAGCTCACCAGGGTGACCCGATTTGGATGCAAACCTTGTCTTTGCATATGGCGAGCAATCTCGAAAGCCTCGTAACCCCGTAGATCACCAATGTGAGCATACCCTGTAATAATCGAAGTATACACAACAACATCTCGGTCAGTAATTTCATCGAACACCTTAGATGCATCCCCAATATGCCCACATCCACAGTACAACCCAATAAGCGAAGAACCCACAAACCCATTTGCATTCAACCCAAACTTGAAAGCATCCGCATGAATTCCTCGCCCCAGTTTCAAATTATGCAACTCAATACAGCTTTTAAAACCAAACGTAATGGCTGCACTATCCAACCCAATGTTCCATTGCCTCAAATGAATGTACCGCCTAAGAACTTCAGGGAAGTGACCAGTTCTGTAATACCCAACAAGGATCGAATTCCAAAGAGAGAGACTTCCATTGACAATTGTATTGAAAACCCATCTAGATTCTGATAGAAGGTCGAACTTTGCATAGCAATTCAGAAGCTTAGAGCCGAGAAAGATATGGTTCCCGAGCCCTAGAGCAAAAATACGAGCATGGAGTTTTCTAAGTGATAAAGCATCTGAGCAATTGTCCAAGAAAAAAGCGAACTTGTCCGAAAGAAAAGAAGATGAAGATGAAGATGGAGGAACTAGTGGCTCTTTTGTAATTGATTTACAAAAATATCTAATCTGGATTCTGTTAGCTACTGATCCAAACCCAGACATAATATCATTCTAGGTCTGTAAGCAATTAGTGGAAATTTCAGGCGAAGAAGGAGATCAGAGGAAACAATAGAAAACCAGAAGAGGAGAAGCTCATTCAAAGTTTCAAACTCTCTAATTTGCATATATTTTGGCAAATATTAACCATCATTCATTTTTTAAAATCCCCCCAAATGATTATTATCTAGAGCCAATTACATATAAAGTCATTTTTGGTGACCTTGTTACCTTCTAAGCCACTAAATTTTTTTTTTTCCTCATAAAGCTAGGGCTGGGCACGGGACGGGACGAGTCGGGATGGAGGTGATCCCGTATCCTGTCCCGTAATTAAATTGCGGGACGGAACGAGACGAGATTTGTCATTTTCAAAACAAATTCCGTTCGGGATTGGGACGATATGAGACGGGATCGGGATTCAAAGCCTTTTTTTTTCTTGCTGTTTTGGCTGTGCTGCAGCAGCGACGACGGCCGGTGCAGAGAGAACTGGAGGTGAGCACGGGGAGAGAGAAGAGAATGGATCACCCGTGTGCCCAGTCCTCACCCAATCACTCTAGGCACCCTTCACAGTCACCACGCCTCCTTGCCCAATTACTCCAGCAGCCATCGAGCTGATACGTAACTGTGAAGTGGATCGAAGGAGCAGCGGCGGAGCACAGAAAGAGAGGACTGGAGTCTGCAAGCCCGAGGACGAAGAAGAGGACTGGAGGTCCTCGTGGTGGTTCTGAACAGATGCGGCTGTGGTGGAGCGTGGACGATGCGGGGTTTAGTTGTTTAGAGGAGAAGAATCGACTGAGACCAGAGAGAAAGAGAGGGAAGAAAGAAGAAGAAAAGGGTAGAGAAGAGAAAGAGGTCGGAAGGGAGAAATGAAGGGGGGAGAGAGAGAGAGAGAAGAAGAAGAAGAAAAGGGGAATGACAAGAGAAAGAGTCAGACATTGAGATTGAGAGTTGGGTTGGGTTGATGGGCTTTTCCCATAGGACTATAGAGGCTTAAACAAAAAATTTAACTTCGGGATGGGACGGGATTTTCGGGATTTAAAATTCAAATTCCGCATCCCGTCTTGTTTTATCGAGACGGGACGAAACTGAAATAGTAAATTTGGTTTTCAATCCCGCACGGGATGGTACGGGATAGGATCGGGACGAGATTTTCGGAATTTTGTGCCCAGCCCTACATAAAGCCACCAAAATATTACAAATTTTAATATTTACAAAAATGTCACCACATTTTTTTTCTCACTATTTACAAAAATGTCACTGCCTACAACAAGCTACTGTATTGTTTTTTGACAGTAACTTTATTGTTATTTGGGAGTACCTTTCTTGTTATTTGGGAGTACCTTTTTTGTTCTTTGACAGTAGCTTTTTTGTTCTTTGATAGTAGCTTTGTTGTTCTTTGGCAGTAGTTTTATTGTTCTTTGGCAGTAGTTTTATTGTCTTTGGTAGCAGCTTTTCGTATGCAGTGACATTTTTGTAAATAATGAAAATTAAAATGCGGTAGCATTTTTGTAAATATTGAAATTTTTAATATTTTGGTGGCCTTATGGGGGATAAAAATATTTAGTGGCTTAAAAAATAACAAGGTCACCAAAAGTGACCTTATCAATAATTTGTTATATTATCTAGGGCTTTTTACCAATAGATACAATACCAACAAAAATTTTCCCACTAGCAAAGTTCCTATAGGGAAAAGACTGAAAGGACAGTCTAATAATAGATAACTACTTCTTTAGTCCAATGCTGACCTCAGCTTAAACAGTATCATGCAATAATAATTAAAACCCAATTTTTTCAGAAGCTAGCCTTCAACATGCCAATTTCATCTAACGGCCAACTGCCTAAATGATTACTACAAGGGCGGAATCACTGCTGCATCTTAGAACTTGGATTTAAAAAACAAAGTATGACAATGGAAAGCTTAACAACAGAATTGGAATAGAAGTTTTTAGACTTGTTTTAATAAAATAACAGCAAAGAAAAACTGAAATATTTTTGCGACGGTGTTCTGGGCACAAACAGAATTTATTTATTTAAACATGATTACAGAGGCTAAATAATTTTCAATTAAATTTTTTTTTATCAAAATGATCTTTGAAGGATGACCTAAAATATAAACGGTTTTGATCATTAGTTTGCACTCGGGATGAGGATGTTCGCATTTTAATTCACGTGTGGACGTCCACATGTGAAGGGGACTGTATATATATATATATACACACTAGCCTTCCTACACGTGCTATGCGCGTGCGGAAGGGTCACGCTCGCGAGTGCGAATATTGGTTTGCAAGGGGAGTAACTTACATGTACAAAATGTCATTTTTATTGTACCGATGCAAATGCATATATCGGGACATTTTTTTTTTTGCTTGAATTTTATCGGTTTGCTTCTTAGAAAGTAAAACGTTGTAAATTAACAAAAATGTAATATATTGACACATTTTTTTATCACATAGACAATCTTTCTGTATTATACAAAGTGATTGACAAAAAAAAAATAGAGAGTGCTCCTAACAACTAACAAATAAATGAAGGAATTAAAAAAATAATAATATAAAAATGTAAGAATAGTGGGCAAGTGGATATAAGGTCTATTTATAAATTATTTATTTCTTAATTCTACTATTTACTATTTTGTCCTTGATATATGAAATTTTATATTTTTGAGTGATAAAGGTTAGGAAGAGCTAATTTTGGGTTTTCAAAAATTTAACCACAACCCATGTTTTGACTTTATTAATATAGTGTAAGGGCAAAATATTTGCTATTGGCTATTTCCTATTTGACAAAACATCTTCCCTTGTATTAGCATTTGTTTTGTATTCAATGCTAGATTGTTTAGGGATTAGGTGTCGTGGCTTAGGTTATTCTTACTCGAGATGGTTCGTGAAGACGCTATTCTTATCCGGTCTTTTCTCCGGACTTCGATCATTGGTCATCGAAGGTTTCGTTCAAGCACCTCAAGGTATGACTCATGCATATGCACATGCATTTCATTCATATTAAGTCTTCCTTGTTGTCCTAGGTTTATCTAGGTTGTTTTCCTTTCACTTATGATGTGAATCACATAAGTATAGGATGCTTGATTGCCACACTTGTGTCTTGTATCACAAGTTTCGAGTGCTTGTGATGATTTGTATGCATTGTTTCATACATTTGAGTTTATGATGTTAGGATTGCTAGATCTTCTTATAGATTTGTTTTGATTAGCATTCCTTTATGTTTAAGGCTGTTTTATGCCTTGCGATCGATCGTCACTGTTCATGCGATCGATCGCACCACGTGGCAAATATGTCCGTTGGATTTATGACCGTTGCATTTCAAACTTAGTGCGGAATTTGTCCGTTGGGACTTTTCGTGCGATCGATCGCAACCTGTTATGCGATCGATCGCAAATGAGGGTTTACAATTCCAGTAGCTTCTAGTCATTGTTTTTGCACTACGCGATCGATCGTATCCTTACGGGCGATCGATCGCATAGTTATGTCCAGTTCTCTATAAATAGAACGTTGGACGATTCATTTCGGTTAGAACTCTTTCCCCATAGTCAAAATACACTTTGAGAGAGTTTTCTGGTATATGAGTGAGCCTAGTTCCATGTATAGGATCCCACTCTTTTGATCTCCATGATTAATCCTTGCTAAACACTTTGATTTGCACATAGTTGCTTGTTTAGCTTATGTTATAGGATTTAGGAGATTCTATTGAACTCTAGCAATTGTTCCTTGTTGAATTGCTGAGTTGAAGGATTGAATCATTGTTTCAATCTTCTTTGTTGTTTGTTTGTTTAGCTAATGATCCTTGTGATTAGTTAAACAAACCCTTGAATCATATTCAAGGCTTTTCAATTCGGTTTGGTTAATGCAAGCAATTGTTCCTTGTTGAATTGCTTGTGTTAATTGAATTGAATTCATTCATTCACACACACACACACTTGCATAGTCGGTGTCTTGCAGTTGGAGGATTCACGCCGGTGAAGTTCGATCAATTGGAGAAGCTTGAGGTGGGAGCACTTGAAGAAGCAAATGGAAGCTACACAAGGTTAGAGCTGCCACTAGTCATAGGGTTGATAGTGTAGAGTTTGGGACGGAGTTCCCCCTTGTACGTGTTTGCCGATTTGGCGTTTTTCATAGTGTTACACAAGAGCGTGGGGTACGGCTCCCCTCCGATTTTCCTCTAGAGGTAGAGGTTCCGGGTGATCATATTGTGTGTTGTTTGTGTGATTGTTGATATCTATTGTATTGTGCTTAATTGGTTAGCATATTGTGTGCTTGTTCATACATAGATATATATAGTCCGTGGTGTGCTAGTTTGATGCACACTTTGGGATTCTAGGTTGTACAATTGATTGTGCTTGTTGCATATATATTTGTTATCAATTGTGTATTGCTTGTGCAATAGTTAAAACCTAGGTTGTTTATTGTGAAGCATATTTGTATTGCTTCCTATTGTTGTTCACTACTTAGTAGAATTGTGAATATAATTGTTGTGCATGTTAATTGCATCATATAGTGAACACTAGACCGTGGAGTGCTAGTTTGACGCACTCTTTGGGTTTTAGGATTGTTTCAATCAATTGTGTTTATTGCATAAGTAATTGTATTGATTGAACAATTGTTTGTTATAGGAGAGTTAATTTTAAATTGGTATATACTCTCCGATTAGTGTTTAAGATGACTACCGTTATTGGGACAATCCGGCGTACCGGAATTTCATATATATATATATATATATATATGATGAATATATATATATATATATAAATTCTAGAATGCACTGAATGGTGAGATACACTGGCAACGTGGCTAAATCAATCTCAGATGTTGGTTGTCTATTCATCAAAGGCAACTTTATGGGCGGTAACATGTCGGACAAATGAAAAATGAACGGCTGGAGAGAATTGAGGTAAAAAAGGAGCGACTGGGATTGAGATGGAATAAACACCAAACCGACCAAAAACCAATAAACCAATATAAACACATTTAAAAGCACGAGCATCCAATTAACTTGGTTCTTTGACTTTTCAAAATATGAACAAATGTCACACAATCAAAGACATAGACTTGAAGGTTATTGAATGATGAAATAGGGACACTGAAATGGATTTTGGTCCTTAAGTACACTAGAGGGAAGGTAGTTGATGAGGTGAGCGGTGGTTAGGACTGCTTCACCCCAAAGATTTTTAGGCATGCGAGCACCGAAGAATAGAGTGTTCTGCCACCCCATTTTCTCTAGGGTTTAGGGACATGTAGTTTGGTGGATAATGCCATGAGATTAGAAATAATGTTGAAATTATTGGTTGACAAACTCATCTTCGTTGTCAGAATAGATCTAGCCATTGTATTAAGTTTGGATGAGATTTCTAAAGATTTGAAAGGTTAGGAACACTACATACTTATTCTTTAACAACGTCACTCATGTTAGCCTAGTACAATTATCAATAAATGACACAAACGATCGCATGCCAGAAGGAGTTGAAACTTGGGAAGGCCCCCACAAATCTTAATGAATTAGCTCAAAAGGTACAATGTACGTTATTATATACTCTTGGAACTAGGTGGATAACTAATACAATAACACAGTGACTCTTAGCCAGAACACAAGTTTTGCAATGTAAGGTAGACTCATTGATGCCAAAGAATAAATATGACATTAACTTCTTCATAAATTAAACTGAAAGATGGATGTCCAAGACGTCTATGCCATAACAAAAAAATCATTTTGTTGGTTTCTCCCTCGCATACATACAATCCAGATTAAACAAATAATCCCCTCAGAGGCACCAGAATCAATTATACAACTATTATCACTAGTAGAGTCTGACATTTGTAGTGCAATCTCAAGCTTACTTGAGCAAACAGGGAGAATTGAAGAAATTAAGATCTATAAAAAAGAATATAATTTCGACAAACGAATCTAAATTCACTATAGCAGAAACATTGTTCATGGAATTTTTATATTTATTTTTCTTTTCATGACAACCAACAAAGATCAACAGTAGCGGAAGTCGCCAAATATAGTGATAATAAAATTTAAGACAACGAACCAAATAAATCAACAACAACAAGACCTAAGATTTCTTAAGGTAAAAAATCACAGCATTGTAGGGAGATCATAGCTCAATACTATTGGGTTTTAACAAGAAGAAACTCGAACACAATGCTCAAACAAGGAGACAAAGTCCTATGTTTTAGGATCTCTGCTCTGATACCAAGTCAAAAAGATAATAAATATTTTGGGAGTTTTTGAGTTTTTAATATACAAATAATTAAAAATCGAATATTATAATTAATTAAAAAATAAATTTGGTACCCCTGATGACAAGGGTTGTCATTAGAAGCAATGTTAAGTCGATTTTTCATTGGACAATTCCTCATGTTTGTTGATATCTTATACAAAGTTTGTATTTATTTATCAACTCAAGTTATTTTTTTGTTAAAACAAAAGGCAAAAGCATAGCATATTCTCTCTCTTCTTCTTCCTCAGATTATCGTGTTCCCCTTCTTCCTCTTCTTCATCAGCCAAGCGCCTTTTTTTTTTCTTTTGCTCCTTTCCTCTTCCTCTTCTTTCTCTCTTCTTTTCTTATGATTTCTCTCTTCTTTTCTTCTTCCCTTCCCTTTCTTTTATGTCCTCTTCTTTCCTCCATATGTAGATCTGCAGGTTTATTGGTTTTTACGCAAAATGTTTCCAATATTGAAAACCCGTGTTTCCAATCTTGGAAACACAAGTGTCCATAACGTTTCTTTCAGCCATCAACTGGAAACGTGTTTGCATCGAGTTTCCCTCGAGTTTCCGTTTCCGAAACGTTTGGAAACGGGGAATCGCTGGATTTGGAAGTTTCCGTGCTACATAGTATACATCTAATATATAGATATATATTTACATAATATATAATAGTTTTTATGTACCTAAATATCTAAGACCAACTCCAACCGTTAGGTACTAGAGTCCTTGAGTCTCAAAATGATACCACCTTGAAGAAATGGGTTTCTCCAACCTAAAAGAAAAAAGTATCAGGTCCTATATTATTTGGCAGTAGTCTTATAAAAAGTCTCATATCTAGGATTATTTGTAGTCCGGTCTCATTTTGAGACGAGGGAGTATCGCGGGACCACTGAAGGAAAAGAGAGAGCACAGCTGGCCCAATTCACCCACTCTCCGTGAGGAGACTGCGCACTATACTTGCGAAAGAAGACAAAATAATGGAACGAATTGCTCCACGCTCCAAACATTCGCAAGCCCAGTAGCAGACAACGTGACTCCCACCACGTGCAGCTCACCAAAAAATATCTAGAAAATTATAAAAAATATATATCATATTCCAAGTTATTTAAAAAAATTATAAAATTATTAATCTAGGGTTTTTATCACAAATGGTACAAGAACTTTACCTCTATTATATACATAGTACTTGAACTTCACTTTTGATCACAACCAGTACCCGAACTTTTCTTTTTCATCTTAAATGGTGTCTGCCATTACATTCCGTCAATCTCCCGTCAAAAATTGAAAAAAAAAAAAAAAAAACTCCATCCCTGCCGTAAAAAATTTTAAAAAATTTGAAAAAAAAAAAAAAAATTAGTTTCTCTCTCTTTCTCTCCCTCTCTCCGTAACCTCTCTCCTCTCCCTCTACACCATAAGGCGCCACCACCTCCTGCCACAAACTTGTGTCTCCGCCTCCACCAAAAGAATCAGAAGCTGAAGGCAAGACAAATCCACCCGGGTTCGAAGTCACACTCACTGGAAACCCCTTGTGAGGACCGCCGGAAAAGCTTGAAATTTCAAGCTTTCGTTCTGACCTCCTCCGGCCACTTCCGATCATCCAAACCACTTGGGTTTTGAAGCCTTCCATCCCAAAAATCTCATGGTACCCTCGGTTTTCAATGTCGACCGCGTACGTGGAGGATCGATGTCATTGACTTTCCGGGTTTCGGAACTTTCGGCATCTATATCTCTCGATTCACTTCAAATCTCACTTTGATCTAGTTATACGAATTCATCCTTAGGTTGTGCTCTATATGTCGATATAATCTTTGTGTTGGTTTAAGGTGGTTGACGGCCGCGGCGCGGCGCTGAGGGAGAGGAGAGAGAGAGAGATACTTTTTTGGTTCAAATTTTTTTTTAAATTTTTTTTTCACATAAAATTGACGATAGGTACCACTTAAGATGAAAACGAAAAGTTCGGGTACTAGTTGTGATCAAAAGTGAAGTTCAAGTACCATCTATATAATGAAGGTGAAGTTTAGGTACCATTTGTGATAATTTTCCATTAATCTATATTATATTCTAAGTTATTGTCCAAAAAAAATTTATGGCACTCTCAATATGAGACTTCTTAGTTGGAGATGATGAAGGTGTCATATGAATAGTGTTAAGAACTAGTGCTATATTCAGTTTGACACCACTAATATGAGACTCATGGTTGGAGTTGCTCTAAGTATGGCTTGTCCCACCCCTAACTTTGTTTGTGCCAAAAAATAATATCTAAGTATGACTTACACCAATATTGTCAGCTGGCGAGATTGTCAGTATAACTCACACCAATATAAATAGGGAAATGATTCTTAACCCATGACATGGGTTATATATGGTCATTAAGTTGCTTGGAAGTTAATTATTCTACCTTGACTCATTGTTCAAAATGTTGAGTTGGTTGCTGTGGTGTCATGGCTTTTCGAGACTCAATTTTATATGACTTTTCCTTTTATAGAGAACAAACTAAGTATAAAAGTACGTGAAGAAAAGAATTATAAAGCGTTTGGATAAGACAATTATAAATTTCGTAGAAATTGTTAAATGATGGAATTATAAATCCATCAATTAAAATTCTATTAATTATAATTTCATTGTTTGGTAATATCTATGTATACTTTATCATGTGTGATAAATTAAGAAAGTTTAAATCAAATTAACAAATTAAAATGGAAAATGTTGAAGGAAACCTACTTTGTGTGTGCCTTGTCAACCTAGGATTAGATTAGTTAGTATAGCATAAGGATTACATATTGAATAGAAGTCCCATTGGGATATGGATTGTACCCTTGTGTATCTCTATATATAGAGGCACATATTCATCAATAAAGATACTCTCTATTCCTGTGCTATTTGCTCTGTTCTTTACTTTTTGTTTTGTGGTTGATTGCACATTTACTTAAACACGTTATCAGCACGAACCTCTAGCTCTGAGATCAAAAAGCCAAAAACTATTGAGCATAGCATCCTGCTAGCGCCAAAGCCCTAGAACCCTAAAACCTAGGTTTCCCGTGTGTTCTAGCTGCTACTGGACGACGCACGATCGATCGCAACCTGCCGTACGATCGATCGCAACCTGCCGTACGATCGATCGCAAGAAGCCCCTGCCGAGAATCATCTTCTCCTTTCTGCTGCTTCTGCTTGTCCTTGCTCCTCCTGGTTGCTGCTGCTACTTCTGGTTGCTGCTGCTAATCTTCTCCACCTCCTAAGGTTCAAGAATCAAGACTTAATTAGAAAAAGAATACCAAGTAAGCTTTTATAAACGTTGCTGCTTTATGAATTTATATTCACCTTCTTTTTCTCAAGGGACTTCCAACATCCCTCCTCTACCTCCCACCTTTCTATAACGTGGGATTCTTGATTCGGACCTATCCAAACTATGAGAAGCATTAGGGGAGTGATCGAGCTTCATATCGCTTGCGGTATGTGTAAGTCATGAGCACCTCTAATGTCATCATGTTATTGGTGTGAGTTCAAGAGCCGAATTATGGGGATTCGAGCTAACAGTCCGGATAAGGAATCCGTAGAGAGAAGAGACCTTGAACAAGAAGTTCATTGAATAATTTACCTCCGGATGAGGAATCCGTAAGAGAAGACACGACCTATGGTTCATAACCTAATTCCTACTAGGCTCACCTGCTTGGGTATGTCTAGATATGTGATTTGAGATAAGTGGTATTAAGGGAGCTTGCTCACACCGACATCTCTTATTATGTATCTAGTTGTGTCCAGGTAGAGCTACCGAAAAGTTTTAGGGTTATAACCATACTACACCAAAGTTTCACCTAAATCCAATACATGGAAAACGTTTTGTTTGAAGCTTAGCTCAGAAACCATATTTGTTTTCGTGGGAGATGTTTATGCTCCGAAAACTAACCTCAACTCTTTTGTTGTTTCAGATGGCAAATAACCTGAACAAGTTGGACTTCGCACCTTTGGATACCATGGGCATTGGATACCATAAGTGGGTTCGCGATGTACGTAACCACCTGAAAGCTCAAGGAAGCATCTCTGCAATCCGTGAGCCCCCTGCAGCTGCACCTGCTGATGCCGCCGCACCTGTGGAAGGACCACTGACTGCCGCCGCAGCCGCTGCTGCTGCTGCTACAGCACAAGCCACCGCTGATGCTTTAGAGGCTAAGAATGCCAAAGCTATCATTATGATGATTCGTCATATGGACGAATCTCTACAAGCCGAGTACCTCAATGAGGAAAATCCCAGAACACTATGGGTTGCACTTGAAGAGCGGTTTGGCAACGTTCGTGAATCCCTGCTTCCTGAACTAGAGGTGAAGTGGCAACTACTGCGCTTCTGTGATTATGCCTCAGTCCTAGAGTATAACTCGGAAGCACTCCGCATCAAATCCCTCATGGAATTCTATGAGAGGAACATAACCGATGCGATGATGATTGAGAAAACCCTCTCTACCTTTCCCGTCTCTGACTTGGTAGTTGCAAAGAACTATCGTATTGAAGTACAGAATAAACGGATCACAAGATTTCATGAGCTTATCTCTGCTCTCTCTGTTGCTGAAAAGCACGAGAAGATACTTGTGAAGAATTATAATGCGAGGCCCGTGGGAACAAAACAAGTTCCGGAGACCCATTATAATGGCGCCCCAAAGAGAGGCCGCCGCGGGCGAAACCCTAATCCTAGGGACAACTCTGGACGTCCTGGTCCATATAATCGCCCTGCTCAAGAAGGTAGTTGCCAAACTAGGCGAAGGGGAGGCAGAGGAGGCCGCCCAAGAGGCCATGGTGCCGCCGGCCATGCACCTACATCTGGTGCCAATGTCGTGCCACTCAAAAGAAATGCACCCTGCGTGAAAAACGTACCTCAATCAAAGGATTCCGATCAAACATCTCTGTGCTTCAGGTGTGGAAAGACTGGACATTGGTCCAAGATATGTAGAGCCACTCAGAGTGTCGCTAATGCATACAAAGCGTATCGCGAAGCCATGGAAGCTCACAACATTGAACAAGAGGATGACGAAGAGAACGTCAAGTTGAAGGTTGATGACTTTAAAGCTGGAAAGAGTGATGATACTCCTGATTTCGCTTAAGTCCTTTATTTTTCCTTAGTATTGTTGATTTAGTTTCTGGTCATTGACCAAGATTGGAACTTTGGATGTAATTCATTCGGTTTATATCTTTAATAAAATTTGGAGTTGTTTGCATACTCAATTTTAATTATGAGCTTTCTTATCTAGGAATGAATTCCGGAGAACTTGAATGTTTAGCTGATAGTGGAACCACGCATACCATATTGCGTCGTAGGCAACTGTTTCTTGACATGATGCCTTCACATTCATCTGTGACTACGTTGACAGGACCATCTAATCTTGTGCAAGGAAGAGGACATGCCCAATTCCTCTTGCCTAATGGCACCCTAATTGATGTCATTAATGCTCTATATGCTCCAAGAGAAAATAGAACTTTGTTGAGCTTTAAAGATATAAGAACCAATGGATTCCATGCTGAAACGCATGATGAGAATGGAAGAGAATTCCTTTGCATTACCTCTAATGACTCCGGTAGAAAACGCATCTTAGAGAAGCTTATGTGTCTCTCTAGTGGCCTATATGCTACCACTATCCGAGCTATTGAATCAAACAATGTCATAAGAGATGACCTCTTGGATTCAGACACATATTGGCTTTGGCACGACAGGTTGGGACACCCTGGTCGAGATATGATGATCCGTATATTGAAAACCTCACACGGACATCCATTCTATCGAGCTAATCGAAGCAAGAATCAAATAATGATTCAAGGAGATGAGACAGTAATGAGAAAAGGCAAAATTGCCTCTGTCCGACGCCGTACGATCGATCGCACGATCCCTGCGATCAATCGTAAACTTCCAGACTGCGTCGTTGAACGAACCCGAGAGCTCCGGCGATCGATCGTACCAACCCACGATCGATCGCAGGATCCACCCTGTACGATTTCAGGGACCAGAGAGCACGGACGATCGATCGCACCCCCCTGCGATCGATCGCACAGACAAAAATCCTCTTTCTCGGATGAAAACAATTCCTCCTATGCTTCTGAGACCTCGAAGGTCAAACGCTCGTTTTGCAAAGCATGTTCCTTAGGGAAACTTGGACCAAAGCCGTCCTATGCAAAGGATTCTAAAGTACTTCTCCCATTCTTACAAAGAATCCAAGGGGATATATGTGGACCTATTCAACCACCAAGCGGACCATTTAAATATTTTATGGTGTTGGTTGATGCGTCGACACGTTGGTCGTATGTCACGCTATTGTCCACTCGAAATGTTGCTTATGCCAAACTCCTAGCACAGATAATTCGCCTGCGGGCTCACTACCCGGATCATCCTATCAAATCTATCAGGCTTGATAATGCTGGAGAGTTTACATCGAAGACTTTCGATGACTACTGCATGTCTATTGGGATGGATGTTGAGCATCCAGTTCCACATGTGCATACCCAGAATGGCCTTGCCGAGGCTGCCATTAAGAGAATTCAAATGGTAACAAGGACGTTGGTAATGCGCACCAACCTTCCTCTCTCTGCCTGGGGACACGCAGTATTGCATGCAGCTATGCTAATTCGTCTGAGACCCACAGCCACTCAACCCTTTTCTGCGCAACAACTAGTGACTGGGTACGAGCCAAACATCTCGCACTTACGCATATTTGGGTGTGCTGTCTATGTGCCTATTACGCCGCCACTGCGTATTAAAATGGGTCCTCAGAGACGAATGGGCATTTATGTTGGTTTTGAGTCACCAACTATAATCCGCTATGTAGAACCCTTGACAGGTGATCTATTTACCGCACGATTTGCGGATTGTCACTTTGATGAGACAGTCTTCCCGTCGTTCGGGGGAGATAAGAATGTACACATTCAACAGGAACGACAAGAATTGTCATGGCCTGTCCCCACTCTGTCTCATCATGATCCCCCTACTGCACAAAGAGAAATAGAAGTGCGTAGAATTATAGATCTTCAGAAAGTCGCAGACTCTCTTCCTGACGCTTTCTCTGATCTTACTAAAGTGACTAGATCTCATATACCAGCTGCAAATGCACCTGCAAGGATGCAAGTACCTGAACAAGGACTTGGACTCAAAGTCGCTACTGTAGCTAACCCTATAGGAGGGACAGCTGGTGGCGCCACTGCCATTAATGGTGGTGATGTGGCTCAGGCCGTGGCTCCGCTAAGGAAGAGTGGAAGATCACCAGGTTCGAGGGATTCGCGCCCCAGGAAGCGGGCTGTGATGGCACCCAATAACCCTCTCATCATTGACACTCAAAATCCGTCCCATGAAAACGTTCCGGATTACGGTTATGTCCAAGAGACATCTTCGGGGGACGCCCCGTCGTTAGAACCTATCCGTGAGAATGTAGAGATCTCAATTAATTATACTAGTATACATGGGACGTGGGATAGAAACTCCATCATCATTGATAATGTGTTTGCATATGCTTGTGCACGAGAGTTGATTGAGACTGATGATATTGAACCTTGCTCTGTTGATGAATGTCAACGTAGAGCTGATTGGCCTAAATGGAAAGATGCGATCCAGGCTGAGTTTGACTCACTAACAAAGAGAACGGTATTCGGGCCCGTTGTGCCAATACCTTCTGGAATAAAACCTGTTGGATACAAATGGGTCTTTGTTAGAAAGCGTAATGAGAGAAACGAGATTATAAGATATAAAGCTCGCCTTGTGGCGCAAGGCTTCTCACAACGCCCTGGAATCGACTACGAGGAGACATACTCTCCCGTAATGGACGTTATAACGTTCCGCTACCTTATCAGTTTGGTAGTTTCCGAAAAACTGAATATGCAGCTTATGGATGTGGTCACAGCGTATCTCTATGGGGATCTAGATACGGAGATTTATATGAAGGTCCCTGATGGGTTTCAGTTACCCAAGTCAAGTGGCTCCAGACCACGGAGCGCATTTGCAATAAGGTTGAAACGCTCACTATATGGATTGAAACAATCCGGACGGATGTGGTATACCCGTCTAAGTGACTACTTACTTGGAAGAGGATATGTGAACAATGATTTATGCCCCTGCGTGTTTATTAAGAGAACAAGTTCCGGATTTGCAATAGTAGCTGTTTATGTTGATGACATGAACCTTATAGGCACTCTTGATGAACTAAGAGAAACCGCTGACTACTTGAAATCTGAGTTTGAGATGAAAGATCTTGGGAAAACACGGTTTTGTCTCGGTTTAGAACTTGAGCACCGTAGTAGTGGGATTCTGATTCATCAATCAGCTTATACCCAATAGATGCTCAGAAGATTTAATATGGATAAAGTCCATCCTGTAAGCACTCCCATGATTGGTCGCAGTCTAGATCCAAAGAAGGATCCGTTTCGCCCAAAGGATGATGGTGAAGACGTTTTAGAGGCTGAGGTACCATACCTAAGTGCAATAGGCGCATTATTGTACTTGGCACAGTGTACAAGACCCGATATCTCCTTTGCTGTTAACTTGTTGGCTAGATTTAGCACTGCGCCCACGCAACGTCATTGGACTGGCATAAAAAAATATCTTTCGTTACTTGAAAGGTACGATTGATATGGGTTTGTTCTTTCCCTACAGAGAGTCTCGAAAATATGGCAAAATGGGTGAGGAACCCGTGCCTTCCGCCGTCGGACGATCGATCGCATGGAATACCACGATCGATCGTACCAAGCCCCTGCCGTCGAGCGATCGATCGCAGGATGTCACGATCGATCGCACGGGCGCTGCTGCCCGCTATTCACAAAATCCTTGTGATGTTTTGGTGGGTTTTGCTGATGCTGGGTATCTCTCTGACCCATATAAAGGTCGTTCCCAAACTGGTTATGTATTTACCATGGGTAACACCGCGATATCTTGGAGGTCTACAAAACAGACTCTTATTGCCACTTCTTCGAACCATGCTGAGATTATTGCTCTCCATGAAGCGGTTCGTGAGTGTATATGGTTGAGGTCCATATCTACACATATAAGAAGTGCTTGTGGTTTGAGGTCAACCACCGATGAACCTACATGCATTTATGAGGATAATACCGCTTGCATTGAACAAATGAAGCAAGGTTTCATCAAATGCGACAACACCAAGCACATATCGCCTAAGTTCTTCTATAATCAGCAACAGCAGAAATTCCTTAAGATTAAAGTGAATCAAGTCCGTTATGAGGACAATGTGGCAGATTTATTTACTAAGTCATTGCCTAAATCCACATTTGAGAAGCATGTGAAAAGCATTGGTTTGCTTAAGTTATCTGACCTCCCATGATTGTGGAAATCAGGGGGAGACGCAGACTTCAGGGGGAGTCTGGCGTCCATGCAAAGTTTCCAAATGTGAAGAGTGTGTTGTACTCTTTTTCCCTTCGACCAAGGTTATTTTTCTCCCACTGGGTTTTTGTTACTTGGCAAAGGTTTTAATGAGACAACGCGAGGAGCACCACCTAGTGTTGACGCCACAAGGGGGAGTGTTGAAGGAAACCTACTTTGTGTGTGCCTTGTCAACCTAGGATTAGATTAGTTAGTATAGCATAAGGATTACATATTGAATAGAAGTCTCATTGGGATATGGATTGTACCCTTGTGTATCTCTATATATAGAGGCACATATTCATCAATAAAGATACTCTATATTCCTGTGCTATTTGCTCTGTTCTTTACTTTCTGTTTTGTGGTTGATTGCACATTTACTTAAACAGAAAAAACCTTGTTTTAGAAATGAATAAAGTAACTAAAACAAATTTCTGCTGAAAAATTGAACTCTGGAATTCGGACAATCAATTCTTTCGTTTTTTCCAAAAAAAAAATTATAATTTTCAAGTTGAAAATACCAAACGAGTTAATTGACGTCTAAAAATTAGGAAATCCTCACTTAACAATTAAATTCCATCTTTTTTTCCTTCATCCAAACACATAGTTAGTGAAATCTATATCAACAGAATTGTTTTGGTAGTACTTGAATATCAACAGAAGATATTCAAATTGAGTTAGATATGCGGTGTAAAGAGAAGATAATACGGCAAATTAGGAATATAAAGAAAAAAAATTAATTAACTATGGGGTGTACATAAACATGAGTTTTACGTAGGGTGCAAATAGCCACAACTAATTTTCATAACAAGAAAACTTTCACTTGAAAAAGAAAATTAAAAAGACACCGGTATGCTGGAAATTATTGACACTCATCATCTCGACTTATATATTAGGATAAATTTCACAAATGGTCACTCAACTATGACAATTACGACACTTTGGTCACTAAACTTTCAAATACATCACTTTGGTCACTCAACTTCAATACTGTCTTTCACTTTGGTTACTCAACTTCAATATCATTTGTCACTTTGGTCACTCAATTTCAATATCGTCTTTCATACTTTGGTCACTCGACTTCAATACCTTTTTCACTTTGAGTGACCAAAGTGATGTTTTTGAAAGTATAGTGGCCAAGTGTTGAAATTATCCTAGTTGATTGATTATTTGTGAAATTTTACTTATATAGACTCCATCAAATTAAGCTATAATCAGGGCATGCACTCACAGTACCACAAATACTTAAATAAACTTTCTCAGTTTGTAACCATAGTGTAAAATGAAGAAGGAAAAAAAAAATTTGAACATAAATGGTTCATGCATGTACTACATATATATAGTACAGAACCTTTGTATCTAAACGGGTACTTAATTATTGCTCATTATTTCATAAGCATAAGCATGAGTCATGATCAATCTTAATCAGAGGCTACCACAGTCATAGCGGGTATTACCATGCGAGTCGCTAAATAAGATCATCATGAACACAATGCATATGAACTTGATAAATTTTGATGAAGTATCATGCATTTTCGCGAGTAGGTATGACTCCAAAGATAGTCTCAGAACTCGCGGTTTCCGCTCTTTTAGGTATTCATCAAGTGCTTCTACCATCATTTTGCTGCTTCCTCTTCCACTTGGAATACCAACAAGAGAAGTCTTTTGCGCCAAGCACCTAGCAAGTACAACCGCATCTTCCAAAGAGGCTGAGCCACCCTGAGCAATGAATGGAGCCATTGCGTGAAAGGCATCTCCTGCCACTGTAACTGTTCCCACCCGAAAGCTTCTTCGTAATATGTCCCACGGTGCTTGGTATCGCAAGTAGTCCGAAAAATGTAAAGACTCCAGGGAGCAATTCTCTACCATCTCTTTGATGCTAGTGGGAAAGTCCTTCACTGATGCAACTGCCAAGTCCCCAATTAATTTCTGGCTATTGGAGATCTTGAAATCTGTTCATACGTAAAGAAGTACTCACTCAAATTCTAACATGGTAGGGACTAGTATCTAAATATCGATATTACGTACCTTGAGAAATATATTTCTGAGTAATGAACCAATAAACCCGGTTGGTGGTCATGGGCATTAGTCCGACTTGAACATCATCTTTTTTCGTCAACTTGAACTCACTGCCGAAATCGTGACCACCTGGATAACTTGTGAAGCCTCTTACCACACAAACATTGAATATATTTTTAGTCGTCACCCCAATCATATGTGATACCGTAGAGTTCACTCCATCGCATCCGATCACAACCTGCGTGATGCTCCGTACATTAGTTGAAAAGGATGAATAAAAGCTTAAAGACATTGGCATGCACCAGAATAGATCGAGCAGTGTACCTCGGCGTTCACGCTGGTTCCGTCTTGAAGTTGAAGAACTGGAGAAGAAGTTATGGGATCCAACTCAATAGAGACTACGTCGCACCCAAAACGTACAGTGTTGTGCGGCAGATTATCAGCCAAGATATTAATCAGATCAGTCCTTTTTACACATCGAAACTCATCTTTCCTGTTATGATTTCGCAATGCAAAAAAAAAAATGTCACGTTGTTATGAACCTAGGGAGGTCAGAGGGCTAGGGGAAGAACAGATTTGAACTCTATCTTCTTCTGGTGTAGAAGTCTAGAGCAGAAGTATGCATGGAAACAAAAGCTTGATCAAGAACTCACCCAACGGGTAATTCTTGTAGCTTGTTATTATTAAGTGAATTGAATTGTCCCCTGAAATAAACAAATCAAAATTATTAAATCACACAGGAAATTAAAATAGTACAGCATAATCTGTTTGAGAATATAATATACTGCTACTACTGAACATAGAGAGAGAGAGAGAGAGAGAGAGAGAGAGAGAGAGACAGAGAGACAGAGAGACAGAGATTTACGACAATATAGGAATAGCAGTTTGTCTAAGATATGAGGCAACACCAAGTTGATCAAGTGCACGCCAGCCATTAGCATGCACGATTATAGCCGCTCCCGTGGCTCGCAAACTCTCTGATCTTTCTAGGACCAAGCTTCTTATGCCCTTCCTGCATGCACCCAAATAATTTCAGACGGTACATTCTTACATGAAAATTTCATTGAAAAAAAATTTATAGATAGAGGTAATTAAATATTATAAGAAATTCATCTTTCAA